>OU611971.1:10005000-12546188 GCA_914767545.1 Sesia apiformis
CATGTCGTCTTTTTGGTTAATATCAGTTGTGGTGTCGTCGTATCTCTGCTTCGTGCAAGGCCGTAAGTTACTTATCCATACCATACCGTCAGCCTATTTCTCTCTACTGTGCACTGCTGCCCAGCTGAGCTGAATGCTTCTGTCGACCTCTTCGTTGAAGTTGGACTTGGTTAGATGGATGATTTGTCCAAGATAGAAATAACAGGCAACAACTTCAGGTCTCACGCTTTCGAGATATACCGGTCTCGGAGGAGCATGTTCATTGAACATGATTTTTGTCTATAATAGGTTTATCCCGCGTCGTGATATTGCGTTGAAGCCGTTTAGCATCCAGATCAAATATTCCAGCGATTGTTCCTTAATGACTATGTCATCGGCGAAACGAAGGTGTGAAATGTACTCAACATTCTCATTGATTCCAGTTTTCAGTTCAGCATCCTAATTGCATCTTTCAGCGCGTTTGTGAACAGCTTCGGAGATACACTCCCTGTTACACCCCTCGACACAGCTAGATCGGGCCGGTCTCCTAGTCGTGGATTCGGACTGTCATGCTCGCAGTGTTATATGGATATATCAGCACCTCGATATATCGCCGGTTAAACTATTAATCAAAACTAATTTATACCGCTTGTACTGAATTAACAACCTGTTTTGCTTATTTTGTTGCATATTTTTTAAAGTTTCCTTATAGATTCGATCAAATTGATGGCTGCTCTGTTCAATCAGTAAAGCGAAGTCTTTATGTTTTATCAATTGTTCCTACAAAGCAATATTTAAGTGTTAGCTGTACCCGTCGGGAAAACCTAGGCCATTTACAAGAACTACAATGTTGTAATATAAAAACGTATTTAGTCACCAGGAAACTCAAATAATATTATTAAACACTTCTTTCCTTTCGTTATTATTTCTGAAATTATTATTTTTTTATGAAAAATTGCACATAGCAAGTAATAAGATAACACCAACAAGTATGTATACGAAGAATTTTGCGTACTTGCGTAAGAAGAAGTAAGCATATTCCCAAGTAATACGAAAAGCAAATCTATGAATTTTCTCTCCATAGTGAAGGTAATCAAATGTAAACAAAACTACTTATCAAAAATTTTGAGTAGACAATGGATAATTATGCATTTAGATAGCAAGTGTTTTTGTTTTGAAAAAAATAAATTGATAGCGTAAATTAAACTCGATCTGAACTATGAATTTATGAATGATGATGTAACAAAATAAACCCTTAAATATTCTTCATAATTGTCACAACTGTGAGGAAGACCGAAAGGACGCAGTTATACCTAATAGCTACAGGTTTTATTTTTCTGAATAATTATAAAAACTAGATTTTACTTAAGAATTCAATAATAAAACAATGGTTCCGTTTATTGGTTATCTTTTTTGTTTGGTTACCTTTTTCATTGCACGAAAATGTTCTCGTTCGAATTCCATTGTTGTAAAGAAAAGTGAAATGCAATAAAAAAGTGAACATTTTTATTTATTTTCGCTTTGACTAAATGGCTTTCGGAATTCGAATTTCACATAAATGATGTTTTAACAAAGGTACAGCTCAAATGAGTTCTCTTTTCTGAAATTTGAGTATCTCAAAATTTACGTAGTCACCGTAACTTTACTGTATCACGAACCGTCTCGCCCGGCGGTTACGGCGATTTAATGAGTTTCAGCCTCCGTAACTGTAGAGCACATTCACACCCTTGTGACGTCGTAATTTTACACAATTACAGAACCAATTTTCATTGAACCCTTAACTAAAAGTCGCGTTGGCAGTAGTCAGAATTCTCGATGTCTCCCTTAATCAATTCATTCAGTGCCGGCAAAATAAAAGATGTGTCCATGCAAATATGTAGTTTAAGTGATGCCGACCGTTTCGGCTGGTTTACCAAATTCATTACTGGATACATTCTTGTGTTTTAAAATTCGTTTCTTTTTTACTAAATAGGTACACATTCACAGCGGCATTTATAATACAAATGCATCTAAATCAGCCAGTGAACACAAGGTGTGTTTCCATACAAATTTCTGTGTAGTGCAGCCAGTGACGTTATTTCACTGTGTGTATTTTACGTAATACATCGAGAAATTAGGTGGCATTCTACAATGATTCAGTGAAATAGCGATTCATCGGGTGGAAAAAGCCACATTTAATAAAGTATGAGCGGTCGTCGTTGGCTTCGTAACTCAGTTTAGCTCCTGCGTAATGGCGCATTTTATAGGTACATAATTTGCAGTTTTTACTAGGGACTGGCGACGAAGTAAATAAAGTAAATGAAGTTTTTTTAGGGGGAGAGTGCACGCTGCAATTCAACAGCTGCTGGGCATGCTCGACTGGCCACGTTAAACCTCTCCCACAGAAGACTACCTTGAAATGAATTACATTTACCAGTTCATCTTATTTCCCTAATGTACGTACGTGTGTTTCGGTAGTGAGTGAGATGTGCCAGAGCCCATTCCAATCCTATCTCTCCCCATTTTCCCAACCCTTTCTCTAAATCCATTCCTATATCTCCAAAGGTAGGCAGCGCATCCGGGGACGTGCCAACGTTTGTCATTTTGGACTAATATTGGCATGTATCGCGGATGTCTATGGGCGACAGTATCCGCTTACCATCAGGTAGACTGAATTGTATGTACGTCTGCCGCCCTCGTCCATAAAAAAAAACCAAAAAGTACAAGTGACCATATAGTGTCGGCCAGCTTTGGAATAGCACTTCCACCTCTCTTCCCGTGAATGTCCTAAAGGGATAACAAAGCCGCTACCACAAGCCTTGAGAAACTACAACTCCTTTAAAAACTGAAGTCGCCAGCCGCTTTGCCAGCGTAGCGTATAGACGACGTGCATCGGGATATCTCACTCACTACCGAAACACTTACGTACATTGGGGATGAATGCAATACATTTCAAGGAGCTTTATGTATGATCATTGTGATGTTTAATTAACAGTTTTCCGCCTATTTCAGAGTCGTGTACAACAGTTACCGGTGGCCACGGAGAGTGTGTGCGAGTGAACCAATGCGATTCACTATTTAGACTGCTCATTAAAAAGGATAAGAACACGAAAGATCTCGAAACACTCAAGAACTCGCACTGTGGATATGAGAATAGCACACCGAAGGTAGCCATTATCTTTTCTCTCTATATACTCTCTCTATATTACTCTCTATATATAATCGTAACAAAGAGTTTCATTAAGGAACTTGAATGAAACTTGGCACAGTTAAAATAGATTATCTTCTGTATGAACATTTAGGATACTTGTATTGCAATATAGATTTATAAACTTAGTCGGCGCCGGATAATTAAAAACAAAAATCCATTTTCTCCAACCTCCAATTTTTTCCAGGTGTGCTGTCCTGGTTCATGCAGAACCCCCTTCGGGCAGGGCGGTAAGTGCGTGCCGATACAATCCTGCCCGCAGCTGTCGACCCTGCTAAGGTCGCAGTTCAATCGGGAAAATATAGCTTTCGTTAAAAACTCCAGGTAAGATCATACGGAGTAAGATAGCGAGGCAACTGAATGGACCTTACTTATGAAGACGGTGGCTGCCGAGGGGAGCCATTCTTTGGTCCGATCATCCATCACAGATGCGACCAGCAAACCATATTTTATTTGAATTCGCATCCAATTTTTATCTATTTGGTTGTCTTGCTCTTCAACACACAGTCGCAATCGCATTTCTAGCACGGTTAAATAGGCAAGATACTGATGACAATTGAATCAGATCAGTATTTATCAGGTTCCCATCATTTAATAAAAACCTGGAAAAAACACACGTAACTGACTCAGAGCACAATGATAAGATGTAATAATAATTTCTTGGCACACAATAAATAATGGTTCTTGTATACTGGAGAAAGCTATACTCCGAGTTTCTTTAAAAATACAAAACAAAAAAACGTGACGAAAAACATCTGGAACAGGACCGACAATCGATAGGCGAGTTCTTAAATGAAGACTACGTGCCGGGCAGCGTAGTGTGTAATGCTTTCCACTCGGGTGGACCACCGACGACTGGAAGATGTTTCTCAGTAGTGGCTGGATGAGAATAGAGGAAAATTGTCCGCGATAGCAAGCCTTGAACTCTTCCGAGGCCTCCGTCTATATTCAAAAGTGAAGGATATAGGCAGATTTTGTTTTGGGCACGAAGAAGCACCAATACACCTGTTGCCAATGCACCTTCGATCAAAGGATCAAATTGGGCGCTCACCTACAAGAACTACAAACGGTACAACAAATTGGCTGATAAAATTATCCTGCGAAACCAAATAGCCCTGGGCATTAATTAACAGCGAAGTATAAGAAATTAGACGATCACAATAGATCAACAATAATTGCAGTGATAAGTGAAGCGATTTTCAATAGAGTTCAATCAACAGAGATTAGAACATTTTAATGTAACCGCCATTATTTTAGCTACATCGCAAAAAAAACTAATTTACGGTTTTTAAATATCTAGATATACCCAAATTAAAAAAACGTATTCCTTTTTTATTGCATGCATCCATATATTACGCAAATGATCATAAGTTTATAGAATAAATTAAGGAAAATTCGAATAGGATTAAGGAAACACTTTGTTGTCTTCAAGGAAAACTTGTGTTAAAAATGTCAAAGGTGTTCATATACCAGCCACTCGAGACTTGAATGACATTTATAAAGTTACCATGTTAGATGTCATACTTTAAATTAGAAAATTATAAACATATTCAATAAGCTCAAATCGACAATAAAGTCACTTTGTTTAAATAGCGTGAAATATACCCGTAGTTTGATCCAAAGTATCGATACAAAAGGAATAATCGTGCGTCACTAACCCATCGGTTTTTCGATCCTGTAAGTAACAGATAGTGCCAGATAGTAACCTCATAATTTCCCTTCTTCTCAGCTGCAAGGGCATAGATGAGAAGAGTGTATGTTGTCCATCAACGCCTGATGAATGCCCTATGACTTCTGAACCTCCAGATCCAAGAACTGAATGCTGTGGATTCGACCGCAGCTCTGCCGACAGGATTGTTGGTGAGTTTACAAATCTCTTCTCGACTACATCTTTTCGATCCCACTCTCACGGGCGGTTTAGAATCCCTCAGCATTCGGAGAGACGTTGCGTCTCTCTGTGTATTCTACCGCCTGTACAATGGGGAATGCTCTGAAGAATTGTTTAATATAATTCCCACCTCGGGTTACTACAACCGCACCTCCCGTCACAGAAGTGCGGTCCATCCGCATTTCCTCGATACGGAAGTGTCGCGCACTGTTCGGTCCAAAAACTATTTTATACCGCGAACCCGTAGGCTGTGGAATGAACTGCCTCAAGAGGTCTTTACATTGAGCTATGATATGGGGTTCTTCAAGAGAGCTGTGAATAGGATTTTGCAAGGTCGGCGGCGCGCCCGCATGCCCCCTGGTGTTGCAGGTGCCCATGGGCGGCGGTAACACGTACCATCACGTGGGATCGCTTGCTCGTCCGCCCACTAGTCTATAAAAAAAAAAAAAAAAAATTCATTCCCATATTACGCTTGAAACACGTTATTGCGCGAGAAATTGTATATTTTTTTTCAATTTGTCTCACAAATCCGTTGTATGTTTAAAACTACTTGACCTATATTAGTCTCAAAATACATTAAAACCTTCCCGATTACATATTCACTATATAAACTACAACAATATCGGTAGTTTTCAAGATTAGAAAGAAAAAACGAGGAAACATTAACGAGAACAAAAAATCTAAATAAATACAATAAATAAATCGTTTTTGTCGACTGTAACCAGCCCTTTAATCGTCCCCTGCGGGACATGGGCTCCTCGTCTACATTGTCTTGTGCTTGAGGGATATAGCCCTAAAGCGTCACGCTGGCCAAGCGGGTCGGCAAGTCCACAGTTTTCGAGGTGGTGTAGTACACCTCAGGGCTTGTGGTAGGGGCTTATAAATGTTAGTTTGCACAGTTTTACACAGTAAATAAAATATAAATATACCAATATCGAAGGGAAAGAAAGTGTTGTAACCACATATAGTTTGCTATTCATTCATCTATGGACGACAGTATCCACTTACCTACCATAGGGTGGCCTGTATGCTCGTCTTAACAGTAAAAATATTTTAATGTGTCAGTGTGTAGCCAACATTGTTTTCCTCCATATCATCAAATTGCCACCTGAACACCTGATCGATACTGTAAGTTATCTCCGTCTGTGAATATTGGATTATCTTCCTAAAGTAATGTCCTGCCCCTTAATGTAACATTAAGCCTGCCCATCGTACTTAGTGCAATAAAGTGTTAAATAAATAAAAATTCCAGGTGGCAGGGCAACTGCCATAGACCAGTATCCGTGGTTGGCCATCATAGAGTACATCGGCAAAGACAACAGGCTCAAGCTTTGGTGCGGAGGCGCTTTAGTCAGCAACAAATATGTCCTGACAGCTGGACACTGTGTTGTTGGCGCAGTTCTAGACCGTGCAAAACCGTAAGTAATAAAAACGAAGCAGTATTAGCATGAATCCGATTTATTGACGATTCTGGAGTGACAAGTGAATATCATTATTTTATAATATTTAAAAATGCAATATAAAATAGTTGACATATTGAAATTGTATCCAACTAGCTAATGTAATATAACTGCATAAGATGGCCCCAAAATTAAAGTTCTGCCTTGTTTGATGATCACAATCATTTGTAATCTAAACGTATTTGTAGCCTACTTCGTTTAGTTTTACTATATTTGTATTGGTATAAAATAAAAGTAATATTATGTTAACTTCAATTTTGCGAGACTATAAATAAATGAAGATTGCAGAATCTTCACTTATTTATCTTCATCGTTGATAGATTCTGCTGTTGACAGATGATGCAAAACGATATAATATAGAGAATCTATTTGATTGATGCCAATATCATCACTACAACGACAGACTCGTAGGGATACATGTGGTATGGGTAAGTTAAAAGAGAATAAGAGCTCATCAAGTTTGACATGATTGAGCTGAAGGCAGATGAATACAAAAAATAGTATTTTAAAGTAATAATTAGTCATCCTTTCATGGTCAAGTATAGTTATAATTTCCAACATTCGAAAGGATGCGTTACAAATCAAAGAAACTTTAGTAAAACAATCCGTGACAAAACTAAAAAAATAAAATCGAAAAACCTTCCGTGTTTCAGAACCAACGTGCGTCTCGGAGAATACGACATCGCGCACAAAGGTCGGGACTGCGTATTAAATGGTTTTGTTTCGGACTGCACCGATAAGGTGGTTGTGATTCCAATAGAACGCGTCATCGCGCACCCGGATTACGATCCGTCGAACAGGCTGAAGAGGAACGATATCGCTCTACTGAGACTTACTGAGATGGCACAATATTCAGGTAACCTTTTACCGATTTAACAAATCCTTTACTTTCTTTCTTTAATTCAAGATGCTGTTCATGCAGCTCCAGTTCTTAAGGTTACAACAAGGACGACCACATTAAACAAGCGTTTCGCAGGGCGACAGTGGATACTCAGTACTGATTACGTTTGGATTTAAGAAGTAGGTTTAATTATTACAAGCGTTTAAATTGCGTTAGTATAAGTAAAAAATTTAAGGTGGTGTGAGTAGGTGCATTGATGGGAACTCTGTAAAACTAATTAAGGTAAATAAATATAGGATGAAAATGGCAGATGTACAGCTGTTCCACTAGACACTAGGTGGTACGTAAATATTATGCCCAAAGACATCCGCGATTCACGCCGGCATCAGTTAATAATGGTTAACATTGAGATACCTCCGAATGCACCGTCTCCTTTCTCCAATACTCTCCTAGATTGCCTGCCAGAGATATAGAAGTAGTTATGAAAGAACTAGAAACAGACAGTACAACGAGATAGGGAGTTTCACTCATTTGATTGCACTCCTCGTTTGATGTGATGCGGGATATAGAGTATAATGTAATGAGGAATTTTCTATACCCCGTTACACTCGCTGGGGTTAGGAGGGTTACAATCTAATCAAAACCGCCGATACGACTCAAAAACTTGTCAAAATAAGCAAACGACTCCAACTTTTTTCTCAGATCTTTCACGAACTATGGTATAATCGGCTTCTGTTAAAGTATCATAATTGAGATATATTATTCCAAATTATTCTTCCATAACTGTATGACTACGGGAAATATTGACTCCTCTTCATGTGTATGTCTCACGCTAAATTTCAGATTTCATGCAGCCCATCTGTCTACCCACAGAAGATGTAACAGTGACTCCGCCGAGAAGAAGGTTGTTCGCGGCTGGATGGGGCACAGACGGGGAACGCGCAAATAGTTATGTTAAGCTCCATGTCGATCTGCCGTTTGTAAGACGTCGGGTGGGTGTTTTTATGTGTTTTATTTTATTGGAAGACTTCTTGCGGGTTAGGAGGAGGAGTTCACGTTAGGAGTTCAAGAGAACCACAAAATTATTTCATAGAGAACATGTGTTGGCGGACCAATCGTTCAAACGCTTTTACAGCTCTTTGTTAACAGCGTGCTAAGTGACGGCAACCGTAAGAGCGACAATATCTACAATTATAATTTTCAGTTAAGAACACCGAAAAGAAATAATGGTCTCGAAGTAAATAGTTAGCGAAGCGCGAAATACTCTGTTATTGATCGAATGCCTGTTTAACTGCGCCTGTGTTTTGGATTTCTTGGAGAATTTGTTTTGGCCCTGTTGTGACAAAACCATTTTTGTAGAAATGAAAAGGTTCCTAAATTGTCAGAAAAATTAGACGTCTCGCAGAAAAATAAACCTAAATCCAATAAGATATGGTTTCCATCACGGCTGAAATATTAAGTGAGATTCATAATAGGAGAGTTCCACCAAAAATAAGGGATCTATCCTGATAAAAGACCTAACTTCAAAGATCCCGATTACAAGCAATTTGGTGGTTTTCTTGTACTAGATGAAAGTAACGTCGATTTTTATGAAAGTAACATAGTTTAAGGAATTCAGCTAGATTTCAGCTGAAGTAATGTTATAATCTACACCTTTTGAACCTTTAAGATAATAAATATAATCTGTTTCCTCGGGGATAACTGCTAAAGAATACAAAATCTACATATCATTAATTTTGAAACAAGTACAATTTTGCGTATTGAAAAAACTGCTCCTAAAACGTTTAAACCATTTCTTTTCAGGAATGTGAAGAGCCCTACATGGATCCTAAACGAAATCTAACACTGTGGAAGGGTCAGATCTGCGCTGGAGGCGAAAGAGGCAAGGACGCCTGCAAAGGCGACTCCGGCGGTCCTCTCATGTACAAGAAAGATAAGATTTATGAAGTCGTCGGTATCATCAGCTACGGTCCGAACCCATGCGGCGTTGAGAACATTCCGGGCGTTTACACTCATGTATACGAGTATCTCCCGTGGATCCGTAGTCAGATGACGCCTTAGTTACCTGAACATTCTAGATGTATACGGCATTTAATCTGATACAAATTAAACATGTGTTTGTGTGTACTTATTACAGTACTACCAATTAAATAACGCCGGTCGACGATCTTAGTATTTCCCACCGTAATCGAGTGGTTACAACGTAACGTAATGAAGACTTCTTTTTTTATAGACTAGTGGGCGGACGAGCAAGCAGTCCCACGTGATGGTAAGTGTTACCGCCGCCCATGGGCACCTGCAACACCAGGGGGTATGCGGGCGCGCCGCCGACCTTGCAAAATCCTATTCACAGCTCTCTTGAAGAACCCCATATCGTAGCCCAATGGAAAGACCTCTTGAGGCAGTTCGTGCAAGTGTGTTTGGATGTTTGTATCGTTTTTTAATCATTATCTCTTTGTGTTTGTTCGAAATACGAAGATGGCCGATAGGCACTATTCAATTAATATTAGATATTATAGTTATTGTGCACATTTTTTTAGGTTACTGAGTGTGAACTCCCAACAGATTTGAAAAGTTATGTTGTCAGTATTTAATGAGATTGTTAACAAAATTAAAAAAGCCTTTTTGGATATATTTTTATTTACATATTTATAATGCATATGGAGTAGCAAAAATTCAATGAATTAGAATTAGCTAATTAATTATTAATTAAGAAATTGTTTGATAAATCTATACTCAATCTGTCATTTCCACTCTCAATACCGAACAAACCCTATTATCATCTTTTGCATTATTTCAGTGGCACGTTGTATATATACGGTAAGTCGTAAATTAGAAAGAGATAATCAACTACGTTCTTTGTAGAGCGCCCTTTCATTCCCTGTTCTATGAGACATTGCGAGTCGCTTTTATCGCAGTGTCCGGTCGTCTGTTTCTCATTCTCGATGTGCTCATGTTGAAATAACAGAGGCGAAGTTCGAACACTCGGTAGCGACATAGTGGTCATGGTTCACCCACCCCAATCTACAACCACTGCTTGCG
Source organism: Sesia apiformis (assembly GCA_914767545.1). Lineage (NCBI taxonomy): Eukaryota > Metazoa > Arthropoda > Insecta > Lepidoptera > Sesiidae > Sesia > Sesia apiformis. The sequence continues at coordinate 10,015,398 of OU611971.1, forward strand.
ATTTATAAAGAAAACTGTCAACTGTGTAACTGATTTTCAATGAGATGCAGCCGTACATACAAAAGATCTAAAAATCCAAAATTCACTCACCTCTCGCATTGGTAGCAGCATCAGCGATCTTCTGGAAGGCATCCAAAAACGCTGCTATTGCCACCAGCGCTGATCTGAAAGATAATAGGTTAAATATGTTACAGTTACTCGTTGATACAAATTAAGAATTGATTAAATTACGAAATAAGTCAAACTGATAACGAAACCTATCATAAAAAGATCGTAGCCAGGAGGAGAGGAGAGACTAACCGCAACCAGCCCTTGTATCGTCCAATACCGGACATTTGCCTCCTGACGCACATTGTGTTGTGCATTGGAGGATGTGTGGCCTTAAAACTGCACGTTGCAGTGTGGAAAATATCGTCCAGTGTCATATCAAAACACTAAATCTTTGTTAATACTTCAGTTATATGAATGAAATATAGCACGAATGGCAGTATATTGGCTTTAAAACAAATCATGATTTGAAAGAATTTATATGAATATACAGGTGCCTACCTGATCTCGAGTGAACTGTATTTTCGAAAATAAATTATCTCATTAATATTTTTCATTTGAAAACTGCAAATGATTGAATATCTCTTATATTGTTTTCAGTAACACCTGGTCAGTAATAAACAGCGGAACATAAATATCGATATACTCGTATTTATGTAATTTGCATAAAATTAAATTTAAAATTAACCAAACTTATAATGTAAAAAGTACAGCTTTTTTTTTTTATAGAAAAAGGCGACAGACGAGCATACAGTCCACCCGATGGTAAGTGGATACTGTCGCCCACGATATCCGCAATATATGCCAACATCAGTCCATAATGATAAAACGTTGGCACGGCCCAGATGCGATGTCGGCCTTTGCGGATTAAGGAATGGATTGGGAAAATGGGGAGGGGTGGGATGGGAATGAGCTCTGGTATATCTCACTCACTACCGAAACACGTACTTACATTGAGGATATACGATTAAGTAGGAAATGCAGTATAGTTCAAGGTAGTCTTCTGTGAGCTTTAACCTGTAATGTTTCTTCAACTATCAACGTACGAGAAACTCAACTCATAAATTCCCTCACATATTCGAAAAAACAATAACTTTGACGCAATGTTCCTTTTGTAAATTAATATGGTCAAATGAAAGTTATTATTGCAGTCATTTATATAGTAAAAAAATATCAGTAGTAATGTGTGTAGTGACGATAAATTGTGCAGACGGTGTTTAAAATAGTTTTATTGTTCGTATTTTTCCCATAAAATCTATATACAGTTCACCTGTAGGTGACTATAGTTCACCACAAAAAACACATACGTAGGGAGCGCCAAAAGTTCCTGGGTTTAAATAAAAAAAAGGACGGAGGAAATAAAGAAAATATTTTATTTTTCTATATTGCAACCCTTACTTTCAACGCACTTCTTGCAACGCGCGATAAACAGATCTGTGCCGTTATAATAGTAATAAATTGCAATTATTGAAATTATTTGCAGTTCAGTAGTTAAATTTCGAAAATTTTCTTGATATATGTATTCAATTGCACGAATGATAAGCTTTATAAAAAGGTGCAATCTATATATATAAAAATGGATGTTGGTATATCTGATGTTAATAGACTTCGACAGCGTTTGACCGATCACCAAGAAAGTTGGCATATATATGTAAGTATTCATGGAAAAGATTTTTATGCTATCCACTTTTTTGTAACTCGCCACTAGATGGCGCTGCAGTAAATCAACTTCTATACTGTTCAACCGATCGCCATAAAAATTGGTATACATGGGTATTTGAGCACGGAGAATATTTTCGAGAGCTATCGACTTTATTGTAACTCGCCACTAGATGGCGCTGCAGCACATCAACTTCTATGGCAGGACAACGTCTGCGGGGTTTTGCTATATATAATATCAACACGGAAATTGATTAATGCTGATCGTGTACATTCAAACGTGATATTTGAACATTAAAATAATTTATAAAATAGAAAATATTACTAAATAAAAAAAATCAATATGTCAGCTAATTCACACACTAAATATTTGCGTGTATTTTTGATATGCATTTGTACTAGCTAGTGTTTTCCAATGTGCGCTGACCAAGCGGGTTGGCGAGTCCACTCTAGGTATTAGTAGAAGTAGTGTAGTACCCCTCAAAGCTTGTGGTAGCGGCTTTACCGACACTAAGGAGGCCTATATATTACAGTGAGAGTTTATACACTAATAGCACATATTGGCAGCGGAAGCCACTTCTGTTGGTTCGTTTACCAATTCCCAGAAACAAAAAAGGAACTGGACAGCAGTTAACGAATTCGCAATGTATGAAACCAATTTTCCATTTATGGTATCATCAGCAGAGAGGGAGTGACGTCAACGGTACACTCAATTGGAGCAAACGATGGCGTATTTGGGACGTTGAGAGGTTAACTGACGCTCTTCATTTATTGATTTAGTTGTCTGCCATTAATATAGAAGCAGTAGCGAAAACGAGGATTAAGCAATGACTTCTTCGAACATATTTAGAAACCTGCAAAGTTAACAGATCCTTCTAAGGTATTTGTTCTTTATTCTTTGTTGTTCTTTCCTTCTCTGTTTCTTATAAAATGAGTTGTAGCGCAAAATTGTTAAATGGAGCCCGAAACTGGATATTGGTGCAAAGTCGCACGCCACGAGAATCAACCAGTGGAGTCTTTAATTTTCAAATCCCAAGGTCTTCTATTCAAGTCGCAAATAACGAATTGTGAAGCAAGCTATATTTTCTTCATAGTAATAATTGCTTTGCAGTCTAGTTAATTTCGATTCTACGTCCATCACCGTCTGGGGTGCCAGGTCAGTATCCTGCCTTTTCCAAAAAATATGTTCTATTTATGTGCATAGAGAGCTCGATCATCATTCATCATCCTATCTATCTTGTAATTTTTAATATAATAACAAACAATACTTACTTTAAAGCGGAATGAAGTTTGGTCGCCTTTGATATGAACTCCTCCCACATCGGTGCGCTGTTCTGTAAACAAGAAAGAAGAAGATAATAAAATCAATACTGTCAGAACGCTCGTTCAGTTACGACTTGAAATTCAATGTACATGGAGTTTAAAAACATGAAGTGTATATATGTGTTATAAATAACTAATAAACATTCGTTCGACATACACGTTACCATACACACATACGAGTATACATACATACACGGAAATAAAAGAAATATAAAAGGTGCTACATTTGTAGAAAATAAAGATGGTTCTTTAGTTTATAGCATGTCGTAAAAATCTGTGTCAGAAAGGCAAACAATTGCGTGTATTAGTCGTAACGATATATCTTTCTGTAACTGACTTTACAGAAATGTCATGTAATTTGTTGATACGATTATATTAATGTAGTCCTTCAAAAAAAAATTACGCACATGGGGACGTAGTATGGAACGATACTTACGTTTTCGGTCCCCTGGCAGTTCGCCAGGGGACCGAAAACAGTTGCCGGTAGTGGGCGAAAGAGAACAGCAGAAGGTCAAATATGGTGGCGATCCTTGGGATAGGCCTATATGGAGACTGAAGAGACTCAAACTCATAGTATGGCATGTAGAAACCATAAGAAATTATCTGGTATTTGTTTTTAAGAAATTATGAATGCTAACAAAATAGCAATCATCCATCTTACCATAGAACAAATACCTGACTAAGAATGACTTGGAACAAGGTCAAGAATGTATCTCAAGAGTGCACTCAATTGTTAGCCGTTCCGAGATGGACGATCGCGACGTACGGACGGACGGCAGCAATTTGTCTAATATTGTCCATAGCTAACGGATGTCAGTTGTTTTACGGTACGACTAAGTTAGAAGGACGAGATAAAAATAGATGGTTGTAGATACATTATTATTGCCTTTCAACATTCTACACTTCTTGGTAGTCCCAGTATTATGTCATGCGCGGTAAAACGATATTATTAAAGTTTCCTAAACTTCAGAATACTTTTATTTGATAAAAGCTGTGCCCGCGACTTGGCAACTGGATCTTTTGTAATGGGTTTGAACAAAATAGGCCCCATATGTTAATAACTATAAGTAAACAATTTTCATTAAAATCCATTAAATGGTTTTGTGTGATGCGTGCCGATTGATAAGACTAGAATATCAAACAAAAATTATATATACACCCAATCAAGCGCCCGATCATTGACCTTTTCTTTTAATCTATTGTTTGATTTTCCGTCTACATCCCGAAGACGCCGAAATGTATACACAGTAATGATTGTTTTCAAAAAATATTTTGTTGTTATATTTATATATTCAAATACAAACAAGACTTCTTAACGATTTTATTTTAAGTAGGTACATATGATATTATGAACCGGGAAACAGCGTGGGACGCCCTGCGGCTTGAGGACTGACGACTTGAAGAAAGTTATCGGTAGCGGGTGGATAAGAAGAACTGAAAACAGTGTATGGTGGCGGTCCCTGGGAGAGGCCCTATAATAGCCAGCAGTGGAGAGACACAGGCTGATGATAAGGTGCGCTGTAGATGATTTTAAATTACTAAATGACCTAACTAAATTATAGAAGTATATTTTATTACTAAATGAACTTTATCACAACTATAGTAGGAACATATTTTTATTAAAATACACCCGGTAACGAGAATTTCATTCAAAGAAAAAAAAAATCACAAAAGTGTATGGTAACGTGACATAAAAGTAACACGTAATATATTAAATTTCTGTATAAAGCAGAAATTGGAATCTATATTTAGTAGAAGGGGATCTATATTTAATGGAAAGGGTTATCGATAGAATATAATTTATATTAGGCAGTACCCTTCTAAATTCACTTAGCTAGTACAAATACATTTACTACGTGGTATGTTATGGTATACGTTAACAAGATAATCAATACATATGTCGAAACCCAGTAGGTACTTAAGTTATAACAATGCCAAGTTTCATAAAAATCCGTCCAGGCAGACAGACAGACGGATAGATGGATATACACATACACACATATGGATATACACACATAGATGGATATACGGATGGATGGATGGATGGATGGTATAAGCAAACGGACAGAGAGATAAACAGAGAGACAGACAAAAAATCTAAAAATGATTTATTTGGGATCTGTATTTTTCATACGTTTACACTGCAACGACTTTTAAAAAAAGATATTTAATGTTTATGCAACAGAAACGTACCATCTCAGAAGCCTCAGTATCATCGTATCCAAATGTAACAAATTTATATACGCATGTACCTATAGAGGGTTGCCTTTGACATCGCTCTTTCAACTTTCATTGCAGCCCTTTTCGCTTGACTGTTGCGCTGAAAAAGGTATAGGTTGTGATAGTTTTCGTGTATAACTATATGTACTATGAACCTGTTTCTTAATTTTCATGTTTTCTACATTAGAAAAAGTTACACCATATTAGTGAGCCGAGAGGTGGTGGCTAGCTCTAGAATAGCACCGTCCTATCTCTTCCGTGGGTGTTGTTCACGAGGAGTCCGGCCCATGTTCAGCGGTGCACAAAAAAAAAGTTACGGTACCCTTATGTCAGGTTAAAAATATCAGGAACACGGTCATGTTAAAGTAATTTTATAGCACCGTTACCAAAATACCATCCGACTACAGAGGCCAACAAATGATCATTATAAAATAACCATGAGTAACTTATGAATGGATGTAATCATCAGACATCCGTAATATAGCGGCGACATGAAAGAAAATGTATATATTTTTTTCTGTTTGCACAAGCGTTACTTAAGCTAAGTACTTGAGTTGGGTTTCGTGACTGCAGTATTTTTTGTGTTAAGCAATATTGCTTATAATGATTTAGTCTGAAATGAAGATATTTTCCGTACGTTTCGAGTAAAAGGAGTACTTAAGAAGTCGATTAATAATAATTAATAGTCATTTTATGTTTAAGTTTGAAACCATGTAAGCAATAGTGGCAGCAAATAGGTACCGGCGTAAAAATTGTACCTTTGTAAGCGATCGTCCGCGATTCGCCCACGTAAGCATAGGTTTAGCCTAGTTAGCGGTTCTGCTTGCTTTTGTATCTATGCGAGATCTACACCATTGCTTCAAGATAGGATTATGGCACCAGTAAGTATTATTTGAACACCACAGGTCAGTTAACGATCGCCTTCGGTGTGAACACCAAATTATGTATGCTCTTTGTTCAGATGACTGGCTAAATTCTACGTTTACGTGTTTAATAAAAGAATAAGGTTCAGAATGAATTGGCTTACCAAAATTCCACTGTCAAATATTAATAAATAATATTTGACAGATAAACACATCTCAAAGCCGAATGTCGATTTGTATCCGATGTACATACTCTTCTCTCTTCTCTTCTCAGCCCTTGGACGTCCACTGCTGGACATAGGCCTCCCCCATTGTCCGCCATTTAGACCTATCGGCAGCGACCTGCATCCAGCGACTACATGCACCATGTCCAGCGATGTACATACAAGGAGATGTAAATCTATACATGTATACATATTCTGTCATATTGAAAAATCCGTATACTGCAGCGACGAATGGAATATAAAAATCCGTATACTGCAGCGACGAATGGAATATAAAAATCCGTATACTGCAGCGACGAATGGAATATAAAAATCCGTATACTGCAGCGACGAATGGAATATAAAAATCCGTATACTGCAGCGACGAATGGAATATAAAAATCCGTATACTGCAGCGACGAATGGAATATAAAAATCCGTATACTGCAGCGACGAATGGAATATAAAAATCCGTATACTGCAGCGACGAATGGAATATAAAAATCCGTATACTGCAGCGACGAATGGAATATAAAAATCCGTATACTGCAGCGACGAATGGAATATAAAAATCCGTATACTGCAGCGACGAATGGAATATAAAAATCCGTATACTGCAGCGACGAATGGAATATAAAAATCCGTATACTGCAGCGACGAATGGAATATAAAAATCCGTATACTGCAGCGACGAATGGAATATAAAAATCCGTATACTGCAGCGACGAATGGAATATAAAAATCCGTATACTGCAGCGACGAATGGAATATAAAAATCCGTATACTGCAGCGACGAATGGAATATAAAAATCCGTATACTGCAGCGACGAATGGAATATAAAAATCCGTATACTGCAGCGACGAATGGAATATAAAAATCAAGACGCTCTAGCAGATTCTAAAAAAAAATAATCGGCGGACCTCAGTCGTTCGTTTGTAAATGACACTTGACAAGTGGATTGCACTACTCCATAGGAAATGTCGACATCATACCGGTATGGATATCCACGAGAGATTAAAGAGTGGACCTTGAATAATGCTTTTAAGTTTTTTTCAGTTTTTTCCGGGTAGATATTAATCCATATTAATATTGATACATAAAACTCTTTATTACACAGCAAGACAAAGTAAGATAGTACTTATAACAGTCAATATAACACGGATATTGTATATCGCGGATGTCCATGAGCGACAGTATTCATTTACCACCAGGTAGACAGTCAGAAGTATCTCGGGTTAGCAAGCTGAAGTGGCAGTGGGCAGGGCACATAGCTCGAAGAACCGATGGCCGATGGGGCAGACGGGTTCTCGAATGGAGACCACGTACCGGCGGACGAAGCCGAGGACGTCCATCTGCTAGATGGACAGACAACCTCATAAAGGTTGCGGGCACCCGCTGGATGCAGGTCGCTGCCGATAGGTCTAAATGGCGGACAATGGGGGAGACCTATGTCCAGCAGTGGACGTCCAAGGGCTGAGAAGAAGAAGAAGAAGAAGAAGACAGTCAGCTCTACTGTCGCCTTTTTCTTTAAAAAAATATGTCGTAGATGTCCGTGGCCGACAATATCCGTTTACCATATAGCAAACTGCTACTTTCTTTCAACGAGAAAATCTAACCTATTTAAAATTCGACTAAGAAATATTATATTTATTTTCTTGGATTATTTGCAGTTAAATACATACAGTATATTACATTATATGGAGTAAATCAATTCATCAACGCGGCAATTTACTCCTTTTTCATGCCATGAACAGAGTGACCTATATCCGGTAAAACTCGGCACAAACTGTCATGTCCGTGCGTACTCGACCGTATTAATTCCGACGTGTAACGAGCAGGATTTTTATATTTCACGATTGTGAAAAATTAAAGTATGTTTTGTAAAAACAATATAAAACGTCATGAGCGGCTGTCAAAAACATGTCAACGAGTTGCGAGCTACCCTCTGACGCCAATGACCCCACCGTGTACAAATGTGGAATGTGGTGAGCAGAGTTGGAGCACGTGCGCCAAACGCGAGGAGCGTAGAAATGAGCGCTTTGACCTATGTACACATGTATGTAATTAGTATAAAAAGTATGAAAGGTATGAAAAGATCAATGAACGGGTTATATTTTCACTAGATATATATACTAGGTTATATCTGTTTACACAGTTCACTTTTAAAATGTAGGTATTGTAAGATAAAATAAGGTTTTATTTTGTGTCTTTGTGACTAATCATCAGCGGTAAACTCACAGGGAAGGCCTTGGTGGTAAACCTGCTCTGCATGAGTATATCTACGCAGAATGACGTCGACAACCGGTTGAGTATAACCTACAAACAATTTATAACGTACAATAACAAACTTCCGAATCGACCAAGATTGCCAAGACATATTGATCATTCATTCTGTATAATAATTGTAACTAACAGAATGACAACAAAAGTTTAACGAATTGTAATTCAACGCGAAATCTCTTATATCGACAGGTTCATGCGATTACGTACCTACTTATTGTCAAAATAAGTTATCCATGCATATATTATAAAAAGAGACTATTTGTTTTTTTTTATTATGAACTGTCAAATTACTGAACCGATATTGAAAGCTACTTCACTTTTAGAAATCTAACTCAATGCGGATGGAGATAAATTACGTTTGACTAAAATATGTCATGCCACCCGAACGAAGCAAGGAGGCGCCACTAATTTCTTTTTTTAAATTACATTGCAAAAGTATTCTGTATTATATAATGAGGTAATAAAGACATACGACAAGACACTGGGATCCCGGAAGCATTTGTCAGTAAAATGTGTTACACCGGGGATCTAATTTTCTTCTCGAAGGAGTTAATTGGATTGGAAAAGTTTTTAAATGAAAAACATCGTTCCGTCATCGTCACGTACGTGAAAAACACGCTCTGAAAGTCATTGACCCGCACACTACGTGAAGAAAAACGTGACAGGTAGTTTCAGTAACAGTGGTTAATGGAGGAACCTTTTTAACTTTACACGGTGGATTAACCAAAAAAAAAAAGTTGAGAATCTGTCTTCTATGTATAGGGTATAGGCCTCTCTTTAGGTTGGTCATCACAAACGATGTTCCACTCTTGTCATCTACCCCCTCAATTGGTAGGGGGTGGATGGTAGGGGATGGTATTCTTTTATAAGAAACATAATAAAAACATCAAACAATAAAAGCATCGTCTTTAACGAACAAAACAGCGCTGACACGCGCAAATCAGAAAGATAAATTTCACTGTTTCGTAACAGTGTAGAAAAGAATATGATACTTTATGAGCAAGCTTCAACTTGTCGTTTTTATATACCCATCCGTTTAGGGGATATCTTCTTGCGCTTAAGAATTTTTGGAAAAAATATCCCATTCTAATTTTGGAACTACTAAACGGATTCGAAAGGAATCAGTCACTGTTCTCAATTTAACATCGATTTAAAATATTTTATATGGCTTACAGAAGTTTAATTGACCACAATGGATAGACACACTTCAAAACAATATTTGATAAACATCGTACAAAAAATTGTTAAACCCACGTTGAACAATTTTTAAAGACGTATTTGTTTTTCTGGTAAGGGTGAGATGTTTTATCGACATATTTATCGACACGACCACCGAACTAATGTTCATACTCGATAACAGATAAGTTCCTTACTCGGCAGGTGTATAAATATGTTTTGTTTACGTTCAAATCGACTATTTTTGGCAAGCAATATTTTGGGTGGCGTCGAGCTACGCCTTATGACAACTAATCACTTGTTTTAATTAAACTATAATACATTTGCACGATATTGTTGTTTAGAGGGGAGGCTGACCGGAAACGTGATGACGACAGCAGCGTCTTGTCCATAGAAACGTATTCCCCTGTTTTCTCCCTGAATTCTAGCAATAGGGCAATATTTTTGGAACGAAGTTCCTTTACGCGGCTTACGGTAGGTGTGATTCGAGAGAAAATGTAACGTCACGTAAGATTTTGACGTAATTTTTAATATATGTAGTTCAGATATTTACCAGGAGCATGTCTATACGTTTTCATTTTTTTATTAGTTGTGTTTTATAGGAGCTCGGGCCCTGCAAAAATCAAAAATATTGCCCTGATAAAACACTGATGCAAAAAGAAGCCCAGTGTGGAAATTTAACAACTATTAAAAAAGCATAACGTACCGACATAGAGAAACTATTCTTTAATTCAAATCAGAAAAAAAAATCTACCCATTTTTGGAGTAGGAAACAGGAATACGAAACCTCGATTTTTTCGAATTATTGTAAGTATTATCAGCTCGAAGTGCAACTGTCCCTGTCCCTCAAAGAAATCGCTCGCTGCCGAGACACTAACAAATTCTAAGAATACCTATTTTCCAATAATATGAGCGATTTCATTATAATATAATAATGTATAAATGTCCCGTCAAAAATGTGTGACAGAAAGATTTACGACACACAACTTCCTACCTACGTTTTACATCATTAGTATAAATTACACTAATCTGTTACATTGCCGGATAAAATAATTAACGACCCGTTGTCACGCCTCGATACCTGATATGTCCCAATTTACTAATCCACTTTTGATTCTATCGCAAATTGGTGGTGAAGATGATATATAACGAGGTGTTATTATGAGCGTTTTTTGTTTATAAATATATATTAAATTTGTCCCATATATTTATTTCTAGGTTTAATGGTATAATAGTATATATGTAAATACATTTATTATATCTTTGTTTCTAGTAATTAAAACATGAGCACCATCTATATATTCTTCCTGTGTTTGTGTACATCTGCCCCCGCCCAGAGGTTGCCATTTAAACTTTGTGTCACTTTCACTGTATTCTTTGGTGTGCAATAAAGTGCACCTACTTACCTATAAGGGCCTAACGTGAAATTCTTAACTTTATAGTACAACTCATTGAAGGTTTGAAATGTTATAAAAAACTTATATTAAATAGTCAAATTACGCCTTTCAAATAATCCTTTATACTCATTTGGCCGTGTGGTGTCGGTCGGCTTTAGAATAGCACGATTTATCTCGTCCCGTGGATTTCGTGTCGTAGCGACTAAGGGATAACAAAGCCACTACCACAAGCCGGAACACCACCTCTGAAACTTGGTCAGCTTAGGGTTTCCAGACCAACATCCCGCATGCATAAGACCATGTGCATAAAGAGGTCAATGTTCAGCAGTGGACGATAAAAGGGCTCGGTACGGCTACTTCTTTAAAAAAAAGAACACTAAATTATTTAGCAAATATTTTTTTTTTACTTCTCATATTATTATACTATATAAATTTAACAATAAACTTACATATGGCTAAAATAAAAAGGCTTGTATTATAAAAAGACAGCAAATTTCAACAAAACAAACTATTTTTTGAATAACTGAAATCAATATTTTTTTATTACTAAGAATGTCGACGGAGCCCTATATCTATGTCACCAGAGAACGTAAACCTAAACAACCCTTAAATTTGTTCCCATAGATTTGCGGCCATTTTCAGTATCTACTTCTGCTGCTAATTTAATTATTTCTCAAAAATCAGAAAAATTCCAGATTCACTCTTTGGTCCTTGTAGTAGAAACCATCGATATAGGTATAAGCGACATTATTTGAACAAAGGGACCTTATTGTCGATATTAATAGAAGCTTCCGGGCTACTTGGCCGAGGTCTTCTGGAATCTCTTTTCTTTCTTCCAAACGTTTCGTCAACAACTGCGGTTGACATCTTCAGTGGCGACTGCGTTCACTTTCGGAGAGATGTTATCTCTTCGGCTTCTCGAGCGCAACTGACTCGACGACTGTGGCGCACCGGTATTTATAGTGGGCGAGGGTAGTTGTGATTGTGTGTGTAAGGTACACACAATACCTACAACTACCAAGGTACAATCACAACTACCAAGGTACACACAAGGTACAAACACAACTACCCTCGCCAACTATAAATATCGGTGCGTCGGTACACACACCGAAGAGATAACATCTCTCCGAAAGTGAACGCAGTCGCCACTGAAGATGTCAACCGCAGTTGTCGACGAAACGTTTGAAAGAAAGAAAAGAGATTCCAGAAGACCTCGGCCAAGTAGCCCGGAAGATTCAATTAATATGGACACCGGGCGAGAAAGCCTACACTCCACTATGTCGATATTAACTTATTGACTTTGGTAAAGTCAATAAGTAAAAAATATTCTAACATAAAAATTCGTAGTTGATTTTATTTAAATGGAAACATGCTCTAACACATTATTTAAAGATAGAGTAATAAAAAACTTCTTTTTATTTTATTTCATTAAAAAAAATCTAGTATGTGATCCAGCAATCCACACCGGGGCCGCGTGGTAGATTACGACCCGAAACCCCCCTAGAGATTTACTATAGTAGGCCTGTACCCTGAAGTGGGACAGAAAGGCTGATACAAATCAACCGAGCAAGACAGCCCATCTGGTGAAGCTATATATATTTTTTTTTAAAATACTCTCAATATCTAAAAAACATAAAGTTAAACACATAAAGTCCATTTCCTTAAATAATTCCACAGTGAAAGATCGTGAATTAGAGGAATTCGAAGGAGATTTTCTGAAGAACGAAGGTTAAAAGGATGACGGGAAAGATCAAAGTCAAAGCTTTGCTTTTAGTATCCAGGTGTTAATGGGTTGAAAAGTACGCTGTAGAGGAGGGAGAGATATTACATACATATGTATTACATATCGTCACCCTTATGCCAGAACCACGAATGTGCAAATTTGGTGATTGTTAGATAATGCTATGTTTATAGGGCTTATTGTTAGATATTGCACATAATATGAACCTCACGTAGTATAAATGGGGCGCGTAGAACTAATATTTCTGATAAATCACTGGGCTAAAGCATAATCCCGATTTTTCAAAACTTCAAAAACGTTTTTTCTCGAAACTATCCAGTTGCACATTCGTGGTTTTCGCATAAGGGTGACGATATATTAAACTCAACAGCATCGAATGACATCTCAATGTACAGTTGGAAAGTGACCGCACATCCAGATTAGATTACAATAGAGCCATACAAACGACAATAAGGGCAATAAACCATATCGCCTTGCCCTTGAGACAGGGCAATTGAAACGTCAATAATAAGTCGTTAGACATGTCTAGGGAGGATAGAATTGCATATGAAGAGTAAATGTGGAGGCGCGTTATGCAAAATGTCAACAAAGGTGTAATTAATTAATTTTATCAATGATCGGAGTAGGTAGTGCTATTTACTTTGTCATAAAAATATACGGAACATTTAATACATTGATTTTATTTAACAAATATGTGCACATATTAATTATGCTCGTAGTTCGTGACGGGTTTTCTATAGGATGAATAAATAAAAGAAAATCTTTGTATTTTTAAAAGCCGTAAATATGGAAAATAATATTATATACTTATTTTTTGATAAAATAAAATAACCGATACATCATAATTTCAAAATCCTGGGATCCCGGAGCTGTGTCCATGACTAAGACATACCTATATTTGAGTTCGTTGACTCAAAGCAGCATTACCTACTGCGATCATTGATAATTATTAATTACATAGGACACTGTGGTGGTTATTGGTGAACGATTTAAAATAAATAAAACTTAGCAAAAGATATGTAGTGAAATTAAAGTATAAGCCATTTCTTTAAACTGTGATTATATATTAAAGCTTTTAGAGTGCCGTGTGGTGTGGGTCGGCTATAAAATAGCACCACCCCACCCCATCCCGTGGGTGTCATAAAAAGCGACTAGGGGATAACAAAGCTGCCACCATAAGCTTAAAAGAATGGATTCGCAAACCCGCTGGGACAGTGTGGCGTTTTAAGGCTGTATGCATCCAACAGGTTTGGCTTGACTTGTATGGGTTAGCTAATGCACAAGACAGTATTATGCATGAGTAAACCCATGTTCATCCAGCAGTAGCTACTGAAGAGCTGGTTGCACTGGTTGTATATATTAAAGAAGCCGATAATGATACAGAAATGTAAATGGAGAAAGTGCACAAATATAATTGATCATCTTAAAAATAACATTATGCAACCGATGCAATGCAATCGGCCCTCCTCATAACACATTGGCTTGTGCATGAAGGATGTAACGCCACGCTGGTCAAGCTTGTTGGCGAGTCCACTCTATTAGAGATAGTGTAGTTCCTCAGCGTTTGTGATCTCTTCCTTTTATGACACCCACGGGAAGAGATGGTTTGGTGCTATTCTATAGCCGGCCTACACCACACGGGGAAAAGAAAAGATTTCACATAAAAATTAAAAATGAATATTACATTTACTAAGAAATCCTGTTTCTATTAATATTTTGTGGCTTTTAAATATTCTTGAGCAAAACAATAATTTCAATATTCAAACAAACAGTATTTCTATAAAAAGAAATTGAAAACGTTTCTTTTAGCAAACAATAATAAAATAAAGGACATCATGGATGATATTCCATTCAAATTGTACGACAGGGATCCACGAGGGTGCTGCGCCCTCATTGCCGCCTATCTGTAAATATGGCTAACCTATTTTTTCTTCCCCTCTCTACACTATCGGCAACCCTTAACACCTCTTTTTGAACTTTATTTCCAAGAATTAAAGTTTAAAATTGGAATCATTTTGCATCCGTTTACATTGAACAGATTCCCTTTTCTATTTTCGTTGCTTTGATTGTCGCCGAGATTGCTTCAAACGAGTAAACTAATTATGAACTTAAAAATAAAGCAGGAAGTTGTTTAATTTTTTTTTAAATACACCAGCTTCGGTTAAATGTAACAAACTTTACTCCTTAGTAAAATTATTGCTTATTTAATCGGCTAGATAGACCATATAATAAATTTTTGATCTTTGTTATTATTGTATTACTACCAATATAACATTCCATATATATATTTTTTAAATTTTACCCTTACATCAACATGTCAACCAACATTCATGTGTTCTTACACGTCTTTATTGTCTTTTGCAATGGAATCATAAGCAGAATTAATCCCATTTTCAATGTAATAAGCCCACATCGTTGTTAAAAACATGTTTAACATGTTAAAAACATCAGTTTTACTTTGCTTCGCCTTGTGGGTATCTAACAGTCCAACCGAATGATCTGTGACAAATCACACATTATAATGCCCGTGGACACGGACAGGACGCGACGCCATATTTATCTCTCTAGTGTTGTTTTATCTCCAACTTTTATAAAATGGTCTTTATATTAAGTTTCCGTTTTGATACAGTTATAAAATTCAATATAGTTAGACTAGAAGTAAATAAGGATATACTTTGGCAGCTTAAGCCGTTAAGTTAAGATGATAAATATATATGAATACCCTTCCTCTATAATGGTAAAAGTAATTTTATATTGTAATTTTGGACAATAAAAACGTTATGATAATAAACCTTATTTTTGAATATTTGTATCGAGAAATAATATTAGTTTTACAAAATAAATAAAATGGAGTAACAATATAGTAACAAATGTAAACCAAATCAATTCTTATCTTTTGAAGAAACAATGTCCAATGAAAATAAACGAAACATTAAAAGCAACCCAAGTTCCAACTCTCTTTTCAAGTGCCGAAACAAAACAAAATTAAATTCAAGCCAGCCACTACTAAACCTCGATAGGCCCTTTCGTATTGACTCGACTCGAAAATTGAATTGATTCGAAAATTACTCCTATAATATGACATTTCTGAGGATACCAAAGTCAGAAATTTGATATTTTAAAAGTAACAGTCACCAATACCTATAAAAAATAAATTATTTATCTTTAAACATACTGAATACACAAGTTGATTTATCAATAAATGCAAAAACGGATAATAAGATTTCAATGAGAGACCATTTTTGAGGACATCTCCCCTATCCACTCGCTTTAATGTCATCCACCGTTTATAAAGTACGAACAATGAACTCGCAAAAATCGATCCTTCAACCCTCTCGCAACTCTCATTAAGTTAAATTGAATTTTGTGGCCTTAAATTTTATCACATTTATACACTATAAATGTTCTTTATTATTTTTATTATTATAAAAAGAATAATAGTAAATGAAACCAAGTTGTTTTGTTTAAGGTACAAATGTGTATGCCAATATTAAACGCCAATATTAACACTCGAATTAATTATGTTAATTAAAACTTGAGTAATTATGTTAATTAGTCAAGGCATAACTCCTAGTTCAGGAGTCAGGATTTCATAATATTAAATTTAGTATGTAATATCTGTCAATCAAGTAGACGAAAGTAAGCTAACGAGCGGACTGGTGGTAGGGCCACAAAACAAACAGACAGAGAGTATGAATGATAAACAGTGGAAAATGAAAGCTGAAAATATAAATCAGACGCTGCACTGAAATGGAAAGTTATTGAACAAGCTTCTTTTGTTTACCAGTGAGGCCAGCTTTTATGATGTAGGTTTATTAAAAAATGCATTGGTTACTAAATACCTTTTGTCGACTAACGGATAAATGATAATTTAAAATCATTAAGTAAAATGTAAAGCAAAAAACTTATTGTATTAAAATCATAGGAATAATATTATGATAGTAGACTGTGTTTTTATCTTTATTAAAACCTTACGCTTATAAGGTCTTCTATAAATTGCCTTCCCTCACAAACAGTACGAAACACAACTACACGAAAGAAATATAAACAATTAACGAAACTATAAATATCTTCAGTTGCCGAAATATTTGATCTTATAACGGGGTGGCATCAGGTTCTCATAGTCAATAGTTTCATTGATTTTTTACCTCGACGACATTCTAATTTCTACCCGGTATTAAATTAGGCCTCCGATCATAATTTCGCTACATAACCCAATTTGAGTAGACGACGAGTCTCCTAAGTGCTTCGCTAAATTCGTTATGGTATCAAGATTACCTATTCAGAAAAAACGAAAAATTGGTTAGGATGAACATTTTATATTCTCTGCCGGAGGTATGGAGGGAGGTTTCCAATATTCGATACCTTCCGCACGGTAAATTGGATTTTAATACAATTCAAGAACGTTTTAGAAAAGATATTGATTCATGAGATACATCCTTCTTCAAATTGGTCTTGGAGATAAATTATTTTTTAACACTTTTTATTACCGTAATCGTCAGCAGCCCTTTTATCGTCTGATGTTGGACATGGGTCTCCTCAAGCACATTGTATCATTATCGGGCACGAGGGATAAATAACCTTGACACCACGCTGGCGAAGCGGGATGGCAGGTCTACTTTTTTGGAGGTGGTGTAGTTGTACACGGTAATTTTATACTACAAAAAACTTCGAATATTATTTTCACCTAGTCCGCGTACCCAAGATAAATGCTGAAAGTAATTTATTAAAACAGAATACTAGAAACGCCTGCAAAAAGTAATTATAATTTACAGCAAAGTTTACTTAGCACAACCCTTAAACATTTCTGCTTCTGGGAGGTATAAAATTACGCAAAATACTCCAACGGCCGGCAGTTTAAACAAAACACCGGCGAATCCGTCAAGAGGCGACCCAAATCTCCCCACAATTAACCCAATATAAACAAACCGTCATCAAACCCACGTCTTCATCGTCGAGTATTTTTAGACGAGACAAAATTATGGGATTTGTATTCAGGCGTATGATATTTATATTAGTATTTCTTAATCCCATAGAATATATTTCAGTCCCACTCGTGATTACATTATGTATAAATTTGTTATTTGGTCTAAATGGATTAGTTTCTATCATATCGTCTTTTGAGTTATGTAAAGCAATAAAAGCATTTAAAATATTTCCTGCCTGCTTATTTGAATCTCGTGACAAATTCGTTTTTCAATTTCCGGATATACTCATCAGAAAACTTAATCATCGCTTCATTATGAAATTATCGATTATTGGATCATCTCGTGGAGATGAGAGCTCGTTGAACTAAATCGTTAACGAGTCAGTAGTTTTAATTAAAATCTCCGAGATCATGTGCTCTTCATCTTCCGAAGACTATAAACTTGAACTGGCTTCCTTCTAAACTTTCCTTTCCAATAATTAAATAGTTCATATCAAACACATTCCGGTTGCTTCCCAAAGACTGAACTTTCGGCATCCTACTAAATCATAGTGGGCGATAGAAAGCAATATCCGTTTTAATTCCATATTAAACTCAACCCATTCAACTTGTATTACAACGACTTAAAGGTCAATATCGACTGCCATTACATTTCACAGCGAACGGAGAGTAAATACGTAGGCAGAGACAGTGATGTCTATACGTGACTGTAATGTCGATAAACGATTTGGCATTCAAAATATACCGTGACACGTATATCGTGTGCAGAATTTTGTATTGTAAATTTTGTTTACCGACATCCGCAAAAGGCGGTCTCTGCTGTGATTTTAGAAAGTGTTTTGCTTTTTATGGCAGAATTTGCATACAATTTTATCGAAATGTATTGTTTAGTGTAATCGGCGGCAAGTACGGTAGAGCATAATTCGAATTTCCTTACCTAGTCAAAATTAGTCGAGGTAACATGACTAGAACATGGGTCTTATAAAATTATTTTACCATAAAATAAAGACACTTATGAAGAGAGCCATATCAGCCTACAGTATTTAACAATCATGAGATAGTTTAAGGTCAAGATACATAGTTTAATTCATGAAGCAAGTCCAATTCATATCAATGTCCTATATTTTTATTTATATTTCGATTCTCGAGCATGCTGATTTCCTTGCCATGCTTTCATTCATTACAGAGTCAGTAATAATGGAAATATTCTTACATAAATAATCAATCACTGGTTTATCTTTTATCTTTGATATCAACTGAAATTTTACCTTACATTAGAAACGAGTGTATTTTTACATATTTATTCATTCAGATAATATTTATTTATGTTTAATTCTAGTTACGTTGCTTTGCTCCCTTCTTTGCTTCCCATTTATCTTTACTGTCCAATTAAACTTAATATTAATTTTATATTACAACCAAATTTTATAAATGTAAACATGAATAAGCATTATGAATATTCCTAAAAGAAGAAAGGGTGAATATTTCATCGATAATCGATCATAATTGCACCACTAAACTTCCTACTACAACAGCGTAGGTAGTTCGTTGTGCAATATCGGGTGTGCCCTATTCATCAGATACGATAGCCCCTTATTTAGAAACCGCAACCAGCGTAACCCTGCTTTAATTATCCCTTGCAGTGTGTCATCGCTCGACTGGACGTTATGACATAGGATTAAGGTTCAAAATTAGTGAATACATATTAGCCCAGACTTATCCCTAAACTAAATGTGTCCGTTAAAAACTTAATTCAAACGATTATAATATGTACGAGCATCCCTTTGAAACTTAGCATCTCTCTATCTTACAGTCTATTTTATCTCTATTAGTCTGTCTCATGTTGATGTCATATATAATATCCGCCCGAACTTTTTTGATGCAGTTTTTACTATTGTGTAAGACATTTATTTATGGAAGTCTCGAAGTCTTTTTGGAAGGAAGTTCCTTTACGTGGCTTGCGGTAGGTGTGATTCGAGAGAAAATGTAACGTCACGTAAGATTTTTACCTCTTCCATACGCCTTCCTCTTTCTCTCTCTTTCTGTGAGCAGTCAGTGAGCCGCCGCAGCTGGGCATGTGCGCAATATATTTAATGAAACTTTTTGTTGATTTATTGATTTAGATTTTATTTCGAATTACATTCGGAGTTTAAAAAATGCGTGAGAGGATCTTCGTTCCTGACGGGAGTCCCCTGACGGCACACGTTTTTTTTTTATTTATAAAAATAAGGGTGTGTAGTCGCCAAACTAGGTCCAATATAAAAATGAAATTAAGTAGGTCTTTAAAAACACTGTTAAGATAATTAACAGTAGATCCAATCGGCGAGTATATTTCTAGTATTTTTTTCTTTAATTAATTATAAATAGCTCAGTGGTGAAGGAAAACATTTTGAGAAAATTCGCGTACTCGACAATTTAAATAAATGTCTGGAGCATGTGTAATATCTCGCAATCCGCAGTGGAGCTGCGTGGCAAATTATGGCCTAAGACATTCGTGTGTTTGCAGGGGACGCATGTGCCATGCACTGGGATGTTATAGGCTGATAGCATTATGCTGTGTTTACTAATATATATAGGTATAAAATCTGATAATAAATATTCTGTTCTAATTTAAATTCTTTACGTTTGAATTTAAAATATTCTGTGTACTATCAGAAAAGATCTATATTTTTTTTTTTTATAGATTAGTGGGCGGACGAGCAAGCGGTCCCACGTGATGGTAAGTGTTACCGCCGCCCATGGGCACCTGCAACACTATATTCACTAAAAAGGATTTCATCCGGCTGTGTCTCTCCACTCTCCATTGTTGGATATAAGCCTCTCCCAAGGTTTAATACCAAACACGATATTCCGCTTTTCTCATCCCACCGTAACTGGCAACTTTCTTCAAGTCATCGATCCACGTGGCTCGAAGGCGTCCTACGCTACATTACCGGGTACGTGGTCTCCACAATCAAGGTCAATCTCCTCTCTTACTCTCACTATCAGCACCATAAAACGCTCCAATATATAACACAAACTAATTATACATTACGAAACATTTCCCACACATCAACCTACTTTCGCACATATCCTGACCTTGTCGGTAGGAGGTACGTAGAAAATGTATATGTACTATTGTTAGAGATAACGTTTATTGTTTGTTCTTAAGAAAAGGTTGTGGAGGTACTACTCTAGTTTCATTTGGTACGAATACCCTCCATTGTTACAATAAATAAATCGTTATATATGAAAAAAAGAAAAATAAATTATATCGTACTTTAGAAAATAATTAAATGTCATAGATCATAAATGTTAAAATCCAAACTTACAGAATGTCAGATTTATTCTAATAAATGCTATGGATTATTCATCATCGTGCAGTAGAGCGGTGATAGTCTACGATGAATGCAACCCTCGGCCCGTACCACTGAGTCTCAACTCAAGTAATGTAACCGTAATTAACCCTTGTAGTATACACTGCTGGACATGTCTCCTCGTGCATGAAGGATGTATGATCTTAAAACGGCACGCTGGTCAAGTGTGTGGGCGAGTCCTCGGAGAGATGCCATGGTGCTATTCTAAAGCCCGCCGACACCGCATGGCAAGCTCACTAGCTCGGTGGTAGGACACCCGAATGCATGAGAATTCCGCACTGGTAACCTCCTAGTGATTTATCAGAGAAGTCCTGTGATTTTCAATGGGATGTTATAGGCTGATATCGATCATCATGCAGTATCATGAAGCTGTCCTGATTGACACACACACACACATAAACACAATTATTACGAAACATTATTCTTACACCAACGCACTTTCATTCATGCCTGTCCTGACCTTGTCCGTTTGGGAGTAATCGTTCTCTAACAGACACGCGAGTGATTTATCACTACGCGTTGTTGAGCGAAGGGCAAAGGGGTATTGTTATTGATTTCTCGTGTTACGATAATTCGTGTCAGACTTTTGTCAGCAATACATTTTGGACAGAATTGAAATGAGAGTGTTTGTAAGTAGCTACCAAAACGGAAGCGAATAAGAGAGAATTTTCTAAGATCAGCAAAATTATCTATACATTAGTCTGTACATTTAATGTTTAGAAAAAAGTCGTTGCCGTGTAATGTAGGAATGATACAGTCCAAAACAATATTTTTTTTTGGAATTTTATCTGTCTTTATGAACGCGAATAACGTGCAATTTACTGGACAGAATTTAATGTTTGACACAGTTATAGTTCCCAGAGGAATGAGTCTATAATTCACGTAAACGAAGTTGCGAACGCTGCGCGCTGCTAGTACAAAATAAAGATTCTTATAGATCCTTTATTCTAATGAGATTGTCATGAGATGTCATTACCTCTCGTGTGTTACAACAAATTGTGTCACATATGACAGGATAGAAAGGGGACTGTATCTGTAATAACTAATGAGATAGACAGAGAGCACATAGCTTGACAAAATTATTAAACTTAGTTATACCAGGCTGTACCTGATATTTTCCTGAATTTCTGATAGAGGAAACCGCATGTGTTAGATATATCATTTTAGAATCTAAATTAATTAGGCATTATTTTTTAAATAGTTGGCCACTCTAGGGTTTTTTTTTTTTGGAAACGGAAGGTCAAATTCATATTAGTAGACGAAAGTTGTACCTTAACTTGAGACAAACGTAAACTTTTCGAAGATACCATATCAGTATAATGATCTACGTCTGACAGAACAAATCTTTGAAAATAATAAACACAAAACAGACCGTGATTTTATATAAACTGTAGTTTGTATGTATTATATACAAACTACAGTTTATATATTATAGGATATTTCCTATTCATAGCGCGAAAGCGTCCCTTCCTTAAGATGATTTCAGGCTAAATGTTGAATCGTCTTTTAGGACGTCCTCGTATGATACAGCTGTTTCCCTAATGTGTTTAGTTTTCAAGGCCAAGTATGCTTGGTTATGTGTCTTGTTTACTTGCCTTTCATATTTATAACGTCTTTAGGGATTTATTAATTCAGTTGGAGTATGAAGATAAAATTCGCACAATGTTTTGTAATAAAATTGGACGCATCAGTATAAAATTCTGATATTTGAGCTTCTCATCATTCGTTTAAAATGAAATTTTAATAAGTTTTAATAGTTCGTTTGAAATTTTGCGTGAGTTGCGTGAGTTAAAAATGTGGGTCTTTCTCCAATGCAATAACATAACTCAACGTCCATAGGAGTTACTTGTCAGCAAATATGCTTTTCTGCGGTATATCAAAGCACCAGGACCTTGAGCAAACTATGCAATTAACTATGCAATGTATGCCTGATCTATGATTCCGTGGACGAACACGCCAGAAAACAAACACGTTAAAACCCTACTAAAGGGATACGGGCGAAAATTATACTGAGTTACGTGTTCTAACAAGGAACGACTTCTGAACTGTCACTAGGGTGGACACTGTAGTACAACATGATAAGACATATTTAATTTGGTTGTGCGGTCTTCCAAACCTGAATTGGATTGGATAATTGGAATACGAAATATAAAAAATATATTTCCATCAACTGCAGTAACATTAGACGTGATAGATACGCGAAATTTAAGTACCTACTCGCACTGTCAATCACGATCTCTCGGGTAAGAACTGTAAGGCATAATTCACAATAAACGGCGCGGACGCATTTAAACCTTAATTTATTTAACTTTAAACTTTAATTTTAATTAATACATATTCATTTAAACGTCATTTTTCATAAATGAAAAATTAATTATCGCCCTTTAAAATTATAATAAATATGAATTAATTTTAGTTTTAATTTTTACAGTTCAAAAACGAAAATATTTCCGAGACACCCTTTAGTTGTTTATGCTTGCTTGATTAGTTGTTTATGTTCGAAAAACTCGCGTTTGAGAAACTCTCCTTATGTAAATGAGCCCATAAGGCCGTCATCTGTAATCGAGAATGAAGTAATGTTGCAATTCTTCAAAGACTCCACTTGTCTAAAGAAACGTCATTCTGTCATCTTTAACATACGTGTAAAGTAGTAGTCAGTAACTATCAGTGTCGTCAGTGACAGACACCTTAAACCATTTGTAGTCTCAACTATATTCAGGTCAAACGATGTTTCCTGCGACGGGACCTTGTGTCCAATGTTACATGTGGCATAGTGCCAATGCCATGGGTTAGAACCGCTTAAATTAACTAAAGAAATTTTGTGTTTTACACTGTATAATGTTGTTGATTAGATTTAAGTTTGGGATTTATATTTGATCGGGATCAAAGAGTTACAACGCAATGGAAATTCGATGTGACTTTAAAGTACTGAAGAAAAAGAGGAAAGGCGAGTATTATTTTATAAAAAATGTTTCCTTTGATGAACCGTATACTTCTATCTTTACTACTATATCATCAGAGAGATTTACTATATATCTTGGGAGGAGGAGAGTGCACGCTGCAATCCAACAGCGGCTGGGCGCGCTCGACTGACCACGTTACCCCTCTCTCACAGAAAACTACCTTGAAATGTATCGCATTTCCCACTTTATCTTATTTCCCTAATGTGCGTACGTATTCCGGTAGTGAGTGAGATGTGCCAGAGCCCATTCTCATCCTATCCCTTCCCATTTTCCCAACCCTTTCTCCAAATCCATTCCTATATCTCCAAAGGTAGGCAGCGCATCCGGGGCCGTGCCACCGTTTGTCATTATGGACTAATGTTGGCATGTATCGCGGATGTCTATGGGCGACAGTATCCACTTACCATCAGGTGGACTGTATGCTCGTCTGCCGCCTTCATCCCTAAAAACAAAAAATCATGTATTGCTTATACCTACTAACAGAGAGCTATCGCGTGTAATGTGTATAACATTTCGAATACGAATGTTACAGTGTATGTTCTGTATTTATTATATCAATAAATAATTAATGACGTCATAAGAACATGAAGATTGTTTGTATTTATGTCACGTTTTATTCCGATTTGCCATCTGGTGCATGTGGAAGGCTGGTGGAAGAAGCCCATATCCGCCAGCGCATATTGTAACTGTTCTGTTACACACGCGTTCCCAGTCAGTATTCAACATAGCTAAAAATTCTTTTATCTTCAAATTTAACAATATAAAAGGAGATCTCCATTTCTATGTCCAGTTCTAAGTGAATTATGAATACGAGGGTGAATCAAAAAGCTCTTAGAATTGTCATTAAAACAAAGAAATCCAAATAAAAACATTTTATTTCTGTACGTAATCTCCTGTAACTCGATACATTTAGTATAACGTTTTCTTCATGTCCTTATTTCTTCGGAAAAAAATCGGTGAATATGGTAGGTGATCATTAAACTGAAGAGTAGTGCGATCGATTCAAGTGACACTTCACATAAATATAGTGTGATAGTGACTCTTTAAAATAAAAAATATACTATCCTCAAAAATGTTTTATTAACATGCGTGTCTAAGAACTTTTTGATTCACCCTCTTACTTGAAACTATTGAAAACTCCCTAAGAGTGATTCAATAAGAGATTTGAAATATTTTTCTTCACATTCCTCACAGCAGATTGAAAGGCAGCTAGAAACAGAACTTATCCCGATTGGATTCAAAGGGGCGTCGAACTGTTCTCTAATCAAAAGTGACTATAAAAAATAAGTTTTCATTGTGCATTTAGGGGAAGCACAAAATAATTTTCCACCGTTCGAAAAACGTCTTAGGATTTGTGCCTAAATCACGTAGGCGTGGGGTATTTGTCTACCATTTAACTTATTTATTTATCTTTACATTGAGGACGCCTCCTCAAAGTGTAGGTATTAACTGAAATACAGTCCACTTTTAAAAAGAAATTACAAATGAGCGACAGGAAATGTTCGTTTTATATACTCGTAAAAGGCATATTTTTGTTTACATGTTTTTTTACAAGTGTCTACGGAACTACTAGGGAAAAATAGTCTCAGTAGTTCCGTTACGAAACTGTCCCGCGGGACTACTGGGAATAAACGTAAAAGTCAACCAAATACCTGTTGGGTATCAGTCTACCTTATAAAAGTCCCTACTAGTATTATTAACAATGATAAAATCTGTGTCAAGGGATTGCAACACAGAAGTACCATTTACACTCCAGTAGGTAATAAGTACTCATAAATCTCTTCCTAAATAAATTGCCTACAATTGTCTTTGTCAAGGGGACGTACTATCCACTTAAAGGTCGTTACCACGGGCTAAGAGACTGTCGACAACGATCACATGAATGATGGAAGATACAAAAATGCACGGGGGATTTCTACAATAGAAATATTCACTAATTTCCTGACCGGGAGTTCGTTACGGGAGTCTTTTTAAAATATTCGACTACCGAACGCATCCTGCACGGTGTTCTGTATAAACAAAGGAGTAAGTTAAATAACCAAGACTACTGGACTACACCTATGAATATGCATCGACATACCCCACGAGGCAACATAATACGAAAATTGGGGTCTTTGGCTCCTTGTGAGACGGAGACGTTACGAACACGACGATCAGAGCTACTAATCAAATAATGCCGGTCGGCCATCTTTATATTCCGACCAAACACGAAGAGATGATTGAGTGATAAAAAGAAAAGAAAATCAAAACACATTTAATATTTATTTATTATAGTATACGAATACATAAATATAATCTAAATTAAGTAATAATGACAGTATTTAAACCTACCCTTTTAAAAACTACAGTTTTTTTTTTTTTTATGGGAAGGCGGCAGACCAGATTACAGCTATCGCTCATAGATATTCGTGGTACATGCTAACTTCAGTCCAGAATGACAAACGTTGGCAGGCCCCCGGATGTGTCGCTTATCTTTGGAGATGTAGAAATGGATTTGGAGAAAGGGTTGGTAAGTGGGGAGGGATAGGATGGGATGGGAAAGGGCCTGTCATATTTCATACACGTACAATGTACGACGTACATTGGGGAATAGGATAAAGTGGGAAATGGAGTACATTTCAAGGTGAGAAAGGTAAAATTCAGAAATATAAAAATTTAAATTGGGAAGATGGATGTAGTGAATAAAATTTAAACCTTGCTATTTACAGTCGAATACGTTCGCGCGCATGGTTGTTAGTGTAGTGTGTCGCAGCCTTTGCGAATGTGAAGATCAAATGTGGGTAGTCGATGAAACTGCTCGTAACTCCTACCCTGGACCACTCGTGACCACGGCTGGTGTGCCTCGTGCTAAAACGTCCAGTACAAATAAAAGGTAAAACAGAAACCTTTAATTTTACGCTTTCAGACCCGATTTACAATATAAAAATTATACGCGCGTCGTTGGAGAGTCGCCAAGTCGTAAACAAAAAATCTGGTTTGTTGGCATATTACGGTTATGTGTCCCCATTAGTAAAATGCGGCATAATCTTATGGGGAAATTCTATCCATGCAGATAGAGAATTTAAAGCGCATAAAAAATATACTATACTATCTCTGTATGACGCTAACTATAAATGAACAGCTATAGACCGTACTTTAAGGAATTACGCATTCTACCATCGCCGTGTCTTTACATCTACTAAATGTATGTTTTCGTTGCAAAATATTCTAACCTTTTAAAATTAACCATGACATATACAATAATAAAAACAAAAATTGTATGTTCCTCCACATAGGATAAAATTGTATAGCAATAATACAAATCGTATGGCTATTCAAATATATAATATATTGCCCGACGTCTTTTAAAGGGATTAATGCAAATTTATTATATTGGAGACTATTTGAATGATAATGAAATATATTCTTGAAATAATAATTTAGTGACATTCAGCAGTTATTTATTTGTGTTATTTTTTTAGTTTTGATATATTGGCATATTTGACATTTAAATTTGAATTGCATGTTTATATTTTATTGAATTGAATGGATAAATGTAATCTTTAAACATTCGCACGCCACTCATATGGCAGAATATGTAAGGCTCGTTTATTAACTTAGCGTAAGACCAACATTCAAAAATTCAAATGCCCCATACAAAATTCAAATGCCCCCCCCCCCCCCCCCCCCCCCATACAAAAACTAATAAATTAAATTATTATTATTATTAAAAAGGGCTCGTGAACTTTTGTCCAAACTCTTTGTCTATAGCGGAATCTCCTTCCGACATCGGATATTTTTCAAAACAATTTTAATAAACATCAATCACTATTAAATAAAACATCAATCTGTCGGAAGATGTTACACACCCTTCCTTCTTCCTTACACATAATGAAACATGCTAATTTTGACGTCGCTAGGCGAGACAGGAATGTAATCTAACTTGACAGCAAAATATCCGTGGTAAGGCTTGGCAGGACATTCTACCGACAGCATATCGTGTCGTCGAATGTAAATGGAATGTATGTTTAATGCCAGGCACGTAGGTATGTATTGAAAAGCATCTCATTGTTAACAAAACTTTTGTTACGTAATTATTGATACAACTGTTCTAACGTGTTTCTTGGAGGTAAAGGTGGTTCGGTTCAACAACAGTTTGTTTTAATAATCGAATGTTATATTTTACTATTTGTATTTGAAACCAGTCGCATTAATATAGTGTACAGATACATTACGAAAACATTGGCCATCGGCTAATCCGGTAACACCCGAACGCGTTTTCCACGACTATGAATTATCGTACCTCTAATTGCATACTTTATTGCATAGACTTGGATGACGCGTTCGGTTGTTTCCGGATGTATCTGTACGTATGTGGCGTGTGGTCTCAAAACTGGCTACAAATTAGCACCACCAGCCCATCTCTTCCCGTGGCTGTCGTATAATAACCGCAAGCCCTGAGGAACTACACCAACTCTAAAAGGGTGGACTCGCCAATCCGCTTGGCCAGCGTGACGTTTTACGGCCATACATCCGTCATGCACGAGACAATGTGCATGAAGAGGGCACGCTCAGCAGTGAATACTGAAAAGACGGGTTGCATTTCATGTGTGCACTAACTTTCAGTGGATCTATCGATCTGGAAACTCAAAATCAAGGTCCCTTGGTCACGAAGCCTAGTCATAAGCTGGATCTCTTCATGCACATTGTCTTATGCATGAGGAATGTATGGTCACAAAACGCCCCGCTGGCTAAGCGGATTGGCGAATCCTTTTAGGGGTGGTATAATTCCTCGGGGCTTGTGGTAGCCGCTTTGCTATATCTTAGTCGCATTATACGACACCAACACAGAAAGAGATAGGTACAAGAAAGTGACAAGCCTTGAAACGCCCCGCTAGCTAATTCAGGTTGCCAAACCGATATACTTTCCGAGTTCTTAACCGCCACACATCAAGGTCAACGGGGTGTTTAACTAAAACAATAACAACAATACCTAGTAATTTCAAATGCGAAACTGAACGCAACACCTACGATTGAATCATCATGTTCAGTATAACTAATCGCGTAAAGCGTCCGCTGACGAAACTATTTTTTACTATAATTCAACGGATGAGGCAGAGGAAATCCAAATTATAAAACATGTAGGCATCGCCGATTTAATTGTCGTCAACAATGTCTTGTTTCTACAGCACTGCCATATATAGCTTCTATTGTAAAAGTGTAAACACACAAATCTTGCTCACTTTCTGGTATTGATGGTGGTGACAGAAAGGCCTGCGGGCAAGCAGCTTATCGCTGTCTATGCTAAACGAAAAATCGAGGATGACCTGTTTTTAGGCCAGACGACCAACTAGATAAGTTTGCAGGCAACAGGCCTTTCTCACTACGTACGACAACACACGCACACGTAGTTATGTACGACGTGTTATTTGATGCACTGAATGTGTAACAAAATTTTACTGACGTCTCTCATAGCTTCCGCAACTCGGTTCAGTGCCTAGTCTGTGCACAAAGGCAAACTTATCTATACGAATAATATAACTTTAAAACAACGTTTAAGACTATATACTGTATATACCTATCTATATACTGAATATTAAACTGCTATCGTTCATCGCATGATCTGATTAAAAGCTTAAAGTTTATGTATTCGTGACACAAACTCCATAATAAGGGTTACTTACGACTTATGCTTCGCTAACAATCGAATAAGCGATTCTTATTTCGAAGCCGGTATTCATTCGAGTTTATTATGGTTGGTGTAAGTCACGAAAGAATTTTTAAGAATAAAATTCTTATGATGATATCGTGAGGGAGGAGGATGATATCGATGATATTTATAGATTGATATCGATCGACGATATTTAAATACTTATCAGACTGACGCTGACGCTTCTCTGTTAAACCGAAAATTAAATAATAATAAATGAAAAGCAGAGGAGGGGGGGGGGGGGCTTTGATTTTTGAATGTTACCTCTTTCGTAATTTTGAAACTACTGAAAATATTTTTGTCGAATTTTAATTCCATCGGTTAAAAAATGTGCCCTTCAGTTTGTCCACAAATTCGTCCAGTCTGGATCTCCGCAAAAGGTACATTTCTTTGATATTTCTCCAAAAGCACTGGCAACTTTAAGAAATATTAAAAAACTATAGTTTTTTGATTATAATTCTAGCCATTTATAACTCAAATAATAATAGAAGCAGCACATTTCCAACAAACAGAAAGGCACATATAGCTGTAAAAATGATGTCAACTTGTTTCCTGAATTTACAACAGTACCACCGACTCCATAAAATTTCACCGCCAACCTCCTTCCTCTTGCACCAAACCCAAAGGGTCACGGTACCGCTACGCTAGCCGTGCCGGCGCCGGCACTCCGCTTTCTGCATGCATTCGATAATGAACGCCAACTGTCCCATTGCTGGGTTTTGATTTATTTGATTTATTTTAACGATTTGATTTATGGGCAAATATTATATAAAACTTGACATTTGCTAAACTTGGTTTTTGCTTTTGAGATGAAATCTTCTTATAATAATAGTGTATCTATTTATAAATATAAAGAGAAATGCCCTGGACTGGCGGACTCATCAACGCAAAACTAGCCGATGAAGCTAGAAACATGAAATTTGGACAGTATGTAATAGCTTCCTTTTATGACGTAAATACTTACTAAGAAGGGTTTTCTCGAAATTCAACCCTTCGAGGGATGTGACGGATTGTTAAAAAACTGGAAAGAATATCTGATGGTCCTATTAACTCGAAACTTTTACATTCTACATACAATATAGAAACATATTAGACACGTGTTTTGCCATTTTTTTTAGAATTATCCGCTGGCAACAGCTAGTGGTAACTATTTATGGAGGATTTCAGTTAATTGTGATTTTAGTTACATTGTGCTTATTTTGAAACAACATGATCAACCAAGAATAAGAACGCAAGAAGTGAAATGCAACCAAGTCACGAAACTGAGTAACCAAAATGTGTGATTGCCAGTCTACGAAGTGAGCACACTGTGTATCCGTTCCAATCCAAGTTGCCGAAAACAAAACCATATCAATGAAATATTTCAACATTTAACTATAAATCTATGGCAAACTTATAGTCTCGTTGAATCAAATTATGGATATAGAAACAATTATTTTATTTTATTTATTTAAAATAACTTTATTGCACTTAATCGTACAAAACGCGAGCTAAATGCCTTCAGGCATTGCCTACTAGCCAACCTTTGGGTTGGGAGGTGCGAAGTATAAAATAAATATACCTTAAAAGATGATTAGTAAATATTTTACACAAATATTTGCAATGACTATAAACCTACTTATATATACTTATATTACACCTTGATACATAGCCATACAGACATAAATTACCACCTCACTATTCAATTTAAGGCCGTGTTTCTTTTTTTATATAGAGAAGTAGACGGACAAGCAAGCGGCCCCACATGATTGTAACTGTTACCGCCGCCCATGGACACCTGCAACAACAGGGGGCATGCGAGTGCGCCGCCGACCTTGCAAATCCTATTCGCAACTTTCTTGAAGAACCCCATATCGTAGCTCAATGGAAAGACCTCTTGAGGCAGTTCGTTCCACAGCCTACGGGTTCGTTCCCCTCAGGCCACCACATTTGTTTACATTTTGGACAAATTGGATTGGAACAGAATAGATTCTAAGTGAATAATGTTAGCTAAAATTCAACTTAGCTTTCTCACTGAAATTCGCCACAGAATAACACCATAGTCACTATTGTGATGTTACATAAGAAACTCAATCTCCTGTGCCCTTTCCATGACCTTTTAAATCATTTGGAAGGGATCTTACAAAGACAAAGTGTACTACTAATTATATAAACGACGCATTGCCTCTTTTCTGGGACAATAATTTTAATTTGCTAGCATATTTCTTTATTTTTTCATTTCATATATAGCAATGGTGCAGTTAACACATTCTGCCAGTGTCACGAGTTTTTTCGTAATTTAAATTCAAAACAATGTCCAGTTAGGTCGAAGCAAGTCAAGAGTCGCTTCAGTTAAGTGATAGTAGGTTTACTGAGGACACAGATAGGTCCTTGGAAGCACACGAAAAACTATGTTTCTTGCTTTTATTTGATTATCACAAACACTAGTCATTTTGAAGTTTAATAAACTATGACTATTAAATCGCAAAACCCTCAATACATAATTTCTACACAAATCAAACAAAAACTCAACCATCATTTCTCGAGTTCCCGCCAAAAACGTCCAGCATATTTGTTAACTTGTTAATAATTAGATCATGCATTTCGTGTCACCGGTCACTTTCGGAATTGTATGTATTGGCTTCCCTTGTATTTCAAATTCAAAGAGAAAAAAATGTAAAACTCATTTTTAAATGGCGCATGTATTTACTTAATAAACTTGATTATTTGCTGCCTTCTATTCTACATGTCTACCAATGTCTGCAATTTGGACTTGTTAGTTTAGTTTTTCTTATAATTCTGAACTAAATTACCGGGTATGTAATTGTTTAAAATACTAAATTGTTATAGTAATTACAGCGTACACACATTCAAGTGCATTTTTAAGTACGTTTAGTAATTTGTGGAATGGAAATTTAAGTTTTTTCGTATTTTTTATTTATTTAAGTTCGCGTATGATGTAACTATTTTTTCATTTCCTAAATAAAATAAAATAACAACCGTAGAACCATAAAGTCTATCTGTATAGCAGTGCATTACAATTTTCCATTTTTCCGTAAACATGCACCATTTTTCATGTATCTTTCGAGTTGTTTTCACCAAGATACGTTTCTATTCCAAACAAGACCTACATTGCCGCAATCTCGAAAGGTTAAAAGCATAGGTTAAGGCTTGACCCTCTGCCACTGCCTACTGGCCCGACACATTTGGGACAAAAACTTATCTCGGCCTAAAGCAAGCCTTTTTAACCTCAATGAGGAAAGGCGAAAAAGAATTCTATTTTGAAGTTTTCGTATGTAAATTTGAAGGGAAAGGGATCCGCTTATACTGACCTAAACACAGATGCCGACTCCAAGTTATAGAAGAGGCTAATTTCGAACACCAATTCTATCAGCACCATCATGATGGCTGCTCGCATATTACATCATAATATGTAATAATAATTTTTGACTTAAAACCTAGATTCTTCCATCTAACTGTGGAACACGAAGATATTCCTAGTCGCAACCTTGGTAGAAGATTATTTAAGCGGATAGTTAAACAGGTGGAATTTCCATTACGTTTAATCAGGTATTAAAAACCCTTTACAAATAATGATCCCCTATAATAACATGTGAGATATTACTACAAAGAAGAGTTGTTCTTAAATTTTCTTCCTGTATAAAAAGGAGTTTGAGTGAGTACTGATCAAATTCGCAATATAAATTCGTTTCTCAGGGTACAACTCCTCTACTATATAACCCGGTTACTGACGCAATATGGCACCGAGCCGTGTGATCGATTTATTACATAAGCGCGACATTTTACTGTAATCGATTCTTGTAATTCGTTTTTATTTACGAGCTACACTTGTAAGCTATAGAGGCGTTTAAGCTTATCGGGTGTAACTCTAATATTATACGTGAGCACGGAAAGTAAGCATACACATTAGTATCAACATATTTTGTGAAGAACATTAAAGTGAAAAGGAGTGTTCGGTGAACAAGGAAATTAAAGCTCAGAAAAACTGGGTAATAGTGACAGAACCTGGTAGGAGATCAAATTTGCTTGGCTAGAAAAGTACATGGTTCCTAACGATCTGTACTAAATTCATTGATCATTGCCTAATGGAGCTAAATTCTACATCTAACTATACTATCAGTAGCCACCAGGCTGTTACAAAACGTTTTACGAATTCTCACCCATTTTAAGGGCGCTTTAAGGAATTGTATTAATTCATTTTAAGGGCGCAATGATTGTTTCTTGATAATACTGATCAGTGATCATAAACAAAGACAAAGCAAGTTCGTGAAATTGTATAGAACCAGGCGTGGCACTTATTTTGTACCTATGACTAAATCACAAATAAATGTTAATGATACCAACTACTTACCAATGAATTAACCACTTACGAAACGCCTCGCTCGACTCGATTCACCACTTTTGACGAATTTTTACAATTAGTTATAGCACAATTGAGCATTTTTGTATTTAGTAACAACAACGAGCAGCGCGAGATCTTAGCGCCGACTTCGGGACACGTAGCGGTGGGCATTTCCTCTATGTCTGTGATTATTTCAGCGATGGTCGCCGACAAATCCTATCTTTCCTTTTGAGTCATAACCAGCAAATAAATGCCATGTCGTAACACACCTACATTATGCAGCAAAAGCACCGCTTACAACCCAATTTGGAGACAAAATGGCCTTATGAACGTACAAAGGGTCGTCCCGGTATAATAAACATAATAATACTCGTACTATATTGTGTTACTCTCACATACACTGCCCTCTGCATTCGTGTTGTCATATCCGTTCCCTTTGAACAAATTTCGTCACCAGGTATATATATATATATATATTTTACATGTATTATATACTCGTATATTACCCTATATTTATGTCCCACTGTTGAGCGAAGGCCCCCCCTGTTTTATGCCAAACCGCTCTGCTTACCGCCACGCTCCGCCAAATCCTGTGGTATGCATCTAATGCCCGCATTACATTATCCAATTTGCAGAGCGCTAGGTGAGCTAGCGTGCTAATTTTGGATTGTGTAAAGGCAGTTAGACAGTTAGCGATCCAATCTAGTGCGATCGTATGGGCTCTGCCACGCTCGCTCATCTAGTGCACTAGCTAGTGCATTAGATCGCATCGTGTAAACAGATCTAGCGTGCTTAACGCTAACTGTGCTAGGTCAGTCAGTCGGCGCGCGCTCGAGTGGAAGGACCTGTATTTGAATCCAAAATGACGCAGCCGCAGACGAATGAAAAAGAAGTAATAATTAATATAATACAGTTATATAAAGATATGCCATTTTTATGGGACAAAAAACATAAAAATTATAAAAACAAAGACATAAGAAATGAGGGAAACAAAGTACTCCTCGAAATTTACAAAGGGTTCGACAGCAACGCGTCATTGAAAGCATTGGTAAAAAAAATTCAAAATTTAAGAACTGGTTACTTTAAGGAATTAAAAAAGGTATGTAACAATTTATGTTATTAACAGTTATTAAACTAATTTATGTTATAATTATTACTGTTAAGTATTCTGTGGTTGTTTTGAATTAAAGCGGCTATTCATAGTAGGTATACAATACTTGTCAGAACTCAAAAAAGCAGTCGGGTGTTTTGGTTTTTTGAATTAATTCCACTTGTTTAAATTAACAGCTTGGTCGTAGTTAGATTTTAGATTTAAACATTACTTATATTTATTTGTGACGTTTTAGGTCAAGGAGTCGAGCCGCACTGGAGCTGGAGCTGACGAAGTATATGTACCTACATTGTGGTACTTTGATCCTATGAGTTTTCTTGGGTCCAGTAGTGAGCCTTGTCGTTCAGGCCGAGACACAATGGAAACAGAGGTATGTTTATGTAATGTGTTTATTTAATATTCAATTTTGTGTTGGTATAACATTGATCATTCTGTCCTGAAAAGAAACTTTACCTTCTTCTGAATTAAAATAGTCCGTAAACTTATTTCGAACTGCAATCCCTTCTGCGTTATGCTGGTTTTCACTTACATGGTTTGACAATATCAAGCCATCGGGTATTTGTTGACGCCAACCTCCTCGATGGAATGTACATGTTGTTGTATTTTCTAGATCAACAAAATTTTTAGTTATATATTGTGGTGCTTTTCTCAGTAAAAAATTGTGCAAAACACAACACGCTAGTACAATATAATCCACTCTATCCATTTTTAAATTCAGATTTCTTCGTAAAACTCTGAAACGGGCGGCTAATATGCCGAACGCATTCTCCACTACTCTTCTAGCTCTAGATAAGCGGTAGTTGAATATTCTTTTTTCGTAACTTATCCCTTTGAAAGGAAATGGTTTCATTACGTTTCTTTCGATACCAAAAGCACTGTCGCCTAAAAAAACATATGGTACAGCAATATTTGTGTTTAGTAATGTGCTTGCTGAAGGCAAGTTCAAACTATAATTTTGAAGTCTTTCGTAAAATTTCGTTAATTTCAAAATCGCTCCATCAGCCACAGACCCATTAGTTCCTGTATGCACGTACATAAATTCGTAATTAGCGTTTACGACAGCAAATAGTACAACACTGAAAAATCCTTTATAATTGTAATACAAAGACCCACTTCCCGGGGGTTTGTCAATAGCAACATGTTTTCTGTCAAATGCACCGACGCAATTGTCAAAGTTCCACTTATTTTTAAAAGATCTTGCGGTATTTTTCCACTCTGCTTCTGTTTCGGGCATCTGAAAATAAATCAAAACTTTTATAATGATTTTGTTACAGGATGTTTTGACTTCATCTTCAGAAACGGAAAGCGTACGAAGATCTGGGTCGGCGTCTACATCTCCACAAAAGAAAAAGAGGTTCACAAAAGCTAGCTTACTGCAAAAGCATGAGTCACTTCTAGATACAGCTGGAAAACTTTTGCATATGAAAGAAGAGCAATGGGAAATCATAGGAAAGGGTATAGGCTTGCAACTGAAGGATCTAAATAAAAGACAGTTTTTTATAGCTCAGAAAATAATACATGACACTCTTTATTACGCCCAAATGGGATTATTGACTGAACATTCGTCTGTCACTGGACTTGAACATATCCAATCACAGCATACTATACCATACGAATCAATAATTGGTAATCATAGAACCACACAAAGATATCAACGATCATTTTCCTCATCATCAGTCCGTAGACAGGATACTCAATCAGTACTATCTGGTTCATCATCATCCCCAAAATAATACATTAATTCTGATTCTCAGTCATCTTTCGCCATACCGTCGCCATCCCCATCCCCAAAACAAATCATCATTCAGTCATCTCATCCATCAGCGTCCTACCAAACTCAACCACCTTATTCATCCCCACCATCACGGTCACAACAAATAATTATTCAGTCACCTCACCCATCAGAAAATGACCTCATTCAAACATATTCTCCGTCCCAATCATCACAGGTACAATCAGCACTATCCCCATCACATGGTATCCAGACTTCATCAACAGGAGTTCTAAATTCAAGAGCTCAAATGCCCTATACTTCTCAAACAATATCAATCCAGTCACTTGAAACAACACCAACCACACCTTATGAAGAGTATAATTTAGACAGTATCAACTTTCCGAATACAACAACGGTATGCCAGGGAGATGGAAACTCAATGAAAGATTACATAATTCTTAAACCAAAAAAATAAACTGATTTACTTATATAAGATAATTTGATATGTTTACCTGATTTATAAGTTGTTTTGGAAAAAAGTCAAATAAAATAAATAAATAAGTCCCTATGTAAAAAATTGTTTAATTTACTTACCCTTATATAGTGTTTAAGGCATTTATAAATAGCTCTACATGTTTCCGGTACGATTTTAGTAAGAAGAGATGCTGAGATTAAGGAGCTGAACTTTAAATCTTCATAAGTATTTCCTGTGGCTAGAAATCGTAAAGTAACGACTAATCGTTCCCTTGCACTGATACTTTCTCTAAAAAGCGTATCTTACTTTTGTATATATGGTGTAACCAATGTCAGCAATTCTTCAAACTAAGAAGATCCCAACCTTAAAAAAAATCTGGTATCTGACGGCTCCAGTGCGTTCAAAATGTTCATGCTGGACATTTTTTTTCTCAGCAATAAGTATTGTTTGACCCAGCATTTTCTGCGTCTCTTTTTATTCATCACGATTGAACTCGACACCAATGCTAAAACAATACCAACTTTCTGGTGTTTTGATGGTGACATTTAGGTACATTCTTTCGTTTAGCGCTCTTCGGAAGGTGCGGTTCGAACGACGATCACTACCGAAATGAAAGGAAGGTTCACTAACTAGCTTCGCTAGCTAGTGCAGTGTAATTGAGGAGCTCTTTTTTATCTCGCGCTGCAGCACTAATCTAGCGCTCTGCAAATTGGATAATGTAATGCCCGCTTAAGTCGTCCCGCCATCTCCACCTCTCCGACTGCCTCTACCTCGGTATGCATTTTGTGGAATCCACTCGGTAACAATTTTCGCCCACCTTTCTACATGTATGCGACAAATCCGTCCAGCCCAGTCCCATTTCAGTTTAGTAGTATTAGCACCAACATCAGAACATCAGGTTTTAGAACGCCGTTCGGTGTTCTTGGTATGGTCGCTCCTTTTTATACCCAGTATTCTACGCTCCATCGCCCGTTAGCAAATCTTGATTTTGGACTTTTGAGTTGCATTCCGTAACCATATTTGTGTAGGTCAGAATGGGCAGTCAGAATACACATGTCGACGAGTTTGCGCTTCAGTGATATCGGAAGGTTACCCTTCATGAACTGCTCTTCTAGGCATTTTCTATGCGTCTTTCGACTTCTTTATTCTGCCTGTTTCTGAAGATAACTATCCGGCCTAAAGCGGGAATTACATTATCCAATTTGCAGAGCGCTAGGTGAGCTAGCGTGCTAATTTTGTATTGTGTAAAGACAGTTAGACAGTTAGTGATCCAATCTAGTGCGATCGTATGGGCTCTGCCACGCTCGCTCATCTAGTGCACTAGCTAGCGCACTAATCTAGCGCTCTGCAAATTGGATAATGTAATGTCCGCTTAAGTATAATAAAACTATCGGCATATTATAACGCTTACCCATGTACCTCTACTCTGTGTTTTCGATTATTAGTCATCAATTGTGTTTTAGACCGATTCATCGTCAGTCCTACCTCAAGACTCGCCAAGTTGAATTCCTGCAATATCTGATGCAGTTTTGATTCCGTTCGGGAGAAAAGACCCAAAATCCCTGTGTGAATGCATTGGGACGCCTATACCTTGCAGTGGGACATCATAAGCTCATATCTTGAAAGCATAAACTGTAAGGTGAACTGTGCTGAAGGGCTCTTTTAACATCCACTGCTGGACATGGGTCTTTTTCTCGAATTGTACCCAAATGCACTTGTGCCGTTTTTCCCAAGGAGGGCAGTAATATTGAAATCGAGCTAGTTCTCTTAACTCCCAGTTTTCTGCAATCTGTGTCCCCCACGCCGAAACTCGCTAAATTGCTTAGCAGCACATTTAGATAATACAAATTCGTCTCGAAAATGTGTCCAATCTCAAATGTCTCGCAAGTTTTTTGCAAGCCATTTACGGAAGTTTTATGGCCAGATGGAAACGTTTCATTACTGTAATGTGTGGTCCAAACCAGTATATATGTTTTATTCTTTTCCGTATATCTACGATGGATAAAGGTATTTATTAAAGCCTACCACCACGAACTTCCGTTTTTCTCATCTAGTCACTACCGGTTATTGAGTTTGGTCGTATTTTTGCCAGTTCTTTTAATAAACATATTTTAACGTCTGTGTAAAATAATTAATTATTCAATTTCTTTTAGGAGTTTTTAAAATGTCAAATGTCAGTATGTTTTGTTATCTGTTCTGAATTAAAATGGCGTCATGTTTTTATATAAGTATAATAAATATTTATAAGTTACCCAACCCAGATAGACGCCAATATACACACGGGTTTACTCGCGTGCATTATAATAATATTTCAACAGTTATTAATAGTTTTCCACCGAACCAGTGCACTTAACTTTAGGATTCAGTCTGCAACAAGTCTAATGAGGAGAACTGTCCATATTAAATTGATTATTGAATGGAGGCCACGTACCGGGAAGCGCAGTGTGGGACGCGCTCCGGCCAGATAGACCCACGACTTGACGAAGATCCCTCGTGGTGGCTGGAGGAGAAGAGTCGAAAATCGTGTGTGGTGGCGAGCCGCGGGTGAGGCCTCTATCCAAAAGTGGAGAAATATAGGGTGATGGTGAACAATCCTAACACTAACAAATGAGAATCTCCTTTTGTAGGCCCCCAATTTTACGATGGAGTACAGTAGGGTAATTGCTACAATATCAATTTGAATCATGTTCTAAGGGAATCTGTAGCAAAGATTTACGCAATTTGGGTATAGAAATAATATTTCATTATTCATTAATTATGTTAGTACTCGTAATTGTATCGACACAGATTATAAAGACTTATGTATGATTTTGACTCTAAAGTAGCATTTACGAATGATGTTTGAAATTATTGTACTCTTATTTCGACAAATATTATTTTACAATGTTCCTAAACGTTACTCGTTTTGTAGATATTGAACTATATCTTGCTTATGTGATAATATTCACATATAGCATTCTTCGTAAATGTTTTTGCGTTGTCAAAACAATAAAAAACGACAAAAGCTAACGTAAAGATCGTTAATTCCTATATTATTTTTTGCGTAATCCCACATTGGATTCAACAAAATATTGAAATTACACAAATTGCTACATATTATGAAAATTTTAACACTATACGAAAATTTCAAAAGCAGGCCTGAGCTCAATACTTTCGTGGGCATTCTCCTTTTCTCAAGTTATTGGGTCCATTTGGCCAAGTAATCTAACATGTTTCTCTACTTGCTAACAAGTCGTTGACAGGTCTAATAGAGGATACCGTTTTTTTAATTAAAGTAATGTGTATACGGTAGCCGATGTTAAGGCCTACTTATTAAGTAAAGAATTTATATAGTGATTATGTGAGATTTAATATGACAAGGTTTTGCGAAGTTTGAGTAGGACCGCGGAAAATTTACTGTTATGTTAAATACAGCGTCGTTTTTAATTATGCGACTTAAGTATTTTAAAATTATTCCGAAGATGAACCGTCGACAATTAGCTTATTAAATTTCTTCCATACAGCTAAGGTATTTTTCACCTAATTTCGAGATCTACGGGTATTCGAGATTGAATGTTTTTGAATTACAATTGTATCGAGGAAACATCATGTACTCCTAAAAGCGATAGTTCTTTGCATTAAAATAACTCGTGCTTTGACATCAACAAATCATACACTGGAGAGATACAGGCTCATGGTATGATATACTGAAAGGAACACTCTGGTTTATTGTTTTGGTAATTTTGGTATATTTCTCTCACTATGGTATATTCTATGTTATCTCGTTCCAAATTCCAAAGCTTCGAACAATAAACTTATACATTAATACTTAATTAATTCTTATCCAATTTTACTTATACATTAATACTTAATCAAAACAAAATCCCTGTACTCGAAACCCTCGTAATGTTCCATCTGATTGTAAAAACGTGATACATTAGGTACCTCCACATCGAAATAGAGCATGTTCAAGTCATACAACCGCGAGTTGTTATGTTATTATGAGTCGTAATAATCTTTCACCTATCTCCACCCCCCCCCCCCCCCCCCCCTCTTAGTGTCCCCACTTCACGGTGCATTCACCCGTTGACACTCTGCCAGGCACTTACGTTACTATTGTGTAGTGTGACGTCACTGCGACTTTGAATGGAATGATATAGTGACATTTTAACGTAACATGTGTCCATTGAACTTTTAGATAATAATACAATTTATTTGATGCAAGAAGAATTGCCAAAGACGATTTTAGGATTAGGATTTTAAATGTAAAAAAATAATTATTTTAAAAACCTTGTCGATGAGAATTATCGGACTAAAGGCTCGTTTATACAAGGAGTTTCTCGAACGATTCGGACAAACTACATACACTTCTCGCTATGATGATAAGAACTCATTAATAACAGAAATAACAGTGATCAGATGATGATAACAATTATTGTTTGTACTAGTTTTGACCGACGTTCGAGTACCTCGCGTTCGAGAAACTCTCCCGGTCTAAATGAGCCATTAGTAATTTCCACTGTCCCAATATATTAGTTTTCACTGATTTTTGCAGCTTTTCAAAGGCATATCAAAAATATGTGAAGCGAATCGATCAATCGAAGATCGATCTTTGAGACACCGATTTAATGGAGAATCGATTCTGTGGCCTTTGATTCGAATCAATTCTAAGATTGTTTTTTTTTTCCAGAAAGAATCGCCATCCCTAACGTAAACTAACTCCTCAACAGATCCCTATTTTATTATATCATAGCACCGACCTTGTCACGGCTCGTTTATCTCAATGAGCACAATTATGTCATTGTCGTCATTCACTGACAGATAAACTGTGTCACTGTTTGTCAACTCCAATTAAAAGGTTGATAGCTCCATATCGGATGATAAATTAAAGATGCCACGCTTTATTGGTCACAGTACTGTTCATTGGGTGGTTATAATATATCAATTATAAACATTTTACTGTCATGTCGGCACCGATAAATGTGGCGTATTATTGACTCATTACTTTTATTAGCATTTTGAATTTGACGCTACATTGAAACTATTGTATACCGTTGAAATAATACGTAATATCTTCTATATTTGTTACATTTAGTTACTCCCCTACCACTTCATGTCCTGCATAGCGCAAAGGGTTGACTGGGAGATAATGCTGTGAGGCATTAAGTCCGTCTTTTGTAATAACTGACAAAAAAGAGTAAATAAATAAATATAGGTATAAATAAAATGGCGAAAGAAAATTCCCAATCACTAACAGAAAATAATGGATAAATGTCTGCTTTCTAGTACAAAGCACTTGGGACAAGATGCTTAATTATAATAAAATTATAATCGCTGCGCATGATTTTCGGGACCCCGTGTAAGAACCTGTCTATCGATTATCAGTCCTGCGGCAGATACGGTCTGCCCACGGTCTGGTCCGTCAGTTCAATATGCTGACTCTATGAGCTACTCATATGTCGAGCTATGGCACAAACAATGAATCCGGGTGGATGTAGGAGCCGCTCAATGTCGGACCATCATTATCTCATGCCCACGAAAAAGGTGAGTTAGAAAAAGGGACAGCATAAGAATTTAGTGTCAAGAAAGCGGGCGTCGGAAACAAAACTATGCAAGTACTGTGCACCCCTCCCTCGATATTTTTATTATACACATTAAATGCATTTTTTAATGCAGGGTTATTGTGTTTAAAAAATTCTTTATGTGCGTAATGACTACTTTACTAAAATTACTACTGTTCCAAAATGTCTACGTCATTATTTAACCGGTTACGTATTACTGCAAGGTTAGTCGGACCAGGAAATGAAACTTGGGCACGGATGGTGAAATATAACTCGAAACTCCCTCATGATTACAAAGGTAAGTTGTGCCCTAAAATCATGTAGAAGGATGTGGGACGTTATAGGCATTGGTGAAAGTGGGAGTGTCCTTTCCGTTCCATGGAAACGGATGTTCCACTAATGCGAGGTCTCAATGGTCCTTTCAATAAACAAACAAATGCCAAAAACTAGAGTTCTTTTTAAACAAAAAGCCACACACCAATGCGTCGACACAATGCATGCACTCCTGTGCATTACGCTTTGGACTCGCTTTATATTCCTAGGGATGTCAATATTATTTAAGGAAAATATTTTTCTTTTTTTTTTTTTCAAGCTGGTGGCAAGTGGATACTGTCGCCCATTGACATTCGCGATATACGCCAATATCAGTCCAACCAAAATGAGAAACGTTCGTACGCCCCCGGATGCGCTGCCTTCCTTTGGAGATTTGAAAATGAATTTGGAGAAAGAGTTAGGTAAATGAAGAGGGATCGGATAGTATGGTACGGAAATGGGCTCTGACGTATCTCACTCACTGTCTAAACACATACGTGCAATGGGGGAATAGGATAAAGTTGGAAATGCAGTACATTTTACAGTAGTGTTATGGTAACAGGGCAAGTCGAGTGGGGTTAAAGAAAATGGGAAGATTCTCTACAAGATTTTCCCCCTTATTTTACACATAATCATTAATTTAAAAGTATGTCTATGCACATAACGCAAAGCTACCAAATTCCGACCCCCTACCTTAATCCGACCACTGAGTTCTTATAACGAATATCTTTTTAAAAGGACCCTTTGTCGAAATGTAAGATTTTGCAATGTTGCAACTGCAAAATGCTGTCAATTCGAAAGTGTTAAAGGTCATAAAATATGTTTTATAGCTCATAAAATTTCCAAACATAATTGGTATCAGAACCTTTTTTTCATACAAATGACCGTTGATGAGATATTTCAAAAATTGTAATTTTCATATTTAGTTTAAACGGAATCCATGGATTTAGTCTTCGGGAATACATCTCTGTGAGCAAATAATTATAATGTT
The DNA here is from genome assembly GCA_914767545.1 of Sesia apiformis. Taxonomy (NCBI): domain Eukaryota; kingdom Metazoa; phylum Arthropoda; class Insecta; order Lepidoptera; family Sesiidae; genus Sesia; species Sesia apiformis. Next base: position 10,059,732 of record OU611971.1, read on the forward strand.
TACGGTACGTATTACAGTACTTTAGACAACCCTAGCTCCTCTCTCTGATACGCTTTTGAGTACTAAAGAGAGTATGTACCCATTGTTGGCTTTGAATTTGAGCGTATGGTGAGGTCCATGACCCGGTGATTAGCTATCTTTTAATAGTCTGTCATGTTTATGTCGCGATAGTTCGCGGGTAGACTGTTTGAAGTCGGCTCTCACAATAAAAAAAACATGATGAGTTGATAGTACAACGCGATGTAGTGCGTAGTATTTGTCGAGAAAAAATATTTACGCGTCGTCAGACAATATGATATAGACATAATCCCATTGCATGGAAAATCAATCGCTCGTCTAGCATCATAGACTTTTTGGGACAATCTAGTATTAAAAATAAATAATTCATAGTGTAAATTAATATTAGCGTATAAAAATAATTGACAGTTTCATAATTACATGCTTTTTAAAAAATACATTAATAAAACGAATCAACAAAAAATCGAAGAAATTCAAGGCCTAATTAGATATAAGGTTTTTCAGAAACAGAACGGTAAGAACGTGAGTTGCGCCGTCACGCGTCAACCACTATTAACTAGTGATGTTATAGTGGCAATATAAATTAATGATAAGGGAAAATTAAGGTATTAACTATGATGAAGCTATATAATCTTTGACCTTCAATCGTTCTCTTTTCTATTAGTAGCTTTGTTGTACCAAGTTGCGCTTGAGTGGTCAATTGTAGAAAAATAGATGAAATTTTAAAAAATGACACAATTAAAAGAAAATTATATTTTTATGTCATATAAGGTATCAAAAACAAGTGTCCAGTCTAATGTGAAGTAAATATCCATCACTGCGACCTACAGTAACATTACGACTGTGTTCCTAATTTTATATTGTAATTCGGTAAAAGCAACATAACAAAATAAGGCTTCCAACTAAGGTAAGGTAGGATTATAAAAGTCAGGGCTGTGATCAAAACACTTTATACCGTGAACCCAAGAGTCATTGAACACGAATTAATTTTCTTGATGATTTTTTTTTGTTCATAAATAAACTGCTAACTGAGGTTTTTCCCCTAAGCTACGACATGAGGCTCTTCACGAGAACTGCGCATAGGATTCTATCCATTGTTTGGCATTAAGAACATCAATGAAACCTGATTTCGATTGCTTCAATTTTGAATATCATTTTCTTCGATATACCGATTTAGAACCAAATAATGCATTATTGTTCTGAACCGACCTACCGCCAAACAATCAACTATTAGAACATATCGATGACTATTAATTAGCACCGTACAAACAATACACCTCTATTAATCAGGAGACAAAGCCGAACGTTTGTTGTACTGTCGCATAATACGTTGTATTTTCCCTATTATTTCCCTTTAGGGGCTATTAAAATATTTTTTTCATAGAATTAAGATGGCAGACGAGGAAACAGTTCACTTAATGGCATACGTATAAAATAATAATATTCAATATTACCAATGTTGGCACTGTCGTAAATACACTGCCTAAAGATTTAGGTGTCAGGTTTTGGGACACGGGATAAGATTAGTAACTGAAATTGGTAACTCAGTTCTGAAACATATAGGTACGTATTACTAGTCCTCTGTGAAAGAGAGGCAATTCGGTCAGCTGGATACTCCCAATCGACTTTACAAACGTCCTTCCCATCAAAACAAAAAGCTTTCAAAAAGCTGTTAAGAAAAGACAAATCGAGTGTATCAAGTCTTCTAACAAGGGCACTTTGTAAACCGAAGTTTCGATTACAAAAAAGCATCGATATCGTTTGACCTACGTCTTCCTCGGCGTTAAAACTGGGATGTTGTCTTATTAGTACAGAAATTGCTGAACTGCTTGACCTAAAGAATTTCTTAATGTTAAAAAACACTTTTACGTTACAAGTTTACAAGTCCCGCTGGACCAAAACTTTTGTCATTACTAAGAACATTAGAAACAAAGTTGATGGAACACCATTTGTATAAAAAGTATAACTTCTGCCGTGTAACGAAGCTTACAAACACCGTTGTAACAAGTTCAGGCTATATGGTACTATACCGATTCCAACGGTTATATTGAGAATATTTAGTTGTTTGCATAATTTAAACGGTGTTTTTTTTTGTGCAAACGGAAGTTTATAGGCATTTCTAGTCATTTTTTAGATATACCTATATACAACAGTACAAAGTCATGGTGTAGTACTTAGATAATTTTGTAGATATTATATATTTTTTATTAATGGGACACGAAAGGACTATGAAGAAGAATTAAATGAAATCGCCTTTTGTGCTTTCTTTAATAATTAGGTTTTTTTATAAATGCCATTAATGATGACTAGTCAAACGCGTCATAGCCTAACAGGATCATTGATACAAAAATGAACAATTTAAGGTCAAATGTCATATAGCCTGATACGATTTTGTTAAAAATAAGTAGGTAGTTTAAGTTATCAACCAATTATGTGTATTTAAACTTTTAATAAGTTTAGAAATTTACACAATTTATTAAAAACAATGTATAACTTTACGCACAGTTTTTATCGATACTACTCTAGTCCAGCACTTCACTACAAACTACCGTGCTCGCGGGGTCGTCGACACCGCTAGGCGCCAGTTTTTGCGTTTACCCTGCGCCTTCCTGTTAACTAATGAGATGCACATCCTACGTCTTTATTGCGTGCTGGATGCGAGATGTTTAGTGCGTACGACACCTATCAACATAAGTGACAAGCAAAGCTTTGTGATAACATTGACAGTAATCAATCAATAGACTAACAAGCGCGATATCATGTTTTCTTTATAGAAAGAAAGCAGTAGATACTATCTATCGCCCACGGATGAATATCTGCAATACAATATTTAAAAATGAGAAATTTGAAAGGGGAAGAAGTAATATGTAATTTTTATCCAATCTCATGCACTCCAACTTGAATTGCTCACACTCATTCCATTAGATGAGAACAGGGCAGGGTGAAATGGAGTGAGACTGAATACGACATAATGAGATAGAACGAGATTGATTGGCAGAATGAAGAATGGGCTCTGTCAACTCTCATTCTCTTCCGCGTTTTCTAATTTCTAATTCTAATTTCTAGGGGTCACTCAGCTAGTCATACTTGGTAAAATATGAACAGTTGGTGTAAACTGTGGAAAATTCTGTACTGTGATAGATTAATACCTTATTTTATGATTAGAAAAAACCTACGTGGCACAATTGTTTTAGGGCCAATTTGAGCCAATTTATCTCGGTTACCCAAAAATCTGTTGATAACGGAGTCGAAGTCACCAGTAACACAATTTTGGGTATTCGGCCTATATCGGTTCAAATCGATCATAAAAAAACTATGACAAGTGGCTCCTCCTAATCATTCAGCACATGGTCCGCCAGATAATAAGCCCTACTAAACTGGAGACATTGCTGTGTGTGAACAACAATTTTACAACAAACTACACATAAACGTATCTCATGACAATTAACTTTCTAATAATCTTCTAAAAAAACAAAAGAATTATAATAATGGTTGTCGTGATATTGCCGAGGTAGTTTCTAATTGCATCACATGTATGAAGTACAATTATAAAAATAGGCTGTATTATAAGTACTGAACCATTTAAAGCAACGGAACTTTCCAGAATAGCCACACAAGTGTATTACTGTACTTTGGTATATGCCCAGAGAATTAATTGGTGCAGCATGGCCCATCTAAGGCAATGGCTTCGTTGACTAGTTTTTAGATCAGGTCTATAGAGTTGCAATCGTTACATAATATCGCGTGTAAATAGTTTTGATAGTCGCGTTTAACTAAAAATCTCAAAACTCTGATCATATACATGGTATTGGTTATTCATTTATACAGAACTGAGCATCAAAGAGTTTAACAATGCTCTTTTGAGTATTGTCCTTTACCGAATTTCTTGCTATTAAATCCTTAAGAACCCCTCCTTCTTCTTTCTTCTTCTTTTGGCACCATCTCCTAACGGATGTTGGCGATCAGCATGGCTCTTCTCACGCTCGGAACAAAGATCCAGTGCTCATACCGAACCATTTTCTAAGATTTCTGAACCAAGATGTCCGTCTTCTGCCAAGTTTATGGAGACCGTATATCTTACCCTGCATTACTAATTGCAAAAGATGATATCTATCCACTGCACATGAACGTGACCAAACCTGCAGACCGCTCATGAAAATTCAAATTCGCTCCAAACGTCAAATTCCCGTCTGCATTTTGATTCATTAGATCCGTTATCGTTTTGATCCAAAAAATGTGCCTACTGCACTCCGCTAAAAACCTTCAGGAAAAATTGGGAGTGTAATTGGTTGAAGAAAACTCCTCACCCCGTTAAACTCTATTCTTCATCTATTCTAATCCTTTTTCTTCTTCTACTCCTAAATCTCCAAATACAGGTGGCGCATCTACCGTATCTGGAGATATGACAACGTTAATCATTCGTAACTGATTTTATTAATATGTTCATTAGTATTATCAATTATCACCAGGTAATTGATAATACACCAGGTATTGGTAATAATTGGTAATTTTGCAAGGTCGGCGGCGCACCCTCACACTTCCTTGTGTTGCTGGTATCCATGGGCAGCGGCAACACTTACCATCATGTGGGAATCGCTTGCTCGTCCTCCTACTTCCCTATAAATCCTTATAAAAAATGGCTACACCTTTCTACAAAAAAGGCTGCCCATCCAAACGTAATTCTCTAGATTATAAACAAACGACTTTAAAAACCTCACACGTTGAGAACATTCCCAACACGCCGTATATTCCCTCGACGTTTACGAGTTTCTCCAGCAAACAATACGTGACGGTAATAGGCTATTACTGTATTTTCGGCGCCACCAATATATCCAATGTTGTTTTTTCTACACGAAATGCCGAGGAAAAATGTAATTAGAACATGATCGTGATCATTTTTGTCATGGCACAATTGTCGCCCAATAAGCATTATAAGCGGTCTTCACTGGGCATTACAAATGTTACACAGGAACGTGTACCTACACATTTAAAAATCGGTGATGATAGAATGATTTTTGAAAATGAATAGGTAGTTATTTAGCTTCAGAAAATAACTATAGTGAATAAATGAATGAATGAATAAAATTATCTTTGCTGTTTTAACTAAATGGGCTAATAAACAGATTAACACCTAGGCTAATTTTCATCTCATTCATTAGATTTCGACTTTTAGGCATTTGAACATTGATGCAGGGGAATCTGCAAATGTAATAACAATGTCGTTAAAGGATTTTTTTTTTCAATACAAAAGGCAATCAATGCATTTCTAATATCGCAATACACTAAGCGACATTGTAACCGCGTCATCCGATTCATTTCCTCGGCTTTCCCCCGCCTATCGAATAGCCAATCAAGGAAAGTGGGTTCAAATCCCACACTGATGTTTGTGGGCGAATAGGTGAAACGCATTTATATGCGGTTCGTGGTTAGACGTATTTAAAGATTGTTGACAGATTGGCCCAATACCACAGCATTATATTTGACCGATTGGCACAGTTGGTAGGGTTCGATTCCCGGCCAGAGATACATTTGTTTAAAGGTACATTTTTGTTCGAGTCTGGGCGTGTGTTTGTCTTTGTGTGTCTCTGGACCCACGACACCGGGAATCCTAGTATGCTCATACCAGGATTCCCGGTGTCGTGGGTGGTTATTTATTTAAAAAAAAGTTTAAGTAATCGAAGATCACTATTGATTTTATGATTATAATGATAGCATTGTTATTTGATTATTTGTAAGTAGGTATATAAAATGAAAAATATAACAAATTTCATAGACGAACAATAGAGATGCGAGTAATGAGTAGAAAGAGAAATTGTCGATCCAAACGATTAATTAACACGCGAAATGTTTTTACAACACACAACAAATGAGGGGAAATGTGTAATGACGTGAAAAGTCAAGCTTGCATCACGTAATCATCATACGAGCTAAAACAGCAGCAAGTCATACAATGTGAAATAATTGACTTCCTTTTCTTTGCTTCTATTTATAAACTAGATTTTGAAGGAAATAATAATTCCGCAAACGAAGCTAATATATCTAATATACCTTTTTTTATAGAAAAAAAGCGGCAGACGAGCATACAGTCCACCTGATGGTATGTGGATACCATAGACATCGCGTTACATGCCATCATCACTCCAGAATGACAAACGTTTGCACGCCCCCGGATGTGCTCACTGCCTTTGCAGATTAAGGAATGGTTTGGGAAAATGGGGAGGGATAGGATGGGATGGGAATGGGCTCTGGCATATCTCACTCATTACCGAAACACGTACGTACGTACAGTACGATAAGGTAGGAAATGCAGTACATTTCAAGGTAGTCTTCTGTGAGAGAGGTAACGTGGCCAGTCGAGTGCGCCCAGCGGCTGTGGGAATTCAGCATACACTCTCAACCTACACAAATAAATATATGTAGACCTATGAATCATACTCCCGTAAAGATTTAATATTGAATCTTTATTGCCCATCGGTCATCTGAATTTCAGATACAGATACAATACTATGCATACCAGCAGCTATGTCTCTCCAGTGCTGGATTAGTCCTCTCTCAAAGCTCCCCACTACACACGATCTTCGACTATTCTCCTCCAACCACCACCGGTGAACTTCTTCAAGTCGCTCGGCACACCTGGGCACATTGTACTTCCCGGTACGTGGTCCCCATTCATCTACCTTACCGGTTATCGTCCTGCACCAAATGTGAGCTGCCCATTGTCATTTTAGCATGCTGATTCTAAGAGCTCTAATTCTAATTCTAAGGTTCTAATAGTATTTGCTTATGTAATATCTGAATCTGAACTAATAACTCAATGGCGAGTTTAAATTGGATCAATCGTCCAATCTAATGCATCGAATCGATATCGTGTCGTAAACTTTAAGAATTCGCAGCCAAAGAAATTGAAATTAAGCCAACCAGTAATAATTTAGTGTAGAAGTAAAAGAATATGTGTGTGGGAACGGAATGATGTCATTGTCGCCGCTTTGAATGACTTCAATGCCTCATCTCAATAAGTAAAATTGATTTATGTGATGTCGCCTACTTAAATATGTAACATTGGCCACACGATCATACAATTAGACAAATTATTTCAAACAGAAACAAATCAAAATTAAATAGATACATACAAAGAAGGTTTATAAGTAAACCGTGCTTGAGTAGCGATCTACACAATCATACAAATAGACAAATTATTCCAAAAAACAAGTCAAAATTAAGATAAAAAGTACAAAGACATTCTAACAGTAAAGCTTAGATCGTTTCGCAAACTTTTTAATTTCGCGATCCACCCCCCACCCCTGAAAAGGTCGGATATAAAGTAAAGAACTTGACGACCTCTAATATAATATAATAACTATTATAATTAGCTCCTGATTACACTGTTTGCCGTTTGACATTTGATTACAACTCATTAATTATTATGAGATTTTTTGGTAGGTACATACTCGCAAGTGCTTAATTTTTCCTGACCGACCGCGACCCCCTATATATGTAACTGCGAGTCCCCTGAGAGTCGCGTTAGAGTATTAAAATCTACAGGAAGATTACCTTCAGAAAGCATACGTTAAAACTTTAAGACTGTTTTTCATATTTCACACTTACCAACCGAGAATGTAACCAATAAAGACAAATTTGTAGACATACCTGAAAATAATAAAGATACCATTAAGAAAGTTCATAAGAATAAAAACAGAAATACAAATAATGAAGGAAAATTCAACATTTTATACAAAGACAATGTATTAAATAGTAAAGCAGGAAAGCGGAACTTGGCAAGGATCCTAACAACCGTTATGGACAATGCATTCGCTATTCAGATTTTAGATAGTAAGAAAATGCTATAACAATATTATTCTTTTATTATACAAAGTGTATATTGCAATGACAACTGATTTATATTTATTTATTCATGACAATCATAGACATTTCAATTGCAAAAATATACATAAAATTATTTGAAAGGCAACATTTATTTATTTATTTATGTAATCTACAGCCGTTTCTAAATTTTTTTTCTAATATATTGTTAGTGCTAATGGCCAAATACAGATTACACTGACATCATACAGTATTTAATAGATCAGATAATAGGTGTGTTTTTTATTAATAATACATGTTGATTAGTGTTTGCATTGGTGTGTCGGTTTGTGTGTGCCGTGCGTGTGTGTGCGCCCCAGTGCGAGGGTATGTATGTGTGTGTGTGTACACTATCTATTTAAGATGAGCTTTAAATTATTTGTGGGGAAATGGGTTTTAGGAGATACCATAATGACATAACATAATGACCATAACATTGTCCACTTTCAACTATTTAATCAATTTGGCTGTATATCTTAATTTGGTGGTCATTCAGAAATATCTTCAAATAACGACGAAGGTCATCCCTGACTCCTTAGTAACAATCACGTCCTATAAATTGTAGTTGAGGTATCTGTTAAATTACTTGCGAAAAATGTTTTCACATTCATCTTCCAGATAATACATCTCACAAAGTTATGAGTAAGCTGTCTTATGACTTATAATAACTAGGCTGTGCGAGATCTATTTGTGATACCATTTGTTTCTAGATAAGCAAAAAAATTAATTTCGGCAAATTAAAAACAATGTCTCTAATTAAACTCCAGCCAGATGGGATACTGGATTAAATAAAGGCGCCGGTAGAGGCTGTATGAGATAAGTGTACTAAGGAAGTAACCAGACCCTCATGCACATTGTCTTATACATGAGGAGGATGTATGGTTCTAAAACACCATGCTAGCTGAAATCCACTCTTTTAGAATTGGTGTAGTTCTGTTAAACTCGGATCCAAACCGAGGATGCAACCAATAAAACCACAAGTATGGTGATATAAAATCCACTATATTGGTAAAACACAACACACAATCAAAATTCTCCATTTAAGATGTTTACACAGAAACGAAACCATACCGCGATGCAGACACGATACAGCGACATCTTTTGGTCTTCACACGAACTAAACTCTTACGATAAAATTAAAACTATCGCCGATCGCAGTTCTGGCTGACCTAACATGGGTATTACAATACCGTGTTCAACAGTTCCTTTGAGGTTGTGGTAACGAGCGATTTTGTTATCGCCTTTTACGACAACCCACGGGTAGAGACGGGATGGTGATATCTAAAGCCGGCCGGACACTACATGGATTAAGGTAGTGGCCGATGAGAAATCTGCATCCAACCGTGAAAAGACATAGGCTGGTGGTATGATAATATTTAGTGATTGGATTTTTGGGTCATTTGTTAAGTTTTTGGGGTTTTTGTTTTATCGAAAGTAGTGGCAAACTGTATGCCTGTATGGACTGTATGCCCAGTCCACCTGGTTGTAAGTGGATACTGTCGCCCATGGACAACCCGCGTTACATGGCAACGTTAGTCCAGAATAACAAACTTTGGCACGCCCTTGAATGCGCTGCCAACTTTTGTTAATGTAGGAATGGATTTCGAAAAAAGTTTGGGAAAATGGGAAGAAATAGGATGGGATGGGAATGAGCATATCTCCCTTATTACCGAAACACGTACGAACATTGGGGAATATAATAAAGTGGGAAATGTAGTACATTTCAAGGTAGTATTTAATGTGTAATATTAGAAGAAAAAAAATTGTTCCTTCGTTGAAGTAATCAAAATGTTTTCATTTTGATTCTATCCAGTAAACAAGACCATATTTCTGCTTTGGCAGAACCGTCTGCACTGTCTGCCAAGTTAGATGGCATCGTAAAATATGATTGCAGCATCAGAAGTATCAGATTTGGAAACGTTCCATTTTAAGGTCGACGCCTTCCGGTTTTATGTTCAAAAAGTTTTATTTTAATAGTTACGTTTCTACAAAGTTAGAATATTTACCTCCTTGGATATTCACTAATTTTTAACTTTTCTTTTGAGATTATTAGGTATTCGAAATTGTATAACGCCCCATTCTCTCCGTTCTGCAAATTCTTTCTCAAAATCTGTACCTAATAATATTAAACCTTAAATAATGAAATTGAGTCCTTGGATGAAGACCAGGTACGAAGAAACATAGCGCGGAATGCCCTCCGGCCCGATGGATAGATGACTTAAAGTCGAGCCTTGGGAAAGACCTATATCATGAGAGGCTGAAGGTGCCGTATGATCCCTTTATTTAGCTCTATATTTTTTTAATGTAGGTAACTAATATTTTCAATCTAGATACAAGCAAACGTTACAATTTGTCACCATGGAACAACTTCACTAACCCCATAAACTTAGCTAAAATATAGGCTGATAGTCAAGCTGAAGGAACACCTTATTTCGCTAGTACTAAGAGCTATAATGGGATGATTTGTGTAGCTTGACATGCCATTAAGGTGCTATGTAACGACATTAAAATTGCTACTTTATCTTGTTCCTGAGGCGGGAAGGTAATTCCGCATTATTAGTAATATATTATTATTATAAGCGGTATACAGGAACGCTTTCTCACCGAGGTTAGGGATCGCTATTATTTTCGAAACGTCTATTTCCTCTATGGAAAGAGTGACATAGCGCAGAGGCGGTCCACGTCGGCGTGTGCAATATCAAACAAATTGGCCAAATTGCTTGTAAATTCTTGTTTACGTCACTTCAATAGGTCTTGTGTTTTCTTTGCATTTTTTTGTATGTCTCGCCAAGCTTCATATAAGTTTTTTCATACAATTCGATAACGATTTGGTAGGTATTCGTGCCTTACCCAAAATATAACACACTCGCGAATAGCGAGATTTGCGCTCTTATTAATAGTTAATTTCACTTCACGGATGTTATAAAACAAAACTGCGAGTACTTGTCTATTGCAGGGAAGTTTTGAGCCAGTTATTTGATGTTTGACGTCCCCTACAAAAATATACCCTTTTTAAAACTTCGCAATTGAACTGGCATGTTTATTGACCAAAATCAATAAGTTTATTGACAATACTACTGGAAGTCATATCCACGTCGACGCGCAAGCGCGATGTAAATACCTGTATGCAGGTAATGACATGTTTCAATGCAACTTACGACAAACAACTTGACTTGTCTAAAGGCCATGAAATTCGATTTACGTGTGTTTTGATATAAGATAAAAAATGGGTATGCGTTAAAAAAAAATTTTGAATTTTTTGGGACATCCTATTATGCAGTCTGTATAATATCTATTAAACATTTATCCATCTGGCCCTGAGACGAGTGCTGCAAGTTTAACCATAAAACACATTCAACGATATTTTAAACAGCAGAAGTACTCGGAATTACATTTTGGGCAATTTATGAGCGTTGTTTGGTTAACATTGTTTCTGCCAGCTTGGGACAGTGCCAGGAGTAGTAACATTGTTTTGTATGGGTCCCCTAATTCCTTATTGTTAGCGACTGATTGTAATTTATAATGTATTTTAATAAACGGAGCCTTTTTGAGCGACAAATGGGAATTTTATTGAGAAAGATATGAAAACATAATAAGTATGAATGTGTCCAATATAACAATGCGTTCAGGGTGCTGATGGGGCCTTCGCGACTATGCAGCGCCTTAGACATGATTCTGGAGATACGGGTTGATGGTTTTGAAGCCATCAATGCATATGTAAATTCACGAGTTACGCCAATCTGACCAAGATTTTTACCTTGCAAGGCAAGCTTAGGTCGCGGATTAGACAATATTCAATAGTTTGTAACCTAAGTCAAGCAGTGCTATATGTAATGGTGACATATGACAACACTTGATAAATCGATTTATTAATCTAAACCATACGATCAGCCTGGCCTCCCCACTGCTGGATATAGGCCTCTCCCAAGGACCGCCACCCCACACGGTTATTTGGTCTTCTCATCCAAACACTATCGGCGACTTCCTTCAAGTCGTCACTCCGTGTGACCGACCGGAAGGCGTTTATTAAACCAAGATAAATAAAATTTAGATCAATTAGATTGAGCCTTCAAATTCATTCCAGGATTTTAGTTTCCAAATAATGGGAACATTCAAAAGCGATAAAAAAAAAATCCAAAAAAATTACAGTAACGAAAGTACATGTACTTACTTATATACGAGAAATTTTCTCCGTCAAGGCCGATTTACACTTTGTTTAGTTAACTAGCGAGTTAATTTGAAGATTTTGCGAACTTAATCGAGCAGGTAGCAAGTACTGTCCAAATATTCTTTTATACGAGTTAAATTGTAAGTTTCGACAAAATGGATTGTGAGGTGCCAAAATGCCCCAAAATGGATGGATTGGCGATCACTCCAAAATTATGTGGATTCATAATTTCGACAATGTTTCGTAGGGTGCGATCTCTTGCTTCTTTGTTTTTATACTGAAGATTTTTTTTATGTTATACAAGCAATCATGCTGCAAATATTCTTTTACGAAAGAATATGTATTATTTTAACATTTAAAAAAATAAAATATCTATGCGTGCGGCGCAACGTTCCGTCGGCTACATATAAATGCACTAAACTAATCTGTTGGTGAGACACTATTTTGAGACAAGTTAATTACTTAACTCGTCAATCTACGTCCAAATTTAGTTATCTACTTAACACGCTACTTAACTAAATAAAGTAAATCGGGCCTAAGGCGATATTAAAAACATTTATTGTGATCTACAGCCGCTGTAGTTGCGTAGCGACAGCTTCACCGCAAGCCTATTCCGACAAACTAATGCTTTAGGGGTAAAGTGACCAAAAATACGAAAAGCTTAGGACATTTGTTTACAATCGGCTTTTTTCGGATTTTTGTAATGTGGCATAAATAGTCATATGCCACCAAGTTATGAAGCTCTCGATTTGAAACTGTTCTATGTATGTAAATATTTACTATTTACAGTAAGTATTTCATCAAATTTAAATTGAATTATGGGTGTGATGAAACATATCAGATGAAAAATAGATTATGTTTGGTAGATTTGGTAGATAGATTATATAATAGAGTTTCATCTATCTAATCTATCTAACTATCTATAAAATGGAACATATAAACATATCGAGTGAAATGTATTTCATATTCCAGGATGTCTAAACTAAGGAGCCGGAGCGTTGCCCTAAAATCTCTTTATATGGTTTCCTGCTTCAAGAAGTTGGCGTCACTCCTAACATGACCAAAGTGTAATAAATACAATCTTTACATCACTACGAGTTAAACGCAATGTTTTAAAAAATTATATCAAAAAAATGTTCCAGACAAAATGGGATACGTAGTATCTTAAAATTTTATTAAGCCTGATACGATACTAATATACTCGTAAGTATTTATAAATAATCTTCTTTATCCCATTAGATCGCGATTATTTATTTACTTTATGTCGTTTGATTTTACAGTGTATTTATACAACATAATAACCACTAATAAACTAATCTAACCACTAAAAAAACTTTAAATACCCTAAGGATCGACCATATCAAGAACACCGAACTGCGTTCTAAAACCCTTATTACTGATGTTGGCATTATTGGTGCTAAGACCGCTAAGCTGAAATGGGACTGGGCAGGACCCGTCTATCGGATGCATCCAGAAAGTTGGGCGACAAAATGGCAACAAAAGTTACAGAGTGGATGCCACAAAATGGACACCGACGTAGACGCAGACCGAGGAGATGGCGGTACGACTTAGATGCATACCACAGGACTGGACGGAGCGTAGCCTTAAACAGAACGGTTTGGCATAGAAGAGGGAAGACTTTTGCTCAACAGTGAGACACAAATATAGGCTAATAAAAAAATCGAAACCAGTAAAGTATCCCGTTATTAAACTTATATATGACGTGTAAAGTGACAGTTCGTCTCGTATCTAGTTTAAGTAAATTACAAACATTGAAATATCTAAAAACACAGTATTTCGCAAAATTATTCTGCATGCGTTCTATATCGTACCTATATACATATAATAGGTATTGCATTGGGTATTCCAGATTATTGACGCAAATTCTAAAATGTCCTTCTTCTCGAAATTCGTCCCAAATATTACAAAACCATGGTGTCCCCAACCCCTCCCAGCGCAACTAACGCAATAATAAAGCAATTTCAGCCTAGCTGGGTGCTCACCAGCTCACCACCCAGCTGGTAACACACTTCCGTCTACACAATTACTGCTCATATTTCAACCTTCATTTGTATTGCTTGACGTGGCCGTATATCAAAAACTAACCATTTGTTCAGTACTACGTTCCCATGACTACAAACTTTTTTTGCGTTTATAAACGAATTCTAATAGTGACACGTTGATATTAATCACCTATTGATGTACCCTTAGTGGCCATTGGTTGCCATCTATAGACATTGTTCTCTGTAACTATAGAATTGTAGTGTTCAAGTTAAGCCACCCGAACTTACCAGGAACAGGTTAATAGTACGGAAGACTAAGAAAGCAGAAACAGAAGAAGAAAAAAAGAACTTGGGAATAGACAATACGGAAAATAATAGAGGAACATTCAGAGGAACGACTCATAGCTTTTACCCGCAAATTTACCCGCGTGGGCAATTTGCGTACATAATAATGACTTCATGTATGGGTTAAACAAAAAAAATACAAAACATCCACATATTTTATACAATGCCATAAATATATATGTAATATATAAAGGAATTTAATTTTTTTATTTCTTTTTGACCCCCATTTAAAAATATAAGTCGCAACTAGGCGCACTAAACTCGTATCAAGACGGGTGGGATAGTCGAGCGCGCAAATTTCTGCATTAGTGAAGCTTGTCAAGTGTTATTCTAGATTTTTTTATTTTAGTAACTTACATTATTTTTTTAGTATAAATTTTAACTTTTTGCCAATACCCCTGAGGAACTATCGCGACACACGTTGATATTGCTCTAACTGAAAATACACATTTGTTCTGCAATTTTACATTCGTCATTAATGCCACCGAGCCACCCATTGTGTGTTGCCAATACTCGAGTAGCCAATACCTACAAATAGTTATATAGCCCACTTTAAGGACTGTTCAATCAATACTGCAAAACCAACTGCTGATCCAGCAAAATAACATCAGCCAATTACTGTAACCCCAATGCCAAATTCACCTCAACCTTTAAAATTGCAAATCCCTCGACCGACATCTTCAACACCATAATTAATAAGCGGCTTACTGTCAGCCGTTTCAACTGGCAGTGAGCCGCGCCCTATTTTAAGTTCGCGACCTTTGCTCATGTAATATGAGTATGAGTAAAGCAGACTGCCATTCGTATTATTCTTCTGCTGAAACCAGGTGTACTATACGATGGTATTCTATTGCAGCTGTTTTTTTTTATTATTATAAAGGAAGCAGTGAGGCAAGCGGCCCTTAAACACTTGCAACACCAGGGAGTATGCGTTGACCTTGCAGAAACCTATTCACAGCTTTCTTGTAGACCCCATGTCGTAGCTCAATTGAAAGATCTCTTTAGGCAGTTCATTCCACAACCTACGAGTTCGCGATATATAAACATACGCATTTTAATCTCTAATAAATAACTATGTGTTGCTTCAGACACGATTTGAGAAATTGTATCATTTCATAAATTAGTACAGGTTCTAGTATACATTCTTTCCTTATTGATAGTATGTGAAAACATTCTTATGTATGCTATCGCATACTGTCGGGGATTTTATAGCATTGCGAATTGATGCTGACAATTTATTGGGATTTATTGCAGAGCGTGCACACTGCATTCCCAGAGCCGCTGGGCGCGCTCGACTGGCCACGTTACCCCTCTCTCGCAGAAGACTACCTTGAAATGTACTGCATTTCCCACTTTACCCTATTTCCCCAACGCACTTACGTGTTTCGGTAGTGAGTGAGATATGCCAGAGCCCATTCTCATCCCATCCTCTCCCTCCCCATTTTTCCACCAATCCATTCCTTAATCCGCAAAGGTAGGCAGCACATCCGGAAGCGTGCCAAAGTTTGTGATTCTGAACTGAAGTTGGCATACAGTATCCACTTACCATCAGGTGGACTGTATGCTCGACTGACGACTTTTTTCGACGACGAAAATATATTTATTGTATTATTATATTTATGTGTGTAATTCACAAATATATCTCTATGTTGTCTATGTTGTAATGTATTATTGTAACAATTGGGACAAGTGGGATTAGTCCTTAAACATATCTAGGTATTTCAAGAATGTTGAACTACCGTATTAGCGTGCAAACTCGAGGGAACCAAAAACAAAGAACAACTAACCCTTCAACAAGAAGTCACACTCTGATCGACTCCCACCACAAAGACACTGCAGTAGCTACTTCAAAACGCCGCCAAATCGCGCCAAATCTAAAATCAGCTGGGGATGACACCACCCCACACCCTCGCGACCCACATTCAGTACACTGACCTGGGACTATAGACCCGTGACACGTGATAACCCCTTTTACATCAGGAAGTAGTCTTGAATAATGAACAGTTTTTTTATTGGCAGGCGTTAAACCTACAATGGTAATTTTCCATGAACCAGTGGCAAAGAGACAGAGCGCTTTTCCATTCATACTTTCATCTGGGTCAAATGAAAGAATTGAGTTTACCAAAAATGAATCGTCTTTTATTATACTAACACTTGCTGTAGATCTGTCTGTCATTGGCCTGTATTGAGTAATAAGAGCTACAAACGTTTTAGATACAACGTTAAAATTTAAAAATGAAATGTTAAAGATTCTGATTAGAATTTTCTAGCTCAAAATTTCGTTATTTCAAGATTCTGTTTAAGTTCCTTAATTTTTTTTTATATATGGAATATGATGGCAGAGGAGGATACAGTCCACCTGATGGTAAGTGGATATTGAGCCCATGGATATCCGCGATACATGCCAACGTTAGTCCAAAATGCTAAATGTTGACACATCCACGGATGCGCCAACCTCTGGTCATGTCCGGTGACTCTTTAAAGGCCATTAGGGCCACAAGAATTTAGCCATTCCGGAAAAAAACTCAAATAACAATATTCTCAGTACTTTTAACCATTTTCCCTGTTAATATTTTTATCTCACTCATTGTCAGTCATAAAATTCGTGTCTGTATACACATCTAATAGAAGTTGCCAGATACATATTTGTTTTTTTATTTTATAACCCACTATATTGACTGTCACCTCCTACCCTCACGTTCTTTTAGATCCTTTCTGGACTTTACGAGTGTTTATTCCTCGTATATTCCACAATCGACGTCCATAAAAGACCTGCTTAAGTTCTGAGAAACTGTTATAGACATATTAATGTTCCCCCATTGGCACGTGTACCTAAAATTAGCTATCGTTGGAAATTCTACTGCAGCCGTCAATATGTCACCAATTTCATAATCCTGTAAAATGGTTTATTGGGTCAGCTGTTAAGAGCAAGTCATAATTTGCATGAATTAAAAATTAAGGCGACAAGGGATATCAAAGTCGCTACACGCCCTGAAGAATTACACCTCAGCAAGAGTGGACTCGCCAACCCACTAAGCCAGAGTGCCGTTGTAAGCCCATACATCCCTTTTGCACAAAACAATGTGCGTGAGGAGGCCCATTTACAGTAGGGGACGATATAAGGGCTGGTTACGGTTAACAGTAAGAAAGAAAGCGTAAAGGATGATAAACAAATAAGTTTTTATTCCGATTGTTACGCAACAACAATTTGTAATTCCTTCTTGCCGGAATTGTTTATCTTATTTGCATTTTCATTGATAAAGCAGTTACTTAAAATCTGCCAATAAATTACATAGGTCAATCCCTCGGACCTATGTCAACATTAGGATCGCATTAGATCTTTGAGATCACGGTGATGTTTTTATGAATCTTTTAGGCCATATTACAACAATATTTTTTTTAAAAAAACGTACATTTAGATAAAAATGTTTAGGCAAAAGTTGCAAAACTTTACGAGCCGTATCCAATGACAGTAGAGATGTCAGTGGAGACACCAAAAACGGTATCAAATCATATAGTTCTTTCATATCACGAAGGCGGACCACGCTTAGTAGAGGTTGTGTTGGTACATATACGAGTACATTGTTTTAGTGTGCTCCGCGGCGTTGCGCGTTGGGTACCCCCCCCCAACTGAGCGTTCTCAAGTTTACGCACACATGTACAAGAACAACTACTACTAAACGTAACTCGCCTTCGTGAGATGAAAGAACTATAGCAAACAATTTGTATGTATTGAGGTCGAAATTTTCATCTGGGATTTTTTGAAAAGTTTCATAGTCCTTGCGCCTTATGAATAGATATTTTGTAACGTATAATAAAACGGCAATAAATTGATACATATGCAATTTTAGTACAAACAGATTAGATGTTCGTTAGTGGGCAAACTTCCATATATTTTTTGTTATTGTCATTTTCAACCTCAATAAGCCACTATTACGAGCATGCCACTACAAAGGCCTGAAATTCCAACAAGTCGAACAAAAGCCAATTTTTTTTAATTCACCCCGTTGTTATACAAAAGAGCCTTTTACACGCCATTATAACAATTTCATCCCTATCTCCGAGACCTACATCACGAAGCTGGCCTACTTTCGCCCCGGGACGAATCCAGCCCAGTTTCCACCAACTGTTATTTGTTACATTCAACAGTTTCATTAGTGTGCCTCTGTCCTGGTTCCATTCCTTTGCCTCGAGTTTGAGAACAGTAAGAAAAAGTTTAAAAGTCGTTTTTCCCTATTAAAAAGATCTGGATGAAATCAAGTCGGAGAAATGTTGAATTTTAACTTCCTTCCAGTCTCAGAAAAAAGTATATTAATATAGTATATTATTTGGGTGACAGAAATAGGGTGTTACAAGATCGATCAAGATTTTATTTCATTCGAGATTTTACCTATTCAACGGCAATTAGTACAGCATTTTAACTGTTATAAATTTATTTTAAATTAGCACCTAATTGCACTCTCCCTTAAGACCGCAAACATAACAGTGAGTCAAGAACATTTACAACTTTAAAACAACGAAACGAACGCAAACCAAGGCGTAATAATTAAGTTTACGATGAGCGAATATGCCAAACAAACAACTGGGTTATAATTGGCAAGAATTTCTTGGTATTATGTTACAATGAGGTCAATTGCTGTGATTTCATTAGGCAGAAACTGACTTTACAGATATATTGGGTCATTTTCGATCTGGAAATTCAGAGACATCAAATGAGAGGCGTTTAATAAAGGACGGCCTAATTATAATAATAATGATTAATGAAGGAATTAATAAAGGATGACAGAATACCAGGGATCTATTATGAACTCTTATGGTTACTGGCAACATCGTAAAATGAACTGTCTTAAAGTTTTGTAATTATGAACGTATTAGCAAAGAACTTTAGGAGCACAAATAATCCATAAAAATAATCAATGTATAAGTGGGATGCCACTTATACATTGATTATTTTTATGGAGAAGGATGGCAGACGAGAAGACAGTCCACCTGTTGGTAAGCGGATTGTCGGCCATGGATATTCGTGATAAATACCAATATCGGTTCAGAATGATATAGGTACACTGGCACGCCACCGAATGCGATAGCCTGACTATGGAGATTTAGGACCAGATTAGAACATTAGGACACAGATTTAAAACTAAATTACACGTATTTTATGTAACTGAAATTGGTGTTAATATTTGTTACTCGCAAAAGGACTTGCATTAATAACGCTGACACAATTCAAAACTAAAATGACTAATGCTGGTGGATAAAATTTATTTATAAACTAATTGATCCACCAAATTCGGACTTAGAAAAATTTGACAGATAGAAAGAACTACAGAATATTCCGATTGATACTATTTAATGGAAATACATTAATGACTATCTATACTAAACCTATAAAAAGAGCCTGTGAGTTCATTGATTTGATTGTTGATTAGTTTCGTTTTTTTTATAGAAAGGTGACAGGCGAGTATACAGGATCCCCTTGGGAAGGATAGTCTTTAATTATAATATCCAGTGTTGTAATTATAAATATCCACTTAGGTTAGTGTTATTGGTTACAGACACTCATGTCAGAAATTATATCAAACATTGTTTTTATATAAAAAGTAAACTCAGAAACTACCACATCAATTTTTGAATTTTTAGCTAAACTCATGCAGATTGACATAGAGTAGGTTTGGATGCCCTAGGAATCGGTCACTAGTTATACATAATATAAAAGTTTACCTAATAAAAGTATAAACATATATGTCACTCACTTGAACAAGTGTTAACAAAATATTAGCCAAAATAGTTGTTCAAAGACACAAATGCCTGCTTGGAGAAATAAAAATAAATCTAAGTCTCTTAATTCCAATGCAACAATCCTTTATCTTTGTTAATTGCCTTACACTTTAAATTGAATTGTAATAATTATGTCATGTTGAACAGGGAATGTCGATTATGACCTTTAAAGCGTGAGCCAACAATGTAAAGCTCCTCGTATTGCGTATATAAGAACAGGCTAGAAAGCTACCCGACTGAGAGATCAGTTTAGATATTCTTTTATTACACACCTTAACGTACTTACACATAATGTACAGTTGACTGCAATGCAATCAGCGCTTTCAGTATCCACTGCAAGACGTGGGCCTCCTCGTGGACATTGACTCCTACATAAGGGATATAACCTTAAATATATACCCTTAAAACGCCACGCTGGCCAAATGGGCTGGCGCCACTATTTCAGAGCTGGCGTAGTTCCTCAGCTCTTATGGTAGCGGCTTTGTTATCCCTTAGTCACCGCGACACCCACGGGAAGAGACGGGGTGGGGTGGTGCTATACTATAGTCGGTTGACTGTGTTATAAAGTTCAAAATAAATCATACCGTCAGGCTATGTCTCTCTACTGCCGGATATTGTATCGTCAGGCTATGTCTCCCACGAGTCGTCATCAAGTTGTCGGTGCATCTGGGCGGATTAAATCCTACACTGCGCTTCACGATTTAAGGCCTCCATTCGAGGACTCGTCTATGCTATCGA
Source organism: Sesia apiformis (assembly GCA_914767545.1). Taxonomy (NCBI): domain Eukaryota; kingdom Metazoa; phylum Arthropoda; class Insecta; order Lepidoptera; family Sesiidae; genus Sesia; species Sesia apiformis. The sequence continues at coordinate 10,080,642 of OU611971.1, forward strand.
TTGTTGGTCCTGCGGCAAATATGACCTACTCACTGCACTTCATCATGCTGTTTCTATGAACTGTGTCTATGACTTTAGTTATTTGGGTAAACTTTTCATTTCCGATCTTATCCCACAAAGAAACTCATAGCTCTTTCCATATCCATGACAATCAAGTGATTATTATAATACGTTGCAGTTGAGTGTACCCCGCACGCATGCATGCTCACGACCGTGTCTAATTACCGCTATGGTAGCTAACGCATGCGCATAACGTACAAGTCGAGTGCTGATTGAATAGCCTATAAGGTCTATGAGCTACTGAGACATTTATCTTCATAACTACTCGAGTTACATAATACATCATTATTATTTAAGTGGCCTTAGACGGTAGGATTGATTCAAAGTTCAAAGTCGCGCAACGAGATATGGAGAGAGCTATACTCGGAGTTCCTTTGTGGGATAAGATACAAAACGAAGAGATAAGCCAAAGAACTAAAGTCACCGACATAGCTCATAGAATCAGTATGCTGAAGTGGCAATGGTCAGGTCATATCTGCCGCAGGACCGATGGGGCAGACGAATCCTCGAATGGAGACCACGTACCAGCGCAATGTGGGACGCGCCTCGGCCACGTGGAGCGACGACTCGAAGAAGTTTTTCAGTGGTGGTTGAATAAAAAGAGCCGAAAATCGTGTGTGATGGTAAGCCTTGGAGGGGGCCTATATCCCAGCAGCTGATGTCATGGTACAACCAATATTACTCACACTTAGCTCAGCAAGTCTATTGTTTGTCTCAAGTTGAAATCAAAGTGTTATAGCCACTCACGAAAACAATAGCACCTTTGAGTTTATACACCGCATTGATACTTGACAAACACAAAGGCAGACGTGGTTTGATCTCAAAACGTAACGCTGCTATTGTTTATATCTAGGTTTTTCATCATTCGTCTTTAACAAAAATAGATTAATTAGCGCAAAACAACAGTGGTAGTTCTTGTATAGAAGCCCAAAAGTACAAAAAATGTATTGAACAGAGTTATACGAGTATTTTATTGGTTTGGTTTCTACCAGATACTGATGGTTTGAAATTTATTAAATAAAAAATACGTAGATAGATAATAGATAAGATGTTTATTCAGATCACAGTTACACGACACTACAGTTACAAAGGAAAAGACAAACACATACACAACAAGAGAAATTGGACACCTATGTCCAATTTCTGGCAGTATTTACATGACTATGACAGTATTTACTGTCACTAGTTATCCGACCGCATGAGTAATTGGACATGAAAATTTTACACATTGTATTTTTGTAAAATTTACTTTCGGTGAATTTTTCCTATAGAAGTATTTGCTGAATACTAGGCACAAAAATTTAACACCTAATTAATTAATTATATCTGTTACACCCTGCATATAAAACAGGCAAGCACAGGTTATTTAATTATTACTTAATTACTTAACCGACCGACTTGGAGAAGTCTCATTTTCCGCCGAAGAAGTCGTATGGTGTACGTTAATGTATGTACGTAAATCGTGTATGGTGGCGGGCCTTGAATGAGACCCATCCAGCATTGGAAAGACAGACTGATGTTAATTGTTTCTGAAGGTGGAGGGGGAGGGTACACGCTGCAATCCAACAGCCGCTGAGCGCATTCGACTGGCCACGTTACCCCTCTCTCACAGAAAACTATCTTGAAATGTACTGCATTTCCCACTATATCCTATTCCTCAATATACTTAGGTTTTTCTGTAGTGAGTGAGATATACCATAGGCCATTCCCATCCCTTCCTTCCCCATTTTCCTAACCTTTTCTCCAAATCAATTCTTACATCTCAAAGGGTAGGAAACTCATCTGAGGCCGTGCCACCTTTTGTCATTCTGGACTGATGTTGGCATGTACCGTGGATGACTATGGGCGACAGTATCAGTACCACCAGGTGGATTGTATGCTCATCTGCAGACCTCTTACTCTAAAAAAAAATATCTACATTAATTGTACGGTAAAGTGGGCGAACTGCAGACGGTCACCGGTATTGTTATTGCTGCTTTACCAGCCAGTTAATATAAATCTAAAAAGATATTATCTACTGCTATAATAATTGAATCTTCCGGGCTACTTGGCCGAGGTCTTCTGGAATCTCTTCTCTTTCTTCCAAACGTTTCGTCAACAACTGCGGTTGACATCTTCAGTGGCGACTGCGTTCACTTTCAGAGAGATGTTATCTCTTCGGCTTCTCGAGTTGCGCTCGAGAAACGGAAAAGATAACATCTCTCCACTTGGAAAAAAGAAGAGATTCCAGAAGACCTCGGCCAAGTAGCCCGGAAGATTCAATTAATATGGACACCGGCCGAGAAAGCCTACATTTCATTATCTACTGTTGTTATTATTGCTGGCTCAGTGCAAAACTAATGCACGTCACTGATACATAAATAGAGATTTTGTACATTTATTCAGTTATCAATAAGATACATACATTCTCATTCTCGTGCTATAGGTCTATAGAAGTTATTCCAGTCAACAGAATTTCAGACAGCGATTTGCACAGAAGCTTCCTTGGAACAATATAACAGTTTTAAAATGAAGTGACAAGCAAAACCATTGTCAGTAATTGAAAGCCCCAAGAAAAATAATAATTACCACACTACAGCACACCGTCCTACTGAACTTTGTCACGAAATTGGAGTAATTTGCAAAGAAACCGGTCGCATCCGCCATTGTGGTGGCATAACGGCACGGCCGATATCCCACGGGGTTACCGCTAAGAATTAAAAGTAGATCAGTCAGTTTCAATTGGACAGTTAAAGAATGTAGCTGCCTTATAAATCTTACAACAAATTGTTTTAACTGTTTTAGTATCAGACCGGCCAAAGATCAATCCGAACCTTGCTCGAGTTTCTTTTTTATTGAAAAAAGGCGGCAGACGAGCGTACAGTTCACCTGATGGTAAGTGGATACCGTCGTCCATAGACATCCGCAATACATGCCAACATCAGTCCAGAATGACAAATGTTGTGGCACGTCCCCGGATGCGCTGTCTACCTTTGCAGATTAATGAATTGGGGGAAAGGGAGAAAATGGGGACGGATAGGATGGGATGTGGAATGGGCTCTGGCATATGTCACTCACTACCGAAACACATACGTACATTGGGGAAATACGTTAACGCAGGAAATGCAGTATATTTCAAGGTAGTATTCTGTGAGAGGGGTAACGTGGTCAGTCGAGTGCGCACAGCGCATCTTTTCTATTTATAGTTATTGTATATGTAATGTTTGTTTCTCTTGAAGATGTAATAGATAATCGTAACCAAGCCCTTTTGTCGTAACTGTTTACGGTTAGGGCAATTTGACTATCCAAATAGGTAAATGACGTATAAACAAGAAACTCTTACCTTATTGTCTAAATAAACTTTTCTTAATAAACAACAAAGTTAAATTGGAAAATTCACACCTTAATTAAGTTGAAGGCAGTCTATGACCCAATCGACATTTAAAGACGGCCGAATAATAATAACACAGGCTTTTTAAGTAATCCAGGAAAATTAGTCATACGGCACAGGGGCTATATCGGTACCCTATTGGATGACGATTCCTGAGCGAGCTACACCTTCCAAGAGATGCTGTACACACATTAGTTATTCCAAAAGTCCATTCTATTCACAGAATAAGCATACTGACTTGACAGTGTGGAGGTCATATTTACCACAGGACCGATAACCGATACGAGACCTCGAGTGGAGGCCACGTACCGGGAAGCGCACTGTGGGACGTCATTCGGCCACGTGGAGCGACAACTTGAAGAAGTTCGACGGTTGGATGAGGAGAGCCGAGGATTGTGTGTGATGGCGAACTTTGGGAGAGGCCTAAATCCAGCAATGGCTGAGATATAAACTGATGGTATGGTATTAGTTATTCCTTGTGACTATGTTCTGTGAGCTACATATATACGTGTGCTATGTACATTTATTTATTTAGGATAATCAACAGAAACAACAGCTATATAAAAGTTAACATTTTAAATTACATTGTAGATGTTATTCTTTACAGATTGTCCCCGCATGCAATATTAATGGCAATGTTTTGTAAACATGAGAATTAGATGACACCATATACTCGTACATGAGAAACAAAAAACTTAGGAGAAGGTAAAAGGCAAGTAAGCATGGCGGACGGTGCATCAACGACCAGTCAACCACAAATTAATCATTGAAGATCTGCGGTCTCCATGAAAAGTTTATTGAAAATGTGTGAGAGTTGAGACACAGGAGAATGTTTACCCAGGTTTGTCCTAGGTATAGTTATTTATCGTATAACTACAATATGCGTTCTATATTTAAGAATTCGTTGTTATTTATGCCTGTAATAATAATAAATAATTTTGAAGATATCTCGATAAAAGGGCTCTTTGTTATTTTATCGTAAACACAATCCGGATCATGATCAACGACTCATTCGAGTTTACCTTTCATCACAACGGCGCATTATGTGTTATTATCTTAATACGTCGTGTAAGTATGACTTTCTTCAATGTTACAGTCACTTAGAGACCATGCGCTTTCTAAGGTTACGGTGCAAGTTAAAAAATATACAAATTTTTTTACTCGTTTAAAATTAAATATGGCTTGTATTTCTACGCGAGCAGCAAAAAATACTAAATTGTGAAGCAAATACTTAATTTTAAATTCCCAAGAATATCATCATCAAGCCGACGGAGTATCGATTCGCGGAAGTTCTATTTAATTTTGTTGCCACCTGAGAACTACGCCTGTCACCTGTTGTAGGGGGAGAGTGCACGCTGCATTCCCACGGTCGCAGGGCGCACTCGACTGGCCACGTTCCCCTCTCTCACAGAAGACTACCTTGAAATGTACTGCATTTCCGATTTTGTCGTATTTCCCCAATGTACATACATGTTTCGGTAGTGAGTGAAATATGCCAGAGCCCATTCCCATCCTATCCCAACCCTTTACCCCAATATCATCCAATATTTCTTCCAATAAAAAGAGTTCAAAAAATTTAAAGCAGTAAACAAAATCTTCACGCTTCTTCTTTTCACTTACACCAAACGAAGAGTTTATGTATCATGTGATGCATAATGCAAAGGCGCGATTGTCGGCTTTGCGCGGGAAATGGCCTGCGTCTACTCTACTCTTAGATTTTAAGTACACTACTCACAGGACTTTATCACAGTACCCTGTGATACACAACGTGTCAGTGAAATAACGCAAAAGATGAATATAGGTTGATCAGTATGGAGAGTAGAATCCATTCTACCAGTTTTTACAATAATTTTACACATACCGTATATAAGTTACGGGATAAAGCCGAATTACAGCACATGGAGATGGTGCCCGGGCAAATCGCGAACCCAGAAACAATTCGACTTGATAACCGTTTTTGGTTAGGTTACGTTTTTTTTTTAAACAATGCGAAAATCCTTTCTACCGAAAAACAATTCAAGCGTATTCGCGGTCTCTCCGGCCACATCTCGATGTGCTGTGACATCGGCTTCAGCGCCCGTAACACATATGTACATGGCATATCCCACTGTTATTTGGATTCGAAAGTTTGGATGTTTGTCATCATGTGGAAACAGTAGAATTGGTTTCGATGAAACTTGGCTAATGAAACTTGTAATCCGGATTTACACATAGGCAGTGGAGAGACATAAAGCTGATTATAATATGGATACAGTAGAAATGAGTTAAACTGTTATTAAATTTGAATTAAACTATTATTAGTCATGTAAAGAGACCAACCAAAACCTATTGAATAAATGATTTTAATATCCAATTTGGGTTCCTATTGCAGTCTAAAGGGTTCTATTGTTCTCACTCCTTTGTTCGCTTATCGGTAACAAACCTTCAGGGACTCCAGCCTCCTGAATTGTTAATGTTAAAGTAATGAACTTAATGTATCTGAAAATTAATTAACTAAGCATATCCTATAACTACGTTTGTATGTATTTTTGATATGTTAAAATTTATAAGAAGTGACGGACACAGCTCACAGAACCAGCGTGCTGAAGTGGCATTGAACAGGTTATATTTGCCGCTGAACCGATAACCGATGGGGTAGAAGGGGCCTCGAGTGGAGGCCACGTACCGGGAGGTGCGCTGTGGGACACCCTTCGGCCAGGTGGAGTGACCACTTAAAGAGCTTCGCCGGCGGTGGTTAGAGGAGAAAGGCTGAGGATCGTGTGCGGAGAGGCCTATATCCAGCAGTATACAGACATAGGCTGATGGTATGGTAGTAACTAAAGCTATATGTAGTAGAAAATACTGTTTTTTAAAGATTTCCTGCTTTTATAGGAATAGTATTTCTTTTAAAACATTTTAATCACTTTATCCGTGATTTAATAATTAAAAAATACTAATAGTAATATCGTAAAGAATATTGTAAATATTTATTTATTCTTTATTGCACAAAGTGACAACAAGGCGGGACAAAAGACTTTGAAGCATTATCTCCCAGTCAACTTTTGGGCCATGCAGAGATGGTAGCGCGAAAGTATAACAGTTAAGATTATGTAAAACTATAGTCCAGGGGTGGCCAAGCTCCTAGATAGTCCGAGCCATTTTTCAAAATTTGAAATTTTTCGCGAGCCGCAATTAAATACGTATTTAAAAGGTATGCAAAAAAGGTATTAAAAAAATTTTTTTTACAGAAATTATATTTATTGAAAACATATAAATAAAAGTACAAAATATGTGTATTGAATTTAAATATTAAAAATTAAACATATTTATTTTACTTCTCTTGATAATTCATTAAAATTTGGTGAATAATTGGTGACAGCACTTTTCAGTAATTCTTTGAGATGCTGGTTAGTTAATACTGATCGGTGTTTGGATTTCACGAATTTTAAAGTGGAATAAAATGATTCATATAAGTACGTTGTTCCGAATATTGAAATAATTCGACAAGCAGCCTTTTTTAATTCAGGATACTTCGATTCTGGTACAAATTTCCAAAATTCAGTAATCGACGTCGACTTATATTTTAATTGTAAAGCTTGATCTTCTTGCATCTCTATTAATTCTAATTCTCCAGATGCTTTTTGGGTCATAATTATATTGGAAATAGAAAACTCACCTTGAATTATGTTAATTTCAAATGGATTCAGAAAAAAATCAAGAGACGATTTAAAATATTTCAAGTCTTGAAATCTATTTTGGAATTCCGTCAATATTTCTTCTAGCTTTTTTATATACTCGTTGAGTTTTTCTAGTTTAATATTGGAACAAATTCTTTTAATTCGAGGAAAATGACAAAATGTTTTATTTTTAATGTCCTTTTGAAAAAGTTGTAATTTAGTTTGAAAACTAAATATACAGTGTGAGAGGTCAGATATTATTTTATCTTTCCCCTGCAATTGCAAATTCAGTGTTTGCAAATGTTCCATGACATCAGTCAAAAACATTAAGTCTTGTAACAACTCGTCATCGTCTAATTCTGAATAGGTTATTTCCTTTTCTTTTAGAAATGCAGTTATCGGATCAAACAAATCTACAAAACTTGTCAGTAATTTAAAAGACATTTTGAAACACATACGGTACGATAATAATTTTTTTAAATATAATAGCACAAAAATGAAAAGGGAACTCGGGTACATTTATCGAGAGCCACAAATAATCCTTCAAAGAGCCGCATGTGGCTCGCGAGCCGCAGGTTGGCCCCCTCTGCTATAGTCAATAGTGACGCCATTAAATGAATGAAATTAATGTATTAAATGAAATGCTATAATATAAATTGATATAGGTATACATAAATTTAAGCTCAGTTCCCGCAAAATGGCTCAGTTGTTTTATGATTATTTTGAATAATTGTATTTTAAAAAATGTATTTTATTGTTTGAAAAAAAGGATGAAAAAGTATAATCAAGTCACTGAAACAAAATTCACCAGCTAAACAAATTGCTGGAATAAGTTACATAACGGTACACAAGCATATGTTACAAATAGTGTAAGGACAGAAGTTTTTAGGATAGGGTTCATAAAAGAACAAGTCACGTAGCTAAGGTAGGCCACGCTTAAGCGGGCATTACATTATCCAATTTGCAGAGCGCTAGGTGAGCTAGCGTGCTAATTTTGTATTGTGTAAAGACAGTTAGTGATCCAACTGCCATGCTCGCTCATCTAGTGCACTAGCTAGCGCACTAATCTAGCGCTCTGCAAATTGGATAATGTAATGCCCGCTTTAAGCGGGCATTACATTATCCAATTTGCAGAGCGCTAGGTGAGCTAGCGTGCTAATTTTGTATAGTGTAAAGACAGTTAGTGATCCAATCTAGTGCGATCGTATGGGCTCTGCCACGCTCGCTCATCTAGTGCACTAGCTAACGCACTAATCTAGCGCTCTGCAAATTGGATAATGTAATGCCCGCTTTAGTAATGTCGAACATTACTGAAGCCTTGCTGACATATGGTCGCCCCTTTTCCAAAAGCCAACGCACCATAGACATACTCGTATAGGTAAGTCGTCGCCCCTTTTTCAAAAGCCAACGCACCATAGACATACTCGTATAGGTACTCGTAAGTCGTCGCCCCTTTTTCAAAAGCCAACGCACCATAGACATACTCGTATAGGTACTCGTAAGTCGTCGCCCCTTTTTCAAAAGCCAACGCACCATAGACATACTCGTATAGGTACTCGTAAGTCGTCGCCCCTTTTTCAAAAGCCAACGCACCATAGACATACTCGTATAGGTAAGTATAGGTCACCTTGGTGTATTTGACGACCAACACAGTTTTGGAACTTTTTGGCGGGAACTTGAGAAGTGAAGGTGAGTTTTTGTTTGATTATTGTTAAAATTTTGTATTAGGAATTTCGTGGTTTAACAGTGATAGTTTATTAAACTTCAAAGCGTTTTTCATATGTGGTGTATGTAATAATCAAATAAAAGTGTGGGAGTGCGTTTTTCGTGTGCTCCCAAGGCGTCCCTCTTCTGTCCTCAGTAAACCTGCTATCACTTTACTGAGCGACTCCTGAGTCCTGACTTACTTCGACGGGACTGGACATTGACAGGATACGTTTTAGACTTTGTAATTGTTTATTACAAAGAAAACTTGACACTGGCAGAATGTGCTACTTGCACCATTGCCATATATAAAAAAAACATTTCTGGTTTTTGCGCCTGACTAGGAAAGAGACACCATATTGCCCCTTGTCCTTATTTACTTGTATTATTCAATTATTATTTACTTAGCTGTTCAAAGGCGAATGATTTAAAGTCGTTGAATGGAGACCACATAAGTACCAGGAAGCGCTGTAAGACCAGCCAAGTGGACAGGTAGTCATCAGTAGTAGCTACATTAAAATAGCTAAAGATAATATAGTAGCTGAAGATGAGGATGAAAAAGCTAACAGCTGAAATACAGCGCTGTGTGTCATTACAAGTACACAGCTAAAGCTGAACTAGACGCGCTGTCATAGGACAGCAGACTACGCTATATTATTTCACTTTCTTAAAATGTCTCTGTTGTTATGTGTTTGTTTTTCCCTTTGTAACTGTTGTGTGATATAACTGTATTCTGAAGAAATGTCGCCGCATTGGTCATGGACCACATGGGCTACTCCAGGGACCTGTCCGTATTGGCGGACAGAAGCGCAACTATCTAATGACATATATACAAGCCATGACAATCAAATAATAAAATTGTCATATGTACCTTAGGTATATTAAGATCTCCATACTTTGCATGTGCAATAAATGGATTAAGTTTGAAAACTATGTGAGACTTAGCAATTAAACAACTTTTAACGGTTTAAATCGCGTATATTTGACATTATTTATATCCCGACGTTTCGAACACTTTGCAGTGGACGTGGTCACGGGGTGACTAATTGATTTTATTTGTCACTTGAGTTATTAAGAAATTATTACTACCGTCTGAAATTTTTTGAACTACCGTCTGAAAATTGTTTAATCATAACATTCCCTATGCACGCAGTATTCGCTCACGGTGTCCAGTTGTTTAATTGCTATGTATAGTAATCGCGAAAACCTAAGAAAATATTATGTGAGATTTAATTGTTTAAACTATGTTGTTTAATAGTCAAACCATGTACCACTTCCTTGTATCTTCACCCCAGTAGGAACCCTTTGGCGAGGTCTATTAAAGTACAAGTCACCGTAGATTGTGATAATGTCAAACATTAAAGTCGGCGCAATTCTCTCAACTGTCGATCTGTTTCGTTCTCTAGGGATCTTCGTAACTTTCTACTCCACATTTGGAGGTCATCTCAGTCTAAATACTGAGATACTTCAACTTGTAGGAAATATTTTTAGTAATTAGAAATGCAATCGGCGGCGGCCTTATCACTAAAGGGATTACTTCCAGGCAACCTTTGGGTGATAAGGAGCAGTACCTACAAGATAAATCGCATTGTAATGTTGGTAATGTGGAATAGCACACTACCAACACTACGTTACGTAAATCCGGCGTTTCACTGTACAAATATCCCTAAAAACAGTCTCCGGGGACTCTTAATGGACAGTCATTGCGTTTAATAAATTTATGAGAAGAGATGCTCGATTTGATGCAATCGATCGCTTAACCAGCTACCTTAACAAACGAAAAGCAATATCAACATTCACATTCCTATCATCATCATAATATTCCGTTTCATGTTAGGATAACTTTTATTGTTGCATCGGTGACGTCAACTGCTTGTATAATGTATATGATGCACATCATGTTAAAGAATAATACAATAAAGAGACTGAATTAACAATGCAGTTAGATTATTTTTCTCACGTTTTATAATAATCATTTACAATAAACAATACTGATTGTGGAATTCTTCTAGGACGTAGTGAATTAACCATAACAGAGACCGCTTTTTTATATAACCGCTTTCTTTGGTCTTATTTCTTTAGATTATTTGTTAGCTCCTTTGATAATGTGAATCGGGTCTAACCGCGTACAATAAAAGGCTTTTGTTTACCTTTTATTTCTACTCGAACGCTTGAACATGTGTTACACGGGCCGCTGTCACGAATTGAATGAACAGGCGGATAATTTATAATCCGCGATACGAGCAGTATTATCAACTACCCATATTAGGCTTCACATTAGGAAAGGCATTACGTATTCGACGAAAAATCGTGTAATTTAAATTTATTAATTTTATCTATCGTCTTTAATGTCAACGTTCATAGTTTTAAACTGCTTTTTGTAGACAGGTGGCAAACGGTTGACGGCACGGCCACCTGATACACTTACCACCGCCCATGCCATCGATTGTTAGGCTTGTTCAGAAAATCGCTTGTTAGACCTTCCACTGAACCTTGTTCCGGCTATATATACCTATAATAATTCGGCATTGGACACTTCGAAATAATTATTTATTTTTATCTTTTATTTTAAAAAAAGGTTTACGATGATTACTAGCCAAAATAAATATCCTTGTCTTTTCTCAATTTTGTTTAGTGTCGCTACGCCCCCAAAAGGCCAAAAATAAATTACCTCACGACCCCCTACTAATAATTAGCTCCTAATTAATTTTTTTATCGTTTAACATTTGATTATAAATCATCAACTAACTAATAAAAGGTTTTTTCTTATATAAGTGCTTATTTTTACCTGACCAACTGGGACGCCCTGTATATGTGATCGGGACTCCCGGAAAACGCTTGAGAAACCATGGTTTAAGTTATTATCCAGGATATCCCAAAAATTCATAGTACTAGTACCTGCCTAATCTGTTGTTGTCTACATACTCCGTCAACTATGAACAAATCATCAAGCAACTTTCGCAGTTTGTGCTATTCTATCTAAAGTACGTTCCATTGCTTCAATACAAATAAAAACATTTCCATTATATTCACTTTCATGTGCATATTAATTAACAAAACATTCACTTTTACATAAACCAAACGGAAATTAGCAAAAGTGGAATGAATTATTACAAATTATTTATGATTTAGTTTTTTTTTTAATTTCGGTGTAATTATGTCGTCACGCTTTCCGAGTGCAGAATATAATACATAGGAAAGCATCTGGTAAAATATTTACCAGATAACACGATACGACGTCTTGAGTACATTTTTTTAAGTAACTTAATATTATAGGTCCTGCGTCCTGACAGGGTCGGACAAGGGGACTGAGGCGCCGGCATTAAGTCAAAGGCGTCTCGAAGAAGTACTTGTGACAAATGGGATAGTAATTCAGTGCCACGACAGGGGCGCAGACGGCGCAGATTTTCTTCTGTGTGTTTTGGAATATTTTCGAAGAAATCTACCTCTTTGTCAATTCTTTATAGTGCGATCCACTTTTCTGTGTCGTCTTAGTCGTCTAGTTTACTTTGGTGTCAAGTTTTGGGGAACCAATTTAAGCCGGCTTTGAGGTCAGCAATGTCAATGCTAATTTGTTACTATATTTGGCTATGCGCTCTTTATAAGATTCAGTATTTGCCTTTCTTTTTTTTTGGAAGAAAATGCAAATGAGACCGACCACATGATGGTAAGTGGTCACCCATACACACGTGCAACACGACAGGGCCATGATTCTTGTTGACAGCATTATTTCATCTTTTGGCTGCATTCGTGATACTTTGGTGCATCGGTTATCATCCTTAGCATTTCGGATTGGACACGTTATAATATTATATTTTGGAGATATCTATATCTATCTATCTATATTGGATTGGAGATATCTCCAATCTGAATTGATCAAATTAGATTTTTCTGACTCAGGTGTCGTAATTTGATTTTAAGTATAATTAATAAATGACTGAATGGATATAGATCAATTTATTAACTTTAATAAGTAGGTTGTGTCGTCTGGAATCGGCTTTAGAATAGCACTACCTCGGACCGCTACCATAAGCGCTGAGATACTACACCACCTCTAAAAGAGTGGACTCGCCAGCTGGATTGCTCAGCGCGGCGTTTTAATCCGTTAAATCTCTCGTACTCAAAACAATGTGCAGGAGACGCTTGCGCTTGACGATGCCAGAGCAATGTCCAGCGCTATTTACGGTTATGGGTAGGCGATTTTAAGAATTCCCACGAATTATCGTTGCCACAAAGATGTGGGTTTATGCTCTGTACTGTACAAAAGACTAAAGCATTTGCACTTGAATTACATATATATATATTATAATAAAACCGTAACAGAGCCGTGTTTGTACTCTACGAAAGATACAGAGGCCAAAATAACAATCATTTTTAGAATATTTGTGTCTGTCTCAACGCGCATCGCGCAGACACGACTGGATGGATTTTAATGAAACTTGGTATAGTTCTATGCTAGATTAAATATTTAGGGTACTTTTTATGCATATTAATTACGAAGTTCCCACGGGAATCACAAGTTCAAGGGAATGGAGTCGCTGGCACTGCTGTTTATAATTCAAATATCAGTTTCCATAAATTTCGTTATTTCCCTAAAATAAGGTTGCTCAGTTACGCCTAAACACAATGCAATCGAGACACGTGTCCAAATGTAACCCTAACCTTGGACAAGATCGATACTCACCCCCCGATCGCACCCCAAACTGGGGTGTTGCTGTAGCTGATTTATTCAATAGTTGGCCTCAACTTTTGACGGCGTTTAGACTGCTTCACATTTTATGTAGCCGTTTTTACTCCAAAAATTGGTGTTTGTCAGCATTTTGTTAATGGTAACTAGAAGAATTGTAAAAAATCCTTTTAGGTTTGATATTTTTGATATGTGGTTGATCATTTCTTTAATAAGTGAACTTCGGTGGCAGCGACTTCGTTCGTGCGAACTTGTGATTCCCACGGAAACTTCTGGAAATAACTGGACTGAATAAAAAGTACCCAAAATTTTTACCCGGCTAAGTTATAACTATGCCAAGTTTAATTAAAATCCGTCTAGCGGTTTTTACATGATGCGCGTGCGGACACGCAGACAAAATAAAATATATATATATATATATTGGGTTACGAATCACATGTACCTACTTTATACTGCAATGAGTTTTTTCGAAACATATTTCATGTACAGCTCTGTTAGGATTTTATTATATCTATGTACAATAATGTGTATAGACGGGTAAGATGTTGAATTCCAATTGGAACCAAATCAGTATCTGGTATTTTGAACATAATTTTAGCTTTGATATCTCACTACTTAATCCCATTATAAAGCACGGGGCTTATCTTGAAATCACAAGGTTTCGGGCCATGATAATCTAGTAACAAGCGGACTGATGGATACACAGGGCCCAGTTAATCTAAAAAAAAATACCCATTGCGGAGATCGTAACTAGTAGGTATTTATTTTTTTATTTATTTAATCTTCATTGCATAAGTAATTGTAGAAATGGCGGACTTAATGCCATATGACATTGCTTGGTAATCAAATGTATTTTTTCGTAATCTACGTTATATTTTTTTCCCCCGATTAGAATGACTATTATTATTGACGACTTATTCAACAGTAAATGTAGTGCATTGTGCCTTTTCAAAAACCCGTTTTTATCTTCACGGTACGTTAAATTTCACAATTAAACTTGTTTGAAGAAGCAGTCAAACTCCGGACACGCGCAAAAACTCGACGGACCGCTCGTAAGCCAATTAACTGTATTTACAGGGGAATTGGCAAAAAATGACTTACGGCATTATTACATCAGATCGTTCCTTGTATTTATTTACTAGAAATCAATGTGTACAAGTACTTTGTTTTTTTTTTTTATAGAGAGAAGGTGATGGTCGAGCAGACAGTGGACCTGGTGGTAAAGTGGATATGCCAACATCAATCCAGAATGACAAACGTCGGCACGCGCACGCAGATGACTGTCTATCCTTAGGAAATTTAGGAATGGAATTGTATAAGCAATGCGGGCCTTTTACTCTTTTATTGTATTAGTGGTCTCGATCACACTAATTAACCGCAAAAGTATAGAATTTATAGAATTCAATGTTGAAGATTTTATAGCAATTTCTTCGCTCCGTCAAAACCTTCCCGACTAAAACACAGAATACTAAACAAGCTACTTAAGGCTGATGAAATGGGGACATGACTACCCAACTTACATACAGCCCACAACCCATTTCTCCGCACAATCGCAGACATGGCGGCGCGGGCGTCCCAGTTTCGCGAGAACCGGTGTGCTCGACGATGTAGGTTTCAGAACAGGTTCCCGGCATAATATTAGCGAATACCAGAGTCGGAACTCCGTAACGATGCGATGTTATTGTATGTTACAGCTAATGGTAAGTGTGAAGATAAAGCTAGCATTATCCAGATAACTTATCATTATTAGAGTTTAACATTAGTTTATCCAGATAAGAGCTTAGCATTATGCAGATAAGATTTTGGATAAAATCAGACAAAAACCTCCTTAACCAGAAACTTTCCCACTCATAAACGATTTGGTTCGTTTAGGTTAAGTCTGAGGCGATCGCTCCGCTACCCTTTGCGATTGCGTCTTTTAATTGCGTTTTTTTAACGCGAAAATCCTTCCTACCCAGAAGCAATTTGTTTCAAATATTTTTTAGTCTATTTGGACTTAATCCAAAGCTTTTAGATAATTTCAACCGTACACATTAACCGTAACATATACACTAACACAATGACAAAACAGTTGCAGCGACTACGTGCCATCCCGCACACGGGATCATCGACTGCTTCAAAGGGTATCGACGAGACGTATGTGTGCGTCAGATTACAATTCTAGCGATCGGATAAATATTCAATACTGGTTCCTCTATACACTTTGTACAATTTAATTCTACCTTTATCTCACATTCGCCATGCTCGTGCATTCGCTATTTAAACGAGTTGAAAGGTTTCGTCTTTTCAAAAAGATCGTTGAACTAAAAACGTCGCCTTTTCGAAAAGTTCGCCTCCGTTGAAATGAAAGGATTCGATCTTCCCAGAAGTCAAACTGAAAAGAAAAATAATTCCTATATCGTCGAAAGCAAAGAAGCGTAGACAATTGAGGTACTGAAGAGTTGTTCCGGCTAACAACCATCCAGTCTCCTTTTTTTAGCTCTGTGTCAAGCTATAAAAGCTCTTTCAAACGAGAGTCACAATGGGCTAATTGAAACTCTTGTATGAGGCCACTTATCTCCATCTGAACAGACCTCTTTTGTTTTATAGACGTCAATCGAACTGAGCAAAATTACGAGGCCGACTAAGAGGCCTTGACGCCGCCGTCAAGGGTTGGATAAATCAAAGGGGAGGAATGATGCCAATTGAGACATTTTTTCACTTAGAGGAGGGTCGTTATGTCTGTCTGGTTTAGACGTGTTAATCTAGAATGAAAGAAGTTTAAAAAGTCACAGAATATGGGACTAGACGAAAAGCTTACAACACAAGTGTACACTTCGATACACTATTAACATAGCACATCTTACACCGCTGGAAGACAAACTAGGTTCCGTAAGAGTACGAAAAATCTCCTTTGAACCCGTAAAAAGGTTGAAGAGAATTCACGATGCAGGTACGTGCTCTTAGTGTGAATGTGACAGATTGATGAGATGCAGAATGAGTCACTGCTTAGACAGACCAAGTTAAAGGAGGCTGTGGCTGTTCATATTCATGACGCCATTGGTGTCGTGTCGCCTTTGCAAAGACAAAGATGAACAATCCTCTTAGGAGAAGATGTTTCAGAAGGAGTATTGAGTGTGAAAAAGGCATTTATGAAGGAAAGGTGGTATATTTCGTAACATATGAGGATGAACGACAGCTTTTTTGACATGAAATTCTTTCAAAAACAAAAGGAATTATAAAGTTACGAGGGCGGAGTGATAAGTCTGGTAAAAATGAAAGAAGGAATCAACTTTATTTAAAAATTATGATTTATTTTTCAACGTAGTTTCCTTCTAAGTCAATGCACTTCATCCAGCGTTTCTCTAGCTTTTTGATCCCTTCCATAAAATACGACTTAGGCAACCCTTTGAAATAGGCATTGGATTCGTGTATGATCTCCTCGTTGGAGCTAAATCTTTTCCCACCGAGCCATTTTTTTAAATTCGGAAACAGAAAATAGTCGCAAGGAGCTAAATCTGGCGAATATGGTGGGTGAGATAGCAACTCATATCGCAACTCATGGATTTTGGCCATGGCAATCGCGCAAGTGTGCACTCGTGCGTTGTCTTGGTGGAAGAGGATTTTCTTCTTAGCCAAATGCGGTCGTTTGTCAGGTAAAATTTTGTTAAATTGGTCCAATAAATTGGCATAATATTCGCCATTAATCGTTTTACCCTTCTCTAGGTAGTCAATATGGGTTACCCCACGTGCATCCCGAAATACTGTAGCCATCACTTTATTGGCCGATAAAACTGCTTTGGCCTTCTTCGGAGCTGGTTCGCCCGTAGCAATCCACTGTTTCGATTGTTGCTTAGTTTCTGGTGTATGGTGGTGGATCTATGTTTCGTCTACCGTTATAAAACGACGCAAAAATTCAGTTTTATCCCGTTGAAACAACGCCAAACCTGCCTCCGAAGTGGTAACTCGCATGCGTTTTTGATCAACAGTCAGTAAACGCGGCACCCATCACGCAGAGAGCTTCTTCATATCTAAATGTTGGTGTAAGATATTGCGCACACGTTCGTCTGAGATGCCTACTATCTCGACTATCTCGCTCACTTTTACTCTTCGGTCATTCAACACTATATCATGGATTTTAGCGATCATCTCTGGAGTAGTGACCTCAACTGGGCGTCCTGGGCGTTCAGCATCACTTGTGCTTGTACGACCACACCGAAAATCCGTAAACCATTTATGAATCATTTTAATCGACGGAGCAGAGTCCCCATAATATTTATCAAGTCTTTGTTTCGTTTCCGTAATAGGTTTTTTGCGCAAAAAATAATGTTTAATCAACACACGAAATTCACTTTTCTCCATTTTTGCGAAAATGCGTTTAATTGTTTTTATTTAATGGCTGTCAAAAAAAAACTAACCGGCGGTACTGGCTGAAAATTTTAATTTAGTCCTTCAAAAGAGTTGTGAACATGGAGGTTTCATGCAATTTGCGATAATTTTATTCCAAAATAGATTTTTACCAGACTTATCACTCCGCCCTCGTATAAAGGGTTACAAAAAGGTGGGAGCAAGGAGCCCGCAACAAGGAGGACAGATGTAATAAGTAATTTACACCATGGATTAATGGAATAAAAAGAGAATATACGATCTTGATGTCTTTTAACATACCGTATAAAACGTCGAAAAATCCACGAACTATTTAACGACGCATTTAGCTAAACGTGGGTAGGTAGGAAGCCGACAAACTAGAAACTTCCTATGAAAACGAAGGAAATGATTAACGAACTTACAGCTCCTTATAAATCGCCATAACAAGCGGTTCTGGCTTCCCTTCGTTATATTTAGTATCGTGTTGAAATGTTTCCGCGTTTCCGTTTGCTTACACGTAGAGCGGGGTGTTTAACCTATATTGTTTGTTTATAATAAAGGTTTGGAAATAGCTGACTGCAAAGCGGTTAATATCTATTTTTATAAAGAAATGAAGATGTACATAATTTTTAAAGGTCCTACTGGTGTTTCTCCTGTCCTGGCAGTGATAACCAATCGTTCAATCAATATCTCTACCATAGCTATCCGTCATTGTGTGTCCGAAGTTACCGCAGAGCTCCTAATTCTCGTGCTGCTCGTGACAGCACGTGCTCGTGCTCACGAAGTTGCGTTGTCTACCTTTGTCTATGGTAGAAGCTGGCAAGCTAGGGTGTCGGGTTGTCGTCGCCCAGTATTCGGCCTTGTATTTTTACACATTTAGCACTACCCGGGGATACGTGTAAGGGAGGTAAATCCTACGAGCGAGGGCAACAATTGCCACCAATTCCACGTAAAAAAATGTAGCCAATTAATATATTAAAGGAAATTAACGTTAAAAAAATAAGTTATTGTTAGTAATATTTTCTTAGGTTTTCGCGATTACTATACATAGCAATTAAACAACTATAAATAATGTCAAATATACGCGATTTAAACCGTTAAAGTTGTTAAATTGCTATGTTATTGTTAGTAATTTAAAAGCAAATAATCTAAAATCAATTAAGAGCTTAAAATGTGATCTTTTCCAAAACTGCGATGTAATCGGTTACAAGCAATTCGAGTTTTTTTTTTTAATTGTATATTCATCCAAGATAATGAAAAATAAGACTTTTAATTACGCAAAAAATTTACACCTTGCTAATTTGTTTCTAAAATATGCATTTGTGTTAAGTGTTAAGATGACCAAGTCGATTACATACCATGAAAGTATATAAGAATATAGAATATAAGTATATAAGAATATAAGTATATAGAAAAGTATACATACCGCTTGAAAAGTATATACCATTTTACTAATGGCTTTTCATACGATTCATCCTTTATTTTTTCTGTAAATAAAATAATAATCAAACCATAACCTTATATTCAATCGACAGATGTAAACATTTGCTGATGACTTCAGGCCAAAATGTATTATAGTAAATGAAAAATACGTTAATTTATATAAAATGAAAGAAATACCCGCGCACAAAAAAATTGTACGTTGTTAGAGGGCGAAACCATTAGTAACTCATATATTCCACGAACCTGAACAAAAACGTCCCTGCAGATATAAAAAGCCACGGTCGCGTCGTCGCATGTGACCTACGAGTTCGGAAAACCTTCACCTTCAGCCCTTATTGAAGAAAGTAATGGAGCGGCTTACAAATAATAAGGGACCAAGTTCATAAAATTAAGATGTTATGGTTCGTAGGAGACTTGTCCTTCAGCTCACATTAAGAACAAATTGTTTTTTCTTTGTAAGGTCAGAAGGACAAATATTAATATCACAATCGTCGTATCAAAAATGACAAAGAATTGTAACAAAGGAGCGTTTTCTGTCTTTTAAAGAAATACAAGAAAGGCATGAAGAGATAGCATGTTGACTCGTATCTCACATGTGAGCTCGTGAGTCAATTGAATTTTTCGATTCGGAACATAAGGTCAAAATAGCAAAGAAGCAAATCGTCAAGAAAGCAAATCGTCAAAAAAGTAAATCGTTAATTATTTTTTTCATTATAAATAAATCCTCTAATTTCAAATGCAGTTTTATTACAATATTTTTACTAATTTTCCAGTTAAATCACTTTGAAGAAGCTTTTGGCTATTTACTATTTTGTCATAAATCATAATACTCCGATTTTTTTTAAATTTAAACTTTATTGCACAAAAAATGTACAAAAGGCAAAAATGTCAATATGCTAAAATTGCCTTAGGGCATTCTCTACACGTCAGCCATTAGGTAGCTATGCTATCGGTAATCATTTTGCAATGCTCACCATTATCATTTTTGACAAAATGTATTTCTTGACCGTGTGCATTTAAACTTGCTATTTTGAAGTTATGCTCCGAATCGCATTTTTTACATACTCATCGTAAGGACAACTGACATGTTGGAGAATTTAACAAGAAATCGAGAGCACGTTTAAAATACGGCTTGAATCTAAACGAGCTGCAAAAAGATACTAAATGGGCAGATAATCACGATCAACAACACAAACTATTTTTAAATAACCGAAATAAATAATTTTAAATTAATATAAATGTCAACACCAAATCCACGGAGTCCCGCTTTGTGGGACTTCTATTTCTCTGTTATCATCAGAGAACCTCTGCCATCAATGTGCTGCCCATTCAGTATTTTCTGCAGCTCATTTAATTATTTCTCGCGTTTAATACAAAGACAAAGAAACGACCTCAAAACTTCGAAGTTCTCATGATCAGCCAACAACACTACTTACTAAATAGAACAGACCGAATAAACGATCGTCAGTAGCATGTAACAGAATAGTTTTTTGTAGTAAATAGAGCGTGAACCCGATATGTATTCTCCAGTAATACTAAAACGTTGGTTTTGGTATCAGTTTTGTTAAGGGGAGGCTCCGTGTCATCGGGCAAAGACAAGATACTGACAAAAGATTCCAGATATTGCCCGAAAACTATATGAGTTTAGTATTATCCGTTGTAACAATACGATCTACTACGAGCATTTTTATGCTTTGCTTCTGAATTCCTCAAAATTTTAAATTTGAATTTTAAATTGAATTGTTTCTCAATTTTAAATCTGATAATATTTTATAGTACTCGCATAACTTTTGTGTTAAAGTTTTATACATACACCTGTTAAAGTATTGCACACGATATGTAGAATTGTAAGTTTTGTCATTTATATTTTCCTTTTTTTTGTATAAATGCTGTTGGTGTATCTTAAATATATAATAAAATAAAAAACTGGCCATTAGTAAAACTTTTAAAGGAATAAGAAAGAAACATTTTTAAGAATCATTCAAAAAAGGTAGAATGAGGAATTGAAGCTTTTTAATACAATTACAATTATTCTCTATGAATATTTTGGTTTTCAAATTCGCTTCAAACACACCTGATCCTCTTTATCATATCATACGTTTGATCCGTGAGTAGGTGTGCCTACTACTGCACTACGCAAATCTTTAACTATTAATCGATCTAAAAGGGTAGCAAGATTGAGAATATTCGTATCTAAATGGGAATATTGGTCATCAAAAAGGGGGACTCTATAGAGAAGAAAGCAAAACAATCGATCAACCATTGAAGAGGTCCACGAAGCTTTATAGCAACTTATGTTATACGAGCCTTCCTGGCTCTAGAGAGAACTGGATGGAGACTAAATAGTTGTTATGTAAACGGGTTACTCACGATTTATTATAGCCGATATTTCGGTCCAGTTACACGAACCATTAAGTATAGTGTGCAAGGAACTTAATCAACAAAAACAAGTTCAGGGTGGGCAGGTGAATCAAAAACGAATTCGACGGAAGGTAGACAGATTTATCTGTCAATAGCAACAACACCATCCGCCACCGCAGTCTCGCCGCGACCACGGTTCATGTGACTGGACCGAAAATCGTGAATAACTCGTTTACATAACAATTATTATGGTCGACTTCGATAACAAAAGTTTTAAATCTTATGGATGGAGACGTACAGAGTCACAATACTCAGCAGTGAAGGAACGATGAAGAAGAATATTTTAATGCAACCTTTTCTTTAAATCCTCCCGTAAATCTCCAAAGGTATACGGCGCATACAAGGACGTAAAATAACATTTGTCATTCTTGATTGATGTTAAAGGTCACAGGGCGACAATATCCTCTTACCATCGATTGTACTTCTTTCCTTCTTTCTACGGAAAATATTTTAACTCGTTAGTCCTCAATTCTTCTCCTTAATACACCTTGCGAAATGAAATGTTAAACTATGGAACGAATTTTGTATTGAGCCACCGCGGCCGTTAATTGCTCGAAGCACGAAACAATAGAAGCGTCGGTTATCACTACGAAAAATTATATTTTCATGCAAGTTTGCACACCGAGAAAGGATTTTGCATATTTTCAAAATATGACCCAAACATTTCTGAATAGCGCGGCTACCATAACTCGTGCGTTCGGGCAACTTGCTATTAAACCATAAAAGGAACCTAGAACCACCACTGTTGTCAGCAATAATTTGTGAATTCTCGTCACAAATATCACTAATACAAATGAAGCTTGCGAGTCTTAATTGGGTACAGTGTCAGTGTCCTGACAAGAGTGAGTCCTACACTGCTCTTCTCGGTACGTGGTCTCCAGTCAAGGACTCGTCTAACTCATCGGGCGTCGGTTCGTCGGCAAATATGACCTGCCAATTGCCACTTCAGCATACTGATTCTATGAGCTATATCAGTGGACCAAAAAATTGAAAAAGTTCACCGGTAGTTGCTGGACGAGAATAAGAAGGATCGCGTGACGGATTGTTGAAAAGGGCCCAACAACAATAGAAGGCTTACGGCATGGTAAACTATTATAGTGTCCCATATTACATTTTTAAGACAAACATCAATCGTCGAGATACATTTGATTCACTGCAAAACAGTTTCACAGACCTCAAAATGCATAAAAGTTTTGATCAGACAGAATTGTGTGTTCATTAGACACATTATTCGCGCGTTAATGTATCGAAACGATGTTTACAGTTGTCATTCGATACGTTATGGCACAGACAGACACAAGTTGCTATGGAGTGGAACTTTATATTTTAGAAATAACTTCTCACGATTCTTCAGAAAGTGGTGCCTTGGAAAAACATCTTTGTGTTTACTCGTACTGTATACATAAGAGGACTATTTCTGTTTGTTTGTTTATTCATGCTATTATGGGAATATACTGTTCCATTTTTCTTGCAGTTTTCATTGGTGTGTACGAAGATTTATTTCAGGGTTTTTTTTATATGCTAAAACCATTTTATCAAAATTGAGCCAGTGGTGAACGGTTAGTAAAACATGAAAATAAAATGAAATAAAACGGGTTAGTGAGATGTTTAAAATGGGGTTGATAAAAATCACGATTTATTTATTTTAATCAAAATTCATGATTTTTTATTTTTTACATAGGCGACATTTCTGTCAACTGTCACTGTCACCGAGTAAAATATATTTTGTTGTCATTTTGTTTTTTGGTTGTTTACAAATACAAATAAAAACTAGTATTGGATGTGATAACTAATTTTAAAACTAGTTTTGGATGTTATTATAACATACATAATTGTTGGTTCACGTAAAATAAACTATTTTATTTTTAATTCATACCATGTATCAGTTCCTATTGTAATCCAGAGAATTTTGGCCCCCTCGTTGAATTTGATTTAAATCATTGATAAAAATAAAAAAAAATCTTGATTTTTATCAAGTCGATTTAAATCACTCATCCCTGGTTTAAAATTACAATTAATTATCGGGTGAAATCCGTGAATCGGAAAAGGCAAACGCTTGTAATCAAAAAAAGGTGACAAAAAGAATCCAATCCAACGAACAAGAAGAAGCAAAAAAGAAGAATGGCGACGTGAATCCAACGCGGCGAGGTCAGTCGGGAGGGACACGAGTCAGTCATCGGTTTAGTCTAAAAACTCCTAGTTACGTCACAAGGCCTTGTCCCGGGGCCAAGTAACCCCGAGACACTATCAAAGGTCATCGCGAAATTTTGAAGCGTAACATCTACTTCGACGCTTCTACTCTGTCACTCCCGGCTGACCTCGCCGCGTTGGATCGACGTCGCAGCTGCTGGTTGAGGCCGCTACCCTTGGCTGGCGTCACCGCTCCTGTCTGGGACCATTACACTTATTGGAGGCGCCGCCTTGCCAGTTGCAGAGTTGCAAAAAATATATATTTGCTCACAAAAAAATATTCAATGTCTATTTTTATTACCCGCCGAAATAATTGAATTTTATTTCCGTTTGTCATTCATTCTCGAAGGCTTGGAAGGAAAATAACATTTTTAGTCATTTCTATTAAAAGATGAGTAACTTATTATTTATTTTACACTTTATTGTACAAAGTACGAGTACAATGGGTGGGTTTAATGCTGCAACAAAGCTTTTTCTTCCAAATAACTTTCAGGAGAGTAAAGATAATAATGATGGCGATGCTGCACGTGCAATCGGGGAAGGAGAAAATGTAAATAAAAATAAATGAAAAGAATAATGGGAAGTGTTATTAAAAAATAGGCAAGGTGTATGTATATTAAATATGTATACTTATATATATATACAAATACATATGTATAGATATCTAGTTTTGCCCACGACTTCATTCGTGTGGTCTACGTGTGCTAATTCGGAATTATAATCTACCCATTTGCCAAGTTTCAACGAAATGGGTTCAGCCGTTTCGACGTCATTCAGTAACAAAAATACAAATATCCAAACATTCACATGTATTATATTAGTAGATATATTCATACATGCATACATAACTTAATATTGACAAAAAGGTGTTAATATACCGTACTCAATGTGGAGAAAGAAAAATGGTTATATTTTTCCACAATTCTGGTTCAATTAAACATATAAACAACGAGGCTTGCTTCGGTCACACAACTCCTTTAAAGTCACAAAAAATGCTCTCCGACAGTCACGCGAACTTTATCTATGAGATATAATTGGCCAATTAAGATAGACAGGCATCTATGTTAGATCTTTACACTCTGGTTGGTTTACCATTCGACGATTAAATGTACCATTCTAAATAAAAAGCACTGTAATTTAGCACTTATTTCCCAGGTCATTAAGGTGTCCATGGGCTGACTTTGGATGGTTGATTGTTCAACGTGTAGCGTGGGGCGCCCGGCTAAGAGGATGACTAACTACTTAAAGAAAATGGTTGGATGAGAAGTGAAGAATGATATGTGGTAGGCAAGTTTCGAATAGCATACACCATAATAACTTTTAAACTTTTGCGTCCGGGTCTGAACCCGTATAATAAAGGTATTTGTTTACCTTTTATTTCATGAAACTGCTTTTTTTCATGTTCTGTGTTTTATTCCTACTGGACGTTTCGGCGCTGGTTACACCAGCCGTGGCCACGAGTTGACTCAACTAGACCCGATTTAGAATATAAAAAATAGCATAGATACATATACTGTTCGAATAATTGCCTCAGTATTCGTGTATGTACCATATATGAATACGAAACTACTACACATTCAGTTGTAAAATTGGTACATAATTTTTAGTTCATTTTAAATACACATATAATATTCAGTAATTTAAAGTAAGGTATGTAACTTACTTTCAATCAAATAAACGTTGATGCTTTAAGTATGTTTTTCTTTTTATAGAGAACCTCTTTTACCTACTACACACGTTGGGTTATTAGTACTTATTCGATTAGTACTTGAATAAGTATTCGTTTAGAAAATGGGAAATTCGAGTACGAATTACTACGATTACTTGAAAATTGGCGAGTATTCATCGTATACGTATATTCGGCACATCCCTAACGTGTGATGATGAGTCGATGACACACTTTGGGAGAGGTCTTTACACATAAATGTGGATACAGCCTTATGGTATAATATGATTGTGACTTTAGCTACTTTTATTACTATACTGTCAGCCTGTCCCTCCACTACTGGATATAGGCCTCTTCTAAAGCTTGCCACACACACCATCCTTTACTCCTCTCATTCATCCATTACCGGAAAACTTCAATAAGTGGTCGGAACACCTGACCTGAAGGCGTCTAACACTGCGCTTCCCGCTAATTTTATTAAGAAGATTTACTTTTTTTTTGGTTATTTATAATTATAAACAGTGCTGACCTTTAAGACGATAACCTTGTGCGAATGACAGCATATTGCAACGAGTTAAGTAACGCGCTAAAATAGAGCTAATGTAATAATGACTTCATCAGGATATGGATTGAATATTCATAATAAATGACCATACTGATGGTAATAATAGCTATATATAATAGAAATAGTTTTCTGACTGAATAATTGCGGAAGTGATTTGAAACATCTAAGTTTAATTTGATGTCACCAATTCATCATTGGCGTAAGTACTTACTCGTAGATAGACAAAACAAGTTCGTGAAATTGTATGGAGAACAAGCGTGTCATTTATTTTGAAGCTAAATCACGAGTGAATTTCGGCGATGGGAGACCACTCGCCGATGAAACGAAACATCTTTGACTCGGTTCGCCACATTTGACGATCATTTACAAATGACTATAGCACAATTGGGTAATTTTGTGTTTTGTAACGACGACTAGCAACGCGAGCAGAAGCTTAGGTAGGGGTTGCCATACGTCCGGAATTTTGACTTTATGTCCGGAATGCGAGGGGAATTCTAAAACGTCCGGAATTTATGAATTGGGGAGGAAAAAAAAACAGGAAATAAAATTGTTTAATAAAAATGACCAGCATTATAATTATACATACCTATTAAATGATACACTGTAAGTATTTATTATAATATTTATTTATATTTAAGACACCCGGCATTAAATCCCCCAGGTAGCAGATCTTTTTCATTAATTATGTCCATAAAAAAATTGTCACAAGAAATTTCATCCAAATTATACAGAGTTTAAGAAACGCCTTTACGGAAATAACAGAGAGTCTATTTCTTTCCCATTATGGCCCCATGGAGAAAACCCATTCAATATTAACATTTAGTCGATCGATTGGCTTCAGTTGATAGTGACCCTGCAAGCTGTGCAAAAGGTCCCGGGTTCAACGCCTGGTCGGACATACATTTGTTTAAAATAAAATGTATGTTCGGGTCTGGGTGTTTGTGATTGTCTTTGTGTATGTTTCTGGACCCATGACACAGGGAATCCTAGTGTGGGCCATTGAGTGTGGCGTTAATATTATTATTATTTTGCGCCTCAATTGCAAATATGTATAAGCATATCTTGTTTAATTCTTGAAGTTTTCCTAATCCAGCCGCATTCAAAATCGTTGTCTATTGATCACTGGCATTCATTTTAAAAGTTCATTTTCATTTTGCTGCCTGATAATGGAATTCAGTCGTGATTTCGTCAAATAATTTGACATCATCTAAATTCATTCCCTTGCCAATTAGAAACTGTGTACATTGTATAATTTTGTCATACTCAACAGCAGTGTCCTTCTTCAATTACAGACAGTCAATAACATATCTCCAAGTGAATCAATGGCTGTTGACAATGATTGAAGTAGTCGTGGCAACATTTTTGAGTGTCTTATAAAAAAACATCTTTCTTCTCTTCACTGCAAGTAGAGAGTAATTCTCTGACTTTTAGTGCAATGAATTTTGCCTCTACTCTTGCTTTTAAAGTTTTTCGCAATAACAGAGTTGTTAAGCAAGTCGCTGTTCTATCGGTGACTATATGAAGCAGGTCCATTGGACTGGATTTTGTAGGACCACGCGCGGTAAATGAGAGTAACGCATCTTCCTCCTTTTGATTTGATCTAAGACAGCAGCGGATAATTTTTGACTGCTACCTGATGATGATATTTGGAAAATATCATCAATTCTGCTATTCGTATCCACGGTCGTAATTTTAAGTGTATTATGCTTATTACTATTTATATGCGTCTCGATATCGGAGGCCCATTTATGTTTTGTAGACACAATAGAGTCACAAATAGTACAATATGCTTCACTTGGTTCTCTTCCCTCCCTCCATAAAAGCATACTTAACTTTCATCACCTCGCTAAAAGTGCAGTATCGTTTTTTTAATATGCACTTCATGCCATTATCGTAATATTCAATACAAATGAAAGTCTCTTAATTTTCGATTTCCTTCATTAAAACACAACGCTCCGAATGACAAACTATACGACAAGATTTCACTAGAAGCGCGCGGCAACAAGCGGCGCGGGCGCATCTCGCACCCGCCACCCGCGCTCACCGCTTGCTTTGCCTCGCCGCCACAAGCAACAAAATGCAGCGAACTTTAAATTTTGAAGGAAATGTCCGGATTTTTCTCAGAAAAAATATTTTATTGATTTGGTAACCCTTAGCTCAGTGTCAACTTCGGGCACTCAGCGGCGGACAGCTTGCCTATATACGCTTCTATATGTGTAGATTTCATTTAAAAAAAATATAAATAATAGGGGTTAAAGTATGAAATTGCCGTTTTATAGTAATAGATACTTTGAATTGACATAAAACCTTCATGGTGTGAGATTTTCGAGTGAAACTTTTTTCACATGATACCTATGAGGTTCTTGTTTTAAAAAATGTGCAACATTCGATTTTCGACTTTCAATTGTTTTTTTTATTCAGCTTAGACGGGAAAGATGGATACTTCGAAAATCCGAGTAATCTTTGAATACGAGTTCCGACGCGGAACTAACGCGGCAGAAACGGCTCACAATATCAATGCTGCGTTTGGAGAGGAGACTGCTAATGAACGAACCGTGTGTTTTTGGTTTAAACGCTTTCGTAATGGAAACTTCGACTTGAAGAACAAACCACGTGGAAGACCGCCCACACAGGTGAATAACGCTGAATTGAAGGAGATGGTGGAAGCCGATCCGAGTCAAACTACCCAGGAATTAGCAGCATGGTTTAACGTTACCTTACCTACAATATTGACTCATTTGCATCAAATCAATAAGATAAAAAAATATGAAAAATGGGTGCCTCATGATTTGACTGATCTGCAGAAATAAACGCGTGTTGAAACTTGCGTTGTCTTGTTGAATCGGTACAGAAATGAAGGAATATTAGATCGAATTGTGACATGTGACGAAAAGTGGGTTCTTTACGATAACCGAAAGCGAAAAATGCAATGGCTGACCCCAGGTCAAACGCCGCAACAGTGCCCTAAGGCAAAGCTTACCAATAAAAAGGTAATGGTAACTGTTTGGTGGTCTATTCATGGTGTTATTCACTATAGCTTTCTCAGGTCTGGTCAAGCAATAACAGCAGATGTTTACTGTGCCGAACTTCGAACAATGATGGCGAAACTAGCAGTGAAACAGCCCCAACTCGTGAATCGATCTTTACCATTATTGCTCCATGATAACGCAAGACCTCACACTGCACGAGAAACCGTTGTAACTTTACAGGAGCTGCAGTTAGAAACCATACGTCATCCTCCGTAGTCGCCAGACCTTGCTCCAACGGACTACCATTTTTTTCGTGATTTGGACAATTTTCTACGTGGTAAAAAATGTTCTTCCCAAGAGGCAGTACAAAATGCTTTCACACAGTTTGTCGAATCTACATCCCCAGAGTTCTATCGCAAAGGCATAAATGAACTTCCGATAAGATGGCAACAATGTATAGATAATGAGGGTAAATATGTTGATTAAATAAATATGTTACATTTTAGAAAAAAACGAGTTTTAATTTTTCAGTACAAATCGGCAATTTCATACTTTAACCCCTAATATAAGGTAGCAGATGAGCACACATAACACCTGATGGTAGATACTGCCACCCATGGACATCCACGATACGTGACAATATCAAGACACAATGGTACATGCTGACATGCCCCCAGATGCGCTGCGCACCTTTAGAGATTTAGGAATGGTGTACGTACATCATTACTTCCCATTAATGAATGACTCCATTGCTTCTTATTCTCTATCACATATTGTATATGTATGTAGGCTTGAGAACAAAAATGGTTCATCAGTGAGATATATATTGAATTAAGAACAAATTATAAAATATAAAAAAAAATGTGAAATATGGATTTTTTTTCCAAATTATGTATTGGAAAATAGTTTTGAGGTTATATAACTTAAAGATTTAATAATTCAATTCTAATGAATTCACGGAATTTCCCTATTAATATTACGACATGATATACAATGTTGCCATTGATAAAAAAATTAACCATTAGGGTATACAAATAAAAAGAGACTCAAACTCAATAAAGCTGTCGACAATGACATCATGCATGCATATGATAAAAAAAAATGTGTAAAGAAACAAAATAAAGATACCTAAAATATTTAGATACTATTGTTGGTATGGACTTAATGGTTAAAATTGACTTATTGGGGACATGACCTTACTTAAAATTTCGTTGTTACGAGGTTCTGTTTAAAGAGAAACATGCTGTAACATTTTATTAATATTTCTTATTTTCATGATAAAGCAATAAAAATATTCATTATTTCTTTCAAGTATCAAGTAAATTTCAAGGATTTGGAAAAATAGGAGTTACAATAAGGTGCTTTTTAATGTAACATGTCAAATAATGTCACATTCCCTTTTAGTTTTAACTGTTGACAATAATTGTAACCTACAATTGTTGTAAACAGTGAATCACTAATGTAATCAGTGTAATCAGTGAAATCACTCCTAATTATATTATATTATAATCAGCATGAATGAAATATGCAACACATGTTGACAGAAGTCTCCGGTTACATTCTTATGCTGATTTGTTCCCATAGTCCCCCAATTTTGCTACCAATTCCCCAATTTACTACTAGAAAAAAATCCTTCCCCATGGCTAACGGTTGAGGACAATATAATTTTTGTATTCTTGTAGCTGTTTAGTGATTACATCAAGTTTTTTATTAAATATATATGCAATCAGCCCTTTCAGTATCCACTGCTGGACATGGGCTTCCTAGTGCATATAGTCTTGAGTCCCTTATGCTATGTACATCCTTATGTATGGCCTTAAAATGCCACGCTGGACAAGCAGGTTGGTGAGTCCACTTTTTCAGAGGATGGTCTATTTCCTCAATGTTTGCAGTAGTGACTTTGTTATTCCTTAATCACCTTTTATAACACCCATGGAAGAGATGGGGTGGTGCTATTCTATAGCTAGCCCACACCACACTGCACCTTATATTATTAAAATAAAATTAATCTCATACAAAGATACCTAATACCCGATGAACAACAGAAAATATTACAAACGTTCTGGCCTAGTGTTAATAGTGGCCAAACTACTAAGGAGACTCCAGTAACAAACCAATCATTAGAGTTCCTCAGTACATCTTAAGAATAACAAATATGCAGGGAGATTGTCCTGCATTTTGATTGCAATATATGTTTACATGTACTATGAATATTAATCACAAGGTATCAATGTACTTTAATTAGATGCTAATGGGTTGCAGATGTCTTCAACTGTGAGATAGTTGTAGGATCTTAAAGATGGGTAGATTGATAATATTTTACAAAACAGCTGATTGATAATTTTACAAATATCAGAGGATTTCCTGGATAATAATTTATTATTATTATGATGGTATAATATAATATTATATGGTATAATAATATATTATTATTATGGTATAATGTCAAAGCAAGGCTGCTTAGCCTTGCTTTGACATTCCATTTTGTCTTGACTGAAAATCTTAATTGATTTTATTTAAAAAGAACAAAAGGTTTCTTTGATGGTTTAATGAGTAATTTATCTATTTAAATGGGTCTTAATGTGAATGTTTACCTTATTTATTTTACTCAGTGTTTCGGGTGGGGTGCACCAATAATAGTCAGGAGCTAGCTCTTAAACCATATAAATAGATAAATATGTGTGAAAAATGTGAAAATCTCAAATGTTTTAATGAGTAATACCCACATAATATGTGGACTAGTAATACTAATTGTACTAAGTACCTACCTTGAATATAAAGCTATGTTTCCAATATGTTCAAAATTTGTTTGTTTTGAGAATCGAAATATCAATGCTTAAGAAATGTATTTTGTAAATTTTTCAAACAGTTCAATCACATATGCGCTAAAATAGTGTTTATGTGTACATTTAATAGTTTTGCTAATACAATAGGTACTAACATAAGAATATCACCAATAGCAGTAAGATTAGGAAGGGAAATTGTGCTATATGTCTATATGTTTTAGAAAAAAAAGATATGATCAGACAAAAGTTGTAGAGCTTTGCGAACTCTATATAACAAAATATAGTTTGATATCAAATTAATTTTTTTGATAAGTTTTCACCAAATATTTGAACAACTGATCTGATTTAAGTAGCTCAACTTCAAATTTAATCAAGGTATAGACTGATATTACTCTTCTGCCAAATTTCATTTATGTAATTTCATTTGCAGAAATGCACCCTGTAATTTGTGTTATATAAATATGTGTAGTTTGGCAACTTGGCAACCTTCCAGCCCTGTAAGATTATTATAAAAGAAATATTTGTTTGGGAATATTAGTAACACAAAATGTTATGTAAATTGTAAACATAAATCAAAGCCTTTCATTTATTTAAATTAAAAAAAACACTTATCCTTATAAGATCATGCAAGATTATAGTGTTTTGGATCCAACTCAAGAACATAATATAGACATATAGTGATGTATTTTTTTTCAAAATTGGAAAGTTTGGTAAATTAGGTACACATTTTTTCGAAATTTTCCTAAAGGTAAAGGCATTTGTATCTAAAAAGTAAGTATAATTAATTAAATACCGTCAAAATAGATAATTTATGTAACAATATTTGTAAATACATTCATTATAAAATCGCGATATTGGACATCTTTTTTTATTTAAAAACAAACAAGAGAAGCAGAATAATACGGATTGTCAAATAGCTACGAAACTTTTCCAAATTAACATAGAATAAAATAAATGTTAAAACTGCTGGTTTTATTGAGAATTTAGTGCTAAATAACATCCATTAACAAAAGACGTCACAGGAGAAATATTAGCGCGTTAAAACAAGCTTATTAAATACTTGTACGGTAGATTCCAGATCAAACTGATTCTTGATAGCTTAATAATCATACACTCATGATGCACTCTTTTCACTTTGAAAACATATTAATCATGCAAGCATCAGATTATCGTAATAGAGTCCGATAAGAACGGTCTGCCGGCACAATTTCGTGGAAATGTAGGACGGTATACAACGCTAAGTGGCGACGGATATGTGATACAAACATAAGTAAAAAACATTATTTACCTTCATATCCGACACGATCTGCTGATACAAGTTCCATAGCGGAGAACAATCCTTCTCTGTCGTACCCTCCATTGTCAAATAAACAATAAAAACAGAATTAAAAACACTAAACACAAACTCGCTTCACATCTAAAGTCGCGCCATTGCGAACATCCGACAACTGTTGCATTTTCGCCACGATAACAATTAACAACACTTGTTTTACGGTTACCTACATTTCACTTCACGTTTCAAGGCACAATAGAAACGTTAGAAAACACGATATGCAACAAATCAATATTTATAAACATGAATACCCTCTCTGTAGTCAGGACAAGGGGAGAAACAACGGTGTTTTAACACGGAATACCACCTTACAGATACTGGTGGTACATTTAAAATTTTATTCGAGGTTAATTATGCACACATTAATTCAAGAGAATTAGTTTTAATGTCATTTTCATACAGAAACATAAATTGTAAAAATTGTAAGATGGACAAATATACAACACGGCAAGAAGGACATCAGCCGAACTCGATTTGTCGCGATTCGTCAATTTCATTTTAGGGTTGGTAGTTTAAAAAAATAAATAACGTTATTATTTATAACGAATTCCTAACAGCTAACTAGAAATTAAATATAAGCAACAGTTAATTAAAATATTTCAAAGTTCAAATGCCAATCAAAGGTGGAATTATTTTTACCGTGGATTCCTTTATTTAATAAAAAGTAAAAACTATTTAATAACTAAATCTATTAAAAATTGTGGAATAATAACGAATAAGTGTAATTGAAGATGTTTTAAAATATTGAAACGTTAAGCTGAATGATATTCATTGATACATTTGTTAAAACTTACTTTTATGCACTCAATTTTACACCTTCACATTAAAGACGGTAGCTCGAGTTTAATTATTGAAGGAGTAAGTATTTACTAATATTATTATAGAAGTAGAAGTGAAATAGAAGTAATTGTTATAGAAATATTCACTAATATTATCGTTTTACGCTACTATTCAGTAGAAAGTTATCTATTACAAAGTTACAAAAAAATATTAGGAATTTCGAAATTACAATTCCAATTATAAGAAAAATAATTCCAAATATGTAATAAGAATAAAATAAGCGATATTTTCCGTTCTTTTATTCTTTTATATAAAACTTGCACTATATACACGTCCACACATTATTAGCAAGAACACCTAAAAATGAAAATAATGATATATAGAATTATTGTACGTGGATGATTTGAATTAAAATTATATTTATTTCTATTGTATGGCTTAATACCGAGTAATACCTCAAGGATAAAGGGCCTTCAGGGATTGCCTGAAGGCTGCATCCTAAAACACCTGCTAGTGGGTCATGAACAAACCCGCAACAAGAAGTTACGGATATGTTAATAGATATCGAATCAAGCGGTCAATCAATTAAGTTTGGATTTAAGAGTTAGGTTAATTGTTATAAACCAAGAAGACCATAATTATTACATAGTTACCTGTACATAATCCTTTGAAGAGTGTCGCACTCGCGCGTCATTTCTGTTGGTGTTTAACACTGCAATTTCCATTAATTCTGTATTATTGTAATTAATTACTAATTTTATGAAATATAAAAGAATGAAAAAATAAAAGGAGGTAAAGGAAAGGATAACCACGATAGTGAAAATCTCATCAAAATTTATCCAGCAAACAGATTGACAAAAGGACAGACGGACGTTGTGTTTTATAAATGTAGGATCTTTTTTTTCTAAGTTTAACCTATAAAGCCTATAACGTTATTGAAATATTTTTTGTAATAGCAATATAGATATTAAACTGTCAGTCTGTTACACTGACACTACATGCCACTGACGCTTGAGTTGCTTAACAACATTCTCCTTTGTTGCCAATCTGTATAACCTTTCCGCCTCTTCTTGTTTTATGTTATTACGACGAAATAAATTAATAAAACGGTGTTTATTTCAGTTTTTTTCTAAAGACCATGTTGAGTTAATTCGTCAAAATGTCTAAAATCGTCAATACGAGCGGCATTAGAGCCGGCACTATTTACAGGATAGCGCTAGAAAACTTCGTGTAAGTTTGTTGACTTAATTTTTGCCCCCCTTTTCTAAAATGTATAATAAATGTTGTAAATAATGTTATTCTTTCATCAGGACCTACAAACAGGTGGAATTATATCCCGGACCTTCTTTAAACATGATAATTGGACCTAACGGCACCGGCAAATCTACGTTTGTTTGCGCTATTATTTTAGGGCTTTGCGGAAAGACCAGCGTTATTGGGAGAGCTAAGAAAGTAAGTTTTTATGATTATTACAATGTCTTAGATACGATATAGATATATGTCTAAGACTCCGTTAAATAGATGATTCTCTGTCATATAATTAACTTCAGTCTTGTTTTTATTCACCTTATTTATTCTGTATGGAGACTAGTTTTCAACTACTCGTTTATGCACCACCGTCATAATAAACGTGTATTTTTATTTGGCACTTAAATTTTAGTACTTTTCCTGTTGATGGATGTTCATAGAAATTTAAAATGCAAGCAATACAAAATTTACGTTATTATACGTTGTTCATATATGTCATGTAAAATGTAGGAATCTTCTATCCTTCGCTCCCCCTTTGTCACTAATAATTTGGTCATGATAAGTTGCATCCCTTTCCATTCAAAGGACAAAAGTATAGTAATCCTAAATTTAGTAAAAAGTTAATTGTTCTAAATATAGTAAAAAAGTTCCTTTGACAACCTCATCCCTCCTTGTTGTGGTAAGCTATTCCTCCCTTTTTAATCTGAATGTTCTAAATTTTCAGTATCAATATTAAAGAATATTCATATGAAACTGGTTGCAAATTCAAGTAATGAAAATCACATTCTATCACCTTTTGCCTTCGGCTTCCCCTGTGTGGATTTTGTTGTAAATATTATTGATTCCTCTGTAAATACTAATTAATTTCCTGCAATAAAAAGTATTCTATGTCCTTCTCCAGATTTCAGGCTACCTCTCTGCTAAATTTCATTATAATCCTGTTCAGTAGTTTAGTCGTGAAAATATAACAAATAAAAGAGACAAACACACTTTCAGATTTATAATATTAGTGTGGATGTTGACGTCATACACATTAGGTTTGATAAGAAAATATAGATAATGTGCATCAGTATCTCTATACACAAGGACAGGGTTTGCAATTATCTATAGTCCAATTTTTAATTCCCTAGAATTCTGACTTTTGTCATTTTATTCCAGCTATCTTATTTTTTTTTAAGGAAGATTTACAGTCATTTGAAATGTGAATCTAGGTACAAGGACAAATACAAATGTTATAAACATTGAATGTTATCGCAGAAAAAGTTCCCTGCTAGGGCTTGTCTTATTAATACTGTGCTGGTGCAAATAATAACTGGGCCACTTATTGTACACATTAATAGTCCTTGTAAAAAATGAGTTTTGTCTGTACTTCATTTTAATTAAGGGTGCTTGAAGTCACAAGGGTTTTTTAAGGTTATTTTTGTGTGTATGCAGTTGTATTTTGGAAAGTAATTTGGGACAAAATTGGGACAGGAAATGATCATGTTTACAACAATGATGGTAGTCATGAGATACTTGGCTAATCTTGAAATAAAAAAATCAAAGAAATGTTTTCTGAATACCCTCAATACGAGTTTTATAAAATTCATATTGAGGGTTCCAGATTTAAGAAGTATATTCCAGATACTATGAATATCAGTACAGGACTTTCAATGATTTAATACATATTGCGAAAGTTCTCTAATGTTCTGATAATGAAACCTAGTACTTTTGACGATTTTTTAATTGGGAAATCGTAAATAACCTCTCTAATCATAGTTACTTTTTGTAGGTCGTTTTACATTATAATCAATTCTGTTAATTTTTTAATTTTGCACGAAAATGACATGTAAAAACACTGAGAAATGTTTAAGTCTATTTTGTTGTAGGTTTCAAATTTAATTTACTGTTACTGTCTTATTTTGTTTTGAAATGATCTTTCTCTCTCTCATTTTTTTACATAAGTACCAGATTTTGAGTGAGCCCTGACTCTCGCACTAGATTAAAAACCTGTATCATGGAAGCCAGTGCCTCTCCCCCTTACTCAG
Organism: Sesia apiformis; assembly: GCA_914767545.1. Taxonomy (NCBI): domain Eukaryota; kingdom Metazoa; phylum Arthropoda; class Insecta; order Lepidoptera; family Sesiidae; genus Sesia; species Sesia apiformis. Next base: position 10,117,894 of record OU611971.1, read on the forward strand.
ACTTGGTGTGCAATTAAGAGTTTTATCTATCTGTCAATGACATGTGTACGTTAAAAAATTCCAAAGTGGCATCTTTAATTTTAGTATACTGTAACAAGTAAGTAAGTACAAGGAATGATACCTGTTGCAATTTTATTTTTCTCCCTAACTAATTCCCGTCATAAACGTCAAATGGCACGCTTCCGATGTACGCAATCGCTTTAATGCGCCGCATGTGATTGAGGAGTGGCGAAATATTTTCGACTTTAATTACTTAAATTATAATGTTTTGATAATTACCAAAGTAATGCAGAATTATAATTTATTATTTATTTATTTTTTATATAAAAAAGACGGAAGACCAGCATACAAACCACCTGATGGTAAGTGGATACTGTAGCCCATGGACATTCGCAATACATGCCAACTTCAGTCCAGAATGACAAACGTTGACACATCCCCAGATGCGCTGCCTACCTTTGCGGATTAAGAAATGGATTGGGAGAAAGGGTTAAGAAAATGGGAATGGGCTTTGCCATACCCCACTCACTACCGAAACACGTACATACATTAGGGAAATACGATAAAGTGGTAAATGCAGTACATTTCAAGGTAGTCTTCTGTGATAATGTTTTGATAATTATCAAATAGTGCTTATAATTGCTAATCCTAAAATAATAAACTCAGATATATATGGGAATATATCAAAATATATTCTTCCCTTCCAGATATCAGAATATGTCCGTAGCGGTTGTCAACAAGCCATTATAGAGATAGAACTGTACCAAGCACCAGGTGAAAGAAATGTCATCATAACTCGTAATTTCAACCTTAAAGACATGTCCACTTGGAGCGTTAACCATAAAACGGTTAGAGAAAAACAGGTGCAGGAGCTTATAACGTCCTTGAATATACAGGTATATTTCATTCTAAGTAACATGCTGATAACTTGGTCGTGTGGTGTCGCCTTTAGAATAGCATCACCCTGTCTCGTTTTCATCACAAACATATTTCATCAATTGTTAATAAAGCGTTTAAAAACTTGGGTTTTGTTTTACGAATGAGGCAATCTTTCTCCGATATAGAATGTTTAAAGGTTTTTGTCACAAGTATTTCAGAATATTGTAGTAATGTTTGGAATCCACAATACATGACACATATACAAAGTATTAATCAAGTGCAGTTTAGATTTTTAAAGCACCTCATCTACAAAACCCGTCATAAGTATGTAAGCTACACGGAATCTAGTAAATTTCATGGCTTAATGACACTTGAAAATCTCAATATGCTCTTCTTATATATTATCTGCAATGGTGCTATTGACAGCCCTGAACTTACATGTCTTTTTTTTCAACCGTATCAGTACCATTATCAGAACAAGACATACTCCTATAACGCGCACCAATTACACAAAAAAGAATGGCGATATTTAAAAGTAGTATAATAAAACTCATTAAGTGATGAACATTTTTAAAGATATGTAGAATTATACTTGATACAATACTTTAATTCCTCTCACCTACTCATGCATGCTTTTAACATATTCAGTTACACACACACATATATATATATATTTATATAAAATGATATTATGCGTATGCATACACACACATGCATACCCACACATATGTGCAAGCACACATTCACACACCCTCCCATACACATACATTATTAAATTTGTATACACTTTTAAGTCGCTGCTTGAACGTTCGATGAAAGCATTATTACTGAAGTTGTTCTCTGCTCATGTATATATTGAATTAGAATTAGAATATTATATTCGATAGAAGAAAAAAGTCCGTTATTGGCAGTAAGATTGAATACTTACCTACTGTGTAATTTTGTCTAAAGTAATCAGTGATCAGTTGATAAATATTTATCAAGGATTATTTTGATTTTTAATATAAACAGATTCTAAACTTATGACCTTTTTCGTTCTTCAGGTGGATAATCTTTGTCAATTATTACCACAAGATCGCGTACAGGATTTTTCCAAAATGGATCCTCAACAGCTTCTTAGAAGCACTCTAGCAGCTGTTGGTGGTCAAGAAAGTGTCTCACAGTTGGACGAGTTGATAGAAACCAGAAATGAACACAGGGGATTGTCTACTAAAATGCAGAATAATGCACAGGTTATGCAAGAACAGATTCGACTTAATGAAAGGTTTTTATTTTTTTTGTATTGTAGTATCAGAATATGTCTAAAGTCGCACCGTAGGCACAGACAGGTAAACAAAAAATAACAGGCATCAATTTGTAAATATATTAGGTGTGGATGTCGTAGGAGTTGTAATGACACTACAGTAGAATGACGTTATTCTTCTGTAATGCTGACCCTTTTCTTATTTGATATGGCTTATTTTGATGCACCATGTACATTGATTTTGGTTTCATATTTTTTTTTTTTAGAAAGAAGATGGCAAACGAGCATACAGTCCACCTGGTGGTAAGTGGATACTGTCGCCCATAGACATCCGCGATACATGCCAACATTAGTCCAAAATGACAAAGTTTGACACTCCCCCAGATGCACTGCCTACCTTTGTTGATGAAAGAATGGATTTGGAGAAAGGGTTGGTGACGTGGGAAGGGATAGGATGGGAATGGGCTCTGGCATATCTCACTCACTACAGAAACACCCATATTCCTCAATGTATGTAATATTGGGGAGTATGATAAAGTGCACTCTCTGCCCCTCATAGATTTATTGCAGAAATTCTCAATCAAATTAACAACCTTCTAAAATAATAATAAAATATAAATAAAAGAAAATCATTTGTCAAATAGACATTAAATAATATTAAAAGCTTTTAAAAAAACAATGTTTTCAGATTAAAAGTAGTCATTGACACAATGAAGCAAAGAAAAGAAATAGAAAAACAAATAGAGGTCTGTGAAAAGAAAAAACTGTGGATAGAATACCAAGACTTGAGAGAGAAAGTCATAGAATGCACAAATGATAAAAAAGAAGCGGATAAACTTATCAAGTCGCATAAAAACAAAATGGAACCTTTAGAAAAGGTTATAGAAGCGGCTAAAGTGGGAATTAGTAAACTAGAGCAAGATAAATTAAAGGCTGTAAGTATATTTTAATCTAATAATACAAACGTCAGAGTGGTGATAGCCTACCGTTTATGTATACTCGACTCACACATGTGATCGTGAGTTGAAATCCTTGCCGTATCCACTGAGTTTCTACTTAAGTAAGGATATCTAAAAAAAATCCCATCGGCTCGCCGATGAGGGATAACATCGTGGGGACTAGAAAGCTCTAGAAATAAAAAAATCTGGAGATAGAAGATAGCTCTAGAAATAATGCTCCCACGGGAATGACAAGTGCACGCAAACGTAATTGCGGGCACTGCTAGTGAATTAATAAACTAAACGTTATCTTTGTTTTGACTCTCACCCCTCTTCGTCACACATTGTCACGCTCTCTTCCGCCCTCGTCACCAGGTTTCGAAACTATAATTTTTATCAATGATAATTATCTCGATAGTTTTTTTTCTTTATATATATATATATAGCAATGGTGCAATTAGCACATTCTGCCAGTGTCGAGTTTTATTTCGTAATAAACAATTTCAAAGTCTAAAACATATCCAGGTTATTATTGTTACGTACTTGTATACAAACTAAGTTCAATCACAATCTCCGCATTAGTTTTTCTTGGTTTCAAGAGTATTCCAATTAATTAGAACTCAAAGTTCGCTCATTGTCACACCAGACTTCGCCCTTTATCGCTTACATATGTTCCAACATAAATCATTTATAACTTCAGATTCGTGAAGTCCACACGTTAAACGATAAAGCAAAAGAAACAATAGACTCAGTAAGACGTCAGGAATACGTCCTCAAAGATCTGGAATCAGCTTTCCAGGAAAAGTTGGAAAGACATAGGAATAGAGAACGGGAATTGATCGAAGCTAGAGCCAAACTGGATAAACTTATCACGGATAAGAATACTCTTGTGGAAAAAGTTGGTGATGGTAAGTGATTTTTATTAAAATCTTTATATATACTTTAGTTTTTAATCATCAGAAAATAAAAAGTTTAAAATTTTCATTTTGTAAATTAAAAACTTATTGTATGAATTTTTTATTTTATTATTTTTATTTATTAATAACACCAATGTAATTTTAAATACCTACTCATTATTTTCTGTGGTTCCCATTTATCTCTAATCTATATAAATAAAAATTAAATGCTGTTCGTTGGTAAGCGCATCACTTGAGAACGGCTCGACCGATTTGGCTAATTTTTTTTTTTTATTTTCGTGATAGTCCGAATAAGGTTTTTAGGGAAAGAAAAATTGGAAAAGTTGCCCGGAAAATTCGGGAAAAACTGAAAGTGCTCTTTTCTATGGGATTTTTGTATGAACTTATTGTATTATTGAAATTTGGACAGAAAAACGTCTGTTTGTTTAGCTATTAAATAATAATTTAAAGAAAAGCTTTAGGTAAATGTCTATAAGAGTGGGCTTGTCAACCCGCTTGACCAGCGTGGTGTTTTAAGACCATTCATCCCTCACGCACAAGACTAATATAATAAGTTTACCAGTTTCTGCTTAGCCAAAAGGTTGACTGGGAGATAATGCTTTTAAGCATTAAGTCCGCCTTTTGTCACTTTGTGCAATCTTATATAATATTATTATAAACGCGAAAGTTTGTGAGGATGGATGTTTGTTACTCTTTCACGCAAAAACTACTCAATGGATTTTAATGAAACTTTACAATAATATACCTCATACATCATAATAACACATAGGCAATAATTTATAAAGATATTGTGTGAATTGGTAAATATATAACGATAAGTGTCAAGTAAGTCGGAAAAAACTCTGCCATCTGCGAGCTATTTTGGCGTGCGCTACAAAAACCGTAAGAGTTACACGAATATAATGTATGGTGGAAATGTTTCTATTAAATAGTTCTACAAAAAACTCCGCGACAGCATATGTGTAAGCCATTATTGCCAGAATAGTGAACCATATAAATACAATAATAAAATTATTTTTGCAGTAACAAATTGATTCTTATCAAAATAAATACTTTTATCGCTTCTGATATTTAAAGTACATAAACTTTGTCTTTTACACAATGTAATTTGAACAAATATTTTAAAAGTTACGACGATGAGAAAGTGAGTGCGCGCTACTAAAATGCGCGCTACTACTACTAATGCGGTCCGGCGCGCGCAGGGCGGTCGGGCGCACAGCGGGCGAGGTGAGGGAAAAATTCGTTCATCGCCGAGTGCGCGACCCGAACACGGGCAGACGCATGAGGGCAGACGTCGTTGACGGTTGTGTTTGCTAATTTTCAAGACACTCATTTTAAAGATATATACGCAGACGAAGTTGCGGGTAGTCGCTAGTAAGGAATAAATAAATGAAACTTCATCGTATATATTTTCCTTTTGCTCCTTATTTCCAGAGACTCACGTGAAAATGGAATTGGCAGAACTCCAAAAGCCGATAGCTAAAACTAATGCAGCGATAGATACTCTCAAAAAACAAAAATTGGATGTACAATATGACCTTGAGAACAACATTTTGCCACAGATAAGACTCTATCAGAATAAGTAAGTGATGTGCGGATATATGTATGTATTATGTATTGGTTGGATTGTATGTAAATTCCATAGAGATGGCGGGATTTTATTACAGTGACAAGAAAAAATAATAAAAGATATATTCAATTTCTAGATTAACTGTAGTAACCATACAACTACAAATATAGAGTTATAGATAACGCTATCAGTTCATCACTGCGTGTCTGGCGTTTACCCCTAAGCTCCTTCCTCTCGTGTCGCTGGTTCAGTCTGTTCTGACCTGTATCGCTTCGCTTTCAAGTCGTTGTTACAAAACGAACTCAAAACGAACGTTCGTAAATTCGTCAAAAGTGGCGTACTGAGTTAAGGGACATGTTCGCAGGATTACAAACTTTTTGCGTTCATAAATGAGTTATTTCGGTGCATTTGAAGTTCCATTTTCGTTGGTCTAACTGAACAAATAAGTTTGTTCTACTACAACGTTATATTTGCGGTTGGCGTAACCTAACCGCCTATTGAATAAAGTTAGTAATGGGAGTTTGTATTTGTGCTAATGCTCGATTCGTCGATGTCGTTAAAGCCGTTGTGCCACGTTTCTTTAACAGGCTTACATCTTTCTTATTTCTTTATTTATATCTTTCATATATTTTTTTCTTTATTTTCATATTAGCGTACGTAACGTACAAGACGTAGGTAACAAACGATTGGAATTTTTACGTACGTATAACAACGATTGTTATAAAGCTGTTGTATGGTTACGCGAAAACAAACACGTGTTCGAGCATAACGTGTGCGAGCCTATGATGCTAGAGGTGAGTGCTGTTTTCAAATATATTTTAGATAGTATGTTTTTTTATCCAGATCTTCAATACATCTACACTCCACAGATAGTCCATTCCAATCCAATTTGTCGAAAACAAAACTCAACATTTGGCTTTAAATCAAAGGCAAACTTGCAGTCTCTATGAATCAAATTACGAATATGTTAACAATTATCGCCTCACAATTTAATTTAAGGCGGTGTCACTTAACTGAGGTCGCCATGTTTGTTTACATTTTGGATAAATTGGATTGGAACGAGGTTACCCTCTTGTTTTCATGTTTTTATATTCTTTACACTTCCTTTTATTTTTTAATTTAATATTTTGTACTTTAACTCATAAATATTACTATGAGAAATCTGTAATTGACTATATAACGTGCCACTGTAATAACAGAGCCGTGAATTATTTTCCGGAAAAGTGATTGCAATAATCACTAAAACAAATTTTTTTGGATTCTTTTTGTCTGTCTGAACGGATTTTAATAACCCTTGGTATAGTTATAGGTTGTGTCGGGTTAACATTTAAGGCACTTCCTATCCAGATCATAACCTTCATCATAACTTCACGCGGACGAAGTCGCTGGCATCGCTGGTAAACTATCGATATGATATGAAATAAAATACGAAATATTTTTTTATCGGTGCAGTGTACTTTCGTGAATTTTTGTCTGACAGACAGACAGACGAAAATTCTATAAACTGGCAAACAAACAGACAAGAACACGTATCACGCAAAACCGTTGGACGGATTTTAATGAAACTTACTTTTTATCCAGGTTAATTATGAAGTTCCCACGGGAAACAAGTTCAACGCAAACAGTCACTGATACCGCTAGTACCTGATACTAAATATGAATGCTGACTTTAACATGAATCTTGATATTTCTTTCATATTTTTTTATTTTTTGTTTTTAGATAAACTTCACCGATCCTAAATTCGCTCGCTATTTAGAATCCACGATCCCTAACAGGGATTTAGTCGCTTTTACCTTTGAGTCGACTCGGGATATGAACCTGTTCCTAAAGTCAGTCCGTCAACAAGGCTTGAAACAGGTCAACGCAGTTTGTAGTCAACCTGGCACTGTTAATATGCAAAATAATATACAACAACTCAGGTAAGTTTAGTACAGTATGTGGCGATGCAGGTGACATAAAAAATCGCACAGCGTGTTATTGATCGAAAGGGCTGATACGCTTGCCTCTAATTGTGTAACATAGTTTAGGAACATAAGAAGGGCCAATCTGAACCAAAATTATAGTCGCCATCCAGTCGTCTCAAGAGTTTCCTTTCCGCAAGGGAACCCTCCAGTGGTTATCGCCACTAATTGAATAATTGTCTGAAATAAATGTTTTTCCTTCCTTTCTTCTCTCTATTGCACCATTTTCAAATTACACATATCGTGAATTGCACATTATTGCGCCTAAACGGGTGTGGCAAATGGGCGACCATTATGGATACGGAAAAATATCGATAATTTTCGGTATCAAGTACTTTTGTGTTTGATACCGACACTTTTGTACTCGATATTTTTTAATCGATGCTTTCACTCATATTATACATTAGGGCAGGCGTCGTATCTAAATTATTAATAAATACTTTAATAAGTTTATGACTATGTAATAAATCGGCAAGAACGAGAACTTTATGAAAGTATCAATATTTTGGGAAGTTGACAAAAAACATTTTGGAAAAGGCTATCGAGATTATTTTAGGTAAAGTATTGGTGCTTTAATGAGTACGATATATTTTTTTTTCACTAAAGTCACCGAGTAAAGGTTCGAGACCGTGTTCCTAGACTTATGATGACTGATTATGATTTTATGACTTACTCTCGTTTCAGTTACCTGGGCTTTTACACTTACCTAGTAGACACAATAACAGCCCCAGACGCCATTGTGAGATACCTCTGCAAACAATACAATATACACAAGATACCCATAGGCAATGATCATACATATAGGAATAGTGGAAAAGTACCATCAAATGTTACTTTTTTCTTTACTGGTGAGTTTTAATTATAAATCATCGATCAATCAAAATACACAGATAAATCATTCCTTGTGACAAACTGTACACGAGTGATGCCAAGTGGTGAAAATATAAGTATTTAATGTTTTTAATTTTGTTTCATTATCCGTGGGCCTTTGTTGCCCGTATAATGTATACCGTATACCACAAACCTCTAAAAGAATGGACTCGCCAATACGCTTGTCCAGCAGTGGATACTGTAAGGGCTGGTTGCATTCCATACGGTCACAATAAACAAGTAGTAATAATTACGTTTTTAAGAGTTTTTGATTTAATTATATACTTAAAATCAATCACGCAAACACATTTACCGCGAAAAGCGTTTGTACGAAAAGCGAAAAACATATTTCGATTTATATAGAAAAAGTTTTGTTTTCAATTATTTCTAAATTTCTCATATATTTTTACATTGTCAACATCCCTACGTCAAAACTATTGCAGCTCTTGTAGAAAAGGAAAACTATCAATAGCACGTTCTTGATCATTTTTTCTTTTATATTACAGAAAACCACAGGTTCACAGTTCGTACGTCGGCATACAGCGGCGTAAAATCTAGCTCAACTATAGAAATTACTCCAGCCAAATTACTGGCTAATACTGTGGACCTTGACAGCCTCAATAATTACAGGAATCAGTGAGTTTTATTTATCTACGAAGAAACGGAACAATAGTTACATAATGTTGTATGCTGATCAAACTATTTCATTAGATGTTTCTCACTAATTGGGCCGTTCTAATAGGTCGGATTTGACATATGACCAGAGGTCGGAATTAGGTAGTGTATATTTATGTATTTACTTGCAAGGAAATGTTGATATGAACATGGACATTTCTGGGATTTCCTGAATAATAATCCCGGGAACCATAATTTATTGCCAATAGTATATTTATTTCCTATCTTAAGGTACCGTGGATGGTTCTTAGGGTTGTATCGATATCTCAGAGATAAGATAAATAAAACAAAATTATTCAATAGTACTTAATATATTAATGATTTACACACGTTAACATTCAGTTTCAGTTTTTATATTTACAAACATTAACCTACAATTCTATCTAATCTAAATATAGGTAGCATAAAACGCTTTAAACTGAATACCGGGATTTGAGAAATATCCATATTATTTTTTTGCTCTATGATATCATTGCAAGTACATAAATCACACTACCTAATTCCGACCTCTGCATATGACGGACCATATAATCCACCGATGTGAAATATTAATTGTCATAGACGCAACCCTTCCAAGAAAACGACGCCTAAAATTGACCGAGTTATATTAGTATCGTGTGGCGGTGACGCCTAAAATTGATCGAGTTATATTAGTATCGTGTGGTGGTGACGCCTAAAATTGATCGAATTATACTAGTATCGTGTGGTGGTGACGCCTAAAATTGATCGAGTTATATTAGTATCGTGTGGTGGTGACGCCTAAAATTGATCGAATTGTACTAGTATCGTGTGGTGGTGACGCCTAAAATTGACCGAGTTATATTAGTATCGTGTGGCGGTGACGCCTAAAATTGATCGAGTTATATTAGTATCGTGTGGTGGTGACGCCTAAAATTGATCGAATTATACTAGTATCGTGTGGTGGTGACGCCTAAAATTGACCGAGTTATATTAGTATCGTGTGGCGGTGACGCCTAAAATTGATCGAGTTATATTAGTATCGTGTGGTGGTGACGCCTAAAATTGATCGAATTATACTAGTATCGTGTGGTGGTGACGCCTAAAATTGATCGAGTTATATTAGTATCGTGTGGTGGTGACGCCTAAAATTGATCGAATTGTACTAGTATCGTGTGGTGGTGACGCCTAAAATTGATCGAGTTATATTAGTATCGTGTGGTGGAGACGCCTAAAATTGATCGAGTTATACTAGTATCGTGTGGTGGTGACGCCCAAAATTGATCGAGTTATGTTAGTATCGTGTGGTGGTGACGCCTAAAATTGATCGAGTTATATTAGTATCGTGTGGTGGTGACGCCTAAAATTGATCGAATTATACTAGTATCGTGTGGTGGTGACGCCTAAAATTGATCGAGTTATATTAGTATCGTGTGGTGGTGACGCCTAAAATTGATCGAGTTATACTAGTATCGTGTGGTGGTGACGCCCAAAATTGATCGAGTTATGTTAGTATCGTGTGGTGGTGACGCCTAAAATTGATCGAGTTATATTAGTTTCGTGTGGTGGTGACGCCTAAAATTGATCGAGTTATACTAGTATCGTGTGGTGGTGACGCCCAAAATTGATCGAGTTATGTTAGTATCGTGTGGTGGTGACGCCTAAAATTGATCGAGTTATATTAGTATCGTGTGGTGGTGACGCCTAAAATTGATCGAGTTATACTAGTATCGTGTGGTGGTGACGCCCAAAATTGATCGAATTATACTAGTATCGTGTGGTGGTGACGCCTAAAATTGATCGAGTTATATTAGTATCGTGTTGTGGTGACGCCTAAAATTGATCGAGTTATACTAGTATCGTGTGGTGGTGACGCCCAAAATTGATCGAGTTATATTAGTATCGTGTGGCGGTGACGCCTAAAATTGATCGAGTTATATTAGTATCGTGTGGTGGTGACGCCTAAAATTGATCGAATTATACTAGTATCGTGTGGTGGTGACGCCTAAAATTGACCGAGTTATATTAGTATCGTGTGGCGGTGACGCCCAAAATTGATCGAGTTATGTTAGTATCGTGTGGTGGTGACGCCTAAAATTGATCGAGTTATGTTAGTATCGTGTGGTGGTGACGCCTAAAATTGATCGAGTTATATTAGTATCGTGTGGTGGTGACGCCTAAAATTGATCGAGTTATACTAGTATCGTGTGGTGGTGACGCCTAAAATTGATCGAGTTATACTAGTATCGTGTGGTGGTGACGCCCAAAATTGATCGAGTTATGTTAGTATCGTGTGGTGGTGACGCCTAAAATTGATCGAGTTATATTAGTATCGTGTGGTGGTGACGCCTAAAATTGATCGAGTTATACTAGTATCGTGTGGTGGTGACGCCCAAAATTGATCGAATTATACTAGTATCGTGTGGTGGTGACGCCTAAAATTGATCGAGTTATACTAGTATCGTGTGGTGGTGACGCCCAAAATTGATCGAGTTATGTTAGTATCGTGTGGTGGTGACGCCTAAAATTGATCGAATTATACTAGTATCGTGTTGTGGTGACGCCTAAAATTGATCGAGTTATACTAGTATCGTGTGGTGGTGACGCCCAAAATTGATCGAGTTATGTTAGTATCGTGTGGTGGTGACGCCTAAAATTGATCGAGTTATACTAGTATCGTGTGGTGGTGACGCCCAAAATTGATCGAGTTATGTTAGTATCGTGTGGTGGTGACGCCTAAAATTGATCGAGTTATACTAGTATCGTGTGGTGGTGACGCCCAAAATTGATCGAGTTATGTTAGTATCGTGTGGTGGTGACGCCTAAAATTGATCGAGTTATATTAGTATCGTGTGGTGGTGACGCCTAAAATTGATCGAGTTATGTTAGTATCGTGTGGTGGTGACGCCTAAAATTGATCGAGTTATGTTAGTATCGTGTGGTGGTGACGCCTAAAATTGATCGAGTTATATTAGTATCGTGTGGTGGTGACGCCCAAAATTGATCGAGTTATATTAGTATCGTGTGGTGGTATAACTCGATCAATTTTAAGCGTCGTTTTCTTGAAAGCGTTGCGTCTATGACAATTAATATTTCACATCGGTGGATTATTTGGTTCGTCATATGTTGAATCCGACGTATTAGAACGGCCCAATAGTAAGACACTTGAAGAATTGTTATATCTTATTGTATTTTTTAAATTTTCCGCTATAATCATAGATACTTGACGTTGAGTTTGCTAGATTTTGGTTCAATACAATGTTCTTTGACGGGCAAAACTTTCGGAGATTCTAATCATCAATGAAATCTCTATTAAGTATAAATAATACTGCAGAGCTCTAGCATTATATTACGGAGAGTAATAATTATTTAGAGTATAAAAAAGATTAATTATTAATGAAATAATTTCATATATATGTATTATAATTAATATACTACTTTTACAATAGACCATTGGAATGATGCATGTTATACTTGTATTACACCATACAGAGTCTTTTCTGAAATAATTGGACACATTAAAAAAAATCACACTGTATAAATTGAATTCAGGTTATCGAACTTCGAGCAAACCGCACAATCTCATAGAGTGAAAATGCAAGAAATCAACAACAAATTGGCCACTTTCGAAGTGAACCTAAACGAGTTTATTACGAGGCGGAAAAAGATCAACGAAGGCGTCGAAAAGGTGAGTTCAAAGACATTATAAATGTCAACATAATTTACTATATTTTTTGAAAAAGTCTGAGATATAAAGCCCCGAGGGATACAGACGAAAAACAATTTTTTTTAGAATGATTGTCTGTTCGTGTGAACTGGACGGATTTTAATTAAATTGGGCTAGCTACAACTTACGTGCCGAATTAACATTTAGGGTACTTTTTATCCATATCAATTACAAATTTCCCACGGGAATCAAGCTAACCACACATAATATATTGTCTACGCGCACAAAGTCTCGGCCACTGTTAGTATTTATGTTATTCCCCCAATGTACGCACGTAAACACGTAAACGCTGGTGAATGAGATATGCCAGAGCCCATTCCCATCCCTCCCCATTTTCCCAAACCTTTCTGCAACTCAATTCCTACATCCCCAGCCGTGGGGCGTGCCAACGTTTGTCATTTTGGACTGATTTTGGTATGTACTGTAGATGTCTATGGGCGACAGCATCCATCTACCACCAGATTGACTGTATGCTCGACTGCCGCCTTTTTACTATAAAAAAATGTGAAGGTTTTTCTAATATGTAAATAATTTTAAAAAATCATGTAGGTCCGTACAATATCCGTCCAAATTCGTCTCCAAACGAAGAAGATTCAGGAGATAGAAAACGAATCATCGTTCAACATTCAGCTAGAAAGACATAAAGTGAGAAGGAAACAGAGAGATACGACGATAAAACAGTGCTCGCTACACAAAGAGTTGATTGAGATTATTAAAGATTTGGAATGTAAAAATTTCGTTGGAGAGATATCTAAGGTAAATACCCAAAATTTTTAGGTTTTCCATACTAAAAAAATACTGTCGGCGACATGTATAAAGTTTTAATCATTTTTTTGGAGACCAGACACACCTTTAAAAATTTAAAATCACTGGTTTATTTGAAAATTCTTTCACAATACTAATTAACTATAATAGTTTTTTTTTCTATTAAAATCCTTTAAACCCCACTATGAAGAGATATATTTAAAGTGACCACCTTGACTTTTTTTTTTAATATCCCTCCCACAAAAACTAAATCTTATCGCGTTCGTTTTCTCGAAAATTTGGACAGCAAAATTACATTTGGCGCGATAAATGTTAACTACCCTCATAATTTTCCGATCTCAAAAAGTCTAAACCATACTGAGGTCGCTTTCTCGCTTTTCCAAATTATTCGTTATGGAAAGCAATATTACCAGAGATATTGAAGGTAACCCTGAATTTAAATATTCGGACTTTAAAGAATATAAAGCTCTTATTGCATATCCATCCCATGAATAATTTGATATGGTATGTTTAAAAAAATAAGCAAAAAGAAAGCTTTAAATTGAGTCGACAAATGCTGTTTAAAAATTATTACTGCAATCTATTAAACTTTTCTTGAATTGCTCCTAAAATATTTGTACATTATTTTTCATTTCAGATTAAATTGGACATCAGAAGAAACGCAATAGTTCAACAGTCGTCAGAACTGAGGGAACTGAAGAACGAATTACTTAATGTTCAGGTAACATTTGTGACATCTATACTTATACTATTATACTTTATACTAATATAATAAAGAGGTACAATTGTGTGTTTATAGGTATGTTGGGGGTAATCTCTAGAACTAATGAACCGATTTTAAAAATTCTTTCACAAATAAGAAGCTACATTAGCCGTGTCTAATATAGGCTATATTTTATTTTGAAATGAAAAGAAAAATTATAAACCGAAGCGAAGCGAGGGCGGGTCGCTAGTTATTTGATAAAATCAATCTTATTATCCTAGTTTGCCAGATATTTAGAATCTTAAAAAATAACGTAATTTTTTTATTGTTTTTTTCATCGGATGTTAGAGTGGATTTCTAATTAAAGGCAATGTTGATATAACGAAATTTTAAGTTAGAAAATCTACAGAGACAATGACTTGTTTACTTGAATACGTTTCGATGGCCATACTCGACGCAAAACATTAATTGATATGTCGAAACAATTGCGATTTTAGTAGTATTTTTTTCATTATACAGGGGGTATCAAACGTATTTCCGAAGACTGAATCATGAATTTTGCTAATCAGTTAATTAATGTAGGATGTTAGATATTTTTCGTAAAAAAATCAATCTTTTGTCTTCAACAAATATTCATACAATTCGTTCATCCAACAAATATTCATTTTGTCAAATATACAGAAAGAAAAGAATGATATTCTTGGGAAAAAAATATGTCAATTAACCATGAGCAGACGTCATTGTTTTAATTTTCGAGAATTCAATGGGTATCTGTATAACGTCATTGTCTAATTATATTTTTTTCACAGGCAACACTAGAAAACATAACTAACATGCTAAATCGGGCAAAATCGAACGCAAAGGAGAAATTAGTAGAGGCAAAAAGGTCCTGCAATAATAAACTGCCCCAGGATAAGGACTTCCCGTACAAAGACGAATTTGAATCACTACCCTCAGATTTAAATAGCTTACAAGAACATTGCTATGAACTGCAGACAAGGATTGATTGCATGGACCAAGGGGATGAAAATGTATGTATGAAGAGTATTTTTTTTGAGGTTTCATTTTAAAAACATAATTACATTTAAAATTAGAAAATGAAAAATAATTGACATTAAAAATCATTAAAATTTTGTTTCATTAATATTAAATAAATGTATGAAATTGCCTAAAAAGTATGGGTTAAAGTATGAAATTGCCGATTTGTACTGAAAAATTAAAACTCATTTTTTTCTAAAATGTAACATATTTATTTAATCAAAATATTTACCCTCATTATCTATACATTGTTGCCATCTAATCGGAAGTTCATTTATGCCTTTGCGATAGAACTCTGGGGATGTAGATTCGACAAACTGTGTGAAAGCATTTTGTACTGCCTCTTGGGAAGAAAATTTTTTACCACATAAAAAATTGTCCAAATCACGAAAAAAAATGGTAGTCCGTTGGAGCAAGGTCTGGCGAGTACGGAGGATGACGTATGGTTTCTAACTGCAGCTCCTGTAGAGTTACAACGGTTTCTCGTGCAGTGTGAGGTCTTGCGTTATCATGGAGCAATAATGGTGAAGATCGATTCACGAGTCGGGGCTGTTTCGCTGCTAGTTTCGCCATCATTGTAAATATGAAGAAATCTCCGTTGGAGATAAGCTTACCTTTTGTAAATCTTTTCTTTTTCTTACTTTCTATTTATTTCATGTTGTGTGTGTACAATAAATTATTAAATATTTTTTTTTTCTGTAAATCGTATGTCAAATAGCGGTCTCACTTTCAGTCGCAAATAATTGGCGTTTGTCATTTGGGGAGTTTTTTTTAAAGCGAAAACCGATTTTTTTTTCAGGCGATAAAAGAATACGATGAAAGGGAGAAGTTAATAGCGCGACTGAAATCCGAAGTAAATAACTCGAGTGACATGAACAAAGTACTGGAGGACAAGATGAATGCACTCAAGTAAGTCGTAAAATTTTATTAATTCTATTATATAAACTTTATTGTATATTCTATACTAAATAAAATAATAAATTTTGTAACAAAGCCGTGTTTGGTCATTTAATATATTTAAAAAAAATCTGTTGTGTATAAGAGCGTATAACACAGAGTCCTAACCAACAATTTATTGAAATTTACATCTGTCTATCTGAATGCGCATCGTGCAGTAACTACTGGACGGATTTTAATGAAACTTATAGCATAGGTATAACAACTTAATAACATAATGTGTCTGTGTTAACATTTAGGGTACTTATTATCCAGATCGACTGTAAAGTTCCCGCGGGAATCAAGAAGCTAACCACAGATTGCGATAAAGCTTCGTAAATATTAAATATTTAAAGCCTAATATAGACGACCAACGATCGGATGATCGACAATAACTTATTTCAATTTGAAAATAATAATGGTAATCGGCTTTAACTAAAGCAACTTTAATTTTATGAGCGGCTTTGAATGAGATGAGTTTTGAATGATAACCAACTTTATCGACCTTTATTTACCTAGAAAATAGAATAATGACCGATTTAATCTACTTTAGTTTTAAGAAAACTCATGGTCAATTTTAGGCTCATTTTTAGTGGAAATTCAACATTAGCCCGGGTTTAAACTTGTTCATTGAACTAGTGAAACTTCCTTTTCTGGATGTAGTTGAACCCAGTAGTTGAATCGTTAACATCAATTGAACCACTGGGAATAATTATTCCCAGTAGTTCAATGATTGAACTGATCAATTGAACTAGTAGGTAATACGACCTCATGAAAATCAGGAATAGTTATCCGTAAAGCATCAGCCAACCGAGCGTTCGAACGATTACAAGCTATTTTTGCGTTCATAAACGAGTTATTAAGGCTCGCGCACATTACAGCCGCGTCGCACTTCAAAACTGCAGCAACGCACGCTACAGACGCGGCGGGCCGCAACTCAACGAAATCAGTTAACGATTAAAGTATTATCAGTTTAATGATTTAAATCGCTTAGCTGTTGACATTCAATTTTTCACGTCATCACACAGCCAATAACTCGAATTAAGTCCGTTAACTGCGCCCGTCCATCGCACATTGAGGCTAGCCGCGTTGCAGCGCATGAATGCGGCTGGCAAGCGATTCGCCAGTGCGCTGCGCTGCGACCCGCCCCCAAGTGTGCGATGGTTTATACAAAATCTATGAAAATAATTCACGATGATTTTTTGCGATGTTATGCGCTGCGGTGTGGCCCGTTGTAATATGCTCGGCTCGCTCTACGGTGATTTTAAAGTTCATATTCGTTGCTGTAACTGAATGAAGAGATTTGTTCCACAGCGTTATATTTACGGTTGACGCTACCCAACCGCTTATTGAATAAATAGATAAATGTGAAGTAGTTTGCATTTATGCGAACGCTCGATTGGCCGATACTTTAGGTTGTTTTGTTTGTATATCCTAATAATTTCTACTATAATTACTTTTACAATAGATCAAAATGGCTGCCTCCATTAGAGACGTTACTACGAGACATAGACAAAAATTTCGGAGATATGTTCGCGAAACTAGACTGTGCCGGAGAAATTAAATTGGATAAAGGGGGTAGTGATGTAAGTATAATTGGTATTAAATCGGCCCAGTAGTTTCTAATTAATTGTTTATTTAAAAATGTAGGTACGTATTAGAATCCTTATTCTGTGAAAGAATCTAACATGGCAGAATGTACTCATTCTGCCAGAATAATAAACGCAAATGTTATTATTGACCACTCAACCAATTGAACTTTTATTAATCTGTTTTTTTTTTTCTATTTATTTAAACTGCAGCCTTCCTTGTAACTTATTTAACAAATATATTGCTAGTGTTAATGGCCGAATACAGATTACACTGACATTTAAAAACAGTATGTAATAGATTGTCGGTATGTAATAGGTGAATTTTGAACAAGAATTTTAATAATTTCAGTTTTAAATTTTTTCTTACTTAACAAAAATATATTTTCTGCCTAAAATCCCGAAGAGTACCCCTAATCTACGTACGTGTTTCACTAGTGACTGAAATACGTCGGAGCGGAGCCCATTTGCATTCCATCCTATCCCTCCCCATTTTCCTAACCCTTTCTCCAAATCCATTTCTAAACTTTTAAAGGTAGGTAGCGCATCTGAGGACGTGCCAATGTTGATCTTTTTGAACTGATGTTGACGTATCAAGAATTTCCATGGGTGTGACAGTATACACTCCCCACCAGGGGGATTATGGACACGTTTGCCACATTATTTATAAAAAAAAAGAAATGTATGACATTTCTGTAAATGTATCTATCATGAACGCCCATGAACCCGGCGTACTTAGTATAGTAGTAGTAAGCAAGCCCTTTCATCGCCCACTGTTTGATACAGGACCCCTCATGCACATTGTCTTGTGCATGAGGGATGTATAGCCCTAAAGGGCACGCTGGCCAAGCGGGTTGGCGAGTCCACTCTTTTCGAGGTGGTGTAGTTCCTCTGGTCTTGTGGTAGTGGCTTTATTATCCCTCAGTCGCCTTTACGACGCCCACGGGACGAGATGGGGTGGATAGAATAGCCTATAGCCGGCCCACACCACACGGTCACATACATAGATGTATCTAAGTAAAACATTTGAATTGCTGTGCTCTTGCAAGGGCCTTACATCTAATTGTCATTACATGTAAGTTTAATGTTACCTACAACATGCAATGAATAAATATATGTACTATAATGTACAGATACTTTATTGTACACCAAATATATACAGGAAAATACAAAGTACAAGTAATTAGAAGCACTCGTACAACTGGTCACCCTTATAACTAAAGCGATTTCTTCTAGGCAATCTTTGGGTACTTACTTATTTATAACTTACTTACTAAAGATGAATTTACTTATTACTTATTTATTTATAAATAAATTCCCATTTCCAGGAAGACTACGACAAATATGGCATATCAATTCTAGTTAGATTCCGCGCTTCGGAGCAATTGCAGCAATTGACGAGACACGCGCAGTCCGGCGGAGAGAGGGCGCTGTCTACCGCTTTATACCTCATGGCGTTACAGAGGCTCATCACCGTACCCTTCAGGTAACGCGGATCGTTGGACGGACGCACGCTGCAGTCCCACAGACAATTAGACCCAACCGTGGTCGAAATACCCCACACTCGCAGAACAATGGAGCTCTCCGCGACCGAAACTATCGAATATCCGAATTAAAAAAATATATGAAACCATATCTGAAATAAAAGATTCGCACGTTATTTATTACAAATACTTTTATTCATTGCTGTTAGGAGTGGAATTTAAACGAGGCGAGTTTCGACAAGTTCTTGCTGCTTGCATTTGATAGATTTTCGAATTTGTTTCTTCTATCGTATTGTACAGTAGCCAGTTTTAATAACTTTTAGTTTGACCCCTGTCGTAAATATTTCTTCGAAATCTCCCTATTTTTATTTTCAACAGATGTGTAGACGAGATCAACCAAGGCATGGATCCGATAAACGAACGCAAAATGTTCCAACTGCTAGTCAGAGTGACCACGGAGTGTGACAACGCGCAATACTTTCTGTTGACGCCCAAGGTAAGCTTTTTTTTATATTAATAATCTTTTATTTTCAAACTTGGATAACAAAATACCTAGATGGATAATTCTTTGTGAGAAAACTGAGTACAAGGATCGAAACGATAATTAGCTTGATAGTAATGTTAGATAGATAATGCTCTTTATTGCATGACGAAGCCGAGGACGTCCATCTGCTAGATGGACAGACGACCTCATAAAGGTTACGGGCACCCGCTGGATGCAGGTCGCTGCCGATAGGTCTAAATGGCGGACAATGGGGGAGGCCTATGTCCTGCAGTGGACGTCCAAGGGCCGAAATGAATGAATGAATGAATTGCACATCAAAACAAAATAAGAAAGTGACAGACATTGTAACACGTGCAATGAACAAAACGAGCGGTCTTATCACTAATAGCGATATCTGTCATATACAACCTTTGGATAGAGAGGATATTAATATTTTAATGTTCTCATAATTATCTTGATAATTTATGTAATTAAAGTCGAAATTACTTCATTTGCCACAAATTCGACGCATTAAAATTTTTGAATGTGTATATTTTGATGTATAAACTAGTTGAAGTGCCGCGGCGCTGTCCACAGTCCACACCCTTGCACCCGTGGAAACTGTTCACTTTCCCGGACCATTATAACATAGGCTATGTCGGTATAGGCTATCCGATAGTGAAATATTTTTTTAAAATAGGTTGGGCAGTTTTGTGATTATTTTGCCTATATGCTAGCGGTGAACTCGATAGAAATGCTCACGCGTATAAGATCAGTTCGTATCTATCTGTCCGATAATTATCAGCAAAAATAATTATCTATTGGGTTGTGTAATAAATTCCCGCGTTTTCCCTAATAAGATTTATCTATATATCGTTAGCGAATTTTTTTGCCTCCTGGAACTTCCATTTCAAACGCCTGAAATTTAATTAATTCGAAAAATTGAAGCACATAGGTTTGCAGAGCAAGAAATGGGCTTGCGAATGCATATACTTTACCTAACCAAAACACAAAATTTCGGGAAAAAATAAAATACAAAAAACGCGGGAATTTATTACACAACCTATTACATAATTTCGAACCCTGACCGTGTACACATGGTACACTCATATACCCACATGAGTGAAGCCAGTGGTATAACTGTGCTTTTTTTATTTACTTAAAATGAATTATGCAAACACATTTACTGCAACATTGAAATAAAAATAACAACATTAAAAATATGTCAGTTTATCGTAGAAAGTTTTTTTTTTTTTTTCAATTATTTCTATATTTTTTACATTGTCATGGAAATATTGAAGTTATTGTAAACGGGAACGCAGGCCGTTGGGGATGAGGTGTAAGATGTTGGCTCGCAGGTTTGCCTATTGCACCAAACAAGAATGGGGTTCTTCAAGAGAGCTGTGAATAGGATTTTGCAAGGTCGGCGGCGCGCCCGCATACCCCCTGGTGTTGCAGGTGTCCATGGGCGGCGGTAACACTTACCATCATGTGAGACCGCTTGCTCGTCCGCCCTCTTCTCTATAAAAAAAAAAAAAAAACAAGTCACGGTAACACTGTTTAAGGCCTACTGCCAGACCTTCTATACGGGCGTCTTGTGGACGAGCCATACGCGCAGATCACTCGACGCGCTTGCGTGTCCAGTGTACAACAACGGATTCAGAATACTGATGGAGCTGCCTCGCTTCTGCAGCGCCTCGACTATGTTCGCGCAGGATTTTCACGCTTTCACGGATGGTTTTCACGCTATCGTGCGCAAAAAAGTCGCATCCCCTTTATATAGCACGTGTGCCAGCTGCTCCAACAGTGTCTTGAGGATGATAGCGGATAAATATGACTTTTATTATTAGGATTATTTCGCTGGGATGTTGATTAAGTTGATTATAATGTTGATCGTGTCGCTTTATAGATTTTTTAGGTTAACATCTTTTCATTTGTAGCGTTGACATAGTTTTATAAGTAGTTTTCTTCTTTTAGTATACTAACTTTTAGTATATACTTGCTGTGTGGGTCCGTGTTGTCCGATTGAATAAATAAATAAAAGTTGAACGATAATCTGTTCTTGGTAGTTTTTTGACTCCAAAATGACGGACTGAATTGACAGGAGGTAAATTTGTTTGACCGTCTTGCAAATGCCTCACTTTTAGGGCCGTAATGCTCTACATCTCTGCATTTTGGTTGATTGGTCTTTTTAAAATAATACTTCAAACCGGAAATCTATCTTTCATTGCTGATTGTATGTGAATGTGTGCGTGTTTGTATGTACGTCTGTTGACCAAATATATCAAACATTTTTTTTTTAAAATGACATGTATATATTCTATTTTGACTGTTTGATATCTTTATTTTCTATTTGGGAAAATGTTGAACGCTTTAAAGATAACTATCGAGAAAATCACTAAAATGTCTGTATTTTTCAAAATCTTTTTTCCTTTTCAGCTCCTAACAAACTTAGAATTCAATCCAAAAATAATGGTGCATACAATTATGAACGGAAAGAATCTAATGAGTTACAGGCGATGGAAATATCAGAAATTTACTCAAAATGCCAGTTCTTATAGATCTTAGTATAAATATAATGTTATATTGTTAAATAGATTTTGTATAATAATGTTAGAATTAATCGAAAGTACCTTTAACTGTTTCATTTACAGTTTGTACTATAAAATGTATTTTTATACTTCGTTTATATTTGTGAGATTATATAAGGTCCTACAAAAATAAACTGGAATAATATATCAATCAGTATAATAAAACTATTATATTTAACTAAAAAATAACTTTTTTTTTTTTATTAAATTAGAAATAAATAATTGGTGATGAATTTACTCGATATCTGCATAAACTATCCACGTTATGTAGTCGATATCTACATACGCGTACTCACTAAAGCCGCCATCAAACAATGGGCGGGTCAGGTCTGCGACGGGGCGTGGGCGCGCTTAAACGCGTTGTAATGTATCGACTTGTACGGGAGAAGTCACACGGGCACACGCGTCGCGGTCGGCGGCACTGTACCGCGGCACCGACCGCTGGGCGGTGAGAGAGAGCGGAACACGACGGCGCGCCGTCCCAACACACAGAGGGCGGGGCGTGGTCGCGGCAGTTGATTTTATTACAAACTTAGGAGTATTTAAGTATTACATAAGAACAAGATAAACTTGCTACGCCCTCTGTGTTTTTTTACCGATTTTTTTTTTATTTATTTATCTGTATCATGTTTTTATTACACGAGAAATGAAAACAAATAACATTGATAGTTAAAATAATGCAGCTTATTTCAGTTTCTTTTTATTTTTTATTCATTACTAGCTGTGCCCGGCCACGCGTTGCTGTGGCTGCCCTACAGATGGCGCTTACCCTGTTTTTACCCGTTTTTGGGTAAAAAGCATGTTTTTACCCTGTGATATGGAAACACGCGCGCATTCGAATGCAACGTTGTGTCAAAATTTCAAAGCAATCGGTGAAAAACTTTTGGAGATTTAAGATTTTGAACAAAAAAACGTGTACATTTTTATTTATATAGATTGTTATAAAATAGGTACTTTGAAATACATATTTCTTATTTTTGTTAGTGCTTTTAGTTAAATGGAACCAAAAGTAAGAGACTAAACGTATCGCTTGACATTTTTACTAACGATATAAAAGCTGGCGCAAAATCACGTCGCGCCCGGCGGGACGGGTCGCTGCGTGCCGGCGCCTCCCAATATGAAATGCACGTCGCGCCCGGCGGGACGGGTCGCTGCGTGCCGGCGCCTCCCAATATGAAATGCACGTCGCGCCCGGCGGGACGGGTCGCTGCGTGCCGGCGCCTCCCAATATGAAATGCACGCTCACGCCCCGCTGCCATCCCGACCAAAGGTACAAAGGTCAAATACCTCAGCGAGTGTCGACAGTGATGTGCACGTATAAATAAATTAATTTTGCAAGGTCGGCGGCGCGCCCGCATACCCCCTGGTGTTGCAGGTGTCCACGGGCGGCGGTAACACTTACCATCACGTGGGACCGCTTGCTCGTCCGCCCTCTTCTCTATAAAAAGAAAAAAAAAATCGCGTTATTTTTAATGTAAAAAAAAATCATCAGATATACATTAACTTTTATTAATATAATAGTATTAGTGTACTGATTGGGCATATTAAAGGTATACCTTATTGTCGACCTTATTGACTTTGATTAAGAATTTTTAATTTATTACTTCGTCGTTTTAAAGACTTGTTAAAGTTAAAGTTTTAAAGACGTGAAAGTTGTTCTAAAAGCCTTCTAAGATTTTGATAGTGTTATACCAATAGTCGTTATAATTTTTGAAACTTTTCTCTGTATTATGAAGGTAGAGAAAGATACAAAGATTTTCAAAATTTAAGATCAAACAGCGATTTGGACATATTTTTGAGCACAAGTTTATTTGATAAACACGTAAACCTTCAAACATAAACTAACAACGGGTGGCGCACAAGACCACTTAATTAACTGTTAGTAACTGCTAACGTCACTATCTGCATGTACCTACAAAATATATGTATACCAACATCCTCTTTTATGTATATATATAGATATAGAATTTTCTAAAATGAAAAGTTGTAAAGTGGTTGGCGCCACGTAGCAGTCCATTGAAAGATTTTATCACGGGCTGCAAGGTTTGTGATCGTTCTTCGCCTGCTTGGTTGACACTCAGAAATGTCATTTTATCGATATCCCTGTTATAGTTATCGATAATTATTTTTAATTAAAGTATTTAATTTTTGACATTTGATTGTCCACCTGAATTACGGTACAATTTATTTTAATATTATGTATTAATTTGTAAAAATGTTATATTGTCACAATTAAGAAGTGTTAAATTAAAATGGCTCTTAAGGTTTTACAATTGTTATTGTATTCTCTTGAAATATTTTCAAACGTTTAATGTCCTTGAAATATTTCAAAAGTAATATTTGAAATACATATTGTCATTTCAAATTGGGAATTAGGTTTAACAGTCCTGTAAAAACTGCACCTAACGATTTTATTACGTCGAGATAAGGTTGGAAATGCGACAAAATTTTACGCTTTACAAGATGTCTTCTTCATATACTTTCTTTTATACGTTTCAAATACCATACTGTTTCTGGTTTCGGATATATAAGGATTATTTGAAATTTTTAGACAATTTTCAAAATTATTCATAACTATTAACAGAAATCATATGGTAGAGGGTAGACAATCGATAAATACCCCCCGCCCCCGCCCGCCCCCTGCGTATAGTAATATACGAGTATGTAAATACAAATATAATTACAAGTATATAATTATACATACATATCGATAGTTGTAAGGCGAAAGGGCTTAACCGTCGTTGAACTTTAAATTGTATACCATATGCAAACATAAAAAAAATGTTTTGAAAGTAATATGTACCATATGTTGATTAAGCGCTTTCCCTTTAAACCGTCGATATTGTATGTATGCGGATCGGTGCATGGAAACATCAATCCACACTAAAATTACAAATCCGAAAGTGTTTGTGTCTGTCACTAAGTATTTATTTAGTCTTAAACGCTTAAGACTAAATAAATTACTGAACCGATTTCAATGAAATTTGACAAAGAAATCTGGATCCGGGATACTTTTGCGGGCAAAAGTATTAAATCTCCATTAATGTGACAGTTCTGGACTCTTGACATACACGGGATTATTTAGTCTGCAAACGCTTCCAGAGATTAAAATTAAATAAAAAGGTAAATTTTAAAAATGATTAAATTTACCTATAACTTACCTTTAACCATCAGGTGGACTGTCTGTGCCTTCAATGATTTTCTACTAGCCAATCCACACTTGCATTTTCAAAGGAAGGCAGTCGCAACATTGTCACTCTCGTGCCAACATTTGTCATTCTTGACCGATGTTCACATATATTGCAGATGTATCCCTTCACTTACCACCACCAGTCACTTACCACCAAGTGGATTGTCTGCTCGTTTATGGTTTAAAAAATGTAAATTTTAGAGAATTTGTCACTGAAACAAATTGTAATTGTAGAAGATTTTTATTGAAATCAATAAATGTTTTTATTACATAAATTTAGTGTTTTATTTTAAATAACTATGATTATGTATAACGTGTGTAAATTATACAAATTAATGTTATGCGTTTGGTTATACAAAGTCCTTAGTCAGTATTAATAATTATTTATTATTGTGTTTCTATTAGTGATGGGTAACTCCAGAGTTAATGAATCAAGAGTTGAATCCGCGAGCGGAGCACAATCCCTTAATTGTTCCATGGAATTGTTATTCATTCCGATTGCGGCGCCAATCGTGATCGTGAGTGTAATCGCGCATCGGCACTTGTCGCGGGGCACATTATCGAGATGCAATGATGGCATTGGTATAGGGTTCTTAATTTACATATACAAGTTTTTGTCTTGGAAAGCAGGAAATAACAGTGAATAGTTTTGAGAAATAATTAACAGCTGCTGAAAATACTGAATGAGCAGCAAATACTGAATAGGTAAGTTAGATTTAGGTTGTCTGGTGCCAATGAAGATATAGTAAAACTCTGAAGACTGGTGGCATTCTTAGTAATTTGAAATGATTTTTCACTTCAAACGCCGTGATACATATGCCAGTACAAAATCAACCAAGAGCAAGTACCTTACTAGTAACTGATGACGATTCAATACACATTCTAGTGAAAAGCATGACAGTTACTAGAATGGGCATGATGACGGATTTTGAAATCCGCTTCTATAATGTAGATTCACGTCTACTGTTTCCGAAAATAACATTATTTCAGCAATAAAATAAGTTTTAACGCAAATTATGCATTTTTTTTCTATCTACTTTGAATTATGCGCGAAAACACTCGCAGGTGTGATGGCGTCGCTTGTGACGTTACACCTAGGTAAACGTAGGTAGGTAAATCAATCGAAGTTCAAGCGACACGGTGATGTTCACTGAGGTGTGACGTCATTCGCTCTGATTGGCGTTTTAGTTAACATGGCCGAATGCAGTATTTTATACTTTTATTTTATTGAAAATATTATTAATCTCAATGTTTACATTAAAACTGGTTAATTTATTAGAATTCTTTCAACATATTTTTTTCTCTAAAATCATTTATTCTTTAATTCTTTAATACTGTCATCATGCCTATTGTTTCGTGAGTGCCAGACCACAAAATGTAGGCTCGTAAAGTTTTATGTTTCACGCCACCTACTGGCAAGACGTGATTGGCTGCCATACCAGTTCCCCTCCCCGCTTCCCCGGATAGGGACACGCACACGAAAAATCAATCGGCTTGCGATCTACTGGCGTACTATTAAAACACACTTCTGACTGGTAAAATTTGAAATCACATGCCAGTAGCACGCATTTTCAAGGTACTATGCTTTAATACGAGTCCAAAATAGGTGGTTTTGTTGATCATGATTTGCTGTTCATTTAGCATTTTTGTGCTTCTTGTTTAAATTGTTTACTACGACATGGGGTTCTTCAAGAGAGCTGTGAATAGGATTTTGCAAGGTCGGCGGCGCGCCCGCATACCCCCTGGTGTTGCAGGTGTCCATGGGCGGCGGTGACACTTACCATCACGTGAGACCGCTTGCTCGTCCGCCCTCTTCTCTAAAAAAAAAAAAAAAACAAGCCGTTAAATATTATGTGCGAGTAAAATTAAAATAAAACGTTACAAATACAGAAACTGGTTTGGGAATAAAACTTTATTGACGCTATTGATCCATTTGAACCCCCTTTCCCTTCCACTGTTCGTCCAACTTAACATCGCATTCTAAATCTCTCAAAGCGGATTTGATGTCAAATCCGAATTCTTTTCCGAATTTCTCGTAAGAGCGATTCAAAATCTCTTCTACGCCCAATTCGTGGAATTTCGTATTTTGTTCACGACATCTCGCTACCATATTGCGAATAGCCCAACACGCATTTTTCTAAAAAAGAAAGAACACGTAAATTAATTCTTCGGTTTGATGGCAGTATCAGTCGTCGACTTGAGCGCGACGACTATTTTGCCAATGTCACGTGTAAATAAATTTCAAGTAAAAATGGCGTCGCTCAGTAAAGCGATAGCAGGTTTACGAGGACAGCTGGACTCCTTGGAAGGATGCGAAAAACGCAGTCCTATGCTTTTATTTGATTATCACAAACATTACGCAGAAACATAATACTTTGAATTTTAATAATCTATCAGTATTAAACCATAAACTCCACAATACGTAATTCTCTTTAATGCATAACTCCACAACTCCACAGTATCTTTAATGAATCCTTATAATCCTTCTTAGGCGAATAAAACATCTTTTACAATGTGCACAATAGTCAGTGTATTTTCTTTGACAACAGTACAGATGGGGGGGGACTACGTTGACGAGGCACACGGGAGGAGGGCACCCCCGCACTCCCTCGCTTCTCCACCTGTGGCGCCCGCGCGCTAGTATCGACCTCGCAGTTCTCCCACTATCATTCATGTCGATACATTGAACTAGCACGGAGTAAAATCAAGAGGATTGTCCGAGAGCATAACGTGTGCACGTTGACTTGACTTTATATGCAATTTCTCAAGTAAATACAAATGACTGGTGTTATAACGGGTGACCCGTATATTTATCAAATAGGTACACTCACTTGTGAGCCACGACATGTAAATTAATTAATTACAGTCTGGGTTGAATCTGAGGTATTTCTATAATTATTTAACAATGTAGTCAGTCCGGTCGTGTCGGCTGAGAGCGAGCGAAAGAGGTCGATTGCGCAGAGGGCGCCCCGAACTGCGTTTGGTTACCTCATTAATGAAACTACGTTTTGTTACTACAACTGGGAAAGTTATTTGAGGCATGTTATATCTGTTGAAGAGCAATATTGGAAGAATTACGGATTAAAATTAAAAGATTGGGACGAATATTGGCTGATACCTACAGACGCGTACTCACTAACAGAAGCGAACGCAATCAAAGGGCAAATACCTGAGCGAGTGTGGATAGTGTTATGCACATACGACTAAATGAATCACAAATTATTTAATTTTAATGTAATAAACCGATCCTTACCTGAACATTGGCATTGTCTTGATGCACTTTCATGCACTCCACTATAGCTTCGGGTGCACCATTGTCTAGAAACTCCTTGCTGTGATCCGGTTCCCGCAACGTCAGCGCTGCCATACATTTTAATGTCAGCGCTGTGGTAGTGGCGTTACCCTAAATATAAATAAGGTTAATATCTACCAGTAACGGCGGGGCAGGGTGGGGCGCTTGCCCCCTGGCACAGGGACGAGTAAGTTTAATAACAGACTTCCTACTTTACATAATCTCTATTTAATATTATAAGAAAATTATATATGTACTTCTATGCGCTAAGTGAAAATATAAATAATATCTATATAATAAACATAAATGTAATAAAACGTATTTTCTACCAAATAAATATGTAATAATTAAGTAAAATAAATAATAATAATAATAAATTTGTTTGTATTGGAATGTGAGTACTAAATAGGTATTATATTCAGATAGATCTAACACATTCTGACGTCAGAGCGGCGTAAAAATGTTTAAATCTTCATACGTAGTCAAACCTATTTACTTTTTAAATTAAAATGAACTAATAATTAATTTAAAAAGTAAAATTAAAAAGTCTTAAAAATAAATTATTTTCAACAAATTGATTTTATAAAAATGTCAAATATAAAAAATAGGATAAGCCAATAGGTATAAATTTACTTCAATCAAATTGTTTGAGTTGCTATGCATCTCCCGGGATAAACTCCTGACTATGCCGTTGTCCACCAGTTCGCACTGGGTTCGAATTAGTGGAGACCCACCGCTGGGCACAGTTAACAAATGTATCATTAACAAATAATATTGTGCGCGTGCGCGGCAAGTTACAGTGATGTACCTATGCTTTATCAACATCTTTTTAAACCTATAACTATGCAATAAATTATTTAACTTTGACAAAATTACCAATTCGCAATATGTTCATTCCGAATTTCCAATTCACATTTACATCTACCACCGTACCACATACGTGTTTCGGTAGTGAGTGAAATATGCCGGAACCCATTTCCCATTCCATTCTATTCCATCCCCTCCTATCCCATCGAATAGAGAGTATAATGGAATAAAACAAACTTCTTATTCCATTTTATTTTCTACTCTCCATGCCCTCCCGGGAAGAATGGGGAGCGTAATGGATTGAGAAAAGTTCCTCCTCCCGTTACACTCTCAACTCTCCGGTTTCCAAACCCATTCCTAAATTTCCATAGGTAGACAGCGCATCCGGAGGCGTCGCAGGACGATAGTATACACTTAGCACCAAATAAACCAGATTGACTATTTGGTCATCTGGTACATTCTTACTACAAAAAAATGTTTTAACGAATTTATTTGTAACATATATTAAAAAAAAATACTTATTTATCACAACACAATACACAAAACAATAATAGTAATTATAAAATACTAAGTATGCTTCAAAGAATCAATGTGCGAATGTTAATATTAAACAAAAGATAATAATAAGAGGTCAATTGCTTGAGTGGTTAAATTATTTAAAGAATTAATTTTTAATACACAATTTTAACAGTCAAGTTCCCTCTTAACCCATTTTAATAGACAATTTTAAGAGTCAAGTGCACTCTTAACCCATTTTTCCAAATAGCTCGAATGGCCCCACTAACAACATTTTTGTAACTTACTGAATGTCGACTCAACAATGACACAATGATGGGCACTATGCCAGTTAAAACCAGTTGTCGTTTCACGTCATCGTTGCCGGCCAACGCTGTAATTCTAAAAACAAAAACATAGTTGATATAACCGTAACGAGCCCTTTATCGTCCATTGCTGGTCATGGCCCTTCACATGCACATTATTTTGTGCAGAGGAATAAATCTAAGCATAGAAGCGTTCTAAGTACAGTTCCTTTTGACTTCTCTTCCCAGTGTCTTAGAGTACTTGGAAACTAAGCTCTAAACTGAGCACTGTAAGGTCTAAGTGTTAGATAATTTTCTATTTATATTCGGTGTTTGGGCATGAGTCATGAGCTAACCGAAGAGGCGGATACACCACTACGGTAGCTGCGAGCAATTTTATCAACTACAAACTTCAATACCGCAGGTAATCAGTATTAATAAATATTAAGTACAGGGTACACATTTAATTTATTAAGTACACAAATACAGGGTAGTTGTGATTGTGTGTGTGTACCGAGTCTGTTTTTGTCCCCCCCCCCCCCCCCCCTCGTCTCTCTTCCCCGTGAGCTTGATGTCTTCGGAGTGCTGGATACCAGATATTACGGAGTCTTAGATTCAAAACCGCAGTTGTTGACGAAACGTTTGAATGAAAGAGAAGAGATTCCAGAAGACCTCGGCCAAGTAGCCCGGAAGATTCAATTAATATAGACACCGGCCGAGAAAGCCTACACTCCACTATAAGTATTAATAAAATTAAGACTTTGTATACAAATTACACACGTGACTTCAAAATGCGAAAAGTCTAAAATAATATAAAGAATCGGTTATTAAACTGTCGCTAGACCTTCAAATGTCAAAAAGATATAACGAATGTGCTGCTAATGATGTACTATTCTTATCTTTCAAGTTCGACTTTCGGCAAAAGACAGATCAGTCTCTCTGCTGGTCCATGGGTCTGAAAAGAATTCTTAACAGCACCTTCCAATGTACAATAATGAACTATTTTAAAACCGGCCGTAAACATGACGTCAGTCGTTGTCTATCGATTGTATAATCATTAAAAATATGTTACCATGACAATCTAAACACTGCCACGCAACGAATATATATTTGATCAATAACTTTCCCTATCATGCAGATTCCATCTTTCAGAAGTAAGAACTGATGAAAAAATGTCAACAACACAGAAAGGTGATTACTTATCATTCGGCACGAAAAACTACGGTCTGGCTACTGTAAAACAATGGCACAAACACAACATGGAAGTGTTGAAAGGAGATATCATTGGAATCACCGATGACAATACTTCAATAACTAAAAACTGCATAATTAAAGTTAATCAAACTTCCTGCAATGATTTCAGCGAAAGTACAGACCAGCTGAAACATCGTGCTAGACATATCAACTATTGGAAAGCCGAATTGGAAAGAGCTATAAGAGATATCGATGCAGAAATAAATGTATTAGAGGGTCAAAGGCAACAATTGAAAAATGCTATGGACACTTTGAAAATACCCGAATATATTACTGAAGAGTGTCTAGACGTGAGGTCGAATAGAATGCAGTCCGATTTAGTTTGCGATGGACCACAGGAGGAACTATTTGCCGAATCAGTTTTGATTGAAAACGTCAAAAGACTACATCGAGAGATGTTAATAGACATCGAACATCAAATGGAAATTAACGTCGCAGCAAAAACTGCATTAGAAAGAGATTGGAGTAATAAATACTTGGCTTTCAAATATGAGAGTGAAAATTCTGATCTTCAAACGAAGTCCGTCAATGTTAAAGAGTCAGCTGGAGCTACAAGACTATCTGAAGGACAGTCAGATGTTCCATTATGGGAGCATTATACGGTTTGTACTCTTGATCAGTTCAAGAATGCGATAGATAGATCTAAAGCTTTAAGAGCTAAAGTGGATGCGGTTCTAATCAATACAGCGAGAGATCTTCGCTCTCAAGACATCAAAGTGAATAAAGCTCTAAGCGAGAGAATTGCTCGCACTCAACAAGTAAAAATCGAATTGGAAAATCAAATGCGTTTGACGCTAGCGAAAATTGCAGAAACGGAAAACATTTTAGAGACATTACACGAAGAAATGCTGAAGGTATCCCAAAGATTACAAGTAGCACAGACAAGACTGAATACAAAACATTGTCGACCTAACATAGAAAACTGTCGTGAAGGTTCTTTAATAGGTCTTATAGAAGAAGTGAGGGATTTGAACGACAGCATGAGTCTACTGCAGAAAAGATCTTTGGAAACTGAAAAATTGAGAGCTGATTTGATCCATGAGAGGTCTATGTTGGAAAATGAAATTACGGTGAAGAATAAAACGTTACATACTGATAATGAGAGGTGCATGTTTTTGCGATCGCATTTTCAGTCTGCTGAAAATCTGTGTGGTTTTTAGTCAAGTATAGAAAAACTTTTGCGCAATCAAACTGCACTAAATAAAGGCTTTATTCACATAGCTATCGGTTGCGCAAAAAAGACGCAGTAATAAACACATTTGGTTAAGATATCGTAACTTAATTATGGATTTATTTAATGTTTAAACAATGTCATTAGTAAACTTTAATTTTGTTAATAGATATTCTTGAATTGTAATTTTGCATTTGCATGCCAGTATGGTTAAACTACTCGTAAAACTTGTGCTGGTTAGAGTTCAATTATTATTATCAACAACAATGTAACAAAGTTTTACGCAAATAAATAAATTGATAAAATTTCGCACAAAAAAATAAAGTTGCATGCAATAATACTCACAACTTATCAGCCTGCTGTATTACATCGCTGCTGTCATAATTGTCAGCAA
Organism: Sesia apiformis; assembly: GCA_914767545.1. Classification (NCBI taxonomy): domain Eukaryota; kingdom Metazoa; phylum Arthropoda; class Insecta; order Lepidoptera; family Sesiidae; genus Sesia; species Sesia apiformis. Next base: position 10,151,131 of record OU611971.1, read on the forward strand.
GTACTGTAAACAGTGAACCGACACCATGCATGGCCACCATAGAGCATAGCTCGTGACGTACTAACAGTGTTGCCATAGTCAACATTATATCAGCAACTAGGCGGGTTTTTGCGTTTTCTAGGAATAACATATTATCATTACAACTCCTGTTTCATATGAGCTTGTATTGTCCCACTGCCTTCCCAATAAATTCGGGCCGTTTGTGAAATAATGAGTAGAATTTTACTATTTGACGTCTAAATTAACGTTTTTTTTGGGGAAAAAACATCAAGTTCAGAATAAGTCGTAGAACATTGTAGAAATTCAGTGTTAAGAGGGGTACGGAGATTTTTTATTTGCCATGTATATTTTTATTCAATCCTGTATATTTCATTGAGCCATATATGCCGCAAAACCGATAACCGATCGGGGGTGACGAGTCCTCGAATGGAGACCGCGTACCGCCCCACGGCCAGGTGGACTGACCACTTGAAGGAAGTCGCCGGTAGTGGATGGATGAACTGAGCGGAGGACCGTGTGTAGTGGCGGTCTTTGGGAGAGGCCTGTATCCAGCAGTGGAGGGACACAGGCTGTTCATATTTAACACTGAGAGACACATATTTCATAATACCGAAGCATATCCATATCATCATACACTGTTGAGTTTGGTGACCAGAAATGGCAGCACCTATATAAAAACCTCATTTCCTCATTGATTCTCGGGCACGTTTCTATGTATATATTATCTTTATTCACAAAAATCCTAATAACTTTACACAGTTATTACAAAAATAAACTTACCTTCCAACATTTTAGTGAGTGACTCTAACATTTGCACTCCCATTTCCTTCGCGTGTTCGTGTGCTTTACCAAATTCAACTCTAACGTCATCGTCTAAAGTAAATTTTCGTATTACTTGAAGAGTTTCTGTCATTAGCTGAAAGAAAATACTCATTTGAGTGTTTTTATTGACTAGAAGATATGATCCCTGTCTCAATTTCCATTTTTTTATGGAAAAAAGGCGGAAGATGAGCATGCAGTCCCCCTGATGGTAAGTGGATACTGTCTTCCATAAACATTCACGATACATGCCAACATTAGTTCAGAATGACAAACATTGGCGCGCCCCGGATGCGCTGCTTGCTTTTGGAGATATAGGCATGAATTTGGAGAAAGGATTGAGAGAATGGGATGGGATGGGAATGGGTTCTGGCATATCTCAATCAGTACCGAAACACGTGCGTACAAATTCGGAATTACAATTACGAATTTGTAGAATAGATATGTCAAATTTTCATATCACTTAATTCAGAAATCAGAATTCACTTAATCTTAATTCAGCGGGAATACATCTGACACATCCCTGTATATACAGTTCTACTAGCTATCGGAACTTACCTTCACATTCTTGCCAGTTTTGAGTAGAGTCTTTAAGTTTGCAGCAATGTTTTCCGCGAAAAGCCTCTGCCGATTCATCTCGTGCTTCGTACAACACACTCCAGTCCACCGTAAAGTTGCTATTCGAACGTCTTCACTGTCTATATTATCTAGTAAACTGAAAATAAATTTTTGGAATTTCCATTTTTGGTTTTGTCCGGATGAAAAAAAAAACCTTGAACTGCAATAATCGTAATCAGCCCTTTTAGCATCCACTGCTGGACATTGGATCTCCTCACGCACATTGTCTTGTGCATGAGGGATGTATGGCATTAAAACATCAGGCTAGCCAAGCGGGTTGGTGGGGGGGGGGGGGGTCCACTGTATCCCTCAGTCGCCTTTTAAGATACCGACGGGAACAGATGGAGTGATTTTATTCCAAAGCCGGCTAATACCACACAGCACAATAAAATACGTTTATTCGTGAACAAAAGTGCAGTTTTTGTATCTCACGAAGGCGGGTTATCCTTGTTTGTAATGGTGCAACTTAATTACATGTGTAGATACTTGTGTGCGTGGAACGCACACTCCCGCCAGTAGCGCTAGCAAACTAAGCTTAAGAATATTTTTATTTAATTTAATTTTTACTAAAATAAACGTAAATAGAATATACACGAGGTCTTGCGTTATCACAGGGTTAGTGTTTCTGTGTGTATATTTTATATGATTGTATATGTACATTTGTATATTATGCTTATATAACGTCCTATAAAAATATCTATTATATCTAAAATGTATTTCATGATTTTTTATGTTTTATGAATACACTTGTAAATCGGAAGACATCGTGAGCCGAACTGAGCGTTTTCAAGTTTACACACACTACAACAATGTACATGTAAGAGCACAACCACCACTAAGCGTAACCCGCCTTCAATGAAAGAACTATACATTGTTGGAAACATTATTAATAAATGACCGTTTCTCTATGTCCCGTCTCGTGGACATACAAATATAAACAAACAATGTATACCAACAAGCAAACAAGAAGTACGCAAAAGTTATCAGAACATCAGTGAATTACTCAAGACTAATCCATACAATTTACATGAACATTTTGGACCGTGTCTATTGTCTAGATACATTACGAAAACATTGGCCATCGGCTAATCCGGAAACACCCGGACGCGTCATCCACATCTATGAATTACCGTACCTCTAATTGCATACTTTATTACGAGATAAATACAAAGCTTTATGAACATGTCGCGAGTCAGTGCAGAGAAATATATAGAGCTGTTATTTTCCCTTGAATAACCAATGACATTATATCTTTAATAAACAAGTCACTATATTGCTAGATAATCGTCTTATATTTTTTCTACTTAGGTTTTATGTATTTATGTTTTCTTATATTTAAATATATCAAAAAATAAATACCTACATTAATGTTGCCTACTCTGTGCCCGTAAACCTGGAAGGTTTGTGCAGTCACTGCACATTCGTATATCAACTTAATTATTAAAAATATGACTATAGTACATTATTGGTTTGTTATTTTTTTTAAAATGATTATAATTCACGCAACACATCAGTCACAATAATGAAGCCACCAATCGTACAGATGAGCCGGCTCCTCACGCTCGTCACCTCACGATACGGGCTGCTCCAGCGCAGCGTTAACTATAACTTATTAAGACTATGTGACTTATGACTTATTAAGACAATATCTCAATCGAGATTGACAAACGGCAACTTTGTCAATCGAAAATGAAATTGCGGAAAATATAGACTTCGGTGTCTTAATACGAGTTTTCCAAAGGCTAGAGAAGTAAGATTTTATTAGAAAAGAATATATTAAATAAATGATTATTATTTCATTTTTTAGATTACTTTGCTTATTACATTACTTATTAGATCTTAATGTAGTATTTATGAATTCGTCGTTTGTCGAAGATACCCGAATAATATTCCCGATGGCCAATGTTTTCGTGCAAGATCTGTACCTACTTTATAACTATGTCAAGTTTCATTAAAATTGGTCCATTATTCAGACAGTCAGACAAAAATCTCCTAAATTATTGTTTCAGGCTCTGTATCATTTATACTTTACAGACGACGGCTTTGTTACGATTTTGTAGATGATGTGATGAGAACGTTGTGTAACGTTGCTTTTGAACATCTGATGATAAGTGAACGTTATTATAGATTTTTTTTTAAAATAAAATTTGGAGTAGACAGACGTTCGACCTACACGGTGGTATGGCTACCACTGTTCATAATGATAAGTCCAACACGTGAAATAAAATAGGAATTAATTTAGTGACACCTGAATTTTTGAACATATATTCTGCTCTCCTAAGAGAAACATTATCAACAAAACCATAAATACATTATACGTATTCGAGAAACAATGAACAGAGAGAGTAAATAATAATTATTATTTATTAGAACGTATTGTCGAACATTTCACACGTGCGGTCTATGGAACCACTATACGCGGGGGACATACAACGCTCTTCGGCTCCAGTATAATAATGGGTTCAGGGTGGTGATGGGGCTGCCACGTGACTGCAGTGCTTTAGCGATGTGTGCTAAAATGACAGTTGATGACTTCTTTGCTTCCCTGCTGGCGTGAATCCGAGCCAGCTCCAACAGTGCCCTGAGCGCCATTGCAGCCAGGTGAGACAGTCCAATGCTGCTATCAATTATAGACACTGACTTTTTAGAATCTCAAAAATGAAATCAGATATAAAGAAGGGAAATGTTTTATTGCTTTTCGAAGTATTTCTTTCGAAGTATATGCTTTCGAAGCTGCGACAATCGATACACTTTTTCATGTGATGAAACCTTTGTGTGAAGCATTCAGGCCACACTTCTTTAGGCACCTCTTCACCAGCCGCTACTGCCTCTTCTGCATTCATAAAACGTATTCCTCTGAGTTTATCCTAAATTTTAGGGAATAGATAAAAATCAGAGGGTGCAAGGTCGGGACTGTATGGCTGTACATTCGCATTACTCGAAAATTGCTTCGTTTGTCTAGCAGCAGGGGTATTGTCATGATGGAGGATCATTCTGATTCGTGGGCGTCGTTCTTTCGACTTTTTCCAAAACAGAAGGTAAGCAGCAGCTGTTCAAATACCAGTCTGCAGTTACTGTTCTTTTATTTTGTAAAGTTATAGTAGCAAAGTGGCGCGATCTGCCAAAGAGAGAGGTAATTAATCATCTTCTTTTCAGCACTCCATCTTCCCTTCACTTTAGTTGGCAACTCTTCGCAAGGAAAGACCCACTGCACAGATTGCCTCTTAGTTTCAGGCTCATACCAGTAGGTCCCCAGCTTTTATTACCTGTTACTATATCATAAACATCTTTTGATTGACCATTGTCTAATTCTTCAAGCATTTGAAGTTTAGAGACACCATTCCACGTGGCATTATTTTTGAAATTCACTCAAATTGTAAGGAATCCATCTGGCACAAAGTTTCCTTACCTGTAGGTGATCGCGTAAAATAATTTGAATTTGACTCATACCAATACCTAATGATCCCTGCTTCAATCATGAGCCGCACAGTTTTGATTTTTCCTCTGTCACCACATCTCAGGAGCTTCTCTAACATCGTCACTGAGGTGGGTATGACCACGTTTAAATTCACTGAACCAGTTATAAACAGTGGCACTGGATGAGGCTTCATCACTACATAACTTGAGTAGTGATAACTTAAGTCTTACATAACTTTGTTTCTGGTTTAGACAGCAATAAAAGTCATAAAAAATAATTGAACGAAAATGTTCTGTTGTTAAATTCATTTATCCGCACACTTAGTTTTCAAATTGGCGCCAGAACTAAAAAACAAATGACAGCTTTGACAATTCAATGGCGTTTGACAAGCAGAGTTCCATTTTCAAAATTCGAATTTGTCCTTTTTCTATAGTATTGTGTAGTAGCCAGTTCTAAGAACTTTTAGTTTGACCTATCATATACTTCTTGCTGTAAACCTTTCAAATAGAAAATAAATAAATAAAATTAAATAGTGATCCTTACCTTTTTATCAGATCTACGCCTTTCTGATCTAACAGATCGGGGTGTGTATCCATTAAAGCTGTCAGTGTGTTCAAAATGGTGACCATGATTTCTCCATTCCTATCTGTTGGCTCTTGAAGATGTTTCTTATGGTGTGTGTCTAGCAAATCTATTAGAATTGTGTATGCTCCATCTTTTCCTGCTTTCACCCTATGTGCTAAATCCTTTTTGCATTCTTCCTAGAAAAAAAAGTTCATTTATACATTTGTAAAAAGAATGGATAATGTTTCACACTACTCTGCACTTCGGGGCTCAAATTAGACATTATTAAACAATTATTAAACATTATTAATTATCAAATTAAAACAACTGGTATTGGGGAGAAGGGTTTGGAAGTGAATGGAGGAGACCTTTGCCCAACAGTGAGACACAGTATTAAATTCAGTATTAAAAAAAAATATTATTTGTGTATATTATTTCTATTTATATTTTAATGAAAATTGAACCTGCATTGCAATTTCTGTTAAATCTAATGATTGACTGTTGGAAAATGCCACATTTAAGTCTGCATATTGTGCAATTTCTGGTGCAAAGATGTTTAAATAAATAAATAAAGACAATTAGGTATACAATGTGCCATTGATATAATGCAAAAGCTGAAAACAGATTGTTCAGTATCAAGACTGGAATTGATTCTACAGCTCAGGTTTTTATTGTTCGTTTCTAGTATAACTTTTAATGTACGCGTGTAATGACCGGTTGTTATCCTGTACTGGGTAATAAGCACTACAAACATTTTAGATAGAACAATAAAATTTCATTGTTTTATTTCCTAAATTTGTGTTTCAGGTTTTGCATTATTCAAGTGGCATAACTATTATAGGTATGTCATACCTTCAGAATATCCAATTCTTTTAAAATGTATTCATCATCACACTCATTACTACTGCATAATTCCTTCAATTTATGAACAACTATGGTCACCAGATGGTCCTTGTCAGCACTGAGGACCAGGTCTTTTATTATGTTTGATAGGTCTACACCCTGAAAAAATAAACCAAAAAATATATTTTATGTTAATTAAGCCTTTTCTATTATTGTCATTATTTTAAAAAAAATCAATCAAAAGCACTAAGTATCTATACAATGAATATGAGACAGACATTACCACAAATTACACATTAATTACACTTTCAACTGCAATATTATAATGTTATAAAACAAGACTGTTATTAGTAGTCGTGAGGACTAAAGGTTTTAGACACAGTATAGAAATTAATTCTTAGCAGATTATGTTGTTTGTACTTTATGAAGTATCTAGATTTTTTTTTTTGTAGAAGAGATGGCAGACGAAAGCACAAGCGGTCCACATGATGGTAAGTGGTCACCACCCATGGACACCTACAACACCAAGGGAGATGCGAGTGCGCTGCACACCACAACCGAAATATGTTGTGGTTGCATACCACAACATATATTAGTTGTTTCTGAGGAGTTTCCTAGATCATCATGAATCGTAAAAGGCTGTGAGTAAGAATGCAGTGTGCTTTTGAATGTAGCATCCCCAAAATATTCTTTAACATTTTTGTCTCTTAACACATTTTTAGCTTCTTCTGAACACAAGATTAGTATTCTAGATTTATCAGTGATATAATCTGCTAAAAGAAATGGTTTAAATTTATACAGAATTTTAATGTCTTGTACATTATCATAAACTAGCTTTTTCCCTTGTGAGTCTGCTTTTCTATTTGCATAGAGTTGTTGATCTGAGTATGCAAAACTTTGCAAATTGTTCTGCAGAGGAAGTAACTATTATTTTTATGTTGAGTAAGGCTAATGCCACTTAATTTTTCACAGCATCAGATAAGCAAGTGTCTTTGTCTCTATTTACTACATGGTCAGTACTTGTTTATATTTTACCATCCTGGAAAAAATAACACTTTGAAAATCAAGTACATAACACTGAAACACACAAATAACCAGTAATAACCAGGACGTGGCACAATTCAGTGTGTAGCCATTGTACATACAGATTGCTGCTCTACCCTTTCTATTTGAAAATTTGTGCTGTTCCAGCATGTATTCAAACAAATCGAGAACCTTTCATCTATAACAATATTAAATACAGCTTATGTTTACTTGTACTGTAAGTGAATCTCTACATTTGAATTTTCATTGTCTGCTACAATGCCATCGGCTGGAATTTTAAAAGATGCAGTGTTTAAAGTATTGGTAATTTACATCAAATTTTCACCACCTTTTCATTTAATTACATTAAAATCCTTATGCACATCCATTTTGTTTATATAATATAAATATAATAAAATCAATTAAATGACATCAATAACAAATGCCCTTTGTGTGACATTGATAGATAAATTATAAATAATTAACAGATTTATTATTTAGTGGCCAGTAGTAAACACTACACTTCTAATACATATGAAATAATTTAATCATCATCATCATCATCATCTCAGCCTTTAGACGTCCACTGCTGGACATAGGCCTCCCCCATTGTCCGCCATTTAGACCTATCGGCAGCGACCTGCATCCAGCGGGTGCCCGCCACCTTTATGAGGTCGTCTGTCCATCTAGCAGATGGATGTCCTCGGCTTCGTCCGCCGGTACGTGGTCTCCATTCGAGAACCCTTCTGCCCCATCGGCCATCGGTTCTTCGAGCTATGTGCCCTGCCCACTGCCACTTCAGCTTGCTAACCCGAGAGGCTATGTCGGTGACTTTAGTTCGTCTACGGATCTCCTCATTCCTGATTCGATCACGTAGGGAAACCCCGAGCATAGCCCTCTCCATAGCTCGCTGTGCGACAGTGAGCTTATTTATGAGGCCCATAGTCAGAGACCACGTCTCGGTGCCGTAGGTCATCACTGGCAACACACACTGGTCGAAGACCTTCGTCTTCAAGCACTGAGGTATTTTGGACGAGAAGACGCTGCGTAGCTTCCCGAATGCTGCCCAGCCGAGTTGGATTCGTCGATTGACCTCTTTCTCGAAGTTGGACCTACCTAGTTGGACCGTTTGGCCTAGGTAGACGTACTCGTCAACAACTTCGAGAATCGAGCTCCCAACTGAAACTGGGGTGGGCACGACATGGACATTCAACATGATTTTCGTCTTGTCCATGTTCATTTATGTTCCATGTTCATAATAATTTAATATTATGTGTATATAGTAAAATATGGTCAGTACCAAATTGTGGGGACACGAGGTATTAAAAATCCTCGTGGGTTCGCCCACATGTCGGGTTCGGTTGTGGGGACATAAGTGCTAAACGCTCTTGAAGAGCCCCATGTCGTAGCTTTACAGAAAAACTTCAGTTAGTACTTAATTTCACAACATTTGGGTACGCAGTGTAGTGCCTTGAAGACCGCACTGTACGCAGCGACTCATTCCTTGGAAGTACGGATGAACCGCACGACAATGACGGGGGGTGTAATGGGAAAAACCCAAGTTCGCATCAAATTGAACAGCTCTTCATGGAATGCTAAATTACCACAATGGCTACGACATTTATAGTGCTGGGAATCTTTATACTTGAGCTTCAAACTGAGCTACAGCATCTTTTACTGCTTCCTCAGGACTCATATCTAACTCTTCCATATTTTCCTTCACGATCTCGTCGTATGTCTCCTGAGTTATTACACGAACCATTTTTGGTGAATATACTTCAATTTTAACGCAAGTTTTATACAGGAATGTTAATATTTAACAAAAAAAAATGAAAATATTAACACATGCGGGAAATTTACGAACAAAACAAGAATCGGTCTCTTTAGGAAGATGTCAAGTCAACGTCATCTGTGACATCTGTGTGATATTCTGTAAGCTATTTTTTTATACATAATTTATTGGACACTGACTTAGCTATTGGTCCACACACAAAAAATATTAAAACAGAATTGTTTTTATCACGTCCAGTCGATGCAGTCCCATCAAAGTGGGAGTCGCCTATTAAGTAAAAGTCGGTCATGTCTAATAATATATATGTCTTTATTTGCTTTAATTTATTGTATTCCATTTAATATTGTCAAAGAATGTCCCACTGAAGCAAATTAAATCTTCTTATCTTCATTTGAATTTACGAGAACAATCAGTTTTTGAACGTTATTTCGATGACGCATACTGCTGTAATAAGACGTGAATAAATTTCGTTTTTCCCTACGCTTAACGTTTTGCACGCAAATTGTTCTTTTTAGCATTTAAGTAGACATTAGGATTTAAAGATGAGTTTTCTCGGCAAGCTGTTTGGTGGGAAGAAAGAAGAAAAGGGTCCCACGACCCTTGAAGCGATACAGAAGTTACGCGAGACTGAAGAGTTGTTGTTGAAAAAACAGGAGTTTTTGGAGAAGAAAATCAGTCTAGAAATACAGACAGCTAGGAAGAATGGTACTAAAAACAAAAGAGGTATGTTTTAATCTAAAGAAATTAAAAAAGATAATTATTACATGCATGTTACTGATTCAATAATTATCCTTTGTTGACACATACATGACCTTGTTTATTCATAATGTTTCATATTAGTCCCACTCCTTGTTTGAGATTATATACTAACTCCGTTCATCTATTATTTGTCAGCAGTCTGTCTTTATGTATGTTTGGTAAAAAGTCAATCTATACCTAGTTATGCGACCAGAACGCACAGTCAGCATAAATGCAGCTGCATCCCAAACCGCTTAGTTAACATGTTTAGCAGATAAGGCCCTCGGGCATAGTTATAAGAAATAAGAATTAAATTAGTCTCATATCGACCATGTAACGAATCGTTCGTCTATTATTTTAATATTTTGTCTTTTCAAAAAGACCTAATCCCGCTCCCGTGTTTTGACTGGCGCAGTCGGTAGGATATCGGGACGAAGACTTCGCCTGTGAGGACTAGAAAATCGGTCCGAGTGAAAGTTTTCGTGCGCGTTTTTACACGTTTTTCCGGTATCCACGAACCAAATAAATAGAGTCATTGCGGAAAGGGCAACCACCAGCTATAATCGGATGGAAATACCTTTAATAAGAAAGGAAACTTATTTTTATTATAAGATTGTTGCCTTACCTATTACCAACCCTCCTACAAACAATACCTTCTTAATCTTGCCAAAGTATCCTTACCTAATTGTGAAGGAGTTAAAAGCTAAGTCGCTGGCGTCACCATGCCAAATGATGGATGAAGGAATGTACCTGTGTTACGAGGAACAAACTATATTACCCATTGAAGACACTTGCATACTTGAACTTATGAGATATGCTACAAACTCCACATGCTTGCAAATCCCAGTCGAATTCGAAAAGGTAAAGATAGAGCCTATCCAGGCAAGGCGTTGGATAATATACACTAAATTACCCACTGAACTTACCAGGACATGTGAGAATGAAGTTCTACGTCATACACTACAGGGAACATATTTAATGACAATAGATGACCAATGCGAGTACAATATTTCAGGACATTATCTGCGAGAACACAACTTCAAAGGGGAAAGATTATTTTACCCGAAGCTTCCTATGGTGAACTTGCCAGGGAAAACAGATATGTCTACGAAACAAAATAGAGCACCCGTAAAATTGGATGACATCAACTTAAGCGATTTAAAGATGTTAGAATACATAGTGAAAGACAGCAATAAGCCAAGTGAGAGCATAGTAAATACGGATAGTGTTAGCGTAGGAACTATTATATTATATGTTATGTTAATTTTAATTTTATTTTTATATATTATAAACAAATATAAATATACAATAAATTGTAAAGGTCGAAATCATCTGCCGGAAAATTGTCCTCCAAATGATTTCGAACTCGGGGAGGGAAGAGTTATGCGACCAGAACGCACAGTCAGCATAAATGCAGCTGCATCCCAAACCGCTTAGTTAACATGTTTAGCAGATAAGGCCCTCGGGCATAGTTATAAGAAATAAGAATTAAATTAGTCTCATATCGACCATGTAAGGAATCGTTCGTCTATTATTTTAATATTTTGTCTTTTTAAAAAGACCTAATCCCGCTCCCGCGTTTTGACTACCTATATTCTGAATCTATTACTAAATATGAACTAGAATAGAATAGGGGATAGTTTTGAGGTACATTACTGTTAACTTATTCTCAGTTATGTGTAATATGGTTTTAGATATCAATGTCTCATGTTTTATATTTTATGTGCTTAAAGATTGTGGTATGTCTAAACTTGTTTCTAGAAACCGGCACTTTTACATTTTCCATAAATATCTTAACTTGATGTCGCCTATGCTACATTTGGCTAACTTTACAGGACTATTTAATAAAGAATTTTTTACACATCATTAGTTACTTTGTGATAAAGTTACTTTATCACACTTTTGTTTTTGTGTTACTTAGATAGTTATTTTGTGATTAGCTTTCAATATCCACTGCTGGACATAGACCTCCTCAAACACATTGCTGTGTAACTATGTTACTGTGTTAAACACATAAAATCCTGTGACTATATATTTGTTTATTTTTGTCATCAATATTTTGGTTAGCCTTAACCTTAAAATGTAATGAACCTCGAAACCTTAAATTAACCGTTTAAGACTCAAGCTTTTAACATCCAGAGTTTAAGACCATCAAATGTTAAAAATTTGGACTGTAACACATACAAGCATTTAATTATTGTCTTAATAATTAATTGACACTCACTGAGCATTTGAACATCAAGCCTAAATTAAAGAAACATAATTTTATTTGATGGCAATAATAAATTCAGAATTGCCATAATTTTACGATAGTTATTATTTCTGAGACACCTGCACCTATAGTCCTGGAATGAGTTAAATGCGCGAGGAAGGAATGTGACCGTTTTATGTCACTTGTTTTTAGTGTTGTACTACAATGATCTTAGTGAAAGATAGGTAAAAGTCGAGATTTTTTATTTAAATATCGTGGTCAAAAATAAAACATAACTATGTAATTATAAAAAACGTCACTTATTTTTTACTATTTTTATTTACTTTCATTATTTATTTATTTATTATTTATCATACATTAGATAATATAGTAAGTAGGTATACATATTTTTTAGTTTTAAATAGGTATTTAATGTATATTCAGTTTTGAAAAATAAAGTTACTAAAAAACAAAAAGAAAATAATACAAAAATTACTAATTGAGAGAAATATAAAAAAAAAACAATATTATAACAACAAAAATCTACTACGCATTACATAATTAATAATAATAAAATAACTTAAAAGACTATCATATTGTTTTGAATGAATATTAGTCACTACAATCATCACTTGTAACACCTGATGCAGACAAGTCAGAATCAGGTTTGGTCGCTCATTTTAACAAGTAAGTATAGTAAAAAACTACCCAACACGTGTTATATTGATGACGAAAGAGAAACAATAGAAAGCGAGCAAGCGCTTCACTAAACTAGCTAGCACAAGTGCGGTGAGACGGCTGGGAGGGGTGTGCTCGTGTCCCCACACCTCACACCGCGCGCGTATTTAGCTCATTCCGGGACAGTAGTTTGGTTCCTGAACATAGGACAGTAACAAATGCTAGAACCGTCCCGGAAATCCCAGGGACCTGGCAATCTTAAATAGTTGTACTTAAGATTCCCCTCACTCTCAATATAGCACCTATAAAAAAATCCTCTTTTCCAACAGTGGCAATCGCAGCTCTCAAACGCAAAAAGCGCTATGAGCAGCAACTCAACACAATTGACAAGACAATCACACAAATAGAAGCACAGAGGGAGACCTTAGAAGGAGCCAACACTAATGCACAGGTCCTTAACACTATGCGTGATGCGGCCAGTGCTATGAAACTTGCACATAAGAATATGTAAGTATTTTTCTTTATTAACTTTCTGAAACTATAACCAATGCATTCCTCAAATGGAGGCCACTATATGCCACATATGTGTGCCAGATTAGAATCATTGTTACGTACAAAAGTATTCTCTAAAACTTTCATAATGAAGAAAGGGTTGAGAAAATGCAGAGGGAAAGGATAGGAATGGGCTATGGCATATCCCACTCACTATCGAAACACATATATACATTGGGGGAATACAATATAATCAAATCATTCATTCGACATAATGCATCACAACACGCTAACTAGCAGGACAAAGCCTTCTACTTATATGTATAGATTATTGGAAATATTTTCATTCAAATTTTTTATTTATTACTGTATTTTCTAGTGACGTAGACACAGTGCACGACATAATGGACGACATTGCGGAACAGCACGATGTCTCGCGCGAGATCACAGAAGCCATCAGCAACAATGTCGCTTTCAGCAACGACGTGGATGAGGATGAGCTTGAAAAAGAATTGGAGGAGTTGGAACAGGTAAGGCTATTTCAGGAGAGTTTCATGGAAAATCACACACGAAATTACAGAAGTTATAGCTCGTTTGTACATTTTAAAGGTAAAGTATACTCAAGGGCTGTAATAATAAATATAAAAGAAGAGGGCGGACGAGCAAGCGGTCTCACGTGATGGTAAGTGTTACCGCCGCCCATGGACACCTGCAACACCAGGGGGTATGGGGGCGCGCCGCCGACCTTGCAAAATCCTATTCACAGCTCTCTTGAAGAACCCCATGTCGTAGTTTAATGGGAAGACCTCTTGAGGCAGTTAAATTTATGTTGTAACTGTGTTTATTATTTGAATCACATTAATGAATTCTAACAATTTTGATTGAGGTTAATGAAATCAATGACATAAATACCAATCTCCCCACATCTACTGAATTGTTGCTTAATTCCCTAAATACATAACAAAAGGGTTTTTCCCAGATCCCATGATTGTGGTGTTAGGATGTTACTTCACCCGTACGATTTACATTGATCGACATCATCAATCAATGCCTAAGTAAAATCAATCTACATCATTTGTTATGTGTTACCATACCAAATAAATCTGCCCAGTCGGTTGACAAAAAGTCATCAAAACGATTGTGTATGTTGAAACAAGATTTTTTTAATGTATTCGTTTAAATTAATAATAATGTACCTGAATTCCCATGTTAACTATTGACTTTTCCGGTACATTATAACATGGCCTATGTAAGTAAGATCATAGTTAACCATTGTAAGAATTCTTAAAACCAGTGGGGTATTTTCTGAGATTGCCTCCTACAAACAAATAAACAAAATCGTTTTATTTGTGATATTATTACAATACAATTATCTAAAGAAGTCCAATGGGCATACCTTGAATTTTATCGGAGCAGTTCGGAAGTGCCTATGTGTACTTTATAGAATATCAAGCATCACCTGATAGTTTGATAGATAAGAAGTAATGTAAGTCATCTAATGTGATGACACCTCTACACCCTGATAGTAGTTTGTTAACAGTAGACTTATGAATATACAGAGTTGTTACTTACATTTACGAATCCAGTCACCTTTGGAAAGATTATAAAATGATGTATTAATCTTCAGAATCAACTATACTCACTTTTGCGGTCTGAACCGGAAACATGAATTATAAAGCTGTTACTAAATATGTCGAGTTTTTCTTGTGTCAGAAATTCTTCTTCACATTTAATGGCATGATTACAGACTCGTCTATTCTTTGGATCCCATCCTATTTATTTTATCTTTTAACAGCTTTTTCACAGTGGTTTATTCATTTCTATGTTTTAAGATATCCCTTTAATTGGGCCCAGATGTTTTCGATCGGATTAAAATCCGGATGATATGGTGGCAAACGAATTGTGGTGTCCATATTCTTGAAGAACTTTATCAACATTAAATTCGGAAGTTTCCTTTGTTACGTTTTATTATGTCATAAAGATCAGGCTTCCTGGCATTTGTAGTAAAAGGAATATCATGCCTTTGTAGCCATACCACCGTATCGCTTTTTATGGTATTAGAATTAGGTGGTTTCATCTCTGTGGTAATCACCATTATCTTTTTATTACGCCCCGTGCTTTGATTTAATGCAAAGAGATTTAATATTATTTCTCATCTAAAATTGCATCTTCATATAAGTGAAGTCTAGTAGTTTTAATAACTCTTTATGTGTAAAAATGAGCTTTGTCGACTAAAACCGAGATATGCCGATGGGACATGTTTAGATAATTGTAGTGTATAGACTACCATTTACCCACACTAGGTGGAAGTTGATAGAAATGCTCACCCTATGATGTTTTGGTTATCTGATATTTATCCAATAATTAACTCATATATATCACTTGATAATTATCAACTAAAATAATTATCTGGATGATTTCAAGCCCTAGTTTTACCACATATATTTGTTAACGTAAACATGTTCAATTCTCAGGAGGATCTGGACAAGGAAATGCTTGGCATCAACGTGCCAACAGACACACTGCCCGATGTTCCATCCTCCGAGCTGGTCCACGACAAGCCCAAGCCCAGCAAATCGAAGCAAACCGGTGAGTCTATATTGTAACTAGTTACAACATACGATTCAACTGCAACAGCTAGTTGTTGCACGTGGATTTGCTTACATCAACTGTGATAAAAAAATAAATGTGTTATTTTATTAGTATATAAGATATATAAGAAATTTTACTTCTCTTATTCTTACTTTATTTATTTTCGAATATAAAACAATTATATCACAATTATACTTAAAAATAACTTATTGTATATGAATGTTTTACCAGTTGTATGACAGTTACTTGAAAAACAATCCAGTAACAATTTTAACAGTTAATGTGTGAAAAAAATAATAATAAAATAAGATTTGAATCGTGAGTTACGTGAATTGGAATATCGAAAACAATATTATTTTACAAACATATTCGCAACAACCTTAGAGTTAAGAAAGAGAATTCTAAATTCCCTGAATAATACAACTGACATAAATCAAGAAAACAGTTGTTTGAAGTTTGAATTTGGTTTCTCGTATCAATTTAGAAAATCCTTACAAATTTCATTTATTGAGAAGTGTCTGAAATTTAATTTGGTGTCCTAATAAACAACACGGTTATTGCGTTTGCATTTTTCAAGTGAATAAACGTAATAAAAATCGCGTTATAATATTTATAATTTTGCTAAAAACTAATAATAAAAAACTTTAACGGATTTATTTGTTTTTTAAATAATTTGCTTGTATTGCTTTTGTTACCAATTTTCACTCTTTCTATGGAGTCAGTAGTTCTTTTTACGCGAATTCTTGGCAACTGATTTTTCGCCAAAAAGGTGTTTAATTGTAACAAACCTGTTTCTGTAGGTATTACAGCGTCCAAATTTTTTTTTTTAAATTTTTGTCTGTTTAAACGCGCGAAAACTACTGAATAGATTTTGATGAAACTTGGCATAATTATAGCTTATGTGCCGGGTTAACATTTAGGGTACTTTTTATCCAGATGGATTATAGAGTTCCCACGGGAATCACAAGTTCACGTCAACGAAGTCGCAGGCAGTGCTGCTAGTCAAAAATAAGTTGTGAAAAAAAAAAAACATATTTGCAGTGTGACAGTTGATAAAAAATGTCCCTGCGATCTACACATATGCTAATAATAATTTGAATTTGATCAATGGCAATGCTTAATCAATCACTGATAATGATTTCTCTCTCGTTTCAGAGGATGACGATGATTTTGCCAAGCTTCAGTCGTGGGCCACATAAAGTGAAATTGGTTGCTTCTATATATATGTACCTATGTGATATTGTAGCGTTATGTACACTATGATTTTGTGGGGAGCTTTAAAAACTAATAAAATTAATAAAATTGGCTTTGCTTTTAAAAAAAAACACTTGTTACGACAGAGACGACGCTGTACAAAACCGAAGCTAGCCGATCATAGTCGATTTGTATTACTGTCGGCCGTTTACTGTACACTTTATTTTCGTGTGTTAGAGTTAATAAACATGCATATTTTATACCCGTGTTAAGACTTCTGTAAAATGAAAAATAAATACTTTATATGATTTTGTAGAATTTTTTCCATAGCCGAGACCAGAATAACCTTTGCAATAAAACATGTTTTTTCCATTTCTTGTAAATGTTTGCCTGAAGGCCCAAAGCAATAATATATTGTTTCAATCATTTTGGTCCACGAGCTTATTGTTTGGATAGAAAAAGTATAAAAAATGCCGTTAACCATTTCAAATTTCAAAAAAAAATATTATTGTTTTAATTGTCTTTCGTACGGAGGTGTGTCCAACCTTCGGGCTTCCTTCGAAAATAGTCTTGCATAATACTATGATATCTTATATCTGTCAATCTGCACTGGGCCATTGTCGTGTATTTTGATCGGAAACTCCTGTCGTGCTTACTAGGGGATACTTGTGGCCTGCAATGGTATGTTAATATAAATAATATTGCATTAAAATATGCATAATAGCACTAACTTACAAATTTCGAATTTCCCTTAGACTTTACAACCCCCTATTTTTTGTGTTTTTGTAAATAAACCTCCACACAAAATCATTATAAATATGTATGTATGTAAACAATTCTGTGTTGAAAATCTCGCTTATGTATCGTACTCTCTGCCTTAGACTCGAATTTTTAAGTCATAGATAATGTCTGTTGTGGTTACTTTATCCTATCGAGCCTATGCACCATACTTCAAATCAAGACTTAAATACTACCTATAATATACAGGGCTAAATAAAAAATACCTTCCACCCTCTTAATACCGAATTTCTACCATTGAAAGATTTTTTGTAATGTTTTGTTTACTATGATACTTTAATATAAACTACCATTTTATTCTCACTGGACAAGCCTTACTGGGTTCAGTAGATTATAGATCATATTTAGTATGCCGCCAGGAGCGGTTCTCACACTACACTCACAGGCTACACACATACACCGTATCGTGTATTATACAGGTATCATTTTAGGAGACGAGGACTATCCCCTCGCTACACCGTCAACACACCGACCTTACACGGTGTACCGAGGGGATAGTCCTCGTCTCCGATAATGATGCCTGTATCGGCACGTGCCTGGACGCTTGTCACCGACTCGCGATCCCGCGATACCCTCCCAAAGCAACGCCCTGTGCAGAGGTCCGTTCCTTCCGCTAGTCTACCGGCGGGGGAGCCCGTAGGCGCGTTGTTGCACACGCTCTTTGCTTTGCTCGAGTGAGTGTACTGTGGGAAAAAAGTGGTGAATTTTGAAAAGTCGTAGAACAAAAATCGTAGTTGTAGTAAAAGTCGTAGATTGAATATTTCAATTGTAAGTTAGAATTTTATTATATGAACGGTTTTAAACCTATTTAATTTCCTTTATTATTATTGTTTTCTTTTTATATTTTGATTTCGTATATTTTGTCATCCTTCATATAACATTATAGTGATATTTGAATTAATATGACCTATTTCATGAATTTTTCCATTTTGTATTTCTACGAAACGGAACATTGCACCTATATGGATTTGTTAACAGCTGCTTTATATGTATAGGTTCCATGAAAATAAAGTTACATTTAATTTCAACAAAACTTGCTGGTTTTCGAAATTCAGTTTTAAGAGGATACATACTATTTATTTAACCCTGTATAAAATATGTCAATATACGTCTCATTTGAATATATTTACGTTAAATTTTCAAAAAAGGCCTATCTATGATTTAGAAGTTTGGTTAGAAACACCCTTTTCATATTTAGTCAAAATATTGATGGATATTGTGGTATCTAATTGAAACACGATGCAGGTATTTATAATTTGTATATAATTATTTATTTATTTATATTCCAATCGAGTATATATTTCACAAAATTCAAACAAAATGACAATTTGAAAAAAGAAAATATCACTTTATAGAGCGGTAAAAGCCTCTTCCATCGATATGGGAATGGACTAAAAGACACATCATACGTTCTTAGCAAAGAAACTTCTAGAGGGGTTCATTAAAAAGTCAAATTTCTAACTTAAGTACTACGTAATAAGAGTGTTCCATTTTCAAAACATATTAATGAAAGAATTCGAGAGCTACTGAACATAGAACACTTAGACTGTGACGTGCCTGCTCTAGAGTGTATAACATGTCTAGTATGTATTCTCAAATCGACGGATACTTTTAAATTATGGTAGTGAAGTCACATTAGTTGGTTGAAATATATTATTTGACTTTAAATTTTGTGAAATATCTATGTCAAATGACGTCTAGGCGTCTTAATGAAGATCGCGTTCCAAAACTTGATGTTTATTTGATGTCGTCAAAACCAACCGGAGTAAATCCGAAGCTACCTAACCGAATAATTCACAAGAGAGCATTCCAAAACACTACAGATGTCAAAATTGCATGACCCCCATGTACTGGTAGGCGCCGCGTCGCGAAAATATCAAACATTAGCTGCGCAAATATGTGTCCTACTGGAGCAATACCTCTAGTGTTGCGGCACGTGATGCGCATCCGTTTACGACTTATTTTGCTCCTTAAGTAAGTGTTTACACAGCAATGAGCGACAAGTTTTATATGTTATGATATTAAAATTCAAATAGTATTGACGGCAATCGCACGTCCACGACTCTCACGTTGGACAACGCGTCCTCGACGCGTCGCGTCGCGCTGCTAGCAGGACAAAGCCTAAAAATCTTTGGGAAAATCAAAGTGTTCTCTTTCATTTATACGAATAAAAAACTCAGACGTTTTGGAACACAACAGCCTGAGGTCGCATTCCGAAACGTGTGATTATTGCTCGTTGGTAATCTAAATTATGCTGCTTCTCCTATAATATTATGATAGAAAAGGGTTGCACTATATTTAGATTGTCAATGGGCGATAACCGCATGTTTTAGAACGCAACCCAATTTTGTAATTCTTCCATTTATTGAATTGAAAAAATGCCTCTAATATTGTCGGACTGGCAATTTTCGCACTTGCAACTTACACCACTAATTACTGATTTTATTAATTTAAGATTGCAATAAAATTAAGGGAATCGATAGGTAAAATTGCATAAGTTAAAATTTAGAGGAAAAAATATCCTTTTTGTTATTTCTAATTTTACTAGTGGCTTTCGTCAAATTATGAATTAGAAATAAAAGGCGTTGAATTTTTAAAGCTGTAATAATAACTTGTTCATATTCAATACATTTTTATTTTAAGAAAAGTGGTGTTTTTATTTACTCATCCCAAACATTTTACTACAACAAGCCTTTATATGAAGCAACTAGACTGAAAAAAGAGGAGTGAGACTGGAAAACCGCCGCAAATTAAAAAAAAAATACTTCAATGCTTGGCTAATTTTTATTATTGAATTCAAGTATCAAAATTACTCGTAACTATTGTTAGCGATTAAACCTATTCTTTTTTTTAATTTCACTCTCTTTTCCAGTCTAACTTTAATTTGCTAGGCTTAACGACGCGCGGTAATCTTCAAAATGTCAATCGGTGGACAGGTGTACTATGTGTTATTTCTTTAGCCACTTGAGTATTGGTTTCAGACGGGACTATTTGTTATTATTTTGACTCATTTACACAATGGTATTTTCTCGAACGGTTCAGGCGACAATATTGTATACGATTCTCGTATGCGATCAAATTAAGGAAAAATCTCACTTACAACTGTTCACATCATGATAAAAACTCGACGATAACAGGGATAGCAGCGATCAGATTTAACAGTTGTTTATTAGTATTGGTCAAAAGCTAGTGCTTTTGACCAGTGTTCGAGAAACTCGCTTATGTAAATGAGCCATTAGTTTTTTTTTTCGGAATGGCTAAATTATTGTGGCCCTAGTGGCCTTTCAAGAGTCACCGTTTAATTTAGGGCGAGCGCAGAAGGTACTCAGCCAGGAACAAAATGTGTGTTGCAACGAGCCTAAGAGCTCTCCCGCCGGTAAACCGGCGGAAGGAACGGGCCTCGGCTTGCGGCGTTGCATTGGGAAGATACGAGCCATTAGTCTATAATTCTATTTGAGTATGTAATTTTAAGCAGATGCTTGCCGATACTCCTCCACCATCTCGAGTATTTTGGATGAACTTAATTGTATTAATTTCATTATCGTAATAATCTCGAGCGACCTTTGGTAACAGCAATTTGGTAACAGTTTGGTTTCAGCAATGCCGATTTCGTGTACAACTTGACGATCTCATTTATCTCTTCTAGACCGGACGCCTTAAAGATCTACTATAATAAATAATACAAGGTGAAGTTGCCGTTTCATGTGAAAAAAAACAAATAAGTGTTTTGGTAGGTATGAAAATTGTACATTTCATTAATCGAAGTCCGTCATTATCAATGCACTTTTGCCATTTTAATGGAAATTGATTGATGCCTCTGCTATAAAACTCCTGCGGACGGGAATCGATGAATTCTCTGAAGCCATTTTTCACTGCCTCATTGGAGTTAATTTTTTTCCCCTTAAGAAGTTATCCAAATTCCGAAAAAAAATTGAAATCATTAGGGGTTAGATCTAGCGAGGACAGTAGGTTAAGATAGTTTCCAGTCAAAGCTCTTGTAACTTTTAGACTGTCTGTCGTGCAGTGTGTCGACGGGCGTTATCATGGAGACGTTTGGGACATCCTTTGGCTGTGTCTCCTGAGATCAACCATTGTGACGAACGTTTACTATTGTCATACAGGATCCACTTCTTATAACAAGTGACAATACGATTTAGAATCCCTTCATTGTTGTGCCGGTTAAACAAAGTAAGGCTTGCAGTTGACTTTCATTAAGCTCATATCGTACCCACTTATGTCGTTCAATCACTTACGCCACAGGCTGCTGCTAATTCAGACGTGGTTTGAACGATTCCGTTTCCACTATTGCTTTTAATTCGTCATTACCGACTTTGGTCTCCGGTCGCAAACAACGATATCTAAGTAAAAAGTGCTTATCGTCTTTAACCAAATTTTGGTCTACTGTAGGTAAATCGAATCCAGGACTTTTCGCATAGTAAGTAAGTACGACGTTACTGGCGGAGTAATTGCTTGCCACGACATTTTACGAAGATTATTTTAATTTCAAATGTTATTTAAATAAGAACATGAGAATACTTTCATTCGAAGTAATCACAACTTCATTTATCAGACAGACGTCGGATTTCAACAAAACATATTAATTATCTGTATGAGAATTAATTAAATGAGTATCAAAAAATGTTGAATGACCAAATAGATCGCGGCAAATTAAAAGATGGTTTAGATTTTCTGGTGACAAAGGAAGAGTAGTCCCGTTCCGTGTAATGACCACCCACTTGGTGATGACATTCGTAGTAGTTGAACATCTTGTCGAACGTGATTTTCTGATCATTTATTTTTTTGTGGTTCGTTATAACTTACACTTCAGGTATTTTCTTAGGTTTTCGCGATTACTATACATAGCAATTAAACAACTTTGAACGGTTTAAATCGCGTATATTTAACATTATTTATATCCCGACGTTTCGAACACTTTGCAGTGGACGTGGTCACGGGGTGACTAATTGATTTTATTTGTCACTTGAGTTATTAAGATTTCAGACGGTAGTTCAAATAATTTCTTAATAACTCAAGTGACAAATAAAATAAATTAGTCACCCCGTGACCACGTCCACTGCAAAGTGTTCGAAACGTCGGGATATAAATAATGTTAAATATACGCGATTTAAACCGTTCAAAGTTGTTTAATTGTTACACTTCAGGTTTCTACAACCATACCTTTCGTCACAGAATTGAGGTGTTGCGTTCCTGTAAGCCTACAGGTTTGTGACGTAGAATGATTTTGGAACCGTGGAAAAAACTGCCTCAAAAGGTCTTGTCTCCTATACTACTACATGGAGCTCTTCAAGAAAATTGTGAACAGTAGGTATTGTGCGCGGCCCGTAAGCACAACCGCGTACCCTCTGGTCTTGCAGGTGACCATGGGCGGCGGTAGCCACTTACCATCACGTAGGCCGCATGCCCGTCTACTTCCTTTAATATAAAAAAATACAAGTCTGTATGTATTATGTAGTTTAGACATCCGTAACACAAACAACATGTCCGACAATTGTATAATAATTACATCACATTAGTAACGCCATTAATCATGGTGTCGTTGCTTGTTGTGATTCGTGGGGCATATCCTTAGAATTGCGTGCTGAATTTTGATAATTGTGTGCTTACAACACTTTCGGTGGAAGGCGTATTCTGATGTACGTTGATACTCAGTGTCCGCGTAAAATTGACACGTGCGAACATGTCAATGCCATTGGTAAGAGAGATCCTCATAGACAAGACTAGCTATTATTACGTTTGTTTTCGCTCTGGAGCGACGCCAATTTGAATGTTTTCATATAAAATTACACACAGTCAGGACACTATTGTTCGTATACATCTCCCGCTCAAAAGTTGCCTTGAAAAGATCGCATTAGCGATAAGGCCTACCTTTTTTATACCTCCTATTTTTAAACCTTCACTGTATTCTTTTGTGTGCAATAAAAGTATTACATTTTCGATATCAGCTTATAGCATCCCACTACTGGGCATAGGCTTCCTCTAGTATCTACCTAATTAACTATGTAAAATTATGGATTGGTGGATACATATGGCTCAGATTTATTTTTTAAATTATCGAGCATGCAAATTTCTTCATGACGATTTTATTCACCGGCACGCTAGTGATAATTTTTTAAGTAGTAATTTAAGTAGAATCTGTTTCTAGAAACTCACTGGTACTGCCTGAGGATTTGAACTCACGACTATACTAATGAGAATCGAGTATATATACCCCAGGGCTATCAAAGCTCACTAAAGATTTTTTACTCGCGTGAAAATTATCCAGTCGCAACTCGCTAGCGACCGCGAATCATACCAGAATACTGCCACCGAATAATGAAATGAGATGCTTTAGCGATAGTTTATATTAGCCGATTGACACTTGCATCGGCTCAGTTATAATTTTGTGTCCAGCCTCGTACAACATGAAGGCAATCATTTTTGTAAGTACTTTTAATCTACCTTAATCATTAATCCAATGATTAAGCGATCGCCGCGAACAATGTTTCTGGCCTGACATATTTCTAGATGTCTAAAAAAAACAAATTATAGGTACCTACGTAAGTAATTGTAATTTATCCTGCAATTTGTGTATAATTTTTAGAGTGCAACCCTCGTTAGTTTTGATTCCTTGACTCTTAGAACAATAGGAAGCCGCAAAATCTTTAAAATGTTTAAACTGGAATATCGTTCCGTGATTAAATTTGAAGGTGTTAGCCCGACCGATATCAAACGAAGGTCGGAAACTGTGTACGAGGATTCTTTTCCATCATTTTCCACCGTCAAAGATTGATGTAAGCAATTTCGTTTAGGACGAGAGTCCATCGACGATGAACCTCGCTCCGGTCGATCCGTTGAGACACTCACTTCAAACAACATCAAATTAGTGGAAGAAGTTCTGAGCGACCGGCCGCGGACGGCTAAAGACGAAAGAAATAGCAGCAAGGACAGGGCTTTCAAAAACTGCAGTCCTTAGGATTTTTGATGAACATCTTCATATGCAAAAAGTCAGCGCGAGGTGCGTGCCAAAATTTCTTTCAAGTGTGCAGCGAAGTGAAACGAAATGAAAGTCAGTGTGCAGAGAAACGAAAACGATTTTTTGCAGTCAATTGTTACTGGGGATACAACCATAGTTCTTTACTATGATCCCCTTTCCAAAGGGGAGTCGATGGAGTGGCGTTGTTCTGGTGAAGCACCGCCTAGCAAGGCAATGGTGACTCACTCCACAAAAAATATTATAGATTCGATATTCTAGGATTGTCAAGGAATATTGTTTATAGACATAAAAGAACGAAATACGTAAGTATAAGCGATTATGCTAATCTTATAGAGCAATTACGAGAAGCAATGAAACAGAAACGTCGTAGAAAGCAAAGATGTACGGCTTCTCCATGACAGCACCCGTCCATACCTTCACGTGTGGCTTCACGGAAATTTGCCACCCATCCTGTAGTCCTGACTTGGCTCTTAGTGATTTATATTTGTTCTCAAAACTTAAAGTGGAGTTAAGGAGTAGAAGATTTTACTGATGATGAAGTGACCACTGCGGTTTTCGCCCATTTTGAAGATAAAATTTCTGACTATTTTTATATTGGGATAGAAATGCTAATTAAACGATCCGATAAATGGGTTCAAATAGACGGAGACTATATTGAAAAATAAAAATAGTTTCATGAACTTGAGTGTCCCGTTCCTTTGTCAGACCGGAATCTTTTGGACCTCCCCTCGTATATTATTGAAATCATCGTACTATAAGAACCTAGAACAATGAGCATATTTATCGTCAGACGGGTACTGGGTGTTTAATTTTTTTCTTGGGTATCCTAAAATCACTTTTTCTGCAAATATGGATATGAAAATAATTGTTGCGAGGATCTCGTACCTACCCCAAATATTCCAAGATACCCCAAAGATCTGGAAAACTTCTGTTTAAACTACGGATGTAATGATTAACATCTTGACTTCTTTCCACCTTGTGTTTTTCCTTAATCTATATTTTAATAAACCGCTTTCTATGAAGAATATTTTCTGTGTAGGTAAGTGCGAAGAGATTTAAGATCCAGGGTCTGAATTCCCTTGTTTAGTTAACTGTCTAATTAAGCCTTATTAATTATGTTTAATTAATTAGGCCTGTCGTGCCTGTCTATGATGGAAATGGGATTTTCGAATCTGGTACCATGGCAAGGAACACGATACATTTTTAGCCATAAGGACTGCCGCTGAGACGATACTTAGTCCAGTGAATAACAAGATTCCATGTCATTAAAGATATCATCCCACTCCAGGCAAAAAGGGTCTTAATTAAAAGATTTTAATTTGTTTATTACACTTATTTCAGGTCGTCTTTATATTATGCATATACGCAGCAACAGCGACAATCGACATCCAGAATTTAAAGCAAAAATTCACTACCAACCTACAAAAACTGGGAGCAGCAGCTTCTACCAACCTACAGAAGCTAACCGATAACATAGACGTAAAGAAATTGAAAAATCTTGATCTTTTGAACATACTACCAACTGTAGACGAACAAAAATCATTATATAAACAAGTACGCGAAATTGTGAAACTAGGCCATCAGAATTTGCACATGGTATTTGATCCGTATGAGGGAAAGAGAAGGAGTTATAATTTTCAAAGATTATATGGGTCACATGGTCGAGATTTGATAAGAGCTTTAGGTGCAGGATGGCCTTAGCGAGTTTTAATTTGGCTTCAATTATTTAAATGGTAAAATGGTTCTAAATTTAGCCCCCGAACCGACGTTGGTAGAAACTAGAGATATAGACAACGGTTAATTTAAAATGGATGAATCGGAATAAGATAAAACATTATATTTGTAACCTTTTACAAAGAGAATAATTGAATGTACCATAACATCAGCCTATGTTTCCACTGCTGGATATAGGCCTGTCCTGAAGCTCGCCACTACACATAATCTTCAGCTGCTCTCATCAAACCACCACCGGCAAACTTCCTCAAGTCATCGTTCCACCTGGCCGGATGGCGTCTTACACTGCGCTTCCCGGTACGTGGCCTTCATTCGAGAATTTGTTCACCCATCGGTTGTCGGTCCTGTGACCTGCCCACTGCCACTTCAGCTTCCTGATTCTATGAGCTATGTCGATGGCTTTAGTTCTTTGGAGAATCTCTTCGTTTGAAGAAACAATATAGTAGGTACTTAATTTGGAATTCACCAGAATAAAGTAACTGAATAAAGTAAATATAGAACAAATAAGACTGACATTTTGGTTATTGATTGATTGATTATTATTGTTAAGTATTTGTATATAAACTGGGTTCAATCATAATGTTCGAATTACTTTTTTAGACTTGATTTCAAGAGTTTTAACTATCATTCAAAGTTTACGCGCCAGGAGTCCGCTGTTGGCAAAATATTAGTGAACCCAATCCGCTTTCCAACACAGCAGTCACTACAAAAAATATTATATAAACAGTTAAAATCTGTGTTTTATTTCCCTACACTATAACACAGTTCCTTCCCATCCAATTTGCCGAAAACAAAACCAAATCAATGGAATATATCAACATTAATTTAGCTTTAAATCTAGGATAAAAATCGATGAGTCTCGATGAATTATTATAAATTATGAATATGTAAACAATTATCCTCTCATTATTTGATTTAAAGCAGTCTCAGTTGCCTCATTTTGTTTCCATGTTTCTTTACATTTTGAACAAATTGGATTCGAATGGAATATACCTAAAAAGGTTTCTGATCTATAGTTCGACAAGACTCTTCATGAATGCGAGGGAGTAGTAGTATCTACTACTCCTATCTACCTCCTCTCCTATCTCCTAAGGTACCAATCACCTACCCAACTACCAATCAAACCAAACTTATGGCTCATTTACCTATATACTCATTGAACAAGTCTCTCGACGAATTGGTAAAAATGTGAAGTTGTTGGCGAAAATTATTATATCATTACGCGAACAATTGTGGGCGAAAATTGTTTTATCATCATGTGAACAATTGTAGGCGAGAATTGTGTTATCATTATGTGAACAATTGTAGGCGAGAATTGTTTTATCATTATGTGAACAATTGTAGGCGAGAATTGTTTTATCATTATGTGAACAATTGTAGGCGAGAATTGTTTTATCATCATGTGAACAATTGTGGGCGAGAATTGTTTTATCATCATGTGAACAATTGTGGGCGAGAATTGTTTTATCATTATGTGAACAATTGTAGGCGAGAATTGTTTTATCATTATGTGAACAATTGTGGGCGAGAATTGTTTTATCATTATGTGAACAATTGTAGGCGAGAATTATTTTATCATTATGTGAACAATTGTAAGCGAGAATTGTTTTATCATCATGTGAACAATAGTAGGCGAGAATTATTTTATCATTATGAGAACAATTGTAAGCGGGAATTGTTTTATCATTATGTGAACAATTGTGGGCGAGAATTGTTTTATCATTATGTGAACAATTGTAGGCGAGAATTATTTTATCATTATGTGAACAATTGTAGGCGAGAATTGTTTTATCATTATGTGAACAATTGTGGGCGAGAATTGTTTTATCATTATGTGAACAATAGTAGGCGAGAATTATTTTATCATTATGTGAACAATTGTAGGCGAGAATTGTTTTATCATTATGTGAACAATTGTGGGCGAGAATTGTTTTATCATTATGTGAACAATTGTAGGCGAGAATTATTTTATCATTATGTGAACAATTGTAGGCGAGAATTGTTTTATCATTATGTGAACAATTGTAGGCGAGAATTATTTTATCATTATGTGAACAATTGTAGGCGAGAATTGTTTTATCATTATGTGAACAATTGTGGGCGAGAATTGTTTTATCATTATGTGAACAATAGTAGGCGAGAATTATTTTATCATTATGTGAACAATTGTAGGCGAGAATTGTTTTATCATTATGTGAACAATTGTGGGCGAGAATTGTTTTATCATTATGTGAACAATTGTAGGCGAGAATTATTTTATCATTATGTGAACAATTGTAAGCGAGAATTGTTTTATCATCATGTGAACAATAGTAGGCGAGAATTGTTTTATCATCATGTGAACAATTGTAGGCGAGAATTGTTTTATCATTATGTGAACAATAGTAGGCGAGAATTGTTTTATCATCATGTGAACAATTGTAGGCGAGAATTGTTTTATCATCATGTGAACAATTGTAAGCGAGAATTGTTTTATCATCATGTGAACAATAGTAGGCGAGAATTGTTTTATCATCATGTGAACAATTGTAGGCGAGAGAGTTGTATGTAGTTTGGTCGCATACAATATTCTCGCCTGAACCGTTCGAGATACTCTCCTTGTAACGATGCGTCAAATGTGTTCGTGAAGACATGACATAAATTCTGCTCAAGATTCTGAGTTAACTGACTTGAATGTTCATTTTATAATTTTTATTTACATCACTGGGACGTACAACAAACAATAACAATTTATTAGTCAATAAGTATAATTTTATTAATTACACAATAATAATAACATAGATACATAATAATCAATACAAAACATTACTTTCCAATATTCAAATCGCTCAGCAACTTGTCAAAGATGTCATCGTCAGATGTTTTAGGCGCGAAATCACCAAAGAGGCCATTTTGAAAATCGCCGAAATCATCAGTGCGCGTGTGTGCGTCAGCCAATCCGAGCTCAGTAAGTAGCATTAAGTTGTCAACATTGTCAGTCTTGGACGAATCGTTGTTGGGTGCAGACGTGTCAAAGTCAGGTAAAAGTTGTTCGGAGGAGTCAGTATTATCTTTGTCTTTGCTCTGACGTCTGTTAATAACTTTGCTTTCTTTAGTTTCGTCTAAATCGTGATATTCTTGGAGTTCTTTCGCGTATTCGATTTCTTCGTCGTCTTCTTGAGTGTCCTGTAATGTGATAATTTTTATAATTAGAATTTTATTTATTGTTGTACTTTTTAAGCGAATGCCAGATCTTATTAGCTATATTTACTAAGTAAAACAGTGTATCCTGATCATTCGCCTGATCTGATACAATATACATATCAAATAAACTTATATCTAACTAAGATTAATTTAGAAACAGTACCTTAACATACAAAATAATAATATTAGCTTTCCAATGTTTAAAATGATTTAATTCTAATTTTGATTGCTACAATAAGATGTTTAGACTGTAATAAGCCTGTCCAATGAGCGAACGTTTTATTTGAAATTATGTTTGAATTTAAGCATAGGAAGGTGATTAATATAATTCGGTAGTTTAATAAAAAAAAAAACATTTTTTTATGATTTCTTTTAAAATAAATATTAATTTTAAACGTATAAATTGTATGAATTAATTAAATAATCCTCCCTGACATTAACTACATTAGGATTCTGTGTCGTGTATCCAATGTAGACGTAGGCCTGAAGAAATCCTAATAGGGCTCATGAAGCTAATTTTTTTCTAAAACGTACGGAAAATAGGGAAATCCTTTTTACTTATTGGGCACGTGGATTTCTAGTGGATTGTAGCTTGTGATATTCGCGAATACGAATATGAATAATTTGCCGAACTATTCATGAGTACGATTACCTACGAATAGTACCTAACCCACTACGACCTTAGCACGCACCTGTAAAATTAGTAAGTAGGTACGTAACTCGTAGTTCAATTTAAACATAGGCCTATAAATATGTTTTTAGTTCAATCAGTAAATACTTTATTGGTTTAAATAAAGTTAGCTGTTTACCTAACTTTAAATATAACTAATAAAACATTTACTAATTAAACTAAACATATAGATTTGCAAATGAACGTTTGCTCATAAAAATCTATTTTTTGTAGAAAACCTCTTTTACCTACTATTCACACTCGGCTTTACTATTAGATTAGTATTTGTTTAAAAATGGCGAACTCCTCATTAAAAAGAAATCCGTACTTTCGTTTAAAGATATATACTCCTAAGCTATCATTATAAATATCACTTATAATTCTTCAAACCTATAACAGCTATTTTATGATCTGGATTTTGATATCATAACTATATAGAATGTCAGGGTAAAAAGAAATCAATGTTCTGTCTTAGACTTTTCGTATTTTAATAATGTTACGCAGTCTATATATAACAGAATATCGTACGGTAGATATATCCGGCCCGAAGGAAAATAATATGCGGGAAAATGTGATTTTGAAAATAATAGGTCTCATACACGTTTTTCGACAGTTATATTGAAGCAGTTAGAGAACCCTAACAAAAGTTAAAAGCATCTTACGAAACATTGAACGTTGCTATGAAATATTGAGCAGGCGCTAATGAAACTACTTAAAAGTAGAGCAGTTCACCAGTTTGGTTTTTCTCTATTCTTTGACGCATGAGACAAAAGGTAAACAAAAGTTTGTTTTATTTAAATTGGAGCGTAGACCGAGTCTTGAGTTCTTGTTTATGTTCTACTTTATTTTTATTGAAACAACCATTAGATATGAACTCAAATATAAGAAAATACAAGAAATCCTATGTACTCGTAGTTTCGCTGCGTGGCTCCGTGGAGCTGACTTTCAGCTAGTGCTATAAAGGGGTATTGGACCTGTTACATGACTTTTTATATTATGCGTAATCAGGTCGAAAGTACCTGTTCGATAATTTTACTTCAGGTTTAAACTCACTTCAGGTTATCTCATTAAATTTTATAGTATATTGTTATTTTGAAAGTTAATACGGATTTTAGATATAGTAACTTTGATTCGTCAGTAAATTCTACTATTTTAAACTATAAAAATAATTAACTACAATTGTCAGGTGATTTTTGCCCGATATTCACACTAAATGTTAGGGTATATCCATAAAATTTTAGTGTTTTGAATAAAATATTGACATCAAGAACAAGTCTTTATAACAAAAAAGAAATCTCGTACAGAATTAGATGCTTTTCATTATAACATTAATAACATTTTTTTCTTAAATTTTTACCTTTTTTAGCAGCTTCTTTGCTATTTAATCGCTGCTCTAAAAAGAGCTCCATCATACCTTTCGATATCACTTAGGTAAGTGCCTGTTTTAATGTGAAGTAGTACGAATATATATTTTCACTGTAATTTCAATCGTATTTTTACTACAGTGACATGTAAATACAATCTACTAGTTTTCGTATATACTACTCGTAAGCTCGAGTACTACACTAGATAAATTGGGTGTAATCTGACGCGGCTATCGGGTCATCGGTCCATCGGGTCCTTTATATAAGCACCTAGCTATTTTTTGTGTAGTCGGTATAAGGTCGAAAAGGTCCGATGTTTTTTTTTTGCACTAGTAAATAAGATTCGACTAGGTAGCTACAAAACATTAAGAATTTGCTTCCACAGGACAGTTACGTGTCGGGCTTTTTAGAAGTGACAAGATGAAGTTACTATAATTAATAAAAATCTAACACTGACTGACTGACAGACAACGCACAGCCTAAACCGGTGGGTCTAGAACCCTGACATTTTGCACAGGAGTTCCTTAATATGAGAAAGGATTTTTGAAAATTCATCCCCTAAGGGTGTACAAGTTCCTGAGATGTTGCCGATGAGGTTTCTCATCGGGCACACAGCTAGCAACAATATACAATTTAATCGACTAGGTACTTACTGTGTAACTTAATTCAGAATTAAATAAAACTGTATGGAATAAACTAACAGTTCTATGTAACATATAGCTTAATACCAGGAAAGTGTTAGTGATAGGAATTCAATTTTAAAACTGCTGCGTTTTGTTTACCCTTTGTCTCGTGCTGTAATCAGTATGCTATTTAAATTCTATTAATATTATTATGCCTAAGTATACGCACATACCTGTATGATCTGTGCAGTGGATTTGTACTGGAAGGCATTTTGCGAAAGGTCCACTTCCACCGGGAAAAGCGTCGAATTCTCCCTCAAGTGCTCCGCGGTTTCCCTTTAGAAGACATAAGGATAAAGTGTAAAAACAATTCTTAAAAAAGTAAATTTCGACTTAAATCTAAATCCAACTAAAAGAATTGAATGGTTTAATCATATTATATAGTATTGTGTGGTCATATTGTGTCACATAAAATTGTAATTTAATAATAATAATAATAATAAATAAATTATAGCAAAATATTAAAATTAATTATTAATCTTAATATTTTGCTATAGATTTTATAATTGTAATTTTATTACAAGTTCGTTTTTATTAATGACAAATCATTGTACGCCCGTGGGGTATATTCTATAATATATCCTCTATATGAGCATACGTGTAAACATTTTCTCCTCACCTGTAATTATCACTATGAATAAGTAAATCTTTTTTTTTTAATAAAAGTGTGCGTACGAGCAAGCGGTCTCACGTGACGATCCGTGTTACCGCCGCCCGTGGACACCTGCAGCACCAGGGGGCGTGCTGCAGCACCAGGCACCTGCAGTGCGGGTGCACCGGCGACCTTACCTTTAGTGGCGATTATGACGTCAGGTTGAGCCATATCTTTACGGAAAATTTAAAAATAGACGTTTTGCGTAATCAAATGTACCTAGACTTTTTGGGAAATCGAAAGTAGACATTTTGGGACATGGCATTTTAGGAAATGGATATTCTAGGAAGTGAACGTTTTGGGAAAGTGGAAATAAATAATTAAATGGCTGGTCACCCTTCTGTACGAGTATGCCCAATACTATTAACATGTTTTTTTTACAGATTATATGACAAAAGGCTTGTACAGGCATGACAGAATTATGCATGACATTTATTACAGCATCAGACAAATGGTAAATAAAAAGGCAGTAGTTTTAAAACTTAATTCCTAGCATTTTCCTCGAGTGAAGCTTGCATGTTATATCCTATATGTTACTTAGTTAGGACCTAAACTTATAGTCTAGGCTCTAATTTAAATAAAACAAAGTGATTTCTTTTAAACTTTTGTTTACCTTTTGTCTCATGCGTTAATGAATAGAGAATAATTAAAATCTAATCTAGAGAATAAAAACTGTCGGTTCTAAAGACTTGACATAAATTCGTCTTAAAATAAATATTTTTATAAAACTTTTCAGGTACATCTAATTCGACAAAAGGCATCATTTGGCTTTCTTAACTTTCTATAAAAAAAAAACTTCAATAAGAACCTACTCGTTATAAACAGCCAGCCCTTTTATAAATCTTCTAAGTTGATAGGCAACGTCCTGCGTCTTCTTGTTGTCCAACAACTCCAATTTCACCAACACGTCGGACCTTAAGCGGGCGAAACGGGCTCTGGCGTCTTGACGACAACGAAGAATTAGTCTGAAACAATTACTACAAGTAAGAGTGTGTCTGATTGTGGGAAAATGACAACGTGATAAGTTAAAACTTCATTAATAACATATTTCATGAGGGGGAGAGTGCACGCCGCAATCCAACAGCCGCCGGGCGCGCTCGACTGGCCACGTTACCCCTCTCTCACAAAAAACTACCTTGAAATGTACTACATTTCCCACTTTATTTTACTTCCCCAATGTACGTACGTGCTTCGGTAGTGAGTGAGATGTGTCAGAGCCCATTCCCATCCTGTCCCTCCCCATTCTCCCAACCCTTTCTCCAAATCCATTCCTATATCTCCAAAAGTAGGCAGCGCATCCGGGGGCGTGCCATCGTTTGTCATTCTAGACTAAAGTTGGCATGTATCGCGGATGTCTATGAGCGACAGTATCCACTTACCATCAGGTGGACTGTATGCTCGTCTGCCGCTTTCGTCCATAATAATAATAATATAATCTTTATTTCAAGTAACTAACATTCATATGCCAAAATTAAAAATTAAATTAGGTATACTTAATATTAAGAAGTAAAATACATACGTACTTATCATTAGGTACCTATATATATATATATATGTATATGTATATATTTGTATTATATTATACAAATAATGTAACAACATCCTAACTAAGCCCTTAAAAATATTTAAAAATAAATTGCAGATTGTTATCAATTTTTTTATAGGAAGAAGGCGACAGATGAGCACACAGTCCACTTGGTGGTAAATGGATACTGTCGTCCATGGACATCCACGGTGCATGCCAACTTCAATCCGCAATGACAAACGTTGGCACGCTCCCGGATCCCCCTGCCCGCCTTTGCAGATGTAGGAGTTGATTTAGAGGAATGGTTGGGAAAATTGGGAGGGATACGATGGAATGGGTAACGTGACCAGTCGAATGCGCCCAGCGGCTGTTGGATTGCAGCGTGCAACGCCCTATTTACTTTAATTAGTGTTTTGAATTCAGCTGGTGATCCTTCGAAAGTGATCTCCGGAATAGAAATCTCCGCGAGATTAGAGAGAATATACTCCTATCAATGCCTTACATTTTAAATGTCAAATCAACTGGGCGTGCAGTAATTATGGCCACTTACCTATACTCATAATTGCCAGTTTCCACCCTATAAAGGGGTTCCTGTAATGCATTGTAACCATATTCCTCGTCGTCCATCTCTTTAACTTTAAGGCAATACGAGAGGTACTCGAATTTAGTGTCCGCGTACTTGCGGATGGTTAGTTTAGTGTCAGGTATGGCTTTATGTAAGTACGTGCCCATGTCTGCTAGGATCTAAAATAAAAAAAAAAACATACGCATCGAATATAGAACTTCCTCTTTTTTTGAAGTCGGTTAAAAAGGCTTAGAATCAAAGATAATTATCATGATAATTCATGATTTTAGATTCTCTCTCTGATTATCCCAACCTCCTTAATTTAATATTTCTTTTCAGTTACCTATTATGTATTAATTATTAATCTGTATATGAAGTATATATTCCTATGTATATGTTTGTATTTACTATATCTATATAAATAAAAATGTAAACGTTTCGTTTGATAAAAATCCTTAATCTCCGAAAGTCTTCACCAGTTGCTTTGAAATTTTGCCACAACGTTGCATTCGAATACGCGCGTGTTTTTACCTAGTCTGGCCATAAATACTGTTACAATTAAAAATAAACTAAATATTACATTTGAATTTGGAATCTGTCATTTTTATATGATTGTTCATTGAGTTTTCTCATTTTGGCGCCAATACATTGTACAATATTTTGCGATATTAAAATGGAGTGGGGTGATAAAGAGAACCGAATCGCTGTGATTGCATTACACAAAGTAGGTATGGAGCCAAATGCAATTTTTAAAACTCTCCATACGCTTGGTATTAGTAAAATGTTTGTGTACCGGGCTATTAATAGGTACAATGAGACCTCCTCTGTTTGTGACAGAAAAAGATCTGGCCGTCCACGTAGTGTTCGTACGAAAAAGGTGGTCAAAGCAGTAAGGGAAAGAATTCGAAGAAATCCTGTCCGAAAGCAAAAGATTTTATCTCGGCAGATGAAGATAGCACCTAGAACCATGTCGCGTATTTTAAAAGATGACTTAGGACTTGCAGCCTATAAGAGACGTACTGGTCATTTCTTAACTGATAATTTAAAAAAGAATAGGGTGGTAAAATCGAAACAACTACTGAAGCGGTACGCAAAGGGAGGTCACAGAAAAATTTTGTTTACGGATGAGAAAATTTTTACAATTGAGCAACATTTTAACAAACAAAATGACCGTATTTATGCTCAAAGCTCTAAGGAAGCTTCCCAATTAGTCGACAGAGTGCAACGTGGGCACTACCCGACTTCAGTGATGGTTTGCTGGGGTATTAGCTATGAAGGAGTGACTGAGCCATACTTTTGTGAAAAAGGTATCAAAACATCGGCACAAGTGTATCAAGATACCATTCTTGAGAAGGTAGTGAAGCCCCTTAACAACACCATGTTCAATAACCAAGAATGGTCCTTCCAGCAAGACTCGGCGCCGGGTCATAAAGCTCGGTCTACGCAGTCTTGGTTGGAAACGAACGTTTCGGACTTCATCAGAGCTGAAGACTGGCCGTCGTCTAGTCCCGATCTTAATCCGCTGGATTATGATTTATGGTCAGTTTTAGAGAGTACGGCTTGCTCTAAACGCCATGATAATTTGGAGTCCCTAAAACAATCCGTACGATTGGCAGTGAAGAATTTTCCCATGGAAAGAGTGCGTGCTTCTATTGATAACTGGCCTCAACGTTTAAAGGACTGTATTGAAGCCAATGGAGACTACTTCGAATAAGCTTTTTATATTTTAAATTGTTTTATATTTATGTATTAAACTAACACACTATAAAACTAATAAATGTTATTTGCAATAGAAAAAGTTTTTTTTCTTTGTTTCAGTATTTATGGCAAGACTAGGTATATACCTATCACAGGGTAAAAACATGTTTCTTTACCC
Source organism: Sesia apiformis (assembly GCA_914767545.1). Taxonomy (NCBI): domain Eukaryota; kingdom Metazoa; phylum Arthropoda; class Insecta; order Lepidoptera; family Sesiidae; genus Sesia; species Sesia apiformis. Next base: position 10,188,137 of record OU611971.1, read on the forward strand.
AAAAACGGGTTAAAACAGGGTAAGCGCCATCTGTTGGGCAGTCATAGCAACGCGTGGCCGGGTACAGCTTGTTGTTACAGTTATTATGTACAGTACCGTGCAGTACAGTACTGCACTTGTACTGTACAGTTTGTTATGTATTTAAACCAAAACTGTACCCGCGTTCTGTTGTCTGTTTGATTTCCTGGTTGACTGGCATTGGCCTTAAGGCATTAAGTCCGCCCTGTGTACATGTCAAACCACAGAACTGTTTACGATCTGTTTGTCAAATACTTGTTCAATGAAGTTCCAATAAATAATATGATTAGTTATCAATTATGATAATTGACAATAATTGTAACCTACTGAATATTTGACTATATTGTATCAGCTTTATAAAAATAAATTTGAAGAGATTAATCTCAAAATGTATTCTAAATGATTTCAGTACTCTGGAAAGGATTCATAAGGATTAGTTAACTAAAGAGTATTACTGTAACTGCACAATTATTACTGTACTTATCAATCGGACCCTTTATTGTCCACAGCTGGGCACGGGTCCAACGCCACGTTAGTAGAGCGCGTTGGCGAGTCTATGCTTTTAGAGGTGGTGTAGTTCCTCGAGGCTTATGGCAACGGCTTCGTTATCCCCACACGACATACACGGGAAGAGATAGGTAATGAGACGGGATATTTATAATACCTATATGATACCTGGCGAACTGGCGCGGGACAGAAGCAAATGGAGACAAATCACATATGGTCACGATCCTCATTAGTGACGGAACGACAAAGAGAGAGAGAGAGAGATATGATACCTACTGGTATTTAATTATGACAAACAAAAAAATTGTGTTAAATGTAATTGTAAAATACATTTATTTGTAATTAATTTGTAATTTAAACGGGTACCCGCTTAATAGTTTCTCTCAGTGCATATTTTGAAAAAATCATTTGTCATCGCACAAATTGTACATCGAACTAGGCTAATAGGGTTTGTAAAAAAGAACTTACCGGTTTCAAGGCCTTCAACATTTTAATCCCATCGCGTTCCAACAGCCTGTGGTACTGTCCGAACTTAGTGAAAGCTTCTGAAGCTCTGGCCTGAGGCTCCCTCACGCCTATAGCCGCGAATATATCGCCTATTGTCTTATATGTTTGGAGGAGATCGAAGTATGATTTAAGCATTCTATAAAGACAGACAAGACTTCTTAGTTACCAATTCTTTTTAAGAGCGGAGTATGAGCGCAAACGGATTTCGAAAAAAAGTATTTTTGAAAAAAATGTTGGTGTCTCGGCAGCGAACATTACAACTTCTTTGAGAGAAAGGGACAGTTGCACTTCAAGCTGATAATAGCTATAATCATTCCAGAAAATTGAGGTTTCGTATTCCCCTGTTTCAAATTTAATATCAGAAAAAAAAAATGTGGCAAATGGTGATGGTCACGTTAAAGCAATATACTCGTATTGCAGAATCGATCATGAATCGTGATCTATTTAAATTTGCCATCTACCACTGCGTTAATATTTTCGTTTTATTCGTTTTTAGTTTTTCCTGGTTTCATTTATTATAGTTTTTAAGGAACTTGTTTCTTAAAATTTTTTTTTTTTTTTTTATAGACTAGGTGGCGGACGAGCAAGCGGTCCCACGTGATGGTAAGTGTTACCACCGCCCATGGGCACCTGCAACACCAGGGGGTATGCGGGCGCGCCGCCGACCTTGCAAAATCCTATTCACAGCTCTCTTGAAGAACCCCATATCGTAGTTCAATGGAAAGACCTCTTGAGGCAGTTCGTTCCACAGCCTACGGGTTCGCGGTATAAAATAGTTTTTGGACCGCATAGTGCGCGACACCTCCGTATCGAGGAAATGCGGATGGACCGCACTTCTGTGACGGGAGGTGCGGTTGTAGAAACCCGAGGTGGGAATTATATTAAACAATTCTTCAGAGCATTCCCCATTGTACAGGCGGTAGAACACACAGAGAGACGCAACGTCTCTCCGAACGCTGAGGGATTCTAAACCGCCCGTGAGAGTGGGATCGTCGACAATACGAACAGCACGTCGTTGGATAGAGTCAAATGGGTCCAATTGGTATTTCGGTGCGCCGGCCCAGAGATGAGAGCAGTACTCCATATGGGGCCTCACCTGAGCTTTGTAAAGCATAAGGAGTTGCCCAGGTTTGAAGTACCGCTTCGCTCTGTTCAGCACACCGAGCTTTTTGGAGGCCATTTTGGCCTTATTGTCCAGATGACCCCTAAATTCGACTTTGCTGGAGATGTCGATACCAAGGATCCCGATACTCTCCAAGATCTTAAGAGGTATGCTCTGAAAGCGAGGTGCTACAATAAAAGGGGTTTTCTTAGCGGTGAATGCACAGACTTGCGTCTTATTGGGGTTGAAATCCACTAGGTTCATAGAACCCCAAATCGAAACTAGATCTAAAGAGTCTTCGATTTCAGACACAAGCCTGGCGCGACTCTCTTCCACTTCGACCCGAGGGATGTTGGCGCGGCCCCTGTACAAGGTGTCTCCAGTACTGTCATCCGCATAGCAACGTATGTCACCAATTTGTAACAGGTCGTTGATATGCAGAAGGAACAGAGTTGGGGACAACACGGAGCCTTGCGGGACGCCAGCGTCAATAGACATGGTGTCGGAGCAGCTACCATCGATAACGACTCTGATGCTCCGTCCAGTCAGGAAACTGGCAACCCATTCGCATAATCCCTCGGGTATCCCGAAAGATGGTAGCTTGGAAAGCAGCGATTTGTGCCATACCCGGTCAAAAGCTTTCGCAATGTCTAGGCCTACAGCCAGAGCCTCGCCTCTACTCTCAATGGCGTCAGCCCAGCGGTGTGTTAAATACGCTAAAAGATCATCAGCCGAGCGATTATGGCGAAATCCATATTGACGGTCGCTAATCAGCTGGTGATCCTCTAGGTACCCAAGGAGCTGTGTGTTTATAACACGCTCCATCACTTTGGAGAGGAGGGAGGTGATCGCTATTGGCCTGTAGTTGGCCGGGTCGGTGCGGTCACCCTTTTTAGGCAAAGGGTGAACATGAGCTACCTTCCATGCTGACGGGAAGCTTTTTGTGGAATATGAGAGCCTAAAGAGTCGCGTAAGCACCGGAGACAACTCGGGAGCGCAAAATTTGAGCACCACCGCAGGAATACCATCTGGCCCACTCGACTTTCGGATATCAAGAGATGCTAGAGCTCGCCGGACTTCACGCTGGGTGAAGCAGATTTCCGGCATGGAGCTTGTGCACCTCGAGGTGGACGGTGGTGAGGCACCTCTATCGTCCAGGGTCGAGTTTGAGGCGAAGAGACTGCCCAGGAGATCGGCTTTCTCTTTCGCCCCATGGGCCAGTGAGCCATCGAGTTTCCGCAGTGGTGGAAGTGACGACTGACAGAAGTTACCCTCGGCAGCCTTAGCGAGCGAACAGAAAGCCCGACTTCCAGAAGGATAGCTTGCTAGTCGATCGCCAATTCTGCGGATGTGCTCATTCCTTGCTCTGACAGTGATCCTCTTACTGCACCTCGAGGCAGCGTTAAATTTCTTCCTCAAGTCGGTGGTATTCGGATCTTCAGACACCTGCGCTTTGGCCCAGGCCCTGTATGCAGCCCGCTTATTACGGCGGGCCTCTCTACAGGACTGATTAAACCAAGGTTGGCTCCGTCCGCCTACGGGTATCACGGAACAAGGAATATAACATTCCATGCCCTGCAACACCACGTCGGCAACGGAGTCTGCACAGGTATCCGGATCACCCGACGAGAAACAGAGCTGCCCCCAGGGATAAGAAGCGTAAAAATCGCGCAACCCATCCCAATCTGCAGGCTTGTAGTGCCAGACGTTGCGCGTTCCCTGAGAATAGGTCGGCGCGGATTGTTTAGCTGGCACAGCAGTTCGAATGATACAATGGTCTGATGATCCTAACGGAGCATCAACAACAACATTGTAGTCATTCGGCCGCGTAGTCAGCAGGAGGTCCAATAAGGAGGGAGTATGGCTCTCGATATCAGGTATCCTCGTGGGTGAGGATACCAACTGCGAGAAACCATAGGTCAGGGCAAAGATGTGGGCTGCTCTCCCTGCGCGGTCGGTTATTCGGGATCCCAACCACTCTTCGTGGTGAGCGTTGAAATCACCGAGGACCACCACTTCCGCGCAAGGGAACTGCTCGAGCACGCTGTCAGTCGTCTCTTGTAGCCGCTCAAAAAAACGAGTCGTCTCCGTATCACCGCTGTGGGACCTGTAAAGGCAAGCGTAGACTTTAGTGGAACATCCATAGTCAATACGCGCCCAGAGGATCGACAGGTCCCCGACTTCAAAATGGCTGAGGCGGCGGCAACAGACATCCTCCCGGACGTACATGCATACCCCGGCACGTCGCACAAAACAGTGCTCCAGTTTGTAACCGGGGTAATGAAGATATGATGTATCGGCCGGGCAGGAAATCTGTGTCTCCGTCAAGAAAAGTAAGGCCGGCTTTGCCGTCTCAAGGTGGTAGTGGACGGCGTCGATGTTACTATGCATCCCTCTGATGTTGCAAAAGTCCACTTGAAACGTGGAACTTGAGGGGTGGGCCGCTGAGTGTACATTATACCTTCTCTTTTTCTTGGCCATTGTGTGAATAAGAAAAAACTAAAATAGAAAAAAAAAAAAGGGGGGACGTAGAGAGAGATGGCTGCATGTGGATCAAAGGACAAAGCACGGGGCGGAGAAAAAATCAGGTCACACCCTCCCACCGCAAAAAGGGAACGCCATTGCCTCGTCAGTTGACAGCAGGGTGCACCACTAGCAGGTGAGGTTGGCTTAGGCTCCAAAGATGTTAGGTGAGCCTCTTACACCCCTTAGGTGAGCAAAATAAATTTTGGACTTTGATTAGGAACCCACTCCGCTCCTCATTTTCTCCGCTATATCTCCTCATATCTCCGCTACTCACCAGATGTTGCTCTCCATGACTACCTTTATTTCAGTTACTGGAACATTTTTTTCAGAAAAAAAACTTTAGAAATTTGAACTATGTTAACCTTTGAACGACGCTGGTATCCTATCCTGGTTATTCCTAGCTAATCCCATGGTGGCGATCCCGCAATTCTCCAAATTATGTCGTAAGTACACCTTCCATACATACTGATAATTTCCTTTGGACGAACATTTTGATTTAATAATTGATTTTGCTTTTTAAACTTTTCGCGTTTTCTACACATTTTATATTATAAGCGTGGTTACGAGTTGAATTAACTCGTGACCACGGCTGGTGTAACCCGTGCCGAAACGTCGAGTAGAAATATAAGGTAAACAAAAAAACTTTAATTTTACGCGTTCTGACCCAATTTCCAATATAAAATTAATAATATTACCTTCTTTCCCGACCATAATTTATGATAAAGATGACTGTTTTCACATTTAACCAACAGTCGACCGGTAGGGAATGCCTTAAGGCCGCCTCTGTACAATATAGAGTAAAAAAAAAATGTTGTAATTTTTGTAGATTTAATGAATGTTAAAGATACACAGAGCGTCAGCCAAAAACGTCTCTCAGTATTGCGGACGCGATTCTGTCTGCTACACTAGCGGTCAACACGGCCATCAAGACCGTATTTGGATGTTTTGGTAAAACCAGTGAAACACAAATATTTGTGTTAGTGTAACCACAAGTCTTACCGTTTTGCATGTTCAACCAGTCTCTTATAAGTAGTCTCCGTCTCCCTCAATTCATCCAACTTCGCGACCAGTGTATCATTGCATAATATAGCCCGAGAAAGTCCCAACGCGTCAGCAGCTCCTGAAGACATGTTCTCAACAAGACGATGTTTCATCTTTTTCATTATTATGTCCAGAGATTTGCCTTGTTTTGGGTCAGCGTGTAGTTTATTGTAGTTTATTGTAACTTCGTCCTAGAATTTTAGGAGATGCAAACATTCTATTGATAAAAAGCAGGAAGGCAGATACTGTCAAATAGGAATACAGATTTTATTATGTATACAATACAATTCCAAATACATATATCTATATAAATAAAAATGTAAACGTTCATTTGTTCAAAACCTGAAATCTCCGAAAGTTCTCCACCGATAGCTTTGAAATTTTGACACAACGTTGCATTAAAATACTCGCGTGTTTTTATATACGGGGTAAAAACATGTTTTTTACTCAAAAACAGGTAAAAACGGGGTAAGCGCCATCTGTTGGGCAGCCACAGCAACGCGTGGCCGGGTACAGCTAGTATATAATAAAATCGTAACAAACACATTAAATATTTCTTGTAAAGTCTTTGTAGAGCAATAAAGTGGGTACTAATGATATAGAGCTCAAAACAACATTTTTAGAATTTTTGTCTGAACACTGAACGAATTCTAATGAAATCTGGCATATTTATATTTGAATTTGGCATATTACAGATCGTTTGAAGAGTTCCCACGGGAATTATTCTCAAAAAGTTGATACTAGTAAAAAATTTAATTATAACGAAGGTTTTGCGAACTTTTTGTGCAGAAATAACAGGTGTCACAGGTATCTAAGAATACCTTAGCAGCCTGTATCATCTTGGCCACTTCGACTTTGGTCTTCCCTTTAACCGATTGTCCGTTCACGCCCACCAGTTCATCCCCACTCTGCAACGTTCCTTCCTTGGCCGCTGGGGTGTTATCGAATATCTGCAATCGTAATATATTCATGGTTAGATTTCTTTTCTTTTTATATAGGGGCTTTTACACTTTTGTGTATGTCTCGTACCCTAAAGATTATAATTTTTCTTACATATATCATGCCTTATGCCTGTGTTTTTCTACTGGTGGAAATAGACCTGTTCTAAGGACCGTCTAATGAATTTCTATCATTAAAATTAACAAATTTGTAATACGCTTTTTTTTCTGAATCTGATATTTTCCCAATAATTTAAACTTTTAAGTCATCTGTATATGACTCTGATAGCGCCTCACATATAATCGTAGAATGTTTACAGCTTTTGATGTTGGCTTGAACGAAATTTTGTGGAATATCCCTACATCACACTTGTTTAGATTTACAGTCCGAATCCATAGCCTTTCAGGCTCGTTCCGAGGATAGTCCAGCAACAAATGTTAGATATCCTCAACTGTACCACAAATTTGGCAATTGGAACAATTAGTTTTCCTTATAAGAAAAACAAATTTGCTTAATGGCATATGTCCAGACAGCAAACTGTAAGCAGTTAGAAACTTTAAGTTTTAAACTGGAGCTGTTTCGTTTAGGATGGATGGCAAGTACACTGAAGGTTGTACAGAAGCGGTTTCTATATACCTCACGTACGGTGGTGAACCAGGGATAATACAGATGTCTTTACCTGTACAATGTATAAACACGGACACAATGGCGCACCACCTCCTATACTGATCCCGATCAGATTCTTCTCATCTTTACCCAGCACCACGCTGCCTGATGTTACTGTCATACCCCTGAAAATTTACCAATTATTTTTTCAGGTGCAGACGAAATAGGAAACAATACTACCAATTAGTTGGTAGTGACACGGCTTGCTGTGAACTCGGGACATTTTGGTCCCGAGTTCAATTCCCGGTCGCACAATCATTTGTTTAAGGACGGCCTTTGTACAGGCCTGGATGTAGCATATGTTCTATTCGTCTTGTGTGTGTCTCTGCTGGACCCACGACATAGTTAATCATGGAGTAGCGTTATTTAATAAATTTGATATTACCTGAAAAAAGTACCAGTGAAATTTAGTTCTATAGCATTATCTGAAACATCAGATGTTAGATCATGTTGTAACAACTAAAATTTAAGTTAGAGTTGACCAAATTAATTATGTACATACAGACAATAAGGTCCCTTTGTTTGGATAACGTCACAAATAAGTTCAAATACTGTTTATGAAATGATATTATTAGCTATTAATTCGAAATGTGGTTAAATATTTCTACTTACGAGCTATCTAACTAATCAACAGTAATATATTAACTAAACTGTACTCGTATAATTATAACATAAGCACTAACAATATACAGGGTCAAACGTGAATTACCCGCGAGCTCTGTTCTTTTATAATTTTTTTTTTTTTTTTTTTTTTTTTATCATAGTAAAGGGCTTTGTCGCACATGCGATTATGCCGCCCTGGTTAGGTAAAACTTCTATCATTAAAACTAACAACTTTTAAATCTAATTTTCCTATCAAACAACTGTCGAATTTCAAATTGTATCTATTTTAAATTGTAATATTTAGGAAACTGAAATAAATGAAGTCTCTGTCTTTGCTACTTTATACCGGGTCTTTCAAAAGGGACGTTCGATTTTTAAAAGCCTATTGTGGCCATCTTTAAAAAGATATATCTGTCATATTTGACAGTAATGTGTACTGAGCTTCACCATTTAATCATGTATAATTACACGATTCAACAATGCGTGGAAATCATTTAATTTTACTATCAAAATGACTGTTCAATTCGTGGATCGTTCCGTGCGTTATGTGGAATTTATGGTCAGAAAAATCGGCCTGCCGAGTCCTCAATTCGATGTCTGATCAACAAATTCGACGAAACCGGGTCAGTTGCCGATCGAACACGTCAACGAAACGCAAGGTCTATCGTAAACATTGTTGCTGTTCTGGATAGTAGGTGTGAGAATCCGAGACAGTCAATTTATCGTCGTGCGCAAAAGATAATAAAATTGAAGTTTAAAGTTTTCATAGCTTGATAGGTGTTTCTTTGTTAAGGGTTAAGAAATAACACGCTGAGGAGCATACAATCCTACTGGTGGTAAGTGGATACAGTCGCATATAGGCATCCGCGAAATTTTGGCATGCCTGCGGATGCACTGCCTATCTTTGAATATTTAGGAATGGGTTTGTAGAAAGGGTTGGCAAAATGGCTAGGATAGGATAAAATGGGCTATGGCATATCTCACTCACTACTGCAACACGTATCTACGTACATTGAAAAAATTATATAAAGCGGGAGAGAGGCCAGTCGAGTGCGCCAGGGGTTGTAGGAATGCAACATGAAATGGCTCACAGCTTGTTTGCTCACAGTATACTGATAATTCTTTGCCAATATGTGAATATGACATAATAATGTCAACTTTTGATTAAAAAACGATTTATTGGTTTTATTATGTTTTATTTAATTCTACTAGAACTAAGTAGCAACGTTACATAAATATATATGATTAGTTATAGAAATATAGTAATATATTCTTATGGCAATGCTCATGTATTGTCGACGAGTGACACAAAAACTCCGTTATTTTGTAAACCGAATATCTATTTTTTTTTTCAGAACGAAATTCAAGAAGTTTATTAAAAAGTTCGCGGTATAAGTAAGAACGTTATGAAAGAACGAAATCCAAATATCTCTTATAGAGACGTTTTCTTGTACTAGTTTTGAATGCGACTATATATGTATTAAGCTTGTACGACATCTAAGGCTCATACAATGTATATCTTAACCTAAAACACATGTAACTTAAATATTAATAGGGATTTTATTCTTGGTCGGTCTCGCTTCCCTAAAGCCTGGAAACACTGGCCAAATATCGGAACTGAGGAATAGACTTGAACATTCGAACGGAATAGGAAAAAAAAATGCTAAATTTAAATCGGTTTCAAGCTCTACTTATAATAATACCGCTACCGTGACTGCATTACCGCGATTGAATGTCGTTTGTGTAATCCGGTTGCGTTTATACACTGGTGGATATATAAACATTTATATAAATATAGGTTTTTACGTGTAGAAAGAATTAATTAACAGCGCATCGCAAAGAAACTTGAAATCGCCAATCGTCTGCTTAAACCGACTAGTGTTCATTTCTAAAGTGTTGGCTAATACTCATATCGTAGAAATAAATTTACTTATTAAACACTGAAAAAAATTAGCATAAGAACATATTACTGTATTTTCAATTTTAAATTTATTTAATGTAGTCTGGCTTCTACGTGTGCTCTAGCGTTTTCCACTACCCATCGTTATCTGAAAGAAAAAAAGACCTGATGGTATTTAATGATGTCTCTGAATCAAGCTTTTGAAGTCTGTCTAGGTAAATCAGAGCGAATGAAGTATCACCCCATCTCAGAGCGACTGATGAGATGGAGAAGAGATAAGGTAAATTTCAAGGTAGTGTTATTGAGTGACGTAAGTCGGTTAGCCGTTGAAAAGTAGATGAAAAGCCACAAAATGCGCGCGGTTTAAGTTTCCCAATGAGCCTAGTGACGTCGTCGTTTAATAAACAAAATATCGTTATAAAAATGTGGTCTGCACCTTCAACCTTTCTTCTGCACAGTAAGCTTAAAGATATACTTAAGATACCGTAACCAGCTTTTTATCGTCTACTGCTGAACATGGGGAGGCCCTCAAACTGTCTTCTGCATGAGGGATGTATGGCCATAAGAAGCCACGTTGACCAAGCAGGTTGGCGAGTCCACTGTTTTAGAGGTGGTGCAGTTCCTCAGCTTGTGGTAGCCGCTTCGTTGTTCCTTAGTCTCCTTTTAAGCAACCCGTGGAAAGAGAAGTGGTGCTATTTGAAAAAGAAGTGGTGCTATTAGAAAGAGAAGTGGTGCTATTTGAAAGCTGGCTGACACCACAAGGCCAAGATAATTATAGATAGTATTTTAGAAAAGATAACATAATGTTGTACTGTACTATTATAGTGAAAATAAAAACTATTAAACTGTAGTACTTACTATTATACTGTACTGTAAGATACTATAATACTATACAATATTTAAGATATTATTTATGTAAATATTAGGTAGTCGGATAAGTTCGCGGCCCTTTAATGTGTAATTCTAAAAAAAATTGTAAAACATATATAATTTTCTTATTATGGACTTCCATTTTAGAATTGTTACAAAGTATGAAAAGATAAAACTTTTAACTTGTAATTTCAATTTGTCGCCATTACAAAAAAGTCAGTTGTCAAACGGTATATCATTTTCCCGTCAGTGATCAGTGTTGCCAGAAATATAGAACGATAAAGTCATACGTTCAAAAAGGCCGCGAAGTTTTTCGACTACCTATTATAATGCTGTGTGGCTTTGTACGAAATAAAAAAAGTAACTTTACGCAGTCAGATTCTTCCTTCGCCCTTATTTGCTAAGTTCGTTGCGTACACCTACACTCGCAATGACTTACAGTAAGTCTTGATGACCAATCGTGTATCTGTCACGTCGCATATCGTTGAAAATACAATCGGCTTCATCTTGGACATCTTGAATTTCAATTTTTGGTTCCCTGTGGAATATAAAAATCATAAAAGAATCCCAGCGAATTGTGTATTTGTGACATTGTGTTTGAGAAAAGGGACCTTCTTGTCGGTTCCAGTTTATATATTTAACTGAGTAGGCTTTCCAGCGTTCCCATCAATGCACCTACTCAGAACCCCTTACAATTTGTACCTAATAGATGGTGAGATTTTAGTGAAATCTAATAGGTACTTTATTTGGAAGAATACATACATTTAATATATAAAATTATGGCAGTTATGTATTCCACCCGCATGCATGTGTGCAATTATTTATCGTAAACTTTGCCGTAATTATTACACAAAATTACTTATTAAAATTGTACTTATAGCTTAATTTAAAAATATACAATAGGTATATATATCTCATTTTTTTATGTCACTTACTGAATAAAACAAGTTTTCATAAGTCAGATGGCCAGATTAGATTTAAAGAGTTTATCAGCTACAGATTTAGTGCCAATTTATTACAAAAATATAGATTTTATTTTAATTTTTATTTTATTATTTTATCTCAAACATCACATGTTAGAGCATGTTTCTTGAACAACAGAATCTTAAAACAACGAAGTTTTAAGTTAGAAAATCTTAACCAAAGTTAATAAGTACATTCCTACAATAAGGTCCCTTTGCTTAGATAACGTCTCATTTTTTTTAATGTATCAGCCTATAACATCCCACTGCAGAGCAAAGGCCTCCCCTAACACAATTCGTTTAGCTGTATTTTTCACAATTCGTTTGGGGGAGGCCTTCATCTGGCTGTGGGAACACATTATAGAATTGGTCGTCAAACCTTTTTGGACAAGGGCCAATAGAGCCAATGACACCTCGGGCCGAACACAACATTATCCTGAGGCGCCAACTACACGCTTTCACGCGTCAAATGGTGGAAGAATCGTAGTGAAATTTTACACCGACCTTCCCCGAGACCGCGAAAAGGACACTTAACGATTTCTGTGCGATAAACGAAAATTCCTGGGTATCACTGCGAGGCGTAGGCTAGTCTAAAAGATATGTACATTTATTTATTCGCTATAACTAAATCGTACTCAAAATCAGTTTCTGTAGCTAGGTTGGCTGGGCGGGTCTTATAAAATACGACCTAGGGTCACGTTTCATTGATTCGGGCCACAGTTTGACGACCACGGCATCATTGGCAACAAAGAATGGGTGTACTTACTCTTCAAATACTTTGGCTTCATTCGCGTCGACTATTGTCTCTTCGACAGTTAGTGATGCACTAAATAAATTTAAAATTCGGTTAATTTTTTTTTATTTTGATTAAAAAATATTTTTACCTTTGTTGCATACTCACCAATCTTCGACAGATACAACGAATTTTGATTTTTTAGGTATTTGTCCGTCGGTTTTGCTAAATAAATAAAAATAAACAAAAATTAAAACAAATAAAAAGTTAAATCGTGCCCTTTGTAATAAAAAAATTTTTCATACAAAGGCTGCGTTCACATTAGCGTAGGTGGCGCCGCGTATCACGCGTATGTCAAGAAATAAGGCGACCTTTGAAATGATCAAAAGACTCAGTAAATGTGTAATATTCGTAAGTTATAGCCTTCAGTGGTTCATCTAAAAAAAGAAGATTCTATGCTATGCAATGTAATGCCGTAAATGTAGACCTACACCTAGTAGGTATGTATTGTGCTTCGAATATGCAAACTTTTCTACCGCGTTCACATTTAATATTTCTTTTGTATGATGATTTTAGCTTTCTTAACGTGACCGGTTCTCTGCACAGAGGTTCAAGTGATTTGGTAATTTTCTGTATCAAGAATTAGGCAGTACCTCCCCTAGAGGTCCTACTGAGAAGTGATTATTATATATGGTATTATATATTTTATTATACTTGACACCTAGGTCGCCTTCCACGCCGAGTCGGTCACTGGGCTTTCCACAAGGTGAATCTGTCCAGTGAGCATGTTCACCCGTGAGGCGTGAAGAAAGACGATCACGAAGCGAAGGCTCCCACACAGACGGCCCCCAGGGAACTGCACGTAGTAGGGGGCAGCGACGCTCCCTCTGGATTTGGGCAACTTGCCCAGGAAAAAACTCCACACCTCGTAAGGGGAGTCTGAGATAGCTTTCTAGAAGTGACTAGACCGCGACAGTAAGGTTGCAAACAAAATACCTAGTTGACTTTATTAGGTTTTATATTAATTTGCCACGTTGCTATCGTGTGTTTTACTAACCTTTACTTACTTATGTTTACACATTTAATTTTCTGATTAATGAATATTAAATTAGTTACTTAATAATACTTAAGTGGACCTACTAATAGTTAACTTTCACTTAGGTAGTTATAACCTACTATTGGTTATTTACCTAATTGTCAATATTCAATGAATTCAACTATGAAGGCAATGAAATCAATTACTTATGAGTGACGATGTCCTACAAATTAACTAAAGTATAAAAAATAAAGTGAAAAATTACATTTTGTCTTCATACGAATATAAACTTGCACAGGGATACGTCGGCGGATATATCCTGGGATCGTAGTACGGGTATAGCTGACTTTGCTGCCACATTATTACAAAAATGTTTCACAACAATAAAATAAAACACGTTACACAAGAACCGAACTCAAACAAAACTTATCTCTCTGGAACACAAAAAGGAAGGATGTACGTCATCAAGATAAAAATTAGTATGGAAATGTGCGGCGAAACACAACTAAATACAAAATGTAAAAAAATATGACTTACATCTTGTCTTCTTCGAAAAAGAAGTCATCGTCGTATTCTTGCATCATTTTGCAACTCTTAAAAATTATGAAAACGAAAACACAACAAAATGTCAAAGATAATTGTCAATTTTATTGATTTTTATGTGTTTACGTTTTCGCGTCGGTAAAGCAGTGCGCATGGCGTTTGAACCGCCAATCGGGAGCGAAAAGTTAAAATGGCGGGAAAGCCGAATTGTTAGGGATCGGAATTTATTATAGCATTTTATGAAAGAAGGTTTCTCCATTTAAACCTTTTTATTATACCTTAATATTTACATATACATTTTCATAGAAAATTAATATGAAATGAACTGCATTTCTCACTTTATCCTATTCTCCTAATGTACTTACGTGTTTCGCTAGTGAGAGAGATATGCCAGAGCCCATTCCCATCCCATTCTATCCCTCCAAACCCGTTCTCCAAATCAATTCCTAAATTTCCAAAGGTAGGCAGCGCATCCGGGGACGGGCTAACGTTTGTGGACTCGAGTTTGGATGACTTAAAATGCCACGCTGGCCAAGCGGATCGACGAGTCCACAAGTATTTTAAGGGTGGTATAGTTCTTCAGCGTTTGTGGTAGTGCCTTTTTTATCCCTTAGTCGCTTTTTACGACCCATACGGGAAGAAATGTTGTGGTATATTCTAAAGTCAGCCGACACCACACGGCCAATTGAGTGAGCCAATTCTATGCATGATTCAGGTTAATAGTAATTTCGTAATAACTTTCGTAATAACTCAATAGACTACCCATTATCCAGCTGGGTCACAAAAAGACTTAGCAGCGTTTCTCATGAACTGATGATGCAACGGAGTTAATTATCATTCAAAAACTATTTAAATTATTTGAGTGAGCGACACGTTGCGACGTTACCTACATTATGTGACAAGGTTGAAGTTCAAAAAACTCAAGGAAATTAAAACCCATAAGTAACCCATTGCATAAGTACAGAAGACAGTGTAGTCGGTCTAGTTTGTGTCGTAAGTTATCAAGCAATTATGTGAGACAGTAATGATACTATTAAGTAACTAGAGTCAATTCTACAGCTACAAATCTTTAGCTTATATTCATTGCGCGGCAATAACTGCTATTGTTTTTTTACAATATCAGGGTTAGTATTCGATGTATAGCTCACTTCTTTAAAATTCAAGGTTTATTGGCCACAAGGATAGCCTCGCAACTGTTTTAAATGTAAAAGTTGCAATAAACAACTCCACCCGTTTCTCCTGGCCAGTTTGTTTGTGTTGTTCACGCTAGTTGGTACGGTTATCGGTGTTTTAATAATGAACAAATTCATTGTAAGTTTCCACTCCATTTAATAATTTATTTATTCAAACGGTATCTTATTGTACACACAAATAATTAAAATGAAAATTTGTTACGAAAAATAAGTACAAAAGGCGTACTTAGTCCCTTGGAAAATTTCTACCAGCAAAGTTAGCAATGAAATGTACAATGGTGAGCAATAAAATGGGTAGAAATAGTGCGTATAATTAGTTCCAAGTGAAAGTGTTTTTATAGATAGAAGGTGGACTTGAAGGTAGCCTACCTGGTGGTACTTTATAGGGGGAGAGTGCATGCTGCAATCCAACAGCTGCTGGGCGCGCTCCACTGGCCACGTTACCCCTCTCTCCCAGAAGTCTACCTTGAAATGTACTGCATTTCCCACTTTATCATATTTCCCTAATGTACATACGTGTTTTGGTAGTGAGTGAGATGTGCCAGAGCCCATTCAGTCATAATCAAGCACGGCCAATGCGGATTGATGGACACACATTGACTCCAGATTTTTTTTAAAAATTCTTAAGCATGCCGGTTTCCTCGTGATGTTTTCCTTCACCATCAAGCTAATTAAAAAATTAAAAATCCGTACCTAAGTTGAAATTTAGTCGTACGGGCCGGAGATTTGAACTCACGACCTCAACGAATGAGAGTTGAGAGCTCTCCCATCACCTCATTCCAGTACACTCCGTTCTTCCTTAGAGACGGGGATGTGATGGGATATAAGGGACTTTTCTTATCCCACCACACGTACGTGGTACATTTTACATCAGCTTTGTGTGTGAGAGAGTATTATCAATCGCCATATTTCCCGCCAGAAAGTGACAGTTACTTTTTCGAATTTCAGTTGGTGATATGCTTGCATTCACTATTTTACCGACACGCAACGGCTCCAGACCCCATAGGGCCTATTCGAGCGTTCCTCCAAACCAATTTGGTTGGACTTCCAGTGATTCATGACGAACAAACCTGGATCTTCGATCCAGAAATTTCTTTAAGGAGACGAAAGCAGTTTATTGGACTTCATGGTGATAAAGGAGAGACGTTAATAGAAAGACTCGGTTTGGGAATTGATGGTTATGAAGACGAAAGGCTGGAGAAGCAGAGGAAACGTGACGAAGGACATTTGGGTGGTTTAAATTATTTCCAACCTTAGATATTTTATGATTCCGTTCCAATCCAGTTTGTCCAAAATGTGAACAAACACGGCGGCATATCTCAATATTTAACTTTAAATCTAGGGTAAACTTGCACTCTCGATGAATAAATTTTGGATTTGGAAAAATTATATAATGAAATATTTTTTTTTTCTTTGTATACTATTAAAATAAATAAAAATAATATGAAATAAATAAAAGTGAATCAATCCTTTATTAATTTTTAAGTGACGGCGCTATGCATCGCAGATGTCCACGTGTAATTATTCCCTCACTATTTAATATGTATGTTTGTTTAGATTTTGGACAAATTGGATTGGAACGGAATATAATAATAATAATAAAGAATTTATTTCAGGCATATGCCCATATACATAAAAATACATACAAATAATAATAAAATAAAACATTAAAAATGAAATTCATATAAAGAGACACTACATTACGGCACTGATATTATTATGTGCCCCTGTCCAGTGCCTTAGTATAGGACAGTCCGCCCTCTCCGCCTATGTCGCCAGAATACCGTTGGCGCTGTCTCGCACGCGACGCATCATCGAGGATATTCGGCCCCATAGGATGGACTGGAATCCATCCATGCCTCAGCAAACATCGCGGATGCGTTGCAGAAGCGCGGCAACCCCAACAGCACCCTGAACGCATTATTGTTTTGGACACGCAGAGCACGGACATGCCTGATACTGTGTAAAGTTGACCCATAGGCTACAAGTGTAAAACGACTGACAATAAGTCCTGAATAGTGTCACTTTGATATAGATAATAGTAAAATTTATGTACTTAGACATCAATCAGTTCATAATTTCCGGTTAATTCACATGAATTTACGATTTTTTTTTTAAATATGTCAAATTCGTGAGCAGAATCCATGGTGTAAGGTTTCGGGTATTTATTGGTTGCAGCCTATAGGTGTAGCAGTTTGTAAGAACTTAAATTATGTTAGTGTAATGGAGGTAATGTCGTTCCATCTTTTTTATTTTCTAGTCTGTTTCATTAAAACATGCTTAATTAAGCAAAGCCTCGCTATAATATGTGTATCTATTTATAGAAATTGGAATTGTAAGTTTTCCCCGTCCCGACTAGCAAACATTAGTCCTACAAAAGTTATCATTATTACATCTATAACAAATGTAATATGTTTGACTTTGACTGTTTGGGACTTTGACTGAAAATCAGCGTCGTGGTCATTCCCATGAATTATGAATTAGTCATTCATTTTATTATTGTTTTTTATTTTTAATGACATGTGTTGCAGCAGTGGCAGTGGCGTATTTTAAGATTTGGCGCCCTAGGCCTATAAGGTTTGCCGCCCCATAAATTAATTAAATCTTTTAATAATTAAACAGGCTATACAAAAGAATAAACACCATTTATTAAATATTTACATTTTTTTTGCTATGCACTAATTGGTTGACAAATTCGTCAATGACACTCATAATTAACGGATATTATTAAGTCAGCTATTAAGGTTATTCAGTATTATTAAGGATGTCTAAACTGTTCAAACGTTCTTCGCTTATATGGGAATTAGGTGGCTTTTTAAATTTCTTCGGGCAAGTCAAGTCAAAAAGCAATAAAAGAAAAGATAGGTAGGTAACGATTATGAAAGGCGCCCAAAGCTAACCTGCCGCCCCGGGCCATGGCCCCCATGGCCCTAGGCCTAGGCCTAGGTAAATACGCTACTGAGCAGTTGGCAAAATAAAGCATTATTCTATTCTATAAAATTGTACCAACAAAATTAATCCAATAACTTTTGTAGGACGCACTTATACCGTACCGTTCTTGTACAATAAAATTGATGGACAGTTGCGGATTCACCACCTGACTAGATATCAAACTAAAAACAAAATCAAGAACTGGCTATTATGTTTATAATGACTTTGCGATATCTAGGCTGACAGCTAGAGTTTCACCTCTACTCTTGATGGAATCAACCCAACGGTGACTAAAGTTCACTAAACGATCACCAGCCGAGCGACAATGACGGAAACCGTACTGTCGATCGCTTATCAGCTGATGATCCTCTAGTTACCCAAGGAGCTGTGTGTTTATGACACATTCCATTACTTTGGATAGGATCCCTCTTATTGGCTAGTTATCGCTATTAGCCTGTAATTGGCCGGTTCGGTTCGGTTACCTTTTTTAGGCAATGGGTGGACGTGACCTACTTGGAAAGTAGCTGTCGGGAAGCGTCTCCTGAAGTAGGAGAGTTTGAAGAGTCGCGTGAGCACCGGAGACAACCCAGGAGCACATGATTTAACTACCACTGCTGGATTACCATCTGGACCACTCGACTTTTGCACATTAAGGGATGCGAGTGTTCACCGGACTTGACGTTGAGTTAAGCAGATGTCAGCCATGCAAGTTACACATTTCGAGAACGTGGGCGGTGTGACGTGCTTATCGTCCAAGATCGAGTTGGCAGCGAAGAGGCGTCCCAGTAAATCGGCCTTCTCCTTGACACTGTGAACTAGTTAATCATCGGCTTTCCGCAGTGGTGGTTGGGACGATCGACAGAAGTTATTCTCGGCAGCTTTGGTGAGCGACCAGAAAGCTCGGCTTCCGGGGGGGTAGCTCACTAGACTCATGCACAGGACAATGTGCATGAAGAGGTCCATGCCCAGCAGTGGATAATAAAAGGGCTGGTGACGATTAAGAGCACCATCTGACGAATCGTATATAAAATATTATTAGCGACATCTGTTATAAAAGTCGTGTTGTTATAAAAGAATACGCGCGTGTTATACTCTAGCGCCATCTAATGACAAATAAAGTATAAAGAGAAAAATATCGCTCATCACAAGATGGCAGGATACGTTTTTAAACTTTATGTGATGTTGAACCAAAATATGTATAATCCATGAGGTAGGTAGGCGAGTCCTCGAATGGCGGCCATTTAAGTACCGGGAAGCGCAGTGTGGGACGCCCTCATCCACGTGGACTGACGTCTTAAACAAATTCGCGGGTGGCGGTTGGATGAGAAGAGCGAAAGACCCTTTTCTCCAAGAAGTTCCATGTTGCAATTCCACATGGAACTTTTGTAACCTTCAAAATGCGATGTTATGTTCCATCAGGTCAATGTAATTTTACACAACTTTTGACCCCGTATTTTCTCTTCCTTTGAGTTTATTTTTTTTTAATCCATGTACCTACTAACTGACCACTTGTAAATACAATATATGTGTATGGCTATTATAGGAAGAGCTCTGACAGCTGACATAAATCTTTAACATGGAGTAAGTCATTTGACAACACGGATAGTCCTTGAAGATTTTTTTTTCTATTTTATTGTGTTATGTCATGACTTGAAAAAGAAACGGTATAACGGTATAACGGTATAAAGAAAGCTACCATACAATTTTCAAAAAAAAAATACTTAAATGCGTCTTGGAAATATTAACAACTATTTGTTTTGGTGATTTAAAGATTTCCTGTGCTTCGTTTGAACAAATCATAGGCTTTGCTTAGGTAACGTCATAATATAAATAATTTTAATGTGGATACTTGGATTGTCAGTCGTGTGGTGTCGACTGGCTTGAGAATGGCAATAGGTAACCCACCCCTTTCAGTGGATGTCGTAATAGGCGACTAAGCGGCTAACACAAGCCCTGATGTGCGCTATATAGTAGTGGTTATTCAGGGTTGGAGAAGATACAGAAACGCAAGTTTATTTATTGGTTCATTTATTTATTTCGTAAGAATTATAATATCGGTCGAAATTATCGAGTCGATGAAAACTTACACTACTAATGTCAATAGTTATAATAAAAAATGCTATACTACGATATGAAAAACAGGAGAGTTCCCTAATATAGCTACATAGACGAATTGATATTTGGAATATAAAAATTTAATAAAGTTTTATGTGAAGTCGATAAAATTGTCGAAGATTCAAAATAAAAAAATAAACATATAAAATTGTTTTTTGAACTTCCAAAAATTTTATCAACATTATTAAAAACGTGTGTTCTTAAATTACATAAGTACTAGATTAAGGTGCTCTCACGCGCGCTTTGTATCAGCTTTTATTTCTTTTCTTATAGTGCCTATAGCAATAGCGCAGTTAGTATATTGTGCCAGTGTCAAGTTTTCGTTTAAGCAATATCTTGTGTCGAATTTTTTTTGTAAGTAACAATTTGAAAACCAAAATTAAAAATATATCTCGTCAATATCCAATCCTATCTACGCAAGTTAGAAATCGCTCGGTAATGTAATGGTAGATTTACTGAGGACAGAAGAGTTGGAGTCCTTGGAAGCGCACGAAAAATGCATCTTTTTTATGTGTTCATTTGATTATCAGAAATAGGTATTATGCACAAACACTACGCATTTTGAAGTTTAATAAACCATAACTGTTAAACCATAAAATCTTTAACACACAATTTTTACAATAATCAAACAAAAACTCAACCTTCACTTCTCGAGTTCCCGCCAAAAAGTCCTGTATATCGTTTATGACACTTTTCTTGGTAGGTACCTAATCGTGTTTGAGATAGGATCGCTAATTGCGCTGATACAAAAAAGCAGCTGCTAACCATTTGGTTAACATTAATTGAACTACATATTTGAATAATTAAAATAATCCAATGATATTTTAATTATGCTTTACCCAGGAGCAAAGGAAATTATTCGTGTGAGAACACCACATCGACAGTTTTTGACTTTTAAAATTTGTTACTTTTCTTTGAAACAAAAAGAAAAGTCAAACATTTCAGAAAAAAATATCGAAGTAAACATTCCAGATATTTTACTATTATTATTATTTTATTTAATTACTGTAATGTTATAAGATTTCAAAATGTTATTTCCGTGAATGAACATAACTGTTATCTAAATGTTTCAATTAGAAAAACTGGAATCGCAGAGATTTTTTGTCGTTTTTTGATTTGCAATCCGTTCCAAAGATCAAAAACTGTCAAAAACATTTAACAAGAATAGAAAAAGCTAATCACTGCTATGACTGTAGAGTACAAAAACATGATAAATGCATTAATACAAAAAAAATCTTACTTTAAAAATAACTCGAAAATATTTGTGACTGTTTCTCTTAAGTTGCGTTATTATTAATTATTATTTTATATATTCATAAAGAATCGGTTTTATAGAATGAAAAATATGTTCTTTAAGGCACCTCAATATCTTGGTTTTTATAAAAAAAATTAAATGTCAAAAATAATAAATTATGAGAGCCTCTCATTTATAATAAGACGCGATTCGATTTTGTCGATGCGAATTTTCGATTATATCGAATGTTTGCAACATCATTTTTTTTTAACGGATGAATTATTTGAGCATGTAAATCTACACTAAAATGTTTAGCTACAAAATCCATCTAGTGTAGACAAAGTTTTATAAATACGAAAATTTCAAAATGGCGTACTTACTGTTCGTCAAATATTTTATTATTTTTTAAACTGTTTTAAAATTTATTCTTGTAACTTACATTCTAAAACGAACACTAAAGAAATTACACCGTAATATGGCATTAAAAATCATAAATAACAATTTATTATTCATAAAGAGATCAAAAATAAGTTTTTTTTTTTAAGAATACGCATCGGATTTTTTGACGATTTTTAATGGCTGAATTATAGACAAAAGAATACCTATTCTAATGTCTATGGGTGGAATGCAAAAATTTGAATCATAGGGTAAAACCATATTTCTTTAAAATGGTTTTTATCTGGCATCATTTTATTTATATGAAAGTTCGTGACGAAATAAACATTTTGCGTCTTCTTTACAATAGAAATGTTTTATACAGAAGTTTCTTTAATTTCACTGACTATTATTTATTAATCACGCTAACAAAAATGAATAAAACTGCACATAAATCTTGAAAATCTAAATCAATTAATGAAAAATTCTCTTATATCACACGTTTATGTAAACTTGTTAGACACTTTTGTGATAGACACAAATGTGTGAGAAACTTGTAACGTAAGTGTTTGTGTGTAATTAGTTTTCAATAGAATATCGAGCTCAGATTATAACTTGTTTTAGAAATTGGTTAACAAATTAGTCTTTATCTCCGATTGTAACTTTTGTTCTAAAACTGATTAAGAATTTTGTTTTTGAAGTTGATTAACAATTTGCTCTCTTCGTCAAACCAAATGTGTAACAAGCCGGTATCGTAACACGTTTGTGTTACGTAGCTTTTACTAGAACATTGGTTTCCAAATGTATCTTTTACTTTAGGAATTGATTATCATAAATTCATAAATGTATCTTTTTGCTCATCAAACTACTAATGCAGATTTATTTAGGTCATGTGTGCTGACGAGGTTTAAAAGATGCCGATGGTATGTTAAGCTGATAATTGTGTCTATGATTCAAATCTTTGGGCCTAACTTTGACCAGTATTTTCAATTAAGTATTTTATTTCGTTCATCGTAGTTGTTAATTTCGTTTCATCTTGATCTGGTCGCAGCACCTTGTCTTCTGTAGTTGACACTCTGGACCTGGAAGTAGAAACATTAAGATTTTAGTTTGATGTCTATTTTGATTTTACTTTGAGGACTCTTCGATTTGTTTTGACTTGTAGAGCGCGATTTGTGCCAACAGGGCCACTAATACAAAAGGGAACAATTGAAGGTTAAATTAATAGTTTCTAATAGGGAAGTTCACTATATTTATGTCTCATCTAAAAAAAGGTTTGAATAATTATAAAAAATCTTGTGTAAGAACGTTTGCGATATCTTAAAAAATTACGAAGTTATAGCCTTTAAAATTTGGATGTAGCCCGAGCAGCAAGTGACGTTACGATATATACTCGTATAAATGCAAAATTGATATATCGAAGAATATATAGTGTTTATAAAACTCTACAGCGTTTTTTTTTTTTCATTTCCTCACTATCCAAGGTAGCACAAATTTCGTGATTTAATTGGCATAGCAACGCGATTATCGATTTGTACGAAATCCTTACGCGGGAATAAAAGAGGGAAACATCGTGGAACTTTGCGGAGCATCAATGTTGATATTAGTGTTGTCGAAAACAATAACGTTTAGAGAAGTTGATAATAGATCTAGCAGTTTAACTGATAAACATAATAATATAGAATTAGACTAAATAAGGCAGATACATACTTTTTAGAATTAAAATACGGTGTTAATCGATGTATTGATATGAAATATTTTCACCTATTTTTTTTATTTTCGGTTCAAGCCATACGCTTATGGGGTGCTCTCCCTCATAGGATATGAGATAGTCCTTCTCTTACTATTTTTGAAAACCGATTAAAAGAGCACTATTTGTCAATTTCCTAAATAGTTCGTATTGTATATAATATTTTATATACTATATAAAATTTTATATTTTTATATTTGTATTTTATATGTACAGTATCTACTTATTATTTAGGTATATGTGTTTATATGTATTTTATATGTATATGAATATATATTTATGTATTTTGTTAATATTATTGTACCTACTATTAAATTGTTATACAAATTTTCTGCACGCACTACACCTGCTTTTCTGTCCTGACCTATATTTCACATTCCCAGGTCTGCTGGAAGAAATCTCTGTGTGAGATAAGCTTGCCTTTTGTATCTAGATCTTTTATTTGTTTCATGTTATGTTTGTACAATAAATTGTTAAATAAATAAATAATTTAATATATTACACACCCCGGCCGAAAGTAATACACATTGACTATGATCGGCTAGCTAGCAGTCTCTGTCGTGTGGCGATACGTCGCCGATATTTTAAGGTTGTCTTCTGTGAGAGTGGGGTAACTCGATTGGCCGAGTGCGCCCAGCGGCTGTGGGAATACAACGTGCACTCTCCGCCTACCCCCTTGTTTAGTTTGTCATGATTTGCTGGCCATTTAGTATTTTCTGTTGGTCAATTAAATGTTTTTCGTATATAGATTCGTCGTTATTAAAGAGTATTAACACTGTTTACTTATATCCTTCTCATCTTTTCTCTCAACTCTTGTATGTAAAGTTTGCAGTATGTATGCAGTACCCACATACTGCAAAGTCTTGTATGCAATGGCATTCGCGGATATGTCAACATCAGTCATTTCTGGTGGGAGTCGGCATTTATAATGAGTAGGTACGAAACAGAGCGCTGTAACAGAGTGTAAAATATTTGCTGCAGCAGCTAAAGAAATTAAAATGGCGAGTCATTGACGAGTGTAATATAAATAAATCCCATACAATCTTATTACGCATAACGAACGGAGTATCACCTAAAAGGAACTGTAAATACAAGATACAATCATCCATCTCCCTCTGACTTGTGTAGATGAGATAATACTTTCTCACAAACCAAAAAAGGAGTTGTGCGGACCGTTACATCGTTATAGGACCAGGCAGAGGTCGTATATCACACCGCAGCGTAATATATCAATTATATTAATATTCTGTTGTGGATGTAACGGTTTGTTAGAGTGGATGTCGTTAAAGTTGACCTATGACTGCTTGTTCATGTAGGTGTGCAATTAGTAAGTATACTCAGCTACTAAGTTTGGTAGATAACAGTTGATTTAAAATTTAAAAATGCCGATAGCAGGCGCCAATTGGAAAATAGATGTCGTTATTTTCCATACGTTGTAGAAGAAATATTTAACCAAAAATTGTAATTTCATGTGCCGTAACGAATATCGTATCGCTTTCATATGTATATTGTAGTTTCACGTGCCCTTACGAACATCGTATCGCTTTCATATGTATATTGGCTTTATTTTTTTGAGATTTTATTACAATTCAGTCTATCCTAATGTTGTAACTACTAAACCAATTTAACTACCTATTTACGAACTACCAAGATACTATACCAAGATACAACCCGAAAAGAGCCCTTCAGGTTGTCGATAAATTTCATAATTTTCTGTATGGGGCATAGGATAGCATCTATAAATTACATTGTCAACAACCTCGTCGAAAAGTGTAGTATCCTTATAAGAATGAAATGATTTGATCTCAACATTTTGTGCTTCAGAACACATCATTCATTCTTATAAGGATCTAATAGTAAATTAATATTTCCGTCATTAAAACCTGCTTCCAAATAGCCACAAGTAATAAATTTGATTTATCCATACATAGTTCTGTTCATCACCTTATACTCCGTTTGTCATTATCTGTAATTATTACAAAACGGTGTGACGCACGGCTAGTTTGAGTGGCCTACTTTGTATTTGGTAGCAGATAAAAAATATTTTTATTTATCTTTATTTTTAGATCGCGATAGAATCTGGAGGCGGTGGAACTGGGTTTTTGTATTGCTTATATGGTAAACAATATAAGTGGCTTTTGGATTTTTAGAGAGATAAATAAACACTGAATATCTTCCGGATTTTTTATCTAACTTGGTCTCGTACTACAGAAGAACTGCAATTATATCTTAAGTCTGATGTAACTTTGAAACTCCTTTTTTGACCCGATCAGATTCTTCTGGAAACATTTGCCTACAGCCTGTAAAATGTAAAAATACATTAATTATACGGGCTTTTTTTATTGAGACGGGTCCAGTATACGTATACGTATGAAACTATTAGAAATAGAGAAAATCATTCTAAGGCATCGATTTTAGAGTTACGAAAAACTGCATTCAAAGATTTTCAATAAACTTATACTAAATCGGGAATAAAACCCGTTCATTTTTCTAAAAAAAAATCGGTACCTAAGTTATTTCATTTGAATATTAGACAGTTGACTAATATTCTTTTGCGCTTTTAACATTGTATAATTAAAAATGCTATCGATCTCGCCTGTTTGCTGGATATTACTATAATCTTATATGTAGTTTGTTGAATGAATTGTTCACAAAATTCAGTCCTGTAAATTGATCATTTTCTGTCGCCAGCTCTTAGACTATTAAATATGCAAAGCTTGCGATTCCTCATAATTGCATAGTTTGTCTTCCAAGTCTATTTCAGTTATTAATAGTAATAAAACGTACGGAACTGTAACGCCACTGCATCGTCGCGTGACGTCACGACACCCGCTTAATGATAAACTAGGTTTTTGTCGCGACTTCGTTTATTCCAATTAGTTTTCCGTAGCACTGTCACTAACTTTTCCTGGAAGGTACTGCTTTCAAATATTTATACATATTATTATGATAAAGTCGTGTCTGTACATTTAATATTTTCTAAAAAATTGTTGCAGTGTTTAAGTACGAGTAATACAAAGCCCAAAACAATAGTTTTTGGAATTTTTGTCTGTCTGTCTGTCTGAACGCACATCTATTTTAGTGGTGTAGTTTCTCAGGGCTTGTGGTAGGGGCTTTGTTATCTCTTTGCCGCCTATTGGTTAGGAAGAAATGGGGTGATGCTATCCTAAAGCCGGCCAACACAATTAGCGGTCTAATTGTGTAGATTTTAGGAAAAATAAACTATTAGGTGCTCAGCTATGAAATGATCGATTTGTATGAGAAAGTGATTTTTTTTGTTGTGATATTTTTTTTTTGTTAGTAAAATTATTGACCCATATTATCTACTCACTTTCGCTACCTTACGGGCAGTTGATTGATGCCACTCCTGTAAAAGTCTTGTGGATGGATATCAATGAATTCTTCAAATGCCCTAATCATACCTTCTTCAGAATCAAATTATTTTCGTTGCAAAAAGTTGTCCAAATTTCTAAAGAAATGGAAATCTGTTGGGACAAGGTCTGGTGAGTACGGTGGGTGAGGGAGAGCCTCTCGTATTAGAAGTGTGAGGGCAGGCATTGTCATGAAGAAAAAGTGGATATGAGCGATGAACCAAAAATTGATTGGTTGTATTGTTGCCAACTTTTTCATTATCGTCTGCAGTTCCTTACAGTACACACCTGCTTAAATCGTTTGACCGGCTCGCAAGAAACTTTAGTGGACAATACCGGCACAGGACCACCAAACTGATAAGAATAGCTTTTTCTTAGTTATCTTGCGTTTTGGACATTATTGGGCTTCAACTCCTCGATTCAACCACTGATATGAACGTTTGCGGTTACCGTACAGGGTCCAATTCTCACGATGCGATTCAAAATTCCTTCGTTTTTGTGGCGGTTCAATAACACAGTGCACACTTCGACGCGTCGTTGTCAGTTCACAAGGTACACACTTTTCAAGTTTCTTTATTTTGCCTATTTATAGCAGATAAACCAACATTGTTATATCACTAACATAAAA
Organism: Sesia apiformis; assembly: GCA_914767545.1. Classification (NCBI taxonomy): domain Eukaryota; kingdom Metazoa; phylum Arthropoda; class Insecta; order Lepidoptera; family Sesiidae; genus Sesia; species Sesia apiformis. The sequence continues at coordinate 10,215,687 of OU611971.1, forward strand.
CCCTACTGCTAACTAAGCTGTACTTTGAGATGAATCTGCTTCCACTATAGCCTTTAATTCATTGTTATTAACCTTGGTTGTAGGTCGTCCGTGTCCTTAAGATCGAAATTTCCAGAACAAAAGCGTTCAAACCATCGACGCATGGTGCGATCGTTTGTGGTGTTTGGTCCATACACACTATTGATATTATGAGCTGTCCGATTTGCCTTGGTGCCGCGACGAAACTCATATTCAAAAATAGCAGGAATTTTCAATTTATCCATTTTATTTTCAAGACATCATATGAACAAAATTTGAGTAGTGAAAAACAAATGAAATACTGATTTTAAAATAAGAACATCGTAGCCATTAGATGCATTTTGTTTTATTTTGAAATTCGAATTAGAACAGAAGATATCGAAACTCAAAGGGGCCAGTAATCAAATCGGTGATTTGATGATTTCATAGGTAAGCACCTAATATGTTGTAGAGCTTTAAGAGCTCCGTCCAATGACATATAATTTGTATGTATAGACGTCAAATTGTTTTTTTTTTTACTTTTGAAAGACTTTACACTTTTGTAATTTTGGAACCACTGACCCGATTTGGCTCATCTATAAACTTAACCGCGATGTAGATGCAAACTATTTTTTCGCCAAATTGCATTTCAATCCATAACAAAAATCTCTTTAAAATAAGTAACAAAAAGCTTAAAAAGCAACAAATATTTTCATCATCACTTAAATTGTCTATTTGTTTGTCCATTCAATGTTAATTTGTAAAAATTCCACGATAAATATGGATATTCCATTTCTTGTACGTTCTTTTGCTTTCCAAAGAATCCTGATCTGGTTCCAGCTTGTTGGTAGTATAAATAATTCAAAACATACTTGTATTTATAGAACGGCCACTGGTCTATGCCAGGTTTGAGCAAAAACTGCAGTGCAAGTTTTTGCAGCTACCCATCCTTGTGTAATTGTAAAGGCAGGAGTGCACTAGAGCGCTAAGACGCAAAAAAGTTGCACCCCTGTTACACAGAACACGGAGCAGGGCCAACAGCATTCTAAAGGTTACAACTACAAAATTTTAATATTCCTAATTTTCAGTATTGGGTGGGGATTACAAATTCAAAATTTAATTGCCCTAATTTGCAGTATTGGGTGAGGATTACAACTGTCAAATTTGTTTACCTTAAATTGCAGTATTGGGTGGGAATTCTGCTGGGCGAGGCGAAATAGATTGACTTTTATTTAACATAATCTTTTTCATCTTATATTGTCATGTACTTATATCAAACAGGTTTGTAGATTTCTGTGTATTTCTTTGCATGTTTTTATTCTTCTCTTTTTTATGAGTCGTGTTACTCGAATAAAATAGTTTTTATTTAAAAAAATGGTTCCATACCATCTCGTCTGTTCCTCGGTGAGACAAAATGCAAAAGCACAGTCGGCCGGAGTTCGGGGCCCACCTGATTCCATCCTATTCTATCCCTCCCCATTTTTCCAACTAAATCTCAACTAAACATATATGTAAGCGGCGCATAGGGGGCCATTATGCCGTTTGCTATTATGGACTGATGCTGGCATGTATCGCGGACCTCCATGGGCGACAGTATCTTGTTATCACCAGGTGGACAGTTTGCTCCTTTGCCACCTTCTTTCTATACAAAAAGAACAGTTAAACAAGCTCTGTACTATGACATCACCTCATATATTTCTGTTTAATCAAAGGTTGACTGGCAGTTAATGCCACTGGGCATTAAATCCGCCCCGTGTACAATTTCTTTGCCTAAAGTGTAAATAAATAAATAAACATCTATTCCAGAAATGTTGCGATAATCACACGTGCTTATGTAGACATTTTTTATGGAAAAACGGCAGTCGAGCATACAGTCCACCTGATGGTAAGTGAAAAGTGTAGTCCATATCGCTGTCCTCTTTTTGGAGATGTACGAATGAATCTGGAGAAAGGGTTGGCAAAATGGGGATGGATAGAAGGGAAATGGGTTCGGGATTATTTCACTCACTACCAAAACACATACTCGTATATACCTTGGGGAATAGGATAAAGTGGGAAATGCAGTACATTCCAAGGCAATCAGTTTTCTGTGTATATTGATTTCGTTTGTCTGTCTTGACTATTTCGAAATTGATGATTATAAAATAACAAGTTTTAATAAGGATTCCAATTTCAAATTACACAAAAAAGCTGAGTGGGGTTATAACAACGCGACAGTGCGTCGTTGTCATTATAAGCAGTCTAGTGCGCACCAACCTTTACACATAAATAAAAGAAAGTATGCGGGTTTCATACGTTGTCTATCAATCGGTATCGTATCGATCGACGCGCATTATATTTAGTTCTTTCACTCTGATCCCTTTACCAGGGGAATTACAAATAACCTTCAGGTATCAGGATTTAGAATTTCTTGTACAATTCACTTCCCATTGGAAATGTTAACCTACGAGTAGGTATTATGCTTGCGTGAAACTTTTTTGTTCTGTGACATTTTGGAAATCTAAAGAATATCTCTTTTATGTCTGGTATAATATTGGGATATATATTGCGTTATTATTAGGTATTATTTAGTGTTGTAAAAATAGACGCTGAGTGTCGATCGGCGAGCGTTGAGTCTACGCTTATGAACCGTTAATGCGAGAGCGTTAAACGCTCGTGAGCGTTGTAGACTCAAGCCTATACCACTCAAGTATTTAAGATTTCCAAGAGCTTGAATTAACAAAAACACTAATTTTCGTAAGAAAAAGAAGTTCAAAAGCTTTGCAAGCTCTCTCCTATGACATAATTTGAATGTATTAAACGCCCACATTTTTTTTGGATAATTTTATTAAAAATTTTATGCCGTCATAATTTTGGAACTACTGGACCGATTTGTCTCAACTGCAAACTACACCGAGATATATAAGATCCGACAAAAAATAGTGTGACATATTTTAATCTTAATATGTGGATTATTTACAACTAAAAATTAACATATACATATGTATTTCATGATTTTTTTTATTACATTAAAAATAAATAATTATTAATTAGTGATTATTTTACCCCGTGTATGCATAACGCGTTGCATAGTTCTTACCTTTGAAGGGGGTGCGTTCAAAGGTCAAAAACCTATAAGCGAGTGAGTGTGGATAGTGTTATGCACATACGTGTACATTCACCACCAATAAAATTAATTTTTAATCTAATAAAAAAATAAAAAATGCATGTTAAATTTTAGTTAGATATAATTATTTCAGTGCAGTGATTGACATATTAAAATATTTCACATAATTTTTGTGGGACCTTAAAACTATTTCTCCCCTAAATTTAATTCGTTAAGATGCTTAACAGATTTTATTCTAGGGTTTTTAAGTCATTTGCTATTATAGATGCACTTAAACTATTGTAGAAATTCAGTTGTTTACCTTGAAACAATCATGAAACTACGTCGCAAAATAAATTATGTCTGTATTTCAATTTTGCGAACTAATTGCCAGTTTAAATGCAATGTCTCTAATGTCCCAATGTCCCTAATGGTGAGGTGTGGCCCCACGCCCAACACGCGATGGTCACACCTCTATCATGATCACGTTTATTTTTGCAATATCTACTTTTTATCACAGTGCAGGGTAGACTAATGGCGATTCTCTTTAAAGCGTTGAGACGCGTTCGGTTACACAAACATACGACGAAGAAGATTTTATATCTTTCACGACAATACATTTAAATACGAGTAGGTACCTACAAAGACGTGAAAGTAACCTTTATTATAAGAACATTTATTATTAGTATTCATGCCTTTCAAACATACAGCATTTTTGCAAATTGTTTCTGTCAACATAACCTAGGTGTTTCTACAAATAAATTAATTTGAATTTATTGAATTGAAAATTGAATTATAGTTTGAATTATGAGTTGCAATAATATTATACTCGTACTCATGTTCGTCAGGACTCTGGGGTTCTAGTTGTAAACATGATTTGATACCCTTATCCTCGCTGAAATGACTAGACATCAGTTATTTTAGAAAATTAGTTTTGTGTTTCAATTGTCGTTATCGCCACTACAGTTGTTATATAATATCCTAAGTCAGGATATAAAAAGGGTAAAGATTAAATTGGGACAAATTGTAATTTTAGAAAATAACGTCTGCTAATTAGGACAGTGCATGCTGCATTCCCACAGCCGCTGGGCGCACTCGACTGGCCTCTCACACAGAAGACTACCTTGAAATGTACTGGCATTTCCTACTTTATCGTATTTCCCCAATGTAAGTACGTGTTTCGGTAGTGAGTGAGATATGCCCGAGCCCATTCCCATCCCATCCTGTCCCTCCCCATTTCTCCAATCCATTCCTTAATCTGCAACGGTAGGCAGCGCATCGGGAGGCGCGCCAACGTTTGTCATTCTGGGCTGAGTTGGCATGTATTACGGATGTCTATGGACGACAGTATCCACTTACTATTAGGTGGATTGTATGCTCGTCTGCCGCCTATATCTACAAAAAAAAAAATATAATTTTTGAGATTTGAGAGATAGGCTATCTCACGGATCTTAACGCGTATGTGCCAATTTTGCAGTTAATTTTGAACCCTTTTCCCTTATGCTGAAGGTACTATTTCTTCATTGTCGCACGCTGCGTGAATCTTTACCGTTAGCAAAAAATCTAAATCTATGGCTTAAATAATACGAATGTCAGTGTCAAAAACATGAATAAATAAAAAAACATATAGAGCTGACATAACCGTCTCATTTTTTGCGCGGTGTCAAGGCAACGTGACAAATGTCACGGCGCTTCCCGCCAAAATGAAACCGCTGTCAGGTACCGGATTTAGGAGTGAATAACATTTTAATTATTTATTATTGTGTACTTCCCTATGTTACTAAGAGTAGTTATTCTTTGAGAGTACAATAAGTCTGCTCCAGGAAAACCGTGGCAATTTTAAAGTAGGAAATCAAGTTTAACTTAAGTTATTCATTTATTTATCAAATTTACAAACAAAATGTATTAAATTATCATAATTGTATCCAATAAACCATAAAGGTTTATCCAAGATACAAGTTCTACAGTATCAGTTAACATAGACATTATAACCTAGCGGTGAACAAATTATAATTTAGGCAAAAATATCTCTTTAATTTATATTTTGAATTGTTTTCACTAAAATCTGTTTTTATTTCATGATCTAATTAATTTATAAGAATTAATTTAACCTGGAAACTAAGTGTAAGCGCCGCGCTGATCCGCTGTCCGTATATATTGTTCGCGGCATTAATTACTAAACACTCGTGTGTTATACTACGTTGTAGTGCACGCTGCGTTCGACAGCCGCTGGACGCAGTCGACTGGCCACGTTACCCCTCTCTCACAGAAGACTACCTAGACATGTACTGCATTTCCTACTTTATCGTATTTCCCCAATGTACGTACGTGTTTCGGTAGTGAGTGAGATATGCCACAGCCCATTGAACGCTTAATACACAGTGGAACACTGTGTGGAACACAGTTCCACTGAATAGTTGCCTATATAGGGAATGATTTACTACGAAAATTTAACATATGTATTTCTCATAAATGTACCTATGATTTAGTAGTAAGGTAGACGCACTGAACATTATGACATGTTGATGTCATAATGTTCAGCATCAGTTATTAAACATTTATATCTATAATATTAATACGTGAGTTAGAAACTTCATATAAAGATATATTTTTTTCTTTTTATATATGGCTATAGTGCAATGAGCACAAGTTATCGTAGCAATCAACAATTTTAAAGTCTAAAACGTATTCTGTCAATGTCCAGCCCCGTCGAAGAATATCAGGAGTGGCTCAGTAAAGTGACAGTAGGTTTATTGAGGACAGAAGACGACTTCTGGAAGCACACGAAAAACGAAGTTCTATGCTTTTCTTTGAGTATCACAAACATTATGCACAAAAAACACTTTGAAGTTTAATAAACTATCATTATTAAAGTACAAAACGCACAATACACGATTTTTACAATAATCAAACAAAAATTCAACTTCGCTTCTCGAATTCCCTCCGAAAAGTATATAAAGTTGTTTGTGCCATGAAATTATAAGCACGCGCCCGAAAAATAATATACAATTCAAGTCTACAAATTACATTTGTTCCCCAACTTCCAGAAAAATGTGAATATCTAGGAAACTAAATACCAAGATCGAAACCCTTTTTGCAAGGACGCCCACAGAAAAAGATAATTTATACCAAGTACATATTTAAAGTTGTCCAACTGTACACTTGTATCGTGTTAATTGTGCATATTTTTTTTAAGCTGCTAGTTTTTACTACAAGTGCTGTCAGCTAGATGCTAAGGATATTTGATTGAAAAATGACTTTTCAAATGCTGAGGTTGTTGGCATTCAATCATACATAGAATATGTTAAAGATTTTATGTACCTACCTACACCAAAAATTTAATTTTCCTGTCAATGGAGAAGTTTACCATTTTTTATTTCTTACCTAGGTGAGAAAGAAAGTACTAGGTTTTCTAGAAAAAGGTTGAAAAATTACGATGTCTCTGTTATTTTTACGATATCTTTAAAGATCAAGAAGGTATAGCCTTTCAAAGTTAGAGGTTGACCGACAGCGTGTGACGTCACGCTACATTTATAAACAAACGATATTATGAGTGCCTTTCATGAATAGCTACTACCAGGGCCGTCTTAAGTCTATTCTGCGCCGGGGTGCGGGAGTGTATCCTAAGACAGTCAAACATCCTATTGTGTATCCTATGACAGTCAAATATCCTATTGTGTATCCTATGACAGTCAAATATCCTATTGTGTAATTGTTTACTATAGCGTTATATTTTTTCATTACCTTTAAAAGGTGAGCGCCCGGGGTGCACCGCACCCCTTGCACCCCCTGGTAAAGACGGCCCTGGCTACTACGTTGTCTAAACATTCTTTTTATAAAACATACGGATAATATTGTGTCGTCATCATCGCGAGTAGCGCGTACATACATACACGTATGGCGAGCATACAGTCCACCTGATGGTAAGTGGATAGACACCCGTGATACATGCCAACATTAGTCCAGAATGACAAACGTTGGCACGCCTCCGGATGCGCTGCCTACCTTTGGAGATATAGGAATGGATTTGAAGAAAGGGTTGGAAAATGGAAAGGGATAGGATGGGAATGGGCTCTGGCACATCTCGCTCACTACCGAAACACGTACCTACGTACATTAGGGAAATACGAAAAATTGGGAAATGCAGTACATTTCAAGGTAGTCTTCTGTGAGAGAGGGGTAGGGGTAATAATTGATAGATATTAATGTTCGTTATTAAATTCAGTTGACTAATGAAATCAAGAAATCATTATTAGTTTTAGATTTGACTTTATTAACGTATTCTAATGAGTTACGTTATTATAATTTTTGGCTCATAGATACATGTACGAGGAGAAATCGGGAGAAATAGGGAAATAAGATAAAGTGGGAAATGCAGTACATTTCATGGTAGTCTACTCTGAGAGAAGGGTAACGTGAGACAGTGGAGTGCGCCCAGCCGCTGTAGGAATGCAGCGTGCAATCTCCCCTTAAGAAAACCCTGTCATTTGAAACGGATTCATTTTTTTTAACCATAGTTAATATCTTAGCATGTATTTTTTTATTTAATTACAAAAAATCTGTGGGTTTTAAATTTGTGATCTAGTGATTTAGTGATTGCTCCATTGATTTAGAATCATGGGCGCAATGAATTCTGATTGGGAAATATATCTGTGTGACATCCTGCATGTAGAAGAATGAGTACAAGTAACTAAATGCGAAATGTACGCGTTTATCGCGAAGCGATTTCTTCCAGGCAACCTTTGGATAGTCAGAAGAAACAATAAGAGAATACTGGAGGTAGATATTATGAAAGTATTTACAAGTAATTCGTTTTTTCCTTTCTTTCGTGTATTTCATCCATTTCTTGATTTTTAATAACATTCAGTAAATTTTTTTGGGTAAGGGTGGCGTGCTTATCTTCCTGTCCGTCAGCGTTTAAGTGCTGACAATTTATCAGTACTGTGGATTACTTACAGCGTTTGCTGAACCAACTCCATTCTGTTGTCGCGACACACAATATACGAAGTATATGAAAAAAAATATTGAACGTTGTTATACAATGATTTATACAAAATAATAGAAGCAATACATTCACTATTATTCCATTGAAGTTTTGCAAGGTAACCTTTTAAACTGGAACTTTGTTTCCAGCAATAAAACTGTCTTTCTTTTCTCTTTGACTTTTAAACGGTGTCAAGAGCGAACATAAATTATCGCGTTTCAGACAAAAAGGGCCATATTTTATGTGCATTCGACAAATATTTTAAATCGCAGAAGGTCGCTAAATGCTGTATGTGCAGGATGCAACACAATCGTGGGCAAAGATTAAATACTGAAAATGTGCAGAAGAGCCAGTCTTTTAAAAGCGAAATATTGAAGGGATTTATTTATTTATTGCAAAAATTAACTCTATGGTTGAAAATATTTATTATTCATATTTATATTTATTAATATTTAGCTATGAAACATAGAATTCGGTTTTGAAAATTTCTTTGGTAAAGATATATTTATTAGTTTTTAGGTTATGCAGTTAGCACGGTGGATGTAGCAAGATTACTAATTTCATCTATACTAATCTATACTATAATATAATAAAGAGGTAAAATTGTGTGTTTGTAGGTATGTTGGGGGTAATCTCTGGAACTACCGAACCGATTTCAAAAATTCTTTCACAAATAGGAAGCCACATTATCCGTGTCTAATATAGGCTATTTTGAAATTTAAAAAAAAATAAAAACTTATAAACCGAAGCGAAGCGAGGGCGGGTCGCTAGTGAATTAACTTATAATTAACTTATCGTGGAGTAAAATACGTTTTTTGTATTAATTACGAAATAATTCGGCACATTTGTCAGCTCTTAACTCGATTTATTTGAATATTTTTATTATATTAGCATATTTTTGAAAGAAAATCTTCAAAACCAACACTCGTTATCAGACTTTTATTTAATTTCTCAAATTAAATCGATATCTTTGTATTATATAATCCTACTGTTTTAAAGTTTTATTTGTGTCAAGTTGAAAGCCCACCTCATTTCCTCAGACCCATCGTATTTTATGAGAAAACACGATTCCGAATCCTTACACAAAGGCATTGGTAGATATTAACAGAACTTGATCTCAGAAACTCGTAGCACGAGAGTGCTTGTTTAAGTCCACTTGAATCGGTTCTGAGTTTAATTAGAACTTGAGTCGAGACACTGAGTTAAATGGAGCTATAAGATGATTGATTAACATTGAAGTTGATATTGAAGTCATCGTAAACCTATTATTATACTCGTATGTTATGTTTGTTTTGTATTCTACTTTCTTGTCTTTCCTGTACTGCTTCGCTTCAATACTGCTTCAAAATATGAAAATGTATAACGTTGCTTCGATATTAAGTTTATTTTAATATATTGTCATTATTATATTATTTTTAAATCTGGTCGTATTTTATATAGATTTGGTATCAACTAAAGTTAAGTATCTATAATTTACCTGTGTTCTGATGTTTTCTCCACAATATAGAAAAGATATGGGCGACAGTATCCAGTTATCATCAGGTGGACTGTATGCTCGTCTGCAGTCTTCGTACATAAAATAAAAGATGTAATTACTATTCCAAAGTCTCCAAAGTCTTTGATATTCTTTAACAACGAATTTGAGATATGCTGCATTCATAAAATAATTAAATTATTGCTAGTGATTTATGAATTCGAAATAGAATTTAGTATAAATATTGAAGTGAATTATTTGTACTGGCTCTCTGCATATTGTGAAATACCAAGTTAATAATATGAAACTTTAATATAACGCCTATCTTCTATATATATAAAAATGGATGTTGGTATATCTGTCTGAGATTAATAGACTTCGACACCGTTTGACCTATCACCATGAAAGTTGGCACATATATGTATTTTTTCATGGAAAATATGCTATCAACTTTGTTGTAACTGGCCACTAGGTGGCGCAGTAGCACATCAACTTCTATACCGTTCAATCGATCGCAAAAATCATATCGACGGCAAAACAGAATAATTTATGATTTTATAGAGATAAATAAATGTACACAGGCAGGACAACATCTACCGGGTTTTGCTAGTTTAATATGAATATTGAAGTTATTATGTTAAGTAATATGAAATTATTTGTACTGGGTCTCTGCATATTGTGAAACATCAAGTTAATAATAATAAAACCTTAACAGAAAAATGCAATATGAAGCCTATAGTGTATAAAACAAAATTAAGCACCAAAAAATTGTTAAGTCAAATAAATTGGACTCTGAAGTTAACCATATTGGTTTTGACGTAACCTCATGTCATAACGTATTCTATGACACCCTCAAATCTAAGGGCACTCCTTTTGCATAGAAAAAAAATACATCAACCTACATGTATGTTAGTTTGCGATTTTTTGTTAAATATAAAAATATATGGTTATGTATGAAATATGGTGTACCAAATATTTTTCTCAATAAAATAAAGTAATTTTCTATTTTAAAAATACAAAATTTAATTAGAAACATCTAAGAAACGTTACGTTTAAACATTAGTATGTACCAGTAATTATGTTTTACCGGTCAGTAAATAGAGTGCCACATTATGTGAACTGTTATTTATATTTACAAGTTATTAGGAAAATTGCTAGGTATCTGGTTACATTGCGTGTAAATACCTAGGGTATTTGAAATATAATACATGTGGCGTTATGGAATGTCGGCTGTTATTAATTATAATCATAATATTTGTGTATAATTAGTAAACAAGCCTATTTCTATACAAGAGACAGCACACGGGTGACCCACGTGATGGTAAATGTTCACCGCTGCCGACAGACACCTGCAACATCAGGGGGCATGCGGGTGCGCTGTCGGCCTTGCGGGACACTATTCAGAGGTCTCTTGAAGAACTCCATGTCGTAGGAGAAACTTCAGTAGGCAGTTCATTCCACAACTTCCGAGTTCGCGGTATAAAGTGTATTGAAGACCGCACTTTACAAGATAGCCTCTTGTCAAGGAAGTGCAAATGCACCGCTGACGAGAGATGTAATGGTATTATAAAATCCTTAAGTTGGCATCAGATTGAACAGGTCCTCAGAATAACTCCCATTATACAGGCAGTAGAGGACTAGACAAATATATTTTTTTCGATGGTATTAAAAAAATAAAGCTGTCAAAAAATTAACCATACAAACTAATACAATTTAAGTTTCTATTTATAATAAATAACTCTGTTTAACTTTTAACAAAACTATCAAGGCAGACAAGGCAGTGCCCCCTCCAAGATGTGCCGTACTACCGAACATTTTACTTTATTTTGTCCTATCTACGCAATTATCAACTTAATCTATGTCAAAGTGGTTTCTGAATGTTGTCTGTCGGTAAATGTCAAAACTTTCGCGCTTCTATTCACCTGTGCGGTTCAGATAACATAGTATACAATATTGCAACACTATGCGATAGATGTCGACGTACTTAACCGCAGGTTGTGGTAGAAATTAGTAAAGATTTTGTTACACTGCTACTGTTTAACAAATAGGTTATTCCAAATTGTGGAATGAACTGCCAGCTGAGATATTTCCGTTACGGCACGACGTGGGGCTTTTCAAGAGAGCTGTGAACAGGATTCTTCAAGGCTGGCAGCGCACCTGCAAGTCCCCTGGGTGTTGCAGGTGTCCATGGGCGGCGGTGACCACTTAACTACTAGCATGTGGCCCGCCTGCCCGCCTGCTATCTATTCTTAAGAAATATGATAGTGTTTTTTTTTTTAAATTCAGTTGAGAGAAATAAGTTGTTTTACTAGATATTTGATCAAAAACATACAGCCCCTGACAGTACGAGTATGAGTAGATGTATGACAACTATTGTTTATACTAATATTTTTTGGAAAGTTTTAATATCGTAATTTTGGAACTGCTAAATCAATTCAGCCCATCCACAAACCTAACCGAGATAAAGCTCAATTTGTGTGAAGCTTCATTTAAATAAAAGGTAATGAAGTATATATCCGTGCATGGCAGGAATAATTTTATAAGAACTGAGGTATATAAAATTATAAATAAGAAAACATCTTGGATTCGCAACAAAAAATAAATCTTTAAAACGGGATAGCTCCAAAGAAATAAAACTTAAAGTGATATCTCGATATTCAAAGTGAAAACAGAAACATTCAATTTTTAAACTGTGCATTTAATGCGACAGAAAAACAAAAGCTTTTTTCAATAAAGTAGTAGTTTTATTAAAATCTATCTTTAAATAACACATGTCCTATTTTCAAAAAAAAAAAACGAATTTCTGAACAACTGACATAAATAATTTGAAATTACTAAGAATGTCATCACCAAATCGACGAAATGCTACTTTGCTATCGTCATCAGAGAACGTAAACCCAACCTATCCTTATATTTGCTGCCACTTTCAGTATTTCCGCTGCTTATTTAAACTCTAGAATTGAAGTTGAGTTTTTTATTGATTTATTATAAAAGTTGTGTTATTGTGGGTTTTGTGTTTTTCGTGCGTGATGTTTGTGATAATTAATTAAAAGCGTATGAATGCGTTTATCGTGTGGTTCCAAGGAGTTCTCCTCTGTTCTTAGTAAATCTATTTTCGCTTTACTGAGCGATTCCTGACTATCTTCGACGGGACTGGACATTGACAGGATACCATTTAGACTTTGATCATTTAGACTTTGATATTGTTTATTATAAAAACTTGACACTGGCAGAATGGGCTAATTGCACCATTGCCATATATGAAGAAAAAAACTGGATATTTGACAACTACGTATCTTTATGAGAGTTAGATTTTTTCTTTGTCGTCAAGAGAAAACAATTTACAAGTAATGGAACAGGAAGTAATCTTTAGGCCTGAGAACAGGTACAACCGCGTACGGAAGGCTAGTGTAGCTCCAATATATCACGATATTAATTTATAGTTCGTTAGCACGCAATAACCGGCTTGCACGCGTTTAATTAAGAAGTTCGCATTAATGTTCGCTGTATTTGTTTTATGCCTACGCGAGAATTCTCTTTGTTTTTGTTTTATAATCTATGGCGCTAGTACGGGAGGATTTGCAATTTTGAATCAGTGGAGCGTTTTTCATGGGACGTATTTAGTTATAGATTTTTCAAGCATTAACCTGTTTTCAATTATTCTTTAACGCAATATCAAAAAGCAATATAAAGATACCCGCATATTAGAGAATATCATGCTCGAATATTAGAGCAGTTTCAGATTTTGGGAAAGGTCGGACATGTGTCACTGTATGTTCCAAGTGGGAAAATCTTACAAGTTATATTTAGTTTTTTAAAATGTTTTAATGTAAAACGTTTAAATTACCTATTTTAGTTATTTGCCTCTTCGTGTGGGAGAGCACTGAATATATTTATTTCAACACTAAAAGTGCTTCGTGCACGTGGAAGTTGGAGTATGTGTGGTTAGCTTGATTCCCGTGGGAATTTTATAATTGATCTGGATCAAGAGTACCCTAAATGTAAACCCGATATTTATTACAATTAGAGTTTTTTTTGTGATGCGTGTGCAGACAGACATACAAAATTTCCAAAAATGTTTTGAGCTCTGTTCACTCGTACTTGGCTTCAACGATTTTTTACAAAAAAGATAGGCCTAGTTTGTTACGATTTTGTAATAACTAACGTTCATCGCTTACAGTGGTGCCACTACCTTACGAGTAGGTGCATTGTAGTCTGACTATGCAATTCAATATTTTGTGGAGGATTGTAGGAAGTCTTGCAAATTTATTGGCTATAAAGTACGTAGGTTTAGAATAACTTTTTATTAAAGAATTTTTATTGTTTCGATTTTATTATCCAAATATAAATCTTGTAATTTTTAGACCCTATGTGTTCTGGCTTGTTGCTGTGCATCAGAAGCTGTTCCTGAGTACACAGATATTTAGCCCGAGAGAGTAGTTAAGGTAAATATTTATTATATGAACCTCTGTTGCCTAAAATAAGTAAATAGTAGAAACATATTATGTGACGCTATCTGAACAAAGGAACCTTATTGTCGGTATGTACTTGTTGACTTTGGATATGAATTTCCATTACGGAAAGAAGGCAATGGTCCTGTTGCTTTACCTTTGTCGGGTCCATTAAAGATGCAGAAGTGCAAGAACGAGGAGAAAATCAAAAATTTTATGCAGTTCTCAAGGCTAGTGGAAAAATGAAATCGTTTACTTGTCAATGTAGGTGACAGAATACACGTGCTAGACCAGGGGTGCTCAAACGGTCGACCGACTTACTTTGACTAAAAAAATGCATATTCTGCGGAAAACTAATATCTATGCCACGATACACCCTACCTAGACGACAATCCTGCATCACACATACTTGCAGTCTCTCAGAGTCGATCGATCGTAGTCTAACAATATTTAGGTAGATCGCGAGCAGTTCAAGTTTGAGCACCCCTGTCCTAGACGAAAAATTGGGCGATTCTAAAAGGCTTAATTTAAAATGTTATTTTTAAGATAAACTTACTTTAAGATTTATTTTTAAAGGCATGGAATAGTGCCTCTGAAAAGCGATGCCTTATAGGTCTATCAAGAATTAAAATCGGTTCCGTATCTAAAGTTGACCTTTCATGTTTAACTTCTTCTCTAGTCGTTACTTCAATTGTACGTTCACTTTATTATACTTTAGAAAAGTCGTTTTTTTCTTAGTAAGAAGTCGGCAGACGAGCATACAGTCCACCTGATGGTAAGTGGATACTGTCGCTCATGGACACCCGTGCTACATGCCAACATCAGTCCAGAATGACAAAAGTTTACACGCTCCCAGATGCGCTTGCCTACCTTTGGAGATTTAGGAACTGATTCGGACAAAGGATTGGGAAAATTGGGAGGTACAGGATAATGATGGAATCGGAATGGGCTCTGGCATATCTCACTAGACATTAAGGAAATATAACTATTGAGATTTTCGCGGTTTTTCACCTTATGTATTTTACTTGATGTTTCTGTTGGGTTGCACCAACCATGGTCACTAGTCTGTAAACTCACGAGTAAAATAAATCGTGTTAAGATCAGTTTAAATAGATAAATATTAGGGAAATAGGATGTAATTCGTATGTACTCGTAAATACTTTTAGGTTATTAGGGCCCTAACTATGTATAAGAATAGTGCAACTATCATTATATATCTTCTATAGTAACATATAGTACTGAGCAATAGTTTTGCAATTTGTCTGCAAGTCTCGCGTCGTGATATGCCAGCAGATATATGAAATAGCCGGCCGCATCTCCGCTAACAAATGCGAGGATGTCTGTCTGTTTGCGATAACCCGGGAACTAATGAACTGGTAAATGTCTTAAATGTCCATTTTAACGCAGAACATTTTTTAGAACGATAGAATAATGGAAGAGCTAGGTCCAGATACATTTGAAGGTATTTATTCAAGTCTTTAGAACGTAGTTTACTTACTTGATTTATCAAGGAGTATTATTTATGATAATGGTTCTTTGAGCAATATCGCTAGCTCAAAAAATCGATATCGAAAATAAAAAATAATGTAAGGGACTAAATGGCGAAAATGAGTTACTTATATTTTGAGCTCTATCGAATGGTAAATTTAAAGTTCTGATATCTTCCAAAAATAAATTCATTACGTTACGATTTTTTAAAGAGATAACAAATAAGATTTCTTGCAAAAATGTTAATGAATCCAACAGCCAGCTTTTTTGTACTGAAATTGGTTGATGTAAGTCTCCTCATCTAAAATAACGACTTTTACATTAATCAAAACTCTCGAAAAATATTTCATTAATCTACTGTGATTTAAAATTTTAACGTTGTTTACCTTTTACGTTGAGAAAATAAAGTTTTGTTAACTACTTGCGGTGCCAGTATGATGATCTTACTTTAGAAAATACCATAGCACACCAACAGCCCGTCTCACCACTGCTGGATATAGATAAGCCTCTCCCTAAGCTCGCCACCACACACGATCTTCGTCTCTTGTCACCCAGCTACCATCGGTGAACTTCTTCAAGTAGTCGATCCACGTGGTCGGACTGCGTTTCATACTACGCCGATAGATAATAATTTAGTTATGGAATAGTATAAAATCTCTTGAAGAAAGATGGTGCTAAAGGAACAGAGAGGCAAATTTTTGAAGCAGTCACAGACATTAAAGGTAATACAAGTTGATTACTTATTGCCGGGTCAACTGTATAATCGATATATATGTCTGTTGACCACAGTATATGTATATGTTATGTTGCCTGTTGAGTATGGATATACAGTATTATGATTCTCCTACCACTTTAATGTAAAGGGAATTTTAGGATGGGGTCTATCACAATGAATAAGCTTCAAATAATCTTTATCCATACGGTGTAATAGTCTTGGAGTACGGCGTTAGTAACTGGAAAGATATTGCTAAAATCATTTTCGCCAAAGACTACGAAGGCGCTGAAAACTTTAATCTGAAAACTGAAAACGCTGAAGGGCAAGTTGAAAGAGAAACTATGAAAAATAAATATTTACGCTTGAATGCTATTCCTGTGTGATACAAAGAAAAACTTGAAGAAAATAGAACTAAAATATATCATGTCGGACGATGGAGAGACCTACAAAATTCCAATTACACAAGAAACGCGACTTAAAAGGAAGGTTAAAGGAATTGGAGAATGTTAAAGAAGTTATTAAGTTATACAAAATGTTATGAAGGTTAGAGGAGAAGATGTAAAAGGTGGAAAAAATCGTGAAAGCAAAGGGAAGAAGAAAGGCGAAAAAGTTGAGAGAGAAAATACATATTCTAATGTTAAACTCAACAAGCTTGCAATTTCAATGGAGCCTCCTTTTCACATCTTCACAAGAAAAAACTGCCGATTTGAGCCAAAATGTTTGATGATCATCAAGGAATTATGCGACAGTAATGTGAAACACAAAATGTATAACAAAGATTATTTGAATCTTCGCCGTAGAAATGATGCAGAAGATATTTTTAATAAAACTGACAATGTAGATAAAGAAGAGGAAACAGAAAGATAAGACGATTAAGATCATTGATTGATCATTTTTAATTACTACTTTGATTTTTACATTATAGTTTAAATGTTAGGGAATGCATTATACACTGCATTCTGCAGTATTATAATTTTACCTACTTAATTTTTATTCAGGACAAAGCAGTAACCATCCCCAGATGATGACCTAATTACTATATAATTAGGTATACTCATACATACCGTCTAGCTTAGAGTATAAACTAGGAAACAGCAGTAACGAGCTATTAAATCCCGTATTTTTTATGCACCTTAAATTGACAATTTAAATTGACTGAAACTTTGCTACTGTGAAATTTTAGACATGTTTTATTTTTTTCTTAGGGTAAGGGACATGCTATCTCCGAAATTAGAGGGTTAAATAAATATTTAAAGAAATAGTGGTATCAATCACAAAAATCTAATTAATTTTGCTATAGCTTAAGACACAAAAAAAATCCACTTTTTCGAAAAAAAATCTGTTTTTGCTCTCCTGAAAACTTGCAATATGTCCATTATTTTATTTCTTATTTCCGGTATCGAAATGTAAGGGGTAAGTCACATTTGTCTAGTCTATCTATTACTATCGGCTTATCCCTCCTGGGAGGAAAGAAAGGTATTCGTTCCGAAAATAGATGGGGTAGACCAATCCTTAAATGGAGGCCACATACTAATCGCAGTGTGGGATGCCTTCCGATCCCGTGGACCGGCGACTTCAAGAAATTTGGCATTAGCAGCTACCCCATTAGTTGTCAGATTTGCCGGTATGTAACATTGAAAAGAAATAATATGAAGTACTTACCTAAAGAATTAAAGATACAGCGTGGGCACCCTCTTCTGCGCTCCCAAAGACAATTTGTTTCCAATTTTCTTGTAGCTCTCGTTTTTCCTAGATTTTGGTTTCTCGTTCTCCAGCGGACACCCCTTTAACTCCCACACCAGATTCGTCAGCGACTTCGGCCGGCTCAGCTTCCTCGACCTCTTTTCTGGAAGCTTCGGTCCGTTTCCAGAGTCGCCTGATGTTCTCCCACCCGAATGACTCGAATCTAACGTACCATCTAGCTCCATCGCTTGATGTATATTTGAAAGACTCTTATACCTTATGTTGAATATCGGTGAATCGCCTTTAGTGAGAGGCCGCAATGGACTAGCAATAGGACTAGGAGACTCCTTGGTCGGAGAATGGCTTTTCTGCCTGAAGACCATACGGTTTTTGCTGTTGTTTACACTGTTCTTGATGTAAAGCTTAGGCAAATTTGGTGCTGGTGCAATCGAACACTTCTCTTTATAAACTGTCACTGGAGTTTCTTTCGTTGTTATAGTTGCCTTTCGAGTTCTCTTCTCAGCTTTCTGGTTTAATGGTTTCTTTGTAGGTATCGTTTCTATAGGAGGTGGTTCAGGCTTGATTTCGGTTATTAATGGCATGTGAATTGGAGTGGCAGCAGGAGACGATGGTGCTGATTCATGTCTAGGAGTCGGTTCGTTGGAGTATGAAGCCTTAATATTCTTAGGGAGCGGAGCGAAGCCTCTGACGTAATCGTAAATTTGATCAATCTCGTCGTACTCATCAGGAATGCTGTTTTCATCTCTATGACTACTATAAATGTGGCTGTGACGCGAAATATGTTTATGCTGATTAGCGGTGTCCGACGATGCACTTCTTCTTAAGAAATATCCTGTTTTAACTAACGGTGGAGCATGAAGAGGAGCGTTAAGAAGCCTTTTAGGATCGCCCAATTTTCCGTCTAGAACGTGTATTCTGTCAACTACATCGACAAGTAAACGATTACATTTTTCCACTAGCCTTGAGAACTCCATAAAATTTTTGATTTGTTCCTCGTTCTTGCACTTCTGCATCTTTAATGGAGCAGCCAAAGGTAAAGCAACAAGAGCATTGCCTTCTTTCTGTAATGGAAGAGCAAATACATGGTCTTCTTCGAACATAGATAACAGTCTTAACTCTGGCACAAAATGGTTGGAGCTCTTCAATCCCCTAGGTGGAGGCCCATGAACAAGTCTCACTGTGATAGGCATTCGCTTCGTCAGTAAAGTCTTCGCTGTATGCACTCCACTTATATTTTCTTCCTTGGCCACAGCAGAGAACTTCCCTCTCTGATCCAAACTCAACAGAATGGTGTCACCTTTTGAGTCCGTGCACTTTAAATATTTACTTTTACCTAAATACGTTTCTCCCTTAGGCATTATTACTTCTCCGGCTGGTAAATTCCTAGCACCATCTGCAGTTATATTGCCTTCCAGATCAATTTTAGCACAAATCACTCTTACTGGCTCTCTCACTAAACATCCATCCTCGATTCTCCGCCTGGCCAATTCAGCGACTGATTCTATACATCTCACTGCTCTGCCTTCTTCGCTAAGTAATTCAAAATATCCTTTATAAGAATCTGGTATGGCGATTCTAGGTCCAACACTGACCATTCTCCGACCTTCCTTCAACTTAATGGCCTGGGCGATGATCTTCTTTCTCTTCCCAGCCGATACGAGTAGAGCAGTACTTTGTAGCCCAGGGCTTGGTAGTGTTGGTACTCCAAGTCCACCATACTGGCCTTTAATTATCTTGGCTACGGTGGGCAGGCGATTCTTTGTGACGAATTCCCTAAGGTAGTGGCCCTCATCGGACCAGCGGGAGGCTGCGACCACGACTTGGCCGTCTGTGGCTGCCATGGTGGATCTTAGTCACATCTGGAAAGAAGAGAAAATAAGATTAGTATGATACATTATTGGAAATCAAATACAGAGTAATATGGTGATAGAAACCGTTAAAGATGTATGAACAATTTTATTAAAAAACCTGGTAGACGTATACAAAAAAGTAGTTTCAAGTACAGATAGATATACGTAAGGCTCTGCTGGTCTAATACAACTTAGAATCCTTATCTTAGAAACCGCCTGGAAGGGTTTTGATTCCATACTTAAAAGGTTCTATTTAAAATTTTGTTTCGGTGCAAAATATTGTCAAACTTATATAAAAAAAAATGGTAAAAATATTTAAAAGATAGGTATACAATAGATTCCTATATTTTGTACTGATTTCTTTGACGTATTTGATTATTTTTACATAATCATTTGTCATGGAATATAATATTTGTGTTGGTATTAGTATAGTTTTCATTGGATATGGGCCTTTCCCAAAGCCCTCCAACATCACCACCTCCCACTCCTCTAATCCTGCCAGTACCAACAGTTTTAGCGACTGACCGACTGGTCCGACTGACTATTTACATAACCAGGTGGACCAACTTACCGACGTATATTTGGTTTCATATACACCATTTGCCTTTTATATTTCCTGAATATAGTTATGGTTTTCCAATAGGTAAAACAAAATAAAGTCTGCGCAACCAAATATAAAATAATTATCACAACCATTATCATGTTTTAGGTCCCACAATAAAGCATTCTTAACGCAGTCGGCTAACAGTCCATAAAAGAAATGTTCGGTTAACCAATATAAGTGGCTACTGTAGGGGAAAAATATAAGACCCGTTATGCCATAAACCCGAACGCGTAGTAATTCTCTGCTAAAAACTAAGGAGCTGAGTGCGTAGAGAAAGAGGTACAACGGGTGATTATTACGAACTTTTATGAGTCATAATAATTTTATAATAAGAATTTAACTACTTGTTTATTGTTGTAAATATCAGTAAAAAAGTAGTTATTTAAAAATAAATTGCAATTCATATTGTAGAGTTGTTTTATTGTTGAGAGTTTATTAAATTTTTATATTTTATAGCTGTAAGTTATATTTTTAATAAATATTCGCATCGCATAAAAATACGCAACGTACGCGACGTCCCTGTCAAACAAATTCTGCACCCGCTTTAATTTTTCACATTTAACCAACGGTCGACCGGTTGAGAATGCCTTAAGGCATTAAGTCCGCCTCTGTACAATATAGTGCAAAAATAGTTAATAAAAAAATGCGAGTATCTACATTGCACTTCGATACGGTTATTATAATCCACAGTAGGCGTTGTAAAGAATAGTTCTGCACAACAATACACAGTAAAACCCGATCCAAATGTGTTCAGTAGTTTTTAAGTGATGCAAGTAGCAAACAAACATATAAACTATCAAACAGATACGAATTCTAACAACTACTGTTTGGGTTCTGTAGCTTCTAACAACTTTTATTTTAAAGTGACTCAATGTATAGACTTAACCCTTTTTACTTATATGTATAGTTATGTTGTTGTAAAGGGCTCGTTTGTCTAGATTTGTCTAATCATTTTTCTAAAACGGTAGTTTTGGTAGTACCGTGGTCATTTGGCGCAATTGCAATACATAGCAGCAATAAAAATTCAGATGTCATATTTTTACCTATATCTATTACCTGAACCCTATACCTTGGTTTATTCATGACTACTCGTATGTGTCCATGTAATTGTGGCTGAATTAAAGCTTTTCCTTCTTTCTTTTACCTTGGGAGCGGCGATGCAATCGATCCTTTTTACAAAAACCTTTTATAATTATATAGTTTTTGTTTGATCATTATAAAAATTGTGTGTGTCTTGCCTTTTGTGATTTAATAGTTTATTCAATTTTAAAGTGTTTTTTGTGCATGTTTGTGATATTCGAATAAAAGCATAGGACTGACTGCGTTTTTCGTGTGCTTCCAAGGAGTTCTCTTCTGTGGTCAGTAAACCTACTATCACTTCACTGAGCAACTCCTGACTTACTTCGACAGGGCTGGACATTGACAGAATACGTTTCAGACTTTAACATTGTTTATTGTGAAGAAAAGGAAGTCAAGGAAAGTCAAGTTTAAAAGGAAAACTTGACACTGGCAGAATGTGCTAATTGCACCATTGCCATATATAAAAAAAAAAAATTCTACAGTCCGCAGTATATTCCACAGAGTAGATTTTTGTTGATAAATCCAGTAGTTTAGAGACACGCCGATGGCATGATCTGGTATGGTATGATTACGGTACGAAAATAGTCACTAATGATTATTCCCGCTCTTGTTCTCAGTGTGCCCCGGCGCGAGCACCCGGCGGCGCGTAACGTAGTGTTATTCGGTGTTACATCAACGAAATGCCATTGTTCGTGTACGTTGACCTTCGTGTCGGTTTAACTGCTTGTTTGCAAGCAGAAAATTGTGTTGTTATATAATATCGGTTAATTATAGGGCGATTGTATCCCCTGACTTACAAGGGACTTTCCTTGTGAAGGGTTCCATTTTCCATTGTTTATCCTGATAGAGTAATCGTTTGACGTTACAGCACGAGGCTATGGGCTATTTGCATTTCACAAATTTTAGACAATTGATACAGAAATTAATCTTTAGCCAGGCTTTTACGATATCTGGCTGCTTTTCATGATCGCACTCTCATTAAGGGAGGTATTTTAAACTACATATACCTACATATATATATATATATATAATCCTGTCGTTGAATATGAGAAAATTAAAGTAAAAAATACGTTTTAATCGTTTAGTAAAAATTAAATATTTTTATGAAAAAGATTTTATAAAAAGAAAATAAGCACAAAAATATATCATGAATAGAAAATAAAAATGATTAGCATTTTATTATTTTAATGATATTATAAAAACTCGTAAGAAAAATAGTAAAACGTTTCCAACTTTTTACAGTTACACAGTAGGCTAGAGATCACTCAAAGATACATGAGCTTTGCGTTTGTGTGAGTGCACACCGATAGTGTAAATTGCGAACCATTTCGACAATCATGGACAATTCGACACCCACTCACACAGATGCAAAGCTCATGTCTCGGTGCGAGGACTTTACCGTGAAATATACTGCATTTCCCACTTTATCCTATTCCAAAATGTACTTACGTGTTTCGGTACTATGTGAGATATGTTAGAGCCCATTCCCATCCCATCTTATTCTATCCCTCCTCATTTTACCAATCCCTTCTCTAAATCCATTCCTATAAATCTCCAAAGGTAGATCCGGCAAGAAATAGAAGTGCATCCGGGGGCGTGCCAATGTCTGTCATTCTGAAATGACGTTGGCATGCATCGGGGATGTTAATGGGTGACAGTATCCACTTACCACCAGGTGGACCGTCTGCTCGTTTGCCGCCTTCCCTCTATAAAATATACATAAATTATAGCAATCTTTTAAGCAATGCACCAATCTTTTTGTACAGTTACCCACCTAAAACTTAACAGTTATCTTAAACAATAAACAAGGAAAATCAAACATTCTGCTTAATCATCACGAAACTTCTAAAATACATAGTTTTGAATGGGCACGGACAATGTGGTCCGACTGTACATCACGACTTCATCGCACGATTAAACCTATTGTGCTGTGAGATAATATTGCGGCTAACTGTACTCGATCGGTTGTATACAAATAAGGAGCGACTGTTGGGGCCATGAAACCCATGAACTTAGGAGTAACAGCATCAGCCTATGTCTTTCCACTGCTGGATATACATAGATATATACTGAGGAAAGTGCAGCAACTCAAATTAACCAGTAATGGTTTCCAAACGTTTATAAACTAAATTGTGTAAAAAAATTTTTATATTAATGGAGGCAGACGGGAAAGCGGCGCACGTGATGGTAAGTGGCTACCGCCGCCCATGGACACCTGTAACACCGAGGGGTATGCGGGTGCGCTGCCGGCCTACCAGAATCCTATTCACAGCTTTCTTGAAGAACCCCATGTCGTAGCGTAAGGGGAAGCCTATGGATTCACGGCAAAACACGATTTTAGACCATACAGTGCGCTACACCTCCGTGTCAAGGAAATGCGGAATCACCGCACTTCTGTGACGGGCGGTGCGGTGCGGTTGTAGAATCCCGAGGTGGGAATCATATCGAACAGTTCTTCGGAGCATTCCCCGTTATACAGGAGGTAGAACACGGAGAGCGAGGGATTATTTCATTTTATTTTATTAGGCTCGCCAACGACATATCATACATTCTCATTCTAATAATAATAATATATAATAATATATTTTTATTTGCCCGAATGTAAGTACAAATATAGGTGACATTATTTACAAGTAGGTACTACACATTACACTGTCAAAACAGTATGCAAAAACTATAGTGCAAAGAAACAAATATGTATACAAACATGATAAACATTATAATACACATATAATAAATAAGAATAAATTTATAATAAGAAGTAAATACAAATACGATACAAGTAACCGCTGGTGGGGACTTTTTATTTTTTCACTTATCCCCACCGGCTATACCAATGTTCGCCACCACACACGATCTTCTCATCCAACCATCACCGGTCAACTTCTTCAAGTGGTCGATACACGTTCAATACTGCAATATACGATAACCTTGTACGAGTTCTTGACTGAACACCGCGTACTCGGAAGCTCGGAAGTTTGTCGAAAATGACGATCGTGCATGTTGGCGAACCTTAGGGTAGGCCTATATACAGAAGTGGAGACACATATAGGCTGATAGCATGGTATTGTATGGTATGAAATGTTATATGTGACAACGAAGAGCGGTGACAGCCTAGAGGTTAGACTACATATGTTAGAGTAACTTCAGATCTTGCGTATAACGGAATTTAATTTGTGGATGACGGTAGTCTATAGATATCCTCGATTTACATTGTGAATTTCTAAAGTTCGATATGCTATTTTACCAGTACTTAAGTATGGATTTTTTACCACTAACTCGGCGAATCCTGAGTAATCCGCGAGCCCAACAATGAGAATAGAAAATCTGGAGCATAAGTCGATATAAGTCGCTCTGTTCCTGGCCCCAAACTCCAAGCAACGTCTGTCGACCCGCTACAACATTTCCCATGAAACCATGTGATTTATGACAATTTGATTCGTCTGAGGAACCCTAATTTGGTACAGCTGTATTTATGTTTATGAAAATCAATTCACAACGTTGCTTTTGAAATCAGTACGAAGTGGCGGATCGTGTGTGCATCTGTCAAAAGTGGAAGAGTGGAAGAGTAAGGCAACCATGACGTCTATACTCGGATGTGTACAAAACGTATAGTCTGTTCCAATACAATATGCCGGAAAGAAAACCAAATCAATGAAGTATCTCACCATTTAGCTTTAAATCTAGGGCAAATTTGCAGTCTCAATGAATCAAATTATGGATATGGAAATAACTACGAGTACCATCTCACTAATTAATTTAAGGCCGTGTCAGTTAGCCCAGGCCGCCATGTTTGACAATTGGATAAATTACTTAGGACAAATTGGATTGGAATGGATTTTATATTTGCAAAACGCGTAAATTTAAGAGTAGTTATTGCATTAATTGTCCCAATGAGGGAGTCCTCTTTTCTACTTCCTGACGGTAAAACTTCCTACCACAACAATTGCTAATGACACTTTCTCTATCCATGACGAACCAACAAACGGCGCACTCTAGTGTATCATTATGAATCATACACACAATATGATACAGTTCATTTAGCCGTCCGGAATGAGATTGACCGTGACTTTAGCGTAAGCAGAGCGCATCGGTATTCATTGATAAACTGGCGGATTGCTGGTATAGACTGTGCCAAATATGTCGACCTGTCTGCGTCCTGCCACTTGAGGGTGGGGGGGGGGGGGGTGTTTGAACTCTGCAATCCCACAGCCACTGGGCGCACTAGACTGGTCATCGATCCAGCGGCAAGTATAACCCGCCCATTGTCACTTCAACAAGCCGATCGTACGAGCTATGTCGGCGACTTCAGTTCTTTGGCGAATGGTTTCGCTTCTGATTAGGTTCAGAAGCCCCGCATTCAGAATCAGGGGTAGGCCCCGCAAGAAAACTACGAGCATAGCTCTCTACATAGCTCGCTGAGTGACTTCGAATTTATGCACCGGGTTAACCGTTAGAGGCGACGTTTCGGCACCATAACTGGCAGAACGCCGTGATTTAAGAATTGTCTTCAAGCATTGTGGTATAGGCTACAAGAAGAGCCGACATATTTTCCCAAATGTTGCACAACGGAGTTCAATGCGTCTATCGACCTCTTTGTTGAAGTTGGACTTGCCTAGTTGAATTATTTATCCAAGGTAGACTGCTGTAAAGATGCCAGTACAGCCAACTGTAAAGTGAGAAATGCGTTTCTCATTTTATCCTATTCCCCGATGTACGTACATGTTTCGGTAGTGAGTGAGTGGTCCATTTTGGTATGGGAATGATCTCTAGCATATCTCACTTACTACCGATAATCCCTTCTAACCCTTTCTCCAAATCCATTCATAAATTTCAGAGGTTATCAGGGGGTGTGCCAACGTTTGTCATTCTGGACTGATGTAAGCATATATTACGGATCTCCATGGGTGACAGTATCCACTTACCACCAAGTAGACACCAAGTTCAATTTAGATAAAAATTATTTAGACAAAATTAGTAGTTTAATGAGATCGTTGCAAACCACAGATCATTGGTAACATATTGGTTTTAATTCTGTTTTGAAATTCTGAATTTGTTTTGCTCTGTTTTATTTTTGTCGGTTAACAATTGCCTTGATCGTTAATTCTTCCAAAATTCTAAATACGTCATCTCCAGCAATGTGTAGATTTCTTATAAATCTGCCTAAAACAGTAGTCAATCTATAAGAGGTGAAATTGTGCTCGTTTGTGTTTGTTGGGGGTAATCTCTGGAACTACTGAACCGATTTCAAAAATTCTTTCACAAATAGAAATCTCCATTATCCGTGTCTAATATAGGCTATATTTTATTTTGAAATTTTGAAAAAAAAATTGAAATAAAAAACCTATTAAACCGAAGCGAAGCGAGGGCGGGTCGCTAGTAAGAAGTAAATGAGCAGGTACAAATATTGAATGGGCAGCAAATCGACGGTAACTAATGTAAGGTGGGTTGGGTTTAGATTCCCTGGTGGCAGTGAAGAGGTAGAAATCCCACGAAACGGGATTCTGTCGACTCGGTGAGGACGTTTTTAGTAATATAAAATTATTTACTTCAGTTATTTAAAAGGTTGCGTTTTTAATCAAATTTTGTGTTCTTTTTTTATGTTCGTTTAACTACAAGGGCTACAAGGGCCTTTGCCACCATATCCTGATAAAGTAACTGTTAACAATCTAATATATTAAATTATCTGCCAATAAAATCTAGCTGATCTTGACTTTCTGATAAAGTGTAACTGACTGTTTGATACCTTCTGATAAAGTATCAGGAGGTGGTGAGAAAGGCCATTAGTCTGTAGCTTACTGTGGTGAGGACATGACCCAGGTCGCAAATCGCCACGTGCGAGTAAAAGGAAGGGGGACTGGTCCTCACCGTTATGCCTGCTTGACGCAAACTTGATGCGTTGGGGGATTTATAACCAGGTGCGTACAGTGGCGGACAAAAATATTGAACAGTGCATTTTAAATTAAAAAAAATACTATAATATGACGAGTTCTGCGGCCAGGTCGGCTGTGCTACGGGATTTGATATGTTGTTGACAAAATTTGATTTAAAAGCTTGCCCCAAACTGTGCGAAAACACGCATATTAAAATCTCTTTGTATTTATGAATATTTCGAAAATTAGTAAGTGCATCACGTAATTCTCATAAATCACTATGAACCTATAAAACATGTAATATATGAGATAACTACGACATGTCTAATATCTTGTATTGTTTGTATTAAATAGGAATAATGTTAAATGTTGTAGGTTCAGTTTTTATCTATACTTTAACTTGGGTATTTTTTGGGCTCTCCTGAACAAATTGTTAAAATCTACATAGAGGTATTTGATTTTGATATGGAACAGCCTAGGTGGATCTACGAATGAAAGAAGATTGCCAATAGTGGCTGGATGAGAAGAGTGGAAGACCGTGTGTGGTAGCGATCATCGGGAGAGGTCTATAGCCCGTTATGAAGAGATATAGGTTGATGACATGGTGTGTTATGGTAGGCAAACAAAAAATAATACAGACTGAATTTCTGCTATAATATAAAATAAATACAACGTTTAACTTGCTAAAATTCTTAAGATAATTTGTTTCATTTTAGTTGATATTATAATTTGCTGACTTATTTATCATGTGTTATCATCTCGAATGACATTACATGCGCGTCATACTTGCGATTAACATCTATTGTGTAATAAGGAAAGTGTTCTTACGTTTAATATTTTCTTGGATACTATTCAACAAATTTAAATAATTCTTGTAAGTGAAAAGCGTGTGCCACTGGGAGAAGTTGCGTAAAGTTGCATAATACAACGTTTATTGCGTATAAATGTGAATTATGTATGCTACAAATTACTATCACAACAGATCAGATATATATAACACTGTACCATACTCTCAGTCTCTCCACCGTTGGATATAAACCTCTCCCAAGGTCCACCACCAAACACGATCCGTTCTCCTTATCCAACCAGTAGGTATTAGCGACTGAGGTGTAAATGGTCCCGCCTACCATCTCACAGAATTCGAGTTATCCGACGAGTTATAGAATAAGAACGACGCTTTCAAATTTCCCAGACCGGTGACAGGCTGTTGCTTGTTATCGGTATGAAAGATTTAAAATATTTTTTTAAAGAGGATTTTCTTTAAATGTTTTATAAGCGTATACTTTATGTGTCCCCTTGTGTACCGAGCGCATGGCTTTTTGCGTCCAGCACGGGTGAATGTCCTGCGCGACTGGAACCTAATTCAACAATACACTCGTACTTGAGTGCATTATAATAATACTAACAGTTACCTGCGGCTTTGGCCGTACTGGCTAGGATTAAATGCGTTTGTTGATCCGTCTCACGAATTACACGTGTTCATTGATCTGTTGCGAGTTATTAAGGTAGCAAAATAACAAACCAATTTTCACATTGGCATGTCAAACTTTGCCATTCTGAACTGATGTTAGCATGTATCGTGGATGTCTATGGAACACATGGAATGGATTGTATGGAACTATCGTCCATTTTATCGTCCGCTGCTGGACATGGGCCCCCTCATGTGCATTTTCTTGTGCATGCGGCATGTATGGCCTTAAAAAGGCACGCTGGCCAAGCGGATTGACTAGTTCATCCTTTTAGAGGTGGTGTAGTTCCTCAGGGCTTTGATAACCCTTAGTCGCCTTTTACGACACCTGCGGTAAGAGTCACCATACGTTCAATATAGTCTTTCCATAAATAAATAGTCGTCCGGTTATTTTGCTTGCGATGGAAGCCATGTTATTTAACTGATGTTTAAAAAAAAAATATCATCTGCGGTCCGGATGCAAATTGTACATACTCATTATAGTATTATAAAGCCATCTTCAGATTTAATAACGTACAAGATTCATATCGACGTATGCCTCAACAATTTCTTAGCAAACAAGTTCGTGTCTCGACTAGAGGTAGATTCGCAAAAACTGTATTAGTAGGCTCACTTTAGCTCGCTACTTCACTAGTTTAAAATAGGATTTAGTCTGGGAAGTCTTTAAAAATATCGTTGTCTTATAAACCGGGCTGTAATTCCAAATTACAAGATTAATTTCGTTAGAAAATACATTAAAATATTTTGGAATATATACCATACACAATTGGGCAAATTGCAACAAGATCGGCCTAATAATTTTCAGTATCTCGAACAAAGAAACGAACAAAAAGACAGGGAATTTCTTTCTGCCTTTTTTCTTTCTATATTAGCTTGATAATATTTGGGACTTCTTTATGGCAGACGAGCATATAGTCCACCTGATGGTAAGTGGATATTGTCACCCATCCTATAGACATTACATGCCAACATCAGTATCGAATAAGAAACTTTGATAAGCCTCCGGATGCGCTGCTTATCTTTGAAAAATTAGGAATTAGGATTTAGAGAAAGGATTTGGAAAACGGGGAGAGATAGGTTGGGGATGAGAATGGGCTCTAGCATATCTCACTCACTACCGAAATACGTACGTACATTGGGGAAATAGGATAAAGTAGGAAATGCAGTGCATTTCAAGGTAGTCTTCTGTGAGAGAGGGGTAGCGAGGCTAAGTCGAATACGCCCGGCGTATTGGACTGGCATTAAAATCAAATAATTACGAATGGCATTAAAAAAAATAGTTTTGTGCTCATGCCATTTAGTACCTAAAACTCACCGCTTTTAGGTATCTAAGGTACAGTTAAATACCTAATAAACTCTAAAGGTAACCTTAGTAACAGTTCTCTGAGATAAGTGGCACCAATGTACTAAGATAAACAAACATTTCCCTATAATGGTAATGTCCAAGCTAAGAAAATAAACAGTAGCCAGAATTAACATGGTAACACGCTCCCGACACGCAATACCGATCTATCTCGGACCAGAGCACTGAGCGTTAATTTCTTCCTGGACCAGGGCATCGGGTGTGTCCCAAGTCACAAGAACTAGTTGTTGTAGCACGAAAAAGTGACGTTTCCGAACGCGCGATCGACAACAGCGCATGCGCGACAATATTGGGCCATGAGCTCTCAAACAAGATGCGATCGCGTCCCTCTCAAATTTAAAACGGCGTATGGAACTTTACTTGAATCTTCACGACCGAAACTCATGCGATATTGTAATTTTTTTTTATGGAAACAAAATGGCAGAAAAGCATACAGTCCATCCACCTCATAGTAAGTAAATACTGAATTTAGATCGAGAAGTTACTTTAGAGCGAGTCACATAGTGTAAATGTTTGACTTTTTGTTTTTATAAAGAGAAAAAGTATTTTGCTGTTTATTACAATATTCAGTAGTTGAAATCAACATAGTTTCAAAGGTAAAATAAATTTATGATAGCATATTACTAGAAAAAAAAATATCTCAAAATAAATTACTGCCAGTTCCGTCAATTCAAACTAAATCTCACTGTAGTACCTCAAACCAACGGACTTGTCCTTGGTGCGGTCAGGGGGGAGATAGCGCTGACAGCGATCACCCAGCCTACAGCAGCCAATGTCCATTGTGGCAAAAGTGGGATAAAATATCTAGTAGTGCATGTATGTCTAACCGTCAAGAAAAAACTAAATAAATGAAAAAGTGGTATAAAGGTAAGTATTGTGAATGCAGTAAGGTAAGTACCTGTCGATGTGAGTATTATATGTTGCGGCGGATCCACGTCGTGACATAGTACTAAATATAAGTTTCTAAATAAGTTAGATATTAAGACACTAAAAGAAAATAACAATAATACTTTAAAAGTTAACACATAATAATAGGTCAGGTCAACAAACATTGTGAATTTCGATAATTTATAGAAAAAAAAATGTAATAATATAAGATTGTAGACATAATAACAAAATCAAAGTGCATATGATACGCACACAATACTAATATCAAAAAAAGAGAACTTTAAATAGAAAAGAAAAGAAAGAAATCTCAAGAACTAAAAGTGCGAGTTCGCACATGTGTATATCTACTATTAAAAATAATGTAAAAGATATATTTTAATGAAATAAAGTTGTGACACCACCACATCATCCAAAATGTTATAAATATCCTCTTATGCAATTTTCTTTAGTTAGTTACTTTAGTTTTTCAATCATTATTTAATTATTCTTTCTAAATTTTTCTAAATGTCTAATTATCTTACTTTATACCTGTATAAGGGGAGAAACTGGATTTCAAGATACAGATTTTTAATCTAGTTTGAGAGTCATTGAAATGAAATGGGACTCATTCAAAATCTGGCATGTAAAGAAATCTCAAATCTTTCTCAAATCTTCTAACTTGTACCAACCATAAACCGTTGCTCAGAATTGATTGAGATGAGGGACTAATTCAACGTTAATTGGCGCGGCTTAACGGGTTACCTTAATAGCGGTAGCGGTTAACGGATATAATTGTTACAGAGGGCACCTTGATTTGTGTATTAGTGTGTACTAGTCAGGTGGGGATGGTGTAGGTGGCAATACTAGGTGGGTATAGTCTTAATTATAACTTAGCTATTTCCACAGACATAAAGTATTAGACCTGTGGCTATATCCGTATGTTTAGAAAAAAAGAGTCTTATAGTCTAGTACAATAATAGTCACATTAACTCAATTCATTATCAAAGCAAATTAATTAAATTAAATTCTTATTTGTTATTTACTTCTAATGCAAAAATGTTGCATGTAGTAGGAATTGCCTTAGAGTATACTCTTATTGTGCATGGCATTCTTATAAGTAAGCTGTAAATAGGATTTCACAAGGCCGGCAGCGCACCCGTATACCCCCTGGTGTTGCAGGTGTCCATGGGCGGCGGTAGCCACTTACCATCACGTGGGCCGCATGCTCGTCTGGCACTTTTACCATAAAAAAGGTAAGTTCGGATATGTGTATTCTATGACACATATAAGTCTTTCCAATTGAATCTTTTAAGTCTCTACGTGTTGAACCTATTTCCCCACGCAAGCCTTCCAGAGGATCGTTGTTTACAGAGCCGTGAATCTTAAAGATATACGAATATTTAACATATATATATATATATATAAATATACAAATAATTTAATAATATTAAATTCAGCTAGATAAGTTTATTCAAACAAAGATTTTTTTTATTTAAATGCAATATTGCTGAGAAATCATTAAATCAGGTCATCTTATATTTATTGTGAAATTATAAAACCTGCCATATTTTCATAAATACTGAGCCAATTTTGATAAAAATACACTCAAACCACCTGGAAGAAATACCTTACAAAATGGTGAAAAGTGTAAAAAAAATCAAATCAGTAAATCCCGAGATTAGCTAGAAAAACAGACGTACAAACATCATGTTTCTCTTACCTCCCAATTTAAGGTCACGCCTTAAGGCAGGGATGGGCAAACGTTTTCAGTGAGGGGACGAATGAAAATTTATGGCGGGCCAAATAAAACAAGAATACTAAGTTTTTTAATAATCTGTTAATTTTTCAAATTGGTCTTTAATGTTACCTTTTTGTTTATTGGCGGGCCGGATAAGAAAAGCTCGCGGGCTGTTGTTTGCCCATCACTGCCTTAAGCTCATTAAGCTCACTTTTGTACGATAATGTGCATTGAAGTGTTTGAATAAATAAATCATAATTACTCAGCTATGCGCTTATTTGTCTTACATAAATACTTGATAAAACGCTCTGATAAGTCACGTTAATGTTGAAACAAAGAGCCTGTCACTTATTATGTGTCAGAAGTGTTATGTTAATTAAATAATAATTGAGTATTAAAGCACACAAAGTAGTTCCGACAACTCTAACAGACGTTTAACACGATTCAAAAACTTGTAGAATTCCCAGTCATAGCTCTAGTTATGATTGCAATGCAACCAGACCTTTCAGTGTCCATTGCTAGACATGGACGACCATGTCTAGCAATTGACACATACATTGAACATTGACTCGTGCATGAGGGATGTAAGGCCTGAAAACGTGACGCTGGCCAAGCGGTTGGCGAGTCCACTCTTTTAAAGATGGCGTAGTTCCTCAGAGCTTGTAGTAGTGGCTTTATTATGCCCTAGTCGTCAAGTCCTTAGGCCAAGGCCGACACGACACGGCACGAGTCATGACACACACTGCTCATGATTAATCTATTATTATTTAATCTTCGTTTAATACTAGCATTTGCTAACGGAGTCGCTCGTTTGGAACGCGATTTTATCGGGTCTAGATAGATAATAGACAACACTTTATTCCGGACAACACAACATATAGGAGATGGGGTGGTACTATTCTATAATCAGGCGATACCGCACAGCCTACACTAGATACCCCCCATGCCCCCTGGAGTTGCAGGTGCCCATGGGCGGCGGTAACACTTACCATCACGTGGGACCGCTTGCTCGTCCGCACACTTCTATATAAAAAAAAAGATACGAGTGATTCAGTAAAATTAGTTACATACATACGTTGTCGCTCCAGTCAGGATCTCAATCTTTGACACAAAACATTTATTTATATCGTTACTAAAAACTAAAAAATCCTTGTTAAAAATATTGACTTCTTTTAAATATTGCTTAATGACATTTTAAATACACTCGAGTGCAATAGAAAGTGCAAAGAGTAAATAATTAAACATTACAACACCATATTTGAAGCTTACCTTCAGTTAAGGTCGACTTTAGTATAATAATTATTATTATGAATATATTGTATAATTAGTTTTGTATACATATGCGCTTCAGTGGATAAAAGTCCAAATACGTTAGAGTCAATTCAGTAACTTTATATAATATGGACGTAATTATTGTATTATCTGTTATTGTATTTTTTGTATTATATTATCAATTAGCAGTTGATGAGAGGTTTATTTTATCTACTATATTCTGTCTATGGGAGTCTTTTTAAGGCTGCGATCGAACCAAGAACGTGAAATGATCAACGATGAACCATTATCACGCCTAAGATACGTACAAATTCTACACGACAACGATTGAAAGACGCACATAGAACTAATAGTTGAACGATCTCATTGCAAGAGAGCTAAAAGAACTGGCTCAGTAACATTCGCCTGCAATGTGACCGTCAACTTCAATTAGTGTACTGGGAGTTGGGAGAGTGGTCGAACTAAGTTTTTTTTTATAGAAAGAAGATGGCAAACGAGCATACAGTCCACCTGGTGGTAAGTGGATAATGTCGCTCATAGACATCCGCGATACATGCCAACATTAATCCAAAATGTCAAACTTTGGCACGCCCCCGAATGCGCTGCCTACCTTTGTTGATGAAAGAATGGATTTGGAGAAAGGGTAGGGGACGTGAGAAGGGGTAGGATGGGAATGGGTAGGATAAAGTGGGAAATGCAGTACATTTCAAGGTAGTATTCTGTGAGAGTGGGGTAACGAGGCCAGTAGAGTGCGCCCAGCGGCTGTTGGATTGCAGCGTGTACTCTCCCCCTCCGAAGTAAGCTACATAAAAATACGTCGCGCAGTTAGTTAGCTTTATTGCTCGATGTGTGTACTCGCTCCACGTTACACGTTTACAGTTGTATTAGTCAGTCATCGTCTCTCGCTATTGGTCGAACCGCAGGCTAACACACAAAATTTTAGACATAAAAGTTTATTAAAACATTACAAATGCCTGTTAAATTATGAAGGATTTTTTTATAGTGTTTCGGCGTATTCGTTGAAATGAAGTTTCTTTCTATTCGACTGCACTGAATAATATGCCGGTTTTATAATAAATAGCACAAGGCCGCATTTCCCGAGGAATAACGCTCTTTAGAGATGGTGTAGTTAGTTCCTTAGGGCTTGTGGTAGCCTTTCCGTTATTCCTTAGTCGCCTTTAGTCCATGGGAACAGATGGATAGGTGCTATTGTAAAACAGACCGACACAACACGGCAACTTAATGATAAGGCTATTAAAAAAATTGAAACGCCTTATAAATTGCTGACTGTTAACATTTGTGATTTCAAATGGCTTGTATATGTTTATGCAATTGTTATTGTTTCAAAGATTTGTTATCTACCATTATGGTACACAGCATAATAGATTACTAGACTGTGATTAGGTATAGTATGTGTTTTAGAACATATCTTGACAGGCAATCTCCCGTATTATTGGCAGTAAAGAGCCTTTACATTTGTTATATGTACGTATCACAGATACGAATGGAATTTATTTCCATGCTTTTTTGTTTAATTTTTTTTTTAAGTATTTTACTTAGTATACTTAGTAGTTCGTATTTTATTTACTTACTTTTATATATATATAAAAGTTAAGTTAAGTACTCTTTTTTTGTTTGTCGGTCGGTTTTAGAATAGTCCCATCCCGTTGGTGTCATAAAAGGCGACTACGATCCCTTAGGTTCGCCTGTTTCATCTATCCCTACCGGCCAATTCCTACTGGTAGGGAGGAATGTTTTTTTTTCCACGCTTCCATACCAGAAGGGATACTTTTCTATCTATCACCAATGTGTTGTTAATATGTCAACGATACAAAAACTACACCACTTCTAATAGAGTGGACTCGCCAACTAGCTTGGCATTAAGGTCATACATCCCTCATACACAAGACAAGGTGCACGAGGACGCCCGTGACCAGCAGTGGACGATAAAAGGGCTGATAATGGTTAGATATTAATTATTTACCTTATAAACAGACGTGCACGAGATGGTATCGCCCTGATGTGTCAAGAATCTGAAACAATATAAAATTCTTATGAACATTATGTAAAAAATGTGACGAACCCGTAGGCTGTGGAACAAACTGCTTCAAGAAGTATTTCCATTATGCTACGATATGGGGTTCTTCAAGAGAGCTGTCAATAGGATTTTTCAAAAAGTCGGCGACGCAACGGCATACCCCCTAGTGCTGCAGGTGTCCATGTGCGGCGGTAACACTTACCATCACGTGGGACCGCTTGCTCGTCCTCCCACTTCATTATATCTAATAAAAAAAATAACAAAAACCACGGTAGACGCTAGTATGAAACATGGATTTTACTATTATAACCAGCCTGTTTTTTCAACGTCTCACCGGCACGGAAAGTTAGCTATGTGTGATTTTTGCTGTAGCTTGCATTTAAATCATTTTTTTTTTCAATAAATTAAGTGTAGGTGGGCTCGATATGTGTCGCTTTTATTTTTTTAAACTTTTTTGAAAGATTACCACACAAATTTAAAGTTTATTTAAGACCACGCACTTTTACACACAAAAAGAATTTTAAACACTCAATTTTAAAATACTAGAAAATGAAGAGTTTACTAATTTTCTTTATCGTCTATACTTTTTAGTATCGGGTGTTTCTTCCTCTGGCCCTGATAACCGCCTGCATGCGATCTGGCATGCTTTGAATGATGTTTCTGACATCAACTTGCGGTATGTTTTCCCAAGCGTCCAGTACTGCATTTCGTAGCTGATTGAGTATCTCTGGCGGGTTGGAGCTTGACTTTATCTTTCTTTTGAGCATGTCCCATATGTGTTCTATTGGATTTAAGTCCGGGCTACGAGCTGGCCACTGCAAGTTCTGAATGCCGACCTCTTGAAGGTACTCATTCACGCAACATGCGACGTGTGGGCGTGCATTGTCGTGCATTAAAAGGAATTCGTCGTGTCCAGTGAACCCCGAATAAGGCATAACATGATCCTGAAGGATCTCCTCGATGTATCGAGTTGCAGTTAGCCGATTATCGACGATAACCAACTCCGTACGAGCGTGGGAATTTATTACTCCCCAAACCATTATGGAACCTCCATGAAAACTCACTGTTTGTGTGGTGGTGATGGGTAAAAACCGTTCTCCTCTTCTTCTCCAGACTTGTTCCCGACCATCTGGAGCACGCAAAGCGATTCTGCACTCATCTGTAAACAGAACTTTAGCCCATTGCTCGTGGGTCCAGTGTGCGTGGTCTCGTGCAAACCGAAGGCGAGCTACTCGGTGCTGTCTGAGAAGTTGTGGACCGCGTGCTGGTCTCCTTGATTTAAAATACACTTCCTCCGTGCGTCTTCTCACTGTACGTTCGCTAACATTCACGCATCTCGCGATTTGGAGCCGCTGGCGGATCTCAACAGCGGTAAGATGGCGGTTTCTCAAAATTTCCAGGGCAATAAATCGATCGTCACGGGCTGATGTGCATCTTATGCCTCCACTGCCTGGTCTGCGGATGTAGTGGCCAGTCTCCTGGTATCGTTTCAGGGCGTACTGCATTGATGAACGTGGTCATTAAGCGCGATAGCTACTTCACGTTGTGTCAGGCCCTGATCGATTAATGCTACGGCTGGTGCAACCTGAGCTGGTGTTATTGGCATTTTGTTTGATTTTAAGGTACCTCTGAATATTGAATTTAAATTAAAATATCACGAAAATGCAGTAATCTAACGGTACACTTTTCACAATACCAAATTTAAGACTTCAACTTCGTCGCTCAAATTACCAAATTCAACTAAAAGTTAAAAGAAATGTACACTACACTCAAATATAATGAATTACCCTCTTGAACTAAAGGTAAACATTTTTTCAACATAC
This sequence comes from Sesia apiformis, assembly GCA_914767545.1. NCBI lineage: Eukaryota > Metazoa > Arthropoda > Insecta > Lepidoptera > Sesiidae > Sesia > Sesia apiformis. Next base: position 10,253,561 of record OU611971.1, read on the forward strand.
CGCCATAACAAACATTCATTAGAAATACTTAAAACTTTATTTATCGCGAGATAAGCGCTTGAGATATTTTGTATTTAATTTTTTTGAAAAGTTTACCTCGTTTATTGTTTTCAAACAACTGTACCGATTTGGCTCATCGTTGAAATTTACCGAGGTACAGGCCCAAACTATTTGCCTGTGAAATTTCATTTTAATCGATTAATAAATACGTCCTTAAATGGTTTGCAGCGTTGATTGCCAAAAGTTCTCGTAACCACATGATCATGCACGCGTGGTTCTACTAATATGCGCTTGGACTCGGTCACGGCGTATTGCGTGAATGCATAGAATCAGGTCAACGCTTACGCACGAATAGCGTTAATTTAAGTTAAAGCGCTAACGTTATTTAGCTTACTAATTGAATAGTTATTATAAAGTAGATCTCAAAAATTTGCACTTTACAACATTATTGATACTTTTCGGAATGGATCTACATTCAAATTATCGAGACATGGCTTCTGCATTTGATTTGATCTGCATGTGTGTAGAGCACAACCCCTAAAGTCTTCCCGACTAAAGTAGTTGTAGTAAAAGGCGATTAAGGGACTAAGGGCGGCTGCCACAGACCGCGAGGAACTTCATCACCTCTAAAAGGGTGGACACGCCAACCCGCTTAGCCAACGTGGCGTTTCAAGTCCATAGACGCCTAATGCACACGACAATGTTAATGAAAGAGCCCATGTCCAGTGGTGGTACTGAAAAGGCTGGTTGCATTGCATTTATTTGAATAAGTACACGTATAATATTATCAATTTAAATAGTTGAGGCGGAGAGTGCACGCTGCAATCCAATAGCTGCTGGGCGCGCTCGACTGGTCACGTTACCCCTCTCTCACAGGAGACTACCTTGAAATGTACTGCATTTCCCACTTTATCTTATTTCCCTAATGTACGTACGTGTTTCGGTAGTGAGTGAGATGTGCCAGAGCCCATTCCCATCCTATCCCTCAACATTTTCCCAACCCTTTCTCCAAATCCATTCCTATGTCTCCAAAGGTAGGCAGTGCATCCGGGGGCGTGCCAACGTTTGTCATTTTGGATTAATGTTGGCATGTATCGCGGATGTCTATGGGCTACAGTATCCACTTACCATCAGGTGGACTGTATGCTCGTCTGCCGCCTTCGTATAGAAAAAAAAAGTTTCTTCGAAATATTGCAGTAACATCTTCATCTTCCTTCACCTCGGATATGTCGCTACACTTCACTCACACAAGTGCAAAAACCATGTCTCTATGATTTGACTGTACTTATCTATTCTATTTCGGATTCCTTCGATGATCATTGATCACGTGTAGTATCCCTTTCTTCACCTTTTAACGCAGGAAAAAGCTAAAAACAGATCGCAGCCATTGCGCCATCTTCCGCACTGTCATGTGTCTGGTTCGCGGCGTCACGCATTGTTTTGATAGTGATAAATCGAAAGCGACAAAATTTAACAAGTTTTCTTCAGATAAATTTTTGTTAAAAAGTGTAAATAGACGAAGGTACAAAGTATGCAACAGAAAGAAGTCCCATGAAAGAAATACTTGAGCAAGAGAGGAAAAAATGTTTTAGAAAATGCCTCAGACGGTTGAAACTTTCTATAGATGCAAGTGGAGAGTAGGTATATTTTGAGAAAATGTAATAAAAAAATTGTAACCCGTAGAACATTCCCCACGTATTTATATACTTACTGTCGCTTATATTTTACAACAGCATAGAAGAAAATAACAGCGAATAAAGCTTATTAACAATACGAAGTACAGGTATGTGAATACATGACAAGCAAAGTCAAGAGCTGACCGGCCAGTATCTCATTAACGGAACGGTCAGATTGTCAGGTTTGGTGTAAGTCACGAGCGGAAAGCAGGGCGAGAAACGTGGGTGGAAATCTGAAGTTGATTGTGAAGCATTAAAGGTACCTACCTACCAATGTTAGAATGATATTTATTACGAAACAGAATACAAGTTACTTTATTAATATGTTTGATTTATCTTTAGATTACAATTAAGTGGTTTTGTTCGGGATTCAAGTGTATTCTCTGTATTAAATTGTAGTCGTTTCATTCCAATAAAATGAGCAGAGAGTCCACCTTGTGGTAAGTGGATACTGTCACCCTACGACCTCCGGGATACGTGATGCATCCGCGCGCATTATACCGATATCAATGCAAAAAATATCGACAAACCTTAGGAAGCATTGCACCCTTTCCAGATTTATTAATGCACATTTGGAAAAAGGTTTGAGAAAGATAGAACTACTGAACGATTTTTTCTCATCACACTACATTTCCATCTTTTTTTTCGTATATGTAAATTATCACATTCGGCTAGTGGCAGGATTTTTTCGTAATTAGAATAAAAATAATTTAAAACACAATTTGTCAATGTCTAGTCATAAAGAAATTTAGGAGCCGCTCAGTAAACTGTTAGTAGGATTATTGAGGATAGACTTGAACTCCTTGGAAGCACACGAAAAATACAGTCTCGTGCTTTTATTTGATTATTAACAATTATATCTATAAATAAACACTAGAGACTTCGAAGTTTAATAAACTATCACCATTGAACCACAAAATCCATTATACATATTTTCTATATTAATCAACAATATATCAACAAAAACTTAACCTTCACTTGTCGAGTTCCCGCCAAAAAGTCCATTCTTCATCCTTAAAGATCTGGGTGAACCTGAAAGGCATCGCATAAAATACTTTTTATTCCTCGCTCTCCTATGCCTTGGACCACACCCCATTATCAGGTCAAAGGCCTTGTCAATACTTCCGTTTATTTGCGCTCGAGGTATCTGTGTTTTACGAATACGTGTGAATCTTTGTTTTATTACAACCAGCGTAACGTTTGTTTTATTTCTACACTGGCCTGTGTTCGTGGCTTCTTAGCGTAATTGCAATGGTCTGGTTCATTCCAGATTTATGGTATGAAAATATTATAAAAGAATATGTAGGTATTCTAAATAAAAAATCAGAAAATTCTAAAGAAAATGTGCAATTTTTGGCGCGCGGCGGGATATTTTTATGATGCTACGACCACACTATTGGACGAACATTCGTGGCGTGAACATTACTTCGTATTCAGTAGTACTTCGGGACATATTGTGACGAACCTATCACGACAGCGCGAACTATCGCCGAAGCCCGACAGTGTGGCCATAGCATTATTGACATTAGTTTAGTTGTGCCTCGAGCTCTATGTGACATGCGCCGACTGTTCTCTTGTGAATTAATATTCGCTATAGATCACACGGAACTGTTACTTGGATTATAAAGTGCATTGTCTCTAGCTCAAGACCCGTACCACCCACCTTCCTGTTCATTCAACCACTTTCATAAAATGCGACTTTCTTTAAGTCATATTTATGAATATAATTATAAAATTTCCACGGGAATCGACCTAACCACACATATTATTCTAACGTCTACGCACGCGAAGTCGCCGGCATTGCTAGTAGCAGTTGTTCTACTCCAGACTTTAATCTGTATGTTTATTTCCAACTACATAACTCGTCACCGACTTAAACACACAATAAATAACGATACTCGTGGACAACGCAAAAACGCAGTAACTAACTTTTATTGTGGAACGCGGTAACTGACATTTTTGAACGCGACCACCAACGATTTCTACTCTACGTTTGCTATACCTCTTTAATATACAATATACTATCTATTATAAGAATGGGTGTGTATTACGAAGTTTTACGATCGGCCATTTTATAAAACGTCCAAGTGTTATTAAACCTTCGATTTATGTTGTAGTAAAACTGTCGTAGTGAGTGTGGGCAGATTTCATAGTGGATTTAAAGCTATATTCTTGACTTTAGAGTTTTACATTCTTCTAGTAACTATGCATATTGTTAATATTATGTACATTTGTTTGTGTATTCCATTCCAATTTGTTCAAAATATAAGAAACTGTCCAAAATGTCCAAAACAAACATGGCGGCTTGGAGCAACTGACTCGGCCGGCCCTTAAATTAAATGGTGAGGTGATAATTGAATACATATCCATAATTTGATTCATCGAGAGTGCAAGTTTGCCTTAGATTTATTAGTAAATGTTGAGATATTTATTTAAGATACAGCCGTGGCAGTTATCTCATGCCGCTATGTTTAGTTACATTTCGGACAAACTGGTTTGCAACGGAATACATATATTTTAAATATGTACTAATATCTCTTAGAATAAATAAATGACGGAATGGTATTGTCAGTCAAAACGTTTGTCTGTACTGTACGACTTATTCCTGTATGTTCTCATAGTTCAAGGTTTTCTTTTCACAAATGAAAATGGGTAAAAATGTCCCAAAAAACATCTACATGTACCAATACACTTGAGATATACCTCAATTGTATCAACACACTTGGAATATACCTCAATTGTACCAACAGACTTGAAATATGCCTCAATTGTACCAATACACTTGATGTATACCTCAATTGTACCAATACACTTGAGATATACCTCAATTGTACCAACAGATTTGAGATATACCTCAGTCGTACCAACACACTTGATGTATATTTCAATTGTACCAATACACTTGAGATATATCTCAATTGAAATCTTTTATTTCATAGATCTTTTAATATTAACTCTTTTCCATTCTAATCTTTTTATTAAAAAAAAAAACATAGTTTAAGCAGTTACAATTGTTTGTAACAATTATGGTAGATCATAAACAAATAAATACATAGTCAGTAATTTTATGTTTTATAGTTTTTATTTTATTTTCTGGGTTGGGACGACATACTAGTTATTTATTTTATTTCTGATTTTGATTTTACTTACATATATTAATAAAATTTTTACATGTATGTAATAAAATAAATATTAATTGATATAAAATATGACAATTCTGACATTATTATTATTCCGATTTAACACTATTATTATTACTATTTGATACTATTATCGGAATATAAATACGTATTAAGTATACAAAGCTAATTGTTATTTTGTATTAAGTATGGTCTTAAGTGTTGTGTTTCCTTGTGTTTTTTTTGTAAGCATTTGTGTATTTTCATATTAGGTATATGTAACTTTGCACGATATTATTGGCAAATGCGTCGATTTGACTATGTATTTACCATTTTTTGTAACGCACAGTGGAAATATATAACCAAAATTGAAATTGAAAAAAAAAATATTTATTTACGAACAAATAAATCCAGCGCAAAACTTATTATGAGATTATTATTCATATAAGTAAAGTTTATTGCTAAAAACGGATTTAGCTATGTACACAATGCAAAATAGATAATATGCCCATACTATCTATTTTGCATTGTGTACATAGCTTATTTATACATGTAGCTACTATTGCGTAAGACTCTCTGGTAAATGTGTGTGTACATATTTTTGTTCCATCGTCCTTTAGATTGTAAATGCCTGTTAACCCTGATACTTGGCTTGACTACGCACAGACTTCGCCAATGTTATGATTCTTCTATGGCCTTAATGACAGCTAAATTATTAATCTGACATAACATGAATGAAGCTGTGTTAAAAAATTTAGGATGTAGCCTCAGCGTAGTTACGACATATCCAACAATCGGCGTCAAAATGTCGAAAGTGACAATTGACAGCGCTTTGGCAATACAATAAAGTTATTGTGTAGCGCGACCACTACAGTTCGAACGTTTATGAATGTTTATTTAAAGAAAATTAGTTTCCTAAATTCAATATACAAGAAGGCGACATTGTAGTATAGATAGAATAAAAGAATACATACATAGCTTGAGGTATTTGTATATGCGTAAAACGGAGGCCCCTTAATTTCGTGTTTGGAGAAAAAACAGTTGTACGACTAGCACACTGGTGCGTTTAAAAGCCGGTTCCTAAGCATATACTCTTCTACTAATCAACCAGTAATTTCTACACTACAAGAAAAATCTCTGTATACCACTAGTTGATATTATAGTTAAAGCTTTACTCTCGTCAATAAGAAAACACGCGTGCTCAATATGAAGTAGTAGTTTTATAGAATTTTGTTTACGTTAGTAATTTTCATCAGTTTAGTTAAGGTCACAAGTTGAATGGATTTGTGAAATAGGGAAGAATAAACGATTGTGTGCTTTGTATTCTCTAAGCTTTCGGTATTTTGACATGATGCTATTGTTAAAAAGATATTTTTTAAACGAGCGTCTAACTAAGAAACGATATTTTGCAATATTTTCAGAAAATACAGAGTCAGAGATGGTAACTAATGAGATGTCTTTAATTTCTATTATCTGTTTTATTAGTATACGGCAGAAGGTTAAACTGTTGGTACGTGATTAGTAACACTTACAACGTTAGATTTTAGTTGATTTAAAAGAAATAATGCTATTATAGAAACCACAATTTTTCCAAAATTACTAGGGTTACTAGCGGAATGCAAAACATCGATCACTGTCGAAGTTTACAGAAGTGTATAGAATGCAACCGAATCTTTATTGAAGCCTGAAATTATGGATTGCACCCAAGATTATGAGTTGAATTGGTCTTTTATCTTACCCTATTAAGCTGTTTTTGTATTTATAGCTGTACCAGCAGTAACGCTGCGTTCCATGAGCAAATAAGCGCTTCAAGAGATAGAGAAGGATTACCGGTCGGATATTTATAAATAATATTAATACTGAGGGCTTTAGCAAAATGTAGTAGGCACGTCTTTTCGGAACAAATGTGTCAAAGTGCAGGCATATGAAATTTGAAGCGATTTTTTTCTAAATCCTTTTTCGAATGATTGCATTAGCGGCCAGTAGGAATTTAGAAGCAAGAAGTCCGATAAAAGAAAATGTTTGAAAGAGTATTGTTACATATTTTGCAGAACAGATGGGTTTGGTAAGGACCTTACCACAGGGATAACCAGGGGGCTAATCGACGAGTTTCCCCATACACTCGTCTTCGTAGACCATATTGTAGCGAAAAGTATGCAAGCCCCATTTCCGACATTCTGGATTTATCTGTATTGATAAACCGCTGGATTTATGGACGCCGTCGGCCGTGTTGCTGTAAATCAGTGGGCTGTAGGTTCGAATCCGGACACCCACGTTCGTTGTAGGCTTTGTGCATAGTTGCAGTTGTTTAGAAATGTAACATTTCTAAGTTGCTTTGTGTATTAAACTAGGAGGTATCAAAAAAAATTACGGATATTTCGAATTTCGGAGAATACATCTCGACTAAGAGTTAAAAGCTGCATCAGACGCCGTCTTTAGATCTACAATACAATTGTATAATAATGTCATTGCACAGTATTATAATTTATAATGCACCCGCTCTTGATTCTCTGTTTGCCCAACGGTTGAATGGTAGACAGGTAGAGTTGCATAAGCCATTAACTTTGCCTTTTGTACATTGTGTCCGTGTGATAAAATTTAAATAAATAAACAAATAAAAGAAATAATGCAATATTATTAACACGTGTATACAATACAGAGTGTATACAATACAGAGTGTATACAGTACAGAGTGTATACAGTACAGAGTGTATACAGTACAGAGTGTATACAGTACAGAGTGTATACAGTACAGAGTGTATACAGTACAGAGTGTATACAGTACAGAGTGTATACAGTACAGAGTGTATACAGTACAGAGTGTATACAGTACAGAGTGTATACAGTACAGAGTGTATACAGTACAGAGTGTATACAATACAGAGACATTAATTCAAAAATAAAAGAATACAATTATTTAAACTACAAATTAATGAGAATTGATCACTAGATTCATACCGAAGGGGCGAGGGTATGCATTTTTAATTTTAGTAAGCTTCTACTTTTTTTTTGTATTCATATTATTTATTAATTAATTTGTATTATTGCCTCTAAAAGAGTGGACTCGCCAACCCGCTTGCACGTGACAATGTGCATGAGGAGGCCCGTATCCATGCAGTGGAAAGGGCTGATTGCTTTGCATTGTATTAATTTTTAATATAAATTTTGATATTTTGCCGACACGAGCCTGGGCGCTTCTTACCGACTTGCGATCCCGCGGGACCTTCCCAAAGCAACGCCCTCGAGGTCCGTTCCTTCCGCCGGTCTGCCGACCCTTAGGCTCGTTGCTACACACACTATTTGCTCCTGGGTGAGAGCCTTCTGCGCTCGCCCTAAACCATACATATCTGGTGACTCTTGAAAATTCATTAGGGCCACAAGAACTTAGCCATTCCGAAAAAGAAAAGAGAAGCCGACACACCCTTGTAACTCTCATACACGTTGAAAAATACTAATCTAAAGTAAACTGTTTTTAAGGCAGACTCTTAAAACTAAACAATTACGAAGTCTTAACGTACCACCATCAGCTATCGGTGCAAACGACCCGATGCGTTACATTTACGAGGCGTCGTAAAATTCGTCTCTGTTAGATCGTTACCAGACTACGAGTACAACGAGTAAGCGAACTTGATAACGAACGAAATGTAAAATCAGTGCGGGCATTATAAGCGTTAATGACGCGCCGGGTAAGATTGTCGTGACGCACCCTCTTAAGTGAAACCGAGCGGTTTCGTTTTGATATTTCTAAAAACCATTTTGAAACTTTGAAACTTTCCTTTAGCAGTACCCAGAGGTAATGACGGGAAAGTAGAAAATATTTGTGGCTCTTTATTTTTTTTATTTTTTTCTGCGTTTGCAAATTTGGCGCAATGAGCAATCGCCCTATCTCACGCCCCCCTTTACGCTGACACTGTGTAAAATCACGAAACACACTAGTGTATGTTCGCAGTTTTAAGTCCGTGATAATGATAATGATAAATTATATAACTTTACAATGATAGGAGAGGTTAGTTGGCACCCGTTCCAGGAGAGGTCTGTGTTAGAGATGCCAGCATCTTCCACGAAGCAAATGACTAAAGTATAACAACATGAGATTGTAGGAAAAAATATATTTTATACATAACTATATTTATGTAAGTAGGTAATTTAAAGTAATAGACCGGGTTGTACATACATTTATTTTCGAGAAGTATTTAAATGGGCCACAGGGTGGATTTATTAGGTTTATGTTTGCTGATGAAAATAATGAAATAAGAGTCCTGCGATGACATTATGAGATATATAGATAGATACACTTTATTGTACACCAAAAACATACAGAGAAATATAAAATACAAGTAATTAGAAGTACAACCGACGGCTTTATCGCTCTTTAGCAATTGATAAAGCGATTACTTCCAGGAAAATTCTGGGTGGTAAGAAGTCAGTAGACGAATTAAAGCTACATCATAGTGCATTAAAGAAATAATGTCTGCATATACTTTCATAGGTACATACGTACATATACAATATACACAGATACAGAAAGGTATAAGGAACTAAAAAAGATAAAGAAAATAATTTGGGCGTAAGATAATTCTTAAACTGCGAGGTAGCGTTCGTTCACGATTTGTTGAAAACTATGGTCCGGTTATCATAGGAAGAACACTGACAGTTCCGTAATTAATTCATTTTATGTAAATACTGTTTCTTTCTTAAGTAATAACATAAGTCAATAAAATAGAAGAAGAAAACATTTTCACCACATGTGAAAGATTTACGAGTATATTACGACTTATGTCAGCTGTCAGAGCCAGAGATTGATCGCGTTTTATTGGTAATTTCTTCGGTTGTTCAATAATAAGTTGTTTTGTAGATCATTATTTGATGTATATATTTAGTATATTTTTGCAGCTCGTTTAAAGAGACCTTTTTTTCCTAATAATTTGTGACAAAAGTGCTATTGTTACAGGTTCTTTCTTGAGTTAAGAAGATTAACTGCTATTCTTTGCATCTACCCTCTGAGCTAAAGTTTTAATAAATTTTGTTAATTTATTAAAGTTTTAATAAATTAATTTATTTGTTAGTTTGTTAATTTTACATTTTAATAAGAGGTCATATTATACAAAAGATCGGCAGAAGATTCGCAGCTGTCTGCAGTTCGATTACTTTAGACGGTTATAAGTGAAGTTACAAAGGCAGGTATTTCATTACACAAAATACGCGGAAACCTAGGATATTGCCGCGGATTGGATAGTGACTAAGGTATTTAGCTAAGGTTTCTTTATTTGCACGAAGTTAGCTTACTGTTCACTCTTGTTGTTAGGTCGTTTATTTTAGACCTGAGGCGTCGACACCTATGCCACAGGAAGTGACCCTGCATACATGTAATACATGTCATTTTATGTGTATGCGTGACCCGCATGCGGTATATTGCCCCTAGGGGGAATTGCCTGGTTCAATTGAATAAATTTTGTAATGCCATTTTGGAGGACCCTACCATACCAAGTGGGATCCTTTCGATAGAATGCTTCGATTCATAGAAATACATAGGAAATACACTCAAGGGAATATATGTTATTTTGTAAATAATTACAAAAGCGGACTTAATGCACTCTAGCATTATCTCCCAGTCAATCCTTGGGCTGTACAGCACATGAACTGGTGCATAATTAACAAATATAGAAGATAAAAAAAAACCCAGTGTATTTTCTTTTTTTTTCTTTACCATCATCAGCTTGTATCTTTACAATACGCAATAAGGGCCTCTATTTGGGCTCGTTATTACATGCGACCTTCTGCTGTTCTCGTCCTAGTGACTTTCTTCGATTCCAATACTGCAATTCAATCGTCCCTTTCAACATCCACTGCTGGACATCGCGTCCTCAAGCCCATTGTCTTGTGCATGAGGAATGTAAGGCCTTAAAACGCCATGCTGGCAAAACGGTTTGACTAATCCGCTCTTTTAGAGCTGGTGTAGTTCCTCAGTGCCTGTTAGCCTCTAGTCGCCTTTAACGTCACCCACGGGTAGAGATGGGCTGGTGGTATTCTGTAGCCGTCCGACACCACACGATTCCAATAGAGCAGCAAATCGATGGCAGCAATTTCATAGGTGGGTTAGGATTAAATTCTCTGGCGACAATAAAGGTATAGTTATTCAAAAATAAGTTGTTTGTGTAGAATTTGATTTGATGGTCATTTAGTATATTTTTCTGCTCGTTTAAATACAAACCTGAACTTGTATTTGTATCAGCCAATAACGTCTCACTGCAGAGCTAAGGCCTCCCCTAGTAAATAGCTGGGGCGTTTAGGGCTGTAAAGGCAAAGAGAAAATATGTCCCTGGTCGTTCAAAAATCGGACAATTATTTTGGGAAAAGAATCAGAAAGTAACAAGTGCCTCGAGTTTTGAATGAATTTCATAAGGATGTAAGATTTCCACACTGCTCTATGCAAAGTTACAAAAGTTATATTAAAAAAAACACATATTTTTAATAGGTTAGATAAACTGTAGATTGCTGAGGATTTCTCCCAGTATATAGTATATAGAGACTTCCAGTATATATTAGTCACAATATATATTAGTTATAGTTATTATAAGATGTTATTTATAACATAGTATGTAATTATATGTAATGTAATATCATTGTAATTTGTAATAGTTCGGTGTATGTTGTTTTTGAATGGTAGAAAATGAAAACACGTGGGCCCAGTGACGATTGGTGGGTGGATCACATACTTTAGATTTTTTATTTGTAGAGCACGCTGGTTTCCCTCACCGCCGAGCTGGTGATAATTTTTAAAAATCCGTACTTAAGTGGTAACTAAGTGGTAGGAGCCGGGGATTTGAACTCACGATCACACGCATGTCAGTCGAGTATACGTATAGATAACAAGCTGTCACCGTTCACACTTTAATTTACTGTACTTTTTTTACTTTTTTACTTTTTTGGTATTTACTGTAATTTACTGTAGTTTTTCTTTAATCTTATTTACGAACTGATATTGTGCGCAGTGTACATGTAGATATGTATGAATATATTTATATATTATTAAGTTATTTATTATTATATGTATTTATTATACTATATTTATTGTCGATGAGTATATATTTAACATGATCCATCTGTGGATTTCGGTTCTTTTGCATTACCTATATCCCTTTTATTTTTCTCTATCCTAAGGTTGCCTGGAAGAGATCGCCTTAGCGATAAGGTCGCCTATTGTATTCTGTCATTTATTATTTGTGCACATGTAATAACTATTGTATGCAATAAAAAGTATTTATTATTATTATTATTATTATTACTTTAATCATACTTTAACATTTTTTAACAATAAGTGGAACAGAAAGTTATGTTTAAGGATGTTTGTTTAAAAATGTTGTTGAATTTTGTTGATAAGTTTGTTGATTATGTTTAAAAATGTAGACATCAAATCGTGGTTAATGAAATAAAAAATGCCGTATCGCTACATCTCTGCATTTTGTCACATCGATGGTTCTATCTCAATGGGATTCGAACTCACGACCTCACACATGTGTCTCGACACCTCTAGGCTATTAAAGGCTCTTTTATCTGTATGCAATTTCCCAACACGAAAACAGTGTACTGCAAAGGACAGTCTGTTTGTTCCATTATAACCCGTTAACGGACGCCCGAGGGCTAATAGGTTCCGCGAAGGACCCGCCGACCCGCAGGTCGCAGGTTCGATGATCCGATGAGACAGATTGTTGGGAAGGGAACCTAGATTTTGAAAACTGTTTTGTTTGGCATTCTGTCTTTTGTTCTGTAACTAGTGATCAGTCCCGGTTTTGCTTGTGGGTACCTAATACAGATATTTTAAAAATTAATTCGGTTTTAGAGATTTCGAAAGTGGTCACTTACAAAATGGTACACCGATTATTATTTTAATAAAAAACATACGCTTACCATTCAGACTAAATACGTATATACACTTGCGAACAATCAAATCGACTCGCCCCCCAGGCGCGCAGTTGAGTTGCTTTTCTTGATAAAGAAGAAACTGATTTATGAAAAACTTGTAGCTTTTAAAAGCTTCAGATTTAACATGGTACCATTACCATGAAACTCCGTCTAGTACTTTTTTAAATATTGCGATAATAATAATTTTAATAGGGGGAGAGTGCACGCTGCAATCCAACAGCCGCTGGGCGCGCTCGACTGGCCGCGTTACCCCTCGCTCACAGAAGACCAACTTGAAATGTACTGCATTTCCCACTTTATCTCATTTCCCTAATGTACGTACGTGTTTCGGTATCCTATCCCTCCCCATCTTCCCAAGCCTTTCTCCAAATTCATTCCTATATCTCCAACGGTAGGCAGCGCATCCGGGGGCGTGCCAATGTTTGTCATTTTGGACTAATGTTGGCATGTATCGCGGATGTCTATGGGCGACAGTTTCCACTCACCATCAGATGGACTGCATGTTCGTCTGCCGCCTCAGTCCACAAAAAAATAATAGTCTAAATTAAATTGCAATAAAAGCAATCAGTTCTCGAAATTATTCCTTGCAAATAGACAGATTACTCGTAAATATCTAAGTACTAGAGAGAAGATGAATTGTTGTTACGTACAAAAAGCAACACGTTAATATACCTAAAATCAAACCAATTTAGTCTATATTACTATAACTTTGCCTATAACTGTAATCAGCCTTTTTTCTGTTCACTGTTGGATGCGGGCCTCTCATGTACCTACATTGTCTTGTGCATAAGGTATGTATAGTGTATAGGTAGGTATGTATGTATGTTTTATTTTTATAACAGAGTAATAAACAATTCTTTATTTACTTATTTGTGGCTATCGGCTAATACAGCAGTTGTATCTTGCACTTAGAACAAGTAATTTTATTTTAAACCTATAAATATTCTATATTAATTCATTATTTTATAAAATGGTTTTTATTCAAAGTATCAAAACTTTTTTTCCATAGTTACGCTATAGAGACGGGGGCATGAACTGTCGCCAGTCGCGTTGAGTTGTAATTACCAAAACTCGCTTTAGTCATTTTTGTAAAATGGCTCTTGAAACGGCATTGCTGTCCATGCGGGTTGGTGAGTCTACTCCTTTAGAGGCTATGCAGTTCCTCATGGCTTACGGTAGCGAATCCTTAGTCGCACCCTTAGTCGCCTTTTACGATACCCACAGGAAAGGATGGGGTGGTTCTTTTCTAAAGACGGCCGGCAACATACGACTGCACTATGTTATTTCGTATTCAGCTTTCACTATGTTATTCAGCATGGGTAGGTATATGTTATTTCGTTATCCACTGTACATGCAAGTTCAATGACACGATAAAGACGTTAAAACGCATCACGTTAAAATCGATACGATATTCGGATCGATTAACCGATGTTTAGTTTAACGATCTTCCGAGAATCGATGCCGGGGACGGTGGACGATGTCTTATCGAACGGCAAAAACCGTTAGATGGTGTCATAACATTTTTGTTATAGGTGTGTTTTGCTGCAGTTAAAGTTTGACTTCTTTTATAGAACGAAGGCGACTGCCGAGGAGATATTCCATCTGGTCCAATTTGGATACTGTCGTATATGGATATCCCCGATACATACGAATATCAATCCACAGAGTCAACTCACGTCAAGAGAGTTAGGAACAGGATACTACAAGGTCGGCTCGCATGCTTCCTGGTGATGCAGGTGGTTACCACTTACCATTATGTGGCTCGCCCGATCATCTGCGATCTCGTCTATGTAAAAAAAATGAGAAACCAGCCCTTTATGCATGAGGTTCCTTATGAACATTGCTTGTGGGTGAGGGACGTATGGCGTTGAAACGTCACGCTGGACAAACAGGTTGGCCAGTCCACTATTTTAGCGATGATGTAGTTTCTAAGGGTTTGTGATAGCGGCTTAGTCTCCCGAAAACGTAAAATTCACCATAAATAACCATTTAACAAAATTTATCATAAATTCATATTGAATTTCTAGATTTCTAGTTAGAAAGAGACAAATTATTTATTGTCATTTGTATAGTTAAAAAGAAACGGAAAATTTAACAGTGGTAGTTGGAAGCTCTCAGCTGACCTTCCTATATGTTGTGTATTAGTAACCAGTTAGTTCAGGATTTAACATAACTCAGACTTTACTGTAACATATCGATTCCGTGTGAATCGAACCTGCTGATTACTATCTCTCAATTCTTTGTCGCAGATTTTATATTGCAGATATTAACCTGAATTTTCTTTTAATAATTAGATTTATTAATTAATTAGTAAACTTCCGCGAGTAATTATGGAGTTCATGAATACATTTTCAATTTATTTTGGTAATAAATATTTTTTTAATGTTGTAGTGTTTGTTTGTTTGATAAAACCTTTTACTTTATTTAAAAGCTTGTCTTACGCAAATTGTCTTGCGCATGAGACTGTCGCACTGCCCAAGGGGGAGCTTTGTTATCCCTAAGTCGTGTTTTACCACACCCACGGCAGCAGATGGAATATTAGTGGGATTTTAGTTAGCTTGATTCCCGTGGGAAGTCTATAATTGATCCGGATAAAAATATCTATTATGCCTAGGCAATGCGATTATAGTCAATGGTGAGAGGTATCGGAACATA
The DNA here is from genome assembly GCA_914767545.1 of Sesia apiformis. NCBI lineage: Eukaryota > Metazoa > Arthropoda > Insecta > Lepidoptera > Sesiidae > Sesia > Sesia apiformis. Next base: position 10,268,934 of record OU611971.1, read on the forward strand.
CTACAGGAGTTTTTTTGGCACCAATTGGAAGATATGGACCTAGATCGAGGTGGTTCCAACAGGACGGTGCCACATGTCACACGGCCGGTGGAACAATAACTTCTAAATTAAATCCGGCGCTCAATCTGGGATATCCTTTACCTATCTTATCAGAAAACATACATAAAGATAGACAGATGGACAAACAGACAGGAGTATAATAAATAAATGAAAAAACCGAATATAATTAAATAGTTTATTTACATACTAACTTTTAAATATTGAATTGTATGGACTTGTTCATTTTCTTTTTGCTCTGTTCAATAGACTTATTAATTTTATATTATGTATTATTATAGCTGTAGGTTCTCATGTAAGTGGCAATAATTGTCTTAACGGGAATAAAGAAATTTAAACCTAAATAAGCGCCCCAAATGTTGTAAATTATAATTTATAATTATCACAAGATTCGTTAAAATCCGTACCCTGGTTTTTGCATAATGCGCGTTCAGAGAGACGGGCAGACAGACAGACACAAAGAAATCAGAAATTGTCGTTTTAGCCTTTGCGTATCACTCGTACTTTTATACTGCAACGAGTTTATACAAAAAATATTATATGTATAAATACGGCTTTGTTATGATTTTAGTAGATATATATTAAATCTGATATGTATAGATAGTTATAGATATCTATCTATACATATGTATAGATAGACATAGATTAACTCAGCCTTCAAGGGTCGGACTGCGGACACTCATACATCACTAATATGTAGATACGTACTTAAGGTACGTGGAAAAAGTGACAGTCAGAAACTGTTCTAGCACAATCTTATCAAACAAACAGGAAGTAACTTTCACTGTTTTCACTAAATCACTGCCATTTTGTCCATAAACAAAACACGCCTGTTAGAAAACTAGATATAAACGTGTGAAATATGCAAATTTAGCCTCAAATAAAAGTGGTTTCCTCTCATCGCTACTACACTATTAAAGAGTTTATATTTATGTAGGACTATTATTATTAGAAAGACAAATGCAAAATTTCTTTATTTTCCAAAACTGACTTAATGTAAGTCCACGAAGTTTCTGTTGGACCCCGCACATACAAGTACATACAATATACAAGTATATACAACGTATATACAAGAGCTGTATCGCGGGCATCCAAGTTATGAATAGTGTAAATGGAATTACAATTTTAGATATTAAATTGGTTGCTAATGGAAGAGTTTTTATTAATTTTCTGAGAATTAATTGACAGTTAATGACAATTTATTATTACATCATTTTAATAAGTTAATAATACTTTAATGATAAATACAATAATTAAAAAGAAAGAACGTAAAAAACAGGAAAATCTTATTCTACAGCCAAAACGGGTACGGTAACTGACTGGTGTGTTCATGGACCACTTTAGCGCAAAAAGCATAGGATGAATTTAAAGAATGGTAACATATGCAGAGCCTGCACCGAGAAAGAAAAGTCCATCATACATCTTCTGTGAGAATGCGACTGCCAGGCGAAATGCAGAATGATGATACTTCTAGGTAATTATAAATCGGAGTCAGAAGATCACAGGCTTCTACGACTGCCGCATATCCTGAAGTATATGGATATTATGTTCGGGGAGCATGAGTAGAAGATAAGGTCAAGGGTACACAAAAGATCGCCCATAGAAACTTGCGATGTCAAGAAAGATGGACCTTTTGAACCCACCTTTTGAGATTTAGAAGTGGATTTTTGGAAGAAGTGATGGAAGATTTGGCAAGGATGGGAAATAAAAAGGAATAAAAATCGTAATCGTAAGGGATTCCTTTTATCCAATTATACTGTTTACTCAATAGGAGAAAATGGGACTGGTGTTCGGAATTCACATTATGCTACGGTCATACTTTTGGACGAACATTCGCGGCGTGATGTCGCAACATTACTTCGTATTCAGAATTCTGACTGTGTGGGCGTAGCATTAGAATTGGTCACTTTGTTTAACAACGCCTGCAATACATTCAAAATTACTAAAATACAAAATACACTAAAACCTCCTGGAATAAATATTTCTGCACAACGACAGATAGTGAAATTGTAACTTTTAGGGTACGATGGGGCTGACATACAAAATAGGGTAAAAGCTCCTAAATAAAATAAAGAGAAAAAAAAACTGTATCATCGGCAAATATATTAGTGGATTCCGAAATTATCGCTAACATAAATACAATCGATGTTGCAAAATCAATTTAAGTAAGTAACATGAAAACTACATCAAACAGACTTATCGCCAAAGCGATGTCCCCCAGGCAACCTTTGGGTGGAAAACAGATAACAGTACCAATGAAAGTATTAGGTGGTGCATTTTTTTATAGACGAGTGGGCGGACGAGCAAGCGGTCCCACGTGATGGTAAGTGTTACCACCGGCCACGGACGACATTGCAAAATCCTATTCACAGCTTTCTTGAAGAACCCCATATCGTAGCTCAATGGAAAGACCTCTTGAGACAGTTCGTTCCACAGCCTACGGGTTCGCGGTATAAAATAATTTTAGGACCGAACAGTGCGCGACACCTCCGTATCGAGGAAATGCGGATGGACCGCACTTCTGTGACGGGAGGTGCGGTTGTAGAAACCCGAGGTGGGAATTATATTAAACAATTCCATAATGTTAACATAATATAAATAAAATAAGCAGACGACGTCACAGACAAATACTAGGTATAAAATATGTGAAAAGATCGTTGTCACTTGACAGTTTAATGTCTTCCTTTGGCATGTACAGTGAATCCGGATTGACGGTATCTGCATTTTTGCATAATTTTATGCATACGAAAATGTGAGTGAATGTCTTTTATGCAACTGGCTATCTGTTTACTATTGGACTGATGTCTACTAGAAATGTGAGCAAAATAATACACAATACAATCAGCCCTTTCAATACCCACTGCTGGACCCATGTCCACATGTCCTCCGTATTCACATTCTCCTGCATGAGGGACGCGACACCACTTGGTGCTTTTACGACACCCAGAGGAATAGATGGGGTGATGCTATTCTATATATGGCCGACACCACACGGCAAAATATTATGGAAAGTAAAAATTGTTTATAAGGAAACTATAAAAGCCTTTCTCACCATCCTGTATAAAGTAACTACCAATTAAATCCAGCTTGAGACAGCTCAAGACTACCTTGAAATGTACTGCATTTCCCACTTTATCTTATTTCCCTAATGTACGTACGTGTTTCGATAGTGAGTGAGATGTGCCAGAGCCCATTCCCAATCTATCCCACCCCATTTTCCCAACCCTTTCTCCAAATCTATTCCTATGTCTCCAAAGGTAGGCAGCGCATCTGGGGGTGTGCCAACGTTTGTCATTTTGGACTAATGTTGGCATGTATCACGGATATCTATGGGCGACAGTATCCGCTTACCATCAGGTGGACTGTACGGTCCTCTGCCACCTTCATAAAAAAAAAACTGATCTGACTTTCTGATATCCCACTTTTTGATACCTTGCGATAAAGTATTAGGTGGTAGTGAGAAAGGACGTAAGTCTTATATATTCGATGGTAAATGAATTGAACGCATACTTGAAATGGTCAATTTAAAAAAATTAAATACAGTCGTTTAAATATTAAGGTGAATAATTAAATATTAAACTTGAATAATTAGTTTCAATTTGACATTTATATAACACTAGCTGTGCCCGGCATGCGTTGCATGCCCGTCAATTTTGTTGCACATAATATATAGCCTATGTCCATCTGGAATAATGTACCTTTCAAATGGTGAAAGAATTTTTGAAATCGGATTAGTAATTTCGGACATTAGCACCTACATCCAAACATACAAACTTTACCTCTTTATAATATTAGTATAGATACGGGCGCTTTTCGCTTGCATATACTAATTTGTCAATTTACATTTGGAACTTTATTAGCATATGTTCTTTTAAATGAAACGCGAAATTGCTCAACACTTTCATGAGTCGAAATCTAAAATGTAAAAAGAAAATTCGAAAATTAAATTCGTAAAGAAAAAGTTCGCCGAAGAACTAAAATTGCCCACATAACTCATAGAAACAGTAGGCTGAAGTGGCAGGTCATGGTCATATATGCTGCAGGACCGATAGCCGATGCGGGAGACCAGTTCTTGAATGGAGGACACGTACCGGTAAGCTCAGTGGGGGACGCTGACTTTTTTTAAGATTATTTTTCCGCCAAAATCATGGTCCACTTCATACTGCTCTAAAATTCATACTGGGTTGCTCTTTCGTATAGCGTTTCATGCTGACTAATTGCAACTGTCATATGTGACATCTGTAAACAAACCAGAGTTGACAACCCTCAAATAAAAAATGGCGCGAAATTTAAATATGGCGCTCTATCTGGAACATCATATATTTTTTTTTATTTCAATAGGTTTACAAATAGAACGCACAGCAAAACAAACGAAAATATATAGTAGCCATGCAGCATATTATACACTATGTATGTTCGTTCCTAGTAATCATAGCGTGCACTATATACATATTTACAACAAAATAAACAAATTATGAAATTATAGATATTTAATGGCAAATCTTAATAAATTGTAGTTTTTAAAATGTCAATATCCTTGAGGATAATACATATGTATGTAATAAGATATGTATTTGAATAGAATATTATTGCTAATTCTTATCCCAATGCCCATACACGTACGGATTTCCACGCGTCTGCGTGATAGGTATGCACGCATTCGATAAAACAGTGTCGATAAATTTCGTTACCATAAATATTTGTAGCAGTATAACGATATTTCGAGATTATAAAATATTGTGGAGTAATTAAGATGCCACTCTGAGATTTTTATAGATTTCTATTTAACTACAATCGTATTTTACTTTTTATGTGACGTGCCTGCATTTGCTATTAGAACTTGATTTGTTTTATCAGTTGAGCATTTTACTGCAGTAATTTACGAGTTTGATTAGATTTTTAGAATAATGTAGAATAAAATGAATATATAACAGGCACATTTCTTACATAATCAATTAGGCAAGAATCAATCAAAAATTAGGCAATTTCCAAGAAGACGGCAGAGAGTACTAGCTTAAATTACAGTACTACACTAGTACTACACATATACTACATATACATATATACATATACATATACTACTATGGTACTACACAGAAAAAAATGCTAATTACAGTAGTCAAAAATGGTAAAAGTGGCCACGTCGCCGGATGCACTGCCTGACTTTGGAAATTTTAGCAGAGGTCTTAGAGTACTTAGACGTCTTAAAAGTACTGAGAAAGATGAGAATTAGTTATACAAAAATAAAGGTAATATAAAGAGAATATGAATATTTCAGGAGGGGGATGTCAGAAATTTGCTAAACTTTGAAAGTGGTTTTTGGTAGTGGACATTGCTGGGTGGGTTCGATTTCGGTTGTATTACTATTGGCACAATATGGCGAGTTTTAGTACTTTTATAACAATATATTCATTGTTGTTAACAAGGATAACAAAAAATGGTAAAATGTATTGTCTGATAACTTTCAATTAATTGTTTTATTAAATAAAAGTTTTAATATAAATTACGTTTACTTATTAATTTACGTTTTATTAATTGTTTCTTTATTTATATACCTTACTATGATTGTATAGCCCGTTGCACATAAAATTTAACTTAGTAAAACTGTAAAAAAAAAAAATGTAAATAAAAGAATATATATGAGGACCCCAGAGGTAAAGGGGTCTAAGTGACAAAATTTATGTTTTGAGATAATTGAATCAAAAGTCAACAAAATTTTGTAAGAGGGAAAGTTATTTTTTTTATTGTTTTGACCATTTTAGGCCAACACTTTAGCCATTTGCTTCTAATTAGTACTAACAATAGATTATTAAAATCACCTGTGTTATATTTATAGGTAATAAAAGGTAGATAATGTGTACTTAGATCAAGCAGCTTAGACCTTAGCGCTCTAAGCAGTGTTAGCATGCACTACTGGTGGTGAAGGGGCAACACACTAGGTAGCAGCACCTGTCAGGTAAATCACTTGGATCTCCTCACCACTAAAAAGAATAGTATTTTAACAGTCTGTTACTGGAATCTAACTCAATTCTTTCGAAAATGTCACTTAGACCCCTTGACCTCTGGGGTCCTCATATCACATCGCGATTTATGGTTCAATGTTTGATTATCGGTAGTTTTTTGGCAATACTTCCAAACAGGACTGTAAAATTATTTTATTTCTTACTATTTGCTGTCACTACCAATCATTTTCCTTAATTCATTCTTCAATCAAGGGTAGGCATCGCATCCGATTTCTCGGTTGCTCATTAACGGCACCAGGTACTTTTATAGTTATCATTTATCGTAGCCATTACCACTAGATAGTCTTATCATCTGCCACCTATTTTTCCAGAAATCAAGGAATACCAGAATACAAATTTCCGTCATGTGAGAGAGAGAGAGTTATAGGATACACACACTCTCTATTTATATTCTCTTTTATTCTTCACAACACAAGAAATAATGTGAAATATGGACCATGATGTCCATTGTTTAAAATAATCTTAAACATTTATTTCCTTCATCAAAGAGCTGTTTACCATAATTGAATTAAAATATCGATAAAAGTAACTAGCTCTACGCGTCACTATCGGACATTAAGCGAGACATGTCACTAACGACATGATTGCACCTACGCGGATTCCTATCGGCGTGTCAGCCTCGATAACCTTGAGGCTATGACCTGAATATACTAGACATTTAGATTAACTTGCAAATTCACAGATGTGACATCTCTTTTATTGCTGGAATGAGGGCTATCGTATTTTTTATGTCACCAGAGGGCGTTACTAGAACTTGATTTATCTGTCAAAATATAAATTAAGTACAAATGTACAAATGTAGTTTCTATTTATTATTGTTGTTAAAAAGTAATTTTTCCGGAAAGTTTTTGTTGCGAGATCACGAACGCATCGTAGACATCGTTCTTATATTTTTCATAATTATTTTTCATAGTTCTTTATTAAACGAGAAATTAGAAATAAATGCGCTTACATATTTACTTCAAAGAAATATCAGCATGAGTTCATGAGGTTTTACAATAATTGAAACACAAACAACAACTTTTTAAAGTATAAATCTATTCTTAGTCAGTTTTTAATTTTTGTTTTTACTCCCACACTAAGATGCTCTATATAGCGAGTCCAGATACATAAAAAAAAACTAACACACCTCCCAGACCAGCACGACCATTTGTTTTTGAACAAATGATGTCCTACCGGAAATCGAACCCAGGATATTTTACGCAGCAGGCTGGTCCATTACCAACTGGATTAATCGGTCGTCAGCTAATGTCGCGATATGGTTGGTATTTTAAAATGCTATCATTATCAATACTAATTATTAATAAATACTTAAGTAATTAAGTATTAATTTACACGTAATTAATATTTTAAGACATGACGAAAATAAACGATTAATTTACATTTTCAATATCCTTATATGTACTTATAATAAGGTTTAATTTACTTGGTTATTATTTTCCTATACTTCACCACAAAGAAACATTAAAGGACCTAGGCAATAAGATATTTAAGCAACCTTCACATGTCTTCACCTCTCACTAACTCGCAGACGTTAACTGCCAAAACATAATGCTATATGACCAATATTTAACATGCATAAATAGCAACAAGCTGTTGAACGTTATTTACGCTTATAGCGTTGAGACCGATGCAAATATTGTTTTGTACTGGATACTTCTAATTCTTAAACAGTTTTGTCTATTTTAGCATCGATATCAGCCTGTAACGCTCCAGGCACAGGCGTCCTCATGACAATAGAGGGGTTTCGGGCCATAATCCACCACGTGAGATCAATACGGATATAAGTTTGTTAATTAGCTCAGTGAATAAATATCCTAGCTTGCTGTGATATGGGTGATCCTATATGGTTTGATATTTTTATAAAGCACAAAGCACAAAAATATATATTTTTACAGAAAAAATGCAAATATTAATATCAATTAACTGTAAATCATGAGCAGAAATCATGTTATTTTAGGAAATCAGAAATATGAGATGTTACAGTTAAATCATCCAAGGGAAGATAGCCAGGAAAAGGAAAAAATCTTGGCTCAAAAACCATCTACAGTAGTTTAAAAACACGTGTTAATTGTTCAGATCTTCTGTGTACAAGATTCAAATTTCCAAAATGATCACCGATGAAGATGGCACCTTAAAATGAAGAATAAGTATGTCATGTCTCATGTGAAGCCTCAGCGTAAGTATCTATATTTTATCTTACTTAATCTATGGCCAGTCGTAACAATCATAGGTCGTGTGCGCGACCTATGGCATTTCTATATGTTATTGAATTGTGATGATAATTCTGACATGACAATTGCGGACTTGGAACTGTTAAAATGTGAGTATGTGTGTGTAAAGTTCGATTTATAGATGATATACGATGTTAGGTGACCATGGGAAGGAGATGGAAAGGAATTTAAAATATTTATACTGATATTGGTAATGTATACAGCCATACAACTCGGTTGGGCAGCAGTTGGACAGGAAAACGCATCACCTCTTCTCGTCACCTATACCACAATGTTTAACATGCCGGTAGTGGCTGGATGATAAGAGCACAAGATCATGTATGGTGGCGGTCCTTAGGAGTGGCCCATATCCAGCAATGGAGAGTCAAACGTTGATTGTATAACAACAACAACAACAGTCTATCCATCGGTTATGTGTCCTGCGGCACATGTGGTCTGCCTACTACCACTTGAGCTTTTATTATTGCTTTTAAATATAATTCTGCTTAAACTTTACGATCAACAAAAAGGATACTAAATAATAACTCGTACAGCATAAAATTAATAGGCATTTATCCAGTAATAAAGCAAAGCGATAAAAATTATTCTCCCATAAAGATAAATATTATCTTTGGAAGAACTTGCTGCTATTACACTGTTGCTATCTGCACTAACAATTAGCTTTTTTGTTTCTTTTATATCATAACTGACCGTAGGGTAAGTTCACATGTGACAATAAATGTTAAGGTATTTCCACAATGCGTTCAAAGGTTCCATTTTATTAGACTGTAGTAATCAGATTATTTGGTTTTTAAGACTTCGTGACTTTAAGATTTAAGACTTCAAGATGTTTTAAGACTTTTTAAGGTATTTTAAGTGGTGATAACTCTTAAATGATGGTGATAGAATGATTTTTATACTTGATGATAAGAGTGGAAGATTATAATATAAGTCTTTATTAGAAAAATCATTGTATCGTTAGAGGGAGAAGCCAATAAATATGCGTTGAAGATGGACAGTTATTTTGATCACTTTATCGTGGCTCTATTGACCCGACTGAAAAATGATGGCATTCTTCAATAATTTGTGATTTCTAATATTTAAATTATTTCAATACAGATTGATGCCAAATGTTTTCATTAATATATCGGTAAGCTTTATTAATGTATAATCAAACTACAAACTCGCGAGTTCCGGATACAACAAAACGAATAGCAATTGTTTATTCTCATTGTTTGTTTATAATTTCATTAATATATTATTTATTCTTCCGTTAAAAATGTTACTAATGTCTTATCTTCGAGAGCAGTATAGTGTAAAACAGGGTTTCTTAACCTGGGGTCCATGTCAGATATGAAGACAATAAATACTGTGCGTGATCCTTCTAAAAATGTAGATAGGTAGGTACCTATCACTCGGTCGCTCAAACGCTCGCTTGTCACCGCTACGCAGTGAGGGGGGGGGGGGGGGGGGGGGTTAACCGTCACGTGCTAATCTTTACTTTCTCCGTGGTAATAAAAACAGTTTTTTTTTTTCAAAATGCCTTGTTTTCTTCCCTACAATTGAATTCATTAATTAAATTAAATTAAATTAGGAAGGTGTACGTCAGATTTTTTAAATTTTGAAAGTGGTCCGTGATTACAAAGAGGTTAGAATAAGAAACCTTGGTGTAAAGCAATCTTTACAAAAATTATTAGTATAACGAATACTGCACCGTGTATCACGAGAGGTTGATCATCGTAAAATGGTTGAATAACTGGTTGATCACAGTTTTTATGCGATGCTTAAAATATACGTTATGAACATGTATTAAATATCTCTATGATTGTTATCTTATATAGCTATTTTAAGATACATTATTTTCCACAGATATAGAGATACAATGGACAAACGATCGTGAGTTGTATGCGATGAAACACCCGAGGAATTGAATTTTAAAGAATAGATTTAGATTTTCGGCATAGTATTGATGCTAAAACAATTGTTGCTTCTTGTAGATAATGCCAAAGTTTGTCATTCTGGACTGATGTTGGCATCTATCGCGTATGTCACATGGCGGCAATATATATTTACCACCGGGTGGATTCTATGCTCCTCTGTCGCCTTCTTTCTATTAAAAAAAACTAAGCAGGATATAGCAGACCATATCTGCATTAGGGCTGAAAACCTTTAGGGGATTTGTTCAGACAAGAGAGAAACCGGGTTCTCCGCAGTCTTGCGCACAATGACACGCGAGTGTAGATTGCAGTGTCAGGTCCAGCGCCACAAACAGAGTAATGAGGATTATAGTAGTATTGACGTTCTATTGAAAGACATACCTTCAAACTGGTACGCGACTGGGAAAAGATCTGAAATAAAACAAAACTTTATTAACAACAAGAAATAAATATAAATACATTGAATAGACCATAGGGGAGATGTCACAGAAGTATAATATATACTGTGGATATCAGTCAAATCGGTTCAGTAGTTCCATTACTACTGTGAATACTTAAAAAAATAACATGTCTATTGTTAGTTTTATATCAAAATTAGATATCTATTGATTATATGTGTACTAATGTCATAAATGTACTTGTGACGTTTCGTGAAATAAAACTTAACAATAGCAGTCCGCTCTGTCTCCTCAATATGCTTGCGTTTAATTTATATTTATATATACACTGGAGTAAGGGGGTAACGAAGCCGCTGTCACAAGACCTGAGGAAATACACTGCCTCTAAGAGTGAACTCTTAGAATCTTAGAATTAGAGTGAATCTCGCTTGGCAAGCGTGCCGTTTTAAGGCCATAACACCCCTCATGCACAAGCATGGAGGCGCGAGGAGGACGCCAAAACCCGTCATTCTTTTGCTTGACAATTACGAGACATATTTCGATACCGGGGATTCAATTAGCTAAAGGTCACGCTGTTTATACTACTTACTACTGTTAGTCATGGGTAACTCCGGAGTTAATGAATCAAGAGTTGAATCCGCGAGCGGAGTAGAATCCCTTAATTGTTCCATGGAATTGTTATTCATTCCGATTCCGCCGCCAATCACGATCGTGAGTGTAATCGCGCATCGGCACTTGTCGGGGGCTCAAAATCGAGATGCAATGATGGCATGACTAGCTCGGCGGAGAGGGAAAACCCGCATACTCCTGAAATAAAAAATCTGGAGTATGTGATCCAATGGGCCCGTGTGGTGGATTAGGCCAACACCCTCCCCCCCTCCCCGCCCACACCCTGTGATTTACTAGGGCGAACCGGTGCCCCGCCATGGGACGTTATAGACTGATACATGTATATAGGGCTTATCGAGCCTTACTTTATCTAAAGAGTATGGAAAATAGGGAAATCTCCCATCTGATTGGCGTTGTCATCGGCTTTTTTAAATATGGTTTCAATTCGTTTATTTCTGTCACATAAAATTGCAGCTGTCTTCCTTTGACAGTTAATTGCCTGGTTACTAAGTTCATTAACCCGTATCATTACTTCGATTCGTATGTTACAATAATTATATGAGACGTTGCGACGTTTCGGTTCGGTGACGACCCTATGTTAAATCCCTTTACCAAGCAAATGTGTACCTTGAATCATATGATACAGAACTGATATTGCATTGCAACAGTTGGAAGTGATATAGGGTCATGACTACAATATGTTTAGGATCTTAAGACTGGATGATAGAGTTGAATATAGCAATAAAGTGTAGTGGAACGAATTGTTCTGTTTATGTTCATAGTGACATTTTGCGGATTAACGTGTGTGAAAGAAAGTTATAAACCGCCTTACAGGTTTATAATGTGAATTCTTATTAGAGAAAATATTAGGTCGTTAAGCAAAAATACGAACAATTTACAATAATATTTTGATAAAATAATGTACGATTTCATGGTATTGTTCTAATTTATTACATAATGTTGATTAGAGAGTTTTGATCCATATCATTGACCCAATCGATTGGTGCTATAAAAATACAGGGTATTTTTTTGAAATTTTTCTTATTCTCAAAATAAAATAATGTTTCCTTTTAGTAAAATTTGCTAACTTTAATATGATATTTATGGCTCTTTCCCCCAAAGGCCCATTCGTTTGATTCACCCTTTATGAAGCAGTGAAATTTTAACTGATTTGATTAAAACGGAATGGACTTTTTGCAAAGAGAACTATGATTAATTTGTATACTTTAAATACCGTGTACTTAAATACCATTTAATTTAATACCATTTCACATAAAAAATACAGCTTTAATGTTTTATTTGAATTTGTTCCCTGTTTTTCAAGCGTCCAATAGAAAGTCATTTGAAATAATTTTACAATTATTCATATTTTAATTGATAGACTGAGATATTTTTTTCATTAAAATACCGAGATGTGCTAAATGTATCATTATTTCCTAAGGAATAAGGGTGACAATTAAGAAATTTACTTAAATCATTGATAAGGAGCTTAAGGAAGTGTCAATCAAGATTTGAATTGGAAATATATCTCACGACTTAATAACATCGGTTTAATAAGTTTATAGAGGCTTTTAGGGTCGGTTCACACTGCACTGAGTTGCTAAAAGTATTGTCTCATTAAATCGAAACCTATAAAGAAGCTACATAGATATAAATTAAACATAGAGTGGGCATGTTCTTCCGTCTCAAACAAGTACAGATAGTACTAGAATGTTTCTATATTGAAACATGTTATTATAACTTCATATATTAGAGAAAAAAAACATTTTTGTAAATAATAATTGGATGTCAATTTTAAATATGGAACATGAAAAAAAATTTGTGCGGACCATACAATTTATCAGAGAAATGCGTATTGAATGCGTATCCATTATTGGATGCGAATATGATATATTCAATGATAAAATTGATAATTGAATATCATCATCATTTAGGCTTCAAATGATGATTCGAAAAGCTTCAAATTTTGAAGTCCTTTCGTATTCATTGCTGAATAAATGCATAAAATGAACCTCCAATGAAATAAAAATAAATTCTTATTCCATTATACTTGTCTCCCCATCCCACCTATTTCCCTCAAGGGGGATTGGGAGATGTAGTCAGATGGGGAAAATTCATCTTATACTTCCTATTCCCCGTTTCCCAAACCTTTTCTCTAAATCCATTCTTCGATCTCTAAAAGTATTTTTGTCATTTTGGACGGATGTTGGCAAGTATCACGGATGTCGATGGGCGACTAATTAACACATGGACTGTCCGTTCGTCTACCGCCTTAATTCTTAATAAAAAAAAATGAATGAAGGTTTATGAGTATTCTCTTGTGTGTGGTAATAAGTCATATAAATATGTGATAATAAGTATGTTAAAAGTTACAATCATCTAACAACGCCCTTTGGAAGGTGAAAAAAGTAAACTTATGTAACTCTTGTTACTTTTCTCGCCTCAAAATTTTGTTTTAACGATTCTGAGGGCAACGAACTTCAACACTTCACACCTTAAATGTAATATGTGGTGTTTCAAAAAACTGCAGTACGCTAAATAGGTAATTGTGTTCGCATTGCCGAACGGTCTTCACAGAAATATCGGTGAGTCTTACGTATAAGGGCCACAATAACAAGCCGTTTTTTATTTTTTAATTACAGCGTCATTTAAAATGGTATTTATATGACCAGTTAAAAGAATGTTTATTTTCTGAATTGTTCAGGGTTTTTAAAGAAATATAAGGATTATTTGAACTTCTTAATAGTTTTTATAACGTTCAAGTTCTAGTTAAGTTCTAAACTTTTGTGAAAGTTGTACTCAATTCATGTTAGGCCCTTTTGAGTAAGCCCCATCGATATATACGAGTAAGTAAATAGTATAATGACGAATTTCATAAATGGTCTAAGTCCGGTTTAACTAAATACACAAACGAAACAATGAAAAGAAAGGGGTCACAAAAGAAAAAAAAGTCAAGGTTGATTAAAATTATAGTGATTAATAATATGCACAAACTTAATTACAATTACTATTTTTATATTTAGTCTAGATACATAGCTTGGCTTTAATATCTGCAATATAGGCTTAGCCAGTACAGAGGTCGGCGCACATTACAATAACTGTAGTTACCATTGTTACTATCAATAAAGATTTATTTTTTAAATAAAAAATACGTATATTTCGTTGCAAATATTTTGAAGTTTCATTAAATTGTTTCATTAAGTCAACTTAATAGCTAACTACATACAAAAAAATAAGTAGACATGCTAAAGAAAGTACAAATATATCGAACCGCACACAAGTCGCAATAAACAATGTCCAGTCAAGTGTGATGTTTGGACAGCCGTGCACATGGATTTATAACCTCAGCGTTGATGCTGTGTTTCCTTATGTCACTATCTAAAGCCTGTCCATTTTCTAAAGTAATGAACCTGTGCCATTATGCAGTGTTGTGATCTATGATTGTTTGTGTGAAATGAAATAAAATTTTACGCGAATGTATAAAATTGTATTGCAATTACGTTTCATTAATGGTGAAAAATAGTTAACTTATAGCCAATATTTATGTTTCAAATTTTTGTTTAAATATTATTGAATCCTATTTTTTTGAAAACACTACCGTTTGTCTTGATTTTAGTACACCGTGTACCTCAGCCTATGTCCTTCCATTGTCCTAGGGTTCTTCTCGTCTCGTTCATCTACTGCTAGAGAGTTCCTCTGTGCGGAGGTCGTCCCATGATACATTTTCTGACACGTGTGGTCTTCGTTTGAACCCTCTTCTACTTCATCAGGCCACTGCCACTTCAACTTTGCTTTAAAATGTATACAATATTTATTAATAAAGTTACTCAGAATAAATTAAATGTAATTCATATCGCTGCCTATAATAAGTTTTCTGTTTTATTTTGTTTTAAAAAACATTAACCGTTAAACATACTGTAGATACATTTGTATAAAACTGAATCATAAGGATACATCATATGGTAATCGTGTCACAGGTGTACACAACATTTTTGTAAGGGTAAACAATTACAACTGTTAAAATGTTGTCATGATATAAAAAAATATAAGATTCTCTTATAAATAACTTATATTTAGAATACGAAGAGAACAGGCAAAGGAGATTGTCACCAAGGGGCTCTAATATGACTCACAAATCTTACACTTAAATTTATACATATAATGTACCATGAAAAATGTCTGATTCACGCACCTTTTCTCAAGTTTCAAGTCTCACTCAAATGTTAGTTATATACAACAAATGTTATATACAATTTATCAGCTCTCTATTTTCACAGAACCTTAAAAATAGCATATAAATTGTTGACTGCTGTGAGTCTCAATTATAATAACTAGTTCCAGTATACCAATAAGGACATTAATATGTGGACTGTGTCTCGACGGCAGGACGTCCGCGCGGTGTGAGCTGCCCTTAAACGGATAAGCGTGTGCGTGCATATTAATATGCAATGGGTATTTTAATAGAAAGTTCGCTTTTTAATTTGACCGTTGACTACCGACCAATACAAACATAAGAATTGTTTGCATCGCTCTCCTAGTTTGGTATAAAAATTGTTCTCTTTTTAAAAAATTACCCGCGATACTCGCGAGAAATATTTACTCTGAATAAGTGTCCAAGATACTGGATTTATTATGGAATAAAACAGACAAAGAAACAAGATTTGTAGAGAGGTAAAACTAAGAGACCTAAAACTTTATTTAATTGGTACCGTCTTACCCGTACTTAGTTAAGGATAAGGATCTTAGATTTATTTGTAATTTTTATGATCAGAATAAAGATGCAGTTCAATGAGCCATTAACAAAACCACCGGCCCATACACAAACCATAAACAAACTTACCACCCGAAAAGCTGTCTTATTACTTTTACCACACCAAGACAAAGAGCTACCGTGTCATTAATTAAGACAATTTATACCGCAAACTCGAAGGTTGTGGAATGAATTGCCAACTGAGGATATTCCACTGAACTAGGACATGTGGTTCTTAAAGAGAGCTGTGAATAGGATCCTGCAAGGTCGACGGCGCATTCGCAATCCTCCTCGTGTTGCCGGTGTCCATGGGTAGCGGTCACCACCTACCATCATATGAACACCTTCCACTCATCTGTCACTTCTTCTAAAAAAACACATTTATAATTTCATCTAAATCGCCTAAAAAGTTATACGGGCCACAATAGCTGGTATACTTAGTTATATTCAAACAGTTCATAAATACTTTTATGATAATATGTCTTAATGATGACTTAATAGAATCGAAAATCCCTTGCATGTAGTGTCCGAGTAGAGTCCCGCTTCTAATTACTAAACGACTATGTTTAATTATGTGTCATTTACGTTGTTTTACATCTTGGGCGAACAAGGCATACTACTTTCTACTACAGTCAAGTGTGTGTTAACATAGTAAAAATTAATTAATATTTTACGACATATTACAACCAAAACACTGTTACAACACATTTGTCTTCTCGTGACACCTTTCTGGGACAATATAATGGGACATAATTTAAATTTGCGTACTTAATTCATCATACGAACTGTATTCATCATCATTTCTTATGTATTTATTGCTGATTTTTACAAATCGTAATACGAAAATCGTTATTTGTATTGATGTAGGAAATTTTTTAACAAATGAAACTTTAGGTATGTATATCAACAGAAATTATTTATCTATACTAATATAATAGAGAGTGCGAATTTTGTAAGTTTGAGTGTATGTTGAGGGTAATCTCCGGAACCACTGCATCTATTTCAAAAATTCTTTCACCATTTGAAAGGTACATTATTCCAAATGGACATATATTATAATATATAATTATTTATTTGTAACATTAATTGTTGTGATGAACTTCTTTTGAGTTTGTCTGTTTGTACAATATTTCTGTGTACTAAAGTACCTAAGTATTATTAAGGAATAACAAGAAGTTGTTTCTTTATAAAATGTATATTTGTCCAGTCTAAAAGAATAACAGCAAACATAACCATGGCAACGTAACATTCTTATGTTATTTTGTAAAGGATATAAAAAGACAGGAAGCGCTGTGTACTGGAAGTGCTTTCCTAACATTCCCTCTTCTTTTTTAATCCGAACTCTTCACCGAGTCTTACCAATCTTGGTTTGTAAACTGGCTTGGTTAAAATGTCAGCAAGTTGATCTGCTGTCGGTACCTGCTCAATGGTTACGTCCTTCTCCGAAACACATTGCCTCACGTAGAAGTGCTTCAATTTTATGTGTTTGGTTTTACGGTGCTGCTCATACAGAGGG
The DNA here is from genome assembly GCA_914767545.1 of Sesia apiformis. Classification (NCBI taxonomy): domain Eukaryota; kingdom Metazoa; phylum Arthropoda; class Insecta; order Lepidoptera; family Sesiidae; genus Sesia; species Sesia apiformis. Next base: position 10,286,437 of record OU611971.1, read on the forward strand.
TTGTAAGCAAGCTTGATTGCAGATTCATTGACGATGCGCAAAGTAGGTGTGTCAAGGTTTATTTTAAGATCTTTGAACAATCTCTTTCCAAACTTCTGCCTATGGCTCTTGCCGAAGACACAGCCTTCACAGATATCAGCAGAACTTGAGTCTATTTTTACTCCAAGCTCTTTTTGTATCAGTTTTGCTACATGTCTTTTGTTCTGATGTCCTAGACGTTCATCGATGAGTTGAAGATTCTGTGACGTCGTTAGTTGGTTTATCTCATGCTTAGGCATCAATACTTTAACGTTAAGTTTGTATAGACCACCGTACTTGTCGCGATTCCCGACTAAAATGACTTTGCCATCATTCTTCACAATGCATTTTTCAGCAGTTGATTCAAAGATGCTATTCTTTAGCGTATCTTGTGCGGCTAGCACAGAAAATAAATTCCTTTCAATGCTTGGAACGTACCATACGTTTGTTAAGACCAGTAACTCTTTGTGGCCGTTAATATCAGCTTCAATTTGAGTAGAGCCTTTTCCGATGGCTTCGATTATCTCTCCATTAGCTGTCATAACTTTATGCGGTTCACCAAAGTTTTCGAAGATGTGGAATATGTCTCTTCTATTGGTGACATGGCTTGTCGCACCATTATCCACATAAAACGAGTCTTTCTCTGCAGTCTTACTCTCGCATGTTAAAGCTAGGCCTGTCAACATCCCAATATTTGATGATTGCTTTGGAGGTTTGGGAGGTTTACCGTCCGCAATCCACTTCTTGCATGATGTGACTTTATGAAAGCCTTCTCCACAATAATTGCATTTCTTCCATTTCTTTTTGCTTTGCCCTTGCTTCTCATACCGTTTCTCATCTCTGAGCATAAGAAGTTCATTGTTACTTCCGCCTTCTTCTAAATTCTTTTGTTGAAGAGATCTTTCGTAAGCACATACTTGTGTGGTCAAGTTTTCTATATTTCGATCACTTTTATTCATCAATAGCCAGCTTGATTTGAAACTGAAATATTGTTCAGGAAGTGTATCCAATATTTTACATATCAATAAAATTTCAGGCAGATCATTTCCTTCAATTTCATTGTTCAAGTCGTACCATATAGTTTTGAGAGTCGAAATATGAGTGGCCATATCATGCTCTTTGCTTTTCTGGTAGCGGAAGAACTTCATACAGAGATCGTAGCTCCTGTCTTCCTTTGCCCCATCATAAAGCCTATGAAGCTCTTTCCACATATCACATGACGTTTGACATCGCATTACCTTTTGTAACGTTTCTTCAGTCATATTGGTTGTAAGAATAAGAAGCGCCTGACTGTCACATTTTTGAAACAATTGCATTTCATGATCATACTTTTGTATATCTTCAGCTTTTCCCGTTTCTCCTGGATCTTTTGGCTTAGTTAACTTGCCTTCGACTGCTTCTAGCGTACCCTGAGTACTTTTAAGTAAGAGTTTTACCTTGTACCTCCATGTATGCCAGTTAGTGGGGCCGTCGAGCCGACCGATCTCGATTTTTATGCTTGCCGTTTGCATATTCGAGTTCTTCGTCCACTATTGCACCGAATAAACAATCGTTAATCTATTCAACCACGTAAAACCACGCTCTGCTACCATATTAAGGAATAACAAGAAGTTGTTTCTTTATAAAATGTATATTTGTCCAGTCTAAAAGAATAACAGCAAACATAACCATGACAACGTAACATTCTTATGTTATTTTGTAAAGGATATAAAAAGACAGGAAGCGCTGTGTACTGGAAGTGCTTTCCTAACAAGTATAAATAAAATTCAAGGGTTATTGAGAATAATAATACGTGTAAAAATGGAGCGAGATAAAAAATCTCTAAGACGCCATTGGTTGAAGAGAGACAGAATTATACTTATCCCGCAGAGTATACATACTAACTAGTCTGGCCATAAATACTGTTACATAAAAACTTTTCTTTTTTTTCAACTTTTTAATTATTTTGAATTTGTAACGCGTTTATTATTTTTAAAAGTTCTTTCGATTTCGCGCCATTTCACATATTTTTTCGTGTTCATTATCAAATTACAATATGGAATGGGGTGTTAAAGAAAATAGGATTGCGGTGATCGCCTTGCACAAAGTGGGTATGGAGCCGTCGGTCATATTCCAGACACTTCAAAAGCTTGGTATCAGCCGTATGTTCGTATATCGTACTATCAACAGATACAACAACACTTCCTCGGTCGAAGACCATAAAAGATCGGGGCGGCCGCGTGCTGTTAGAACTACAAAGGCTGTTAATACTGTTAAAGCCAGAATTCGTCGAAATCCCATTAGGAAGCAAAAAATCTTATCGCGAGAAATGAAGATTCCCGCTAGGACTCTGTCGCGTATTATAAAATAAGACCTGAAGCTCGGTGCTTATCGTCGATATACAGGACATGCCCTAAATCAATCTTTACAATTAAAGAGAGTGGATCGATCAAAACGCCTTCTGTCGCGATACGCAGGTGAAGGGCACAGAAATATCCTCTTTACCGATGAAAAAATTTTCACAATTGAAGAGCACTACAATGAGCAAAATGATAAAGTGTACACTCACAGTTCTAAAGAAGCTGCTCAAGTGGTCGGAAAGGTACAACGTGGTCATCATCCTGCGTCAGTGATGGTTTGGTGGGGCGTGTCTTATCAAGGCGTCACAAAGCTACATTTTTGTGAAAAAGGAGTGAAAGCTTCAGCCAAAGTGTATCAAGAGACAGTCTTGGATCGTGTTGTGAAACCCCTTAGCAATACACTTTTTAAAAATGTACCGTGGACTTTCCAGCAGGACTCTGCACCTGGTCACAAGGCACGAACTACCCAAGCCTGGCTTGAAACCAACGTTCCGGACTTTAGTCCGGAGCGTCCGGAACGTCCGGACGCTCCGGACGGAGAGCTGAAGACTGGCCCTCATCTAGCCCAGACCTCAACCCTTTAGACTACAAATTGTGGTCAGTTTTAGAGGACATGGCTTGCTATAAACGACACGGCGACATTGAGTCTCTTAAAAAATCTCTGGAGCAAGCAGTGGCGAAATTTCCCATGGAAACAGTGCGTAAATTCATAGATTCGTGGCCAGACAGATTAAAGGCCTGTATAAAAGCCAAAGGTGGCCATTTTGAATAGAATATTGTTTTTATTTTTTGTTGAGACTTTAATAAATATGTAAATATAAGTTTTAGTAATATTACATTACTTCATTAAAAAAAAAACATGCATTTTCATTTGTAACAGAACTTATGGCCGGACTACCTAGTCCGGCCATCTTATCTTATAATACCTTATACTACTCTCTCTAACATCTGCTAATACATGCAATGCCTACTGTTTAATAACTGTCCGTGGATGTAACTGTAGTTAACATATGCAACTGGGTTGCACGACTGAAATAGCAACGGATGGGGTACGTATGATGTTGATGCGATTGTAGATGGGGCGAGATCGTATTAAGCTGGAGACACAGTACATGAAAGCAAAGTGTGGGTAGGCCGCCAATTAGATGTTCTGACGTCTTGAAAAGAATTGCAGGTTTAACATGGACTAGAGAAACCACAGATCGTTCCAGATGAAGAAATCGTCGAAAGGCATATGTTCATCAGTGGATGAAAAAAAAAAATATATAAAATTTTTATATAAAGAATGTGGCATACGAGCATATAGTCCACCTGGTGGTAAGTGGATACTGCCACCCATAGACGTCCCCGACACATGCCAACATTAGTTCAAAATGACAAACTTTGGCACGCCCTCGGATGCGCTGCCTACCTTTGTTGATGAAAGAATGGATTTGTGGACAATGTGGAAAGGGTTGTGGACATGCGAATGGGCTCTGGCACTCACTACCGAACATGCTAAGAAGAGAATAATAAATGCTAGTACTACAAAATAAAATAATGTGGCCGACTGTACCTTGTAGGAGTTTAAATTATTGTTGTTAGCATGTTTTCTCATTATTGTAATAATTTGCAATGTGAAAGTCACTTACTAAACTTATCTACTTAAATTGTTGCAATACGTAACTGAGGTATCAGAGCCACTGTTAAAAATACATATAATAAAACTGTAGAAGGAGCGTGACTGTACATTGAATATATTTACCAAAAACTGATTGAGGGCCAGGAAGTATCAGTATACAAAAAGACGATTTTGAAAATGATTGTCTGTTCGAACACGCTAATCTCTAAAACTACTGAACGGATTTTCATGGGGTTTCCACAGGTTAAGTTCGGGGTGTAAGAGGCTCACCTACCATCTTTGGAGCCTAAGCCAACCTCACCTGCTTGTGGTGCATCCTGCTGTTAACTGACGAGGCAATGGCGTTCCCTTTTTGCGGTGGGAGGGTTACTCCGTCGGCATTGCTACCACCCTTCCGTCGGAGTCCGCCGCCATAATGATGCCTTATAAGCCGCGAGGCCCGCATCGTGTTCCGGCGGTGAGCGGAAGAAGCCGTCCCGAGAGAGGGATTGTTGCGTGTGGAAATGAGGACCGGCGGTTGCGGGGAATTACAGACGCGCATGGGCGTGACATGGTGGCGCGGGGATCAGGGAGACCCGGTGAAACGGTTGTCCGCTGACCGCCCGCGGGTTGTTGGGGGCCCGAACCCGGGGCTCTTACTTTAATCTCCACCCCAGGAGGCTGCCCCGCCGCACGTGAAAAATCCCTTGGGGTAGCAGTTGTGCCGGAGGAGACCGGAGTGGAACCCGACTGCTGCCCCCGGGGGGGGACCGGGGGCCCTTCCGTACCCCGCGCCAGCAAGTCACACAACCTTTGTGACCTGATTTTTTCTCCGCCCCGTGCTTTGTCCTTTGATCCACATGCGACCATTTCTCTCTCCGTCCCCCCTCTTCTTATTTTTCCTATTCACACTCACAATGGCCAGGAACAAGAAAATGTATAATGTGCACTCAGCGGCCCATCCTGTAAGTTCCACATTTAAAGTGGACTTTTGCAACATTAGAGGGATGCATAGTAACATCGACGCCGTCCACTACCACCTTGAGACGGCAAAGCCGGCCTTACTTTTCTTGACGGAGACACAGATTTCCTGCCCGGCCGATACATCATATCTTCATTACCCCGGTTACAAACTGGAGCACTGTTTTGTGCGACGTGCCGGGGTATGCATGTACGTCCGGGAGGATGTTTGTTGCCGCCGCCTCAGCCATTTTGAAGACGGGGACCTGTCGATTCTCTGGGCGCGTATTGACTACGGACGTTCCACTAAAGTCTACGCTTGCCTTTACAGGTCCCACAGCGGTGATACGGAGACGACTCGTTTTTTTGAGCGTCTACAAGAAACGACTGACAGAGTGCTCGAGCAGTTCCCTTGCGCGGAAGTGGTGATCCTTGGTGATTTCAACGCTCACCACGAAGAGTGGTTGGGATCCCGAACTACCGACCGCGCAGGGAGAGCAGCCTATAACTTTGCACTGGCCTATGGTTTCTCGCAGTTGGTGTCCTCACCTACGAGGATACCTGATATCGAGAGCCATACTCCCTCCTTACTGGACCTCCTGCTGACTACGCGGCCGAATGACTACAATGTTGTTGTTGATGCCCCGTTAGGATCATCCGACCATTGTATCATTCGAACTGCTGTGCCAGCCAAGCAATCCGTGCGGACCCATTCACAGGGAACGCGCAAAGTCTGGCACTACAAGTCAGCAGATTGGGATGGGTTGCGCGAATTTTACGCCTCTTATCCCTGGAGGCAGCTTTGTTTCTCGTCGGGAGATCCGGATACCTGTGCAGACTCCGTTACCGACGTGGTGTTGCGGGGCATGGAATGTTATATTCCTTGCACCGCGATACCGGTAGGCGGACGGAGCCGACCATGGTTCTATCAGTCCTGCAGAGAGGCCCGTCGTAATAAACGGGCCGCATACAGGGCCTGGGCCAGAGCACAGGTGTCCGAAGATCCGAATACCTCCGACTTGAGGAAGAAATTTAACGCTACCTCGAGGTGCAGTAAGAAGATCATTGTCAGAGCAAAGAATGAGCACATCCGCAGAATTGGCGACCGACTAGCTAGCTATCCTTCTGGAAGCCGGGCTTTCTGGTCGCTCGCTAAGGCTGCTGAAGGTAACTTCTGTCAGTCGTCACTCCCTCCACTGCGGAAACTCGATGAGTCACTGGCCCATGGGGCGAAGGAGAAAGCCGATCTCTTGGGCTATCTCTTTGCCTCAAACTCGACACTGGACGATAGAGGTGCCTCACCACAGTCTATCTCAAGGTGCACAAGCTCCATGCCGGAAATCTGTTTCACACAGCGTGAAGTCCGGCGAGCTCTAGCATCTCTTGATGTCCGAAAATCGAGTGGGCCTGATGGTATTCCTGCAGTGGTGCTTAAATTTTGCGCTCCCGAGTTGTCCCCGGTGCTTACGCGACTCTTTAGGCTCCCATACTTCAAAAAGCTTCCCGTCAACATGGAAGGTAGCTCATGTTCACCCTTTACCTAAAAAGGGTGACCGCACAGACCCGGCCAACTACAGGCCAATAGCGATCACCTCCCTCCTCTCCAAGGTGATGGAGCGTGTCATAAAAACACAGCTCCTTGGGTACCTAGAGGATCACCAGCTGATTAGCGACCGTCAATATGGATTTCGCCATAATCGCTCCGCTGGTGATCTTTTAGCGTATTTAACACACCGCTGGGCTGACGCCATTGAGAGTAGAGGCGAGGCTCTGGCTGTAGGCCTAGACATTGCGAAAGCTTTTGATCAGGTATGGCACAAATCGCTGCTTTCCAAGTTACCATCTTTCGGGATACCCGAGGGATTATGCGAATGGGTTGCCAGTTTCCTGACTGGACGGAGCATCAGAGTCGTTATCGATGGTAGCTGCTCCGACACCATGTCTATTAACGCTGGCGTCCCGCAAGGCTCCGTGCTGTCTCCAACTCTGTTCCTTCTGCATATCAACGACCTGTTGCAAATTGGTGACATACGTTGCTATGCAGATGACAGTACTGGAGACGCCTTGTACAAGGGCCGCGCCAACATCCCTCGGGCCGAAGTGGAAGAGAGTCGCGCCAGGCTTGTGTCTGAAATCGAAGACTCTTTAGATCTAGTCTCGATTTGGGGTTCTCTAAACCTAGTGGATTTCAACCCCAGTAAGACGCAAGTCTGTGCATTCACCGCTAAAAAAACCCCTTTTGTTGTAGCACCTCGCTTTCAGAGCATACCTCTTAAGATCTTGGAGAGTATCGGGATCCTTGGTATCGACATCTCCAGCAAAGTCGAATTCAGGGGTCATCTGGAAAATAAGGCCAAAATGGCCTCCAAAAAGCTCGGTGTGCTGAACAGAGCGAAGCGGTACTTCAAACCTGGGCAACTCCTTATGCTTTACAAAGCTCAGGTGAGGCCCCATATGGAGTACTGCTCTCATCTCTGGGCCGGCGCACCGAAATACCAATTGGACCCATTTGACTCCATCCAACGACGTGCTGTTCGTATTGTCGACGATCCCACTCTCACGGGCGGTTTAGAATCCCTCAGCATTCGGAGAGACGTTGCGTCTCTCTGTGTGTTCTACCGCCTGTACAATGGGGAATGCTCTGAAGAATTGTTTAATATAATTCCCACCTCGGGTTTCTACAACCGCACCTCCCGTCACAGAAGTGCGGTCCATCCGCATTTCCTCGATACGGAGGTGTCGCGCACCGTTCGGTCCAAAAATTATTTTATACCGCGAACCCGTAGGTTGTGGAACGAACTGCCTCAAGAGGTCTTTCCATTGAGCTACGATATGGGGTTCTTCAAGAGAGCTGTGAATAGGATTTTGCAAGGTCGGCGGCGCACCCGCATACCCCCTGGTGTTGCAGGTGCCCATGGCCGGCGGTAACACTTATCACCACGTGGGACCGCTTGCTCGTCCGCCCACTGGTCTATAAAAAAAAAAAAAAAAAAAGGTTATATAAGCTTAGTTTGGCGCTTAGAATAGGCTTTGTTTCATCGAAATCGGCTGACGGGAAGAAAATATATCCCAATTTAGAATTTAAAAACTAAAATTCCACGCATACGAAGTCGCGCGCACAGCTAGTAGTCAATAATTAGTTTTTTGACATATGGTCATAAATTATTTTGATTTCGCGAAAATATTTATATTTCTACCGAATTATTAATAAGCTCAGTCCTGGCTTAGTGCTATGCCCATTCTACTCTTTTTATATCTATAGACCAAACACAGTGCATGTAAGAACTGTCCACGACCTCCTATGATATCATGGGAACAATGCTTTCTGTAACGAGAAATGCTATCTCTTTATTAACATGCGAGTCTAGTACTAGCCTGTACATATCACAGCAATACAGCACATCAAACACAATAATAAACCTTACTGAGTCGACTTTAAAACCAAAATTGAATAAATATGATAGGCTTAATGTACGTTATGAACAATACTTCTCAATATTAGTATGCGCGATCACGCGACTACAGCGCCATCTTTCGCGGGCAAAGACGCCATCTTGAATTAAAGATGGCGGCTTCACTTTTTAATAAATTTCTAGGAATAAGAATACCGTTTATTGTGGGACTATAATTGTATTATAGTCCGTCAACCTCATTGGCGTCAATTCATAGGTTTGCGCGGAATGGTGTAGGTACTATGAAAAATATTGCCTGGACCCCTAGGTTTAAGTTAATTACTTACAAAATTGCCATTGACTAAATCATGAGATATGCGTGATATGACCAATATCTCATGACATGATACCTATCATTTAGTATGGAATGTGAAGAATAGAATGATTTTTTTTCATTTTCGTTCCTCTTCAATCCATTTTACGCTCGTTACGCAGTATATTAATCAGATGTCACTTTTTACACATATTTCTTCGTCCGTGGCACGGAATGCCTTGTTTGATAAAGTTGTTTCAAAAAAGTTGTTGTCTTATTTGATGATGACGGATTAGGGTTACTATTATGGAAGAATTCATACAGGCATGTATTTCTCGAACTGTACTGTAGTTGTACTGTTGGGAATAAGAATAATTCCTTTGCCTCGAATTTAAAAACGCAAGATTACAGTTCAAGAGGTTATTTAAGGATTTGACTTTTTGACGGGAACTCGAGAAGTGAAGTTGAGTTTATGTTTTATTACTGCAAAAATTGCATATTAGTCGTTTTGTGGTTTAATAGTGATAGTTTATTAAACTTCAAAGCGTTTTTCGTGCATAGTGTTTGTGATAATTAAATAAAAGCGTGGGACTGCGTTTTTCGTGTGCTTCCAAGGAGTCCTCTTCTGTCTTCAGTAAACCTATTATTCCTTTAATGAGCGATTGCTGATTTACTTCGACGGGACTGGACATTGACAGGATACGTTTTAGAGTTTGAAATTGTTTATTAATTGTTACGAAGAAAACTTGACATTGGCAGAATGTGCTAATTGCGCCATTGCCATATATAAAAAAAAATTAAAAGTTTTTGGCGGAAGTGAAGTCGAGTTTGTTTGATTTTTATAAAAATTGTGTATTGTGGATTTTGTGGTTTAATAGTGATAGTTTATTAAACTTCAAAGTGTTTTGTGTCTGTGATAATCAAATAAAAGCATAACACTGCGCTTTTCCTGTGCTACCGAGCAGTCCAACTCTTCTGTGCTCAGTAAACCACCTATTTTGTAACTTACTTCGACGGGAGCGGATATTGACGAGATGCGTTTTGAATTGTTTTGACTTTAAAATTGTTAATTTTGAACAAAATTCGTCACTGGCACAATGTGCTATTTGCGCCATTGCCATATAAGGAAAAAATTAAAAGGAATGTCGATTTTTGCGGGTATATGTCGATTCGGCATAATTATTTATGCAATCTATACAAAAGGTTTGCTCTACAGTGGGACATTATAAGCTGATATTAAATTAACAGATAGACAGATAAAACTCTTTATTGTATAATTGTTAGATTATGACAAAATTAAGGAACAATGGTAATTGAAGAGAATTTTATTACCTTAAAGCAATCTCTTCCAAACAACCTTGAGGAAGAGAGTTGTGGTTGAGGTAATGACGCGGGTAGTTTAAATATTCGTGTTAATTAAGGTAATTATAAATATATATTTTAATAATAAATACCTACTACATATAAGTGATGTACATACATACAGATATACGATTATTGTGTCAATAAATATTTTATTTATATCTTAGTATTAAACAACAAAGGCGTCAAAACAGCACATTTTATCGACTCCATGACGCACCCACAAACTTATTATAGGTCTTCTACAACCAGAAAATAAACTTTAACACTTTGCAATAAAACTAGCAAGTGCCGCTAACGACAATGTCAAATTGTATACATCTTTACAATGTCCGGTTTTGACCCCGTTATATACTACCAAATTAGATTTGTTGTCATAAAAATGTCCAATCGTCTTTAAAGCTAAGAATATAAGGCTCATGTTCGAAGACAGTTAAGTTTAGACAGTGTGTTTGCATGTTTGTTGTGTGTAGATGTTTGTATGAATCGTCATATCGAAGAATTCGATGTCTCGCGAAATCGTGATGCGAATGAAAGGAAAACCGTTTTGTGTTTTGGGTCATCCAATGTTTCAATATTGTTAAAACGTGTTTGTTCTTTGTTGTATAATATGTATTTATATGTCGAAGCTTGTAGCTTCTACTTCGAAACGATAACATGTAGATACCATATCATCAGCCTGTGTGTCTCCACTGTTGGATATAGGCCTCTCCCAAGGACCACCACCACACACGGTCTTCGGCGCTTCTCATCCAGCCAATACCGGCGAGTTTCTTCAAGTGGTCAGTCAGACGCTAGTTTTCTCAGTACGTGGTCTCTGTTAAAGTATTCGTCCACCCCCTCGGTTATCGGTTCTGCGGCATATATGGCCTGCTCACTGCCACTTCAGCTAGCTGATTCTTTGAGCTATATCCGTTTTGAGCTTGAGCTATTTGAGCTAAGGGTGGCGATCACAGTAGATTAGGGGCCGTTCAAGTATTACGAAAACACCGAAGGGTTTCTTTGCTTTGCTTATTTTTGTGAATTACATCAGGCGATTACATCAGAAATATTTATTTGTTTACTTTTCGTATTTTTTTTGCAAAATTTAGTAGATTCTGGTTAAATAAATAACAATAAAGAATCATGAACAGATTTTGTAAAAATTATATCAATGCTTACGTAAGTATGGGGAGGGGGGGAGGTTAAAAATGACTAAAATTCTGCTTACGTAATACTTGAACTACCCCTTAACAACGGTCACGTTGCTAATCTACTGTGATCGCCACCCTTCTTATAAATAGTTCGATGTCAATGTTTATGGCCTGCAGATATCGCAGGATAAGTTTATCAACTAGTTGTTGGACATCTTCCGGTTTCAGTAGGTGAGCGTCCATTTGCGTGTATCTTTTGCAAATTGCACATCAAAGAGCCACATTCGCAAAGCATTGGTGCATTCCTGCTCGAAAGTAAAATCTGCGGGTTTTGAAAACATTTACTTCAAAATTAAACATGTTTGTTGAGTCTGCAGTGCCCCGTAAGAGCCCTAGTGACAGGGCAATCGTCGTTCCTACTTAGAGCGAGCAACTCATAATTTCCGTCTGTATCCCTTATCAGAGTTCTAGCTAGTGTTGTAAATATGAGCGCTGAGCGCTCCTGTGCTCGAGCGTTAAATCAGCGCTCCCCGTGTATAAATCCATGGTACCAACGAACCATAAGGTCTTTAACCTTAACCGTTTAAGAGTTTAAGCCGAGTTTAAACGTTAAAAATTTGAATTGTAACGCTCACTCAGCGGTCTTAAAGATTCATCGCGCTCGACGTCGAGCGATTACTGCTCATTTAAACAACATTAGTTTTAGCGTGTTTGTTTACCTAGCATTATCATACCACACTATCCTAAAAGCGTATGTATACCTTATTTTATCCGTTTTATAAATTAATAAAGCGTCACCGAATTCCACCAATATTCAATTAATAGAATATTTGACTGGCCATTTCTAGTTTTTCGACTCTGTAAAGACCGGAACACACGCGGAGGTGTGACGAGAAAGCATCTAATCGCTGATAATTATACGGTTGCACAATTTCACTTTTAACTTCTGTGTACACATGCCTTAATTGGAGATGTGGGTCGTTAGCTTTCTATGGAGTTGGTACGTAGATATACTTATGTATAGTGCCGTGTGGTGACAGCCGGTTTTACAATACCATCATCCCATCTCTTGGCGTGGGTGTTGTAAATGGCTAGTAAGGGATGACAAAGCCGCTATCACAAGCGTTGCGGAACCATACCACCTATAAAAGATTGGACTCTGCAACCCGCTTGATCAGCGTGGGGTTTTAAGGCCTCGTGCACAAGATAATGTGCTTGAGGAGGCTCACGTTCAGCAGTGGACGATAAAAGGGCCTAGGTACGTCATTATCAGTTACCAATGTACCATCGATTTGAGAATACATACTAGATATGTCATACAAGCACTCTAGGGCAGCCACGTTACAATCTAATGGTGTTCTATGTTCAGTAGTAGCTCTCGAATTATTTAACTCATATGTGTTTTGAAAATGGTCTTATTACGTAGTACTTAAGTGTCAAATTTGACTTTTTAATGAACCCCTCCACACCTGCTTCACCTCCCCCCTAGAAGTTGTCAACCAGGTTTCTTTGATAAAAACGTATGATGTGTTATCTAGGCTCTTGCTATATCGATGCCAATGTACATACACAATTTACATAGCTACAATTTTACAACTAAATATTCTCATAATAAGTAATGTTAATATAGTCAGTACATATTATTAATAACAAGGAACTGCAATATTTAATCGATGTATATTCATGCATATGAAAAAAGTATGGAATATAAACAACATTAAAATTAACAACATACAAATATAGTTACACCTTACAACAGGATAAAACGGATTGTTAATATAACAAAATAACATTTGATTAAATAAGTATATCATATTCATTACGCAGACATTCATAACCCAGAAACTAAATTAGATTTAGCAACTAAGTTCTAAGTACTGAGGTTGCTACAATCATGATAATTGATCAGTAGTCCAGCCCTATCTAAACTAAAATCTGGAACATATAGGGCTTTGAATTTATAAACCAGCTTCTGTTTAGTTTAACAAAATTAGAAGTTTTAGAAGGAAGTCTGCGACTAGGTGCCAAGAAGTGAGTTCTACACAAGTGCCCATGTTGCAAAGAAGTCTACCGACTTCGTCACCACGGGCTTTCATGCCTCCTCGCATTACTCAAGCTTCATCTTACGTCGGTCTCTTGCTTTCGTTAACACACCGGCTATTCTAGAGCCGAACAGTATCATGTGTGACGATGACACGAGATCGGAGGGGACATCCCTGGTTCCTTGGAGTATGGGGCGACCCCTAGTGCGCAACTTGTGTAGACATGTTGATTCTCCATCTCCAGGGAACTGTGGAAAAAGCTGGTTCTGTTGCAGAAAGGGCTGTAAAACGAATTGACTATCTTCAAAAGATCTGTAAGAAATAAAATGGCTTGTATTTATACGACCAATTATGATCGCCAACAGTTTTATACGACCAACAGCAAATTATGATCAACGGAACAATTTTTAAAGAACTGAATTAAACAATTTTTAATTATTAACACAAAATCGACGGAGCGCCACTTCACTGGACTCTCTTTATTGTCACCAGATTTGCTGCAACTTCAATATAATAATGATGTATAATTCAATTATGTATTTTACAAACAATATTACTAGTTGATTACAAACAATACTTCATAGAATTGGTATTGACTTTGATTACAAACGGTACAAAATTTAAAAACTTATTTTATTGCTATAGGTTACTACTAGCTCAATAGATAGGAAAGTCAGTAAAAGCTATGTAGTAGGTTGTATTCAACGATAAATTCAGATCAACAACTGCTTACACTGTTACAATAATAACTGATCACTATCGTCTTAATCACAATAATAGTGCTTATTTTCAATGCACTAGGAATTCGGCTTAGTCACAGATTGGGCAAGAGCGGTTGTGGTCCGAGAAAGGAGCGGAGAGCGTGGAGAATGGCAGAGTAATAATAATAATATTTTTTTTTGAATCGCAACAACAAATCACCGTACATATGATAACAAGATTCATTTCGAAATTATAGAAATTGGCAAAGTAACAAATGCATTGTTGCATTAGACAAAGCCTGTGTTGTAGATGAACAGCTACCTCTGAACAGTCTTCCTCGGTTGCCAATAAAACAGGATCATTTCCTATTTGTATTTTTGATTTATTTAGAAAAATCTTCATAATATTTTGTTGAATGAAAATACGAATATAATAAGGTATAGCAATATATTCTTTATTTCTATAGTCTTAATCTTATGTAAATTATGGCGAACGAAAATGTATGCTTCCTTAGCTATTTTTACACAACGTTTCAGCTGGATTACACCGACTAACAGTCGTAGTTAAATAAGCTGACGCTAGCTGAATGACAATTTAATGAATATTCAATTATACTCGTTGCATGTGCGGCTGACACCTGTCAGTTGACTGTGACTAGTGATGTCCGGAACTTGAGACGGAACAATGTCTTACGATTTTCAATCCGTTCGTTCGATTGACTAATTATTTAATTAATTAAGGGAAGTAGTGACACAGATGTGAATTTAGGCTATCAAACATTAAATTAAAATAAGTTTTTTTTTAAATATATATTATTCAACATGAAATAAAATAAATAAAACATGATTTAAATCTGCATCTACATGAATATTATTATTAAATATATAGACGCGACCTCCCGAACGTAGTATAGAAATGATTTTGATTATTATCTTAACACTAAATAAGAAAAAATAAGAAAATCGTACAAGAAAAAAATAAATCTGATTCCATCGATTAATTGTTTTACATTTGATTATTCAACGATTTTTTTAGTCGCGTCACTAGATTGACACTGGATCAACAGGCCACAGAATAAATAAATTAATATGTAATTTGATTTTCACTAGTAAAAATTAGAAGACAGTGAAATAGACATAGATTTTTGTGCTCTGAGTCATATTATAGCGTTTGGTAAATGTTTATATTTTATAAAACATAATAAACTACCAAATATTTCAGATTTTTAATTTAAGTGAACAATTTATATTCTCTGTATGGTTGTATTCTATGGGATCTGTTATCCGCACCATGCTTTGTGAAAAATTGTATAAATATTCATGCATTGATCTTTTCGACGAATTAAGCTATAGTTATTTCATTTCACGAAGGCGGGTTACACTTAGTAGTGATTGTGCTCATACATGTATGTACATTGTTTTAGTGTGAGCGAACAAGCTTATTTGGGTTCCCGACGCCTTTTGCTATCAAATTCGCTGTTTGTTACGTTTGTTATCGGTGTTGTACGATAAACGCATTCGGCTTATAACTTGGACCGCAAGCGATCGTTTTCCAATGAAGTCTGTTGCGACACGAGTGGACATCACCTTGACCCGCTACAATTTATTGTAGTCTGCCGCTTCCTTGGTCAGAGAAAACGATGAGCTTTATTTATCGGCGTATTTTATTTAATTTTCGCTTATAACTTGGGTCACAGTCGACCGTTTTCCTATAAAATCTATTGCGACATGAGTGGACATCACCCTGACATGTTACTTATTGTAAGTCTGTCGCTTCTTTGGTTACAGAAAATGTAACATAACCGAGCAAAGGTACAGTGAGCATCATTAAAATGTCCTAAAAATTAAAATCCTAGCATTCTCAAAAATAGGTTAACAGTGTTTAGTGTTTATACCTAGTTATACATTCTTTTAGTGTCGCCACACATCGTTAATTGATACTGTCAGTTCTGATTGAACAGTTTAAACTGACGGTTACTGTAAACTGACTGTAATGTGAAAACTGGCAGTTTTTCATAATACGAAGGTCAGTTTTAAATGTTCAGTCAAAACTGTCAGCTTTAACTGATCGTGTCGGGTGGCTTTTAGTACAAAAGCTATTACCATTATTTAAGGACTTTAGATAAAGTCGAAATAAAATACAAATTATTTCAAACAAATTGTTTCTGGGTAGGAAGAGTTTTCGCGTTGTTTAAAACAAAAACAGGAAGACTTCTAAATGAGCCAAATCGTTTCTGGGTAGGATTTTCTTTTTGTTGAATTTCGGATTTCTATACAAAGCTTTTGTCTGGATAATGCTAGCGGATTGGCAAGTCCACTCTTTTAGAGGTGGTGTAATTTCTCAGGGCTTGTGGCAGCGACTTTGTTGTCCCTTAGTCGCCTTTTACAACAGCCACGGGAACAGATGGAGTGGTGGTGCTATTCTAAACCCGGGCGACACCACACGACCAAGCCGACATTGTCTTTGTAAAACGATACATAAATAAAAGAAATTAGGTCTTGCGTTCTGCCTGTCTGTCCCAATTACTTAGGTATTTAATCTCCAATTTTGCAGCCACCATTGTAGCAACTCAAGAGTCTTGTGAAACTCATGATTCATTATCCACTGATTTATTTAGTGGCGAAATATTTTGCGTTTGTAATAGAGAACAAATTTAAATGCCTACTGATTCAAATTTTGTCGAAATTTCTGGATTGCCGCTAAACTACTGATTCATCTGAGTAAATGAAGGATACTAGATATTTATAGAAAATAAAATCCAATCAAATCAAATCAAAATGTTAATATTAAAATTTGCGAATTGTAGGTAGCGAATATGATCATTACAAATATATGCTCTGCATCTGATCCTTTGGACATACAAATACTTTAATTAACAAGGAATACCAATAAAATTATTTAGTAAAATCACATAATAAAAATAATATGGATAATGGTTTCTTACTTACATATGTATGTGAGGATTGAGTCATAAGAAACTGGAATCCATAACACTTAATTTTTTTCTTAACTCGACACCTTACTTTTCACCTTATTACGTCTTAAAAAATACCTTTTCTCCGCAACGTCCGAAACGCAAGAGAACATTAAATGCACAATCATCTTTCATTCAATCGATTCCTTCGCTCACTTCACACCGGTCACCTTACATTCGTCAACTCTCCGCTCAGTCACTTACATGCTATCTTCACACCACTCATCTTCAAACCCACATGTATATGGTAGTTGAAATAGTTATGTCGGAAAATAATTCATTTATATTGTAATAATATCTGTCAATGAGAAATTCTCTCGCACTTTTATTATTTTTAACGTAGGTATGTTGTTAATATTATTTATATGAATTGAAAATGAATGTAAATCGGTAAAGGTTTCAGTCTAGTATAATGAAATATGAGAACTTTGAATGAAAATAAACTGTAAATATATATAGCAAAAATAAAATAAACAAACGGCCACATTTAGAGCCCTTTTTTTTGTAACTGGAATTTTATTGTAAATTTTGGCACCATACAAAAAATATTTTCATTACGACAAGAGGAGCACTTTTCATTCGACGAGATGGCATGAGGTATTAGTACAATTAGATGATAGTTTTCCCCTGGTCATTATATGTAGGTACCTATACATACATATATTAAATATACATATACATATATACATATACTATACATATATTAAAATCGTAACAAGGCCGTGTCTGGATATTTAATATTTCTTGAAAAGAAAACAAACATTGCGGTGTACACTATGATATAGAGCCCTAAACAACATTTTTAGGAATTTTTGTCCGACTGTCCGCCTGAACGCCTATCGCGTTAACACCGTTGTATGGATTTTTAACTTATGTGTCGGGTTAACATTTAGGATATTTTTTATCCCGATCAATTATAAAATTCCCACGGGAGGCTAACTACACGTACTGTTACATTCATTTTTTATATATTTAATTGTGCGATAGAAGCGCGTGCCTTGCACTTTGCTCGCGACCCACCTTTCGCTTTGACGTCATCATATGTGCATATTTAATTTTAACATTATTCAGTGTTTAATTCGTTAGACGTCGTTTAACTAGATGTGCCGTGTGGTGTGGATCGAGTATAGAATACCACCATCCCATTTCTTCCCGCGGGTATTGTAAAAGGCGACTAAGAGATAACAAAGCCGCTACCACAACCGCTGAGGAACTACACCACCTCTGAAAGAGTGGACTCGCCAACCTGCTTGGCCAGCGTGACGGTTTAAGGCCATTATGCACAAGACAATGTGCATGAGAAGGCTCGAACCGTGCAGTGGATACTAAAAGGGCTGATAGCATTTATAGCAATTAGACGTCGATCAGACAACTCTCGTTTTGCAGTTTTAGTGAAGTTTTTTTTTTTTTTTTTTTATAAAGAAGAGGGCGGACGAGCAAGCGGTCTCACGTGATGGTAAGGTCTCACGTGATGGTATCGCCGCCCATGGACACCTGCAACACCAGGGGGTATGCGGGCGCGCCGCCGACCTTGCAAAATCCTATTCACAGCTTTCTTGAAGAACCCCATGTCGTAGTTTAATGGGAAGACCTCTTCTGCTGTGACATCTTACAATTGATAGTGACATTCTTGCATCGACATCTTAACATTAACGTCTACGCACACGAAATTACGGGCATTACTAGTATAGACTTAAAAGAATGAAGATGCACATGGAACATGAACCGCGTGACCGCCATAGAATCCGGAAGGAGACTGACGAAACGAAATCTAAAGGATGCTAAAACAATTTTTTAATTTTAATGTGATGCTGTCTCGAGGTCTACAAACGGCCAGTCAGACTAGTTTCCAAGGAGGCTCTTCCACAATATGCGTCTTACTACATCTAGCCATTATCGACAATTTTTGTTTAAAGCCGGCTATAGACTCACGCTGTGAACCTGCGTGCCCCGAGAACATCTCTCTACACTCACAGTTGTTCACAGTCGTATTCACGCACTTGTTCCAAATGGACGTAACAGTAGCTGCAACTACTCTCGAATGTATGCAATCCTTTGCCAACTTCATGTATTTTCTCGACATGGTTTTCATTCCAATTGTGACCCAGAAATCTCCAAAAAAATACTTATACGAACCCTATGATGCACTATGATTTTTGTCGCATTGCATTCCATAATATTGGTTCAGCTTAATGGTATTCCAAAAACTTCGATTTCCACTCACTAATCCAATTGTTACTCATTTTCAAACAATAAATCATGCTAGGCGTAGATCCGCTCACAGCTGCTTCTTGCGCCGCATTGATAACGGGCGCGTGAATGTGGAGAGCGTTCGCGGTTTGCACCCGCGAACCCTTTGTCGCAGACACAGCTTAGTGACTCCGGCCGAGAAACAGGCCATGAACGCGCGAGAAGTCTGCGAAATCCATCCGCGCTAGCGTTCACGGCTGTACGGGGAGTTTCATGATGTGAGTCTAGAGCCGGCTTAATACATACAGACCGGGTGAAAAATTAGTACTTACCTATTACAGGTAACTTTCCCATTCAGCGCACATTAGGGCAGCGTTATACAAGGGCATGATATTAATTCAATGAAAAATGATTAATTCAAAATGAATTAAAACATGTTTCTTTTATTAATTAAAATTTGAAAAGTATGTATTTAGAAAAAATAATCAAATGTTCATCTGGTAAACTATACTTACTGTTCTTTGGTGCGCAATAAAGTGTAGTTACTTACAATTTCTATTTATGTCTTCATTTCAAGGATTTTCGTCCTACGGATTTTTGACAAAGAATTGAATTTGTCAATAAGGTTTTTATTTAGTATTAAAAAAACTGGATCGCATCAGAATGGTACCTACATGACGTAATTGTAACATAGTTGTTTGAAGTCATCGTCAGTTTTTGCGTGTCGGTGCGTGATACTGATCGCAGAATTTGATAAATGGAGCATTTTAAAATGCTAGTCGATTTTTAATGCCAGTATTCGATTTAAATCGCTGTGAATAACAGTCTTTCTCCAGTGCTGGATACTGGTCTACCCTGATTTTACGCTTCCGAAGTTTCGGGCTCGGCCGAAGTAAAAACGAACGAAGTGCTATAACCATACTCCGACTTTTTTTTTTTTTTTTTTATAGAGAAGAGGGCGGACGAGCAAGCGGTCTCACGTGATGGTAAGTGTTACCGCCGCCCATGGACACCTGCAACACCAGGGGGTATGCGGGCGCGCCGCCGACCTTGCAAATTCCTATTCACAGCTTTCTTGAAGAACCCCATGTCGACTTTCCTTCGTTCGAAGCTCTGTATATCAGGTATATCTGATTATTTATAAGATGAGATATTGTCAACAGGAAATTTGACGTTTGATCCCCAGGTTATCCCTTATCAAAATTTGTATTTCGATTTGTCTCGTGCGATTTGAGTAGTTTAAAATGTCAAATGTATGTACTTTATTCGTGCCGATATATCGTAGTGCATGTTTTCGTGGTAGGAGTCTACCGAAATATCGGCCGAATCTTGGTTTTTCGTATTTCTTGGAGTCTACTCCCAGCCCTCTCCCAAGGTTGGCCACTATACATATCCTCTGCTCCTCTCACACAGCTTTCTTAAAGTCGATAATTGATGGGGTAGATAACACCTCAAATGGAGACCACATACCAGACACTCAACTATCAGTTAGGTTTACATACATTTCTTTATTCTCATTTATTTATTTACTTTTTACTTCGACCGTTGCTTGCTTAAGTGACATTATTAGAATTATTATCACTTACACGAGACTTTACAGCTAATAATCATTGTCACTTACACGAGACCTTACAGCTAATAATTATTGTCACTTACACGAGACCTTACAGCTAATAATTATTGTCATTTACACAAGACCCTACAGCTAATAATTATTGTCACTTACACAAGACCTTACAGCTAATAATTATTGTCACTTACACGAGACCTTATAGCTAATAATTATTGTCACTTACACGAGACCTTACAGTTAATAATTATTGTCACTTACACGAGACCTTACAACTAATAATACATAAAGTTAATCTCGAAGAAAATGCATAACTTTCTTGTAAATTTTATCAGAAGTTGTGGATCTCAAAATTGAGCTTACAAATATCTATTAGTACAACAAAAAACTATTTAACAATATGTAGCAATATCGAATATCTAAACCAATCATTTATCATTAAAAGAACTGTTATCTATTGACATAAACATATCATTATGTATGCCAATTAACAGGATAAAATGAAACTCTTGTTACAACGTCATAAGGCATATAATTCAGCGTCAAATGTAAATGTAAATTAATGATTAATAGTAAATTTTGGACGTGAACAGTACAGTATAAAAAAATATGGTATTGGTCATCATTTATGTAAACTCGACAACGACGAAGCCAAAAATAAAAGTTATGATTTTAGCTCGTATTTAACCTGTTTGGATAACTACCACATTTTCTCTTTTATTTTTGTGCTACAAAGCAAGTAGCAAAATTTTAAATTTTACCAAAGAGAAATAATAACATTCTTGAAATCCTTTTCTGTGACAGACGAGGCTTACCAGCAGAAAAGGGTGGCAGAGTATTAGACAGTCCTCCTGGTGGTAAGTGGCTGCCTACCTTTGGAGATTCAGGGATGAATTTGCAGAAAGCGTTGGGGAAATGAGAAGGGATAGGACGAAGTGGAAATGGGCTCTGGCATATCTCACTCGCAACCGAAACACGTACATACGTTGGGGGAATATGATAAAGTGGGAACTGCAGTACATTTTGTGGTAGTCTTCTGTGAGAGGGCAATTTGTCCAGACGAATGAACGGCTGTGGAATTATTAGTATCCACAGGTTGAAGTTGAGTGAAGTTCCTAAAACATTAGGAAAAATATTCTTTAGTGTAACAAAATAGTGTAGCGGACGTCTGTGATTGTCTGGACGTCTGTGAATCAATGTGGTTGGCAAACTAAATCGAGATCTATTCTATCTATCCACTGCCATCTATTCTATAAAAAAAAATTGTCCCGTTTTTTGTCTTTGTATGCCAGCTATTGCATATTTTATTCAAACTGTAGTTTCACTGTCTCCTTCTCCTTTACAAAAGGCGACAGTGAAATGTACATACTTATTTTTTCCCGCTAAATAAAATCTCAGACGAAGCCACGTGCTGCAGCTAGTGTTGCAAATAATATCAGAGCTCGCCCGGTCGATGGCACGGCTGGCGTGATCTTAATCGCTCAGTTTTTATTCAATAGCAAAACTGTGAGCGATATAAAGGTAGTTACACATTGAATCGATTCGCAATCGACGTCATTAGTAGTTATTTCGTTGCGATTACTATTGCATGTCTCAACGCATACATTCTATTATAATCCAATTTGTCCAAAATGTAAACAAACATGGTGGCCTGTGGTAACTGAAATAGTGAGGGGAAAATTGTTAACATATCTATAATGTGATTCATCGGGCTTACAAGTTCGCCCTAGATTTCAAGCGAAATGTTGATATTTTATTGATTTGGTTTTGATTTCGGCAATTTGGTTTGGAACGGAGTGTAGACTATTCATTTAAAGATTAATTTCTGTATTTGGAAAGCAAATTCCAAATATTTATTATTTGGAAAATAATAAGTAATTAGTTGTAGTTGTTAATGCAGATTTGATTTTTCCGTCTGTCCCTTTCTTTCTAACAAGCAACACTAGCGTGGCTGACATCGGAAAGGAATTATTAAATAAAAAAACTACTATTTTCAGTAATATCTTCACTCTGAAGTTTTTCAAGTTTAAATGTTAATTTACAAATTAATTTAAACTGGTTTAATTAATTTAAGCCTTTTCTAATGTAACTCACATGGCTAGGCATTTTTAATCCCTGGCTTTTCCAACATTATGGACTCTTTCCAAAAACAAACCCATAGGTGGAAACCTACAGAATAAACCCATAGAATGGACTGTACCTATACAGTCCATTCTTTAGAGCGAAGGAAAATTGATTAAACTTGAGACCAACACCTGAAATTTGAAAGTTTGTACTGCACGTATTAGGGCTTTATCTATGAAATTGCCGTTTTGATTTTCCGTCAAACGACTTTATAGTTGTGTTTGCGACCATGGAAAAGTTAAAAATTCGCGATATTTTCGAATATGACTTCCATCGTGCCAGCAACGTTCCACAAACGGCACGTACTCGTAATGTTAAGGATGTGTACGGACCAAACACCGTAAGCGAACGCACGGTGACTTTTCGGTTTGATCGTTTCCGTTCCAAAAATTACGACCTCACGAACACGTCCCGTGGATGACCGGGGACTAAAGTCGATAATGACGAATTGAAAGCAATAGTGGAAGTGGAATAATCTCAACCCACGTTAGAGTTATCAGCAGCCTTCGGCGTAAGTGACAAAATGATATTGATTCCTGAAGATTTCTGATTCTTGGAAACTGAAGAAGCTAGGACAGTGGGTACCGTATGAACTTAATGAAAGTCAGCTGCAAACACGCGTCGAAGCTTACCTTACTTTGCTGAACCGGCTCAAAAATGAAGGGATTCTGAATCTTATTGTCACTTGCGATGAGAAGTGGATCCTGAATGATAATCGTAAATGTTCGTCGCAGTAGTCAACCAGGTGTCAATTTAGTAGATACAACCAAACAATGTCCCCAACGTAAACTGAGTCAAAAGAAGCTCATGGTGATTCCATGGTGATCGTGACGGTATTATCCACTACAGCTTCTTGAGATCTACCACAACAATTAATGCAGATGTGTACTGTGAAGAACTGCAAACGATGATGGACAAGCGGGAGCTTCAAACAATCAAACAACCAAGTCTGGTCAATCGCCAATCCACTCTGTCTAGCGGAGTGGACTGGTAACTCCGCTGGTCAACCGAGTTCTAGTCCACTGCTTCTCCATGATAACGCTCGCCCATACACTGCACGACAGACAGTTTCAAAGTTACAGGAGCTTCGACTGGAAACGCCGTCAACTTCGTACTCGTCAGACCTTGTCCCATCTGATTTCCATTTTTTTCGGAAAATCGATAATTTTTTTACAGGGAACAAATTTAACTCCGATGAGGCAGTGATAAACGCGTTCAGAGAATTCAGCGATTCCCGTCCCCAGGATTTTTATAGCAGAGGCATCAATCAACTTCCATTCAAATGGTAAAAGTGCATTGGTAGTAATGGACAATACTTCGATTAATTACATATGTAATTTTCACACAAAAAATATTTATTTTTTTCCATATAAAACGGCAATTTCATAGGTAAGGACCCTAATGCTTCAAATGTAATGCTGTTCCCGCTTTATTCTATTTCCCTAATGTACGTACGTGTTTCGGCAGCGAGTGAGACATGCGAGAGTCTATTTCCATCCCATCTTATCCTATCTCTTCCCATTTTTCCAACGGTTTCTCCAAATCCATTACTAAATCTTCAAAGGTAAGCAACCAACGTGGCAACGTTGGTCATTTTTTACTGATGGTGACATGTATAGGGGAAGTCCATAGACGACAGTATCCACGTGCCACCAGGTCAGCTCATCTGCCACTTTTCTAGATAAAAACAAGTTTATCACACTAATGCGTACATACCTTTACATTATGGTGTGATCGAATGACTAATCGTCATATTATTATACATTTAATATAAAAAAAACAGTCGGCAGGTCGGCACTTGTCAAACACGGCGGTTAGGATTCAAATCGATGTATTAGATCATTTTTTGTTTATTTATTTTTTTACTATTCTAAGCGCTTGCTCGGTATAATTAAAATTTAAGTGCTGTTAAGTATGATTATAATATAGGGTTTTTTCGTGGACCAGAAGAGATAATTATGTTCCTCTCTATGAAGACGCACCGCCATTGACACGAACAAAAATCTGACACAAAAAGGTGTTTTTTTTTTTAATGGTGACCATTGTCAAATTTGACACGAGATGGGTAATTTGCGTCAAATTTAACACAAAAATTCAACGACCAATTAGCCCAGTTGATAGTGCCTTATGTGCAGAAGCTCCCGGGTTCGATTCCCGATCGGTAGTTTAAAGACACGTGTTATGTTCGTCTTTGTATATGTTTCTGGACCCACGACACAGGGAGTCATAGTGTGGGCCATTGAGTGTGGCGTTATTAATTATTATTATTAATGTGTTTGAAAAAGGGTTGGCTACGGAATAGAATCCATTTTGACTACAAACTACAGATGAGCTTACAATGCACCTGGTGGTAAGTGGATACTTCATAGACATTCGAAATATATGTCAACATCAGTTCAGAATGACAAGCGTCGGCATGACCTTGTCATATTCGCTTTTGGATTACTAATAAAATAAAATTAAGTAAAATAATAACATGGTCTATGTTCCTTACCTTCCAGCATAAAAAAATACCTCGATTGTGTTCCCAGAATTCACAGCCGCTTAATATGCATACTAGGAATTTATTTAACAAGCACTGTTAAATAACTAGTCTTTGAAGAATCCAAGGAAATTTCGTAATTAACTACAAGTTAAAATATAATAATTGTAACATTCGTAATGCATCTTCGCGGAACGTAAAAATTGTAGATGAATGTTAATTTTAGTTTACGACACTTAAAATGTTGCTTTTCCGAATTTCTAAGATAAATACGGACACTAATTTATTTAATAGAAAAGATACTCGTACGTTAACATGCGGGCGGTATGACATTACACAGAGTGTTGCTCCGTCGCGGCACCACAGCCTATTCGTATATTATTTTCTTCAGTATTATGTAACATTTGTTCCAATAGCTCATCCTTTATAACCTCTGTATTTTATATACCTGTATTTTACATATCTGTATTCTATATATCATTCTGTATTTCACTTGTAATTCAATATTTAAGAATATTTTTATATTTTCTTTGTATTAACTGAAACGCATTACTCATCTTCTTCTTCATTAATACATAGTACTAACCGTGTAACGTCTCTACGCACTCTCTGTAATGCACTCTACGTGTAAAAAATTTAAAATTTGAAAAGTTTTACAAATTCTGACAAGACGTCAAGCTAAATCTAAGAGGCCGCACGGACGAGTTGTTTCGGAGCGACCAGTGGAGAAGGTTTGAAAAAGTCATAGGCCTGTCTCGGGACCCAGCTGTCCTGGGACACATCATCTCGGCCTCCAGCGCTTCTGAAACATAAACGGAACCACAGCAGCAATACTCCTCAGTTGGGTCACTACTCTCGCCGGCCGCTCTGGTCCATAGCTCTTTGGGCGCTGGTGCACCTGCTGGGCGCTGCCTGTTGCGCCTGACCTCCATCGCCCCGTCCGACCGCATTGCTCTGGGCGTGCGCCCTGTTGGGTGCCGCGTCTCCTGCCCACCAACCGTGAGTCCAAACCATCCCGTGATTCCAGTCTGGTGATACGAACCCTTTTTCCGCCACTTACCCCTAATTACTCTTTTTATATACTTGTATATTTTTATACAAGGCATATTTTTTAACAATATAAGCCAGCTATACTCTAAGTGTGTTCCGCGGAACCCTAGGGTTCCGTGATACCTCTGTCGGGGTTCCGCAAGAATTTAGAAATAAAAAAATCAAAACACCTCTCTCTGGTCGCTCCGCGGCTGTGCGGACTCCGCGGCCGCGCGGAGACAAAACGCTATGAATGTTATTTATTTATTTATTTGTATTTGTATAAGCTTGTGTTACATTAGCTGGTACAATATCTCATAAGTTTGGTCTCAACAATTTTATACTTGTACAACGCGTTCGCTCTAAGTTTGCCGGTCTGTGGAATGCGCGTACCCTCCCCCACGTGACAACAAAACTTATAATGTGTCATAGTTTTACCCAAATATCTAACGTACACAATTTTTATTGTTACAATTAAATAAAAAATTTCGAACGTCATACACTCATACCTATCGCCAGCGGCAAACTTAAAACGAGCGGGTAGTATACTTGTAAGCGCTCAGTCTCTTTGATAAAAGCCGCCTCTGAATTAGACGCTATAGTTGTCAACTAGCGACTTTCGTCTCTAACTTCAAAGGATAAAGTCGATATTGTTTACAACGCTATTTTTAAATTTCTGTTTTTATTTTTGCTTTTTGTTTATCAAAGGTGCCGACTCGAGTATTTTCGAGAATATTTGAGATCGAGTCTAGGACTAAGTATAAAAGCGGCGATCGCGCGTTGGCGTCGTCAGTTGATGATTAGCGTTCGGAGCGATAAGTTACTACCTACTTACAAGCTCGCTAGCGAGAAACTAGTGTTCATTGTTTTACTGCCTGCTGTATTCTGTTGTCTCAGTTTTATACATTTCTTCCCTGTAGGTTCTAAATTTAGTCTCTTATACGCAGTAACGATTGTGCATTATTTAAACCCCACTATCCTGACTTGTAACATTATAAATAAAGAAGAATGGAACGTTGGCTTAAAGGTGTTAAACGTGTTCCAACAACATCTTCTAATGACGCTGAATGTTCAAAAGCAATGCGCGCGGAGAATTTAGCAATCACCGATCCAGAAGATGATGCCACGAGTGCCACGACGTCAAGCTCGACGGTTTCAAAGACGAAAAAAAGGAAGTATGATGAATCTTATATCAGTTTCGGATTTGTTGATTCCAACGGCTCACCTCTCTGCATGCTCTGTAGTAAACTGCTTCCTAATAGTTCCATGGCACCTGCCAAATTGCGTCGACATTTAGAAACCGTACACCCCGAGACTAAAGACAAGAATAAAGAATTTTTTGTTCGCAAAAAAGATCAGTTATTAGAAAGTCAAAAAAATATGATGCATGTAACACAAACTACCAACGAAAAGGCCACGGAGGCATCATACTTAGTTAGCTATCGCATTGCACAAGCAGGTGAAGCGCACACTATCGCTGAGAAATTAATAAAACCATGTGTATTAGACATAACAAAATGTATGCTTGATGAAAAATCTGCAAAGCATCTTTCTACTGTTCCGCTATCAAACGATACTGTTTCACGACGAATCCATGATCTGGCAAGCTACGTCAAACAAGAACTAGTTACACGTCTACAAAATACACGATTCGCTTTGCAAATGGACGAGTCGACTGATGTCGCTGGTTTGGCTATCCTGCTGGTTATTGTGAGATATCCATATAAAAGTTCTTTTGAAGAAGACATGCTTATGTGTTCATCGCTGCTTACAAACACTACCGGGGAAGAAATTTTTAATAAAATAAATATATTTTTTGAAGAACATAATCTCAGTTGGAACAATTGCATTGACATTTGTACAGATGGGGCCAAGGCGATGACAGGTAAAACAGCAGGAGCAGTGTCACGAATGAAAAATAAAGCGCCTAATTGTAGTTCCAGTCATTGTATTCTGCATAGACAAGCACTTGCGATGAAGCAAATGCCGTCTAATCTAAAATTAGTTATGGATGAAGCGGTAAAAATAATTAATTTTATCAAATCACGACCACTACAATCCCGATTGTTCTCATTATTGTGTGAAGATTATGGCAGCAAACATAAAACACTGCTGCTCCATACAGAAGTGCGATGGCTGTCTCGGGGAAAAACTTTAACAAGGCTATTTGAACTTAGAGCCGAGTTACAAATGTTTCTTTCAGCAGATACTTCTTTTAATTTGAAGGACCGTTTGTATGATAAAACTTGGTTGTTCCGATTGTCTTTTATGGCGGATATCTTTCAAAAACTTAACGAATTAAATTTATCGTTGCAAGGTAAACAGACAACAGTGTTTCAGGCCTATAATAAAATAACTGCTTTTAAAAGAAAATTAGATTTTTGGATCATTTGCATTGGTAAGAAAGAAATAGAAAGTTTTACGTTACTCAGTGAGTTTGTTAGCGAAAACGACTCAGAAATGTTTGAAGATAATGTGTTTGAAGAATTGGTCCAATATCTCAGTTCGATGCGCGCATCTTTTGAAAAGTATTTTCCCGAAGAACACAATACAAAAATTAAAGTGAACTCCTGGATTCATAATCCTTTTTTACCCAACTTGGAAAAGCCTGAAAACATGTCAAATGAGATATATGAATCTCTTTTAGAAATGTCATCAGACACAAGTATGGAGTCATTGTTCAAAACGACGCCTCTTAATGATTTTTGGTGCAGAATCCAAGATGAATATGCAATGCTTGGCCAAATGGCTCTGGATATTCTTCTCCCGTTCCCAACTACATATTTGTGCGAAACAGGATTCTCTACCTACGCAGCCACGAAAACAAAATATCGCAATAGACTGGACGCCGAAGCTGATATGAGACTCCAACTTTCTTCCATCAAACCTGATATCAAGCAATTGATGAAAAATAAAAAACAGTTTCATACCTCCCACTAGTTAGATTTTTTCTTTTTTAATGTTTTCTATTATTGTCCTTACCAAGTGGTGAAGTAAATAATAATTAGTAACTGATACATTGTACTTTTATTATGCTGATTAATATAGAATACACTTATAAAAATAATTGTTTTATTGTAGGGTTCCATCAAGTATTTTGCTTCCCAAAAGGGTTCCGTCATTTAAAAAGTTTGAGAACCACTGATATAAGCTATTGAAACACTAACTGACCTCTTTCCTTCCAAGTAGTTTACCTTCTTTAGTTAGCTCTTTGTCTAAAAGTTTTCACAATGAGTTTATTTTATATAATTTATTGTTTATTTCTAGTATATCTTTTATTCTACGCGCAGTTGCATTCTACGCGTATGGTCCGTGCCTCGTGAGCTGTACTGACTAATAAGCGCTATGTACATTTTGTATGGAACAACAAAACTGATTATTTCCTTTTCGCTAAAAGAGTTTTTATGATTTAAATTAGATGACTTCAGATTTTGTGTTGTTCAGTGATACGTTATTTATCTGAAACTAAATATTA
Source organism: Sesia apiformis (assembly GCA_914767545.1). Taxonomy (NCBI): domain Eukaryota; kingdom Metazoa; phylum Arthropoda; class Insecta; order Lepidoptera; family Sesiidae; genus Sesia; species Sesia apiformis. The sequence continues at coordinate 10,316,142 of OU611971.1, forward strand.
GACGTCGCCACATCGGTCGCCCAAACCCGGTTCTACTTGATACTGGCACGGTTGGCACTTTATGAATTAAATAATTTGAGGAAAGGATATCAATTTTTGAACTAGCTAGCAACTGTTGGGTAACATTTTAGCGGTCCAACCACCCGCGTGACGTGTCATAACGATCGTGTGTGAACGACGACCGTTTATGCCATTGAATGGGTTACATTTATTCTTTGTTTTTTTTTTATAATAACCTGTTTAGTACAAGGTTCATGTGAGTAGAGCTTTTACACACGTATACAAGGGCGTAGTCAGCCAACACCAGACAATTCGGGAGGGGCGAGATGAGAGAGAGGATGGGTGAAATGTGAATTGTAGGTACAAATACATTTTTTTCGAATCTCTAGAGGGGGGCAACTGCCCCCTCCCCCGGCGACGCCCTTGCACGTATAATACTTTAGTATTACAAAAGCAGTCCTACCCGTGGTACTACCGCCTCGTACTACTGCCGCGGGTATTTTTTTATTTTAAACATGAGTAGGTATACATAAGAAATATTTAATCAGAATCGTTTAAATAGTTTGTAATTTTTCAGTAGTAACAGGGGTAAAATAAATCTCCCAATTACTATCCGATATCACTCATTTCCGAAACACGTACATGGTATATTTCAATAAGGCAATCTTATTTATTTATTTATTCTTTATTACACAAAGTGACAAAGGGCGGATTTAATCATTAGATGCATTTATCTCCCAGTCAACCTTTGGGCTATGCAGAGATAGCGCGGTAGGTGCAATGATAGGCAAGATTAAGGAAAACAATAATTCGATAGTGACGCATATTAATTAAATACAATATCATAATATAAATAAACATATATATATATACACGCATGCATTCATATATATATACTATACAAAGGCCCAAGTGACTATGGAACTTAGTATCCGTGCAAATATTGTTGTGCCAAGATGAAAATGCTGTCTTATGTTTGAATTAATACATACTCGTACTTTCAAGAAAAATAAACAAGATTTACATACTTTGCCGGGTTTCATGAAAACAAGTGGGTAAACTTCGAAAGTCTAAATATTAATACATATTGTTTTCCTTTTAGTAAATAGGTAAATTAAGACTTAAGTATGCTATTGCTTATTAAATACAACATAAAATGTGAAAAGTCTCAACACACATGACAAATAACTCAAACAGCGTAACAATAATAATTTGTAACGTCATGCGCCGGCCAACGACAAGCACCACAAGTGACATTTCAGTGTTGCCAAAAATATTATACAGAAATCGATTTTTTTATACACTAAATAAAGTAAAAAATCCAACAAAAATACACAATAGAAAGACTTTTAAAGGTATTTTCTTTGTTTTGTCCGGCAAATGTGAGACTCCACATTACATTATAAAATCACGATAATTAAAAACAGTAATTATTCGTATCCTGAACTTGTGGCACAACTTAGATACAAACGATACTGCTCATGGGCAGTAACTTTTACTTAACTATAATATACGATTAATAATACCCCCGTCAATTGCCTCATATCTAAGCAATATTTTCCAATTTGGAATAATCTTCCAGGAGGGAGAGGTAACTCGGCCGGTCGTCTCGTCAATGGACTATGAGATGCGGCATGTCTATTCTTTAATCCATTTACACGTTTCTAATAACAACAAAACACAGAAATTCAATTAAAATAACTTCGTTGACGAGTGCTCGCATTAAATTGAATTATAAATTAGTCAAAGATTACATTATTAGGATTTACTCGTTGTCAACAGCAGCTAGAGAAATTTCAACCTTACTGAAATGGCTTAAAGTACAGATTGCTGTGTAAGGTATGGTAATGGCATAATAATCTACCCGCTCATGTCACAGATTCCGTATATTCTCATCTAATCTAATATATACGGTCAGCATAAAAATACTTATTTTATTAGTAATATACGACATTATAGACCTATAGATACATATATATATATATATATATATATTATAGAGTCTATAATATAGACCCTCCTTGTGTATATATTATGTACAGGCCCTCCTTGCAATCGTGACGGGGAACTCGGGCCATATTCTACCGCGCGGGCCCAGTGTAGATTGGTAGATTTTAATTTTTGGCCCCGCCGTTATTCATACAATGTGTTTTCTTTCTCTGCCGAGTCGGTAATAGTGTCAAAGTATGTACGTAAGTAGAAACTCAGTGGTATGGGTAGGGGTTTGAACTCATGACCTCACGAATGAAAATCAAGATTGAATATCTCTTGACCGTCGGCCGGCTTTAGAATAGGCTCCACTCGATATGTTCCTGTCTTATATTTTTAATTAGGTACTTAATCTTATAAAGCAGATGTTTGAGCATGTTTTCATTTATACAAAATCTTGATATAATTAAATTTTAAGTTAGTAAAACTTAACCAAAGTTCACAAATTCACATCCACAATAAGGGCTAGTGTTATAAAAATGTATTAGTCCTTTTTATTTGTTTATGTATTTGAAACACCACTAATAATGTTCCTTTGCTCAGATAAAATTTAATATAATAAAGGACTCAAAATACTCAGACCATTCTGGTCACACAAGATATATATAATTATAATCGCAGAACAAGCCCCAAGACGAGTCTCAAAAAATATCGTGAGAAAAATTTATTGCATCGGAATTTTAACTCTGTTATGCCCAATTAAAGGCTTATCAAGTGAAACATAAATAGTGTACCGTCAACAAAAAAGCCCCCGCAATATGGTCAAGTAATTTTAGACTCGGTTTTTTATTCTAACCATACCGGATGGTAACATGTGCGTACATATTATAAGTGTCTGATTAAACTGTAATAGCCAGGACCGGACTTACGCAAGATTCCGCGATAATAATTATGGATAGGCGTTTTTTTGCTGCCATTACTTCAACTAGTCCTCGCGGCTATGCTTGTAGGGATAATTTTTAGGGGTCCGTAGATCTGCGAGCATCATTCTTTATCTGTTCTACATAGTGCTACTACATTATGGCGTCAGATATAATGTCGTTTGAGATTAGTGTTGCCAGGTGTAAAAATTACCGATAGCAGCGCCAGTCGGACGTCACTATTATCCATACGTTTAAGAAAAAAAATATTGTGACATAAGTTGGAGAGTTTTACGAGCGCTGTCCTACAATACATACATAGTTTGTATACGCAGAAGTAGATATTTTTTTTAAGATTTAGTGTTCCGCTCGGTTGTGCCACGGTGCGGGACATACACGGACGGATACACGGTGTCGTTAGACATGTGACCAGCAACACGACACGACTGGCCGCCAGCGACGCGACCAAATATGCTCGCTAAAACACGCGACTTACCGCAATCTTTCGATGATACCATAGAGGAGTTAGTCGTCTTATACGTCAAACGACAAAATTGAATAAATGTTCCTGTGTGTATAGATAGAGGCAAGACTATCTGCGGCTGCGGGCGGCTTGTTGCTGTCTCACGTGAGCAACTGCCAAGACGCGAACACTTTAAGCGTGTGAAAACTTTTAAACGATCCCTTACAATTAATTCCCTTACAACACCGTGTGTGGCCGGCGCCTTAGACGCATTCACTAGTGATGGGTAGCTCCGGAATTAATGAATCAAAAGAGTTGAAATCGCGAGCGGAGTAGAATCCCTTAATTGCTCCATCGAATTGTATTTCATTCCGATTCCGACTCCGGCGTCGATTGTGATCGCGAATGTAATCGCGCATCAACACTTGTCGCGGGCCGAAAATCGTGATTCATCGATGGCAGTTAATCCGGAGTTAATGAATGAAAAGTGTTGAAACCGCGAGTGGAGCAGAATCCCTTAATGGTTCCATGGAATTGTTATTCATTCGTCCAAGTATTGGTTACTCATCGGTGATATGACCTTTTTTTTGCTCATGATCCGAGAAGTCATGATTACCCACCACTAGCAACGATGGTAGTGATAGTGATTATATAATAGAAGTATGTGTATTAAAGGAGTTAAAAGAGTTAAGGAGTAACTAAGAGAGTCGGATCCGCAAGCAGAGCAGAATTAAGTGAGTTAAATCACTCCGAGAAGTCTTGATTACACACCACTAGCACTCACGCTCTGTTACCCATTTTATATTTCACTAGCAAAACCCCGCAGACGATGTCCTGCCTTAGAAGTTGATGTGCTGCAGCACCCATCTAGTGGCGAGTTACAACAAAGTCGATAGCATAAAAACTTTCTCCATGAAAAAATACATATATGTGCCAACTTTCATGGTGATCGGTCAAACGGTGTCGATGTTTATTAACATCAGATATATCAACATCCTCTTTTATATATACATATATAGATATAGATTTCGATTCAATCCTACTTTTTTTATACAGAACCCACCAACTAAAATCCAAATACGCTTTGCCATTCTTAAGTATATGATACACCAAGGCGGAACATTTAAATGGCTGTTATTATGCATGCAAGAGGCAAGTCTAATGGCTTTTTCTATTTTCTAGCTTATTCTGTGATGAATTTTAAATTCATTAAGTGCCCTGCTCGCTGGGTAAGCAGATTTGCATAATATATTAATGTATATCTTAATATAAAGGCTTGGAATTTTCTGGCTTGTTTTTTAATACTAGCGTAGTGTAGTAACCTCATAGTTTAATATTTCTATTCATAGAAGTTGATGTAGAATGGTGATAATTGTCACTTTTCAAAATATCAACAAAAACAAATTCAAACCAAATGCAAAAAGTAACGAAAGATAATTAAATTGAAGGTAGATTAGTAACATTTATGTTTTTTACTGTACATGGGGGGTTGAATGTGAACTAAAAACATAATAAAAATAAAAGTCAATTTTCAACCACATTTGACAATACATTTGTAAATTTCTCAGAGGTCGAAATTTTAAGGATTGAATATGAACTATCTCGATATAGGATAGTATAATATTAAAAATCATTCAGATGTTTATCTGTTTTTTTTAAATAGTTTGTTTTCTTTCAAGCAAGAAATAGTAAAACTAAAACTGTAAGACGTGGAAGAGGACAATCGTTATAGATTTGAAACACAAAAAAAATAATAATACGTGAGAGACACCATCGTGAGTTAAATTAAGGAGAGTTCTTGGACATCGGTCAAAAGCTATTATAAACAACTGTTAGCATCATCTTATCACTGTTATCATTGAGTTTATATCATCTACATAATGATATAAACTATGATATAACAGTTGCAGGCAAGAATTGTACGCAGTTTGGTCGCATACGAGAATCGTATACAATTTTCTCACCCGAACCGTTCGAGAAACTCCCCTTGTGGAAACAAGCCTTATGTCTCGCCACTGCTGAGGCCTGAGAGATATAGACTCCACTGATAGTTCCACATTAGTAGATTTTAATTTATTAACTTACTAAATCACTTGGTCAATTAATGTGTACAAATAAGTATGTCGCATCGCATATAAGTAGACATGAGAGTAGTGCCGGCGTTAAGAGAGAGAGGTAGGGCGATCGCCCACAGCGAGATTTTTTTTATAGAAAAAGGCGGCTTACTGACATACCTGATTACCTGATGGTAAGTGGATATACTGGGAATATAGACAAACGTTGGGTCTCCCCCGGATGCGCTGCCTACCTTTGCATATTAAGAAATGGATTGGGAGAAAGGATTGGGAAAATGAGAGGAATAGGATGGGATGGGAATGCACTCTGGCATATCTCACTTACTACGGAAACACGTACGTACATTGGGGAAATACGATAAAGTAGGAAATGCAGAACATTTTAAGTCTTCTGTGAGAACGTGGCCAGTCTATTGCGCCCAGCGGCTGTGGGAATGCAGCGTGCACTCTCCCCCTACAGGGACGCTGAACTTTACGCTGACCGGAAATTCAAAACGAATAAATAAGGAACTGCAAACACGGGGCAATGCTAAATGGAAAGGAGAAATGGGATAAGCGACACACTTTACTTTCGAAACTAAACCTTTATTCTTATGTATTGTGGTCTACATTTTAAAGTAGGTAAGTTGTAAGTTCTCCTTTCCACCGTCGATATGTATATGAAAGATCTCAAAATACATTCCTAAATCTCCATATAATACCAAAATGATATTTGCACACATTTTTATAACTTTTTTTAAATTTGCCACGCTTTTCCAGTCTCAACGTTCATTTGTCAGACTACAAACTCTGCTCTAGGCTATTTTTCTGTGTCGTAGCTTCTGACGTCACATTTCAAGGGTTTCTCTTTGAAATCACCAGTGTCAATGGACATGGTATAAATAAGGTTAATTTTGTATTCATTTAAAAATACCCGTAACAAACAAACTGAGCAACTTTTAAGTAAGCAATCGTGAATTAAAAATGGCGCACAAAATTGCTATCTACCTTCATAATGCAAATATCAGTCCAACAATTCCGTCCGCGTACGGAGTCTGCATTTATTACGATAGCCCTTATTAGTAAGCTACTACGCAGTAGAGATACACAACAGTAGAGAAACACCGTTGTTTTCCAATAATCGTTTATGCTCGATTGGAACATGACATGGGCTGCATTCATTTAACACAATAATGTACGAGAACAGTACAATTTTAATAAATTCAGTTTCAGAACCTATGATTTTGATTACCTTTTGATTGAACAACCCATCAATGATAGAGATTAGATCAAATTACATCAGAGATAATATATGCTAAATGAGCCACAATGATAAATTTTATATAGCCCAAAATATTTCAATGTGATTTGTCATGTATGTAACAGCGCCTCCAAGAAATTACTGTAAGTCATTTCGTGATAAATATGCGTGTTGGGACTTTGAGCCTCTCAGACAAGTTCAAAACGTGTGCTCTTTGATAGTCAGTTCTGACACTTTCTCGCTTGTGGCGAATGAGCTTTGGTATCTCGTTCACGATCTGTGTTGATCTTTGTAGTTAGCATGCATTCCGAGTATGGTGGCGAGCTTTGGTTTATATTAGAGTTATATTAGATTAAATAAATAGTTATATTAGATGCTCTAAACATCTAATCCAGGTTTATATCCAGCGTGTAAATTTTTATTTTGGTCATAATAACACGAAGTTTTTGCTACTGTATAACGCTTTTCAATACATTTCTTCCAACGACATCACTTTGAAAACGTGGTTATGTGTGTGAGGTGTATTTCAGATGACTTCTATTCTGTTCTTGTTGTACTGTGTTTATAAGCTACTATTAGTGCTGCCTTGAATGTCTAATCGCAGAGTTGAGATGCAATCGATTCAGGATCGATTTCGTAAATCGTCCGCGGACCCGTAATACCAGGCAGTTAATCGAGTAAATGACAATCGGAATCGAATCAACAATTAGTAGTAAGTATATGCGATTAATTTGATTTGAAGTTTCCTTGAATGTATACATATTACGTTTTCTTTGTATTTAAAGGAAAGCGGCAGATGAACATACAGGCCATCTGATGGTAAGTGGATACTGTCGCCCATGAACACCCGCGATACGTGCCAACATCGGTTCAGAATGAACATTGGCACCCCCTCGAATGCGCTGCCTACCTTTGGAGATTTAGGAATGGATTTGGAGAAAGGGCGGGGAAAACAGGAAGGGATAGGATAGGATGGGATGGGAATGGGCTCTGGCATATCGCTCTCACTACCGAAATACGCACCTACGTGGCACGTAGGTGCTTGTAGTTACGCACATGGGGAAATACGATAAAGTAGTAAATATCAAGTCATTATGTTGTCTTCTGTGTCAAGGTATCAAGTCAAGGTGTGTCAAGGTGTGTCAAGGTGTGTCAACATATCAAGGTAGTCTTCTGTGAGAGAGGGGTAACGTGGCCAGTCGAGTGCGCCCAGCGGCTGTGGGAATGCAATGTGCATTATCCCCCTACAATTTATAATCTTTGAAAGTTTTTTATAATCTTTGAGCATAATTCTCAGAAACTTCGGAACATAACATAACAGTGTTGTAAAAATGTTTTACAACGTTAAGTTGTAAATTTCATTTTTACAATGTTAAGTAAGCACTAACGAACCTAAAGAACTTCAACTTTAACCATTTTAGATTGGAGCTTTTAAACATCAAACGTTAAAAACTTTCGGTTACAACGCTCACGAGCGTTTAACGCTCGAGTCAAAAAATCATTAGCGCTCACTTAACACATAAGTGTCAAGCTCATTCAGCGCTCATTTCTACAAGACTACAGACGTTGCCTTTAAATAACGAAATCAGAAACAAAATCCACAGAACCGATAACCAAACCAAGAAGGTTATAATGCTATAAGAATACATTGACAAGAATGTGTTAAAAGTTAATTAAGTAATTATTTTTTATGTATTCAACAGCCTTCGGTATTTAGAAATGTCATACCCTTTCAAAAAAACTATAATTTAAAGCGAAATGTCAGCTACAAAGGACAATAAATAAGTGTCGCGGTTTTTTATTTCACTAATTATTCATTCTGGCCACACCCACTGCGGCGGTCATTGCCTCGCCGTGTGACAGTTTGTTTTTTAAATTTGAAACGAACGGCTGTCAAATTTGTACGAAGAAAGATGGCGGTGAGCAATGTCTTAACTTCAAGTATGACTTCAAGCAGATGTTGGATCACAAAAAAATCTATTAAACATGTACTTAATGTGTGAGAAAATTTTAATATTTTAAGATTTTTTTTTATTTTTATATATTTTATTTTATCTATCATTATAATATCTATCTATCTCTACATATAATAAAACTGTAGCACCAGCGTGTCTGTACATTGAATATATTTACCAAAAACGCGATGAAGGAAGAGTATCAGAATACAAAAAGACGATTTTGAAAATTGTTGTCTATCTGTCTGTCTGTACGAATACGCTAATCTCCAAAACTACGGAACGGATTTTCATGGGGTTTCCACAGGTTAATTAAGCTTAGTTTGGCGCTTCAAATAGGCTTGGTTTCATCGAAATCGGCTGACGGGAAGAAAAGATAACCCAATTTAGATTTTAAAAGCTAAAATTTCACGCATACGAAACCACGGGCCCAGCTAGTGTGTAATAACGATCAAATTTCCAATTTACATCTTGTGTTTTAACTTGAATGTTTGAATACTTTTGGACTCTCCTGTAAAAAAATGTTTACTTAGTAGTTTAATTAAGCAACCTTCTGATATCACGGCAACCATATATCGTTCTCTACAAAATAAAACGCAAATTGTCATGTTCACCTGTTTATACACTTTTACTATCGTAGTTCACTTTCACCTCTCGTGCCAATTTTCACGCCGCTCGCCCTTTCTCTAGAAAGACAATGGCGGTACGGATAATTGCTGAGTCGACGAATAATGCTGTGTCGCGGTGCAACTGTGATATAGGGCGTGTGTCGCAATGTCTAGCTGTCAAGCGTTGACAATTGAAGCTATGTGGGATGTGACAGTATTGAAACGCTTATTTAGATGTTGCCGAATATTTTAATTATGCGTGGCGCAATTAAAAAGTTCTACTGACACGCTTACGATGGGGTTCACTGAACTGGTAACCAATAGGTCATTTACATAATCATTTGATTATCATGTATTATGATTATTAGGAAGTAGAGATAACCTATGAATAAGTGGTGGTGGTCAATGGTGCAGATGATACTTCGGGGTATTATCGACTTATTTTCATAAAGACGGTCGTTATTACCGCTTGTACCACTTAGATTTTTTACTGAAGAGGTGACAAACGGCCAAAGACTGGTACGTGGTCACCGTCGCCCCAAACATCTCCAACACCATGGTGCGGTATGCTGCCGATCTTGCAGAATCGTATTCACAGGTCTCTTGAAGAGCCACTTGTCGTAGCTTAGTGGAAACACCTCAATTTCTTCTAGTCTCTTGAAAGTACGAATTATTACTTATTTATACTAATTATTACGATTATCTTAATTATTACTATTGAAAAAAAGTCACGAAGGAAAACGTGATAAACTCGTAAACAACAAATGAAAAAAAAGAGGCCTTAAATGTCCACCAATCAGTATTGAGAGCTTGTAGTGGAGTAGGCCTGGAACTGCTTCGGGACCACAAAGGGAAGTATGTGTCCTACAGTGAAATTATATAGTGTGTATTATGCTGTTTATCAGAGTCCAGGAGTAACTATTCTCTTCCATGAATCCATTCTCATAGTGAGTTCAAATCCTCGGCCTGTACCAATGAGTCTTTTCTTAAGCAAGGATTTATAAAAATTATCACTAGTTCGACGGCGAAGGAAAACATAGCGATCAAATTCGATTGCTTGATAATTAAATACAAATTCGGAGCACGTGTATACAATCCAATTCGCACTGAGTCGGCGTGGTGGAATATAGCCCAAAACTCTATATGATTTACTAGTAGAGGTATGTGCCTTACAGTGAGTCGTTATAGCCTGATATCGAAGTTGTTTATCGTAATCTTTAGTCTCATTACAAGCGCTTATTGAAAAACTTTATGGAATTGGACCCGATTTTCTCTTATTTTTATGATGATATAGGCGATCCGCTTGACAGGCTGGTTAAGAAAATTAGAACATAGCATTGTTTGTTACATTCCCATACAACAGTCAACCTAAAGCCCAGCAAACCATCTGCAAATGTTTTAGCATTTTCGAATAATTCGACTATTGCCCCATCAAAGAACTTTCCCCGCAACATGCAAATGATTGCATGAAGCGTCAATATCGTAGCGTTTGTAATCGTTGACGCCTTTATTCAACGTATTATTATAATGCTGTATAATCGTATGGGGTACAGAGTACAGTCGGAGGACAATATCTTAAGATACCATACTTCTCCACTGATGGATATAAATAATAAAATTTCAGTTACAATTTAGTCAATTTTAAATAAATTAATAGTTGGACCTTTGATCCTCAAACTAGGTATAAACCTGTATTTTGTATCTTCAGGCTCAGCATTAATATTATGCTAAGATTATATTATTCTTGTGTGTGCCTGTGAATAGTATTCCTATATATATTACTGTAGTGTGAAAGTTTATATATATATATATATATATATGATTGAGTGAATAAGAGGATACTGGGTGGAATATAGGTCTCTCGCAAGACGCATAGGGCTGTATGTGGTTGATTGTACTGATTCCCATTGTACGCAAATTTCATGGCGAAAGCAAATTTTGTTGACGCGTGATTGACTTGGAGATGTGATGCAATTATTATAGAGATTTTAATATAAATACTGGTGTTGTTCTTCTCAAATTGTTATGTAAAGTGTACAAAAGGATCATAGCTGTTTACTATAAATAGAACATCTATCTGAAAATATAAATATACACGCTGTGTTCATTGATATCTAATGTTGACATATCATTTTTTCCCCACAAATAACTAGTTTCTGGGCTTTAAATTTAACAAATTTTGCAAAAAAAAAACATATTTATTTGTAATTGAACGGAACACATAATTTCCGATTATGCGAAAGGTTCAGAAACAGCCTGTATAAAAAACAACATATGATAAATATCATAGATCATTTCATAGATATTTCAATATTATAGTGTACCTAAAAAAAAATTTTCAGTACGGGGTTAATTTCTTCTCTAATGGAATAAGCAAAAAAAATTTGTCATGATGTAATCTTATTGTTATGGATAGGAACTTACCTTCTCAGCGTACTAACGTATTCTGTAACAAATAATAAATTAATTAGTAACGCAGTTTGATCATTAATATCAACACTAGGAAATATATATTTTATCTTAATTTAATTAAGAGTTAAGCAATATTAAGAATTTAAAACTGTGTAATATAATATACCCTAAGAATATTGCTGATAATGATGTAGCCTGGCTAAGGAGAGCCTAGGGATTCAAATTTGGATTCTGATATATATGTATCCAGTCCTTTTTTCGTCCACAGCCAGACACGGACCTCCTCATGCACTCATGCCTCATGCATGAAGTGGGTTGGCGAGTCCACTATTTTGAAGTGATGTAGTTTATCAGGGCTTTTGGTAGTGGTTTTGTTATCCCTCAGTACGCCATTTAAGACAATCCCGGGAAAAGGAGGGTTGGTGTCATTCTAAACAGTCAACAATACACAGCCAATATATCAGGACATACCAATTTGAGAAACAGTTAAATAGTCTGTTTTTGACTTGGTCATCAAAGTCACCAAAATCTCTACCATATAAATAAAAAAAATGTAAAATTACAAACATTCTGCAAGGTCAATATCGACTTTCCCATTCTGTTTGGCATCTGCCCACAATACACAAATACTGACAACACACGTATAATGTGTATAATTATGACCGAAAGTGAGCGTGGCCCAGATCTGACCACGTGGCTCGAATGACCGACGTAAAAATTATGACCATGTATGGTACATGCGTGACACAGAAATTTAAATTTATGTAGAATGGGCATGACTCTATTTGTGACGTTATCTGAGCAAAAGGACTTTATTGTCACAATTTAGTTTAAATACGAATTGGTAATTTTTCTTGGTACCATTATATGTAAGTTTAATTAAGTTATAGTTTGTAAACTATGTATAAATGCTTTAAACAATTAGTGTCTTCAGACTTTTTACAATAGAAAAAAAGAAAAAAAAAAGAATTAAAATGAAACTACTTGATAAAAACAATTACAAGATAAAATTACAAGAGCTTGCTTATCCCTAAAGAGATTTCTACCAGCAAACTTTGGCGAACGATATGCAATTAATCATTTGAATTTGAGTTTATCACCTAAAGGTTGAAGGCGGCAGACGAGCATACAGTCCACCTAATGGTAGGTGGATACTGTCGTCCATAGACATTCGCGATACATGCCAACATTAGTCCAAAATGACAAACTTTGGCACGCCCCTGGATGCGCTGCCTACCTTTGTCTTATCGACCGACTGTTTTGACATTTCTTTCTATATGTTCTGGTGTACAATATAAATTACTGATATGACAACATTTTGACAACATAAATTACTGAGATGATAACATTTTGACAACATAAATTACTCAGATGATAACTACGCATTTCAAAATAATTCTAAATATTGTCTTTTATAGTGGAGTGTAGGCTTTCTCGGCCGGTGTCCATATTAATTGAATCTTCCGGGCTACTTGGCCGAGGTCTTCTGGAATCTCTTCTCTTTTTTCCAAACGTTTCGTCAACAATAAAATTGTCTTTTCTACATTTTTTGATGGATTAAAGACAAATTATGTTACAATTATTAATAGTCGTACATGTCGCGTCTATTTCAATACATATCTCTGTGCAGTTAATATGACAAATTAATTGTAAAATTTTGCTGCTTGTTTGATACTAAATTTTAATGAGACTGTGCCAGTTTTAAGGCAATACTATATCAAGTTCTCTTGGTTCTTTAGTTAGTTTTGTGTTAAAATACTTTTCAACTTTGATAATTATTATTATAGTCTTTTTTTTTTAATTTGTAGACTAACTTGATTATTGTATTTTTAATACATTTTTCAAATGGGGATGTTTTTGATCTAAAACATTTTACAGTCAGCTTTTAAAATACTGAATATTGAAATACACTTTCAAACACCAGAAGCGAAGTTGAGTTTTTGTTTGATTATCGTAAAAAAGGTGCATCAGGCGTTTTGTGGTTTAATAGTGATAGTTTATTGAACTTCCAAGTTTTTAAGTAGTTTGTCTTAACTCAGACCATAGGATTTTATAGTTAATTGTGTATAAAGCACGGCTTAGGTCTAGGAAACACGTACAGACCGTAGTGTTTTTCTTTACATAACTTGTAACTGTATTTTTAAGTGTAAATATAGCCATTTCAGTCGAGGAACCGGCACGGAAACCACACTGCGCGTCACTTAATTTTTTTTTGTCAAAATTGGATTAATAAGTATCTCTAAAATTTTCAAAAGTACAGTGGCCAGCGTTATAGTCCTGCGTGGTGTTTGTGATAAAATCAAATAAAAGCGTGCGACTGCGTTTTTCACGTGCTTCCAAGGAATCTTCTTCTGTCCTCAGTAAATCTACTAACACTTTATTCAGCGACTCCGGACTTACTTCGACGGACATGGGCAGGGTACGTTTAAGACTTTGAAATTCTTTATTACGAAGGAAACTTGACACTGGCAGAATGTGCTACAATTGCCATTGGCATACATGAAGGTAAAAAAGGAAAATGTTACATGTCATTCTTAATTAATCACTTATTTTTTATTTAATTGGACACAAAGAGTATTTATTGATAACTTTTTTACGTGGTGATCAACATGATAAGTAATTATATTACTATGTACTTGTTTACATACAAGTGCAAAAGGTTGTCATTATAATAAATACAGAGATGCTCTAAATCATTCTTCATGTCCTCAAGTCCTCTGTGCCTGTACAGAGGCGAACAGAAAATAGATGAATTATTTAACACTAATAATAATGGTATTTGGACAAATTATATTACGATTTATTTTCTTCTCGAGAATGGGAACGTAATACAAATTATTATACAATGCGCAGGATGAAACTTTCGCATGAAAAACCTCTTATATTGTCTATGCATACAGAGAAAATATGTCAGTATTAATATATATACTATACCATAAATAGATAGATTAACAGGCCTCAAGACATGATGATGAATGGCAAAAACCACGCCCAAATCTCATATCACCCAGACATTACGAAATCTGTCTGTAACCATGTTCCACAGTTAATGCATATGCACAAATAAAATGCGAATTAATTAAAAATCTAATCTTGCATAATTATAATCGTAAAACAATGGCATACCGAATGCAGATTTATTATATTTATCTGTTTAAGATCTAAGGCGGGTTATTCATAAGACCACACACGATGCGTTTTGTGGTTATGTGGTGAACTGCACTTGCCTTTTTAGGGAAATAATTTCATAGTCTTCTTTTGTGCTGGACCAAAGACCAAAGAAAGACGAAAGAAGATTCTGTACCGAATTGAAAGGCTGTAACACCTAAATTTCCTCATTATAGAAGCAAACTATCTTTAAGCGGTAACGAGAGAAAAGCCATATAGTAGTTACATCAATTTCCAATCACATCATCGGTTAATTTGATATGGATTTTATTTCGTTTCGATGTAAGATTTAAAGAAATTCGCCGGTGGTGGTTGGAGAAGAACCGAGGATTGTGTGTGGTGATTAGCCTTAGAAGAGGCATATATCCAGCAGTGGGGAGACATAGGCCGATGGTACGGTACAGTAAAGGCAGGCTTAATCCACTCCGTATCTTAGGTATGACGATATGTTTAAATATATATTAGAAATATTTGTTATTTATTGTGGGCTTTCTGTTACATTAGCATTGTTACGGCAAACGTAAGAGATCCAAATTACTATCAAAGAGAGCTAAATAACCAGAAGCAGGTTTAAAAGGTCTAGAGATCTTTATTTATTTCATATTTCATCAAACTATATTTCTTATGATTTTTAATTGTCTTTGTTCGGCACTGGTTTATTTTATATATTTAAAAAAATATATATTACAAATTGGATGATCAAACGATAAAAATCCATATTCTTTTTTATTCGTGACCCTATTAGACCCCATCAAATAATCCTTTATGGTAGACTTTTTCCTTGATTTTTTTTGTATAGAGAGGTGGGCTGCTCGTCCAAGCGGTCCCACGCGGTGGTAAATGTTACCGCAGCGATGGTAAATCCTATTCACAGTTTTTTTGAAGGACCCCATATCGTAGCTAAATAGAAAGACCTCTTGAGGCATTTCGTTCCACAACCTACGGGATTAATACTTACAGATACTTACATTAAATTACATAATATACTTCTCAAAGAATAAATAAATGAAAGGAAGCTGAACTAACCGCTGAGGAAAATAAATGACAATAGGAGAGGAATGAATAGCAAAACGCAACATTTCGCAGCACCGTGTGTAAACAGCCTAAAGGAGTGTCTCAATGCTTAAATGCCCAGTCAGATAAATTATAATTAGATATAGTCTGGAGACAGTAATTTGATTGTAATAACATTAGAGTCACGGTTTAATCGTTGTGAAACTATGGGGTCAAGTGCGAGACGTATCACGCATTAGGTGTTTATAGACCAAGAGCTGATGTAAGAATTTCTAGGTCATCAAGTGTAGTAGGAAATGAATTTCAGTTATGTTCACCTAGACAATAAAGCAACATTACTTTTTAATCCTTTAAACGCCAGACATTGTCAGGGAAGTAAGTCTATATTCATGCTCAAGGGATCAGCAAGCCGAAGTGGCAGTGGGTAGGCCGTAGAACCGATGACCGATGGGCAAAGCGAGTCCTCGAATGGAGGCCATGTACCGGGAAGCACAGCGGGCCCTCTGGCCAGGTGGACTACTAGAAGAAAGTCGCCGGTACCGGTACTGCCGGGCTGGATGAGAAGAGCCGAAGATCGTGTGAGTGGTGGTCCTTGGGAGAAGCCTTATATTCAGCAGTGGAGAAACACAGGCTGGTGGTATGATATGGTATTTATGCTCGTAGATTATGTATAGATCAATTTAAGTACTTTTTATAAGTATTCAGATTTTTTCAGATACCTTCTTATTTCGGTCCTCGTTTCTCTTTTTTTATTCATTTTGAATAAAACGGCCAACACAAGAAGATAATTTAATTAATATAATTGTACTTAAACTTACAGGTTATACGTGGCAATAAGAATTAAAATGCTATAATATTGTATACATTAATATGCTATCGACACGAATTCACAAACCATTCTGAATGAAATCAATCAGTCGCTTTCTCATTCAATGGTAAGTCTCTAATCTTTTATTAACAGTTTAGAAAGTCCTAAGTCGCTGTACTTTCATTCTTAATCAATTTTGATAAGTCGAAAAGAGATTAGGAATGTTTTATTACCTAGTAACAAAAGGTTTCTCTTCTTGTGCATGATAATACTTAAAGATAATTAATTGGCGGGAAACTGTTTCGGCGTGTGTTACACCAGCCGTATTCGCTAGTTGAATCAACATCGCGTAGAAATAAAAAGTAAACAAAATGGCCTTTAATTTTACCCGATTAAACCGGATTTATAATATAAAATGTGTACAAAACGTGAAGGTTTAAAAAGTTAAATTGTTTCATTTTGTTTTGGTTCACGATTTTAACACGATTTTTACCCACCGGCGCGATCACGGGTAATTTTATTTCCCCGTGGACTCACTGCATTAGAGCATAAATAGCTACACTAAAACGATTGAAATTAAAATGTAAAAGAAATTTAAAAATCGCATAGTAAGTGGTCACCGCGGCCCGTGAACACCTGCAACACCAGGCGGGATGCGGGTGCCGACTTTGCATAATCCTATTCACAGCCCTTTTGATGAGCCTCATGTCATAACTAAGTGGAAAACCTCAGTAGGCCGTTCGTTGCACAACTCTCGGGTTCGCAGCATAAAGTGTCTTGAAGACCGCAATGTACGCAGTGACTCTTTTTCAAGGAAGTGGGGTTGAACCGCCCTTCCGTGACGAGAGGAGTCATGATAAAAATCCGAAGTTAGCATCAGATTAAACAGCTATTATAAGCTTTTTTGAGCGCACGATCTATAGAAAAAAGTCGTAGAACGAGTCATTGTTAGAATATCAACGACGACTCAGTATATTTCCAATAACACTGTAGATGATATTCTATATAGATGTTTGTATAGATGGTAATACTGATTATAGAGATATAAACTTCAAACTGGCGTTACACAATGTTGACCACGGCACGGCATAAGGTATCACAGTACACCCTACCACATAATCTATTTATACTACCATAATAAAATAGTAGCGGTTGTCTGTACATTTAATATTAGAAAGGTGATGATAGTGAATCACTAAAAGACCTATAAAGCCGGGTACCACGTGTTAGCATAAGCTGATTCTCAAACGAACAGCGTAAAGTCATAAACAAAGTAATGACAGGTTAGGTTTCGGTTATGTTATTTTTAATTCACAAACCATTATAAATTAACAATGCGTACTAAAATTGAATAAATGGACTAATAGACAGCACTAAAATTGATTTGATATATATAATCAAGCAAACAGTTCTTTAAAAAAATTTCAAAGAAGTTGGATATCACGCAGGCGGATCAATAGGAAGAGTTTAGTATAGTTTGTAATGGTATTACTAGAGGTTGTGTGGTGGACTGTACGTCACGTCGCGTTAGAAAAACTGTCAAACATCTGTACAGTCAGATCACGAACCTTATTACAATGTGACAGGAGATAACCAAGGTCGCTTTACGTAACACCACTTTCGCGTTACCATTTTAAAGAGTTTTAGGCCATTTTTTGAGCTTTTGACCTTTTATTAGCTCTACATATTTTTTTGGTATATTTGTAATACATTTATACTGCAGTCCTTACAATATGACACTCACCATACGGCGAAAAAGATGCCACAAGCGGTCGCCACCCCTGCGCTGGTTATTATGCCCCGCCAGAAGCAACTGGAGATAATCCAATTAACTCTCGGTGTCCTGCACGGGGTGTTAGATGCCATCCACACGGGCAAAAATTCCGTGGAAATACTCCAAGACCGAATCACGAGTCTCCTTCAAAGGCATAGCGAAGGCCTTGCCTCGGAAGGAGAAGGACGCATCACCAACCGAAGCCCAAACCACACCCAAACACCAAACACAACCCGAAGCCATCCACCACTTCCTACTTGACTACGCTCACTAGGCTTTCCACAAGCGGAATTCCTCTAGTGGACTGATCGCGCGGGCGGTGAAGAATCATAAGACTCCGTGGCAATGCCAACCCAGAGACCTGCCTGTATGAGCGAGCAGCGATGCTACCTCCGCAGTGGGTACGCACTACGCCCAGATAGTACGATTTCTCCATGCCTCGTTTTTGTTATTCCCATGTTTAAAATATGTCGCATATCTTGGTTAATTAAGACTAATCCGTTCAGAAACATTGCTGGACAGCGCTCTTGGAAACATCACGCGCTCCCCCGTACGGAAGGCGTAGAATACAGTGGCGGGGTTTTTTGATCCCATTCTGTAGTTACGCGTCTATCCGCCAATACGGACAGGTCCCTGGAATGGCCCTTTTGGGTCGTGGCACCGCCTCAGAATTCCCACGGGGGATTTGGCTTGTGGAAAGCGTAGTGACCAGACTTTTGTGACCAGCGTAGGCGGCAACTTAGGAAGCCCCATCGGTTGACAAGCCCTCGGGCGCTATCAGGTCGCAAGGAAAGGCTTTGCCATCGGGCGGCTGTCCGTAAGTTATTACAACTATAAAATAATTAATTTTTATGTAAGTATTAAAATGGCAAAATCTATGTACAATTTAGTCTTTCCGACTAAGGTATGCGCGACTGTATTTTTATAGAAAGACGGTGGCAAATGAACAGACAGTCCACCTAGTGGTAAGCAGATATTGTCGCTCATGGACATCTGTTATACATGCCAACATCAACCCAGAATGACAAATGTTAGCACGCCCTCATATAATTATGAGTACAGTGCCCTCTAGTGAGGGCTACTATTTTATTACTTACCAGAGGGCGATACCGAAACATGAAGTCAGATTTCTAATTTAAAGGTATTTGATTGTAATTTAAATGTAGCAAAATCTGATAAACTTAGTGTTATTTTTCGTCTAATAAACAGAAATTTAAGTTAGTAATGTTTCCGTTCATGCTTTCACTGCAATTTTATCTATGTATGTATAGAACATACATATGTATAGACATATAAAAGAAAATTGTCCTGACTGATTGACTCACAGATGCTACATCTTACGTTTCAGTAGCGTCCCCTAGTGATAAGCACATTTGACAATGCCCATCGGTTAAAGTATTCCTATTGATTCCTAGAATAAGAAACTGCTCATTATATTCTGTTACAATACGGAACAGTCAGTCCTAGAATTGAATTATAAATTCAAATAAACAACCAAGTGATATTCCTACGTGGGCGAACTAGTTACACTGTAATTGTATCCAGCTTGCTCATATGTGATGTTTTGATTCCAAAGTTCTTATTGTCTGTTTTATGGTTTGCCTTTTGGCCTTTCAAAGAGGCCTATATCCAGCAGTGAATGGTTTGTGATGTATACATTACAATGCATGACGCACTTATCCCGTGACTGGCCAAGTTACCCCTCTCTCACAAAGACAATCGTAGAACTGTATTTCGCATTTTATCCTATTCCCCCAATTTAGGTACGCGTTTCGATAGTGAACTCATTCACTATCGAAACGCATACCTAAATTCCAAAGTCCATTGTTAATGCATCCTATCCTACCCCTCCCCATTTTCCCAACCCTTTCTCCAAATCCATTCCTGTTATAGGCAACGCATCCGGGGACTGATGAAGAGATGAGACGATGTTATTATATAGCCGGTCGACACCACACGGCACTGGCTTTAGCCAATATTTAATTCTAGTTCAGTCCCCGGTCGGTGAAATTGACACGCATTGCCTCAATAAAGCGTGGTCAATAAATCAATTGTTTAGACTCCATTGTCTTAACCGGTCGCACTACATATTTGTGGGTTAATAAAGCAATTGACAGTTCAACTCTCAAATTAAACGGGCGTGATGATTGTGGCCTTGAGACTGGACAGTAGTAACACCTACAATAGAATATATGATAGAATAAAAAGTGACTACCTATTGATTCAATTAATTAATTATTTATTTCCGAGGTGGATAAGACTGTGTTATAGGGCTGCGTATATTTACTACTGACCTTGGCTTTAGTCCACGCTCTAAATCAAATTCTAAGCATATATACCTAACATATATTTTGTTAAGTGAGAAGCAGAAGTCGGGGTTAGGTTGTATTAATATGGATATACCCCGGGATTCTCGGGATTCTGAATTCTGAATCTCGACCTTTGGTGAGGACTGTCATTCATTCTTGAGCTAAAGCAAAAAAGCTGTAGCATGCGCCGATTGGAAGGATATATTGAGGGGGAGAGTACATTGAGGGGGAGAGTACACGCTGCAATCCAACAGCCGCTGGGCGCACTCGACTGGCCACGTTACCCCTCTCTCACAGAAGACTACCTTGAAATGTACTGCATTTCCCATTTTATCTTATTTCCCTAATGTACGTACGTGTTTCGGTAGTGAGTGAGATGTGCCAGAGCCCATTCCCATCCTATCCCTCCCCATTTCCCCAACCCTTTCTCCAAATCCATTCTCCAAAGGTAGGCAGCGCATCCGGGGGCATGCCAACGTTTGTCATTTTGGACTAATGTTGGCATGTATCACGGATGTCTATGGGCTACAGTATCCACTTACCATCAGGTGGACTGTATGTTCGTCTGCCACCTTCGTCCATAAAAAAAAAAAAAAAAAATTGAATTAAAGTGTCATAAACTCAATTATTTGTATCTGTATCTGTAACACGACATTGTGTTTTTAAGGTTTTTTTTTCGGAAGGGCTAAATTATTGTGGCCCTAATGGCCTTTCAAGAGTCACCGGACATGTATAGTTTAGGGCGAGCGCAGAAGGCCCTCAGCCAGGAGCAAAGAATGTGTACAGCAACGAGCCTAAGGATTCCCCAGCCGGTAGACTCGGCTTAGGGCGTTGCTTTGAGTGGGTATCGCGGGATCACGAGTCTGTGAGAAGCGCCCAGGCACGTGCCGATGCAGGTATTAAGACATAAGCTCAGGGTTATTGCGATGCATCAGAGGCTGTACTTCAGTCCCGACTTTGGGCTAGAGAGTTCCGACGCTTCAGGGAAGCGAGACCGAGCAAGAATAAAATCCCTATTAGTAGTAGTTATGTAGATACGTTATAATATATTCTGAGTCATGGTATATATTGTATAGGTTTTAGTTACTTGAAATAAAAAAAAATCAGAGACAAAAGTGTGAACCCTTTAAACTTTCGGACTGGGCTGCTGTTGAATCATGCGATATCTTTCCGAAAAAGTCTAAATTCAGTAATCTCTAGATAATTCTTTGAAATCTGCCTAAATTAGAAATCAAATAATTTATTTACATAAGGGACTGATTAACCCAATACAGTAAAATTAACATATGAAGTATAAAATATCTATAACAATAGTAATATATAATAATAATCAAAATAATAATTTCAGTCCATTAATATTTATTATACAAGTTTATTATAAATAAAAAATATTATACACATATTATACCTACACATTATTATGTGCCGTATTATGTGGGCAGGCTATAGAATAGCACCACCCCACCCCACCCCATGCCGTGGGTGTTGTAAAAGGCGACTAACGGGTAACAATGCGGCTACCGCAAGCGCAGAGGAACTACACCACCTCTAAAAGAGTGGACTCGCCCGTCCCGCAGTGGACACTGCAAGAGCTTAAGGCACGCCTGATATATTGAGCATGTTGTATAATTATTCTTTCTCAATAAAACGGGCTCCATCTACGGCAAATTTCAAAAGACTCGTGAAATAATACTATCTGTTCTCTTATGGCCAATATATTTTCCTTTATTTTTCTTCATCGTTTCAAGTTCATTAGTTAAAAAACTACAGAAAACTAATATACAGAAAGCTATATGTAGATATGTATATTAGTATCTATGCACGTGTGTAGGTTGTGTATTTATAAAGAAACACTATTTCATAATTGGTCTAGCTCTATTCGTATACAGACTTCTGGTTACCACCCAAAGGTTTTATTTACCCAAAGTTCTAGTTTTATTTGCATTTATAGCGTTTCACTTCTGCATGTTTTGGTGTACAATAAAGACATCCATCTATTCCTATCGTAGTGTTTTATATATTGTTTTAAACTCGAATACGATATATCATTGAAGTTACACATCCTAGCCAGTACAGGCGTTTCGATAGAATTTGTAATCTAGCTTTAGGTATACTAATACAATAGCTCTAGTATCGGGGGCACATATGTACGTAATTCATCTTGTATATCGTAATAACATTTGGCACAGTTTAATTCGACGTATCGAGTGTCGATATAGTAATGATTGATGTGCAATTACTTGTTATCGATTATGTAACATGGCTTAGAGTACAGTAGGTCACCTGTGAAACTGTTTTTCAAACTACAGTATCCTGCTATGTATGTGATATCCATTTATATCACTAGCATTACTCATGTAGATATTTTTGTAACAAGAATATTATCCATCTATGTATTTTGGTCGATCGATGGTCAATTCTTATTTTTTTAAACGAAATGACGATGGATATGTAGCCCACACGGTGGTAAGTGATCACCGTCCTTATGGACACTACAACAGACATTGTAGGATCCCATTTATAGGTCTATTGAAGTTGGTGGTAGGAGCATGGTAAGATGCAGGGAAATATGCTTTGTATTATTCAATGATTATAAATATTCTTACATTGAGACGGTTCACTATAGAAAAATATGAAACTATTATAAATAAAGATATTTGTTGTAAGGAACCATGGCGTCGATTTTAAAGTTCTGAAGAACTGCATTCAAAGATTTTCAAAAAAGTCATACACAATCGGGAATCGAAGCCGTTCATTTTCCCTGAAAAAATCGTAAGTTGAAGTTGAAAGATGTAGTACTCGTAGATTGTTAAAGACACTAAAAGGCCCTGTATAATATACAGGGGATGATATTATCATCTCCTTCTACTATATTTTGTTTCTTAACTTAAAAATAAACTTAAAACAACTTAACTTAAAAATAGGTAATTCTAGTTACACTGAATGGTCCTTACCATCCTTGGAATTGGGAGTGTGTCACTTAAGGCTCATTTACATCAAGGAAAGTTTCTCGAATGGTTCGGGCGAGAATATTGTATACGATTCTCGTATGCGACCAAACTGCCCACAATTCTCGCCTACAACTGTTCGCATGATGATAAAGACCCGATGATAAGAGCTTTTGAAATACGAAAAATTCGTATTTCAACAGGCCTCACCTAGTAAATCACTGGAGAATTTCGGGCCGTAGTTCACCACACGGGCCCAGTGCGGATTGGTGACATTACCATTACACAATAGTTATGTACTTTAGAAATAATAATAGCGCGACCTCGCGACTTCTGTACCTCGCTTGTTTTGTCTAGCGTAGTCGGTAAAAAACATGTGTAAAATGGGCGTAAACAACATGAACGCGGCGTGAAAATGATCATCACATTTAGTCATCATCATCACTGCTTCCTAATGTTGTAACTGTTAGTCATGCGTTTAGTTTTTTAACCGACCGCGGGAAGGTTGGGGCCGTCACGGATTATTTGCGGGCACTAAAAGTTTGGAGTTCGACAATTATTATGGCGCCACGGGACTTCAGTATGTTTGTGGTTTCTTTTTTGGAATACATGGAAGATGTTAGTTGCCTTTATTTTTTGTAATAAATATATCAATAATAATCAAATGTCAAACTATACTACGGTCACAAAATTTCTACACCAAAAATGCAATAATCATTTTTAACTTATTTGAATTTATTATACAGCGATAAGTCTAGTTTGAAACATTTAGATACTAGATATGAACTTATTGTCCATATCTATTATTCTACACATAGCTGTATTCTACGCATGTCGCCTGCGTAGCGCCCGGTCACTACTCTGTATTGAGTACGAACATTTTAGATAGAGCAATAAAACTTTACACGATTGTAACATTTAATTTATTTCTTAGAGTAATTTTATTTTTCATTGTAACGGTTTTATATATTTTCAATTAGTTAATGTGTTTTATTTTGTTTTGCGTTACTTCCTTTGTCCTAAGTCTATAGTTTATCCAGTAGCTCTATAATTGGATGCGAGTAGGAACATCACTATGTCGATAATTACTCACGACTTCATAATCATTTGGTAGGAAATATTTAACAAAAACAATATTTTTTGCTTTTGACAATATTTACGGTAGTACTTTTTGCTCGGTGCAAGATTAGAAGAACAATTTGTTATATTCGAATGAAAGAAACATGAACATAACGACTAACAATGATAAATGGCGCGTTAAAAATAATAAAAAAGAGTTTTTTTCTAATATAAAGGTCGTTTGTGGAATTAAACTGCACGAAATTCTTATATCATTTCCCTGTTGCATATCTGAATATTTTGCGCGAGAGTTATGTCATCATTTTTTTATTTTATGTAATAAGCATAACAGATTTATAAATTCTATGATGAATAAATCCTTAAGTATTTGAACCTTTAGTAAAGATCATAACTGGCCGCACGGTTTTTATGAACGAACGCGGCAGACGAGCATACAGTCCACCTGATGGTAAGTGGATACTGTCATCCATGGACATCCGCGATGCATGCCCAAATGACAAACGCTGGCACGCCCCCGGATGCGCTGCTTACCTTTGGAGATATAGAAATGGATTTTGAGAAAGGGTTAGGAAAATGGGGAGGGATAGGATGGGATGGGAATGGGCTCTGGCACATCTCATTCACCACCGAAACACGTACGTAATTTGGGGACATGGGATAAAGTGGGAAATGCAGTACATTTCAAAGTAGTTTTCTGTGAAAGAGCGACGGAGTAGTCCTCGACTGTTAGTTATTATGTGGTGGAGGCTACGTAGCGGGGAGCGCAGTGTGGGACGCCCTGCGGCTACGTGGACCGACGACTTAGAGGTCAATGGTGGTTTGTTGAGAAGAGCCGAGGGTTGTATGTGGTGGCGAGTTTTGGGAGAGGCCTAGATCCAGGAGAGACATAGGTTGATGGTATGGTTAGCAAAGGTTACTTATTGTCGGTATAGAGTTGTTGACCTTGGGACGATTTTAGAATTTAAAATTTGTTGTTTCGATAAAAACATGATCTAATGTATCATTTTTAAGATAACATATATATATATATATATATACATATATATTTCGGTTTAAAGAAATTTTATTCTCATAAGAACATTAAAAACAGTTCACTTATATGAGATTAGAAATAAGTATATAAAAGATGTATATGTACAGTATATGTATAGGTAAGTATAAGAAAACATTAGGTACTTATTTACTAACTATTTTAGGTTATTTTTATAGATATTTATACTACTAAATTGTTTAATTTCATCTGGTAATCTATTATATAACTGTGCTACCTTAAATAATATATTTCTTTCTCCATAATTAGTAGCTCTAGGAAGATGAACGATTTATTTTTTTATATACATATAAGTATTTATCAATCGAATATATATTTTTAATTTTACAATGTTACCATTGTCATGAGTTTTGCACATTTCTTCTATTCAACACAATTGAAGTAAAAAATAAATAAATGTTGGCCGGCTTTGGAATAGCACCACCTCATCCCTACCCTTAGTGTCATAAAGGCGTCTAAGGGATAAGAAAGCCGCTGGCACAAACCTCGAGGAACTACATTACCTCTAAAAGAGTGGACTTGCCAACCCGCTTGGCCTGCGTGGCTTTTTAAGGCCATACATCTCCCATGCGTAAGATGATGCATGAAGAGGCTCGTGTCCAGCAGTGTATGTTAAAAAGGCCGATAAATAAAAAAAATTTAAAAAGTTTAAAGTTAGTTAAAAGTTAAAATTAAAAGTTAAAAAGTTAAAAAGTTAATAAGTTTTAAAAGTTAAAGTTTAACTTTAAAAATAAAGTTAAAAAGATAAAAAATAAAATATACACAAAATTGTTATCACACAGTTTTATAAATCTAACTTGATTTTTTTCTATAATTTATTTAGACCCTGGCATAGCCAATGATCCACACACTGCAAATAATAAAACAGAATTGTTTTTATCACGTCATTGTTCAGTCCCGTCGAAGTACGAGTAGGAGTCACTCAATGAAGTGATAGTAGGTGTACATACACAATACACAAAATGTTGGCCGGCTTTGGAATAGCACCACCTCATCCCTACCCGTAGTGTCATGAAGGCGACTAAGGGATAAGAAAGCCGCTGGCACAAGCCTCGAGGAACTACATTACCTCTAAAAGAGTGGACTTGCCAACCCGCTTGGCCTGCGCGGCGTTTTAAGGCCATACATCTCCCATGCGTAAGATGATGCATGAAGAGGCTCGTGTCCAGCAGTGTATGTTAAAACGGCCGATAAATAAAAAAAATTAAAAAGTTAAAAAGCTTAAAGTTAGTTAAAAGTTAAAAAGTTAAAAAAGTTAATAAGTTTTAAAACTTAAAGTTTAACTTTAAAAATAAAGTTAAAAAGATAAGAAATAAAATAGACACAAAATTGTTATCACACAGTCTTATAAATCTAACTTGATGTTTTTCTATAATTTATTTAGACCCTGGCATAGCCAATGGTCCACACACTGCAAATAATAAAACAGAATTGTTTTTATCACGTCATTGTTCAGTCCCGTCGAAGTACGAGTAGGAGTCACTCAATGAAGTGATAGTAGGTTTACTGAGGACCGAGTTGGACTCCTTGCAAGAAAACGAAAAAAGCAATCTCACGCTTTTATTAAACTATCACTAACATTATGCACTAGCACCAGGAACTTTGAAGTTTAATAAACTATCACTATTAAACCATATATCCCACAATACACAATTTTCAAGTTCCCGCCAAAGAGTCTCTAGCTTGATTAGAATGACAGCTGTCAAAGTGCCTCGAATAGTATTGAGACAATAATGATCAAATGGAGGTAATGTGTTTATTTATCGACTGAGTGTTATACACTACAAATAGAAAAATACGTGCGTGTACGTGTGGCAAAGACCTGTGATTTTTAGGTTAGGTTAGGTTGAACTTTAACTTTCACCTAACTGGCTTGTATTGTCACAATCACAATAATTCCGCCACGACCACTTGTTAGGTCAGGTTATTTTTATGAATTGATTATTTTTATAGAGCATTATTCAAGGCACGTTGACAGCTGTCATTCTAATCAAGCTAGATTTAAAAAAAAATAGTTACGGAATCTCCTTGAATGATTTCGAAATATTACGTAACGACATGAACTATCCCATACATTGTTTAATAATATATACTATTATACAAAAACAATCTTTTGGGAAAATCGCAGCTCTAACAAGGGTTTTTGTCACATCATTATTGTGAAACGATAGAAGATTGGTTGGAATTTACAATAGACAAACATGTCATTGTTTTAAGAGTATATAAGAAATTGAAAAATCAGAAACAATCTTGGAAAATATTTATTTATGCATTCCTATAACTAATAAAGTCATAACAACGCAATATGGTTACAAATCAAACTAAAGCATATTTTTCGTAGATACTATTATTTAAGTTTATCATACACTAAAATACACCGACACTAGAACGCTCTGCCTGTCAATACTCGTATCAGAAAAGTGTCAGTTTTAAAAAAAAGGTCTTAAAAGACATTTATAAATTAAATTTTAAAAGTGAAAAACATTGATTTGATATAGCGGACTAAAGATGGTATTTAATATATTTAAATACAAAACATATAAAATAAATAATATATATTTTTTCATAGAAAAATAGACTGCTGACGAGCATACAGTCCACCTGGTGGTAAGTGGATACAGTCGTCCATAGACATCCGCGATATATGCCGACATCAGTACAGGATGACATACGTTGGTACGTCCTATATGTGCTGCCTACGTTTGCAGATTGAGGAATGGATTGGGGGAAAGGTTTGGGAAAATGTGGAGGGATAGGATGGGATGGGATTTATATGTTGTATGTGTGTATGGCCTTAAAACGCCACGCTGTATAAGTGTGCTAGCGAGTTAGAAGTGGTGTAGTTACCTCGGGGCTTGTAGTGGCGACTTTGATATTCCTTAGTCGTCGTTTGCAACACCCACGCTAAGAGTGCTATTTTAAAGTCACACGGCCATTCTCACATAATGTATATTTAGTTTTATAAGCTTATTTTGAGTCCGTATTTTATGCAAAACATAAGCACCGTCTCCAATTCGCTACACTGAAAAATTACATAAAATTTACCGAGCCCTTATAGTCATTAAAAGAGATATGCGCGTCCGTCTTTTCACGGGCAATTTAACATAATATGCATATACCAAAATACCCTTACTGTTAACTAAACCAAGACAAATTTTAACGTAGTAGATAATAAGGTTTAGTATTGAATGAAAATGGTTTTGTAAAAGAAATGGTGTTGGATTAAATGAACAACATTTGCAAACGAGTTCTTAGCCTTATTGAATGGGAACATTTTTTTCAAATAATATAGATCAAGATGACGTCACGACATGTAAATTATGGCAAAAACAAAGATTAGTTAATTATAGGAACTCAGTTTTGGTAAAAAATACATATTATTATCAAAGCTGTTATTTTAGTTCCACTAATTGTAACCGTTTCGATACACAATACATAAATTAGCCGATGCCCTTGTACAACTTCGCTCGCTTATTTCATACTCTGACACGACGTTTCATCCCTTAAGGAACTGAATTGTGAGAAATCCCTTCTTAGTAAGTCTTTACGTCATAAAAGGAAGCTACTGTCCAAATTTCATACGTTTCTCTTTATTCTCATAATGATGTATAATGTTAGCGCCCGTCCCCCCGCCCCCCTCCTATCTTGACTATATACAATGCCCTCTTGTTAACGACACGGTTTTCCTACGGTACGGCGAATTAACCGCGCCGTAGAGAAACCGTGTAACTATATTTACGACACGGCGAACCGCCGGTGGAAGCACGGCTAACGTATTCAGACTTAACGTGTCGTGTTAGTGTTTGCTAAGCTAAGAAAAAATAATTAAAAACACAAAATTCGAAGCAGCACTGATAAGCGGTCACGAGATGGTTGCGTGCCGTGTAAACGTCCGGTGTCGCTAATAAATTCCCATAGTCATACATCACTGCTAGATATCTCACCGTGTTTACGCGGTATGCCGAGAGACTTTACGGCGGGTGCGCCGTGCCGCCCGTGGCATCGGCCGTGTGTGTTAAACAAACTCCCTTATTGACATATATAATAGTGGCGATGCGGTCAGTTATTCGTAGGTTTTCTTTCAAAGTGGACGACCGTATCGTTAACAAACAGCCTAACAATGGTGGAACATCATAAGTAGACCACTAACGTATATATCTATAAAGCGAGCCTTTCTTTCGAGCGAACGGGGTTCTTCAAGACAGCTGTGAATAGGATTTTGCAAGGTCGGCGGCGCGCCCGCATACCCCCTGGTGTTGCAGGTGCCCATGGGCGGCGGTAACACTTACCATCACGTGGGACCGCTTGCTCGTCCGCCCACTAGTCTATAAAAAAAAATACTCCCTATCAAATCTAAAACCGAAACATCAAAAACCAAGATCTTCTTTTTGTCTTTGACTCAATCTAATAACATAAGAAGATCTAATAACATAGGAAGTTACATAAACAGTTTATTTTATAATATGTCATTGTTATTAAACACATAAATTGCGGTCACGTTAAAGTTACGGAACCCCGAACGTCAAGATCAAGTTATACCACAACTTGTGCTTTATATATTAGTAACGGTTAACTTAATCGTTAAATTTAACGAGTTTACTTCAATAACGCGTTTTTTGACCTCGAGCGCTTTTTTTGTTGAAAACCGCATCTCGCGGTTATTTTTAGATAATGCGAAAATTTTATATAACTATCGTTTTTTTCATTGACTACAGTGGCGCCCTGTGGGCTACTGCGGAGTTTTTTTGTGTTTGTGCTTACATTAATAAAACGACAATGGGAAAAAATGCATGGATTTCGTTCCAACCCACCAACAAACAAACATACAATTTGTGATAATATATGTTGTGATTTTATAATTTACCGTGAACATTATAAACAGTTATAACTGCACAAGCGATGGGATTTTTTTTGACTAAAAAAAGTATGAAAAAGATTTAAACAAAGAACAGTAATCTATTGTAGAGTATATTGTAGCTTGGTAGATAATAACTAAAGATTTGTACACCCTTTGTGTGAATCATTCTTTTATTTTTATTTATTTATTTTATGAGGCGTACATACTAAACACACAAAACATTTACTAACTAAATTATGAAACAAAATCTTTTTCTATATGTGCTTAAATTACACACAGGTCAACGTTCATTAAAAATAGTGTACATTAATACGAACGGAAAGAAACAAAAACAACGAAGGACGAAAAATTAAACGTTATTAAACATAAAAGCAATGCCTACCTAAAATTAAAAAAAAAAAAAACTATGTGAATATTGTATTCACAAATCACAGTGGAACAGATTCTATAATATTTACATAAGATCTTTGTATATGTAAGGACCTATGATTACAAATAAATTATATTATTATTAAAAATAAGAATTGACAACGGATTTATATCACGATTCGCCCACGATTTTGACATTTGACATTCTGCCTTTAACATGAAAATATCTATGAAATAAAAGCTTTCATTTGAAGTACGAGTATATCTCAAGTGCGTTGGTACACTTAGCTATCGTCCTTCGTCACAAATGTCCGAACATCCCCCTGTATATATTTTCGAACGAAAAGCAAACATCCTACAAACAAAGACACACTAATTAATCACTGTTAAGAACACTTAAGCAAACGGCGGTCAGAATACACTTTAAAGAAAGTCGCCTCCTTTTATGGACTGTTTACTAAAAGTAAATAGAAATTTTGTTACGTTGACTAAGTGTTACATTTTGTAAAGAATATGAGCCAAAGATAGATCTAAAGATTCTTATTTATTTATGGCTTGTATTTGAACGAGCAGCAAATCAATTAGTATTTAACATTTTAGGTAAAATATCTATCTATCTATCTATATAAATAAAAAAAAAATGTAAACGTTCGTTTGTTCAAAATCTTAAATCTCCGAAAGTTCTTCACCGATTGCTTTGAAATTTTGACACAACGTTGAATTTGAATACATGCGTGTTTTTATATACCTATCACCTATATAAAAACATGTTTTTTACCCAAAAGCAGGGTAAGTGCCATCTGTTGGCCAGCCACAGCAACGCGTGGCCGGGCACAGTTAGTTTATAATAATAACATGTATTAATTATTTTCTGTATTCGTTTTATTGTTGTTATTATGTTATGTGTCAGTTTGATATTGTTCTTGTAAATAATGTTTTATTTGTCCAGTTTTGAGTACCTACATAATATGTAGGTACTATTATTTTTAATTTGTTCTATTGTATTGTGTGCTATCTGTGTGGACCAATGGCCATGCCAGGGTCCAAATAAATTAAAAAATCATGATCGGCAATGAATGAATGAAATAATAAATTTTTACAAGCTTTCTAATTACTAAGAATGTCAAGAAAAAGCCGCCGGACTCCTGTGAGTTTATTGTCACTAAAGAAATTACACCTTTAACTTAGCTGCCATCGATTTGTTGCCACTTTCAGTATTTCTGCTGTGCATTTAACTATTTCCCTATATTTAGTGGTAGTGGTCGCGGCTTCGTGTGCGAAGTCGTTAGAGTATATGTGGTTAGCTCGATTCCCATGGGAATATAACTCCCATGTATTATATTATAATTTATGTGGATAAAAAGTACCCCAAAAGTTAACCCGGCACGTAAGTTCAAACTATGCCAAATTTCGTTAAAATTCATCCACTGGTTATTGCGTGATGCGCGTTCAAACAGACAGACAAAAATTTAAAACACTGTAGTTTCGAGCTCAGAATCATTCTTACTATACACTGCAGCGATTTTTTTCAAAAAATATTTTTTTTATATGTTAGGTGGCAAACGCGTAGTGATTACCATCGCTCATGGACGCCTGCCAGGAGGATTAGGGAAGCGCTGCCTACCCCTCAAATGTCTATTTACAGCTCTCATATATATATTAATATTATTATTTTACAAAAATGCCGGAAGGGGAGGGGGATTTTCAGGTTTATTTTTTATATATCACACTCATTAGCACCCTTAATACGCACGTAATAAGGGCCATTGTGGAGCAATATTGGATTTTAATATGTAGTTTACAGTTCTAAGAAGAAGCCACATTGAAGATTGTTTAATTAACAATCATAAAAGTGGAGATTTCCGAGATATTATCA
The DNA here is from genome assembly GCA_914767545.1 of Sesia apiformis. Classification (NCBI taxonomy): domain Eukaryota; kingdom Metazoa; phylum Arthropoda; class Insecta; order Lepidoptera; family Sesiidae; genus Sesia; species Sesia apiformis. The sequence goes on from OU611971.1 coordinate 10,348,999, forward strand.
TCCATATTTTTTTTTAAAAATCAACTGGAAACTGGTTCAAAGGCCTTAGAAATAAGGTTTATTTGCCAGAGACAAAGACTCAATGACGTGGATTTAGGGAGATTTCAAAGAAATCTACACGGTAATAACGGTTACAAGAATTTTTAGGCTATAGAATAGTACCGCCCCAACAGGCTCGCAGCGCGCCTCACTGCAAATCTGCGACAATGCACATTACAGATAGGGCTGCCATCCCCCGGGTTTGGAGGATGCTTGTCCGGGCTACGGGTTAACATCGTAGATCTCCGGGCGGCACGGCTGTGACGTTGAACATTCAAAAATCTCAGAATATATAAAAATATGATTTGTAAACCGGCTCTAGTAAACATAGCTCAATATCCACTAAGATAGATTACTTTCGAGATTATTGTTGTGACAAATGCAAATTTAAAGCGTCGCTGTGTGCATCAAAGACAGTATAAGTTTATCTTGTGGTAATTTAGTACTAACTAAAGTAATAGCTTTGTTCGCGGTAAGGATTCAGAACTAATTCGGAACTAGTACTGAACTAATTTGGAATTGTAGTAGAGCGCATGCTCGGTTATAGACCGATTCGTGATTTTTATTTCCGCGAACGATTTCGGAACCAAACTGCGTACGATCTACTGTCATCGGCAGTGTTACCAACTCTCAAAAATATTTATCCCTAAAGCTTAAGTCAAAAACCCCCAAAATCGCCCCAATTACTTAGAAATCACTCTAAAAAAATATATAATAAAAGAAAAAATATAAATTACAAAAATGCAATGAAATTTCTTTACCTTTTAAATCTGGATCTGTTTCCCAAATCTACGTGTACTTCTGACTGTACATTTTATTATTTTTAGTGTCTTTAGGCATCATTAACAAATTGCTTGTCAGCACAGCAGTACAACAACAAAATCGAATTAAACAAGTAAACAATAATCAACGTACATATGTATAGGCACATAGGCCTATACATAGGCACAATAACCACCAGTCACCACAGAGTAGTTGTAATATATTTGTACTAGATGTCGTTAAGTCGCTAGTTCAACAAATAAATATGATTAGCTATTATAGTTTGGATTGTCCCAGGGCCTATACTTTCACATAATATATGAAAAATATATATTCAAAAAAATATATGAAGAGTCAAAAAATCCCTAAAAATATAAAACCCCTAAAAAAACCCATCCCACTTATTTACCCCCTAAATTTGGGGGGAAAACCCCTAAGTTGGCAAGTATTTAAGTGGACCCACCAAAACACATTACTCTTATTAGAGTATTATATAAACTTTATATAAACAACAAACAAAACTAAACATATTTTATTTAACCCTTAATAAATTAATAAAATTTATATTTTATTTAACTATTTAACCAGTTTATTAGTTCCTAACCAACTGAATATAGCCGCAGCATGTATGTCAAATGTCGTTAGGTAAAAACTGCGCATGTCTGGAACTACGGATTCTTGCCAAAGTTATAGAACTGATAGAACTGATTATGAACCGATCCTGAATCGAGTTCGACGGTTCCGCGAACACAGAACTGTAACTAGAAATTCTGAACTGTGTGTTCCGCGAACGGCATTATTTTAACTGCGCATGCGTATAGTTCCGAATCAGTTCTGAATCCTTACCGCGAACGAAGCTATTAACTTTAAATTTAAAATGTACTATTTTCTGTTTCTTGTCCCATTTTTTTTAATCTCCGGGTTTAGAGTATTCTGAAGGTGGCAGCCCTAATTACAGACGTTGCGAGCCGCACCTCAACGCAATAATATAAGTTAGTTAGCTGTTGACATGTCGTTTTCATGTCAATTCTTCATGTCGTCACAAAGTGAATAACTCTCGAATTGCGTCCTTTAAATACTCCCGTTCAACGCACATTGAGGCGGGCCGCGTCGCAGCTGCGCATAAATATGGCTGGCAAGCGATTCGGCAGTACGCTGCGCTGCGCTGCGATGCGGCCCGCCTGAAATTTGAGGTGGTTTATACAAAATGTATGATAACGATTGAGGAGGATCTTTGCAATGATATGCGTTACGATGCGGTTCCCCGTAATGAGCGGAAGCAGGATGACGACAGTAGCGTCATGTCCATACAATATACAAGTTGGTAGGGGGAGAGTGCACGCTGCATTCCCAGATCCACTGGGCGCACTCGACTGGCCACGTTACCCCTCTCTCACAGAATACTACTTTGAAATGTACTGCATTTCCTACCTTATCGTATCGTATGTCCTTAATGTATGTACGTCTTTCTGTGGTGAGTTAGATATGCCAGAGCCCATTCCCATCCCATCCTATCCCTCCCTGTTTTCTCAATCCATTCTCTAATTTGCAAAGGTAGGCAGCGCATCCGGGGACGGGCCAACGTTTATCATTCCGGAGACTGATGTTGGTATGTATCGCGGATTTCTATAGACGACAGTATCCATTTTCCATCAGGTGGACTGTTTTTTTCCGCCTTTTTCTATAAAAAAAATGTATTTCTCTGTTTTTTCCCTGAATTCTGGCAATAGGGCAACTATTTTTAATATGCTACAGATATCTACCATGAGCATGTTCTACGCTTTGAATCTTTTGATTTGTTGCTTGTTGACCCTCTAAAAATAAAAAATAGCGTCGCTATAACGCCGTAAAAAAGGAGCTCAGATTGCAAATTCAACAATTCTTATTTAAAACACGGAAAAACTATAATTTAATGCGAATCAGAAGAAAAAGTCGATTAATTTCGAAGGAGGACACGGGAAATACGAAACTTTGATTTTCTCGAATTATTATAGCTTGAAGTGTAACTGTCGCATTCTCGCAAAGAAGTTGCATCGCCCACTGCCGAGACACAAACAAATTGTAAAAATACCAATTTTTGTAATCCGTTTCCGCTCATCCTCCATTTAAGGGCGCTATCACAAGCTATGAGGAACTACACCAATTCTAACAGAGAGTGGACTCGCCAACTCGATTAGCCAGCGTGCCGTTTTGATGCCACACATCCCTCGTACGCAACCTGTACGAGGAGACTTGTCCAGCATTGGACGGTAGCAGCATTGGTAGCTTGTTACGGTATCTATTGTCAATTGTTTTCAAGACTATTTTTAGTAAAAGTAGAAAACAATCCGAACGACAAATTATTTTAACCGTGACATACCACTTAACTACTCAGTTAAGGCGTCGCTCATTAACTAAGGTAGTGAAAGTTAGTTGTTCAACACTTTTGTTTTCGTTAACTTTTTTGGAAAGTTTTTGTATTGTATATAGATACATCTGTGTCGAAATAGTTCGACACAGAAAACGGATTGAAAGGTTGAAAGGCCCTTTCAAATACGCCAAATATGTAGTAAAGCAGAAAAAAAAACAATGTCGGAAGGACCTGAAGTTTTCTGTGCGTTTAGAAAAAAAATGAATGTACGTTTTTTTTTTATTTTTTTTTGCCATGTTTGTACTTTTTGTCCCACTGTAAGGCACAGGCCTCCTCTAGTAAATCACTTGGGGGTTTTCACCACGTAATCCACCACGCTGGCCCCGTACGGATTAGTGGATCACATATTCCAGAGTTCTGTTTTATTACTGGAGCATGCGGGTTTCCTCACAATGTTTTCCTTCACCTCCGAGCTAGTGAAAATTTTAAAAAATCCGTACTTTGCGGTACGGGCTTAGATCAAATCAAAAGGAGGAAGATATGTTACTCACTTACCGCACGTGGTCATACAAAACCGAGTTCAATGGACCTGCTTCATTTAGTCACCGATAGAACAGCGACTTGCTTGTACGTGATACACTCACACGGTGAACACAGTTTTGTAGTGGAAAACACATTTAAAAATGCTTTCCTGTGCATTTATTCAATGCACAAAGCACCCAAAGAGCAAAAACAAGATACATGGAATCACCTTTCACGCGTAAGTATCGTAGTAGTTATCGATCGAGTATCGATACCCTTAGCTAGGTTATTACCGCCCTGCAAAGTTTTCACCATCATAATTTTGGAACTTAACTGAGAGATAAATTTAAACTACTTGTCTAACCAATTTTGTTTAAATCCGTTAAGAAATGCGTCCTACGTAATCCCTAAAGTCCACGCTAAGTGGAATCAAGTAAGAAGTATAATGGTATATTTTATTTATTCATTCATTCGGTAAACAGAGATCCATACAAATGTACTTTATAACTGGGGTGGATTTAGTAATTTTAATTAACTGTTCCATAACAGGACAGTTAAATTTCTCTGAAATCATCTTCAGGATGCTGTTGTAGCAGCTCCTGGTTCTGCTCAATAGTGAGGCGGTCTTCTTCCGTAGGAGGTCCTCAAAGCCATCCAAAGTATAAAAGAGAGGTTTCTCGTTACACCTATACCTATTGCCTATTCCATTTCTTCATCTTTAACTTCATCCCATAGCCGTCTTCTCCAAGGAGGAATGGGGCCGTAAGTATAAATGTAAGGGTAAGGGGGCCGTTAATATAAATATCCATTCTGCATTTTTTCCAACCCATTTTCCAAATCTCCAAAGGTAGACAGCGCATCAGGGGAAGTGCCAACGTTTGTCATTCTGGACAGATGTCAGCAATGATCTACCACTTTCTTACCAATAAGGATTTGAATTCACGACCTTACGAATGATAATCAATAATAGATAGCCGTAGGCGATCACCGTTCAGTTCACATCAGATCAAATTTTGTAATAAGTAACATACGTTCGCGGTTTAGATTCCAATATGTGATACGGTAACTTCTTTTTGTTACTTGGAGAGTGCCTTATCAGCACCGTGAAATATTAAAAGGTTAATGTGCATTAACTTGATTTATTTTGAAAGTAGAAGACTGCAAGGGTAAAACGTGAGGTCAACTATATTCGTATTGTTAAAAAAAATGTGAGAAATCTATTGTATGCCTTTTTTGGGTAAATAAATTAGTATGAAAAAAAAATGGTTTTCTGACAGACATTCGAATTGTTAAGATTTATTTCGGAAAAAACAATCAAAATATTTTTATTGAAAAAGATTATTTCAGTCTGCTAGTAACGGATATCTTTCATAGTTTTTTTTTTATAGAAAAATGCGGCAGACGAGTATACAATCCACCTGATGGTAAGTGGATACTGTCGTTCATAGACATCCGCGATGCATGTCACCATCAGTCCAGAATGACAAACGTTGGCACGCCCCTTGCATGCGCTGCCAACCTTTGCAGATTAAGGAATGGATTGGGAGAAAGAGTTGGGATAGGATGGGATGGGAATGGGCTCTGGCATATCTCACTCACTACAAAAACACGTACGTACATTGGGGAAATACGATAGAGTAGGAAATACACTATATTTCAAGATAGTCTTCTGTGAGAGAGGGGTAACGTGGTCAGCCGAGTCAGCCCAGCATCTGTGGGAATGCACCATGCACTCGCCCCATACTATTTTATTTATTTTAGGATAACTTTTATATAATGATTAGTTTTGATATACTCAATTCCATTATGAATTAACATCGATTTCTAGTTTTTTTAATCTAATGTAATTTAATTTTAATCTAATCTAATGTTTAATTTCGTCTAATATTATATGTAGGTATAATATTTCACAGAAGCTTACCGTAAAATGTACAAAATTTCCCATCTCTGTCTTATTCCCTCCAAAGTTTCGGCAGTGAGTGAAAAGTACGAGAGCCCATCTCATCCATTACCATGGAGGGAGGAGAAGGAGATACGATATATATCTCCTCCTATACCCATCTGTCGCTATTAAAATATGCACATGGAAAATATTACAAGAGAAATTAGAAATTTTGGAAGTTCGAAAAACAACATTTTATTTCCGAAAATATTTGTCATAATGTGTAAAAACCTTAAGGAATTTTTTCTACTATGATGATGGTAAAAATAATTTTATCATTAATAGACAATAGTGGAGGCCAAATGAGATCATTTTTGGCGTCATTTATCATTATTTCGATTTCATACATCAATCAATTTGTCTGACTGTGCGTAGCCTTGATTAGTTCTGTGACGCCCACTAAGATGTTTGCGTTTTGTTATTTTTTTATTATTTTGATATTGATATTTGATTTGTTTAATTATCTTTACATAAAAAAATACCGGTAGGCGTCTGTATGTTCGTTGGGTTAAGTCCAAGTAAGGCCTGGAAACCGATTAAATTTTCAAACAGATTTCAGCTTGAAAATTGAACCGCTTGTAGGTAGATTGATGGGAAGAGGGTGCACGCTGCAATCCCACAGCCGCTGGGTGCACTCGACCTGTCACGTTACCTCGCCCTCACAGAGAAATAACGTCAAAATGCACTGCATTTCCCACTTTATTTATATAAAGCTTTCCGGTGTGTCAAAGGCGTATTTTTTAATTTTTACTTTCTATTGTATTAAGTAGTACTACATGTTTTGATATGTCAGTTTAAATTGAACATAGTACGTTTGTTGTCTCTCTTGTTCTCATTTAGTTGACATATTTGGGTTGACGTGATTGTCGCATGCGCACTTCGATATAGTAGGTGTCTATAAATCTAAAATCTATAATGTACTTTCAATTATACAGACAACTTTGTCTGCATGAGTATCTATGTTTTTATATATCTATTTAACGATTGTAGGGTTTAGAAAGAGCAATGATAAAAATGAGGTCCTGAGTTTGAATCCCGTCTCGTACTTTCGTTTCTACTCCGGTCACCGTCACCAGCTGTTTTATAATCCACTGTTGGACATGGGCCTTCTCAAGCACATTATCTTGTGCATTGTCACCACACTTGGTAAGCTCTCTTATCCTTTAGTCGCCTTCTGCAACACGCACGGGAGGAGATGGCAAAGTGATGCTATTCTAAGGCCAGCCGACATCGGCCGGATTTATAATAGCAGAACAAAAGAAAATAAGGCCAAAATGGCCTCCAAAACCCCCCTGGGCAACTCCTTATGCTTTACAAAGTTCAGGTGAGGCCCCATATGGAGTACTGCTCTCATCTCTGGGCCGGCGCACCGAAATACCAATTGGACCCATTTGACTCCATCCAACGACGTGCTGTTCGTATTGTCAACGATCCCACTCTCACGGGCGGTTTAGCATCCCTCAGCATTCGGAGAGACGTTGCGTCTCTCTGTGTGCTCTACCGCCTGTACAATGGGGAATGCTCTGAAGAATTGTTTAATATAATTCCCACCTCGGGTTTCTACAACCGCACCTTCCGTCACAGAAGTGCGGTCCATCCGAATTTCCTCGATACGGAGGTGTCGCGCACTGTTCGGTCCAAAATTATTTTACACCGCGAACCCGTACGCTGTGGAACGAACTGCCTCAAGAGGTCTTTCCATTAAGCTACGATATGGGGTTCTTCAAGAGAGCTGTGAATAGGATTTTGCAAGGTCGGCGGCGCGCCCGCATACCCCCTGGTGTTGCAGGTGTCCATGGGCGGCGGTAACACTTACCATCACGTGGGACCGCTTGCTCGTCCACCCACTACTCTATAAAAAAAAAATGGGATTTTAAGGCCATACATCCGTCACGCACATGACAATGTGCATGAGAGGGTGCATGAGAGGTGCATGAGAATGTGCGAGAGATGGGCCGGTTACTGTATCATGTTATATGACCTGGACTATTATTATTTCAATATTCATATATTACTAGCTGTGTTCGCGAAACTTTAATTTTTTTTTTTAAATCTAAATTGGGATATCGTTTCTTGCCGTCAGGCGATTTCGACGAAACAAAGCCTATTCGAAGCGCCAAGCTAAGCTTAATTAACCTGTAGAAACCCCAAGAAAATCCGATACGTAGTTTTGGAGATTATCGTGTTCGAACAGATAAACAGACAGACAACAATTTTCAAAATCATTTTTTTGTATTCTGATACTCTTCCTTCATCGCCGCCAATCAGTTTTTGGTAAATATATTCAAAGGTAAATACAGTTTTATTATATGTATAGTACAAGATATACGACACAATAAGATACAAGAAATCAATCTGTCAAATCAAAAATATCTTAAAAAAGATCATAGGGCTTAGAAGTCAAAAAATCAGATAAAGTCTGCATTAGCAACTGTCTTAATCACGTCATTATCACAGTAACATTATTACCACCACGCATGACAGAAGATAAAATAGATTTAACGTAATTTTATTTTTTTCTCTGATTGTCGAATATAAAAATCAATTCTTTTGCTCTACCGTCCCTAGTGGGCTAATTCGCGCTTGACTGATCAAAATTCAATTTCAATATCGAACCCATTGACATGTAACGTATGCAACACAAAACACCGTTAGACGCAAACAAAAGCAAAAAATTCCATAGAAAGTCGTAACAATAGAGATTCTTATCGCCGGCTGAAAATGTCATGAGCCGAATTTGTCAAGCCGGAACAACGAGATGAATCGAGATGCAAGGGTGTATGGCCCAAGACATTAGTGTCAAGCGGACAGTTTTTAGGAGCGGAAAGTATAATTTCTTCTGTTGTCAGTTCATTTTGACATGATAGTGTTTTTTTGTAGAATAGATGGCAGACGAGCGGGCGGGCTGGTTGCAAAGGAGGTTAGCCGCAAGTGCGTATGAACTCTTAAAATAATTACGTCACGGGCAACATTTTCGTGGCATTCCCTTTTAAGGGCACGAAATTTATAGAAAAAATTGAAACGTACAATCGAGCGGTTTACTTTTAATATTTGTATAAACGTTTTTGACACTTTGAAACTTTCCTTTCACATTACCCCAGACTTTCTATGTGGACGTAGAAAATTATATTATTTTTTTGTTTGGAATTTCCGGTCATCGGAAAATTCCGCGCCCCTGCAAGGGCACCTTATGTCGCGCCCCGCTGACGCCCGCACTGCTCCCAATTCTTGCGGAAGAATTTAGGACCGTGATGTGTACCACGGCTATGATATAATTTTGGCGAGTAACACGCATACCCATGCTTGTTACTCCATGCAAAAGCGTGTTACTGGCATTTTAATTCAGATTTTGCAGTCAGAAGCATGAGTTTTAATAGCACGCCAATAGATCGCAAGCCGTTTGATTTCTCGTGCGCGTTTATCCCCCGCGGAGAGGCGGGGAGGGAAACTACGAACTTACGAGCGTCCATTTTGTGGTTTTCAACTGGCACTCACGAAACGTTTGTAGTAACTGTCACGCTCCTTACTGCCATGTGTATTGAGTCGTCATCACTTGTCAGTTATTAGTATGCCAGGTACTTCCGCCTGGCATGTTTTTTTTACTGGCATGTGTATCACGGCCTTAACGATAAGTCACTTACCGTTCGTCTGTAAGTTATTCACAAAAAGTGTCAAGCGCGAACCGTTATGATGTAATACACACCAGACAATGAACAATGTCACGCTAGTTGCTCCAGCAATGGACCGGCATCGGTGTACATTTACAGTTAACTTGCGTCATAACTAATGTATTTTGCATGTTATTTCTGAAAATCACTAGATTTAAAAAACCGTTGCTGTTTTGTTTTGAATTCTTAAACCAACTTCGTTTTTACAAACGTTTGTGTTACGATATAGTTAAGAAATTATATTATAGAAAGATGAACGGGAATTGTTAAAGCCTGCTCCTCAATTTATCCCCCATTGGGGTTGGAAATTATCGTATTGTCCTTTCGCAATCTCCTCTTGTCAAATCCTGTTTCAAATCCTGAGTACGTTAGGACTTAGGGTTATGAATTTAAAATGCTGCCAAACAGTTTCGGCCATTACATAAATCCCACTGCCCTTACACAAATCCCACTGCCATTACACAAATTCCACTGTCGTTAGAATATTAATGGATGAGGTAATGACTAATTATCATAATACCTTTATGAACTTTCGCGTTTCATACAGATTTTATATTGTTAATCGGGTCTGAACGTGTATAACAAAGGTATTTGTTTATCTTTTATTTCTCCTCGACGTTTCGGCACGGGTTAAATCAACAGTGGTCAAGAGTTCACTGAAAAGGCGGGTAGTCCAGGATGGGAGCTGCGAGCAGTTTCATCAACTACCCACATTTGATCTTCACATTCGGAAAGGCTGCGATACCCTACACTAACAACGTCCGCGGACGTTAAATCGCAAGATTTAAATTTGTTAACCACTCGATTGCACGTCGACGACAGTTTATATCCATCTTCCCGATTGAAATTTTTATATTTCAATCGTGACCACGGCTGGTTTAACTCGTGGCGAAAAGTCGGGTAGAAATGAAAGATAAACAATATAGAATGATTAATTAATGTCAAATATTAAATAATAATATAATTGTGTAGTTACATAACTTTTTTTTATCCACGAAGGCGGCAGACGAGCATACAGTCCGCCTGATGGTAAGTGGATACTGTCGCTCATAGACATCCGCGATACATGCCAACATTAGTCCAGAATAACAAACGTTGGCACGAACTCAGATGCGCTGCCTACCTGTGGAGATATAGAAATGGATTTGGAGAAAGGGTTGGGAAAATGGGAAGGGATAGGATAGGAATGGGCTCTGGCACATCTCACTCAATACCGAAACACGTACTTACATTAGGGAAATATGGTAAAGTGGGAAATGCAGTACATTTCAAGGTAGTCTTCTGTGATAGAGGAGTAACGTGGCCAGTCGAGCGCGCCCAGCGGCAGTTGGATTACACAGCGTGCACTCTTCTCCTCCCTAGGTACATAACTAAACCACATATAAAATATATCTTAATAAAATGTAATTATTGGTCGTAAAACTATGTAAAATGTATTCTTATCACTAATCCTACTAACGGAAACAATCAAAGACAAATTTAGCACGATGAAGATATTAATGAAAATATGGTGGAATATTTAGATGCAAAATACAAAAATGTTATTTTTTTTTTATAGACTAGTGGGCGGACGAGCAAGTGGTCCCACGTGATGGTAAGTGTTACCGCCGCCCATGGACACCTGCAACACCAGGGGTATGCGGCCGCGCCGCCTACCTTGCAAAATCCTATTTACAGCTCTCTTGAAGAACCCCATATCGTAGCTTAATGGAAAGACCTCTTGAGGCAGTTCGTTCCACAGCCTACGGGTTCGCGGTGTAAAATAATTTTTGGACCGAACAGTGCGCGACACCTCCGTATCGAGGAAATGCGGATGGACTGCACTTCTGTGACGAGAGGTGCGGTTGTAGAACCCGAGGTGGGAATTATATTAAACAATTCTTCAGAGCATTCCCCATTGTACAGGCGGTAGAACACACAGAGAGACGCAATGTCTCTCCGAATGCTGAGGGATTCTAAACCGCCTGTGAGAGTGGGATCGCCGACGACTGTTTGATCTGTTTGTCTGTTTGTGCAGACATTAAACTATCCATAACTTCTGAACAGATTACCAGGTATGTACGATATGGTAGGTAATTATGTGGTAGGTAGGTAGTAAAATGTAATATAGGTAATTTATTATATCCAGTTGTTTGTATGTGTACAAAAACAACGGGATTATCGATCATTACTCATTATCGAGCATCACGGAAGACTCAACACTAATTATCGTACCGCAAACATATTTCAAATAGTCATTTAAACACACTATGGTACCTGTAAAACTCTAATAGTCCCGGTAAATTATCTGCAATTATCCTGTCCTATGAAATTGATAGGCTACAAGTTCGAATCCCGGTCCGTTAGGAAATTACGAAGATGCCCCGCGTTTCAGTCGTCTATCAATAGGATGTATTTCAATTAGTTTGATAATGGTCGGTGTACACTATGGTGGATTCTTCACATTGAAAGTAGGAGAGGTCATTTATACAATAAAGAGTTTTATCCATCTATCTATCTATCTGCTCGATCCACATGGGGACAAGGTCCACTAATTAAATCGTATGTAGGCTATCGCAAAAGTGGTTATATTAGAATTTATCTCCTCATGTTTTCTATAGGTCAAGTGGAAAAAATTAGTACTTCCACACATCTGGACACAGTGTAAACATAGATATAAAATTTTATCGACAGTCGATAAGGCATTTTAGGTTATCATGTGACACAATTCCAGGTAATAGTGGTGTTATCTGAAATTGACGTCGATTAAATTTAATCTTGTAAAAGAAATGTCAAACGCAAAAGCTGGAAACATGGAGTTGATAATAGTTTATGCTTATTGCGTGATAAGAAATAATTAAAATACGGTCTTGTACCTAGGTGTTTATAAGACCAAATCGAGCGAGAATTTGTTTTAAATCGAGTTTTTAAAATAAATTTGTATGTATGTATGAAGCATTTGTATGTTAACTTCGACTTTATGTTAAACATTCTTAGTAATTAAAAATTGTTTATTTCAGTTATTCAAAAAGTGTTTGTTTTGTTGATCACGATTATGTGCCCATTTAATATTTTTTGCAGCTCGTTTCAATTCAAGCAAGCTGTTTATAAACAGCTACGAGTAAATTACAATTTTGTGGGCCGACGACTTAAGAAAATTAGCGGGTGGTGTTGGATGAGAACAGCCGAGGATCGTGGGTAGTGGCGATCTTTGGGAGAGGCCTATATCCAACAGCGGAGAGACATAGGCTGATGGTACGGTAGAACTAATACTTATTCTAAAACGTTCAATTAAAATCGACAGCGCCGTCTCTCGAGGGCAAACGTGACAAAATTGTCGTAGAGTGAAATGATTTTTGCGACAAAAACTCATCGGTTTACAATTAACGAGAGCGCGACTTGAACACGTATCGCTTGACATAGTTTTGTGGTCGAGTGCGAGAAATGGCTAACTCATATTTTTTTATAAATGTAATAAATAAATAAATTCTTTATTTGTCATACTGGTGCATAAAAAAATAGTGATATAGATTAAATACATATATACTGTAGCATCGATTCTATAAGATTGTAGGTTTTCTTTCATAACTTATTTATTTATTAACGATCATCAACAGAGGATACATCATATAAATGAAAGAGTTACACTCTACTTATAGGCGACGACAACAATACTTAAAAGGACACAAAGCCAAAAAAGACTTGCAATTGAAATTAAAATAATAAAACAAAATTGAAATTGAAGTTTTTAAAATTGACACTTATTATTTATTTTTAGTAGGTATCTACAATATATCTTTTTGCAGGTATTTATATCTCTTAATAGGTATCTATATCTTTTATTTTATGCGCAGTTGCGCAAAACAAATACACTCATTGTTACTACCAGGCGCGACGCGGTGTGCTAGCTAGGCGCCCCATTAATACCCTGTGATGAGTGCGACGAACGTTTTAGATAGAACAACAAAATTTTACGTTTGATTTATTCCTTAAAATAATTTTATTTTTCGATAGACGGGTTTTATTTATAGATATATGAATGTAATAGACAAAAACTTCAGAAATTAATGATAATTGTTAACACGAGCGCGACTTAAACACGTACCGCTTGACATAGTTTCGGGGTTAAGTGCAAAAGTCCGCTATCTGAGAGTTTTTAAAAACATTTAAAATTAATTTTCGTTTTTTTTGCTTCAGTTTTTTGTGTTGCGATTTGGAAAAAAAAAATGGGAAAAAAATTAGGAAAGCGGAGCTTTTTGATTAATTAATAAATATATCTCATATATAAATCTGTTTATTCAACTTTTCTTTGTCTTTTGGCGTAGAACAAACTGACAGTAGTGAAATACTAATGTATTATGATGTAATGACTCCAAAAATGGTCTCTTTCTACATTAATACGCCGCACTGTCTGATCAAATAACTATCTTACCCAAAAGAGGCAATAAATTCATAGATCTCATCATTAAATTATACCCATACAGTAAGAAAGAAATAAAAAAGAAGACTAGAAAATATTTCCGGCTCGACCTGAAACCTAGATACGACGAAAAACTATTACACACATATTCTAAGAGACCAAAATTCAACTCATCGATTTTAATATTTATATATCTACGTCAGTATGGTTCTTGACCTTAGTAAACCGCAAGCATTATCTAGCATCAGTTGAATGACATCATAACGAAATCATCGATGTAGGAAATCCTACAGATGATTTGCTTGACCCTAATTAGGTAATGGTATGAATCGTGTTTGGATGATACTCAATTTTTTGCTTATGCATTTTGATACTTACGGATTTTATTTATAGAACGATGGCAGACGAGCGGGCGAGCTACATGATGGTAAGTGGTCACCGCCGCCCATGGACACCTGCAACACCAGGGGGCTTGCGGATACGCTGCCGACCTTGCAGAATCCTGTACACGGCTCTCTAAAAGAGCCCCATATGGTAGCGTAGGTTATAGAAAAACCTCCGCTGGCAGTTAATTCCACAACTTTCGGGTTCGCGCTTTAAAGTATCTTTTTGAGCGCACTGTACGCAGCGACTCTATGTCAAGGAAGTGGGGATGAACCGCATGACGATGACGAGCAGTGCGATGGTAAAAACTCGAAGTTGGCATCAACAGTTCTTCAGAACATTCCCCATTATATAGACGGTAGAAAAAGAGACGGAACATTACTTCGATTCTTGATGCTGAGCGATTCTAGACCACCTGTGAGAGTGGGATCGTCGACAGTTCGGAGAGCACGTTAAGAAAATGGAGAAGAATTGCTCATTACAGACAGTTGTGAATAAATCGAAGACATATATCTAAATACTCTAATTCAAGACGTAGATGAAGTACCGTACATGACATACAAGACTTGAAAAGATTGTGGATATATTAGTCAGGTTCGATTTTAGTCCAAACAGAAACACAGATAGGGAGTACAGATGATTATCTATTAATGAGTATAGACAACTTACAGAAGGCTGGACACTCGACTTGGATTAATGAACTCCTTTTGATGTCAAAGAATAAGATGAATATAGACAGTATATTATAGACAGTGGCAGTGGGTAGAGCATACCTGTCACAAGACTGATAACAGATGGATTAATCGAGTTCTCAAATGGAGAGCAAGTACCTGAAAACGTAGCGTGGAGTGCCGTCCGTCCTGATGGAATGGTGGATGAGAAAAGCGGTAGATCCTCTCTGGCTAGGTAGTAATGACTGACATCCTCTCTTTCAATAGAACTTCTTGTGTACTATCTGGCCACAACTACAAAATACATGAACTATCCAGATTCTCAAGAAAAATTTGTCTCAACAAAGGGTTTTTCTGACCCAGAATCGACACAGTACCTTTCTTACGAGTAGGTATATCCATAGACTCACTGCTATCTGGTCTTTTGCACCTTTGCAAATCAGTCTCTTTATGTCTTTCAGTTTAAAGGAAGTGTTTAATATTCTGATTGTAATGGTCGAGATTTGTCTCATTCTTAACAATAGAAACACCATTGTTAATCGATAAACATTGTTATAAAATGATAATCCAATTAAAAGTGTATATTATACATCCCTTTATAAATAGCCTTATAACTTATGTAGACTCTGTACAAATCAAATAAGATAATAATCTTGCTATCTCCAGTTTGAATGTGTATTCTGTTTCTAAATGTAACAGTATATCATTACAATATGCAAAAGACACCTTGACCGATTTGTTACATTGACTTCCTTGTTTCATTCATTGTATATTTACCGTTATTGGACTGTGACTTGATCGTTATTAGGGGAATAAATTATATTATTATAATTATTTATATTTATTTGGTCATAGTATTCACTTATATTTTCATTTTTGTTGCTACTCAATCAACGTAAAAAAGATTTATATTGAAAGCCATGTTACTCAGTTACTAAATCATCTAAATAAATAATTAGGTTAGCTAAACGAACTTTAAATTGTCTTATTTCCTAAGCTTCGTAAAATAATAATTCGAAAAGACTTTTGAAAATAAAAAGGTATTACAGGTAAAATTATTTAGAAACATCAATTTTAAACCTATTACTCATACTGACAGCGTATTAAATCTTATCATCTACGTCTCGCTGATTTCTTCAAATATCATAAAGGCCTTGCTCTATTGGTATGTTTTACAATAATTATCTTTAATATGGCGTCAATAATTTGAAGATAAATTTCACGGCAACCTTGATTTTATATCTAATTAAAATATCGCCATTTTACATTGTAATGTTACTGGATATTATTATTTGTTTTTCACTCTATCGTTAAGGTCTTTTAAGAATATTATTTCTACTCTCAACAACTCCTTTTCTTCAATATTAAATACATATACAGTCTCTACATCGTTAGTTGTCAACAATGTGTGCTAAGTGAATATACCAGGAACTGAAGTTATAATAAACAATTGATGTTTTAATGTCAAGGCATTCCTTATAATTAAAACAATGACTAATAAAAGAGACAATTCAATTAAAATTTCAGCAATGACCTTAATTAAAAATTTTAGGGCTTTAATAAACCAACATGCATTTTTGCAATCAAAATAATTATCAAAATATGAAATTAGAAAACGTCTCAACTGTTGTAAATAACTTCAAGGGCGGTTGTATTTTATTTTAAATGCTGCGCATGTTGGAACTGATAATGATATCTATATCGATAAGGAAGAATTTAAATAAGATAAGAAAGAAAACAGCAAATTTTATATTCGAAACATCAGAGTCATGGAATGTGTCACCAATATATAGAAATTATAGAGATAAAATTTATTGAAATAAAAGAGGTTTATCATTGTGACGTGATGGTAGTTAAGGTGATTTCCATACATATATCTCTTAATTTAAAACTATTCTAGACACATACTATAGCTACTACACTACGTATTGTATTACGAACTTCCTTTCCTTGTAGTCAATTAATGTGACGGAGATGCAATTATGAGTTTGTGTAAAACACTTATCTAACTCATTTTGTAATTACGTTATAAGTAACAGTACATTAAATTAGTTCAATATGCTGGTACATAGATCCTAATCAACATTATAAATCATAGTAAGATTGCCTTGATACTATCTTTGCTATTAGAATCATCTTAATTGAGTTCATTGAACTTGATGCACTTGTGCAAGTAATGAACGAAACATCGTCTAAGTAAATAAAATTATGACATTTTTATCGTCTGATACTCCTTTATTAATATGTACTTCAAAAGTTACACAATTTCAATGATTTAATGACTCCATTAAAGTTATCTAACGATGTAGTTATTGTTATTAAAAGCTGCCATTTTTGTTTCTCGGAGCTACTTGCTTGTTTATGGGAGTTACCTCTTAGCCGAATTTCGGTGGCTAGCTCAAGCTAGCTCATTTAAATAATTCCTAAAAAAGAGTGAACTCGCAACTCAGTGGCCAGCATGACGTTTTATGGCCTTTAATCCCCCCCGTGATAACAAAGGATACACAATATTTTCAACTACATAATGACTCCAATAAATTTCAGTCATCTATAGATATAGTTATTGTTATTGGAATTAGGAGCTCTTTCAATCGCCAGGGTCTAGTGTCACTGCGACCTTTGCTCATCCTGCAAGGCCTACAGTTTTAATAGTGCCGGTTTATTCCGGTGACTTCCCGGCTTTAATAGGTGAGCGCCCATACAGGGCCGTCTTAAGTCTATTCTGCGCCGGGGTGCGGGAGTGTATCCTAAGACAGTCAAACATCCTATTGTGTATCCTATGACAGTCAAATATCCTATTGTGTATCCTATGACAGTCAAATATCCTATTGTGTATCCTATGACAGTCAAATATCCTATTGTGTAATTGTTTACTATAGCGTTATATTTTTTCATTACCTTTAAAAGGTGAGCGCCCGGGGTGCACCGCACCCCTTGCACCCCCTGGTAAAGACGGCCCTGCCGCCCATATATGTATACCTTCTGTACATCAAACGGCCACATTTACAAAGCAGGTGGATTGGTATATCATCCTGTTTTGACAAAAGCCACAGGTTTTGGAATTCTTTAGTCCCAAATTGAATTTAATGTGTTCGTTTAGTTAGTCCGACTCTATAAGTGAACTAGTGACAGTACAAATGTCGTTCCTGCTTAAGCTCAGTAACTCAGAGGATAAATTCCGCCCGTAAAGATGGAGTAGACAATTTTTTAGCCAATGCTCTTGTGTAAATCGCTTGAATTTAAAACTAAAATTAAACTGTAATTATATCGTTTTGGTATATTTGAAAGCATCTACTTGTAAATGATTATGATCTTTAAGATGATTAAACAAAAATTGGATACACCTAGGCAGCTGAAGTTGTGTTGTTGACCTTTTGAGCTCTATTTTTTGTGGTGCAGTTTCAGAATTACTTCGAATTGCAGTCAACGTGTCACTCAATGAAATAGCATTTTACTCAATCTAAAAAACGTTTAGAACATAGTTTTTTTATATAGAAAGAGCCACCTTTTTATATAGAAAGAGGCGAGCAGACAGTTCACCTGATAATAAGTGGATACTGTTATCCATAAATATCCGGTATACATGTCAACATCAGTAAAAAAAGACAAATGTTGCCATAACCCCGTATTGCTCGGAATTATGAAATACCCGCTGAAAATATCTAAGATGAATCATCATAGATCATAAAGATGATAGTTTTATTAGATTTAATTAAACCAAAAATAACCTTGGTTATTTCTAAATGCATCGACTTTAAAAAATGTCTATTATTAACAAACTCACTTTTAAACACAAGTACACATTCGGTATGTATAAATTGAACCGACATTTAACAGAAAGCGTTATCACTATGGTTCTAATAATGGAGTTTTACGTCATTACTCATTATACAATTGGTCGAAAACAATTCGTTAGATCACTGCTTCTTGTTGTTATTTTTATTGTTTCCTTTGTTTAACAACAATGTTTTTTTTTTTATTTCTTTGAACTGTGTTCCATTTAAAATGCTTTTGAAGCCCATTTGTGCAGCTAATCTACCAAAGCAGCGAATTTAACAAGAATTTGATGGTATAATGAACATCTTCCGCAAGACCATTAAACAGTGGATGAGATTACCAAGAGATAGGAAGAGATGGCGTCTGTGTGAGGATCCAGCTTACATCCAGCAGTGGATGACTACAGGTTGAAAAAAGAAAAAGTTAATTAGTGCTTTCCAAATTACTTTAAAAATATAAATGTCGATAATAACTATGCTAGTGCTACAAATAACCTTGTCTTCTTTCCAAATAGTTCTTCATGGAGACCATGGGACAAGAAAATATTTATATCCCTAGGCCGATAGGCCGCAAATGAAGTGAAAGGGCGACATTAAGAGAGTGGTGGGTAGTAACTGCGCCCTAATTGCCCAAAATAGGACCAAGTGAAGAAAGCTGAAGGGGGCCTACACCGGACAACTAATAAGAATACTAAAGAAGAAAGAAATGCCAAATTGTTCGTCAATTTTCTTCAGGAATTCTTATCTAATCAGGCATCTTCAAACCGCACAATCCTTGTATGTACAATTATACAAGATACTATTACTGTTAGAATAGTGCCAGCAAAGGATAAACCGTTATCCAATCTCCAACATGACGCGTACAATTTTTACTAGCAAAGGAGATTATGTCGAGATGAAGATAGTGCTGATGAAGTTTATCTTGGTTGTATAACCTAAGACTTTTACCAGTCTAGTTTTATAGCTCGCACAATTGAGTACAGTGACATGATTATTTATGCTTTATAGATGACAAAATAAAAGTTACAATTCCTTGTATGAATTGATTGAGTTGTGTTCTATCTATACAGGCTTTCTCCTAACACGCTACTAGTTGAACCAAAAGTTCACTCTAAACGTTAATTATTATATCAATATGAACTTGCTTTCTTGTAGAAGGAAGGTGATAAAAGATCAGACAGTCCTCCTGATGGTAAGCAGTTACCGTCGCTCCATATGAAAGGATAACGTCAAAGAAAAATTGGGCCATTTTGGTATCAATATCTGAAATGAGTTATAGAAATACCGAAAAAGACATCGACCAACTCCAAATCCAGTACCAAATCGGGAGGTCCTCCACACTAGGACAATTCTTGGAAAACCCCGATGGAGAGCAACTTTAGTCACTGCTAAGGCCCATCGTGACAAACATTGCCACTTACTCCTATGATTCAACCTCTATTGAAGATATTTTTGTGACGAAGAAACGGTTTTTAAAATGTAATCAAATAAGAAAATATGTTCTTCTTCACGTTGATATTCACGTGACTACTATTTTGACAATGTTAAGTGAAAATTAATGTCTATCAAGCGTTTTATCCGTCGAAGTAAATTAGGAGTCGCTCAGTAAAGTGATAGTAGGTTTACTGAGGGCAAGATTTGATCTCCTTGGAAGCACACGAAAAATGCAGTCTTATGTTTTTATTTGATTATCACAAACATTACGCAGAAACATTAATTACACTTTGAAGTTTAATTAATGAACTGTCACTGTTAATTCTCAAAACCCACAATATATATTTTTTATAGTAATCAAATGAAAACTCGATCATCACCTCTCGAGTTCGCACCAAAAACCAGACACATGACAATGTCAATCTATTTTATGAATTAAACAAGTCATATATAAGAGATTTTATTGTTGGTATGTAGTTACTACTTTTGGTTAAACAATTTTATTTCATTGATTCAAGATTATGGTTAAGTGGAAACATACTCTAACATCTGATTTAAAATTATATATTATTTTTTTATGATGTCACTAATATTTTCAATAACAACATTAATAATGTAAATCCAAAAGTAGTGTTTGGTATAGCGTCACCAAATGCATTAAGCTATAAAGCGCCAAGGCTAAGTATTGAATTCTGAAGTAAAAAAATAAGTTCAGCTGAGGCTAGAGCTGTGAGCAAGATAGTTTTAAAAATAAAACTTGACAGCATCTGGTCTATGTGCAAAATAAAACACTACGGACTTTATTACAGTAATAAGATAGGGACAAGGGCATAATCTATTCATATTTTGTCTATTCTAACGATTGAGTATTCATTAATAGTTTCTGTAATCAATCACTGATCAATCAATAGCATAAGATTAACAAATAATACAAGTATTTATTTATTCTTATGCGATTAGTAAAAAAAAGGAAAACTTTCCTAATGTTTGTCTTGTAATTGAATCGTCCTGTAGTGATAATCGCAATCCTCTTTCAGTAAAATAATCATCAATCAATCATCACCAGAATATTTTAATAATTAATTTTAAAATGAGTTAGGTTAAGATTAAAAGGGCAACATTAAAAAAATGTGCAGCGTTTTTCAAGTGCAGAAAACAGGATGCACTTTTTTGTTAATTTTCTAGTTGCGCGGTTTTGCCAGTGCACCGGACAGGTGAAGAGAAAAAAAGCCGAGAGATCAAGTTACTCGGCTGTCTTGCAACTTACTGGATTTATTCCACATTTACTTGCATACGGTACTTTGCGAAACAAGAAAAAAACGATTCTTTGAAGTTCATATTACAGCTTTTAAGAAATATTGAAACGCCTATATTTCTTAATCAAAATGTGCAAAATAAAGGGTAATACTCACGAAGTGACAGCACAATTTCCGGATACAGTTCAAACACACAGCACTGAGCACAAAACTAAAATTACAATACACATGCAAGCACTGTTTGTATAGACTTGTCAATGCATTGCCTTACTTTCTACTCGAACTTTACTAAAAAAACACTTGGAAATTGATGACAACACTGCCCCGTCACCTGTTTTTTGACAACACAAAATGTCTTTTTTACATGTTCGCCCGTAAAAAACGAGTTGTGTATCGTGTTATTTGGTGACGTAAAAAGTTTTTAGTCGATTTGAGCAGACATCCGTCCGCTGCAAACGTCGGTAGGCATCTGACTGAGTGTACTCTGTACTGTGTGCAGCCCTCAGACAGTTGACCTTCGTATAATGAAATGCGACCAAGTGAAGTTGGTCTCGGGGACCGGTTTGCTTTGGGCAAAAGTGGTTATATCGACTTTTTTTCTTTTTCTCGCTCACTCACTTCACTTTGAACGTTTAGATGAGCTTTATCGAGGTTCTTTTTCAAAATGCAATTTGTTATTAAAATAACATTAGGCCTGACTGTTGCCTCCTACATTGTCCAAGTATTACTAAAATTTAACTTTATTTAAGTTAATTAATATTGACATTATTTAAGAAAATGGACCGGCTCTCGTTTTCACGATTTTGAGACTAGTGAAATCTTAAAAACTTGCATATTTTCTTTATTTTGGTGTGGGGCGGCTATAGAATAGCATCACCTCATCTCCTCCCGTGGGTGACGTAAATGGCGACTATATTCAGACAGTACATGATATTCATGTACTGACGAATTAGGAACTGAGGAATACATCTAAAAGAGTGGCCTAGTCAACCCGCTTAGCCAGCTTAGCCAGCATGCACAAAACAATGTGTATGAGAACGTCCATCTCCAGCAGATGATACTGAAAGGGCTAGTTGCTTGCATTGAATTAAAATAAGATTAGGCCAGTGCCACCTGGATTTATCCATTAAAATTTAACTTTATTTTCGTCAAATACCTCAACCTTGTTTGTAAAATAAACATATAGGTTATGTTTTTATATTTACAATTATCATACATCTTTCTTTTATTTTCATTTTATATTACAATTGACGCTGATTTATTTAGACTATTTGATAGGAAACAGATTAGAGAATTATTAAAGTTTTAATACTTTACATATCGCACCCTAATTGTAATAAAGACATAACTAAAAAATGATAAATCTCATTAGGCTATTAGCCCATTGAAAGCAATGGCTAAAATCTACGAAAGAATTCTCCTTTCTCACCTACTGAGTCACATCAATTCAAAAGGCCTACTCATCGATGAACAGTTCGGCTTTAGAGCCAAACAGGTCCAACAGTGTCCAACAGGTGCATTGAATAACGGAACACATCCTCACAGGTCTCAACAAAAAGAAGACCCTTCAAAACCCCAGCTGTCTTCTTCGACGCAGCGAAGACTTTTGAAAAGGTTTGGCACAACGGTTTAATCTATAAACTGTACCAACTGGATTCTCATTCGAGACTACCTTACCAATCGCACCTTCCAATCGATTGGAAGGGGTTCCATTCCCGCCCAATCAGAGTTGGAGTCCTCCAGGGCTCCATTCTAGCACCCAAGCTTTATTTCCTCTACTACACCAATGACATCCCCCACTTCCCGGGAATAGAGCTTGTCCTCTTTGCGGATGACACCGCCCTCTACGCCTCAGAGAGGAACCTACGGCCTGTCTTTCTACGCTTCCAATGCGCAATCACCGTCCTAGGCGAATGGTTTATAAGGTGGGTTTATGTAATTATTATGTGGTTTACATGGGTGGCACTCGTAGCTCTAGGCCCCGTCTCTTCCACTCTCCATATCCCTTTTCGGTCAAACTATCCCTTGGGTTAGAAGGACCAAATATTTCGGAGTCACTCTAGATTCTAGACTATCGACTGACCTTCAGAGAACACATAAAAACTGTCCGAAGCCGAGCTGCCTTTGTACTCGGTCGCATCAACCCTCTCATAGGCAGAAGAAGTAAAATATCGCTTAGTAACATGTACAAAACCTGTGTACGTTCCATAATGCCCTTCGGTAGAGTTGTCTTTGCGCAAACCCCCCCCCCCCCCCAACATAGAGATATGGGAATGGATTTGGAGAGAGGGTTACAGATTCGAAAAAAAATGTATTTGTACCTACAATTCATATTTGTCTCCCATCCTCTCCCTCATCTTGACACCTGCCCCCCCCCCCCCCCCCCCTGGCTCATTGGCTGGAGTTGACTGGCGACGCCCTTGGATATGTTATACAAGCACTGTAGGGCAGGCACGTTACAGTCTAATACAGTCTATGTTCACTAGCTCTCGAATTATTTAGATCGTGTGTGTTTTGAAAATGAAACATTTTTATTTTGTAGTAACTACACTTCCCGGCCGAAAGTAATACACATCGGCCTTTAGAAAGAGACTATATATTGTAGAGTCGTCTCTGTCGTATGCCATTACAACCGATACGAGGCTCTACAAAGCGAGCCGATCATAGTCGATGTGTATTACTTTCGGCCGGGATGCGTACTCAAGTTTCAAATCCCCCTCATTCAACACCCCCTCACCCCACTGAATCAAAAGGCATCTCTTCCAAGAACAGTTCCAAATGAATCAGTTTGTTTTTCGAACTCACTTTTGCTTATTTAATTGGTGAGTAAATCAATTCTGGCCGTCTCTGGAGTCAATGTTAAAAGCAAACCGATTTATTTCTCCTGCCATATTTTCATTAAATTATGGTGGTTCGGATGTCTTACTCTTAAATTTGACTTTGTACTTTTTTGTTTTGGAACGTTCTGTTGGATGTAATTGGGGTGTTTTGTTTAATCTGTACAACAAAGGCAGTTGAAATCGGAAAGTATCGTGTATTAAATCTTATGATAGATTTGATTTTTTTAATCTATCTCACCTTTTGAAGTATTGGGGAATATTTGGGTATGGAGATATATATATACACATATATATGAGGAATTGGGACCTATTGGGGAAATATATCAAAAAAATCACGTCTATAGGCATAAATTATATGTCATTGGATGGGGTTGATAAAGTTCAACAACTATTTAAACCACTTTTTTTAAAACTTCACAGAAGACTACCTTGAAATGTACTGCATCTCTCATTTTACCTACGTGTTTCGGTGGTGAATGAGATATGCCAGAACCCATTCCCATCCCATTCTATCCATCCCCACTTTCTCAATCCTTTCTCGAAATATATTCCTATATCTCCAAAGATAGGCGCAGAGCATCCGGATTTTAACGTGTCAACGTTCGTCTTGACTGATGTTAGCATGTATGGCGGTTGTCTATGGACGACAGTATCTATCGTTGGCGTTTCTAATGGCAAAAGTAGACAGATGATTGATGTTCTTAATCTACTTGAACTATTGCTATGAATAGACAATATATTTAATTTTTTTTTTTAAATTCTAACTGTAGAACAGACGCACGGAAAATCAAATATTAGGTACGTCGGAAAGTTTTTCATTTATCTCAGGGTTAAAATAATAACAAATTAATAGAAAAATTTGTAGTTCATTAAGTAATATAGTTACCATCACGATCTATAACACTGCCATCTAATAGAAAGTAATAGGTAATGCCGTTTAGGTATAAGTGAAAGCTAAAATATTTTTTTTGGTTTTTAGACGAAAAAGTTATTCAAAGATTCTATTAATTCGCTTTCCTAAATTTCCTCTTATTCTGACTGACCATGACTAAATTTTCAGAAGTATCAGACATAAACCCTCTGAGGTTAATTTACCATATCAAGACACGAGCTATACACGATTTTGTTTTCTGTTAATACGAGTATCTAATCAACGTTTAATATACACAGCCTCTCTTGAAGATTTATCAGTGTTGAAAAAAAGGCTTTCATTAGGTATCGGATCATAAATCGTGTCATGAAATGTACATGTGTTACGTCGTAAGACTTTGTTACTTGGAAATCGAAGAGATTTTGTAATTAAAAAAGAAAGGATTACAAAGGTTGCTTGAGGGTTAGTATTATCTGATTCATCATTCTTAGCTTTTTTTTAGACCGCTGCAGGATATAAGCCTCCTCTCTTTCAGGACATTTACCTCTGTCTTGAGCTAGTTGCATCCAGGTCTTGTTTGTAAGGTTGTTTATGTCATCGACCCACTTTTTGTCTACAACTTTTTCCAGCTCTAGGCGGTGGTCTAATGAGTGGTGACTCATTTAGGGTTTTGCTCTATCTACCGTCAGTACATCTGGCTACATGTCCTGCCCACCGCCATTTAAATCTCGTCGCTATCCTGTTTATAATGCTTTCATCCTTATTCTTATTTAGATATTCGGGACTTTATTTATTTAATAATAAATTTAATAGCAGAAGGTCTATTACTGTTATAAAAAAACAATGCGTACATTTTTTATAACGATTTTTCTAAGATTTCCACAGTATTCCTGGTCAGAACCCGCTCATTTGAGAAGAAAACATATATACAATTACGCCTAGCTAACATTTCATTCATATAGCGTATAGCATGTGACACCGGTGCTGGAGGTTAGTACGTTACGTTATGATACGTTATGTGGTGATGATGAGTACGTGATGATCTCGAAATGTGACGTCTAGCATTCTTCGCTTTATGGCCATTTGTGCTTATCTCATTTTATGCACAGCTTCCTTTGTAAGTCCCTGTGTCTGTGAAAAAATCACTACTTACAACGTCCTATTCATTGCAGGGGACGGATCTCCCTAAATCATTGAGGGGTTTTCTGACTACAATCCATGGATACCCTAGTTTTTTTTAATTCCTCGAGCAACATCTCGGGAAAACATCGCGAGGAAAACCGTCTTCCCAATGTTTTCGTAACCGTCAAGCATCGATTTGAGAATACATACTAGATATGTTACACAATCACTCTAGGGCAGCCACATTACAGTCTAACAGTGTTCTATGTTGAGTAGCTCTCGAATTCTTTTCATATGGATTTTGAAAATGGAACATTCTTTGAACACATCTACCGGTTTTAAAATGGTTATCTGGAACATTAAGTTTCATAATGGACTTTTTAATGAACTCCTCACCTGCTTCACCTCAAGAAGTTGCCAACCAGGTTTCTTTGATAAGAACGTATGATGTGTCATCTAGTCTATTACCATATCGATGCCGTCGATCTAATGACAATTTTTTAAAAATCCCCATCAATGGTCCGAGCCGAAGATTTGAATTCACAATCACACAAATGTGAGTCGAATATAGATAACCCTGGCTGGGCTATCACCGCTCAATGTATCCATTAAGTTTTTTCTGTTTATCCATTAGTCATAAATTATATTCAAAGAGTTATTTTAATTGTAGCATTTCCATATACAGCAAATTCTATGGAATACATTATAAATATTGTCTAGATTTTAAAACCGGCGATTAAAAAAAAATAAGAACAGTTGCATATGCGCATCACATCACTGGCTTAGCTATTGTTGAACGGGTTTTAGCAGAAACCGAGACGAATACAACTATCTCTTTCTAACTCGTACTTTACGTATACGTTTCTCACATTCTCACTTCTCGTGAAAAGGAATACGAGGCTATGCCTCTTTTTTAAATTTGAATAAATTTACACTTTTAAAGAAAAGTTTCGAGCTTATAAAAGGTCCTTGAACTCTCCTTTAGTGCCATTTTACATTTTGAGTTATAACGATTTAATTTCAACTTTAATATGTTTACAATAAAAAATATAATGAGGGCACAGTGAAGTTGGTCCTTGTCGTGTGGGTCATTAAGGCGTATTATACTTCTCTGTTTTTGTTCGTTTATTTCTCCTTAACACAGAGGAGTTGTAAATAGGGCTGCCATCTTCAGAATACTCTGAAACCAGGAAATTAAAAAAAAATATGGCAAAAAATGAAACAGGAAATTTAGTAATAATTTTTTAATTGAAAGTTTTAAGTAAGTACTTTTAGTTATAACAAATTAATAAGTTATTATTAAATTACGAATAATAACCAGAGGTCGAATTTAGGTAGTGTGATTTATGTACATGCAACGAAATGTTGATATGAACATGGACATTTCTGGGATTTTCTGAATAATAATCCCGGGAACCGTAATTTATTGCCAACAGTATATTTATTTACTATCTTAAGGTACCGTGATGGTTTTTAGGGTTGTATCGATATGTCAGAGATAAGATAAATAAAACAAAATTATTCAATAGTAATTACTTAATATATTAATGATTTACACACGTTAACATTCAGTTTCAGTTTTTATATTTACAAACATTAACCTACAATTCTATCTAATCTAAATATAGGTAGCATAAAACGCTTTAAACTGAAATCCCGAGATTTGAGGAATATCCATAGTATTCTTTTGCTCTATGATATCATTGCAAGTACCTACTTAAATCACACTACCTAATTCCGACCTCTGATGATAACTTACACAGGATAAACTTATACTGTCTTTGATACAAACAGCGACGCTTTAAGTTGTATCTTTGCATTTGTCACTACAATAACCTTTAAAAGAATCTATATTATTATTAATAATCAAACTTTTCATTATTCTCAGATTTTTGAACGCTCGATGTCATTGTCGCGTCCCCCGGAGATTTACAATGTTAACTCATAGCCCGCACAAGCGTTCTCTAAACCCGCAGACTCAGGGTCAAATCCGGAGGGGTGGCAGCCCTGCCATCCCTCCGAATTTGACTCAGAGTCTGCATGTCACAATTCATGCAATATTACATATTACATGTCTGCATATACATTTACAACTAGGGCTCGTTGTAAATGTATTTTATTAAAGAACTGCATTTCTTCCAGGCGAGGTGATTTTTGTAGCGATATTAATTTAATTGTTTTTCAAATAATTATTAAAATGTATAATTGGTTTTATTACTTGCACATTTATTTCACAGAAATATTTTACACAATTCACTTAACTCCTTGTGTTGTGTATGAGGAATGTACGACCTCACACGCTGCTTGCCGGTTTAAGGCCGAGTCCACAATTCAAGTTTTATGTCCACTCTTTCAGAGGCGGTGTACTTCCTCGGGGCTTTAGTTCTATTTTACTATACCCACGGGAAATGGTGGGTTGGTGATATTTAAAATTCTAATTCTAATAAATTCATTGGTAAAGCGTAGCTCTCTTAGGACACCAGTGCAATAAGCCGTGCACCGAGACCTTAAAGCTCGGGGACCCAATTTTTATACACTAGGATCGTAGTAACCTAACTGCACCACTAGAATCTGAAACATTGTAACAATATCATACCAACATCCAGATATATCACAGTAATAATTCCTGCATATTTTTCAGGACCAATGGACTTTCCTGTAACCTTCTAGGATAAACATGCTGCATAACAGTAAAAAGGGTAACAAAATTGACCAAGTAGACCTGAGATAGCGACAAAAACAAACGTACAGAAAGACAGACAAACTAATGCTTACTCATCCTTAACAGCTAACTTATTGTCTGTTTTTCTTTTAAGTGAAGTAGTCAACTGCGCACTTCTTTGTACTTAGAAAATAGAGGAGTCCCTTAAATACATTTGCAACTGGAGCCAAGTTTAGCCCCCTATGAAAAGGTAAGGACACACTAAGCTGTTTCTTTCAATATAATATGTATATATTGAGTACAGCACGGAAGAGAAGGCAAAGAACCTAAGTGCACGTAAGCCTATTCGCTTTCATTCTCAAGGCTTTTCCAGAATCTGATTCTTGAATCCCTTTTATGCACACATTAACGTTGGCCGTTGTTAATTGACGATGGCACGTGATCTCCATGTAAGGACTTTTCTCTCCACTGCAAGATAGAGGCCTCTTTCTAAGACCTGCCACCACACACGATTTTGCGCTCTTCTCATCCAGCCACTACCAGCGTCCAATGCTGCGCGTCCCGGTACGTGATCTCCATCCAAACACTCGTTAACGTTGCCACTTCAGCTTGCTAATTGTGTGAGCTGGGTCGGTGAATTTAGTTCTTTGTCATACTTAACCCCGGAACATTCTTTGTCATGAAGTCATACCGCTGAAACATTTACAGACAATTTTATACACTAAAATAATCGTTATTTTTAATTAAACTAAAATAACTAAAATTCTAATAATTTAGTACTAAAACTAAAATAACTAAACCCAACTAAAATTTCCACTATCGATATTTTGATGGTTTAATATGGTTGTCATGTAATGCAGATGTAAATGAACTACTGCATCCACTTAACATCTCCACGAAAGACGTTGGTATCCATTTACCATCAGGCGGACTGTATGCTCTTCACAATAAAGTTATAATCTTGCTCTAAACATTCCCCAAATCGGTTCTTAGGCCATCTAAAACCAAAGGTTTTAGTTTTAGTTCTACCAAAGGTTTTAGTTATCACCAAAGGCAGACAGTGCATCTGGGGGCGGGTGAAATTTTTGTCGTTTTGCACTAATGTTGGCATGTACTGCCATGCCGGCAGGGTGACAATGGGCGACAGTATCAACTTACCATCAGCTGGACTGTATTCTCTCTATAAACTGTGCAAACTGCTGTACTTTGTATATATACCTATATTTTATGAAGGGGAGAGTGCACACTCCAATCCAACAGCTGCTGGGCGTGCTCGACTGGCTACGTTACCCCTCTCTCACAGAAGACTACCTTGAAATGTGCTGCATTTCTCACTTTATCTTTCCCTAATGTACGTACGTGTTTCGGTAGTGAGTGAGATGTGCCAGAGCCCATTCCCATTCTATGCCTCCCCATTTTCCCAACCCTTTTTCCAAATCCATTCCTACATTCCCAAAGGTAGGCAGCGTATCTGGGGGCGTGCCAACGTTCGTCATTTTGGACTAATGTTGGCATGTATCGCGGATGTCTATGGGCGACAGTATCCACTTACCATCAGGTGGACTGTATGGTCGTCTGTTATCTTCGTCCGTAAAAATAAAAAAATAGCTTACCCAGCCAACCTTTGACTGTGTGTCACAATGACGAAAAGGTTATCTGCCTGAGCATGATGCCGCGGAACAGAACTTGCATCCACTACGCTGATATTCTGCCAACACCTCATTGTTATTTATTTCTTCATGATTTCCTCTGTGTATTTCCTTATGTCTTCGTCTTATACTTTTCTTTTTTATGCTATGAGTTGTGTTATTTAAGGAATTATTATTATCGTTATGAAGAGTACCAATGGCAGATCACATGTCATGTAGTGGAGAAAGTATCAGTTTCACCACTATAAACATTTAAGTGTGCACCAATCCTAAATTCCCCGAGATACGGTGAAAACATTGCGGTCCTTAGAAAATAAAAGTAAAAGAATCTATGAAGACACCTTAATCTATTAGAATTGCTCGGTGACGTGCAAAATGTGTCATGTGTCTTTTGTAAAATTGTATGCTGTCTCAAAAAAAAAAGTAGATTGCACACATTAGTCGAAAATTTTTCACAAATTTTTGCATGATTTATAAAAAATACTGTTCTGACAAAATCATTAGTTTCACGAAATATCGTTTAGGCATATTGTTCTACGTGACAAATACGCCAATATTTATTTTTTCAGATTTTTTACAATTTTATGCTCTGTTTATATTTACTTTGAGTTCAATTTATTTATTTGTATTAACGTCGCCCATAGACACCTGTTATGTTGAGGTGTCTGCTACCTTATCCTCCTTACTTTTAGGAATTTGAGGAATAGGAATTAGGAATTTAGTAGGACAGGAAATACCAAATTTGACGAGAAATTCAGCTATCTGGGTTACGCGCAGATATTCTAAAATCAATATTATCAAAAAGTGGGTCATAGACCCTTTTATAATTACCTACGCCATATCATTAGCCTATGTTAGACTATTAGACTAGCCTATTGCCATTTAGTATTTGAGATTTTCCCGTTTTTCACACATATTTATCTATTTAAACGGGCCTTAACATTTTCCTCGCCAACTCGCCACTTTCCGGAATATGAAAACCAAATGCGGGTAGTTGATGAAACTGGTCGCAACTCTCGACGTGGACTACCCGCCTCTTCAGTCAGCTCGTGACCACGCTTGGTGTAACTCAACCGAAACGTCGAGTAAAATAAATAAGGTAAACATTCGCTTTTAGACCCGTTTAAATAGATAATTTTCCCCATTGTCACTTTAGACTGCTAATTCTGTGAGTTGAATCAGTGATTTTAGTGTCTTTTGCTTAGTTTCCTGCGAATTCTATTTTTCCTGTCCAACAATTATCAAGTCTATGGCGTTAGTTTATCCATTACCAGCTTGGGTGCTAATTAGGTAGCCCAACACGTAAGTGTTAGGTTCACGGCGCAAAGTGAAATGAGACGTTTTATTTTGTTAAATAATGCACTTACTTTGTTACGCCACTCGGCCTTGTATTGGTTCTGTAGCAATTTTATTCTGTGATTTTTTAAAAGGGTGCACAATGATTGACTGAAAATATAAAGACTATATATATAAGACTGAATACTAATACTTGGGTACTTGAAATTTGATACATAGACTTTTCATTTATCTCTAAATTCAAACCTTCTAAGGGGGGTACATCAAAGTAAATTGTTTGTTATGTCTTCATGACTATGAAATTTTGGCAAAGGGGGTAGCCTCAATCCACTTTTTCCAGGGGAGTCCATTACTTTTAAAACAAAATCCACGTGGGCGAAGCCGCGGACAAAAAGCTAGTATAATTATATAATCCTTCACTTAGCAAATGATCCACTTATTCAAGTTATTGCAATATTAAATTCTAATCTATCAACTGGTCATTACTTTGTAATCTTTGAACAGGTCCTATAATCCGAACTGTGATCGGTAATGTTGCAAGAATACGATATTTGTCGTATCAAATAGGTGATGCGATGACCTTAGGACAGAAAAGAACTAGAGAAACCACCTGGGAGATCAAGACGATTAATATAGTGCCATATCATCAGCGTGTGTCTCTCCATTGCTGGATATAGCCTTCTCCCAAGGACCGCCACCACACACGGTCTTCGGCTCTTCTCATCCAGCCACTACCGGGGACATTCGTCAAGATGTCAGCCCACCTGGCTGGAGAGCGTCTCATGATGCGTCTCTCGGAACATGATCTTCGTTCGAGACCATTGCCACTTCAGCTTGCCTATTATTTTTGTTTGTGTATTGGGCTAGAATATATTCACTCTTGCTTTAACTGTCTGCGGAAGATTATTCCATGGATGACCACTTTATTTGTTAGGAAGTGCTTGTAGGGATTAGAGATAGCTATTGTTTAAATTAGATCTATGTGACGTCATCTCAGATTCTCGCTTATTTCGGTATTGTACATGGGATTTAGGTATAGGACATTCTAGTACCGTAACCAGCCCTTTTCATAATCCACTGCTGAAGACGAGCCTCCTCACGCATATTGTTTTGTGCATATGGGATACGGCCTTGAAACGGCACGCTGGGCAAGTGGGTTGGCGAATCCAGTCTTTTAGAGGTGGTGTAGTTCCTCAGGACTGGTGGTAGCGGCTTAGTTATCCCTTAGTCGCCTCTTACGATACCCAAGGGAAGGGATGGGGTGGTGGTTTTCTAAAGCCGGCCGACACTACTCAGCACAACGGCTTTACGGCTTAAATCATATAAAAATTAGTTTAAGCTGTTGGTTTTCCATGGGGTAGAATTAAAATAAAATAAAAAGTAAATAAGGAGTGGTTTAATTCGGCCAGTTGGACTCGCCCAGTCGGCTGTGGGGTCCAGCATCGTGCTCACTACTTAACCAGCAGATTTGTGGTTCTCCTCTGATAAGGTTATTTACGTAATCGTTGGTTTTAGTGAAAGTGTCCACGCGGATTTGCCGCTCTAGTTAGAACAAAACTTGACTCTTGGTCTAGCGGCAATATTTTCTGAGTAAAAACATATTTAAACGAATGATAGTCGAAGGCGTAATAAGGCGAATTTATTTTTTGCCACAGTAGAAAAACTAGAAAGGCCTTTTCATAGAACGAAGTAGGCA
Source organism: Sesia apiformis (assembly GCA_914767545.1). Lineage (NCBI taxonomy): Eukaryota > Metazoa > Arthropoda > Insecta > Lepidoptera > Sesiidae > Sesia > Sesia apiformis. Next base: position 10,382,338 of record OU611971.1, read on the forward strand.
GACGGGCATACAATCCATCTGGTGGTAAGTAGATATCCATGGACATCCGCCCTTCATGTCAACATCAGTCCAGAATGACATACGTGCTAGCGTGCTAGCCCCGGACGCCTACCTTTGGAGATTTAGGAATGGATTTGGAAAACGGTTTGGGAAAATGCGGAGAAATAGGATAAGATGGGATGGAAATTGACTCTGGCATATTTCACTCGCTACTGAAACACGGACGTACATTAGGAGAATAGGATAAAATGGAACATTTTACGCGCGTACATTTTTGTAGTGCGGTACATTTTACGGTAGTCCTCTGTGAGAGAGGGGGGTAACTTGGTCAGTCGAGTGCGTCCAGCGGCTATGGGATTGTAGCGTACACCCCGTTACTAGAGAAAAATATTGAAACTGTCACATGTAGCTCTTATAATGGCCATTCTACTTATGGAGCTGTAGTTTTTTCATAATTGCTTTCATCAGAGGGTATAGTTGCTCTAATAGGTATCAAATAGATTTTGCAGATTCAGATTCATCCTATTAATATTATAAACGCGAAAGTTTCTGAGGATGGATGTATGGTTGTTTGTTATTCTTTCACGCAAAAACTACTCAATGGATTTTAATGAAACTTTACAATAATATAGCTCATACATCAGAATAACACATAGGCTACATTTTATTTTGAAATTTTGAAAAAAAAACTTATAAACCGAAGCGAAGCGAGTATATAATAAAGAGATAAAAATTTATATTCATATATAAAAAAAATAATACAAAGGTAATCAAAGCATGTCTGAAATTAAATTAAATTCAGAATTGTAGAATCGTATTATATCGTATTACAATGTCAATAAAATTAACCATAATTGATATATACATATACGGTAAAAACACACAGCAATCAACAATATATAATAACTAATAACAAAACGTGCGATTACGATGTATAAACAAATTGGATAGTCAAACCTTTAAAACTGTTTGTTGTTTGTTTAATTTCGATTGTTTTACATTCTGCAATAATGAAAATTCTCTAATTTCTCTAAAATTTAGCAATTATAGATCTTTAGAGTAATTGTGAGAACTATCTATACGATAAAGGTTTATGATTATTGTTTGAAATAATATTATATGGACATTTAATTAATACTTTGACACTGAATATGGCTAATTATTTTGACAATTTGTCAATTTTCTTTTTATATAATTATGTAACATTTGCACGCTATGTGTGGATGCATGTTATGCAGCTATGCTATGTTATGCATGCTATTTGCACATAGGAAATGATATGGATGCTGAACGACCTCAATACGATCTCGCGATGCGTAGCGTGGGACGCCATCCTTGGGAGAGGCCTGTATCCAGCAGTGAAGAGACACAGGCTGATGGTATGGTATGCACGCTATTATCCCGACAGAATGTGTATTATGTACCCACATATCTAAGCAAATAAACTATTGACTATAAAATGGACAGATCGATTTTTCAAATTATAGAAACACCTCGTCTGAATGAACTTCAATGAACGTTATTCTCAACTGATTGGAGCATTGTTTGTCGATTGTTGATCAATTCAGGTAATCGATTTGTTTGGATCAGCTGGTTTCGATTAATTATTACCGACCTCTTTTTGTGTTGCAACTTAGATCTGTCTACGTTTAACACGTGTAAACAATAATATATTTTTGAATGGGAATTAATATTAATATCACATTAGTAGACTGTTTCTAGACTGCTGTATGTAACTTCTAAAGTCCGCCAGTATACACAATTTCCCCAATGTACTCGTACGCACGTGTTTACCATAGGCCATTCCCATCCCATCCTATCCTATTCCTCCCCATTTTCCCAATCCTTTCTCTAAATATATTCCTATATTTCAAAAAGTAGGCAGCGCATCCGGAGGTCATCGTTTGTTATTTTAGACTAATGTTGGCATGTATCGCGGATGTCTATGGACGACAGTATCCACTTACCTCCAGGTGGACTGTATGTTCGTTTGCCGCCTTCTTCCAATAAAAAAAACGATCTCCTGCTCTTCTCGGTCAGTCACTATTTACTAGCAAAATTATTCAAATTAAAATTAAAATTATTAAGCAAGAATACATCTAAGAAAATATAAAGTTTAATTACAATTTTGGTATGATCCGGTTATCATAGGAAGAGCGCTGACAGTTGTGTATTTAATTCGTTTTACGTAAATACCGTTTCCTTCTTAAGTCATAACTATACTATAACACAATAACGTGGAAAAAAATATTCCTAAAAAAACTATCGAGTTGTAAATTTATTTTTACTACATGTTAAAGATTTACGAGTATGTCAGCTGTCAGAGTTCTTCCTGTAATAATCGGATCATAGTCAATGTATTCGGTCTGTATGCAGGTGTGTAAATATTTTCATTTGTCATTTTATTACTATTATTCGCAGGAAATTATTCAGTTATTCAATCTTTCAGTCAATCTTTAGGCCTATGTGATGGAAAGGCGTATGGCTGTGTGGTGGAGAGCATAGTACAGTATATCGATGTACTTGTGGGCAGTCATAAGCGGGACATTACATAGATATGAGAGACAACGGTTGATGGTAAAATATTGACTTAGGTGGTAGAGGTTCTCTGTAGTCTTGTCTCTAGGGATTTATTAATAAACCGGAATAAAACAATTATTAAGGTGTATTGTTATTTATATAGCGTGTCACCAAAATAATGGAAAATAATGGAAACACGCCAATCAATTTAAAATATATTAAAACCGTTCTAACGAAAAATAAAATTATTTTAAGAAATAAATCAAACATTACAAACTTGTAAGGTTTTGTTGTCCTGTCTAAAACGTACGTAGCGCTCATTATTCAGACCGGACGGTTAGCGTGACGGAACGAATGTTAGTGCATTGTTCCCTTATAACTTATAGGTCATCTTTGCTGCGCTGCTCCTTTTTTTTAATTGCGTTCATTTTTACAAAATAGACTTTTGGCCGCCCAGATCATTCAAACACCGAACCGTGCGCGGGCGACGCGCGTAGAATAAATGATATACTAGAATTGTACTATAAATAATGAAAAAAGCAATGTTAAAAACTGGTAGAATCGATTCTACTTTCGATATTGAATAACCTATTTACAGCTCTTGCGTTATTGCAGTGATACTTATAATAAAGGAAACAACACACTCGCAAACGATCATTTGTTAGATGGATTATTCAATAGTCGAATATAAAGTGTTACAAATAGCGTTAACATTGAAAACTTTAGCGGAGTGCAGAAGATACGAGTACGTCCGTGCGAATTAAACGAGTCTAATGATAACACTTTGACGTTTGGAGCGAATTTGAAATTTAGGAAAAAACACAGAAAGAATAGAATCGTAGAAACCTTTTTAGAAGATTTACATTGGCGGCCAGAGGAATTTAGAAGCAAGAAGTCCGGTAAAATGGGATGGTGTAGTTTCGTGCTGTTTGTACAGTAAAATTAGGAGACTTTTTGTCACGTCAAAGACACTAACAGTCTTGTAGTATATCAGTGTAATTATATGTTTGTATGTAAGTTAAACCCCCGACCTAAAACATTCAACACGAATACGACAAACACGAGGAGTGCCGAGGCGTGGTGCAAAGTTGTTTGTCGACCATTAAACTTTAATGAACTGGGGTCAGGCAGGGATTTTTATAAGCCTAATAAAGTTCGTGGGGCAGTGAGGTCACCACTTTAATCAGACGTGTTGAATTTACTGCTCGTTTCAGTAAAAGGAACAGATATAGAGGTGCGAAATACGCACCTATGCCCATGAGTCTTGCAACTTTTGGGGGTCCAGTTGATCGAGAAAAATAAACATCTATTTTACAATAGAATTGTAATTGTACAGCCGCTGGGCCCACTCGTCTGGCCACGTTCACCTCTGACAGAAGACTACCTTGAAATGTACTGCATTCCCACTTTATCCTAATTCCCCAATGAATGAACGGGTTTTGGTAGTGAGTGAGATATGCCAGAGCCCATTCCTATTCCATTCTATCCTATCTGTCCCCATTTTCCAACCGTTTCTCCAAATTCATTAATCAATTTCCAACGTTTGTCATTCTGGACTGATGTTTGCATGTATCGCGGGTGTCTGTAAGCGATGGTATTTTTTTTTTTTTATAGAGAAGAGGGCGGACGAGCAAGCGGTCTCACGTGATGGTAAGTGTTACCGCCGCCCATGGACACCTGCAACACCAGGGGGTATGCGGGCGCGCCGCCGACCTTGCAAAATCCTATTCACAGCTTTCTTGAAGAACCTCATGTCGTAGTTCCATTTATCACCTTTTCTATGCTTGTTATTCTGTGCCTTCTTTCTTACTATATTCATATATATTCTTCTTTTACTTATTTATAGTAGATACTTTCTGTCTGGCCTGCAAACACATCGGCAACACTATGAAGTTACTATAAAAAAAAAAGTTGTCGTTTGCTGTATATTAGTACTAAAGCCGTACAGCCCGAATTTCTCTTAGGCACTTCTCTGCCTGTTAGTTTGTCGACTTTTATACATAAAATTACATAAGTACGTAGTACTATTCTAGATTCTAACAAACAGCAAAAATAGTGCGAAATTCGCGTGCTCAAACTGTTCAGATTCCATGTTAGATAGGGCCCATGTTTCATCCATTTTTCTACTATTTTCGGCTTCAGTGTCAAGGACGAAGATAATACCGAAACCAATTTATTAATTCTCCTAAATTTACCAAATTTAAACCTTGTATTGTTAACTATAGGGGAGGTAGTCGTGTCTTTGTGGTTTGTTGGTAAAACAAATAGATTGACGACGTAACGAATGAATGGATGTCGTGATACGAATGCGCTATACCACAATACACTTGTAAAGAAGTAGAGACACTTCATAGTAATGTAATGCAACCAGTCCTTTCAGTATCCACTGTTGGAGGGATATATAGCTTTAAAACGCCACGCTGGTCAAGCCGGTTGGCGAGTCCACTCTTTTAGAGATGATGTAGTTCCTCAACGATTGTGGAAGTCGCTTTATATGTCGCCTTTTACTACACCCACGAGAAGAGATAGGATGGTGCTATCCTTTAGCCGGCGCACATCACACGGCACTTCATTGAAAATTCTAAAATATGAGTGATATACACTAACGTTTCTTTATATGATTAATTATGTGATTTTTTTTTTAAACTTAAATGTAAGTGGAATAATTTGAATCGTCTGTACCGCAAGTAACGTTGAATTTGATGAATTTACCGAGGCTTAACTCTGCACTTAAATAGGCGCCATGTTGCCGTGGAAAAGAAATAGCTGTACAAATAGAATTGTGCAAGCGAATTTAAAACAGCGTTCGCGGCTACTATTTGTATGATATAAGCTTTTATACTATAAACCTTAACCATCAGTTCAGAGATATATATTTATTTATTTCTTATTAATTTATTCATAATATATTGAATAGAAATATTGTACAATAGGCGGCCATAAATGCTTTATAGCATTCTCTACCGGTATACCTTTGGGCAAATAGAAACACAAAAGGGGCCCATCACAGCAATAAGGTATGTAATAATGTCGATAATATAGTTATATATTATGTTTAGTCGATGGTATGTGAGTGTCGAAGCCACTAGGAGGTATATTTACCACTTCTTTATATAATTATAATAAAGAACATATGACATCATTATTATATTCTACTGTTTAAGAGAACGCCCTGACTTTTTTTGCTTGTCCCGGATTGCTATACACGTAGGTATATACGAATATAAATCCCTATATAATCTTATGTATTATCCCGTATTTATACATAATTTAGAATAATGAAAAACTAATTTAGAAAATTGGTAATCGTAATTCTGCGTTTGTGTTCTGATCTTTTCTAGAAAGTTTCTCTACCGTTCTCTATCTACAGTGTGGTTAGATGTTTTCTCTATAGATAAGTTTGTATGGCCATGTATTTATTGGTTATCGCGAACACTCATGAAAATAAACGACGCAGTTAAAGATTGGATTAGGTTAATATTATTTGGTGGTCATTTTGTCGCCTTCGAAACGACTTTTATCTTTTTTTAAGTTTCTTTTCTAGGTTACATTAGGTTTCATTTAAATATACCAAAGTAACAATACTTCTATGATATTTTATGTACTCTGTGCCCTTAAACTTGGAAGGTCTGTGGTGGCACTGCATATTCGTATTACAACTAATTACAAAGAGTGTAATTAATTACAGTTAATTTCTGTTAATGTAAATGCTCGAATGATGGTAAATGTTACATAGGTGTTACGTTTAAATCCTAAGATTAACCGATTTTGAGTTAATTAATTACGGTGTAAACAACTACTTCATAATATTTCCAGGCTTTGTCGTTACTGCTTGGTAAATCTAAGGTTTTACTGGAAAATTTTAAAATTGACCATTGATTGAAATTGTATTAGATTACTAGCGACCCGCCCTTTCTTCGCTTCGGTTTATAAGAGTTTTTTTTTCAATTTTTTTTCAAAATTTCAATTTGAAATATAGCCTATATTAGACACGGATAATGTAGCTTCCTAATTGTGAAAGAATTTTTGAAATCGCTTCAGTAGTTCCGGAGATTACCCCCAACATACCTACAAACACACAATTTTACCTCTTTATTACCATATATTAGTATAGATTACATCATCCAAGGAAATTATATTAATCTTTGATAATTTTAAATGTTTGATTCAGAAGTTAGTTTTTAGTTACCCCACATCTTTATGTTTAGAAATTAGAAGGTGTCTTTACACCTTCTAATTTCTAAAGAGCGGACTTAATAATTAACATCTATAAATAGTTTTATATTTGGAAATTATTATCCCTGGATAATCTTTAAATGGATAATTAAAATTTAAAGTTTTTAGTCCGTAGAAAGACGTATTCTAATTTCCAGAGAACTGACATAATTGTTGTTTATAAATAGTTTCACACTAATAGTTTCCACACAATTAGGCGCAGTTTTAGATATTTTAGAACTACCCTCGTTAACAAAACAAACTGAGACCTGAATGAAGCTTCATAATTGCCTGAAAGTTTGGTGAAATGACGGTAATTAGTACATTCCGTGTTGAGACACGATTACAGTAAAATGGAGATAATGGCGAAATTTATTTTTGGATTAAATTTCGGCTTTGTTAAAATAATTGACATTATGCTGGTCCTGACCTTAAATATTTGTGAGCTGTCAGTGTGACCTTTAAGTAACATTTCAATATAATTACAGTAATAATATATAAATGGATTACTAGCAATTTTTATTTAATTTATATAAAATAAAAAAATATAAATCTTTTATTTGCGACAATTAAAAAGAAAGGAAGAAAATTATTTTATTGACAACCGCAAGAAAAACATATTTTTTTAAATTTTAATCAGTACAAAACAGAAAGACAACAAAACGAAACAATACACGTCCGAAAGTTGTGGATACGCTGCGACATGGTTCTACAAGAGAGCTGTGAACAGGATTCTGCAAGGTCGGCAGCGCATCCGCAAGCCCCTGGTATTGCAGGTGTCTATGGGCGGCGGTGACCATTTACCATCATGTGGCCGGCCCGCTCGTCTGTCCTCTATTCTATAAAAAGAATAATTTGACACAAATGAAACCCCCCTTTAAATATGTACTGACATCAAGCCCAATGTTATCAGTGATAGACTAATAAAGATATAGGAAACATTCATAATTGTTGTCTCAATCGTCACAAAATCAAACTATCTACCACTATCTATAATCTATTAACTCATACCCAAAAAAATCCCTATCTTCAAAGCAATTACCCTCGATACCCTTGACTCTCCTATATGTAATCATTGATAGAAACAAACACAGATATGGTATCTATAGCCTCTGACCGCGGCTTTGTTTACATTGCATTCGATATTCCGTATTTTTTGGTAATTTTTGGCAAGAATTAACTAAATGTAAAGCGGGGTCCAAACTGTGTCTTATGTCGACATTGATAGCGAGTCTTATGTCGATAGCGATTCATTTTTCTGTGTGGACGATTGCGGTGGTGTTGTCACTATCGACTTAAAAGTGGCCAGCTCACCAGTGGAATCTGGATTGAATGTTTCTAAAAGGAGGAAGTATTGTACCAGCATTTTGTATTTGTATAACGAGGGGATGTGACCGAACGAAATTAAACTTTAAAACTGTGCCCTTGACTTTAATTTATCTACTTTTATTTCCACTGCATTGTTTTAATCTGTTGACTGTATTTTAAAGTTTTTACAGTCGGGACGTTGAGGATCGAGTGACTGGAGTGGAATAATTGTGATCTAGCAACTTTCCCAGTGTGTGAATATGCGTCGCGCGACGTGTGTTGCGACAATGATTGTGTAAAATGAAGAAACGGATTGGTCGTTAAAAACGACTTTTAGGCTAATTGTTCAATCAGTGAAATCACATGATAGACCGTTATATGTTGTATAAAATATTTTTAATTAAATTCTAGATACTGAATGGTAATACTATATTGTAAGAAACAGCAAAATAGGACAATATTATTGCGATCAAACAAACAGACAAACTGTTTATGAATAAAGTTAGAAAAGATGACGATAATGGATGGTACCAAAAATCATCGCGTGATCAAACATGGGGGCGGCAAAACACGACAATGTCACGGGCATTAAGGCCACGGATTACCGTGTTTCAAGGCCTATTGCGTTTAATTTCATATAATTAGCTGATGTACAATTAGCTTTAGGAGCTAGGAAACATTTAGGGCATAGGTTTGATGGTATAAATGGGGAACTGCCTAATGGTACCTGATGGTGGCTACCGTCGCCTATGCCTTATACAAATAGATATGTCACTGATGTACTGCCGGATTCAAACTTTAGTGCCTTTACATATATCTTCTATATACATATATGGTACATATAATAAATAATGAAACCGTAACAGATCCGTGTGTGCAGGTAGGTACATGATATATGTTAAGAAAAAAAGAAAGCGCTGCAGTCTACTCTACGAACGACACTGACTGACTGTCTGTCTGAATGTGCAATACGCAAAAACTATTCGACGGATTTTAATGAAACTTGGCATAGTTGTAGCTTATGTGCCGGATTAACCTATTGGATACTTTTTATTGAGATCAATTATAGAGTTCCTATGGGATTCACAATTTTACGAGAACGAAGTCGCGGCCATCGCTAATTGATAAATAACAGAAATTGAGATACATGAACGTATAGTGTCGTCTAGTATTGTAAGAATTAGCGCTAAGTCCATGTCGACATGTCCAATGTCTATGTTCACGGGTGACAGTATTCACTTACCTTCAGGTGGACTGTATGGTCGTTTGTCACCTTCATTCTAGAACAAAGTCAGCGCTTATAAAACTAAAGAACCACAACCATTATAAACTCAAACTTTTAACTTCATGGGTTTGAGATCATCGAATTGTAAACATTTGGAATTGTAACTGTAAAATGATCGTTACAACATGACCATGATTTATGTTAAGATTTATCTCAGCTGTCATTGTCCTTCTAAACCTTAAACCCTAAACCATAACCATCTGGCTAAACCATAGAAGACTTTGGTCTTTCCATAGTAGGTTTCTGTAATAACTACTTAATATAAAGAAAGAATCAATAATATAGGATACGGTAACTCCCGCAGTACGCGTTTTTTCCTCAATAAAACTGCAAATAAACGTTTAACAAAAACCTTTGCCTTTTTATTGTTTCTTGCAAACGAAACAAAAACCGCACAACATAATCGGATTCCTGGAGAGACGGTTTGCTTGCAGTATCTGTATAAGGTTTGTTTACATGCGACTGACATGATTGTAAATTAGTGCAAGGGAGTAAACGTGTTATTTAATTTGTAGTTATTTAAATATTGACGTTTTTTAAGATAAGTGGATACTGTCGCCACGTATACACATTTGCGATACATGTCGGCTGTAGTCAAAAATTACAAACATCGATATTTATTTGCATATATTTTTTTTATATTTGGGAAATGGACGGATCATTCTACAAATAATCAGTTATTCAAATAAAATTAGTTATGCAATTACATTAAATGGACCAAATATGACAAAGACTATTGGCTGGGGAAGAGTGCACGTTGCAATTTTATTTTTTTTCGGAATGGCTAAATTCTTGTGACCCTAGTTTCCTTTCAAGAGTCACCGGTCGTGTTTAAATTTGGGCGAGCGCAGAAGGCGCTCAGCCAGGAACAAAATGTGAGTTGGAACGAGCCTAAGGGCTCCCCCGCCGGTACACCGGTGGAAGGAACGGACCTCGGCTTAGGGCGTTGCATTGGGGGGATACCGCGGGATCGCGAGTCGGCGAGAAGCGCCCAGGTACGTGCCGATACCTGGTAAAAGTGTTGGCTGAGGGCCGGTGTGTCCATGTCTGTACGTTGCAATACCACAACCGCCGGACGTAAGCGATTGGCCAGGTACCCCTCTCGCATTGAAAAATACCGTATTGTGTGGCCGTACCGTACTATATTACTCACTTTATCCTATTCCCCCAAAGTACGTAAGTCGGTAGTGTATGAAATATGCCAGAGTTCATTCCCAACTAGTGGTGGGTAATCAAGACTTTTCGGTGTAGTTTAACTCACCTAATCCTAATATTTTCTTAGGTTTTCGCGATTACTATACATAGCAATTAAACAACTTTGAACGGTTTAAATCGCGTATATTTGACATTATTTATATCCCGACGTTTCGAACACTTTGCAGTGGACGTGGTCACGGGGTGACGGGGTCACCTAATCCTACTCCGCCTGCGGATCCAACTCCTCTTAGTAACTCCTTAACTCTTTTACGTAATCACTATCGATGCTAGTGCTGGGTAATCAAGCACAAGGAAAAAAAGAAGCTCTATGAAACAATTAAACATCTATCCTAAAAAAAAAAAAGGTCGTGCCACAATACCAAAAACAAAACGTCTAAAGAATAAGTAAGTTCTCGGAGTTAAATAACTCCTCGGACTTAGTAACAGTTCGGTGGAGTAACTAAACGTTTCTAGTCCGCTCGCGGATTCAACTCTTTTAATTCATTAACTCCGGAGTTACCCATCACTATTTCCAACCCATCTTAAATTATCGCTTTCCATTTTCCAAACCCATAGTCTCAAATCGATTCATAAATCTCCAGAGGAGGGCAGCACATTCGGCCAGCTGAATTGACTGCCCAATACTGTGGCGATTGATTCGACAACTCACCAATTAATAAAATATATGGTTATTGTTACTAACATAGTGTCAGTTTTGTTTTGTAGGTAGGTACTAATAATTATATGGACCATTGTCCGAAATAACTAACTTGAACAATTTAAATTAGAATTCGGTAGCGTGCCACCGTTTGTCATTCTGGATTGACTGACGTTGCTATGCATCGCGGATGTCGCAATGAGAGGTATAATTTGCTTGTCTGCTGTATCTTATATTTATAAAAAAAATATAAACACCTCTTTACTTGATAGTCGTATCTATGCCGCGTTACCGCAAACTACAGACGTGTAAACCGAATTTTATCATTGCGTTTCTGTCAGGATTCTCCACGCCCCACATAATACCTACTCCGGGAGGCGTTCGCGAAATTTTTCAACAAACCTCAATTTGTTTTTGTTACAAGATTAATGGGCTTTTGGTATTTTTGGTTAAAATATAATTCTATTGTTGTTTGACCTTTCGAATACAATGGCATTGCTAAAATACCTAGGTTTATTGTTGGGCTAAAATTAGTTTTTTCTAGCAGCTCCTCGGATGAACAGAAAGCCACAGAAAGCCGGATACAGTATCTTATTATTAGGCTAGCAATGTCCGTGACTTCGTGTCCGTACCTATGTGTGATTAGTTTGATTCCCGTGGGACCTTTATAATTGATCTGGATTAAAAGTATCATAAATGTGACAGTGGGAATTTTTGTGTCGTTGGACGCTGTCCCATTAGCGCCGATTATAGACGGGGGACAGCGGGAATACACTCCAAATGTTGGCCCGACACATAAGTTATAAGTATGCCAAGTTTTGTTAAAATCCGTAGAGAGATTTCTGCGTCATGCGCATGTAGACAGACAGACAGACGGACAGACAAAAGTAAAAGTGGCTACTTATTTTATTTATGAATAAAAAAATCACAGAAAAACAGTATATGAATTTATTATACATAAAGCTTATTGCCAAAACGGATTTAACAGTGTATACAGTGCAAAATAGATAATTTGCGCGTTGGGCTTTATTAATGAAATGTAATTTTTGTTAGGTAATAAAAATAATTATGATCGTTTTACAATCAATCAAACGACAATTTGTTACACGTGTGTCCTCAGATCAGACGTTAGAATATGTTCCTATTTGAACAGAATCTTGAAACTGCGAAATTTTAATTTTAAGTTAAATCTCTACCGACAATAAAGCCCTTTGCTGAGATGACGTCACAAATAATAAAGTAGATATTATTTCAAGAAAGTCACATGAGACAGTAAATAACGAAGAATAATTGTCTCCAACTTGGACAGTAGCGAGATTAAAGTTTTATCATTGTTTTGTAAAACTTTACAGTGCTGTAAAATGTTCCCGTGATTAACTATTACGCGATCACAGAGTGTTTGAAGTTACGAACAAAGTTACGAGCCGTTCAAGAAAGTCAGTAAAAATGAGCGCTAGATGAATTTTACTGCCCCACAGTAAGGAATAAATTAAGAAAAAAATTATTATTGACAAATTTTCACTTATTTTCATTTTCACTTACTGTGGTGGCCTTTGGACACCCATGTTATATATGAGATAACGACAATATTTTGTGATAATGATAAATGTGAAACATTTATAAGTGCTGTGTATGTTTATGTTAAAAATAAAAATTTAATATCAATCATCTTGTATTTGGTGTAATGACAATCAAAGTTTCATTTTAACTTCTTACTCGTAACATATGTTTGAATTTGGCTATTTTCGTTCTCTACTGTTAAATTTGTTAAAAAAAATACTACCTAGATTTTAACGTGGGCAGCCAAAATTCAATACATATATTTTGTATTTAATTATTTAAATCTAGAGACTTAAGTCCAGCAAGCAGTTTAATTTATTCTTTTTATATGTAGAAAGGGGAACAAACTGCGGTTTACGTGGCGGTAACTGGCTATCGTCCTCATTGGAGGGCTGCAACTCAACGAGGGATGCTGTCTTTCGAAAGGTGTATGTCTCGAAATTCGCCACTGAACTAAGTCCAACGAGTGGATATGGCTGTGAGGTAAAACTGTTTAATACCTTCTTAATGATGTGTGTTTGCTGCCCCTGATTCTTCGGATACGTAAGTACATCTTAGCCTTGTGATTTCCGCTTTAGGATAACACAACCACTTCCCTTCCGGCAGGTGACGTAAATGGCGACTGAGGAATAACAAAGCTGCTATCACAAGCCCTGTAGGACTACATCACATCTAAAGGAGTTGACTCGCCAAACGGCTTGGCCAGCGAACCGTTTTAACGCCGTGCCCAAGGCAATATGTATGAGTAGGCCCATGTCCATCAGTGAACGATAAAAGGGTTAGGTACGGCTACCTTCCGTTGAGACTTAACATTTCCTTTAGCCCCGACAATTTAAGTTGAAAATCTATCCTTTGAACATTTATTATTTAAGCGACCAGTTTAAGTGGTCACCGTATACTGCGCGTCGTAACTCCAATGCGCTTAACATTAACCAGATTCTTGAAATTGCATAGTGAACTTACTGGTTTACTGGAAACGTTTCATACTTTCTGCAAACGGACAAACATTCCTAATGTTGCAAGGAACAATGAACTATTTAGGATAACTAGCATTTTCTGGCGACTTTTCTTGTGTGGAACAAAACGCAGTAATTATATTATCAAAGAAAACCCTATTTTGAACGAAAGAAAGAAAGAAAATATATTTATATAGATATAAAATATGTAGATATAAAGATTTTGATATAAAGATATGAAATATCTAAGTATATTGTATCGCGACAATCAAATGGAACTGACTCAGCAAACGCTGCAGATGATCCACAGCACTGATATTCTGGCAGCACTTACCTATATACATATATGCTCACGGACAGCCAAAAAAGTAGACAACTTTACCTCAAAATAAAAATATACTCAAAAGTAAAAGTAAAAAGTGGATGAAAAATATAAAAAAATAAAAGAGATCGCTATTCTTATAATTTACAAGAGACATGTTAGAGCGGCATTAAAATTCGTTTTCAGTTACCAGATTTTGGTGAAATCTTAAAAAAAATATATCTTTTACCGCTTTATCTTAAAAATCAGATGTTAGATCATTTTTTTTTAATTTTAATCACAATATCAGCTATCTGCAATCCCACAGCCGCTGGGCGCAGTCGACTGGCCACGTTATCTGCGTACATTTCACACATACATCGCAGTACGTTTCACGTTACGTAAAATGTACTGCATTTCCCACTTATACTCCCCCGCGTACATGTTTCGGTAGGGAGTGAGATATGCCCGAGTTCATTCCCATCCATGTTCTAATGGGGAGGCCATTATACTAATTGTTCCCTCAAACTCTTTCGAAAATATCCAAAGATAGGCAGCGCATCCGGGCGTGCCAATGTTTGTCATAGTGGACTGTTGTTGGCATCTATGGGGGATGTCCAATGGTGACAATATCCACTTACCATGAGGGGAACTGTCCGTTCGTCTGTCGCCTTCGTTCTTTAAAAAAAAATCTAAAAAACCTAATATAAACACCCAAACTAACGTCCCGTTACTCTCAAAATCCATTTACGGCCCTTCGTGTGTGGCTATCGGCTTCCTCGAGCCAAATACGTCTAGGATCAATTGGACGGGCCAAGAATTAGTAACGAGAGTTACGAGAGTCGAGTCTCGTTTTTCTTGTATCACTAATAGGGCACCGTTATAGACAAACGAGACGAATTGAGTATTGCTTTTAAATTGTGGTCCATTCGTGAGCGTCTGATTGTAACTGAAATAGCAATGTACCAGGCTAATCAAAAAGTTTTGCGACAAAGAGTTTTTATTTATGGAGCACTGGCTGGTTTTAATGTCAATTAAAACTGTGACTATCTATAACATAAAAAACAACATATTTCAAATTCTAATTTCCCTTCCCTTTTTACGAGCTGAATCATAATATCGTGTCTTATTAAAAAAAAAATATTTGACGGAAATATTTCCCCGCTATAATTTTGTATAATTTTAAATGTTCTTTAAAACCTGAGAATTCTTTTAGTAGACTTCAAATGGCGTTTGCAGACAAGTGCCCTTCTAAGGCAACTGTGTATCGTTGGTACAATAAATTTAAGCGTGGTCGACTAAGTTTGGCTGATGAAGAAAGAAGCGGTCGCCCTTTAACGGCTGTTACGGTAGAAAACGTGGTGGCAGTAAAAAAATATTTTTGAAAACAGGCGAATTACATACGAGGTGACTCAGGACAGATTACAGATTGGATCGGAGAGTGTGTAAGAAATATTACATGGGCATCTACGAGTGAGGAGGATAGTGTCGCGCTGGGTTTAAAGTGAGACAACGCCCACCAAAGTAAAAAGAGCAAGAAACGCTGGATTTTTTTTTCCCTTTAACTGGATACCTGATATCTGTACCTCTACAAAATGAAAGCAGTATTCACGCAGAAACGAAATTTCACCCAATACGTAGCCACATGCTTGCCAAAAGTTTTTACTGCAGTGAGTAACAACCGTCCAAATAAGGGACTATTTGGACAGTGCGCCGGTTAAATCTTCAGGCCATACTCCTTACAGACCATTTTATTTTCCAAAATTAAATCCTAATTTAAAGCACCTTTCATCGCCGGAAGACGCGCTGGCTACGTTTGAAGCGGCTCTGAAAGAGGTACCTGAGGAAAAGTAGAAAAAATATTTTTAAAATAGGTTCACACGCATGAAACATTTAAGTAATGCAAGTGGAGAGTACCTTGAAGAAATGTAATAAAAAAATTAGATCCTGCAGAACCTGTTTCTTTTTCGCAAAACTTTCTGAGTTCCCCACGTACTTGTAAAGGTATATGTGAAAAAGTAGTCATATATCGATATGATGGGAGTTGAAGTTAAGGGCGCACTAAATGATTTATAACCAAGATTTATAGAGGTGACTTTTCCTGGAGATATATACCGTAGTCATGTGGACAGATTAACTTGTACAAGTAATTCTCGTTTTTCTGGCAAAAGAGTCTATATCCAGCAGTAGAGAGCTTCGTGCTGATAGCATGGTATTCCACAAGTTTCTGTGTTATTACTATTCACAATTAAAATATAATAAAATAGGTTGGCAGCGCACGCGCAGACGTTGTCAAGTGTGGAAACGAAACGCATACTTCCCTCCTCGTATCCCAGCTGTTCTCCTTCGTCTTTTGAGGCACAGAATAAAAGCGTAATAAATAAGTTTACGTATTATCAATATTTTCGTGAATACTTTCAACCCAGTCAATACAGTAATTAACCAACCAGCCGGCAATAGAATAGCATCACGCCATCTCTTCTCGTGAGTGTCATAAAAGGCGACTAAAGGTTAACAATGCGGCTACCACAAGCCCTGAGGAACTACTCTGAAAGAGTGGACTCGCCAAGCCGCGTGGCCAGCTTGTCGTTTTAAGGCCTTCCTCATGTACGAGACAATGTGTACGACTACAATGACAATCCAGGACAATGGACGATGTTGCATTTGCATTTGGTTGCAATATTGGAGATACTGTTGTCTGGTCACAACAGCATGTGTCGCGTATGTCGCAGGACGACAGTATCACCAGGTGGACCGTCTGTTCGTCCTGACACTTTCTTTCTATTAAAGTTACGCCTGCTTTTCTTCATATCTTTCCTTAATCTTTGCATTAACTTAAATCAGGCACTCCGCATCTGTTTCGATCATGAATCGCAAAGTGCAGTGTTAACCACAAAACGGAATTGTTATCGACATATCGACGAGATTGCAATAAGGAAGTATCGGATAGACAATTTGTGTGATTGCCATGAGAACTGAATGAGGTGAATAGTGTTGGGACTTATCGACTAATAAAGTGCGTTTGATTTGGTCGGGTTCTGTCAAAATAAAAAAATAACATACCATTAGCCTGTGTCTCCCCACTGCTGGCTATAGGCCTTCTGCTCTTCTCATTGGCCACTATTGGCGACTCTCTTCAAGTCGTTAGTCGTTAGTCGAAGGGGGTCCCATGTTACTTTTTCCGGTACCTGTTCTTCATGCTAAGATTTGCCTCCACCATTGATTTCCTGCGGCATATACTTGTATTTAAGTTGCATTTAAGTTACATGCGGCATTTCAGTAGGGGAAGAGTGCATGCTGCATTCCCACAGCCTCTGGGCGCACTCGACTGGCCACTTTACCCCTCTCTCAGAGAAGACTACCTTGAAATGTACTGCATTTCCTACTTTATCGTATTTCCCCAATGTATGTACGTGTTTCGGTAGTGAGTGAGATATGCCAGAGCCCATTCCCATCCCATCCTATCCCTCGCCATTTTCCCAATTCATTCCTTAATCTGCAAAGGTAGGCAGCGCATCCGCGGGGCGTGCCAACGTTTGTCATTCTGGACTGATGTTGGCATGTATCGCGGATGTCTATGGACGACAGTATCCACTTACCATCAGGTGGATTGTATGCTCGTCTGCCGCCTTTTTCTATAAAAAATAATCCCAGTCCGCTACCACTTCAGCTTGCTGATTATTTGAGCTGCGTCGGCAACTTTTCTTCGTCGAATCTTATTCGTTTTGGATTTCGACCATCAATGAGACTCCGAGCACAGCTCTTTCCATCGCTTGCTGAGCGACTTTGTACTTGTGGATGAGGTCTACCGTCAGAGACACACAAACTTACCTATCGAAGAACTTGCCTACATAAAGTAGTGATATATTAGAGTCGATTCTCGTGCTTTTTTAACAATTTTTATTTTAAAACTTATATGCCTGAAATGGCTAAGTATGTGAATCTGTATCCATAAACTTTAACCATGCTTAGAACATATAAAAATATTTTATTCTAAAGAGCTGATTGATGCATGCTGTCTTCAAAAGATATATACAATGATTTTTATGCATCTTTCCACTGGCTTCTCCCGCCACATTTTGGCAGTATTAAAATAATGTTTCACGTTTCCCTCCCCATTATTTCCCAAACGTAGGGACCATTACTCAGGGTAGGTTTTCGTCTGCTTCCGCATAGATCCAGAGATTAGTCATAGAAGGACGAACACTAACAGTTAAGGCTGTATTGTGCTGATATCGGGGGTGAACGACATAGCCCCCTGTCAAATGGAGAGAGAAATGTATGGAGACGGTTACAGAATAACTTCTTTATTTTTTTAATTTAATTTCATCTTATTTATTTTTTGTTTTGGTTTAATTTGATTGAATTTAATTTGGTTTTAATTTGATTTATTTAATTGATTTATAAATGTAAGAAAATGCAATTTTATTATTTACCAGCTGACCCGACAGACGTTGTCCTGTCATACAAATCTCATAGAAAAAAGTACTTTCCGTTTTTCCCGAATTTTTCAATTTTCCGGGCCATTTTTCCAATTTTCCTTTCCTTAAAAACCTTATTCGGACTATTACGAATATTTAAAAAAAAATTGCCAAATCATTCCCGCCGTTCTCAAGTGATGCGCTTACCAACGAACAGCATTTAATTTTTATTTATATACATAGATAAGTAATTATTTGTTTCTATTATAAATTATTACAGTGTAAATTTGTAAATATGGAATGATTAATTTCTGAAATCAACTTTTATTATTGTTATTATTTATTTTTAACGTTACCACTCATAAGTACATTTCACATTTAATTACAAAAGCATTAAAATCGCTTAAAGTATTCAGGATTTTTCAAACTGTCGGCAGTTCGTAAGCCTGTAAAATCAGTAAGCTATTGATTACATGAACTGAAGTTTTAATACTATTTTGGTTCTTTAATACTATTCTTTTAATACGAGGCGTATTCGAAAAGTAAGGGCCGTTTCGTCATAAAAAAAATTATAATCATATGAAATAGGTTTTATTAGCACATTTAGTTTACTACAAATCTACTTCACTTTTCCACATAATCGCCGTTCACTTCCAAGCATTTTTCGTACCGCTGCACCAGCTTCCTTAACCCCTCTGCATAGAAGCTGCGAGTTGAACCAGTTTTCAACGGCGTTCTTGATTTCCTTGTCGTTTTCAAAGCGTATTGTGGTATCCAAGTTTTTCCGTGACAATTGTGTAGACAGTAGTGCGTCCAAGATGAGGAAATTCATCAGCCAGGACACTAATCGTCAACCGACGATCAGATCGCAGTTTTTGGTCCACCAGAGAAACAATTTCATCGGTTTGCATACTGGGCCTACCACTCCGCTCTTCGTCATGAACATTTGTTCGTCCAGTTTTGAAATCACGACACCATTGTCTAACCTTTCCTTCATTCATTAATTACAGTAGGTCCATAAACTAGGCATAACTCTCGATGAATTTCAGCAGCTGAAGATCCTTTTGCACACAAAAATCTTATTACAGCGCGAACTTCACAGCTGGCGGGAGCAACGATTATCGCGGACATTGTTTACTGTACGCACAGATAGGCAAATGACTACTGAATCAAAACAACACCTGAAATAGCTGCACGAGTAGTGTACGTACAGATATGCACAAGTTTAAACGTGTTACGACTTGTCGATTTTGAAATATAAGCGAATGGCCCTTACTTTTCGAATACGCCTCGTACTATTTGGTTTTAATAATATAAGGTTCCTTGTCTTCATCTTCTTAAGGAATCTGAGATTCCTTTTGGGAAAATCGTCGCCTATACCACAATCAGTGTGTACTGTCAGTTGTATACTGTGGTGTCGAAATGTGGCCTCTGACGGTAGGCCTGACCTATAACTTCAGTCCCCCAGCGAGCTATGGAGAGAGTGTGCTCGAAGTTTTTTGCGAATTAACATCAGAAATGAAGAGATTCGCCCGAGACCTAAAGCCACCTACATAGTTCACATAATCAACATGCTGAAGTGACAATGGGTAGACAATATTTGCCGGGGGAATGACAATCGATGGGGTAGACAAGTCCTCGAATGGAGACCACGCACTGGAAAACGCAGAATTGGACGCCCTAAGGCCACGAACCCGTAGGCTGTGGAACGCACTGCCTCAAGAGGTCTTTCCATTGAGCTACGATATGGGGTTCTTCAAGAGAGCTGTGAATAGGATTTTGCAAGGTCGGCGGCGCGCCCGCATACCCCCCGGTGTTGTAGGTGTCCATGAGCGGCGGTAACACTTACCATCACGTGGGACCGCTTGCTCGTCCGCCCACTAGTATATAAAAAAAAAAAAACCTGAGCTAACCACTTGAAGTTCATCGGTCATGGCTGGAGTAGCTGAAATATCGTGTGTAGTAGAGAGCCGTGATAGATGCCTATATTCAGCAGTGGAGAGATATAGGCTGATGATATGGTATAAAATTTCTTCAATATTACCATTTGGATGTTTCATTGTGAGTAGTAAAAAATAGCAAACCACATCGCTTCCATCGCTCTCTTGTTCCCGCAATATATTCTACATAAGGTCTTCGAATGCTCATTACAGCTTCCATATTGGATACGTCGTTATCTTCGCGAGGCGGGTTAGTCTGCAACTCTACTTTAATTTTATGGGCAGCAGTTTAAAATGTTCAAAATACCTAATTTATTGTTTCTCAATTTTTATTTACGGGTTTTGGTACATATTTGTGTACGTACAACCACATCGTATCTTTATGATATTAGGGGTTAAAGTATGAAATTGCCGATTTGTACTGAAAAATTAAAACTCGTTTTTTTACTAAAATGTAACATATTTATTTAATCAAAATATTTGCCCTCATTATCTATACATTGTTGCCATCTAACCGGAAGTTCATTTATGCCTTTGCGATAGAACTCTGGGGATGTAGATTCGACAAACTGTGTGAAAGCATTTTGTACTGCCTCTTGGGAAGAAAATTTTTTACCACGCAGAAAATTGTCCAAATCACGAAAAAAATGGTAGTCCGTTGGAGCAAGGTCTGGCGAGTACGGAGGATGACGTATGATTTCTAACTGCAGCTCCTGTAGAGTTACAACGGTTTTTCGTGCAGTGTGAGGTCTTGCGTTATCATGGAGCAATAATGGTGAAGATCGATTCACGAGTCGGGGCTGTTTCACTGCTAGTTTCGCCATCATTGTTCGAAGTTCGGCACAGTAAACAACTGCTGTTATTGCTTGACCATACCTGAGAAAGCTATAGTGAATAACACCATGAATAGACCACCAAACAGTTATCATTACCTTTTTATTGGTAAGCTTTGCCTTAGGGCACTGTTGCGGCGTTTGACCTGGGGTCAGCCATTGCATTGCCAATATTGTAGGTAAGGTAACGTTAAACCATGCCGCTAATTCCTGGGTAGTTTGACTCGGATCGGCTTCCACCATCTCCTTCAATTCAGCGTTATTCACCTGTGTGGGCGGTCTTCCACATGGTTCGTTCTTCAAGTCGAAGTTTCCATTACGAAAGCATTTAAACCAAAAACGCACGGTTCGTTCATTAGCAGTCTCCTCTCCAAACGCAGCATTGATATTGCGAGCCGTTTCTGCCGCGTTAGTTCGGTTAGTTCGGCAGCGTCGGAACTCGTATTCAAAGATTACTCGGATTTTCGAAGTAGCCATCTTTCCCGTCTAAGCTGAATAAAAAAAACAATTGAAAGTCCAAAATCGAATGTTGCACATTTTTTAAAACAAGAACCTCATAGGTATCATGTGAAATAGTTTCACTCGAAAATCTCACACCATGAAGGTTTTATGTCAATTCAAAGTATCTATTACTATAAAACGGCAATTTCATACTTTAACCCCTATTATATAGGTTATAATATATGTAAATGAAAGTTGACACTGGAAAAGCGCGGCAAATAAAAAAAAGAAACAATCAATAGGTTATCACAAAATAGTTTTTGATACCTTTGATACTCAAAGTCAACGCAAGGCTAATTTTATTATTGAAATCAAGTATCAAAATTATTGCATGTGCAAAGTGTATTAATATTAATCATTAATGCCTTAACATATTTAGGTATTAGGTGACTTTATTATATTATATTATGTGACATTATCTGTGAAATGGAACCTTGTTTTCGGTTTTAGTTATTCAAAAAGTCTCAAAGATTTTAGTGAAAAATAAATTTAATACAAATTTTTATTGCTTTATAAAGTCAGATATTTTTACATTTGGACACTGACATACCTATTGGTCCACATACATAGCAAATAACAAAACGGAATTGTTTTTATCACGTCCTGTCGAAGTAGGTAGTCGGGACATTTTGGCGAGAACCCGAGAAGTGAAGTTGATATTTTGGTTGATTACTAAACTATGAATTGTGCATTTACGTCGAAACTGTTTTTTGTGCAAAATATATATGATACTCAAATAAAAGCATAGGACTGCGTTTTTCGTGTGCTTCCAATTAGTTTTCTGCTGGCCTCAGTAAACTTACTATTATTATGAGGGGGAGAGTGCACGCTGCAATCCAACAGCCGCTGGGCGCACTCGACTGGCCACGTTACCCCTCGCTCACAGAAGACTACCTTGAAATGTATTGCATTTCCCACTTAATCTTATTTTCCTAATGTACGGTGTTCCTGTGTTTCGGTAGTGAATGAGATGTGTCAGAGCCCATTCCCATCCTATCCTTCTCCATTTCCCCAATCCTTTCTCCAAATCCAGTCCTATATCCAAAGGTAGGCAGCGCATCCGGGGGCGTGCCAACGTTTGTCATTTTGGATTAATGTTGGCATGTATCACGGATGTCTATGGGCTACAGTACCCACTTACCATCAGGTGGACTGTATGCTCGTCTGCCACCTTCGTCCATAAAAAAAAAAATATTTTACTGAGCGAATCCTGCCTGACTTATTTCCACTGGACTGGACATTGACAGAATTCGTTTTAGACTTTAAAATTGTATATTGCGAAGAAAACATGACACTGGCAGAATGTGCTCATTGCATCATTGCTATATATAAAAAAAAATCAGAAGTAGGAGGCGCTCAGTAAAGTGTTATAATGTTACTAAGGACAGAGTTTGACTCTTTGGAAGAAAACGAAAAATGCAGTCTCACGCTTTTATTTAATTATCACAAACATTACGTACTGACCCAAGGCACTGAAGTTTAATAAACTATCACTATTAAATTACAAATTTGTGGAATTTTAACAATAATCAAACAAAATCTCAATGTCACTTCTCGTATTAACGCCAAAAAGTCCCAAAATCAGATGTTAGAGCATGTTTCTATTTAAACAGAATCTTGAAACAACGAAATTAGAATAACAATAGTCAATAGGAAGAGTTTTTCCTCCAACTTCATTCCTTTAAATCTCCGGTATCAGTCAGCGAATCCGGGGGTGTGCTAATGTTTTGTCACTGTGGACTGATGTCGACGTGTCCCGCGCATGTCGCAGAGCGACAGTATCAACTTGTCACCATGTCATTTGATTCAGATAACCTTAACAATTATGAAAGTCCACCTGATGGTAAGAGGATACTATCTCCCATGGACACCCTCGATACATGCCACCATCAGTCCAGAATGACAAACGTTGGCACGCCCCCAGATGCGCTGCCAACTTTTGTTGATGTAGGAATAGATTTGGCGAAAGGGTGAGAAAATGGGAAGGGATACAATGGGATGGGAATGGGCTATGGCATATCTATCTAGATATCTAGATATATATCTCACTCACTATCCATATATAGGTACCCACAGAACAGAGAATATAAGTTGTTATTCCGTAGAGGTACCGTATACCGAGGTAGGTACGTACATTGTTATACGTAAGTACGTACGTGTACATTCTTGAATAAGCCATATCTGCAGCAAAGAAAAACATTTCCAGATTTTTTCATAATTATTAAGAATTTCGGCAAATGTTTGTTTCATTTTTTAATCCTTCTATGATTAGACACGAATAAAAAAGCTTTATAGCGACATCTAGTGTTGTATTAAGAAACTACATCGGCGAGTGGCTTGCAAAATTGAAACTGCTTGAAATGGTTCATTCGATTGAGGGAATGCATGTAAGGAAATACGTAATTTTATACTGTAGTATTTAAATAAGTCGTAAGATGGCACTATTTCACTCAATTCATGATTTTTGAGAAATGAATACATGTAACAGTTTTTATGTTTAAGAGAGTATACTATGCTCTATACCACTGCTGCTGCTGGTATGGTGCTGGTATGGTGCTGGTATGGTGCTGGTATGGTATGGTGTTATGGTGCTAGTGGTATGGTATCTCCACTGCCGGTTATAGGCCTCTCTTGCGGTTCGCCACCACCGCCTTCCGCTTTTCTCATCCAGCGACTGCCGGTGACTTTCTCCACGTCATCAGTCCACCTGACCGGAGCGTCCTCCCGTCAGGTGGACTGCCATACTACGTTCCTCGTTATTCGATCTCCATTCGACGCTCGTCTACTCCGTAGGTTGTCGGTCCTGCGGCAAATATGGCCGACCTCTTGCTATTTCACATAGCTAATTGAGGGCTAAGTATAGTATCAAATGCCACTAAAATGGATCTGGACCAAATTTGAGTTATTATTTAATTCTCTGAACAATGTAATTACCATTCTATAACAAAACCCATGAAATACATTTACAATTGATTGTAAAAAGTGAGTTCAATAGTAAATCCCTTTAAAACGGCGGGCGTGGATATTAAAACCTGTGATAACTCAATCGACCAATGGCAGCGCTTTATTTGCATCACGTGACTTGCAAATAGTACGGCGATTTTAAGGTATCTGTAGAAACTGCGGGTTATTTAATTAATTTTACACAAAGAAATGGATGAACTGGCATAATTTGTGAAAAAATACGATCTCAAACTTAAGCGAAAGCGTCCAAGCAAATCAGCATCTTGAAAATGTAAAGCGGCGCGTTAGAAACTACACAATAAACAAATTTTATGTGTGATGAATTGATGATGTCAGGGTATTTATATAATAGGAAAATTACTTACACGTTGTTTTTTTTACACTGATTTCTTTTTGTAAAATGTTGTCAACTAATAGTTTTTGTTGACCAGCTCTCTACTCTCAAACTAGACCAGGTAAAAACTCTCTTGAAAATTTCTTTTTCTATAGAATGAAAGTGGCAGGGAGCAGACATTTCACCTGGTGGTAAGTGGACACATGCGCTATACATGCCGACATGATCATTTCGGCATTGTACCAGAATGACAAATCCCGAATGCGCCGATTACCTTTGAAGATTCAGCAATGGATTTATTACGATAATAATGATTAGCATAACACCATCCACCCACCAATTTATACTAATTGCAAAACCCGCTAAGCTGCGACCTGCAACCTGCGACAGGTCGTCTTCAGAATTAGCGAGGTCTCTTTCAAATTCCACTAAAGTGAAATTACTTTCGTTTTTAATCTGTAATAGGTGTTTTTATTGTCTGTGGTTAATTTAATTTTAGTGTTGTCGTGTCACAGTAATAAAAGGCATTCATTCAGATTATAGTCTATTAAAAAAAATATTTTTGAACAAATTGTATTTTTCTATATAGTGGGATTTGATACTACACTCCTAAATTCTGTGAGGTATGCCTAATTTAAGTCAGTGGATAAACCACTTGAAGAAGTTATCGGTAGTGGCTGGATAGTGGCTGGTAGTGCATAGTAAAACAGAAGATCTTGTGGAATGATGAACCTTCGGACAGGCCTATATCTAGCAGTGGAGAGACATAGGCTAACGGTATGGGTATGGTATGGAATGATATGCCTAATTATACCCTTCAATCCTCCTTAGGGGGGATGGGGTGTCAATAGTATAATGAAATATAAGTAGGAGTTACTTTTCTCTAGTAGGATCGAATGGAGAGTTCCATTCGATGGAATAGGATATGGACCTGGGCTCTGCCATATCTCATACACTACCAAAACACGTAGGTACATTGAGAGAATAAGAGAGTAGGGAAATGTGGAATATTTTACGGTAACGGTTATAAACTCGTAATATTCATCTTTATTGCTAATCTCGAGGGAGTTTCCGAAGTTTCAAATCTTCTTTACGAATATTATACAAACGGTGGAAGTATTTAATTTTAGACTCTTAAGTTACGTTTATTGAGCAATAAAGAAATAGCAATAATTTTATAAAGGTGCTGTTACATCGAAACGCTACGCTGCACTGGTCAAGCGGGTTGGCGAGTCCAATCTTTTAGAGATGGTGTAGGGCTTGTGGGAGCCGCTTTAGTCGCCATTTATGTCGCCTCTTATGTCAACCGCGGGAAGAGATTGAGTGGTAATATTTTAAAGCTCGCCCTTATAAAAAAATACAATGTACTTCAACGAGTAGCAAATAAAATCTAAACCGGCAGCAAATCGTGATCAACAAAACAAACTATCTTTGAATAAATGAAAGTGTATTTTTTTAAATTTTTATTGCCTTCGGTGTCGAGACCCTAGTTCCGTGGGATCCTAGCGACCTTTCGTTTTTCAAACATCTTTCTAAGCGACCGTTCGACAGCCATCCGGCCAGGTAATACCACCAAACCATACCATACCACAGGGACCAAATTCGTATAACATGCTCAATATATAATCCTATTTTTGGAGAATTTTGTACAATACAACTAACCCCTACTATATTTTTAATATTTACAAGTTAGATTTAAGTATTTTCTTTTCTTTGTATCATTCTTTGTACAGTAAATAAATCATTGAGTGTTAAATATTCTAAAGAGAAAATAAAAACTGAAATAAACAATTTTTAATTACTAAGAATGTCAACACAAAGTGGACTCCGTGGGACTCCCTTAATTGTGCCCAGAGAAACTAAACCTACCTTTCCTTTAATTTGCTGCTTTAATTCCTGCTGTTAATTGAATTATTAATTATTTAAAGAAGATTTACAGTCATTTGAAATATAAATCTATTTCAAATCTATCTATATCTAAAAAATTAAATGCTGTTCGTTGGTAAGCGCATCACTTGAGAACGGCGGGACCGCTTTGGCTATTTTTTTTTTAAAATGTTCGTAATAGTCCAAATAAAGTTTTTAGAGAAAGAAAAATGGGAAAAGTTTGCCGGGAAATTGGAAAATTCGGGAAAAACTGAAAGTGTTTTTTTCTATGGGATTTTTGTATGAACTTATTGAAATTATTGTATTATTGAAATTGGACAGGACAACGTCTGTCTGCTCAGCTAGTATAAAATATAAATGTTAATTGGTACGCGTATTTTTATTTCCCATATAAAAGTAACTTTTTCCATTTCAACACTTTACTTAACTGCCGTCGATTTCTTCTGCTTGTCTGTCCGTTTGTATCAGTTTCCTTACTTCCAAAACCTAAGCAAAACGGTATGCCAAAGTTAGTACACAATAAAACTGAGCATCCTCGCAATAACGCAGTTTATTGTTAACATAAACAATTGTCCAAATTGTACGAAACCTGAATTACTGTTGTTGCCAACCATACTTTATTACATTAAAACTTCCACCTGCAGTAAAATATATGGACAGGCCAGTGTAACGAAAGGCCAGGACATTCATTCAGGGAGGATTACGGGCACAGCTTTACCGGGCCATGGAATTCCGTAAAAATCAAATTTGTTATAATCTAAATCTGTTATAACCTGTTATAAAGTCACCCCGTGACCATGTCCACTGCAAAGTGTTTGAAACGTCGGGATATAAATAATGTTAAATATACGCGATTTAAACCGTTCAAAGTTGTTTAATTGCTCTGTTATAACCTGTTTATTACTTCTTCTTCTTCTTCTTCTTCTTCTCAGCCCTTGGACGTCCACTGCTGGACATAGGCCTCCCCCATTGTCCGCCATACAATACTAATAACTACATTAATAATAACTACATTTTGATGAGTGCCATCACTCATAACAATGCACGTGTGGCTTTTTGATGATGATATTCGAGGAAAATGCAAAGAGTTTAGGTAAAGCTTTCATTAAATTAAAATCTAGTTAAAAACTTGGAGTTTTTAATAAAGTTAAGATCGAAATTTTTTACACGGCCTTGTTTAGTTTGTTATATGCTTATTTGTGTATTTTTTTTGAATAGGTATATGCTCTTCGGTACTTGAGTAGTTGAAATGATTAAGCCAATTTATAATTAATTTGGTTATAGTTGTATTGTATTGAATAGGATTATGCAAGATCGGAAGCGCACCCGTATGCTTCATGGTGTTCTCATGATCCATGGGCGGCAGTGACCCCTTATTATATTGCGGCAAGTGGTGGTATCTATAAAAAAAATGGGTATCAAAATTTTGTCCAATGAAGTTTAAGAAGGTTTAAAAAACAATAAAGTTCTGTCTATTGTCTAAATTAACATAAAAATTAACTCCCTAAATGTCCAGCGAGTCTGATTTATTGCAATAGTATAGGAGCCTATCTACTCATTTTGTATCGCTCCCAAATTTTATTACCTTTAAACGGCAGCGTATTTCCAAAATCGGGTTATAAAAATAATATTACGGCTACAATAATTTGAAATACGCCGCTGGTGGGGCGGTTATTTTCAATTTGTTGATTTAACTACCCGCCTGACAATAAAATTGGGTTATTTGCGTTGTTTTGTTTAAAACAGGTGGCAGGGGAGAGGCTGATAAGGCTGATATAAACTCATTCTTATGGAAAACGACGCAGGTTCTCCGGATGTTTAGAATAGCAAAAAATCATTATTCGCAAATACAATACGATTACTTTGCCCCACTATTCGCGAATACGATTATGGATAGCACCACGCACTTGAAAAAATAGTAAGTAGGTAGTTTGTAGTTCAATTTAAAGATAGTGCTATACATATTTTTTTAGTTCAATTAGTAAATACCTTTTTGGTTTAATCTAAAGTCAGGTGTTCACCTAACTTTAGATTAAACTAATAAATCAGATTTTCAAATGAACGTTTGTTCTTAAAAGTTATTCCTTTTGGAGGAAACCTCTTTTGCCTACTATTCACACTGGGCACACCTATTCGATTAGTATTAGTAGAGCATTCGCTTAGAAAATTATGAATACTTGAAAAAATACGAATACTTGAAAATTGACGAGTATTCGAATACGAATATTCGGACTATACCTAGCTTGTACGTATAGCCTTTTAATCGTTTTTTTTTATTTTTATTTATTTATCTCATACAAGTGAGAGTTGTCTAAAAGGAATGATAGCAAAACCGCTCCCCTCTCGTACGGGGGGGGGGGGGGGGGGTGTACGCTGCATTGCCACAACCGCTCAACCGGCCACGTTACCCCTCTCTCGCAGAAGAATACCGTAAAATGTACTGCATTTCCCACTTTACTCTCATCCCCCAATGTACGTACATGTTTCGGTTGTGAGTGAGATAGGCCAGAGCCCATTTTCCCATTCTATCCTATCCCTCCTTATTTTTCCAACCGATTTTTAGTTATAAGATATAGTTATAAGTTATAGTTATAGTAAAATGTAAAATTACGCATTTGCTGGTCTGGTTTTCCATTTATTATTAATAAAATGAAAATAAATCCTTTTTTGCAAATTCAGTCCTAACTTTCGAAGCTAGGCAGAGCATCCGGGGTGGTGACAGCGTTTGTTATTCTGGACTGCTGTCGTCACGTATCACGAATGTCGCAGGGCGACGGTTTCCACTCACAAAAAGATGAAAAAAAAATTAGGAGTCTCTATTCTCGGCTCGTCTTCGTCTGGATGCAGGTCGCTGCCGATAGGTCTAAATGGCGGACAATGGGGGAGGCCTATGTCCAGCAGTGGACGTCTAAAGGCTGAGATGATGATGATGATGATGATGATTCTCGGCTCTCATTTGTGAAGTCGTGACTTCAAATCCTTAGCCCGTACCACTGTTTATCTACTTAAGTTTATTAAGTAAGAAGTTTAGTTTTTAGTTAGTTAAGTTATTTAGTTAGTTAGTTTATTTAGTTACTTAAGTTATTTTTTATTAAGTAAGAAAAAATTAAAAACGGAAATCATAAAAATGCATCATTCTCATATCATTATAATCATTATAATATCTCCTGAAACCCATTTCCTCACAAATATTTTAAAGTTCATCTTAAACAAATACACACACACACATACACACACTCACACTGGGTACACACACACGCACAACAGACGCACAAACGGACACACCAATGCAAACATAAGTCAGTACGCTTTATTAATAAAGAATCAGCCTTTACTTGCCCACAATCTATTAAATACTGTTTAGATGTTTAGATGTACTGTTTAAATACTATTAAATGTCAGTGTAATCTGTATTGTCCATTAACACTGGCAACATAATTGTTAAACAAGTTACATAAAAGGCTGTAGATTACATAAATAAATAAAATAAATAAATAAGTTGTGAAGGAAAATATCGTGATAGATAGATAGATGGATAGATGGAGAGAGAGAGATAGATATTATATTTGCATATTATTATGTCAACATAATAAATGGTAGGTGATGAATCCACCTACCATTACCACCTACTATCCTGGCTTTCGGGCCATAATGTGTCACAAGAACCCAGTGCGAATTGGTGGGCATATACCATATGCTCCAGATTTGTTGAGCGTACTTCATCATGGAGCTAAAATAAAAATTCTCACTTAAATAGAAATTCAGTGGCACGGGCCGAGGATTTGAACTCACGACTTCACTAATGAATGTTCAGAATAAATACCCCAAGGCTACTACCACTTCAGCCCCTAGACCTTACACAGTGATCGTTTCTAAAGAGATGGTCATTAAGAGGGTAAGTACATAAGATTGAATCTAATGGTTCGCATTACCCCAATACAAATATGCAAGTAAAGAAAGCAGACCACTCGAAGTTTTCACATAAACCCATCTTATTGGCCGGAGTAAGTCGGGATGGTCAACAATGTCTTGTGATTGGTTGGTCCAAAACAATGGCGGCGGCGGACTGATTTGTTTTTTCATTGCGGAGATCATACTTTCGAAATTCGAAAAAATCTCTTAAGACGACCTCTAGCTTGTATAATAATGTCATCATACAATAATGTCGTTGCACCATAAGACGTTGTCGTATATCATAATCAATCAGTCCTTTTATCGTCCACTGTTGGCCACGGCACGCGGGAGATGTGTGGCTTCAACGGCACGTTGGCCAAGCGTGTTGGCGTTACACCAACTACACCACTCCTTCGCGCACTCCTGGCATCGAAAGAGACGACAATTAGAACTGCTCGCCGAAGAACCCTCGTTGTCTATCGTACACGCTTCAGAAAGGGTAGTTGTATGGAGAGAGATTTAAGAAATATGTAGGTAGTCAAGAAAGTGTGGGTCGGAAACAGCCCACGCCAAAGCGGTGCGCATCTCCCAAGATTGGGTCCTCATAAGCAAGGACATGAGTGGTGGAGGGACTAAAGCACCTACAAATGATTGGAATCGCCAACTCGCTTGGCCAGCGTGCAGTTTTAAGGCCATACATCTCTCGTACACAAGACCACGAGTGAGGAGGCCTATGTCCAGCAGTGGATCATTAAAGAGCTGGCGACATTGACAGATGGTGATACAAATTTAGAGGGGGAAAGTGCACTCTGCAATCCAACAGCCGCTGGGCGCACTCGACTGGCCACGTTACCCCTCTCTCACAGAAGACTACCTTGAAACGTACTGCATTTCCCACTTTATCTTATTTCCCTAATGTACGTACGTGTTTCGGTAATGAGTGAGATGTGCCAGAGCCTATTCCCATCCTATCCTTTCCCATTTTCCCAAGCCTTTCTCCAAATCCATTCCTATATCTCCAAAGATAGCCAGCGCATCCGGGGGCGTGCCAGCGTTTGGCATTTTGGACTGATGTTGGCATCAGGTGCAATGCTCGTCTGCCGCCTTCGTACAAAAAAAAAATTGCTCACGATGTTGTCCTTCACCGCCGAACTAGTGAAGATTTAAAAAATCCGTACACGAGTACAAACTCAGTGGTACGGGCCAAGGATGTGAACTCGCGACCTAACGAATGAGAGTCGAGAATATACGTAGAAACACCTAGTCTATCACCGCTTTGAAAAGTTTAAGACGCTGTGAACGTTTCATATTATCCAAAAACAACAATATGTCGTTCGATAGAGCCTGTAAAGCTGAGAAATTGATTTTTTTTTGTCTACAACGTACGGAATTAATAATCGATATATACGAACCCTCCAATTTAGACTACGTACTGAAAAGCGTAGCGTGGATCACGCTCCAGCCACGTGGAGCGACGACTTGAATGAGGTCGCCGGTGGTGTCATCCCCATGAGAATATTAACGTTTTTCGGGGCTAAGTGAGAGTTGCCAAAGCCTTTCCTGCGTCATCCCACGAAATTTCACCTCATCTAATCCAATCCCATTCAACCACATTCCATCAAATTTTATTTCGCTCGAGAGGGGGAATATAATATAATGAAACGAATCCCAAACTCTCAATAGGGAACGGGTAATTAATCCCTAAAGATGCGAAGGAGACGAAAAGAAGTTTTCTTCGCTTACATAACGTCACAAATAATCTTAGACCACACAATCGTGTTGATTCAGAGACGGGGTCATAAAACTCAACCGAGCCGGGGGCAATAAAACGCAGATTTGTACGGAAACCCCTATATTATATATCTTTTATTCCCTAACAAGTGACACTTTGAGGACCCTTCATAGAAATACGCTTTACGCCAGCTGACGACTATATTATTTACTATACCTACTATACCATTTTCGCTTGTGGTTCGTCTGACGGTCGCCTCGAGGTACCACGGTTAATTTTTTATCCGTGGTATTTTTGCACAATTATAATACTACTAAAAATGTAACTTTTCGTTATTATAGCAATCATAAAATAATAAGTATCTATTATATATCTATATATGTATATACCATACCTATATCTATTCATATAACACCAATTAAATAACAAAAACATGAGTTTCGGTAAATTGAAATGAATTAATTATACACTCATAGTTCGTAGAATCGCCATGTTGAAGTGGGCATGTCATATTTGCCGCAGGAGACGACGGCTCCTACGACCTTTGGCGTAGACGGGTCCTCGAATGGTGGCCACGTACCGGGAAGCGCAGTGTGGGACGCTCCCCGGCCAGGTGGAGCGACGACTTAAAGATATTCGCTGGTCGTGGCTGGATGACAAGAGCCGAAGATCATGCACATATGGTGGCGAGCCAAGGGAGCTAATATCCAGTAGTGGAGAGACATAGGCTGATGATATAGTAAGTGCACACTGCTTTTATTTCAATATTTCGTTACTAGGAAATAATTTCATCATTTTATTTATTTTTATATTTTCACGACTTTTCAATTCATTTATTAGCTATCGTAGCTTATCGTAAGTTGTCTAACGCATGATCCAATGTAATCAATCGTTCACAAACTCCAGTAAAATGTATAGGTATTATGTTTTTTAGATGGTTTCACTGATGTGCTTTTTAATTTGTATTTATCGACTTTCAGTTCCGCCGTGGTCTCAAATTATCTACGACTTAAAATGACTTTACAAAAGTTAACTTCACTGATTTTTATCTATTTAAACGGGTCTTAACGCGAATGTTTACCCTATTTATTTTACTCAACGTTTCGGTTGAGTTGCGCCAACCGTGGTCACGAGCTGACTGAAGAGGCGGATAGTCCACGAAACGTGGAGTAAAAGAAATAGGGTAAACATTCGCGTTAAAACCCGTTTAAATACATAAATGTGTGTGAAAAACGCGAAACTCTCAAATGTTATTTCATTGATTTTATTAGAATGACACTAAAATATACCAAATATATTCGTGTGATAAAGTCTACCTCAATCCGCTCTCAAAAGAAAATTGTTCTTTATCCATGAAACCAGATGATGAAAGTTTATTATGATACGGTATTAAATTGTATTATCATGAAAAATCTTCAAACACCATTTGCAGTTACCACTTTCATTATTAGAATCAATATCGGTACTCGTACAGCTGTAGTGACACGTCTCATCTATATATATATGTTACGGGTAAAGTTAGATAAGCGAGTAAACCTAGGTTTACCCGGGTAAACTGCGTAATACCGAAGACTCTTGGGTAAAGTCCAGAATATATTTGGAATTGTACACGGTTCGGGCTTTACCCGGGTAAACCGCGTTTTATCCGCTTTCGCTTGGTTAACGTTAGGTGTAGGATATCTTTTACCACGCCAAATTACATATTACATTAAGTAACTAAGCTCTGAACTCGACTAAATCTGTATAAAAAAAAAATAACCAAAACCTATTTTCTTCAATAAATTTAAGCGATTTTGTTTCGAAGCGTTTCGATGGGGCTGGCTCCTTCCGGCTTAGCGGATAGTCTCGAGGTTACGGCTACTAGGTTTTGGTTATTTTTTTTTTATACAGATAAGTAATTACGCAATAATAATATCCTACACCTAACGTTAACCAAGCGAAAGCGGATAAAACGCGGTTTACCCGGGTAAAGCCCGAACCGTGTACAATTCCAAATATATTCTGGACTTTACCCAAGAGTCTTCGGTATTACGCAGTTTACCCGGGTAAACCTAGGTTTACTCGCTTATCTAACTTTACCCGTAACATATATATAACAAAGTCGGGTTAGTTACAACATTTATAACTGAAGAACGGCTGGACCGATTTTAATCATCTCTGATTTGTTGGATTGGTCTACGCCCCGAATAGCAGAATAACTATTAAAATATCTGAAAAATTCACGGAAAAAAAAAAGAAAATGAATCTAGAAATATATTGAAATAAATAGAAAAAAACTGGGTAAGCGCCATCTGTTGGGCAGCCACAGTAACGCGTGGCCGGGCACGACTAGTCTCAAATAAATAAAACAAACTTTGCCGTAAGATTTTATATTTGTTCGTAGGTACTACGGGCGAAAGAGGACATGTAGGTACACGGAGCTATGGAGAGAGCTACGCTCGGAGTTTTTTTGCTGAAAAAGATCCAGAATGAAGAGATTCGTCTATGAACTCTTAGAATCAGCATGCTATGGTCAGGTCACATTTGCCGCAGAACCGCAGGACCGATAACCGATGGAGCAGACGACTCTTTGCATGAGGACCACAATGTGCAATGCGAAAGCGCAATGTGCGACACGCTCCAAGCATGTGGACAGACGATTGGAAGAAGTTCGCGGTAGTGGCTCGAGTGGCGACATCTGTATGTTGAAATTCTTAAATTTAAAGTACTAGGATTAGATACTCGTATAGTCGAATACCCCTAGATTAGATACCGTTCCAAGTATAGAATGCCGAGAGGTAACTCCTAGATAGAGGCAACAGTTATTTATCCCTTATTGTACACAGTTAAGGACAAGTGGTTGTTGCCACTCATAAATCAATCAATAAGTTAATTCAACAAATGAAAAGTTCTTACATAAACAACTTTGTTTACCAATATTGTTTATAGATGCGAAAAAATATTCGAACGAGAACTAATTTCAAGTTTCAAAATGTATTTGATTTATTGTTGCACATAAATCACACGTACTGTTGTTTTGTTAAAATATCTTTTATTAAACGGATTATTTCTATTTCAAAAAGTACATTTTTCATTGAAAAAATTATCTGACACATTCTACCTTCTTAGATGTCGATATCGCTATTCATGAGCTGCATTTGACGAAACATGTCAACATAAGTAAAGTTGACATTTTCAATTTGATTCTTCTTTTAATAAATCAATATTTTAGTATGTACTAAAATAGGACTAGAGAGAAATTCCTTCGCAGTTGTTCTGTCGGCAGAACTAGTGAGAAAAGAAATCCCACTTGTAGATACTTCCCAGTATAAATCCCAGTTTCCCAAAGGTTTTTTTTTAATGGAAAAAAGGCGGCTGACCAACATACAGTCTACCTGATGGTAAGTGGGTTCTGTCAACATAGACACCTACGATGCATGCCAACATCAGTCCAGAATGACAAACGTTGGCACGCCCCCGGATGCGCTGCCTACCTTTGCAGGTTCAGGAATGAATTGGGAAAATTGGGAGGGATAGGATGAGATGGGAATGGGCTCTGGCATATCTCACTCACTACCGAAACACGTACGTATATTGGGGAAATACGATAAAGTAGGAAATGCAGTACATTTCAAGGTAGTGTTCTGTGAGAGAGGGGTAACGTGGCCAGTCGAGTGCGCACAGAGGCTGTGGGAATGCAGCGTGCACTTTCCCTCTCCCAAATTGCCGAATTTGCCGATTTGTTGCCCATTCCACATTTTCGACTGTATATTTAATAATTTTCCGCTGAATTATTTCTGTTATATCTTACGAGTATTACATGGGGCTATTCGAATCATAATATAGTAGGAATGTCACTAAGTTGTCGATGTTTCCCAGTAACCGTGTATTGTTCTGGATGAGATATATATATACCAGCCTTACCATCGCCATAAGGAAATAATGTTTGTTTCGCAAACTTTTGAATTACAAAGCAAAATGAGCTGTCGACAGAAATAACTTTCTACTGTTATTAGAGATCGGTACACATTGTTTTTAAACTTAAAATATATCTTTTAGTCGGTTTATTTATAGAGGAATGAATGGATTAATCTAGTAGTGAATATTTTTCCCCAGCCCATTCTCCAAATCCATTCCTGATCTCCGAAGGCGGCGCATAGTTGGGTCGTCAACGTTTGTCGTTCTGGACTGAAGTTGGCATTTATCGTGAATGTATAAGAGCGACAGTGTCCACTTACCATCAGGTAGACTGTATGCTCGTCTGCCGCCTTTTTCTATAAAAGAAAAATCCTTAAATTGTGCACATTTAAGAATGTAATATTTTATTTTTTATTTTGTAGGTAACTGATGTATCTGTATGTGTAACACTGATGTACCTTCTATAAGTAACAGAACTGTAGAACCAGCGTGTCTGTACATTGAATATATTTCCCTAAAACTGATTAGGGGCGATGAAGGAAGAGTATTTGATTAGAGTAAAAAACGATTTTTTAAATTTTTGTCTGTTTGTCTGTCTGTCTGTTCGAACACGCTAATCCCCAAAACTACTGAACGGGTTTTCATGGGGTTTCCACGGGTTAATTAAGCTTAGCTTGGCGCTTCGAATAGGCTTCGTTTTATCGAAATCGGCTCACGGGAAAAAAAGATATCCCAATTTAACGCGTACGAAGTCGCGGGTACAGCTAATGAATAATAAATAAATAAATAACTTTGAAAAGCTATAACTCGAAAGTTGATTTGTATGTTTGTTAGCTAAAATCACTGCAATAAGTCATCGAATTAGTACGTATAAAATTTAGTAGGTATACGCTTAGTTCTCGAGGCGAATTTACCTACACATAGGTTAGTTTACCTACACATAGGTTAGTTTATTTTTTAATTCTATGCAGGCGAAGCCACTGGTAATAGATAGTCGTTATGCATTTATTTTTCAGTATTCAGGAGTAATACGTGTATTTTCCTATTTCCGATCTAAACGGCATTTGTAATGTGATCTAGCGTTGTAAATACTACTCAGTTCACTATCGAATACATTTACTTATATAAGGTACATTTGAATTTGATCGTACAAGGTGTGAATTTCAGTATTTCACAGAAACTGCTATTTTTCGGGACAGACAATGGATAAACGATGATGTCAAAAAATATCAAAATTATTTGCAATA
This sequence comes from Sesia apiformis, assembly GCA_914767545.1. NCBI lineage: Eukaryota > Metazoa > Arthropoda > Insecta > Lepidoptera > Sesiidae > Sesia > Sesia apiformis. The sequence continues at coordinate 10,419,988 of OU611971.1, forward strand.
GAGACAAACAACTGTTTACACTAAATCTGCATGTACTTTGTAATGCCATTTTATTATAGGTTGTAAAATATACAAAAACTATAAGAAGATGACTGGTTCTTTTCTGATCATTTTATAACGCCTGACAAAAAATAGATTTACAATTACTTTCTGCACTATTATTGCTACTTTAATATTTCTAGCGCTATATTTCAAAACTCATGCACCTACGTGTTTTGTGGTAGAGCGCGCTAGTGCTTGCTTACATTGGTGCAATGTAAGGTACATTGCATCAGAGCCAACATGATCACTCTCATACAGTCCCGGCAATAAGGGAGGTACTTCAGGTACAGCTGTACCGGGCCCTGGACTTTAGAGGGTCTCATGTAATACGACACACGTAAAAAAACCTTCCGTAAAAATCGCATTTGTTATAATAAGAATACATATGTTAGGTAAGTACCTATGTAAGTACATAGTCTTATAACAAATGCTTATAACAAATAATTAATAATAATTGAGAGTAGCGAGCCCCAACATTTCTGGGACATGCTCTATCTACTTTATTTCTTCATATCTACTTGCACACAGTAATATCGGGTGGGAAATATCGAAAGGGTTAAATAATCGTTAACTAAATATTACAAAGTAACCAAATTCAAAAGAAAAATGTATTTCATTTTCTCAATCACCTCTCTCCCAGGTTTGCTGGTAGAAATCTCAGGGATAAGCATGCCTTTTGTATGTATTTTCTTTTGAACTATTTTTATTATTTGTGTGTGCATTAAAGTATATAAATAAATAAATCTCAATTATCACAGTAATTATTCTCTCCGTAAAATAATACCTACCTTTTTTGGTGTCTAACAAAAAAATAGGCACACAAGACCCTTAATTGTCAAACAAAGTGTACGCTTAACACTTTTTTTTTATTTAATTTACTTCCCATTCGAAAGTGAAGAAACTCTGTAATCTAATTTCTCGGGAGTTTATACGTTGACGCCTACGAAATTTAAATGTGGAATATTTGAAGCGGTAAGTCTTTGCTGTGTCTATTTACACAGGCGTAATTTTTAATATATTGATTCTGGCGTAAATCTCAGCGTTCAGAATAAATATGGTCTCGATTTTCTGCAGATAACGATATTTAAAGAGTTGTTGCCAGTACAAGGAAATTCCGATAAATGCTGAAAATGGCTCTCTAAAAATAAACTCGTACTTATACCACACACGATCTTCCGCTCATCTTATCTAGCCATTATCGAAGAACTTCTTCCATCCATCCAGCCATTCGTCTATGTGGCCGAGGGGCATCCCACATTGCGCTTATCTAGTGTTGCATGTAAATAGTCTCTATTAAAGGACACGTCTAGCATATGTAGTCGGCGCCAAATATTACTCGTTCATAGGCTTAACAAACTATGTATATCATTTCATACATAACAAACATTCATAGGAACATATTTATTAAATACAAAGGCCAAAATATTTATATACAAGTAGGCATATATTTTACAAATTAATACGATATACTGCAGGCAATTACTGGCTAGCAAATCATGAGGCAGTTACTGGCCAAAATACACCATGCGGGTCCAGGGATCATTACTACACACATATTATGCTTGAGATTTTTTTAATTATCGAATATGCGGGTTTGCTCACAATGTTTTCTATCACCGCCGAGCTTTTATTTTACGTAACATTTCATACAACGTTACTGATCGAAAAGTGTTCTTGTACACAGAAGAATTGTCACTATTGACACAGTCTTACAAATTTAGTGTATTTGTGTCTATCAAACTGGTAAGTGGATCTTGCGGCTCAGGAGGCATTTAATTCAGCGTGAAATCCAATGATCGAAGATAAGACAGTCTGCCCATGAAAATGTCCATAAGGCCTATTCACACTATAGCTGCAACATCGGTAGTATATAAGTATTAGTAGTTGAAGAGGCAGTTACAGAAAATCATGTAACGCCTAAAAGGAGCTGGTTTATTTTTAAGTACAAATTAATGTATGTATTCAAAACCATTCGATTCTAGCATCTATTTTGAGCGCAATAAAGTACCAATGGGTGCAGGTTGACGTGATTATACGTGCAACGTGTTTATTAGTCGAAATCAAAACCCGTTTAATTTTCAAAGGTAGCCATCTATTTCTATCATTGTCTTTTGAATTTTGAAAAAAATCAAACAAAGTTAAGTCAAAGTCAAGTTAAGTTCACTGACAAGTCAAATCAACTCAGTAGTAATATCATGATGGCACTTTTATGTTATGGCGTAGGATTCACTATATCTATATTTATTTTTTTAAATGTATGGAAAATAGAGATATCGACCTTCCGACTACCATCATTTTTTTACGTATACTTTTTTTATAGGATGAAGGCGGCAAACAGGCATACAGTTCACCTGATGGTAAGTGGATACTGTCGCCCGAAGACATTCGCGGTACATGCAAACATCAGTCCACAATGACAAACGTTGACACGCCCCCGAATGCGCTGCGTGCCTTTGAAGATGTCAGAATGGATTTAGAAGAAGGGTTGGGAAAATGAGGAGGGATAGGATAGGATGAAATGGGAATATCATTCGATTCGTCGTTTTGCCACCGGTGAAACATTAAACAAAAGAAAACAATAAATGGTCAAAGGTCAATTATTTATCTATACTAGAGAATACTGTTTTTATTGATGTCTCCAAATAGAAGAATATGTACTTCTACTACTTGATCGGTGCGATGTGAATAGTTCTTTATAAGATTATTTCTATACATGTCGATGTAGGTATGTCTATGTCTATGTATTTGTCCTCAAAAATCATTTTAGCGATATGATTTTAGTTCCTGGACGAAGAATGATATTAGACTAGATCGGGGTATATGAGATAGCTGTAACGAAGAGCGTAGCCACAGTGGGGCAGGGTGGGGCGTTTGCCCCCTGGATGGAGCCTTCTATTATTCTTGTAAGTAAAATACGTTCGGCATTACACAATCTTTATTTAAATTTAAAAGAAAATTGTTTGTTTTGCCCCACCCCGTATTCCTGACTACGCCCTTGGCTGTAACCAATATTGTATACTTTTAGACCATGGATAAACCTTTCTATCGACATATCTTTGAGGAGGAGAATCCACGCTGTAATCCAACAGACGCTGGGCGCGCTCGACTAGCCACGTTACCCCTCTCTCACAGAAGACTACCTTGAAATGTAGGTACTGCATTTCCCATCGTATCTTATTTCCCTAATGTATGTACGTATTTCGGTAGTAAGTGACATATGCCAGAGCCCATTCCCATCCTGGTCCACCCGAGACGTGGTCTCTGACTATGGGCCTCATAAATAAGCTCACTGTCGCACAGCGAGCTATGGAGAGGGCTATGCTCGGGGTTTCCCTACGTGATCGAATCAGGAATGAGGAGATCCGTAGACGAACTAAAGTCACCGACATAGCCTCTCGGGTTAGCAAGCTGAAGTAGCAGTGGGCAGGGCACATAGCTCGAAGAACCGATGGCCGATGGGGCAGAAGGGTTCTCGAATGGAGACCACGTACCGGCGGACGAAGCCGAGGACGTCCATCTGCTAGATGGACAGACGACCTCATAAAGGTTGCGGGCACCCGCTGGATGCAGGTCGCTGCCGATAGGTCTAAATGGCGGACAATGGGGGAGGCCTATGTCCAGCAGTGGACGTCCAAGGGCTGAAAAGAAGAAGAAGAAGATTCCCATCCTATCCCTCCCCATTTTCCGAATGCCTACCTAATTTGCCTACCTTTGGAGATATAGGAATGGATGTGGAGAAAAGGCCACATCCATTCCTATATCTCCAAAGGTAGGCAGCGCATCCGGGGGCGTGCCAACGTTTCTCATTTCGGATCAATGTCGGCATGTATCGCGAACGTCTATGGGCGACAGTATCCACTTACCATCAGGTGGACTGTATGCTCGTCTGCCGCCTTCGTCCATAAAAAAAAATATGTATATAAAAACACACAAAATGTATACATATATAACAACAACCAACACAAATAATGCAGACAAGAAATAACGATTAAATACAAAATACAAATTTTGTATTTATAAAGAGGCATATAATTATCCGAAGTAGAACTGCGTAGTTTAGACATTTTCAATTTAAACGACAATAAATCGTGAACCCATGCACAGACCATGGTCTAATTGGGTTCGCACAATACCGAGGGCATTGTTTTTGGACGACTGTTCAAAAATCGCCTAGATTAGTAGAGATACAATTAATCTAGGACGTTCAGTTCCCCTTAATTAATTGACTGCTGTGCAAACAATTCCCCTAGTAAACAAATATCACGATAAATTTGCCATTTGCCATGATTTTTTTGTCATAATAAAAAAAAACAGCATATTAACATTACAATTAGAGAGGCAATAGCGATCTTCAGTTGCCTGAAATATTTCATGATTTCTTTATTATATAAATAGTAATATTATATATGTTGCATGGGTACTATATATGTATTTTCGAATGTTATCCTGTATGTGTTCCATTTGTAAATATATTCAAATGAAATAAATAAATACTTTCATTACAACATGGCGGTGGGTACCCACCACCCACAATCCCGGAAACTGAGTTTTAAACTCATCGTACTGAAAAAAAAAATGCCGGCAACAGAAATATTCAGTGAACTCACGCTTACCTGTACTTGCTTGTATCAGCCTTTAATGTCCCAGGCCTCCCTTACTAAATCGCTGTTGGGGTTTCGGACCGCATACCACGACGCGGTCCCACTGCGGTTTGGTGGATACACGTACTACAAATTATTTTTTATTTCTTTAGCACGCGGGTTTCCTCACGATGTTTTCCTCTCATGCCTAGTGATTTTTTAAAAACATCCATACTTATGTAGAGTCTCAGTGGTACGGATTGAGGATTCGGACTCAATTCACAGGAATTTGAGTCGAGTATAGGTACCAAATTTTATCAAAAATTTTAACATCATACTCTAATCCCTATTCATGTCAATAAAGTACCCGTGAAAGGTCTGGGCGTGGCGAAAAGCCATAACCCCAACTTCACAGATTTGTTCCTGCAACCTTTTACAAAGGCCATGAAAACTGGCCAGCACCTGAACGTTTATAGCTTGATGAAACTTGCTACCACTCACGAATTAATGGTTACATTGTAGCACTTGGTGGTGTGTGGTCTAAGGGATGAGAATACCGTAAACGTAACCAGCCCTTTTAGTATCTACTGCTGGTCACGGGCCTTTTCATGCAAGTTGTCTTGTGCATGGGAGATGTATAACCTTAAAACGCCACGCGGGTTGGCGAGTCCACTCTTTTAAAGGAGGTGTAGTTCCTCACAGCTTGTGGACTCGCCTTTTACGACAGGCACGGGGAGTGAGGGCGGTGCTATTCTAAAGGCGGTACACCACACGGCCAGTCGATATCACACGGCAATCAACACCCATGTCGGTCTGTAAATAGATAGCTACAGATATTATATATTGTATTGTTAACGATTTTACAGCTGTTTATAAATAAACCCGTTACACCCACGCAACATGTTGTTTGCGGGAAGAAAATGCTTTTTTTACTGTTCCCCGTAAATCGTCTCACCTCGTTCAGAAGAGTGCAATTTCACCCCGGTAAGTAACCTTACTTAAGTAAGTAATGCGCTCGATTTTTGTTAAGAAAATATATATCTAGATTATGTTGAATTCTTATAGACGACAGACAAAACTTTATACATATATAATATGACAATGGAATATATTAAAAATATATATTTGACTCAGATTATTCGAATTTAAAGTCAGTAAATGATGTAAGTCTATATTTATGTTTTATTACAATTTTATACACTCCACTTACGTCTGTACGTCACCGGGGCTTCAGCTGATAAATCAGCGCTGAAGGCTTGTCTCGGGTATTCAGCATTATGCTGAGCTGGAGACCTTTTCTGGAGGGCACTGCCACTGCTTCTATTATATAATTACTTCTTTTTTCTTATTGTATTTCATTTGCCTTGTTAGGTTTTTTTCTTTCTTTCTTAATGACTTTCAAGTCATAATTTCAAAATGGTTAAATCTCAATACCTTTACATATCCCAAAGGTTGATAGGGAGATAATGTTCTAAGTATTAAGTCCGCCTTTTTTCACATTATGCAATAAAGAATAAATATACAAATACAAGAACAACTAATCAAAATACGAAACTAAAAATACTATCCATTTAACTACAAGCCTCGGAGTACCCAATTATCTTCACTAAACAAAAGTTCGCCATTGACTAAGAAGCTTCTTTGGTCATTACTAGACCAAATTACGTCTTACTCAGATTAAATTGAAACAGTGAACTTGGGGATCAAATGGTTGTCTCTGTCGTATTATAATGCTTATGAAGAGAAATATCCTGTGTACATGTACAACCATGATGTATTGTTGTTGAACGGTCATAGAAGGCTCGCCATGTCCACGTATAATGATTAACAATTCAATATGTAAAATTTATAGTTTACCTATTCGATACTAGATCTCGCTCCTCACTCCTAAGTCAAATCCTGAAACACGCTATTAAGATTTTTCTTCCTCTACTTAAGACCACGCCAGTGTAAATTTGTAGTGAACAATAAAGGACATGAAAAAATGTATCGTTTCATTCGTACATGGTCCATCGAGCCGGATGAAGCTAAGAAGACTGGCGACGACATCTACTGCGGGCACCAGAACGGTGGCATGATGCTGCTGGTGGTGACGCTCCCGGCGCAATGACGCTGGAGCTACCTGGAGGAGAGGAGGTACCGCGAAGGAGCTGAGCTGCTACAGGACGGTACCGGACGGGTATAAGTGACAAGTGACAGGTGTCAAGTGTGAAGTGGACCAACTGTGAGTACATTGACGTTTCATAATAGGGCTGTGCAAAATTTATAATAATTAGGGTTGTACAAAATTGAAGATTTGAGACTTAGAAAAATTTCGAAAATTTTGGACTTAGAAAATTTAGAAGAGATTTGAGACTTAGAAAATTTAGAAGAAATTTAGGACTTAGAGTGAAACGATAATTTAGTGAAACGTGGTGAGACGGGGAATCCATGCTGGATTTTCTCTAGCTGTCAAACACTTGAACTTGTAAAAAATTTTGAACATTCTTCACCTTAGAAAAATGGAGGCATACGCAAAATGTCAAGAAGATATAAACGCAAACATAACTAGAGCTAGAGTGAACTACAAGAGGCTTATGTTGAAACTAGACTCGACACTTTGGAACAAAATTGGACGCTGTTTACGGAGACACACAGAAACATTCTCGTAGAAATAGATCGTTCAGAGATTGAGGTATCCGCGTATCACAAGAATGAGTTGTACGGGCAGACTGAAGAACTTTACGTTGAATACAAGTCTGAGCTCAAGACTGTTCTGTCGACGTTCCAAACTACGACAGAGCCTGCAAAGTGTTCACAAGCAGAGTCAGTTGTCAACGTTACTCAGATGGGAGATCCCTGTTGCGGTGTCAGATTGAGTGACGTGGCAATTCCAAAGTTTTCCGGCAAATACGCAGAATGGACTAGTTTCCACGATTTGTTTGTCTCTCTCGTGCATAATAACAAGCGTCTTGACGATGTTACGAAGTTGCGTCACCTCAAAGCCCATTTAGTAGGAGAAGCAGAACAACTCCTAGGACACATCCCGATTACGAACGATAATTATGAAATTTGTTGGGGAATGCTTGAACGTAGATATAATAACAAGAAGTATTTAGCAAATTGCATTCTGAAGAGGTTATTCAATCAAAAGTCGATGTCAGTTGAATCCTCGCATGCGATAAAGGATTTGCTACATACTACTTCTGAATGTTTGTCAGCGTTAGTCAACCTGGGTATAAACACAAGTTCTTGGGACGTTATGATGATTTTTTTGATCTCATCTAAGCTGGACTCTGAATCTAGGAAGCAGTGGGAGTTGAAGGCGTGTGAGATTAATGATGATCTTCCCAAGTTTATACAGTTCCAAACCTTTTTGGAAAATAGATTCAGAGCTCTTGAATTCATTGAGCCCAAATTACTACGAACTTCTCAACACCCAACTAGTCCAATGAAAACACTCCATATCACAACCCCTTCAACTTGTCACTGCTGCAACGAGAGTCATAAATTAAGCAATTGTAAGAAGTTTGCGGCTTATGATGTAGAAACCCGTCGTGGCCTTGTCCAATCCAGCAGATTGTGCTTTAATTGTTTGTGTCCTAACCATTCAGATTTTTCGTGTCGTCAGCTTTCTAGATGCCATGAATGTAGGAATGTAGCCTTCTATGACCGTTCAACAACAATACATCATGGTTGTACATGTACATACCGCCCACCAAGGACCGTCTTACGTGTCCTTAAATACTCCGCCCACCATGAGGGACCTGAACTTAATTGCAATTCATAATAATTAAGTTAATTTACAACTGACATGAAATAGTACCTGATCCTGTTTTAAATTCATTGGACTAAATAACAATTTGTATATGTATAAACAAAACAATGTAACTTCAGGAAACAAACAAACAATTAGACAATACATTGCATTTCCTCTTACTTGTATTAACACTAATGTACTACAGTTCATTGTAGACTATTATAATCAAATTAATCACAACTGACATAACGTTCTACACAACAGCATAATGAATACTCACTGACATAGTAAGTCGGCAAATCAAAATATCACAAAAATTAACATAAGACTTCACGTTACTCAGTGACTGGTAAAATGCATAACTTTGAAATAGGCCTTTTAATAATACTATTATTACAACGTAGACTAACAACACGAGTAACCTTGTCCAAACCAGTAGATTATGCTTTAATTGTTTGTGTCCTAACCATTCAGATTTTTCGTGTCGTCAGCTTTCTAGATGCCATGAATGTAGGAAGAAGCACCATACGCTACTGCATCCCGAGAATGCTATCGTATCAACCGACACCAGTCAAGTGAAGAATCATTCGGTTGATAGAAATGTTGTTGCTCATGCTTCGACATCCTAGACATTAGATGTGAACAACTCTAAAAAGGTGGTTGGCTGCTTGTCAAATACATGCGGTCAAGTACTTTTGGCCACAGCATTAGTCAAAGCTGTGTCGCCGACTAGGAATGTTGTAGTATTACGGTGTTTGCTCGATCAGGGATCGCAAGCTTGTTTAATAACTGAGTCTGCTGTTCAGTTATTAGGTCTAAAGAAGAGGCCTAATAAAAGTCGCATTTCAGGGTTAGGAAGTGACGGGAATGCTACTCTAGCTTCCCAATCGTTGGTGTCTGTCTGTTTACATTCACTTCACTATCCTGAATTTAAGGTAGAAGTTGGGGCTCATGTTTTAAACAAACTTACAACTTTTCTTCCGGAAAAGAAGGTTGTAATTCAGTTGTGGTCAAAGTTCGCTAACTTAGAGTTAGCAGATCCCGAATTCGACGCACCTAATAAAATTGATATGCTCTTAGGAGCTGATGTTTATGCGCAAATATTATGTGAAGGCATTATTAAGGGGCCTCCAGGTTCTCCTATTGCTCAACAGACCAAGCTAGGTTGGGTTCTGTCTGGTCGTGTTAGCACAAACCAAGCTTCAGTAAACGAGAATTGTCATAATAAAGTTGTCAGTTTGCATGCATCCGTTGACGAAAACGAACTGCTTAAAAAGTTTTGGGTGATAGAATCGGAAACAAGTGACTTGACTTCCATCAAACATCTTACACCAGAAGAGCAGTTGTGTGAAGACATCTTTAGCCAAACTACAAGTAGAGATGATTCTGGAAGATATATCGTCAAACTGCCATTTCGAGATGATGATCCGAAATGCAAATACGGCTCGAAGGACCATGTACGATTGAAACAATAAAGGACAAGAAAAAATGTATTGTTTCAATCGTACATGTTGATATGTACATGTACATCCTGACTGACTGACTCATCAACGCCGAGCCGAAACAATTAAAGCTAGATATGTGGTCGCTCGATTCTGTTTATGACTTACTAAGAAGGGATTTTTTTTAAATTCAACCCCTAAAGGGGTGGAACGGGTGTCAGTTTGTATGGATATAGGCACGCGAAACCTCGGGTAACAGCTAGTCTATACATATAATAAGGTGTGTCTGTACATTACAAAAACGTGTGACTGGCAGTTTAAAAAAAGCAACCCAAAAACGTGGTTCGATCTATGTTCGCGTCGAAGAGTGTGCTCCGCGACATTAATTCACGTAAAATAAGAAAAACTTGTCTCACTGGAGAAGAAAGTGCGTTCCCTTATCCCTTATTAAATATTCCCTTATTAAATGTGTGTTCCCTTATCAGCTGAATTATCTCAAGTAAGTGGAGCCCATCAGATTAAAATTACAATTAATTGCGTCAACAATGTTCCTGAAAGGCATTTTCTTATTCTCATTTCAAAAGTAGTTCCTGAAAATGGAAAATGGTTCCTGCATTACCTATTTGCCCATAACGAGCTGTTTAAGAAAATCTGGAAAGAACATATAGCAGCATTGGCTTTTAGCAGCGAGCTGCCTGCCGATTCAATTTAAATATTTCACAGTTTGCTATTGAAAAAACTCTTTCTTTTTGTAAAAAAAAGTTACAAATGTATGGAGGCAACTTTTTATAATTTATTGTTTTTTGTCTATTAAAACGGGTCTCAACTCGTATATTTATTTCACTGGACGTTTTCGTCAGCCCGTGATCGTGGTTGGTGCAACCCAAATACGAGTAGACAAATCTCAAAGGTTATTATTGTTTTTATATGATGAATGAAGAAGAGAAACTGTAACCAACATTAAAATGCCGAATCGCAATGGTGTATTTTTCACTATTTTCAGTATGTTTAGAAAAAAAGTGTTTAAAGTTGTAAAGCTTTACGAGCCTTATTTAACGACGTATAGTTTGTATCTATAGACGTCGCTGTTTCTTTTTTGAATGTTTTGAAAGTTTACACCGTCATCATTTTGGAACTATCGATTTAACTCATTTTCGAATTTAATCTAGATATGGACCCAAACTCTTTTTCTGCCAAATTTCATTTCAATTCGTTAAGAATAGCGCCCTGTAGATTGTCTACAAATTTAATTAGATCCCATATATATATTAATCTCGAAACTGATTGTTGTTTTGGACTCTCAGTCGAGAGGTTGTGAATTTTAAAGTGAAATTCGAAATTTTAAAGTCATTATCCTCCACAAAAGATAAATTTCTTCGAAGTGTATTTAGTATTGAAAGGTGTTTCATTATTAGGAAGTTTTCGAGGAAATGTTTGAAGAAATATTCGAAGAAATGTTCCTATAGAGATACTTTCAAATATGCGACGTATTTCACAATATTTCGACAGATGTTGAAACTAAGTCAACAAACAGTTTAGAAGATTACATTTTTCACTTGCTATTCTACCATTCAAAGTAATTTACTTTGAATGCCTCGATAATTGGAATATTTTGAATCACTACTGATTTATGAAAATATAAAGCTTTACAATAATTTGTCATTATATTAACCCTATTAGTATTCCAATATTTTAGGACGCATTTTTAACTGATTGAAATTAAACTTAGCACAGAAATGGTTTAATTCTATATTTCCATTAGTTTGTATCCAAACTATGACGAATTATAATTTCGAAAATCAAAGATATCTTGTCCCGTATCTATTTATTGACTTTGTTTAAGATCTTCTCAATTAAAATTCGTTGTTTCAAGATTCTTAAAAAAATGAAATTGAATAGAAACATGTTTAAAAAATTGAAAACATGCTTAAGGACAATAAAAAATTTATTATTTTTTAAGATTCCAATATTTGAAAATTTAGAATCGACAATAAACACCTTTTTGGGACTTTTTGACGGGATCTCGAGAAGCGAAGTTCAGTTTTTGTTTAATTAATTGTAAAAATTGTGCATTGAACGCTTTGTGGTTTAGGTAATGGTGATAGTTTATTAAATCTCAAAGTGTTTCTTGAACGTAATGTTTGTTATAAACAAATTAAAGCTTACGACTGCATTTATCGTGTGCTTCCAAGGAGTCCTCTTCTGTCCTCAGTGGTTTACTGACTTTACTGAGCGACTCTTGACTTACTCCGACCGGACTGGACAGGATACGTTTTAGACTTAAAATTGTAAGAAAAATGTTGAATTGTTGACATTGGCAGAATGTGCTAATTGCACCATTGCCATATATGAAGAGTAAAAGTCTTTTTTAACAGATAATAATCACATTTGTCGGTTAGCGACATTATTCAGTATAACCATAACTAGACTTTTTATCGTCCACCGTAGTACAAGAACCTCCTCATGCACATTGTTTTGTGCATGAGGGATGTAAGTATAGCTGTTAAACAGCACGCTAGCCAAGCGGGTTGAAGAGTTCACTCATTTAGAGGTGGTGTTAGTTTCTCAAGCCTTGTAGTAGCGGCTTTGTTATCCGTTAGTCGCCTTTTACGACACTCGCGGGAAGAAATGGGAATGTTTACCGAAGTTTTATTCTATTCAAGGGAAACATACTAACCTACTTCTAAATTACCCTTTGAAGTACCTAAAAATAACTTTCCTCTTAATGTCAGAAGAGTTTGTTACATAAATTCAACATTATTACCATAACTTTGATGCAAGCCTTTGACATTCGCGTTACCTAATTCAAAGAGTAAAGAATTAGCAATTTAAAATGACGGTGTGCTGGCCAGTTTAAGGGATCGAATTTGTGATGGATTTTTTTGAAATTTAGATAAACAAGTTGCTTGTTTATTTTTTATTATTTATTTAATTTTTATGTATTTTATATTGCATAGAGTGACAAAAGGCGGCCTTAATGCTTTCAAGCATTATCTTCCAGTCAACCTTTGGGCTATGCGAATGGCGCAGTAATAGTTAAAATTATGTAAAATTAAAATCATAAATGACGGGGATATTTTAAATTCAATACCGTAACATAAATACATACAAACATAGATACATATGATACATACAGACGACATTGTTGTCATGGTTGAAACGCTGGAGGACTTAAGTTAAACGGCTCAATGCGACCTCACGACGACGTGCTGGTCTCGGGATAAACCTGAACAAGTAAAAACTTATCTAGAAAGAACACGTCGTCCCTGGACTGGTCAGCGTCGAAGGAACATCACTAGAAGTTGCAGACGATGTAGTGTAATATATGTCACGTGGTTGTTATATATGTCTGTCTTGGACAATCAATCCTGTTAGACAAATCCAAATTAAGTGGAGCGAGTTTAGCTCGGTTGAGCAGCATTCGGAAAAATGCGTCGTCTTTTTCGTTGCACACCACAATGTTTATAGAAAGTCTTCAATGAATGCGTCCTGCTCGTTATAACATATGGTGCCAGTCGTTTAGCAATCGAAGTCTCTTTGTTGGAGAAAATCCATAACGAAGAAATTGTACGAGTAACTAAAGTTATCGATATAGCTTTAGGCATCAGTAAGCTGAATTGGCAGTGGACTGATAAATAATCGATGAGGTAGATAAGACCTTGCACTGGGAAGCGCAGTGTGACACGCCCTCCGGCAAAGTGAATCGACGACTTGAAGAAAGTCGCTGGTGGTGGCTGGACGAGAAGAGCAGAAGATCGTGTGCGGTCGCGAACCTTGGACCAGGTCTGTATCCAGCAGTGAAGGGATAGCTGATGGCATGGTATGGTACGGATTTCAATTGATAAATAAATAGATAACTAAATAGTAATAATAAAAACCTTTTCAATAATAATAATAAATAATAAAAAAACAGTCCTTTTCCCTATAACATTAGCCCGCTCGTTCCACTTCCGGCAGCAATCACAGTCGCGATGTTAACTCGCGATAACCTAACTGCGCTGTTAAATTCATACCTTTCACGCTGTTCCCGAGTTACGTGTGTACAGGAATGTTCGTGAGGGATTTCAAGGCCGTCTTGAAATCAAATTAAAGCATTTCTTTTGCAAGAATATAGGTAGGGTACCTATATATGTATGTTTCAAAGTGAATTAAAAATTAAACTTCAGTTTTTAGTGATTGTGCATAATACTTATGATAATCAAATGAAAGCATAAGACTGCGTTTTTTGTGCGCTTCCAAGGAATCCAACTCTGTCCTCAGTAAATTTACTATCAATTTTCCTGACTTACCGACGAGACTGAACGACATGATTTGTTTTGTATTGTTTTACTATAAAATTGTTAATTACGAGGAACGAAGAATTCGACACTGGCACAATATGTCAATTATAATTGGCATATAAGAAAAGAAAAAAAAATATCGTTTCAAGTTTTGTGTATAATAATAACTAATGACCAGAATTCGGGGTTAGGTAGTGTGGTACTTGCGATGAGAAAGATGAATATGGACATTTCTTTTTCCGGGATTCATATTCTCGGTTGTAATTTTAATTTACTCTTGCTATATACCTAAGTTTACTGTAACTTAAAATTATTTTAGACCAATTTCAATTTTCTTGATATCCTCACTACAAACTATAATAAGCCTCATAATAACGTGAGCATATAAAATGTAACTATTTTCGATAATCCGATACACACACACTAATATAGACATAGCTGCAGAATTCAGAATCCCTGGGTATATCCATATTAATATACGATAATTTTTAGTTACAAGTACCAAAATCACACTACCTAACCGACCTCTGATAATAACCGAATGTCACTTAAAGAAGTTCAAAGTTAATCTCGAACCATACAGCCAAAATAACATTTCCCGAATCGTTTCTCCAAGTCACGGCAGCGTCGAACGAATTTCGTCAAACAAAATTACTTCGACTGTTCGAATTAAGGGGTCTGGCAATACAGAGATAACGTAGGCTGGAGGGAGGGTTGGGAGAGGCAAAACATACGACGAAATTTGGAGAAGGTATAATTTCATTCTATACAACGATCCGATAGAATATATACCGTGTTATCGAAATAACGCAAAACCCGAAACACGTCAACCCCATTCCAGAGCCCATTCCCATCATATCCCTCCCCATTTTTTCAACCCTTTCTCCGAATCCATTCCTGTGTTTCCAAAGGTAGACAGCGCGTCCGGGGGCGTGCCAACGTTTGTCATTTTGGACTAATGTTGGCATGTATCACGGATGTCTATGGGCTACAGTAACCACTAAACCATCAGGTGGACCATATGCTCGTCTGCCGCCTTCGTCCATAAAAAAAAAAAACAACTTAAAATATATGAAGCCGTTTTAGTGAAAATAAAATTATTTTAAAAGGTGTAAGTTTTATTTATCTTGTATAAAACGTTCGTGGCGCTGATTACTCAGACAGAGCGTATTGTACAATAGTCAGTTCTAAGATTTTTTAGTTTGACCCACAGTACAGCCGAAAATTCGAACAAAATAAAATGGGAAATCATGGGGTTTTATTTGGTTGTGTATTAGTCGACTGATGGGGTTTTATTTGGTTGTGTATTAGTCGACTGATGGGGTTTTATTTGGTTGTGTATTAGTCGACTGATGGGGTTTTATTTGGTTGTGTATTAGTCGACTGATGGGGTTTTATTTGGTTGTGTATTAGTCGACTGATGGGGTTTTATTTGGTTGTGTATTAGTCGACTGATGGGGTTTTATTTGGTTGTGTCGACTGCCTTCCGGCCAGGTGGATTGATGACTTGAATAAAACCGCCGGGAGTGGCTGAATGAGAAGAGTTGAAGACCATGTGTGGTGGCGGTCTTTGGGAGAGGCCGACGTACAGTAGATACACAGCCTTAAC
Organism: Sesia apiformis; assembly: GCA_914767545.1. NCBI lineage: Eukaryota > Metazoa > Arthropoda > Insecta > Lepidoptera > Sesiidae > Sesia > Sesia apiformis. The sequence continues at coordinate 10,435,680 of OU611971.1, forward strand.
GATGAACTTCTATCATTAAAACAAATGTTAATTTGAGATTTTCACGAATTTTCATACATATTTATCTATTTAAAAGGGTCTCAGCGCCGGGATAATTTACTGGATAGAACTTCGTACTCCAAAAATCCTTTCCATTGATCGCCACTATTTCTCCAGGATTGTGTGTGAATCGAGAAACATAGAAATTTCAATCAAGATGTATACAAATTGTCCTCGACATGAAATCCAGTGATTAATAAATTTAAACCTCGCTATTTTTCGCGAGGTTTAAAGGTATGCGACGCTTTGTCTGATGTTGTGAGTGTTATTTCCGGACTGTGAAGACTAAATGCGGGTAGTTAATAAAACTCTTCGCAACTCGCGACGTGAACTATCCGCTTCTTCTAAATGCGGGTAGTTAATAAAACTCTTCGCAACTCGCGACGTGAACTATCCGCTTCTTCTAAATGCGGGTAGTTAATAAAACTCTTCGCAACTCGCGACGTGAACTATCCGCTTATTCTAAATGCGGGTAGTTAATAAAACTCTTCGCAACTCGCGACGTGAACTATCCGCTTCTTCTAAATGCGGGTAGTTAATAAAACTCTTCGCAACTCGCGACGTGAACTATCCGCTTCTTCAGTCAGTTTATGATCAAACGTCGAAACTTTGCACTTCCAAAATCTAGACCAGTAAAACTAACCCTTTCCAAAGCTTTACTTCATTTTACTCGGGCAGCCTGTGGGCTCGCTATACTCAGAAGTTGTACAATGCTCTGCGGATCCAGTATAATAACGCCTTCAGGGCGCTGTTGGGCGATTGCCTCGGTTCTGCAGTGCGTCTTCAATGTTCGCCGAAAACTGTACGGATCGCTTTGAGGCCCTCCTGCGGAAGAAGACCACCTCACTATTAAGCAGAACGAGGGGCAACTCCAACAGCATCCTGAAGATGATTTCAGAGAAATTTAACTGTCCTCTTGTGGAACAGTTGATTAGGATTACCAAATCCACCCTAGTTGCAGAGTACTAACATAGTTTTTAAGTTACTTACTAACTTTTGTATGGATCTGTGTTGCCTGATTTTTTTTTTTTTAAACGACGAAGGTGGTAGACGAGCATACAGTCCACCTGTTGGTAATTGGATACTGTAGCCCATAGACATCCGTGATACATGCCAACATTAGTCCAAAATGACAAACGTTGGCACGCCCCCGGATGCGCTGCCTACCTTTGGATATAGGAATGCATTTGGAGAAAGGGTTGGGGAAATGGGGAGGGATAGGATGGGAATGGGCTTTGGCACATCTCACTCACTACCGAAACACGTACGTACATTAGGGAAATAAGATAAAGTGGGAAATGCAGTACATTTCAAGGTAGTCTTCTGTGAGAGAGGGGTAACGTGGCCAGTCGAGTGCGCCCAGCGGCTGTTGGATTGCAGCGTGCACTCTCCTGTGCACTCGTGATTGAATAATAAATAAATAAGTGTACCTAGTTACGTCACCCAAGCCCTTACTGTTGATAGCTGGGTCAGCAAAACCGGGTGGTCGGTCAAACCCATAGTTCTAGGAACCTAGCGCTCAGTTAGCATTTAGGATGTAGCCATAAGAGATTACTTGTGAGTTAGATTTAATTAAATAAGCAGTTGAACACTGGCATCAAGCTCTGCCACTTGTCTTCAATCTAATTAGTTTAATATATTAATTTTTAGTTTTTAAAAAGCATTTTTCTTGCACCCGAAACTTGACTACCTTTATGATTGTGTTATACAAGCCTAAAGTATGTATATATTCATGTTGGCTCCCTAGAAAGTAAATAAATAAATAAAAGACAGTATGCGGTGGCGGGCCTTGGGGGTGGCCCACATCCAGCAGGAGACATAGACTGATGATACTGTGAACAATATACCATATCCCCTAAAATATTTCTCAATACATCCACGTCCCTGTTTCTTATCTAACACAGTCCAAAACTCCGAAGTAAAAGATGAGGTCGACACTAAATGTATTGATAAGTTTACGATTTGTTTTCTGTATATTATGTCTATTTAGCTAAAGGATCATGTGTACTATATGAAATACTATATGACTCATATGCGAATACTACATGACTCATGAGATGAGTCGCGAAGAAATGGTTTTAACATAGTTTGAGATTTTTCTTTTATGAGACTTTATGTTCAAAGTCAGAGAGTTGCTAATACAATGTACTGCCTATATTTACTCGCGCAATACCCGCTTAGGCTTTTTCGATAGAATGGGTGAGAGTCAGTAAAAGTAAGACTTGGTGTGGCTTATTGTGCTTTACGCCGCGGCAAAACTAAGAATTGAATTCTCTACTTCGGTCGTGTGGTGTGGGCCCGGCTTTAGAATAGCTACATCTCTTCCAGTGGGTTTTGTAAAAGGCGACTACAATGGATAAAAAAGTCGTTACCGCAAACCCTGAGTCACAACCCGATTGGCTGGATCTACCGCGGGACCTGATCGCGCCATGAGGCGCGTCACCATGAGCGGCTTCACTGTGGTCGCCTACGCTGGTTGGCACGAAGACACCCGTCTTCGTGCCAACCAGCAGCATTACGGCCGACAGACCCAACCCAGCGACCTGTCAGTGTTGGCGGACAGAGGAAAACACAGTTATGACGTCACTGAAGGGGACTCACTTCCGAACAATTACCTCCATCCTCGTGAAGTTTTAAGGCCATACATCGCTCATCAAAATCCCGAGCTGGCATCGAACAGCTCGTCAGAAAATTCCCCATCATAAAGGAGATAGAGAACAGATTAAAAGTCTATATTTTTAATCTGTCAATTCTAGCAATTCTCGCTATTCTAGACCGCCTGTAAAAGCTTGTGTCAATCGAACGTAAGACTCGTTCAATAGAAATGACTAGACTGGTCTTTTTACCCCTATATCGACACAGACTGTTGTCAGTTAGCTTTAGTATTAGTACAGTATACAACAGTTACCTTAATTATTACAAAGTTGAGCTTCCACGAAAGAAAAGATGTAATAAAAAGAGCTAATCCATTTAAAAAATTCCATCTCGCTACATTTTCTTCTACGATAGAACGAAGAAAATTTCTAAAGTAATTGTTGGTATTAAGAAGTTTACACATTGTTGGAAACGTATAAGGAGTATTTTTTCTTGAATAAGGCAGATGGTGTCCTACACTTGTTGGGGTTCTCAGTAAATACACCAGTTAATGCTCTCTCCGGGATTTAAGCCCGTTTTATTCATTGTTGGACACGGGCCTCCTCTTTGACTTTGTCTTGTCCATGAGGAATGTATTCCCTTAAAACGACACGCTGGCTACCTTAACCAGGTTGTGGCGAGTGTACTCGTTTGGAGGTGGTGTAGGTCCTCAGGACTTGTGGCAGCCGCTTTGTTATCCTTTAGACGCCTCTTACGACACCCATGGTAAGAGGTAGATGGTGATATTTTAAAGTCAGCTGAAACCACACGGCCGACACTCAACACCATATATTGACAGTAACATGGATGAATTATGTCATTTAGTATGGGAAAGCATTGATGTCGCGATCCCAATACTCCATGTTTCATTTCATTTTATATGATTGCCTTGCTTAAACTTAACATATCATAGGCAGGAACTTAGGCCGGCTCCCTGCCAACACCGGTTCACAGAGTAGCTACGGACCTGGTGGAAGACTGGAAGGTCGAAGAAGGCCTGACGAGCTCGGACCACAACGGCATAACTTTCAAAATAAAATTAAATAGAGAAAAAGGAATAAAAATAGAAAGAACGACTAGAAAATTTAACACAAACAAAGCAAATTGGAGCCAGTTTCATGAAAAACTGGCCCAACTAAAATCAGTAAACCAAATTAATATAGAAGAAATAGAAAAAATTAGTAACACAGAGGAACTCGAAAGTATAATAAATAAAATCAGCGACACTATTACAAAGGCATGCATACAAACTATGCCAAAGAAGAAAAAACTAGAGAAAATAACTATGCCGTGGTGGACCCCCGAGCTCGAAAAAATGAAGAAGGAAGTCACCACCAGGAGACGCCGCATCAGATGTGCTGCATTAATACGCAGGTCGAAGGTCGTTGAGGAATACCTAAAGGCGAAAGAAGTATATGAGGGGGAGGCCAGGAAAGCCCAAACAGAGAGTTGGAAGGGTTTCTGCCAGAAACAAACCAGAGAAGGGGTATGGGAAGGTATATACAGGGTGATCATAAAAACAGATAAAAGAAGTGAGGATGTGCCCCTGGCCGTGATGGGGAGAACACTGAGCGAAAAGGAGTCGGTGAGGCTGCTGGCTGAAACCTTCTACCCGGAGGACTCCGAGGAAGGGGAGAACTCAGACCATCGCCAAACCAGAGCTACGGCAGATCAGGTAAACGGCTGGGTACATGATGAAAAACATGACCCACCGTTTACTCTGACCGAAATGGAACTGGCGATGGGAGGCCTCAACCCCAAGAAAGCCCCCGGAGTGGATGGGTTTACAGCAGACATATGCCAACAAGTCCAGTCCGCCGACCCTCAGCTGCTCCTAAGGATCTTTAATAGATGCCTAGAACTGAACCACTTCCCCAAGATCTGGAAGGAGGCAACAGTTATAGCCCTGCGGAAACCGGGGAAGGAGGATTACGGCAGCCCAAAATCCTACAGGCCCATAGGCCTTCTGCTGGTCATGGGGAAGGTGCTAGAGAAAATGGTTGTGGGGCGGCTAAAATGGCACCTCACACCAAAAATGTGCACCCGCCAGTATGGTTTTATGCCACAAAAAAGCACCGAGGACTCCCTCTATGACCTGATACAACACATACGCGGAAAGCTTCATGAGAAGAAGCTAGTGGTAGTTGTATCATTGGACATAGAGGGAGCCTTCGACAATGCTTGGTGGCCGGTTATAAAAACCAGACTGGCCGAAGAAGAGTGTCCGGTTAACCTCCGGCGGATAATGACCAGTTACCTTGAAGATCGTAAGGTACGGGTCAGGTATGCCGGAGAGGAATACATAAAGGACACTCACAAAGGGTGCGTACAGGGGTCCATTGCAGGACCCCTCCTTTGGAACCTCCTCATCGACCCACTTTTGAGGGGCCTGGAACAGCGAGGTGACTACGTGCAGGCGTATGCTGACGACGTCGTCCTGGTGTTCGCCGGTGGCACTGCGCGGGAAGTGCAAGGGCAAGCCAATGCCGCCCTCGAGTATGTTCGGGGGTGGGGCGTCAAAAATAAGCTGAAGTTCGCACCGCATAAAACAAATGCAATGGTGCTAACTAGAAAGCTAAAGTTTGACGCGCCACTCCTGAGCATGGGCGGGGTTGACATTGGAATGTCCGACGAGATTAAGATCCTGGGGCTCACAGTAGACAAGAAGCTGAACTTCAACGCCCATATTGCGAACACCTGCAAAAAGGCGTTGAATGTTTATAAGCAATTGTCTAGAGCTGCCAGGATCAGTTGGGGGCTCCACCCAGACATAATACGTATTATATATACGGCAACGGTGGAGCCCATAATCTTGTATGCCGCCAGCGCATGGGCACCGGCTGCCACCAGACTGGGCGTCAAACGGCAGCTGAACGTAGTTCAAAGAGGCTTTGCCCAAAAGCTCTGCAAAGCCTATCGCACTGTCTCCCTAAATTCGGCACTTTTACTAGCCGGGATATTACCACTCGACCTCAGGATTCAGGAGGCAGCCGCCCTATATGAGGTCAAGAGAGGGATACCCCGGATGATGCCGAAAGACGGGGAGGTAGAGCGCAGGGTGGCATTTGCAGACACTCCGCATCCGGCAAAACATATGGGTCTACAGTTCATTAACCTGGTAGACCCAAAACAATGCGACGAAATTACAACAGCAGTAAAAATTTTCACCGACGGCTCTAAGATTGAGGGCAAAGTGGGAGCTTCATTATCCGTATGGAAGAATGAAGCCGAAACCAGAGCCCTCAAGCTTAGACTGTCGCCGTACTGCACGGTCTACCAGGCGGAACTGCTAGCCATATGCAGAGCCTCGCGGTATATCCTCCAATGCGGAGAGTCGAGCTTTGGCATTTTCAGCGACTCACGCTCGGCGTTGGAAACAATCGTCAACCCTTGCAGTCCCCACCCTCTAGCCATCGAAACGAGGGCTAACATCAGACAGACCGTACTCCAAAACAAAGAAGTTTCTTTGTTTTGGATTAAAGCACATGCGGGGCTGGAAGGGAATGAGCGCGCTGACCAGCTGGCCAAACTGGCTGCCAGAAACTTAAAAGTAAAGGCAGAGTATGATAGCTACCCGGTTTCATTCATGAAGCGACAGATCCGTAAGGACTCGCTTGATGAATGGAACCGGCGCTACCAAGAAGGTGAAACGGCTGCTGTAACCAAAGCCTTCCTACCGGACGCCATAAGGGCGCACAGCATAATCAGGAAGATCCGGATGGAATCAGTCATCGCTCAGGTGTTGACGGGACATGGCGGATTCTCCGAGTACTTGAATCGCTTCAAGTGCAAGGAGAGCCCGGCATGTATCTGTGACCCAGACGTGGCTGAGGGTATATTGCACCTGATAGTGGATTGCCCTGTATATGGAAAGAAAAGATTTGAAGCAGAAATGCTAATGAACAGAAACATAAAACAAGACAATCTCGCTGTGCTTATGGACGGGGACGACACACGACACGTACTCCTGGAGTTCTGTCGGCACGTAGCCAAAGGGGCAATACACAGAAACAAATAATATAGCAAGACAGAACGGAAGGAGTACAAGACTGATTAGATAAGATATTCTATAAGTATGACCAGGGCTCTGACCTATACATCAGAGTCCAAAAACTAGTATAAGACAACGCCAAGACTTCTGACCTGTACATCAGAAGTCGAAGGCTGAGATGTACATAGTAAATTATATTAGAAAATAAGTTTTAAAAAAGTACGACTGACTCTGACCCTATACACCAGAGTCTAACAAGTGAGAAAAGAAGAATAGGCCTGGACTTCCGAACCTAATGTCGGAAGCCAATAGGCGGTACAGAAAGTCAACGATCACAGTTGACTTTCACGAATTATAATTATAATAGCAAGAACTAACAAGAAATATACAGACTCTGACGTCCATATCAGAGGTTTCTTGCAATCGGGGGGTTTTAGCCGGTACAAATCCGGCATCGCCTTCCGCTGGAATACAGAACATCTTATAGCGGAAGGCATCCAAGAGGATTTCCCCCCGAAGAGAAGAAAAAAAAAAAAAAAAAAAATACTCCATGTTAAGAATTAATAAAAATAATAATAACAAATACTCTTTATTGCATACAAATAGTTATTACATGGGCACGAATAATAAATGACTGAATACAATTGGGGACCTTATCGCTAAGGCCGATCTCTTCCAGGCAACCTTAGATAGAGAAAAATAAAAAGGATATAGTTATAAGGAATAAAAAGATCGAAATCTACAGAATGAATCCTGTTCAATACATACCTACCGACTACATGGCTAATAATAAATAACTTAATAATATATAAATACATACATGCATATCTATATATACACTGCACCCAATATTAATTCGCAAATAAGAATCAAAGTTGACTAGGATAGAAAAATAAGAGACGAAAAAGAACAGGTTATTAACAAAATGGTAGCGAGAGGAAAACATTTGGTAAAGAAAGAAAATAGAAAACAAACAAACTAACAGCATAATGATTTCTAACTGCCTTTTAAAAACTAGACAGCGACTGAGCACATCTAATGACAACTGGTTAAATTACCCAAATCGTACTTATTTTGTTCGCTTACGCTGTATTTTTTCTTTCGCTCTTCGGCCAGTGTATAGAATTCTTTACAAAAATGCATCTCATCTCGTACATACTCGTGTACATATCAGACTTTGCTCAGTTTACATTGCACTACACCGGCGAACATGCATTACTGCTATGCACTAGGAAATTCTGCATCGCTTTATTCTCATTTATTCGGATTAAACTTTTAGGTTACGTTTAGAGCCCGGAAACTAGTAAAATTTTTGAATATGAATAGCTACGAACAGAGTTACTTGTGGCCTGTGCCTATGGCCGGGTTAGACCATTTGCCATCTAATAGATACCCTGTAACCCCATTTTATATTAAAAAAAAAAAACATTAATGCTAACCTGAACTCTTATTACGTCGGCATTTGACACAGTGAGATCTTTATAAGATTAAACTTCACAAATCGTTTAAAATCGTTCACCGTGAAGAGCTATGCTAAGGTATGGTATAGTGGAATATATCTTGAAATTTCCTTTAGAGATTAACGCTACTCGCTTCTCGCGTGCGCCCGCATCAACCTAAAAACCTAGTAATATCAAGGCAAATTGAAATTTTGTATAGAATATTCAAAAGTGAATATTCTTACAGATAGCCCACTAAAAGGTATTTTAGTAGAAAAAGGTGCCGTAAAGTCACAGTGTCATAAAATGAATCTTTAAAGTGAAACACAGTATATAAAGAAGCTAGAATGGAATCTAGGACAAACGTACAAGCATTTGTGTAAACGCATTCTTGGCGGCGGTAATACGACCGTACCATACTGTATCATTAGCCTGTATCTCTCCTTACTGCTGGATGTAGCCCTGAGGAAGGCAACCATGTACGGTCTTCTGCTCTTCTAATCCATCTATTACAGTCAGTCGACCTGGTTTGTGAGCGTAGCATACTATGTTTCCCGGAATGGAGCCTACATACAGGGAAACACACATACTCGTCCTCCTCCTGCACATCCTGCGACATATACCACTTCCACTTCAGCTTGCTGATTCTGTGAGGTATTTTCGTTGTTTCGAGATATTGTCTAAATGCATGCTCTAACATTTGACTTTTAAGATAAAACATTTAAATTATGTTATTATACTGTCACATACAGATTCGCTACTGGTTTCAGTGATATACTGTGACTGAAATCACCGGGTTGTTTGTACTAAAAACACATAAAGCTAGAACAACTACCCTCATAAAATAAAGTGCATTTTCACAGTCAAATAAAATAAATGTTGATACATTGTAGAACGCAACAACTAAACGTGGCGCTCATAAATGATAATAGCCTTTAAAGTTGAATAGCAGAGTCGGCTTTGAACACCAAATTATTTTAAAAAGTATTTAATTTTTTATTTTCCATTCAAACGATTCATCAATCAACAATTTGATTCATCTCGCCATTGAATAAAATGCAACATGCCACTGAGGTAACACAGAAGCTGAAAACAGGTTGTTCAATATCGAAAGGAGAAATAGATTCTACCAGTTTTTACAACAGAGATTTTCCATTCACAATAGTTGACGTACACTGGTCCCACCTCCACCCATGGTCCTACCAACCTTTTGGTTATACGGACCAAATCGTCGGGAGGTACGCGCCGTTCGCCTGCTAGGGCTATGTTGCGGCGCGTATCTGCTCTGCCTCCCTACAAGTATTTTCTTTTGCCTGTGTCCCATAAGCACTCTCCCCTTTCTGGGGCTGTTCTACTCCACTAGACGATGTACTTCAGTGCCGAACAGCTCTTTCGGGCTCCTTTTCCTGTGCCATCGGTGTGCAAACTCTATGAGCCCGCGGAAGTTCGCTTCGGAGGAGACGAGGTCGCAGTAGTATGCCGGTCCCTCCTCCCGCCGTACAATCCTCTCTAGCATGCTCCGTCGATATTCCTCGTATAGAGGACAGGACCATAGAACATGGTGCAAGTCCTCTTCTGCCATGCCACACTCACACTGACTACTCTCACACAGCTTCATATCATGCAGTCGCTTTCGAAAGCAGCCATGCCCAGTGAGTATCTGTGAAGTTTCATAGTCCGGTTCGACCCAACGCGACTTGAGTCGAACCGCCACGTCCGGGAAGAACCTGAACAGCTCTCTGCCCTTGCTCTCGCCAACCCACCTTTCCTGCCAGCTAGCCACTGTCTCGTTCCAAATGGCCTGTTTCTCAGCACGCGCCTCCGTTCAGTATGTAGTAAGCCCATAAGTAATAGTTGACGTACAGTAAGTAGTTTGCATTCCGAATATAGTGTCCTAGTTGGAAACCTAAATTTTCTGAAACTCATTACCTTTATAATGGACCTTTGAGGCCTTCTAAATGTATGAGGTGAGTTTTTGGAGCTTCTTAAATACACATGCCAATTTTCTAACTCGAGATGTTAGAAGTTCGATGTGCGGTTTCCACGTTAATTGGTCGTCAAGGAGAATACCTAAGTAGCGAATGGTAGTAACAAATTCTAGGTTAAGGCATGCACAGTTTGTCATTAAAGAGGTGTATGTGCCACACTTATGGGCTTTTAGAACGAGACTTTGTGGACGAGGTTTTGTGGTTTTACGCAAGGAGAAGGTCATAAATTTGGTCTTTGTCACGTTAACTGTCAGTAGATTACTACGTAACCAGTTCATTACAGTACGAAGTCCCTTTTCAGTATATCTGTATGTATGTTCCCACGTAGCCGTGTCATCGATGAAGGTAACAATACTGCCATGATCTAGCGTCATCTGACAGTGCTCATTGATATATATTAGAAAGAGTGTGGTACCCAATATACTGCCTTGGGGGACTCCATACGTCACAGACGCCATATTGTTTTCAATATTGAAAAAGCATTTTCAAATGTTTGTATGTTTCGATTTCTACTCTAAAATAATTTTATTTTTCTGTCGAACGATTGTATATTATTTCGGTGACACGTTGTACATTTTATCGGAAAAGAATAAAAAAAATACAAGTTACATTAAAAACATTTTGTATCTATGAAAGAATTTGTTTGTTTTTTTGGAAATATACGGTTTCTTGTTATTTTTATGTAATATGAGTAACATTTGCTTGTAACAAGTTTGCATGTTGAGTAGGCGAACGATACGGACAGTCTGGTCAACCAATATTGGAGTTTCATCTGAAGATTAAGGCTGTGGTACAGTGGGGTCCAAAATTGGTTAATGTCGACACACATTTCTGTCGCTGAGAGATAATTCACATGTCAGTACCGAAATTGCACTCGAGCGACTATTATACCATCAGCCTATGTCTCTCCACTGTTGGATATAAGCCTCTCAACAGGCTCGCCACCACACACGGTCACCCAGCCACCACCGGTGAACTTCTTCAAGTCACGGTCTGCCTGGCCGGAGTGTATCCCACACAGCGCTTTCCTGTACGCGGTCTCTATTTGAGGAATCGTCTACTCCACATCGGTTATCGGTCCTGCGGCAAATATGCCACTATGCGTATTAGCATATGCGGCAAATATGTCACTTCAGCGTGCTGATTCTGCCAGCTATATCGGTAACTTTGGCGAATCAAACAACGAAACTCCGAGCACAGCTCATGTATATAAGATATATGTACTCGTACATATGTGGAAATTGATTAAAGAATTTAACCAGTTTCTGAGCTCTAAAAACGTGACCTACAGGTTTAATCCGAATAAACTAAACTAAAGCGAACAGTCTTCCCATGCACATTATCTCGTGTATGAAGGATGTTTGCTCAGTCGGCTCTTACGACACCCACGGGGTGAGATGAGGTGGTGGTATTATAACACGGCCGATTTGAAAGTTACATTGGAATAAAATGTATTTCTATTTTATCTAATCTATCTACAAGTAGATAGTCACTCGAAGTGCTTATATATAGTACCATCTATTGTCGATATTAGTGTCGCTGGGATGTAAAAAATATTAAGTCGAGTTTTTTAAGTTATGAATTTCCAAGGGACTACTTTATTACATGGTGAAAATAAAGAATTCATCCATTTAGCACCATCCGGAGGACACGTGTAGGATAGCAACTCTTACGGTCGCGAGCAACAGTAACCTCCTCCAAACAGTTGCAGTAAGATTGGGGGACGCATTAATAGTAAATAATCCATCCATTTAGCACTACTCGGGGTACACCTGTAGGGTGCTGTAACAACATAGGATCATAGGTAATTTAATCCGTGCGTTAGGTGTGCGAGTGTTACGCGTTGAAACTAAACTCGTTGAGAGTGTCACCGGGACTCCACATGATAAAATGAACATTATTATTTCCGCATTACTGCGGAGCTGCAGACCCTTGTCGAAAACAGGGCACTGCCACGCACGGAGTGACATTTTCTACATCACGTTTTAGGGATATAACGAAATTTTTTGACAAACCGAAGTGAGCATTCCTTAACGCATTAAAATGATAAATAGTTTGGAATCTATATCTCGGGTTCGATGAGGAGCCAAATTGGTGGATTTTTTTTATAAAATAATGAAGGTAACTTTCAATAAACTTTCAAAAAATTCCAATATATATTTCTACGTCTCTACATACAAACTATATGTCGTTGGCTACAACCTATATCTTTTGTCAAACACTTTTTTTTTCTAAAGTGAGAGCGGAACTTACTGTAACCTCAGCTTTATTACAACAGCGATTGAGTACCTCATTGTACTCCGTCCATTGCATTTAGCTTCGTGGACATCGATTGGGGGAGATCTATTCAATAAAGTTGCTGGATGTGACTATTCGAAAGGGCAGCGTGCATCCTGCACAACCTCTTTAACAATCACCTTCCCCCCTTAACTATAGGACCCATAGCTCCCCAATCTATGGAAAGAAATCTCAATAGGTTAACGACACATTCGAGGATGTGTCAACGTTCGTAATTCTGGATTGATCACGAATGCCGCAGGGCCAAAGTATTCACTTATCACCAGGTGAACTGTATGCTTTCATGCAATACGTTGACTTCCATACAATTTTAACAATTAATAATCCGCACATTGATTTGTATTAACTTCGCCATTTAAACTTAAGAAATACTTCCAATGTGTGTGTTTGTATGTGTGCGTACGTGTATAGGTAAACATAATTTACAAATGCGCATGCATTTGTTTTTGAGGGTTACAGTTACAACCCACGTCTTGTTAATATTTGCAGTTAGTGAAAAATTGTAAATCTATATGTTTATTGCTTTCTCTTCTGATAAAACATAAAATGCATTGGATGGTCATATCATCAAGTGTATTCGTTTATATTTTCGGACTTCGTAAATATGATCATACTACCCTCATATCGCTCTCAGCTTAAATGGCCGACAATCCGGCAACGCAGATGCGTAAGAATGCTTTTCACACTTTTTTCTATCTTTTACGATCCCCATTCCCCTGAATACCTGAAATGTAGGTTTCAGTTTCAGAGGCACTCTCACGACCGTTATCTTCGTTCCGCTGAAAACACCACACTCTATGTCTTTTCTCATCGCACTGGTTGCATGACTAATTCTTTCGCTGTTCAGGCAGTAACACTCTGGAACTCGCTGCCCACTGACGTAAGGAAGGCTACTTATAATTTACTTATAATTAAAAGGTATTTTGCTCTTTTTTTCTCTATATTTATATTACCTACGTATACTTTGAGCATATTGTTATATTTTATTGTATAAGTATATTATCAATGTATTATAATATTATTATTGTTATTTATAGAGATTAATTAAGCATTACTATTTGAGTTCTTCTGCACCCGCTTAAATCTTTCACATTTAACCAATGCGACGGTCGACTGGTAGAGAATGCCTAAAGGGTTTAAGTTCGCCTTTGTATAATATAGTGCAGAAAGAGTAAGTAAATAAATAAATATAATACAATGTCGCTTCTAGTAAACTTTACTTCAGTGAGTTAACTACAAAAGACACGACGACCTATTCAATATAGAGAGAGAGAGAGTCTAGAGGTTCTTTAGGAAAAATGCCAACTATGCTTTGATCTAACTTATAATACCTAAGATTTTGTTCATTGTGGGTTCCAAAATAGATAAGTTTACCAAAATAAATAAGGAGAGGCCTAGGGTCTGCAATGGAATGTTACAGTTAATGGGGATGTTACACAATATTGTATAATACAATATTGTCTTAATACGGAGCTTCATTTCATTGGAAGGCATTTGCTTTATTTTCAGATGAAAAAGTAATATCTCTGATTGTAGACAGCGGCGGCAAGCATTGGTTTTGAAACTTGATAAACGGTGTGGCCGTATGCAAGTATCTATTAAAACATTGTTTTAAATCTACTGGAAAACGTGATGAGCACGTGAACAACACTAGAAATCGCCCGCTACCTCGCTTGAGCTACCGTACGTTTAACGTAGCTATATATTAGTTGAGTGAAAAGCTTTGCTAATTTGCTTCTTCTATAAGATGAACGTCTTTGGTAGACCCCATGGATATTTGCAACACATGAAATTAAATCTAATGAGACAACATGAAAAGATAGAAATCGAAACGAAACGATGGAATGGGAAATGGGGTCTGACATATCTGACTCGCTACCGTAACACTTACGTACATTGGAGGGAACAGCACAGAGTTGGGAAATAATAAAACTCGTACGAGATGTTGTACATGCCTAATTCTTTCGAAAAAATAATGAAAATAAAAATTAAAAAAAAATACCCCATCCTAATTGCTTCTTTACTCAGGATTTTAAGTGTAGTTTGGAATGAAAAGGTAGATCGTTTAAAATTCTGTCTCCTTGAGTATGTTTCATAAATCTAGGTGAAATGACACTTGGGACGTTCCTAGTAAAAAGTGAAGTATTCAGTGGAAGTAGTCTAGTTTGCGATTAAATATTAACATAATGTACGTCTGGTAAAGGAATACTCCGATGTCCGTATTCTGGTACAACTCATAATGTACAAAAGATATCCTATAGCTTAAATTTCAACATACTAGACGTAAGGAATAATTCATTATTTTTAAAGACCAAAGACGAGCGGACACTCCATCTGTTGGTATGTCGTCCATGGACATCAGCCATACATTATGCCAACATCAGTTCAGAATTACAAACGTTTTTCTGAAATGCAGTGTTTTGGCTATTATGTAAATCTCTGGACCTTAAATTATTAATTCAGATTTTTTTTAATCTTAACTTTCGAATTTTAACATTGTATCAATTAAACAATGCAACTTAATTGATTATTTTAATGCAATTATATTGCAATTACAACTAAACAAAAAAGGATGCCAATTAGGCTTTAGTGAAGATCAAATAAGATGGTACACCACCATCTTTTTGCACATAAGATGTGCATGAGGAGACTCGTGACAGGCAGTAGACGACAAAAAGACTAGTTATGGTGTCTCTGGACTATGGCGACGATACAGGAAATCTTCAGTTATTAAGTATGGCGTTATTTACCTCTTGTTTTCCAATCGCTTTTTAGAATAGGGACGCTTGTGGTTGAGGAACGCGTGGATTCGAAACGTCTACATACATTATGGACAGACTAGTCCTGATTTTGAAGACCCCTTGTGAGACGCGGATATCTTACGTATGTATTGAATAAACTGAATAAATGCAGTTTTGTTTAATAGAAAAATACGGTTCAGAGATTCATTTCTGTCGAAATCGGGAAGGCAGAGGGTACACGCTACAATCTCACAGCCGCTGGGCGCAATCAACTGGCCACGTTACCTAGCACTCACAGAAGTCTAGTGTGAAATGTACTTCATTTTACACTTTGCCCAATTTCCTCAATGCATGTTCTGGTTTCGGTTGTGAGTGAGATACGCCAGAGCCCATTTCCATCCAATCCTATCCTATCCTCTCCAAAGGTAGGCAGCCCATCCGGGGGCATGCCAATGTATGTCATTCTGGACTGATGTTGGCATGTGTCGCAGGTGTTCATGGGCGACAGTATCCACTTACCATCAAGTGGACTGTATGCTCGTCTGTCGCCATCTTTCTATAAAAAAAAATATAACACAGCCTGTATAGTGTGTGACTACAAAGTGTGGTCTATGGACTACAGTGGGACTTTATAGCCCTATATTGATTATGTTCAAAATTAACCTGCAAAACCTTTATTAGTAAATGGTAATAAAACTCTCCGAGGAATTGAATTTATTGTGGGTTTGAGCGAAATTTTGTGAACCGAATAAAGTGGAGTGTTTGTACAGTCAACAATGAAATTATACCTGTAACCAGGCCTTTCATCTTCATGCACATTGTCTAGTGTATGAGGGATGTATGGCCTTACAACGCCACGCTGGCCAAGCGGGTCGGCGAGTCCACTCTTTTAGAGGTGGTGCTACACCTACTCCTCAGGGCTTGTGATAGCAGCTTTGATATCCTCTAGTTGCCTTTTACGACACCCACAGGAACAGATGGAGTGGTGTTATTACACCCACAGGAACAGATGGAGTGGTGTTATTACACCCACAGGAACAGATGGAGTGGTGTTATTACACCCACAGGAACAGATGGAGTGGTGTTATTACACCCACAGGAACTGATGGAGTGGTGTTATTACACCCACAGGAACAGATGGAGTGGTGTTATTACACCCACAGGAACTGATGGAGTGGTGTTATTACACCCACAGGAACAGATGGAGTGGTATTATTCTGAAGCCGGTCGACACAACACGGATTTTACAACAGTTTGAAAACATAGTTGAAAATCATCTAAATTAACAAAAATATCAAATTACTCAGCAAGGGATGATTTCAAAACTTGATGTATGCTGACGTTTATTATCGGAAATTACATCTTACACACAACCTGTATAATATAAAAGAGCATTTTTTTATGGACGAAGGCTGCATACGAATATACAGTCCACCTGATGGTAAGTGGATACTGTCGCCCATAGACGTTCGCGATACATGCTAATATTAGTACAAAATGACAAACGTTGGCACGACCTCGGATGCGCTGCCTACCTTTGGTGATATCGGAATAGATTTGGAGAAAGGATTGGGAAAATGGGAATGAATAGAAATGGGCTCTGGCACATCTCACTCACTAGGGAAACACGTATGTACATTGGGGAATCATAAGTGGGATAACTTTATCACAAGATAAACTGGGAAATGCAATAAATATATTTCAAGGTAATCTTCTGTGAGATGAAAAAGTAAGTATATTGTTATGAGTTAGGTACTCAATACTGGCCTTTTTGTATAGATAAAAATCTATGATCCCAGCGCTAAAAACAACAATTTTTAGAATTTTTGTCTGTCTGTCTATCCACACGATATGTACAATATCTACGCCCGACTGTACAGTGGCTTAATTTGGACCGATTGCTGTTCCACATGCCTGAGCGGAATTAAATGGTCCGTGCTGACCGTTAAACACCGCTTAAAGGGTTTCGTAGCAGCGATCAGTGTTAATGGACGCACTCTTGCGATTCCTTGGCTTTTTGCTGGAGAAACAATTAGAAGAATTCAAATAGCGCGGTCGGTTTACATTTTTCCGTACAATAAGCGTTTCACTATTCCTAAAAAAAGGCATTAGTAACATTTTTTACGTAAGCTCAAGTAACATTAGGTATATTCGAAAATTAAAACTTAACAGAGAACAATAATTATTCTTTTTGTTTTATCCAAAACTTGTAGAATTTTATTAGTACTCCTTAGTCTGTATTCAAGTAGCAATTTCACGCCCCCTTTTGAGGGTTAGTTCTTGGACAAAATGCCCTCTACCAGAGGTATCTACTGATGCTAAGAATCGTAACGAAAAGTGAAACGAAAAGACAGATGTTAATCTTTTTGATTTAAGGCTATATATCACTAATATAGAATGATTGAGTGAGAGACTTGATTGAATGAATATTTCGCTCGCAGAACTGTTAGTAGAAAAATAATGCTTGCAAATCTTACTTTCGAAATACCCACTCGTTGTAAGTTTAAGGGTGTAGATCGTGAAAATCACCGAAAAGAGTGTTACGATTTTTCATATTTAACCTATTTACATATGATTGATATCAATGATAATTTGTATATATTACAATCAAAGACCAATAAGTATGTTCATGCTTATATTAAACTCTTAAACCTAATAGTTGTTATATAATAAACGTCAACAAACGCACAAAATTGAGTAAAAATGCAAAAACATGACTTCGTATTTTTCAGATTTAACCCCATAAATCAACACAAATTGATAAAAAGAAACACTTTTTGAACACTGAAGAAACCAATAAGTATAGCTGTATACTTCTTTTTATACCTTTACAAACAAAGACTTCCTCTTTTAAAGCCCTAAAATCTAGATATATTTTAAGGTAAATTTTTCATACACAAATGTATGGGATAAAACGTTCGTTTCATTCGTGCAATCTCGGTGGTCTGCAGCGGCAGTTCCTTTCTGTAAGTGAACGCGACACCACGCTTGTCGGCTGCAGACAGCAGAATTACGTATTGTGAATTTGTGTTTTTTGTAAAAAACTGTAAGTATAACATTTTTATAATTAATTTATTTTCAGTTAGTAGAAAGTATCGATATAATGAATGTCTGAAAGAAAACCATGATGGAACTAGATATAAATCGTAAAAAATACAATATCTACACTAATAGGTATTATAAAGAGGAAAGATTTGGATTTTTGTATGTAACGAATAAACTCAAAAAGTACTGGACTGATTTTAATAATTCTTTTATCATTCGAAAGCTACATTATCACTGAGTAACATAGGCTATTTTTTTCGCAGGACTGATTGAATTTGAGTGGCATGCCAGGGAAAAGAAAGTTTTGTACGCATTATAAAAATATGAAAGCCAAAAGATCTCGGAATAAAATGTAAGTTCCTCCCTACTTATTTATTATCGCATTTGAATAGGGTACATTACAAAGCTAATACAATATGTCATATGATTTAGATCGCCCGATTCAGACATATACCTACAATAACATGTAAATATTGGTTTGTATTATCTATATCTATACTGATAAATAAAATTGAAGTATCTGTATGTAATATCAAAATAATAGGATTTTTAAAAAAAAAAAAAGGCGATACGGAGTTCGCCGGGTCGGCTAGTATTGTCTAAATATCAAATTGTGGAAGTAGGTAGGCGACAGCGCAACTTTGTCGACATACCTATACCGCCAAACAGACGCGAGGCGCCTAGCGTCTGGCTTAGGGTTGTACAAAATAAATAAAAAGTGGATAATATTGATGAATAATATTTCCAGTATTGAAAATAAAGAAAACCTTGGGGTCGAGACTCTGAGCAACAATGCTACGCGCTGTATAGAGGTAAGTTGTTATACGTAATTCTTGTAGACTTGTTACATAAATAAACAAACTACTTAGTTAGTGATGGGCGAAGACAAAATCTCAATACCTACCTATAGATTTTTCTTGCAATATTTATTATTTTCATCGAGAGACAAACACCTTAGTACCGAAATACTTCTCAATTACTTTCTCAAAAGAAAATTTACGTTCAAATAGGTGACGTCATAAAAAAACAATACCTAATGCGTAAAGAAATTATAATTTCTATTCATCAGGAACCTAATATTGTATTAATTCTTTTGCATTTTTTTAAATTTTTAATTATTTTTTATAAAAAAAATCAAGCCATTATCTTTCTTTACAGGAACTAGTTATTGAAAACGACCAAGAGGGAAAGGTGGATGAAATGGAAGTTGGGCGTAGAGTTGTAGACGTTTCTTTTTTTTTTAAAGCTCTTCAGGCCATAGGGGACCACGGTCCAATGGATTGTAAGTTAAGTTACCTCAGTATAATAGGTGAAGTAAAAGTTGGTCTGGACTCAAAACTCATCATGAAATGTAGTATGTGTAGTATGAAATTTACTGTGTGTTTGATTGAAAAGAAAGAAGATAGAATGGAAGTGAATCATCAAATTGTATCTGGTATCATATCATCTGGTGGGAGCTACTATCAGTTAAAAACATTAACTGCCGCAGTAGCCCTACCAATCATGTCACCTTCATTATACAATGAAATTAATAATACGGTTTGCGATTGGTGGGAAAAGACAGCAGCACATTCCATGGCAGAAGCTGTCAAGGAAGAAGCGGAGTACGCAGTGTCTATAGGTAGTGTTGATAAAAATGGTACACCATTAATATCTGTTGCTGTTGACGGTTGTTGGAGCAAGAGATCTTATGGTAAGAATTTTTCCGCCTTGTCCGGCGCAGCTGCGATAATTGGCATTAAAACTAATAAAGTATTGTTTTTTGGAGTTAAAAATAAATACTGCGTAGTTTGTGCACGAGCCGCAAAGAACGACAGTCAGCCCTCGGAACACCGTTGTTTCAAGAATTATTCGGGATCATCTACCGGTATGGAATCGACCATAATAGTTGAGGGGTTTAAACGTTCCATTGTTGATCACGGTGTAATTTATAATAAATTTGTAGCAGACGGCGATTCCAGTACTTATAAAAAAATATTAGATTCGCGACCGTACGGTAATTTAACAGTAGAGAAAATTGAATGCAAAAATCATCTTTTACGAAACTACTGCAATAGCTTGGAGAAACTGTCGAAATGTGGAAATTCCTAAAAGAAAGGTATTTGCGTTTAAGAACGGGTGTAAAATGCGCTATTAAATATTGGGGCGATCAAAATCAGTCACTCGAAGAAAAAATAAAAAATCTTAGTGAAGATATCCTAAATGGTCCACAACACGTATTTGGTAATCACCAATATTGAAAGGAGTATTTCTGTAGACCTGATACTCGTCGAATAGAACCTGTTGGGTTGCTTCCAGCAATTGTTGGATGCGGATTAATGGACGCGGTACACATTTTAAGTAAAAGACTGTCATATCATTCTAGAAGTTTAATTCATAATTGTACAAGTAATATAGTTGAAAGTTTTAACGCAGTGATTGCCAAATTAGTAGGGGGTAAGCGTGTAAATTATTCTTCCCGTGGTTCTTATGCGGGCCGATGCGCAGCTGCTGTTGTGTCTTTTAATACAGGATCGATTCATAGTAAAACTCATGAAGTAATATTTAAATCTAGTCCTAATCCTTTGATCGCGAAAGTGGAAAATTGTAATCGTAGAATCCGTTTAATTGCTAAACCTAAATTAAGATTGAAAAAGAGCCACAGCGCTGTATCGAAAGACGCTCACTATGGACCAAACTGCGAAAAACCTGATCTGAGTCCAGAATTATATGAGAAAGCCAAGTCATCTTTTTTAGCCGATTTAAAGTTGTCTTGTGCTGAAAGAGAGGAGCTTGAAAGGTCGACCCATTTGCAAAGAAGTAGTTCTGAGTGGATGAGTACAAGGAGAAAATTACTAACCTCATCATCGTTCGGGGAAGTTTGTAAAAAACGAGAGAGTACAAGTTGTGCTGTTCTTGTTCGTAAAATCGTTTATGGTAGTAATATCTCCAGTTTGCCTGCTGTACGGTACGGTATCGAAAACGAAGAAACCGCAATTAAACAGTTAGAAATTCAAGAGAATATTAGTATACAAGGTTGCGGTTTGTTCGTCGACGATCAATATGAATTTCTTGGTACTACACCAGATGGCATTTATGCAAACGGTTTAATTGAAATTAAGTGCCCACATTCTTTAGCTGGCATGACTCTTGATGAAGCAATGGCCAAACATACCTTTTGGGTTAAGGACAAGGCTTCCAAGGGTTATGTCATAAATAAAAATCATAACTGGTATTTCCAAATTCAGGGACAGGTACATATTACTAAAAGAAACGTTTGCATGCTTGGCATCTGGTTTGGTGCTACTGTACCTATGAAAGTTTATATTATAGAAAAGGACGACAAATTTTGGGAGGAGAAAATGGAGATGAAATTAGTTAGGTTTTATTACGATTGCCTACTTCCAGAATTAGTTGATCCTCGGCAGTCACGAAGCATGCCCATTCGTGACGCGCCCAGTATCATAGAGGCTATGAAAGAGAGGAAAGAAAGAGCTTTACGTGTTATGAAAGAGAAGAACGCCTAATGATTTTGAAAGATACAGGTAACTTAACTACCCAGCCAGTCGATTCACGTAAACACGCCAGTCCAAAAGTCGTTTTAACTTAGGAACTTAGAAATCGCCTTTTGGTTTTCTGTTTTAAACGCACTTACTTATCTAGTCTTGGATTGTCATAAATCTTCCAATAGCTCAATTACTATACAATTTCTGAGTTACCTGGTGTAAAGAATCATAAAAATTGGTTCAAAAATACAGCGAATTGAGAATTCTCCTTTTTTTAAGTCGGTTAAAATTGGCTAAATTTGCAAAAAACGAAGTGACGTCACTGCGCTACGGTTTTTATTACTTACGTGAATCGGGCAGCTGGTAACGTTTTCATTCTGATAGGTTTTGTGATAGCCATTGATTTTATCATCAAATTAGCAGAAATCAGAACTTGATCCGTAATCGAATGAAAAACCATTAGAATTTTGAACTCATATTTCGTTATTGTTTAATTACATACTTTTAATTAGTATATTAATAATTTACAAACTTCTGTTAAAATTAGTAAATAAATGAATTATTTACTAATTTTTGTACAACCCTAGCACGCTTTTGAGATAGCGAGTAATGGCGACTCATATTTGTTATTGTGTAGTAAATAAATCATTTTTATACTTGTGTTTCATTTATTGACATTTTTTTTAAAACCCTAGGATTTTTTTTAGATATCGACGAGGTGATCGTAAACAAAAAGTAAGTATTTGAGTTTACGCAATAGGCACATTTCCTTGCGTAGAGATAAACACACTTCCTACTGAATTTGCAATTATTTTATTGAATGAATATTTTACGAATTAGAATAAATTTTGGTAGTGAAATTACAAATAAATAAATAGTTGGAATTTTAGGTAAGTAGAATACAAAAATGTCAGATGTCAAATGATAGAAAAACATAAAAATTGTGTCTCAACTACTCTTATTAATCTATTAAAAAGAATCAACAGCTAGTTTCCAAAAATTCAACGTTATTGTTATGCTGTAAATATTCAAGTTCAATAACAATTTCTCAACGTGGAACGTTTGTTGCAAAACATTTTGAAAATCGCGCTCTCTAGGTCATTCATCCGCCCCGTCGGATGTTACATTAAACTTTGGCGCTGCGGTCGCTCGAAATCGAGATCTCAGGCCAACAATCTACACCCTTAACTCAATATATAGGTAGGTAGTCGTGGCGTCATTCGTCGCGCGTCGAGAGAGAGAATGATACAGCGACTATATTACATTTTTTTGTATAACGCCACACACATAGACCAGAGACACATACGAAGACAAACAAACACAACCAGACCCGAATATAGATTTGACTTTTTTTTTAAACAAATATATATCCTACCGAGAATCGAACCAGGGAACTTTTGCACAGCAAGCAGGATCACTACCAACTGCGCCAATCGGTCGGTCAAATCTTATTATTAGGCCATTATCTTCTGAGTGAGTGCACTCAATACGGGCATAGTAAGAGAGTTGGTGAGCTAGTTAAAGATTGATTCACACAAGGCGAGCTAGGTCATTTTTATCGCCCATTCTACATTGTTTAGAATCATTATTCAATCTGTCTATGAAACACACCTTCCTTATGTTTTACAACGAATTTCACCGCACACTATATTTACATTCACTTTTTTCTTTTACTTATATCAACCTTAACACATCACAATTTTTACACCCCTTCTGAGGTTTACGGTCTCTGTGGAGCTATAAATCCTGGTTTACCAGTTTAATAAAACCCGTACCGTACTAAGAGATTTTCCAGATTGAATACTGTCTAGTTGGAACAGTTTTAGTTCATGGTTCTACTGAAGCCGGTCACTGATTGTGATTGAAAAGCAATATCGCGATAGCTGTGA
This sequence comes from Sesia apiformis, assembly GCA_914767545.1. NCBI lineage: Eukaryota > Metazoa > Arthropoda > Insecta > Lepidoptera > Sesiidae > Sesia > Sesia apiformis. The sequence goes on from OU611971.1 coordinate 10,459,229, forward strand.
TAAGGCGCCGAAATAAAAGGATATTGTTTCGGCTAAAGGGTTTATCAGTTCAGGTGTAAGTATGGCAATTGCGAACGAAAAATTTCGGAGGAAAAATATGGTAGAAAAAGCGAGAATAGTGACGCGACTGTGGTTTGGTAACTGTGACATTGGAGAATGAAATTTTTTCACTGCTGTGATAGAAAAAAAAAACAATGGGTGATTTCGATATTTTTCAATTAAGTATTACAAAACGTTACAAAGTACGCTGAAGCGTTTTATGAGCCCTATCTAACGATAAATATACATTGCAAATGTATCAGCCTATAACGTTCTACAGCAGAGCACCAGGTCTCCACTAGTATAATGCGAGTCTAATGCGGATTGGTATATCACATATTCCTCACAAGTGTCTACCCCCAGCGCCGAGCTACTGATAATTTTCAAAACGACACACAGTTTTTATTTTTATTTATTTATTGAAATTTATTACACACTATGCTACAAACGGCAAGTTTAATACTTTAACACATTCTCCGTCGGTCAAACTTTGGGTTCATCACAGAGGTTCAGAGAGGTTTATATGTGTAAACATAGAAAATTATGATCTTGCATTTTTTGAAAAAAATTCACTGTCATAATTTTGAAATTACTGAACCGTATGTGGCTTATCTTCGAGTATAACCGAAATTTATACACAAACCATTTTTCTACCAAATTTTATATCAATCCCTTTAGTATTCGGATTTAGCTGGTCACCCCGGTAGAAGGAATAGAATTGCAGAATCCCTATTCGAAGGTTTTCATTAACGGCCAGTAGGGGTTCTTAGGAATTTAGCAGCAAGCAGTCCGGTAAAAGATAATGCTCTGAAAGAATGTTGTTATAATTCTTACATCTTACGAAGGCGTGTTCCGCTTAGTAGTAGTTGTGCTTGTAAATGCATTGTTGTAGTGTGCGCCGCGGCGTCTTGAACTCAACTGAGCGTTCTCAAATTTACGCACACCACAACAATGTGCATGTATAAGCACAACCACTACTAAACTGAACCCGCCTTCTTGAGGTGAAAGAACTATACAAGCTTACGTCACTATAATACTGAGTTTGAATTAAACCCCATAATTTTTATTTGAATTTGAATTTGTGCAGTATCTTTGCATCGATACTGCAACAAGAACACTTCAAGTAAATTTACCTGATAAACCCTAGTGTATACCAACTGTAGTAGCAACTACAAACCTTAGAGAGATGACGTCAAATTCCCTCTGGACGGACGCAAGACGGATCGCTTTATGTAGTATGCTTGCATATTGCACTGTTTTAGGATTTACAAGTCGACAGTGTGATTGATCTTTATGTTTAAATTTCCTCGGCAAATATTTTCTAGGGAAGATAACTTTTAGGTAAATTTAGGAGAAAATTGAACATTGCCTCTGCAGTGGGTAGTTTTAATCATTAACTGTATTAGTTACCTTCTCCTTACCACTGAAAAGTTGCCTGGAAGAAATTGCTTTTGCGATAATGTCGCCGGTTGTATTTCTAATTACTTGTAATTATTGTTGTAATTTGTATATCTCTGTATGTTTTTGGTGTATAATAAAGTGTATCTATTTATTAGCCTATAATTTCATATTGAACGGCACAGGCCTTTCCTAGTAAGTCACTATAGGGTTTCTAGCCATAATTTTATATGCGGAAAAGGCGATAGATTAGTATACAGGCCACCTAATGGTAAATGGATTCTGTCGCCTATGTACATCGGTGACACATCAGTCCAAAATGACAATCATTGGCACGCCCCTGAATGCGCTACCTACCTTTGGTGTCAAACGTTGAGCATTCAACGCTCGTTTTTACAACACTACTTAACATACATCGTGGTTTACATCGGCTCCACTAGATGTCACGTCTTGTGACATTTAATTGAAAATGGAAATTGTAAAAATTGTGTAATACTTTGCGGTGCTTGTATGACGAAGTCGCAGATCCCCAGGACGCCGAGACGTACTCTTTGGGAATCACTGGCATTTGTTAGCGCGGAGAGCGGCGAACAACAGCGGGCGCAGCAAGCCGCGCTGCCGCTCTCAACTTTAATAAAGCCCTTAGACCTTTCCACGCCTAACCCAAGCCGGCTTGATAACCAAACAAGATAAGCTTCCAAATTACAAACTCGGATGGAATTGGCGAAGATTTCAGATATTGGTAACTCGCATCCAATGTACGTTCTATTAACAAAATTGCTTGTTTGTTGTGTAGTTACGGGTATTCAAGAAAGTTTGGTATCCATTAAAAGCTGATGTTTGTGACGATAGCAACCTTTGGTATGACTCACCTTGGGATCTCCAGTTAATACTGTCAACGTGCCAACGTTTGTCATTGTGGACTGAAGTTGGCATGTACCGTAGATGTCCATGGGCGAAAGTATTCACTTACCACCAGGTGGACAGTATGTTCGTCTGGCTTACTCTTTCTGTAATAAAAAAAAACTTTAGATATAGTATAGTATATGTAGGTGAATACACATGCTATATATTTTTTTTTTTAATTCTGTTTCACTCGGGTTTCCTCACAATGTTTTCCTTCACTACTGAGCTAGTGGTAATTACCAATTTAAAAAGAAGCCAAGTAATTACTACGCCACAGACTACCACCGATCATGTAAACGTTACTCTACACTCGCTATCCACAAGCACGGACCACAGATTACTGTTTATTTGATAGAAGGTAGCAGATGAGCAGATAGTCCTGCTGGTGGTAAGCGTATACCGTCATACATGACGATATCAGTCCAGAATGACCAACGTTGTTACGTCTCCGCATGCGTTGCCTAGCTTTGGAGATTTAGGAATGTTTAGGAATGGATTTAGGGTAAGGATTGGGAGAATGGGAAACTAGAATAGGATAAAATGGAAAGGAAAATGGGCTCTAGTTTTAATTAGATAATTTTAAAATTAGAAGCCAGTTTTAAATTGCAATAACTTTCTGTGATTTGCTGAGGTTCATGCGGTTCATGGGTGAACTTTCTGCGCGTCACCCACCTTTTATAATTCTCTGTCACCTTCAGACTGTCTCTATCAAAGTCTTTTTCACAAACGGAACGACTGTAAGTAGAAAAGGATATCCTGAATAAAACGACTGTAACCTAACACCTATACTTGTGAAGTAAAGTAAGCCGAGGTCTCGAGCGCCATAAATAAAGCCTCGAGCTGTTCACAAATATAACGAGTCTCGGTATTCCATTAACTAACTAGTGGCTAAGTATAAATGAGAAACAGTAGGTAAACTACGAGGTATTCTTTAAAAAGTTGCTGTATGACGTAGGTCTACTTATATTGGTGGATGTGGAGCGGAGAGAAACACTTTTTATATATTAAACATGTACTTAATTGCGTATCGATGATTTTAGTGAATACCCTATCTATGTGTTTACCTTAAACAGTCATTTGCGGAGGCTAGCGCGAAAAATATAGGAAGATGTTGCCAACGCTACAACCTAATTTTCATGTAGCAAATAGTAACTAATCAAACTAATCAACTAATCAAGGGACTAGTTGTCAGTCGTTCGGTGGGAAAAAAATGGTGTCATGTGCAGGCAACATTGTAAACCCATTGGTGAGCACTGTATTGTGTTGTTTGACTAACGAGGGTTTTTGGGCTCATTCCAAATGTTTTTATCGTGATACTCATAATAATAATATACTAAATCTTAGATTTGCACATTATGGGTATCACTATGCTTATATTTAAAACAAGATTTTTGGAAAAAATGAAAAGAATATTGATTAGTAGTTTTATAAAGATCTATCTTTTTAATCATGATCATATTATGAAGCCAATTGGATAATGGTTGGTCAATAATTGGCCAATTAGTAAGAAATCTGTTCGATTCACGATCAGACAACAAAATTGATTATTTGTTCTGTCTTGTATGCATCTCTGGACCAGAGGATATCTTGAGGTGTTCTATAATATTAAGTGTTTATTTATCTGGTCATCAGTTCTCATGGAAGTGCATGTTTCATTCGCTTGTTTGTCCTGATATGCTTGAGAGATTCTGAATAAATTCTGAGCGACATTGCGATTGAGTTTTTATAATAATTATGTAATTTTCAGTTTAGAAAATAACCTTTAAATATACCAAAACGCGCTTTACTAAGTTACTACTATTGGACATATCTAATAGACATCACTTTATTCCTACACAACAATACACAATAAAAATAAGAATAAACACAGAATAGATTGAAAATTATTACTATTATTGCCCAAGGAGCCTTCAGAAAGTCGAGCCCCAAGGCTCGTCACCACATTCTATTGTCTGCTCTTCACATCCAGCTTTTAATAAGGTCTCCACTCAAGGATTTGTCTAAACCATTAGTTGTCGCTCCTGCGACAAAGGTGACCTACCCATTGCTACATCGGCTTACTGATTCTCTGGGCTATGTCGATGAGCTTTTATGAATTTATTTGTTACGTTGTAATATGTAGATTAGGTACCTAAGAATATCTAGTGTACAAGAATCCTTATGTTCGTATCTTTTTGTATCTAGTAATAAAAGGCTTTAGTTTCGTTATCTTTGGCGATACTGCTTTTACTGTTTCAATACACCTTACCTTACACCGTCAATAAAACCAAACTTGAATCACTGTCTATTAATCTATACTATAAGTTATATAATGAAACGAGCAGGTTCCACTAGATGTGGGTTTAATATCACTTGGTTAAAGGAATAGAGGACACAAAACGAACCCAGAAAAAGAAATGTAAGTGGACGGCGAGCGCAAGGGCGGCGCGCATACTCTAGCGTTGACAGACGGTTTTCGACTAGATGGTTCGAATAATTTACTGGAGAAGCCGCCGCGGAGGGCGCCGCGTACGCTGCGGGCGGGGAGCGGTAGGAACCGTAGAAGTGAGGGGCGCTACAATACCAAGAATTAACTTTTATAATAAAAGTTTCTGTTCAGATTCTATACTGTTTTTTGTCTATGTTATTGTGGCGAGTGGCACCCTATTCAGCATTCAGCGATATCTGTTTAATTAATAAAGGTACACCGTATTGCTATTGTGTTACTTTGAAAGCCAAATCCAATTTGCGTTGGAACAGTGAAATGTAACAGTAGAACGGTTGTGGAATAACAGGGATAGTGATGATAACAAGAGAAATATGAATCACAGTCCATTACTAATTATTATTAATGGTAAGTACTGTCATATATAAGATTAGGACAACAAGCTATCTCTTCGGCTTTGCTTTCATGGAGAAATTTGAATTCAAATCCAAGAAATTCGTCAAAGAAGTCCCATGGCAGGGGGGAGGGGTGTCATTTTTTTGCGAAATCAGATGCACATGCTATCTATTTTTTTGCTATCGCCGACTTGATGTCAAACTTACAACTTGAGAATTAGTACTGACGTACTATGGATTGACTTCAAAATTCATGTAGTTTTGGAAAATAAAACACCAATAAGCCAAATCGTACATTTATGACTAATTTACATTTAAAAAAATCAATTTATGAGCATATTCTCTTTTCAAAGTTTCTCTTTTACAGTCAGGATAGATCTTTCTGTGCTCTTGTACATAACGTAACATAAATCTTAACCTCCTTAACCGTAATGAAACCGTGAATGTCTTGCATCAACTTTACAGCCCCTTCGGCTGTATCGTTTACTGCTCTAAGGGTTGACATAGTATTTTTGGCTTCTAGAAACGAGGCGTTAGTCTCCCATCAAGAAGGACATTCGTGAAGAAAACTGTTATCAATTTTGAGACGAGAGAACGAATACTTGCTCTTGACTGATATAAAATCATAGATGTTTTTCTCTGAAATAAGAACAGAATAGTTAGCGTGAAATTACATGAGATAGACACAAAACTAAAGAAACAACTACACCATTTATCTGTCAAACTAACCGTACAATGAATCACAAAGTTCCTCCTTCGATGGGATGTATCGTTTCCCAGTGGTCGATATATTTTCTTTGGCTAAATTTGCCACAATCTTTATTTTTGTTGCTTGATTCACCTTATCATCAAATAGTGACAGGATTGCTGCTTCATCACTTAAATACCATAAGTGTTCGCTAAACTTCAGTAGAGCTGCTTTCGAAATACCTTTGCCAACGTTTTCGTAAGCCGTTAACGACTTCAGAAATCACAAATCTTGGTAAGGTGATTTTACTGCCATATTACATTGAAGCCATGGCTTGACATAGTATGTCACAATTAACCAGCACAATTGCCTTATCCTTACTGGTTATTTTAAACTGACAACTTAGTAACGATATTTCCAGGGAATTGATTGTTCTCGCCATCGATCGAGCCTGGAGTATGAGCTTCAATTTCGAAAGCGATAAAGTATGTTTCCACATGTTCCCTATAGATCGACAGATGATTTTCCAACTTTCTCTGAACTTTTTCGAGAGGGGAATAGGACCAGACGGTTTTGTGGTAATTTGGTTTTTCATGATAATAACAACACTGCAAATGTGTGTAACATTGGTCCTTTTTTTAATAATATAATTAAATTCTAAATAATTATTAGCCGGTTCAAAGTTTATTTGGAATCAAGGTCACGTCAGGTCACGTCAGGTCACGTGGCTCGCTCGCTACGGACGACCGAACGCTACGCTACCGGCCGCTATTTTGTCATTCGGCTTCTGACATTAGTCCTGGGTGGTCGAATGCATTCCTTACTCTGTTTGCGTTGTATTTTACGTTTACGTTTGTTTATTGAGTTTTTTTTAATTGTTTGCTGTGTTTTTGTTTTGTTATTGCGTGATTCAAAATGGAACCTCAGCCTGGTGCTTCTACGGTAGAGGATACTTTATCTCCGGCAAAGAAATGACAGTTTCAGGAAAAGTCATGGTCATGAATATTTACTGTATTTTAAAAGTACAATACAAATACATAGTTTGTTTTGCTGGAAAAAAATATTATTTATTCATATATAATTCGCTATTGTGGAATTATATAAGACCGATTCATCCCGATTAAAATTATCAAGTAATTGAAAATAAAAAAGGGATCATTTAAAAAATTAGAAAAATGTTCATTATATCTGAAATGTCAATTTGACAACGACGTTTCTTTGTTTTCATAAATATTCTCGAATTAAAATGATTTTTAATTAAAGGATAATTTAATTAAACGAATTAAAGGTCTGATGACCTCAATTTTTGTTTCTATGCGACTGAAATCACCACACGTAGAATTATTATAGTGTTGATCATAGTGTCGATCACTGTGTCTAACATAGAAACATGGCTATCAGAATTTATTTTTTGTCACTTACGAGATATCTAAAAGGTGTTTGAAAGAAACACCATAATATTGAGAAATAATATTCAAATGTTAACTGACATTTGGGCTTCTAATATTACAGAGTGAGACCGCAATATTATCAATGTTTAAGAGTAAAAGAGATAGGAGTAAGCCGTGACATATTAAAATTATTTCTAATCTAAATTCGCTGATGAAAATGTATTATGATATATCGGTGTGGAGAAATTGAGACACCAAAATGTAGGGCGATGTTTTTAATGTAGAATATAAACAGATGACTTTTTGTATATTTTTCGATATTGCAGACCTCTTTTGGAGATTTGTAAAACTCTTTAAGATGTTATCTGACCTTATTGTCGACATCGGGGGAAAATTGACTTGACTAAAATTTTCTAATTAAAAAAATATCCGCCACGGAATACCGTGCCCGTACACGTAAGAATTAGAACACACGCTACGGATTTTTTACCACTCATTTTTATCATTACCATAATATAATTCTGAGAAATAGTTTGTGTCATGGATTTAATTGTGTACAGAGATCAGAGAATTCGCCGTCGCCGTCATAGATTCTAGATTCATTTAACTGAGTAAAGTAAAGATACAAGTATATTTCAGTCTTTTTCATAAAACTATATCATAATTTGAGGCAATATTTTGACAAGTTTTTTTTAATTACTGTGCACAGAAAGTACAATAATTGATCGAGATTATTTCTCATGTCCCTCCAGTTACAAATTTCGGCACCTAACCACTTTTGCCCGATCACCTTTCTTCGGTCAACCTTGTCTTGTTAGTCCTTAATACCTACTTCACCTGAAACTACCCAATATTCTACACGTTGCCATGAATACCGAATTGATGCTAAATTCAGCTCTGGACCGCCGCTCAAACTCGTTAGCTGGTATTGTTAAGTTCGCACCTCCATTGCACGGTAGATGCAAGATCTGGTTCACTTCGTACTTTAGTTACATTTAGGTTACAAAAGTCATAGGCGGACTTTCATCACTAAATTTTGTCGCACGAACCGCATACCGAGTATTTGTGAGTATTATACCAAATACTTACTGACAAATACTTACTTCTAACTCCTACTGGCTTAATGATTTCCCTTAATTTTTTTTTTATTGTATTTAATTTTACAAAAGGTAAGCTTAATGCGAGCTTAAAGACATTATCTACCAGCCATGTTGGGATGTTTCTTTATATAGTAAAAAGGCGGCAGACGAGCATACAGTTCATCTGATGATAAGTGGATACTATCACCAATGGACACCCGTGGTACATGCTAATCTCAGTCCCAAATGACCAACACTGGGATGGCCCCGATGGACTGATTTCGAGAAAGGGTTGGGACAATAGGGAGGGGCAGGATAGGATTGGATGGGAATCGTCTCTGGCATATCCACTCATCACCGAAACACGTACGTACATTGGGGAATAGGACATAGTGGGAACCCAGCACGTTTCAAGGTAGTCGAGTGCGCCTAGCGGCTGTTGGATTGCAGCGTGCACCCTCCCGCTCCAAAAATGGTGCCATGAAATGTATAAATATAACTAAAAATAATATAATTCAGTAGAAATATATTCTACACAAATAGGTATTTGCAACAAATATGTACTTGTGATATTACAACTTAATTCCTAAAATAACTAATAAGCAGTAAAATTTAAAAATGATTTTTATGAAGTAGATTTTTTAATCCAATTTAAATCCAGTAGATTGGAGATTTTGATTCTGGGCGCGCTTTGCAGGCAATTTGATTTATACTACAGTGTTTTTTTTATTTAGGTAGATTTTTCGACATACCTCGGTTAAACTCGCAGATGAAATAAAGCTGTAGTTCCAAAATTACAACGGAGTTCCAAATATTTAAAAAAAAAATCGGGTGCCAATTTTGGGTATGTTTGATGGCACTCGATGAAGTTCTAAGAAAAACATTTGTTTTCTGTCTTCCCGAGTAGCACGTGCCGTCGGCCTTTTTTTAGTTCTTTCAGTGAGTTTTGTAAACTTTTGAATTTTTACAGATAAATCTTGACAATCATCCGTAAAATATGACCAACATCAGCTAGTTGTTTGAATATTTGAATATTTTTATATTTGTAAGTTAATAATTTGAATATTTGGGCAGACGCGTTGCCTACCATTTAGGAATATGGAAATTAAGATTTAAAAAAGGTACAAGTATAGAGAATAGGAAGTGGAGTGATGAATGAAAAAAGGCTTTGGCAACTCTCAGTCCGAAACATCTTGGTACATTTTAAGGACAGTTTTCTGCGCTGTGTAGGCGAGTACTCGCAGCATACGCTGAGCTTGCGACCTATTGCTCACCGTGTTACATACATTGTATCAGAGTGGAAAATAAATTATTTATTTATTTACTTAATACGTACATTTGCATAATTACAATGCCTTTAATCGACACTCAAAGCACGCTGTCAATTGAAGAGTGAAATTTTTCAAATAAATTCACTATCTATTAAATTGATGAACTTTCTAAATGGGCGCAGGATTACCCTTCATAAGTTTGGGTCTTTGAATGTCCGAAGCAGCGACGTGACGTCATTACGCGATACGTGCGCACTAACTATGGGTAAAGGTAAGTTCACATTTGCTTAGTGTTTGCTTAGGATTTATAAGTGGCGTAGTGTCTCAGGGTTTGTGGTATCGGCTTTGTTATCTCTTAGTCATCTCTGGAAAAGAGATGGGATGGTGTTCTTTTGAACCCGGTCGACACCACACGCCCAATATTCAGATAACTATACAAATATTGACTTTTATCGACTATACATATGAGCAGCACTAATAACACTAGCGATCACCCGTGACTTCGTGCACGCTAGCTTAATTTTAACATATATAATTACTAGTTAAATGTATTTATTTCGCTAACACATAAGTATTAGCTAAAGGCGATATTTTTGGCTTATATGTAAAACACGCTCGTAAACTAGGTCTATGTTTGTCTCAAGAATGCCTTTATGTATTGTCAGAGCAAATATTCGTAATAACCCTAGAAATTGATACACACGAAACAGACAATGTAAGTTCGACGACGATTATGCAACGTCACCGTTTTCAAAACAATTTTGAACCACCATTGTACACACGCCTTACCGGTTACCCTACGCTAATGCATACGGTGACCCAATGAGTTCGCAATTTAGTACAAATATCTGATAGCTGGAGACAAAAGGCCGACATATATTAATGGTAGATATAGCTAAGATAATTTCAACCGCGTTTAGTAGAACTTTAGTCGATGGGATAAACTAAGAAATGCCGTTATAACATTTAAAGAAGGCCTATGGTAGCTTAGTCAGAAAGGTAGGTGACCTTATGTTCCATAAAGATAGAGATAAGGCGATGAGATTGGACAGTAGCAAGAGCGAGACAAGCACCACTTTATCTCGCACTTTTTTTTTATCTCGTTCACTCATTAATGGCTGAATGTAAATTAATAATTTTAAAAAACTTCTTCAATTTATTACTTTTTGGTGTGCTTACGCGTGAAAAGTGATTCCATGTGCCTTGTTTTTGCTCCTTGAGTGATTTGTGCACTGAATACATGTACAGGAAGGCATTTTTAAATTTATTTTTCACTACAAAATTGTGTTCATAGTGTGAGCGTATCACGTGCAAACAAGTCGCTGTTCTATCGGTGAAATTCTGTTCAATTTATGTAATTTAAAATGTTAACTTTTATATAACTGTTAGCTGTAGGTGATGTTGCTTCTCTTGATTTTTTTTTTATGGACGAAGTCCGCAGACTAGGCATACAGTCCACCTGATAGCAAGTGTCTACTGTCACCCATAGACATCCGCGATACATGCCAACATTAGTTCAAAATGACAAACGTTGGCACGCCCCCGGATGCGCTGAGTACTGGAGATGTAGAAAAGAGATAGGGTTGGGAAAATGTGGAGGGGTAGGATGGGACCATTCCCATCCTACCCCTCCCCACATCTCACTCACTACCGAAACACGTACGTACATTAGGGAAATAAGATGAAGTGGGAAATGCAGTACATTTCAAGGTAGTCTTCTGTGAGAGAGGGGTAACGTGGCTAGTCGAGCGCGCCCAGCGACTGTTGGATTGCAGCGTGCACTTCCCCCCTGACAAACTCTGGGTGCATCAAACTCGACAAATTATCATTGAATATATCAAGATCTGAGACAGAATTGGACAGCTTATTTTAAATGCGTGAGAATCGAGACAAGCAAATATTTACCCAGGTTGCTCCCATATTTAATTTTGTAGAACAAGCCGACCCGATGTCGAAACTCATTCACAATTATTCTCACAATAATGAACAGAATCCAGTCATGGGGAATAAATCTGTTTATCCCTGTATAAACTTGGTATTGGCTTTTTTTTTATAAAGTACGAAATTTTTTTGTCTTTTTTTTTAATTTTTATGGTGATTTTAAAGGTCATTTTCATTTCTCCAACTGAATGAATAGATTAGTTCTACAAAATTGTATTTGGAATCGAGGCTTCATACCGCTCACCTAACCTGATGTTTGAGAAATTCGCATTCGAAAAAGTCTCCTAGTGTAAATGAGCCATAACTCTCGAATGATCATGGACAACGGTACCTATCCACTTATCATCAGGTTGTCTCTCTGCTTATCCATCTCCTTCTATCTATAAAAAAAAAACTAGGACTAGGAAATACGTTTGCTTTATTTCACATGTATTTGGAAAAGCCTAGATTTACGGCTGGATTTTTGCCTAAGCGTGGAGGCAAATTGTATCACAGACACTGACAAATTTTCTCGTTTAACTGTACTATGTGGGAACTTTCAAATTGTTTACACAGGAAGACATAGGTCAAAGGTAATCTATCTGTAAAACCTTTCTAACTTATTTTCTTTGTTAAAGGGCAAAGGTATATTTCTAGAAGGAAGGAGATATGTAGATAAATAGTACCTAGTAAAATAATGGACGTAACCAGCCCTTTTAACACCCACTACTGTAAATAGGGTTCCTCATGTACATTCTCTCGTGCATTGGGGATGTATCGACTTAAACCGGCACGCTGGCCTAGCGAGTGCGCGAGTCCACTAGCGATGGATAACTCCGGATTCAATGAATCATAAGATCCGAAATCGCGAGCGGAGCCGACACTCTTAACGATTCCGGCTAACTGTTATCCACTCCGAAGAGTTATTTAGTCCTTTCATTTTTGGACTGCTGAGTTACATGAACGAATACATGATGCAAAACGAATGAGTCGCTCTCAGTCTCTTATAAAATATAAGTAGGTGAATCAAAGGAGTCAAGGAATCGCGAAGAGCCGGATTAAGTTAGCCAAAACACTCCGAGGAGTCGTGAATACCCACGACTGGAGTCCACTCTTTTAGAGGTGGTGTAGTTCCTCGTGGCTTGTGGTAGCCGCTTTGTAATCCCTTAATCGCCTTTCCCACACCACACTGCCAACAAAAATATAGATAATAAATAAATGTAGCAAAAAGATACTAAACATATTTTATGGCAGAACTTTTGAAATACGATTATTTCGAGTTGCTCAGTTATTGTTTTGGGGGGAAAACAATAAGTTATGACACTGAAACTAACGAAAACTGGAAACATATTCTCTTTCTGTACTGTATTGCCTCAGCCTGTAACGTACTGCAGGATACCTGTCTCATTTAGGCCCAAAAATAGTAGATGCAATCTACGTATCGTTCGATATCAGCTATCTATCGAAGGATTTCCTCACACGGGTTTTCTCACGATGTTTTTCTTCGCCGTAGAACTAATAATCAATGAAACAGTCCGTCATTAAGTAGAAACATAGGCGTTGTACACACAATGTTGCTAGCGACACGGCTAGCCGGAGCGACCTACTAGTCAATGGTCACCTGGCTTATTATTAAACCATCGTGAATGGTCACTATTGGTCCCTCCGCCTTTGGTCCTTTATTTTAAATTTGAAAGTGCTCAACCCTAAATTGACGTCAAATATGACAAACCTTTTTTATTGGAAGAAGACGATAGACGAGCATACAATCCACCTGATGGTAAGTGAATACTGTCGCCCATGGACACACGTGGTACATGCCAACATCAGTCCAGAATGCCAAACGTTGGCACGCCTCAGGTGCGCTGCGTACCTTTTTAGATTTAAGAATAGGATAGAATGAGATGGGAAGGGGGTTCGGCATATTTTACTCACTGCCCAAACACCAACGTCCATTGGGGGAATAAGATAAAGTGGGAAATGTGTGGTGGATGTATTAGCCGTAATATGTACTGAATTTCCCACTAAAAATCTTTTCTACAATACAATACAATACCTGATTGAAGACTACCTAGTCTTCAGTCGGTGATTTTAGGAGTTTATAGTATTAAAAGAAAAAGAACTTAAAACTTAAAAGAAGGGTCTGAAATAAAATTTAAAAGTATAACAACATCTGATGAGAGTAATTTAATTCATCGCTCTCCCTTCAACAAATATCTAGGTATTTTTTTAAAAAGTCCTCTGAAAACATTTAAAAGAGCCGAGTCCTAAATTAACTCCAATTATGACAAACCCTTAAAACGTCCACTAAAACATTAAACCCGAAATGCAAGGGCGTACAAATCCATTCCAAATGGTAGCAAAATCTCGCCTCCAAGTCGCGTTGTTTCATGGCATGGAAAATTGAAAAAGTTGGCGGTCGGCTGTCAAAATACCTTTCTTTGTGTGCTTAAACTTGATTTAACGTTGAATTGAATTGAAAATACTGCTGGGAATTCTGGACTAGGTTATGTTGATGGTTTTTCTTGATGTCGGCCTGCTATCTCTTCTCGTGGGTGTCGTGAGGTTACTAAAGGATAGCAAAGCGGCTACCACAAACCCCGAGGAACTACACCAGCTCTTGAAGAGTAGACTCGTCAATCCGCTCGGCTAGCGTGGTGTTTCAGGGCCTTACATCCCTCATGCATGATATAAACATGAAAGTGCACCATCTACCAAGCAGTTATTTTTCGTTATTTCTCTAACCCAAAGGTTGTCTGGAAGAAATAGCTTCCATATACTATTCTGTATTGTTATATTGTGTTATGTTTTTATCTGTGGTGTACAAAAAGAATGCTAAACGGGTTAGCAAGTCCAATCTATTAGAAGTAGTGTAGTTTCTTAGCGCTCGTGGTAACCGCTTTCTTATCTGTTAGTCGCTTATTATGATAGCCACTAGAAGAAATACGGCGGTGCTATTTTAAAGCTGACCATCTCCACAGCTCCCTAAATATTTGACTCCTTTTAAATCCACACTAATATAAATAATAAAGAGCGTTTGTCTGTTTGTCTATTACGTCTTCACGACTGAACTATTGGACCGATTTCAATAAAATTTGGCAGAGAGATATTCTGACAGCAGAATGCAAGCGGAGGGATTTTCCGCTATTCTCATCCAGCCACCATCGGTGAACTTCTTCAAGTCGTCAGTCAATCTGGCCGGAGCGCGTCCTATGCTGTGGTCTCCATTCAAAGACTCGTCTACCACTCGGCCTTCGGCCGATATAAATGAACGAATCTCTTCTTGTCGGATCTTACCCTGACAAAACATTCCGAGCATACTCTTCATGTTTCGCTGATAAATTATGAAATTCTTCTGATAATTATTCTAGTCTAATATGAAATCAGGTTAAGTTTAAAATAGCCTACAGGTATTTCCGCTTTAAATTAGTTAAAGTCGAAAGATTAAACCCCGATTGGAATAAGACCATTGAACTGAAGGCGACAACTTTCTCAAGCCTGAGAACTCATCTTCAAACTATTTACTTCGGGACCAATGAATTGGAAATCTTGTATGGAGTCTTAGCTTGGAATTCAGAATTGTTGCTGCGAATTAGTGAGTTGCTCAATGAAAGACTTATGTTCCGTCACCTCCGAAAGTACAGCTATAGCTGGCAGCTTTTATTATGTTTCAAATATTGATATTTTTACATAGTGATCTGGAAACTGTATCGGTAGCTAAGAGGAATTAGTTAAAAATACCTATGTTTATAGTGCTATCTAAGAAAAATGAACAAATGATGGAGTTGTACAATAGAAAAGAATAATAAGTGAAGGAAAAGATACACGTTTCCGAAGGTTCATATTTTTAATCAAAAAAAGAAGCAGCGTAAAACATTGAAGCTAAAACGGATACAATTCTGTATAAGTGGTCCAAGCGACAGAAATTGCAATTTTGCAGGCAAGAAGATTTTGTATTTTTGTTTGTATTAAATTATTTTATTACGTGTTTAGATTACTACTAACCATCTACTTATGACAATATTATTTGACTTCGTAAATTTAATGAACGCATTGTTTAGTCTGTAATATATGTGGTTGACACTTTGAGGCGTCTATAATTGTGTGTTTGGTGGCAAGTTTCATACTTTTAATTCAAATGTATGATATATATAGATAGTATAATAAAAGAAGTCGCAAGATGACGAGACAGAGAATTCATGAACTTGATTAATTAATATACGACAGCTTTTGTAACCCGATAGCAAATAAATGAATTACGCGAATCTGAAAATTACGTGTAAAAAAACGAAAATTACAAATTTGGCGCTTGGACAAATTAGGAATATTTGTATCCAAAATGTGCAATTGACTCTAAGCTCTAACCTACTTACCTCTAAGTTACTTACTTACGAGTAAGATAGAATAAAAATGAAAGCTAAGGATAAAACAAGATACTTTAGAACTTTAATCACATCTATTATCATAACAGCTCAGTTCAAGAATATTGCTGCTCAGTGACGTATTAAGTATTATATATATTATTTATTATGAAATATATTCTTATATACATATATATCAGTATATATGTCTGTACTTACTAGTCTATAATACTTTTAATTAAAATTTATTATGTATATAAACTAAAACTGCACCCGCTTTTTGTTTTTTTGTTTGATCTGGTGGTTGAGTTGTAGTGAATACCGTTAAACATTAAGTCCGCTAAAATATTATTAATTATTAATTACTAAATAGAGAGCTAAAATATCGGTCGGTTCATGACACTTATCATGATTCACAAACCACAAGCCTTGTTACCATTAATACCAGTACATTTGGGAACATGTGTGGCCGTGTAGACGACGCCATATTGGGGTTGTGACGTCATCGAAACTGGAGTTAATCTTCGCCGGAACATTCGACCTTAATCCAGTAACTGCCGAATAGTCCTGTATGCTAGTCCTAAATACGTCCGAGGAATATCATCGAGAGTGGGTGCAGAAAGGAAACACAGCTCACCAGACTGAGAAGCATAGCTGAGGTTTACTTGTAAAATGTTTAGTATTGTATGTAAATACAACTGGAAAAAGAAATTGGGACGCTATAGAATGAAATGCACCATATACGCACCATACATTTGGGAGGGGGAGAGTGCACGCTGCATTCTAACAGCCGCTGGGCCCACTCGACTGGCCACGATATCCCTCTCTCACAGAAGACTACCTTGAAATATGCTGCATTTCCCACTTTATCATATTTCCCTAATGTATGTGTTTCGGTAGTGAGTGAGATGTGCCAGAGCCCATTCCCATCCTATCCCTTTCTATATCTCTAAAGGTAGGCAGCGCATCCGGTATCGTGACAACGTTTGTTATTCTGGACGAATGTTGGCATGTATCGCGGATGTCTATAGGCGACAGTATCCACTTACCATCAGGTGGACTGTATGCTCGTCTGCCGCCTTCGTCCATGAAAAAAAATATATACGGTAGTATACGCTTACATTTTATACGCACCAGCTGGTGTGTATAAAAGCGTTTAATAAGTTTTTTTTTTTATTGAAGAGGTGGAGAGGTGGCGGGTGAGCGGGTGGCCCACGGGATATTAGTGGTCACCGCCGCCCATGAACACCTGCAACACCAGGAGGGTTGTGGGTGCCTTGCCTTGCAGAATCCTATTCGCAGCCCCTTTGAAGAGCTCCATGTCAAAATTTAGTGGAAAAACCTCAGTAGGCAGTTCATTACACAACTTTCGGGTTCGCGGCGTCAAGAGTATTGTTACCTCACTGCACGCAGTAACTCTTTGTTAAGGAAGTCTCATGCGTGAGCGATATAAGGCCTTAAAAAACAGAAAAAACATTCCCCACAATAAAAGCTGTAGTAAACGCAGAGCGATGCAACGTCTCTTCGGATTCGAATTCTAAGTAATTGATATTAAATAATTGAATTTTTTATAGAATTTCTCTCTCCGCCATAAGCGAAAATTGACTTTTAGGTTAAAAAGAGTGAAATGTTGGAAATGGAAGTTGGAAGTTTTAGATGTACTCGATTTTGTCGTTTCTGCGAAAAAGGCAAAACTCAATATGTTGCAGGATACGAATGCAAGAATGCCTTCCTATAAACTGTTTCCACTCCGATTCAATCGCAGCCCGAAATATATTGGACATTCGCAGATATATGCGATAAAGCATCGCGAGGCTAGCAAAAAATGCTATATGTTGCGAAAAAACTTGCGATTTCGGATTTTGATTTAACGAGTTGGAATTTTTTGCTGATCTTAAAAAATAAAAATGCACAATTATTTTTAAAATCAAACTGTACCAGTCCAAACACAGTTTACATTTCTCCGGATCACTTTACTGAGTGACTCCTAACTTGATTCGCCGTGATTGGACGTTGAGAAGACGGCTTTTAAATTGTCTTGACTATAATTAAGAAGAAAACTTGACACTGGCAGAATGTGATAATTGCACCATGGTCATATATGAAAAAGAAAACAAAACTTATACGTTTGCTCCCAGTATACCGAATTTCGATAGTCTACTAACATTATTATACGTCTTACTGATTACACAATAAAAGCTATAATCCCTAAATATCGGAATCCGTAACTTCTTGTTTGATCAAACCTCAGTTAACCTTTCTCGCGTCATAGCAGTTACTCGCTAATGGGCTTATTTGTCACGAACCACGAGTCAAAGGACAGTCGCGTGTTTAACAAACCACGGGACGTCAATTACATGCCTTTTAATGCCGTTACATACCTTTACATGCCATTACATGCTTTCCCAAGCTTTGAGTCCCTAACATCGTGGAAATTGGTTGATTGCAAAGTTACGTGGCTCTTCAGTCAGGGTAATTTGTTTGGGTAAATTTCATGGAGCGAAAACAAAAAAGTAAGAGTTTTTCCATGTGGTGTAGTTAATTGCTGAAGAAATTTTTGATACTTGCTTTTGTGTTTTTCATATTTATACGTTCTATTAATAGTTCTACTTCAGGTAGGCAGGGCAGTATTGGAGTTTCAGCTGCGTTTGAAAACCAGATTATATATCGGACGTAACATATGTAACTGTTGCGTATTATGTTACCTATCACAACGTAAACAAAACAACAGGTTAGATACGGATTATTCAAAGAAAAAAGTCGAATAAGTGTAGTCCGGTAAAAGTATGTGTGTTATCTATCCCTGTATATCAGTGTCCACGATGAAATTTTATATTGTATGCCAATACAGGTGTATGTATACCACAAGCTCGGAGGCGTAAAACGTTCATCAGATAGGTATCTGATGAACGTTTTACGCCTCCGAGCGTGGTATCAGTTCCCAGCCTTACAAGGTTCCTTTTCTCACCAAGTTCATTTAGATCCATGTCGTAGCAGGAATGCATCATCGCGTTGATTGGTTTTCAGTCCGCAACAAGCTGTCAGTTGTCACTTGACTTGATAAATGGCGCCTTGGAATGTTCAGTGGCACAGTAAACAGTTTTACGGCGGAGTTCATACTTATCTTTCATTATATGCATTAGCGGATATGTGGAAAACTATGAATTTTGTTACTGCACTGTTTTCAAAGTGACGTGTTGTATCGGCCGAGTATTGAATATCACCACCCTATCTCTTCCCGTGTGTTTTGCACTAACTATTGCACGTTGCACGTTTTGCACGTTGCGCTCATAATTAGTGATGTACCTGACGGTAAATCGATCGACTACGACTTTGTTGTGCATGGGCGGTCACTAGTCACCCTCTCCCTCGTAACACACTTACTAGTTTGAAACTGGAGGGATTAAACACCGCGCTAGCTATCTGTCTCGATAACCAATTAACCTAATAATCGTGATAAGTGTAATTTTGGAAGGTACAGGGCCCTGTCAAGGTTGTGGACTACAGGAGGCAAAAGGGTTGGATGTCGTAAAAGGGTTCACAAATACCACAAGCCCTGACGAACTACACCAACTTTAAAAGAGTGAACTCTCTAACCCACATGGCCAGCGCACAGCGTCTCGTTTTAAGGTCATAACATCCCCCATGCACTAGACCCTGTGTATTGGAAGGTCTATGTCCAACAGTGGATGGGTATTGAAGTGGTGAGCGCATTCCTTATTGTACACCACAGATAAGTATACAGCGTAGCATAAAAAAGTACACAAAAAGTAACAGCGATCAAAAGTTCCAGATAATATCATTGGGTTAGAGAGATGTTGAGAAATAATTGCCAGGTAAGAATAACAAGTATAATCAAGAACATTTGAATTAAAAACTTTTTTATGTAAATAAACGGTTTGAGCAAAGGCCTCCCCTCTTTTATGCCAAATCGCTCTGCTTAACGCCACGTTCCGTCTAGTCCTGTGGTATGCATCTAACAGGGGAGGCCTTCGCTCAACAGTGCGACACAAACATAGGCTAATAAAAAGAAACGGTTTGAATTGTAGATTACACTTGTGTTAGTAACAGAATCTATAATGGTTTTACTTCACCGCTACTCCATCACGGATCTTAAAAACTTTCCTCATTACCATTAAAACATCACGCCCTTTACGGTCGAGACGTCGCAAACCGCCAAACGCAATTTTTATTTATTTTCTAGACAGTCTCCGTATAAAAATAATAAAAAATAAATGGCGTACTTGGTGTTGACAGAAGAGTCATTATGGGTAAGTTTTATGTTCAACACTTTATCATAGGATGAAAGGAAGGTATCGGTAGCGTTACTAAGGGAACTCGAATTTAACGAAAGTTTTCTTTTTACTCGATTTTGGCGCATTAAAGTTGTATGTATTATAACGTCAGCTACTAAAGTTTCCATGTCATGACAAAGAGACAAGAATTATCGAAATCATAAATGTTTGAATTTGAAACCATAAGAAAAGGACACGAATTTGCCAGCATGTATGTAAGTATTTATGTTTCAACACATCTCCTAAATTAGTAGGCTATTCTTAGCCAATAAGAGGTCTATATATTATTCGTCTCGATTACCCTGTAACAATACTTGGGAGAGGGAGGGTGCACGCTGAAATCCCAAAGCCACTAGGCGCACTCGACTGGTCAAGTTATGCTCAGAGAATACTACTGTAAAATGTATTGCATTTTCCACTTTATCCTATTCCTCCAATACGTACTTGTTGCAGTAGTGAGTGAGATATGCTAAAGCCTATCCTAGCCCAATCTACCCTATCCTTCCCATTTCCCAAACCCTTTCTCCAAATTCCTAAAACTCCGAAGGTAGGCAGCTCATCCGGGGGCGTGCTAACGTTTGTCATTCTGGACTGATGTTGGCATGTATCGCGAGTATCTATGGACGACAGTGTCCACTTACCACTAGATGGACAGTCGGCTCGTCTACTGCCTCTTTTAAAAAGTTTTCTCTATGGTTCTGACTGCATTTAAACTGGGTTTAACCTCTTCTATATCTTTCTAAATGTAGGTAGCTACTTATGTAGCTTATAGCAAGTATTATTGAACACGTAGTTTATGAGCTTACCTCAGTCTAGGATTTAACCACAATACAGCAATGTTTTATAAATATAAATATGATCTCTATTGTCACTGTCGTAAGGCTAATATTCAATTATCTAGGTTCACTAGGTTCACAGGAAGAAAGCTGTTCACAGTACATAGATATGAAATCAGTGATGTAACTCAATTAATTTCCCAATAATCAGAGTATCGGCGATATATTTTTGTCATATGTTACCATCTATCATATACCTGTTTTATTATTTGTCTTGAAACTATTCAACTTGAAGATAGAACACATTTATAGTAAAGTCTTTCTAATATATTAAACCTATATCCTAAAGCTTTCTAAAACATCGGCGAGGGAAATCCTTGTTAGGAAATCGGCATACTCGAGAAATAAAAAAAATACTAATGTGAATAATTATGGCTCGAAACTCCCAGTGATTTACTAAGGGCAGGCCCTGCAGTGGAATGTTATAGGCTAACATCTGTACTGTATCCCTCTTAGGAATTTGGGGTAGCACAATTTAATTAAATACGTCTGTTCGCTTCGACGTTTCTATTTCAAGAGAAAGACAAGCTTGCCTACATAATAAATTATAACGTCAAAGTAGTTGCCAGTTACCCCCATACATTACAACATCAATCAAAATATATATATATATATATATATCAAATATATATTAGCGTAAGTATTATGTATTATTTTTTTATGTAGTAAATTATTACATTAAATACAGTAATGTATAATTCACGCCGATAACGAGTAATAATATTTAGCATGATCAAAGTCTAGATGTAATTGTATATACCTCACGCTTTCGCGCTATGTGTGCGTGCTGCATAATCATTGCATCTGTGTGCGTGAAGCTTATTTCAATTCTATTATTTCATTTCTATTGAGATGAATCACCGTTTACCACACATATTATGTGGCGCTATAGAATGGATATCGACAACTCGATTAGAGCTCTCAATTGCGTGGGATTGGTTAATTCATAGAGCAAGTGTTGTCACGTCCGTCGATGTACTGATCTATGTGCATAAAGTGGATTTACTTTACACCGAATTCGTGGTAATATTTGTGACAAACTGTTTCCCGCGGTTTTACATGCGTGAAAATATTTTATTTAATTAATCAGTACCTACTTAATATTTCCTTCTCTTCTTTATTTTTGTACAATTGCTTCTCAACATCGGCATGTATTATGTATGTACTTTATGTATTTGTACCTACGTATATTTTTATTTATTTATTTCTGCAACCTACAGCCTTCATGTAACTTATTTAACAAATGTGTTGCTAGTGCTAATGGCCAAATACAGATTATACTGACATTAAATAAAGTCGGCAAATATTTTAATAGTACATATTTTTTTCATTAATAATACATGTTGATTTGTGTTTGCATTGGTGTGTCCGGGTGTGTGTGCCGTGCGTATGTGTGCGCCCCAGTGGGAGGATGTGTATTTGTGTGTGTGTGTATTTATTTAAGATGTACTTTAAAATATTTGTGGGGAAATGGGTTTTATGAGATATTATAATGTTTTTGATGTTTTTTATGATTTCCGTTTTTAATTTTTTTGTTACTTTATAAAAATTAAAACTTTGCCTATTAATAAATGTAAATGAAGATCTTTGTACTTCATTCCTAATTGACTATAGTGGTGGCTCTGTGGAGTTTGAGCCAGTCGATGGTTACTCTATGGTTGAGCCAATGGAGGTTTGACAGAAGGGCTTGTCATTTTTTATATCAAGGATTGTTATATCGAGGTTTTACAATTGTGTCTAATGACAAAATATAATAAGATATTGAGAATTAAATTAGAGAATCAATAGCATTAAATGTTGTTTCTCTTTTCAGGTAAGATTTGTACAGATTGTAACATGTTGTTTTGATGTCAATTGTATATTGCCACATTTGGTTTAATAAAAACAATCTCTTTTCAGAGCAACGCAATTTGTTTTGATTTCGAGATTTATCTCTAGTGCTTGATAAAGCACATTATAAAACAACATTTTTACAGCTGTTGAGCAGCAATGGAAAAATTAAGGTTTGAATTTGTAGTGAAACCGGCTGAAGATCCAAAAACGAACGTAATCTGCATAACCTCAATTACGGATACCGATAAACAAACTTTTGTAATCCCGGAACAACTACAACCGGTAAAACTACATGATACACTTATAAGAACTCAAACTTTCCAAAAAGTAAAAGCTACCCTACAAAAGAGACACGAAAAAAGAAAAGTATGGATTTCGGTAACACCAGAGATGAATAATGTTTATGTAGATGAAGATGGAAATATGCAGTTCAAGGGATATTTACTGGAAGAGATTACACCAGAAACACGGCAAGAGGCTGATACAGCTAAAATTTCAGAAGAAGCCTTGACAAGAATCCTGGAGAATTTTGCTGAAATGAAGAAGGATACACCTAAACCTCATAAAATAAGAAATTTAACAGAGAAATTTGTAATAGAAAAATTCACTAGAAAAACATCAAATGGATCTCAATGGATGAATATTTTTGAAGCAGAATGTACTCGTTTAGAAATAGATGAAGATACTATGAGAATTGAAGTTCTTAGGCTATTTTTAGAAGACTCGTGTCTTGACTGGTACAGTTCCATGCTCATAAAATATACAGTAAACTCAGAATGGTCAATATGGAAAAAAAACTTTTATGAAACTTATGCGGACAAAGGTTGGTCACCAGTCAGGTATGCAATTTTATTCAAATACAGACAGGGCTCATTACTAGATTATGCACTAAAAAAAGAAAGACTTTTATTGGAGATAAATAAATCAATGGATAAACCCACTCTAATTGATCTAATCGCTACGGGGCTACCAAATTTTATAGCAGATAAAATTGATAGAAATAACTTAAAAGATACTGAGAATTTATTTAATAACATCAGAGGTTTAGAACATTTGGTGAATAAAAAGATTTTGGAAAAAAAGATGGTAGGTTTTGAAAATAAAATTAAAGAAAACAATGGAAGAGACCGACCATGCAGAATATGTGAAAAAGAAAATAAAGGAAACCGGTATCATCCTGAATCCTTATGTTGGTTTAAAAACAAAAATAATGACCAACCTAAAAGAGGTCAAATTAGAAGCGTCAACAATTCGGAGTTAGAAATGCAATTAAATGAAATAGATCCAAAAAACTAACAACTTCACCATTAATCAAAATTAAATTAACAATAAATAATACCTTAGAAATTTTGGGAATTTATGATTCAGGGTCGAATGTGTCTTTAATAAACTCAAGATTATTGTCCTTGAAAAGTAACCCAATTAATAATAATAATGGAAATGCAAACTTAAAAACGATTAATGGTGTAAAAAAAATCCATAGGAATAGTAACTTTAAAGATAAAGATTTATGAGATTGAAAAAAATATTAATGTTTTTGTCATAGATGAAGAGAATTTCGACTATGATTTCTTAATTGGATTAGATTGCATAGAAAAATTTCAACTAATTCAAAATGAAAAATTAGAAATTACACAAAACATCCTAAACTTCAAAAAAGAAGATAATAAAGAAGAAATAAATCCTAATAACACAAAAATAATTCCTGGCTTTTCAGGTAGCAAGTTTGAAGAAAATCAGAACTTAAATAAAAAAAAAAAGGAAGTGAATGTCCTAGGGAAAACTAAAGTTGAAACAAATGATAAGTATAAAATAAACTTTAATGAACACGTGGAAGCGACGAACTTTAACATATCAGTAAATCATCTAAACCTTCAGGAACAGTCAGAAATAAATAAATTAATTTGCAAATATAAATCACTTTTTGCCAAAGATAAATATGATATAGGCACGGTGAAGGGCTATGAAGCACATATTGATTTATTAATAGATAGACATTGTAGCAAAAGACCATATAGATGCACTATTGAGGATAAAAAAGAAATAGAACAACAAGTATCGAAATTATTACAAAAAAAATTAATTGAAGAGTCTTATAGTCCTTTTGCAGCCCCGGTAACATTGGCATATAAAAAGGAAGAAGGAAGAAAATCTAGATTATGCATAGATTTTCGCGATCTAAATAAAATTGTGATTCCTCAATCACAACCGTTTCCACTAATCGAGGATTTAATGATAAAAACAAGAAACTGCAAATTCTTCTCAACGCTGGATATAAATTCAGCATTTTGGTCAATCCCTTTGAAAATTGAAGACAGAAAGAAAACAGCATTTGTTACTCAAGAAAACCACTTTCAGTGGACCTGTTTACCCTTTGGTTTAAAAACTTCTCCTGCAATTTTTCAGAGAATATTAAGTAGCATTATTAGGAAACATGGACTATCAGATTTCACCGTAAATTACATAGATGATATTCTGATATTTTCTGAGACATTTCCAGCACATGTTAAGCACTTATCATTGTTATTGGAAGCAATTTTAAAGGAAGGCTTCAGATTGAAATTCTCTAAGTGTAAATTTGCACAAGACTCGGTGAAGTACTTAGGCCATATAATAAAAAATAATACAATTAGTCCTCTAAAGGATAATTTAATTGCTATAAAAGATTTCCCTGTTCCGACAACAAGAAAAAATGTTCGGCAGTTTTTGGGAAAAATAAATTTTTATGGAAAATATGTGCCCAATATATCAATCATATTAGATCCCTTACATAATTTGTTAAGAAAAGAACAAAAATTTGTTTGGTCAGAGAAATGTCAAGAATCATTTGATACAATAAAGAAGCTACTGTGTTCAAAACCCATTTTAGCAATCTTTGACCCAGATCTGCCGATACATATTTATACGGACGCCAGTATACAGGGCATAGGCGCGGTCTTGAAGCAACCACAATGCAATGGAGAAGAAAAACCCTGTGCATATTTTTCAAAAAAAAATTAAATGACACTCAAAAAAAGAAAAAAGCTATATATCTGGAGTGTTTAGCAATAAAGGAAGCAGTAAAATATTGGCAGCTTTGGCTCATAGGAAAAAAATTCTCAATTTTCTCTGATCATAAACCTCTAGAAAAAATGAATATTAAGGCTAGAACGGATGAAGAACTGGGAGAGCTCACATATTATCTATCTCAATTTAATTTCGAGGTAATATATTCTCCAGGAAAATACAACTTAGAAGCTGATAGTTTGAGCAGAAATCCTGTATTAGAATCATATGAAAATCAAGATGAAATTTTAAAAATTGTGAACTTTATTAAACTAGAAGACATCCAAAATGATCAAGAAAAAAATGAAGATATAAAACAAAATATAAATAAACTAAAATTAAAAGATAAAATATACTATAAGAAGATAGGGAGAAAGGAAAAGATTGTACTGACCGAGGAATTTAGTAAAAAAATTATAGAAAACATACATTATCTTTACTGCCATATAGGAATACAACAAATGGAAAACAAAATTAAACCATTCTACGTAGCGAAAAATTTAACATGTAATATAAAGAAAATTTGCGACAACTGTGAAATCTGCATAAAAAATAAATCTAGAGCTAAATATAAATTTGGACTAATGTCTCATCTAGGGCCCGCTACTTACCCTTTTGAAATAATGTCTATAGATACCATCGGTGGATTTGGTAGCTCACGCTCTACAAAAACATATTTACATCTTCTGGTAGACCACTTCACCAGGTATGCCTATATTGTGACTTCAAAAACTCAAAGCTCGAGTGATTTTATAAAGATTGTTAAAAAAGTGACACAGGAAAATAAAATAGGCATGATTCTATCTGATCAATATCCGGGTATAAATTCAAAAGAATTTAAAAACTTCTTAAATAAGGAAAATATACCCATAATTTTCACTGCAGTAAATGCACCTTTTTCGAATGGTTTGAACGAAAGATTGAACCAAACATTAGTTAATAAAATCAGATGTAAAATTAATGAAAAGAAGGATAAATTGGCCTGGACGACTATTGCTCACGAATGTACAAAAAAATATAATGAAACGGAGCACACTGTGACAGGATTTTCTCCACAATATCTATTAGAAGGAAAAAATGTTAATATTCTACCAGATGAACTGAAACAAAAAATAACACATAATGAGTTAATGCAAGATAGAAAAATAGCTTTGGAGAAAACTATAAAATCACACAATTATAATAAGCAACAATTCGACAAAAACAGAAAAAAATGCGAACTTAAAGTAGGAGACTTGGTATATGTTGAAAACGGAAATCGATTAAACAGGAAAAAACTGGATGAATTAAAAATCGGCCCATACCAAGTATTAGAAAAATTGTCAAACTCAATATATAGAGTAAACACAGGGCATAAAAAATTCGAATCAAATCTTTTCCACCATACAAAACTTGTTCCAGTACCAGAAGAAACCTAAAAGGCGGGGGGGGGGGGGGAAGATGTAAATGAAGATCTTTGTACTTCATTCCTAATTGACTATAGTGGTGGCTCTGTGGAGTTTGAGCCAGTCGATGGTTACTCTATGGTTGAGCCAATGGAGGTTTGACAGAAGGGCTTGTCATTTTTTATATCAAGGATTGTTATATCGAGGTTTTACAATTGTGTCTAATGACAAAATATAATAAGATATTGAGAATTAAATTAGAGAATCAATAGCATTAAATGTTGTTTCTCTTTTCAGGTAAGATTTGTACAGATTGTAACATGTTGTTTTGATGTCAATTGTATATTGCCACATTTGGTTTAATAAAAACAATCTCTTTTCAGAGCAACGCAATTTGTTTTGATTTCGAGATTTATCTCTAGTGCTTGATAAAGCACATTATATAAATTTAAATACAATTTGCGTAAGAGGTTAGTTGACAAATGTTTTTATTCAATTCAAGAATACTTCAATATTAAGTATGTTTTGCTAGTGTATATTGTGACCATAAAGCCATTCCTATATCTCCAAAGGTAGGCAGCGCATTCGGGGTAGTGCCAACGTTTGTCGATTTGGACTAATGTTGGCATGTATCGCGGATGTCTATGGGCGACAGTAACCACTTACCACAAGGTGGACTGTATGCACGTCCGCCGTATTCGTCCATAAAAAAAATATCTTATATTAAAATTAGAAACCTTTTGACTTAACTTAAATAACAATCTAATTAAATATGACCTTAATTTTATTTTCCTCATTATTAATGCCATTTTCTTTTTCTAATAATTATCATTGTTTTTGTTTCCAAATATTTTCCACTCCAGAAATGGCAAATATGTTGGTACAAACCACATTTTTAAAATCTTCTCACTCACATTTATGCAAATATATTGATCTGATTTGATGTTATTACTCATTACGGGTCTAGAATAGCACCATCCCATCTCCTGGGTGTCGTGAAGGGTGACTGGAGTATAACAAAGCCGCTAACACAACCCCCGAGAAACAACACCATTTACTTTTATCAACAATCAAGTTTGACTAGCGCTCGTGAGATACCGTATCCAATCTTTTTATCGCCCACTGTCTTCTCGTGCACATAGTCTTGTGATTCAGGTATGTATGGCTTTAAAAAGCCACGCTGGCTAAGAGGTTAGGAGAGTCCACTCTTTTAGAGGCGCCGTAGTGCCTCAAACCCTGTGGTTGCCGCTTTCTGATCCCTTAGTCGCTTTTTACGATACCCACGTGAAGAGATGGATATGAGAAAGAGACACCAGACAGCCAATTAGAAAATGTTACTTCTACCATAGATATAACTAAAAATAGTATAACTTAGCATCGAGTGATTTTTACGGTGTAATACACGGCTGGCGTTAAGCCCTATAGCAAAGTGCTGATTCGCCTAATACATAGTGTATGTGTTTGGTGAGACAATCGATATTCGCAACATACAAATGTACCTACTTACTAAGTATTACTTCTACATAGCTGTAATACAAAACCTGTAAAATGGGGGATAACGAGCAGATAAATGTTTGCGATATATGTTAACGTTGACGAATTTTGACTAATCTGCAGATGCGTAAGTTTCGGAATTGGGTCTTGGAGAAAGAATTGAGACCGTTTATTTCCTATATGCAGTGACAAATCTGAATACAAAAGGAAGCACGCATACCATACCACCATACCATACCACCAGCATATGTCTCTAAACTGCTGGATACAGGGCTCTCTCAAAACTCGCCACCAAATACGATCCTCGGCTCTTCTCATCCACCGGCCAAAAACGACAGTATGTTGGTACGGCCAAAAACGAAGACGTTTGTCTTCGTTTTTGGTCTACCTGGCCGGAGGACGTCTCACACTCACGTGGTCGTCATTCAAGGAGTCGTCTACCTTATCGGCTGCCGTTACTATGGCAAATACGGCCTTACATTACCACTTCAACTTACTAGTCATGTGAGCTGTCTTATTATATCTTATTATTAACTCTATAAATAACAAAAAGTCGGATACAAAAGCCTTTGCGTTTTCACTGCGCTATTTTCAAGGCGACAACAAAAAAGATAGAACAATGCCTAATCTTTGTAAGAAAGAAAATGATAACTGCACTTGCATTTGCAAACAAATCTTTTGCTTTGTAGCAAATCACGTCCTTTGTACACTTTGCTCCATTTCTTTGTATCTCTTACTTTGCACTTCTTTTGAGCAGCGTAATCATACTACACTTAATACAGTTCCGCAAACGACTCTTTGTGTATGAATTCTGAATAATGCAAGGCTTATTTTCGTGCATGGCGGTAATAAGTTGATAAGTCGAAATCAACTGTTTCTCAGGGGCGCAGTTTAAAAGTATATTGTTTGTGTTTTCACTTTGAATATCAAGATATCACTTTAATTCTGCAACCAATTCCTCTGAAGCTATCGAGTGTTAAAATATTGAATTTTTTTATTGTAAATCCAGAGAGATATATTGTGCTAACACGTCTTATTTAAACTTTTATATAGGTTTATCTGGAGTTATCAAGTTATTCCTGCCATGCACGAATTTTATAGTGGATATCTGATTTAAATTACTAAAATCTACAGCGATTAGCAAATAAGTGGAATACTTAGGTGGCCGAGAACCCCGATGCAACAACAAAATGGGTCTCCGAAACTAAATTACCATCTAATATCTGCACAATTATAACACTGAAGTTCTAGTATTAAAGTTAATTATTCTTTAAAAAAAAGTTACGTATTTTTTCGTCCCACTCCTTTGAATTCTTGCAAAATATAAATAAATAAATATAGGCCTACAAATATTGCGACATATAAGTCTCTCCATAATGCGTAAGAAGGTCGCTTCACGTCTTCATCGTGTACGTGGCAGCGATAACGGCAAATGGCATCCTGAAGATGATAGCGCCCGGTTCGACTGTTGCATCCTACAACACTGGGTGGGGTTAATCACAGGCATTATCACATTTTTCTTTTGTTTTGCTGTTTGATTTTGTTTTTGTTTGTGTCACACCTGCCTGGAGGATACATCCCGATCTGAAATAGATATTGATTTCAATTTTATTTTAATTTTATACATGGAAAATTAAACATGCAATCAAAGAATTGAGACGGACAGACAATTAAAACTAATAAGTTTCCATAGATTGTTGGTTATCTAAGGTTGAAGACAAGAGTAAGGATAATACGAGTATACCGAATGACACAAAAAATATGCGTGATTTATGTTTATGCACAAAAAAATAGCTGAAAAATCGAATTGAAAGTACATTTCTTACCACAGTAGGCTTAGTATGGAACAAATCAAGGTCTAGAGATTGCTTACAGAGCGCATTGTATTCTGACGTTGCACTACAAAAGAATGCATTTTTCCGATAGTTAATAAGTACTGCTAAGATGGTATGTGCAAAAAAATATGACTTCGAAATAGTCGTTTGGACACATTTACGCCCAAGAGGGAAGATGTGTCAATAGACCCGTTTTCTATACTCACAAGGTAGGAAATATCAGCGATATTTTTTCGCGTTTTCAATGGTTAGAATGTGATGCTTTTTACCGTACAATAAACTAGCCCTTTGGAAACCCACACCTGCATTTATTTCTCTTTGCTTATTTAATTTGGATAATCAACAGAGGTAACAATAAACAAGTAAGTACATATATATATATATAATATATATATATATATATATATAAAGTAGTGGTTACATTATCTGCCACCAGCCTTTTGAGTATTCACTGCTGGGCCATTGTTTTGTGCGTGAGGGATGGATGGCCTTAAAAGGCCGCGCTGTCCAGGCGGATTGGCGAGTCCACTCTTTTAAAGGTAGGTACTGTAGTTCATGAGGGCTTTTGGTATCGGCTTTTTAAAGGTACTGTAGTTCATCAGGGCTTTTGGTATCGGCTTTGTTATCCTTTAGTCGCCTTTTTCGAAAACCACGGTTGGGATGGGATGGTGCTATTCTATAGCCGGTTGAAACCACACGGTAATAATAATAATAATCCTCTACTAACAGGTTATAACTACATGGGATTTAAATTAAATTCCTCGTTGCTAAAGATTTTTCTAGAACAGGTAGAAAATAGTGTAACCTACTTTTAACACTGGTGCGTGCTGTGTATAGCGTTTTTACGATTACCTACAACCAGGGTTGCCAGGTGTTCGGTTTTTAACCGAACTGTTCGGTATTTCAGCCCCTTGTTCGGTTGCCGGTATGACAAAAATACCGAAGTATGAGTGGTTCGATATTTTTGAAGTGAATCTCCTTATACAAGGATCTCGCGTTTAACGTTTGCGTTAGGTACTATTTAACTCTACCGTGGAGGGGGAAAAGAAAGAAAGAGAGATAGCCGGTGAGTGAAAGGAGAGACGTGCGCATGCATGAGTGTAGTATCGAAGAATCATGATTGTGACTTTTGACCGTCTTCCATCTCTTTCTTTCTCTGCGGTGGTCGTGCCATTGTGAACCATATGTGGATCGGCCAGCCGAAACAAATTAACCGTTGACATGGTAAAGATTGAATTATGCATTCGTTGTGATATGGAAGCCACATGTGGTGAATTTCACCTCAATATCAAAGGGAATCGCAATTTGTTACAAGCGTGCAACAATAATGATAAATATATTTTTTAATTTAATGTGTCCTATGTGGTTTCTTGCTATTCCTCATCTTTTTCCTCCACGTATTGTTTTCCTTGTTCGGTATTTTTGCCAAGTACATCTGGCAACCCCGCCTACAACTATCGTATACATAGTTACAAAAACAAGAAGTGAACTGAAACTAAGAGTACTTAAATAAACTTCGACGAAACTATGTAACAACGCTATAAAGCCGGATTTCGACATAAACAGGTAATTCGAACATCGGAAACAATCAATCCGTTCTCTATTACAGAACTCCTAAAAAAGCTATTAGAATCCCGCACCGAGAGCTCTTTAGGGAGCCAAGACCTGTAACTGTATAAGGAGACAATAGAGATAGAAAAACAGTACATACTGCTCACCAAAATCATAGAAAACATGTTTTTTCTTCCTTCTTTATAAAGAATTATAATTACGAACATATAATATTTTTTATTGTATTTTAATTCAAGAATCTTTTAAAACTATATTACATATATATCTATAGGTGATCTAATATAACCAATAGCTTAAAAAAGCTGCCTCACATAGAAAGGAAATATAAATATCAATTTGCGCAACAATTTACGAGTTCTCGATTGAGTATTTTCTATGCTAGTCGCATATTTAGCAGTAAGAATTCTCTTAATTGCATTTATACCACTAAAAATAAATCGATGCATCCATCTTTGTAACATAAACAATTATGTTACATATCTTATACATTGTTAAATAATTTCTACGCTACGCATATTTAGCAGTAAGAATTCTCTTAATTGCATTTATACCACTAAAAATAAATCGATGCATCCATCTTTGTAACATAAACAATTATGTTACATATCTTATACATTGTTAAATAATTTCTACGCTACGCATATTTAGCAGTAAGAATTCTCTTAATTGCATTTATACCACTAAAAATAAATCGATGCATCCATCTTTGTAACATAAACAATTATGTTACATATCTTATACATTGTTAAATAAAAAAAACACCTGTAGCTTCTTAGTGCTGGATTTCTTTTGTAAAAACTTTTGTGTGAATTTAGTTGTACAACTTTTTAAATCAAATAAATTTAATTTCAAAGTGTGGCAGTAATAGATGGTAATTACATATAACAGCTCGTCACATTTGCCAGAATAGGCGTGCGAAAATAAATATAATATTATTTTCAAGTTAAAAGAATATATATAAAATAAAGTCGGATTAGTTACACCACTTATAACTCAAGAACAGCTGGACCGATTTTAATGATCTCTGATTTGTTGGATTCGTCTACATCCCGAATAGTAGAATAGCAGAATAACTATTAAAATATCTGAAAAAATCACGGAAAAAAGCGCCATCTGTTGGGCAGCCACAGAAACGCGTGGCCGGGCACAGCTAGTAAGAAATAAAAAGAAGTAAGATGTCAGTTTTACATTCAATTGATAATAATTAACTGGATATTAAGTATTAAATGTCCATTTAAGCTCAATATTAAGTAAATTTCTTATTGTAATTATAAATTATAAATACCTGCCAGTACATTTAAATAACAGTAATTTTACAGAACAATTCAACGAATAACAGAACAGTTACCCAACATTAGTGGACCAATAAATCAAGTTAGTACAAGAAGCGGCACTTGAAAGCTCTTGCCGGTTAGAAATTCGTTTATATTGCAATGAGTCCTGTCACCTAGGATTTTGTTTAAATTAGTTTATATTGTTAAGTGTCCATCTGCTAGATGGACAGACGACCTCATAAAGGTTGCGGGCACCCGCTGGATGCAGGTCGCTGCCGATAGGTCTAAATGGCGGACAATGGGGGAGGCCTATGTCCAGCAGTGGACGTCCAAGGGCTGAGATGATGATGATGATGATTGTTTAATAATATTTAATTTTTGTATGTCTGTCTGAGCGCGCCATCACTCAATAATAACTACTGAACATGTAATCGACTGAACAAATCCTCTTAATGTATTTCAAAAAGACGATTAAAGCTGTTTATATAATAGGGATGTTATGAATTTTCGTTTTGGCAAATATTCGCAAATTTTTGAAGTATTCGCGTATTCCTAAACGAATACTCTAATGGAATAAGTAGTAAAAGCCCAATGTGAATAGTGGGTAAAAGATGTTTTCTACAAAAAGAAATGCTTATAAGATTAAATCGTTCACTTCTTAAGTAGCTGTTTTTTTTATTTATGTTTGTTAGTAAGTGATTTGTTAATATTATATAAAGTTATCTATCTATCTATCTATAGATTAAACGAAATTCATTGATCAAACCATAAAATTTTAGCACCAATTTTCAAATTTAACTAAAAATTAACTACTTTCAAATTTTACAAATGCGTGCATAGTAGGTTAAGTACAATTCGTATCCATGAATAGTGGAGGCAAATCATTCGTATTTGTATGAGCGAATAGTGATTTAGTGATTGTAATGAAACTTGGCACAGTTATTAGCTATCGGTTGACATTTACCATACCATACCATCAGCCTATGTCTCTCTACTGCTGGATATAGACCTCTCCCGCGGCTCGTCACCACATACGATCTTCGTCTCTTCTCTTCCAATGTCCACGGGCGAACTTCTTAAAGTCGTCGATCCATCAGGTTGGAGAGCGTCATACACTACGCTTCCCGGCCGTGGCCTCCATTCGAGGACTCGTTTACCCCATCGGTTATCCTGCGGCAATATGACCTGTCCATTGTCTAGATTTTTGGACCAATCCTGGATTAAACTTATTCCCTGGTATAAGGGAATGTGTGTTAGTTTATGTACTTATTATTATACAGAGGTGCTATACTGTTCTATATCTCTATTATCATCATGGTTGAATCGAACGGAACACGTACCTAATTGCACCCGCGGGAAATCTCCTGTTTTATTCCTATCCACTTTAATCCGCATTTTTGGGGACGTTCACGTCCTGATTGTCCCAGGCGGGAGATTGTGTGGTCACCGCAGGTGCCTAGACAAACAGTTTGACAAACAAATTGTGTGCTTTAACCGGTAAAGTCAATCGACAATACAAACAACATACGTATTTGTTGTGCGGGTTAAAAATTTAGCTTTGTATTTATGAGCAAATTTACAAGCAATTTTGTACAATTTGTACGCAGGAGGGTAAATATTCGAAAGAATACATCAAACCGCATTTGGTCACGTGGTGGGTAGGGCCGGCTTTAAGATAGCACAACGCCATCTCTCCCCGTGGGTGTCATAAAAGGCGACTAAGGCATAAAAAAGTCGCTGCCACAAGCCACAATGAACTACAACACTTCGAAAAGAGTGGATTCGTCAACCCACTTGGCCAGTTAAGGTCATACATCCCTCACGCAGAAGACATGAGGAGATCCATGTCGAGCTGTGTTGCAGGGCATTGTTTAAATTACACCGAAGGATTTAAAAATACGCCTAAAATGCTTGTACTCTCTTTTAGGTCTGTTTTATAAACAACAAAGTCGGCTAGCAAGAAGACATCGCTTCTTGAAGACGAATCCTTTTGCAATAAAATAGTTGTTCTTTTAGTTTAGTTGCTCATTTTTTTAAACACAAAGCCCAAAACACAATTATAGATTTCACAGTTAATAATGAACCTTTCAGTCAGTTCTGAAGGAAAACCTCAT
The DNA here is from genome assembly GCA_914767545.1 of Sesia apiformis. Lineage (NCBI taxonomy): Eukaryota > Metazoa > Arthropoda > Insecta > Lepidoptera > Sesiidae > Sesia > Sesia apiformis. The sequence continues at coordinate 10,494,785 of OU611971.1, forward strand.
ATGGCGCATTTTCTAAATCAAAATCTTTGGACTGTGAACTGTGCATTTTGTTTTCGTACATTACTGACAATAAATTAATTATTAAAATATTTAACGCCCGATGGCATGCAATAGCAACACTTTTCTGTTAAAATTTGATAGCTATATCTATTTAAACGCCTGATGTAATGCAATAGCAACACCTTTCTGTTAAAGTTTGATAGCTATATATATTTCTGAGTTTTAGAAGTACCTAGGCTTAGTGCAGAGAAGGAATCCTGTCCTTTCTAGAATTGTGTCAAGTAGAGGAATTCAGGACAAGGCCACTTTGTTAACCTAACAAGAACGAAGAAGCTCCATTTCTTCTAAAATATTGGCTTATTAAATGAAATTTAAAATATATTTTTTTAAATTCTTCAATTTCTAATCGAAGTTATTGATTTAAAATTCATTAAATTGAAATTTAAAATAACAAATTTTAAAAAGTAATTTATATTTTATTTAAACATAAATATTTAATTTCACTTTTAGTTTTTATTATTTAAATAAACCATAACTATGTACTGGTCAATAAAAAAAAAACTTCTTTTATGTTTCCTAATTTAAAATTGTACCTACGATCCTTTTTGCTGGTTGACTGGTAGATACCTATGCCTTATGCCATGAAGTCCGCCCGTTGTACATTTCATTGTGCAACGAAGTATAAATAAATAATTAAAAACCATTGTTTAACATTTATAATAATATGTTTATTATATTTCAGACAGAAAGAATGAACAATTGCCAGTATTTGACTCAAAAAATATGCTAGATTTTACTAAATTTTTCTTCGGAAGCTTGACAAATGTTGCCTCTAAAAAGTTTTGATTACAAACATCACAGTACTAATGTTACGTCTGAGTTCCAACGTAATATATCCAAGCATTCCCAGAACAAACATTGAAGGGTATAAATATGGATAATACGGGTCCATTTTTCATATAGATGTCACGGAAACAACATTTGAACTTTCTCCAATGTGAAAATATGACTGTACGAGTATGTTTCACTTCCATGCCGATTCCAAACTTGTACGAGTACTTCAACGAGTTAAGTGATTCTTAACACCGAATATCTATCATTAAATCTTTTGTCCTATGATTTTTTTATATTTTCTCTGCTCACATAGCTCACATAATTAGTACGCTGAATTGGCATTGGGTAGGCCATATATACCGCAGGACTGATAACTGATAACGAGTCCAAAAGGAAGATTAGATGCCGGGAAGCGTAGCTTGGCACGAGTTCCGGCTGAAATGACGACTTGTAGGAAAGCTTATTGACGAAGTGTACTCTAAAATAAGAAATAAATGCAAAAAAATAATTTAAGAAAAAAAGAATGTACACGTCTACAGTGTGTTACCGAAATAACGCAACTGATATACAACATATAAAGCCGTTATAATTTTAATAATCAACTTTATTCAAATAATGTTAATTTAGACAATAAATCAAACGTTACAAACATGTACATAATTGTTGTCCTATCTAAAATATTCATAGCACTGATTACTTAATGCAGGGTAGTGTGCGCCATGCCCTGTAGTTGCAATATGAAGAAGTTATAGAAGTTATGTATTTAATTACAAATCAAAATACATAAACACTCTAAAAGAACTATCGAGTTGTAAAATGAATTTTACTACATGTTAAAGATTTACGAATGTTAAGATTTATGTCAAATGTCATAACTCTTTATATAACAACTTTATATATTAGGTCAGCTCGTAATCTGAGGTCCGTTTACCATTATTCGATTATCTAACATCGAGATACGGAACGTCTAATCATTCATGGTTGTATCGAGTTATCAATTTACTTAGCCCGATATCAGTTCAGTCGAGTGTTCCGCCAATATCTTCACAGACGGACAAACATATCTAATCGAGATAACTGATTCGATTGTTGATTCAATTTGCTGAATATCGAATAAATATTTGCGTTTATTGGATAAAAGATTGATATACGTTATTGTACACCGAAATATACCAAAAAAATAATGTAATCATGGAAACTAAAAGAGAAATAATTAAATTGGCAGCGAATTTAAGAGCGTGTTCGATTCAGGTTCTCTAGTGGCAGTTAAGGTGAGGTTGTAACTAATTATTTTTTTATATTCAGTTTTTATAAACACGCTGTACAACCACAATTTGTTGTTGTATTAATAAAAGTACAACCAACGGCTTTGTGGCTAACCAATTTCTTCAGGCGTCCTAAGTTGACGAGGGAAAAATTGAAGTCAATCAAGATTGCATAGTGCAATATCTCTTTATAATGTACTGCATATAGAGTAACACTTCATACCATCAACCTATGTTTCTCAACAGGATATGGGGCTCTCTCAAGACTCGCTACACACTCATCCAGCAACCACTGGCTATATTTTTTTGTTACAGGAAAAAGGTGACACACGATCATACAGTCCAACTGATGATAAGGATACTATCGACCATATATTGTACATCTGCGATACATGGCAACATGTGTCCAGAATGACCAACGTTGGCACGGATGCACTGCCTACCTTTGCAGATCAAGGAACGGATCAGGAGAAAGGGAAAATGGGGAGGGGTAGGATGGGGTGGGAATGGACTCTGGCATTATGTCACTCACTACCGAGACACGTACGTACATTAGAGAAATACGATAAAGTAGGAGAGAGAGAGAGAGAGAATGGAGAGAGAGGGGTAACGTAGCCAGTCGAGTGCGCCCAGCGGCTGCGGCGGAATGCACCGTGCACTTTCCCGCTACAATTTCTTCAAGTGGTCATTCCACGTGGCCAGAACGTGTCCCACACTGCGATTCTCGGTACGTAGCCCTCATTGAAGGACTCGCCCTTATCGGTCTTGCGGCAAATATCATCCGCCCATTACCACTTTAACGTGCTAATGCTATGAGCTATGTCAGTGACCTTAGGTATTCGGCAAAACCTTTTGTTTTTGGATCTTATCTCGCCAACAAACTCCGAGCATAGCTCTTCATAACTCACTGAATGATTTTAAACTTTTGTATCAGCCTTACTACATAAAGGCAACGATGATACTTACATACAATATATACATACAATTATAATAATTCCACGAAGTAATTTTAGACTTTTATCGGACTGGTTAATTTAGTACGAGCTAAGGCAAACGAATAATGAAAAACTTGCCAGTCTGCACAAAAATCTTTCGGTCTTAAGACTCTAGTCTTGCTTGCTTACCTCAAAATATTTCCTCACGGTCGTGGTAAGAAAAAGTTTTAATTCTTGCCCCAGGGATGTATTTAGAAGCACAGTCCAGGGGGTCTAGATTCCTCCTGAAACCATTCGACATTATACCAATTGAAACGTTGTCCTCAGAGAGTATATCAGTAAAAGAATAAAACGAAAACTAGAGAAGAGACTGAAACTTCATTATTTCATTGAATTTTTGGCACAAATTGAATGTAAATAAGGATTTTTTTAGGAAAAACGATTTTGATAGTAGTCATATAAGAAATTACGAAAAAGAAAACAATCTGTTTATTATAAAAAAGTACATGTTTGTTATATCAAAACATTTTTTTTTATTTTCAGTTTTGTGTAAAATTGTAATTAATAATTTTAAAGTCAAAACAATTCATAATGCATTTAGTCAATGTTGAGTCCCGTTGAAATAAGTTAGGAGTCGGTCAGTAAAGGGATTGTAGGTTTACTGAGACCAGAAGAGTCGCTCTCCTTGCAAGAACACGAAAAACGGTTTTATTCTTTTACTCGATGATCACAAACATTACGCACAAAAAAACATTATTTAGTTTAAGAAACTATCACTATTAAACCCCGTACACATTTTTTATTACAAATCAAACAAAAACTCGACTTCTCTTCTCGAGTTCCCGTTAAAAAGCCCTTGACTTGCTCGAACCGACAGTCGAAGACGCTCGCATTCCTGGCACTTTTCAATCTTTATCAAGAAATAACGCATAAAATCCAAAAACTTTGGCATAAAAGCTTTTAGACCCCTTCCGAAACTAAATTCTGGATACGTACCTATCTCGCCCCACACCGTTTCGCCTTATCGTATGTTCGGGATAAGCCCCTTAACACTCCCTTGCCTTGAGTCCGGCTATTAAGACCAAAAGTATGCGAATACTAAGCCTTTGGTACTGTCGTTATCTTGGGGAAGCGTATTAAAAGTTTTAAGACTTCTTTTAGTGGTCTTGTGATATTAAAATATAGTTCTAGATTCGTTATTATATCCTAGATAGTAAAGAGGAGTACTTATTCGTCACCAGAAGCCCTATGGAACTACATCAACTCTAAAAGAGTTGATTCGTCAACCCGTTTGGTTAGCGTGGCCATACATCCCTCATGCACAAAACAATGTGCATGAGGAGGCCCGTGTCCGACAGTGGACGATAGAAGGGCTAGTTATGGTTACACCGAGTAAAGTCGCTAACCGACAAATGTGATTATTATCTGTTAAAAGAGACTTTTACTCTTCATATATGGCAATGGTGCAATTAGCACATTCTGCCAATGTCAACAATTCAACAGTTTTCTTACTTAAAAATTGAAATGTAAGACATACATGTAATCTTGGTCAAGAACATTAAATATCAAACATAAATGTCATAAACCATCTATAGTAAGGCAGACTGCAAACGAGTCAAGTCGCTGTAATGTTTTTTTTATATATGGTCATACAAAAATAGTGTAAAATGTTTTGTTGTGTCAATCAGTGCACTGAAACTATTGTCTAACTAAAATTAAAATAAATTTCATGATTTTTTATTGCATTAAAAATAATTGATTGATGATTAATTTAATCCTTTGTGCGTAACCACTGCCACGCATGGTATAGGTACAGCTCACTCATGAGCTTTGCGTTTGTGTGAGTGCACAATAGTGTAAGCATACGGCCTGGAGCGCGGTGAGTCCTCATGTGCTGTTTAAACCGTTTTGTACTGAATTTCGACAATCAGATTGAAGCTCGCCGCATTCCCGTCCTGCCCTGCACTTGCCGTATTTCACCTTCGGTTTCCGATAGTACTCAGTCATGTATTTTCCTAATTTGAATTGTAATGTTTTGTTAATATTTTCATGAGTTTTTTTTAATTCGCTATTTTCAAAATTGATGTGATCGCTGTCTACAGTGATTGTACAACCTACATTTTCCCAGTCGTCACGACTGGAAAAATATATGTGAGCTTGTAGTAAAGGAAGAAATTCGATGGTCGAGATGCTGCTATTGATGCCGTAATAAAGCAATTAATTACTAAGGTAGGCGATATATCAGTTAAGATTGACGAGATGACGACGCAATGTCAGAGGTCAAAGAAATACTTTAACATTGTACAAGTATAATTTTGATCAAATAATTTTTCTACTAATACTTTTGACTGTATTTTTTTTACTGTCTCTACTTTCGGCACTACAGCAAAGCTCATTTCTCGTTGTGAGGACTATAACAGTGTGTAAAACACAATATGTTTTTTAATGCTGTTTTTTTTCTTAATGGGTAATGTTTGTGGGTGTCTTGAATAAGTGATTTTTTCTCTCTTACCGTCAAGTGGATTATTTGCTTGTCTGCCTTTGTTATTTCTATAAAAGAAATATTAGTAAAAGCCCAAGTTCAAATTATGAAGATTTTACTTAGATACCTACTTTCTAGATACTACTTTTTCTAGTTTTCTAATTCCTTCGATCTTTCTGTATGTATGTATGCATGTTATATGTTTGTATGTATCCATATATTTCTGTATGTGTAAGTTTTTTTAAATTCTTTTTGCTCTAATGGCATTTCTAGAGTCACGGGACATTTATAATTTATGGCGAGCTCAGAAGGTAAAGCGTGTCTGCAGCAACGAGCCTAAGGGCTCCTCCGCCGGTAGATCTTCGGAAGGAACGGACCTCGGCTTAAGGCGTTGGTTTGGGAGGAATGAGGATACTACGAGATCGCGAGTCGGTGAGAAGCGCCCAGGCACGTGCCGATACCTGTAAGTGTTGGTTGAGGGCCGGTGTCTGTCCACGGGGTAGCGAGGGTGATGTCCTCGTATCCGCCGGCGGGGACGGTGTATATGTCTAATTTGTGAGTGTGGTGTAAAAACCGCATTGGCAGAAGTAATTGGGTCGTCGGGGTCGTCTAAGAGGTGCCGAGGACGACGTATATATGTATCAATGTACATATATGTATGAAGACATTATTTCTTTATTGCTCCATCTACTTCTATTTCGTGTATAGACTTCTCCTTACCACCCAAAGGTTGCCAGCAAGAAATTTTAATTGTTAATTAACTATTCTAATTACTGGAAGCCAACTTCTAATTATTTTGTATTTCCCTATTTATATACTTTTTTGAATACTCGCCTAAACGCTACTAACCTCGTGTGTTTCGGCCTTACTTGCAAATGTCTTGTAACTGTGAGGCAACCGGCTAACTTAAGCACGTTTCGCATCACAGCTCACAGTAGCAACGTCATAATTTAGTTGTGGTTAGGAAAGTGGCCTGCCGCTTGGGCTTCGATGGCGCGAATGAACAAACTTCCAATTTTTTCGAAAAATATATTATGTTGTCGATCAGCATGAATGATTAGTAAGCTATTGGTGACGTCATCTATACAGAGGAGCCTTATTGTCTGTATTAATTAGTGTAATTTTGTTAACATATTCTAACTTAAAACTTCGTTGTTTAAAGATTCTGTATTATTAGAAACATGCTATAAAATAGATCTTATTTTAAAGTTAAAGCACTAATAAACATATTGATTACTAGCTGTTGCCCGCGACTTCGTCCGCGTGGACTTTAGTTTATAAACACCGTCTTTATTCGATGTGATTCTTTAAATTGATATAACTTTTTTATTTATGAACTGATTGAAATAAAACAAACACTAAATTTTAAGTGAAGCTTACCACAATTCATTAGTGAAAACCGCACCCAAATCGGTTAAGCCGTTTCTAAGATTAGCGCGCACAAACGCACAGATAAACATACAAAAATTCTGACAATCATTGTTTTGGGTTCTATTGCGTTGATAAAGGCCCCCAATAATAGTTTTTCTCATATATCTTCCACGTACAGACAGCGATCAGTTACATTTTTATTATATGTATAGAATAGATATAATATATTTTTTTTAGATTTCACTATCAAGAAAACTAGAACCGACAATAAGGCCCCTTTTCTCAGATAATATCATATTTAATGACAAAACGTTTGACAAGGGATCATATTTAACAACAAACATCTGACAAGGCGATTGCCTAATGGTGGAGTTCATGACCTCCTCGATGTTACTTGTGTAAAATGTGTAAAATGTCTCAATGTTTATTTAGTCTCTGCATGAAATTGTACACAGCTAGCTATTTACCGCAGCTTTTCGTGTACGTATTTAATTGTATTTATTCATCTAGTGGTAAGAACGCGACTTAATTCTACATATATTAAATTTGAGCAATGGATTTTAGTTTCGAAAAAACATCGATAGATGGCGCTTTACATTCCTTAAATTATTTAGTAATCCTCTAGGTACATGTTCTGTTGTATCGTTATATGGTACTTGTGTTTCCTTAAGTATTATTTTAGATTCAGTGTATTAAGCTGTACGCTCCCCATCCTACGTTGAGCAGATACTAGGGTTGTCAGGGACATGATATTTCGAATCCGGATACGGATATATTGTATACTTTTTTAACGGTTTCGATTACCGGGAGAAGATAATCCACGTTTGCAAAGTCAAAGTCTTGTACGTGATGTATGACCTAAAACGCTACGCTGTCCAAGCAGGTTGGCGAGTCCACTCTGTTAAAGGTGCCGTAGTTCCTCAGGGCTTTTGGTAGCGGCCTTGTTATCACTTAATCGTCTTTTAGGATACCAACGAGAAGAGATGGCGGTGTGAGTTTGTATAGCCGGCTGACACCACACGGTCTACAAGGTATTAATTTTTTTTTTTTAATAACAAAATGTCTTTTCGAGTCGTGTCATAATGCTGGCTGGATACTTTATTATTTCTTTGCCAAAAGACAATACACGTAGGTACTTCAGATTAAGATACGATCCTTTTTTAAATTCTGGTACAAACAGAAACTGAAACATCCACACCTAAATAAAAACTCATCCATACGAACCGGGTGAGGGCAAACATCCGCATCCGCATGCTTTCGAAATAAAAAAAACTGGAGTATGTGATCCAATAATTCACACTGGGCCCGCGTGGTCGACTACGGCGAAATCCCCCAGCGACTTACTAGGGGAGACCTGTGCTCTGCAGTGTGGACGTTACAGGCCGATACAAGTACCTACAAGTACGAACCGGGTTTGAAAGTAGATAAGACTATTAGTCAATCGTAGGTATTTCATCATCTACGCCCCTTGATGTACAAAAGGTACGTCCATGTTTATTGTTTATGGGCCGAGTGTCTATTAAAATCGGAGGAGGTCCAACAAATCGCTCTTGAAACTATCCTGCGATATCTGCGGGCTATAGAAGTGATACGTAACTCTATTGACTCGTAGAGCTATTAATCATCAGCGCAATTGTCACGACCCAAAACTATATTCAAAATTCCGTGTGTTGATGCTAACTATAGTTTTATATTAACTATAGGTAAAACAGTTTTATAATCAGAGCTCTAGCACAGCATTTAGTTAATGTAGTGCATTTAGTAAATATCTACTTACTAACTACTACTAACTAAATATCTACTTATTAGGGAAGTTTTATCTTCTCTTTTAAATATAACCACTCTAGGCGTGTATGTAGGCGTGTCGTTAATTTAGTTTCTACTTGTGATAGCTTGCGAATAGCTTTTATTTATTTGTATGTATTTAAATTTGTTGTATTTTAAATATGGTGTACTATAGCTATAAGCTCCCAAATAAAACAAATACCATTTTTGACACACGCATAGCGACAACTGATTTTCTCGAATTTTGCCAGATTAACATAAACTTTGATGGTACCCCACCAAAGCTACGTTACAAGTCTTACGCAAGGCTGTAGGCGCGGGCAGCTGGTTACCGGATAGACGTGTAGTAAAGTCCGCTATAGCAGCTCGTTGAAGGGGCTTACCACTGTACACAGGATTGAAAATGCGGTGGTTTGTGTTTGTATGTGTTGTGACTGTTGTGTTTGCGCAGAATGTTAGTGATGTTGATGGTAAGTCATTTGGTGTCGTATTGTTTACTTTCTGTTTATAGAAGGTTTCTACCCCACGTTAGGCCTGATGGAATGAAAAATACCCCATTAAATTATTTTTATGTACATTTAAATAATAATGTGTTGGGGGTATGCGGGTGCGCTGCCGGCCTTTAAGAAAATTAATAAAAAAGTATTAATAAAAGCTTTTTCGATTAAATACCATATTATTATTGAAATACAACTGGGGTATTTTTCACCCATCAGGCCTAACGCGGGTTATGAACCTCCTATTACCATCATGTGGGCCGCTTGCCTGTCTGCCACCCATTAATATATATAAAGAAAATGAAAGCTTTTACATATATTTAAACAAAATGTTTAATTATACTCGTAGTTTTAAACCGATAAAAGAGGCATGAGGTTCTAATTATATTTACTGATACGATAAAAAGAAAACACTTGTATGTACTTATTTGTATATAATGGTAGGATGAGGTTGATACGTATATACACACAAAGATATATAAAAAAAGACAAAACTAAAAATAAATTCGTTGAACTGTCTACCGCCTACTTTCTATAAAAAAAAAGGTTAATAAAAAATAACAGAGTGATCCGTTATTGCGCAGTTATTATTATTATTAGGAAATACTTGGCATAAGACCTGACTGACTAGTTTCGAGATTAACTAAAATTATTTTAACAATCTAAAGATAGTTGTTCAAGCTTATAATACATATTATATTTGTTTGGCTATTATTAATACATATACGTTATAACGTCTTTTTTTTTTGAAAATGTTCAAAAATAAATTATCAAAATTTATTTATTCACTTCCCATTTCACCCCATTTCACTCAATCACATCTTATCCTATCCCACTCCTGATTTAAAAAAAAATTGTGATATTGACAATATATGCTGGTAGATATTTCCCATTTATACAACTTACCCCATCTTTACATTTTCGATTTTATATCAGGTAATTTTATTGCAATTTCTAAATTCAAAATTCAATTTAATTGAAACTTAAATTAAATTAATTATTCAAATTATATACTTGTTTTAAATTTAATTAATTTAATTTTTAATTTATTTATTCTTTGTCCGGAACCGAAAGTTTCGGTGAAGGCATAAGGGCACAACAAACTGATTAAATTATTTCCTAAACCTTGAGTCGAGCATTGACCAGTACGGTGTGAGAGGCATCCCATCAAAAGGTCGTATTTTTTTATTATGTTTATTTTAAAGGTCATACTGTTATTAACGAAATCTCAAAAACTTAATGCATAATGTGCGTTTTGCGTCATAGTATTAAGATATATAAGGAAATACACAAAAAGATAAAATATATACGAAAGATACGTTTATTATAACACTATATTTAGACAGAGATATATAAAGAACTTATAATTTTTATATTATGACAAAATTAAGGAACAATGTTGTAAGAAGAGAATACAATCATGCGGACTTACTGCTTTATAGCAATATCTTCCACACAATGTTGAGGAGGAGATTTGTGACCGATGTTATGGAGCTCCGTAACCGTAACCGTAAACGATCGGATATCAAAAATAAAATAATATTCGAAATCGAATCCGATATGAACATTCGGATGTTATTATAAATAATTTCTCAATATAGCAAATGCTGTTAGGAGCGGAATTTGAACGAGGCGAGTTTAGACACGTTCTCTTGCTTGCATTTGATTTGACAGATATTTCCTCCGTTCTTTGTAAAGTTGCAATTATACCCTATTTAGTTTTATTTATCTTTACTTTCAGTTAACAATACATTTCTTAAAAGTTCATTAAAATATATCCGTAAGCGAAACCATATCCGTTACAAATGACAAGGTTACAGATGTATCCGAAACCGAAGCATCGTATCCCTAACAATCCTATTAGTAACGCAGGTAAGGCACACGTACATATTCGTGTTCGGTGACGTAATTATAAATATGTATTATAATAATAAATACTACATTATAATATAACTATTAAAGTGTCTAACTAGGGTTCTTAGTTAGTAAAAGTCCACACTTTATTTGACACACTTTATTCACGTAGGTATGTCAAGAATTACAATATCGATTTAGATCGTAGAAGAAAGAGCATGAATTTCACACATAGGACGTCACTGATATGATAACGAATTATTAGAAATTGACTAGAACAAGATTGAATAGAAATTGATAATTGAACAGAAACTAAAAATTGCGCATGCATTCGCCGTCGGATATCGGTAGTGACTGTGCGGCGCCCGCTCGCTCCGCTCTGCGCAAGCGCCTTCTACAAGCGGCCGGGCATAACGGTCTAAAGCAAATTTAGCATCGGCCGGCGGGTTTGCTTGCCTAATTAAATTAATTGCAGTCTAGGCAAGGTTCCTACACTATTGTAAAATATACACCTACATACATGTAAATATACTTACATACATACTGTTCGGGCACGTGTATTTTTTTGCTGCAAATAAGAAGATATGCTATTAACTAAGATGCGCTGCGGAGGGGCCGCAGTGGTCGAGTAGTTACGATGTAACGCGCAGCCGTGGGACTTTTTGGCGGGAACTCGAAAAGTGAAGTGTATAAAAAGTGTGTATTATTATGCATTATATGGCTTGATAGTGATAGCTTATTAAACTTCAGTGCTTTATTTGATTAATATTTATAATCAATCAAATCAATCAAATCAATCAAATCAATCAAATCAATCAAATCAATCAAGTCAATCAAGTCAATCAAATCAATCAAATCAATCAAATCAATCAAATCAATCAAGTCAATCAAGTCAATCAAATCAATCAAATCAATCAAATCAATCAAATCAATCAAATCAATCAAATCAATCAAATCAATCAAATCAATCAAATCAATCAAATCAATCAAATCAATCAAATCAATCAAATCAATCAAATCAATCAAATCAATCAAATCAATCAAATCAATCAAATCAATCAAATCAATCAAATCAATCAAATCAATCAAATCAATCAAATCAATCATATCAATCAATCCTCTTCTGTCCTCAGTAAACCTATATTATTGAGCGACTCCCTAACTTCGGCAGGACTGGACATTGACAGGATACGTTTTATACTGAAATTGTTTATTACGAAGAAAACTTGACACTGCATGCACGGGCAGAATGTAATAATTTCACCATTGCTGTATATTACAAGAAAAAAAAGCAACGGCGACTGACGAACACTGCAATTTTCCATTTTCCACTAATACTATCAATTATTTCGGCAAATTTAATCGGTATTTGTGTAATAAACTACCCACAAAAAATTGGACTGTTTTGGACTCCTGGGAGTGGGTGCGGCTTGGACGCAAGGGCGTGTCAAGGTAAGTGGTATCACCTCTTATTTTGAACATGCTAATGCCTGAAAAAGTATACCAATAGAAAGACCAGGATCAGATTATAGGACTACCGCTCGTGTGAGTTATCGAAGGCCCTTTCACGAACACAAATATAAACGTATACGAACGAAATAGACTTAATATACGTATCGTATATATTCTATTGTTTATTTATTTAATAAACTTTATTGCACTTAATGCCTACGTTAATGTCTGGGTTAAAGGGCGAGCTTAATGCCTGGAGGCATTGTCTACCAACCAACCTTTGGGTAGAATAGAGAGGCACGTTGGGGAGGGATTGTATATTAAACAACTTCTATTAATTACAGTTTGTCGTATACTATTGTATACTGCGCGTTGGATATATGAAAGAGACAAGTGGATATATTTTGTAGAACGCCCCCTTTTTCACAATCACGTGAAGTCCCGTCAGTTATACTAATATTAATCCTAATGCCATACATGCCAAAATTATTATTCGGCTAGTGTAACCCGTTCCGAAATGTCGAGTAGAAATAAAAGTTTACATGTTAACAAAAACCAAAATTTTACATGTTCAGATCCGATTTTTACAATACATACAAAATGCGAAAAGTTGGTTTCTTTGTTACCTAATAATTCTGCCACAAATCAACTAAACAATTGGCCACTAATACAAGACAGTAATACGTCAAAGGCCACATTGAATGGTTAAAAGTCATAAGATTAATTTACCTATAAATGCTTAGGTTGATGTTGAATTAATTTACTATAATCGACTCGCGATTGATAATCATCATTAGGATGTACATTATTAAATCTTCCCAATGGCTTATCGAGAAATCTTGATATTTTGAAAAATGTTTTTCCTTGTATAAACCTATCCAGGTCAAAAGTATGGTTTATTACAATCGGCCCTCTTGACACGGGCCCCTTAAGTGGGTCCATAGAAATGTCATTTTTTTCATACCCAGCGACCATTTGCAGGTTTGATGGAATAATCAAGTTCATAATAATAATCGATCTTAATCGAGATAAAGATCAAACTATTATTGTGTCAAATTTGATTTCTCAACGTAGATTTCTTTGATTCTCCGTAAAAAACAAATTAGAAGCTGTATCAAATCCTGCTCAAGTTGCTTTCGAGAATTGAAGAAACCATTTTCATACATATAATACGATCGTTATAAAGTCGTGTCTGCACAATTAATATTTTTTGAAAAAGTCGTTGCATCACCGTCACGCGCATACATATTGATGAGTACGAATGACACTGAGTCAAAAACAAGATTTTCTGGATCTGTACTCTGTCTGTCGGCCTAGTTTAGACAATAAACTCACGCAAAAATCACCGGACGGAGTTAATGGAAATTGGCATATTTACAACTTATACTTCATTACCGCTGCCCTCTTAATTAAATAGAAATGTTGATCATAGAAGTTTGTAAGAACTTGATCATAGCTACTTTTTCGCGTTTTTATTTCGCAAAAACCTCACTCGACATGCGTTAAGACGCGTTTTGCAAGATTTTAATCACTTTCGTAATTCTTCGCAATGCGTCGGTACGTAAGTGAATTGACTGGTCCGCTCTAAACCTTTCTAAACTACTTGCGATATTGTGCTTTTCGTGTTATTTAAATTATCTTTTTGCAACATGTATTGGTGTACAATAAAGATTTTATCAATCTATTAATCTATCTATATACAGACATAAGTTATACCTACTACTAGAATAGCTGGCTTTAGAATAGCACCAACTCATTTTTTCCCGTGGGTGTCATGAGAGGAGACTAAGAGATGACAAAGCCGGCTACCACGAACCCTGACAAACTATAGCACCTCTACAAGTAGAAGAGTGCACTCGCCAACCCTCTTGATCAGTGTGGAGTTTTAAGGCCATTCATTTGCATGAAGAGGTCCGTGTCTAGTAATGTGCGATAAAAAGGCTGGTTACTAAGGCTGGGTAGGTGAGTAACCCTGCTCGGTAGCTCGCTGGTAGGATATTTTTTTTTAAATATTATTCATTGTTAAACTTTTATGGTTTTTATGTACAATAGAATACCTTGGCCATATACCATCTTTATTTATTTTAAATATTATATGCAAAATAATGTGAGATCATTCTTTTGTAACTGTCGGATGAAATTATTTCTTACGTTGTATATATCTGTATAATACAATTATCTAAAAGGCACTCCGCTATATTCTTTACTATCGTAAAGAGTAGTACTTATATATTTCGCAACTAAATTGTACATATATGTTGAACTATCTATATATATTTTTAATAAATGAACTAATGAACTAATTGCGAATAAATTACAATGTAATGTTCAGGTTATTACAATGTATTACAATGTTATTACATTACAATGTAACGAACAGGTTATCCAATTGCGGAACCCAAGTACCTAGTATGTAAGGATATTATTCGAATAAAGTATTTGTATAGGTATGTATTTGAAAAAAAAAATACAATTATTCTGTAGAGTACGATTGCACTTAGTAAAGAAACATAAGATGGATGTGAGAGGTATTTTCAGTCCGAAGATCAACTTTTGATAGGTTCAATAGGCCCTTAAATAAACAATAATATATATTTTCTATTACTATAAGACAAAATACACGTCTTTATTCGAAAATAGCTTTTAATGACGTGATGCCACTTATTTTTTAACGACGTTGTTACTTCGTTGCTTTGTAAGACTGCTTGTTTTTTCTAAAAAATATTTTCTATTTACAAAAAAAACAACAGTACAGAAATAGTAGCACTTGACCTTCCCTGTTCGTGGTTAAAATTCTCTTGTGGACTAAGTTATATGCAGCAGTTTATTTTAATTAGCTTTTACCAGCGCCTTCGCTCGCGTAGATTAAGCAGCTGTAATGATGGATCGCTTTCAGCTTCGACATTATCTTCTTGTTTCTCACGTATTTAATTATAGCCTCCTGTAGTATATGTCAAATGCTGTTCCGCCTTATTCGGAAATACCTTCGGAAATATTAGATTCCGACTAATCACGTATACCATCACGACCCTATCGGGTATCTTCCAAAAGTTCCTCATGCTCCATACAGATTTCAGAAAGATTTGAAGTTCTAGCGTTGAGGAAAACTACAAAGAGTCTTCTTTCCAGCAACCACTAGTTACCTGATATAATTCGATTTGTATACTGCATCGCTCGCGACCGCTCCACGTCAAAGAAGTGAATTTACATAGAAATTTGATGAGAACAAACAAAGGGCGTATGACACATAGTTCTGCACAGAAAATACGTTAGTAGAACACGCGAAATGACACAATATCTCGCTGGATGATAATTGGTTCTAAACCGCTCGTGAGAGTGTCATACCATACCATTAGCCTATGTCCCTCCACTGCTAGATAGAGACCTCTGCCAAGGCTCGCCACCATAGACAGTCTTCGGCTCTTCTCATCCAGACATCACTGACGAGCTTTAATAAGTCAGCGGTCCACCTGGCCGAAGGGCATCCCACACTGTGCGATGGAATAGTCTGGTATATCGATACGGAGGGTGCGATCAGCACTCCATATTTTATCAGCCCCTTCCTATAAGTTAATGCACTGTCTCACTAACATGTAGTGAGATGGCGACTACATACAGTTCTATTCATGGCTTATCCTCATATTTTTGCCAGTATTTTTCTCGTAAATATCTTTAGCAACACTCCCTATAAGGTGTCAACCAAAAACAATGAATCCTGGCTAGTGTCCACATTTTACTTCTGTTTTACTTCTGCATCACACGGCCGTAGCTATTGTACAGCAAATTCTTTAATAATCTTGATTTTATTATTTTATTTAATTAAACGTGCGTCTAAACACACACAATTTGTGTAAACACAAATTCATGAACTGTTCCGTGTTATTTCTTACTCACAGGTGCCATGCCTTCGTATATCAATTTAGCGCATATACAGCTTTCGAGTCGGTATAGACTAAAATGCACCCAGTAGAGCCATCTGTTGGCAAACAATTCTGAATAATTAAAAAAAAAACCATTTGAATGATTAAATACTAAACTGACTCAGAACAAAATAATTAGGCATCTCGTATCATCAGTCAGTCACACAACAACTACAATACATTCAAAGATGGGGTGCTGTATTGTGACATTGTCTTCGGATCCAGGTGCACATATCATTACGCTACATTAAAAAAGGGATAAAAAGCAGAAGTTTGGAAATTTTCTAGAAACAATAAGTACAAAGTTATGGACGAGCAATAACTATTTGTTTTATTATGTGTACAGATTATCGTACAAAAGGCGAGGTTAATGCCTAAAGGCATTCTGTGCCAGTTAACATTTGTGTTAAATAATTTTCATGAATTAGGTTGCAATATCCTAATATTTATAAGTAGGTATATACATAGGTGCTGCAAATAATTGTGTATAATATTTATTAATAAGTATCATTTTATTCACCGCACCTCCCAAGGTGCCTCTTTGTATAGCTCAAAGGTTGGCTGGTAGAGAATCTCTCCAGGCATTAATCTCGCCATTTTTTTCACGATTGAGTGCAATAAAGTTATGTATATAAAAAATAATAATTGCTAGGAGTTTCTTCGTAATCTTGATGAAATCCGCACATATGTATATTGAAACTTAATTCACCACTAATAAGAATTAAAACAGAATGATTTTAGATTAATTTGTTAGATAGATGTTATGCTTTTTGTAATTTGTACACTGGACAGCACATCAAGGGGAATGTTTTTTTTTTTTGGTTTAACATCGTCTTAATGTCAACGCAATAAGATTTTTTCAAGGTCCACTCAACATTTTACACGACGTTTGGCGGTTTTTCGTTTATTAAACTTCAAAGTGGTTTTCGTGCGTGATGTTTGTGATAATCAAATAAAAGCATAGGACTGCGTTTTTCGCTCAGTAAACCTACTGTCGCTATACTGAGCGACCTCTGACTTACTTCGAAGGTACTGGACATTGACAGGATAATGTTTGAGACTTCGAAATTGTTTATTTCGAAGAAAACTTGACACTGGCAGAATGTGCTAATTGCACCATTGCCATGTATGAATAGAAAAGAAAAGACAAAACTGTAACTGACGAGTATAAGTGGACTGTCGGAAATTGTGTAGGTAACCTATAGTGAGTCAAAACCGATGGCAAATGCCATTTCACAATGGGTCCGTGTATTGGATTATGAAACAAAACCCCTAGTGAATTACTAAGGGAGGCCTGATCCCTGTAGTGGAACGTTGTATGCTGGTAGATTGATATCGGATATATATTTTTTATAGAAAGAAGGCGGCAGATGAGCGTATGGCTACCTGGTGGTAAGTGAAGAGGGATAGGATTCGCGATGCATACCAACAACAGTCTAGAATGACAAACATTGGCACCCGAGGGTGTGCCAATGCTTATCTTTCCGAGATTTAGGAATAGCTTTGTAGAAAGAATTGGGAAAATGGGCAGGGATAGAATAGGATGTAAATGGACTCTGGCATATTATGTCATTCACTACTGAAAGTACGTACATTGATTAAAATTGAATATATTGGGAAATGCAGTCACGATAGTCTGTGAGAGAAGGGTAACGTGGCCAGTTGAGCGAGCTCAACAACTGTGCAATTGCAGAGTGCACCTCCCCTCACGAATATTAGTCACTTAGGAGTCTACAAATAAACAAGATGACGTCATTTGAAATAATTAAATAATAATTATTCTAAAAGTTTAAAAATAACATCGCTAAGAAATATTGTTTGTGTAAAAGTTAAAAGTCAAGTTCGGATCCAAAATGTCATTCAGTAATCCATGTTAAATGTTAATTTTAGTTCGCAAACATATAAAAAAAATTGTTATTGCAATAATATTTTTTTAGGGGGGAGTGCACACTGCAATCCAAGAGCCGCTGGGCGCGCTCGTCTGGCCACGTTACCCCTCTCTCACAGAGTACAGTCCCACTTTATCTTATTTCCCTAATGTACGTACGTGTTTCGGTAGTGAGTGAGATGGGCCAGAGCCGATTCCCACCCTATCCCTCCCCTTCAAATCTATTCCTACATCTCCAAAGGTAGGCAGCGCATCCGGGGTCGTGCTACCGTTTGTCATTTTATACTAATGCTGACATGTATCGCGGATGTCTACGGACGACAGTATCCACTTACCATCAGGTGGACTGTATGCTCGTCTGCCGTCTTCATCCATAAAAAAAAAAATAGATCGTAAATGCGTAGGCCTATATTCAATAATAAGTATCGTGTAGTATAAAAAATAAATTTAATGTTACAAATATGTTTTATTGACAATATATAACGTTTATTTTTCTTCGCGTCGTCATCCATAGTCGACGGTTGAGGCTGTGCGTTGTCTGTCAGTCAATCAGTGTTAGATTTTTATTGAGTAGGTTATATTTATATATTAAATAAATTTTGTTTTTGTATTTACCACAACCAGTTATTTGACGTAAATCGAAGACAGTTTGTGATTATACATATTCTATGATATAACCGGTATATTGTGAATCGTATTCAAAATATAGTAATATAGAATAAATTCAACCTGACATTAATATTTATGGTTTACATCGTTCATCGATTTGAGGTTTATATTGATTTGTAGGGGGAGAGTGCACGATATATTCCCACAGCCGCTGGGCGTACTCGACTGGCTACGTTACCCCTCTCTCACACCAGAGTACCAATGTACTGCACCAGTGTACTGCATTCCGTACTTTATCGTATTTCCCCAATGTATTCCTATTCCTCCAATACGTATTTGTTTCAGTAGTGAGTGAGGTATGCCAAAGCCTATCCTGGCCCATTCTAACCTATCCTTCCCCATTTCTCCAACCCTTTCTCCAAATCCTTTTCTAAAACTCCAAAGGTAGGCAGCTCATTCGGGGGCGAGCCAACGTTTGTCACTCTGGATTGATGTTGGCATGTATCGCGGTTGTCTATGGGCGACAGTATCTACTTACCATCAGGTGGACTGTATGCACGTGTGCCGCCTTCGTACATAAAAAAAAATCGAAATGATTTTATTTAATGAATTCTTGTAAAATTCAAGGTACAAGTTCGGACAAGTATTCTAAGATATCCTCGAACTTGAAACAAATTTTGTAAAAGTTGTATAACAATTATAACACGAGTGGATAAAGATGTTATTTTACAAAATAGAGTTTTTGAGACATTCGCATTGAAAGCGTTTTTAGTTGTAGAAACTACTATGTACTCTAGACAATTAATTAATTGACTATATTCGTCATACGAGTATGTACTTAGCATCTCATACGAGAGCGCCTTTTAAGTCCACGACTGGACATTTGTTTTTATAGAATTATACATATACATTTTTTAAATAATTTATTACGACATAGTTATGTTCTACGATTTATATAGGGAAAATTACTATAATTAATTAGTCCTACAATGACGAAAATATCAATATCAATAAATCAAGTCCGTGGCCTGTTTGAACGTATGATTTTAGCGTGTTATATTTCTGGCAACCGTTTGACAGCGGCAAATTGAAATTACAAGTTAAAAATTTTATCTTTTCATATTTTTTAACAATTTTAAAGTGGAAGTTAATAAGGAGAAACTTAAATATGTTTTAAAATTTATTTTCGACTAGGGTATGAATGCTTTGTCGCGTTTCCCCAGTGAGAGAGCTAAATTACGGGGGTACGACTTGTACCATAAAGGAAAGTGCAAAGATTTGTTTCAATAGCTTGTTATAATTAGTTAGTTATACCTAATACAAAAATTTAAGATCAATTTATAAAAATAGTTCGGAAAATAAAGTCTGTAAAATAGTGCCTGCTTCTAAATTCACGAAGCACCAAAAAACTCACGTTCAAGCTGCAGGAGAGGCGGCGCCTAGCAGGGCGCACGCCCAGAGTGATGATGAGCGGCACTACCGCCAGCCGGAAACAGCGGTCAGACGGGCGATGGAGACCAGGCGCAACAGGCGGCGGCCAGCAAGAGCACCAGCGCCCAAAGAGCGTCGGACCAGCGCTCCGGCGGCCGGCGAGAGTAGCAGACCAGATGTAGTGTCCCGGTACAGGCGTGTGACTTCCTCAAAACGTCTTCCCCAGATCACTCCCAAAATAAAAACGCGTCTGAGGTGCACCTTAGATTTTCCTCTTTTTTCGTTGTCAGAATTTTTAATTTTGGAATTTTCTTTTACGTCGAGCAGTCTCCAGCCAGTGCTATTTATTTCGGCCAGTGTGTTTATTCATGAAGATGGGTAATGTGTTTCAGTGGTTAATACATAGCTAATATAAAAACATTAAATAATGAATCACAGAATATAGAGATATAAAAAATACAGAGTTTTTTTTAAAAAAGGTGAGCTATTGCAACAAATATTACATTTCCCCATTAACACGCAAACGGACACGTTTTCAATGTGACAGCTTCTAGTGCTCTAAAGGAGATTTGTGGTGTTTACGGAGAAGATGCTTTATCTAAAAATAATGCAAAAAATGGTTCAGTGGATTCAGATCTGGCAATATTGATGTGAATGATGTTCCTCGTTGTGGTCATCCTATTAAGGTAAATGTTGATGTTATCGTTAAAAAAATGAAGCAGATCGACACATAAGTAGTCATTCAATTGTGGAAGAACTTAGCATTCACCACTTAACAGTTTTGGGTGACCTGCATAAACTGAATTTTATACAAAAAGCTAATGTTTGGTTGCCGCATGATTTAAATGACAGAAACTCGGTGAATAGAATTTCTTAATGCGAGATGTTGCTAAAACGAAATGAAATCGATCCATTTCTGAAGAGATTGATGACAGGCGATGAGAAGTGGATCACCTACGCACAATGGCTGGATAACAATGTTCGAAAACAATCTTGGTCTAAGCGAGGTGAGCCATCACAAATAGTCCCAAAGCCAGGCCTCACTCCGAATACAGTCATGTTATGTGTATGGTGGGAGTGGAAAGGCATTGTGTATTACGAGCTGTGCCACATGCCCAAACGATTAATTCTGATATCCACTGTCAGCAATTAATAAAATTGAAACAAACACTTGAAGGAAAACTCCCAGAATTCATGAAGAGAAACGGTTTAGTTTTCCATCACGACACATCTTTGACGACTAACAAAAAATTGATGGATCTTGATTGGGAAGTTTTAATGCCTCATCCATACAGTCCAGACATAGAACCTACGGATTATCATTTATTTCGCTCTTTACAAAATCCTGTAAATGAAGTAAAATTACATTCACAAGGAGCCCGTGTAAACCATTTAAATAAATTTTTCGCTCAGAAACGCCAAAAATTTTATAGCGACGAAATAATGGCTCAGCCAGAAAAATGCCGAAGTTAGTCGAATTAAATGGACAATATTCCGTTCAATAAATATTTATGTAATACAAAAAAGTATTTATTATTTTCACTGTAAAAACGCCGCGAACTTTCCCGACTATCTAAAATTATCATATTTGTAAGTCTTGTAGCTATTAACAATTATTTAATTGTTAATCGAGTATGTATTTAAATAAATTAATCATACAATATTTAGTGGCTCACTAGGATTTCCTGTGTCGTTATTGTTATTTATTGTTTATTGTTTTTCCCATTATCACCATAGTCTATGGACACTGGATTAATCGCTAGTTATTAAAAAGTTATCTGAACATCAACTCACAAAACATTTTCCTTTGCTCCCAGATGATGCGTCAACATCAATATTCGACTACTACTCGATGCCGGTTCTGTCAGAGCTGGACGACTTCGACTTATGCTTGAGGAAACCTGACGCCGTCTACTGCATAGTAGACATGGAGCTGTTGGAAGACGATACGCCACTGTATCAGTATATAAAAGTAAGTAAAATTATCTTCGAATGATTCTTAATATATGAAGAACTGAAGAAGGATACAGCGAACTTTTAGTGATTAAAGTAGGAGAGAAGAAGAAGAAAAGTCCTTATCAAGGAATGTATACATCGTCTATTCGTCTATGTATACATATAGACAGTACACCTAGTGTTAAGCTGATACTGCCTCTCATGATTTCTGCTGATATCAGATACAACGTTTAGGTACATTATTCACATGTCGACATATCCGCAGGATACCTTTCCTGCCTTTGGGGATCTGGGAAACAGGTAGTACTTGGAAAAGTTATTAGGAAAAATGAGGATTAATATCATTGCTCAATAAGGGAAATGTTGTCGGTATTGTATTGGACGCGTCCCGTGACCACCGGGTGAACGAAACGGGACAGGATGGTAGGGAATGAATGAATGAATGGGATTAGGAGCGATTAAAAGGATAGAAACGAGCTGTAGAAACTCGTTCTTCTGAAAGAAATATCTCACGCACGACGTTTAAGGGCAGTATTCTGTGTGAGAGAGTAGTGTAACTATGCCAGTTAGAGGCGTTCATTTGTCTGTGGGATACAGCACCAACCTCGCTCGTAAGCCAAGTGTTGTACTATCCTTAGATTTACAACCCTTCTAATAAACTCCTGTAGATGTACTATAAATTCCTATACCTAAATATTTGTTTCATGCGCCTGAATAACGATCCTTTTCTACAGAATTTCTCCTCGATAACGTATAAGAACTACAAGCATTCGAAACTCCATCGAGGTGTCTGCGGCTCTCGGCACTGTGGGTTGAACTTGACTCACGCCAATGCTACTGAATCCACTGCAGATGCGTTGAAGCTATGCTTCAACGCCACTATACATCAAGGGTATGGATTACAGGTAATGTCATTCATCACAACAATTTCTTCTCATAACGGAATAACATTCGAAACGTAGAAATTCGCCACAGAAAGGAAGTCTCCAATATACCTCATAATACCAGCATGCTGAAGTGGCTATGGGCAGGACATAATGGCCGCCAGACTATCGAATATGTATCGGGAAGTGTAATATGGGACTATCCCACCAGGTAGAGCGATGACTTCAAGAAGTGCTAGATGAGAAGAGCCAAAGATCGTATGTGGTGGCGAACCTTAGGAGAAGCCTATATTCAGCAGTAAAGCGACTAGTGATATGGTATAATATAATTAGTGATATGGTATGGTTTTGAACATTAACCTGATGTCTGTTAGGATCTCGTATAAAACACATTATTTTCGTGTAGACTTCTATTTTTGAAATTACTATAATTCCTGACAAAGGTTATAAAAGCTAACGTTATTCTGGAGACAGGACTTTCTTGACCCAAAGACAACCGGAAACCTATACTTGACAGTGGAAACCTATATATTTTTAAATTGCCAGTTTATTGTCCACAGACTCTATAATACACAAATGTTCAGCCAGTGTTGCCTCGATTATATCAATCTCCGATAAACTTTTATAGTTCCAAAGAATACTTCTTTTTCGTTCTTATAACTTATACTTTTTTTCAGGTGGAATCTTTATCAGTACGCTACTGCAAAACCAATGATGACAGTGCTCCAGTAGATACTCTGGATTTCATTATAGGAGCAATATTGCTAGCTGTCGTGCTACTGAATATGGGATGCACTGCTTATTTCTTTTTGTGGCCTGTAAAGAAACAAGACGGTACGTTTTGACATCTTTTTTCATCTTTAATAGTCGCTTTTACCCAATCGTTTTAACAACCGATTATTCAAATCGAAAATTTTACTTATTGAGCTGTTGTGGTGTGTTATTTAGGACAAATAATGAAATGAGTAGCAGAAAATACTGAATAGGCAGCCAATATAAAGGTAGGTTATGTATAGGTTCTCTGGTGACAATAAAGGAATAACAAACGACACTCCGTTGACTTGATAATTACATTCTTAGTACAGTAAACGGCCGAAAGTATTACACATCGACTATGATCGGCAAGCTTCGGTTTTGTAGAGCGTCATCTCTGTCGTAACGGCACACGACCGTCCATTCGGCTGTTTACTGTAAGTCAAAATTATTTATTGCAATTATTTAAAGATTGTTTACTATTGTTAATATTAAAACTATTGTTTTGTTTGCTGTTCATTTAGTATTTCTTGCTATAGTTTGTCAGTCAGGAACGAAGATTCTCACGCATTTTTTTTTAAATTCCGAATGTAATTCGAAATAAAATCTGTATAGTTCATGTATTTTTTTTTATTCTGTATCATATTTTCAAGGCAAATAATTTAAAATACGGAATCAAATCAAAAATTAATAATTTAGGTTATACAACCGGCCACGCACTAGTCTGCACGTCTGTTATTCTGCTTGAGTCTCGTTCTCGATATTCGCACGCACACACACACAGAGAAAGATAAAATAGGTATGGAGAGGGTAAAAATCTTACGTGACGTTACATTTTCTCTCGAATCACACCTGCCGCAACTGCATTAAGGAACTTTTCCAAAAAAAAATGATTTGTTTTTCAGCGAACAGAGTCATGCTAGCGTTCAGCATTCAGGAGAACTGGAGAGCACTAAAACATGGAGGCAGCGCTGATGGAGGACTTTTTAAATGTTTCCAAGCTTTCAGGTGAGTGGTCAAAATAGAGCTTTGGTGGCGTACCAAATGTTTGGTGGCGCGAATGTTTCGAGAGGCACAGGTGCGATAAGCCACTACTAAATAAAAAAGAAAAAACAGAACAAGTACTTCTTTTGAAAATACTTATAGCTTATAGGTAACAGGTTTGAAATTTCCCACTAATCACAGCTTTCACTGTATCAGTTACGGAATCCTATTCACATCTTTCTTGAGGAGCTGCATGTCGTAAAATATCTATGTTCCACATTCCCAATAAAAAAAGGGTTATAGCATCCAAACCTATCATAAAACTCTTTAAAAAAGTAGAAACCACCGAACTTAAACAAATATCAAATGGAATTGTTCACAATCAAGTCTCAACTGGTAATCAGGTGTCAGGAGCTGATGGTATCATCAGCCTCTGTCTCTCCACTGCTGGGTATAGGCCTCTTCCAAGGCTCGCTACTACACGCGACCCTGGACCAACCACCATCGGCGAATTTCTTTAAGTCGTCAGTCCACCTGGATCTTTCTCTATTCACCAGCATACTCTGAATCATTTATTAAAAAATTCATTACAAATAAATTGATTATTAAATTTAAAAATACGAGAAATACTTGATGTACTACACAAGTCTGTGTAATAAAACGAAATTATGACTATCTAAGCATTTCGCTTTCAGAGTTTACACTATGGTGATGATCTTGGGACTTCACTCCATGATTTTCATTGGCTACGGTTACACCGCCAACCCAGAATTCATAGAACACGTAAGTTTATACATTTTTTGTTTGTACACACGGCATAATAGATAAGTTTGCATGCAATAGTTTTGTCTATAAACTAGACGCTCAACCAACTGAACCACAGAAACCATGAGAGCAGTCAGTAAAATTTTCTTATACATTTAACTAAAGTCGTTTTTTGTATGTAGTGAGCAAGGCCAGTTGCCTGCATACTAACCTATTTTGCTGTGTATACGTTTGTACACTCAGCAACAGGTCACCTATACCCATGGGTAGCTTAATTTACTACCAAACGACAGCCAGTTTTATATAGTTTTGGGTACATTTATTTATTCATTCCTTATGCACTGTACTGTACAGAGGCGGACTTAATGCCTTAAGGCATTCTGTACCGGTCCACCGTTGGTATATTAACATTGCTGACCGTTCATTATTTGAAGTTTTTTTTGTAGGTTGCTTATTTTGTCACACAATGTTAATCAAATATAGTTACAAAATATGGATTGCATGGATTTATAAAATCTTGATATGTCAATTAATTGCCATGACTTCTGTTTTTCGCATAATGTAACAAAATTTAACAACTATCCGTAGGTCTGCAATTGTAATTCCATTTAGATCATTCGTAATTTTGGATGCCCACAATACAGCTCTGAGAACCCGCTCGGAGTGCGTGCTGTTTTAAGGTCATACGTCCCTCATACACGAGACATTGTACATGAGAAGGTTCAGCTATGGATGATAAAAAGCTGGTGTCGTTGACGTTATCGCTGTTGTCATTGATACCGTAGCATTAATGTCCTAGTGCGGGGTCCAACAGAAAAATTCTGTACCCACTAACTTAATTTTGGAAATATTTATCAATTTATACACGTCTCCACGCGTATGGTTTCCTTGTTTATTTTACTCGACGTTTGGGTTGGGTTGCACCAACCATGGTCACGAGCTGACTGAAGAGGCGGTTAGATTGAAGAGGCGTGACTGAAGACCACGAGAAGACGCGGTCCACGTCGAAAACTGCGAGCAGTTTCATCAACTACCCGCATTTAAATAAGGTAAACGATCGCGTTGAGACCCGTGCAAATAGATAAATATGTGTGGAAAATGGGAAAATCTCAAATGTTAATTTTGAACAGTAAATATTTTTTTGTGTTTATACTAATAATGTCCGACGAAATATGTATACAGAGAATGGCTTACAAAATATAACACACGTAGCGAGAACGTGCAAATTATACACATGACGATTATACATTCAGTTTTGATTTCATTTGAAGCATTTCCACACTAATTCCTGTTTGGAAATGCGATTATAATTTGCGAGGTATTTGCAATTATCAAATCGGATGATATGGTTTATCGTCTGCGCGGATGTTC
This sequence comes from Sesia apiformis, assembly GCA_914767545.1. Taxonomy (NCBI): domain Eukaryota; kingdom Metazoa; phylum Arthropoda; class Insecta; order Lepidoptera; family Sesiidae; genus Sesia; species Sesia apiformis. Next base: position 10,521,821 of record OU611971.1, read on the forward strand.
GTTTAACGTTATTATCCGTTCAAATAGCTATTAAATAGAGTCAACCGACTTTTACCCGTAAGTTGTACTAAACATAAATCTTATTCAAGTATCATTATTGCATTGAAAAAACCATCTCCATTATAATTACTTAATTTCAAAATGACGCATAATTTTGAACCATTACTTTAAGGAATACCCTCGGCTGAGTAGATTTGTGCCATACAAATTATAAATTTTGCAAGGCCAGTTGCCGACTGACTTTTTGTTTTGGAACCGAAAAAATGCGACAGAAGAGCAGTGACAAGTATACAGAAGTGTATACTTGTAAGTGTATATATGTAAGTGCATGCGTACATCCGCGATACATGCCAGCATCAGTTCAGAATGACAAATGTTAAGCACACTTCGGATGCGCTACCTTTGATTGGAGATTTACAGGAATGGACTTGAAAAAACGGAGAGGGTTCGAAATAGTTTCGTAGTGACCCAGGCCGCTGTGCAAAAGGTCCCGGGTCCGAATCCCCGTCGGACATTCATTTGTTTAAAGACAAATGTTTGATCGAGTCTGGGTGTGTATTTGCCTTTGTGTGTGTCTCTGGACCCACAACACAGAGAATCCTAGTGTGACCCATTGAGCGTGGCGTTATAAAGCCACCGATTGTGGCATACCATCGGTAAAAAAGTAGGAGGTTAAACTCACGTTGTTCAGGGTTTGTGGGTCAACTACACACGAAGGGCCTACAGTACTCTGCGTGTATAAATAATGCATTTCGGGTGCAGTTGGGTTGACCGCGATGCTGTAGCGCATCTCGAATGTTTGCGGAGTTTAGAATAGATATCTTCCACGCCATCATTAGAAAACAAATCACCTCGATGATTTGGCGGTTTCGCGGCGGCATCAATAGCATCCTGAGCACGCTAACCGAGAAGATAAAGGGTCCTATGTTAAGATACTGGATGGGTGTTTTTTTATGGACGAAGGCGGCAGACGAGCATACAGTCCACCTGATGGTAAGTGGATACTGTCGCCCATAGACATCCGCGATACATGTCAACATTAGTCCAAAATGACAAACGTCCACACGCCCCCGGATGTGCTGCCTACCTTTGGCGATATAGGAATGGATTTGAAGAAAGGTTTGGGAAAATGCGGAGCGATGGGATGGGAATGGGCTCTGGCACATCTCACTCACTACCGAAACACGCACCCACGTACATTAGGGAAATAAAATAAAGTGGGAAATGCAGTACATTTCAAGGTAGTCTTCTGTGAGAGACCTTACCCCTCTCTCAAATCCATTTCTATATCGCCGAAGGTAGGCAGCGCATCCTGGGTCGTATCAACGTTTGTTATTCTGGACTAATGTTGGCATGTATCGCGGATGTCTATGTGCGACAGTATTCACTTACCATCAGGTGGATTGTATGCTTGTCTGCCGCCTTTTTTTTATGTATGAACATAACAAAAAAATATGAAAACGTGTCTTGGGGCACACAATGATAAATCTTTGTTTACACGTTTTTAACTGTCTAACAATTCGACAGGTTTTTTGTTAAAAAAACGTTTAAAAATATCGACGTCGGATCATCGTAATATGCGTGCGTAACGGTAATGATATACAGTTCATGTCACCTTGCATTTGTTATCTAAAATAAACTTAATAACATTAAAATACATCTACATATTTAGTATAAAATCTACAAAATTCACAGTATATGTGATATCACAGTATGTGATAAAGCTTTAGAATAGCATCACGCCATCTCTTCTCGTGGGTGTTATAAAAGGCGACTAAGAGATGACAAAGTGGCTATCACAAGTCTTGTGGAACTTCATCATTTCTAAAAAAGTGAACTTGTCAACCAGCTTGGTCAGCGTGACGTTTCGAGGATATTTATCCTCCCTTACACAGGACAATGTGCATGAGTCTGGTTACCGTTGTACTTGGACTTGCCTATAACGTCCCAATGCAGGGTACAGGCCTCCCCTAGTAAATCACTGGGGGGTTTCGGGCCGCAAGCCACGCGGGTCTAATGCGGATTTATGGATCAAATAATCCATATTTTTTTATATTTCTGGAGTATACAGGTTTCGTCAAGGTGTTTTCCCTCACCGCCGAGCTAGTGGCAATTTAAAAAAGAAACTCAGTGGTAGAGGCCTAGGATTTGAATTCACCACCACACGAACGTGAGTCCAGTATAGATACTTCTAGGCTATCTTTGTCATTATGGTTACAGTATATTTAAATCAAGCTGTTTTAATCAAGTATATTTAAATTAATCACTCCAGAAAGTTGAAATTATACCTGTCGTTGGCAGTAAGTTATTTCAACTCCATCTTGCAAAGGCTTTACCGTATTCGTGAATAGTCGTCTCTTACATAACACCGACCACTCCTTTGGTAAACGTTACAGAATGAAATATAACAAACCTGTTATTATATTTGTATGTAAGCAGTCACTGCTAAATGTGAATGAAAAATTTACATTTGTTAATAATATTTCTATTAAATGTCATTCTTAAACATAATTTTCTTCTTGAAATTTTTCATTTCCCACTGTATCCTATTCCCCGATGTACGTACGTGTTTCGGTAGTGAGTGAGGTATGCCAGAGCCCATTCCCACCCCATACTATCCCATCTCTCCTCATTTTCCCAACCTATTCTCCAAATAAATTCCTACATCTTAAAGTGCAGGGCGCGCTTCCGGGCGCATGCCTACGTCTGTCATTCTGGACTGATGTCAATCTCGGATGTCTATGAACGACAGTATCTATTTACCATCAGGTGGGCTGTATGCTCATCTGCCGCTTTTCTATAAAATCTTTTGCTCATCTTTTTCTATAAAAAAATATTTATATTTTCGTAAATATTTTAAATATCGTGTTATTTTAGGCGCAAGTGTCCATTTTAATAGTGTTTATTTACGTACCTCTTAATAAGATAAGTCATCAGTAACTTTGTTAACGAAACCTTAAATAACATTATAATTAGAAATTAAAAGTAAACAAAATGAATAAACAGTCGCAATCCTTTTTGTTTTAATGAAAGCTACAAGATCCCGGCTTGATTTTAAATTAATGAAAAATTTACCTACATTTTTTGTAATTCATCCAAATGTCGTCAAAATGTACTAGTGCCTTTTTCCCAAGGTGAATAAAATATCTCGTAGGTACTATTAATAAGTCAAAATTAACTGTTTGTGTTATCAATTTAAATATCAACATATTCACTTTAATTTCTTTGAAGCTATCCAGTAATGAAAGTTTTTTTTTATTGTAAATGCAAAGTGATTCAATACAATGCAATGCAGCCAGCCCTTTCAGTAACCTCATGCACATTGACACATGACTGGTGCCGGCACGCTGGCCAAGCGGATTGGCGAGTCCACTCTTCTACAGGTCGTGTAGTCCTTCAGGGGTTGTGAAAGCCGCTTTGTTACCTTTTAGGAGATGGGTAAAGTGATTCAACGTTATAAATTTCTTATTCCGAACGAACCTATCGCCAGATATTGTAATTATTTTTTGCTAAATTTAAATGAAACAGGCATTTTGTCCTGTTGTGAGATTAAGTATTTTATTATTTTTATACATAATTAAATTTACAAAAATATTCCGCGAATAAACCACTAGGTACTTAATCAGTAGTATTCCATAAAATAACAGAGTCAGGCCCCGAGGCCAGGGTTATTCTTTTTCCTTTGATGCCATCTCCTAACGGAGATTGGTCATAAGCATGGCTAGTCTCACGCGAGGGACCGCTGCTTGGAACAAAAACTTCGAGCTCATCCCGAATCATTCTCTAAGATTTCTGAGCCAAGATGTCCGTCTTCTGTCAGATTTACTTCGACCGTGTATCTTACCCTGCATCACTAGTGGCAAAAGATGGTATTTATGATAAAATATGATAATTTTCTCCAGGGTTATTAAAATCTAAACCTTTCTAAACCTTACCATTCTCTCCAATTTATAAACTTATTAAATGATTCAAATAAACCAACTCACATCATGTTAGAACCGACAACTATAATAACGCCAAATATTGAGGTAATATTACTAAATTACCCCAAAACCTTGCCCTTCAAGGTCGCTATAGCAAACTTTGTAAAACCCGTAACAGATAGTACCTATTACTATTGGGTTAAGGTTCAAATTTACATGTAAGCAAACCGAGGATGTTACGCAAAGAGAACGCAGAATGTTGCGTTATTCCCCAACTGGTTTATTAGGAATCTTGCTCGTGTGTTTAAAATATCAGCTATTTCGTTCATTTGTATTAAACTTTACATAAGAGCGAAGAAGATAGCTAAATGCGATATGTTTAACATTGTTTTTGTTTGTAGCTAAGGATGACGGAACGGGATATGTCCCCCGTTTATTATTATTATTATAAAATCAATATCTTTATGACGAAATTATTAAAATTCAATAATCTTTACGTACTAAAAGGAAACGAATTAATATTTGAGTTATTTATACAGTTTCGATCAGTTTTTTTCGCTCTATCGATCTGTATATTTAAAATGACGATATTTTCAAAAATAGCTTTTAATGCTCACTTTTATTGTGAGCCTAGGTTACATTCTCACAAAAATTATGACGTTAAAGAGAAAAAAATTGCCACAAGTTCGCCTACGATGTAAAAGCAGTTTATTTAAATTTCAAATGATCTTAAACGGAACCTTACTTATGCTCGTAAAATAATAATAATAGATGTTATTTATAAAAAAAAAGTGTTTAAGAACGCTTAACAGCAACTTTTATAAGCAATAACAGCAATTATAACTTAACAGCGCACTTATAACTTACAGCAATTATAACTTACAGCAGCGCTTAATAGCAATTTATAACTTGCTACATTAATCTTCCGAATAAGTAAATTTAGATGAAATCATTTCAAGTCACAAATTCTTTTGGCTTTTACGCCAATAATAATTAAATCGCAAGCTATCGCTACGTTTACATTGAAAACTAAGCATTGACAATGGTGGTTGAAAAGACATTTGACTACTTATTTCACGATTAGCATGAGTAGCTCACTAGCCCCCCCCCCCAAATTCTCCTAAAAAACACCTAAAATTATCCCCTAAAAAAAATTACCCAATTTTTTTACCCTAAATAAATATCCCGATAAATAAAAATTCCCTGAAATTTATTTCTCCTAAATAAAAATGACAAAAGAAAATAAAGTGGTTACATAAATAGCAGTGTCGTGGATCCACTATCATGAACACACATTCGAAAGTTTCCCTATATTAATCTGTGATAATAACTGAGTCAAGGCCGCGGGTGATCGCTATAATAAAACCAGTAGGTCAGCACAACGAAGTAAAAGTATCATGTAACCTGACCGCTACGGACTGTGCCTTCGTTGCTAAATACTCTTGCAGACCCAGTAACAGTCTAGGCATTCCTTTGCCTAACCAATGGGATATTCTGATTCAACTTTCTGATAGTATCTATTTATTAACAAATCCATCCGTTACAAGTCAATATAAATGCGTACACAATATTTACAATGATAATTAATAGAGATTGTTATTAATAGGGGACTCCGTAATTCTTACTAAAACTATCCGAATTAAAAATTTTCAAAACCGAAACCGAATCTGAAATAAAACATTCGGATGTTATCTAAACGTATAATAGAATCGTAACAGAGCCGTGTGTATACATGGCATATTTAAAAAAAAAGTAATTGCAATACATGGGATACAGAGTACAATAAGAAAATTTTTGGTATTTTTGTCTGTCTGAATTATCACGCAAAAACCGCGAGACAGATTTTAATGCAACTTGGCATAGTTATAGCTGACCACTTGAGTTAACAGTTAGATACAGATTATCTAGATCCGTTACAGAGTTCCCACGGGAATCACTCGAAAGTTCACGCGAACGAAGTCCCTGGTGCCGCTAGTTACAAATAATTTAATACATTGCTGTAAGGATTGGATTGAAACGAGGCGAGTTTTGACAAGCTTTTACAGATTGAGTTTGTTCTGACAGATTTGCGTTCGTTCGTTGAGAGTAAAGAAATGCAATTATTCTATTCGTATTTTTTTATTTCTAGTGGTAACACGTTTCTTGAAAAGTTTACTAAAACATATCCGTAATCGAAGCCGTATCCGAAACCATATCCAAAATAATTTCATATCCATATCTGTAACCAAAACCGGTAAAAGAGTATACAATATATCCGTAGGCAGATCCGAAATATCGTATATCTAACAGCCCTAATAATAGCATACAAATAAAATGTATCTACCCGCGAAATAGACTTAGGTACTTACTAAGTTACTAAGTCCAGCGGAATATGAAAAAAAAAACGTCTGGTGACGGTATTTGAAAACTCATAAATAATAATAAAAATACACAAAAACTTTTTACTTTTTTATATAGAATAACTCTGAGATGTTGCGCTACCAGCAACGAGTGATTGACCGACATGCTTTTTGCAGTTTTGATTTGTTGCATTTTTTTTAAAGAATTGGTTTAACTGATGATAATTGGGCTATGGTCTCATCACTCACAAACTTAAGATTTTACGCTAGCAACACTACCATGTCCGTGTTCTCGTGATTTCGAAAAGAGCGCGAATGCAATAACTGACGCAATATTCTGCCGTGCAAACGTTAAACCGTCGTAATGGCACTTATGACGTTCTAAAATTGTTTGTTGAACCGGAATCAGCGCGAAATAACCTACAAGTGTAACTTACTCGATATCTAGAAGTTATCTAAACTAATTGCAGCGAAAGCTCACTCTAAGGCTTTTATTCTGAGGAATACTTACCAATTAAAATGCGGTAAAAGTAATGCAAGTAATGCAAAAAATATTATGTGATTTATCCATAAGTCTGTCATGTTTCAATGAATTCTACTTCATGATAAAGAACTGAAATGAAGTAACCTTTTAACTGATTTACTGCATCCTCAGTGAGTAATTTCATAGCTTTTCTAAGAAACGCGCTAATGAACAAACTAAAATGCAGACTAATAAAGCACATATTGCGTTTTAATCTGTAATACCTATGTATATTGTACAGTCGATTGCAATAATGTGTGTTGACGCTGCATTTTATTCTGTTTGCACCATAGAGCAATGTTGCAGTAAAAGATTTCTGACACATTTATATAAATATAATTTTCCATCATTTTTACATTTACTATATTTACACGTACATGCCTTCTTTATTCCATCCATAAAAACAAAAGTAACAAGTAAGTAATTTAGCATTTAGATGCACGGCAGTAATTCTGCAATAAGTTGCAATAGCAACTTACAGAAAGAGACATCTTCGTAAAAAACGATCGATGCGACGGCAGCGCCAGTTGAAAGGAACACAATTTTCAACTGGAAAGGAACATTTCGCTATATACCGTACGTTTTAGAAAAAAAGTGTTTAAAAAGTTGTGGACCTTAATGAGCCCTATTCAATGACATACATTTTGCCCTATTCAATGAATCTATTAAGAATTGAGCCCCGTCTGCAGTTGGTCAACAAATATCGGAGTTATTTTTCTCCGAAATCAGAAATTAATGGTCTCCACAATGGGTTCTAAAGATGTTGTTTACACCTGTAAAAGTACTAAGAACGTGTCCTTATAATTCAGTTTTGTACAATATGTATTACTGTTGGTGTTTTAAAAATAAAAAACGCTTCAAAAACCATCAAAAGGATTACGGTCCTACCTATCCCACATTCGCGCACACATGCTCGGTACCGTTATAAATATACATACTGCCGCGTCACTTCTGTACTTTCATATAAAACTCCGATAGCTCTACCAACCCTGCCCTTAGTCAGGACACTACTTTAGTTATGTTTCTTCTGATACTAAAAAAAACATATTTGGCATGTTACGCAAGATGCGCGTTTCTCGGTTTGGCAAAATTGAATTAATATGAATAACACCTTATAGCTGTGATGTCATTGAATTTACTAGGTCATTGTCATTTATGAAACGTATATTTGTTTACACTTAATACAGTTTAAGACTTGTTTCTGGTAAAAAATAGAACGCAGGCCATATGTAAAGAACAGTTATTTAAAATAAAATTAAGTTCCTTTATTCGGGATAACAATGTTTCAGCATCGTGATACCGGAACATTAGTGTGGAAAGTGGAATTAATATTCATAGATAGTTTTATATAGACTAGTCGGCGGACGAGTAAGCGGTCCCACGTGATGGTAAGTGGTAGCGCCGTCCATGGACACCTGCAACACTAGGGGGTATGCGGGCGCGCCGCCGACCTTGCAAAATCCTATTCACAGATCTCTTGAAGAACCCCATATCGTAGCTTAGTATTTAATAATCAATAATTGTTGTACAACATCTTTATCGTTAGTTACATTTTTTACTAATTCGAATAATTTTATATATTTTATAGACATTCCTAAAAGACTAGATGTATATATAAGCTCCAAATGTATAGTGAGCTAAGAGTTTTGTATTTCTGAATATCAAGATGTCAGTAACAATATTCTTAGGATTTGATAAAGCTTCGAAGCAAACTCGAAATTCAAATCATAGAAACCAAAACACGTTTCCACTTCGGGGCATGGTTAATAAACTGGTTGTGGTTGTACACACTAACAAGTACCGCTGTGGTTTAATCGATTTGACTCCTTCCGCCTCATGAGTCACATTAATTCTCATAAAACAAAATGTTTGATAAAATTATGTTTTTCTTATTTGCGAAAAAGTGAGTAATGCATAGGTGACTATTTCAATCTGATGCTATGCGAACTACTGTAAAACAGCGTGCAAAAATTAAATATAATAATTTTAAGACATGCCCTAATTCTGAACTATTAAATACATATATCAAGTAATATGTATATCAAATAGTAAATGTCAATATAATTATTTTAAGTTTGTAGTTCAATCAATTACCTATATTTTTGCAAGTAATATGTTTGCAATATAAAATATTGCACCTAATTCTCTAAAATTATTCTCTCTCTGAAATAAAAATTCATTCTCTAAAAAGTTAGTATTATTGCATCATTATCATCATCGTCATATCAAGGTTAATGCACGAAGCAGTAGACATTAGGGCTGATTGGGAAGTTGTTATAATGGTAATGTCGTTATTATGTATGAAATGGATGGACCGAGTTGAACTAACAATGGTAACATGTTCTATCAGCCTATGTCTCTCCACTGGTGGGTATAGGCCTCCCTCAACATTCGTCTCCACACACGACAATCGGCTCTTCTCATCCACCCATTACCGGCAAGCTTCCTTAAATCGTTGGAAGTACTTCTTTCGGACTTAAGCACTACTTTCTTCTCTGTATATGGACTATAAAAGTACTAAATGATACATCCCTCTCTCACAGAAGACTTCCGTAAAATGTACCTACAATGTGTTTCGAGAAATTGAGTACGGTATTTCAGAATCCATTTCCTATATCATCTACTGAGGAGTATTATGCCATAAGAGAAGCCTCTCATAACATTGTATTTCTTCTACCTGTCCTTATCCCGTCTCCTTTTGATCCGCTGAGTAGAGAGCAAAACGGTATAAAGAAATGTCTTTTCTCATATACATATATACTTTGCTACTCAACCCACCCCATCCTCTCCAAGAAGGAATGGAATGAGGAAAACTCCTTGTACAATTATATGAGTACATCCTTTTGCCCACCCTTCCATTAGGAAGGTACCTTTTTACAAAAGTATTACCTTTTTACAAATCTATTCATTATTAATGTCCCAGGATAGGCAGCGTAATCAGGAACATGCCAACATTTCGCATGGTTGATAATAAATCGACACAACTCAAAATTCTAAAAGTGTGGGAAATTAAGTTTAAAATTTTCGTTATTACTATCGCTCCACTTTAGATTACTGTATTTTTAATTCATTAAATTTAGGCATGATCGATCGACAGTAGTCGACAGTCAAACAGACACAATGTATTATTACATATATTTTTATTTTGTCGTGGTCCTTGTTGTATTATGGACTGTTTATTTATTACTGTAACTATCAATCTCGAATACTGTTCAATATAATACATTACATTATGTATATTATAACTATAAGGAAAACCAGATTATAAACATCGGCTTTCATATATGTACACGTTTTTCATGTTTCATGGTTTCAAAAATTTTAGTTTAAATGTCAAAACCTGTGTAAAAACTAGTTTTATTTTCAACTGAACTGGTGAGAATAAAAATCCTACCAGTTCAGTTAACTGAACTGGAATAAATGAGGACTATTTCTTGTTTACCTATGTACTCTTCATTTGCCTCATTTGAGGCTCATTTGAGTACCTCATCTCATGTTTTCCATTCACTACGTTTGAAAGTAAAATTTACCATTGCGGTGTACCATTGCATTAACTGTTTGCACAATTTAGTAATGCGTTTAGCGCAACATTCATTCAGCTCATTTCGACACGCTGCGGTGAAACGTACTGCGCTGGAGGAAGGAAATGGACTTACCCAAATTGCATGTCGTGCGGTATAACCAATTACTTTGTTACAGCTGCCTCGGCACTAATAATAGAGCGGTGATAGCTGGATACAGTCAGCTTCAGAGAAATATTAACGTTTAATGTATTATTGTTTCAATATGTGCAAAGATAGAGGCAGTTGAGTAGCATGCATAAACATGCTGCTTGAGATATAGCTGTTGCTGGGGACTGCTTGAGATATGCTGCTTGTAAATAGGCCTGCTGCGCATGCTATGTTTGTTAATATTTCATAGATATTCAGCAGCTCTGATACAGAGTGCTTTTAATAGGTAGGTCGTTACAGATAAACAAATATAGAGCAGAATGAATCAAACGGCAATGGAATTAAACGGTTTAGCCGCTAGTTCTTAGGAATTTAGTAACAAGAAATTCGGAAAAGACAATACTGGAAGGAATATTATTAACACTGTAACATAATAAAAAAAAAGTTGTGACTTAAACCATTTTCTTTATTTTCTTCCTAGTCGTACGATGACTTCTTCAAAGGTCTGCTGTTCAACGCCCGCGTGATAGTGCAGATATTCTTCGTGATGGGAGGATTCCTCATGGCTTACAAGATGCTGGTCTATGCCGAGACACACCCGTTTTCATTGAAGACTGTACCGATGGCGCTTGTAAACAGATGGTTGAGGTAAGACAGTACCGGCCTCACTTGTGTTGAATGTACATAGGCTGGTGACTACTGCCTTGTCCTTGTTAATTCGGGCCCGATGACCTATAAAGGATAACAAAGCTGCTGTCACAAGCCCTAAGGAACTACATCACCTCTAAAAGAATGGACTCGCTAATCCACTTATCCAGCATGGTATTTTAAGACTATCCTGTAGGAACATCCCTCTTGCGCAGGACAATCTCCACGAGGTGGCCCGTGTTCATCAGTAGACGAAAAAGGGGATGTTTTCGGTTCCAGACGTTTCTTTTCCATAACTTTAATTATAATTTAACATATTTGTATATTAACGTAATTTCAATTTCAAGATTTAAATAATAATTGTCTTATAATGATTATTATGCAATAAATAAGTATGAAACAGACATTTAAATCTACCAAGAAATTATCCGATAACTAGAATTTTTTTCTTATTGCTACAGGTTAATGCCAGCGGTCCTGGTCGTGATGGGTCTAGCTATGACGTGGGTGCCTCATCTCGGCTCCGGGCCGATGTGGGACGCGGTGGTCAAGCGTGAGCGGGAGATGTGCCGTTCGAACTGGTGGCAGCTGGTCATATTGTCTCCTAACCTGTTCCCGTTTGAACATCTTTGTCTGCCGCAGGCTTGGTGAGTTGAAACTTTTTTACTAGATTTTTTCTGCAGCTCAATTGGCCCAATGAACATCGGATAAAGGGAGATTTTTCTAAGGTGAATACAGTGTTTCTGTAATTGAATTACCTTGGTGTGAGTTATTGAAGGAAAGAATATCTTTAGTAATTATAGCGAGAAGACAAATGAGATCTAGTTCTATTGGTTATGTAGTTATGTAGTATTAGTTATTAATCCTATAATCTAGCAATATACCTTGGCAATATATTTTTTTACATTGTATATTTTTTTGTATCTTTCAATGTGCTCTGCGAGTAATTTTTTTTCGACACCATTCCTCTATCGCGAATAGGTACGAATAGGTACCTTTTCTCGACTCGTATTCGTACAGTTTGTGGCTTTCAACCTCGGCACCTATCAATCAGTCTCCATTTAAGTACAAAATCAATTGTCATTAGCTTGACGAAGAAAGAGAACTTCCTGAAGAAACTCGCATGCTTGAGAATAAAGAAATAGAAATAATAAAGAATAAGAATAAAAAATAAATAAATAAAAATCTGGGGCATGCATAATATTGTATGAATGCATGTATGTATTTGAAAGTTCAAGCTTCCTGATCCGAAGGGGACTTCTAGGACTGGTGTCGATCATAATTTTAGTACTACTCAATAGGTCAATAAAGTCAGATAAGCTCACCTTCAATGACCCATCGCCACCAGTTCAATATTCAAATATGAAGATAGCTGTGAACAGGATCCTGCGCGGTCCGCAGCGCACCCGCATGCCCTATCATGTGGTATATATCCATGGACGGCAGTGATCACTTACCATCATGTGGCCCGCCCGCTCGTCTGCCATTGAATCTATAAAAAAGAAGCAAATATCTCATGCATTTCTTCAAAACGTCCCAGTTTACCTACAACCAAGCCAAGGTTTATTGACACTTCTGTCTCGACATTTACTCGTAAAATTTTGTAGTAACATTACGTAAAGTACACTTGTATCACAGTTGTTTAACGGTTCGATGTTTATCTTGACCATGAGTATTAAGTGTATGTAATAGAGTCGCTAGTTGCTAAGCAACATATGAAGAGATTTGATCTCATGATTATAGATAGCATGATCTGCTATTCCAATATTCATATATTCGTATTAGATTAAGATTATTATAATTAGAATAAGGTGTATAATAGGGAGTTCATATGGTGTCAGCCGGCTTTAAAAGAAGACCATCATATCTCTTCCTGTGGATGTCATAAGATACGAGTAAGGCATTACAAGCCAGAGGAACTACAACACCTCTTAAAGAGTAGACTCGCCAACCAATAGCGAGTTCTTTTTTTTCGGAATGGCTAAATTCTTGTGGCCTAATGACCTTTCGAGAGTCGAGAGACATGTATGATTTAGGGCGAACGCAGAAGGCGCTCAACCAGGAGCAAAAAGTGTGTGCAGCAACGAGCCTAAGGGCTTCCCCGCCGGTAGACCGGCCGAAGGAACGGTCGTCGGCTTAGGGCGTTGCTTTTGAAGGTAACTGCGAGATCGCGAGTCGGTGAAAAGCGCCCAGACACGTGGCACCTGGTAAAAGTGTTGGCTGAAGGCCGGTGTGTGTTCACGGTGTAGCGAGGGTGACGTCCTTGTCGAAACGGCGAGTTAGCCGCGCCGTAGAGAAACAGTATATTATACTGGTTCACGACAAGGCACGGCTAACGTAATTTAGATGCTTCCTGCGTCATCACTACAGGTAAGCAGTTACGACACCACGAATGGGTCCGGTCTCAGTAACTAACTCCCATAGACTGTCATATAACTGCTCGATATCTCGCCATCAGTTTCACGGTGCATACAACACTGACGACCATAGGCTTTCCGGCGAAAAACCGTATCGTCAACAAGCGGCCTAAGGCCATATATTTCTCATGTACAAGACAATGAGTACGAGAACCCTGTCCAGCAGTAGACGAAGATAAAGTGTGTTATTGATTGCGTGTGAACACTCGGGCCTCCTCTCAGTAAAAGGAACTAAAATAACTTAACGTCTTTTTATTACTCCCAAAACTATTAGATCAAAACTAAAAATATATAACAACTCTCCAGTTTAACCATTGAATTTCACGTATTTTTCTTCCCCCAGGTACCTAGGCACAGACACGCAGCTCTTCCTCATAAACCTCGTGGTGATGTTAATCATCTGGCGGTGGCCGAAGTCAGCGGTGGCCTTGCTGTCCAGCGTCATGGCCATTAGCCTCCTTATCCCGTTCCTGCAGAGCTACTTCATGAATCTGCTCCCGATTAGAGTCAGCTTGTTTCCCGAGTAAGTAACCTAATGGTTTATTTAACTCACCATTGGCCTGCATCTTTCGATTGCCAGATATACGCTTCAAGATTCGCCACCACATACGACCTTTTGTTGACATTGTTTATATGTTTACTGTATTTTGTACTACCATTAAAATTATGATTTTTTTCATAGAAAAAGGCGCTATACGAGCATATAGTCCACCTGATGGTAAGTGGATCCGCGATTCATGCCAATATCAATACAGAATTACAAACATTGCAACGCCCCCGGATGCCCTGTCCACCTTTGCAGATTAAGGAATGGATTGGGAGAACCGGTCGGGAAAATGGGGAGCGATAGGATGGGATGGGAATGGGCTCTGACATATCTCACTCACTACCGAAACACGTACGTACATTGGGGAAATATGATAAAATGGGAAATGCAGTATATTTCAAGTTAGTCTACTGTGAGAGAAGGGGTAACGTGACCAGTCGAGTGCCTCAGCGGCTGTGGAAATGCAGCGTGCGCTTTCCCCCGTTCAAATTAATTATCTAACGGCTTGCACTACTTTTATTTTGTTCATTCTTCTCTCTATCCTATAGTTGTCTGGAAGATATCGCTTTAGCAACACTACTTCTACTAGCTGTGACAATGATTTCGACAATGATTCCCAGGGAAATTTTGTGCCGAATAAAAAAATAAGTACATAATAATACAGAATGATTTTGCTTTGTTCTGTATTATTCGTTCAAATCCGTTTCATTCAGTTTCATTAAAATCCGTCAAGTAGTTATTGCGTGAAGTGTATACAAACGGATGGATAAACAGAAAAAAATAAACAAGAAAATGACTTTGTGCTTAGTATATATTTTATTTCACTTATTCTGTCATTTTTATTATATTTTGACAATATTATTATTATCATATTATTATTTAGATTGGCCCATTTATCGATTTATGTTAACATTTTTAGAAATTGATTACGACAATGAATCAGTGTTCAATTCAATTGTTCAATGAATTTAGTTTACATATTTACAATTAATTTTTGCAAGTCTGTTGGGGCAGAACATAATGGATCAATTTTGTAATTAAGCCCATATTTGTTACGTATGTTTTTGCAATATAAATCATTTGATTTGATTTGACTATTATCATTCACATATTGATGTGCAACAATTGCTACTATAATATAAAGCCGGTTACTATAATATATTTGGTAGGCGGCGCGCCCGCATACCCGGTGTTGCAGGTGTTCATGGGCGGCGGTAATACTTACCATCACGTGGGACCGCTGGCTCGTCCGCCTACTTCATTAGTTCATTACAAACAAAAAAGCCAAAATCCGATCATGTAAAAGATTCAAATAATCTATAGGCTTTTCGGAAGGAAGCCATTTGACATATCTGAGACTAGCCATTGCCCGCGGCTTCGATCGCGTTGATTTAATTGCGTTTAATTGTCAAGAAGTATTTGACACAGGAAATTTTTTTTACTTATTATATCATACCTCTTCCGAAGTAGCAACCCTAAAATATCTAAAAATGAATACTAATACTACACTTTATTTTTAGATCTATAAGGGACATATTCGGTTACAATGACACGTTCTACCACGCCTACGTGTCTGCGCAAGCCAATTGGGCCGGCTATCACCTCGGGGTGATCACTGCCTACTTCTACCACAAGGCGCAGATGAATAAGTGGAACTTCGGGGAATCTTTGGTAAGCTTTACTTGTTTTACTTGTTTTTCATTAATGCTTTTTTTTCTGATTTCACAAATTATTCATTATTTTTATATGTTTTGAGCAATTAGAGTAGAGGCCTATATATGATTGTTTCCATTTGTTATTAAAATATTTATTTACTCTCCACCCAAAAGTTGTCTGGCAGAGATCGCTATAGCGATAAGACCGCCTTTTGTGCATTTCATGTGTTACAATGTCTGTTACTGTCTTGTTTTGTTTTGGTGTGATATAATATCTATTCATCGTGAATCACTCTTGAAGTGGACGTACCACGTCCAAGACGAATCACCATTTTTTTATGGATGAAGGCGGCAGACGAACATGCCCCCTGGTGTTGCAGGCGTCCACTTACCATCACGTGGGACCGCTTGTTCGCCCGCCCACTTCACTATAAAAAAAAATTACCTGATGGTAAGTGGATACTGTCGCCCATATATATCCGCGATATATACCAATATTAGTCCAAAATGACAAACATTGGCACGCCCCCGGATGTGCTGTCTGACTTTGGAGATACAGGAATATATTTGTCACTGACTCCTTGGCCACATACTTGTAGGAACCTTGCCTACACTGCAATTAATTTAATTACACAAGCAAACCCGCCGGCCGATGCTAAATTTACTTTAGACCGTTACGCGCGGCCGCTTGTAGAAGGCGCTTGCGCAGAGCGGAGCGAGCGGGCCCCGCACAGTCACTACCGATATCCGACGGCGAATGCACGCGCAATTTTTAGTTTCTGTTCATTATCAATTTCTATTTCTATTAATTATAAATTTCTATTCGTATCTTGTGCTAGTCAATCTCTAATAATTTGTTATCATATCTGTGACATCCTATGTGTTAAATTCATGCTCTTTCTTCAACAATATAAATCGCTAATGTAAATCGTGACATACCTACGAGAATAAAGTATGTCATATAAAGTGTGGAGTTTTACTAACTAAGAACCCAAGTTAGACACTTTATACTTACACCTGGGATCATGAGTAATACTGATGAGGGCTTCCCAGGGCCTTTATGTACTATAACTATTTGTATTATTTCAAAAAAATAAAAAAAAAAAAATATTTTGTTACAATTTTAAACAGGTGGTGGGGGCCTTTTAAGTATAATAAATACCTGTGTTAGGGTCCCCGCTCCTCCATAACAAGTTACATATTTATAATATACTAGCTGTTGCCCGCGACTTCGTCCACGTGGATTTTAGTTTATAAACACCATTTTTAAATTGATATAACTTTTTTATTTATTAATTGATTGAAATGAAACAAACTCTAAATTTTAAGTGAAGCTTACCATAATACATTAGTGAAAACCGCACCTAAATCGGTTAAGCCGTTTCTAAGATTAACCTGCACAAACGCACAGACAAACAGACAAAAATTCTAACAATCATTGTTTTGGGTTCTTCACAATCATTCACATTAGTTTTGCGTTGATAAAGGCCCCCAATAATAGATTTTATCATATATCTTCCATGTACAGACAGCGATCAGTTATATTTTTATTATATGTATATAGACTAGCCGTGTGCCTGATGAGATTTCACATCGGCAACATCTCAGGAACTTTTACACCCTTAGGGGATGAATTTTCAAAAATCCTTTTTTAGTACTCACCTACGTTATATAAGGAACTCCTGTGCAAAATTTTATGTTTCTATATCCACCAGTTTAGGCTGTGCGTTGTCTGTCAGTCTGTCAGTGTTAGATTATGACATGACTACTTATATTTAAATAAAATTATAAATTTAAATTTAAACTTCAGCCACTTTATACTCGTATTCATATGAATTTCTAAAAGACAATATAAAATTTTACCGAAAAATATTAATGTCAAATCAAATTTACATTTAACTGACAATGGACACATCTGCTATGAGAATATAAATCACTTTTAGCAATATCACTTTCAATCTGCCACAATTTAATATCAAATAGACGTGAAAGTATCATACGAAGCATATTAAAGCGTTGCTATTACTGCGTGTAAACACAGTAAGTAATCAGATAAACAGTATGCTATCTTAGTAATATTTACCATAATAATTTTGGGCTTAAAATATCGGTGCATTTCCCAAGGCTTGAAAGAAATCTTTGCCCAGCTGTGGGACATAATAAAAAAATCTAGAAGGATTTTTCGAAGACTCATGCAAAATTTCAGCTAGATTCTTTTATCCGTTGATGTGTAAAAAAAATCAAGTAAACAAAAAAATTGATTGTTAATATGTTTGTTTATTTGAAATGTTTTATTCATTTTTATATACTAGTTATGTTTAGAAATAGTATCTCAATAGGTCGCAGTTAAAGTATTACACCTAAACTATCAGTGTCTATTTCACATTTTTATTAATTGGAGAAGAAAAGACGAATGCAAGAGTTTGTTTTGGATCCTTCGGATTCCAAACCGTCAAAAATATATTTATAACTTGCGGTAAAAAATAATTTTGAAGCCATTTGAGACCTTACATTAAACAAATATCAATCTTTTCCAGTTTCTTTCCAAACGTTACATAAAAGCGAATGCCCTAGATATAAGAATCTTTATTTTGTGCTTTTGTGAAAAAAGTGTAGTCCGTCTAGCAGCCAGGTGAGTCGATGACATAAACAGAGTCCAGAGTCGCAAATAAGACCTGGACACGACTAGCACAAGACAGATGCAAATAACATGAAACAGAAGAGGCTAAATATTTAATTTTCCATTTGGGATCATCCATAAATTACGTCACACGTTAAGGGGGAGGGAGGGGGTCAACAAAGTGAGACATCGTGTGACAAGGAGGGGGACGAGTCATAAACTTCGTGATGTCACATGTATAAATCTAAAGTATTAAAACTAAACTTCAACTCTAACGAAAAACTTTAAAATATTACCAAGTCTATCAATATTATTATAAGGTTGTTTTAATTTAATAATTTCTAAATTTAAAATTGTAAAATATGTGACGTCACTGCAGGGTCACACAAATGTGACCACGGAGGGGGACTCCAAAAATCATGAAATTCGTGTGACGTATTTTATGGATGGCCCCTTTCGGGCACTTAAATAAAGACTATATACTGTTTCTTTTTACTGTGTTTCACCAATATCCAATCTGTTTGACAAATCCATTTGAAGGTCTCAATTTCTCCAAGAATTTAAATACAA
This sequence comes from Sesia apiformis, assembly GCA_914767545.1. Lineage (NCBI taxonomy): Eukaryota > Metazoa > Arthropoda > Insecta > Lepidoptera > Sesiidae > Sesia > Sesia apiformis. Next base: position 10,540,734 of record OU611971.1, read on the forward strand.
TTGTTAGACAGACAGTTACTTAAATCTGCTTATTCGATTTTGTCTCAAGTAATATTCTAAATTCTCACCAGAACATTAAAGGCAATCGGTGGGAATGGCATTTGAAGTGACAGTAAACTTAATTACTTCTTACCGTCGGATGTTTTAAACTATTGGTTGTTATATTACAGATCCAATGCGTTAAAGCATTTAAATATTGTACGTCTTATGTTTATAATTTACGCTCCAAAGGACAATTGTCAGATTGGACCTGAGAACATCTTTAAATGACACCTTAGTAAAAAAGCTAATATTTCATACATTTAAACGGTATTATCATATTATCAATTAAAAGCCAGGAAAAAATGTAATTGATTTTTGTTGAAGTGTTTTTTGCTTAAGTCGGCCATTTTTTAATGCGTCGTTTTGTGTTACGTTCCATTCCAAGTTTATTTTAAAAATATCAGTGATAATGCCAAATTGGAAATTGATTTTGAAATTATATTTGTATATTGTTGAAATATTTTTATTATTTTTGATATCCATTTTTTTCCTATAGGTAATTATTAATAAATATTAAAATAATGAATTTGACAAAACTGTAGCACATTTAAAATTGCTGAAATGGAACGCATATTGTTATTTCTGTATTTTTTCTTATTTTTGTGTCTGTCAATGTCAAATAGTCAAAATAGGCAAATGTGATGTGAATTCACGCGCATCTGAAAATTATTGCTATTATCACAAATAAGGCGCTACAAATTTACTGATTTTAATATACAGATTGTAATCTCTAATTTATACCTAATAACCTGTATTGTTCTTTGTTTGTAGGTGTCTCGAATTTAAAAAGAAAATAAATTTACTTTTCTCAACGGATTGAAATGCAATTTAGAAGAGAAATAGTCTTATATCTACATGTTGATTAATTTTAAAGATGAGCCAAATCGATTCATTAGTTCCAGAAGAACGGCGCTGAAAACTTTAAAAAAATCCAGAATAGAACCCGCGCTATACATACAAACTATATAGTTTGATAGGGCTCATCAAGCTCTATAACTTATGTCTAAACACTTTTTCTACAGCGTACCTACGGAAATACTGACATCTCCCTTGCAACAGGCGCTGCCATTGGTCCTTTTTATTATATATTAAAATTAAAAGGCAGGCCGCGCAATCTGGAATGTGTAAACATTAGTTAATTTTACAATCGAAAGTCAGGCCGCGCAATCGGGAATGTGTAAACATTAGTTAATTTTACAATCGAAAGTCAGGCCGCGCAATCGGGAATGTGTAAACATTAGTTAATTTTACAATCGAAAGTCAGGCCGCGCAATCGGGAATGTGTAAACATTAGTTAATTTTACAATCGAAAGTCAGGCCGCGCAATCGGGAATGTGTAAACATTAGTTAATTTTACAATCGAAAGTCAGGCCGCGCAATCGGGAATGTGTAAACATTAGTTAATTTTACAATCGAAAGTCAGGCCGCGCAATCGGGAATGTGTAAACATTAGTTAATTTTACAATCGAAAGTCAGGCCGCGCAATCGGGAATGTGTAAACATTATAGTTAATTTTACAATCCAAAGTCAGGCCGCGCAATCGGGAATGTGTAAACATTAGTTAATTTTACAATCCAAAGTCAGGCCGCGCAATCGGGAATGTGTAAACGTTAGTCTTGACTGATTATGTTGACATGTATCGATGGACGATAGTTTCCACTTACCAATAGGTGAACCAAGAAATAGTCGTTGATTGTGAGACTTCCTTGATTTGAGACCACACTTCCTTGACAGAGAACTACTGCGTACTGCATCTTAAAGTGCTTTAAGATACTTTATAGTTACTACAAACCGCGAATTGTGGTATAAACTGCCACCTCAGTTTTCTCTACTGAGCTACGAAATGTGGCTCTATATAAAGCTGTGAAGAATCTGCAAGGTCGGCAGCGTATCCATATCCAGTGCAGTACTGTGTTGCAGGTGTTGCACCTGCAACACCTGCAACCTGGATACCTATCCATGTGCAGTGGCAACCATTCACCATTTGATGGCCGGCCCGCCCGTTTTAATAATAATAATAAATAACGCCAAACTCAATGGCCGCCATACTCACATACTCAGACCCGCACATATATTTGTCTTAAAACTCTTTTTTTATGACTGTTCGACCGGGAATCGAACCCGGGGCCTTTTGAAGAGCAGGTAGGGTCACTTCCAACTGCGCTAATCGGTAGACGATTCTATGAAAAAAAGACTTAAAGGTAATATTGTTTACAGCTTATGAAACTTCTGTTTCTCTCGTCCGTCCCTATTGCCTTCGGGTCTGTGCTTATGGGTTGGGACCTGCACCATCGGGAGGCTTCAGCTTTCGAATCCGCCATCTTCAACGCCCTCAACCAAAACTTCTTCGCTTTGGCCATCTGCGTGTTCATCATTGGATACTTTTTCAAATGTGCCGGTGAGTGTGAAAGGAACGGTGCCTCGTTTTGCCAGTTTCTTTTAAAATCTTATGAGTATTAAAAAGTAGCACAAAAGTCTGTGGAGCAGAATTTGCAACTACAGCGCCAGCACTGCTAGCACTGTTATTCTGCCAGCACCTCATTCGCGCGATCATCGACGAGGATGATAAACTATATTGCTCATAATGTAATTGCAAGCAGAACAATGGCAACCAACCTAGCCACTGCTGGACATGGGTCTCCTCGTGCACATTGACCTATGCATAGGGGATGGATGGCCTCAAAACGCTACGCTAGCAAAGTGCATTGGCGAGTCCACTCTTTGTGGTGCCGTGTGGTGTCCGCCGGCTATAAAATACCACCACCTCATCTCTCCCCATGGGTGTCGTAAAGGCGACTAAGGTATAACAAATCAGCTACTACAAGCCCTGAGGAACTATACCAGCTCATAAGTTGTTAAGGAACATGTTTAAGTGACTGTATTTTTTATGATCACACACTTTCGATCGATTTTCATCGCATCAATTTAAAAAGCACCTATATAATGTGTCGATATCTTAAAGCTATTTTCAATTACAGATATCTACGTGAGGGCAGTGGAATGGGGACCTCTTCAGCCTTTGGGTAGATTGTCGTACTGCGCTATGTTGTTACACGCAACGGTACTTAGGACTTATGGTGGTCAGATGAGGAGATCCTTCTATGCTACTGATTACACTGCTGTAAGTGTTTTTTGTCTCTGTTTTGCTTCCATACCATGAGTCTATGTCTCTCTGCTGTAGAGTGCTTGAGAGTGCGTACGGACCTGAAAGCCTAGTGTGGGACGTCTTCCTTCAGTTGGAATTGACACAACGACATGAAAAAGTTCACCGGTTCTTAATTAACACAGATATTCTAGATTGCTTAATTGTTGTCATTTGATAAGTTAAGCGAGGCTTGGCCCCACTGGGCGGGCAATTGAAGGTTGGAAGTCATATGGCTTGATTGGTTAGACTTTAGAGCTGTGATAACTTGAAGGTGTCTCTTGACCAATATTCTAGCGGTTCTAGAATCCAGGTCACTGAATTTCTTTTTAAATACTGACTTTTCAAATATCACTAATTTGAATGTGAAAGTAAATGTGTATAAAGAAAGCCTCGTTCATTAACTTGAGCCACAAACAATAGACATTGCACTATTCCAGTTTGAACTCATTTGAATGAAAATATTCTTCATTACAATAAATGATAAGTACAGATTATTTGCTACTTGTTATTATAAAATCACGTAATCACCTTATCATCATAAGAGAGGGATTCGGGCCATAAACGTTTTTTTCCAATCAGCCGCTATGACACACCACCAGACACAAACCGACCTTAAGTAATTTATAAAGACTTTTTGGCGGCAGCTCGAGAAATTAAGTTGAGTTTTTGTTTAATTATTGTAAAAAATGCGTACTATCCGTTTTGTTGTTTCACAGTGATAGTTTATTAAAACTGTTTTCTGTGCGTAATGTTTGTGATAATCCAATATAAGAACAGGACTGCGTTTTTCGTACGCTTCCAAGGAGTCCTCTTCCGTCCCCAGTAAACCTACTATCACTTTTTTTTTTTTTTTTTATAGAGGAGAGGGCGGACGAGCAAGCCGTCTCACGTGATGGTTTTTTTTTATGTTAGGAGAGACAATCAGGAAAACCCTGCATGGTCACCTGGTACCATCTAGTCTAGCTAGGCTAGCCTAGGTGGTACCAGGTAGTGCCGGACTCCTACCGGCCAAAAAAACCTGATTACCTCAACATCGTGTATGTCTAAGTTCTTGTGGCCCTAGTGGCCTTTCAAGAGTCACACACGTGATGGTAAGTGTTACCGCCGCCCATGGACACCTGCAACACCAGCAGGTATGCGGGCGCGCCGCCGCCCTTGCAAAATCCTATTCACAGCTTTCTTGAAGAACCTCATGTCGTAGTTTAATGGGAAGACCTCTTGAGGCAGTTCGTTCCACAGCCTACGGGTTCGCGATATAAAATAATTTTTGGAGCGAACAGTACGCGACACCTCCGTATCTAGGAAATGCGGATGGACCGCACTTCTGTGACGGGAGGTGCGGTTGTAGAAACCCGAGGTGGGAATTACTCAATTACTTCGACGGGACTGGACATTGACAGGATACGTTTTAGACTTTGAAATTGTTTATTCACACTGGTAGAATGTGCTAATTGCAGCATTGCCATATATGAAAAGAAAAAAAAAAGTAATTCAAAACTACGTCTAACTAATTTTGTCCTTTTTTATAGATAATGTTATACGCTGGTATCGTGTGCACTACGTACCTCTTCTCTCTGCCTCTGTACCTCTTCGTTGAAGCCCCCGCTTGCCAATTGCAAAAGATCCTCATAAACCCGAAGAGAAGGCCAAAGATGCCCCAAGAAGATGCCAATGCCAATCAGGTCAAGCCTGGCATTTCTACAATATCTGTATCAACTGTTTCTACCCACATTTAAAGAGATAGAAGTTAGATATAGGTAATTAATGTATTGGCCAATTGTAAATTGGCACGATTACAAACATTATTTGCGCTCGTTGATTTCAACGTTGTTTTTCTGAATGAATAAGCTTGTTTTACAACGTTATATTTGCGGTTAGCGCTATCTAATCGCCTATTGAATATATTGCTAACGAGCTGCAAAAGTGTTTGTATTTGTTCCAATGCTCAATTTACACATAGATATGCTAGATATATATTTAGGCATCATGGGCTTTTGCGTTTATTATAGATGATATATAAGTGGTTTCTAGTGATATGATAGCAAAAGATATAAATAATTATCATTCTTTATATCATAAATTATTAGATATTAATTATCATAAATTTATAAGGCTTTAAATGACATGGTGTTTGATTTTGAAAAAATATATAGTAATTTAGTATCAAAATTGCTCAATGATTTAAAAAAATATTGTAGGAATATTTATTGCCTTACTCATTTCAATCGCAATTTAAATTTAAAGATAGATTAGAGACAGTCTTGTCTTGTCAGTTTCTAAACAAAATATAAATTTGAATTAGTTAGACGGGGACAAAAATAATTAAACAAAGATTAAATTTAAACAGCTTACACATCCCGGCCAAAAGTTATACACATCGACTATGATAGTCTACATCGTAACGGCATACGACGGAGACAACGCTCTACAAAACCGAAACTAGCCGATAGTCTCTCTCTAACGGCCGACGTGTATTACTTTCGGCCGGGAAGTGTAAATGAGTAAGGGATTAAACGTTTTATGTTTAGTTAAACATATGTTAAGTATCATATCATTGTAGATTTTGTACAACAATTTAGCTGTTAAGAATATTTTGTACATACCTATTTCTTTTTAATAAACAATCATTTTTAAAAAGGCTTTGTTATGAATACAACAGCTGTGTGACTCAAATTTTAACCAAAATGAGTCAAACGGAAACCAATTTTATAACAATTATATTGGTCAGGTGAACCGAGGTCAGTGGTAATAAATAGCCTAGTTGTATGAAGAGTAGATTTGCCTGACCGTTGTTAGGCCCGGTCATTAGACCGCGCACAGCGCCGCCGACGCGCATATAATGCAAATGCGCGTATACTAGAAATGAACAATAAGTTGTGAAAAAAAAACCTACTGTTAAAACCAATAAAATCGATTCTACCCTCTATACTAGACAACCCATTTTAGTGACACTAAGAAAACATATGTAAGAAAACATGAATTATGAAAAAATATTACCTGGAAACTTTTAGTTTTGTACGCACGACCTTGCATATGACACCCGTTACTTAACCACTAGAGAAGGCTCTAGAGAGCAGGTTAAACGGACGCCACTAATACGTAAAGACGTTTAAAAAATGGTATCAGATTGCTATACGATAAACAATTTTCCGCTCCAGATAACCATTAGGGATCTCCGTATTTCACCGACATTCTCTGTTTCAGTAATATGTGCCTATACCAGGCCCGCTTTATTTTTAGTTTAAGCAAGTTTGACCACATTTCTGACTTTAGAAGCTTTAGTCCATTCCTACTATACTCTTTAATGTTCTTAACAAACCGTCTTCTTCTACCTACTTGCACGACCGTTTCTCGTATATTTTTCCAAGATCTAGACTCCTTAGAACCCAAATCTTCTCCCTCACATTTCTTCTCCAATCCCTTCTCACAATTCTCGTAGCTGCGGGGATTCATTTTCGGTTCAAGCCGTACGCTTATGGAATACTCTCCCTAATAAGATACGAGATAGTCCTTCTCTTATTATTTTTTAAAACCGATTAGAAGAACACTATTTATCAATTTAATAAATAGTCCGTATTATATATTTATAATATATATTAAATATTATAATACGTCTATATTTTATTTACATAGTTGTGGTGTGTGAGATAAAAAATATAAATCATACAGAGTTTCCTACCACCTGACAGTAATACGCACTGCTCACTAAAATAATTTAATAGGACTTTATAATATTTATGGTAAGAAAATGTCAAGTGATAAAATGTCAGATAATAAAAATGTGAGACGCAATTCCTAAGAGTTAGATATATATTCAACTTGTATTGTGTATCATGGATTGTGAAATAAATAAAACGAACTATAAACTGTGTACTAAGTGATCCAATCCAAAACACTTATGACATACCCCCATATAGTATTTATTATTTGGGTAAATGAGTTTATATGTATTGCAATATATATATATATATATATAATATAATAAATACTATATATATATATATATATATATATATATATATATATCATCTATGTAAGTTTTTTTTAGTTCATCTGTTATTGTTATCCATACCTTTCTTTTCTGGTATCTTTTCACTATACTGTTTTTTACTTTGGTGTAAGCATTTGTTTTTATTATTTCTTTATGAAGACTCACTGATTGTAGGGCTTCTGGTATTGCATACACTTTATTATCACTTGTGGTTATTGAGATTATACTATAAATGTTTGTTTTTGGATCACTTGCAGGCAATAATGCAAATTCGAAACGAAGTTTCTCCATTTTCAATTGACTTTTGTAACCAAATATGTCGTTTTATAAAGGGTTTTATAAAGGATTGTGGAGTGAAACAAACTTATTTGGTGTTGCTTTGATATTCAAAGAAACGACATATAATGTTTAATCTTCAATCCTTTTTTAAAATCTATTATCTTATGTCTACCTACAACTTTACAATTTTGTCTACCTACAGAACAATTCTCTTCACCTGACGCCCACACTGTTTTACCGACACCATAATACGAATAGTTTTACCGACAGCGCGGAGCGCCTCAAAACTCAGATGAAAGAAATATATTTTCTTTACATATATGTATTTTGTTAATATTATTGTACTATTAAATTATTATACAATAGATACAAATTTTTCGTTGGCACTACGTCTGCCTTTCTGTCTTGCAGATAAGCTTGCCTTTTGTACATCTATTCTTTTTCTTCCTTTGTGTGTACAATAAAATGTTAAATAAAAATAAATAAAATGATTTAAAAGTCAAAGAACAACTATAGTGCTTGCAACTGCCGAGCGCCCGTCTTCTCTGTTTGTAGTAGTGTATATATACGTCATAACGTATGACATTGTTTTATCGATCTATTGCGGTAGGACGTGTTGTCGCGTGTCTTGTGGCTGGCGCACATTACAGCCGCTTCGCGCCGCAGCGCATCGCACTGCAAAACTGTGACAACGAATATTGCAGACGCGGCGGGCCGCAGCTCAACTATTTAATTAAATAATTTATAATAATTAAAATCAGTTAACTGTTGACATTCAATTCCTCACCTCGCCGCACAGCGAATAACTCTCGAATTACTTTCGTTTAGTGCGCCCGTCCATCGCACACTGAGGCGGGCCGCGTCGCAGTGCAAAACATTGGCGGACAGCTGGGAAGCTGTCCGCCATGTCTGTGGTCCACACTGTGTCGACGCCTTAGCTTCACTGTGTGTATGACTACTTCTAATTAATCGCGTATTCTCCTCATAATAAATATAGGATTTTCCTCATAGTTTGTCTCGCTCGTGTTACAGTCAATTATGTTTATTAGAAACAATAACAATATGTCTAGTTAATTTTTGATTCTTTGTTTCTCGTGCGGTTCCAGATGAAGATTGTCACTAGTTTACTATTGTAAAAATTGGTAGAATCGATTCTACTGTCGATACTAAATAATCTATTTCGCTTTATTTCAGTGATAGTTTGTATAGGAATAAATTTTATACAATATATACTATTATAATAGATAATACAGAGAGAAATGTTTAACTAAGGGGGTAGCGAAAATTTATATATATATTGGTCAGAAAATGAGACAAAATATAGATTAACTGTTGTGCTTTAAATAGTGATCCCGAAGCAACCTTTTAAAATTGTTTTGTTTTTGATTAAGGCTTTTCTAATGTTAGTGGGAAGTACATCATGTTGACCTCGTTGTCTGCCTCAAGTCTTCTAGTTATAATGCAAATATGTCTTATTTCCAAAGTGCCTGCAACTTACTAGTGGATATATCTACTTCAAAACAGTATAGTGTTCATTTCTGCGTGTGCTAGACCCCAGATTCTTGTTTGCGGTGAGCAGATTTCATGCAACAAGTTTTATACTAACATTTCACACATAATCTGTATTTAATTTTAACTTTTACTTAACTTAACTCGTGTTAGGAAAGACTTAAGTATATGTGAATGACCATTTATTGTGAATAAATAATTATTATACTGTTTTGAATAAATTCTAGTGATTAATAAATAACTTTAGTGATAAAAACTTTGACACGTATGTAAATTGTGTTTTTCCTGTTGGTGTGTTTGTGTTTCTATAAATTGTTGGTTGGGATATTTTTGATTATCTAAACACAACGTCATAAAGATAACCAGGTATTTTTCAAATTTGTATAAAAGAAAGTTGTAGCGACATATTATTAGAATAACTAGAAATAAACTGGTGGTATGAAGTTCCAATGAATATACGTAGACTTATTTTTTCTATTTTTACAATTACTGACTGAGCGATGACCATAGGCAAAGACGAAGAAGAGGAAGGACGAGGAAAAAGAAGACGATGTGACCATTGATCATAGTTAATTATTATTTAAAATGGTGCGTGTGCTTAAACGTTACCATATAACACGTAACGTATTCCACATTGCAGTTACCCCAGGGGGATTTATTGTGAAAATTTAACATATTCGCACTGAATTAGTTTCTGAAGACTTTTTCTGAACTTCATATTTTCCCCAAAAAAAGTTAAATTAAATTCAAATGAAGAAATGATATAAATTCGGTGTTACTCTTGACACCGAAGTATTGAGGTATGTTTTATTTAATCGTATAATAATACGAGTATATTAAACCCTGTATATATTTATGTAACATTTGTAATATAAAATTCTTACGTTTTATAACAGAAGATCGAGATTAAAGCAATGAGGCTATGGCTAGCAATATTTATCGTTACGACGTTCGTAATCGACTTTAGCAGTTCCGAAATTGATCGCCGCAAACATTGGGGCATGGTAGGAAATCCAATTGCTTTATTCCAACCATGTAAGGACAATAAACAAATATTGGTGATCTTCGAACCTGGGCTACCGCCGGAAGAAGAAAATCAATATAGCGTCTCCATAAATGAAACTGCACCGGCACACACACAAATAAATATGAAATTTGATTCGGAAGCTACAGTTACATTGGTGAGTAACATATGAATATTTTTTTTAAATTATGTTGTTTATTAACTGAAACTGTATAAGTATAATTATTTATTTATACATTTTATTGTACACACAAAATAATACAGCTATACAAGTACATGATTAAATGAGAGAAACATGATTGTGTGTGTCTATTACACACGCAAAGACACGAACATATAAACATATAAAAGTAGCAATTAAACAACTTTGAACGGTTTAAATCGCGTATATTTGACATTATTTATATCCCGACGTTTCGAACACTTTGCAGTGGACGTGGTCACGGGGTGACTCGTGACCCCGTGACAACGTCCACTGCAAAGTGTTCGAAACGTCGGGATATAAATAATGTCAAATATACGCGATTTAAACCGTTCAAAGTTGTTTAATTGCTATGTATAGTAATCGCGAAAACCTAAGAAAATATCATATAAAAGTAATTACTATTATCTCTCACTGGTACGACCCAGGTTATCGCAAACGAAGTTAATGTAGTCATCATCATCTGTTTAATAAAGCAAATAAATTTTCCTCGTTGTGTTACATCGAAGCAAAATAAATAAATTTTTAAAAATGTGTATAAAATGTATGTACTTACACATATTATTATTTAGTTTTTCCAAATGAAAAATATGGTCACGATTTATTATATCAGCATAATATCAGCTATAACTCTACGCTGCTGGATACTAGCCTCTCCTAAGGACAGCAACCATGCACGGTTTTCTGCTCTTCTAATGCAGCCATTACTGGTGACTATCTTTCTAACATTAGTCCATCTAGCCGGTGGGCATACTATGCTACGTCTCCCGGTACGCGGTCTTCAGTCGAGCACTAGTCTGTGCCATCGGATAACTATCGATCTTGCGTCCTATGTGGCCTGTCCACTGTGCCATTTTAGCTTCCTGATCTGTATTTATATGTGTCCCTTTTTATTTTCTACCCACTACTATTCTTCTTACTAATTTATCTCGAACATGACAACCTCGTGGTCGTGAACTTTCTCGTGGTCGTGAATTTTGTCTACGGTTGTATGCCACTAACATTGAAGAACCATTAAGGTGTGTAAAGTTGTAAATTTTACCTGCATGACCCGTGGAGCGGTTGGCGGTTCCAATTTTAGCCACGCGATTTAGCCGAGGACTGCGGGTGGGCTATATATAGCCCATTGAGTACGGAGTTGAAAAACACGTCAGTCCTTTGATAAAGACGAAATCAAAGTCGGTCTGTGGTTGTGACGTCACACAAGTGTTTGTTTTGTTCGTGTTTTTTTGATTATGGTGATATTTACTGTTTTCAACAACACAAAAGTAAGTACAAGTGATGATGATAATCCTTACTGATACAATACAAACAAAAATAAAAAGAGAATTTTCTTTTAAAATTACTTTGTTGATAATTGCAAACAAAATTCCCATTTGTCATGTTTACGACTTATTAATAAAAAACAGTACCACTACACACTTGGTTTGTTATACAATCGTAAAGCCCCTTTCAAACACTATACAAAGAACACAAATGAACTGCACTTGAAAGGGTACGGGTGTCGTAAAATAGATGTTTTATTGCATTCCTCGTTGACGCGCCGCAGTAGGTCAAGCATCTCCGCAAGCGACCACCCCCAAGGAACCTCTCGATAAACATCCAACGGTTGATTACAGGGAAGTTTAAATCTGCTCAAACCGAAAAGGCGTCCAGCTGACGTATTTCGACTGGCTCGTGTTCACATATCTTTAGAGATACGTCTAACCAAACAAATTTAATATCAAACCGGTATCCATAACATGCTTTAATTTAATGTAATATTTTAATGTAACAAAATTTGTATGCCAATCAGGATTTAAGTACCTACATTAAATAGTGTAGTTACATTTTACTTTTGTTTACTAACAAAAACCTAACTTGTGACAAAAAGTACAGTAATGGCAATCAAAATTTATGTATGTCAAATAGTATTATAGTTTATTTATTTATCTATAGAAATAATATGTTTTAACATACCGTCTTTAACATTAATATTAGCTTCATTAATATATGACACAATTCACTGAGTGCTCTAGACCCCACACTAGATCATCATCGTATCAAAGATCATCATCGCTCAAAAGATCAATAACATTAAATTGATTTCTAATTTTTTCTAAATTTCATATTGTCGAATCCTGCTTTGGCATCTTTTTGATTTGTAATACAAATGTAATACAAATCAGACAAATGTTCTTACAGATACAGAGAAAATAAACTTTGTCATGATCAATGGTATTGAAAAAAGTCCCTCGTTATCAATATACGTCACCACACATTACGTATTTTAGTATGCATGTGCTATTTGAAATGGATACACGTCTATTAAATTGTTTATAGAGTACACAAAAATCGTGTTAATAATTAAATATTTAAGGATTATTGACTAATTAAATTTAAAGTGGGGGTGACATAGTCATATATACTGTTCTAACAATACAATTGAATAAAAAATGAATTTAAGAAATATTCTCGTTCTAATAACATTAGCAGTTCAATCAAAGAGTGCTTACATAAGAAAGGACTGAGTTTTGCAAGGCAATGACCTTTTAAATTTTCACACTTGCAAAAGAAATGAGTATATTGTTGTAATATTTGAAATTGGTCAAGCACCAGGCGAGGAAAATCAATACAATGTTGTAATACAAGAAGCGGTTCCTCAGTACACGGATATAAATATTAAGTTTGATTCGAAAGCTACTGTTACTTTGGTAAGATGTTGATCAGAGAGATACTAATTAGTGTGTTGAATTGATACAGAAATTAATACTGTATTCACTGTAGATATATATTGAATATATATTTCTCTGTAGGAACTGGGTCAGACTATATTATTGAAACTTCCAGTTTGCTGATTAATAAAGTATATTTATACGACTATCAGAAACTATAAACCTTGGAACAGATAGGTATATAGTTATTTGAAAACAAGCAATACCCGTGACTTCTTTTGCTTAAATTTTACAGTACGTATAGATAGTATATTTCTATACCTTCTATACCTATATTCTATACAATACGTATAGATATATACCTTGTCCCGTCCTGCTCTATCCTTTCACATCTCATTCTATAATCTATACGGCTACAATGATTAATTTAATTAATGAATATTTCGGTGTAATTAATTCGATTGCAGATTATTTATTCCTGTTTATCAATTAAGAACAGAATACTTCAGGAGAAAGAATGTTAATGAAACATGCATTACCGACGTAGCTAATTTGGATGTCAATTATTATTTCAGGATGATTCGTCTGCAGCCAGAATTTCAGTAATAGGGAAGGACATATTTAACATAAGGTTTTTCAAACACGCTAAAACTGTGCCAGGGTTTAAGGTCAAGGGACCTGCAACTGGAACCGTACCATACTTGACTAGCCTCGTCATCAACACTGTGGAATATTGCGAAGATCCTTCTATAGTTAGTACAGATATGTGACGATATACAGCTTCAAATAAAATATACCTGCATCCCCTTAACACTAAATTTATATCAATAAAACTTGCAAATTTTGATCTATGGCTTTTCTGTGCTTAATATTTAAAAAAGTCAGAAACGGTTACCCGCACACTCCATTCATAAAAAGATGTTAAAGAATCTCTACCATTAGGCACCTACATCTATATGAATAGTGGGTGGTTTGTGTGAAAAAGAAAAAGGGTTAAATTTTAGAAAGTCGTAGTACAATAATTGTTAGTTTTCACGAGCAAAATACATGTTTTTGTTACTGTATTCTCGCACGACAATATATCTCTCGGTTATTTTAAAGTTGACTGAAAAAGATTCCGTCTAGGAATATTTTTGTACATTTTTGTTACATACATGTCCTTTGTTGTACTTACGTCAATATTCTAATATTGTATTTGTTTAACAATTGTTTTATTCCAATAAATAATTACAACAACAGCAAAATGTATACAGGGTTTCCTCGACGAATACATTCAAGGCTATAAAGATACGGCAGTAATCAGTCTTACAGTACCCGATGACACCTGCGGAAGACGAAAGATTGACTTCACAGAGCTCATCGTTAACGGTCAAGAAACCAGAGCTGGAGATTGGCCGTGGCATGTGGCACTCTATAGATTGGAGATAGCATCTATTAAGTATATTTGTGGAGGCACTTTACTTTCCAAGGCCTATGTTTTAACAGGTAAAGTCCACAACTCAGTCAAAATCCAAAATTAAGGTTTATTCTCATTGACATTTTCCAATATAAATAAAAACTATGTAGGTAGCTGGTTTAAAGAGATATTGAACATTCTTCATTTAAAATCGTAACCAGCTCTTCCTCACGCACATTGTCTTGTGCATGAGGGATGTATGTGATTAAAACGCTTCGCCGGCCAAGCGGGTTGGTGAGCCCACTATACAGAAGTAGTGTAGTTCCTCAGGGGGTGTGATAGCGGATTTGTTATCCCTTAGTTGCCTTTAACGACACTCACGGGAAGAAATGGGGTGGTACTATTCTAAAGCCGGCCAATACCACACAGTCTATGAAAATCTTACAAAAATCTAATACATTAAAATCTATAGAACTGACTGAATTTATGGAAATTTATACACTTATACGTGAAAATAGAGTCGCCACAAAGATGAACACAGATCCTTTAGATCCTAAACAAACATTACTCTTTAAACAAAAACTAATAGCTTTAAACAACGGCAAATGTCGTTAAATTGAAACATTTGTTTGGAACGTTGCCCTTGTACAGATATTTTAATACATTATTTTTGTACTTTCAGCTGCTCATTGCACTACTATCAGAGGCAGGGCTGTCTTGCCTGAAATTATCAGTGTGGTCCTCGGCAAATACAATCTTATTGGTGGTGACGTAGGTTCTCAAGAAAGAGAGGTTTGTTCTTCTCAGACTTCCCAAAATTAAAATTGATTAAGCATTTTAATTAAACTTATCGATCCATTTGGTTGGAGGACGACCCACATGTACTTTTTCATTTGAAGAAGTTCGCTGATAGTGTCTGGATGGATGAGAAGATCATATATGGTAACATGCCTTAAGGGAGACCTATATTGATCTATATCTATAGGCCTTGGGAGAGGCAGCTTCCCTGACGGGAAGTGGTCAACGGGAGTGGTCAAGCCATCGATTGGTGTCTAAAATACGTCTATATTACGGATGTTGTTGATAATAATATTATTACCACTAGGGACGCTGGACAGTTTTTTTTTTATAAATTAAGAGGGTGGACGAGCAAGCGGTCTCACGTGATGGTAAGTGTTACCGCCGCCCATGGACACCTGCAACACCAGGAGGTATGCGGGCGCGCCGCCGACCTTGCAAAATCCTATTCACAGCTATCCTATTCACACTATATTACGGATGTTGTTGATAATAATATTATTACCACTAGGGACGCTGGACAGTGTTCTATTTTGGTTCTTCTCGATTTTTCACATATATTCGACTGAATGCATTGCTGTCAAATGTGGCATATTACCGAGTTGATAGCACAATCATAAAATGGTTTGACAGTCACTCACTTTAGACACAGGTCATATCAAGTACAAATCAATCATATTGAAGGATCATGTAGAATTTCCAAAAAAGGAATTTAACGAGAGGTGTTCCCCGGGGTTAAATTTTGGGTCCCTAGTTCTTTATTCTTTTTACATCGGACATCTGACGTGTCATCAAATATTCTCAATTTCACATATACGCTATCGATCTTCAAATATATGCGTCATTTAAACCCGAGGACATCAACAGCTATGAAAAAGTTAAATGCGGATCTAGAACAAATATTGCTTGGTCTGAACGTAGTAGTCTAGTGCTCAATTATAAGAAAATTAAATATATGACTATTTGTTCTAAGGTTCAAATATATAAAATTATCTCCTTAAATCCAAAAATTTAATTAAAGAATGTACCTATCGAATGTGTAACTACAGCTAGGAACTTGAGGATTCTACCATTAGTTTAAGGATGGTGGTTTAAGATTCGAACAGTAGCTAAAGTCGAAATGTAGCGAGAACTGCTCTTACAGATAAAAGTTTTATATAAATATCATAATTATATAAATACCGATCTACGAATCAAATCATGCGATCTAAACTTAGTTACGGCGACGAGGTATATGGAGATTGTCTGCTGTTCAAATCGATGTGCATTGCACAACTTGTGCAAAATGCATGTGTGTGGTATTGTTTTAATGTTCCACCTCGTTTCCACATAACACCTTCTGTGAATAATGCTAAAATGTTGAAGATCTTGGATCGATGAAAACTACACTAACTAAGCTTGATTTTTGATGTAATTAAGAATCAGTTCCCTAAGTATCTCTTCAACAAATTAGTATGGGCGCCAAAAAAAAAACTGGTCCTATAACTAGAGTCAACAATTACGTGTTTCACATTAGTACATAACTGTGGGCTTCAGAGGTGGATTTAGGTACAGGGCCTAAAAAATTTGGAATGATTTGCCGCCACCCATCCATATGTGCCAGTTGAAGACATCTTTTACATTAAAACTAAAACCCTATCTATTTAATGAACAGCAGATTGTGTCCTGAAATCCTCAGTCCAGTTCATATTAGAAGATTGAAAGAATGTGAAGATTTTATTATATACAGTAATTGGTCTTCTAACTATACTGTAGTTCGTTTGATCAAACAATGTTCGAGAACCGAAACCTACATTTCTGTTATAAATATTCAGATTGTTCTCTGGAGGCGTCCGTGACCTAAAACATAGGTCCGTGCTGATAATCAGCTTTGTGGTGTGTTGTACGCGGCAATTATGCTGAGTGAGGGACCTTTTTCGTTGCCACTGTACTATACCTATGTAGTTATAGTAATTATGTTAATAATTATAAGCTATTCTCATTGTACCATGTATTGTGTTTTGGAAATGAAATAAATTCTATTTTATTCTATTCCGTCCGGTTCCACCCCATTCCATCCCGTTCTGTTCCGTTCTATTATGTTCTATAATACTAAGAGAGATAAATGTAGACATCACAATGACACCAAGGCGGAAGGGATGTCGCCGGAGCAGACGGCCTTGCAGGATTCTACTCCCATAGTTCAACCGCATTTAGTGCCTTTTTTTACATTTGAAAAAAGCAAGTGGGTGTTCTCAAAATGTATTAATGTAAAACTAAAATATATTTATCTTTATTTTCCAGGTTCATAAAATCATTGTTCACGAAAACTTTAATGTTACCAGTCTTAACAATGATATCTCTTTGCTGAAGCTAAGGACGGAAGCTGAATTCAACAACTACGTGCAACCAGCTTGTGTTTGGTATACCGACGCATATAAGAAACTGCCACCCCGTGACATTTTTGGAACGGTAACTGACAAGAGATTTGTTATACGATCACATCTATCTTACAAAGTGCCAAGAATCCAGGAATATTTGTCAATATTTTTATTCAGACCACTGTTTCTTAGAAACATAGGTCTTATTTTCAACACAGCAATTTGTTTGGTGTCCGATGATTTGCGAAGACCGAACAACAATGATTTGTACTGTCCACAAAATCGCCCCTGTCCTATTTTTAATAATCTACCCACCAATTATCAGGGGGGGGGGGATGCCAAGTTAACTCACACTTACAGAAGACTGAAAACTATATTGGGAGTGAGTCAGAATTGCTTGAGTCCGCTTTCCTTGCCATTTCGTCACATCTTATTAAATTATTCAATGCAATTCATTCGATCCAGCCCATCCGATGCAGTCCACCTGATTTGATGCATCCAATCTATCTAATCCAGGGGTGCTCAAACTTGAACTGCTGGCGATCTACCTCAATGTTGTTAGACCACGATCGATCGACTCTGAGAGGCTGCAAGTATGTGTGATGCAGGATTGTCGTCTAGGTAGGGTGTATCGTGGCATAGATATTAGTTTTCCGCACAATATGCATTTTTTTAGTCAAAGTAAATCGGTTGATCGCGATCGACCGTTTGAGCACCCCTGATCTAATCCAATTCAATCAATACAATCTAATCGCGTACAATTTACTTTCATTTCGTCCCATCTAATAATGCGATGAAAACTCATTCCATTATATTTTATATATTCTATTCTTTTTATACTTTTCCAAGTCCGGATGTCCAAAGGTATAATTTATTATTTGCGAACTAAATTTGCGGTTGGGCATCGTTTTTGGCTACTGTTCGTGTGTGTCACAGATGTCCGTTGGTTGGTTGACAGTATCCATTTACGATCAAGTCCGCTCACAATCAATCCACTCGTCCGCTTCTTCTATCAACTTCTGTCTAAGTATCAAATCCCTTTATTTTTTTTGTTATGTCAACACTAGATAATTTTGCTATCCTATTTCATAACGTCAGGATTTTTAAAATTATTGATGGTCATAAAGGCAATAACAGTAAACGGTACATTTCAGGTTGTGGGCTGGGGCTTCGATCACACAGATACCTTATCAAACCAGCTTCATCAAGCGACAATGCCCAAAATATCCGAAGTAAAATGCTTAAAGAGCCACCCTATTTTCTTCGGGAGGATGTTGAACGACAATAAATTCTGTGCTGGATATCAAAATGGTGAGATTTTATACTGAATGAGAATGATAATTGGGCTAGTAATGGAAAAAAGAGCACTGAGCGCTAGATGCTCGAGCGCTACACCAGTACTTATGAAGCTTTAAGACTCGAAGGTTTTCTTTTCATATATGGCAATGCTGCAATTAACACATTCTACCAGTGTGAATAAACAATTTCAAAGTCTAAAACGTATCCGCTCAATGTCCAGTCCCGTCGAAGTAAGTCAGGAGTCGCTCAGTAAAGCGATAGTAGTTTACTGAGGATAGAAGAGGACTCCTTGGAAGCACAAGAAAAACGCAGTCTCACGCTTTTATTTGATTATCAGAAACACAATTTTTACAATAATCAATCAAAAAGTAAACTACTTCTCGAGTTGCCGCCAAAAAGTCGACTGGAAGGTCAAACGCTGGTGAGCGTTATGCTTCAAGTTTTAACGCTTGCGCGTCTTAATCCCTTGAGAGTTGGTTCAAGTCTATAATGCTCAAGAGAGCGTTTAACGTTCGAGTATTAAGATTCATTAGCTGGTGCTCAGTGCTCAGTTTTACAACACTAACCTGGGCTTAATAGGGTCATTCGCCTGCTGGGCGATCTTTAATGTTTTCAATATTAAAGAGAGAGTTATAAAAAGTATTTTTGTTTTGAAAGCTGACGATGTAAATTACTGTAGATAAAAATAATTGAATCGGAGGCTAGTTTGTACGATCCTGTAAACCCTATAATACCAGACTGCTTATTTTGTTGTTCCAATTTATTGCGTATGTTGCTCAATAAATCTCCATGAATAAACTCCATGAAACCATGAAGTGTCTGTACACCAGGCTAACCTTCTAGTTCTCTGATATAAGACCTTAAAGAGTATTGATATAATTTCAAACCGTTCCGAATACTTTTTCAAATCTTTGTTCCTAATCCCACTTGTAAATGTACTTTCTAATTTGAGATGCCATCGTCATCCGTCACATTTATCGCAGATGTCTATTGTTGATTTTATCTACCTGCCATCAAGAAGACTGGTTACATCAACTAATTGAGTGTATACTTCAAAAATGTAATTACAGGTACGTCAGCTTGCAATGGCGATAGCGGCGGTGGATTCATGATCTTTGTGCCAGATATCTCCGGGGACGAATCTATTAACGCTACTGGCACTTGGCACGTTCGAGGTGTGGTGTCGATTGGCGTCTCGCGGACTGACAGGAAAGTCTGCGATCCAACGCATTATGTGCTGTTTACAGATGTAGCCAAATATAGTGGATGGTTACAGAGAAATATGAAGTAGAACTGTTGAAGCCTTAGATAAAATAGGCAATTCGCTCATTGCCATTAATAAAGTCGCTTCTAAGGTATTGCGTTTGTTTTTTATTTCTACTGTTTCGTTATTTTTTGTACCGCAACCAGCCTTTTACCACCCACTGCTGGACACGGACTTCCTCGTGCACATGGTCTTGTGCATGAGGGATGTATGGCCTTGAAACGGCACGCTACTCAGGCAGCTCAGGACTTGTGACTAAGAGGCTACCTCTTTGTTATCTCTTAGTCTTTGTTAGTCACCTTTTACTATACCCACGGGAAGAGATGGGATGGTATTGATCTAAAAGCACACGGCCAAAAACAAAATGTAATAGGTAAATAAATACTCATTTATTGCATAATTATCATTACAAGACAATTACTTTTTAATTATTAAAATTAAATCGATATATTGAAATTAACTTTTATCAACACATAATTACACGGCTCTATTTTTTATCCGTGCTGTATGTTACATTTTATATATTATGGTGTTTTGTGTGTACAAATATTTACATGTTTTTCTTTCTTTCTTTCTATATACAAGTAGGTTTAATTAAAGTTAAAGTAAGTAACAATTAAAGATTACTTGAATTGATATTAAATTAAGTAACAATTAAAGTTTACTGGAATTGATAAATTCGTCGACGGTATAGAAGGCCCGCTCGACAAACCATCGCCTCAAACTCAGTGTACACACTGCCAGGCTTGAAGCGTCAGTTACGTTTTCAGCTAGGTAGTGACATTTTCTTAGTTCCTTTATTATATTTACAATTTTTCAAAGTTCTTTCTAGCTATAAAATAGCTGTGATAAAGTGCAATCTTCCGAGATGCAGTCAAGGAATGCAACTGTATTAGCGGTAAAGAGAGAAACAACAAAATAATGCAATTTCCATCGCCTGATTGCATTTCGCACCGGACGACTTGTTTTATTTGGATGCTTGGAACAAAATGCAATTGCGTTTATTAAAATTCAGAATAATTGATCGTTTACTGCAATTACAGGTGATATTTATATTAGTGCTAATGTAGAACTTAAAACTTAAGCCATATGGCATAAAATACAATTAAGTTATATGGTTATTTACATTCAGAATAACTTAAAATTACAAGATAAATTGCAAACATAGTTGATCATTTGAATGTTAGATTATAAAATTAGTAATAAGTGATTATAAAACAAATGACGTATAACTTACATAAAGTAGCAATTAATAGCCGGTATTCTTAACCTTAAACTTCTTAATTCCCAACTTCGGCCGTGTGGTGTCGGCTGGCTGCATTATAGCACCATCTCATCTGTTCCCGTGGGTGACCAAGGCGACTGACTAAGTGATAACAAAACCGCTACCAGAATCCGTGAGGAACTACACCATCTCCAAAGAGTGTCGCTAAATTCCAGCTAAAATATCCAGCGGAGGGTATTGAAAGGGGCTGGTTACGGAAGAGTAATTGTTAGATATGGGCGATAAGGGTAAATATAATGGAATGAGGAAGATTATCACAAGATTTAGATAAAATCCCACCTACTTTAAGCCAATTCTAATAAAATAGTTTTATAATATAAAGCTCTTACCAACCTGGAGAAATGTGCTAAAAATTTGCATATAGATTGGCGGGGGCTCCCGTGTGAACTTTTATTAAAGTTAGATAAAAAAACTTTCGTATGTAAAAGAGCTTTTGATAAGAAAGTATAGCTGGCAAACTTGCAAGCTTTGTGTGTGGGATTAATGAAAAATAGGTGCTTTAAAGCTGAGAAATATTCAAGAAGAGGGTATGGATGAGAATTTTTTATCGCCTTTTTGCTTCAACTCAATATTTTAGTGCCATAGCCTTTGCTATGGCACTGAATGGCACATTTATTTGGGAGGGGGAGAGTGTATGCTGCATTCCCACAGCCGCTGGGCGCACTCGACTGGCCACGTTACCCCTCTCTCACAGAAGACTACCTTGAAATGTACTTCATTTCCCACTTTATCGTATTTCCCCAATGTACGTATGTGTTTCGGTAGTGAGTGAGATATGTCAGAGCCCATTCCCATCCCATCCTATCGCTCACAATTTTCCCAATCCATTCCTTAATCTGAAAAGCTAAGCAGCGCATCCGGTGGCGTGCCAACGTTTGTCATTCTGCACTGATGTTGGCATGTATCGCGGATGTCTATGGATGACAGTATCCACTTACCATCAGGTGGACTGTATGCTCGTCTGCCGCCTTTTTTCTATAAAAAAAGAATTAATGAAGAATAGATGCCATTCTGCATAACTGATCCATGGGACAAAAATAATAGTTTACAGGAAAGAAGATTTTGTGTTTGTATTTTTACTAAATAATTTGATATTATTTGACAAAGAGCTTGCACTAGCAGCTACCAAAATATCGCATACATAAAATATACTCGTTAGTAAAAATTCAAAAATCTTTTTAACACTATTAGATTACGCTAAACGGATGCGAATGGTGCTAAAAAAATATCAAATTTAGCGTTTGGACAAGTTACGCATGATTGTATCCAATTACAACTCTTCCATACTTTCTGTTTCAATCTGCAACTCTTGCAAAAAGGTCCAAATATAGTCCTAATGGCGAGTTTGAAAGCTTGCAGTAGAGAAAATCGGCCAATATATTATCAAGTGTTTACTGTTATCACGGGTATTTTTTTATCATCATGTAAACAGTTGCAGGCGGGAATAGTATGAAGTTCAGTCGTACATGAGAATCATCGTATACAACATAGTGAATAGGATTTTGCAAGGTCGGCGGCGCGCCCGCATACCCCCTGGTGTTGCAGTTGTACATGGGCGGCGGTAACACTTACCATCGCGTGGGACCGCTTGCTCGTCCGCCCTCTTCTTTATAAAAAAAAATAATCTTGCAACGGTTTGAGAAACTATATATGGAGCCATCTCTTCCATCACTATTAGTAATCTTTCCTTCAGAAGGTAATACATAGTGATAGGTGGAATAGCATTAAATCCTATTCAACAATATCATTTTTATGTAAATACCATGTAAACCATGACGTAATCACCCCTTTTTATTCACTGCTGGGCAGGGGCCACCTCATTCTTATTGTCTCGTGTATGGAGGGGGGGGGGGGGGCGTACGCCTTAAACGCTGGCGACTACCATCTCTAAAAGAGTGGAGTTATAGTTCCTCAGGGCTTGTGGTAGCGGCTTTGTTATCCCCTAGCCCACGGGTGGAGATTTGGTGGATCACCACATGTCAGACAGGTTACAGGCTTTATTGCCGTTAAAATCTGATATTGGGACATTTTAATATAGGTATAGAAATATTTTCATATACATTTCATTATCCGGAATAAGACTGATTTCTTTGAAACTTGTCCATTAGTCAAATTCCCACAAATGTCTCAATCCCGAAGTCGTCTATCTTGAGGAAGAATTGAACCTTACAGCGCTGACCGACTTCATTGTAAGTTAAATGAGATAAACATATTCTAAACAATTTTTCGCCGAAATTCAAAACCTGAAAATATTCCTCTCTATTGACAAAGGGTAGAAGCGTTCAGTCATGGGTGAAAAGAACAAAACTCAGGGATAAAATATTTCGCGTCTCGCTCCTAAGTCGGAAGGGTTTATCTGCGGACACCTTTATTGTCCGTAAATCTTCCAGAGTGCTGTTTTAGAGGTTATGCATCTTCATTTTATATGGGATTCGAACCTGCTACCCGTATGACGTAGCCAATAAAAGCGTATTTCTTCGTTAGCAATTTTTTTTATAGAAAGAAGATGGCAGTCTATCAAAGAGCCCATTTTGTGGTAAGTAGATATTTTCGTTCATTACAACAAATACATTCGTTTGTTGTAATGAGCGCGCAGTTTGCAACGATATTAATAAAATAATCAATTTCCTTTTGCACCATTCGCTAGTTCGAGTGAGCCCGACTGTCTTTATTGACGTGCGTCGTACCATTGCGTGTTTTTAAGCCCTGCGTCAGCACCACATCTCCAGAGGACCACCGCTGGTGATGATTGTGAAATCTATACGCAGCCGTGCTGAAGACCTGAGGAAAGCAGGACCCATACAGCAGATCAGTGAGTGGTATACTTAAAAATGGTTTTATATGGACATCGAGTTTGTAATCCTCATCGACACTCTCAACTCTCTCAACTCTTTTTCACAGTCCACTTATCAAGTCTACCCCACAGTGGCACGTTGCCACAGAAGGCGCTAAAGCGATTTCTTCTACTCAAACTTTGCGTGGTAAGAAGGTGAGAAGTACATAGATACCTCTACTTCTTACAATAAATAAAGATAAACGATGCAATAAAGAAGTAGATTCCTTATATACATACATAGTTACATACCCATAGGTACATACCAATGGTAGGCAGCGCAACGGAGGCGTGCCAATGTTGCCATTCTGGACAGATTTTGGCATGTATCGTGGATGTCTATGGACGACAGTATTCACTCACCATCAGGTGAACTACATGCTAATCAGCCGTCATTTTCGTATATAAAAAAAATACAAAACCCTGAAACCAACTACAGGTATATTTTAAAAAGACGTTATGTGTCAATAAAGTCAGAATCGTGAGTAGAATCCATAGTTTCAAGCTAGTTGGCGAAGCGCTCGAGCCCTCAGCGTTAATGACCTTAAGAACTTTAACCTTTATTTTAGTTCTAGACTAGAGCTATTAAACTCAAGGGCTTAAGGCCATTATTATACGTTAAACATTTGGACTATAACGCTTATTAGGGTTTAACAATAATCTAAGGGCCTTTCTCTGATCTGCCAATTAAATCTAGGTGATACTGACTCTCTGGTAAAGTATAACTGACGTTTTGATACCTTCTGATAAATTATCAGGAGGTGGTGAGAAAGGCCTTTAAAGGTTCATAATTTTACTGTATACCTACGAGTAGCCTCTATATTTCAAATCACTGTTTTGTTTCAAAAACAAAAAATTCAAAATTATTTTACCATACAAATAATTCTTAACAAAGTATAAGAACAGAGTATTCTAAAATCAGTATTTCAATTATTCACGTCCAATACTTATCAATTACTTTTCAAAAAAACATCAAATACACAGTCTTCATCACAATTTTATTAATAAAGTATTCAAATAAATTATTCTTTGAAAACCTGTTAAATGTCGGTGCTCGTATATATCAGCTCGTCAAGGCTTCCCCCGCCGGATGCTAGGGAACAGGAAGCAGGAAGCTGACTTATCTCTCTTTCGCTTCTCCCATGCAGTGGACATAAACTATAAGAGATAGCGGGTGTTATTTACCGCAAGAGATTTTCGGAGCTTTCGTAGCCTCAGAAATATTTTATGGCGATTTCGATAATAATAATAATAATATCAAATGAATCATTTTTTCGCAAGAATACGGGTAACAAGTACATACATACCATACAATTATGGTCTGCCTTTTATCATTAGTCACTACATTATCATCATTATATTAAATTATCATCATTATATTAAATTATCAGCATTATATTAAATTATCATCATTATATTAAATTATCATCATTATATTAAATTATCATCATTATATTAAATTATCAGCATTATATTAAATTATCATCATTATATTAAATTATCATCATTATATTAAATTATCAGCATTATATTAAATTATCATCATTATATTAAATTATCATCATTATATTAAATTATCAGCATTATATTAAATTATCATCATTATATTAAATTCTCATCATTATATTAAATTATCATCATTATATTAAATTATCAGCATTATATTAAATTATCATCATTATATTAAATTATCATCATTATATTAAATTATCAGCATTATATTAAATTATCATCATTATATTAAATTATCATCATTATATTAAATTATCAGCATTATATTAAATTATCATCATTATATTAAATTCTCATCATTATATTAAATTATCATCATTATATTAAATTATCAATATTATATTAAATTATCATCATTATATTAAATTATCATCATTATATTAAATTATCATCATTATATTAAATTATCAATATTATATTAAATTCTCATCATTATATTAAATTATCAACATTATATTTAATTATCATCATTATATTAGATGTATCATTCATTATATTAAATTATCATAGTCATATTAATTACAATTCGAGAAAGTCGACTTTCTAATTTGGATAAACTTCACTACATCTCTTTCTTCTCTATCCAAAGATTGTCTGGCAGAAATAGCGATAAACAAAGAAAGAAAAAAAATGTATATATGACAAACACGATACTCCAAAACAGGGTGCTGTTGGGGTAGCCGCGCTTCTGCAGCGCATCCCAGATGATTGCTGAGGCACACGTGGATGGATTCCAGTCCATCCTACGTGGTCGAATATCCTCAATGATGCATCGCGGGCGAGACAGCGCCAACGGTATCCTGGCGAAATTGGTGGCGAGGGTGGAGTGCCCTATACTGAGGTACTGGGGTACTATACAGGGACACATATCAGTGCCGTTGTGTAGTGTCTTCTCATTTTTTATATGATAATGTACATAAAATTTTAAATAAATGTGTATATTTTTATAGATACATATATGTAAATGTTATGATATATGTATTTTATGATTTTTTTTTTATGTACGAAAGCGGCAGACTTTATGTATGATGAATATATGTGTATGTATACTACTTTATGTATACTTTTTTTTATGTATGAATTTTAAGCTGTGATTTTTTTTATTTTGTATTTTTATTTTTTTTTTAATTTTTATTGTTTGTAATATATATATTTTTATGTATATGGGACATAAGCTTGAAATAAATTAGAAAATCTAGAAATAATTAACAACGAAACAATAACTGTATAAATAGAAACAAATGTGTGAATGTGTATCACGGCGACAAACAGGATCAATGATCTAGAATAAAAGGAACTGAAAAACAGCATGGATTTCTAGATAGATAGACGGAACTAATAGATTTCTAGAAGATATATAGCAGCACGGATTAGGATATATGAGGCTTGTACACTTACGCTCAATGACGAGGAGCGAAAATTAAAATTGACTTGTATTTAACCACCAAAAAAATACTAAATGATCACGATGAACAAAATATTAAATATTTTTTAAAGAAATAAAATATATTTTTCTAAATATTATATTATGTAAGAATATCATCACAAATTCACCGCAGTACTTGACTTGGTGCTGTAATTGGACTGCGTTGACTTGGTGCTGAAATTGGACTGCGTTGACTTGGTGCTGAAATTGGACTGCGTTGACTTGGTGCTGAAATTGGACTGCGTTGACTTGGTGCTGAAATTCTTGCAACCAGCCCTTTCAGTATCCACTGTTGGACACGGGCCTAATCAAGCACATTGTCTTGTGCATGAGCGATGTAAGGCCTTAAAACGCAACGCTGACCAAGCGGATTGGCGAGTTCATTATTTTAGAGGTGGTGTAATTCCTCGTGGTTTGTGGTAGCGGCTTTGTTATCTTTAAGTCCCCCACCCACGGGGGGTTTACGACACCCCCTGGAGGAGACGGGGTGGTGTTATTCTCTAGCCGGCGGCACCACACGGCACATTCACCAATTTAAATTCTTAGTAATTTAAAATTATTCACTTTAATAATTCAAAAATAATTTCTTTTGTTGATCATAATTCTGCATATTTAGTATTCTTATTTATTAATTGGACATTATTGGAATTTAGTATCAAAATTGCTCAATGATTTAAAAAAAATATTGTAGGAATATTTATTGCCTTACTCATTTCAATCGCAATTTAAATTTAAAGATAGATTAGAGACAGTCTTGTCTTGTCAGTTTCTATACAAAATATAAATTTGAATTAGTTAGACGGTGACAAAAATAATTAAATAAAGATTAAATTTAAACAGCTTACATATCCCGGCCAAAAGTTATACACATCGACTATGATAGTCTCTGTCGTAACGGCATACGACGGAGACAACGCTCTACAAAACCGAAACTAGCCGATAGTCTCTCTCTAACGGCCGACGTGTATTACTTTCGGCCGGGAAGTGTAAATGAGTAAGGGATTAAACGTTTTATGTTTAGTTAAACATATGTTAAGTATCATATCATTGTAGATTTTGTACAATAATTTAGCTGTTAAGAATATTTTGTACATGCCTATTTCTTTTTAATAAACAATCATTTTTAAAAAGGCTTTGTTATGAATACAACAGCTGTGTGACTCAAATTTTAACCAAAATGAGACAAACGGAAACCAATTTTATAACAATTTTATTGGTCAGGTGAACCGAGGTCAGTGGTAATAAATAGCCTAGTTGTATGAAGAGTAGATTTGCCTGACCGTTGTTAGGCCCGGTCATTAGACTGGGCACAGCGCCGCCGACGCGCATATAATGCAAATGCGCGTATACTAGAAATGAACAATAAGTTGTGAAAAAAAAACCTACTGTTAAAAGCAATAAAATCGATTCTACCCTCTATACTAGACAACCCATTTTAGTGACACTAAGAAAACATATCTAAGAAAACATGAATTATGAAAAAACTACTGTGACAACGAATATTGCAGACGCGGCGGGCCGCAGCTCAACTATTTAATTAAATAATTTATAATAATTAAAATCAGTTAACTGTTGACATTCAATTCCTCATCTCGCCGCACAGCGAATAACTCTCGAATTACTTTCGTTTAGTGCGCCCGTCCATCGCACACTGAGGCGGGCCGCGTCGCAGTGCAAAACATTGGCGGACAGCTGGGAAGCTGTCCGCCATGTCTGTGGTCCACACTGTGTCGACGCCTTAGCTTCACTGTGTGTATGACTACTTCTAATTAATCGCGTATTCTCCTCATCATAAATATAGGATTTTCCTTATAGTTTGTCTCGCTCATGTTACAGTCAATTATGTTTATTAGATACAATAACAATATGTCTAGTTAATTTTTGATTCTTTGTTTCTCGTGCGGTTCCAGATGGAGATTGTCACTAGTTTACTATTGTAAAAATTGGTAGAATCGATTCTACTGTCGATATTAAATAATCTATTTCGCTTTATTTCAGTGATAGTTTGTATAGGAATAAACTTTATACAATATATACTATTATAATAGATAATACAGAGAGAAATGTTTAACTAAGGGAGTAACGAAAATTTATATATATATATATATATATATATATATATATATATATATATTGATCAGAAAATGAGAAAGAATATAGATTAATTGTTGTGCTTTAAATAGTGATCCCGAAGCAACCTTTTAAAATTGTTTTGTTTTTGATTAAGGCTTTTCTAATGTTAGTGGGAAGTACATCATGTTGACCTCGTTGTCTGCCTGAAGTCTTTTTTTTTATGGACGAAGGTGGCACACGAGCATACAGTCCACCTGATGGTAAGTGGATACTCTAGCCCATAGACATTCGTGATACATGCCAACATTAGTCCAAAATGACAAACGTTGGCACGCCCCCGGATACGCTGCCTACCTTTGGATATAGGACAGGATTGGGAGAAGGGACAGGAGAAAGGGTTGGGGAAATGGGGAGGGATAGGATGGGAATGGGCTCTGACACATCTCACTCACTACCGAAACACGTACGTACATTAGGGAAATAAGATTAAGTGGGAAATGCAGTACATTTCAAGGTAGTCTTCTGTGAGAGAGGGGTAACGTGGCCAGTCGAGTGCGCCCAGCGGCTGTTGGATTGCAGCGTGCACTCTCCCCGTCATAAGTTTTCTAGTTATAATGCAAATATGTCTTATTTCCAAAGTGCCTGCAACTTACTAGTGGATATATCTACTTCAAAACAGTATAGTGTTCATTTCTGCGTGTGGTAGACCCCAGATTCTTGTTTGCGGTGAGCAGATTTCATGCAACAAGTTTTATACTAACATTTCACACATAATCTGTATTTAATTTTAACTTTAACTTAACTTAACTCGTGTTAGGAAAGACTTAAGTATATGTGAATGACCATTTATTGTGAATAAACAATTATTATACTGTTTTGAATAAATTCTAGTGATTAATAAATAACTTTAGTGATAAAAACTTTGACACGTATGTAAATTGTGTTTTTCCTGTTGGTGTGTTTGTGTTTCTACAAATTGTTGGTTGGGATATTTTTGATTATCTAAACACACAACGTCATAAAGATAACAAGGTATTTTTCAAATTTGTATAAAATAAAGTTGTAGCTAAAAGAAAGTTGTAGCGACATATTATTAGAATAACTAGAAATAAACTGGTGGATTGAAGTTCCAATGAATATACGTAGACTTATTTTTTCTATTTTTACAATTACTGACTGAGCGATGACCATAGGCAAAGACGAAGAAGAGGAAGGACGAGGAAAAAGAAGACGATGTGACCATTGATCACAGTTAATTATTATTTAAAATGGTGCGTGTGCTTAAACGTTACCATATAACACGTAACGTATTCCACATTGCAGTTACCCCAGGGGGATTTATTGTGAAAATTTAACATATTCGCACTGAATTAGTTTCTGAAGACTTTTTCTGAACTTCATATTTTCCCCAAAAAAAGTTAAATTAAATTCAAATGAAGAAATGATATAAATTCGGTGTTACTCTTGACACCGAAGTATTGAAGTATGTTTTATTTAATCGTATAATAATACGAGTATATTAAACCCTGTATATATTTATGTAACATCTGTAATATAAAATTCTTACGTTTTATAACAGAAGATCGAGATTGAAGCAATGAGGCTATGGCTAGCAATATTTATCGTTACGACGTTCGTAATCGACTTTAGCAGTTCCGAAATTGATCGCCGCAAACATTGGGGCGTGGTAGGAAATCCACTTGCTTTCTTCCAACCATGTAAGGACAATAAACAAATATCGGTGTCCTTCGAACCTGGGCTACCGCCGGGAGAAGAAAATCAATATAGCGTCTTCATAAATGAAACTGCACCGGCACACACACAAATAAATATGAAATTTGATTCGGAAGCTACAGTTACATTGGTGAGTAACATATGAATATTTTTTTAAAATTATGTTGGTTATTAACTGAAACTGTATAAGTATAATTATTTATTTATACATTTTATTGTACACACAAAATAATAAAGCTATACAAGTACATGATTAAATGAGAGAAACATGATTGTGTGTGTCTATTACACACGCAAAGACACGAACATATAAACATATAAAAGTAGCAATTAAACAACTTTGAACGGTTTAAATCGCGTATATTTGACATTATTTATATCCCGACGTTTCGAACACTTTGCAGTGGACGTGGTCACGGGGTGACTCGTGACCCCGTGACAACGTCCACTGCAAAGTGTTCGAAACGTCGGGATATAAATAATGTCAAATATACGCGATTTAAACCGTTCAAAGTTGTTTAATTGCTATGTATAGTAATCGCGAAAACCTAAGAAAATATCATATAAAAGTAATTACTATTATCTCTCACTGGTACGACCCAGGTTATCGCAAACGAAGTTAATGTAGTCATCATCATCTGTTTAATAAAGCAGATAAATTTTCCTCGTTGTGTTACATCGAAGCAAAATAAATAAATTTAAAAAAATGTGTATAAAATGTATGTACTTACACATATTATTATTTAGTTTTTCCAAATGAAAAATATGGCTACGTTTTATTATATCGGCATAATATCAGCTATAAATATCTCTACGCTGCTGGATACTAGCCTCTCCTAAGGACAGCAACCATGCACGATTTTGTGCTCTTCTAATGCAGCCATTACTGGTGACTTTCTTTCTAACATTAGTCCATCTGGCTGGTGGGCATACTATGCTATGTCTCCCGGTACGCGGTCTTCAGTCGAGCACTAGTCTGTGCCATCGGATAACTATCGATCTTGCGTCCTATGTGGCCTGTCCACTGTGCCATTTTAGCTTCCTGATCTGTATTTATATATGTCCCTTTTTATTTTCTACCCACTACTATTCTTCTTACTAATTTATCTCGAACATGACAACCTCGTGGTCGTGAACTTTCTCGTGGTCGTGAATTTTGTCTACGGTTGTATGCCACTAACATTGAAGAACCATTAAAGTGTGTAAAGTTGTAAATTTTACCTGCATGACCCGTGGAGCGGTTGGCGGTTCCAATTTTAGCCACGCGATTTAGCCGAGGACTGCGGGTGGGCTATATATAGCCCATTGAGTACGGAGTTGAAAAACACGTCAGTCCTTTGATAAAGACGAAATCAAAGTCGGTCTGTGGTTGTGACGTCACACAAGTGTTTGTTTTGTTCGTGTTTTTTTGATTATGGTGATATTTACTGTTTTCAACAACACAAAAGTAAGTACAAGTGATGATGATAATCCTTACTGATACAATACAAACAAAAATAAAAAGAGAATTTTCATTTAAAACTACTTTGTTGATAATTGCAAACAAAATTCCCATGTGTCATGTTTACGACTTATTAAAATAAAAACAGTACCACTACACACTTGGTTTGTTATACAATCGTAAATCCCCTTTCAAACACTATACAAAGAACACAAATGAACTGCACTTGAAAGGGTACGGGTGTCGTAAAATAGATGTTTTATTGCATTCCTCGTTGACGCGCCGCAGTAGGTCAAGCATCTCCGCAAGCGACCACCCCCAAGAAACCTCTCGATAAACATCCAACGGTTGATTACAGGGAAGTTTAAATCTGCTCAAACCGAAAAGGCGTCCAGCTGACGTATTTCGACTGGCTCGTGTTCACATATCTTTAGAGATACGTCTAACCAAACAAATTTAATATCAAACCGGTATCCATAACATGCTTTAATTTAATGTAATAATTTAATGTAACAAAATTTGTATGCCAATCAGGATTTAAGTACCTACATTAAATAGTGTAGTTACTTTTTACTTTTGTTTACTAACAAAAACCTAACTTGTGACAAAAAGTACAGTAATGTCAATCAAAATTTATGTATGTTAAATAGTATTATAGTTTATTTATTTATCTATAGAAATAATATGTTTTAACATACCGTCTTTAACATTAATATTAGCTTCATTAATATATGACACAATTCACTGAGTGCTCTAGACCCTACATTAGATCATCATCGTATCAAAGATCATCATCGCTCAAAAGATCAATAACATTAAATTGATTTCTAATTTTTTCTAAATTTCATATTGTCGAATCCTGCTTTGGCATCTTTTTGATTTGTAATACAAATGTAATACAAATCAGACAAATGTTCTTACAGATACAGAGAAAATAAACTTTGTCATGATCAATGGTATTGAAAAAAGTCCCTCGTT
Source organism: Sesia apiformis (assembly GCA_914767545.1). NCBI lineage: Eukaryota > Metazoa > Arthropoda > Insecta > Lepidoptera > Sesiidae > Sesia > Sesia apiformis. Next base: position 10,573,979 of record OU611971.1, read on the forward strand.
ATCAATATACGTCACCACACATTACGTATTTTAGTATGCATGTGCTATTTGAAATGGATACACGTCTATTAAATTGTTTATAGAGTACACAAAAATCGTGTTAATAATTAAATATTTAAGGATTATTGACTAATTAAATTTAAAGTGGGGGGTGACATAGTCATATATACTGTTCTAACAATACAATTGAATAAAAAATGAATTTAAGAAATATTCTCGTTCTAATAACATTAGCAGTTCAATCAAAGAGTGCTTACATAAGAAAGGACTGAGTTTTGCAAGGCAATGACCTTTTAAATTTTCACACTTGCAAAAGAAATGAGTATATTGTTGTAATATTTGAAATTGGTCAAGCACCAGGCGAGGAAAATCAATACAATGTTGTAATACAAGAAGCGGTTCCTCAGTACACGGATATAAATATTAAGTTTGATTCGAAAGCTACTGTTACTTTGGTAAGATGTTGATCAGAGAGATACTAATTAGTGTGTTGAATTGATACAGAAATTAATACTGTATTCACTGTAGATATATATTGAATATATATTTCTCTGTAGGAACTGGGTCAGACTATATTATTGAAACTTCCAGTTTGCTGATTAATAAAGTATATTTATACGACTATCAGAAACTATAAACCTTGGAACAGATAGGTATATAGTTATTTGAAAACAAGCAATACCCGTGACTTCTTTTGCTTAAATTTTACAGTACGTATAGATAGTATATTTCTATACCTTCTATACCTATATTCTATACAATACGTATAGATATATACCTTGTCCCGTCCTGCTCTATCCTTTCACATCTCATTCTATAATCTATACGGCTACAATGATTAATTTAATTAATGAATATTTCGGTGTAATTAATTCGATTGCAGATTATTTATTCCTGTTTATCAATTAAGAACAGAATACTTCAGGAGAAAGAATGTTAATGAAACATGCATTACCGACGTAGCTAATTTGGATGTCAATTATTATTTCAGGATGATTCGTCTGCAGCCAGAATTTCAGTAATAGGGAAGGACATATTTAACATAAGGTTTTTCAAACACGCTAAAACTGTGCCAGGGTTTAAGGTCAAGGGACCTGCAACTGGAACCGTACCATACTTGACTAGCCTCGTCATCAACACTGTGGAATATTGCGAAGATCCTTCTATAGTTAGTACAGATATGTGACGATATACAGCTTCAAATAAAATATACCTGCATCCCCTTAACACTAAATTTATATCAATAAAACTTGCAAATTTTGATCTATGGCTTTTCTGTGCTTAATATTTAAAAAAGTCAGAAACGGTTACCCGCACACTCCATTCATAAAAAGATGTTAAAGAATCTCTACCATTAGGCACCTACATCTATATGAATAGTGGGTGGTTTGTGTGAAAAAGAAAAAGGGTTAAATTTTAGAAAGTCGTAGTACAATAATTGTTAGTTTTCACGAGCAAAATACATGTTTTTGTTACTGTATTCTCGCACGACAATATATCTCTCGGTTATTTTAAAGTTGACTGAAAAAGATTCCGTCTAGGAATATTTTTGTACATTTTTGTTACATACATGTCCTTTGTTGTACTTACGTCAATATTCTAATATTGTATTTGTTTAACAATTGTTTTATTCCAATAAATAATTACAACAACAGCAAAATGTATACAGGGTTTCCTCGACGAATACATTCAAGGCTATAAAGATACGGCAGTAATCAGTCTTACAGTACCCGATGACACCTGCGGAAGACGAAAGATTGACTTCACAGAGCTCATCGTTAACGGTCAAGAAACCAGAGCTGGAGATTGGCCGTGGCATGTGGCACTCTATAGATTGGAGATAGCATCTATTAAGTATATTTGTGGAGGCACTTTACTTTCCAAGGCCTATGTTTTAACAGGTAAAGTCCACAACTCAGTCAAAATCCAAAATTAAGGTTTATTCTCATTGACATTTTCCAATATAAATAAAAACTATGTAGGTAGCTGGTTTAAAGAGATATTGAACATTCTTCATTTAAAATCGTAACCAGCTCTTCCTCACGCACATTGTCTTGTGCATGAGGGATGTATGTGATTAAAACGCTTCGCCGGCCAAGCGGGTTGGTGAGCCCACTATACAGAAGTAGTGTAGTTTCTCAGGGGGTGTGATAGCGGATTTATTATCCCTTAGTTGCCTTTAACGACACTCACGGGAAGAAATGGGGTGGTACTATTCTAAAGCCGGCCAATACCACACAGTCTATGAAAATCTTACAAAAATCTGATACATCACAATCTATAGAACTGACTGAATTTATGGAAATTTATACACTTATACGTAAAAATAGAGTCGCCACAAAGATGAACACAGATCCTTTAGATCCTAAACAAACATTACTCTTTAAACAAAAACTAATAGCTTTAAACAACGGCAAATGTCGTTAAATTGAAACATTTGTTTGGAACGTTGCCCTTGTACAGATATTTTAATGTATTATTTTTGTACTTTCAGCTGCTCATTGCACTACTATCAGAGGCAGAGCTGTCTTGCCTGAAATTATCAGTGTGGTCCTCGGCAAATACAATCTTATTGGTGGTGACGTAGGTTCTCAAGAAAGAGAGGTTTGTTCTTCTCAACTTCCCAAAATTAAAATTGATTAAACATTTTAATTAAACTTATCGATCCATTTGGTTGGAGGACGACCCACATGTACTTTTTCATTTGAAGAAGTTCGCTGATAGTGTCTGGATGGATGAGAAGATCATATATGGTAACATGCCTTAAGGGAGACCTATATTGATCTATATCTATAGGCCTTGGGAGAGGCAGCTTCCCTGACGGGAAGTGGTCAACGGGAGTGGTCAAGCCATCGATTGGTGTCTAAAATACGTCTATATTACGGATGTTGTTGATAATAATATTATTACCACTAGGGACGCTGGACAGTGTTCTATTTTGGTCCTTCTCGATTTTTCACATACATTCGACTGAATGCATTGCTGTCAAATGTGGCATATTACCGAGTTGATAGCACAATCATAAACTGGTTTGACAGTCACTCACTTTAGACACAGGTCACATCAAGTACAAATCAATCATATTGAAGGATCATGTAGAATTTCCAAAAAATGAATTTAACAAGAGGTGTTCCGCAGGGTTAAATTTTGGGTCCCTAGTTCTTTATTCTTTATACGTCGGACATCTGACGTGTCATCAAATATTCTCAATTTCACATATACGCTATCGATCTTCAAATATATGCGTCATTTAAACCCGAGGACATCAACAGCTATGAAAAAGTTAAATGCGGACCTAGAACAAATATTGCTTGGTCTTAACGTAGTAGTCTAGTGCTCAATTCTAAGAAAATTAAATATATGACTATTGGTTCTAAGGCTCAAATATATAAAATTATCTCCTTAAATCCAAAAATTTACTTAAAAAATGTACCTATCGAATGTGTAACTACAGCTAGGAACTTGAGTATTCTACCATTAGTTTAAGCATGGTGATTTAAGATTCGAACAGTAGCTAAAGTCGAAATGTAGCGAGAGACTGCTCTTACAGATAAAAGTTTTATATAAATATCATAATTATACGAGGCGTATTCGAAAAGTAAGGGCCGTTCGCTTATATTTCAAAATCGACAAGTCGTAACACGTTTAAACTTGTGCATATCTGTACGTGCACTACTCGTGCAGCTATTTCAGGTATTGTTTTGATTCAGTAGTCATTTGCCTATCTGTGCGTACAGTAAACAATGTCCGCGATAATCGTTGCTCCCGCCAGCTGTGAAGTTTGCGCTGTAATAAGATTTTTGTGTGCAAAAGGATCTTCAGCTGCTGAAATTCATCGAGAGTTATGCCTAGTTTATGGACCTACTGTAATGAATGAAGGAAAGGTTAGACAATGGTGTCGTGATTTCAAAACTGGACGAACAAATGTTCATGACGAAGAGCGGAGTGGTAGGCCCAGTATGCAAACCGATGAAATTGTTTCTCTGGTGGACCAAAAACTGCGATCTGATCGTCGGTTGACGATTAGTGCCCTGGCTGATGAATTTCCTCATCTTGAACGCACTACTGTCTACACAATTGTCACGGAAAAACTTGGATACCACAAATTGTGTGCAAGGTGGGTACCAAAAATGCTTACCGACCAGCACAAAGAGCAAAGACTGTCCAGTGGACGAGAGTTTTTGAACCGTTACCGACAAGATGGAGATGATTTGTTGTCCCACATTGTTACCGGTGATGAGACGTGGATATCCTACATCAATCCAGAAACAAAACACAAAACAAAACTTTTGCACACAAAAATCTTATTACAGCGCGAACTTCACAGCTGGCGGGAGCAACGATTATCGCGGACATTGTTTACTGTACGCACAGATAGGCAAATGACTACTGAATCAAAACAACACCTGAAATAGCTGCACGAGTAGTGCACGTACAGATATGCACAAGTTTAAACGTGTTACGACTTGTCGATTTTGAAATATAAGCGAACGGCCCTTACTTTTCGAATACGCCTCGTATAAATACCGATCTACGAATCAAATCATGCGTCTAAACTTAGTTACGGCGACGAGGTATATGGAGATTGTCTGCTGTTCAAATCGATGTGCATTGCACAACGTGTGCAAAATGCATGTGTGTGGTATTGTTTTAATGTTCCATCTCGTTCCCACGTAACACCTTTTGTGAATAATGCTAAAATGTTGAAGATCTTGGATCGAAGAAAACTATACTAACTAAGCTTGATTTTTGATGTAATTAAGAATCAGTTCCCTAAGTATCTCTTCGAGAAATTAGTATGGATGCCAAAAAAAAAAAACTGGTCCTATAACTAGAGTCAACAATTACGTGCTTCACATAAGTACATAACTGCGGGCTTCAGAAGTGGATTTAGTTAGGTACAGGGCCTAAAAAAATTGGAATGATTTGCCGCCATCCATCCATATGTGCCAGTTGAAGACATCTTTTACATTAAAACTAAAACCCTATCTGTTTAATGAACAGCAGATTGTGTCCAGAAATCCTCAGTCCAGTTCATATTAGAAGATTGAAAGAATGTGAAGATTTTATTATATACAGTAATTGGTCTTCTAACTATACTGTAGTTCGTTTGATCAAACAATGTTCGAGAACCGAAACCTACATTTCTGTTATAAATATTCAGATTGTTCTCTGGAGGCGTCCGTGACCTAAAACATAGGTCCGTGCTGATAATCAGCTTTGTGGTGTGTTGTACGCGGCAATTATGCTGAGTGAGGGACCTTTTTCGTTGCCACTGTACTATACCTATGTAGTTATAGTAATTATGTTAATAATTATAAGCTATTCTCATTGTACCATGTATTGTGTTTTGGAAACGAAATAAATTCTATTTTATTCTATTCCATCCGGTTTCACCCCATTCTATCCCGTTCTGTTCCGTTCTATTATGTTCTATAATACTAAGAGAGATAAATGTAGACATCACAAGGACACCAAGACGGAAAGGATGTCGCCGGAGCAGACGGCCTTGCAGGATTCTACTCCCATAGTTCAACCGCATTTAGTGCATTTTTTTACATTTGAAAAAAGCAAGTGGGTGTTCTCAAAATGTATTAATGTAAAACTAAAATATATTTATCTTTATTTTCCAGGTTCATAAAATCATTGTTCACGAAAACTTTAATGTTACCAGTCTTAACAATGATATCTCTTTGCTGAAGCTAAGGACGGAAGCTGAATTCAACAACTACGTGCAACCAGCTTGTGTTTGGTATACCGACGCATATAAGAAACTGCCACCCCGTGACATTTTTGGAACGGTAATTGACAAGAGATTTGTTATACGATCACATCTATCTTACAAAGTGCCAAGAATCCAGGAATATTTTGTCAATATTTTTATTCAGACCACTGTTTCTTAGAAACATAGGTCTTATTTTCAACACAGCAATTTGTTTGGTGTCCGATGATTTGCGAAGACCGAACAACAATGATTTGTACTGTCCACAAAATCGCCCCTGTCCTATTTTTAATAATCTACCCACCAATTATCAGGGAGGGGGGGGCGATGCCAAGTTAACTCACACTTACAGAAGACTGCAAACTGTATCGGGAGTGAGTCAGAATTGCTTGAGTCCGCTTTCCTTGCCATTTCGTCACATCTTATTAAATTATTCAATGCAATTCATTCGATCCAGCCCATCCGATGCAGTCCATCTGATTTGATGCATCCAATCTATCTAATCCAGGGGTGCTCAAACTTGAACTGCTGGCGATCTACCTCAATATTGTTAGACTACGATCGATCGACTCTGAGAGGCTGCAAGTATGTGTGATGCAGGATTGTCGTCTAGGTAGGGTGTATCGTGGCATAGATATTAGTTTTCCGCACAATATGCATTTTTTTAGTCAAAGTAAATCGGTTGATCGCGATCGACCGTTTGAGCACCCCTGATCTAATCCAATTCAATCAATACAATCTAATCGCGTACAATTTACTTTCATTTCGTCCCATCTAATAATGCGATGAAAACTCATTCCATTATATTTTATATTTTCCATTCTTTTTATACTTTTCCAAGTCCGGATGTCCAAAATATAATTTATTATTTGCGAACTTTTGCGGTCGGGCATCGTTTTTGGCTACTGTTCGTGTGTGTCACAGATGTCCGTTGGTTGGTTGACAGTATCCATTTACGATCAAGTCCGCTTACAATCAATCCACTCGTCCGCTTCTTCCGTCAACTTCCTTTCTATCAACTTCTGTCTAAGTATCAAATCCCTTTATTTCTTTTTTTTATGTCAACACTAGATAATTTTGATATCCAATTTCATAACGTCAGGATTTTTAAAATTATTGATGGTCATATAGGCAATAACAGTAAACGGTACATTTCAGGTTGTGGGCTGGGGCTTCGATCACACAGATACTTTATCAAACCAGCTTCATCAAGCGACAATGCCCAAAATATCCGAAGTAAAATGCTTAAAGAGCCACCCTATTTTCTTCGGGAGGATGTTGAACGACAATAAATTCTGTGCTGGATATCAAAATGGTGAGATTTTATACTGAATGCGAATGATGATTGGGCTAGTGATGGAAAAATGAGCACTGAGCGGTAGATGCTCGAGCGCTACACCAGTACTTATGAAGCTTTAAGACTCGAAGGTTTTCTTTTCATATATGGCTATGCTGCAATTAACACATTCTACCAGTGTGAATAAACAATTTCAAGGTCTAAAACGTATCCTGTCAATGTCCAGTCCCGACGAAGTAAGTCAGGAGTCGCTCAGTGAAGCGATAGTAGTTTACTGAGGATAGAAGAGGACTCCTTGGAAGCACACGAGAAACGCAGTCTCACGCTTTTATTTGATTATCAGAAACACAATTTTTACAATAATCAATCAAAAACTAAACTACTTCTCGAGTTCCCGCCAAAAAGTCGACTGGAAGGTCAAACGCTGGTGAGCGTTATGCTTCAAGTTTTAACGCTTGCGCGTCTTAATCCCTTGAGAGTTGGCTCAAGTCTATAATGCTCAAGAGAGCGTTTAACGTTCGAGTGTTAAGATTCATTAGCTGATGCTCAGTGCTCAGTTTTACAACACTAACCTGGGCTTAATAGGGTCATTCGCCTGCTGGGACATATTCTTTAATGTTTTCAATATTAAAGAGAGAGTTATTAAAAAGTATTTTTGTTTTGAAAGCTGACGATGTAAATTACTGTATATAAAAATAATTGAATCGGAGGCTAGTTTGTAGGATCCTGTAAACCCTATAATACCAGACTGCTTATTTTGTTGTTCCAATTTATTGCGTATGTTGCTCAATAAATCTCCATGAATAAACTCAATAAACTCCATGAAACCATGAAGTGTCTGTACACCAGGCTAACCTTCTATTTCTCTGATATAAGACCTTAAAGAGTATTGATATAATAAACCGTTCCGAATACTTTTTCAAAGTTTTGTTCCTAAAATTTGAGATGCCGTCGTCATCCGTCACATTTATCGCAGATGTTTATTGTTGATTTTATCTGCCCGCCATCAAGAAGACTGGTTGCATCAACTAATTGAGTGTATACTTCAAAAATGTAATTACAGGTACGTCAGCTTGCAATGGCGATAGCGGCGGTGGATTCATGATCTTTGTGCCAGATATCTCCGGGGACGAATCTATTAACGCTACTGGCACTTGGCACGTTCGAGGTGTGGTGTCGATTGGCGTCTCGCGGACTGACAGGAAAGTCTGCGATCCAACGCATTATGTGCTGTTTACAGATGTAGCCAAATATAGTGGATGGTTACAGAGAAATATGAAGTAGAACTGTTGAAGCCTTAGATAAAATAGGCAATTCGCTCATTGCCATTAATAAAGTCGCTTCTAAGGTATTGCGTTTGTTTTTTATTTCTACTGTTTCGTTATTTTTTGTACCGCAACCAGCCTTTTACCACCCACTGCTGGACACGGACTTCCTCGTGCACATGGTCTTGTGCATGAGGGATGTATGGCCTTGAAGCGGCACGCTACTCAGGCAGCTCAGGACTTGTGACTAAGAGGCTACCTCTTTGTTATCTCTTAGTCTTTGTTAGTCACCTTTTACTATACCCACGGGAAGAGATGGGATGGTATTGATCTAAAAGCACACGGCCAAAAACAAAATGTAATAGGTAAATAAATACTCATTTATTGCATAATTATCATTACAAGACAATTACTTTTTAATTATTAAAATTAAATCGATATATTGAAATTAACTTTTATCAACACATAATTACACGGCTCTATTTTTTATCCGTGCTGTATGTTACATTTTATATATTATGGTGTTTTGTGTGTACAAATATTTACATGTTTTTCTTTCTTTCTTTCTATATACAAGTAGGTTTAATTAAAGTTAAAGTAAGTAACAATTAAAGATTACTTGAATTGATATTAAATTAAGTAACAATTAAAGTTTACTGGAATTGATAAATTCGTCGACGGTATAGAAGGCCCGCTCGACAAACCATCGCCTCAAACTCAGTGTACACACTGCCAGGCTTGAAGCGTCAGTTACGTTTTCAGCTAGGTAGTGACATTTTCTTAGTTCCTTTATTATATTTACAATTTTTCAAAGTTCTTTCTAGCTATAAAATAGCTGTGATAAAGTGCAATCTTCCGAGATGCAGTCAAGGAATGCAACTGTATTAGCGGTAAAGAGAGAAACAACAAAATAATGCAATTTCCATCGCCTGATTGCATTTCGCACCGGACGACTTGTTTTATTTGGATGCTTGGAACAAAATGCAATTGCGTTTTTTAAAATTCAGAATAATTGATCGTTTACTGCAATTACAGGTGATATTTATATTAGTGCTAATGTAGAACTTAAAACTTAAGCCATATGGCATAAAATACAATTAAGTTATATGGTTATTTACATTCAGAATAACTTAAAATTACAAGATAAATTGCAAACATAGTTGATCATTTGAATGTTAGATTATAAAATTAGTAATAAGTGATTATAAAACAAATGACGTATAACTTACATAAAGTAGCAATTAATAGCCGGTATTCTTAACCTTAAACTTCTTAATTCCCAACTTCGGCCGTGTGGTGTCGGCTGGCTGCATTATAGCACCATCTCATCTGTTCCCGTGGGTGACCAAGGCGACTGACTAAGTGATAACAAAACCGCTACCAGAATCCGTGAGGAACTACACCATCTCCAAAGAGTGTCGCTAAATTCCAGCTAAAATATCCAGCGGAGGGTATTGAAAGGGGCTGGTTACGGAAGAGTAATTGTTAGAGATGGGCGATAAGGGTAAATATAATGGAATGAGGAAGATTATCACAAGATTTAGATAAAATCCCACCTACTTTAAGCCAATTCTAATAAAATAGTTTTATAATATAAAGCTCTTACCAACCTGGAGAAATGTGCTAAAAATTTGCATATAGATTGGCGGGGGCTCCCGTGTGAACTTTTATTAAAGTTAGATAAAAAAACTTTCGTATGTAAAAGAGCTTTTGATAAGAAAGTATAGCTGGCAAACTTGCAAGCTTTGTGTGTGGGATTAATGAAAAATAGGTGCTTTAAAGCTGAGAAATATTCAAGAAGAGGGTATGGATGAGAATTTTTTATCGCCTTTTTGCTTCAACTCAATATTTTAGTGCCATAGCCTTTGCTATGGCACTGAATGGCACATTTATTTGGGAGGGGGAGAGTGTATGCTGCATTCCCACAGCCGCTGGGCGCACTCGACTGGCCACGTTACCCCTCTCTCACAGAAGACTACCTTGAAATGTACTTCATTTCCCACTTTATCGTATTTCCCCAATGTACGTATGTGTTTCGGTAGTGAGTGAGATATGTCAGAGCCCATTGCCATCCCATCCTATCGCTCACAATTTTCCCAATCCATTCCTTAATCTGAAAAGCTAAGCAGCGCATCCGGTGGCGTGCCAACGTTTGTCATTCTGCACTGATGTTGGCATGTATCGCGGATGTCTATGGATGACAGTATCCACTTACCATCAGGTGGACTGTATGCTCGTCTGCCGCCTTTTTTCTATAAAAAAAGAATTAATGAAGAATAGATGCCATTCTACATAACTGATCCATGGGACAAAAATAATAGTTTACAGGAAAGAAGATTTTGTGTTTGTATTTTTACTAAATAATTTGATATTATTTGACAAAGAGCTTGCACTAGCAGCTACCAAAATATCGCATACATAAAATATACTCGTTAGTAAAAATTCAAAAATCTTTTTAACACTATTAGATTACGCTAAACGGATGCGAATGGTGCTAAAAAAATATCAAATTTAGCGTTTGGACAAGTTACGCATGATTGTATCCAATTACAACTCTTCCATACTTTCTGTTTCAATCTGCAACTCTTGCAAAAAGGTCCAAATATAGTCCTAATGGCGAGTTTCTCGAAAGCTTGCAGTAGAGAAAATCGGCCAATATATTATCAAGTGTTTACTGTTATCACGGGTATTTTTTTATCATCATGTAAACAGTTGCAGGCGGGAATAGTATGAAGTTCAGTCGTACATGAGAATCATTGTATACAACATAGTGAATAGGATTTTGCAAGGTCGGCGGCGCGCCCGCATACCCCCTGGTGTTGCAGTTGTACATGGGCGGCGGTAACACTTACCATCGCGTGGGACCGCTTGCTCGTCCGCCCTCTTCTTTATAAAAAAAAAAATCTTGCAACGGTTCGAGAAACTATATATGGAGCCATCTCTTCCAACACTATTAGTAATCTTTCCTTCAGAAGGTAATACATAGTCAGGGCCGTCTTAAGTCTATTCTGCGCCGGGGTGCGGGAGTGTATCCTAAGACAGTCAAACATCCTATTGTGTATCCTATGACAGTCAAATATCCTATTGTGTATCCTATGACAGTCAAATATCCTATTGTGTATCATATGACAGTCAAATATCCTATTGTGTAATTGTTTACTATAGCGTTATATTTTTTCATTACCTTTAAAAGGTGAGCGCCCGGGGTGCACCGCACCCCTTGCACCCCCTGGTAAAGACGGCCCTGTACATAGTGATAGGTGGAATAGCATTAAACCCTATTCAACAATATCATTTTTATGTAAAGCCATGACGTAATCACCCCTTTTTATTCTCTGCTGGGCAAGGGCCACCTCATTCTTATTGTCTCGTGTATGGGGGGGGGGGGGGGGGGGTACGCTTTAAACGCTGGCGACTACCATCTCTAAAAGAGTGGAGTTATAGTTCCTCAGGGCTTGTGGTAGCGGCTTTGTTATCCCTTAGCCCACGGGTGGAGATTTGGTGGATCACCACATGTCAGACAGGTTACAGGCTTTATTGCCGTTAAAATCTGATATTGGGATATTTTAATATAGGTATAGAAATATTTTTATATACATTTCATTATCCGGAATAAGACTGATTTCTTTGAAACTTGTCCATTAGTCAAATTCCCACAAATGTCTCAATCCCGAAGTCGTCTATCTTGAGGAAGAATTGAACCTTACAGCGCTGACCGGCTTCATTGTAAGTTAAATGAGATAGACATATTCTAAACAATTTTTCGCCGAAATTCAAAACCTGAAAATATTCCTCTCTATTGACAAAGGGTAGAAGCGTTCAGTCATGGGTGAAAAGAACAAAACTCAGGGATAAAATATTTCGCGTCTCGCTCCTAAGTCGGAAGGGTTTATCTGCGGACACCTTTATTGTCCGTAAATCTTCCAGAGTGCTGTTTTAGAGGTTATGCATCTTCATTTTATATGGGATTCGAACCTGCTACCCGTATGACGTAGCCAATAAAAGCGTATTTCTTCGTTAGCAATTTTTTTTATAGAAAGAAGATGGCAGTCTATCAAAGAGCTCATTTTGTGGTAAGTAGATATTTTCGTTCATTACAACAAATACATTCGTTTGTTGTAATGAGCGCGCAGTTTGCAACGATTTTAATAAAATAATCAATATCCTTTTGCACCGTTCGCTAGTTCGAGTGAGTCTGACTGTCTTTATTGACGTGCGTCGTACCATTGCGTGTTTTTAAGCCCTGCGTCAGCACCACATCTCCAAAAGACCACCGCTGGTGATGATTGTGAAATCTATGCGCAGCCGTGCTGAAGACCCGAGGAAAGCAGGACCCGCACAGCAGATCAGTGAGTGGTATACTTAAAAATGGTTTTATATGGACATCGAGTTTGTAATCCTCATCGACACTCTCAACTCTCTCAACTCTTTTTCACAGTCCACTTATCAAGTCTACCCCACAGTGGCACGTTGCCACAGAAGGCGCTAAAGCGATTTCTTCTACTCAAACTTTGCGTGGTAAGAAGGTGAGAAGTACATAGATACCTCTACTTCTTACAATAAATAAAGATAAACGATGCAATAAAGAAGTAGATTCCTTATATACATACATAGTTACATACCCATAGGTACATACCAATGGTAGGCAGCGCAACGGAGGCGTGCCAATGTTGCCATTCTGGACTGATTTTGGCATCTATCGTGGATGTCTATGGACGACAGTATCCACTCACCATCAGGTGAACTACATGCTAATCAGCCGTCATTTTCGTATATAGAAAAAATACAAAACCCTGAAACCAACTATAGGTATATTTTAAAAAGACGTTATGTGTCAATAAAGTCAGAATCGTGAGTAGAATCCATAGTTTCAAGCTAGTTGGCGAAGCGCTCGAGCCCTCAGCGTTAATGACCTTAAGAAATTTAACCTTTATTTTAGTTCTAGACTAGAGCTATTAAACTCAAGGGCTTAAGGCCATTATTATACGTTAAATATTTGGACTATAACGCTTATTAGGGTTTAACAATAATCTAAGGGCCTTTCTCTGATCTGCCAATTAAATCTAGGTGATACTGACTCTCTTGTAAAGTATAACTGACGTTTTGATACCTTCTGATAAATTATCAGGAGGTAATGAGAAAGGCCTTTAAAGGTTCATAATTTTACTGTATACCTACCTCGAGTAGCCTCTATATTTCAAATCACTGTTTTGTTTCAAAAACAAAAAATTCAAAATTATTTTACCATACAAATAATTCTTAACAAAGTATGAGGACAGACTATTCCAAAAAACAGTATTTGAATTACTCACGTCCAATACTTATCAATTACTTTTCAAAAAAACATCAAATACACATTTTTCATCACAATTTTATTAATAAAGTCTTCAAATAAATTATACTTTGAAAACATGTTAAATGTCGGTGCTCGTATATATCAGCTCGTCAAGGCTTCCCCCGCCGGATGCTAGGGAACAGGAAGCAGGAAGCTGGCTTATCTCTCTTTCGCTTCTCCCATGCAGTGGACATAAGCTATAAGAGATAGCGGGTGTTATTTACCGCAAGAGATTTTCAGAGGTTTCGTAGCCTCAGAAATATTTTATGGCGATTTCGATAATAATAATAATAATATCAAATGAATCATTTATTTCGCAAGAACACGGGTAACAAGTACATACATACCATACAATTATGGTCTGCCTTTACTAGACGTTTAAAAATATTGTTACATTTATATATTAATTATTACCTTTATTATTAGTCACTACATTATCATCATTATATTAAATTATCATCATTATATTAAATTATCATCATTATATTAAATTATCGTCATTATATTAATTATCATCATTATATTAAATTATCATCATTATATTAAATTATCATCATTATATTAAATTATCAGCATTATATTAAATTATCATCATTATATTAAATTATCATCATTATATTAAATTATCATCATTATATTAAATTATCATCATTATATTAAATTATCAACATTATATTAAATTATCATCATTATATTAAATTATCATCATTATATTAAATTATCATAGTCATATTAATTACAATTCGAGAAAGTCGACTTTCTAATTTGGATAAACTTCAATACATCTCTTTCCTCTCTATCCAAAGATTGTCTGGCAGAAATAGCGATAAACAAAGAAAGAAAAAAAATATATATATGACAAACACGATACTCCAAAACAAGGTGCTGTTGGGGTAGCCGCGCTTCTGCAGCGCATCCCAGATGTTTGCTGAGGCACACGTGGATGGATTCCAGTCCATCCTACGTGGTCGAATATCGCGATTTATCATTAGTTAAAATGGCCATTTAATTAAAATTTAATCAAATTAACATTAGTGAAACCTAAAATTATTAATTAAATCTCCAGTCATGCGACAATCGCAAGGGAGATTTCGTCATTTTCAGTAGGTAAGTTTAAAAAAATATTTAGAGTAAACTGTAGAGCTATATGAGCCCCGTCCAACGACATATGGAGTATGAGTATGTAGAATTGGACTTGGGACACTTGGGTTATTCTGACAATTGACAATTGACCATTTGGTCATTTGACAGACAATTGGGTCACTTGGGTTTAAATTTGCTGATATAAAATTTAAGTGCAAAAGTTCAAAATATTGATATGTTCGATAATTAAAATCTTATATGATCTGAATTCAAACCTGTGTAATAATTCTGGAGATTATTGATAGGATAAAATATTTCCTTTGAAGTTTTTAATGATAAATCATATTTTTTTATTAACAATACCAATGTTTTTTTTGTAATTGGCCAAACTCTATCGTCTATAACTTACACCACACACCGTCGTTCTGACTACATGTTCTTATTTCCATGTTGAGTAACGATTTTATAACGTAATTATTAACTTTCAACGAACATAACTCCCGCGTTAATAATGTCTACTGAAATGTGAAGACTTCCTTATAATAATTGGAAGTTACTCATAAATACATTTGTAGAATAATCATTTCAAGGTACCTAAATGAAATGGAATTAATGTTATTACTTTTTATTACTGTTTTTTTTTTAAATATTGTTATAACACCATGTACCACATTATCATTTACTATAACAATAATAAATAATATTGCACTAAGCCGTGTGTAAGGCGAGCTTAATTTCCTTTCTTCCATTTTTACTTTTGTCAAAAACATTGTTTTTTCTTATGTAACTTATGTGGATATTTTACTTAAATAATATATTTATTAGTTTAAGTATACTTAATTTTTATATATTATGTGTGCTGGTTCCTACGTATGTATGAATAATAATATAATTCATTGTTAGTTAATAATTAGTAATTTATATTCATTGTACCATACCATCTCATTTGTGTCTCTCGCTCCTCTCAGTTTTACCTTTCTGACAACTGTCAGTTGTACCTTTCTGACAACTGTCAGTTGTACCTTTCTGACAACTGTCAGTTGTACCTTTCTGACAACTGTCCACTTGTACCTTTCTGACAACTGTCCAGTTGTACCTTTCTGACAACTGTCAGTTCTACCTTTCTGACAACTGTCCACTTGTACCTTTCTGACAACTGTCCAGTTGTACCTTTCTGACAACTGTCAGTTTTACCTTTCTGACAACTGTCCACTTGTACCTTTCTGACAACTGTCCAGTTGTACCTTTCTGACAACTGTCAGTTGTACCTTTCTGACAATTGTCAGTTGTACCTTTCTGACATTTGTCAGTTGTACCTTTCTGACAATTGTCAGTTGTACCTTTCTGACAACTGTCAGTTTTACCTTTCTGACAATTGTCAGTTGTACCTTTCTGACAACTGTCAGTTGTACCTTTCTGACAATTGTCAGTTGTACCTTTATGACAACTGTCAGTTTTACCTTTCTGACAACTGTCAGTTGTACCTATCTGACAACTGTCCAGTTGTACCTTTCTGACAACTGTCCAGTTGTACCTTTCTGACAACTGTCCAGTTGTACCTTTCCGACAACTGTCCAGTTGTACCTTTCTGACAACTGTCAGTTGTACCTTTCTGACAACTGTCAGTTTTACCTTTCTGACAACTGTCCACTTGTACCTTTCTGACAACTGTCCAGTTGTACCTTTCTGACAACTGTCCAGTTGTACCTTTCTGACAACTGTCCAGTTGTACCTTTCTGACAACTGTCAGTTGTACCTTTCTGACAACTGTCAGTTGTACCTTTCTGACAACTGTCAGTTTTACCTTTCTGACAACTGTCCAGTTGTACCTTTCTGACAACTGTCCAGTTGTACCTTTCTGACAACTGTCCAGTTGTACCTTTCTGACAACTGTCAGTTGTACCTTTCTGACAACTGTCAGTTTTACCTTTCTGACAACTGTCCAGTTGTACCTTTCTGACAACTGTCCACTTGTACCTTTCTGACAACTGTCCAGTTGTACCTTTCTGACAACTGTCCAGTTGTACCTTTCTGACAACTGTCCAGTTGTACCTTTCTGACAACTGTCCAGTTGTACCTTTCTGACAACTGTCCACTTGTACCTTTCTGACAACTGTCCAGTTGTACCTTTCTGACAACTGTCCAGTTGTACCTTTCTGACAACTGTCAGTTTTACCTTTCTGACAACTGTCCAGTTGTACCTTTCTGACAACTGTCCAGTTGTACCTTTCTGACAACTGTCAGTTGTACCTTTCTGACAACTGTCCAGTTGTACCTTTCTGACAACTGTCCAGTTGTACCTTTCTGACAACTGTCCACTTGTACCTTTCTGACAACTGTCCACTTGTACCTTTCTGACAACTGTCCAGTTGTACCTTTCTGACAACTGTCCACTTGTACCTTTCTGACAACTGTCCAGTTGTACCTTTCTGACAACTGTCCAGTTGTACCTTTCTGACAACTGTCCAGTTGTACCTTTCTGACAACTGTCCAGTTGTACCTTTCTGACAACTGTCCAGTTGTACCTTTCTGACAACTGTCCAGTTGTACCTTTCTGACAACTGTCCAGTTGTACCTTTCTGACAACTGTCCAGTTGTACCTTTCTGACAACTGTCAGTTTTACCTTTCTGACAACTGACAGTTTTCCTGTCAGTTGTGTCAGTTCCTGTCACTTTTCCTGTCAGTTGGTGCGTGGATATCTAGATTCGCCCCCTTTACTGTCTAACATTAATTTTAATTTTCTATCTACGTTGCCACGTACAGATAAAATACACGCCTTTCACTAGAATAGATCGCATCGAGGACGAACCTGGGCCACTATTCACTTAACAGAATTTTTAGACACTATAATGTTTTGCCTAAATCTAATTATATTGATTTATTTTCTGACAGTATTCCTAAATACAAAAAGATCTCTTTTGTTTTATTTATTGGTTATATAATTAAAATACTTTAAATCTCTATTGAAGGGGAGAGTGCACGCTGGAATCCAACAGCTGCTGGCATGCGTTCGACTGGTCAAATTACCTACCTCTCACAGATGACTACCTTGAAATGTAGTGCATTTCCCACTTTATCTTATTTCCCTAATGTACGTACGTGATTCGGTAGTGAGTGAGATGTGCCAGAGCCCATTCCCATCCTACGCCTCCCCATTTTCCCAACCCTTTCTCCAAATCCATTCCTATATCTCCAAAGGTAGGCAGCTCATTCGGGGGCGTGCCAACGTTTGTCATTTTGGACTAATGTTGGCATGTATCGCGGATGTCTATGGGTGACAGTATCCATTTACCATTAGGTGGACTGTACGCTCGTCTGCCGCTTTCGTCCATAAAA
Organism: Sesia apiformis; assembly: GCA_914767545.1. NCBI lineage: Eukaryota > Metazoa > Arthropoda > Insecta > Lepidoptera > Sesiidae > Sesia > Sesia apiformis. The sequence continues at coordinate 10,592,018 of OU611971.1, forward strand.
AAAGTCAAACTGCTTTTTCTTAATTATTAGAATGTGAAAAATAACTATTTATTTAGCTTTTAGACTTTTGTGTTTAGTATTTGCATGTTGACGTTGCTATAGTTGAGGTGACACTGCCGTAAATCCCTAGAATTGTAACTTTTATATTATCCCTAGAATTGTACCAGCGCTTCATTCCTGGCGACCTACAAGTAAATAAATAAATTAAAATATTGGCTGATAAGAAGATAATTCAAAGATTGCCTTAAGGTATTAAGCTCGCCTTTTACCTTTTGATAATGTAAAATGTTAAATAAACATTATTAAAATTGCTGATATCAAGCATTAGATACTTGAAATCTAGCTACTCTGAACCTCATTTACGAGAGAGCGCGCAACATATCGACCAAAACGGGCAAAATTCAATAATATCCTATCTCCCTCTGACAGATAACTAAGTTATCACTTAAACACAACCTAAATAAACACTACTTAGCCGGTCATAAAGTCAATGTTAGCTTAGGTTGCAATTTTGCCCAATTAATCTTGAAATTGAAAGAGCTTTACCTTTAAGTAATTAAGTTACATGGACCAATTTATTTAAACATAACATTCAGGTTGTAATTATTATTTGTTATCTTTATCAATGTATTTATTTGTATGTATATGTATATTTTGTTTGCAACGTGTCCCCGAAATATAGGTAAACATCTCATGAAACATGTCAAGCAATGTGTGAATGTATATAAGGCGGCTCCTAGGCCTACAATAAAATTGCATAGTATTATTGAATCGCGCCTTGCACCCAAACGAATTTTAATACACTCTCTAAACAATCAAAAACTTTGCTCAATCAGGAAAATTGCACAATACGAATAATTGATTGGAGTGGGCGCCTCTCAGTGTCTATCTATATTTAGATTCGTTTCTTCTCGTTTATTTTTATTTTAGTTTATTTTATTATTTTTTATTTTAGTTTATTTTATTTTTATAGAAAAAAGGTGGCAGACGAGCATACAGTCCACCTGATGGTAAGTGGATACTGTCGCCCATAGACATCCGCGATATATGCCAACATCAGTCCAGAGTGACAAACGTTGGCACGCCCCCGGATGCGCTGCCTAACTTTGCAGATTAAGGAATGGATTGGGAAAATGGGGAGGGAGAGGATGGGATGGGAATGGGCTCTGGCATATCTCACTCACTACGTACATTGGGGAAATACGATAAAGTGGGAAATGCAGTACCTACATTTCAAGGTAGTCTTCTGTGAGAGAGGGGTAACGATGCCAGTCGAGCGCGCCCAGCGGCCGTTGGATTGCAGCGTGCACTCTCCCCCTCAAATAACAAGGTGAACAATATACAGTAAATAAAATTATAATTAACACCAAAACAATTAGACATAAAAAATAAATTAAACTGTTACGATGTGTGCGTGTACCTACCTATTATTACTTATTATAGTTATTAATTACAAAAAAAAGTAAATATATTGTGAGGCTGTATGTGCGTGCGTGTGTGTGTGCGTGAATAGATAGATAGAAATTTTTATTTCACACACACAAGTGATCGCAATAACATGACACTGACTTATTCTAAAAAAAAATTAAACATACTTATGCAAACAAACAAAAAAATGAAATTAAGAAAGGCGATAAAACTGCGCGGTCCCATGTGTGTCGAAAGGGTATTCGTCTCAGCACAAGCTGTGTACCGTACAAACAGCATACAGCGCTGATTTTCAGACAGAACCAAGACACGTATGTGGTATGCGTGTGATAATGGGTTTTGTATGCGTGTCCATTCGTTTTCATTCCGACCTAAGACACCAATGGTGTTCTGAACCATCCATTGAGACTGTGAGACTTAAGTGGTACTTAAAAATCCGTACTTAAATAGAAACTCAGTGGTACTGGACTAGGATTTGAACTCACTACCACACGAATGTGTCGAGTAAAGATACCACTAGCTCGGCTATCACCGCTCAGAAACCTTTCATACTGTTTCGAATTGCCGTACAATTGCTTTGAATTCCTTTAACAATACAGCGTAATTATATTAGCATCCTTGTAACAATCCTTGGGCCCTTCCTAATTATACCTAAAATAAGGCCGAAAATAATTACCAGGCACCTATTGTCCCGTCTGTAATCTGACGTAAGGCTGTGAAGGTTGGCGAGCAGTTTCTTCAAAGCTAGACTATAGGCCCTTATAAACGATTCTGGTAATAAGAACTAGGGTTTGAAGTCGATTTTTAAATTGGTCCACACTTTTTTTAATTAAATCGGAAATTTTTATTTCGATTTCTGTCACCGACCTATGTCATCGCAAGGGGTGATGGATGTCAAATACATTAATGATTTTAGAAATATAATACCCATTGCGGAGAAAACGACATTTGAATTTCAGAAAAAAAAAAACTATATTTCGACTAATGGTCACCAGATGAACACAAAACACAAATCAGATTCTAGATTTAGGTCTAATCTTGGTTAAGTTCAAGGAAGAGCCAAATAGGTTAAACAGTTAAAAAATTATGAAACAGTAATCTCAAGAGTAAAATGTTCAAAAGTCTCGAAAAGAAAAGCCTGTACATACAAGCTATGTAGGATAGAACTATAGTCGGATTTTTTATTCGAGTCAGGGATATGACATTTAGAACTGTCAATAAAGTGTCATATCCGTACAAATTTCACTCTGTTTGACAGTTCTACATGACTCGAATAAAAAAATCAGACTTTAGTAAAGATCTAAAACTTTTGTATTAACACTTTTTCTTTTTCACTTTTTCTTATAATAAATAGCGAATACTGGCGTTGACATAGATATTTTTTAATAAAATAAATCGCCACAAAATCTTTATAAACTTTGTCATTATTCATAAAAGATTTCGTTTGAATAAGGTTATCAACGCAATTTGAAATCTCTCTCTTAATAGACGAATTACACATGTCGTGTCCAAGTGGATACCGGGGTGATGAATTGATTGATTGAACGAACGAGTAGGTTATTTGTTTTCTGCTCTGAAAAAAGTCGGTTTAAAATAAACCGGTTTGCAAGCCATGACAAGAACAATTGCCTTAGAAGCAGCGTTAGTATCACAATAGAACATAATTGATCAGGTACAAAACAACTTATGAAAAGAACACAGTACACAGTAATTTTGTTATGAACAGCAAAGGTCACGATAGATGGATTACTTGATGTAAGTTCAGTTGGAAGAAAATAATAACAGGGGAGTCTCAGTTGACTGGAAGCGTCCCATTTAAAGTTTTTTTTCCTTTTTTTATATGAAAAATTATTTACAGAAAATATATATTAATATAGAAAAATAAAATTTACATTAGTAGACAAATCTAGTATTGTATATGACGTAGTTACTTAAATTCTGGTTGCTATTAAAATTTTGTTTATTTTTTATTCTGATTGCCATTAAATTTGTGTTTATTTTTTTATTCTGATTGACATTAAAATTGTGTTAATTTTTTATTCTGATTGCCGTTAAAATTGTGTTTATTTTTTATTCCGATTGACATTGAAATTTGTTAATTTTGTACTAATTAAATCATGTTACAATTTAAATTTATGAGTTACATTGCATGCCATTTTTATGATAAATATGATATTTTATGATAATGATAATAAATGTTTTCTTTAATTTTTTCATCATTCATTATAAAACTGCTTTGCGAAGGACAACATCATATGTCACATGTCAGTGTAAACCCGAGCTTTTACGCTAACGCTGAAATATGTTGAACAGTTCCGCCTATCCGACACTTGACCGGAACCCTCGTGTAATTAGGCGGATGAATGTTTGACAGGATAATATTAGCAAAAAGGTGTATGAGAAAATAAAAAGTTATGATTAAAAATTAATAATAAACGCTCTCTAACGGCGCACAAAGGAACTTAATATGTAGAAGTTCAAAGTCGGTCGACGAGCTATGGAGAGAGCTAAGCTCCAAGTTTCTTTGGGGGATACGATCCGAACGAAGTGATTCGCCATAGAATTCAGACCACCGACATAGCTCACATAGTCAGCATGCCGATGTCCCAATGGGCAGGTCATATTTACCTGCAGAACCGATAACCGATGGGATAGATGAGTTCTTAAATGGAGGCCACTTACCGGGAATCAAGAAGTTTGCCGGGAGCAGCTGGATGAGAGAGTCGAAGATCATGGAATAGGGGACTTACTTATACCGATATATACCTCATTTCTTGCGATGACGGCTAATAGGCCACGCCCAGATAGCTATGGAATCCAGTATGTGCCCCCTTCTCAACAAATTACAATATCATGTTGACTTCCAATAAAGAAAAAACAAATTTTACAAATATTTTTAATTCTATAATTCCATTTCTTTAACAAAGTCTCGCTGTATACCTATACTTTATACCGCGAACCCGAAAGTTGTGGAATTAACTACCAACTGAGGTATATCCATTGAACTATGATATTGGACTCTTCAAAAGAGCTTCAAGAGATCTTGCAAGGTCACCCGCTACCATTACTGTAAAAGAAATACTTTATGACTATATTTTTCTCTCTTCAAGTTGAGCAATTTAATTCAAATTCAAGACGAAAATCTGTTTGAAGAGTGAAAGTGCGTTAAGTCTGGGCAACAAAAAGAATAGCCCATCTAACAATCTTCAGTGGGCGAAGTTTCCGTGATCATTCAAACTTTGCCAATTTTCTGTACTATGAGCCCTCTCTGGGGTGGAACTCAGACGTGTTGGAAACGAAAGCCTTATTCAGAATCAGTATACTATTTTAGTGATTTCGTCGCGCAGAGTAATTTTAAAATATTTTACGTTGAGATGCATCAAATAAAGAGTCTTAGTTCGATTATTATGTTAATTGTGTTCGATAAAATGATCACTGCAGTGTCGATACAGGTAATTACGAAAATTTTCTGGCCTATTGCAGAACGACAAACTTTGGCACAGCCCCGGATGCGTTGCCTACCTTTGTTGACGTAAGAATGTATTTGGAGAAAGGGTTGGTGAAATGGGAAGGAATAGGATGGGGTGGGATGGGATGCGATCGGGCATATCTCACTCACCACAGAAACACGTACGTACATTAGGGAATTTGATAAAGTGGGTAACGCAGTGTACTGTATTTCAAGTATGTATCAAGTTACCTTGAAATGTATTTCAAGGTAATCTTTTGTGAGATACAGGTAACGAGGTCAGTCGAGTGCGCCCAGCGGCTGTTGGATTGCACCGTGCGGGTCCCCCTCCTCCTATTTCTTTATTGTCACCAGATAATTAAAATTTTAAATCTACCTTTATATTTGTTGCCAATTCAGAATCATTTAATTATTTCTGTTTTTAAGTTTTTATTCTACCATAATCTCCTTTATTATAGGTTTTTCCAAGGCCCCCATACTATACATGACAAAATTTCAGGCACGTCTGAGTCATACTCCACCTGCTTAAGGCTATGCGAGAATGATGGCACATTTTATAACTGCGGAAAATTAGACCCATTTTATACTTCGCAGCTCAGTTAATTCACAGAAAATTGTCTTTTTTATTGTTCATTCTTCGTATTTTAGTCTATTTTTCAAACAAAAATCTAGCTCTTTATCACAAGAATATATTAAAAAAATATGTGTATTAATAAATTGTAGTTATTATTTAAACGCTTAAAATTATTAATTAAACCTAACCGTAACCATAAAAATAGTATAAATAATACACATCACACTGAAAATTTCCGGAACTGGCCACTTACATAAACAATATTTAAAAAGTAATTACAATATTTGAAAATGGAACTCTTTGGCTGTAGAATAAAGTTTGTTCCATCTAACAGTCATTTGCTTCTTAATTGTGATGTCATTTTAATAATTGCGTGTCTGCATTACGATGGATTTAACACGTGAAAATTTTCGCTGTATGATTTTCTACGATTTTAAGTGTAATATAACAGCTCAGCAGAGCCTCGCTCGACTTCAAACTGCTTTTGGCGATGAGGCACCATGCAAGACGACAATTTATAGCTGGTTTTCAGAACTCAAGCGCGGTCGTGTCAATTTCAGCGACGAATTTTGTGAAGGTCGCCCTCTGTCAACAATAAAAACATCGATACTGTGTGCCATATGATCGAAACAGACAGGCATGTGAACTACCATGAGATTCGGGCATCCTTAGGCATAGGCATGAGTCAGATACAATTAATCTTACACAAACATTCGGCTATGCGAAAACTGTACTCGCGGTGGATCCCACACAATTTGACTGAGGTTCAAAAAACGGAACGCGTCACTCGGTGCATTGCCATGCTTACCGGATTCAACGAAGGGGCGTCAAATTTGGTGTGAAATACAGTAACAGGTGACGAAACATGGATTTACAGCTACAACTATGAAATAAAGCAGCAATCGACCATTTGGGTCTTTCAAGATAAGCCATACTCCACCGAAGTGGCGCGTGTGCAAGGTGCCGCGAAGCAGATGATCGCTGCTTTTTTTAGAAAAACTGGACACGTGGCTACTGTTGGTATAGAGAATCATCGTACCGTGAATGCTGATTGGTATACGACCATTTGCTTGCTGGAGGTTATTGATGAACTCCGTATATACAGCCGCATAATCTTGCACTATGACAATGCCAGCTCTCACACGGCCAAACAGAGAAACGACTTTTTGAAGGCGAAAAACGTAGAACTCATGAGCCATCCTCCATACAGTCCCGACTTGGCACCTTGTGACTTCTTCTTGTTTCCAAAAATTAAGAACCAATTACGCGGTTACTGATTTTCATCACCAGATGGGGCTGTCGAAGAGTATGAGAAACTTGTTTCCGAGGTCACCACGGAGGAGTGGAATAAATGTTATGGAAATTGGTTTATTCGTATGAAAAAGTGTATTGACGCTCGCGGAGAATATTTTGAGAAGCAATATATTGATTTTTGGCCATTCATTGTAGTTTTTTCTTATTAATTCCGGAAGCTTTCAGTGTGGCCCTCGTTTTTATTCTTATACCGTAACCGTTCAACCGTAATCAGAGTTCACTATTATAGAGGTGGTGTAGTTTCTCAGGGATTCTGGTAGCGACTTTGTTAGCCCTTAATCACATTTTAAGATCCTTGCTATTCTGATGGGATGGTGCTATTCTAAAGCCAGGCGACAACATTAAATATAAAAAAATATTGTTTATATATTGGTATCCAGCACTCCAAAGACATCAAGCTCACGGGGAAAAGAGACGAGAGGGGGGGAGAAAAACAGACTCGATACACACCACACAAACACAACTACCCTCGCCCACTCTAAATACCGGTTCGCCACAGTCGTCGAGTCAGTTGCGCTCGAGAAGCCGAAGAGATAACATCTCTCCGAAAGTGAACGCAGTCGCGACTGAAGATGTCAACCGCAGTTGTTGACGAAACGTTTGGATGAAAGAGAAAAGATTCCAGAAGACCTCGGCCAAGTAGCCCGGAAGATTCAATTAATATGGACACCGGCCGAGAAAGCCTACACTCCACTGTTTATATATTATTTATTTTTAAATAAAAATTTATATTAAATAATCTTAAATTAATAGTTTTATCCGAGATTATTTATTTAAGTATTCCTTTACGATAAGTTACAATTTCGTTGTGTTTGAAACATACTCTAACATCTTAATTATAAAATAACCCAATAATTGTGTATTTTTTTTCTAAACAATCGTTAGATTCAATATATTTATACTCAGAGTTACATCGTAATACGTCATAAGGGGCCATCCATAAATTACGTCACACAATTTTCATGATTTTTGGAGTCCCCCCCCGTCCTTGTCACAGGTGGTCACATTTGTATGAACCCCCCCCCCCCCAACCCTAGTGTGACGTCACATATTTTGCAATTTTAAATTTAGAAATTATTAATTTAAAACAACCTTATAATAATATTGATAGAGTTGAAAATATTTTAAAGTTTTTCGTTAGAGTTGAAGTTTAGTTTGAATACTTTAGATTTACACATGTGACGTCACGAAGCTTATGAAACGTCCCCAGCCGCTTGTCACACGATGTCACACTTTGTTTACCCCCTCCCGCCCCCTTGACATGTGACGTAATTTATGGATGACCCCTAAGGTGCTGGAAAGCCATGTTTCCTGTTCGCTAACATCTTAAACTAAAACCATTTTACAATACCAACGCACTCCAGCTATGTGAGAAATGGAGATTATGTAGGTCAGGTTAGCCCCAGCCTGTTATATGTACCATCTCTCCAAGTTTCGGTTTTAATCTCACATATTCGTCCGCTCCGGGGTGGTCTAACGTTACTTTAATGTTGTGGTATAAACATATTCTGCTCGTACTTGGGTAGTTTTTGGTCTAGAAATGTTGTAGCTACATGTAGCTGGGTATTTTGTGAGACAATAGTGGATAGACTCCTTTGATTTGACATACAAGAGTTTCTTGGTTACACTATTTATACACAATCAAACAACACTAATATGGTTTATATATACCGTAACCACAATCATATATATATATATATATATATATACACGTGGCCAGTCGGCACGCTCGACTGGCCACGTTATCCCTCTCTCACAGAAGACTACCTTGAAATGTACTGCATTTCCCACTTTATCATATTTCCCTAATGTATGTACGTGTTTCGGTAGTGAGTGACATGTGTCAGAGCCCATTCCCATCCTATCCCTACCCATTTTCCCAACCCTTTCTCTAAATCCATTCCTATATCTCCAAAGGTAGGCAGCGCATCCTGGGTCGTATCAACGTTTGTTATTCTGGACTAATGTTGGCATGTATCGCGGATGTCTATGTGCGACAGTATTCACTTACCATCAGGTGGACTGTATGCTCGTCTGCCACCTTAGTCCATAAAAAAAATTAACCTTTAACTACACTCATTTCATTTTCTTACGCGTCATTTTCTAGCTGTATTTTTATAAATTGACAAGGTACATCATCGCGCTTCTGGCTAATATCAGTGCGCAGCAGAGACTCTAGACAAGTATATGTAGGTTGCGTATATGTAAGTACCTATTTTACGTACGTACGTGAGGATACGTGGAGACTCCGCGCGTCATATTGCTTAGTATTTGCATTTAGTTATATTTGTTTGTGCTTCATTTTCAGAATATTAGTAACATATAACGGAAACAGATAAAGCACATTGCAATGTGTCATAGAAAGCCATATGTTTGCCAAACACTGGAAAATAATTCAAACTTGCCCAAAGACATAGGTACGAGCAATAATGTGCAAATTGGTTGACAAAGAGCACCCTTTGGCCAGTGCGTTTGCGAAGATTTCCCCACATCCAATGACAAGAAGAGTACTATTGTTTGTAAAACTTGCAAGAAAACTATTTGCGAGCCACACTCAATGTCAGTTACTTATTGTTTGCCATGTGAGCCCAAAGAATAATTTTCTAGTTTAGTGAGAGACAGTAACACAGGCAGCATTGTCATTTTTCTCTTTATTTTGATTATTGTTTATGTTGATTCCAATTACAAATTTTTGGTTCCTATTCTATTAGAAAATAATAATCAAGTTAGTTAAAAGTTGGTTGTTTTATTAAATTTTAAGCCATTAGGTAAGTGTCTTAAAAATATCACTGTGAACAAGTTTTTTTTTGTAAAAGACTAGTATTACCTAAAGACTGATTGTTTTAGTGATAATAAATACTTTTCATATATATTATAATGTCTTTTTTTGCATTGTGCATTAATATTTAAGGAATTTTCATAAATTGTTGAAAATATTGTATTATAAAACATTTATGGGGATACTTCTGGACCCCACGCCTGATCAAAAAGAACTCGAGTACTTAAAGGTTAAAACCGGAATATCTAAACGAGCATCTTAAGGCAGTACTCCGTGAGAGTGGTACATTGAACAGAAAAGATTGTACATAAATATCGTATTTAAACCAATATTGTATCTCAATAAACCGAGAACAGTGGCTCTTTTAACTTGGGCCGGGGGTTTCAGATCGCACACAGGGCTGTGTGCGATCTGTACACACATATGTAACCACTGTTTGGTATTCTTAAAAAAAAATATGTTTTATTAATATCTGATTCTGTAGTAGTGTTACATCTGAAGATCTCAACAATCCAACAGCATACTGGCTCTTTTAATTTGGGTTAGAGGAATAAGATCACAGAAAGCCTGGACACAATTTACTTATTTTTTTTTATAGAAGTGGGCGGACAAGCTAGCGGTCTCATGTGATAGTAAGTGTTACCGCCGCCCATGGACACCTGCAACACCAGGGGGGGGCATGCGAGCCGACCCTGCAAAATCCTATTCACAGCTTTCTCGAAGAACCCCATATCGTAGCCTAATGGAAAGACCTCTTGAGGCAGTTCGTTCCACAGCCTACGGGATCGCGGTATAAAAAGATTTTTGGACAGAACATTACGAGGCGCGACACCTCCGTATCGAGGAAATGCGGATGGACCGCACTTCTGTGACGGGAGGTGCGGTTGTAGAAACCCGAGGTGGGAATTATATTGAACAATTCTTCAGAGCATTCCTCATCGTACAGGCGGTAGAACGCACAAAGAGACGCAAACGCAATTGGAAACATACAATCACATTAAAGATAGAAGAGAAAGTTGTTCAGAGGACACTTCTAATAGTACTTCTAACACACTTTATAACATTGAACGCCTACACGGCGAGTTGTAATGATGTACCTATGTTGTCTCAACGTCTTTTCAAAACTATAAAGGCACGCGCATATTACGGCGGGCCGCACCGCAGCAGAAAACATTGCAAAAATTCTCACGATCGCTTGCCAGCCGAATTTGTGCGCTGCGAAGCGGCTCGCTTCAGTGTGCGTTGAACCGGCGCAGTTAGCGGAAGTTATTCTTTGTGCGACGACATGAGGAATTGAATGCCCGCCCTCCCAATGCGACGCGGCTGTAATGTGAATCATTACAATTTGACTTTCTTTTATATTCTTCAAGTAATTGTATGCTATGCGTTGGTAGTCAGATCTTACCATTTTAGTTTGAATACCATTATTACGATAGTAAGCATTACATCTAAAAGTGTTGCATTTAACTATTCCTACAGCAAACATTGAAGGATATAAATATCTCAATAATCCAAGAGAATTCCAGCTCTTTCAACTTGGAGCAACGGAATCAGATCAGAGAGAGCCCGGGGGCCGGTCGCCACATACAATCACTGCTGTTTGACGTTAACGAGGGAACTTCACCCATTACATAAGATTACGCTGCCAGTTAAAATACTTACTTCGCTCCGAAGATGCGAGTCGGAAAAAGGGATGGAGATATTATGTTGTAACTAGCGTTTCTTTGCGACTTTGTATACAATTTAAGTAACGAAAATTTAGTTTTGTATAAGTGTATAAGATTTATTTATATAATCAACAGTCTATGCAACTTATTTAACAAATATATTGTTAGTGATAAAGGCCATATACAAATTACACTGACATTTAATAACAGTAGGTATGTCAGTTTGTAACAGGTCAGTATGTTTAATGACCTATGCAGATTTTTGTTTGCATTTGTGTGTCCGGGTGCGTGTGCTCATGCGTGTCTATATATTTATTTTAAGGTGAGATTTAAAAGATAAAAGATTGACTTAAACTTAACTTTAAAGATTGTATAATGAAAGACCGACCGACACACAGATATGCGAAGGTTGTTTGATCGACATAATGGTTGATCGACACCGACGATTATTCAAAATCACGTTGGGCCAAGAATGTTAGTTCGATAAAAAATGACGAACGATGTGGTGGATAGGAAGAACTGGACGGAAATGATATTTGCCGTGTGGTTTCATCTCATCTTTTTCCGTGGGTGTAGTAAAAGGTGACCGACGATAACAAAGCCGCTACCAAAAACCCTGGGGAACTGCACCACCTCTGAAAAAGTGGACTTGCCAACCATCTTGGCCAACGTGCCGTTTTAAGGCCATCTTGCACAAAACAATGTGCATGTGGAAGCCCGTGTCCAGCAGTGGGTGGTGACGAACGATCGAGCGACCGCGGCGGGTCCACTGCTTTGTGGATTTAAAAAATAAAATTTGAACAAAAGAATTGAGGAAGACAGGAAATAGAATGTATAATAGGATGAAGCGAAACTGAACGGGATTTGATTGGACATTCCAATCCGACCTCCAATTTGATTAAATTTTCGAGATAAAAGCCTTAGCAAATACGAATATTTTGTCCAAAATTATGTACCGCACATTTATAAGGTACGCGTGTTTTTCACACACTCGCTTACAAATCACTCTAATTTGAATTTTAAATTTGTTACGTAAAGTGGGTCGGAATTTTTCCTTTATTTTTCTTCTCTTTCGGGAAAATTAAATGGCTCTTCTCCGAGTCAGACGTAAAGCGGTTTGTTATTGTTTATTAAGCTGCGTAAAGTAACTACCGCCATGTTGAAGATAAATATTCTCGATGTATTATCCGTTGAAAATACAAACTTATTAGGTGTGTTTTTAAGGAAAAATTAGTGGACGTGCAAACGATTCAATGGTAAGAGATTACAGTGATTCATGTGCAGATAGATCGACAAAATTATAGCGATACAATCGCTGAAAGAAAGCAAGCTCTCTCTCTCTGAAAACCTTTGGGTTAATTATAAAAATGTATTGTTTGTATACATTTACGAATATTTGTCAGCTAAAAAGATCTATACAAGGTTAAATAAAAGATCTATACAAGGTTAAATAAAAAAATTATATAGTTTTTAAATAAAAGATCTATACAGGGTTAAATAAAGGTTCTATACAGGGTTATATAAAGGATCTATACAGGGTTAAATAAGCGTTCTATACAGGGTTAAATAAGGGATCTATATAGGGTTCAATAAAGATACCTGCAGCCTTTACACTGAGTTTCTATCATTAAAACTATAATTTTTGTTCAATAACTTTTTTTCCCTTAATATTTTCCCATAAACAAAACAAAATTTTATTTATTCATACACTTCACTGTGCAATATCGTACAAAAGTCGAGTTCAATACCTTGAGGCATTTTCTACGAACCTTTGAGTTGATGAGAAAGGTTTTGGAGGTGTGTTTTATTTAATTCTTTTCTCCTATTTTTGGTCTTTGTCTAATATATTGAGAAACTGCAAGTATGCAAGTATATTGTATAATATACTTGTAGTTTCTCTTTCTCAGCAGTTAGACAATGTTGGGCACTTTTTTGCTGTTCAAAGTATATAACGTTGTTAGATACTATAAAAATGTTTTTCTGTAAAAAAATGTTGAATTTAAAAAAAAAATGAATAGCATATATATATGATATAATATACATAATTATGTACTCTGAAATAAACTGAAAATTTAACTGAAATCCGAACTGTGAACCTGTTAGAGCTTACTAAAACTTTAATACCTCTGCCGAGCAATAAAACGGCCAAATCGCAAAAACGTGATTTTTTCCCGATTTCTCGAAAAAATCGCCATAAAATATAAGCCGTAAAAGGAAGGGATGTTGAAACCCATATGTAGGAAGTTGCTTACATAATATTATTAGTTTGGGAACTCGTAAATCCTAAGCCACTAAACAGTTTACTTCGTCCTTTAAAAGGATCAGGAAATCCGGCGTTTTCTCTATTTGTTGAATAATGACCGTGAATTTGTTCCTTTCAGAGATTTACAAAATACACTAGTCGCCCATACAGTCCATACATGCAATGTCCAAAAATGTTATTCTAAAGTTGTAAGTCGAGCGACAAACCGAAATTCAGAAATGATATCTATAGATATGGATAAATATGTATGATTAGAATACAAACTAGTAATATACACATTATCATTATTTATATCCGTGATACGAGTACATACCAACATCAGTCCACATTAAAAATCGTTGGCACGAGCCCGGATGCGCTTCCTGCCTTTGGAGATATAGGAATGAATTTGTAGAAAGTAATAAGATAAAGTGGGAAATAGAGGGAAATTTTAAGGTAGTCTTCTGTGAGAGAGGGTTAACGTGGCCAGTCGAGAGCGCCCATCAGTTGTGGGAATGCAGCGGCCCCTACAATACCTAGCGAAATAATAATACCTATATATAAATTAAACACACATTATTGTTTCCGTGAGTTTTTATTCTATTTACGTGAAGGTCTTACCATTTCAGCTAACATTGCAATGTCTGTTATGGGAGCTATAGGATTACACCCTCAATCAGGTTATCAGCTTGCAATGCAACCAGCTCTTTCTATATCCACTGTTGGACATGGGCCTACTCAAGCACACTGTATCGTGCATGAGGGATAAATGGCATCAAAACGTCACTCTGGTCAAAAGGAGTTAGCGATTCCATTCTATTAGAAGTCGTGTAGTTCTTCAGGGCTTGTGGTAGTCGCTTTGTAATCCCTTAGTCGCCCTTTACGACATCCACAGAAAGAGATCGGTTCGGTTTACTCTATAGCCGGCCGAAACCACATGGCACACCACACGGCTTATCAGCTGATTTCATGAAAATGTTCACAGTGTAGGAACCTTGCCTACACTGCAATTAATTTAATTACGCAAGCAAACCCGCCGGCCGATACTAAATTTGCTTAAGGAATGTACGCGCGGCCGCTTGTAGAAGGCGCTTGCGCAGAGCGGAGCGAGCGGGCGCCGCACAGTCACTACCGATATCCGACGGCGAATGCACGCGCATTTTTTAGTTTCTGGTAATTATAAATTTCTATTCAATCTTGCGGTAGTCAATCTCTAATAATTCGTTATCCTATCAGTGACATCCTATGTGTGAAATTCATGCTCTTTCTTCAAAAATCTAAATCGCTAATGTAAATCTTGACATACCTACGAGAATAAAGTGTGTCAAATAAAGTGTGGACTTTTACTAATCTAGAACCCTAGTGAGACACTTTAATAAGTGAGACATTAAGCTATAGTCGAGTATACAACTTTTCTGTATAGCACTCTTTCTATTTCACAATAATAAAACAGAAGATTTTGGGAAATTACTCCTCTAAGTGTCCCGGGCGTTTCACAATATTGTCTCAGTCAACCGTTTGTCCCGCTATAAAAATTCAATTCCATCATCTCGGGAAATCAAAACAGAGGGAGACAAGTAGTTTGACTGAAAAAGTGACGCACCGCATAGAAAAGACAGTTGTTACACTTCGCATACTAGCTTGAAATACAACTTGAGACATACGGTCTAGGATGTCTGCTCCGAAATCAAAAGAATTAAAGTTTCGACCGATATTTCGGGCGGTTTCTACCATGAAAACGTTCACTCCGATATGTCGGCACGAGCGATTCATTTGTGGACTTCGCTAAATAAATATTGCCCCGGTAGCGCGAGACAACGATCGAATTAGAGATTTTGAAGACAGATAATTTGGTATTAAAATTAAAAATTTGCCAAACCTTTTAAATAGGTACTCGAAGATAGCTGATATCAAAATATAGAGCTCAGTCCAAAGACAAGTCAGATTAGAATATAACACTTCGTTAGTTCGAAATTCGGTCGGGCCCGAATTTTCGGTGTTGTTAAATCAGAGTTACGGCGTTATTATTATTAAAAACACCTTATATACCTTCTTAATACAATATACGAGTATATTACTATGTTACAACTTCATTCATATAATTACGTGCGATTTGTTTGTCCAGAAATATATTCACTGTGGATAAACTTCCGTGGTTTTTGAGTGTAAAATTGCACACAGTGTAAAATGCTGTGAATTAAGTTGCGCTACTGTCTCTTGTTTGTATTAGGAAGTTACAATCCACAAACATTGAGGCACAAACGAGAAGTTACAATGCGGGTGAAAGGGTTCGCCCTGTTTGTTTATACTCGAGGACGATTCCTGAGAAATAACTTTCGCTTTATATTACAACTAGCCACTGACAGCGACTTCTCCGACATTTACTTAGGTTTAGAGTACGTAACAAAGAGCTGGCGTAAAAACGAAATTATTCAAATAGATAGGCTTTAGAGAAAACTTTTTATTACACACCAAAATAAAATGAGACTTGTAACAAACATATTAACACATGAAATGTATAAAAGGCGATCTGAAAATTAGGAAAAGGAATTAGGAAAGGGGTTGAAAACATGGAGAGGGGTAGGATAGGATGGGATTGGAATAGGCTCTGGCATATCACAACCCACAGAAACACGTACTTACATTAGGGGATCGGGATAAAGTAGAAAATGCAGTACAGTTGACGGTAGTATTCTGTGAGAGAAGAGTAACGTGGCCAGTAGAGTGCGCCTAACTGCTATTGGATTGCACCGTGCACTCTAGTCCTTAAAAACCAACCCCTTGAAGTACGCAAAGTACGTAAGTTAGTGTTCTGAAAATGTTCCCTAACAAAGAAACCTATGTATTTCTTTTATTTAAGTACATTAATATAAATGCAAGATAAACAAACAATAAAATCCAAACGAATTATTTTCTCCTTTCCAATAAAAATAGCAAATCTCTGTGCAATAATAAGCGAGACGAGACGCCAGGCATTCGAGCCACAGTATATGACTAAACAGTAACATAACTCAATGCTTCTTTATAATTTACCTAAGCACGACAAGACTTGTAATATTTATTATTACTTTTATTTATATTATATTTATATTTATTACTTTTGCCGGTGCCTGTGACGTACCTACATACGTATGTACTAAAATTGTACGTACATTGGGGAATAGCATAAAGTGGGATTGCAGGACATTTCAAAGTATTCTTCTGTGAGAGGCGTAACGTGGCTAGTCGTGTGCGCCCAGCGTCTGATGGATTGCACTCCTGCTTGTATTTTCACATGTCTGAGCCCATTCCCATCCCATCCTATTCCTTCCCATTTTCGACAATATCCACTTACCATCAGGTAGACTGTATGCTCGTATGCCGCATTTTTCTATAAAAAAAAAAAATACACGAGGTCAGCCAAGACTGGACGGTAAAGAGATTTGTATGAAACTGTCGATCTCCTCCCACTTTACTAGACCCCTCATATTAAGGTTCAATAATATGAGGCGCCCAGTAAAATGGTAGGTCATCGACAATTCATGCTCGTGGCGTGCGCTTTAGATAGGCAGATAGAAATTTTATTTCTTTAACAAAAGAGATCTCAGACACAATCAGTTCTAAATCTAACATGCTTTAATCCACGTATGGTTTTGTAGGCTTGTGCAGTGAAATAAACGAGACATGAGCTTTGCATCTGTGTGACCCTAGTGCTGAATTATCAAGTCCGATTGTCTAAATAGTTGGCACTGTACACCATCGGTGTGCACTGTATAAATCCCAGCAAATAACAAACAAATAATAGAAAGTTCAAAGGTCATTGCTTGACAGGTTAAGTTGTAAACTCATCTACAAGCAGAGTGTGATTTTCAAACATTTTCTGAGATATTCTACTGTTCTTTCTAAGTATTAGGGACGAGCTCTCTACTTGTGGTATGAAACCGCAGAAGTGCTCGTTAGAATACAGTGCTTATTTTGTTGCTTTTCTAAGAAATAACTAGACGTTGATCTTTCAACTGGTATTTTATGGCTTGCGACTTTTTGACATCTCGAGTATGGATAGATTTAATAAAACAACTATAGTATTTTTTCCCTTGCATATGGTTATTGGAAAAATATCATAAATGCTAAACGATCTTTTTAATACTGAAAATTAGAAAATTGAATATAAAAATTTTAATATTGGAATTACTTTAATATTAAAAAAAAACATCAAGTGGCGGACACTGAATGAATCAGAATTATGTAATGAATTTATTTATTCATCGCGTACTGTATATCAACCTAATTTATGAAACTGTAATTTTTTTGGACGCGGCCAGAAGATGGCGTTGGTTGTCACAAAAAAAACGTTCTATAAAAAGACTCTCTTTTACGAATGTTTATAAGCAAATATGAAAAAAATACATAAAGATTGGAAGAATTGCTGACATATTTTACGGATGATTACATTAAAATGTGTTCTAGTCACATATATGAGTATACAGGGATAAACAATAGAAGCTGTCCGTCGTTGCGTGCTAGAAATTGACACTAAGCTTCTACTTCTGGCGATACTCATTCAATCTGTTCCGACCTGCGTCGCTACCACGTTGTTACAAAACACAACATTGTTTAACTGCAGTAATCAATTGTAAAAATTAGTCAAAAGTGGTGTTTCGTTTCATCGGTGAGTCGTTTCCCATCATTCAAATTGACTCGTGACGCGACATGCTTGCTTTACGATACAAATTTATGAAATTGCATTGTCTACATATCTTTGTGTTTTCTAGTCTACGCCCAATCGTCTCAAAAAAAACGAAAATAACAAGAAATAAATAGTATATAAATCTTAATAATGGATCGGAAATAATAGTATTGTGATATTATTCAATGACGTCACAATATAACCGTCTAAACCTCAGTTTGCCAAATGGGCCGTGACACACAAGTTTCCGCGGAACCTATTAAACTTCAGTCGAAGTCTACGGTAGAATTAACGCGTTGACAAGAACAAATTATGGCCGAAACTGTACTTTAATAATTAGCCTTAATTACAAAACAATACGTAGGTATATATCAACATGTTTGGGGAACGAGTGAGAAGTTAGAAATAAAGAAAGAAAGAAGAATTATTTTCATCACGACGAAATACGCACGATCCAAGAAGGACAAGGAAATAAACTATGTACATAGATTATTCAGAATACAGTTCCAAAATATACCAACACACATATTTAGAATAGAAAAAGATAGCGCACTCTGTTGTCCGTTTGTCATGTGACTGTCCTGAATGGGCGTCCAGCTCAGCTTTAGCTGTGTGTCTAAATGTGTCTAGCTGTGGTGATGACACGCAGTGTTGGTTTTCAGCTGGAATCCGTGGTGAAATCAAGACTTATCATATCGGCGCTTTGAGGCAACAAAGCAACTACCACGGCCTTTGAGAAATAACCTCCAAAAGCGTGTACTCGCCAACACTCTTGGCATTCGTGGCATTTTAAGGCCGTACATTGTCTTGTACATGCCCATATCCAACAGTGGACGATAAAAGGGCTGATTACTATTAATTGAATCCGTTTTCTAAATTATTGACCACGCCAAAGCCTTTCTGAAAGATGACTTTGAAGGTTTTATGTATTCAGTGTTGTTTTTGAGCTTCAATTTTTATTACTGCCACTGTTGGGAATAATGAAACCCTCGAAACGCACAAAAAGCCGAAATAACTCAAATAAACGAAAAAATACGGTAGCGACAAATTTGAAAAGCTAAACTACCCTATAAATATTTAAGGTCGTTTCTGTACACAACGAACGATGTAATTGCGTTGGCATGTTTTAATATTCATGTAAAAGAAATTACATGTTTCACATACGTATATCTAGTTCTTAATCAAAAACACGCCGCACATAAAATATTTCTTATTTTTTAATGAAAATTCCGCAAGGAGATTTTGGGCTATATCAAGCATCGGCTTGTAAGTAAAAGGTAGTAAGTGAAGAACGAAATCTCATTATTATTTCATGAATCAAAATTAATCTTAGGTCCCTTTTGTTGTTAATTTATGGGGAATCCAGGCAAATCTTTCTATGGTATTATAATAAAGGGAGAATAAATCAATTAATGGGTACATACAGGGTGTATCCAAGCTATTCCCTAAGCTTATAAAACAATGGATTCCGTTACGATTCTGAATATAATTGACATGAAAATTTAGGCAAAACCTTTTTGCAAAAAAAAAATTGTTTTTGAGTATTTACCAAATGTTTTAAATAAAGATTGGGAAAAAATAAGACGTCTTCCCAACCCACTAACAAATACTTATATAAAATTACTGACAATGTATTTATTATGATCTGTCATACATAATAGTTATAAGCAATTATAATTGCTAAAACAATGAGGTTTTTACTAAAAAATATGAAACATAAATATATTAATAAAATATAAGAATGGAAAAAGGTTTATCATAATACGCCTACGGTTTTGACATTATTGCCTAATAAAATTTGATATTTTATAACTTTTCGCATTTTTCACACATATATTTATCTATTTAAACGGGTCTGGCGTATGTTTAACTTATTTATGTTACTCGTCTTTATTTAAAACTTGTTGGCATCTTCAAGATGAAGCAGACGAGGAGGGATTCACTGGAAAATAAAATTTTAAACTTCGTGCTACGTAATAAGAATGTACGGTTATCAAAACACATATGAATTAAAGAATTCGTGAGCTACTGAACATAAAACACTCTTTGACTTTTTGACTATTGACACACACTGTGAACACACTATTGAAACACACTATTTGACTCGCGGCTGCCCTACAGTGCTTGTATAACATATCTAGTATGTATTCTCAAATCGATGGGTCTCACCAATCATAGTAATGGCCTGACTCTACACATGTTTATATGTTTATTAGGCAAACGGGTCTTAACGTTAATGTTTACATTTTTTACCTAACTCTGGTCTGAACAAGTTTTTTTTTTTTTAACATGTATAATAAAGGTATTTGTTTACCTTTTATGCTTACTAGACGGCTGGTGTAATACGCGTGCCGAAACGACGAGCAGAAGTAAAAGGTAAACAAAAACCTTTAATTATACCCGATTTTCAATATAAACATTTCTAGTCTAATTTTTCTTTTATTATTTATCTATTTTAATATATAATCTATTTTAATATATAATTCCATTCATTTACAGCTGTGATTTATACTCTTCTTCATATCTAACATCGTTTAATCTTCTTTTCCTAATTCTCTTACTGCTTCACCTAATAATAACTACTTTATATATGTATTGTAAATAAATTTATGTATACTGTCGGTTTAAAGTATACATAAATATATTTATTTCCTCTCTACCCAAGGGTTGTCTGGTAAAGATCGCTTTTAGCGATATGATCGCCTTTTTATGCATTTTGAATGAATGAATGATTAATTTATTGACTTAATAACAACACACTACACTCATACAAACATTAGAATCAATAAGAATGTGAATTACAAGTAGTTGTTATTATGCCAAATGGCCGTAACTCAGCTTAAACTATAAAAGTCGCAATGCTGGTTTTCAGTTACGGCCGCATCGATGACTCACGGCCAGCCCGCGTTGGGTCGCAGTATGAACCCCATCTCCCTCAGCACACACTTTTAATTTTAATTTCACTTTCAATTATATAAAAGCTAAAATCAAAATCAGAATTTTGTCTCTACAATACCTATTGTTTTGGTGCGTAATAAAAGTTTTATCTATAAAGATCTATAAGATAAATAGTTAGATAGATAGATACCTAACAATTTATCTATTTAAAGTAATTTAACCTGTAAATTACTTACCGTCAGAAATATTATGTACCTCACTACCATGCATTCAATAAATCAAAATGACAGTGTCAGTTTTTATTCGCCATTTATTTCTTGTTTAACAGAAAGTGATAAAAACAAAATGGCAGACACCCTTCGCAGAAACAAAGGGAGGGAAACAAATATAATAGTAAATAAGAAGCATGTGTCATGGGGTGGGATAAGTTTGTATCAGCGATACGTAAAGATACACAGATGAGACCGTTATTGTGTTGCTATTATGGACAAGAACATTAGACCCCATTTTGGAGAGATTTTTGTAGAATAATTTAAGAATAAAACATCGACTAAGGATGACTAGCTGAAGCCAAAATAAACAGAAGTTGTAGTTTCGTAACTCCTGTTCAATAATATACACTATGTGTATTGTATAAGATATAATAAAATTAATATATCTTAAGATATATTATAATACGCCATTGATGTATAATCAATGTTTAATCATTTTATTTATAATTCAAAATAATTATTACTGTCCGCAATGATAGTAAAATATAAGGTCATACTAGCCTATTCAGTCAATAGTATTAATTACCGCGAGGGCGGCACGAAGAAAGCCTGAGGCAGCATTGCCAACCCAAGAGAGCCAACCCAGCAATTTGACCGTGTTGGCGCACAGAGGAGAGGCCACTGAAGGGGACTCAGTCTCGAATAGTTACCTCCACCCTCGTTAGGGGATGTGAGAAGACCTACGGGGTAGTATTAATTACTATCACTACAAGCGTTTGGCCGCTGGACGATCATACGGCGTCAGAGAAGTCAATCACTAGTGTTACCACGCGGTTACAAGTTTATTGGAAATCTTTATTTTGTGGGTTTAGAAAAAAATAAGCATTTTTATCGTTAATTTATACTGCTGTCCTGATTTAAACCTTAGAATAATGCAACTAAATTTTATTAGGAGTTAATTTATTATATTAGCTTATAGTATCTTAATATTTAAAAAAAAAATAACTGAACTGATTTATGAACTTAGCTGTGATTCAAACAACAAACAATTTTTGTGTCATATTTCACTCCGATCTGTTTAAAATTGTATCTTTCCACAATTTTTTTCCAATATCTGAAAATTTTACGAATGTTTTTTTTTTGTAAAAAATGCTTTCCAACGACGAGTTGAATACAAAGTTATGTAGTGTAAACTTTACGGAATTCTATAGTCGACAAATATAATTTGAATCCATTAAGATATTTGAGATAAAAAGAGCTCGGGTTTGTAATTTCGTTAAGTTTAGTAGTCTAAAAATTACATCCTGAAAAACTTTTCTACGGCAATATACACATATAAACGATAACACTGGTCAACAATGGTTTTGTTGCGCCTGATATTTCAGTGGTTTTAGAAAGATTTGACGTCAGCGACCCTAGGAATAGGCGTAGTTTTTCAAGATTGGCTCTAGGTTATTTATTTAATTGACATTTTTACATATGACTCAAAAAAACAATAATTAGATGGAAAATTCCATTTTTGCTTTTTAATACGGAAAGCTTATTAAAGAAACACCATCAATGGCTTTATTTATAAGTAATTTATTAAGATAAAAGTGAAAAAAATAAAAAATCATTTCAGAAACTTCTCTAATAAGATTTTATTTTGTAACATTCTTGAGAACTATGTCTTTGTGGAGTCCAGCAGTAATCTGTCATCATGTGACTATCCTATCGAGCCTGATATCGTTCCTCCATCACTTTTAAGTCCTGATGGAAGCGTTCTCCCTGTTCCCCGCTATAATCTCCTAAATTTTCGGGGAATTCGTTAAGATTTTCAAAACTTTTTAGCATGTTTTGAACAATTTCTCTGTAGTTTATCGCTTTATGATTACCAAGAAAATTTTCTACTACCGATACTAAGCCCCCCCAGGCTTCAGCTTCCACAGTAGTCATAACTTTTATGAGATATTCATCTTTTATCAATGTTCTAATTTGAGGACCGTCAAAAACTCCAGCTTTTAATTTTTCCATACTCAGTTTCAGAAATTTTGGACAAATATAGGTAAAGCATTCTCCGTTCTTGTCCAAGGCTCTTCAAGAATTGTTTCATCATACCTAGCTTGATGTGGAGTGGTGGAAGTATGATTTTTTCTCTACTTAACAATGACTCATTTACTACATTAGCTTGACCGACGGTTAATGATTTTTTCAACGGCCAGCATTTTTCTTTCCAGTGTTTTTCCTTTGCTTGACTATCCCAGAGGCAAATAAAACATGGATATTTTGTGTATCCACTTTGCTGACCAAATAAAAAGTTGACCATCTTCAAATCAACACAGACCGACCATTGATGTTCGTAAACTAATTTTATACTACATGGAATAAAATGTGTAAGGTGAACCAAGATCAAGTGGACAGTCATAAAAGTTTTAGATGCGCGAAGTAAATGTGCATTAAAAGCGTTTGAACATGTGAGCCGAATTGGAGAATTAAATATTATTATATACTATAATAACATAATATAAAAACTAGAGCCAATCTAATAATCATGACTTTATTCGTAAATTGTACGTTCCGAATCACCAAAATTCCCGCAGGAAATCAGGGCAACAAAAAAAATATTTTTTTTTGTTGAGCTGTGCAATCAATTCATAAAACTCTACAAGTTTTGTATACATATTTTTTTTCCAAAATGTACAAGATATAATCTCTTTTCGGGCTGAAATTTGTTGTTGACCTCCTTTCGTTGTATGTTAATTTTATAATAAAATTTTAACTCAGAGTATTGAATATGATGACCTGAACGAGAATGCAGGTCGTTCAGCTGTCATAACTTCGTGCCCTCGTGTTTTAAGTTTTCCTCAAGAAACGCAACTTTTTCCTTTGTTTCCTTTTTAGTTCAAGGTTTAGGGATGTCGATAACTCACCAATTTTTATAACAAATATTTTTTTACTTTTATCAAAATTAGTGGATGGACAACATTAATGCCTTAATTAAGGCATTCAAATTGTGGTACTTGAGGCAGGACCATTGTCCGGCCTCAAGTACCACGATTTGAAGATTGCGGCGAAGGACAGACGAAAATTTCACCAGTTGAACGCCAAACTTGATTTTGAAGATGGCACCACATGATGAAGATTATTTTAAGAGAAAGGAGTATATGTAATCACAACACATAACAAAACGGGTCAAACATTATGTAATAAAACATAGTTTGTAGTGTGAAAACCTACCTCTATCATTTATTGACCTTGTGCAAAAAGCTTTGATATCCGATCTCCATAAACTATGTATGAACGAGACTACTATAAGCGTCAATGTCATTAATCTCATATATATTCAAATAAGTTACTGATAACCTTGGTATAAGTAAGTACCGCCACCATTGAGTTTTATGAACGTCATCACATCGACATTTACATTTTTAGAAAGATGGACAGTTTGTTTAACCTATCAAGGTGTGCGAATTATGACTTTCAATTATTATTATTGTTTGATTAATTTATTTAGTTATATGAACTTTGATCTTCAATTGTTCTTTTTGTAATAATAACCCGTGCTTGACTGGTCAAAGTTATAACTTTGATTTACAACTTTTAGCTTCATTTTTTTTTTACAGACAAGTCGGCGGACGAGCAAGCGGTCCCACGTGATGGTAAGTGTTACCGCCGCCCATGGACACTTGCAGCACCAGGGGGTATGCGGGCGCGCCGCCGACCTTGCAAAATCATATGGTATTCACAGCTTTCTTGAAGAACCCCATATCGTAGCTTAATAGAAAGAGTTGAGGCAGTAAACCTAATAATACAATAAAACTATGAATTTAAGCTACAGTTTGCTAACAAAAGTGTCATTGCTTCCTACTCATAGACATCACTTTATTCTGACACAGCAATACAGAGTAAGGATAGGAATAAACAAATTATATATGTATGAGAGAATGAATATAAATAAAATAATATAAATAAAACGTTTTTTAAAAACAAGCTTTTAGGCAAGCCATGTATTAAAACGAATAAAATAAGTTTATATTGAATTATTTGTTCTCAAAAAGCTTGTCGCGAAATATTCATAAAAGTAGGTACCATTTACAATTCGCGCGAAAAGCTTATTTTCAAAAAACCTTTTTCTACTATATTATTTTATTTACACCTATTTTAGAAATATTTCTCAATCTATCCATTTCAAGTAACGCATCATTACGGTAGAAAGTCATGATTTGTTTTGCAAAGTTTCATGTGCATGCTTCTAACCGTTGAGGAGTGCCCTTATGAGGAGACAATCCTGGCTGTAGCATCAAGTTTAGAGAAAGTGGTTCAAATTTGGCTTGCAAGATTTGTTCCAAACATACTAACAGGTGAAGTTAAATAAAAGCTTGTAAAAATACACTTTCATTGCGATGCTAGAAACGACCTCCAACTCAGCAGTATTTAAAAATAGCAGTTGTTATGTGTAGTACCTGCAGGAGGTGAACTTAATGTGCAATATCATTGTCTGCCCATCAACCTTTGGTTAAACAGAAATATGTATAGTGGGTGGTGCATAGAAGGTTTCTTGTAAAGTGCATGGTAATACTGAATAGAAAGTGATAACGTATCCCAATATATACGTAACAGATAAACATAATATATACATACAGATATGTACAATGGACACCATGATAAATAACATATTAATACGATTACATGCCAATGATATGAAAAACTTTTAGTGTATCTTCTTCGTCCTTTGGCGCTACAACATAGGATCTTGGCCTCTTTCACTTCCTTTCCATCTGCCTCTATTTCTAGTATCTCTTCTACATCCTCTAGACTTTCCCATCGGCCCGAGATCCTCTTCCATACAAACTATTCATCTCTTTTAGTGTATCAGTGGACTGAAAGTTTTAGTGATATTTATATAACTGATTAAATGGTTTAAATCAACAGGCGAATTGCGAATTGACCACACATATTTTATAACAAGAAGATTCAGAGACATTTTGTTTAATTGCTAGATTCAGAGACGTAAGGTAACCTCAATATTCTTATTTAACATTGTCTAAATAGATTACATCAAACAAGTTTTTAAGAATAAAACTAATATAGAGTTCCAAGGCATAATTTTTTTCGTTTATTACACCTAAGGCTATTTCGACGAACCTGTTTTTAACATATGTTAAAATGGATACACGTTTATTATTTTTGCTAATACTTTTGCTAACACTGATGTCATGTCAGATGAAACTCGGACTCTGTGCTGCTCTGGGTTTCCACGTGAACATCGAGTCTTAAAAAAATAGCGATCTTGTGAAGGGAACTGATATTATTCAAGACGAGGATTCAAATCTTAATAAGAAGAGTGATCGAGATGTAAATCAAGATAAATAATACTACAATGCCAATAATTATGAAGACAAAAATCGATTTGGTAATTACTATAATGATTTGATAACTCAGAAGGATGGAATCCAAATCCAAATGTGAATTATAATGGAAATAATAGAGGCTGGGAACATAATCAAAATAATTTCAACTCGAATAGTGATATATTCAACAGAGGATGGACACCAGATCGATATATAAACTACAACGGTGATAATTTTCAAGGTTCGAACACAAATAATGATGGAAACTACAATAATGACAATTTTGGACAATGGAACAGAGATCAGGATAGATACTACAGCGGCAATGACTATGTGAAAAGTGTAAGAAGTCAACAAGGTAATGGTGAGCGTAGACGGATAGTTCATATCACTATTGAAGTGCTTGAAGAACCATCGACTGAGTTACTTGGATCTAGAGATAACTTCGGAACATTACAACCCATTTGTCGTAATGGTGAAGTCGTGGGAATAAACGGTAACTATGTTTATGGAGTTGCTTTGGGAGGAGTTGGATGAACTTGCCCTGGTAAAGTCAGAGCACCAGACGGAACATGTATAGAAAAACAATAGTAGTTTAAATTAATTTATAAATAAGATTGTATGATAGGACTAGGAAAATTTGTAGATTTGTACCTCAAGAATCGATCAAATCCCATAGGATTAGTCCATAGGATCCCATAGTGCTTATTTTATTACATCCATACATGTTGCATATAACATGTATGGATGTTATCAAATAAGCACTGTATCGTGTGTATCAGTTCTGTTCTCGAGGACTAAAATCGTGAATTCCGTTAACGATCCTGTACTAATTGGCAAAAACTATACATTTTTATTTTAGAATTTATTATACATCTAACACAACCTGTATTAATTATTAAAACGCATTACCGTTTTATTATGTGCACAGATAATTCGATAGATAACCTTAGAATTTTGTAGAACCTTTTTGTGGTTTCGCCCGCATGCTCTCTATATATCACGGGAACCTTAGGTATGTCTTTACCATGGCTCCCACAAATGTCCATAAAAATTTCAGCTCGATTTATTCATTTCGTTGATGCGCGAGATAATCTCAAATAAACCTCGTTTCATTTATATATATTAGAGAGAGGATTAGGGTGATATCTAGATGTAACGATATTAAATACTCTTTATGGCATACAGATGGTTATTACACGTGCACATATCTTTAAATGACAGAATACAATATCTTAAAATAATCGCATCTCAAAATATTCGTTTATTATTCTTGCTTATACTGGTAACTTGTCAGTCACTTATTGTTTTGGGAGACCGTGAATCTTTAACAAACAGTGATGTCATGAATGAAAGCCATATTAATCAAGGTGCAGAATTTAACCTTAATCAGAAGAGTCAAGGAGATGTTAATAAAGATCAATATTACAATGCTAATAATAAAGGAGACAAATATCAACCTGGCAATTAGGTATTACCGTGATAACTTAGGGGATGGAACCCAAATGAGAACTACAATCGTGACTATTTTCCAGGTTGGAACCCAAATAATGGTGAAAAATACCATAATTTGAGACAATGGAACACAAATCAAGATAGGTACCACGGCGACGGTTAATAACAGTGACCAGCGTTCAAGGTTATATTAGAAGCGTAAATGGTCAGGGTATTATTAACATGGTTAGGGTGAGCGTAAAAGGACAGTTCATATTACCGTTGACGTGCTTGAAGAACCATCAACTAAATTATAACAACCAGGGTGGCCGCATACAGGACAGCAACTTCAACCTGGAGATAATTTTGGAACGTTAAAACCAATTTGTCCTAAGGATAAAATTGTGGCATTAGACGGTAGCTGCATGCCTAAATATCTTTCCTCAGGTTTTGGATCCAGTTGCTCTGGTAAAGTCAGAGCACCAAACGGAGCATGTATAGAAAAAAAATCGTAGTTTTCGATTATAGATAAATAAGTATGATTCAATTTTGTCATAATTGAACAATGGATAAAATTAGGGAATTCTTAAATTCGTACCTCAGCAGACAATTAAGTCTTACGTAATGTAATATGCTGCATTCCCACAACTGCTGGGCGCACTCAACTGGCCATGTACCCCTCTCTTACAGAAGACTAACTTAAAATGTACCGCATTTCCTACTTTATAGTATTTCCCCAATATACGTACGTGTTTCGGTAGTTAGTGAGATATGCCAGAGCCTATTACCATCCCATCCTCTCCCTCCTCATTTTCCGAGTCCATTCCTTTATCTGCAAAGGTAGGCAACGCATCCTTGGGCGGCCAATGTTTGTCATTCTGGACTGATGTTGGCATGTATCGCGAATGTCCATGGACGACAGTATCCACTTACCATCGGTTGGACTGTGTGCTCGTCTGCCGCCTTTTTTCTATAAAAAAAATAGATTAATGATGTACAAAAATACGCTTCTAATATGTAATTGATTTTAATGGCTATTAATATTTTAAGTATATCTAAGTACAAATGCATATTTAACAAGCGTCTCTTCTGTATGTCACAGCTATTTTATAAAAAGATATATTTCTAGAAATACTAGCAGTGCTTAAGACTTCGTTCGTATGAGGTTTAGAGTACGCTTGGTTAGTTTCTTATACCTACTCTTACTCTAGTCCGTCCCATGTCATCTCATCACATTCTATCCCATCTCACCAAATCACATCCAGTTCATCCCATCCCTTCCTACCTCATAATTTAATTTCCTATCCCACCAATCCCATCGAATAGTGATTATGATGGGAGTAACACCTCAATTCATATTTCACATTCCTCAAGAAAATTGTACAATAATTGCTGCGGGAACTTATAATGATTCTAGAATAAAAAGTATCTTGTATGTTAATACAAACTATACCTACTATACTAATTTTCGAAAAAAATAATCCATTGGTTCTCATGTGAGGTCTGATATTGTTCATGCGGTCTATCAAGGCCAGATGATTCATCAGATGATTCCTGTAGATATTTTGTAATAGATCTGGACAAAACGTACCCTATATGATAAGATTACATTTAAGCTATAACTGTGCCGAGTATAATTAATATTAATTTAGTGGTTTTTGCGAGATGCGCATTCAGACAAACAGGTACACAGACGAAAAATTCAAAAATTATGGTTTTGGGTTCTGTATCATTCGCAAAATGATTTTTTCTAAAAAATATTTCATGAACAGACACGACTTTATTGTGATCCTATTATATGTATAGAAGAATAAGCAGCGGAACGTCGATTCAAATGGACAGACAAAACATTAGGTAATCTTCCTTCATAATATTGTTTGAAAGTAGTTGAAACTGGTTTTCAAGAACAAAGGTGACATAAAATGGCGAGACGCACAAATTTTCGTTTATTTCACGCATCTAATGCCTAATCAACACACCTGTTTGTGATTTTCTCAAAATGGGCATTCGTTTATTATTCTTGCTAACACTGATGTCATGTCAATCGAAACTCGGATTTTGTGCTGCTCTGGGTGTCGACATTAATAACGAGTCATCGAAGAACAGTGATCTTGTGAACGGAACTGATATTATTCAAGACGCGGATTCAAATCTTAATAAGAAGATTGAACGAGATGTAAATCAAGATCAATACTACAATGCTAATAATTATGAAGACAAAAATCGATTTGGTAATTACAATAGTGATAACTCAAGAGGATGGAATCCAAATCCAAATGTGAATTATAATGGAAATAATAGAGGCTGGGACCAAAATCAAAATAATTTCAACTCGAATAGAGGTAACAGAGGATGGACACCAGATCGAAATATAAACTACAACCGTGACAATTTTCAAGGATCGAACACAAATAATGGTGGAAACTACAATAATGACAATTTTGGACAATGGAACAGAGATCAGGATAGATACTATAGCGGCAATGGCTATGTTAAAAGTGTAAGAGGTCAACAAGGTAATAGTGAGCGTAGGCGGACAGTTCATATCACTATTGATGTGCTTGAAGAACCATCGACTGAGTTACTTGGATCTAGAGATAACTTCGGAACATTACAACCCATTTGTCGTAATGGTGAAGTCGTGGGAATAAACGGTAACTGTGGTTATGGAGTTGGTTTTGGAGGACTTGGTTCCAGTTGCCCTGGTAAAGTCAGAGCACCAGACGGAGCATGTATAGAAAAACAATAGTAGTTTGTGATTATTGATAAATAACATTGTCATATGTACCGATCATTTTATTGAATAAGGTTATTTGTATAATTTCTATATTCGTACCTCAGAAGTCGATCAAATCCTATGTATGATGTTATTGATGTTATTGATATAATCATATAACATGTTATTGATATAATCAAATTGGCACTATAACGTGTGTAGCCATTGCGTTCTCAAAGACTTACCATAAATTCTTTTATTATCCAGAGATAAGTGAAATGTAAATTTTATGTATTTTTATTTGGCAAAAAATTATTTTCCTTTTCGGTCATTGACATGGGGTTACTAGACCACTTTACTAGACCCCTCATATTATTGAACCTTAATATGAAGGGTCTTCTAGTAAAGGGGTCAGTCGGCTGATGACCATGGTTGGTGCAACCCAACTGAAACATCGACCTGTTTAAATAGATAAATATCTAGTAAAACAAATCAACGATATCAAACAAATCTCTTTACCGTCAAGTATTGCGTGACCTCATGTCAATGGCAGAAATTCTTTCTGATCGTGAGATGCATAAAAAAATATAAATACGTAGCACATCGTTTGAATTAATCATAAGTAGAATTGAGTAGGGTTAAATCTTCTGCAATACATCTTACACACCCTGTGTTAATTAACGTCGGTTACAATAAAAAATGATTTTTTTTATAGACAAGTGGGCGGACGAGCAAGCGGTCCCACGTAGTGTTACCGCGCTAAAGTAATAAAAAGTGTTACCGCCGCCCATGGACACCTGCACCAGGTGGTATGCGGGTGCGTCGTCGACCTTGCCATATCCTATTCACGGTATAAAAAATAAGTATAGCTAATAAAACGTATACAAATCTTCAGATATGTTATTTTTTTATGGTCAGCTTCCTAATGCACGGCATTTTTACAACTCGTATCCTAATAAAGAAATATTAGATAGAAATAATGTTTAAATTAAAAATAGGCCCTTTAAAAAAACATAAATTATTATAATTTATAACACAAGAACCATTTTGCCATTTTGTGACATTTGATATGAACATAAACATATATGTATTGATAAACGTAGGTATCATAAACGTGAACATACATGTAAATCACACATTAATTGATTCATTCTTGGATTTGAATTAGATAATTAATTTTAATGAAAATGATACTAAAATATTATGTAATATAATACTAAATATTGAATCTAATTAAGAATCAACCGGGATCACGTGCTAAATGTTATATTAATAAAATGTCAGCGAAGTGTAATGAATGACGTGGAAGTTCTCTTTTACAATGAGCCGGTTCTGCGCAGGTATACTGTGGATTTTTTTAGAGAAATCGGTATAAATAATATACTCATTGGTTTTTACAAACCATAATTTACGTTCTGTTACAAATAAATAATAATAAATGTAGTACTCGTAATATATATTTTTCAAACTTAACTCTATCAGAAAAATAAATATATTACAACATTATTTATATTATGTAGGAATATATTGTATAAATAATCATAATTTATGTTTAACTATTATGTTTTATCTAATGAAAATGCACGAGTTGTTAAAGAACATCTTAAAACTAAAATTAATATTTATGTTATTCAAGACTACTGTGATTAAATACTCGTATATCCAGGACAAGCCATTGGAATTAAGTTTTCAGTTGCGAACAGGATACAAATTGAAACATCGATTCTAAAACTAATTATTTTAATTATTTTTAGAATGATTTGGAACACAAACTCCTTTTGTTGTTCTAATTTGACCTTCTGGACAAACAGATCCAAATCCTAATCCACCTCCTCCTATATCACCTTGAGGTGGCAGGCCTCCTAGAGGTGGAAATGCTGTTGGCTGTGACAACCATGGTCCCAACGACCGAGTCTCTGGTTCATCAAATACATCGATAGTAATATGCACGGTACGCTTACGCTCACCATTTCGGCCAGTGACTTTACTTATATATCCATTGACAGGCTGTCTAGCCCTGAAATTGTTAAAGTTATTTGAATTTGGTGTCCACGTCTCAAAGTTACCACTATTATAGTTCACATTTTGGTTAGGTGTCCATCCTCTGTCATCATTATTGTAGTTTAAGTTGTCCTGATTTGGAGTCCATGATCTAAAGTTACCATTATTATAATTCACATCTTGATTTGGTGTACTAACACTGTTACCACTGTTGTAGTTGAAATTGTCTTGATTTTGTGTCCTCCTTAAATTGTCACGATTGTAGTTTGCATTTTGATCCGATCCTCTTGAGTAACTACCGCTGGAATCACCAACTTCATGTTTGGTTCTGTAGTTATATTGATGTTGGTTTACAGGTTCGTCTGTCTGAACTTGTGATATTGTATCTTTGTTTGTGTCACTCTCATTGTTGCTACTAAAATAATTATCTAATTTGTTTATTTGCTCTTTCCCAATATTATCACTGATTTTTACTTTTTCATTATCAACTGTGATTTCAGAAACTGATAAAGCAAGTTCTAAGAAAATATTTAAGAGTAAAATAATAGTGAATACTTTAAGGCCCATCTCGAAACACACTAGTATCTGAGTGAATTTTTTGGGTGCGTCTAAGAAAATGTTTTAAGCTTTTAGCAACTTATATTGTCTCCTTTTTAAAAACCTGTTTGACCACATAGTTCACAAGGTCTAACATCTAAAAACATATAATTTATCACTTAATATTTTTTTCTATCTGTCTAGCTGTATTAATTTTATTGATTTTTTTTAAGTCGATGATATCAAAGAAATATTTAATTTGTTACATAAGATCTACCTACATTTTGTACCTATGTTCGTAACTTATGTATTTGCTTTATTTTTTTGTATTTTCAAGATCTTTCTCAGACATTGTGACGCTAATTGCAGTTGGGAACGCAAAAACAGAAGGAGAGGAAATAATTCTGCTAATTTTAAATATAACTTCTTGATGCAATAAATTTAATTAAAATTGGTAAAAAATAGTAAAAATTGAATCGAATTGAATTCTATTGAACTTTCTTTAAAATATACTTTTTAATGTGTACGTTCGGTGAGCGAAATCACGAAATATCACTAATACGAGTGATATCAGCCTATAATATCCTATTGTAGGGCACAAGCCTCACCTAGATAGTTTTTAGCTTTACCTACCACGAGGACCCAGTGGGAGCATTTGGATTCACACCCCAGATTTATTCTTCTTGAATGTTTTTCCCGGTTCACATGACTACTTTCTAATTAAATATGGATTTTTCAATTATCACGTATTCGAATAATCCTTTGAGGAAATCCGCGTATTCGTTAATATTCATACCTACAAAATTTGCATAAGGGGTGTCATGATCATGATGCGACATACTTTTTATAATTCGAAAGAAGGAAGGAATAAAACTTCACTTTTGTTTGTATAAATTTACTCAGCTTGATTGATAAGATAATAAAGTTATTTTGTTAATAGAACATAGGCGGCAGACGAGCGTACAGTCCACTTGATGGTAAGTGGATACCGTCGTCCGTAGACATCCGCGATACATGCCAACATCAGTCCGGAATGAGAAACGTTGGCACGCCCCCGGATACCTTTGCAGATTAAGGAATGAATTGTGATTGAACTATAAAAATATTGTGATATCTAAATTTTGTATCGTGGAACTTTTCTCATGGCACAGAACTTGTTAGGAGTATACAAAAAAAAGACGAGACTTTATTTTGAGATGCACAAACACATATTTTACACATATAACAACATATAATAAAATCGTAACAGAGCCGTGTCTGTACATTGAAAAAGTGATTGAAATATAAACTACGAGTGATATAGAGCGCAAAACAACATCTTTCGGAATTTTTGTTTGTCTGTTTACCTAAACCCACATCACGCAAGAACTACTGGACGGTTTAATGACACTACGTTCCCGTAAATTTTGAAATAATTCCCGTGGGAACTCCATTATGGATCTGTATAAGAGTACCCTAAATGTTAAGCCGGCACATGAGCTATAACAATGGCATAGCTCATGATACTTATAGACAGATCCATAATAGAGTTCCCACGGGAATTATTCCAAAGCTCACGGGAACGAAGTCACGAGCACCGCTAGTCGGAAAGATATAAACTAAAATTAACAAACATTACATGTATAACGTCCCACTGCAGCCTCCCCTAATAAATCAATCGATGTTTCGGGCCGAAGTCCCAGTGCGCGAGCGCAATATGGATTGGTGGATCACTTATTCCAGATTTTATTTTATTTCTGAAGCATGCGAGTTTCCTCACAATGTTTTCCTTCACCGCTGAGCTAGAAATATTTTTTTTAAAAAATCTGTACTAATGTCAGTCGAGTATACAAGTAGATACGTCTAGGCCAAGGGTGAGCAACCTTTTTAATCAACGGGCCAATTTAAATTTTAAAATTTTTTGGCGGGCCGCACTTAAAGTAACACTTATTAATAATTTACAAAACTTTATTTATAATAAACATTAGAATAAAAAAATATAAAATTAAAAAAAAAGTAAAGATTTCATATACAAATTTTAATGCAAAATAAAACAGAAAAACGAATTTACTTGAAATTTTTAATGAGCTTGGCGGGCCGCATAAACATGTTTAAAGGGCCGCAAGCGGCCCGCGGGCCGCGTGTTGCTCATCTCTGGTCTAGGCTATCACCGCACTTTTAAAAATAAATTATGATAAATTAAAGAAATGTCATGTTGACAGTTCGCATTTCGATGCCGGAAATGACCCCCAGTTCAGCGTTAGCTATGTGTGACTGAGTGTCAATCACAGCGGTGATTTCCAATGGAGCCATCACAGATATACAGACGAGAATATACAATGTGTAATTAAAATAATTGAACTCCTAATCATTCTTTAAGGATGGCAGTTGCCAATATTTCCATTGAAAAAGTGCGTGTTTCAATCGAAAACTGGCCACAACGTTTTAAAGATTGTATAAAAGCAAATTGCAACCATTTCGAGTAAACATTATATTTTTAAAATACTTACCTATTTATTTCTAAAATAACACAAATTCTTCTAATTAAATGATAATGCAAAAATAAAAATATCAATGTTTTCTTTGTAACAATATTTATGGCTAGACTAGGTACGTACTAGATGCATCACCTCGATAATACGGACAATGAGAATCGGATATTAAACGTAGTATTTTTTTTAAAGCATGATTTACCTTGTGTAGTAAATAAGTATAAAAATTACTCACTTGAACTAAGAACTATAAATAATAAGCCATTTTTACTTGTTGCGGGAAATGTGGAAACCAATATAAAACGTCCACTTAAATATTATGATTAACATTATTTATCGTTTTACTTGTTTTTTGAATGATTTGAAAGACAGTCACCTTTTGGCCCTCTAGTTTGGTTCTCAGGACAGTTAACTACAAATCCCGATCCTCTTCCCGATGGATACATTGTTGATTCCTCTGAAGATGAATATGCTGTCGGTTGTGGTGGCAAGGGCATGTTGGCAACGGGATTTCCTGGAGGAAATCCTCCCTGGGGTGGCAGTCCCCCTAGAATTGGATATGTTGTTGATAGCGGTGACGATGGAGGCACTCTTTGAATCTCTGACTCATCAAATACGTCGATAGTAATATGAACGGTGCGCTTACGATCACCATATCCATTTCCACTCGCGACTCTGTTTACGTATCCATTGTTGGTGTAGTCATCGGGTCGTTCAGCCCTAAAGTCAAAGCTATTGTAGTGTATACCATGATTTGGTATTGACGCTCTAAAGTTGCCATTATTGTAATTAAAATAGTTCCGGTTTGGTGTCCATGGTCCGAAGTTTCCATTATTATAATTAAAACTGTTCTGCTTTGGAGTCTGAGGTCTAGAGTTAACATTATTATAATTAAAATTGTTCTGGTTTGGTGTCCACCAAGGTCCAAAGTAGCCACTATTGTCGTTCATATTTTCATTTAGTGTCCATCCTCTGTTCCAATTGTTGTAGTTGTTTTGATTTGGGGGTCCTCTATAATTGTTGTAGTTTGTATTCTGATTGGGGTTCGATCCTCTTGATAAATCATTATTAAAGTTCCCAACTTGATGTTTAGTTCTACCAAGATTATTGTATTTATCTTTGTTTTGAGACTCTTCTGATTGATTCGTAAGGCTTTCTATTGCATCATTATTTGTTTCATTTATATTGTTGCTGTTCTGGTCAATGTTTTCATTCTTGAATGCACTTTTTTCAATGTTATCACTGTTCTTAACTACTTCACTATAAACTTTGGTTTCGGTAGCCAGTAAAGATCCATACAAATCGCTTAACACTAAAATAACACAGAATATTTTAATACTCATCTCGATTCAAACAGGCGTCCTCGTTAAATTTTTGGGCACGTCTATCGAAGTGTTTTAGGTTCATGGCGACTTGTATTATTACTTATAGTTTTACCGCTTATGTCACAAGGCCAAATGACCAAAAATTTTAAACGGTTTACATAATCATAGTATGTTTTATATACCCAACCGTATTATTCTTTTTATGTAGAATTAAATCAAAGGAAGAACTTCAATTTATTAAGACTCTTAATAAATGTAACATATATATGTAATGTGTGTTTATTAAATACAGTGGTCTTTTTAAATTAATGCTTCAGAATACCTGCATAGGATCTCAACCATGTTGAACGATCTATATTTTTTTTATAGACAAAGACGAAATAGATAGTCCACCTGGCGGTAAGTGAATAATATCGTCCTGCGACGTCCGCGACACATCACCTGCAACACTAGGAGGCATGCGAGTACGCCGCCGACCTTGCAAAATCCTATTCACAGCTTTCTTGAAGTACCCTATATTGTAACGTAATGGAATGACCTCTCGAGGCAGTTCGTTCCACAGCCTACAGGTTCGCGGTATAAAATGGATTTTGGACCGAACGTGATACCTCCTTAGAGACTAGCGCAATTATGATTACTTAAGTTTTGTTTCTTATACGAGTATTTATCAGGTAATATTATGTATAGTTTTACAAACGTTTTCGGACGAAACGTAAAAATAAAAAGTAATACCAAGAATGGAAAAATAATTTTATTTATAACCAAGTGTCTCCACGACTTCATTCGCGTGGACCCGTCAATCCCTTCAATCAAATCAAAATTCCTTCGTCAATCCAACATAGTTCTCTCCAAGCCCGTTCTCATTTCATCCTTCCCCACACCAAAATCCGAAGGTAAGTATTCGGGGGCGTGCCAACGTGTTTCACTCTGGACTGATGTTGGTATACACTTGGATACTACCAGGTGGACTGTCTGCTCGACTGCTGCCTTCTTTCTATAAAAAAAACAATGCGAGGAAAGACGCGGGAAGTCACTAATACTAGTATGCGTTAGCAAGGTTGTGTGTTAACTTTCCGGTTTTATAATGCGATTGGGTTTAAAGATTATAAATACGCCATTTGAAACTACCTCTGTGTATTTATTTATAAATTAATGCATAATGCAAACAGCTGGGCGCGTGGTCATATTATTGGTTGCTAAGTGATCGACAAAACTAAAGACCCCACTGGCAGCGACTACGGACAGTTATTGGTTGACCGCACGAGCTATCAAGTCGTGTGAAGGCGCGACGTCGTGTGAACACTTATAAGCGACCTCATACGATTTTTCGAGCTATTAGTTTTCCAAGTTTCTATAAACTAAGTTTCAAGTTTCTAAAACATTCTAAGTTTTCTACAGATAATACGAGGCATGCCTTTTAAGTTTTGTCGTTTGAAGAAAAAAACACAACTAGAACCTTATAGTACTTTTTATTGTTTTTCAAAGTATTCACCACGTAGCTTAATACACTTTTCCATTCGCTCAAACCAGTTATTATAACATTTATTCCACTCTAAAGTGGGGGTGTTCAAAATGGCTGACTTGAAAGCGTCGACTGCTTCTTCACGGGACTGGAACCTTTGACCACGAAGACTTTTCTTAATTTTAGGAAATGTAAAGAAATCGTTAGGTCTTAGGTCAGGACTGTATGGAGGATGGTCAAGAATTTCTACTTTTTCCTGCTTCAAATACTCAATCGTTTGACGAGCGCTGTGTGAGCTTGCGTTGTCGTGGTGCAGGATGATGCGTCGCTTTGAGTTAGATTTTCGAAGTTCGGCGATAACTTGTGGTAAACAAACTGTGGTATACCACTCTGCGTTAACCGTTCTACGATCTTCAAGTGCAATAGTCGCAACATGGCCGGTTTTTCCAACGAACGTGGCCACCATGTTCTTTGAAGTGCTTCGAGAACGAACAACTTTAGTCGGCTTTGGCTCGTCTTGAAAGACCCAGATTGTAGATTGTTGTTTTGGAATCAGGATCGTAGGCATAGATCCAAGATTCGTCACCACTGATGATGTCGTAGACGTGATTTGACTCTCCTCGGTTGAACCTTTGCAGAGTTTTCTTACACCATCTGACGCGGGCCGCCTTGTGATCGTCGGAAAGCAGATGCGGTATCCAACGGCAAACTAGCTTTCTCACACCAAGCGCTTCATGCAAGATCTTCTGAATGGTTGTCCCTGAGATGCCTAATAGAGCCTCTATCTCTCGATACGTCACATGATGATCTTCGAGAATTAGTTGTCTCACAGCAATGATGTTATGTTCAGTGAAGGCGGATTTTGGGCGTCCTTCGCGAGATTTGTCACTAACACTAGTATGTCCACGCTGGAATTCTAAATACCAGCGTTCGACAGTTCGCAGACATGGGGCTTCATCACTGAACACAGATGTTAGCTCTTCAAAACACTGAAGCCGTGTCACGCCTCTTCTAAAGTAGTAGAAAATTATTGCACGAACATTTTCCTTAGAAAGATTCATTTTCGTACGTAACCTGACAGATTCCAATCGACGCTGTGACTAAACAATAGCATTAATCCTAATACTTTCAACTGTTTTGAGATTCAAAATTTAAACACATTCGAATATAGAACAGTTCCAAATTCAAAATTGCCGGGAAATATGGAAACGACAGAACTTAAAAGGCATGCCTAGTATTGCTTTTTTGTTGTGGAAAAGTATACAATGTAGAATGTCTTCATGTAGCTGACTAAGAGTGCCATGTATCCATAAATACAAGTAGCAACGGTAATGATAATTCGGAGATGTATCTGAAGATTTCGTCAGTCTGTTTCCTGTGACAATTGAAATAGTGACAGAACAACAAGAACTGGTGTTAGATAATATTAACTGTTGTAATAATAACACCAGTCGTTAATACAGTAATTTATTGACGTGTTCGGAAATCATTGCGGGCTCAAATATTTCCCATGGGTAAGCTTTTCTCAATAAATTGATAATTAGTTTCTATTTATTTACATTGGCCGTGCGTTGTCAGCCAGCTTTAGAAAGTAAATTTCCGTGGGTCACGTAAAAGGCGATTAAGGGATAGCAAAGCCGCTACCACATACCATTTACACCATCTACACAGTGGAGTTGCCAAACCCGCTTGGCCAGCGCGGTGTTTTAGGACGATACATCCTTCGTGCACAAGAGAATGTGCAGGCGAAGGCACACGTCCAGAGGGCGAAAGAAAGGTGGTTACGATTGCAGTATACATTTTTATATTTAAATATTAGTCTGTCCTCTATTTAGATAATCATACACTGTAAAACAATTACATAAAATACAAGCGTGTCAGTTTGTCTTACTAATATTTCTTTAAAGATTTTTAAATACCGGCTTCTGATAATTGATGTAATTTATTCATCATCTACAATCACTGTGCCTAACACAATTTATTTTTGACAATTGGACTCTAAAATGCATTACTTTTATTTTATTTTATTAGTAACCCAACAACTATAAAGAGTATAGGTACTCGTAGGTGTCCATGGGTGGCGGTAACACTTACCATCACGTGGGACCGCTTGCTCGTCCGCACACTTGTCTATAAAAAAATAAAGTAAAAATATACGTATAATTAAATTCACTTTAAAAAACTAAGGCCAATACAGGACTACACTGAATAGATGTCGAAATATCTTTGTTAATAAATTAATTGAGGTGACGGTAAACTGCAGTCGGTCACACCCGCATATGAATCCACACTATAGCAGCGTATTTTTATAAGTAAGACGTATACAATCAACCGTGTAAGTGCAGCAATTAGATTTTTAAACATTTTCACAAACGACAATACCTAAAATGGTTATCTCTCGAGTAGACATGTACCTATATGGATTTAAGTAATACCAAAAACCATAATTTGAAATAATTAATTTGTTTAAACCATAACTAATAACGCTTAATAACCTATTTAAGCTGCGTTCCAAAACGTGTTATATTCGCTCTTTGACAATGTAAATTATGCTGCGTCTCTTTTGTGTTATTATTAAGATAAAATAGGATGCATTGTATTTAAATTGTCAAAGAGCGAATATGACACGTTTTGGTAAACAGCTTTAGTAACCTACTAACTCTATTGATAGTTATTATATAATTATATACACTAACTCATAACTATTCTTTTAGTTTTCTTTTATTATTTTCGAGTTAATTGTATACTAAAATTGGGCCAATTGTGTGCTGAAATCATTAAAATTGCATCAGTGACTTTGCAATTAGTTAAAAAATCTATCAAACAGGCTTTGCGCTTTATTTACATATTTCTTTCCAAAATAATAAAAGTTCCTAGAAATAGTTCTTTTGCTATTATTGCTATAACACAATAAAAATCATTCCTATACATGAAAACTGATAACTGGGCCTATGCCTATACAAATTTTGAGAATTGTCCTTTATTATGATTTATACAATACCTATGTTTGCTTTACTTTGACTATTTATTCACTATTTAACTATACTACACTATACTTATTCACTATTTTTTTGAATGATCCGTTACACAATAACCGTTTGGTCGTCTAATTTGACCAACAGGACAATTAGTTTTAAATACTGATATTGGTTTTGGTGCACCTGGAAAAGGTTCTAATTGGATTGGTAGTTTTAAGGGTGGAAATAGAGTCTCTGGTTCATCAAATACATCTACAGTAATATGAACAGTGCGCTTACGGTCCTCATATCCATTTCGATCCCTGACCGCATACTCATATCCATTACCACTATAGCCTTCAGGTCTTCGAGGTTTTTTGTTGCCAAATCTGTTATAGTTCAAATCTTTATTTTGTGTCCAACCTTCGTTATTTAAATTGTATTGATCTGGCGTCCATGATCTAAAGTTACCATTATTGTAATTAAAATTGTCCTGATTTGGTGTTAATTTTGTACTGTCGTCATTGTTGCTTGCACCTTCATTGGTGTTCCATGCTCCCGAGTTATCATTACCATAGTTTTCAGCTTGATTTTTGGTTCTAACAAGACTATTGTATTGATCTTGACTAATAGACCCTTCTGTCTCGTTATTAGGGCTGGAATTTATATGTATAATTGCGTTACTGCCATTGTTAGTGTCAATGTCAGTGTCTTGATTTTTGATTCCCTCTTTTTCAGTTATATCACTAGTTGTAGCTGCTTCGTTATAGACTTTTATTCGAGATG
Organism: Sesia apiformis; assembly: GCA_914767545.1. Classification (NCBI taxonomy): domain Eukaryota; kingdom Metazoa; phylum Arthropoda; class Insecta; order Lepidoptera; family Sesiidae; genus Sesia; species Sesia apiformis. The sequence continues at coordinate 10,634,286 of OU611971.1, forward strand.
CCAATACGGATTCAAAGTAAATGCTCACGACTATAACAACACAAAATATTTTGATACCCATCTCGAAACGAACTGGTAAGTCAGGCAACTTTTATCTCGCATCTAACAAAATGCGATCGTCCGTAGCTGCTTATATTGTCTTGTATTAAGAACCTGTTTGACTATACCGTAAATATTGTTTGTATTTTTATGGACTTTATATTTATTAATAACATTTTTTTAATGTCGGCTCTACTGTATCGATTTAATTAATTTTATAAGTCGATGACCGCAAAGGAAGCCTTGACATTTTATTAAGCCCACTTTTTCTCTTTACTTAGGCTTGTATATATTATAATAATTGTCATTGCAATATTATTGTCGATTTTAATTTCGCAGGTATCAAGTCATTAGTGACAGTTTAAAAACGACTTTTATGCGTTATCTTAAAAAATAGATGTTACAGCATGTTTCTATTTATATTATCTTGATGTAACGCAATTTTAAGTTAGAAAATCTTAACTAATGTCAAAAACCTTAACTACGAGTATCTTAACAGAAGATAAAATAGAAATAATGACATCACGAAGTGGCTATTTTAAGTTGACGAAATGACACTTTACCGAAGTGCCCTTTGGAAGTAAAAATGCTAATACCTCTCACCTCGATTTCGTATCCTTTTGATATATGGCACCAGCGTGGAGATCGAGGTATGCAAATTTGAGGGTAGACGGAGATTAATCGAAGGTCCGGACCCGAGCGAGATGGACGCAGGTGCGACCTGATTTTTGCCCTATTTTGACTAATTACGGCCTCGATGCGATGCCTAGTGGCTAAGTACGGAAGTCAACACATCCATTTTAATAGTACATACTTTAGACCGTCGTTTCTCAACCTGCGGGTGGCCATCACATTTACAGGGGTCGCAGTTGGTCAGTAATAATTAAGCACCTATGTATGAAAACCTCTTTTATACATTAATATTAATGATGTAAAATAAACTATAATAAACTGTAATAAACAAAATTAGCACAAAATGAGTAAGAGAGTCGTGAGTTTATTTACTTTATTTTTGGCCTTATCAAGGAGTTGCCACACCAAAAAGGTTGAGAAACGCTGCTTAACACAGATAATTTATACACCACTTATTACTGAACATGGTATCTTCAAGAACTAATTACGGATTGAATAGATTGTTACTGGAGCCAGTAAAAGTTTAAATAAATTTATGTGTTAATTGACTTTTTCGCAAACAAAATAATACACATAAAGACAGATATTATTTCAATGTTTTGCATTCTCTTTCTCTCTCTATTTCTTTTCTTTAGTTGTATTTTTCGTTGTTGTAACAAATTGTACTTGTACTTTTATCAGCCTATATGTCCCACTGCAGGGCTCCTCTAGTAAATCACTGGACAGTTAATTGTAATAACATTTAAGCCCTAATATTAGGAATTTTATAATTGGCATATCTACTCTTTTTCGTTATATTGTCACTATAATATTTTTGATATGATTGTAATCTCCCTTAACAATAAAATATAGTAGTAAATCAGGTCGTGTCCACTTTCTCTTTGGAAGATTTTGTAATAATCTACTTACCACATAAATCTCTACTTTAATATTTCGGAAAAAAATTGCTATATCTCGTCTAAGATGTAGCGATAATTACCAACTGCAATGAAATTCGTTAATAGCATTAGGGGCGGTGATAGCCTAGGAGTATCTATTCCCGACTGTCATTCGTGAGGTCTTGCGTTCAAATCCTCGGCACAAGAAAATTGTCACAACTCGTCAGTAAAGGAAAATATCGTTAGCAAATTCATATCGTATCACATCATATCAATATGTCAACGGAAAGACTAAAATATTTAACTGAAACCTATCATTATGTTTGCTCTTTTTGTAATTTTTTTCTGTATGTATATGTGTAAAAGACTTTTTATTTTTGTATTCTTGTAAAATTTTCTTCAATCTATATATATAAAAGAGGATGTTGGTATATTGGATATTAATGGACTTCGACACCGTTTGACCGATCACCATGAAAGTTGGCACATATACCTAAGTATATTTTTATGGAGAAGGTTTTTATGCTATCGATTTTGTTGTAACTTGCCACTAGATGGCGCTGCAGCACATCAACTTTTATACCGTTCAACGGATTGCCATGAAAATTGGTATACATAGGTATTTGAGCACGGAGAATATTTTCGAGCTATCGACTTTGTTATAACTCCCCACTAGATGGCGTTGCAGCATATCAACTTTTATACCGTTCAACCGATCGCCATGAAAATTGGTATACATAGGTATTTGAGCACGTAGAATATTTTCGAGCTATCGATTTTGTTATAACTCCCCATTAGATGGCGCTGCAGCACATCAACTACTATGGCAGGACAACGTCTGCGGGGTTTTGCTAGTCTTTTATAAAAACCTTTTAAAAAACTAGAATATTTATAAAAATCGAGATTCGCCAAGGAATTAAAGTCACCGACATAGCGATTAGAATCAGTATGCTGAAGTGGCAACGAACAGGTCATATCTGCAGCAAGACGGACAACCGATGGAGTAGACAAGTCCTGGAAAAAAATCCACGTAATGCTAAGCTCAGTGTGAGAGTGTGAGAGCGTGCAGGTGATGGTTGGATGAGAAGAGTCCAAGATCGTGTATGGTGACGAGTCTTGCGAGAGGCCTGTATACAACAGTCGAAAGACATAGACTTATGGAATGGTAAAAAAATAAAAAAAAAATTAACATATATTGACAAAATATATATAATACGTAATATTCACACACAGGAAATTGAATTCGAAACAAACAACTCGACTAGTTTCTCAAAAGAAATGTAAAAATAGAAATTAATCAAAAGCTTTTGTATAGAGTATTCAATGTTTCAGGAAATCGAGATTTACTCATAAATATTTTCAAGAACGACAGAGGGAACAATATATGGACTATATATATCTTGTCATAGAATACAAGTACCATCGATGCTTTGAATTACTTAAGAAAAGAAATGAGAGTATGTATATATTTTAAAGAGCCGGCTTGATAAATTTGACTTAAGTTGAAATGCCGACGAATTCATTTTCGGGAAAATTAAGCCATGGAGATGGACAATTTTTTTCCTTTACATTTTTTTTTAAATTTATCACCACAACATAATTAAGCTAATTTTATTCCGCTACAATTGAAACGCTCACCTTTTTGAAGCTATTATCAAATAGTTGAAGGAAAATAAAATGATACAAAATAAGTTAAATTGCTCGAGGTATTCCCGTTACGCTAAGATATGGGGATCATCAAGAGAGCTGTGAACATGATTCTGCAACGGCGCACCTGCAAGCTCCCCGATGTTACAGGTGTCCATAGGGGACGGTGACCACTTACCATCATGTGGCCCGCCCGCTTGTCTGCCATCTATTCAGTATACAAACAAATTGATAACAAAACAATGTCCCCATAATACAAGGCATGGAATTCTAAAATACATATGCTTGAATCGAAATATTTCTGTTTTAATGAATGCCCCATATTGAGGCAGTGGACAGGGACACACATCAGTGTCGTTGTGTATTAACTTTATACTTATACCTACTTGTGTATATATAATATGTGTATGTTTATACATATATGTATATATATATATATATATATGTCTATAATTAATTGTTTAACTTTTTAAATTTTATCATTATAATTATTAGAATTTTTGTTTTTCCCAATTATTAACATTTATTTGTATTTTTAATGTGTATTTTATATGTACAACATGGACCTATTCGTCTTTTTAGTCTCGTTAGTCTTTTTTACCCAAAAACGATTCCGCTAGTTTAGTCTACAAATCTGAGACTTCGAGGTTGTTTTTTTTTTTAAAACAGCACGAAAATTATTTTTACCCCGCAGATTTCAGATGAGACCTTAAATGGAGACCGTAAATGTTGATTACATTCAGTGTTATCTATTGCGACATGGACCTCTTCGTGTACATTTCCCTGTGCATGAGCGATGTATGGCCTTAAAACACCACGTTGGCCAAGCGAATTGGCGAGTCCACTCCTTTAGAGATGGTGCATTCCCTCAGGGCTTGCGGTAGTCGTTAGTTTTTTTTTACGATACCCACGACAAAAGATGGAGTGGTGCTATTTTAAAACCGGCAGACACCATAGACAAATATAGGCATAAATGGGGACCACGAACCGGGAAACGTGGCGTGGGACACCCTACGGCCAGGTGGACTGACGACTTGACCAATGTCGTCGGTAGTGACTACAAGAGAAGAGCAAATTATTATTTATTAAAAACCTGGAGAGAGACCGATTTGATATGGTATATTTTGTTGCCAAAACTTATTGATGTTGTAGGAACCTTGCCTACACTGCAATTAATTTAATTAGGCAAGCAAACCCGCCGGCCGATGCTAAATTTACTTTAGACCGTTACGCGCGGCCGCTTGTAGAAGGCGCTTGCGCAGAGCGGAGCGAGCGCGCGCCGCACAGTCACTACCGATATCCGACGGCGAATGCACGCGCAATTTTTAGTTTCTGTTCATTATAAATTTCTATTCAATCTTGTTCTAGTCAATTTCTAATAATTCTTTATAATATCAGTGACATCCTATGTGTGAAATTCATGCTCTTTCTTCTAAAATCTAAATCGCAATTGTAAATCTTGACATACCTACGTGAATAAAGTGTGACAAATAAAGTGTGGACTTTTACTAACCAAGAACCATAGTTACACACTTTAATGTTATATTAGTTAGTAGTTTTTCTATTAGTTAGTCTTCTATTTTCTTTCTTCACCAAATGATCTCCTCTCGCTACAATTTTGTTTCTGACCTGTGCTATTACATCCCGCGGAGACAACAATTCCCTCTTATTTTTCTATCCCTGTCAACTTTGATTATTATTTACAAATTAGCATTGAATGCAGATATAAATACGTATGTATGTATTTATATATTAATACGTTATTTATTATTATAAGTATGTATTATATTATATTTCTTATTGATATAGTCGGTAGGTATATATTGAACATGATCCATCTGTGTATTTCGATCTTTTTGCACTACCAATATCCTTTTTATTTTTCTCTATCTAAGGTTGCCTGGAAGAGATCGCCTTAATGATAAGGTCGCCTATTGTATTCTGTCATTTACTATTTGTGTACATGTAAATAACTATTTGTGTGCAATAAAGAGTATCTATTATTATTATTATGTATCTATAATGAAAATTGGGATTTAAAAATTCTATTGTCTACGATAAAATTGTTGTGCCTTGGACCAAACGAGAGCAGGACAGTTAAATCGACTCAAAACTTGGACTAACTCCAGATCACGTTCTGTCGCGGCTTTTAAAAAGCATTCTGAGGTTTAGTGCACTTCAAATTATGTTCTGAATGTGGTTGTGTATTGTATGTATTACTGAATGAATCATACAGGCTTGAATAAAAATACCTGTACCCTCTTATTACTGAATTCAGCACTTTTAATCGAAAAAAGGCGGCAGACCAGCTTACAGTCCACCTGATGGTAAGTGGATACTGTGTTGCATAGACATCCGCGATACGTGCCAACATCAGTCCAGAATGACAAACGTTGGCCGGCCCCTGGATGCGCTGCCCACTTTTTGCAAATTAAGGAATGGATTGGAAGAAATGGTTAAGATAATAGGGAGCGATAGAACAGAATGCGATGGGAATGAGTTCTGGCATATCTTACTTACTACCGAAACACATACGTACATTGGGTAAATACGCTATAGTGTGAAATGAAGTATATTTCAAGGTAGTCTTCTGTGAGAGAGGGGTAACGTGGCCAGTCGAGTGCGCCCAGCGGCTGTGCTAATGATTATGAACCCTGATTATGAATGATTTGGTTTATGAATGAAGTGTGCTATGTATAACTACATTATAACCCAACCGCATGTTTTGGGGCAACACCATTGCATCTTTGTGCAGTGCTGCTGCAGCAAATGATGCGAAGGTTCCGTAAAAATGGGGCCAAAATTCAAAATTATAAACCTCCTTGCCTTTGTTTGACAATCATTCAGTGTACGGACCAATGCGGTTCGGTACACTGCCGCGATACAGTGGTCGCGTTCAAAATCGTTTTAAAAGTCACCTACGTGTTTTGTGCGGTGGGCGGCAACGCGTACGGAGGGGATGAAGGAATCCTGGCAACTGAGGCTGCACAAGATTGGTGGTTGCCATCTGCTGCAATCAACACTTCACTTTGCCCTGGAATTCCCCTTACACGGGCGGTTACAATCTAGCCAGCTGTGATCAATAGGCTGCGGGGTCAGGTAGATCGACCACCAGGCGAGTACTCTCGGATTATAGGTTTTTTGTGTATTTTTTGCTAGTGTCCCTCCGACATTTTAATCGGAAATATTGTTTAGCTGAACATGTTATTTTTTTTCACTCTTTTTCTATCTATACCTATATATCTATATATCTATACTTTCTATACCTTATTCTGTTGGATTGCATGGTACTATGTACCTAATGTTCATACACCACCGGTACATACATGCAATTAACATATATTATTTTTCCACTCATGGTTTATGTATATATCTAAGTATATTACATAATAATATACATTGTAAATTTTTTCATGTGTATTTTTTTCTATGATATGGGATTATCGGGTTTGCGGACTGGATGTGGTGACTTTTGGCATTGTGCTGCGTGCTGAGAGACTAGGGTCTTTCCCGCGGACATCTCATTCGGGGGCGCTATACCAATCCGACAGTCCTGGTATTTATAAAGGCGGAAGCAGCTCTGGAACACCAGGAAAAGTGCTAAAGCGCGTTTCTCTATGTAGAGGGAGCTATTGATTGCACAATTTTTGAGGCGATACACTAATCGGCTAGAGAGCACGGCATTGATCCAACCATATGTAAATTGGTGGACAACATGCTTAAGAGTAGAATGATTCAGTCGACGCTGTTAGGCGATATAATTACAGTGATACCTACAGGAGTATGTCCACAGGGAGGAGTACTTCCTTATAGGAACTGAATAGGGACGACTCTACACAGTTGGATATGCAGATGATCTTATGATACTGATTAATGAAAAAAAATTGCTGAAAAATTCAAGCTGCTGTACAGGCGCCGATGTCCTGTAAAATCGATTCCAGGTTAGCGCTCAATTGCGTCAAAGACCTTAGTGATCTTGTAATCTTAGTAATCTAAACACAATAGGGTAAATCTTATTTGGGACCGGGGACATAAGGGGTTTAAAGGCAGATGAAATGGCAAGAAAGGGATCAGAGACTAAATTCATTAGGCCAGAACCCTATGTATGCAGCCTATGTATACTATGTATCCTATGCATTAGAAACAATAAATACAGCATTCAGAGAACAAGCCCAACAAATGGCCCAACAGCAATGGGAGGCTGTAAGTGGCTTAAGCACGAAAAAAATCACGCTCATAGACATAATTCCAAACTGGCCAAGGTAAAGTTTATCCTCCAGCAAAAAATAGCTACGGCAACTAACTGTGAGTATTCACGGGCCACTTTGGTACAAAAAAGCCTCCTCTGCAGAATGAATTTAGCAGATGATAATATCTGCAGAGCAGGATCCATGGCAAATCTTTTGTGTGAATGTGACGCTCTGGCGAGATGCAGAATGAATTTTCTAAGTAACCATAACCTAGAGCCAGAAGACTACAGGCTTCTACGACTTCCGGATATCCTTAAGTATATGAATGTATTATTTGAGGGGCAAGAATAGAAGATAAGGTTAGGAGAACACAAATGATTCCATTGGATCGAAGTGGATTGGATTCCATGGATAACCACCCCTGATAACATAAGATATTAGGTTGTTAAATCTTGTGTAACCATAATCGAATTTATGGTAAGTTGTACTAAATTTAGCACCAAGTTCGACATTTAGTTAGTCGTAAACTCGTGTGTTAATGCGGACAATTTACACAAATGAAAGCAAACAGTAGCGTAACTGTACACTTTTCTCAAAATTTAATATGAAACATTTGTAAGAAAGTCGTGTCTACAAGAAATATTTATTAGAAGTTTCATTGAAGTGTTCATTCATTTATTTATTACATATTTCTATATAAAATCTTTCATTAATATCTTACGTCATTCTCTACCAGCCAACAATTGGATTTAATTATTCATAGAGAAATAATTAAATTTTTAATTATATTTTTCGCTTAATCATAATTTATTTTTCACAAAACGACACGAAGATTTATATTCGAAGGAGTCTTGTCCCATTGCAGTGGCAGCAGACATGTAACCAAATATACTAAATATATTATATAAGTAAGTAATTACGTCATCAATTATAAATAGAAATATGTAAAGTAATACTATATTAAAGACATTAATCAGTTGGTAATTATTGGAAAATACTGATATAGCACTCGACATGTATATTACATGAAAACGATTTCCATTTTTTTTATATGTTTGTCTATTTGAAGTTGTTAGAAATGTTTATCTTTAGGAAATTTTGTATATTTTTTTACTTGGAATTATTGGCTGTTTATTCATGTAACCTATTTTTTAGAATTATTGTTTGTGGGTTTGTGTTTCTGTCTCTATTTACCATGCACCACAAAAATTCACTTAACGGATTTTAATGAAACTTAATATATTTGAGTACAGTTTATACTTCGGTATAGACTATATATTTATAAACTATACCTATTATAATCATGTATACTTACATAGTGTCACTGACACGGAACCATAAACACGTCAACTAATTTAAAAGCCATAAAACCGTTCCAGAACATTAATATAAAAACATAAAAAACATTTAAAACATAAAAAATATTTTAGGGAATATAAGTCAAAAGTTATAAACAATATGTAAAGTTTTGTTGTTCTCTCTAAACCGTTCGTAGCGCTCATTACTAAGTGAAGGGTACTGATCGTGTGGTGTTCAAGCGGTGCTTGCGATCCTTATAGTGATAGCTACTTGTAAGCAGTACATTTGTGGGTGCATGAGATGCATTTCTTAGGCTTTCAATCGAAATTACACTACTGTATACTACATTTATTGTGAAATAATACATGTTATGTTCGAGACATTTGAGCTCGAAACTACCAGTAGTTCGAAGTAGTGTTAAACGCAGAAACTTGGGATTTACACTGCAGAAACTGCTTTAGTGAAAGCATTCTTCCAGTAGTTACCATGAAATTGTTTTTTGGATAAATTATTCAGAGTAAATATCATTTGTTGAAACATTAATTTTTATAATGTAATTTTTATACTGTATATTGTTTCGTGTAAACTAAAATAAAATTTAACCTACTTCAAGTTTACAAATTATGTACACTTAGAGATCGTGTGTGATGGCGACCTTTAGAGGAGGCCTATATTCAGCAGTGGAGAAATATAGGTAAGCTGATGGGTATGAATGAATGAATGAATGAAAAGTTTATTTATTATAAAACGACAGACAAGTAGCCGGTAGTTGCAAGGGGGGAGTGCACGCTGCATTCCCACAGCCGCTGGGCGTACTTGACTGGCCACGTTACCCCTCTCTCACAGAAGATTACCTTGAAATGCACTGCATTTCCTACTTTATCCCATTTCCCTAATGTACGTACGTTTTTCTGTAGTGAGTGAGATACGCCAGAGCCCATTCCCAGCCCGTCATATTCTATCCCTCCCCATTTTCCCGTTCTCCCAATCCATTCCTTAATCTGCAAAGGTGGGCAGCGCATCCGCGCGCGTGCAAACGTTTGTCATTCTAAACTGATGTTGGCATGTATCGCGGATGTCCATGGGTTACAGTTTCCACCTACCATGAGGTGGACTGTATGCTCGTCTGCCGCCTTTTTTCTATAAACAAAATAATAATAATTTAAACATTTGGTTTGAGGTAGAGGAAATTATAACGAAATACAATTTATAAGTGTTTACAGAAGAAAAGCGGTTCATGGGAGAGCCCTATATGCAGCAGTGGAGAGACACGGGCTGATGGTATGGTATACAGAAAAACTACTTGACAAAGTTATAAAAAATAAATTATGCATGTCGCTATTCATGATATTAAGTTTTTCTCATTCAAGCAACACCTACAAACTTGTACAAGTCGTCGGTCGGTCCACGTGGCCACAACGCGCCCCACATCGTGATTCCCGGTGCGTGGCTTCTATCGAAGACTCGTCTGTCCCATCAGTCGTCGGTCCTTCGCTAGATATGACCTGCTCATTGTCACTTCAACATACTGATTCTATAAACTATCTAGGTGACTTTTATAGCGTTAAGCTCAAAAATACGTAATGTCAGTAAGGGTGGAAGGGTCATGTGGAAGAGAGTCGCGCCAGGCTTGTGTATGAAATCGAAGACTCTTTAGATCTAGTCTCGATTTGGGGTTCTCTGAACCTGTCTGTGCATTCACCGCTAAAAAAGAAACCCTTTTGTCGTAGCACCTCGCTTTCAAAGCATATCTCTTAAGGTCTCGGAGAGTATCGGGATCCTAGGTGTCGACATCTCCAGCGAAGTCGAATTTAGGGGTCATCTGGAAAATAAGGCCAAAATGGTCTCCAAAAAGCTCGGTGTGCTGAACAGAGCGAAGCGGTACTTCACCCCTTTAACACTCCCTTTTCGCGGTAACACTTGCCATCAACGTGGGATCGCTTGCTCGTCCGCCCACTAGTCTATAAAAAAAAGGGTTGATCTCAAGTTTTGTATATAGCATTGTGACTGAATACGCAAATGTGCCTAAGTCGCAAAATTACTAGGTAAGATTAAGTATACATCTCAAAATAACTATATCGCAAAATGATATTGATATATTTTTGATAATAAATAAATGTCCATTTATTCTTTTTTTTATACACTTCATTGCACAATATCGTACACAAGGCGAACTTAATGCCTTAAGTCACGCTCTACCAGCCAACCTTTGGATTGATCAGTAAGGTGCAATTTCGTTCAATTTATTTGTGCAGGCCTTTGATTTTTGCTGCTAATTGTATAAATGTAAATAATTATGTAAGTATTAATTACTTCTGATGACTATACGTACAAATTTTAAACTTGTGACATATATTTCCATATTAGGTAAGTAATGGATTTTAATAAAACGTGATGAATTTGAATTTTAATGAATTAAGTTTTAATTTTAATAAGCAAAAAATACTTGACCACTATTAATGACAACACTTTTGAGCGGCTTGATTAAACCCCGTCGCGTACATCACGAAGCTGAATATTCATACAATATGGCGTCGTTGAGACGCTCATGGCGCGCACGTGATCCGGGTCGGAACGACCGACTCTGGCAGAGAGGTCGTAATAATAGGACAACGGTAGGGAATCTTCATATTCAACAAAATCTACAGCTTTTACTTTACAAAATATATAAATAGTCATCATTTCAGCCTTTGGACGTCCACTGCTGGACATAGGCCTCCCCCATTGTCCGCCATTTAGACCTATCGGCAGCGACCTGCATCCAGCGGGAGCCCGCAACCTTTATGAGGTCGTCTGGCCATCTAGCAGATGGACGTCCTCGGCCTCGTCTGCCGGTACGTGGTCTCCACTCGAGAACCCTTCTGCCCCATCGGCCATCGGTTCTTTGAGCTATGTGCCCTGCCCACTGCCACTTCAGCTTGCTAACCCGAGAGGCTATGTCGGTGACTTTAGTTCGTCTACGGATCTCCTCATTCCTGATTCGATCACGCAGGGAAACGCCGAGCATAGCCCTCTCCATAGCCCGCTGTGCGACAGTGACCTTATTTATAAGGCCCATAGTCAGAGACCACGTCTCGGTGCCGTAGGTCATCACTGGCAACACACACTGGTCGAAGACCTTCGTCTTCATATAAATAGTAATAGGGGTTAAAGTATGAAACTGCCGTTTTATAGTAATAGATACTTTGAATTGACATAAAACCTTCATGGTGTGAGATTTTCGAGTGAAACTTTTTTCACATGATACCTATGAGGTTCTTATTTTAAAAAATGTGCAACATTCGATTATCGACTTTCAATTTTTTTTTATTCAGCTTAGACGAGAAATGGATACTTCGAAAATCTGAGTAATCTTTGAATACGAGTTCCGACGCGGAACTAACGCGGCAGAAACGGCTCGCAATATCAATGCTGCGTTTGGAGAGGAGACTGCTAATGACCGAACCGTGTGTTTTTGGTTTAAACGCTTTCGTAATGGAAACTTCGACTTGAAGAATGAACCACGTGGAAGACCGCCCACACGGGTGAATAACGCTGAATTGAAGGAGATGGTGGAAGCCGATCCGAGTCAAACTACTCAGGAATTAGCGGCATGGTTTAACGTTACCTTACCTACAATATTGACTCATTTGCATCAAATCAATAAGATAAAAAAATATGAAAAATGGGTGCCTCAAGATTTGACTGATCTGCATAAAGATACGAGTGTTGAAACTTGCGTTGCCTTGTTGAATCGGTACAGAAATGAAGGAATATTGGATCGAATTGTGACATGTGACGAAAAGTGGATTTTTTACGATAACCGAAAGCGAAAAATGCAATGGCTGACCCCAGGTCAAACGCCGCAACAGTGCCCTAAGGCAAAGCTTACCAATAAAAAGGTAATGGTAACTGTTTGGTGGTCTATTCATGATGTTATTCACTATAGCTTTCTCAGGTCTGGTCAAGCAATAACAGCAGATGTTTACTGTGCCGAACTTCGAACAATGATGGCGAAACTAGCAGTAAAACAGCCCCGACTCGTGAATCGATCTTCATCATTATTGCTCTATGATAACGCAAGACCTCACACTGCACGAGAAACCGTTGTAACTCTACAGGAGCTGCAGTTAGAAACCATACGTCATCCTCCGTACTCGCCAGACCTTGCTGCAACGGACTACCATTTTTTTCGTGATTTGGACAATTTTCTACGTGGTAAAAAATTTTCTTCCCAAGAGGCAGTACAAAATGCTTTCACACAGTTTGTCGAATCTACATCCCCAGAGTTCTATCGCAAAGGCATTCAAAAATATTTTGAATGATAAATGATAGCTAATATTTTGAATTAAGTGTAGCTTGTGTATTTTTGCAAGCATTTGTTTTGTATCTGTTGTGTCTTATGTAATTTTGCACGCCACTGCTGGCGATTGTGACGATCTAAATGTATGCACTTACCATCTTCGTAACGCACATGACAAATAAATAAATAAAATTTAAATTAAAATACATTTGTACATACCCAAAAAACAGAAATTCATTTTATATACGGTGCAGTTACTTTTTATTTAACACTATATATAAGTACATACCTATTGTTGTAGAATCTAAGCCACAATAAGTAATAAGCCTACAATAAGTATAACAGTAATAAGAAAATAACTACTGTAACAGTAGTACTGTAATAAGATGCTGTAATACTCGTAAGTAGGTTATTTGTTAAATATGAACGCTGATAGCCTAGGGGTATCTATACTCGACTTACATTCGTATGATCGTGAGTTCAAATCCTGGGCCCGTACCACTGAGTTTCTACTTATGTAGTTTTTTTTTAATTATCACTAGCTCAGCGGTGAGAGAAAACATCGTGAGGATATCCACATGTTCCAGAAATAATAAATAAAAATCTGAAGCATGTGATCCACCAATCCGCGCTGGGCCTGCGTGATTTACTAAGGGTAGGCCTGTGCCTTGCTGTGGGACGTGTGCGTTTGATTATTCAGCCATGTGGCTATGTTCCACTACTGTTTTTTATTTACATTATGGTTTGAACGAGGGCTCTTTATTGCGAATAACGCAATGACGGTTTATTGTTCACGCATAATTATTATATGCCGAGTTATATGTCCGGATTACATTGTTGTCCGTGAAGCGGATGACGGAAAGTCAGGCCTTTCATAAAATCCTTTAACTTTCCATCAGATAAATGTGTATCATCATCAGATAATTATCTTTTGTTATTTTGGTCTCTAGAAACGATTGATCTGTGACATCTGTCTGTAGTTTTGTATTGCTTAGAATTTTCTTTCTACAGTCAGTTTTCTTTTTCTTTTCAAATACGAGTATGCAGAATGTGCAATAAGCACATTCTGCCAGTGTCAAGTTTTTCTTTGTAATAAACTATTTCAAAGTCTAAAACGTATCCTGTAAATGTTCAGTCCCATCGAAGTAGGTCAGGAGTCACTCAGTAAAGTGATAGTAGGTTTACTGAGCACAGAAGAGGACTCTTTGGAAGCACACAGAAACGAAATTCCATGTTTTTATTTGATTATCACAAACACTACGCACAAAAGAACATTTTGAAATTTAATAAACTATCACTATCAAACCACAAAACGGGCAATACATAACTTTTATGTTAATCAGACATTAACTCAAGCCATAAAGTCAATTTTTAATGATGTGTGGACTATTTTTTTTTTTAATTTAACAAAAATAACTATCAGGTGTACTGTCAGCTCATCTGCCGTCTTATTTTCATAAATAAAAGAAATAAAATGTCAGACATTGTAAACACAAAATGCACAATAGGCGGTCTTATCGCTAAAAGCGATCTTTGCCAGACAACCTTTGGAAAGAGTGGAATCAAATATTTTGATCAAAAGTGTACAGAATACACAATTATTCCTGTAATAATCAACAACATTCTCACCCAATTTTTAGATACAATTAACGGGACAAATATCAAACACAAATATTTTATCTATAAACTCACTTTTTCCAGTACTCACTCAACAAATTTCCTTTGATAAAAAGTTTATTGTTACATAAAAACCTATTTTTATGGTAATTACAGACATCAGACAGACATCAACAAGACTCGCAAACAATTAATTTCTATACAAATAAAAAATATGAAAAGTAAATAGAAAACTTCATTGTAAAATCCATCAAGACAAAGCTGGTAGGGGGGAAGAGAGGGGCGTCAAATTTATTTGAACCACGTTTCAGTTGAGAGATAAGATTAATTGAAAAGTTAACAAGAGTTGTCCGACGCATGGAAAGTTTGGTCACAGTGAAAGCGGGAAGTGGGAAAGAAGAAATCGCTGCAAAATCCGCCACTTCAAAATTGAGTTCCAATTCTAGTAACAACATGATCTACGATAGGTCAAACTAAAAGTTCTTAGAACTACCTACCGTACAATACGATAGAAAAAAAAACAAATTCGAATTTTGAAAATGGAACTGCATGTCGAATACGATTAAATTTTTCAAATCAATCCTTTATTTTTTATTTTTGGGGGAAATTTGTAAATTAAGTGTTTGCGGAAAATAAAGAATTTAAGAGAACATTATCGTTCAATGATTTTTTATGACTAAGTTGAAATTGTTCGAGAAACTCTACGGTGAGTCTGCTTTGTTAAGAACGCTAGCATACGAATGGTACAATACTTTCAAAGAAGACAGAGATGTGGTTAAAGACTTGTCCCATTCCGAGCGACGTTCAACGTCTTCGACTGACGAAAACATCAACAAAATGAATTAATAATAATAGAGAATCATCATTTAAGCTTAAGAGAGATAGACCAGAACCCGGACATGTATCATGAATCTGTTCGCACCATTTTTGTTAATGTTTTGGGCATGAAACGGGTCACGGTACGGCTCGTTCCGAAGGAGCTGAATTTTCTTAAAAAGAAAAACACCGCGAATTTTTGAACAAAAACTCAACGAATGTCATCTACCAAGCACCGTATTCCAGATTCTAGTTGTTCGTCGTATTCCCTCATGTGACTTCTTTTGTTCCCGTCACATAAATTATCACTTCGTGGAAGACATTTTAAGTCCATTGATGCCATAAAACATATGGCAATGAAGCAGCTGAAGGCCATACCGGAAAGTGCTTCCAAGAAGTGTTTCAACTACTGGATTATTCAGTGGCGTAAATGTATCGCATCAGAGGAGCCTATTTTGAAGGAGACAAAATACATTTTGATGATTAAACCGATACTTTTTGTTTTATTGAAGAATTCCCGGTATTTATTTGACAGAGTAGTAAATGTAAAGTTTATGTGTCATTCGTTGCGCCCCGTAGTTTTTATTTATTTCCTAAAATTAAGGATAAACTCAGAGTAACGTATTCACGTTTTATGGATGCAGAAGAGTCAGTAACGGCCATCCAACCGGCCGTTGAAGAGGTGCCTAGGGTGGGTTGAATGCTTCACACAATGATTTCATCGCATGCAAAAGTGTATCGATTGTCGCGGAGAATACTTCAAAAAACAGCAAAACAACTTCCATCGTTATATCTGATCTCATTTTTTAAATTCTAAAATGTTCAGTGTCACCCACGTATACTGGGTTAAATAAGAAATATATGCATCCTCTTAACACTATCATTCTATAATTACAACTAAAAACTTTTGTTCTACGACTATCTCTTAACTTGATATTTCTCTATTGTTTTTAATGAAATCTCTGACTTTGTTACTCTGTACTACTATGTGGCGACGCCGCAGACTTCTTCGTAAAACAGCTTCTAATCGAACCGCTCTGCTATTAGATACTTACATTTATGTAATGCAGGTTTTTTTTATTTATGGAAATAAGTCGGCAGACGATCTGGCAGACCACCTGATGGTATGTGGATACTGTTGTCCATAAACATCCACGATACATGCCAACATCAATCCAGACTAACAACTATTGGCACGCCCCCGAAAGCGTTGCCTACTGACGTGCACGTTTACTCGCTGCATGCGAGTAAACGTGTATGGTGCGAGTGAGTGAGTGGTTTGTGTGGAAGAAAGTGAAGAATTTGACAAAGTAGTAGGCAAAAACCTTCACGAAAATAAACACTGTTAAGATGATTTAAATATTTTCCATTTAACCCTTTATTATGAACTTTTCTTCAAGCTAATAATGTGTTCGAAGAAACACAACGGTACGTGCAGGGGTTAAATTCTTGATTTCACAAATATTAGTCGAGATTAGATACCCAATAGCAGGAGATACCCCTAGGCTATCACCACCCTGATACAGACAGTATACTAAATTAATCTATACAATGTATGGCAAACAAGAGAGGAATAAATTAGCTAGTCGAGTGCGCCCAGCGGCTGTGAGCTTGCAGGGTGTACGGAATGTATATAGAAAAAGAGTCTTTAGAAATAACAAAGAGTTATTACTGTCAGAAAGTGATTCAAAACTGAACACGGTACAAAGCAGCGGCGACTCATAGCCTAGTTTGATGCGAGTAACAGGAACATAGAATATTTTATTGACGCCTCCTATTCAAGATTGGTTCTAGGAACGTTTAAGGAACATTTCTAGGAAAGAAAACCAATAGTGCATTACTGCATAGCTAAAAATGTATAAATGAGTAATCTGGTAAATTTTAATAACAGTACGCAGCTTAAAAAAATACCTAATTTTATCATAACTCGTAATCAGTTCGTATCGTTAAATACCTGATTTTTTACAAAATTATAAAGAATTATGAAGCGCATGTTACTCTAGCACTAGGACCGCACCATTATTTTGATAAATGTACCATTTGTGCTACTTCGTTTCAACTTAATGTTGTGTTCTTAGTTTTTTGATATTAATTAATTAAATTTCGAAACTTTACCTCGTTAATTTGTTAATTCTATTACTCTTGTCCTTGTCTTCAATAATTTATTAATTTCGTGAAGTCTTTGAAAATGAGTTTAGCTAAAAGTATTTTCCTCTTACACTGAAATTGCTTTAATCACTTAGTTATCTTGCATTTGGCTTGTAATTCCAAATGCCTATTAATGTCAATTTAAATCTATTTATATTAATGTCAATTTCTACGACATTCTTTCTCAAATCAGTTATTCATTTGTTTTTCTGTGTAACAACTTTATGCTTAGATATATATGGTTGTGTTTGTGACTATGAAAAACTATTGTAATAATTCGCGTTATTTTCGAATACGAGTTCCGTCATGGCAGCAACGCAACACAGGCAGCACGCAATATCAACGATGTGTATGGAACAAACACCGCAAACGAATGCACGGTGCGTTTTAACTTCAAGAACAAGCCCCGTGGACGACCGGAGATTTAAGTAGATAATGAGGAATTGAAATAAATAGTGGAAACGGATTCATCTCAAACCGTGTCTGAGTTAGCAGCAGCCTTAAATGATAAAACGATATTGATTCATTTGCATCAAATCGGGAAGTGAAGAAGCTCAGAAAGTGGGTACCGTATGAGCTTAATGAAAAATACGAGAAAGACTCCGCCCGACGCTATTACGACAGAATCCCTCGCCATCCCAACCCAACCTAGCAACTCCAGCATAATCTATGTCCCCGACAGGAATGCCTCACCACGTTACCGTCGCGTCGTCGTCGTCGTCCTCAGCACGTCTTAGACGACCCCGACGACCGATTATTGCTGGCAATGCGGTTCTTACACTACACTCACACAATACACATACCGTCCCCGCCGGCGGAGATGATGACGTTCCCGTCGATACACCGTCAACACACATCGGCCTGCAGTCAACAGTTTTACCAGGTATCGGCACGTGTCTGGGCGCTTCTCACCGACTCGCGATCTCGCTCTACCCTCCCAAAGCAACGCCCTAAGCTGAGGTCCGTTCCTTCCGCCGGTTTACCGCCGAGGGAGCCCTTTGGCTAGTTGCTACACATTTTTTTGCTCCTGTCTGAGCGCCTTCCGCGCTCCTCCTAACTTATACATGTCCGGTGACATGTATAAGTTGACTATTGACTATTGTGGTGACTGTTGAAAGGCCATTAGGGCCATAAGAATTTAGTCATTCTGAGAAAGAAAATGCCTCATATTGTGTCGAGAAAGAGGTCAAACTTTCATCAGTCGCGTACTCGTCCTAAGCATCTAGTGTCCATTTTCTTTCTCAGTTAGTTCTTTCTCACCCAAGCTTATGCATAGTTTAACATTAAATTCCACAGTAGAACAATAGTGAAACAAAAACAATTTCAAGTGATATCTTTATGTGAGTTTAGAACTAAGCTTTGTTCAGCTCAGCTGGTTTATCTTAAGTGTTATTTAGATTGCTGGAATAAACTGTTTAGCCCCTGTACAATTATCTATACATATAATAAAAATGTAACTGATCACTGTCTGTACATGGAAGATATATGAGAAAAACTATTATTGGGGGCCTTAATCAACCCAATAGAACCCAAGCAATGATTGTTAGAATTTTTGTCTGTTTATAGTGAAGTGTAGGCTTTCTCAGCCGGTGTCCATATTAATTGAATCTTCAGGGCTACTTGGCCGAGGTCTTCTGGAATATCTTGTCTTTCTTCCAAACGTTTCGTCAACAACTGCGGTTGACATCTTCAGTGGCGACTGCGTTCACTTTCGGAGCGATGTTATCTCTTCGGTTTCTCGAGCGCAACATTTGTCTGTTTGTCTGTGCGTTTGTGTGCGCTTATCTTAGAAATGGCTTAATCGATTTGGGTGCGGTTTTCATTAATGTATTGTGGTAATCTTCACATAAAATTTAGTGTTTGTTTTATTTCAATGAGTTCATAAATAAACAAGTTATTTCAATTTAAAGACGGTGTTTATAAACTAAAGTCCACGCGGACGAAGTCGCGGGCAACAGCTAGTATTATAATAAAGCGGACACCCTGCACATATACTTTTGTATTTAATAAAAATATGTACCTATTCACCAGTGAAGACAAAATTAAATAAAAACATTGTTGGGTGAAATTTTAGTTAATTAAACCTACATATAAACATTGAGGGTTTCCGTAGGTGACTGCATTCTAAATTTAACAAAATGTATTTTTTTATGGCCATAGAAATAAATTTTTAAGGAGGAGAGTGCACGCTGCATTCCCACAGCCGTTGGGCGCTTCCGACGGGCCACATTACCCCTCTATCTCAGAAGACTACCTTGCATTTCCTACTTAATCGTATTTCCCAAATGTAACTACGTATTTCGATAGTGAGTGAGATATGCCCCATTTTCTCAAGCCATTCTTTAATATGCAAAGGTAGGCAGCGCATCCGCGGGGCGTGCCAACGTTTGTCATTCTGGACTGATGTTGGCATGTATCGCGAATGTCTATCATCATCGGGTGGACTGTATGCTCGTCTGCCGCCTTTTATCTATAAAAAAATAATATGTAAGCTGGGATTATATGTTTATTATAAAAGTCTTAAACCATGGCTTCCGCTCATGACTGAGTTTATTAAAAGTCTTAAACCGTGCCTCCCGCTCATGAATGAGTTTATTAAAAGTCTTAAACCATGGCTTCCGCTCATGACTGAGTTTATTAAAAGTCTTAAACCGTGCCTCCCGCTCATGAATGAGTTTATTAAAAGTCTTAAACCATGGCTTCCGCTCATGACTGAGTTTATTAAAAGTCTTAAACCGTGCCTCCCGCTCATGAATGAGTTTATTAAAAGTCTTAAACCATGGCTTCCGCTCATGACTGAGTTTATTAAAAGTCTTAAACCGTGGCTTCCGCTCATGACTGAGTTTATTAAAAGTCTTAAACCGTGGCTTCCGCTCATGACTGAGTTTATTGACTAAGTGATATTAATGATATTTTAATTGGCACATTTATTATTAAATTAAAATATTTAATATAACTTATTTCTCAAATTATTTACTAAGCTATTTGTTTTTAATACAGATGACATAATATACTGATTATCCCAGACCCCACATTCGGACCCCCATATGTATTGCCCCAAGAATAAATAATACCATATAGAAATTAAACTCGCGCGCCGAACGCATTCAAAGTTGCGATAATAGCCTACAATTTCGCATCGTAACATACAAGCCGTCAGACAGGGCCGCGCAGCACCGCCTAACGTCACGCGATTGATTTGATACATTGCCACTTTGCTTTCATAAAAAAACTAATGATAAAAAATGATTTCATGTTTTTTATAATTAATTGATCGTTTTATACATATATAAATATATACAATTTTATACAAATACAATTATATACAATATTGTATTATATATAATTTACCTAACTAACCTAAAATGTATACGGATATAATAAATAATTAAATAACAGCCCTCAGGACGTTACAGGACGTTGCGTAACGTAAGGTGGGTAGTAGGTATTTATTTCCTAGTTTTTGGGATACGCATAAAGGGGATTCCCTTCTATATGATACTATTTATAATTATATATACATAATAATATATAATAACAAGTATACATACCTACTGCCAATAATTTGTTTCTCTCTCTGTGTCTGGTTACAAGTGAAGATTTTTACTTTTCACGAAGGAAATTCAGTGTTAAGAGGGTACTTACAGGTATTTTTTATTTATCTCTTACTAATACAATGTAATAAATTGTCGAAATACAAACTTCCAACTTAAACATGTTTGATACAACTCCATACGATCCTGTCATGTAAGATATGTAAGACATGTCATGTAAAAGGGACTTTTTTGTCAGATAATGTCATACAGAGAGTACTATAGTCATAACCCTTCTTTTTTCCCACTCCGCCGTAGTCAGGTATTTAAAATTAGCATCAACATTAAAATTGGAACTGCCGTCTCTGTTTACGAGCACCCGTAAATACCAGTAAATATTTTAAAAGCAATACCATCTGAGTAATTCATAAATATTAAAGGCGTACTTTTTACGTCCAAATTACGCATTCTGTGCTCATCCATCAGTCAAAATTTCCAACTTTCAACAACTTTTCGGTAGCTCCTGTGATTCTGTTTCCAAATACGCTGTCAGGGAGCTACGAAACAGTTTTCAGCACGAATTTAGTATTAAATTTTTGTGGAGTAAATACTAGTAGGTACAGCCATTATTAAACTGCCAAAGATATTTATTTTTAGACGTTAGATGTACGGTCGCATAAAATAATGGTTGAGCCACTTGACTATCCTATACTATTTTGACTAAATCAAAAAGTTTAGAAATTCGATAAGACGCTAATAGATCAATAATTCAATTATATCACGTCAAAGTCGTACGTATTGAACATAACGGTGTTATAACACGGCAAAATTAAGAATAAAGGATACATAGACGAATTACTTGTTCAGGTACGTGTACCGATGACTTGAAGAAGTTTGTCGGTAATGAGGCAATAACTGGACGAGAGGCGCAGAATATCATGTGTGGTGGCTAACCTTGAAAGAGGCCTTTTTTCAGCAGTGACAAGACGTAGGCTGATGATAGCTGCATGACCTGCCCCCATCACCACTTCAGCTTTCCTATACAAGTCGCAATGTCGGTGACATTTTTTCTTTGTTGTATTGTAATCCTTGCGCACTTTGTCTCGTTCCGAGCATAGCTCACTCCACCCGTTGCCCGTGGTACAAGTACTATGTCCAATTAGTTGTACCATTGGGAATTTTTATTGCCCGTGGTACAACTGAGTGACAAGATTACAACATAAAGTGTACAGCAAGGTTAGTATTAATGTGAATAACCTAAAAATTAAAAAGAGGTATGTAATATCATATGTATTTATTATTTACTTAACACAAGCACGTTTATAACCTTATTAAAAACCTAAACTTAAAATTGAACATTTCCGTTAAACTAAGCTCAAATAGTTGTACATACTACTGGGCGTAGAACAACTGGAAAGTTGTAC
The DNA here is from genome assembly GCA_914767545.1 of Sesia apiformis. Classification (NCBI taxonomy): domain Eukaryota; kingdom Metazoa; phylum Arthropoda; class Insecta; order Lepidoptera; family Sesiidae; genus Sesia; species Sesia apiformis. The sequence continues at coordinate 10,656,792 of OU611971.1, forward strand.
CTCGAGGGAAAACAATAACCATGGTACAACTGGTTGGACATAGCAGTTGTACCACGGGGAACGGACACTCACTCCAATGCTTACTCCATACAAATTATAGATCCTGGTAAAAGATATTATTTCAAAATTTACGAATGATTAATGCGCTAAATATGTAATGGACTGTCGGGACGCGCTGTAAGTGATAAAACTTTTACTGTCATCGCGAAATGTTGAACGACATGTCAAATCTAGGTTACGAAGATAATTCACTATTTAGTACTTCGCCGTTACCTCGTAATGTATGAAATTCAATTCATTATTAAATCTAATATATAAAAAATAACGTTTGTTTGTACGTTCGTTCGTCTTCTATGCGTTCCTAAACCATTCGTCCGATTGAGATGAAACTTTGGTGAGTTGTTGTGCGCGCTGGCACAAAAGGTTTGCCAAAGGTTTCTGGCAAAAAAAAAATATATTCTAATGCATTGCAACGCATGCCGGGCACAGCAAGTAGTTCATAAATTTATGGTCAGAAAACATGTTTCGCAATTAAAATACATTATATTATAAAATCAAAGTGAAATAAAATTCAAATGCAATAATTAAACACAATAGTAATTATAATTTAAGTAAATATAATAATAATAATAGTGGAACGAACTGCCTCAAGAGGTCTTTCCATTGAGCTACGATATGGGGTTCTTCAAGAGATCTGTGAATAGGATTTTGCAAGGTCGGCGGCGCGCCCGCATGCCCCCTGGTGTTGCAGGTGCCCATGGGCGGCGGTAACACTTACGATCACGTGGGACCGCTTGCTCGTCCGCCCCCAAGTCTATAAAAAAAAATAAAAAAAATAATAATAATGCCACACTCAATGGCCCACACTAGGATTACCGGTGTTGCGGGTCCAGAGACACATACACTATGTGTACCTAACTCATACACACCTGATCACTGTTGCCGAGTTTGCTGGGAGAAATCTCCCAAGGAAATAGGCTCGCCTGTTGTATGTCATTTTGTTAATCCCTTATTATTTATTATACATATATGGGTACAATGTATTCTAAAAAAAAATAACATGTAAGCTACGACATGGGGTTCTTCAAGAAAGTTGTGAATAGGATTTTGTAAGGTCGGCGGCGCGCCCGCATACCCCCTGGTGTTGCAGGTGTCCATGGGCGGCGGTAACACTTACCATCACGTGGGACCGCTTGCTCGTCCGCCCTCTTCTCTATATAAAAAAAAAATACGTAATTTGTCCTGTCGCAAATTTCATCCAGCGATTTTGGATAGGACAATCTCCTCTTGACGCAATAGCCTTTAGAAAAGGGTTCCATTTTTTTTTGGGAAAAATGACAGTCTCGTGATAATTTTTAAATTTACGGCCACGGCTAGAAATGGGCCATTTTTTCGAATTCAAAACTTCATTGTATCGAGATTATGTTTAAATGTATTCATATTTAATATGTTGTTTAAATATATGCTCCAACGTCTAATTATAACAACAAACAACTTTTTAGAAAAATGAATTCTTTGTTCAGTTGCAACGGCGCGGCGTTAAAGTAGTAAAGCAATTAGTAAATCAACTCCGAGTATTTTGTACTGTCTCTCACACAGCCATGACATTTTCGTGATGATAATTATTATATCATAAACTTTTTGCCTTCGATTTTATGGAAAGGTCCTCTTTACTAGTTGCAATCTATTTGGAATTCTGTATTCTACGGTAAGAAAGTACCTACTTAATAAAGTACAGACACTTCCACGAGAGTCGCAACTTAGTAGGTCCCAGATGACTTCGTTACTTCGGTAATGGATATAATTTTCCAGCGCCTCTGTGAGGAACTTCCCAGGGCGCTGAAGCGAAAAAATTTGGGAATCACCGCTCTAAAAGCATTCAGAAATGAATGTTAATTTCGTTGCCGTTGATTTTATGTAAAGTTCTTCTGTATCGCTTGCAATCTATGCAACCGGTTCTTACCTAATTTAATACAGACACTTCTAGGAGAATCGCATCTTGGTAGGTTCCAGACAACTCCGTTACGTCCTTAATGGTAGCAATTTGGATAATATCCGTGAAAATCTTAACTCCAAGTAGTACTGATTACGTAAAATTTTTCTTTTGCTCAACCAACGGTAGCGGTCATTTCAGTACTAAAATGTATTTTGGAAGATGAGAAGGAGAAATTGCTCTTTAGAAACTTAATAAATGTTTAAAGGACGTTGTACTGAATGTCGCCTTTGAGCAGTTCCCATCTATAAATGTGATCAAATTAATGTGGCTATTTTTATTGAAAAAAACAGAAAACTTACCAATTATTGGGTAAAACTAACTAGTTTTAACTAACCACCAACTGGTGGGTATGTAAAAATACATTATTACATTCATAGTTCATTATTACTTAAAAAAATGTCAATAGAGGCATAAAATTATCAAAGAGAAAAAATAATCATATTTTTTCTGTTTGATATTTTTCGAATGAGCAAATTTGCATTAAAATATTTAGTTGTTAATATATTTTAAATGAGAACCTATGACTTTAGCGTGCCGTATTTCTGGCAACACTAGTCACTGGTTGGAAAGTGATATATCGTTTGACAGCTGACTTTTTGTAATGGCGGCAAATTGATATTACAAGTGTAAAAGTTTGATTTTTTCATATTTTTTGATAATTTTAAAATAAAAGTTAATAGGGAGAAAATAAGATATTTTTTACATTTTTTTTTGACAAGTGTATGCTTCTAGTGCACGAAAAGAGATTTGTGGTGTTTACGGATGTTTTATGTCTAAAAGTACTGCAATAAAATGGTTCAGTCGATTCAGGTCTGGTAATTTTGATGTGAATGATGTTCCTTGCTGTGGTTGTCCTATTAATTTAAATGTTATCATTTAAAAAATTAAGCAGGTCACATAAGCAGTCATCAAATTGCGGATACATTCGCCACTCAACAGTTGTGGATCACGTGCATAAACTGAATTTTATGAAAAAGTTTGGCTGCCGCAGTATATAAATGACAGAAACTTGGTGAATAGAATTTCCATATGCGAGATGTTGCTAAAACGGAATGAAATCAATACATTTCTGTAGAAATTGGTAACAGTCGATGTGAAGTGGATCACCTACGATAACGATGTTCGAAAACGATCTAAACGAGGTGCGCCATCACAAATAGTCTCAAAGCCAGGCCGAACACCGAACCGAACTCCCACTCCGAACAAAGTTCCGTGCTCGTAATTACGTGCGCTAGGGAGCACTGATATACTCCTAAATCAAGTGTCGAGAGATGTTGGGTGTCGCGGACGCCGCCGCTCGGGTTTCATCGGATATTCTTGCACATAATCGTGCTGGTACAATATAGTGTCTGAGAGTTACTTTAACAAACAGAAGCCATGTAAAGAAAATTATTATAAAATTGAAGTCTGATTGCAGTACTAGAATTTGTCAATAGATGGCGCTGTCTCATGTAATTAGAAGTCGCTATGGTTTCGTTTCTTCCTGGTAGTACATAAAGTAAACCTTATTATTAATAAATGGAAGACTGTGCGTCCAATTTCTCATTTTTGTGTAAGGTTATTATATATACATATAATCATCCTTTGCATCACACGAGGTCATAAAATATGTCAGCCGCGTGAGTCGCTGGGGCCGCTCACGCGGAACCCATCTTATCGATAAATGCCATCGATAAAATTGGGCAGTGTGTTCGTCATGCGGGGGAAGCTCTGCAAGAAGATCTAAGGAAGGCGCATTTATCTGATCGCCTCGTAATAAATGTGGTTGAGAACAGTGATTCCCAAGATGTCGGAGAGAATGATTCGGCCCAAGATTCGTTAGAACATAATAGTTAATTTAGTTTAGTAATGTTTAATTTGTCTTATATATTTACAAAAAATAACGGTTATAAATTATATACCTATCTTTAATTATAAGTAGTATTTAGTCTTAGTTCAATTTAATGCTCTGTTAGTAGGTACATTATGTTAATAAATAAGTGTCTACTTTTCAAACACCAAATGTATTTTTTTATTTTTCGCATAATAACAGTATCGATAAGGACGCGGCGACATCACTTCACCCGTCCATAAGTAAGTGCAAGCAAGTGTGTGATATGTGTTGCACCGTTCTCACGTTTATGACCTCGTGTGCCGCGAGATTCGAGATATAGCTCCATTAGAGGTGTGTTAGCTAGAATTCATATTTTTTTCTAAAACATAATAATAAGATGGAAAAAAATAACAGAAGCTCCACATAAAAATGGCATGCAAAATTGAAATGTCATTAAATGACTAACATAATAAGACAATTTGTATTATTAGTTACAATTCATAATTAATATAAGAGTCACTGTCGATAGTCAGTCTATGATAATTGCATACTTCAAATGGCTAAACAATGAAATAATAAGATACGTGATTGTAGAAGTGAAGATAGAGAATCATTTATAGAATGTCAATAAATAATGTCAGTTACAACAAAATCCTAGATACTCCTAATTCTTATACGCACAGACTAATAAGTATAATTATTATCTAATAATAATAGGGGTTAAAGTATGAAATTGCCGTTTTATAGTAATGATACTTTGAATTGACATAAAACCTTCATGGTGTGAGATTTTCGACTTTCAATTGTTTTTTTTATTCAGCTTAGACGGGAAAGATGGATACTTCGAAAATCCAAGTAATCTTTGAATACGAGTTCCGACGCGGAACTAACGCGGCAGAAACGGCTCGCAATATCAATGCTGCGTTTGGAGAGGAGACTGCTAATGAACGAACCGTGCGTTTTTGGTTTAAACGTTTAAAGGTGAATAACGCTGAATTGAAGGAGATGGTGGAAGCCGATCCGAGTCAAACTACCCAGGAATTAACGGCATTGTTTAACGTTACCTTAAACGTGACTCATTTGCATCAAATCAATAAGATAAAAAAATATGAAAAATGGGTGCCTCATGATTTGACTGATCTGCAGAAAGAAACGCGTGTTGAAACTTGCGTTGCCTTGTTGAATCGGTACAGAAATGAAGGAATATTGGATCGAATTGTGACATGTGACGAAAAGTGGATTCTTTACGATAACCGAAAGCAAAAAATGCAATGGCTGACCCCAGGTCAAACGCCGCAACAGTGCCCTAAGGCAAAGCTTACCAATAAAAAGGTAATGGTTACTGTTTGGTGGTCTATTCATGGTGTTATTCACTATAGCTTTCTCAGGTCTGGTCAAGCAATAACAGCAGATGTTTACTGTGCCGAACTTCGAACAATGATGGCGAAACTAGCAGTGAAACAGCCCCGACTCGTGAATCGATCTTCACCATTATTGCTCCATGATAACGCAAGACCTCACACTGCACGAGAAACCGTTGTAAGTCTACAGGAGCTGCAGTTAGAAACCATACGTCATCCTCCGTTCTCGCCAGACCTTGCTCCAACGGACTACCATTTTTTTTCGTGATTTGGACAATTTTCTACGTGGTAAAAAATTTTCTTCCCAAGAGGCAGTACAAAATTCTTTCACACAGTTTGTCGAATCTACATCCCCAGAGTTCTATCGCAAAGGCATAAATTAACTTCCGATTAGATGGCAACAATGTATAGATAATGAGGGTAAATATTTTGATTAAATAAATATGTTACAAAATAGAAAAAAATGAGTTTTAATTTTTCAGTACAAATCGGCAATTTCATACTTTAACCCCTAATATAATAATAGACTATCACATAAAATACCATAATCATTCAATTTATAGAAATTTTTAGTACTTTGAAATTCCCACAAAGCTTCTCTAAATTTTATGAGTGTTTGTTCTTTAATTTGGCAAGTGATTATATATTGTTACCTTGCAGGAATTCTTAGCGCTATACTCCGTCTCTGATCCATCCATTGTTATTTTCTATTTGACGTTTGCATATCTACCAAGCTCCGTATTTCTTGATAGTACATTACCTCAGAATACCTCAGCATTCATTTATTCATGGTAGCCGATCGTTTTTTGTAATTTGAATTCGAATAGCACATTTCTAACAAAACCTCTCCCTGATGCTGCATAGCATATAATAATCCGTTCACACTCACCCATCGGCACCATTGAGGTGGAAGCAGCAGTGTCATCAGTCCAGGTCTTTGACACTGTGCGATTTGCATTGAGTCAAGTATCATAAATAAAAATCACATTTGTCCCTATATTTTTTTCTTGTCGCAAAAAATTTCAGCTCATATTGGTACGAGATACAAACATCAATGAATCTCTGACAATTCCGGGCAACAGCCGTTTCAAGTACTGCGCTCATTGTTCCTTTATTTTTGTGGTTGTTATTGGTTCAATGTTTAAGAGCAACACCTTACCAGTATTTTTTTAATGGGGTGAAACCATGATTTTTACTGATAAGCCAATCTGTTTCGATGATTCGTTGCTCCTGTAGGTACGCGTTTTAACGTTTTAAGTTCCTCAGTGTTCAGTTTTGATGATCTGCTATTAACGGAAAGACGGTTTTGCTAACCACGTTTTTAGTAACGAAGATTACGCAGGCATTCTCTTCATTAAAAGAGTTGCTGATGGTAATACGTCGAAAATACGCGATACGCATTACTATTCCGAATCTTCCAGATGAAACTGTGTTCAGTTGAACATGTCGTCGTATTCGAGAGACAGGAACCGCTTCACACAGACGAACTGATGTTGCCCGTCCCCGGTCCTACACAGCTGATGATGATGAAGAAATTCCTATAAAACAGTTGTATTCTCTTCTAATAACATTGTTCCTTATATTTTATATAAAGTAACAATTATACAATAAATAGTTTCATCTATCTGTATAAAGTCTAGACTGATGTTGGCATGTATCGAGGATGGGTTACAGTTTCCACCTACCATCAGGTGGACTGTATGCTCGTCTGCCGCCTTTTTTCTATAAACAAAAAATAAATAATAATAATAATTAAACACTTGATTTGAGGTAGAGGAAATTCTAACGAAATACAATTTCTAAGTGTTTACAGAAGAAAAGCGGTTCATGGGCGAGCCCTATATCCAGCAGTGGAGAGACACGGGCTGATGGTTCCCTCACACACAGACTCACAGAAGACCACCTTGAAATGTACCGTATTTTCTACTTTATCGTATTTCCCCGATGTACGTACGTGTTTCGGAAATGACTGAGGTATGCGAGAGCCCATTCCTTTATTTTATTTCAAATATTCCATGTGTAACATTTCGGTCCGATTATTAATCACGAGTGTACTCGCTCACAAAAATAAAATTAAAGGGCAACAATTAGCGGGGATTACTGGCAGGTACAATCGCAGTCGCAAGTGATGGAGCCCTTAAGATCGTTTAATGAGAAAGTCATTAGACGAGCGCGTGACCCGATTTCCATAAGTACGGCCCGTAGGTGCAGTTATGTTTGCTGGAAGTGACTAAATGGTTACGTTATCTGAACAAAGGGATCTTGTACACATGAACTTATGACTTTGATTAACATTTCCTAACTTAGAAAATCACTATATCAAGATTATGTTTAAATATGAATATGTTCCAACATCTAATTAAATTTTTTTTTTATTATTTTATTGTATTAAGGAGGATAAATATATTAATATTAAATATATTAAATTTATTATATCAAAGAGGATATTGGATAAACACACAATACAGCTTGGGATTGGGTCGTAAAAGGCGACTGAATGATAACAAATTCGCTACCATAAGCTACCCTGAAAAACTACATCACTTTTAAAAGAGTGAAACTAAACCACCGCTTGACTAGCGTACCGTTTTAAGGTCACCCTGGCCAAGTACACTCATACACAAGGCAATGTATATGTTGAGCCCCATGTCAAGCAGAGCATAAAAAGGGGGTTAAAACGGTAACAAAATCGGCCCATTAGATGCGGAGTTTAGCTCAAAAATAGACAAACTGACAGGCCGATAGACAAATGTTGTCCTTCGTAAATAAAATGAATCTTTTGCATAACAAACATGGTCACTATCAACTGGGCTAATCGGAAATTTTGTAAATAGTGTAATATTTTCCAGCGCCACCGCGAGAAGGTCGCGAATCCCCCACGTCACCGAAGCGCACAATTTGGAAGCCACCGCTCTAAAAGCATTAAAAAATGTATCTTAATTCCCTTACCGTCGATTTTATGGAAAGTTGTTCTGCACCGGTTGCAATCTATTTGCAATACTGTAATCTGTGCTGAAAATGGTTCCCACTTAATTAAGTACAGACACTTCCATGAGAATCGCATCTTGGTAGGTCCCAGACGACTTCGTTACGTCCGTAATGGTAGCAATTTGGATGACATCCGTGAAAACCTTGATTTCGAGTAGCACTGATTACGTAAGATTTATCTTTTGCTCAACCAACGGTGCCGGTCATTTTACTACCAAAATGTACTTTAGTAGGCGAGAAGGAGATACTGTTTATATTGATATTAAATTTAATAGATTGTATGTAATGTGTTGCTAGAGAGTAATAAATAAACACGACCGTTCAAAAGAGAAGCTTGTTTATTACTTATCTAACTTATAACTAATTATATTGTTTTTTTCGCGAGTTCCATATATCCCTACCGGCCAATCCCCACTGGTAAGGAAAAATGGATTTTTTTTCCACGCTTCCATACCAGTAGGGATATTTTTCCACATATCTCCACTGTGTTGTCAATTATAAAAATACGTATGATCACGTTGAACATGTTTAGTGCTTCCTTGAGTGCCGTGATTATTCTGATAAGGAAACTCTATAGGAAGTTGCTGGCTGGTATGTTTTTCTTGTGTTCGGCAGTTTTTTAATATTCTCATATTCTTCATTACAAACGATTCATTTACATAAATGATTTAAAATTTTGTTTTAAATTGACTTATGGAAATTTAACGGACGATTACATGTGCGAGGAATTTTTTTTTTTAAAATAAAGGCGATGAATTTCATTAATTTACTACTACAAACGGAAATGTGTATTGAAAGAATTGAAAAGTGGACCGTATTTCAAGTCTCTAAACATACAGAGGGAAAGAGAACCTAATTTTTTTTTAAGTCTTTTAAAAACGTACGTTTTTTCAGCAAAATGTTGACCGTCATACTGTGTCCAACATCGAGTTATAACTTACGGAACTGAATTTTGTTTTTTCGGTTTTCTTATTTTTTTGTTGCAATAAAACACGTTTAAACAACTGTTTTCTTGTCACTAGTACATTTATATGGTAGGGATAAGTAGAAATAGAATTTTCATATATCCCTACTGATATGGAAGCGTGGAAAACCAGCGGGCATTGGCCGATAGGGTTAGGTGAACAGGCGGTTTCATTTTCTACACATTTAAAAATTGATTGGAATTATAAGTGTTCGATCACCAATTGATAGTTTTTGGTGTAACCGAGAACGCCAACAGATGGCACTGTTTCGAGACCGTACATCACGCTATGGTTACGTTTGTTTTTTATGTGACGGAATCCAGGGCAGCTCATAGCAACTTATCTTCAATAAACATTTATGGCAAACTGACATTTTTTCAAAATGCAAACTGTAATCGAAATGTTAACTAATTCCATAAATGAATCATTATACTTAACTATTTTCTTAATTATGAATTATATCTTAATTCATAGATAAACATGTTAAGGAATTAACAATGATAACAATACTGACTTATGTATAATTAAAGTGTCTAGCTAGGGTTCTTGGCTAGTAAAAGTCCACACTTTAATTGACACACTTTATTCACGTAGGTATGTCAAGATTTACAATAGCGATTTAGATTTTAGAAGAAAGAGCATGAATTTCACACATAGGATGTCACTGATAGGATAACGAATTATTAGAAATTGACTAGAACAAGATTGAATAGAAATTTATAATCAACAGAAACTAAAAAATGCGCGTGCATTCGCCGTCGGATATCGGTAGTGACTGTGCGGCGCCCGCTCGCTCCGCTCTGCGCAAGCGCCTTCTACAAGCGGCCGCGCGTAACGGTCTAAAGCAAATTTAGCATCGGCCGGCGGGTTTGCTTGCCTAATTAAATTAATTGCAGTGTAGGCAAGGTTCCTACATAATATTTATAACATCGTTGTTATTTGAACCGGAACCAATGAAAACCTTTTTTGTTTATAGAAAAAGACGGCAGACGAGCATACACTCCACGTGAAGCTAAATGGATACTGTCGTACATAAGTATCCGCGATACATGCCAACAATATGTCTTTGGGCAAGTTTGAATTATTTTCCAGTCTTTAGCAAACACATGGCTTTCTATGACACATTGCAATGCGCTTTATCTGTTTCCGTTATATGTTACTAATATTCTGAAAATGAAGCAAAAACAAATATAACTGAATGCAAATACTAAGGAATATCACGCGCGGAGTCTCCACGTAACCCCACGTACGTACGTAAAATAGGTACTTACATATACGCAACCTACATATACTTGTCTAGAGTCTCTACGGCGCACTGAGATTAGCCAGAAGCGCGATGATGTACCTTGTCAATTTATAAAAATACAGCTAGAAAATGACGCGTAAGAAAATGAAATGAGTGTAGTTATAGGTTAATTTTTTTTATGGACTAAGGTGGCAGACGAGCATACAGTCCACCTGATGGTAAGTGAATACTGTCGCCCATAGACATCCGCGATACATGCCAACATTAGTCCAGAATGACAAACGTTGGCACGCCCCTGGATGCGCTGCCCACCTTTGGAGATATAGGAATGGATTTGGAGAAAGGGTTGGGAAAATGGGGAGGGATAGGATGGGAATGGGTTCTGGCATATCTCACTCACTACTGAAACAAGTACGAACATTAGGGGACATTAGTTTGAAATTAGCCTGTATGCAAATCGCATAACATACTTGAATAACATACATACTTGAACTGAGAAACTTATCCTAGGGACATTATTTACTACTCAGACTAGCGAGTACTTTTATTGCTAATAGCGACCCTTCCGTTTATAATTTTTTTTTTCTTCCAACATTTTTTTTTTAAAGTTTCGAAATAAAATATAGGCTATATTAAACTGATAATGTAGCTTTTTGTGAAAGAATTTTTGAAATCGGTTCAGTAGTTCCAGAGATTACCCCTAACATACCCACAAACACAATTTTACCTCTTTATATATCAGTATAGATAATGCATTTTATGAGTACAATACTTTCATAATTATATTATTGTACTGTTGTATGTATTGTATATATACTGCTGTATATTCTACTGTTGTATGTTATTTCATTATAAATATAGGTACAGGATATTAAAGAAGATATTAAAGAAGGATATTAAAGATTAATGTTTTATTGAGTTCAAACACGTTCCCAGAGGTGTGAGCAGTTCTCCATGTCGGCTCTGGAACTGCTGTGGAACTACGTTTATCAGATATAACAAATGACAAAATCTTATCTAATAATGACGCAATTTTATTTAATATCTACATTAATATAAATTTGAATAGAATTATTGAATGGTTAAAATACAATAATCCTAAAATAAATTTAGGCTGCTATAAGCTGACCCGGAGGCCTCATGCTAAACATGTATACACAAAGCTTAATCAATTTTCCTATGTATTGTATCAACTAGGAAAAAATAGTGTGTGGATTTTTTTTTTTATAGGAGAGTGGGCGGACGAGCAAGCGGTCCCACGTGATGGTAAGTGTTACCGCCGCCCATGTACACCTGCAACACCAGGGGTATGCGAGCGCGCCGCCATGTCCGTCTTGCCATTACCATCATGTCTGCCAACTATTCTAAGAAATCCCAGCAATCGCACGGCAGGTGTGTTGGCGGTTTTTTTACCAGGATTCTTTTGAAAAGTCCCATGTCGTAGCTTAGTGTTAAAATCTTAGTCCGTCTATTAATTACAATCTGTGATAATGGGTGGATAGAAGCGGAGATCTTTATTATTTTGAGCGTAGAGGTTTTATTATGGCCGTTAGTTACCGTCCAACTTAAATCTTCCGCTATTTAACATTATTGAAGGACCGTAAACCCTTTTAGGGTTGTAAAAACATAATTAAAGTTCGCAACAGCTGTAGCACTAAAATTACAATGAAGGGTTTATTGCTTGTTTACAATATTTCAAGGGTTAATCCGATTATTCTGTTATTAATTCTTGTATAGAGGCAAAATTTTACAACATCCCCTATAACTTTCCGTCATTGCAGGGTACAATGCTCTCTTTTTACACATACCATACCGTAACCAGGTCTTTTATCGTCCATTTCTAGGCATGAGCTCCATGCACAATGCACATGACAATATGCATACTTTAAAACGGCACGCTAGCCAATGGACTTCACAAAACAGCATAGCTCTTTGATAAAATATTTATATTCTACATTTTTTTACTATTTTTGGTTTGTAACCAGCCAGTATTGAACAACCAGTTCAGTATCTACTGTTGGACATGGACCTCGTCGAGCACGTTGTCTTGTGCAGGAAGGATGGCCTTAAATCGTCACGCTGGACAAGCGTGTACAAGAGTCCACACTCTTTCAGCGCTTGTGGTAGCGGCGTTGTCACCCTTTTCGACGCCCGTAGGAAGAAAGGAGCCGATACTATTCTATTGCCGACCGACGGCACACTATTTTTGTTATTTCTGTATGAATAATTCGCTTTTTAACGTAATCTACTTACCACTAAGTCGAGAAAAGTAGCTATCTAAGAATTGTTGATTCACAGATATTCAAATATCCAAACAGAGCAGCGCCGGAACGAAAACGATAACTTTAAATTGCTTTGGGGCTCCGATAATAAAGGATTTAACCCGAAAATGCGGGCAGTGAAGTGGTTTAAAAATATCCCACTGCGAATTCACTTTTCAAGGTTCCGAACAATCTAAAGAACTCTTCTAATTTCTTGATATCTGTCCAGAGCTTTTAAAATTTGTCATCAGTTTGTCATTTTGCCATATGGATACTGGACAAACAAAACTCTTCAGTGTACAATTGCTTGAATAACAATGTTATAATAAGAGAATACAATTTCTAGCAATTTCTTCCAAACAACTTTGAGGAAGAGAGTTGTGACTAAGGTAATAAGGTAATTAGTAACTATAACAAATACTACATGTAACTATAGTAAAATATACACTTACATACATATATACTCACGTAGTACACATTAATATGAGTAGTATATATTATGACAATTTTATAATAAAAGGAAAGAGAGAGTTAAGAAAGTGATTCTTAAACTTAGCTTTAATCTGGCCAGTGATTTAGATGTGAATCTAGATAAAATGTAACATGGAGAATGAATGAATGGACCATTTATTAGGTTAATAACAAACACACTTATAAATAAATATCAAGGACTCATCTACGCCATGGGTTGTCGGTCCTACGGCAGATAAACGAGGTCTTGAATGGAAATCACGTAACGGGCGTCGCAACGCGCCCTCCGGCGAGATAACCCGACGACCTGGAACAAGTTTGTCGGTAGTGACTGAATGGGAATAGCCGAAAATGGTATGTGATGTCAAACCTTGAGAGCATCCTGTATCCGCCACTGCGGAGACACAAGCTGATGGTATAGTATTCTATAAGATTGTACTATATCTAATCGGTACCTATCTAATTAAGTAGAAATTCAATTTTACAGGTCGACGTAAGAAACAGATATAATCACAAATTTGACATTTTTCTACACTTTATTACCTTTTCATATTCTCCTGCTCTCTGAAAAATCATGATGATAGAGTGAACTTTCACTGATGATAGAGTTATAGAGAGAGATCAATGATACGAGTTCACTCTATCATCATGTTTTTTTAGAGAGCAAGAGAATATGAAAAGGGATTATGGTGCTTAATGGTGCTGGTCAATGGTGCGGATGACGCTTCGGTAAATTTTCAGGTAACAACTGTAAAATTTGTCGATTTCTCTTTTCTTATGCCATAATAACAACCTACCATAATAGCATAATACTTCTACCATAATAGCCGACCACAATAACAGTCGTGTCTATACACGATTTGCTATTATTGACATCGTCTATTAATTTGCTTCAGTTACATTTATTATTATTATTTGTTCACATTGTATATGTATTAATTAATATATTTCAATGACATTTATTAAATTATCTACTAATTTACTTCGACATCATAAAAAGCTATTGACGTACGCATACAAGGAAAATTATTGGAGTTTATTGGAAATACTTTTAATTCATTATGTAATCTTCTCGGTAACTAATTTCATGTTGCTTTATATTTCTTTTTATAGAATCGACGGCAGACTAGCGGTTCGGAAACATGATGGTAAGTGGTCACCGCCGCCCATGGAGACCTGCAACACCAGGGGGCGCTGCCGACCATGTCGTAACTAACTCTAATTTATGTTATATACTCTAAATTTGTTGTCTATTGGCAATACGAGTGTATGCTACTAACTTTCCAATATTTGTACGCCATTTTGTTAAGCACAAAGAACTAACTGATTGCATGTTTGTTTGTATCATCATTGTACGAATTTACAATGTTGCATGTTTACGAATTAACTAAACGCTTAACTAAAGAATGCAATACAGGCAGGAAATATACTCGACTGTAGTTTAATTCTGTGAACATTTTTATGAAATAAGGTGTTAAGCCGTGTGGTATCAACCGGCTTTAGATTAACACCATCCCATCTCCTCCCGTAGGTGGCCTAAAAGGCGACTAAGGGAACTGGCCATACATTCCTCATGCACAAGCCAATGTGCACGAGGAAACCCATATCCAGCGATGGATACGGAAAGCGATTGAACTGAAAACAATTGAAATCTATAAAAACAGCAGCGCATCCGGGGGCGTGCCAACATTTGCCATTCTGGACTGATGTTGACATGCTTCGCGGTAGTCAATGGGCGACAGTATTCACTTACCAACTGGTGGACTTTATGCTCATCTGCCGCCGTCTTCCAATAAAGAAAAGAACCAAAAATAGTCTTTTTAATTTATAAAGTCGCATCGGAAGAGGTCGTTAAGTAGAAATGGTGTTAAATAAAAAGAGAACGCATTAGTTTCTACGTGTCATTAAGCTGAAGGCTTCTTCAGTTCTTCACGTTACTAAGTGAGACCCTAAGTACAGTAATAAGTTAGTGGATTTTTTGTGAACGTTGCTTAGATCCCACATTAGAACCTACCGGAATTGATTACTGCGTTATTTACAATCTTCGAATAATGCTTAATACTGTAACCAGCTCTTTTATTTTCCACTGTTAAACTCCTCCACGTAACATTGTAATATGCACGAAGGATCTATGAGCTTAAAACTGCACGCTGGCCCAGCGGGTCCACTCCTTTAGAAGTGGTGGTAATCCCCAGGGCTTGAGTGGCTTTATTATCGCCTAGTTATGATGGAATGTTGATATTCTACAGCCGACCGACACTATTAAATGTATTGTATAATTTTACTTATAAATTTAGATCATAAAATTAGTATTTAATTATTATTATTTTTTTTAGAAAGAAGGTGGCAAATGAGCATACAAACCATCTGGTGGTAAGTGGATACTGTCGCCCATAGACATCGGCGATACATGCCAACATCAGTCCAGAATGACAAACGTTGGCACGCGCCCGGTTGCGCTGTCTGCCTTTGCAGAACTAAGGACTGGATTGGGAAAATGGAGAGGGAGAGGATGGGATGGGAATGGGCTCTGGCATGTCTCACTCACTACCGGAAAACGTACGTACATTGGGGAAATACGATAAAGTAGGAAATGCAGTACATTTCAAGGTAGTCTTCTATGAGAGAGGGGTAACGTGGCCAGTCGAGCGCGCCCAGCGGCTGTGGGAATGCAGCTCCCCTACCATTGGATCATAAAAGGATTAATTTCTTGGGTAAGATACCTAAAACCAGATCAACTAAAAAAGTCTTTCCACTTCAACATTTAGTTTGTTCACAATGAATATGGAATACTGCCGTCACGTCCATCTTCTTAACGAAACCGAAACAAAATTAATTATCTGGCAACTAACAGCGTTCAAAATTAACCGGCGCCTCCATCAGATAACTGTTAAATCTGTATTGTCAACAAAGGGCCGGTAAACGCAATTAAAAGTTTTGAAATGCCGCCAAATTACAAGCGGAAGCGGTCTTGTACTTAGTAACACGTGGATTTAAGGTTTTAAGAGAGGACGTTTTGTCCATGCGACAGTAGCGTCTTGATACAAACTTAATCCACTATTTGCTCCCTGATTTTTTTTTAATACGAAAAGGACAGACGAGCGTACAATCCACCTGATGGTAAGTGGACGACATCCGCGGTACATGGCAACTTCTGTCCAGAATGACAAACGTTGGCTCGTCCCCGGATGCGCTGCCTGCGCTTTTGGAATAAATTGGAAGAGGGGGTTAGGAGAATAGAGAAGTATAGGATGGGCTCTGACATATCTCACTACCGAAACACGTATGTACATTGGGGAATAGGATAAAGTGGGTAATGCAGCACATTTCGAGGTAGTCTTCGGTGAGAGGTAAGTGAGGGGTAACGTGGCTAGTCGAGTGAGCCGGCGGCTGTTGGATTGCAGCGTGCACCCTCTTCGCTCGCGTGGAATAAGCAGCTGAAAACGATTTTTAACACCTGTAAAAGAATCGCCATGGTGGACTTCACTGATGAAAATTCATCCAGTAGTTTTTGAGTAATTCTATTAAGAGTCATTTTTTATTTTCTTCTCTATAACTCAACTTCCTCGTGACATATGAATATAACTCGAATATCAGTCTTCCCCTGGATACTCTGCTAAACATTAGTGAAAACCCGATCAAAATCCCTTCAATAGTTTTTACGTGATGCTCAAACGAATATACATGAAAAAATATTTAAAAACTACCGTTTTAAATTTCTGTAGATTCCAGTTATCCGCCATTTAAAAAAAAAATAAGTCAATGTGCAGATTCAACCCTTTTACTGTTTCACGAGTATTATACGTATAAATTTTTATTTTCAATGAAAATGTATAAATATATCTTTTTTCCAACTCCAATAACAACATAGAAAATTACATTTGCTTTGCTAGCTTAGAATATGGTAGCTTTGAAATAATAATAATAAAAGCTTACACTAACAAAATCTAACAGATCATAGTTAATTTTGGAGAATATGCAGAATTTTGGAGAGGGACAAACTCGTCACCCCTCTCTCACATAAGACTACCTGGAAAAGTACTACGTTTCCCACAATATCCTATTCCCTAATGTACATTAGTACGGTACGTGTTTACGTAGTAAATAATATATGCCAGAGGCCATTCGCATCGCTGTCCTTCCCCGGTTTTGCAAACCCTTCCTCCAAATCCACTCTTACATCTCCAAAGGTCCAAAGGTGCTAGCATTCGTCATTCTGGACTGAAGTTGGCATGAATGCGGATATCGCAAATCCACTTATCACCGGGAGGACTGTAAGCTCATCTGGCTCATCTGGCTGGCGCTGGGCTCATCTTTCTATAAGAAAAACACTTTATTTTATTTATAAGCTTATGGATTTCACTACGTACGCAATGCGGATAATTATTGTAGGTAAGACTCAGGTAAGTGTATCTATGGGCGACAGTATCCACTTACCATCAGGGTGGATTGTATGTTCGTCTGCCGCCATCGTATATAAAAAAAAATGTTTATGTGTGTGATTGATATCTTTTTTCATTTCTTAAAGACCTCAAGCGTTAGCAAGCGTTAGAGTTAGCAATTTGTACCAAACTCTAAAAGAACCACATTTTCCGTTACTCAATTTTCTACAAAACCGTTTAAACTGAAGTTGTTTGATCTAACAGAGATCGTCGGTACTCAATTAATGAAAACTGATTACATCATGGACTTGCTTGTTCTCGCTACAGAATTTTTTTTAAAGCAGGAGAAATCAGTTCAACTCGAAGGTTATTCCATTGATAGGAGTGTAAGAAATTTAATAAAATAATATTTAATGTTTATGGGAATTAGCCCATCGCTTCCCAAGGATGTTGTAAAAGGCGACTAAGGAATAAAAAAAAAACTGCTATCACATGCCCCGAGGGACTACAACACCTCTTAGAGTGGACTCGCCAAACTTCTTGGCCAATGTGGTGTTTTAAATACATCCTTCATGCATAAGACAAAAGTGTATACTGTAGGTACTAGGGGATAAGGAGATCGACTAAGACTATCTGTATATTTTATTTCACTAGTATTAGACCGAATGTACAAATTCAATAAAGCATAAGGTTTGTTCAACAAATACGTTTGCATTTTATAAAATTTTAAGCATAAAATTGACCAAAATTAATTTAGTTCACAAATATTAAAGTGTCAATATTTTAATGAATACGGTTTATTTGATTAACCAAAACTAACTTATTTGGACCGGACTAAACTAGCTGAAATCCGAATCAGCGCTTTGTGTACGGAATATTAAATTAATTTTCAGAAATTTTCAAAATATGGAATGATATTACTAGATGTACCTACCTTCATATACTATGTTAGTACTAGATGCTTGTGCCTGGTTACACGAGATAACCACATAAGTTTTGAATGAAGGGACACCGTTTAATCTTTATTAACAATGGAATTTTTCTTTTTTTATTGAAAGAAGATGCTAGATGAACAGATATTCCACCCGGTGGTAAGTGGATATTGTCGCCCTGCGACATGCTTGATACATGACAACAACAGGATAAAGAATAAACCAAACGCAGTTGAGATGTTCCGAATAGCAAAAAATCGCTATTCGTGAATACAAATACGAATGGTATCCGAACTTATTCATAACCTAAACTAAGCAACTACACACGTACTTGACAAAAAATTTTAAGTAGGTATTTTGTAGTTCGATTTAATTTTTACAGTGGCAGTAGGATTCCTGCATCCCAGAAAACAATAGACACATAATAAAAAAGGTCAAAGGTCATTGCTGGACAGGTTAATGTCAGTGCTAGAAATTTTTAGTTCAATCAATAAGTACCTTTTTGGCTTAATCTAAAGTTAGTACCTTGAACAATAAACTCACTTACTTTCTTTTTGTAGTTCTTTTTCTTTCATCTACTATGTATATTGGGCTTTTACTATTCGATTAGTATTGGAGTGTTTGTTTAGGAAATTGGCGAGTATTCGCTGAAACCAATACGATTATTCGGAACATCCCTAAAATGCAGTATACATTTAAGTCTTCTGTGAGGTCAGGGTAAGCGGGCCAGTCTAGTCCACTCCAGGGATGAAATGGGATGGTGCTAATCTTAAACCGAACGACATAACATGGTGAAATCGTTAATCCGCTTTATTATTTAATCACTTTTCATGTACTATATAGTTATATGTAAGTAGATCACAAAAACTGTGTAAAGTGTAGAACATAAAAAAAATCTCCCATAAGAAAAATGAATAGTTTCATTCTTTTTAACTTAATTCTAAATTCTTTTTCATTTAACGTCGCCACTACGAAACTTAGCAGGAAACCTATCTGTACGGGTTGAACGCTTGTCGATATCCGGATTATCTGAATTTAGGGCTTGACACTAACAAGGGTCGCATTTTCTGGGCGGTCGCGGAGACCCTTCAGCCCTTTAGCTCAATAGGGTAAATGATCCCACCGGCAGGGTTAAATTTTTAATGACCGGTCGTATCAAATAAGACGGCCAATACTTCCTTATTCAGAATCTTATGTCGCTTCCAATCGTATCAATTTTTACCGATCAAACGTTTGGTGGATACATATGTATGTAGAATTTTTTAACTTGCGCATGCTAGTAGCCTCATATTTTATTTCACCGCCATGTTAATGATAAATTAAAAGGTTTAACTTAACCTGCGGTGGTGCTAAAATTTTGCGCTCCCGAGTTGTCTCCGGTGCTTACGCGACTCTTTAGGCTCCCATATTCCACAAAAAGCTTCCCGTCAGCATGGAAGGTAGCTCATGTTCACCCTTTGCCTAAAAAGGGTGACCGCACCGACCCGGCCAACTATAGGCCAATAGCGATCACCTCCCTCCTCTCCAAAGTGATGGAGCGTGTTATAAACACACAGCTCCTTGGGTACCTAGAGGATCACCAGCTGATTAGCGACCGTCAATATGGATTTCGCCATAATCGCTCGGCTGGTGATCTTTTAGCGTATTTAACACACCGCTGGGCTGACGCCATTGAGAGTAGAGGCGAGGCTCTGGCTGTAGGCCTAGATATTGCGAAAGCTTTTGACCGGGTATGGCACAAATTGCTGCTTTCCAAGTTACCATCTTTCGGGATACCCGAAGGATTATGCGAATGGGTTGCCAGTTTCCTGACTGGACGGAGCATCAGAGTCGTTATCGATGGTAGCTGCTCCGACACCATGTCTATTAACGCTGGCGTCCCGCAAGGCTCCGTGTTGTCCCCAACTCTGTTCCTTCTGCATATCAACGACCTGTTGCAAATTGGTGACATACGTTGCTATGCAGATGACAGTACTGGAGACACCTTGTACAGGGGCCGCGCCAACATCCCTCGGGTCGAAGTGGAAGAGAGTCGCGCCAGGCTTGTGTCTGAAATCGAAGACTCTTTAGATCTAGTCTCGATTTGGGGTTCTATGAACCTAGTGGATTTCAACCCCAGTAAGACGCAAGTCTGTGCATTCACCGCTAAAAAAAACCCTTTTGTTGTAGCACCTCGCTTTCAGAGCATACCTCTTAAGATCTTGGAGAGTATCGGGATCCTTGGTATCGACATCTCCAGCAAAGTCAAATTTAGGGGTCATCTGGACAATAAGGCCAAAATGGCCTCCAAAAAGCTCGGTGTGCTGAACAGAGCGAAGCGGTACTTCAAACCTGGGCAACTCCTTATGCTTTACAAAGCTCAGGTGAGGCCCCATATGGAGTACTGCTCTCATCTCTGGGCCGGCGCACCGTAATACCAATTGGACCCATTTGACTCTATCCAACGACGTGCTGTTCGTATTGTCGACGATCCCACTCTCACGGGCGGTTTAGAATCCCTCAGCATTCGGAGAGACGTTGCGTCTCTCTGTGTGTTCTACCGCCTGTACAATGGGGAATGCTCTGAAGAATTGTTTAATATAATTCCCACCTCGGGTTTCAACAACCGCACCTCCCGTCACAGAAGTGCGGTCCATCCGCATTTCCTCGATACGGAGGTGTCGCGCACTATGCGGTCCAAAAACTATTTTATACCGCGAACCCGTAGGCTGTGGAACGAACTGCCTCAAGAGGTCTTTCCATTGAGCTACGATATGGGGTTCTTCAAGAGAGCTGTGAATAGGATTTTGCAAGGTCGGCGGCGCGCCCGCATGCCCCCTGGTGTTGCAGGTGCCCATGGGCGGCGGTAACACTTACCATCACGTGGGACCGCTTGCTCGTCCGCCCCCTAGTGTATAAAAAAAAAAAAATTAAATTTTATTCGCAATCAATTGTCGACCAATTGGTCATTAGGTCCATTGGTAATATTTTTTAAATTACAACTAAGTCGATTATTCTGTCGTCAATTGTCTATCAACTCTCTGAAACGCCTTCAGAACGTTCCGTGTATTAAAACCAAGACTAATTTTGCTCAAACTCTCCTTCTCCCAATTATCGATTATACCGATGCATTATGCCACCGAAGAACTTCTAAATAAACTTGAGCGTCTCCAAATCTTGAGCATTTGCTTTATTTTTAGTTAACCCAAGTTTCACCGCATTTCTGAGTTTAGGAGGAAGTTTCAGTGGCTACCTCTTCGTTCTCGCTGTAGTTGTCACATTCTTACACTCCTCTATAATGTTCTTAACAAACATTATTTTCCTATTTACTTGCTCGTTCGTATATTTTCCCAAGATCTAGACTCCTCAGAGCCCAAACCTTCTCCCTGTTAAAGATTCCTTCTCACAATTCTCGTAGCTGCGGGGATTCATTTTCGGTTCAAGCCGTACGCTTATGGAATACTCTCCCTCATAAGATACGAGATTGACCATCTCTAACAAACTTAAAAGAGCACTATATTTTCTTAGGTTTTCGCGATTACTATACATAGCAATTAAACAACTTTGAACGGTTTAAATCGCGTATATTTGACATTATTTATATCCCGACGTTTCGAACACTTTGCAGTGGACGTGGTCACGGGGTGACCAATTGATTTTATTTGTCACTTGAGTTATTAAGAAATTATTTGGACTAGCGTCTGAATTATTTTTTTTTTTTTTAGTAGTTAAAAAAAAAAAATTCAGACGGTAGTCCAAATAATTTCTTAATAACTCAAGTGACAAATAAAATCAATTGGTCACCCCGTGACCACGTCCACTGCAAAGTGTTCGAAACGTCGGGATATAAATAATGTCAAATATACGCGATTTAAACCGTTCAAAGTTGTTTAATTGCTATATTAAAAGAGCACTATTTGTTAAATTCGTAAATAGTTCGTGTTGTATATAAAATATATTAAATATATATCTTATATGTACTTTGTTAATATTATTGTACTATTGAATTATATTAAACAAATCTGTGTTTTTATATATTTCACTTTCAAGGGTCTGCTGGAAGAAATTTCCGCAGAAGATAAGCTTGCTTTTTATACATTTCCTCGTTTTCTTCCTTTTTATTTGTTTCATATTTCATGTGTGTACGGTAAATTGCTAAATAAATAAAATGTTTGATATTTCCTTTGATTTACCTACTTCAATTTTCATTACACTATTTTAGCTACTGGTAATAATTACTATAGGAATATTTGTACGCCATATGGTGAAACATTGAGAACTGATTGCATGTTTGTTTATATCATTATAGCAAAACCCCGCAGACGTTATCCTGCCATAGAAGTTGATGTGCTGCAGCGCCATCTAGTGGCGAGTTATAACAAAGTCGATAGTTCAAAAATATTTTCCGTGCTCTATGTATGCCAATTTTCATGGTGATCAGTTGAACGGTATAGAAGTTGATGTGCTGTAGCGCCATCTAGTGGCGAGTTACAACAAAGTCGATAGCATAAAAACCTTTTCCATGAAAAAATACATATATATGTCCCAACTTTCATGGTGATCGATCAAACGGTGTCGAAGTCTATTAACATCAGATATACCAATATATTTATATATAATGTTCTAAAATTAATAAATACATTTTAAGATTTTAGAGTAGACTCTAAAATCTTAAAACTTATTCCTCTGATAATACAGGAACTGCTATGTAACGGTTACATTGGTACATTGGGAAAGGTCCATTTTTTCCTTAATAGCGGCCAGGGAATTGCAAGTCATTTCCCTGTTTTTTTGCGCATTCAAGGATTTTGGACGTAACCATTTCAACAAAAAGGTTTGTGAATTAGATCAAAAACTCATAGAGGTTTCACATAGGTAATCTACCTATGATCAAAATATTCAGCGATAAAACCGTCTGTTATTAATTTATTCATTGTAATGATAAGAGGTGAAGAGATGTTATAAATACAATGTATATTTGTATGCCGGAGGCGGTTAAGTACGTGTACGATGCATGTTTATATTGACTTACTAACTGATGTACCGTACTTAGAACAAATATCTAAGGATCATCGGTATAAATTTACGAATACTTTTTTGCCGACCGTACTATCACTACTCTTCGCCATGTGACCGCTATTTTCAAATCGTTTCTTTATTGGCCCAAGTTACAATAGTTAGACAATCAAGAAGCTCACTTGTAATTATAATTTTTACCAAAGTAATATGGGACACTATAGACCAGTAATTTCAAAGACGGAATATAATAACTCACCGCAATTAGTTATACACAGTATACTTCTATCACTACTAATGGTGGTGTGATGTTAACTCGATGGTTACTTGTTCGTAAAGAGACTGTTTTTTTATTTTTTCGAAATGTCTAAATTCTTGTGGCCCTAATGGCCTTTCAAACGAGCTGCTAACGAGCAGGGATAAATTGAGGTTGACAGAAGTTTGCGCTCCACTCGGGTATCACCCAGCGCCCTATGCTACCTTCGACACAAAAATATGGATCATGTGTAATATACACGAAGTTGAATCGTAAATTCACTACTCGGATTGATGCTAAAATATTTACTTAATAACTCTAACATTTACTTTACATAAAATACAAATAATAGTGCATACATAACTACAGGTAAATTTCTTGGTGTTATAAAACTGCGAGTTTCAAGCATCGATATGAGAATAGTCTAAATGACATATCATACGTTCATTTCAATAAACCTGGTTGGCAACTAGCGGGGGTGAAGTAGATGAGGAGGGGTCCATTAAAAAGTCAAATTTGAAACTTAGAACTTCGTAATAAAAATGTTCAGTTTTCAAAACACATGAATTAAATAATTCGAGAGCTACAGCTGAACATAGAACAGTGTTAGAGTTTAACGTGGCTACAGTGTTTGTATAACATTTCTAGTACTCGTATGTATTCTCAAATCGATGGTGCCGGTGATTTTTAATAATTTTCTCATGCACTCCAGAGACGAATTTAGACAGTTCCTGCTAAATTATTCTCCTCTTCATATTCAACTTGACCAATTCAACACAACTTCAGGATGGACTCCGAAGTTGAAACTTCAACAAACCGATTGCAAGGCAAATTTAGACCGTGATGGGTTAAATTTAATTCGGTTATTGACAATAGTTGTTAAACTACTCGTACAATAGATTCAGGGATTGGGTTGGACAAGTTCGGACAAGTTTGGGCAAGTTTAATAGTTAAGATAAATATTTGATGAAGCATAAGGTGCAGTCAATTTTAAATTCCTGATCACACCGGTTAGTGATCAGGATATCATTTCGCGCCATTTTTTGTTCACTTTGTTGTTCTGTTCGTACTTGATCTTTAGGGATGACGATTATAGTGCTGACGACGGGATGACGATGACGATTCTTTCTGAAAAAATAGATGTTAGAATTGATTAAAATCTATGGTCAAAGGATCGACTCTCGATTAAATCAGGTGTCTGAAAGATCGATCTTCGATTAACCGATTCGTTTGGAATTTCTTTAATTTCGCCCTTGGAAAGCCGTAAAATTCAATGAAAACTATTAGGTCCTTACCTATGAAATTTCCGTTTTATAAGGAAAAAATGTTTTTCTTTTTGTATGAGAATTATATGTTTAATTAATTCGAAGTATTGTCTGTCCATTATTATAAATGCACTTTTGCCAATTTAATGAAAGTTGATCGATGCCTCTGCTATAGAACTCCTGAGGATCGGAATCGATAAATTCTCTGAAGGAGTTTTTCACTGCTTCATCGGAGTTTAATTTTTTCCCCTGTAAAAAGTTATTCTAATTCCGAAAAAATTGGATATCAGTAGAGTCAAGGTCTAGCGAGTATGGTGGGTGACAGAGAGTTTCCAATCTAAGCTCCTGTAACTTTAAGACCGTCTGTCGTCCAGTGTGTGGGCGAGCGTTATCATGGAGAAGCAGTGGACCAGAGCGATTGACCAGACTCGGTTATTGATAGCGAGCTTGCCTATCACCGTTTGCAGTTCTTCACAGAACACATCTGCATTAATTTTTGCCAGATCTCAAGAAGCTGTAGTGTATAATACCGGCATAGGACCACCATAGACTCACCATGAGCTTCTTTTATCATCCTCACGAGTTTAACACCAGTTTGAGATACGTGTTTAAGATTTGCGAAAAATGCGAAAATGTTGAAAATTTGTTCTCAACGTTGCTTTCGTCGTGTTATTGTCATGTTAGTCGGTATAATTTAATAAGAAACCGTTGAAAAAAATATAAAAAATGCAATTAAAGATAAACCTCCATAGCTCCATAGCCCTCATTATTTTTTAAATATCAGAAATGAGATCTGACTACGTGCTAAATATTAACCGTCACACGAAAATGTTGAGAGAAAAAGGCCGGCAGCGACTGGTAAAAAAATGCTTTACAAACAGGAAAAGTTTTTGAACAAACCTAATATACTGCCGGATCGAGCTGCTATTTTTTTAATTTCGACCCGTTTGGAATATTCAAATTAAAAACTGTGAAGTGAACGGAGAAGCAGTTGCATTAGTCCATGTCATGTTGTTCAATATTTTTTTAAAATGAAGATCTTGTTCACTTTTACCTTTTTTGTATATTGTATTCATCGTAAGTAAATGTATGTATATGTATAAAACATTAAACATATTTCTTTAGTTTTTATTTTGATAATGTGTAAAATTGCACCGTTCAAAAATTTAATGGAAGATGGCGATAAGACCGCCTGTTGTACTTTTCGTGTTATTTATTCAAATTGTCTCTTTGCCACATTTTTTTTTTATAGAAAAAAAAGGCGGCGGGCTAGCATGCAGTCCACCTGACGGTAAGTGGGTACTGTCGTTCATACACATCCGCGATACATGCCAACATCAGTCCAGAATGACAAACGTTGGCACGCCCCCGGATTCGCTGTCTACATTTGCAGATTAAGGAATGGATTGGGAAAATGGGCAGATGAGAATGGGCTCTGGCATATCTCACTCACTACCGAAACACGTACCTACGTACATTGGAGAAATACGATAAGGTAGGAAATGCAGTACATTTCCACCAAAGCATTGTAGGGTGAGAGTGCACGCTGCAATCCAACAGCCGCTGGACGCGCTCGACTGGCCACGTTACCCCACTCTCACAGAAGACTACCTTGAAATGTACTGCATTTCCCACTTTACCATATTTCCCTAATGTAGGTACGTACGTGTTTCGGTAGTGAATGAGATGCGCCAGAGCCAATTCCCATCCTATCCCTCCCCATTTTCCCGACCTTTTCTCCAAATCCATTCCTATATCTCCAAAGGTAGGCAGCGCATCCGGGGGCGTGCCAACGTTTGTTATTCTGGACTAATGTTGGCACGTATAGCGGATGTCTATGGGCGACAGTATCCACATTACCATAAGGTGGACTGTATGCTCGTCTGTCGCCTTCGTACATAAAA
This sequence comes from Sesia apiformis, assembly GCA_914767545.1. Taxonomy (NCBI): domain Eukaryota; kingdom Metazoa; phylum Arthropoda; class Insecta; order Lepidoptera; family Sesiidae; genus Sesia; species Sesia apiformis. The sequence continues at coordinate 10,683,627 of OU611971.1, forward strand.
AAAAAAGCTGCGGGTGACGACTATATCCAGCATAGGAAAGACATAGGCTGATGGTTATGATATGGTAATTGATTGTCATTAGTTTAATTCATTAAAATTGTAAAAAAAAATATGTATATTAATTGTGGACTTTATAAACGAATTAAAGTAAAAAGCATCAGGTATAATAATTAAAGGGATTAAAGGCAAGTAAAAAGATATGCGACCAATCGTGAACTGAGCGCGATCAACAATTTCTTTTTTAAATAGAATAATTGCGGCGACGAACATACAGTCCACCTGATGGTAAGTGGACACTGTCGTCCGTAGACATCCGCGGTAGATGCCAACATCAGTCCAGAATGACAAACATTCTCACGCCCCCGGATGCGTTGCTTACCTTTGCAGATTAAGGAATGGATTGGAAAAATGGCGAAGGAGAGGATGGGATGGGAATAGGCTCTGGCATATCTCACTCACTACGTACATTGGGGAAATACGATAAAGTACTAAATATAGTACATTTCAAGGTCGGGTACGCGCAGCGGCTGTGGGAATGCAGCATGCACTCTCCCCCTACCAAACCAATTAATTAATTATAATTAGTGTAAATTAGCCATAATTAATTTTGTTATATTTGTTTATATATTAGTTGGTAATTGAATTAATATTAAGTAACGTAAATTGGTAAAAATAAACAACATCTTGAAGGCATCGATGTATATGTTGTATTGTGTATACAGACGTGTAGAATATTGAAACTTTGAAACCAACTCAAAGCATAAGGTCTCCTAAATAAAAACACACGTGACAAATCGCAAACTGCCAGTGAACAACTCCACTAAATAAAGAAAAGCATAAATAATCACCAAAAGTCGTGATCAATAAACACCTATACATTTTCGCCAATGTCAAGTGGGTAGCCTCAAATCCCAGTTAATCCCGCGTCGCGCTGAGAAATAGCTGGGCTTTATGTTTCCCCGAAAAAAAGAGCTCATGACTTAAGACTCCAGAATTAATCTTCTTAAAGTTGGCGCACACTTAGCGGAGCTGAGCTGGGATGAGGTGAGATTTATCCATAGTTGCTATTTTCTGGGTAAAATTGTTTATGCAATAATCTCTAGAATCTAACGTCTGTTTTACATCAGTATGTTTATCTGCGTTAGTGTTGGAATTTTCTGATTGAATCTTGAATTTGATCCGGTCTGACAAAGAAAACGGACACTCAAGTTCATGCAACTAATTTTATTTTCCAATATAGTCTCCGTATATTTGAACACACTTTTCGGATCGTTTTATTAGCATTTCTATCCTAGTATAAAAATAGTCAGAAGTTTTGTCTTCAAAATGGGCGAAAACTGTCACTTCATCATCAGTGAAGAATCTTTTACCCCTTAAGTAATTTCAATAATCAACTGAAAAGCTTGATTAGTAAACAGAGTCCAATATAAATCAATTAGTATGGATTTCAATTTTGTTTACCGTCTACGAGTCCGCGTAGACGTTGCTACGCGGCTACGGCATAGCGAGCTACGAATTATCCTTTATATTGTATATTCGCACATGTTTTCCTCGCACTCCGGTAGTTAGGAGGGGATTTGAGGTAGTTAATAGTGGAAGTGTTGGGAAGGATGGGGAATAGTATAATATAACTATACGTAATCATATAATATATACATGGAAGGGGGAGGGTGCACGCTACAATCCAACAGTCGCTGGGCGCACTCGACTGGCCTCGTTACCCCTCTCTCACTGAAGACTACCTTGAAATATATCGTATTTGCCAGTTTTTCCTATTCCCCAATGTACGTATGTATTTAGGCAGTGAGTGGGATATGGCAAAGCCCATTCCCATCTCATTCATAATTTTCTCAACCGTTTTCCCAAATCCATTAATCTCCAAAGGTAGGCAGCGCATCCGAGGGCCTGCTAATGTTTGTCATTCTGAACTGATGCTGGCATGCACCACGAGTGTCCATAGGCGACAGTATCCACTTACCATCCAGGTGGACTGTCTGCTCGTCTGTCGCCTCCTTTTTATAAAAAAATAAAAGAGCCTTGGAATGGAGTTCACGCACCGGGAAGCGCAGTGTGATTCGCGCTCCGACTAAGTGGACTGACGACTTAAAGAAGTTCTTCGGTGGTGGTTAGATGAAAAGAGCTGTAGATCGTGTATAAGACCAATAGATGGCGCTGATCGCCTTGTACATCGCGCTGTTAAGATTGGCTGTAGTTTGGTCATGGCAATGCATGGCCAATTTTTATCCATCCAGCAAGTATTTCCAATAAACGAATTCAAGCAAAGTGAAAGTGTGTGATTCAGTACCAGGGACCTTTGGGACACGTTTACAGATCGTGTGAGAGATCCGTTTACGTAACATTTATTAAAGTCATACTCGATATAAATCTTTATTAACCGATAATTTTTAATAGGTTTTCAGCCTTGATTCCGTTGTTTATAATAAACAAACTTAATACTCAAGATGAAAGCATCTAATAAAAGACTGACAAGTGACTTAATTGAGGAAGATCAATGGGGAGCCTTGAGCGTTATTACAATTTTACCCATCAATTACTTCCTCGTAATAAAATTCAACAGTTGTTTGGTTTATTACAAGGTTATTTTGCCAATGTTCTAATAATATAACACAGGAAATTGATTTTAATATTTTTGATTAATTTTGGAAAATATTATGGGCGTCAAATAGACGGTCGCTGGGTGTGGCCACGGAAGCTGTTTAAAATGAGAGATTAACTATCAAGTTGCGCTATGACGTGTGAACACTGCTTATAACTCTTTATACCCGACTACAGAGAATCCAAACAGGAAAGGTTATGACAGCTTAAGTATGTATACCTATGGTACATATGCGTGGATGTTCCACCGTTGCTCCTAAATTACTGGGTCCATTTTAATAAATGTGGTATCAGTCGATTCGTCTTGATTACGCGAGTAAGATACTATATTTTTATTTTATTTTATAATTTGGTCCAAAAGCAGTTGTCACACTGATACATTCACACGAGTACATAAAAAATAACTAAATGCACATCATAATAAGTGGACTCCGCATGCATTGAAGGAGTATATGCATTTCCTATAAATATAACAACAATTTTAAAGCTAATACCGTATTAGGACCCAATTAGTTTAATCATAAACCAATTAGCTCCCACTTCAACAAAACACATATTTTGTTTTTTAAATGCGCCCCAAGAAGTCAATGTGAGTTAAGAGGATTTTAAAAGAAATCCAATATAGAGGCTGGCATTTAAAAAAAATCGAGGTCGTATTAATTTTGGTCTTCTAGTTGAGACATTAGTCGCAGTGTGTGAGGCGCTTGACGACATTGAACCCGCCAGTCGCCAGGCGTGTCGCCAGTATACTGCATTGTATATTTTTAGTTAATCATAACGTGTCAATATAATAGGAAGATAACTCAATATTGTATGACTATATAAAAATAATAAAATCTTTATTGTTAACAGATTTTTGTTGATATAGCATGACATGAAACCCCTAACTCCTGAAGTAGGTAAAATTGTAGCACAGGAACCAATGTCCTCCTCAATAATATGACAATAGGAGCAATTTGCGCTTATCCAATATTTTTTTTTATAGACAAGTGGGCGGACGAGCAAGCTGTTCCACGTGATGGTAAGTGTTACCGCCGCCCATGGACACCTGCAACACCAGGGGGTATGCGGGCGCGCCGCCGACCTTGCAAAATCCTATTCACAGCTTTCTTGAAGAACCCCATATCGTAGCATGGAAATTACAGCTCATTATTATTTTTTTATGGACGAAAGCGATTGACGAGCATACAGTCCACCTGATGGTAAGTGGATACTGTCGCCCGTAGACGGATGTCTACATGCCAACATGCCAACATTAGTCCAAAATGACAAACGTTGGCACGCCCCCGGATGTGCTGCCTACCTTTAAGATATTGGAATGGATTTGGAGAAAGGATTGGGGAAATGGGGAGGGATAGGATGGGAATGGGCACTGGCACATCTCACTCACTACCGAAACACATACGTACATTAGGGAAATAAGATAAAGTGGGAAATGCAGTATATTTAAAGGTGATCTTCTGCGAGGAAGGGGTGACGTGACCAGTCGAGTGCGCTCAGCGGCTGTTGGATTGCAGCGTGTACTCTCCCCCTCAAAAAAATATTAAAAGTACAAGGAACACAAGCTTGTAAACAAAAATTAAATTATAAATCGAAATAATTATATAATAATTTACTGTGCATTTCTTATATATATACACGTATGTATACAATAAGAAATTGCATGTTTGTATGTATGTATACATGTATATATTTTTTTTTTTTTTTTTTATAGATTAGTGGGCGGACGAGCAAGCGGTCCCACGTGGTGATAAGTGTTACCGCCGCCCATGGGCACCTGCAACACCAGGGGGTATGCGGGTGCGCCGCCGACCTTGCAAAATCCTATTCACAGCTCTCTTGAAGAACCCCATATCGTAGCTCAATGGAAAGACCTCTTGAGGCAGTTCGTTCCACAACCTACGGGTTCGCGGTATAAAATAATTTTTGGACCGAACAGTGCGCGACACCTCCGTATCGAGGAAATGCGGATGGACCGCACTTCTGTGACGGGAGGTGCGGTTGTAGAAACCCGAGGTGGGAATTATATTAAACAATTCTTCAGAGCATTCCCCATTGTACAGGCGGTAGAACACACAGAGAGACGCAACGTCTCTCCGAATGCTGAGGGATTCTAAACCGCCCGTGAGAGTGGGATCGTCGACAATACGAACAGCACGTCGTTGGATGGAGTCAAATGGGTCCAATTGGTATTTCGGTGCGCCGGCCCAGAGATGAGAGCAGTACTCCATATGGGGCCTCACCTGAGCTTTGTAAAGCATAAGGAGTTGCCCAGGTTTGAAGCACCGCTTCGCTCTGTTCAGCACACCGAGCTTTTTGGAGGCCATTTTGGCCTTATTTTCCAGATGACCCCTGAATTCGACTTTGCTGGAGATGTCGATACCAAGGATCCCGATACTCTCCAAGATCTTAAGAGGTATGCTCTGAAAGCGAGGTGCTACAACAAAAGGGGCTTTTTTAGCGGTGAATGCACAGACTTGCGTCTTACTGGGGTTGAAATCCACTAGGTTTAGAGAACCCCAAATCGAGACTAGATCTAAAGAGTCTTCGATTTCAGACACAAGCCTGGCGCGACTCTCTTCCACTTCGACCCGAGGGATGTTGGCGCGGCCCTTGTACAAGGCGTCTCCAGTACTGTCATCTGCATAGCAACGTATATATGAATGCCTATTAATGGGTATGTGTAGGTATATATGTATGTATATATGTTTGTTTTGTTTTTGAATTTTAATGTGTATTTGTTATTATGTGAGTGAATCTATACAGTTTATAATGAATCTTAAACAATATTTTAAGTATAATAATTCAATATTATTTGACTATATAATAGTATGATAACTGAAGCCTTTATTAGATAATAGTATCTAATAAAGATAGCTTTCAGTCCTCATCAAAAGTCAATAACAGAAGACAAAAGTTTATGATAAGTATTGTAGCATTAAATCTTTCGTTTCATTTTGCACGAATCACATCGACAATCGTCCATCAAAAGGTTATAAACTGAAAAGGGAACAAAAACATTTCAGGGATTAGAGCGAACGATATTAAAACGATAATAGTTATTTGTTATACAAGAGTGCAAAGTTGCTTTTTAACCGCGTGCTCAATTTTGATGACCGAGCAAGCGAAGGATTCTAAAATTGAATCACGAGCGCAGCTGATTCAATGTGATTCAAAAATTAGAATCGTGAGCGTTAGCGAGGGAATCAAAAGAGCACGAGGTGAAAAATCTTTGCACTCGAGTGCAACACGTAACTTTTCATCCCCCTATCTCGGAAAGAAAATGGCGCGCGCAAAGCAAATTAAAAAAAAAGTACACCAAGAAGGTTCCGAGTCTGAGTTTTTAACAAATTAAAAAAGGTTGTATGATAAATTCGGCACCATGGAGGTAGAAGTAAATAGGTTTAATGATGTTTTGAATTCATAAACTTAGTGCACACGATGTTCTAAATTCAATTTACTTTATCCTCTAGCGGAGTCTAGCGGATAAGAACGGCTTTTGCACTCAGATATCGAAGAGCAAAAATACTCTTTCCGAGATAGGGGGATGAAAAATAAATTATCATGATGTTGTCCACTCAGAATTCCTTCCGGAGGGTCAAACAGTCAACAAGCATATTATCTGGGCGTCATGAGGCGATTGTGAGAGAATATACATTGGATCTGGAATCTGGGAAAGATCAGATTTGTGGAACAACAATTCTTGGATACTGCATCGGGACAATGCGCCGTCTCACACCTCAATCATAGTATAGGAATTTTTAGCCGAAAATTCAACGAATGTCATCGACCAAGCACCGTATTCGACAGATATGGGGCCCCGTGTGACTTTTTCTTATTCCCCAGACTCAAATTATCACTTCGTAACAGACGTTTTGAGTACGTTAATGTAATAAAACAAAATTCGCCGGAAATAAATAAAACAAAATACCGGAAAGTGCCTATAAGAAATGTTTCGACGAATGGATTATTCGCTGAAGAAAGTCTATCGCGTGAAATGGAGCCTATTTCTAGGGCGACAAAATAAATTTAGGCGATTGAAGCAATATTTTTTGTTTTATTAAAAGATTCCCGAAACTTATTTGACAAAGTAGTACAACACAAAATCGTTCCTCATAATACTTCATGTTGACTACCACTTCGCCTTACTGCTTGGCTGAAGGACATGAATTTTTACGACGTTCACAATACGCTATAAATTTCAAACGAATACACGACATTCGTCTAAATACGTTTACATTTACTCGTCCTTTTACCGACAATTCAACTATTGAGTAAAAAGCTGAGGAATTTTGTTTTATGATGATCGGATTCGAATGAATAGAACGAATACTGAACGTATGTAATGTTTATTTTGAATAAGGTATTTCATTAATACACGTCACTATAATAGGCATGATGACAGTATTAAAGAATTAAAGAATAAATGATTTTAGAGAAAAAAATATGTTGAAAGAATTCTAATAAATTAACCAGTTTTAATGTAAACATTGAGATTAATAATATTTTCAATAAAATAAAAGTATAAAATACTGCATTCGGCCATGTTAACTAAAACGCCAATCAGAGCGAATGACGTCACGCCTCAGTAAACATCACCGTGTCGCTTGAACTTCGATTGATTTACCTACCTACGTTTACCTAGGTGTAATGTCACAAGCGACGCCATGACACCTGCGAGTGTTTTCGCGCACAATTCAAAGTAGATAGAAAAAAAATGCATAATTTGCGTTAAAACTTATTTTATTGCTGAAATAATGTTATTTTCGGAAACAGTAGACGTGAATCTACATTATAGAAACGGATTTCAAAATCCGTCATCATGCCTATTATAATTTTACTTAATTTTACTATACATCACCTCTTGAAGAGTGGATTCGCCAACCCGCTTGGCCATCGTGGCGTTTTAGGTCCATACATCCCCCATGCGCAGCAGTGGGATATACATCCAGCAATGGACGCTAAAACGGCTGGTTATGGTTACTCTAAAGCGTACGCCTAATGCGGTAATAGCTTAGAGATATCTATTCTCTACTTTCATTTGTGAAATCGTAAGTTCAAATCCTCGCCTCGTACTTCATTTAATTGATGACGGATTTTTAAAGAAATATCACTTACTATGTAACTATCACTAAAAAAACTAAATATTTTTTTATATTCTTTAAGTCAATGGTCCTGACCATTGACTTAAAGAATGTTTAGGTCAATGGTCAGGTCAATGGTCAAGTAAATGGTTAAGTCAATGGCTCATCGTTAATTGTTTTTATAATTTAAATGTTTTTTTTTTTAATTGTAGGTAATGGAAACATTTCTCGATGTATATATATTGATGTGTAGTGTTCTGTACTGATGTATTTAATTGTTTACATGCGGTGACGGGTATCTGTATATAATTCATTATTGTTTGACTTGGATGCGTATTAATTGAAATGCATGAACTGTGATAAATTGAATGGTACCTTTGTATATGACATGGACGAATTAATCTGAAACTTTATAAATATTTTTTGCACACCGGTTCACCGGTAGAATGAATTGGAGGCCAAGGTCACATTACCATCTGTATAAAAACATTCGTTCATAAAATTAATAATTTGAATTTATTGTAAAATGATAAAAATAGTACAAAATTTAGGAGTAGGAGATTTCTACCAGCAAACTTGGGAGAACGATATTTTATTTCATTGCTCACCAGCAATGAAATCGGCAGACATAGTGCGTACCTAAATACACTTACTATACTTATCACTAAAAATATATTAAACAATAACACTAGAAAACATCGTAAGGAAACCCGCATGCTCTAGAATTTAAAAAAAATTGGAGCGTGTCTATAGACCAATGACACTGTGGTGAATTATGGCCAAAAACGCCCTAATGCTCCCCATTTAGGCGTCCTGAGGCCTGTTGCTAGGGGAGCCCTGTCCTGCATTGGGATGTTAGCTGATGTTGAAGATAATTACGTAGATTATTCATAATTTAGAACAGAGACGTCTAATTTCGCACCCAACGTACGTTTCTTATAATACTAACTAAATGAATCAGTCCCATCTAGCACGTGTTTCCACACAATAAACTGCCAAATAAAATCATTTCAGAGCTGAAATAATTTAGATTAAAATGTGGCTTAATTACAGAGTTTAGTCAACTGGCATACATCCAACACTTCACTAGAACGCCACAAATCGGCAAAACTTTCAAACAAATATCGACTCTACAACTGATACGTAAAGTTCAATTTAAAATAGTCATGCATACATTGAAATCCTTTCAGACAAAAATAAACCCTACAATTCCTACCAAAAAATGATTTTCGAATGTTATATAAGGTGGTTATGTCGTTTATGAAGTAAGCAGAAGTGTTGACCCAAACATTTGCATCTACGAGTACATAACACTTACCATGTATGCACGACTGATTCTTGAATGTGCTGTCAGAACGGCGTAATACAGATTTTTTTGGAACGAAGTTCTTTTACGCGGCTTGCGGTAGGTGTGATTCGAGAGAAAATGTAACGTCACGTAAGATTTTTACCCCCTCCATACGGCTTTATCTTTCTGTGCGTGCGAGTATCGATAGAGAGACTCAAGCAGAATAACAAACGTGCAGACTAGTGCGTGGTTGCATAACCTAAATTTTTAATTTGATTCCTTATTTTAAATTATTTGCATTGAAAATATGATATAAAATAAAAAAAAAATACATGAACTATACAGATTTTATTTCGAATTACATTCGGAGTTTAAAAAAAAATGCGTGAGGATCTTCGTTCCTGACGCACGCGTTTTTTTTTTAATTTTGTTAGTGCAAGGGATGTTGACCTTTAAGGGAGAAAGTTTCCTCTAAGCATAAGGGACTCTTGCATAGAAATATTGTGCCAGGACACGACGCAAAAGATGTGCAGGAAATCCGGCTGGTGGTAAATGGATACTGTCGCTTATAAACATCTGTGATACATGTCAACATCAGTCAAAAATTACCAGTGGTAGCGTGATAGATGCATTCTCACCTAGAGCCATTGCGTGACCAGAGACTCGACTGGTCACGTTACCCCTCACTCATAGAAGACTACGTTGATAGGTATTATGCATTCGTAATTTATCCTATATTTAAATGTAGTTATTTATTTATCAATTAACATGAAGTTATATTTATATTATATAATTATTATTTAGTAGAAATCTAGTGAGGTAATGCCGCCAGCATGCTGGGTACCTTGCCACGGAGACCAAATTTGCACAATATGCTCAAAATATAAGCCTATATTTCGAGCATTTTGTACAATAAACACCTACGATATTTTTAATATTTATTAAGTCACTTTTAAGCTATATTACAAATAAGTTTAGATTCGTTTTTAGATTTAAATATTTTATTTTCATTGTGTTATTAATTTATTATTTTTTTAATAAGTTATCCAAACATTTGAAAAAAAATACTATTAGTTTACCTATATTAATTATGATCCTTGCCAGGCACAAGCCTTAATCAAGGAAGGTTTTTTTTTTTGCTACGTACCTCGTTCTCTTGTAATAGTAACGATTTAGTAAATGTAAAGTAAGTAAGTAAATTAAGTAAAGTAAACGTAGTATAGTAAATAAATCTTTTTTTTTTATGGAAGAAGGCGGCCGACGAGCATACAGTCCATCTGTTGGTAAGTGGTTCCTGTGGCCCATAGACATCCCAGATACATGCCAACATTAGTCCAAAATGACAAACGTTGGCACGCCCCCGGGATACTCGTCTACCTTTATCTATATTGTTTATCTTCATCTATGTTTCAAAACGCCATTTCCTTGACACATATCCCAAAGCCATTCCCGAAACGCGTGTCCTTGATCCAGTGAGTTATGAAAAGGGTTGACCGGTATAAATGTGTCAGGCATTATGCCATCAATATGTCAACATCGATCACGCTGTATGGACAAATGGGTACCGTATCAGATTCCCTTTGTTCTTGGTTTAACGATGCGTAAAAGAAATTTTTATGATCCAAAATGCGTATTCGGTAAGCAGATAGGTAGGCTGAGACACGGCTTATCATAAATTTTATGTTTCAATACTTTCCACCAGTGTATCCTGCCGGTCAGTCAGTCGTTAGCCTTATATCTTTCCACTGTTGGATATAAGCCTCTCCCAAAGCACGCCATCGAAATTAAAATGGGAAACATTGACGTTATAAAACAATGATAGTACATTATTATTAACAATCGAATACAGTAACAATATTTTTTAACTTTCATCCAAATCGTGAAACATTTATTTCCTTATGTTGATCTTTTAAATCAATTTGTGGTACGGTATTCAAATTTTAAATTTAATCGTAGTTTTCTTGCTGAAGAAGCCTTCGTTGAAAATTGTTTTAGTGAACTTTGACCAGTACAAAATTTTCAATATCAACAATAACTTAGTTATAAAACTTACCAAAATATTTTGTGAATAGCCGAGTTAATGAGTGTTATTATGGTAAAATTTTGTAGATAAATAATAATTTGATAACATTTAAGGCGGTGATTGCCGAGATAAATATAGTGATAAATAAATAACCCCAAACTCAATGACCCACACTAGGATTCCCTGTGTCGCGGGCCTAGAGACACAGAAAGTCACCAATTGAAGGGAACGTCAATACAATTCAGTATTGGTGAAAAACTTCTGTATGAAACACGTTTCTCGAAAGTTATCGTGTTTCGGAACGTTTCACGATTCCGAAACAAAATTTTAATAACAAACAACTAATTACAAATCCTCTGAAAACAACCTGCCTGTTGAAGATTGCTTGTGAGGCTCAAAAGTCCTGATACATGAGTGGCGTGAAGTATGTGGAGTGATTTTATTATTACAGAAAAAAGATTACCAACATTAATTTGGCCTACCCTTTCAGAAAATACGTACTCAGTGCCCTTTAGCCTATACCATGGGAATGAATGAAGGGAAAGATGCAGAGATAAATGTACACTTAAAATTTCCTTCGCCCCCTTGGGGTCATTTCGACACCCTTAGGTAAACAGGTAAGCCGACAGGTAGACCAGAGGTTCCCGAATGGGCCGCCCCTCTTGGAGAGCTCCGGTCTACCTGGTGGTAAATAGAAAATGTTACCCGTATCATCCGCTACGTATATCTGCGATGCATGGAAATGAGTCGAATGTAGAATATTCCATTATACTCTTGATTCCCCTGCTATCCCATCCGCCTCTAGGAAGATTGGAAGGCGTAATTGGATAAGGAAGACTCCTCGTTGCATCGTATTTCCTATTCCCCATTCTCCCAGCCCTTTTTCCAAATCCATTCTCCAAAGTATAGGTTTATAGATAGTTTTATTGATAGCTCTAAAAATTATGACGGTTTAAACTTTTAAGACGTACCGGGAAGCGTAGTGTGCGACGCCCTCCGACCTGGGCCGACGACTTAAATAAGTGGGTCGGTGGTGGTTGGATGTGGTGGCGAGCCTTAGGAGAGGCCTATATCCGGCAGTGGAGAGACAGAGGCAGGCGTATGGTATGGTATGGTAAACGTTTAAAAATTGAAATTACTGAAACTTAATCGGTTCAATAGTTTTAAAATTTATAAAGTATAAACTTTTCAAACACACCCAAAAAGAATTTGACGTCTATATATACAAACTATCGAGAGTAGAGAATAGAATTATATATACAAAACATATAGGACTCTTAAATGTCTACACACTTTTTTCTAAAACATACGGAAGACTGCGACACCTTTTTTTTTCAAAAAAACAAGCGTACCAGCGGTAAAATATTAGTTTTAGAAAGATCTCCATTACCGCCAAGGTGACAAGGCGGCAAAACCCATCATTAACTTTGTGACACCTGAGAAATACAGACATTATGCGCGTAATAATGTCACATTATTATGTTACGGTTTTAATTACTAGTGTTGGTCATGTATCGATAAAAAATATATTTCTTAGATTATTTGAGCAAAAGGTTCTTATTGTTGGTATGAAGTTATTGCCTTTAGTGAAGATGAGTTGAGGGGGAGAGTGCATTTGAGGGGGAGAGTGCACGCTGTAATCCAACAGCCGCTGGGCGCACTCGACTGGCCACGTTACCCCTCTCTCACAGAAGACTACCTTGAAATGTACTACATTTCCCACTTAATCTTATTTCCCTAATGTTCGTACGTGTTTCGGTAGTGAGTGAGATGTGTCAGAGCCCATTCCCATCCTATCCCTCCCCATTTCCCCAACCCTTTCTCCAAATCCAGAATGTCTATGGGCTACAATATCCACTTACCATCAGGTGGACTGTATGCTCGTCTGCCACCTTAGTCCATAAAAAAAAAAGTTTATCTAACTTAAAATTGCATTCTTTGAGATTCTTTTTCAATAGAAACATCTGATTTTTAAGATAAACATAAAGATACTGGGATCTCGACTCTCATTCGTGAGGTCGGGAGTTGAAATCCTCGTCCTCTACTACACACTTTCTAGAAAAGTACGGATTTCAAAAATTAATCACTAGCTTGATTGACATCGTGAGGAAACCAGCATTCTCGAGATTTAATGAGAAAATCTCGAGCACTTACATATGGATACTTACACTCGATGGGCCAATCACACAACATCAATCCACACTGGGCCCGAATCCACCTAGTGACTAGTAAGGGGATTTCTGTGCCTTGAAATGGTACTTTATAATAATAATAATAAATAACGAACAATTTTATTTGGAGTCATTAAAACAATTTGTATCTTAGACAATAATAACGAAAATATAATAATACTTTTTTAAGAATAATGATAATTATACATCCGTATGCCGCCCGCATACATAAGTGATACATAAGATTCATCGACAAAATATTTGGTATCGAATTGAATATTCACATCACTAGACATAATTGAGATAGTAATTACCTATATTTCGACACCCTCTATAACTTCCATTAATTTCACCACATTTTCTTTCCTTGCGACGCGACGTTTAAATTCTGATTTATAGAACAGACGCCAATTATCGTAATGATTCAAAACCTCTTGAACAAACTGGAAAATCCAGAGAGACCTTTACTGGGCCCCAATGTTAAAGCTCTAGAATTTTGGGGGCTACTGCTCCCAAGTAATATCCTAAAAAGATATTTCTACCTAATCATGCATTTATGTGTGACTGTTTTTACAGCTACAGAGTACGTCGACATCTGGTTTGTTAAGACTAATCTGACGCTTCTCTTAAATAATTTGAAAATTACCATGTTAGCAAGCGTCAGTGTCTGTAAGGTCACTACTTTCCTCTACTGGCAAGAACACTGGAAGAGCATAATTGAGTACGTCACTGAGACCGATAAGGCTTGCAGAAAAACCAATGACATTATCAACCACAATATCATCAACGCCTATACCAAGTACTGCCGAAAGATAACTTACTTGTACTGGTGTTTGATGTATACCACAGTCATCATAGTGACCTTTCAACCTGTCTTTAAATACTTCTGCTCGCCATCCTACACGGAGAAAGTTATAAATGGTACAGAAGCGTACATGCAAGTTGTTAGCTCCTGGGTACCTTTTAATAAGAACAAAATGCCTGGATATTTATTTGCATCAGCCTTACAAACTTATGGCGCGGTTTATGGCGGAGGATGGATAACGTCTTTTGATACGAACGCTATGGGAATAATGGTGTTTATTAGAGGAGAATTGGAACTGCTGAGAAGGGACTGTGGAAAGATATTTGGGAGTACAGAATCGCTGGTCGACGAAGGTGTAGCGATTGAGAGATTGAAGGAGTGTCAGAGGAGACATAGGGAATTGGCAAAGTGAGTACATTTCTTTCTCAATAATTGACTGAGAAGTAGACAGTACATTTAATAATATAATAAGTGGTTAACAGTGGCCTATGTTACTCGTAACTCTCTTAAATACAGAATCCGAAAGATGTGGAAATCGGCGTGACGTTTAAGTCATATGCCTACACATCTTTTTATACATTAAATGCATAGCTTTAATTATATTAAAACACGATTATAATATGGAATATAAAGAAAACTGAAATGAAATGGATTGAAATGAGATTCTGCACAAAAATAGTTTGGATTCATATTCATATCTATCCATAGTTTGGATCCGTAAATTAAACAAATCAATTCATTAGTGACATAATTACGACAGTAAAAATTTCTCGAAAAATCCCGTGTATAGCGTGTGTGGAGGCGGTTATTGAGAGAGGCCCATATTCAGCAAAGGAGAGACACAACCTGACGGTATGTGGTATATATAAAGGATATAATGTTGTTGGATAACGTTTGTTAAGCTAAACATTTTTTTGTCGAAACGCACAGAAGTAGCGAAAACTCAATTCCAATTGACGCGCGCCATCGATTTTTTTTTCAATACAGTGCGTTCAGTTTTACAAATTAAATAAATACTTGCAATTTGAGGGGGAGGGTGCACGTGAAATCCAACAGCTGCTGGGCGTGCTCGACTGGCCACGTTACCCCTCTCTCACAGAGGACTACCTTGAAATGTACTGCATTTTTCATTTTATCTTATTTCCCTAATTTACGTACGTGTTTCGGTAGTGAGTGAGATGTGGCAGAGCCCATTCCCATCCTATCCCTCCCCACTTTCCCAACCCTTTCTCCAAATCCATTCCTATATCTCCAAAGGTAGGCAGCGCATCCGGGGGCATGCCAACGTTTGTCATTTTGGACTAATGTTGGCATGTATCGCGGATGTCTATGGGCGACAATATCCACTTACCATCAGGTGGACTGTATACGGAAAACACCGCCTTCGTCCATAAAAAAAAATTGAACGAGAAACAAAAGATATTCAATGATAATCATGAACAACAGCTATGTTTGAATAGCTGAAATAAATAATTTTAAATTACTGAGAATAGAAACACAAAGTCGACGGAGGCAGGACTAATATTTTTTTTGTAGTTACCCGAGATCCAAAACCTAACCCACGTTTATATTTGCTGCCATCGATTTGCTGCCTATTCAGTATTTTTTTACTGCCCATTTAATTATTTCTCCCAAACAAAGTATCTCAAGTATCCGCCGACGTGTCTTCGTATTTATTTTCAAATTCCATCTCGTATGTGTGAGAGTGCGTGAAAATTTCCAAATTAACAATCGAAAAGTCAATTTAACTTGCACAGTTAACTTAGAAACGTACGTCGGGACGATAAACACCTTTGGTGTTGTTTATGACTTTCGTGAACGTACGTAAACTTGCTTAATATAAAGTTACGAATGTGTTTTCACTTCCATTCTTCTTAAATATTTATTTTTCAGTTCTATTTACATTAAACAACATTGTTTACAATTTGGTTTCTGAGCAAAACGAGATTTTAATATCAACCTGTTCATAATTAATCGTTAAGTTTTACACACACACTCACACATGCAGAGTCACACAAACATATACACATAGGTATGTGCTTAAGTGACACTTCTGTAATTTCTTATTTTTTAACAATATTAATAATAATCTATATTTATTTTGCTTATATGCTATATTTAACCTGTGTTACAAAATATGGTGTTATCATCTCATTATGTTCTGCTGTCAATAGACGTGCAAAAATGTTACATTAATATATTTACTATTACATTCATCATTAGTCACTAAATTGTCATCATTCAGCTATTGAATCGATGCGACTGATAATCCAAAAAGAGGTGTATACAGTCGTTTCAATGTGTTCACACGGAGTCGCCCAGTCGCGCGCCCTGTTGCCTAGTCAAACAATTGGCTAAATGAGCTTTCGCACGAATATTAACTTCTTTTGTGTTGATAAACGAGTTCATTTTAAAGTTCACATTCGTTGCTTTAATTGAATGAATAAGTTGTTCTTCAACGATATATTGACGGTTGGCGCTATTTAACCGCTTATTGAATAAACTGATAATAAGCTGTAAATGAAGTTGTATTTTTGCCGCACGATTGGCCGATATATGAAACCTGGTCACGTGGCCAGGGTCTTAGTAAAGATGTATGGTATCTGCAAATTTCGAATTCGAGTAGCGGAAATTTTGAGATAAATTCGAAAAACTCTAAATGAAAAATTACACGACAGTAATAGCAAACGTTATACCACCATCTTGTTCATATAATATTACATACTATATATGGAAATAAAAATTACGTAAAGTACATATTTTTTTTTTTTTAAGAAAAAACTACTTCCACAGACTTTTCTGTCCGTGTCCTTTTTTAACTCATTTATTTTTTTATTAATATTGATTCTACTTATTTTCTTTCTCCTGCTTAATCCACACTATTCAATATATACATATGCATAATACATTGTTTTATGATATTATTATCTATCTTATTGTTATATATATATATATATATATATTATATATATGGGGGAGGCCTATGTCCAGCAGTGGACGTCCAAGGGCTGAGAAGAAGATATTATATATATATATGTAATTTTTTTTATTATTATTTTATTTTATTATTATATATATATATATATATTTGTTATCGTTATGTTATTGGCTTTTTATATTAATTTTGCTATTTGCTTTATTACTAGTCCTTTTTTTTTTGTCGTTATAATTTTATTTTCTTATTAAGTATACTGTTTTGTTATTGCTACTTCTTTTTATTACATTTTATTTTCTTATTGCTATTTTATATGTTATTATCTTGTCACATGTTGTTACATCCTATTTTATTTTTGTTATTGTCTCGAGCCCACTAGGAAGCTCGCGCTGTCATCTGATGGAATTATATTTTTGTTAATTTATTTTATGCTTAGTACATAGTTACGTGTACATAATCTTCCTTGAGTGGCTATAGCATGGTAAGTTAATGAGCACAACTTATACTATGGAACAATTCAAATTCGAAAGACTCACCTAATTATACACAAAGAGAGTTTCTCGAATGGTTCGAGCGAGAATATTGTATACCATTATCGTATGCGACCGAATTTCAATCCGATTCTCGCCTGTAACTGTTCACATGAAGATAAAAACTCGATAATAACAGTCTTGGGCGATTTTCTCGCCTACACGCGTTCGGGAAACTCTCCTTGTGGAAATGAGCCTTGTACCTGAGCTGTCAACCCCACATCAACATACGACCGGTGACTCTTGAAAGGCCACCAGGGCCACAAGAACTTAGACCTACACGATGTTAAGGCAATCAAGGTTTTTTAGCCGGTAGGAGTCCGGCACTACCTGGTACCACCTAGACTAGCCTAGCTAGACTAGATGGTACCAGGTGACCATGCAGGGTTTTCCTTGATTGTCTTTCCTAACATAAAAAAAAAAAAACCTGAGCTATCAACAGAGCATGATTTAGCTAAATGAATACTGGTCCCAATTAGTTTCTTTTTTAATTAAAGTTCAAGTTCAAATATATTTCTCCGTGACAGCTTAATCTGATGAAACAAAAGAAAATTATGCTATCAGCGGACATATTTTAAAATTAATAATTTCAGTCAGAGAAAGTGAAGGGAGCAGATTTATAGCCCTCAGTTACGACCGACCTAACGAGAGGTCGCTGCCGTATTAACAGGGTACATAAAATAAACAGCAACTTAACTTGGGGATGACTTGACTTTGACAATGATACGTTACCAAACCACATCATCAGCCTGTCTGTCTCTAAATTTCAGGATAAATAGCTCTCCCGACGACAGCTCCTCTCATCCAGTCGCTACCGGCGACTTCCTTCAAGTCATCAGCCTCATCAACTAGTCATCAACTACGTGTCTCGACACGTGCTCTTCATTTGAGGACTCGTCTCCTGCATCTTCTGCATTCTTAGCCTTTGACCGAATTAAAGGAATTGATATTGCTGTCTCTCCCGTGAAGACTTTCTTTATGGGAAGACAGCCAATCTGCAAAACAGTTATAGCGCTTATAGATCTGGGATATATTTCGAGAGTGTTGACGCGTCGATAGATGTACTTTTGGGAATTTAGGATTTGTATGAGGACTAAGAATTATGTGTAAAAAAAATTGGCAATGAATAAAGAATAGAACTCTCTCCACTTCTGTCACGATAGTTATCGTGAGAGTGGAGCAACTCAGCCATACCTGACATTTTGCTTTGTGACATTCGCATTCTGTTGACAGTTTTTTTCAACTGTTTTTCTGTTTTTTTTGACATTTTGTGTGCAAACCATCATAGAATAGAGTGTGAAGCTGTTGTACTACAAAATATATTTACTAATATCAAACACCAACTCGAAAGAACAATGTTTGCTACTAATTGAAGAGAAAAAAAATCCTACAGTCACTGGGCCCACTAGAGTGACCATATCACCCCGCACAGAAGACTACCTTGAAATGTATTACATTTTCCACTTTAACCAACTTCCTCAAACTATGTGCATGTTTCGTAAATGAGTGACATATGCCAGTGCCCATTCTCATCTTATCCTGTCCCAACCCATCTCATTTTTTAAACGCTTCCTCCAAATCCATTCCTCTAAATCTTCAAAGGTAGGCAGAGCATCCGGAGAAGTGCCAACGTTTGTCATTCTGGACTGACGTTGGTATGTATCGCAGATGTTCAAGGACGACAGTTATCCACTTACCATGAGGTCCGCCGTCTTCTTTGCATAAATAAAATAAATAAAAAATAATCTCTGCTACCGTTTGTTGTATTCTTTGTGCTACTAACTTTAACAAAGGAGATGACGACGGACATGTTTAAATTTACTTTGACAATTCGCATAGTCGTAAACGTAACCCAATAATTAGTTTAACGCTTCATGGCCCATAGTAGACAGAGTTGTTTAAGTAAATTAAGTATTTAAGTATCTTAAGAAAATTCGACAGACCAAGCATACACCTGTGAAGCTTAACGTTTTAATCACATGGATATTTAATCACATGAAATTATTCTCTCTAAATTATATCTATTGTATGTACGTTGCAAGTTTATGTTCAAATGCTTGGGTTTCTCTTGGAAATGATCCAAAATATAACGGTAATTCAAAATTCCATTGAGATCAAAAATTTCAAAATGTTGGAAAATATATAAATTATTATTGAATGCCAAAAATGTTCGAGTACAACTTATCTTCAAGTACCTGAACATTACACGGTATTTTATTGTCTTGTTGTTGTTGTTGCAGATATGCCCGACTATTTGATTCTTGCCTGTCTCCGATCATGCTTTTCTATATGATCGTCTGCTCTATAATGCTTTGCGTTACAGCCTATCAAATTACTGTAAGTTATTTCCAATTACTATCAAAGTCTCACAAGCTTTTACAATTTGATTTAAAATAAACCAAGTTAGATCATATTACCGTCAACTTCTAACATGCTTTTTACAATGTGATTTTGTTAAAATTACAAATGTGATAAGTAATTTCAGACAATATTCTTATTTTGTTCTATATAAGTTTGACTCAATACCTTCTTTCTAACTCGTATATAGTTAAGCTCTATAGTAGCTACGCTAGATGGCCCTGAACAACTATGATTCGGTATCTTTCAAGGGATTGTCTTCGGGCTCTTAATGTACTTGATCAAAATAAAGAAGCAAAATCTATGAATGAAATCCAATTTGCAAATATACGCAGCCAAATGTTTTATCTATAACTTTGATAAAAATGGTAAATTTCTATTTTAGATAGAAACAAATCCGATGCAACGTTTCCTATTCACAGAATATCTTATTTTTGGAGTAGCTCAACTGTTTGTCTATTGTTGGCATAGCAATGACGTATTATATGTGGTAAGCATCTTATGTACCTATTTTTTTTTTATGGAACAAGGTGGCAGACGAGCATACAGTCCACCTGATGGTAAGTGGATACTGTAGCCCATAGACATCCGTGATACATGCCAACATTAGTCCAAAATGACAAACGTTGGCACACCCCCGGATGCGCTGCCTACCTTTGGATATAGGAATGGATTTGGAGAAAGGGTTGGGGAAATGGGGAGGGATACGATGGGAATGGGCTCTGGCACATCTCATTCACTACCGAAACACGTACGTACATTAGGGAAATAAGATAAAGTGGGAAATGTGGTACATTTCAAGGTAGTCTTCTGTGAGAGAGGGGTAACGTGGCCAGTCGAGTGCGCCCAGCGGCTGTTGGATTGCAGCGTGCACTCTCCCCCTCATAGAAATGGTTTAAATCAATTGATGGGGTTTTAGTGTTGTATGAAGTCTAAGAAGCTGCACTTAGAATTAATCGGACAATTATATGGGCATTCTAGGGTATATAAATAGAAAGAGAGTTTCTGGCCTTTGATAACATGACTTTGATTTCATTAGTTTGTCAAACCCCAGTTTGACTACTAATTTTATATTTAAGAAGAATAAGTTTCTTAATTATCATCAACTCGGTGGTAATGGAAGATGTGACGGGAAACTTGTCTGTCCAAGTTTCCCAAGGGCAAGTATAGTAAGTAGTTTATAAACCAAAATACCCGCTTAATCACAGGGGTCCCTTCTGCATAGACTTTGCTAATATAGTTTTATGTCAGATAAGGTAGATTGCTGACACCCCTGTAGTTTAATTAGCATTAAATCTGTAACGGCGACTAAATGACGATATTTCAAATTACATTGCCGCCATATTTCTAGGACACTTTAATGACTTTGTTTTAAGAGTCAAGAACTCTCCATTGGTCCTTATGAAGCCAACTGGGTTGATGTCGTCTCCCGACGACAAGAAGTTCACATTTTGGTGGAACAATTCAAAAGGGTCATCGTGTTCAGTGCTGGGCCTTTCACCAACCTTACTGTGCCTACTTTCATAAATGTAAGTAAAAACTCAACCAAACTGGTGTGAAGAACTTCCTAGATAACAGATACATCCCTAAATCTCCAAAAGTCGGCCGCCTATCCGGGGGCGTGCCAACGTTTGTCATTCTGGATTGATGTCGGCATGTATCTTGAATGACCATCGGCGACAGTAACCACTTATCACCAGGGGACTATATACTGCCACCTACTTTTCATATAGAAGAACTCTCATAAAGGGCACAAACGTCTTTATACGATGCCCTAAATGGAAAAAAGGAAATTGTACCACAACTATGATCTTGCAGTTGATGTCACATATTCGTTCATATACATAGTAGCGAGCTGCAAAATAATTTGGAACAATTGTAACTGATTGTGTAATAATAGTGTCTCCAAATTGAAAATCTTGTAGTGTGGTATATTTATCCGTTAAATATTTATCTTTTCCTTTCATTTTAATTTCTGCAGTCTTTTTTCCTTCTTTGATTCCATAACACAAATATCATCTAAAAGTCTAAATTGATTAAATCATTTCACAATTGTTGTTTGTTTCAGATTTTAAAAGGAGCATATAGCTACTACACTCTCCTCAGTTCTCGATCCTAAATTTAATAAATAAGTTACAGATTCTCTAGTTACCATACCATACCATCAACTTATAGCTTTCCACTGTTTTGGACATGGGACTCTCTAAAGCAGCTCTAAGACAACGGCCACATAGCGGTAAAATAAAATAAAGGCGGGCCGCGCACTTGTTCATAATTTTGTTAATAGGTACCTCTATATTGATGATATTAAAAATGCCAAAACAACAATATTTACTTTTACGTTTTATTCATCATCATTATTTAAATTTTATTAATAAGTGGGAACAATGACAAAACGAAAATGAGAAAAAACCTTCGAAATAACTATACATGGGAGTCGAATCAAAATATAATATGATTTTTGAGGCTGGCTATTTGTGGAATGTTTGCTTTCATGTCTGTCGTACAAATTCATAGAATGGCACTCAAATGCTCATCTGTGATCAAAGTAAAGTGATCAAATGAGTAAAGTGTTCTGTGGGCCAGCGCGGTAGGCTGGCTCTCGCGGATGTCCCACATTTCAGTTTTGGCACGAAATTGAAATAATTCCGAATGATAAGACCTTTATTTACAAAACAGTCGCGGGCCGCGGCTTGCTGACCGCTGCTCTAAAGGTTCGCCATCTCACACGATATTCCTCTCTTCTCATACGGTCACTACCGACGAACTTCATGAAGTGGCCCGTCAGTTAATTTGAGTGAAGGTTGGCCAACACTGCAGATTCATACTAAACTAAATAGTAAAAATTATAGCCTTAGTGACTGCATAGGCTACTATAAACTTATTTTACTTTGATTACGGACTGTAATAGTTATTTTGGATTATAAAAATTGGTTGAATGTCACAGAAATATTGGCGTATATGTGTTATATATTGCATTAAGTTGCCCCGTATGCTGGTTACACTTTATATAAAATCCTTTTAGAAAAAAATGATTCTCATTTCAATTCGGAGGCCGCCATCGATTTGAGAATACATACTAGACATGTTATACAAGTACTCTAGGGCAGGCACGTTAGATTCTAATTGTGTTTTATATTCATTAGCTCTCGAATTCTTTAAATCGTGTGTTTTGAAAATGGAACACTCTTATTACGTAGTACTTAAGTTTCAAATTCGACTTTTTACTGAACCTGTCATCTGCTTCAACAATAGAAATTTCCAACCAGGTCATGTCAAGAACGTATGATGTGTCATCTAGTCTATTCCCACATCGATGGATGCCGTTAACAAAATAAACTAGCAGTTGAACAAATAGCAAGCCTTAGAACAGACATTAGGTTATTATCAAAACGGCTACTACTCATATAAGAGTTGAGGAACTACATCACCACCAAAGGAGTGGACCAGCCAACCCGCTTGGTCGGCGTGATGTTTAAAGGCCATATAATAGGAATGTATGTACACGAGGGCGCGAACAGGAGTCGGCTTGAGGAGGCTCGTGTCCAGTACTGGACCATAAAAGGGCTGGTAAAGGTTACGGTTCGCTTTTCTACTCAAAGTACTACTATTTATATTTCCAGTACTTTTAAATGAAAACATCTAAGGGCGTCAAGGGGGGGGGGGGCAGGGGGGGTAAGTTGCCTGTATAGTTTGAAGTATAGTAAGTTGAAATATGCCTGTATAGTAAGTTGAAAAATTGTATTGTTGATGGGGTTCTTCAAGAGAGCTGTGAATAGGATTTTGCAATGTCGGCGGCGCACCCGCATACCCCCTGGTGTTGCAGGTGCCCATGGGCGGCGGTAACACTTACCACCACGTGGGACCGCGTGCTCGTCCGCCCACTAATCTATAAAAAAAAAAAAAATTTGTACCTACAATTCATATTTCTCTCCTCTCTCCATTTTGCTCCCCCCCCCCCACCCCCCCACCCCGGCCCATTGGCTGGCGTTGGCTGGCGACACCCTTGACAATATCATTTAAATTATTGACCTTTTGATCTCATTCAGTTATAAAATTAATATTTAATTAAACTTCTAAAATAAATCCCTCAAATATAAGTTTGCTGTAATTAGTAACACTTATATCTATGACTGTCAGGTCCTCCCTCACGTTCACGTAGAACCCTTTCGGTCTATACAAATAAATTAATAAGTTCGAGTTAAGGGCGGATGGTTAAAATCGTTTAAGGAATACAAAAAAATCAAAGTAAATAAATTGTTTTTGAAAGATGTATGCATAAAGTTAAAGTATATGATTATAAACATCACTGGCTTTTGTAGGATTTAAAAAAAAAACATGATTGAACTAAAGTTGTAGGACTAGATAAGGCCTATTCAACAATATATATTTTATGTATATCTACAGACTTTGCCGAGATATATGTATACTTACAACGTTTTTGTGGCAATTTTTATTTTGATCAGTCGACCACTCGAGTGCGCTTGTCGTTTCGTGGCCAGTAAACAAAACGTTAATAATTAATTTGTCTCCAAATTTTGTATTAACACCATATAAACCGTGGTGTTGATATTTTTGAAACCTGTTTCTCACCTTTAGTCAAATCGTAGAGAAATCTTCGAAAGTCGTAATTCGTGATCTCTAAAATAGGTACATTTCTTTAATATTTCTTTACCTTTATTCAAATCGTAGAGAAATATTCGAAAGTCGTAATTCGTGATCTCTGAAATAGGTACATTTCTTCAATAGGTACATCTCTAAAACTTTGCATAAAAATCACAGCATGAACGAAATATCTCAACAAATTTGAGGCGACATTTCTACTTTGTAATAATATACAGAGGAGTCAGGGTTGACATCTGGGAATACAAAATGTTATGTTAATTCGTGTGACCTAAAAATCTTTACCACAACGTGGAACTTTGCATAGGTTGATTACAATCAGAAAAACACACATGGGAAGCACATGGGAAAACACGCCTTGGTCTAAAGATAGATTTTGCTGTATTTCGTGTTTTAGAAAAAGATATTTAGACGAACATATTTATGTTTATGTTAAAACAATGTTATACAAATAAAAAATAGATAACGTATTTAAAATATGTTTATGTTTAGTTATAGAGCTTGATGATAAAACAACATATCGTTTGTGGACACAGGTCTTGATTTCATTTTTTTTTAAATACTTATACTTTATTTTATTGGAAACGAAGTTCCATTACGCGGCTTGCGGTAGGTGTTATTCGAGAGAAAATGTAACGTCACGTAAGATTTTTACCCCCTGCATACGCCTTTCTCTTCCTCTCTCTGTGTGTGCGTGCGAGTATCGAGAGAGAGACTCAAGCAGAATAACAGACGTGCAGACTAGTGCGTGGTCGGTTGTATAACCTAAATTTTAGATTTGATTCCTTATTTTAAATTATGTTCATTGAAAATTTGATACAAAATAAAAAAAAATACATGAACTATACAGATTTTATTTCGAATTACATTCGGAGTTTAAAAAAAAATGCGCGAGGATCTTCATTCCTGACGAGGGTCCCCTGACCGCACATTTTTTTTTATTCAGCTGAAATTAGCGTAGATAAGTAGTAGTTAAATGAAAAGCTATGCTTATTTTTTTATATGGAATACACGCCACCGTGAGTGTCTCTCCTTTTATTTTTTTTAAATACCGTTACGGAATCAATATAGAAAAAATAGGGAATTTATCATAAGAACTTAATATGAATATTCACATACACATTCTGAAAATTAAAAAAGGCGAATATTGGTGTGCTCGAGTTAGAAAATCTCCAGTCAGGTCATGATCGTGGTTGGAGAAACTCAATCAAAATGCTGAACGAGTCTTTGCTTTGACTACAGATATTCAAAATTAGGTCTCTACTTGCTTTGTTTTCACTCATTTTACTTTGTTTTATATTTATTTTTCCACTTATTTATAATTAAATTTCATGTTAAAAGTCAACCGTGTTGTCGTAACTTCACTGAGATGTCAATAATTAGATTAAATCGTTTTGGATACTTGATTAAATTGTATAATATTATATCTTGCTTTGTGATGTGATGCAAAATAAATAAAAAAATGGAGTGTCGTAAAATAAAATAGTTTACGAAACACGTTTCAACCCCGTCGAATATATAAAATTTTATTACATAAATATAATTTTCAGATTAACATCAACCTTTAATTTCGCCGCGTATATTTTAACCTCTGTGCTAGTCAGGAGTTCCATTCAACTGTTAAAATTATGTAAATACACCCCAGCCTAACTTTCAGGTATCGTTTCAGTACTTATATTATAATTTTGTGTGAATGGCAATTTTGAGCCACTGTATAATTTTATTTTCCACCTACATACATTTAAATAAAGAGCACAGAGGGACTATTTTTATGAAATATTTATTTAGCGTTTACCCACGATTTCTTCGTATGCTTAAAGTTACTAAATCAGTTTAAAGATAATCTACAATTTTTTCATCTACTGCTGGGACATAAGTCTCCTTGTGTGCATGTCTTATGGTTATTATATGTATGATCTCAAAATGGTACGCTGACCAAGAGGGTTGGCAAGTCCACTGTTTTAGAAGTGGTGTAGTTCCTCAAGGCGTGTGGTAGCGGCTTTGTTATCGCCTTTTATGAGACCCACGGGACGAGATGGGGTGTTGCTATTCTAATACCAGCCGACACCACACGGCCAATGTTTAGTATATGTTTATTACTTACTAAATTATTACTACTTGAATTGATGTACTTGACTTGCTAACTTATTTAGACAGGACTAGATATTGTCGAAACATGATTTTAATTGTTTCAACTTTAAGTTTGTTAATTACGGAGAAAACTCAACAATAGCACAATGGTGGGGCATTAACAATTAACAGCATATTTGTTATGTACGCATTTGTAAAATAAATTATTTGATTTGTACTAATTGCGCTATTAGTATATAAAACAAAAAAACTTTGAAACAGATTGTTGTTTTACATTCTGATGTCGGGATTTTTTTGAAACTCAAACGTTGTGAGCCCGAGTAAAAGTGGACTTGTGCGAAATCTCTCTAAAAATGCTATATGCCATTAATAATTACAATTACATTCATATACCATAGAACGTTCCGTTCATTCCATAATCACTGGTCATAAAAAATCATACCAGGAAGCATGGGGTGCGGACAGAATTAATATATTTTATGTATTCATGAGGAAACAGCAGATGGTATGGTCATAATACAGGTAAGAACAGTGTGTAATTTATGATTATAATGCATTTCACGCACACTTATGTGTGCTTGTGCACTGCTTACATGATACATCTATATCTATACATATAATAAAACTGTAGAACCAGCGTGTCTGTACATTGAATATATTTACCAAAAACTGATTAGGGGCTATGAAGGAAGAGTATCAGAATACAAAAAAACTATTTTGAAAATTATTGTCTGTGTGTATAGTGTGTGTTTGTCTCTTCGAACACGCTAATCTCCAAAACTACTGAACCGATTTTCATCAGATTTCCAGAGGTTAATTAAGCTTAGCTTGGCGCTTCTAATAGGCTTCGTTTCGTCGAAATCGGCTGACGAGAAGAAAAGATATCCCAATTTAGAGTTTAAACACTAAAATACCACGCGTACGAACTCGCGGACACAGCTAGTCAATGTATAAAATTCCTGCGCCGTTCTGGCCATCAGCTGACATAATATATATAAAACTGTTCTGGCGAAAATTGAAATTATTTGGAATAAATCAAAGTTACAAACATGTAAGGTTTTGTTGCCCTGTCTAAAACGTTCATAATGCTCATTATTCATACTACTCAGATTACTTAACGAATAAATGATATACTACTGGCGATATTTTTCAGCATAATTTGCGTTATTTTAGTGTACTAACTAATATTCTGCACTACAGTGTTATTATCTATAGAATGTTTGCTAATTTACTATAGCTGTTCTATAGATTCTTGTCTGTGAGTGGTAACTGACTCCCACGATACCGGTTGTCCTAGTTACCACCGATACCGGATACAGGGCTTCATTAAATATGTGTAAAATGGTTATTAGCAAAATAAATTGATTTTTTTTTATTTTCGAGTATGGTGGTTTCCTTATAGTGACATGGTACAGTAGACGTCTTCAAATGGGGTTTTCTAGCGATGTTGTCATTTAATATTTTTAACTCTCTTAAAATTCATATAAATAAAAATTTACAAAAAATGCACAATCCTAATTTGTTGATTCCGTTTCTAAGACGCGTTTACTATTTTTATAACTAACGCCAAGATCCTCTACTGATTGCTTGTTTTGCTACAGGGTTCTACATCAATGTACGATTATGTGAATTTTTATTACTTGATTTTTTGTGAAATAATTTTTCCGAGGACATGTTGTTGAGGTTAATGTTCTTTTCGAATATAAAAAAGTTAACGGGTTGCGTCGTCTACTTTATGAAAAAAATTTGTAAAATTTTTTGTAAATTTTGTCGTCATTACGCGGGGAACTCAAAAAGTTTTGCGAAAAAGAAAAAAATAATGTTCTACGGGTTCGACTTTTTTATTACATTTTTTCAAAGTACTCTCCACCTGCATCTATCTATACAAAGTTTCATGCATCTGCACCAATTTTGAAAACATTTTTTACACTTTACCTCAAATACCTCTTTCATAGCCTCCTCGAACGTACCGAGCGCGTCTTCTGCTTCCCTATTACTTAGGATTTAAGTTTGGGAAATAAAAAAAATCACAATTTTAATTCACACCAAAAGTAGCCGGTGTTCCATAGATAAAGACTATTTGTATGCGAACTCTTTGAGTAGCCTGCTATAATAAAGAAAGTAATTTAGTATATTTTTCATTGTTTTGCCTAAACTTATAAATTTGAACTTTAAGAAATCCAGAAAAAGGCGCTAAATCTAAAATATTTAAAATACCGATGCAAGCACTACGCCAGTTGGAAAAGTATTTTCATTATTTAGTAAGTTTTAGAAAATAGTTTTAGAAAACCTGCCGACATTTTTTTCTTCATGAAAAAAAGGTGGTAGACGGGCATACAGTCCACCTGATGGTAAGTGGATACTGTCGTCCATCCGCAATAACAATCACACCAAAATCTAACCAGAATGACAAATGTTAGTGTATATATATATATTATTGTATATATATATATATATATATATATATATATATATATACACACTGTATACAATATATATATATATACATATATAATGGGAATGGATTTGTAGAGTAGGTTACGAAAATGAGGAGGGATAGAATAGGATGGGATGGAAATAACATTACAAATCAATACCTATATGATTTGACCTATATATTTGTATGTAACAAACTACGATGGATTATTCTTTAAACACTTTTTTCTGAAACGTTAGCGACTGTCGCACTCTTTGGTACTAGATCTATGGAGTCTTCTTAGTTTTTCATTACAGGTCAGTCCATTAGCCAAAAAGTTCACGTTCGATCTCCCATCTATAGGATACTGAGTGATCCACTTGCAGAAGTCGCTAGTTTATCAAAACCAAAATTTACATAGAAAGGAAAAAAAAACTGTAAGTACTGAATTATTATCTGCGTGTGTGCTATAAATAAATTACGTGTATAATTAATCAATAATAATATAATTTCTTTGTAATGATAGGTACATAAATACAAAGATCTTAAGTAAATACAATAAGGTCCACTATGATAATAATTAGTTATTACCTACTTACTACGAAGTTATTGAAGTTACTTATTATTGTAGTGGATATCGACACTAAAAAACAAAACAAACATATAAATGGTCAGCGATTGATTATTAATTATTATAAAAAAATAATAATGTCAGATAAAATAATTATAACTATAAAATGTACAAAAAAAAAACACTATACAATGTCCAATTTGTCATTGAGAAATTTATTTACACTATAATATTTACACAATTAAAAAGCCATTTAAATAAATGTGTTTTGAATAATTAATTCTTTGAATTTGTTTGGTAATTTGTTATAAAGACGAATAGCCATACAATAACAGTTCTCTCGGAAAAGCCTTTCTTTGGGTACACGCCAATTATTTGTCCTCGCTTGTTTGTTACTTAGTGTTGTGAACAATAATTGTTTATACTTTAAAGTAAATACATACATATCCATTATGTACAGACGTGGGTAGCGGTAACATATTTTTACCAATCAAGCAATTACCTTTACTGTTTGCCAAAATTGCCAGGATGCCAAAATTCCAACGCGCCGCCACTATATTAATTAGAAGGCTAGTCACGATTACAAGTTTAGGAGTTAAATAAAAACAGTTCTGTCATCTCAGTTATCAATTTTCGCTTAAGCTTAATACGGTAAAAAGTAAAATAACGGTATTGGCAATTGTGGGAGGAAGGGGTGAGTACACGCTGCATTCCCACAGCCGCTGAGCGTACTCGACTGGCCACGTTACCTATCGCTCACAGAAGACTACCGAGAAATGTACTGCATTTCCTACTTTATCGTATTACGCCAATGTAACGTACCTGTTTCGGTAGTGAGTGAGATATGTCAGAGCCTATTCCTGTTATCCCTATCTAACCATTCCCAATCCATTCCTTAATTTGCAAAGGTAGGCAGCGCATCCGGGGGCGTGCAATTTTACCATCAGGTGGACTGTACGCTTATCTGTCGGCTTTTTCTCAAAAAAAAAATTGAACTACTCGTTATTTGTTTAAATATAAGCCACACCAAAATAATGGACTAGAACGGGATGGAAACTAAAACGGGACTAGAACATTTTCAGAGAGCATGACTGACTCTAATTTGATTAATTCTACAACTATGTCTTTCCTTTGAAACCCGTGTAAGTATAAAAATAATCACAAGTTCTCAGTCCTAACCATCCCTTTACGTCCCTCTCGGAGGTCATTAAACCTAAATTAAGGGTCTAGTTTCCAACAATGCCAAACTTTCACCCCAAAGAAGTTGGCCGCTGTACTCTGCGACGAAATTGTTGTAGATGTAAAGAGGAGAGATCTAGAATAGAAGCGGAGCGTAGTTGGTGTTAGCGCTTCTAAAGCGTTTGCGCTCTACAGACAGGATTTAAACGCCAATATCTATGACGAGTAAAAGTTTCGAATTAAACCGACTGTATTACAATTGTACAAACGATTAGATAGTATTCAAAAAAAGACAGTTTGCCATAATCGTTTATTGAAGATAAATCGCTATAGAATGCCTTGAACACTTTTCACATAGAAGAACAAATATATTAGATCGCTACATAAAATATAATCATAGCGTGAAGTACGGTCTCGAAACAGTGACATCTGTTGGCGATCTCGGTTAAACGAAACAACATTAATCGATAGTCGAACACAATAATTAAGAAAAATATATTTTAGGTTAAAATAAAGTTGAAAATGTTAAAGTGGTTATGTACAGACATGCCTTTATTACCTTAAAGCCAGTAAGGAATATAATAGGCATGATGACAGTATTAAAGAATTAAAGAATAAATGATTTTAGAGAAAAAAATATGTTGAAAGAATTCTAATAAATTAACCAGTTTTAATGTAAACATTGAGATTAATAATATTTTCAATAAAATATAAGTATAAAATACTGCATTCGGCCATGTTAAGTAAAACCAATCAGAGCGAATGACGTCACGCCTCAGTAAACATCACCGTGTCGCTTGAACTTCGATTGATTTACCTACCTACGTTTACCTAGGTGTAACGTCACAAGCGACGCCATGACACCTGCGAGTGTTTTCGCGCATAATTCAAAGTAGATAGAAAAAAAATGCATAATTTGCGTTAAAACTTATTTTATTGCTGAAATAATGTTATTTTCGGAAACAGTAGACGTGAATCTACATTATAGAAGCGGATTTCAAAATCCGTCATCATGCCTATTCCTTTGCCATTACTTAGCTAATTGAAAAAAAGCTGATATTATAGTATCTCGAATTCTTTGAGTCATATCATCAAAGAATTCTAGAATTCTATTAGACTGTAACGTGCCTGCTCTAGAGTGCTTGTGTAACATATCTAGTGCGTATTCTCAAATCGATCTATAGATGGCATTGATTTATGTCAGTGACTTTTGTAATGGATCAGAAATATTGTAAGCCCTCGGCATTCATCTTTAAACTAAAAATGGATTTAGGCCAGCTTACGTCGCCAGCTTAGCGTCCAAGCTAGCTTCTGGTGGTGAACCTGCATTGTGTCTTTATAAGTTAAGAAAAAAAAAAGCGTAAGTGATTACCATTAAACATAAGTAAGTATACGCGTTTCAAAACCGTTTACAATGCAATGCAATGCAACCAGTTCTTTCAATGTCCGCTGCTGAACATGGTCCTTAAGTCACCTTTTATGACACCCATGGAACGATGCTATTCTATAGTCGGCTGACGTCACATGGCACCGTTAACTAAACATATATATAATATATATAAACATATATAAACTATAATATATATAATATATAATAAACTATATATATAATATATATAAACTAAACATCTGTACTCTACAAATTTCAGTTTCAGTACAATTCAATACAACAGTTTCAGTGTACCCTACAAACGACAACAGAACCCAAAACGTCTCGAATTTTTGGAATTTTTATCTGTCTGTCTGCACGCGCTTCGCGTAAAATCTACTGCACGGATTTTAATGAAACTTGGTGTAGTTATAACTTATGGTACCGGCTTAATATTTGGGGTACTTTTTATCCAGATCGATTAGAAAGTTCCCACGGGAATCAGGAGTACACGCGAAAGATGTTAGTTGCAGGCACCGCTAGTAGATAAATCATCGTGAAAAACGCGAAATTCTCCAATGTTAACTTAGTAGAAAAAACAATATGATAGATGTTAAAGAAAACTTTTTAAAATTTCAAACTAATTCTTCCAAATAAACACTGGTTGACATTCAAAATGAATGTCATCTGTCTACCGCTTTTGGCGCGGCATGATGTATCCTTTTATCCTCTATGCAAATTCACAGCCGGACCTTTCTGTATGCAAATTTTGACTGACACCAGGGTAGTTTTCACATGAATTACAGGACAAATGGACAACCTAAAGGTCAACCTACACCGCAGAATCGCTAACAGTACCTACTAATCTAGATCAATACCACTTAGGAAAATCGAAATAATATCTACAAATTATCGATCGATTAAAATAATGACATGTAGTAGTTTTTTATGGACGAAGTCGGCAGACGAGCATACAGTCCACGTGATAGTTAGTGGACACTGTCGCCCATAGACATCCGCGATACATGCCAACATTAGTCCAAAATGACAAACGTTGGCACGCCCCCGGATGCGCTGCCTTCCTTTGGAGATGTAGGAATGGAGAAAGGGTTGGGAAAATGGGGAGGGATAGGATGGGAATGGGCCCTGGCACATCTCACTCACTACCGAAACACGTACATACATTAGGAAAATAAGAGAAAAGTGGGAAATGCAGTACATTTTAAGGTAGTCTTCTGTGAGAGAGGGGTAACGTGGCCAGTCGACCGCGTCCAGCGGCTGTTGAATTGCAGCGTGCACTCTCTCCCTCAATACAGGCCCTCATTACGGCCCTAAAAAGTGGCATTTGCAAGTTAGTCTTTACCGACTGTCAATCTAGTATTTATGACATTTGGCGGCAAAAATACTACCAAGAACGTATTAAGTATAACTACAATATTTTTGACGTAACAGTGCTGTTTATTAATTGATTTGATTAACACAAATCCACAGCGAAACCAATTAAAACAAAATTTACATCAATATAAACTATTCTTATCGCCACAAAGGATTTATTTCACTATGTATACATATTATATAAAATAAACTTATGTAGGTCCAGCTAGTCTGTAACGCAAGCCTGATCTGTGGTATTTGTTGTGTCGTGTAATAATATAGGTGCGTGTTTGTGTATGTAAAGATGTGGGTGAGTGTGTATGTATAAGCAAACCCTTAAAAATATTTTTTACTTACTTTCCTGGCCGCCATCTTTCATACTGCCACTTCTAGTACATTTAATTCTTAGATGGCTAAGAACGGCACTGAGATACTTTTGTCACTCCAGCTTTGACCCGATGTCATCGTTACTGAACTTTCAAAAGCCTCCAGAATACGAAGGTGTTTCGTGTTCTTTTGACTTTACTATGGGATATATTTTTAGGGAGATATCGAGTAAAAATACCTATTGGCCATATGATGTCGGCCGGCTTTAGAGCACCCCCCCACCACCCCCATTTCTTCACGTGGGTGTTGTAAAAGGAGACTAACCGATAACAATGTCGCCACCCCAAGTCCTGAGGAACAACACCAACTCTAAACCAACACGAAGAGACGGGGTTTTGCTATTCTAAACTCTGACACCACACTATCAAAGAAAAGCAGACATATCGAACGAACTGCCTCAAGACGTCTTCCCATTAAACTACGACGTGGGGTTCTTCAAGAAAGCTGTGAATAGGATTTTGCAAGGTCGGCGGCGCGCCCGCATACCCCCTGGTGTTGCAGGTGTCCATGGGCGGCGGTAACACTTACCATCACGTGAGACCGCTTGCTCGTCCGCCCTCTTCTCTATAAAAAAAAAGTTTCGTATTATAGAGCCCATGAGGCATACCCTCAACTTCTTTTTGAAATTCTTAAGTACTTTTTTAAGGTTTTTTTTTGTTCCAATTTTAGAACTTCCAATGTAACTGAATTGTAATTCAGTGATCCTAATTTATAATCGTCGATGACAATATAGTATAACGTTGTTTTTTTTTTGTCATAATGAATTATTTTTTCATCTTTAAAACATATGTTAATTTGTTTAACACGTGAAAATTAAAGCCGATTTCTTTAATAAATAATAGTATCTGCTTATTGTAATATTTACATTATGTATTTTCACACGAAGAAAAGTGTAACACATGTTTTATAGAATCTTACTCCAATAGCCGCGTAAATGGTTAATACAGTTTATGAAGATAAATCTTGTATACCGTTAATATTAGTGTAATATTGTATTACATTTCGGACACATTTATATTTGATGTGAATAAACGTGTAAAGCGTTCTTACAAGTTTTAGTGCTGCATTTATGCCTACAATAAAAAATAAGCTAGTTTTTCAGAATTTCTAAAAAGCAAGCAATTTCTTAGAAAATCAGTTGTATTCATATGAAAGATATTTTTTTACTTTTTAATACAGTTATTTCAAACTGGTTCTGCGTTATTTAAATTTTTCATTTTGTTGTCTTTTAAAGTTGAGGTTTATTGTTTGCATGTTTACTCTTACCTAAGTAACTAAGTTGGTAACTTCAAGGGGGGTGGGTTTTGTGAAGCAGATGAGGTAAGTACGTACGAGTAAGTACGGCGAAATGGCCACTTTAGCTTGAGAATACTGTGAGCTATATCGATGTGAGCTATAATTATTATGGTGTGACATTTATTTATTTATTTAATAGTAGCAGGTATCACAACAGAAACGAAGGTTTCTTTTCTTTATAAAATATAATTTATTATAAAATTATTGATATACTGACAAATAAAACTATAGACTAGCTATTATAGTGGGTAGTCAGATAAGTTCGTAGCCTTTTTATAGTGAAAATAATAAAGACTTTTTGAATTACATAAATATTTATTGAACGAAATATCGGCATTTTTCTGGCAGAGCCATTACCCCAACGCTATAAAATGTTTGGCGT
Organism: Sesia apiformis; assembly: GCA_914767545.1. Lineage (NCBI taxonomy): Eukaryota > Metazoa > Arthropoda > Insecta > Lepidoptera > Sesiidae > Sesia > Sesia apiformis. The sequence goes on from OU611971.1 coordinate 10,719,125, forward strand.
TTCTGAGCGACAAACTGATTTAAATGGTTTATACAGGCTGTAACATTTGTTGCAATAGTTCAATTTCGTACTCTGTATTTTCACTATGTATTTTGATATCTGTATTCTGATTCAATATTTATAACGTCTGTAACACATTACCCATTTACACGAAGAATAGCACTACCTGGAAACTTTACGAGATGATAAAAATCTGAAATTCAAAAAATGGATAAATCCAAGAATTCTGTCAAGTTTCGGTGCACGGTTAGTTTTTGTTTGGAGAGCGACCAGTGAAGACGTTTTAGCAAAAGTCACACGACTGTTCCGGGGGACTGAGCTACCCTGGACATCACATCTGGGCCACTACTCTCGCCGGCCGCCGCAGCTCTGGTCTGTCGCTCTTTGGGCGCTGGTGCTCTACCTGTGCGCCGCTTCTTGCGCCTGGCCGCCATCGCCCCGTCCGACCGCTGTTTCCAGTCGGCGGCAGTGCCCGCTCTGCATCACTCTGGGCGTGCGCCCTGCTAAGCGCCGCCTCTCCTACACCGTCCGTGAGTTTTTAGTGCTCGTGATTTTGGTAACAGACATTTACAGACTCTAAGTATCGTACTAGTTTTCCTCTTTAATTTTGTAATAGGTTTTCTTTAAATTATAAAGAGCTATTGAAACAAACCTTACCTCATTCCACTCTAGTAGAAGTTGATTACTCTCTTTTAATTAGATCTACTAGGGTAACACGACAAGGCTTCTCTTGAATGTAATGTTACTCCATTTAGAGAAATTTGTAAAGAGCGAAATAAATGATAATCCGAAGGTGCTATGTCTGGACTATATGGTGGATGCATTAAATCTTCCCAACCAAGGTCCATCAATTTTTGTTTAGTTATCAAAGAAGTATGCGGTCGAGAATCGTCGTAATGGAAAACTACACCTTTTCTATTCATTAATTCTGGACGTTTTTCTTCAAGTGATTGTTTCAATTTTACTAATTGCTGACAGTATGCATCAGAATTAATCGTTTGGCCATGTGGCAAAAGCTCGTAATACACATGTCTTTCCAGTCCCACCATACACCTAACATGACTTGGTTCGGAGTGAGGCCTGGCTTTTGGGCTATTTGTGACGGCTCACCTCGTTTAGACCAAGATCGTTTTCGAACATTGTTATCGTAGGTGATCCACTTCTCATTGTCTGTTATCAATCTCTTCAGAAATGGATAGAATTCCTTTCGTTTTAGCAACTTCTTGCATATGGACATTCTATTCACCAAGTTTCTGTCATTTAAAATGTGCGGCATTCAAACATATAATTTTTTTTACAAAATTCAGTTTATGCAGGTGATCCAAAAATGTCTTATATATCGATCTGCTTTAATTTTTTCAATGATAACATCAACATTTACCTTAATAGGACGACCACAGCGAGGAACATCATTTATTATATGATACAGGTAAAATAAATAGAGGGTATTCATAAAATTAATAGATACATGAGTTATAACAAACCATCATATATTTATTTATTGTTAGATTACATATTGTAAGATTGTGTTTAATTCTGGGTCCCTTCTCTGGCATAAGTTTTGTGAAGAATGTGCATACCTATTTTTTTTTATGAACGAAGCGGACAGACGAGCATACAATCCACTTGATGGTAAGTGGATACTGTAGCCCATAAACATCCGTGATACATGCCAACATTAGTCCAAAATGACAAACGTTGGCACCGCCCCGGATGCGCTGCCTACCTTTGGAGATATAGAAATGGTTTGGGCAAATGGGGAAGGAAAGGATGGGAATGGGCTCTGGCACATCTCACTCACTACCGTTGCAGCGTGCACTCTCTCCCTCAATACAGGCCCTCATTACGGCCCTAAAAAGTGGCATTTGCAAGTTAGTCTTTACCGACTGTCAATCTAGTATTTATGACATTTGGCGGCAAAAATACTACCAAGAACGTATTAAGTATAACTACAATATTTTTGACGTAACAGTGCTGTTTATTAATTGATTTGATTAACACAAATCCACAGCGAAACCAATTAAAACAAAATTTACATCAATATAAACTATTCTTATCGCCACAAAGGATTTATTTCACTATGTATACATATTATATAAAATAAACTTATGTAGGTCCAGCTAGTCTGTAACGCAAGCCTGATCTGTGGTATTTGTTGTGTCGTGTAATAATATAGGTGCGTGTTTGTGTATGTAAAGATGTGGGTGAGTGTGTATGTATAAGCAAACCCTTAAAAATATTTTTTACTTACTTTCCTGGCCGCCATCTTTCATACTGCCACTTCTAGTACATTTAATTCTTAGATGGCTAAGAACGGCACTGAGATACTTTTGTCACTCCAGCTTTGACCCGATGTCATCGTTACTGAACTTTCAAAAGCCTCCAGAATACGAAGGTGTTTCGTGTTCTTTTGACTTTACTATGGGATATATTTTTAGGGAGATATCGAGTAAAAATACCTATTGGCCATATGATGTCGGCCGGCTTTAGAGCACCCCCCCACCACCCCCATTTCTTCACGTGGGTGTTGTAAAAGGAGACTAACCGATAACAATGTCGCCACCCCAAGTCCTGAGGAACAACACCAACTCTAAACCAACACGAAGAGACGGGGTTTTGCTATTCTAAACTCTGACACCACACTATCAAAGAAAAGCAGACATATCGAACGAACTGCCTCAAGACGTCTTCCCATTAAACTACGACGTGGGGTTCTTCAAGAAAGCTGTGAATAGGATTTTGCAAGGTCGGCGGCGCGCCCGCATACCCCCTGGTGTTGCAGGTGTCCATGGGCGGCGGTAACACTTACCATCACGTGAGACCGCTTGCTCGTCCGCCCTCTTCTCTATAAAAAAAAAAGTTTCGTATTATAGAGCCCATGAGGCATACCCTCAACTTCTTTTTGAAATTCTTAAGTACTTTTTTAAGGTTTTTTTTTGTTCCAATTTTAGAACTTCCAATGTAACTGAATTGTAATTCAGTGATCCTAATTTATAATCGTCGATGACAATATAGTATAACGTTGTTTTTTTTTTGTCATAATGAATTATTTTTTCATCTTTAAAACATATGTTAATTTGTTTAACACGTGAAAATTAAAGCCGATTTCTTTAATAAATAATAGTATCTGCTTATTGTAATATTTACATTATGTATTTTCACACGAAGAAAAGTGTAACACATGTTTTATAGAATCTTACTCCAATAGCCGCGTAAATGGTTAATACAGTTTATGAAGATAAATCTTGTATACCGTTAATATTAGTGTAATATTGTATTACATTTCGGACACATTTATATTTGATGTGAATAAACGTGTAAAGCGTTCTTACAAGTTTTAGTGCTGCATTTATGCCTACAATAAAAAATAAGCTAGTTTTTCAGAATTTCTAAAAAGCAAGCAATTTCTTAGAAAATCAGTTGTATTCATATGAAAGATATTTTTTTACTTTTTAATACAGTTATTTCAAACTGGTTCTGCGTTATTTAAATTTTTCATTTTGTTGTCTTTTAAAGTTGAGGTTTATTGTTTGCATGTTTACTCTTACCTAAGTAACTAAGTTGGTAACTTCAAGGGGGGTGGGTTTTGTGAAGCAGATGAGGTAAGTACGTACGAGTAAGTACGGCGAAATGGCCACTTTAGCTTGAGAATACTGTGAGCTATATCGATGTGAGCTATAATTATTATGGTGTGACATTTATTTATTTATTTAATAGTAGCAGGTATCACAACAGAAACGAAGGTTTCTTTTCTTTATAAAATATAATTTATTATAAAATTATTGATATACTGACAAATAAAACTATAGACTAGCTATTATAGTGGGTAGTCAGATAAGTTCGTAGCCTTTTTATAGTGAAAATAATAAAGACTTTTTGAATTACATAAATATTTATTGAACGAAATATCGGCATTTTTCTGGCAGAGCCATTACCCCAACGCTATAAAATGTTTGGCGTTTCTGAGCGACAAACTGATTTAAATGGTTTATACAGGCTGTAACATTTGTTGCAATAGTTCAATTTCGTACTCTGTATTTTCACTATGTATTTTGATATCTGTATTCTGATTCAATATTTATAACGTCTGTAACACATTACCCATTTACACGAAGAATAGCACTACCTGGAAACTTTACGAGATGATAAAAATCTGAAATTCAAAAAATGGATAAATCCAAGAATTCTGTCAAGTTTCGGTGCACGGTTAGTTTTTGTTTGGAGAGCGACCAGTGAAGACGTTTTAGCAAAAGTCACACGACTGTTCCGGGGGACTGAGCTACCCTGGACATCACATCTGGGCCACTACTCTCGCCGGCCGCCGCAGCTCTGGTCTGTCGCTCTTTGGGCGCTGGTGCTCTACCTGTGCGCCGCTTCTTGCGCCTGGCCGCCATCGCCCCGTCCGACCGCTGTTTCCAGTCGGCGGCAGTGCCCGCTCTGCATCACTCTGGGCGTGCGCCCTGCTAAGCGCCGCCTCTCCTACACCGTCCGTGAGTTTTTAGTGCTCGTGATTTTGGTAACAGACATTTACAGACTCTAAGTATCGTACTAGTTTTCCTCTTTAATTTTGTAATAGGTTTTCTTTAAATTATAAAGAGCTATTGAAACAAACCTTACCTCATTCCACTCTAGTAGAAGTTGATTACTCTCTTTTAATTAGATCTACTAGGGTAACACGACAAGGCTTCTCTTGAATGTAATGTTACTCCATTTAGAGAAATTTGTAAAGAGCGAAATAAATGATAATCCGAAGGTGCTATGTCTGGACTATATGGTGGATGCATTAAATCTTCCCAACCAAGGTCCATCAATTTTTGTTTAGTTATCAAAGAAGTATGCGGTCGAGAATCGTCGTAATGGAAAACTACACCTTTTCTATTCATTAATTCTGGACGTTTTTCTTCAAGTGATTGTTTCAATTTTACTAATTGCTGACAGTATGCATCAGAATTAATCGTTTGGCCATGTGGCAAAAGCTCGTAATACACATGTCTTTCCAGTCCCACCATACACCTAACATGACTTGGTTCGGAGTGAGGCCTGGCTTTTGGGCTATTTGTGACGGCTCACCTCGTTTAGACCAAGATCGTTTTCGAACATTGTTATCGTAGGTGATCCACTTCTCATTGTCTGTTATCAATCTCTTCAGAAATGGATAGAATTCCTTTCGTTTTAGCAACTTCTTGCATATGGACATTCTATTCACCAAGTTTCTGTCATTTAAAATGTGCGGCATTCAAACATATAATTTTTTTTACAAAATTCAGTTTATGCAGGTGATCCAAAAATGTCTTATATATCGATCTGCTTTAATTTTTTCAATGATAACATCAACATTTACCTTAATAGGACGACCACAGCGAGGAACATCATTTATTATATGATACAGGTAAAATAAATAGAGGGTATTCATAAAATTAATAGATACATGAGTTATAACAAACCATCATATATTTATTTATTGTTAGATTACATATTGTAAGATTGTGTTTAATTCTGGGTCCCTTCTCTGGCATAAGTTTTGTGAAGAATGTGCATACCTATTTTTTTTTATGAACGAAGCGGACAGACGAGCATACAATCCACTTGATGGTAAGTGGATACTGTAGCCCATAAACATCCGTGATACATGCCAACATTAGTCCAAAATGACAAACGTTGGCACCGCCCCGGATGCGCTGCCTACCTTTGGAGATATAGAAATGGTTTGGGCAAATGGGGAAGGAAAGGATGGGAATGGGCTCTGGCACATCTCACTCACTACCGTTGCAGCGTGCACTCTCTCCCTCAATACAGGCCCTCATTACGGCCCTAAAAAGTGGCATTTGCAAGTTAGTCTTTACCGACTGTCAATCTAGTATTTATGACATTTGGCGGCAAAAATACTACCAAGAACGTATTAAGTATAACTACAATATTTTTGACGTAACAGTGCTGTTTATTAATTGATTTGATTAACACAAATCCACAGCGAAACCAATTAAAACAAAATTTACATCAATATAAACTATTCTTATCGCCACAAAGGATTTATTTCACTATGTATACATATTATATAAAATAAACTTATGTAGGTCCAGCTAGTCTGTAACGCAAGCCTGATCTGTGGTATTTGTTGTGTCGTGTAATAATATAGGTGCGTGTTTGTGTATGTAAAGATGTGGGTGAGTGTGTATGTATAAGCAAACCCTTAAAAATATTTTTTACTTACTTTCCTGGCCGCCATCTTTCATACTGCCACTTCTAGTACATTTAATTCTTAGATGGCTAAGAACGGCACTGAGATACTTTTGTCACTCCAGCTTTGACCCGATGTCATCGTTACTGAACTTTCAAAAGCCTCCAGAATACGAAGGTGTTTCGTGTTCTTTTGACTTTACTATGGGATATATTTTTAGGGAGATATCGAGTAAAAATACCTATTGGCCATATGATGTCGGCCGGCTTTAGAGCACCCCCCCACCACCCCCATTTCTTCACGTGGGTGTTGTAAAAGGAGACTAACCGATAACAATGTCGCCACCCCAAGTCCTGAGGAACAACACCAACTCTAAACCAACACGAAGAGACGGGGTTTTGCTATTCTAAACTCTGACACCACACTATCAAAGAAAAGCAGACATATCGAACGAACTGCCTCAAGACGTCTTCCCATTAAACTACGACGTGGGGTTCTTCAAGAAAGCTGTGAATAGGATTTTGCAAGGTCGGCGGCGCGCCCGCATACCCCCTGGTGTTGCAGGTGTCCATGGGCGGCGGTAACACTTACCATCACGTGAGACCGCTTGCTCGTCCGCCCTCTTCTCTATAAAAAAAAAAGTTTCGTATTATAGAGCCCATGAGGCATACCCTCAACTTCTTTTTGAAATTCTTAAGTACTTTTTTAAGGTTTTTTTTTGTTCCAATTTTAGAACTTCCAATGTAACTGAATTGTAATTCAGTGATCCTAATTTATAATCGTCGATGACAATATAGTATAACGTTGTTTTTTTTTTTGTCATAATGAATTATTTTTTCATCTTTAAAACATATGTTAATTTGTTTAACACGTGAAAATTAAAGCCGATTTCTTTAATAAATAATAGTATCTGCTTATTGTAATATTTACATTATGTATTTTCACACGAAGAAAAGTGTAACACATGTTTTATAGAATCTTACTCCAATAGCCGCGTAAATGGTTAATACAGTTTATGAAGATAAATCTTGTATACCGTTAATATTAGTGTAATATTGTATTACATTTCGGACACATTTATATTTGATGTGAATAAACGTGTAAAGCGTTCTTACAAGTTTTAGTGCTGCATTTATGCCTACAATAAAAAATAAGCTAGTTTTTCAGAATTTCTAAAAAGCAAGCAATTTCTTAGAAAATCAGTTGTATTCATATGAAAGATATTTTTTTACTTTTTAATACAGTTATTTCAAACTGGTTCTGCGTTATTTAAATTTTTCATTTTGTTGTCTTTTAAAGTTGAGGTTTATTGTTTGCATGTTTACTCTTACCTAAGTAACTAAGTTGGTAACTTCAAGGGGGGTGGGTTTTGTGAAGCAGATGAGGTAAGTACGTACGAGTAAGTACGGCGAAATGGCCACTTTAGCTTGAGAATACTGTGAGCTATATCGATGTGAGCTATAATTATTATGGTGTGACATTTATTTATTTATTTAATAGTAGCAGGTATCACAACAGAAACGAAGGTTTCTTTTCTTTATAAAATATAATTTATTATAAAATTATTGATATACTGACAAATAAAACTATAGACTAGCTATTATAGTGGGTAGTCAGATAAGTTCGTAGCCTTTTTATAGTGAAAATAATAAAGACTTTTTGAATTACATAAATATTTATTGAACGAAATATCGGCATTTTTCTGGCAGAGCCATTACCCCAACGCTATAAAATGTTTGGCGTTTCTGAGCGACAAACTGATTTAAATGGTTTATACAGGCTGTAACATTTGTTGCAATAGTTCAATTTCGTACTCTGTATTTTCACTATGTATTTTGATATCTGTATTCTGATTCAATATTTATAACGTCTGTAACACATTACCCATTTACACGAAGAATAGCACTACCTGGAAACTTTACGAGATGATAAAAATCTGAAATTCAAAAAATGGATAAATCCAAGAATTCTGTCAAGTTTCGGTGCACGGTTAGTTTTTGTTTGGAGAGCGACCAGTGAAGACGTTTTAGCAAAAGTCACACGACTGTTCCGGGGGACTGAGCTACCCTGGACATCACATCTGGGCCACTACTCTCGCCGGCCGCCGCAGCTCTGGTCTGTCGCTCTTTGGGCGCTGGTGCTCTACCTGTGCGCCGCTTCTTGCGCCTGGCCGCCATCGCCCCGTCCGACCGCTGTTTCCAGTCGGCGGCAGTGCCCGCTCTGCATCACTCTGGGCGTGCGCCCTGCTAAGCGCCGCCTCTCCTACACCGTCCGTGAGTTTTTAGTGCTCGTGATTTTGGTAACAGACATTTACAGACTCTAAGTATCGTACTAGTTTTCCTCTTTAATTTTGTAATAGGTTTTCTTTAAATTATAAAGAGCTATTGAAACAAACCTTACCTCATTCCACTCTAGTAGAAGTTGATTACTCTCTTTTAATTAGATCTACTAGGGTAACACGACAAGGCTTCTCTTGAATGTAATGTTACTCCATTTAGAGAAATTTGTAAAGAGCGAAATAAATGATAATCCGAAGGTGCTATGTCTGGACTATATGGTGGATGCATTAAATCTTCCCAACCAAGGTCCATCAATTTTTGTTTAGTTATCAAAGAAGTATGCGGTCGAGAATCGTCGTAATGGAAAACTACACCTTTTCTATTCATTAATTCTGGACGTTTTTCTTCAAGTGATTGTTTCAATTTTACTAATTGCTGACAGTATGCATCAGAATTAATCGTTTGGCCATGTGGCAAAAGCTCGTAATACACATGTCTTTCCAGTCCCACCATACACCTAACATGACTTGGTTCGGAGTGAGGCCTGGCTTTTGGGCTATTTGTGACGGCTCACCTCGTTTAGACCAAGATCGTTTTCGAACATTGTTATCGTAGGTGATCCACTTCTCATTGTCTGTTATCAATCTCTTCAGAAATGGATAGAATTCCTTTCGTTTTAGCAACTTCTTGCATATGGACATTCTATTCACCAAGTTTCTGTCATTTAAAATGTGCGGCATTCAAACATATAATTTTTTTTACAAAATTCAGTTTATGCAGGTGATCCAAAAATGTCTTATATATCGATCTGCTTTAATTTTTTCAATGATAACATCAACATTTACCTTAATAGGACGACCACAGCGAGGAACATCATTTATTATATGATACAGGTAAAATAAATAGAGGGTATTCATAAAATTAATAGATACATGAGTTATAACAAACCATCATATATTTATTTATTGTTAGATTACATATTGTAAGATTGTGTTTAATTCTGGGTCCCTTCTCTGGCATAAGTTTTGTGAAGAATGTGCATACCTATTTTTTTTTATGAACGAAGCGGACAGACGAGCATACAATCCACTTGATGGTAAGTGGATACTGTAGCCCATAAACATCCGTGATACATGCCAACATTAGTCCAAAATGACAAACGTTGGCACCGCCCCGGATGCGCTGCCTACCTTTGGAGATATAGAAATGGTTTGGGCAAATGGGGAAGGAAAGGATGGGAATGGGCTCTGGCACATCTCACTCACTACCGAAACCCGTAAGTACATTAGGGAAATAGGATAAAGTGGGAAATGCAGTACATTTCAAGGTAGTCTTCTGTGAAAGACGGGTAACGTGACCAGTCGAGCGCGCCCAGCGGCTGTTATATAGCAGCGTGCACTCTCCCCCTCAAACATTCAAATTTAGGTGCGTAACTATAATGTTGTAATACAATGATTCTGAATGTACTCTAAGGCTGTTGTTTAAGAGCTCTAAAGCTCTAAGCCTGTACCGTATGTTGCTAAGGCTAATTTAGATCATCATCATCATCATCATCTCAGCCTTTAGACGTCCACTGCTGGACATAGGCCTCCCCCATTGTCCGCCATTTAGACCTATCGGCAGCGACCTGCATCCAGCGGGTGCCCGCCACCTTTATGAGGTCGTTCTGCCATAGGGGGGGGGGGTGGACCGTAACCCGCCGCGCTGGTCCAGTGCGTGGTGGCGGGTCGCCAGAGCCTCGTTCGTTGGTCGGCAGGGTGCACCACGAGCCGGTGAGGTTGGCTTGGGTCCCAGAGATGTAGGTTGGGACCCCATACACCCCCTAATTTAGATAAATAAATAAAATTAAAAGCTCTTCTATAGCCTACCTGATAAGGTTAACTAGTCATGGAAGAACCACTCACCCAAGAAATGTAACAACTTTCTTGACTCAGTTCACCGCTTTAGACGGACTTTCACAATTGATTATAGCGCAATGTGACAATATGGTATTGTGTTCTGTGTAGCAAGTCTGACACGAATCGGAATAAACTGAACGGGCAGCTCGAGAAGTAGGAGCTTAGCGCCAACTTCAGGCACGCAGCGACGGAGTGCTAGCGTTATCTATTCCTCGATATCTGTGATATTTACATTACCAAAAATAATCCATTCTAGCCACTGATATCTCATCGTCATCGTCTAGCTCATTGATTAGTTTAATAATCTCCATTAGATTAATCAATCACTCTACGCCAGTTCTCCTAAGTATTGTACAAGTTTAGATTGTTCACACATTTTCTACGTGTACACACGGCAAAATAGATAAGTTTGCATGCAATAAGTTTGTTCACACACTGAACGTCCAACCTACCGAACTACGAAAGCCATAAGAGTCGACAGTAAAATTTTGTTACACATGTTATACAGAGAATCAGTTAACGTCGTTGCTATCTATGTGTGCGCGTGTTGTTTTACGTAGTGAGCAAGGCCTGTTGCCTGCAAACCTGTCTATTTTGCCGTGTGCATTATATCAAACTTTCACTCCGTCCCAATAATTTCTGTACTATAGGGCCTTGTGGTGTTCAAACTAAGCTATCCGTTCAAACTAATAAACTTCAATAGGTCCGTTGAATAGTTTTGGTACTGAAACCGATCCTAACCTTCTATCCCTACTTATTTAATGGAATACATATTTAAAGTGTCTAGAATAAACCCCCAAAAGTTCATGTTATCGCTCTTTGCGGTCTCTACCTATTATCAATATACAGGGTCCTCGTGTGTGACTTCACGTGTCTTCTGGAAATATACAAAAAGTATAAACAAAAAATTCAAAGGGCCTAATGATTAATTGTTTTGATATACATCCGATAGCTGTTACAAATAATTTTTCTTGTACTAAGAAAAGCTCTGTCCTGATAATACGATGTATTATATACATTTATACGACGAATATGACGACATTTTATACTACGACGAAAAAATGGTCGTTTAAATAATGAAATATGTGGAAAAAATGAGCAGAAATCAAAGATTCGATACAACGAGACGCGCTGTTCAATTACTTTACAGGACGCATGACACACGGGCATGTAATTTGTCAATCACTTGACAAAATTTCCGTTTCTGATATTTAAATTTCATTGCCCAATGATATCTATAAAACGCGAACCTAATGAAATTCTCTACTAACACGCTAGGTGCAGTTTTAAATTAGAAAAGAAAAATATATACATATATATATATATATATATATATACACACATGTATATATATTTATATATACATACATAACATGATACATACAGCATAGTGTGTTCGAAGCAGGAACGTGCATTTCACACAATCAAATAAGCAGTGCTTAATATTTTCGCAATTAATAAGTACTTATTTACGTTAAGCTTACGTTAGCGCGGGAGAAGTCGTCGATTTATTAGTATACGCGATTAAAAACAATCTTTCGGTGTGTACATACTTTTTATATTGAAAGCCGTATATCCCGCTTTAGCTCTATGATATGCCAGAGTCCATACTACCCTATCCCATCATATCCTTTCCCATCCAATGAAGAATAGAATTGATGAAACGTTTATTTTTTATTTTAAGTTATTTTGTTACACTTACAGTGGAGATAACGGAGATTCGAACACAAAACTTATTACCGTTGTCCTCACTGGTAACAGTGGGGACAGGGGTAATAATTTTGTCTACAATCCCCGTTGCGCCCACCAGTGGGGATTGTCAGTGGGACAAGGGTATCAAACCAAAAAAATGCCCGTCTAACTTCAGAACTGTATGTCCCGCTTTCATATGCCGATCGCTTCCCTAACGAGTTGCGAACAACAAACAAACTTGTACTGAGCGGTTAATTATGCCCAGATGGTGTGGTGTTCATGACCACATTATTACAGATTTTTGTTTTAAGGAGTCTCTAGAAACATAATTACGGTCAAATTGCTTGCTTGGAGTATTTTTTCTAATTTAAATATTAGATTAGTAAAGGAAAGAGCACAGTTCGCAGAAAATATTTTTATTAACGACGACAAATACAAAAGGAATAATGAGAGAACATCAATTGTTTACATTTAATCTTGCCTAAACTTGATATAATTACATTTAACCGCACCTAAACTTGATATAATTACATTTGACCTTGCCTAAACTTGATATAATTACATTTAACCTTACCTCAACTTGATATAATTACATTTAACCTTGTCTAAACTTGATATAATTACATTTAACCTTGCCTAAACTTGATATAATTACATTTAACCTTGCCTAAACTTGATATAATTACATTTAACCGTGCCTAAACTTGATATAATTACATTTGACCTTGCCTAAACTTGATATAATTACATTTAACCTTACCTCAACTTGATATAATTACATTTAACCTTGTCTAAACTTGATATAATTACATTTAACCTTGCCTAAACTTGATATAATTACATTTAACCTTGCCTAAACTTGATATAATTACATTTAACCTTATCTAAACTTGATATAATTACACAAATATAATAAATAATTAATTATAAATAAAAAAAGGGGGCAAACGAGCATACAGTCCACGTGATGGTAAGTGAATACTGTCGTCCATAGACATCCGCGATACATGCCAACATCAGTCCAGAACGACAAACGTTGGCACGCCCCCGGATGCACTGCCTACCTTTCCAGATTAAGAAATGGATTGGGAAAATTGGGAGGGATAGGATGGGATGCGATTGGGCTATAGCATATCTTACTCATTACGGAAACACGTACGTACATTGGGGAAATACGATAAAGTAGGAAATGCAGTACATTTTAAGGTAGTATTCTGTGAGAAAGTGGTAACGTGGCCAGTCGAGTGCCCCCAGCTTCTAATGCAAGCTGCTAGTGGGAATGCAGCGTGCACTCTCCTCCTACAAATTAAATATGACAATATATTACTTATATACAATATATCCCTCTATAAATATTATGACAGGAAAGGAAGCTACTATAACTTAATCAATAACTAACATTGAAATTGTACATAGAAAATAAGGTCCAAATGATTTTTAAATTATTTGGATTGATTACCTGGGCTATTGAACTTATCAGACTTACCTGCCAGTAGCATATACGCTGGGAATTCACTTGCCATCAGGTATTTATTTGATATTGTTATCGGTTTTCTCCTTACTACGCAAAGGTTGTACGGAAGACATCACTTTGGCGATAAGGCAGCCTATTTTTGTGTTACTTACCTAAATTGTAATTTTGCAACATGTGTTGAACATAAAAAGTTCTATCCATGTATACCAGGTACCAGGTTTCCATAAAACACCTGTAAACTTTTTACGGTTGTTTAAAACAATTAATTACATTACGAGTGCGTCCTCTCTACGAGTTCGTATTCTGCCAACTTTTAATTGCTGCGACTATTTTAGGATTTATCACCGCTCCACTGAATTCGTTGTTTTGTACCACTGAGCTACTATTTCTCAATTTTGTTGGAGTCAGTAATAATAGTTTTGGTATCGGCAGGTTATAGAATAGCACTAGTCCATCTCACCCCTTGGGTGTGGTAAAAGGCGACTGATAACAAAACCGCTACCACAAGCCGTGAGGAACTACACCACCTTATCACCTTCAAAAGGGTGGATTCCCCAACTCGCGTGGTGAGGGTACCGTTTTATGGCCATAGATCCCTTGTGCACAAGACTGGTTAACGTTACGAGGCCCTACAGTGGGATGTTCTTGGCTGATACCTAACAGCTATCTAAGATACTTGACAACAGTTATCAATTTATACATTCACCCCTTAATTAAAAGAACTGTTCAGTTTTGTTTCATTCGTACCTCTGTCCACCCTCTGCAAAGTTGAAGTGGTACATGCCATATTAATTAAAATTTTGGCTCAACTCCAAGGCTAGATTTGTTGCCGCGACTGTGCTAGAATCTAGAATTCCTAGTGCAGGTCACAGCACAGAAAACAATTAGTATGGAAACTACATCAATATTAGTATATAAGTCTAACTACAGGGCACAGGTCTCTTCAAGTTTTTTGACGGGTTTTGGCCCAATGCGGATAGAAATAAATTAAAATAATTACCATTTTCGATTTTGATTTTCATGACGATGGACTGTGCATACTCATGACAAAAATTTTTTCATCAAACACAAATAGGTAACATGAGTACAACTGCAACTCTTACAAATGCCATCGAACAAATGATAACCTGCTTTTTCAACGGTGTGTGAGGCAATTATTTCTAGCGCTCTAACGTCCCTTACTACCATTTTATTATACTGTGGTCCTGCATACGAATTTGGATAGTACTTTGGATTAATCAAAAGTTTTGTAACATGCGATCTGTCGGACTTACATCCAGCGGAGGCAGAATTTTCTGACTCCATGCATTCACATTCAATATGAACACTTAGTGAAAAGTGATAACTTTAGCCCTGCATATACAATGCAACCAGTCCTTTACATATCCACTGATGTATATGAGCCTCATCAAGCACATTGTCTTGTGCGGGATGTAAAGCCTCATAACGTCATGCTGGCCAAGCGGGTTGGCGAGTCCACTGTTTTAGGGATGGTGTAGTTCCTCGGGGCTTGTGATAGCCGCTTATCCCTTTGTCGTCTTTAACACGCCCATGGGAAAGGGAGGTGCCATTCTATAGCCAGCCAATACCATACCGCTAACTAAAAATGTGCCTATTTACTTATTGAGAATGGACAATACGCTGCCTCCAAAATAAACACTCAATGTGGTAAAGAACAAAGGTAATTGTTTCGATACACTTAATTGAGTGTATCCGAAAGTTAAAGAGGCCGAAAACTAAATAGCAACCCTGTATATAAACAACTCAAAGTTGAAAATAAGGCTGATGGCAGACGCCGGTCTTAATAATGGTAGTGTGAACACGACAGCTAAGCAATATAGCCGTACGCTAATCCACGTGCGGATTCATAGGTTTTATACTGATAAAAATATCCAAATAGAAAGCCTGACCCTATATGCCGATAATAGCTGCCTTCCGACCAAGCTTACGGTTGCCTTGTGTTCTTCCCAGCCTGGTAGCGCTTCTTCTCGGCTTATTCTTGACTTTCCACTTGGTTTAAGCGTCTATCGGTGTTAAGCAGCGATGCAGCTTAGAGCAGATACACTTGCGGTATAGAAAAGGCACAGCGTGTGCCAATTCCGGCGTCCAGGAGACCACCCAAATATGTGAGTTTCACAATCGACCGGTGACGGGAGGGGTCGGTTGCTAGACTGGCGGGTATGCAAAAGGTGCAGCGATATAAAAGAATCGGTGGAAGTGATTATTTAAAATGTGGGTAATACAGTATGATATTACCCTACAGCATAAAAGCACCAATGTTATTGGCGCGAACAGGTAGATTTCGCGATTTTACATAAATATAAAAAAAGATGTTCACACATAATTTGTAGAGTTTTATGAGCCCAATTTAAATTGGTCAGGAGCATAAAAACTAGATGTCAAGGATATTAAGTATCAGAATGACTAGTGCGCTAGATACAAATAATAATCATTGTTTTATTTAAGACATTTATATATTTTCTATACAGTAATTATCACTTATAATGTAGGTTACAAAAACATCAAATTTACAAATAGATATTCATAAGGACCAATGTGTGCTGCCATCTGTACTACGAGTAGAATAATCTGTTTGACAGCTGTCAGCGCCTTCCCTTAAATCTATTCTTAATACTAAGTTACAGTTTATACAGGTGGTAATTATTGTGTATAATATGTACGTTGTGTGTGTTTTATGTATGTAGGTCTGCATGTGAATGTGTGAGAGTGTGGTTTTGGATATCCGATTTTAGAAAAATTTAGCATAGAGTCAATAGTGTAAGTAATTGAGTGTGTGTGAATAAGAGTTACAGTTACTTAAAAATGTTAAGTAGGTACAGGCTGTTAAGAATAATTTAGCGCTTTTGTATAAGTAAGGATTCGGTGTCATTATAATCATGGTTTATATGACTACATTATGTAAAGACTAGGTCTGAAAATGACTGGTTTCAGTATTCAGTGTATTATTTTTTTCAGTTGCCTACAGTGCCGTGTAACTTAGGCATTGACACTGACAGGGAAAACAGGCGAATTGTTTCAATAGGTCGTATATTAACACGAAAGGCAAGATAAATTTGCAATCTAGTCATTTTGCGACCTAGTCCTTTTATGAAGTAGTCATCTAGCGATCTAGTCATCCCTGATACCTAGTCTTGTTGATATCTAGACCTAGACTTTTTGACGACGTGGTTATTTTGAAATCTAGTTTATATGCGCCCGACCTAATTCAATTACGTAACTTAACTTATATACATATCGTCTTGTGCCGAATTAAATTTTAATCAGTTAAGGAATGTGTACTACGATCGACTACTCATTATATTAGGTAAATAAATTTAAAAAATGTCGAAATCTCTCAAAAAATGTGTTCAAAAACAAAATATTCTTCTATACATACCATATAATAAAACAGTAAAAAGGTTGTGTAACTTGACTTAATTTTTTTTAAGTGGCGGGCTATTTTGAAGCTACAGAACACATAACAGTAGTTTCTAAGACTTTTGTCTGTATGTCTGTTAGTTGAGCATCACGTAAAAACTACTGAACGGATTTTAATCGGGTTTTCACTAGTGTATATCTAAATATCCCGAAGGAAAACTGATATATGTGTAATGTCCATATGACACAAGAAAATTTAGTTATAGAGAAAAAAAATACTTTTAATAAAATTACACAAAAGACCCTAGATTTTCATCCGTGACATCCATCATGCCGGTATTTTTACAAGTGTAAAAAAATCTCTTACATATACTTAGTCCACTCGAGCGCAGCCGCTGATAGAAGCTAATAGTAAATAATTTAGCCTCAAATATTACATACACAAAAAGGTCATAATTTTATCCGCTACTTGCGCTATTTCAAAGTACATATAACTTAGAGTATTGTCATAGTTAATTATAGAATAGATGAAGTAACAACGCACATTCATCTTACTGGAACTTTACGATTACTGGATTTATAGCACATCTCAAGTGTAGAATAACAGATTTCAAAACAAGTACAAGACGACAATAATTTATTTGCCTTGAAAGTAGCAATGTAAATGAAGTAGATGGATTTCGGCCCAGGCCCAATAATACAGGGAAATCAAATCGGTACCGTGACGAACGGGTGAATTTCCCTGGAGTACTCCGGCTACTCACGAAACATCTCCAACGGTACCTTATTTGGATTAATTTGCAACCTGATATTTCAATTTCAAAGGAAAAAATATTTTTTAGGTTTATTCAAAGGTAAATAATGTGATGTATTTACTTTTAAATTTAATTGTTATAACGAGATGAACTTTGTATAGAATGTTGGTTCTCTGAGGCATGAACAGATGGCGCTGATCAGTGATATTATTACGCTATGTGGTTTCGTTTATATTAACGAGTAATATAGGTAATCAATAATTATAATCAAGGTTACGGGCCATAATCCACCACGATGAAATCAGTATGGATCCATTTTTACTTTATTATTTAAAAAATATATGATTGAACAATTATTTAAAAAACTTTTTTTTGTAACAGCAAACCATAAGGCGTTATATTTATCTGCAGCTGACTGTTCATTAATAAATTATTAAACTTATTAAACTTGGTAGATAAGTTGTATATTTTCGTCGTCAGTAGCCATTCTCTCGTCTCTATCAAACAAACTTGTCACGCTGAACGTAGGGCCACGCGTGACCTGTCTACCCTACCTGGCCCCTTATTAACTGAGAGAAAGTTATATTATAGGATGGGGTTACGCGAGAGGGCGGCCACGTGAAAAAATATTGAGGTAGGTATTGTAAAAATTACGATGCAATTTTGAAAGAAATAAATATTGACATTCCGATGGCAGGTATAGTCGCTATTTGCGCTAACATTCATATGTTTTAGACAAAAATATTTAAGATTTCTTAATTTTAAATTCCTTTGTTTCAGGGTTCTATTAAAATAAACACATGCCCTGACATCTCATTTTTAACATAAATCAATGAAAAAAATTATATTTTTAAATATTACACTAAAATATATTGGACGTGCAATCTCACAGCCGCTGAGGGCACTCGACTTGTCACGTACTGACCGAACACTACCTTAAAAAATGTAGGTACGGCCTTTCCCATCTTTATTCTATTCCCTCCAATTTACGTACGTGTTTCGGTAGTGAGAGAGATTTGCCAGAGCTCATTCCCAGCCCATCGCATCCTATCCTCTCATATCCCATAGAATGCAGATCCTTAACTCCTCATCCTCGTCTAATTATATTCCTTATTCCTCGTTTTCCTAACCGCTAAAGGTGGACGGCGCGTCGGGAATGTGACAAAGTTTATCTGGATCGATGTTGGCATGTATCGTGGATGTTTATTGGCGACTGTATCCACTTACCGCAGGTGGGTTTTATAGCAGTAATGATTTCCTTCACCTTTACAATTAATCAGAACATGACATGCAATTTTTTTTTTAAGAAAATTGTTCTACTGGTCGTCATTGCATGACCCCATTCACTACTCAGCCTTCTTCAAAGCTACCTGCAGTCAGTATTAAGGGATTTCTGTTCAGAGCGGGAAATTAGTTTTGTTAGCTATAGTTATAGTCACTGAGCAATTACAAAGAGGAGATTTTCTATATAATTCGGTTCAGTTATTTTATTTCAGCTCTTGTTATTGTATTCGTCATCGTAATGAGGGTAGTTTAAAATAGTGATACTGGCGCATGTGAATTTTTTTTTTAAGGGAATTTCGAGAAAATCTACTTGTAGCGAAGATCACGTATAAGATTTTTTTTAAAAAAATCACTACATCTCGACTAAGGGTCACCAGTTGGATCCAAAGCACGAATCAATATCGAGGTTTCTATAATAATATTATGGGATAATTTCATAAGAACTGACACGTTCGTTATTTAACTGTTTGATGCGCGTTACAAATGAATTATTTCTTAGTTGACAAATAATTACAATCTCGCTTCTGGAAAACATTGAGAAACATTGATTACCTATATTTAACGTAATTAGGTACTTGAACAAAATAATAGACATGAACATATTTTTTTTTATCACGCTCGATCCCGCTTCACCCCCTCTCAGTACTCCCTCCTCTCCCCTCCGATCCCCTCTTGTCCCCTCTCCTCCACTCCTCTCCTCTTTTCTATCCTATATATCTATCCGTTCTATCCCGCTCTATCCCACTCTATGCCGCTCTATCTCGCTCTATCCTGCTCTATCTCGCTCCATCCCGCTCCGTCCGGTTCTATGTCGTTCTTTTATGTTCTAATGTTCTATTCTATAAACGGAACTGCTACCAATATCAGCATGTATGGTTCACTTACTGGAGGAGGTTCCATCTCGTACTAACTTCCAGCATAATGCACCAGTGTCACGTGCTATACGTTATACGCGGTTGACACTTAAAAGTTTAGAGAATATAAAAAATGAAATGAAGTCAGATATAAAGATGGAAGTTGTTTTATTGTTTTTCAAAGTATTCTCCTCGACAATCTATACACTTCTTCATGCGATGAAACCATTGTGTGAAGCATTCAATCCAGCCTTCTTTAGACACCAACAGCCATTTGGAAGGTATTAATTTTTGAGGGCTTACAACGTATGCTAAAAGGGTTTGGTAAACGCCTAAATTCTTTTTTCATCCTCGGTAAATTCAAAAGAAGGTAATATACTATCATATTCCACATTACTCTTATATAACCATATAACCATCATATTTTTTTGGAATCTGACTGTAATTATTGCATACAGCTAATAAAAGTTCCTCCAATACTTTTTCTAGTTCAACATAGGGGTACAGTTGTGGTCACTTTGTCTCGTAACAGTCTCATCTATGCCCCAAGTCAACGAACTGCTACAATTTCTAATTAAAATAATAATTATAACTATCTATTATAATACTGTATGTACACACGCAAAATAGATAAATTTGCAGGCAACTGGCCATACTCACTTCGTACAATAACACATACACACATAAATAGATATGACACTATGCAAGTGCGGATAAACCGCACGACGGTGACCAGCAGTACGATGGTAAAAACCCGAAGTTGGTATAATACCGTTACACGTACGTACATTGGGGAATTTGATAAAGTGAGAAATATAGTACATTTCAGGATAGTCTTCTCTTCCGTGATAAAATAATAATATTCATTTATTTATTTCAAGCCAGCTCGTAATCACTTTAATGAATTCTGATCGTGG
Organism: Sesia apiformis; assembly: GCA_914767545.1. NCBI lineage: Eukaryota > Metazoa > Arthropoda > Insecta > Lepidoptera > Sesiidae > Sesia > Sesia apiformis. The sequence continues at coordinate 10,739,834 of OU611971.1, forward strand.
CTGAGAAATGATTTGTTATTATTTCCAGCCAGCATGTTCACATTTCAATAAAGATATTTTCAATAAACATGTAAACCTCTTCAGAAGTCGAATCATAATAACGAAACCTATTATTTTTAATAGCTACTTTTCAGTTTTACTCAACAAAATTAAATATGTAACCTAAAAAAATACCTATAATTATCAACTCTATTGCATAGTAACATAATGTCGCGGAAGCAATTTTTACAATAAAAAATTAGAAGGGGCTTTCCTTATGTCAGTGGGAAGAGTTTTCCAGACTTCGATAGCCTGTTTAATTGGTAAAAACTATGTTTAATTTAATCAGACAGCCAAAATAATATAGTATTTCGTATGAAAATCAATCTGTATAAGAAAATTGGAACAGTGTGAGTACATTGAATGTATTTGTTCATGCCAAGTCTTGTGAAATAACCTATAGTTAAACGCATTGTACAACTTATTTTCCGTGTAAATAATCTGTACAGATTCAAGAAATACGCTGTTGTCCTAAGAACCTTTCTCGTAAAATTACAGTTTTTGACTTACGACCTTTTGCAGCCCTTCATTATTAACCCTACAACATAATATAACAATTAACCCCACTATATCCACTATACCCGGTTCGACCCCGCAGGCCTACTCAAATAGCCCTTTAAAAACATAACCGTACTGCGGTATTGTCCCAGTACCGATTGATACCAAATTGGACCCGGTTACTTAACCAATATTGTTGCTGAACCAAAAGAGACTGTATAACAGTGTTTTATTTTATATATTTAATTATTTAACAAAGTTAAAAAAATAGGCCTTTTTCTAGCGGAGCGTCCGAATGCGCGAGAGATACCGGACATGACAGTAAAGGGAGTGAAGTTTGACGTTGTGTCATACGTCACCAGTCTAAAGATTACACTACGTGGCATTACGTGCCAAGGCACGTCCAGGGAGTAGTAGTGTCGGTTGGTGTATCTCGTACCTACTGACGTAGCTATATGTGACCCTTTGGAATACGTATTGTTTACTCATGTCTCTAAGTACACTGGTTGGTTGGAGAAACATAGGAATTAAGGAATAGGACCAAAATATGAAGGAACCCGTGAAGTCGAGAAGACAAAGTTGTACTGCCGATTGTCTCAATACACTTCATCAATACCAGTAGTGGGTCTCTTATGGCGATTTACTTCAAAACAAAAAAGAGCTTTCAGTTTGTACAAACTCTTTCTGAAATTGACAAATAAATGAATTAATTTTTAATTGTAATTTTTTATTTTTATTTGTATTTTTTAATTGTTTTATATTCTGAAGGGCGAGGCCTTAATCAAGCAGTGTAGAGACATAGCCAGCTAAGGTAGTATTATATCTAGTATATATATTAAACTTCATCGTTCTAAAGCCTTTGTACAAAGGGCAAAGTTCAAATAAACCATTAAGAGCTAATTGATTATTTTCCTTACTAAGAACTTTATTCAAACGTAGTGCCTACTCTTTTATTTCCGCAAAGCAATCCTTTGTCTGATTCTAGGAAAGATATCGATTGAAACGTAACGTCGTAATCATGGGAAGTGGAACAAATTGCACCGACAACGCAACAGTATAATACAGTAAGCAGTAGATCAACTTAGAACAATCGAGTCATTTCGGCGATGTGGGTAATTCTGTGACCATCACATTTTTAACGATAGATTGGTGCAGTTGGTAGTGACCCTGTTTGCTATTGTGCGTGCCCCTGTGTGTCTCTGGATCTTCTTTGTGTGTGACTCGGGACCCACGACATGGAGAATCTTAGTGCGGACTAGTGAATATTTCACACAAATACTTGCAACAACTATATACCCACTTAATAGTACTATATTACAACATACTACAGAAAAATATACATACATAAATACATGAATATATACCGTATAATACATAAACATGTTCCAGATTTTTTTTATTCTGGAACATGGGATATTTCTCACGACGTTTTTCCTCACGCTTGGCTCCTGTTCTGTAGTATTATTTTTTTTTTAAATTAGTACCTACTTAAGTAGAAACTTATCGATGCGTTTCGAAATTTGATCTCGTTGTGGTCTCACGAATGAAAGTCAAGACTAGGAATTCAATAATTTTATTGGGATTGCAATTTACAGTGATCACATTGATTTTCCCTACGTTGTAGAAAAAAATGCCCTTTTAAATAAAAAAAGAGTAATTGATTTTTTTCTTGGGATTTTTTGAAAACTATGAACCGACTTGACTTCCGTATAATCCGAATAACCCAAACTATTTTTTACTACAAAAAATAAGAAATGCAACTTGCAGTTTGTATATAAACTTCGTTATTTCATGAACTATAAACATATAAACGACTGTGTATATATTTTTTAATAAAACATTTTTTTTTTTTTTTTATAGAGAAGAGGGCGGACGAGCAAGCGGTCTCACGTGATGGTAAGTGTTACCGCCGCCCATGGACACCTGCAACACCAGGGGGTATGCGGGCGCGCCGCCGACCTTGCTAAATCCTATTCACAGCTTTCTTGAAGAACCCCATGTCATAGTTTAATGGGAAGACCTCTTGAGGCAGTTCGTTCCACAGCCTACGGGTTCGCGATATAAAATAATTTTTGGACCAAACAGTACGCGACACCTCCGTATCTAGGAAATGCGGATGGACCGCACTTCTGTGACGGGAGGTGCGGTTGTAGAAACCCGAGGTGGGAATTATATTAAACAATTCTTCAGAGCATTCCCCATTGTACAGGCGGTAGAACACACAGAGAGATGCAACGTCTCTCCGAACGCTGAGGGGTTCTAAACTGCCCGTGAGAGTGGGATCGTTGACAATACGAACAGCACGTCGTTGGATGGAGTCAAATGGGTCCAATTGGTATTTCGGTGCGCCGGCCCAGAGATGTGAGCAATACTCCATATGGGGCCTCACCTGAGCTTTGTAAAGCATTAGGAGTTGCCCAGGGGTGAACTTAATTGAAATTTAAAGTCCGTGGCATTGTAAATTAAAACATATCTATAACTAATTCTTTTATATTCCAGGCAAAATATTGATAGGTTGTATATCGAGTCTGTTGATTTCACCCACTGTTTTTCCTATGGTCTGTGCTCATGCATTAATGTATACATGTTCATTCTAGGAACTCATTTGTTTCATACTATTTCGTACCGAGGTCGAACAGTTTTAAAGTTTACTTCATTTGTATTTCTGATGACCCAGATCGTAGAAATAACCTACTTACCTACAACATTGTGTAGCTCGTTAAGTCAATTTTAAAGCGCTCTATCCACCGCCAGCAAAACAATGAAATGAAGTTAGCTATCATAAGCTAGTCAACTAAGCTATTAAATCGAGAACTATCTATGTGTGGTGTCGGCCAGTTTTAGAATAACACCACCCCATCTCGTCCCGTGGATGTCGTAAATGGAACTACATCACCTCTCAAAGAGTGGACTCGCCAACACGCTCGGCCAGCGTGACGTTTGAAGCTCATGCATCCATCATGTACAAGATACCATTACGGAAAGTGCCGGTTACGGTATTTGTGCATCCACCGGAAAGAATACAATTTAATTGTAGTGTTGAGCCAGTTGACGCTCGCCTGCGTGCGTGCGAGTGTCCTGAGAAAAAAGAAAGAAATTTTTTATCAGTCAACCATCGGATCGGGCAGAAATAAAAACGCAGGAGAAATGTAGTTATTTAAATTATAAATAGTTGAAATAATAATATAAATATACATTATAATACATGTATAAACTGATTAAGAAAACGTACTACATCTATATATATATATATATATACAAATGAATGTTTCTTTAATATTTTCTTAGGTTTTCGCGATTACTATACATAGCAATTAAGCAACTTTGAACGGTTCAAATCGCGTATATTTGACATTATTTATATCCCGACGTTTCGAACACTTTGCAGTGGACGTGGTCACGGGGTGACTAATTGATTTTATTTGTCACTTGAGTTATTAAGAAATTATTTGGACTACCGTCTGAAATTTTTTGAACTACCGTCTGAATTTTTTTAATCATAACATTCCCTATGCACGCAGTATTCACTCACGGTGTTCAGAGGTCTTGCAGTATTTCGTTGGCCTTGTCAAATATACGCGATTTAAACCGTTCAAAGTTGTTTAATTGCTATGAATGTTTCTTTGTTTCTCCCGTATGCGTTCCTATAGCATTCATCCGATTGCGATGAATTTTTGGTGAGTTGTTGTGTGCGTATTTAAGACATGACATACCTTATTAATTGAATCTTCCGGGCTACTTGGCCGAGGTCTTCTGGAATCTCTTCTCTTTCTTCCAAACGTTTCGTCAACTCGAGTTGCGCTCGAGAAGCCGAAGAGATAACATCTCTCCGAAAGTGAACGCAGTCGCCACTGAAGATGTCAACCGCAGTAATATGTTAGTAATTATCGCAGTAATTACTCGTAATATCGACACCGCCCGAGAAAGCCTACACTCCACTATATGACATACCTTATCCTTTATTTTTGTTTATAAGTTTTAATTTTTGTTTTTATTATTAATTTCATTAAAAATCTTTGACACATAAATGTAACACTTAATAATGGGGATGTTACGAAATTATACATTTATTAATGAAGTTGTAACATGATGTACAATAATTTGATTCTGCATAAGGATATTTTATATGATATTTAATGTTTTTAATTAAGTGTAACTTTTTAGTGTTTTGTTGTGTCGTGTATAATCTTGCACGCCACTGATGGCAAATGTGACGATCTGAATGTATGCACTTACCATCTTTGTAACGCACATTGCAAATACATAAATAACTTGAAATTAAATAGAATTAAATTTATATGTTTACTTTTAATGTCCGATTATAATGTTACTTAAGCTTTCGTTATGGATACGAGAAGGAGTACTAGCTTAGCCTAGATGACAATTCGGAGCTCGTTCAGTTAGCTCACATCGCGTAGTGTTCCAGGATTTAGTTTCATGTCCTTTCAGATTCTCATTTACTTTAGTAGATACTTATGGTAGTACTTATGGAGTAAGTCATTTCTTATTTTCCCAAACGTCAAACTCTAAAAAGACACGTCATCATGGAATTGACAAAAAATAACTGCTATCAAGATAGGTCCTGACGTCCCATAGCTTGTATCGATTTTAGATTATTCTTCAACCAAATTCTTCTTACTTTCCGTCAAATTCCAACTAGCTTTTATGCGGAATATTTAAGGTTCCGAATCATTTGTAGGGTACTTCGGTAGAAAAATGTGGAAAGATAGATTTCTTCGTCCTAAAAGGATATTTTGAAGGCAGTTTATGATCGTTTTACTGTGGATATCTTTCGTTGGAGGGTCAGGACGATGGCTGGAATATTTGGCTGTGACTGGTATATTTGTACAATAAATTGTTTTAGTCAAAGAGGATTTGACCCAATTCCGTAAGTCGGGATTCCACTTTTTTTAAACCAAATTATTTTTTTATATTTGTTTTTTTATAAAATTATTTGAAATTAAACAGTCTCAGAATGAAAGAGTTCTATTCGATTTGTTTCAAACAGGTACCTGTGTACCTTTTTTATCATACTTTTTTTTCTTTTTTTCCCTTCAGCTTCTGCCACATATATACATATACAAACTACGACCTGCGTCTTATCCTACAACATATACATAGTTATCTAGTTGCAGCTCAGTCGTAACTTTCCTTTGTTCCCATTAGTTCTACTGATCAGTTCTACCGTAGAGCTAATGAGACTTTTTCTCCCATTAGTCCGACGTTTTGTTCCAGCCCAGAATAAAAGAACTAGTGAAACTTTCTCACTAGCCCACTTAACTAGGCTATGAGACGATAACTGCGTTGTAGCCTTAAACCAGTATATTTTAAATATGTGTTAATACTTAGGTGTCAAATTGAACAAAACCCTGCCAAAATTACAGATAGCGGCATCGGTGAGTGAACAGGTCAAAATAGTTTGAAATTATATAGATATCCCTATATAAAAATAACTCTGTACCGTAAAATTGTACATCGTGTACAAAACTTTTGCATATACTATTCATATAAAAGAATAATCATGCAAAATTGAATGCAGTCGCAAGGCCACGCAAGCTCGGTGTGGTAATTAACCAAGGGTCAGTACCTGATAGTTTTTTTCTTTCATTCATTTTAACATCCTATTGCAGGGCACAGATCTCTCTTAATAAATAATTAATACTAGTTGGAATTTATCACTGAGAGGATTTCGGGTCACCATCCATCACGCCCCAATACGTAATGCAGGATATATATGCTCCGGATTTTTTTTAATTCTGTAACATGCAAGCTAGTGACATTTTTTTTTAAATCCGTACTTAAGTAAATACTCATTGGTGCGGATCTAGGATTTGAGGTAGTGATCTCACAAATAAGAATCGTGATTAGACACCCCAAGTCGATGCTTTCGAGGCACAAATTAGGCGCCACATGGAGTACTGCTCACTACTCTTAGCAGATGCACTTTGAAATATCAACTGGAGGATGACTTCATCCAACAACCCGCTGTTGACGATCCCACTCTCACGGACTATGTAGAAACTATAATCAGCTTCCGATGAAAGTTTGCGTACGTATTCTGTCGTTTATACAACAGGCCATTTCCGAAAAACTGTTTGATTTCTATAACTGTACTTGTAGTCACCGTAATGAAGTGCATCCGCACTTTCTCGATAAGGAAATGTCATGTAAGTTACGGTCCACTATAGGGTTCTTCAAAAAGAGCTAGAACTATGAGTTTCAATAGCGATGCTAAGTTACTTACGATTTCAGTACCAAGCCTTTCAAAAAATAAACGGATCACTATTTTAAATAACAAAATTACTGAATCTCGGCAGAAACCTTCTCCAAAAACAATAACAAAAGTGCTAGACTTAAATAACTTTGAACAATACTTGAAATTTATCTAGTTCAAATGAAGTAGGGTTATTTTCGCTTTGAGTAGCGTTCAGTATCTGAGTTACTTTAACACAGTTTTGAAATGGAAAGTTTTATTTTTCCTTTGGAAAAACTCTTAAAAGTAGATTGTAGTGTAAGAAGTGCTTAAAGAATTTTTGATGTAAATTTTTGTTAATTGAATTTGTTTTGCTTTCATGGTTTTTTTTTAATAAACAGGCAATGTACTTGAGTCACAATGTAGTCGTATACGTTGTTTTGTTATTAGTTATATGTATGTGAGTAATTGTAAGTTCAACAATAAAAGTCTACGTAGTAAATAATGACTTTTAATGGAGATCATAACAACACACAGGAGGAGGGGTGCACGCTGAAATCCCACAGCCGATGCGCGCACTCGACTGACCAAGTTACCCCTCCCTCACAGAACACTACTGTGAGATGTACTTCAATCGCCTCTTTATCTTATGTCCCCAATCCACGTACAGATACATTACGAAAACATTAGCCATCGGCTAATCCGGAAACAACCGAACGAGTCATCCTCGTCCATGAATTACTGTAACTCTAATTGCATACTTTATTACGAGACACATTATTGCATATTTTATTACATAGACGTGGATGACGCGTTCGGGTGTTTCCGAATCAGCCGATGGCCAATGTTTTCGTAATGTATCTGTACAGAGTTATGCGGCAGCTCCTTCTCATCCCATCCTCTTATATACCTCTCTATTTCTAAATCCCGCATAGGCGAACGCATATCGCGGTAGGCAGCGCATCCGGGAGCTGGCCAACGTTTTGTCATTCTGGACTGATGTTGGCATGTACCACGGACGTCCATGGGCGACCGTATCCACTTACCACCGCATTGAGTGTCTGCTCGTCTATCGGCCTTATTTCTATAAAAATCTGAAAAACAATATAATAGGCATGATGACGGATTTTGAAATCCGCTTCTATAATATAGATTCACGTCTACTGTTTCCGAAAATAACATTATTTCAGCAATAAAATAAGTTTTAACGCAAATTATGCATTTTTTTTCTATCTACTTTGAATTATGCGCGAAAACACTCGCAGGTGCCATGGCGTCGCTTGTGACGTTACACCTAGGTAAACGTAGGTAGGTAAATCAATCGAAGTTCAAGCGACACGGTGATGTTCACTGAGGCGTGACGTCATTCGCTCTGATTGGCGTTTTAGTTAACATGGCCGAATGCAGTATTTTATACATTTATTTTATTGAAAATATTATTAATCTCAATGTTTACATTAAAACTGGTTAATTTATTAGAATTCTTTCAACATATTTTTTTCTCTAAAATCATTTATTCTTTAATTCTTTGATACTGTCATCATGCCTATTGTCCGTAGTAGTAATGTGCCGTGAGGTGCCATGAGGTGTCGGCCGGCCACGGAGTAGCATCGCGCCATCTCCTGCCGTGGGTGCCGTAAAACGCGACTATGGGAGAGCAAAACGACTACCACGAGCCCCGAGGAACTACATACACCATATCTAAAGGAGTAGTAATTTTGACCGAATTATGTGTGTTGAACACGGTATTGTAATACCCATGTTAGGTCAGCCAGACTGCGATCGGCGATAGTTTTAGTTTTATCGTAAAGGTTTAGTTCGTATCAAGACCAACAGATGTCGCTGTATCGTGTCTGCATCGCGGTATGGTTTCGTTTCTGTGTAAACATCATAAATGGAGAATTTTTATTGCGTGTTTGTGTGTTTTACCAATATAGTAGATTTTATATCAGCAAACTTGTGGTTTTATTGGTCACACCCTCGGATTGGATCCGAGTTCAACAATGTGGGAGAATCTGCTCACATTCACTTCCATTTCAATTTTCCACTTCCATTTGCAAATGGGAAAAGGAAGACATTGTTCATAAAATTTAAAAATTTTATTTAAAAGAACGAACCGAGGAAGTCCGCACATTGTTTACAAAAATACATTATTCTTCCTGACGTACTCGTGGATCTAGAGTACGACTGTTTCACGGAGTGGCATTGTAAAATGCAAAGTGGATTTTCATATCCTTCACACGTGATGATTGTAGAGATACTTACCCTAACCCCTACTTGGGGCTTATTTCTAATATTTTTATTTATAAATAGTTCACAGCATGTATACAAATTATGTATGACATTTATGTATGTTTTTTTTTTTATAGACTAGTGGGCGGACGAGCAAGTGGTCCCACGTGATGGTAAGTGTTACCGCCGCCCATGGACACCTGCAACATCAGGGGGTATGCGGGCGCGCCGCCGACCTTGCAAAATCCTATTCACAGCTCTCTTGAAGAACCCCATATCGTAGCTTAATACAAGCCAAATTACAAGCCAATCACGAAGTATATTACTATATAATACTAGTAGTATATAATACTACTATGTGCCTGTATATATGTATGAGTGTGTGTGTGCATGCAAAGGTGTGTGTGTTTATTTCTTTATTGTCTGAGTAGTACTCGCAGTGCGCCCCACCAATCCAATTCAATTCGATTTAGTAGCGAAATGTGCAATTCCTAAAATAGAAAATGGATCTCAGAACGGCCCCCGCGTGTCGTTTGTTTCATTTGTTAATAAACCTTGAAGCACATGGTGTTAAACACGACCTTATAAAAAACAAATTTTTTATGATGTCAAAATTTTACAACCACCATTTGAAAGTATATAAGTCTAATTTTAGGTCTTAACAGGCGCTAAATAATAATTAATTTTAGGTCTTAACGCGCGCTAAGTAATAATTAATTTTAGGTCTTAACGCGCGTTAATTAATACTTAATTTTACAAATTTGGCTGGAAAGTGAAGAATTTATGGAAATTTAAAACTAATAGCAATAACTCGGAAATTTTAAAGCTATAGCTATTTCACACACACTTTGATGACATAAAAAGTAGTTATATACAGATTTTTAAGCCATTTCCAATATTAAAACATCTTTTCGTTTATTTATAAAAATAGCCATTTTTAACGGCTTTTTGCAATTGTGTTCGCAACTTTTGCGATAAAGGCATAAGGCACTTATCTTTTTTAAAAAAAATTGAAGACAATCGACATACCCATAAGAAATTGTTCGTTCAAGATATTTTCAAGAAACTCAATTTTCACATGTTTATTACAAAATTAATAATGTCCCACACTGCGCAAGTTTGTGCAGTGACATCTGTAATTGACATATTTTTACTCCTTTTAAAAAAATACCTGTATGTCGATTTGTCCATACCATTCGGTTAGTCGTGTGAACTATTCGTACTACATACAAATGTAGAGACAAGTGTATTCTAAATTAGACTTACCAGTCACGTACTAGTAACGTCGAGAAGCTCCAGATATAAATCCTCAGAACCTGGAAAGCCGCATATCCGCCAGTATCGTTGCATTTTGCAATTTAAACACAATGACCTTAATAAAAGTTTCTTTGAAACGCCACCCGTATTATGAAACTGAAACAACGGTTGGGATTGGATTTAATAAAATCCCGGAAAGCGACACAGTTTTGCACAGGCAGAGATGAAAATAATACGATAAGGGGAGGATATATCGATACACTCGGAATTTGACTTGAAATATCAAATTTAGAATTTAAATTCATTTATTCCTAGAACGCTAGAGTAGGTACATGTGGTTAACTTGATTCCCATGGGAACTTTATGATTTGATCTGGATAAAAAGTACTCTAGATGACACATAACTTATAATTATGCCAAATATCATTGAACTCCGTGGTTTTTGTATGACAAACAGACAGACAAACAATAATTCCAAAATAATGTAATTTTGGACTCTGTGTCACTCGTACTTGTACTGCAATGACATTCTTTCAAAAATATTACGTGTAACACACACTACGATTTACGATTTTATTATATGTACTAGCTGTTGCCCGCGACTTCGTCCGTGTGGACTTTAGTTTAAATTGTTTAAGTTTTTAGTATTTAAATTGATATAACTTTTTTATTTATGAACTGATTGAAATAAAACAAACACTAAATTTTAAGTAAAGCTTACCACAATACATTAGTGAATGCCGCACCCAAATCGGTTAAGCCGTTTCTAAGATTAGCGCGCACAAACGCACAGACAAACAGACAAAAATTCTAACAATCATTGTTTTGAGTTCTATTGCGTTGATAGAGGCCCCCAATAATAGTTTTTCTCATATATCTTCCATGTACAGACAGCCATCAGTTACATTTTTATTATATGTATAGATAAATATTAGATGTAGGTGAAAAAGATCTATGTTTATAAATCTTTGAAATGTTTTAGATTAGAATCCAAATTTGGGCGCCCGCTATACCATACCATACCATCAGCCTATGTATGTTCACTGCTGGATATAAGCCTCTCCCAAGGCTCGGCATCACCAACGATCCTCGGCTCTTCTCAACCACCGGCGAATTTCCTTAAGTGGTCGGTCTACCTGGCCTCCATTCGAGGGCTCGTCTACTCCATCGGTTATGGGTCCTGCGGCAAATTTGACTCGTCCATTGCCACTTCAACATGCCGATTCTACGAGCTATGTCCGGTGACTTTAGTTTTTTTCACGAATGTCTTGGTTTCGGATTCCCACTCCAAGAAACTCCAAGAATAGCTCTATCTATAGCTCGCTGAGTGACTTTGAACTTATGGATCAGATCTACCGTTAGAGGCCACGTTTCGAGCTAGGTACTTTGATTTTGTTAGAATAGAATAGTATAACATACAACATAATGCTACATCGTTCTGTGACATCTCTACAAGCCCCGACATATCTGGTCAAGCACTAAATCGTTGGCATCGCGTCACGTCTAAATCACGTGTGACGGCCACGACAAGTGTACGGAACGATTTATGTGTTTGCATTTAGCGGCTGTGGTCTGAATAACAAAAGTTCTAGCGAGGAATGCTAATTTTTAGGCACGAAGTTCCATTGTGAATGTGTCGGAATAAAATGCTTTCTTAACTGCTGCAAAAAAGGTTATAAATTTTGTTTTTTCTCTTTGGCTCGGATGGATAGATGTTTAGTAGTGTTGCCGTTGAATTGCCGTATTATTTCCCTGCAGAATGTAAAATTACCGTATTTGGAGCGTAACAGGCCGTATTTTGACGGCATCCAGAAATGTTATTTTGGGTTTTTCATTAGATGAGATGAGTACATAGATGTTTCGTTTAGTGTTAGTGATATCCATCACTAACCCTATAACAATACTCTAACAATACGGCAATCCTGCCGTATTGTTTTCGTGCACAATATAAAATTACGGTATTTAGAGCGCATTAGACGGTATTCTGAATGAGCTTATAAAAAAGGTTATAAATTTATTTTTTTGTTTACACACGATGAATAGTTTCTAAGTAGTGTTGAAGATGAATTAAGTGTCAAATATACTATTGTGGAGTATTCGTATTTTTTGTGTATAAAGACTTCAACAGTTATGCTTGTCGAGACTTAGTTATTATTGACACCAAAAATTTATAAATTTTGTACGACGATTGCCGTAAGTTTTACAACACTATTTCTTGGCCGTTTTTTGTTTAAATCTAATTCTAGTCGTTGAAAACTAACATATATGTAGATTACACATTGTTTCTTTAACCTTATCTAGGATTCACTCTTCTATTTATCTTAAATATAGAAAAAACAATAGTTTATAATCGCCGACAGTTAGTCCGTATCCAAAAACCGACATAACCAAAGATTGATAGTGATTTCGGCGGTAAATTTAAATCTACAAATGGATAGCTAATGTAAAATCAGTCGACCGAACCTGAAATTGATGGGGGAATTAGTTATGTAGAAATAGTTTTTGTCTCGGGTTTCATTGAAACTGATTTCATTGATAATTCTATTGAATTCATAATCATAAGACATCGGGACGGAGGTCCAGATCGACCGACCGGTACGGTGAGTACGGTACGGTTATATTTAGAATAACTAATTATGATAATTTATGTTTTTACATTATATTTAGATGATGGATTTGTGAATATACACAATATATGTATTTTCCTATGCATTTCTAATTAGATAATTATTTTCACTCATAATGATTAAATTTTGGTTGTAATAAAAATTAAATACACCTGTATTTCATTTCACGATAATATGATGATTATAAATCGCAACATTTTATAGGTAATAAATGCACAAAATAATAAATCGAACCGATCAGTAAAATTTAAGTATCAAAACTTATCACACAATCAATCACACAGTGTTACTCACAAAGATTTTTCAATGTTTTAAAAATTTGCCCAAGTACAGTAACTTATTAGACAGAGTGTAAAGGAAGAGTCGATCTTGTGTGATGGTAAGACTTGGGTGTTCAGCTTTTTTGATATCTCACTGTAGGTACAAGCCTCCCCTAGAAAATCACTACAGGGTTTCGGGCCATAATCCACCATGTGGGCTCAATGTGAATTGATGTGAAATGTGAACAAGATAGCTATATAAATATATTTATATACCTTTTATATCAACTTGTCTGAAATAAAAGGAAATTATATTATAATTGAAAAACATTTTAAAATTCATCAGAAAATTAGGATATTATGATCTTGAGAATATTTTAGGTAAGAGCTATCGTTAAGAAGTGAAGGATAAACCACTTTCAACGTTTTTGAAGTACTAAACTCTCTTCGACGCCAACATTAATTTCCTGTTTTCGAGTTAGTTTAGCTAAGAACTAGATATACAATTTCAGTCAAGTTAATTTTACATTTATTTCTAAGTAGTGGTGCCAGCGAGTTCGTTCCGGTGAACTGATGATTACGACAGGAATTTCATAATTTATCTTGTTAATAAGTACCCCAAATGTTAAACGTAAAGTTAACAAGGCGGCTTGTGGCCCGAAACCCTGTAGTGATTTACTAGGGGAGGCCTGTACCTACGAGTACAGTGGGATATCACAAAGGCTGAGCTCCCAAAGCTCACCAACACACGCGACAGACTCTTCACATCCAGCCCTTACACTCTGTCTAATAAGTTATTGTACTCGGGCGAATTTTTAAGATATTGAAAAATCTTTGTGAATAACACTGCGTGATTGTGCGATGAGTTTTGATACTTAAATTTTATTGATTCGTTCGATTGATTATTTTTTGTATTTATTACCTATGAAATATGCAATTTATAAATAACTATACCAAGCTTTATTAAAATCCGTCCAACGGTATTTGCGTGTTCAAAAAAAAAAAATTTTTTTTTTGTTTTGGACTTTTTTCGGTAAATATTTCATGTACAGACACGGCTCTGTTACGATTTTATTACAATATATGTATAGATTTGCTGTAATATTTCCCTTGTAAGTTCACAATACCGTAAGACGTAACAAAGCAGACAGACAAACACACTTTCGCATTTATAATATTAAGGTGAATGTGGAATTTGAGAGTTTTTACTGTTACGTAATACACAGGAAAGCGCAACGTGGGGGACGCCATCCGACCATGTGGACCGACAACATAAACAAGTTTGCCGGTAACGGTTGAATGAGAAAAGTGGAAGATCGTGTACGTGGGGAACTCAGAAAGTTTGCGAAAAAGAAAAAAAAAAAGTTCGACTGGTACCAAATTTTCTTATTACTTTTATTCAAAGTACTCTCCACTTGCATCTACACAAAGTTTCATCCGTCTGAATCAATTTTGAAAACATTCTTTCCACTCTTCTTCGGGTACCTCTTTCACAGCCTCTTCGAACATAGCCAGTGCGTCTTTCGGCGATGAAAACTGCTTCCCTTTTAGTTGGGATTTAAAGTCACAAGGTGCTAAGTCAGGACTTTAAGGAGGATGGTCTAAAACTTTAACTGGAGTACTGTCCAAACAGTCCCTTGTTTTAAGCGCTGAGTGACTGGGCAGCAGCAGTCCACGGAGTCCTATGTTTGGACGGTTATTACTCGCTGCAGTAAAAACGTTTGGCAAGTACGTGGCTCCTGCGTTAATGCTGCTATGGTTTCGTAATGATATAGATATCAGGTAGAAAGCAAAGGTGAAAACAAAAATCTCATTAAAATTTTTCCAATGCTTTTTACTCTATGCGCTTAGGTAGGCGTTAACTCATTTTGAAACAGCAAACAGTAGATTGACGTTTAGTTTCTGGATCAAGCTGGCAGAGCCAAGGTTCGTCACCTATGATAATGTCATAAACTCGCCAATGCGACCGTGCTTCAAATTTTGTTATCATATCGTGGGCACCATTGGACACGAACTTGTTTTTGAGCCGCGGTGAGGTTGTGGAGCGCCCGGCTCGACACTATCTTCCTGAATCGTAAATATTTCATAAACACTCCCCGATCCAATCTGTAATCTCTCCTGAATCTCCTCGTATATAATTCACTTGTTTTCAAAAAAAAAAAATTCCCTGTCACCACGTTTTCTACCGTAACAGCCGTTAAAGGGCGACCGCTTCTTTCTTCGTCAGACAAACTAAGTCATCCATGTGTAAAGAAAATATATTTCTTTGATTTGAATTTTGCGGCGTTCCGCGCTGTCGGTAAAAGTATCATAGTGTAGATAAAGCAGTGTAAGTTATGAGAATATGGCGTCAAGTTAAGAGAACCGTGTTTACTGTCAAATTGTATTGAATGATAAATAATAGATTTTAAAAAGGGATTGACTTTTTAAAGAATAAACTTTAGATGTCGTTTCTTTGTTTGCAGGTGAGAGTTTTGGTAAAGAGCGTAATAGTGTAAATTGGTGGTGGAACTTATAACTAATAAAATAAAACTTTGTTTACAGAAGCAACACAACGTAGTTTGTTTCATTTGTCAATCCTTTTGAAGGGAAAATAATCAACTTTATACACGCTTAAATTCATTGTACTAACGATACACAATTGCCTTCTAAGGGCACTTGTCAGATTTTAAAGAATTATTAATATCATACAAAATAATAGCGCGACAATATTCCAGTTGAATATTCATTTTTTAATGAGACAAGATATTTTGATTCATCTCGTAAAAGAACATGAAGGGAAAATTGAATTTAGAATATTTTGTTTTTATGTTATTAATCATAGTTTTAATTGACATCAAAACCAGCCAATGTTCCATAGAGAAAAACTTTTTGTCGCGAAACCTTCTGAGTAGGCTGGTTTAGTGGCGAGCCTTGTATGAGGCGTATACATATATGGCAATGGAGATACATGGGCTGATGGTATGGTACCACACCATACCATTGCTGAATATAGGTCTCTCCCAAAGTCCGCCACCATACACAGTCTTCAGCTCTTATCGACCAGTTCCTACCGCCGACTTTCTCCAACTCAACGGATTTTGAACCTAATTTGAAACGTAGCCCGAGACGCCCCCCGACCACATGGACTGACGATGTTATGGTGCGGTATATTAATAAATAGTCATTCGCCATTTATTATTGCTCGTTTCCCTCGGAATATGGTGTAGTAAAACTTATATGGCCTCCTTAGGACTAACAGTTACGATCTTTCGCTCTTCTTTTGGTGTATCTTTTGCCTATTCCATTATCCAAATTCACACCTCTGTTAATAAAAAGAATTTCTCAAAAGCAAAGAATTCTTTACAAGAGTTTACAAAACTGAGCGATGAATGCCCGCATGTAAAACGTAGAACTGAAGAACAAACGCTTTGACCTAAATACGTGGTGCGACAACGTGGTGTTTGCGGGAGAGCGAGAGAAAAATACCTCAGTTACACGACTGAAGAGTAGTGTATAGAAAATCCAGTAGAGAATCTTTACGCATTACGACACTAAAAGGGACACATTTTGCAAGGCGGTCAAATTCACCTCCTGTCAATTCAGACTGTCATTTGTCGGGCAAAAATTTACCAAGAACGTATTTTTGATAGTATGCCTTTTTTTACGAAAACTGTCTAACACAAGCAAGCAACAACGAGTACCTACCTATTTGATAAATATTTCACACACACATATTCATATTTCACACGGAATTATGTTTCAGAATACCCGGTTAAAATCTCATTTGTCATATAAACTGCGTTATTAATTGAGCTGGTGGCGAGCTATTTAATAGAAGCTAATTTAATAATCATGCAACTTTAACAGCTATGCAGGTCAACTTTATTATAGGGGTGATAAGTGCTTATGGTAAATGAAACTGGTTATTAACGCTTGAAGTGCAGTTGCACAATTCAGGCTGTTTATGGCAACTGAAAATGAATGGATACAGTAAACAAAATGTAATCAAGTTATTTTGACGACAAAACGACCCACGATAAATTAATACACCACACCCTATCATCAGCCTGAGTCTTTCCGTGACTGGATATGGAGCTCTTTCGGGGTCCGTCACCTCTTATGCAGCTACTACCGGCAAATTTCTTCAGATCGTCGGTACATCTTGCCGGATGGCGTCACACGTTCCTGATAAGGGTTTCCATTCAAGGATTCGTTCACCCCATCCATAGTCTGCTCATTTGTTTTTTTTTATAGAAAAAAGGGCGGCAGACGAGCATACAGTCCACCTGATGGTAAGTGGATACTGTCGTCCATAGACATCCGCGATACATGCCAACATCAGTCCAGAATGACAAAAGTTGGCACGCCCCCGGATGCGCTGCCTACCTTTGCAGATTAAGGAATGGATTGGGAAAATTGGGAGGGACAGGATGGGATGGGAATGGGCTCTGACATATCTCACTCACTAACGAAACACGTACACATATAGGGGAAATACGATAAGGTAGGAAATGCAGTATATTTCAAGGTAGTCTTCTGTGAGAGAGAGGTAACGTGGCCAGTCGAGTGCGCCCAGCGGCTGTGGGAATGCAGCATATACTCTTCCCCTAACAAATCCACATGATCTGCTCATTGTCATTTCGGCTTGCTAATTTTATAACATGTACCAGTGACTTTAGTTCTTTGTGAAAATTTAGTTCTTTAAAATCTCTAGTTCGTTTTCATAAAAAGTAAGGAAGAAAAGATCCACTGTTCAGTTAAATTCATTTAACCATTCCGGTAAATAAGGAGCTCGGTAATGATCTAGTTCTACCATACTTGATATGTACTTTATACATACTATACGAGTACGAATACTATATTATGTATAGTATAATAAATGACTAATGAATAGCGCAGCCTGCCCATGTCTGCTGTGTAAAAGGTCTTGGATCGATTGCCCGACGGACATTCATTTGTTTAAAAAACAAATGTTTGTTCAGGTCTGCGTCCTGTGTTCTTCATTTTATGTGTATCTGATGGACTCACGGCAAATGGTATCCTAGTGTGGGCTTAGTGTGGTAACCATTCGTAACCATAATCCCCCACTGAACATGGGCCTTGCGATGTACATTATCTTGTGCACGAGGGGTGTATGGCCTTAAAACGGTACGTTGGCCAAGCGGATTGGCGAGTCCACTGTTTTAGGGGTGCTTGTGGTAGGCGGCTTTATTATACCCTAGTTGCCTTCTACGATACCCACTCGAAGAGATGGGGTGGTCCTATTCTAAAGTCGGCCAACATCGCACGACATTTGGTGCTCAGTTGAGGGAATCCCTTGGCAAGTTACTAGTCTCACATAAAACACGTAATATTCAATTTAAATTTTATAGGACAAACATAAACTTTTAATTACTTTTAAAATAGTAATTAAAACTTTGCATAGCTGCTATTGGAGATAGAGAAAATGTTGTAGCAAAACATTTTTATTCAAAATTACGAATTATAAATTTGTATGTTCGTATTTATATGAATACTAATTCAATCATTAATATGTACTATATCCCTTGCACGGCGGAGATCACGTCAGGATCAAGTATTTTTATATAAGTTTTCAAATAACGTTATTGATTCTCCTTATCTCCATAGTAGTAGAAATCTTTTCTTGATGTTGATATTTTTGGCAATACCTTGAATAATCTCAAAAAGTATGTAAAAATGCATATTACATACTTTCCGAAATTATGACAAGAATTATAATTATATTTTTTATAATAAATTATAATAACAAAAGTGATTAGTGCCTACTTGTTTAATGTGTATTAATGTGTAAAGTGTAATTCTGTGTATTGTGTGTGTTTGTTTCTACGTGTGATTGTATTTAAATGTAATTCTTTACATGTGTGTGTGATTTGATTGGGATACTAAATGTTTGTTGACTTAACTTTTAGTGTATATATTTAGATGTTGAAGCTTTGTTGGCCCTATGTATAATTGTTGTTCCAATTTTTAAGTTAATTTATATTGGCAGTAATTGATACACTTGCTTTGTATTTCATTCTTATAACCGTCGGCGCAATGCTAGACGCGTTCAGTTGCAATAAACCATTATAAAGTGCAGACGTACACAGTTATTTTCTTAGCCCGATAAATTAAATTCAAACTTGTCTCAAGCAACACAATAATTTTAGTGAGGAATTGAATGAGTAAGTAAAATAAATATACGTATATTTTCACGATATAAACTTTTCGAAAAAAAAAAAATTAAATGTGTGGTCAGGGGACCACCGTCAGGAACAAAGATCCTCACGCATTTTCTTTTAAACTCCGAATGTAATTCGAAATAAAATCTGTATAGTTCATGTATTATTTTTTTTATTTTGTATCATATTTTCAATGCAAATAATTAAAAAATAAGGAATCAAATCAAAAATTTAGGTTATACAACCGGCCACGCACTAGCCTACACGTCTGTTATTCTGTTTGAGTCTCGCTCTCGATACTCGCACGCACACACACAGAGAGAAAGAGAAAGGCGTATAGAGCGGGTAAAAATCTTACGTGACGTTGCATTTTCTCTCGAAACACACAAATCAAATACAATATATGCCTTCAAAAATTTTCTAGTAGTCCTCCGTTTTTGGCCGGAGAGTATCCCGCACTGTACCTCCCGGAACGTGGTCACCGTTCAAGGATTCTACCCCGGTTCTAACCCCTCGGTTGTTAGTCTTACGATAAAATATGAACTGCCCAATAAATTTCGTACAATTAAATAATTATTTTTCTATCGTCTCACATTCGTTTAGTTCGCCTTCGTAATTAGTATAATTATACTTTAACTTTTAAAGTTGTTAGTTTTCATGATAAAAGTTCAATGTTAAGATGGTATTTATTTTATGACTTTATATACCGTACCATACCATCAGCCCGTGTCTCTGTACTGCTGGATATAGGCCTCTCCCAAGGACCATCACCACACGGTCCTCCACTCTTCTCATCCACCCATTACTTTATGCCACCCATTACAGTCCTACATCGACTTTCTTCAAGTTGTCAGTTCACCTATGGCATATATAGCCTACCCACTGCTTGCTGATTTTTTTAGCTATGTCGGCAACTTTAGTATTTCGTCGAATTTCTTCATTAGGGATTTTGTTCAGTAATGAAACTATGAGCATAGCTCATTCCATCGCTAGCTGAGTAATGAAAGCTCACTTATTTTTGTTAATTGTTACACAAGACTTATAACTTATAAATTTGCTTATAACGTCGGAATCTTTATATTTATTTTAAATTTATTTATTTCTAATTATACCTTCTATCATTTTATCCCTAAGTTTACTTCTCAAAATCAATTACGCTTCTAATTAATATCTAATTAACAGACTATTATGAAATTAATAAATGGACGTTATCCCACAATATAAACCACAATAACAATTAACCTGTAATTAATGAACGATCCTTTTTATATTTTCCCGGGGGAATGATAGAGTGTCCACAATTTGTATTAAACAGGGGACTGTCATGAATTAAATACACTAGAAGCGCTATTGACGTGAAGCCCAGGTGTATTATCTACAACTTATTTCAAGTACAATAATCCAATGCATTGTTCCGTAAGACGTCGGTCGGCTTTAGAATTATGTAATTCTAAAGCCGATGAGGTCATGTGACTTCATCTCTTCCTGTGGGTGTCATAAAAGGCGCCTCGCATTCGCAGTCCAGCGATTAGAGAATAACAAAGCCGCTCCATAAGCCCTGAGGAACTACAGCACCTCTAAAAGAATGCTCTAAAAGGTGACAGTTATTGATAACCAATAAAGTTGGTGAAGTTGTAAATTCAGAGATTCACCAATTAGTAAAAGTTATTACTGTTTCAATACGCTGTGAAATCAGTATCCTGTTCTAACTCGCAGTCGTGTAAGCGACCGTTGTCAACGGTTGTTTATGCGTTGTCAACCTACGATTTCGTATAAAAAATGTTGTCAACCGTTGATTTACAACTATACTCACATCACAACCTAAGCCTCCTCTCTGCAATCACAGTTAATGGTTATCAAATCATCATAGAAAATCAAAAGCAGCTCGCTAAAATATCACTTAGAAATTCCGCAGATAAATCGAATAATCGCAGTCACCACAAACATCTGCATTATTTGCATTCATTATTCAATTTCTCATTCTAGATTATTATTCCTGAATTAACTGGGTACACTGGCACCTTGGTTAATAATAATTACAATGTGGTTTAAAAAGGTTAAAGAGGTAATTGGAGATATAATACATTAACCAACAAATACATCCCACAAACCTCGTGCACATGATTATGTGTATGAGACCATTGTCGGCCAGTCGATACGGAAGGACCGTTTGCATTCTATTGCATATACATACATACTTACAATACATATCTACATATATATAGTTAACTTAGAGTAGCGAAATTGGAACATAAAACTTTGTACAGATTAGACTTGAAAGAAGCCACAGATGGGAAATGCTAATTTGTAGAGGAACTAGTTGCACAGTTTTATAGCGAGTTATAGGATTTCCATGATTGTTTTTCATAGAAAAAAGGCGGCAAACGAGCATACAGTCCACCTGATGGTAAGTGGATACTGTCATCCATAGACATCCGCGATACATGTCAAGATCAGTCCAGAATGACAAACGTTGGCACGCCCCCGGATGCGCTGTCTACCTTTGCAGATTAAGGAATGGATTGGGAAAATGGGGAAGGATAGGATGAGATGGGATGGGAATGGCCTCTGGCAAATCTCACTCACTACCGAAACACATACGTAAATTGGGTAAATACGATAAAGTAGGAAATGCTGTACATTTCGAGACAGTTCTCTGTGTCTTCTTGTCTCCATGAATCATAATTTAGAAAATAATTTGTTAAAAAGACCGACAGTACACCCACATTCTTTGCGTCGCGAGTGTTCTGGGCACTTTCCATCAAGTGAGCCTCTTGCCGCAGGACGCAGACAGGCAAGCGGCCTACAAGATGGTAAGTGGTCACCGCGGCCCATGGGCACCTGCAACACTACAAGGTAAACCGGTGCGCTGCCAACCATGAAGGACCCTATACTCAGTATCTTGAAGAACACCATGTTGTAGCGTAATGGAAACACCTCGCGAGTCAGTTCGTTCCACAAGCTACAGTTACATTGCAAAAAAATCGATTTTTAGCCAGTGCTGTCGGGACACCTCCGTATCGAGAGAATGCGAATATTTCACACTTCTGTGACGGGCGGTGCGGTTATAAAAATTGAAGGTTTGAAATCTATAATATAAACACTATTAACTTTGTAATCTTTCAATCGGCTACTGACATATATATGTAGGAACCTTGCCTACACTGCAATTAATTTAATTAGGCAAGCAAACCCGCCGGCCGATGCTAAATTTGCTTAAGGAATGTACGCGCGGCCGCTTGTAGAAGGCGCTTGCGCAGAGCGGAGCGAGCGGGCGCCGCACAGTCACTACCGATATCCGACGGCGAATGCACGCGCATTTTTTAGTTTCTGTTGATTATAAATTTCTATTCAATCTTGTTCTAGTCAATTTCTAATAATTCGCTATCCTATCAGTGACATCCTATGTGTGAAATTCATGCTCTTTCTTCTAAAATCTAAATCGCTATTGTAAATCTTGACATACCTACGTGAATAAAGTGTGTCAAATAAAGTGTGGACTTTTACTAACCAAGAACCCTAGTTAGACACTTTATATATAGTGTAAAGCAGGGGTGGCCAAAAAGTCGATCGCCAAAGACAGACCGGTCGATCGCGAAACGAAATTAAAATTTTTGGGGCAGTATCAAAATTTCTGTTAAATTTGACGTTATCAAATTATACGTCTGATTTTATTAATTTGGCAGAAGAAATGAAAACATAAACTTCTCATTCTTTTTTTTTGTTATCTATCGATATTAATTTTACTATCATATTATTGATCATTCATAAAAAGCTATCTAATTATTGTTTTATTTATCACAGTAAAGCACAATTAAGTCGATCGCAAGAGGCCAGATTTTTTAAAGTAGAGGGACTGTTGTAAACAAGTTGGTCACCCCTGGTATATAGTGTGTATGTATGTATATGTGCTTTGTTATGTACATATTATAAGTAATTTATATATACATACTGTACACGATCTACTTGTGATTAAAATATTTATTTCCTTTCTACCCAAAAGTTGTCTGGTAGAGATCACTATTAGTGATAAGACCGCCTTTTGTGTATTTCATGTATTACAGTGTTTGTTACTGTCTTATTTTGGTGTGCAATAAACAGTTTTATCTATCTATATATCTAAAGAACTATGGATCACAAAGCTGATGCGCTGCCACTTTCATATCGCCTAATTTCTTGTTGCCACCGCTAATTATATGAGTAACCAATTTACCTTAAGCTACGTAGCACTTCATCTATCACTCCGTCAGGAAGGTAGCGCAGGCACAACACCACAGATATATTATATTAACGTAGATAAGTCTAATTGAAAATGCGAAAGTTCAAATACTGCGGTTTCAATTATTATTAAACTATCATAATTCACGGATGAAACGATGATTGAAAACTTGAGTCTCAGCACGACTATGATTGCTCTAAATCGTTTTTGAGTACAAGTATAGCTTAGTTGATTGCTTAAAAGACATAATAGTTACTACGTAATGTACCTAATAGATCGGCGGCGCGCCCGCATACCCCCTGGTGTTGCAGGTGCCCATGGGCGGCGGTAACACTTACCATCACGTGGGACCGCTTGCTCGTCCGCCCAATAATCTATAAAAAAAAAAAAAATTATACGGAATCTTGAAAGATTATGTGAATATTATTTTGAGTTCCTTCTGTTCTTATCATTCCGATGCTTTTGGAAAACTTGTTCAATTCGTCAGTATATCTGGCCGGAGGACGTCTCACACAGCAATTCTCCATAATTTGAAATACACTCAGCAAACTATGAAGAGTGCAATGTTGAGTTGTTTTCGGGATAAAAACCATAACGAAGATATCTGACAAAGAACTAAAGTTGCACATTAGGTCACACAGTTAGCGAACTGAAATGGCAATGGGTAAGCCACATCTACCGCAGAATCGTCAACACTATTAATCGCAGATTTATACGAGTAATTCTCCTGCGCCCAACATCTTTTCTATTCTTTATCTTTTCTAGTTCCTTAGTTTTTTCTGTATGTATGTATGTGTACGTACTCGTATATACGCGCATTTCTGTGTAGTTATATATAAAAAATATTATTTCTTTAGGGTACTTAAAGGTTGCCCGGAAGAAATCGCTTTAGCGTAACGCTACCGGTTGTACTTCTAATTAATTGTATTTTGTTTTCATCTGTATATTTTAGTTTACATGAACTACTTACATGATTTATCTCAAGTGCAAATTGAGTTTCACGCCCACTCTAATTAATTTTATATCTATGTTCAGAACTGTTTTCAAGCCATTAAGGTAAATAAATATGTGTTTACGGGACCCTATTGACGGTGTGTAGGTGGCGTCCTAAGCAAACATTTGGGTAAAAGTATCTTTAAAAGTAACACGAAGACGTTAGAGATGTTGTCATAACATAAGTGGTGAGACCTGTTGAGGGTCCATTGAAATCCAGAGATAGAACTTCTATATATAAAACTTTTCTGGGAGAAAACAAAAATTGAAGGTTTTTTTATTCCACAGACGGTAAAAGAAAAATCCTTTTGGCAGTAAGTAGCTGGCTTTTAGTTATAACGACATGTTTGTTTGCGAATGTGTTATTATTCTAGTGTAATAATTAATAATAATAAATGAATAACACTACACACAATGGCCCACACTAAGATTCCCTGTGTCGTGGGTCCAGAGATACATACAAAGACGAATTGTACACGAACGAACAATACATACAGTTGCAAGTCCCAGAGCCGAACAAATACCTGTATTTAATCTTTCGCATGCCTGGTCAAAAATTGAAACCATTCATGCCTGGTGGGGTCCAATATACCTCAAAGAGACAAGATCCCTGTTTTTTCTGTATTACGTTATCTTACTTTTTTTTGTGTGTAATGATGTTAAAATAGGATCTAATAAATTGAATAAAACCTAAAATAATTTGAAATATGACGTTTATTTACACACGATCAACGCATTAGCCTAGCAATCCAGCGAGGTAATGCCGCAGCATGCTGGGTACTTTACCACAGAAGACCAAATTTGTACAACATGCTCAATATAAGACATATTGAGCATGAAACTTTAGATTAGATTTTGTAATTTAAATATTTTCTTTTCTTTGTAAATAATTTTAAATAATTAATTAATTAATAATTAATTTGTTCCAATAAAATAAATAAAATTTAAACACTTAAGGGAAAATTATAAAGTAACTTTTTTGTCAAATATCAGACTACCTTCTATGTGTAAAAAACTATAAAAAATCAACCAACTATAAAAATGAAAATATGGTTTCTTTTTAAAAAAAAAAAATCACATATAGAACACAATATTTTAATAACAAGGTACGTATATGACTGGGCTGGTTCCTAAGATATTAATTACTTGTTTGATCACCTAAGCCAGAAGAAGAAGTTGCTGAAGAAGTGCTCGGAGCGATGTTCGGAATTTCTTTGTTGGACAAAAGAAACTCAACGAAGAACTAATGTTGTCGTCATAGCTCAAAGGATCAGCAAGGTGAACTATCAGTGGGCAGGCCATATATGTGTCAGGTCCGATAATCGATTGGGGAAAAAGAATCCTCGAATGGAGACTTAAAGAAAGTCGCAGATAGTGGCTGCATGAGAAAAGAAGACCGTGTGTTGCGGCGGTCCTCAGGGGAGGCCTATATAGCCAGCAGTGGAGATATACGCTGATGGTATGATATGGTAACGTAACGGTATAATCGAACAAATAAAATCTTTCACTTAATCGTTGCTACATATGATCATCTCTGAGTATTGTTGCAACTAAAACTAAAGAAGGTTCACATAGTAACAGGTTGTTATGAATATTTTAATGTTTATAGTAATAGGAATATGCTGTGTGGTGTCGGTCGACTATGGTCCTATTCGACCATCCCATCTCTTCCTGTGGGTGCGGTAAGAGGCGACTGAATGATAAAAAATGGCCCGTTTTGGCCAGCGTGGCGTTTTAAGGACACATGTTCCTCATACACGGGACAATGGGCACGAGGAGCCACCCCCCCCCCCCCCTACCCTCCATGTCCATACTGAAACTGTGGATACTGAAAGGGCTTGCAGGAATTGATTGCAGGATTAAATAAAGAAAAACAAAACTTAAACTTACCCATATTATTATTTAATCCTCTCTTTCTCGTACGTACATAGAGTACGACTTAAGCCTGGTGGGGTTTATGACACTCCACGCGACTTTGTACCAGTGCACACTTGAAGGTGGCGGATGTCCAACAAAACTAAGCACGTGAAGCGATAGTAGTGACATTTATCTCCAGCTACAGAGAAATATAGTTTTGACATTAAAGTGTACAGAAATTTAATTTGACTGGGGTGTGATAAACCCCACCGTGCGTGCGAAAGGTTTTCCTTTTTTCCGTTTTTCCGACCGGGGATCGAACCCGGGACGTATTGCACAGCAAGCAGGGTCACTACCAAATTGGCTAATTGTTCCTATACAATACATTTTAAATCAGGTTCAAACGCGTATAATGAACGAGTTGACTGAAGAAGCGGGTAGTTCAAGATGGGAGCTGAGAGCAGTAAGTGGATATTGTCGCCCTGAGTCATGCACGATGCATGCCGAGATCAGTTCAGAATGACAAACGTTGACATATCCCCGGATGCGCTGTCTACCGTTGGAGATTAAAGAATGGTTTCAAGAAAAAAACAAAGAATTTAAGAATGGAACAAAATTGGGTAAAATGGAGAGGGGTAAAATGGGATAGGACTGGTATATCTCACTCACTACAGAAACACTAACATTGAGGGAATAGGATAAAGTGGGAAATACAGTTCATTATACGGTAGTGTACTGTGACTGTGAGGTAACTTGGCCAGTCGAGTGCGCCCATGCTGTGGGAGGCTGTGCCCCCTTCCTCTCCCAATGTAGTTGTGATAATGTATATATAACCTATCAAAATATCTGACCTGATCTGATCTGAGATATGTTATAAAAAGATCTGGATAATAACATTTACTAATTAGCGTTTAAGTTATATTTATACGTTTCGTCGCACCTCAGAAGGCCATAAAAAGTTTACATACGCAAACAAAAAATAAAACAGGAATCCATAAATGCTTTCAACAAAATATCGATAAAAGCTATCGACACTTTCCCATCACTACTGCCTCTATGTTCAATGTCCATCGTAGCAGACGCGTGATGTCACCGAGAAACGCAGTTACGCGTCACTTGTCGTCGGGTATCATCGATTTAGAAAAAGAGATACCTTTTTTACACCTAAAAACATGCCGAAGCAAAAATATTTCAAAAGGACTTTAATGTGTGGGAAATAAGATCCAAATTGACATGGCTTACGTTTCCACTTTTTACGGCTGTCAAAATATTAAATTTCGCGTAAAAGTCACGATGAAATTCAGCATCATTTTCAGAGCGTTTTCCAAAAATTTTTTGTTATATAAAAGAGTTGGCAGACGAGCGAGCGGGCTACATAATGGTAAGTGGTCACCTCCGCTCATAGACACCTGCAACACCACAAGGCATGCAGGTGCGCTATTGACCTTGCAGAATCCTGTTTACAACTCTCTTAAAGAGCCCCATGTTGTAGCATAAAAGGAAAATCTCAGTGGTCAGTTAATTCCACAATTTTCGGTTTCGTGGTGTAAAGTTTGATGACCGCACTGTGCGCAACGGCTCCTTGTCGAGGAAGTACGGATGAAAGACGATAACGGGAGACGCGATGGTAAATATACAAAGCTGGCATCAAACTCAACAGCTGTTCAGAACATTCCCCGTTATACAGCCAGTAGAAAACGCAGAGAGCGGCAATATCTCTTCGAATTTTGAGTGATTCTAAACTGCATGGGAGCGTGGGATCGTCGACAATTCGTGCAGCATGCCGTTGGATGGAGTCAAAAGGGTCTAACTGATATTTAGATGCATCAACCAGAAGTGTGAGCAGTACTTCACATTGAAATGTTCTTAAACTATGGAAACTAAGGGGAAGAGTGCACGCTGCAATCCAACAGCCGTTGGGCGCGCTCGACTGGCCACGTTTACCATCTCTCACAGAAGACTACCTTGAAATGTACTGCATTTCCCACTTTATCATATTTACCTAATGTACGTACGTGTTTCGGTAGTGAGTGAGATGTGTCAGAGCCCATTCCCATCCTATCACTCCCCATTTTCCCAACACTTTCTCCAAATCCATTCCTATATCTCTAAAGGTAGGCAGCGCATCCGAGGACGTGCCAACGTTTGTCATTTTGAACTAATGTTGG
Organism: Sesia apiformis; assembly: GCA_914767545.1. Taxonomy (NCBI): domain Eukaryota; kingdom Metazoa; phylum Arthropoda; class Insecta; order Lepidoptera; family Sesiidae; genus Sesia; species Sesia apiformis. The sequence continues at coordinate 10,768,341 of OU611971.1, forward strand.
CATGTATCGCGGATGTCTATGGGCGACAGTATCCGCTTACCATCAGATGGACTGTATGCTCGTCTGCCGCCTTCGTCCATAAAAAAAAAACAGTATATCAACTGTACTAATTGCCCATTTCCAAAAATATCTTGATGATAGCCAATGCTATTGTGTAAAAAATTGATAAAACCTGTGGTAATACAGACGAAAAATACAGAGTTGCAATTACAATGAGCACACAAACATGCGCCTTGTGGCGTCAGCTGGCTTTGTAATAGCATCACCGCATCTCCTCTCGTGGGTGTTATAAATGGCGACTAAGGGAGACCAAAGCCGCTACCACAAGCCCTTAGGAACACACCACCTCTAAAATAGTTCAGTCGCCAACCCGCTCGGCCAGCGCGGCGCGGGCGTGACGTTTTAAGACCATACATCTCTCATGTCTAAGGCAATGTACATGGCGAGGCCCGTGTCCAGCAGTGGACGGTAACGAGGCTGATGATGGCTATACTTAGGAACAAATACACAAATACTCCTTAATTTTATACTCTATAGTGACTAAGCATTATGTTACAAATACGAGTATGTTGCCGAAGACATAAGCAATGCACTCCGTCCCTGATTTTGAAAATTTTGAATGAATTAATGAATAATTTATTACACTACAATACAATACAATACACTACACTACACTACACTACACTACAATACACTACACTACACTACTGTACAATACACTACACACTACAACAACTAAACACACATACAAGTACTGTAACAATACACTACACTTATACATACATTAGAATGAATAAGAATACTAGCAAAGGGCCGCAACTCAGCACATGCTACAATAAAAGTCGTAACGCTGATTTTCAATTGTTTCCGTATTGATGACTCACGGACAGCCCGCGCAGGGCCGCAGTATGTCCCCATCTCGTTTCTATTGTTTCGTTTGTTTTGTTTATATATTTTATATACATTGGTCAATCAAGCGCGGTTTAGACCAATAGGGCCATTTAAATATAAAAAGAACAGCTCGATAGGGTTAATTTGAAACCTTAATCTGAATTAAAATTTCAGAAATTAACAAAAAAATTACAAATCCAATTGATTTTTCTCGCAAATTCGTTAGTCTAAATGAAGCTTAATTATTCCCAAAATTAATCACGAAAGTTGGTCATAATTCACAATTTCCTTTATAATCTAAAACTCAAAGAGGCCCAAGTTTCTCGTGATGATATTTGAGTAATCACTTTGTTTGCCACACAGTTATTACCAGCGGCGCTCAAAGTTCGCAATGTTCAATTAGTTTTAAGTGTAAAGTGCGGTGACGATACGAGGTTGTCTCTTTCTTTGATAAATACCTACAGACTATGAGGTATTACGTAATAATAGTGATTAGCTCTTTTAATACCCACTGCTGGACATGAGGGTATGTATATTGGCGAGTCCACTCTTTTAGAAGCTTGTTGTAGTCACTTTGTTATCCCTTTTTTTATAGAAAAAAGGCGGCCAACGAGCATACAGTCCACCTGATGGTAAGTGGATACTGTCGTCCATAGACGAATAGCGAAGGAATGGATTGGGAAATGGGGAGGGATGGGATAGAATCGGATGGGAATAGGCTCTGGCATATCTCACTCACTACCGAAACACGTACGTACATTGGGGAAATACGATAAAGTAGGAAATGTAGTACATTTCAAGGTAGTCTTCTGTGAGAGAGGGGGGAACGGGGCCAGTCGAGTGCGTTTAACGACTGTAAGAATGCAGCATGCACTCTCCCCAATAATCCGTTAGTCGCCTTTTACTACGCCCACGGGAAGAGATCGAGTGTTGGTATTCTAAAGGCAGCCAACTAAACATTATATAACAAAAAATATATAACTAAAACATTAAATGGATGATTTGATTATATTTTGGTTTTGTTTTTATAAATGTATAGTGTAATATCTGCAAACTTGTTAGGAATTGTTAATTTCAAATAAACAATTGCGTTGCTCTGAAAACCAAGTTATTATTTAAGTACTTACATAGGTACATACAAAAATAATTACACTGTTTAAATTAAATTCTACTATCCTACCTGTTATCGATGCGCACACTAGGCGCGCACCTGCCTCGCGTTACGCGAAAGCAGCCCGAGGAATGTGCACTCGGGCCCAAATGTAGTAAACTTACTCAATATATCTCCACCAAGATGGTGGGTAAGCACAATAAAGATATACAGGCCTCACTTACCCCAGGTGGTTTTGCCCACGCACAAATCTGGAAAGTGTTCCTACGCTAGTCCCTACTAGACGTGACCTATCTTAGTGTGATTGAATAAATACATATATTCCCAATAAATACTTGTGTAGTAATCCAAGTCTCGTCCTGTGGTGAGCCGGTGGCCGCTACAGTTCGGCAACTCACACACGGCAGCAAAATCACCTCGAGAATCACTTCCAAACCACAAGCACAATCACAACAAATCACCAAGTCCAACCAACACTCTCGCGTGGCTCCAGGAGATCCGCGTGCAAGTCCAGTTAATAGGCGCGAATCCCAAAATCAACTGCCCGAGGCCGCGATGTGAACTTAACTCCCAAAACACTCGCGTGGCACAGGATATCAGCGAACAAGACCTATTACTAGGCGCTAATAACAAATAACAACTGTCCGAGCCGCGGTGTGAATTTATCTCAATTTAACTCTGCTCGCCGCCGAGCGGGTGTTACTACTCCAAAATATCAAATTCTCAAACCGCCTTCAATATGGCGGGGACAAAAAAATGTTGCTTCAAATAATCAATGTATGCGGGTATGCAAAGATGCTCGCGCCAATTCCAAACACTACCTGAAAACAAAGAAACGACATTTAAAGTCTATTATTTAAATTGTCAATTCCTTTTTATACATTTTAATAATCTAACAATATACTAAATCACGGTGAGTGCTGTCAAACCCCAAACATCAGCTGCTCTTCCAACCGTGTTGGCCGCCAATACTCACAGCGCCATGTATGGAGTACATAAGTACCTGGTCACTGTTTACAGACAGAAGAGCGCTGTACAAATATAGTTTCTTTACAAATGTTTTTATTTTTTGTTAATTTTGTTAATTATGATGTAATGTAACCACATGATATGAATGTGAGTATAATATGAAATACGAGTGTTGTGTTATGGTATGAATTTTATAAATTAGAAAACTTTTATTTTCTTAGGTTTTCGCGATTACTATACATAGCAATTAAACAACTTAAACGGTTTAAAACAACTTTAAGAGACCCGATTCATGCCAAGAATGTTACGCGAGGCTATTGAAATCAAGAAACACCCAAATTTCAATAGAGAAGATGGTTGGCAAGTACCACCGGCTTGGGATCCAGTCATTAAATTAATTAAATCCCAAGGCCAACGCAATACTGCAACACCTCTGGATACCGTGAGTGAATACTGCGTGCATAGGGAATGTTATGATTAAAAAATCCAGACGGTAGTTCAAAAAATTTCAGACGGTAGTCCAAATAATTTCTTAATAACTCAAGTGACAAATAAAATCAATTAGTCACCCCGTGACCACGTCCACTGCAAAGTGTTCGAAACGTCGGGATATAAATAATGTCAAATATACGCGATTTAAACCGTTAAAGTTGTTTAATTGCTATAGAAAACTTTTAGTTAGAATTTATAAAATTGCAATGTTCTAACTGGGCCGTGTACTTAGTCTAAGTTCCGTGCACAGACAAGAACTTAGTCTAAGTACACGGCTCGTAGCGATCATGTGATAGCAATGGATAAATAAATAAATCCCTTGAAAGCGTTTGAGAACCTCTACCCTTCTCTGAAATGGGCATCTGTGTTTGAGTTGCTATATTACTTTTATGGATTAAAACCCTCTGCTTGCCGTATGGATTTAATTTTGGGTTCAAACTAGATTTTCCGGATATAGTGTTCGATGAATACAAAGCCTTATTTTTATTTCATTACGCTTCTTAGAAAAGGCCGAAAACATTAACTCACATATCTGAGTGTCTATTGTCTGTGTCTGTGCCACGTAGCTGTGTCTATTGTCTGTGTCTATGCCACGTGGCTGTGTATATTGTCTGTGTCTGTGCTACGTGGCTGTGTCTATTGTCTGTGTCTGTGCCACGTGGCTGTGTCTATTGTGTGTTGCTATGCCACGTGGCTGTGTCTATTGTCTGTGTCTGTGCCACGTGGCTGTGTCTATTGTCTAAATACTTACTAAGGAAGGATTTTTCGAATTTCAGTTACTAAAGAGTTGAAACGGGGTGTCACAGTTTGTATGAAATTAAATTATTTTATTGTCCGTTAACCTGAAATTTGATACAAATATTCTACAATTTGAACACACTTCGAACAATTACAGTTCGAACAATTAAACACGTGTCGTAGCGTTTTTTAAAATTGTTAAATTGTCTTTGAAATCACTAAAATCGCATAATGTGTCTGTATATTTATCGATTGACAAGTGAATCCAAATGTTTTTAATCTGTCTGCCTTCGAAGGGACGTGATATAGTACAAATAGATACATCGTTTCCTGTATCAAATACCACGCGAACGAAGCTGCAGACAACAGCTGGTTGTCCGCTGGAAGGTGCACGCTGCAATTCAACAGCCGCTGGGCCCACTCGGCTGGCTTGAAATGTACTACATTTCACACTTTATGCTATTTCCCAATGTACGTACGTGTTTTGGTAGTGAGTGCCATATTATGCGAGAGCCCATTTCCGTCCCATCCTATCATATTCCTTGTCATTTTCTCAACCTTTTATTCATATCCATTTCTACATCTCTAAAAGAAGGCTGCGATTCCGGGGGCGTGCCAACTTTTGTCATTCTGGATTGATGTTGGCATGCAGCACGGGTGTTCATGGGTAAAGCAATTAACAGTCGCTATTGAAAACCTAATAAAACTAAAACAAAAAACAAAGCTATAAAATCTATAAACTGTCGATAGATCACCACATCCCTAGTTACAAGAAATAGTTTCAGCAATAACTTTGAAGCGACACAAGGCTTGTACTATTTTCAGGTTCAATGAACGCGAAGGTTCGGTATAAAGGAAGTAATGTTTTCTTATTGCCACCGTTTGTTTCACTGCTTAGCTGGATTTGTGGGGATTGCGAGTAATATCGAGCTGTCAGGTGAAAAAATAAGGATATTGTGCAGTTTATTCAGGATTGACAATCGATCTCGGCCTACGAAGCCCCACTTGTGTTCCATACCATGTGTTCCACTGTGTGTATAATAAAATCGTTTGGAAAGCAGTGTCTGTATTTTCTCAACGTTGCTGTATAAAGTACGGGTGGTAGAGAGCACACACTGCATTTTTTTGATTTTTTTTCTGTCTCTCCGTGTTTCTGTCTGTAGGCGTATCACGCAAAAACCACGCGACAGATTTTAATGAAATTTGACGTAGTTGTAACTAATGTGCCGGGTTTTTTATGGTTAGAAGGTGGCAGATGAGCCTATAGTCCACGTGGTGATAAGTGGATGTTCTCGCGCTGCGACATTCGCGATGCATGCCAACATCAGTCCAGAATAACCAACGTTGGCAGTTCCTCGGTTGCGCGGAGTACCTTTTGGAATTTCAGAAATGGATTTGGAGGACGGATTAGGAGAATGGGGAGGAAAAAGGATATTTTTTGTGCTAAATCTCATTATTGTTATCAAGAAGGCTGATATCGTTAATACCCATTTGTGAGGTCAAACTTCAGCTCATACGATGGAGTATAATGAGTATGTATTTAACTTCTTTAACTGTCTCATGCGGTAGATTATTCCACGAGTTGACGACTTGTAGGGGAGAGTGCACGCTGCAATCCGAATGCCGCTGGGCGCGCTCGACTGGCCACGTTACCCCTCTCTCACAGAAGAGTACCTTAAAATGTACTGCATTTTCCACTTTATCTTATTTCCTTAATGTACGTACGTGTTTCGGTAGTGAGTGAGATGTGCCAGAGCCCATTCCCATCCTATCTATCCCCATTTTCCCAACCCTTTCTCCCAATACATTCCTATATCTCCAAAGGTAGGCAACGCACCCGGGGGCGTCATTTGTCATTTTGGATTAATGTTGGCATGTATTGCGGATGTCTATGGGCGACAGTATCCACTTACCATCAGGTGAACTGTATGTTCATCTGTCGCCTTCGTCCACAATAAAAAAAACTTTATTTGATAGGAAGTGCTTATAGGGATTGGAGGTAGCGATAGTTCGCATTAGCCTTTAAGCAGGTCCTCTCAGATTTTCGTTTGCTTTAGTATTGTATATATATATATATATATATATATATATATATATATTTGTATATATCTGTCTTTATTTGGCCTATGTATATCCACCATTCTGCGCTTGACCAACGTGGTGGAATGGCTCGAAACCCCGTTTCGAATGTACCCAGCAATGGATGTTATGGACTGATATCGAATTTGTTCAAGTTTATAGGTACTACCTACATACTATATGTACTTTTACATTACGAAAAACACTTTCAATTTACACTTCTGTAGGAGTAACACGTTTTGAAGCTTCGCCTAGAGGAATACATTGAGCTACGAAGATTGTAGCGACACTCTACGTGACGCCAAACAAACATTTCGTAATTACTACGGACACGCTCATCCGACATACAAAATATTCATATAACAGTAACTGAAAGAAATAATGTAGGCAATAAAATAAACAAAAGTGTATGAACAAAAAAAGGCTACTTTGCCAGTTTGTGAATGTGTGTGTGTGTGAGCGTCAGTCACAGCGCCAATTTTCAGTGCACTCATGGAAGACACACTCACAAAAGTATATTTAATAATAATAATTTCAAGGAGACCTTCTCCTGCTTGCTGTCTAGACTCAACGAGATCAGCCAAAGCTACCGGGGCTGAAGACGGCGGGTCGCGGTATTTACCCATGATATACCATCAGCCTATGTTTCTTTACTGCTGAATATAGGCCTCTCCGAAGGTCTGCTACTATACAACATCTTCGTCTCTTCTCATTTAGCGACCACCGGCGAAATTCTTCTAGGCTTCTCCTAGTGACCGTTGCGCGTCCCACACTGCGTTTCCTTTCACTCGAGGACTCGTTTACTCCATCGGCTATGGATCCTGCGGCAGATATGACCCGTTTATTGCCATTTTAACACGCTGATTCTCTGAGTTTTGTCGGTGAACTTAGCTTTTTTGGCGAATTCCATCGCTTCGGGTCTTATCCCGCAAAGAAACTACGAGCATAACTCTCTCTATTGTTCGCTAAGCGAATTTGAACCTACGTATCAGGCCATTACAGTTCTAGCAAAATATCGCAGAAATTTGAACTGGCCTATACATGTTTACATTATCAAAATCTGCTTCTTTAACCAACTGATGGAGTTAGCACTGTACAATGCCTACTCCATTCTTCATACCTCCATGACCACACCTCTCCCTTCTACGAATGATAAATGAAGATATATGCGTATGTTAACACCGACCACGTAAACATACAAGAATCACTTTACTATACTCAGCTTGTGCACTTAGCGTAATCCTATTATTCTGTAATAACAGAAAAGCTGCTTACCAGCTGGTCTACCTACCGCGTTTGTATTTTCTATAAAATAACTATTTATTTTATATGATACTAGCTGTACCCGGCAGACGTTGTCCCGCCTGTGTATATTTATTTATTTACCTCTGTATATAAAATCACAAATTATTCTGTTTTGCCGTCGATATGATTTTTGCGATCGGTTGAACTGTATAGAAGTTGATGTGCTGCATCGCCATCTAGTGGCGAGTTACAACAAAGTCGATAGCTCGAAAATATTGTCCATGCTGAAATACCTACGTATACCAATTTTCATGGTGATCGGTTGAACGGTATAGAAGTTGATGTGCTGCAGCGCCATCTAGTGGCGAGTTACAACAAAGTCGATAGCTCGAAAATATTGTCCATGCTGAAATACCTACGTATACCAATTTTCATGGTGATCGGTTGAACGGTATAGAAGTTGATGTGCTGCAGCGCCATCTAGTGGCAAGTTACAACAAAGTGGATAGCATAAAAACCTTCTCCGTGAAAAAATACATAACCATACATGTGCCAACTTTCATGATGATCGGTCAAACGGTGTTGAAGTCTATTAATTACAGATATACCATTTTTATATATATAGAAGACACCTGAATAGTTTAGAGTAAAGCACGCTTCTAACTGGCGGGACGTGGGAGTCGAATTCGTTGGCTTATGCCAACTTAGCTTATGCTTAGGCTTATTGCAAGGCTTATGCTCTGCAATCGAGCGTGTATTAACTTGTTCACACTGATGCGTGTGAATTGCATGTTTATTACGGGGACACTACAAAGTGCCGTTTTCTACAGTTTTTTTTATTAGACAAAGGTATTAATTCTATACTGTACGATTTAAATAATCCTGATTATAAAAACATATTAACTTGACAGTGACTAATTTGTTAGTAAACTTCGAGTGAATTCCCGTTTCTGTAATAATTTCCTTTTGCACCTAATGTAAAGTAAAATAACTAGCGAGTCCAATGAAACAGTATATCTATGTTAGAGGCAAAATTACGTGTATAGATCCACTATTCATAGTGTTTATGTTTAAAGGTCCCGCGTCCGGCTACGCAGAGGCACCAGTTTGGAGAGAGATTATACAGGGTATAATTTGTCTTTCGATTAAGAGAAGTAAGGCCCGATTCCCATCTGCCACGCCGCATGTAACCGCAGCGGCGCGGTGGCTTAAGTAGGTTGTTTATTTTAATAGTAAACTTTATCTCCTATGTTATCACTTCAAACTTTATCAGTTAAAGTTTAATACTAAACTTTAACTATACATTGTTTCTTTGCATATTGCAAGTACACCCAGCTGCCGTTTAAACATACACAGCTTATGTGAAAGCTAGTATACTCCATACAAAAGAGCCGATTCTAACGCACGCGCTTACCTACGCATTGCAAATAGCGAAACACTAGCAATCCACCAGAATGAGTGAGATGGGCCATAGTCCATTCCCATTCAATCCTATCCCTCCCCATTTCCTAATCCGTTCTCCAAATCCATTCCTATACCTCCAAATGTAGACTGCGCATCTGTAGGCGTGCCAGCGTTTGTCATTCTGGACTGATATTGGCATGCACTGCAGATATCCACGAGCAACAGTATTCAATTACCACCGGATGGATTGTATGCTATCCGCCTTTCCGCCTTTTTTAAAAAAAGACGAGGAATTCTCGCAAGTGATCTTTATCAAGTATATTTATAAGCGCATTTCCTTTTACAATTTTGCAACACATTTTCCGTTAATCCTTTACGCGTCAAACATCTATAACAAATGGTGTGAAAAATTTAAACACAGCCGGATCATTATTCACCGTATACGTTGGCGCAGATGGCGGAAAATGACGCGAGCGATGTATGAGGGTAACTTTTAAACCAACGATTAGGGGTTTAACGTAAGAGGCTTTTGTCAGATATTTCCAACCTATTAATAATATAAACAAGGAGTTCAATATATTTAGACATATATATTAAAATATTTTAACTACCTATATATAATTAACAAAATTGTACCCGCGTTCCTATTTCTGTTTGATCTGGCTGTTGACTAGAAAATGCCATGTGGCATTGCGATGTTGCTCTGATGGTAGATGGTTTCTTAGTAAAGAAATAACACGCAGCCTGAAGACTGCATGTCATTGCTCAAGCAATTTATTTATCAGTACAACCATTTATTTATTTTTGTCAAGCAAGATATAAAATATCAAACATATCAAAAGTTTAGTGTGTACGGAAGTGTTAAATCTAATTGACACCTCAATAATATGAGGACGGCGTGACTGACATTTTAGCAATAAATTTAATTGTAAACAAGCTGGTGGTTAAAATCAAATAAAAAAAAAAGAAAGGAGAGTGATATTAGTGAGAACAAAACAAAACGGGAGACCTAATTATGACGCTCTGTAGTCAAAGCGCGATTAACTTCGTTCTTGAAAGTCAGCAAACCGTCTGCAAATAAGTCCAGTTCCGGATGTTCGGAAGCTAATTGGTTATATTTTCTCTCGAAATTAGTTTGTTAAATGTTTGTCTAGTGCGCTGTGGGGTACAAGAAAAACAATTCATGATGCCTTGGCTCTCCCTTTGGGACATAAAATATCTATCATTGAGTTGCTCAGTGTTTAATTCCCCAAGTAGGTACAATTTTATGAAGCCATATACAACAATATTCTGCAATAATATTTTATATTCTGCAATAATATTTTCTTAGGTTTTCGCGATTACTATACATAGCAATTAAACAACTTTGAAACGGTTTAAATCGCGTATATTTGACATTATTTATATCCCGACGTTTCGAACACTTTGCAGTGGACGTGGTCACGGGGTGACTAATTGATTTTATTTGTCACTTGAGTTATTAAGAAATTATTTGGACTACCGTCTGAAATTTTTTTGAACTACCGTCTGGATTTTTTAATCATAACATTCCCTATGCACGCAATATTCACTCACGGTGTCTAGAGGTCTTGCAGTATTGCGTTGGCCTTGGGATTTAATTAATTTTATGACTGGATCCCAATCCGGTGGTACTTGCCAACCATCTTCTCTATTGAAATTTGGGTGTTTCTTGATTTCAATAGCCTCGCGTAACATTCTTGGCATGAATCGGGTCTCTCTAGCGAGGATTTGTGGATTATCAAATCGAATGTAATGGTTGGGTTTGTCCAGAGCATGTTCACAAACTGCAGACTTGGTCGAGCGTCTGTTCTTCATGTCAGCTATGTGTTCTTTTATCCGGATACTGATGCTCCTCTTTGTTTGCCCAATGTATGATAACCCGCATTCACAATCAAGCTTGTAAACACCTGCATCTTGTAGGGGGATATTGCTCTTGACCGGTCTTAAAAATTGGCTAATCTTCTTGTGCGGCTTGAAGTAAGTTTTAATTGAAGCTCGTCTTAAGATATTGCCAATTTTGTCAGTGATGCCCTTGATGTATGGTAAGATGGCAGGTTGTCGCTCAACTGTAGGAAGCTTGGGGCGGCTTCTGTGACGCATTCGTGGGAGTTTGTGATTGTTGCTTCGCAGTACTTGTTTCACATGCAGAAGCTCTTCCTCGAGGTGGTCAGTGTCACAGATGCCGTGTGCTCTCTGTAACAAAGATTTGCCTACGGTAGCCAACTGACATGGATGGTGATGGGAGTTACCATTGAGATATTTATCTGTATGGGTGGGTTTCCTATACACAGTATGACCAAGAGAGTTGTCAGGATTTCTGATGACTAAAATGTCAAGGAAAGCTAAGGATTTATTGACCTCAGACTCCATAGTAAATTGGATTTTATCATGTAAAGAGTTTAAATGATTTAGGAATGCAAAAACATTATTTTTGGGGAGGACGGCAAAAGTATCGTCTACGTACCGTTTGTAGATCTTCGGCATAGCCACAGCTCTGGTGAAAGCCTTCTCCTCGAAGTCTTCCATGAAATTGGCAATATCTTAAGACGAGCTTCAATTAAAACTTACTTCAAGCCGCACAAGAAGATTAGCCAATTTTTTAAGACCGGTCAAGAGCAATATCCCCCTACAAGATGCAGGTGTTTACAAGCTTGATTGTGAATGCGGGTTATCATACATTGGGCAAACAAAGAGGAGCATCGGTATCCGGATAAAAGAACACATAGCTGACATGAAGAACAGATGCTCGACCAAGTCTGCAGTTTGTGAACATGCTCTGGACAAACCCAACCATTACATTCGATTTGATAATCCACAAATCCTCACTAGAGAGACCCGATTCATGCCAAGAATGTTACGCGAGGCTATTGAAATCAAGAAACACCCAAATTTCAATAGAGAAGATGGTTGGCAAGTACCATCGGCTTGGGATCCAGTCATAAAATTAATTAAATCCCAAGGCCAACGCAATACTGCAAGACCTCTGGACACCGTGAGTGAATACTGCGTGCATAGGGAATGTTATGATTAAAAAATCCAGACGGTAGTTCAAAAAAATTTCAGACGGTAGTCCAAATAATTTCTTAATAACTCAAGTGACAAATAAAATCAATTAGTCACCCCGTGACCACGTCCACTGCAAAGTGTTCGAAACGTCGGGAAATAAATAATGTCAAATATACGCGATTTAAACCGTTTCAAAGTTGTTTAATTGCTATGTATAGTAATCGCGAAAACCTAAGAAAATATTATGTTACGGTATACGGGCCGGAAACAGCAAACGAAATAAGACGGTGGGAGTACCACAACATCAAGCGCGTAAAACTCTTAACATCGCTAAATTTCCTAAAGCGGTGTGGAGATAATGATATTATACCAGTGTGCGTGAGAATATCACCTAAAAAGGACATTTCTGTAAGCGCCGGGATCCTCCGTCAAACAAGTAAGAAATTATTATGTCGATGCATACGCCAACATCGTCTGGATGTCATCAAAATCAACCACATCATTGAGATTCAATCCATCGAGATTTAGAAAGCACTATCAGCATCGGATTTCCAAAAATGTATGCAAATGATTAATAATCGCGCCGCGGCAAAAAATGATGAATTCAAAAACCGTCATTTAGCAAAATATAAAAAACTCGCGGCAAAGCAATTGCTACATTCGGAACGCAACGTAACCTCGCGACCGTCAAAAACAGCTGATAGTGTCACAAATTTATCGAAACAAACAATATTAAATCCGGTCGCCCTTCAGGCCCTCGAAAATGGATTAAACTACGCGGTTTCCCCGAGATCAGTGCCTTTTGAAGAGATAATTTGCTCCGTGGAACATTGTCTCACAAAAAACAATGTAAAGAAGGAAGATTTGGAGGCGTTACGCCAAGATATCTCTGCTGTCTTGCGTCGAAGTAAAGTGCTCACACCGAATCTACCTCGTGAACAATATCTTGCACTCACCAACCTACGCAAAAATCCAGACATAACCATACTTCGAGCAGATAAAGATTGTTGTAATGTGATGTATGTCACATCACTACTTTTATACACTCTATGCTACTGTCTAGATTATCTATGATCTTATGTCATTCACATTGGAAGTACATAATAAAAATGTATTATTATAATGTTTCTTTTATTTAACTAAATTAGAGATACAACATGGCGCAGCCGATAAAACTAAACATTGAACCGTGAATTTTATAAAGTTTCGACACAAACTTAAGTTTACAAGTTTGCAACAAAAAATTTTTACGAAAATCAAGATCAAAATATCAAAATGGACGCCGGCAAATGTGCATCCCAATTAGAAAATGTCTCGGTTAAACTGCCACCAAACTTAGATATTTCAAGAGAAAATGCAGCTTCAGAATGGAAGTTCTGGTTGTGCAGTTTTGAAGATTACTTGGTCGTTACGGGTAAAAATAAAAGCCCAGATGCGGTAAAATTATCCTTGTTGCGAAACATGATGGGGCCGGAAGCCGCTAGAGTCGTGTCAACAATCCCTATCGCTGAAACCGAGTTGACCTATGAAAATGTTGTCAGTGCAATCACTGCGCATATAAATCCTCGAACAAATATTGTTTTCGAGCGCTTCAAATTTAATGAACGCAAACAACAAGAGGGCGAACCGTTTGATGCATATATGACGGACTGCAGACATTTGATAAAATCGTGTGAATATAAAACTATGGAAACCGAACTGATGAGGGATCACATAGTTCAAACTGTCTATGACAAAGGAACACAGGAAGCCTTACTCAGAGTTGATGAGCTTACACTAGATAAGGCAATAAAATTTTGCCAGACCAAAGAGCAGGCGTCAAGACAAGTATCAGCGATGAATCCTGTGTCCATTGAAGCCGCAAGAATCAATAAGAAACCTTCTAATATATTCAAGTGCAAGAGGTGCCAAACGGAGCATGGTCCACGTTCATGTCCCGCATTTGGTAAAAAGTGTGTGAAATGTGGCTTGTTAAATCATTTTGCAGTGAGTTGCAGGGTCAGCAGTCATAAAAAAGTGCGTGAAGTAAATAAAGAGTCAAATTCTGATAGTGATTGTGAAACTGTTCACTGCAAGGAAGCTAAAAGTATAAATAGCTTAAAATCTGAGTGGTTTGAAGTTATCATTATTGAGGACACCACAATAAAATGTAAGCTTGACACGGGTGCCGATGTCAGTATAATGCCTGTTAATTTATTTAACAAAATTAATAAAAAATTAAAATTAAAGCTACTGCCAACAAATATAAAACTTGAGTCGTTTGAGGGCAGCCAGGTTAGACCGTTAGGCATGATCAGTTTGCAGTGTAAATAAAGAGACAATAAATGTCTAGAGAATTTTATAATTGTTGACTGTAAATCCATGCTGCTGGGTTTGCCTGGTTGTGTCAGCCTAAAGTTGATAAAAAGGGTGCATAATGTACAGGCAACTGTACCTGATGTCAATAAAGAAAATTTTATTCAAGAAAATGTTGAAGTATTTAAGGGGATTGGCAAGGTGCCTGGTGTTTTTGAAATTCCCACCAGATGTTCTTTAGATCCAATTTGTTATCCTTCGCCTAGAATCCCACACTCCATGTTGGAGCCGTTAAGAACTGAATTAGATAGACTGGAAAAGAGAGAAGCTATTGTAAAAGTAGAGAATATAAGTAACAAAGCATGTGTAAACAGAATTGTATTAGTAGAGCGGCCAAATAAGAAAATTAGATTATGTTTGGACCCATCTGACTTGAACAAAATCATTGTAAAAAAACCCAAGATGTTACCAACCTTAGATGACATGGCCATTAAACTAAAAAATAAAAAGTTTTTTTCAGTGCTTGATTTATCTGAAGGCTTTCATCATTTAATGCTGAGTGAAGAGTCTTCTTGGAAATGCTGTTTTGCCACACCGTTTGGAGTATACAGGTATCTAGTGTTACCATATGGTCTAATGAATGCACCTGAACTCTTCCAAGAAGTACTGGAGACTCATTTTGGAAGCTTTCCTAATGTCATGGTCTGGGCTGATGACATCTTGGTTATGGGAAGCACAATAGAAGAGCATGATGCTTCTCTTAATAATGTAATGAAGAAAGCAAAAGAACTAGGTATTGTCTTCAATAAAGATAAACTACAATATCGGCAAACTGAGGTCAAATATGTTGGTCAAACATTTAATGCTAATGGCATGTCAATTGATAAATCCAGAGCTGAATCTTTAATTAATCTGGAACCTCCAACTAACAAAGATCAACTAAAAAGTATTATTGGTTCTTTCAGTTATATAAGGCGTTATGTACCAGATATGGGGGAACTAATGTCCCCATTATGCAAAGTTCTCAAAAAGGATGTTGACTTTACATGGTTGCCAATCCATGAGGAGGCTTTCAAAAAACTGAAAATTAAGGTTAGTTCAGCCCCAGCTCTGTCGCCGTTTGACCCTAATAAGAAAATCGTATTACAGTGTGATGCATCAAAAAATGGTCTTGGTTGTTGTTTGTTTCAAAAAGATGACAAAGGTATACCAAGACTTGTCGCATGTGCATCACGCACCATGAACAGCACAGAGCAGAATTATGGACAAACGGAGAAGGAACTCTTAGCCATTTACTTTGGATGTAAAAAATTTCATAAATATATATACGGTGTTGATGTAGATGTGCAGTCTGACCATAAGCCCATAATGGCTATAATGCCAAAGCACATAAGCAAGGTGGGATCACCACGGCTTAGGAGACTTAGACTTAAATTATTAATATATAATTTAAATGTATATTATGTACCAGGCAAAGAAGTTCATTTTGCTGATATGTTATCGAGAAACAGTTTGAAAGTAACAGAACATGATAGTGAGATGCTGCAAATGGTTCATTCGGTGTCAAAATATCTACCAATGTCTGATGAGCGTAAAGAAATTTTTAGAAAAGAATCAAATCGTGATCCAGTCCTGAACAAAATTGCAGAATTTTACTATCATGGTTGGCCAAAGTCTTTACCAGCTGAGCTCAAAATTTATGAAAAATTTAGAGATGACATGTACATGCAGGATGGTTTATTATTTGTAGGAAATAGGCTCATAGTACCTATGTCACTGAAGATCTATGTCCTTGATATTCTACATAAAGGTCATTGTGGTATTTCCAAATGTATCTCCAAAGCTAAGCCTTTATTTTATTGGCCAAATATGCGAACTGATATACATAACTATGTACAAAAATGTAGACCGTGTGAGAAGTATAGTTCCAAAAACTATAATGAACCATTGTTACCCCATAAAATACCTAAAGAACGCTATACTAAAGTAGGCTGTGATATACTAGACTTTAATGGAAAATGCTTTTTAGTGATTATTGACTACTTCTCACACTGGATAGAGCTTTTGCCACTGAGAGACAAGTCTACTAAATCTGTAATTAGTGCCATGCAAGAAGCCTTTACTCGTTTTGGTTATCCGGTAGAGCTAATTGCTGATAATGTACCATTTTCTTCATATGAATGTAAATGCTACTTTAAATCTAAAGATATTGTTTTGTCAACCTCAACCCCAAGATACCCTAAGAGTAACGGTTTGGCAGAAAAAGCAGTGCACATCTGCAAACAGATTTTAAAAAAATGTAAAGAGGATGGCTCTGATTATAGAGAAGGTATATTGCACTATAATAACACACCACTGTCTGGTCTAGATATAACACCCTCACAGATGTTAAACAGCAGGAGGTTAAGAATATTACCCTGTAATAGTGATGTACTAAGACCTAAAGTGCAGAATGATGCATTTAATAAACTAGTTTTAAGACAATCTTTGTATAAGAATACTTTTGATAAGACAGCAAGAATGAAGGTCACAGATTATGTGCCTGGAGACAATGTAGTTTTTAGGGAAGGAAAGATGTGGAATAAAGCTAAGATCATATGTAAGTCCAAGGAGCCTCGCTCCTACATTATAATGAAACAAAATGATTGTAAGCCCTTAAGGCGCAATACATCACAAATGAAGAAATCATTTACTACAGTGAATGATAATGCTAACCTAATGATTGATGTTGATGATTACAATGAGACAGTGGATAGGAAAAACAAAACTCATGTAACTGAACAGAGTTTCCCCACAAATATTAATGTACCCTATATGACTAGAAGTGGTAGAACTGTTAAACCTAGACAAGTCCTAGATATTTAGCCGTGTTCCAATTCTAGGGAGGGAGGTGTTGTAATGTGATGTATGTCACATCACTACTTTTATACACTCTATGCTACTGTCTAGATTATCTATGATCTTATGTCATTCACATTGGAAGTACATAATAAAAATGTATTATTATAATGTTTCTTTTATTTAACTAAATTAGAGATACAACAAAGATAATTCCACTGTGATCATGGATACGTCAGATTATAACCTAAAAATACAAGAACTATTGTCGGACGAAAGCACCTACAAACCAGTAAAAAGCGATCCCACTGCCAAAATTGTAACTAAAACTAAAGAAATAATTAGTAAGCACTCCGACACATTTGGTTTAGACGTCACGGCACTGGTACCTTCGTGTGTGAAACCACCAAAACTGTATGGATTACCGAAAATACACAAAAATGACGTCCCTTTGCGCCCAATTGTAAGCCAAATTGACTCGCCGACATACAAACTAGCTCAACATCTTGCTAAAATACTGTCTCCACTTAGCGGTCAAACTAGTGCGCATGTCAAGGATTCTTACCATTTTGTCAGCCAAATCAAACATCTACAATTGACTGATGATGAAATAATGGTCAGCTTTGATGTACAATCGTTATTTACATGCTTACCTGTACATGATTGCATTAAAATTGTCAAGAAAAAACTAACTGAGCACGACCTACCCATAGAATATGCAGAACTACTAGAACACTGCCTAACATCTGGCTACCTATTCTGGGATAATAAATTCTACATACAGATCGATGGTGTAGCAATGGGCTCTCCAGTCTCCCCTGTTGTCGCCGATATTTTCATGGAAGACTTCGAGGAGAAGGCTTTCACCAGAGCTGTGGCTATGCCGAAGATCTACAAACGGTACGTAGACGATACTTTTGCCGTCCTCCCCAAAAATAATGTTTTTGCATTCCTAAATCATTTAAACTCTTTACATGATAAAATCCAATTTACTATGGAGTCTGAAGTCAATAAATCCTTAGCTTTCCTTGACGTTTTAGTCATCAGAAATCCTGACAACTCTCTTGGTCATACTGTGTATAGGAAACCCACCCATACAGATAAATATCTCAATGGTAACTCCCATCACCATCCATGTCAGTTGGCTACCGTAGGCAAATCTTTATTACAGAGAGCACACGGCATCTGTGACACTGACCACCTCGAGGAAGAGCTTCTGCATGTGAAACAAGTACTGCGAAGCAACAATCACAAACTCCCACGAATTCGTCACAGAAGCCGCCCCAAGCCTCCTACAGTTGAGCGACAACCTGCCATCTTACCATACATCAAGGGCATCACTGACAAAATTGGCAATATCTTAAGACGAGCTTCAATTAAAACTTACTTCAAGCCGCACAAGAAGATTAGCCAATTTTTAAGACCGGTCAAGAGCAATATCCCCCTACAAGATGCAGGTGTTTACAAGCTTGATTGTGAATGCGGGTTATCATACATTGGGCAAACAAAGAGGAGCATCAGTATCCGGATAAAAGAACACATAGCTGACATGAAGAACAGACGCTCGACCAAGTCTGCAGTTTGTGAACATGCTCTGGACAAACCCAACCATTACATTCGATTTGATAATCCACAAATCCTCGCTAGAGAGACCCGATTCATGCCAAGAATGTTACGCGAGGCTATTGAAATCAAGAAACACCCAAATTTCAATAGAGAAGATGGTTGGCAAGTACCACCGGATTGGGATCCAGTCATAAAATTAATTAAATCCCAAGGCCAACGCAATACTGCAAGACCTCTGGACACCGTGAGTGAATACTGCGTGAATAGGGAATGTTATGATTAAAAAATCCAGACGGTAGTTCAAAAAAATTTCAGACGGTAGTCCAAATAATTTCTTAATAACTCAAGTGACAAATAAAATCAATTAGTCACCCCGTGACCACGTCCACTGCAAAGTGTTCGAAACGTCGGGATATAAATAATGTCAAATATACGCGATTTAAACCGATTCAAAGTTGTTTAATATTCTGCAATCCTCAAATAATTTTACATTGTATCGATTAAATCTGTTCGCATAAGACATTGGTGTTCTTTTAGTTACCATGCGAAATCAAAGGCACCTCAGTAATCTAGCTTGGATATTCTTAAGGCGATTAGTGCGGACCGCGTAAGAAGGATTCCAAAGATCCAATTTCAATTGCAATGACTTCAATTCAAGTCTACTACGAATAACGCTATGATATATAAGACTTAGGGTTACAAAACCCCTAGCAGCTTCGTAAAACAAAACGTAATGTCTTATTACAAGTATTAAGTTTCCAGAATTCGTATCGGTTACCATACAATCTTATTCGGGACTTGAAACATCAATTGTTAAACACTGTATTAATGTTATAATACTTAGTTAGTTAGTGTTAATGCGGACATTAACACTAACTTTAACACAATGACACAATGGCGCTGTATCGTTTCTACATAGCGCTATGGTTGTGTTCCTATGTAAATCGTAAATTGAGAATTTTGATTTGTTTTATGTTTACCAATATAGTGGAATTTATAGATCAACCATACTCATAATTTTATTGGTTGCACCCTCAGATTGGATCCGAGTTTAACACCAATATTATTACAAACCAAACCTTTTTCCAATCCTGATATAATGGAGATTAGGGTGTGTTCGCCGTCCCTTACTATATAGTCAAAATGGTCTTTAAATGACATTTTGAAATCCATAATGAAGCCCAAATCACCCAAACCAGAATCCGGCCTTTTATTGAGTGAGTAACTAATACCTCTTTTTTTAGTATAAAAATCAATAGCAAAACTTTTTCCGACGTTAAGAAACATACAACTATTTGTGCACTATTTACTTGAAGAATTTAAATCATCCTGCAATGCAATGCAGTCTTGAGTAGTGTACACTTTACGGAAGATTTTCAAATCATCTACATATAATAAACAGAGTGATTTTAAATTCGAAGTAAGATCATTTATACGCAGTATGAATAACAAAGGCCCGAGATTAGATCCCTGAGGCACACCCGACGTTACGGGAGAAGGCTCTGACATATAACCTTTTATCGCAACAATCGGCGTATTATGTGAAAAATAAATGTTTAATGTCCCAAGTCTATAAAAAAAACATCTAATAAGGTGTCTTTTACAAATTTTAATATATTGTGATACAGCAGAATTCCAGGAACGTGTGCAATTACAAGCGGTTTCTGAGATATTCACAAACATACAGATAACTACATAAGGCTTTACCGAAGTGTAATAGGTCTTTACAGATCGAATATTAGACAGCAGAATGAATCAAAAAGCAGCCTATTCAAAGAGTTTCAGAATTTTAGTTTTTCATTAGCGGATTTTTAGGCGGTTAGGATTTTTTAGCAAAAAGGTTGGTAAAGGACAATACTTGAATGAGTATTGTTACAGCATGAAGGTCGCTATTTATACAATTACTTGTGCAATGAAGTTTAAATAAATGAACTTCAAGCCACCTTTCTTAATAGATGGCAATGAAATTTGACAATGAAAACGATTGAGTCTATATATCTGATGGGTTGTAAGCCAATTTGGCATTCATTAATTTATACATCAATGTATAAATACAATTTATATGTCGTTGGATAAGGCTTGTAAAGCTCTAAAGCGTTTCTCTAAACATTGTTTTTCTAAGCCGTACCAAAAATCTACTTTACTCGCTGGTTTTGACGGTTTTTTTGTCTTAAATCGTAATTTATATAGCCTATAGGCTATAAACTCTATAGCCTAAAAGCCGTGGAGATCTAAGATTGTGGAAAATGTTGAGAATAAAATAACAATGATAGAATTTTTATAGTAAAAATTAAAAAAGGCTTCACGATGAATTTCACTGCCCAAATGTATATTTGGCAACAGGTCAACCTATACCGATGGACATCTTAGTGCTGAAATTCACTGGATTTGGGCACATTAACGTGTTACTGACCGTACCTACTACAGTTTTCTAAAACAAAGACTACAAATCGTTTAATGGCGTATCGATTAATTATTAATTGTTAAAGAGGCTTCACTAGGCAATAAAAAAACACATTTATTATAAAAACGTCATTCTTTGTCTGGGCTTAAAATAAACTGAAATCAATAAAGAACGTTATAATTTAAATAGAACTGGAATTCTCATTTGAATTGCATCGTTATATTCATAAGTGGAGAATATCCGCTGTTAACCCACTTTTGAGGAATATAAACAATTTTAGAATGGACCATTTTGTTCGTTTTATTAAAGGATAGATACGAGCGAGCGAATAGAATGGCATAAGCTGCCAAGTGGTCATATTTTTTAAAGAAACTTAAATACAGAACACGGGATAAGGCATATTTATATATGGCACTGTAGCGCAATCATTTTTCGATGTTGCTCGCAACTATCGCCTCTACTAATCGCTTGCAACTCCGAGTCTACCATGTGATGTATTAGAAGACGACAGGTTTTGTCTTCTCCTATAAATCTGGCAATGAAATCGAATAGCTCAATTATAATTTTCGTATCACATGTGGATATGCCACTTGGTTCGCATTGTGGGTTTTTTGAGGGATCTCAATAACTATAATTACTGTGAGTCAGTATCATCTATGAAACAAAATACGTTGATCGATTTTTATTTCTATTTTTATAGACAAACATCCCGCGTGCACATATCATGTCCCGCAGTGGACACTGAAAGCGATGATTGTGACCATTTACTTGAAGTTTTGATATGAACTGGTCACTAATTGACTGAAGAGATCACCTACCTACAACGGGAGATACAAGCGGTTTCAGCATCTACCCACATTTGATTTTCATATACTTCTATTATATTTAGATCATTTATTCTTCCTTTCACATTCCTTTTCTTTCTCAGAAAAGCCGCTATAAGAACATTTACCAAGTATTCATACACCAATACTTATGCAGTAAGACAGCAACTGGCACTCCAAGCAAATTCAGCATTACGTGACGTACATACCAAACGTTACATGCGGCACTATTTGATACTTGATACTGTATTGACATCCTTATGTAACATAGTTCGTCTTATATTTTAACGGAAAACCACTATCAATTTTATTGGATAAGGCTATGTTTACATTAATCCATTGCTCCACAGCCTATTTTCACTTGGAGCACTTTTTCACTTATATTCTTTTCAATTATTGCGACACGCTTATTTCGGCGGCACACCTGAACTATAATTAAAAGTATTAAAAAATAATAAAAAATAGATACATTCTTTATTTTTATTTAAATTGTTCTTCGTGTGATAACAAAGTTAATTGAACAATAACATTTAAACTTCAGTTTTTATTGTTAACTTCAGTTACATTTTACCAATTAGATAATCACAAATCACTAAATAAGTGAAATAATATGTAAAACAGCTGGCAATTTGTCATGTTCGTGCCCTAAGTTACATGTGCAACCTGAATCACCTAGAAAGGAGGTGCCTATTAAGTGATTCAGGTGCAGCACACTTAGCATCGTTTTACGACACACCAGTATACCGGTTGCAGAGCATTAATTTCAGAGCAAAGGAACCCCGTACTTACATAATTTTTAAAATACATACTAAGATATACTTAAGTTCGAACGGCTAAGGATTTGAACTCACGACCTCACGAATGAGAATTGACAATAGCTATTGGAAGCCTGTGAAATGGCTTAGAGTAAGGCTGTTAAGCTCTACGCACCTTTACTCAGCCTTACTAAGAACAAACATAATGTTCATGCATTTTTTTGTTCATTTCTATGGTATATCTTCTTTCTGTGTTATAATCATTTGAAATCGCTACGTGTCGTAGCATATTTGTAGCACATCGTAGCGCTCGTAGCGTTTCATAACCCGACGTAGCACCGCGTAAAGAAAGATTTCCGATAATGGAAAATACATAATATGGGAAAGAATGCATGTTCATTTAAATTTTTGATTCCTTTAGTGTTTGATAAAATATTTAATTGTAATAATTAAATTATTATTTATTTTTTTATTTTATTAGATTCGCCGATGACGCACCATACATTTTCATTCTATTCAAACATGGTATACATTATAATACACACATATACAGCGTTCTTATTGTAACATATTGTTAGGTGATTGAAATAGAACTAAAAAAGCCGGAGTACGTGAGTAAATCACTCCAAATGATTTAAATTAACAATTTAACGTTTAATGTTGGCATATTTAAGATTTTAAAAAGTAACACGAAAGTAAAATAACAACAAAAAAAGAAATATTATCAAGACTTATCCGCAATACGTTTCTAAAACCATTAAATCTAATCCAGCTCCTAACCATAATTCATTTTTTAAGTTTGAAAATCTATAATAATTAATTATTTATTTATTGTAATAATTATTATAAAAACATTTTTTTTCAGATGTTTGTAGAAAGGTAGGCTACTGTATTTTCTTTACATTCATAATAATAGACTAAAGAGATTTGCTCGCTTCTGTTACCGGAAACGGAACTAATTGGGTCAGCCAATAGAATAGAACATAGAATAGCCAATAAAACAAGGAAGAATTCGAGAAAATAAAAAAGTGTCCGATTATTTGGGTCGTTCATTGTGCTGGCTCTAGTTAGAGCAACGGCTCTATATTTGCGCTGAATATTTCAAGTATAATTAAAGGCTTCTCTATATTCCGTACGTTTCGTCGTAAAATTCTCGTATCGTACCATCAGATTGTGTCTTACCTCAACTCATATCATCAGACTGTGTCTTACCTCAACTCATATCATCAGACTGTGTCTTACCTCAACTCATATCATCAGACTGTGTTTTACCTCAACTCATATCATCAGACTGTGTCTTACTTCAACTCATATCATCAGATTGTGTCTTACTTCAACTCATATCATCAGATTGTGTCTTACCTCAACTCATATCATCAGATTGTGTCTTACCTCAACTCATATCATCAGATTGTGTCTTACCTCAACTCATATCATCAGATTGTGTTTTACCTCAACTCATATCATCAGACTGTGTCTTACTTCAACTCATATCATCAGATTGTGTCTTACTTCAACTCATATCATCAGATTGTGTCTTACCTCAACTCATATCATCAGATTGTGTCTTACCTCAACTCATATCATCAGACTGTGTCTCACACGTAGATACTTATCCTACATGACACACTATGTCAAATTTGACACAATCTCACACAAATTGATACAAGTTTGACACAAACTTATCACAAGATTTTTAAACGTGGCCATATCACATAAGGTAGTCGTTATGTTATCAATAGTAGAGATTCACGAATGGAATTGAGCAAATCACAAAAAGTAAAATTCAATTAAAGCGGACCACATGATGGTAAGTGGTCACCGCCGCCCATGGACACATGCAACACCAGGGGCTTGCGACTGCGCTTCCGACCTATCGGAAGCAAGTTTTTAATTGTCAGTATTAGTTTAATATCAGATTTGAGCGAAGGCGAATTTGAACATAACGACCAGGATTTAGTACAGTGATAATAATACAAAATATAGTGGAAATCTATAAATATCAAGATTGTAGAGTAAGGACTCTTACTCGCTGCAATTATAATTGGTCATCGATTTGATTTTTGAAACGTAATATTTTTTTTATTGATTGCTACTGAAAAAATGAGTATTTGCTTGGGGGCTCTAGGTCCCCCACGAGTATACTTATGAAGGCTGAAGATAGCGAGTGGTGCTAAGGGTTAAACAAGTCTTGGCGACTTTTAGATCGCACTACTTTAACGGTCCAATAGTAGCGAGGATTGGCAACATTTTTAAAGAAATATATTTATTGAAATATATCTCCTAATAAAGAAAATGATATCCATATATAGGTATACATGAACATTGAGATATCCAGTTTTCTAGAAGGTTAAATTAAACAATACAATCTCAACAATACTTGTTTTTATATATAAAAATGGAAACAAAATATTATTTCGACACAAAAACTATTGTGTTAATTAAATTGAAATTGCCACCCTTCAGGACACTCGCTCAGTCGTATTTAATTAATGTTAACGTGAAAACGTTTCAAACAAAACATAAAATATAAAGGTAACATTTTCCCTTAAGGACAATGTAGTTTTAACAAAGCAAATTAGCTAGAAAAATTGACTTAATCTTTATTTATACAAAAAAAAGGAAAAGGGAGGCAGACGAGCATACATTCCACCTGATGGTAAGTGGATACTGTCGTCCATGGACATCCGCGATACATGCCAACATCAGTCCAGAATAACAAACGTTGGCACGCCCCCGGATGCGCTACCAACCGTTAGGGTTGTAGGAATTTATTTGGATAAAGAGTTAGTAAAACGGGATGGGAATGGGCTCTGGCATATCTCACTCACTACCGAAACACGTACGTACATTGGGGAAATACGATAAAGTGGGAAATGCACTACATTTCAAGGTGGTCAGTCTTCTGTGTAGAGAGGGATAACGTCGCCAGCCGAGTGCGCCCAGCGGCTGTAGGAATGCAGCATGCACTCTCCCCTTGCAACTATCTTATTTTTTATAATACTCATGTTACACACAAGGATAATTCCATACAATTATCCAACTATTCAAGCACTAAATTTGATTTTTTTGTGCTATTTTACTCAATTTAACGTAATCATTGTAGATTACGTTAAATTACGTAGATTACATAATACGTAGATTACGTAGATTATGTAATTTGTAGCCTCAAAAAGAGTTTCGGATGTTAACTTATATTTTTCACAATATTTTAGTAGTAGTCCACACGGCTTTTAAAATAATCTAATACAAATAAATACAAAATCTTCTTTCCTGAAAAATTGCAATTTTGTCGCTTGGGTCAGTTACGCAGAATGGTATCCAATCTTGTTCATGGGCGTGAGGTACCAAAAAAAGCTAAGTGAAATAGATAACAGTGTATGAGCTCGTTCATTTGTAGGGTGGACATTATCGCCCGCACATAAGGACATCCGCTGTGTTAAGTGTCGGCTAATAGGGAGGCGGGTAGGGTGACCCCACGAACATAAATATATCGGAAAACTACTGTTTTTCAAGCCTAAATTCTTATAAAATCAAAAAATCTTACAAAGTGAGTATAGAACAAAGTAAAGAACTAAATACGAGTTGACAAACAAGTACTTAAAGAGAGATGCTGAAATTACTGAATCAGATAATGCTCTATGAATTGGCTCTTAAAACTATTTAATGTTTAATGTGTCTTATAATCAAAGGTAGCCATAACCGAACCGCTTTTACAGTGAAAGATCGTGAAAATGAAATAAATGAATAAAACCAAGCAGTTAGCTAGCGCATTAAGCGTATTAGAGATCATCGTTATGGGAGATGATGATCTGCACCACGTCGTATGTGGCCATGTCTCCTTTGTGAAGCACGTGAGAAGATGTTAGAGAGGATATAGCGCAGTTAGGCGGGCTGGATTGTCTGAATCCGGTGGCGAACTCCGGACGGCTGCAAGAGTTTGCACACTGGTGGCACAAACCGAGTAGCAAGTGGAAATGTGAGCAGTTCAATGGCGATCTGACAGTCATCGTGACGTCAACCCACGATTCAGAAAAAGCGAGTCAGAAAAAGTTCACTCTAGTACGGCGCGCTCCTCCCGCTATTCCCGTCCGAATAACCACCAGGTTGGTAGGACCATGGGTCGTGGCAATACTTGGAACAGTTATATGTTGTTGAGTTAATATCAGTATGTTTTAAAGTAAGGTAGTGTCCAATAGACTGTTGAACAGAACACACGTCTTTCATTGTATAGTATACCAACCAAGCGAAACTCGACCTTAAGTGAAACAACATATGGTCCAAAATCGAACCGGATACCAGCGACTACATTACCGGCCGCCCGACAAAAAAGAGTGTGATAAGACGGTCGAGTGTTCGATGTGTTGACAAAGTTTTGAGTTTTAATATAAATTAATTTCATTACATTTGCTACAATCGAATTTCGTGCTTATAATGGCTACAGAAGTGGAAAAAGCGTTAAATATACTGGAAAATATTGCGTACACTCTGAAGAAAACACAAGTTAATTTGAGAAAATGCCCAAAAGCAAGATTAACACAAAATTACGTCGAAGCACGCCTGAAATGTGTAGAAGACTATTGGGACGAATATAAACTGGCTTATAGCGAAATAATACGCAACACATCGAGGGAAAAAAGAAATCAAATACCCTACATCGCAAAGGAAGAATTTTATGAGCATGAAGAAACATACATCAGCCTAAAAACTGAACTGAAGGAGTTGTTAGTTGCTCAACAAGTCAGCGTCAGCGCTTCGTTACCAATATCCAGCGATTCTCAACATGCGCGTGTAGTGTTACCCAAAATACAATTACCTACCTACAGTGGACAATATGAAGAGTGGTTGTCGTTCCATGACTTATTTAATACAGTTGTGCACACCAACGAGACATTGAATAATGTACAAAAATTGCATTATTTAAAAACAAGCCTTACTGGGGAAGCTGCATCAATATTAAAACACATACAAGTGACGGATTCTAACTATGAACAGGCATGGGACGTATTAAAAACAAGGTATGGAAACAAACGAATACTTATCAACGCCGTCATGAAGAGGTTCTTCTCGCAAAAGAAAATGACAGTTAATAATTCAAGTGTAATCAAGAATTTACTAGACACAACTTTCGAATGCTTACATCACCTAAATAACATGAAAGTAGATACTGTAAACTGGGATCTACTGATAATATTCGTCATAGTGCAGAAATTGGACTCTGAAACTCATAAAGACTGGGAAGAACATGTGAGTAGCAATTGCCCAGATTCCGACAGTCTCCCCTCGCTCAATATGTTTCGCAAGTTTCTGGAAAGCCGTTTCCGTACGCTGGAGCTCACAGAACCAACAAAACAAAAGTCAAATCCTGTTTGTCTGCGAGAGAAGTCATTTCACATTTCAACCACCGTCGAAAACAATAAAAGATGTCAAATATGTAGTGAAAATCATACACTTAGCCATTGTAAGGAGTTCGGGAAACGTTCACCAGTCAATCGAAGTGAATTTATCAAAAAAAACAATCTGTGCTTCAACTGCCTTGCACCTGGACACTCTGTAAGGCAATGTCGCAGTCCAGCATGCTGTCGAATATGCAGAAGGCGTCATCATTCGCTTCTTCACGTAAACATGGAAAGAAAGGCAAGTGTGTCGAATACAACGGGCTATACTGAGAACAAACAAACACAACAACCCGAAATGGCACTTCATACAAACGTGGAGAAGATTGAAGAAAAGGAAGATGTAAAAATGGTGACGTCACACGTTTCCACTAAACAAAGTACAGCGTTACTAGCAACAGCAATCGTACAAGTGAGAAGTGAAGACAACAATACAATTACACTGCGAGCTTTAATTGACCAAGGTTCACAAGCGAGCTTCATAAGTGAACGAGCTGCACAACAACTCAAGGCCAAGCGGTATCCAATAAGGGGTACAATAGTCGGTGTGGGATCAACGAGAGAAGATATCAAACAAGTAGTTCAGATCAACGTCGAGTCGAGATGTGAAGCTTTCAACTTGAAGGTTAGAACATACGTTATGTCAAAGCAACTGACTACTAAAATACCGTCCCATACAATCAACGCAAACAATTGGCCTCACCTAGATGGACTAGTCCTGGCTGATCCAAACTACCACAAGCCAGGTTCTATAGATTTACTCCTGGGTGTCGACGTGTATGCACTAATAATACAAAACGAGCTAATCAAAGGTCCGCCAGGGTCACCGTGCGCTCATAAAACAAACCTTGGCTGGATTCTGTTCGGAAAGGTAGAAGATAGAACAAAACAAACAGAATCAGTTCTCGTTATGCATCACCAGATCATAGCGGAAGATTTCTTAAAAACATTTTGGGAAATAGAACAAGATTCAAAGAGAAAATATACAATAGAAGAAAGGCAATGCGAAGATTTCTTTGAAGAAAGTTATACAAGAAACAGCGATGGAAACTACGTCGTGAGACTCCCATTTCGTACCAAAAATCCTTTAACACCGGATGGGAATACAAGAGAAATTGCAATGAA
The DNA here is from genome assembly GCA_914767545.1 of Sesia apiformis. Taxonomy (NCBI): domain Eukaryota; kingdom Metazoa; phylum Arthropoda; class Insecta; order Lepidoptera; family Sesiidae; genus Sesia; species Sesia apiformis. Next base: position 10,797,500 of record OU611971.1, read on the forward strand.
GCGCTTGATTCAGCAAGAAGTGAGACTACAAAAAACACCTGAATTGAGAGAAGAATACTACAAGGCGTGTACCAGACCATCAATACCATCCACAAATATAGAAAGAAAGAAAAACATACAGTCCTACGTTAATATAACAGAATATGAAGAGAATCTTAAATTTGAAAATTACGATTCACTTACCGAGCTATTGAGAGTTATAGTACATTGTAAAAGGTTTTTGAATATGAAAAGAAATCCAAAGAAGCTAGAATATGAAATCACAACAGAAGAATTACAAAATGCGTTAGATATTTGCATAAGACGAATGCAAGAAGATGAATTTGCAGATGAAATGCGAAGACTAAAAGAAAATAAAACTGTGAGAACCACTAGCATTTTGAAGACCCTAAACCCATTCATTGACGAGCAGAGTATCCTCAGGGTGGGCGGTAGATTGAGAAACGCAGACGCCGATGAGAACCTGAAACATCCCGTGATACTGGGCAAGAGAAACAGCCTCGTATCACTCATACTGGCTGACGCACATCTGAGGACATTACACGGTGGAATAAAAATGATGATTACTTACCTGATGAGTAAATACTGGATCGTTGGCTGCAAGAGTTTGGTGAAGCAATACATACATAAATGTATTACCTGTGCACGGCAGCGAGCTACTAGTAGACAAACGATGATGGGTGACTTACCTGAACCCCGTGTGACTCCTTCGCGCCCATTCTCTAGAAGTGGAGTTGACTTTGCTGGCCCTGTTTATGTATTAAATTCTAAAGGAAGAGGAGCCAAGACTAGTAAGGCATACATTTGTATTTTTATATGCATGGCTGTAAAGGCAATACATTTAGAATTGGTGAGCGATCTGACATCTGATGCATTCATCGCAGCATTCAAACGTTTCGTGGCCAGAAGAGGAAGATGTAAGGAAATCTGGAGCGACAATGGGACTAACTTTGTGACATCCAACAAGGAATTATTTGCAATGTGGAGAGAAGCAGGACTTGAAATACCCGGCCCTATAGCAGAACAACTGGCAAATGATGGCACGCAGTGGCACTTCACTCCGCCATATAGTCCTAACTTTGGGGGGCTCTGGGAAGCCGGCGTCAAGTCCGTCAAACAGCACTTAAGGAAAATATTGACTTCGAATTTAACATTCGAAGAGTTCACGACAGTGCTCACACAAATCGAAGCCTGTCTTAATTCTCGCCCTTTGACACCGGTAACTACAGATGTGGATTTGATCGATGACATACAAGTACTTACCCCGGGACATTTTATCGTTGGAGAAGCATTGATAACTGTACCAGATCGCGACTATACAATTGCTAACATCAATCTGTTATCTAGATGGCAACATACCCAACGACTGGTTCAAGCATTTTGGAAACGCTGGCAGACTGAATATTTGTCGCGACTTCACCAGCGACCTAAATGGCTGAAAAGAACGCCAGAGTTCGAAGTTGGCGACATTGTGTTGCTAAAAGACGAAAATATGCCCCCTAGCAAGTGGGCACTGGCACGAATAATAGAAAAACATCCCGGACGAGACAGTATAACGCGAGTGTATACCGTGCGTTACAATGGTAAATCAACTCGGAGATCAATCTCAAATTTGTGTGCGTTACCAATCAATACTAAAGATTAACTTAGTATTAACTTAGAAGATTTTCTTTGTAAATTTGTGTTTAATACTTCTATAAATTCACTATTTCATTTGCATAATTAAGTATGAAAGTATATGAAATTTCAAATCAAAAGGTATATCAAGATTTTATGTAACTTTAGGTATAATAATAATTTGCTTCTTTCATGGCCTTATGTTACATTGTAATATTCATTTGTTTAAATTAGAAAAGGCCTTAAAGCCCTTTTGGTGGGCGGTATGTTGAGTTAATATCAGTATGTTTTAAAGTAAGGTAGTGTCCAATAGACTGTTGAACAGAACACACGTCTTTCATTGTATAGTATACCAACCAAGCGAAACTCGACCTTAAGTGAAACAACATATGTTAATATTTATTAACATATTTATCAACATAGTCCAGGGGCATCCATTCTCGATTCTATTTCGTGATGTCTTGAGTTCCAACCCTGACCTAAAATACTGATATTCTACTTAAGATCACGGCGATGAAGAGGAACATCACAAGGAATCCTAAAATATTAAAAAAATATCTCGAGCTACTGTATCCATCAATCTGTATTAAATAAGCATGTGGGCTAAGGGTTTTAATCTTATTATTAATCCCGAAAACTTCACGAACCATGGCTACCGCAAAACGACCGTTCATTAGCCGCAAGGCTGCTCTCAGAACATATCGTATTACAGACAACGCGAATAGAATATATATGTTACACGTAAGTTGTCGCACACAGTTGCGGTAGACGCTTAATTGAATTATTCAGGCAACGAGGAAAGGAATTTAGATTGAAGTTTTATGTAAAGTTTTATTTCAGAAGGAAAACTCTAATGAATCGTTTAGTAGAGAAACAATTAATTTTACTTATTTAATATATGCACTATTTTGTATATTATCTGTACAGAGACGGACTTAATGCAACGAACGTATCTTTACTTGAAAATAAATCTTTGCTGTCCTTCTTTCACTACCCATCACATACGACCTTTCACTTTGTTCACGTATTCACTACCGGCGACTTTTAGGTCATTTCACTTGGTGACTATTTGATGGTTTGGGGGATAAACTTCCAAATAATAATTTGGATAATTTTACTATTAATAACGCTAAAACCGAGAACCCGAGCTAAGAGATTACGTTTTCATTCGTTCAGTAACTACCACAATATTCTACTTAAATAAATCATCTACACGTATAGTATTAATATGTATTTATCAAAGCAAATTGAAGACCAGCGCATATTTAAGCCGTTGCGTCTGCGCTGCAACTTACATTATGGGCAAGATACATCGTTCGACAATTATCACGTAATTAATACAGATAAGGGGATGTTTAACGGCATTATTTATGTCTGGTCTAAATGTATGTCGCTTGGTTGCTAAGTGTTTATACATAATGACATGTATCGTCATGTATAGAGATGTATTTGAGGTCATTTTACTTTTTCGTAAAATCTTTCGTAAAGTTGAGATTTAACAGGATTAAGTAAAAAATTTTACATCCTCATAAGTGTGTTTTTACCACTGTTATTTTACAGTGAGTTTTTATCACTAAAACTATCATATATATATTATATGGTATGTATTCATGTATACTCGTATATATATATATATATGAATTTATTTCCGTTTGTATGTAGTTATGGATGTCTTTATGTATTAAGTTGTGGTATCGTACCATTTATAATTTGGTTTATAGTTGCAATTAAACAACTTTTAACGGTTTAAATCGCGTATATTTGACATGATTTATATCCCGACGTTTCGAACACTTTGCAGTGGACGTGGTCACGGGGTGACTGGTCAGTCACCCCGTGACCACGTCCACTGCAAAGCAGTCACCCCGTGACCACGTCCACTGCAAAGTGTTCGAAACGTCGGGATATAAATCATGTCAAATATACGCGATTTAAACCGTTAAAAGTTGTTTAATTGCAATGTATAGTAATCGCGAAAACCTAAGAAAATATTATGGTTTATAGTTGTAGCAAGTATTTGTGTATAACTTTTATTAATCATCTCCTAGCATAGCTCCTAACTCCCACCGTCTCTGCCTCCCTCTCTGTTCGGCCGAAACGCTGGTGGGTAGAGAATGGCCCCAGGTATTAAGCTTTTGTACGATTAAGTGCAATACTTTCTTTTAAACAAATAAAAAATTAAATTATCTTCCCTAAGACTTTTTTCGCAACTGGATAGTTTCCCCGACAAAGGTTACAAAGGTTATCGTAGCTCAATGGAAAGACCTCTTGAGGCAGTTCGTTCCACAGCCTACGGGTTCGCGGTATAAAATAGTTTTTGGACCGCATAGTGCGCGACACCTCCGTATCGAGGAAATGCGGATGGACCGCACTTCTGTGACGGGAGGTGCGGTTGTAGAAACCCGAGGTGGGAATTATATTAAACAATTCTTCAGAGCATTCCCCATTGTACAGGCGGTAGAACACACAGAGAGACGCAACGTCTCTCCGAATGCTGAGGGATTCTAAACCGCCCGTGAGAGTGGGATCGTCGACAATACGAACAGCACGTCGTTGGATAGAGTCAAATGGGTCCAATTGGTATTTCGGTGCGCCGGCCCAGAGATGAGAGCAGTACTCCATATGGGGCCTCACCTGAGCTTTGTAAAGCATAAGGAGTTGCCCAGGTTTGAAGTACCGCTTCGCTCTGTTCAGCACACCGAGCTTTTTGGAGGCCATTTTGGCCTTATTGTCCAGATGACCCCTAAATTCGACTTTGCTGGAGATGTCGATACCAAGGATCCCGATACTCTCCAAGATCTTAAGAGGTATGCTCTGAAAGCGAGGTGCTACAACAAAAGGGTTTTTTTTAGCGGTGAATGCACAGACTTGCGTCTTACTGGGGTTGAAATCCACTAGGTTCATAGAACCCCAAATCGAGACTAGATCTAAAGAGTCTTCGATTTCAGACACAAGCCTGGCGCAACTCTCTTCCACTTCGACCCGAGGGATGTTGGCGCGGCCCCTGTACCAGGTGTCTCCAGTACTGTCATTTGCATAGCAACGTATGTCACCAATTTGCAACAGGTCGTTGATATGCAGAAGGAACAGAGTTGGGGACAACACGGAGCCTTGCGGGACGCCAGCGTTAATAGACATGGTGTCGGAGCAGCTGCCATCGATAACGACTCTGATGCTCCGTCCAGTCAGGAAACTGGCAACCCATTCGCATAATCCCTCGGGTATCCCGAAAGATGGTAACTTGGAAAGCAGCGATTTGTGCCATACCCGGTCAAAAGCTTTCGCAATGTCTAGGCCTACAGCCAGAGCCTCGCCTCTACTCTCAATGGCGTCAGCCCAGCGGTGTGTTAAATACGCTAAAAGATCACCAGCCGAGCGATTATGGCGAAATCCATATTGACGGTCGCTAATCAGCTGGTGATCCTCTAGGTACCCAAGGAGCTGTGTGTTTATAACACGCTCCATCACTTTGGAGAGGAGGGAGGTGATCGCTATTGGCCTGAAGTTGGCCGGGTCGGTGCGGTCACCCTTTTTAGGCAAAGGGTGAACATGAGCTACCTTCCATGCTGACGGGAAGCTTTTTGTGGAATATGAGAGCCTAAAGAGTCGCGTAAGCACCGGAGACAACTCGGGAGCGCAAAATTTAAGCACCACCGCAGGAATACCATCTGGCCCACTCGACTTTCGGATATCAAGAGATGCTAGAGCTCGCCGGACTTCACGCTGGGTGAAGCAGATTTCCGGCATGGAGCTTGTGCACCTCGAGGTGGACGGTGGTGAGGCACCTCTATCGTCCAGAGTCGAGTTTGAGGCGAAGAGACTGCCCAGGAGATCGGCTTTCTCTTTCGCCCCATGGGCCAGTGAGCCATCGAGTTTCCGCAGTGGTGGAAGTGACGACTGGCAGAAGTTACCCTCGGCAGCCTTAGCGAGCGACCAGAAAGCCCGACTTCCAGAAGGATAGCTTGCTAGTCGATCGCCAATTCTGAGGATGTGCTCATTCCTTGCTCTGACAGTGATCCTCTTACTGCACCTCGAGGCAGCGTTAAATTTCTTCCTCAAGTCGGTGGTATTCGGATCTTCAGACACCTGCGCTTTGGCCCAGGCCCTGTATGCAGCCCGCTTATTACGGCGGGCCTCTCTACAGGACTGATTAAACCAAGGTTGGCTCCGTCCGCCTACGGGTATCACGGAACAAGGAATATAACATTCCATGCCCTGCAACACCACGTCGGCAACGGAGTCTGCACAGGTATCCGGATCACCCGACGAGAAACAGAGCTGCCCCCAGGGATAAGAAGCGTAAAATTCGCGCAACCCATCCCAATCTGCAGACTTGTAGTGCCAAACGTTGTGCGTTCCCCGAGAATAGGTCAGCGCGGATTGTTTAGCTGGCACAGCAGTTCGAATGATACAATGGTCTGATGATCCTAACGGAGCATCAACAACAACATTGTAGTCATTCGGCCGCGTAGTCAGCAGGAGGTCCAATAAGAAGGGAGTATGGCTCTCGATATCAGGTATCCTCGTGGGTGAGGATACCAACTGCGAGAAACCATAGGTCAGGGCAAAGATGTGGACTGCTCTCCCTGCGCGGTCGGTTATTCGGGATCCCAACCACTCTTCGTGGTGAGCGTTGAAATCACCGAGGACCACCACTTCAGCGCAAGGGAACTGCTCGAGCACGCTGTCAGTCGTCTCTTGTAGCCGCTCAAAAAAACGAGTCGTCTCCATATCACCGCTGTGGGACCTGTAAAGGCAAGCGTAGACTTTAGTGGAACATTCATAGTCAATACGCGCCCACAGGATCGACAGGTCCCCGTCTTCAAAATGGCTGAGGCGGCGGCAACAAACATCCTCCCGGACGTTCATGCATACCCCGGCACGTCGCACAAAACAGTGCTCCAGTTTGTAACCGGGGTAATGAAGATATGATGTATCGGCCGGGCAGGAAATCTGTGTCTCCGTCAAGAAAAGTAAGGCCGGCTTTGCCATCTCAAGGTGGTAGTGGACGGCGTCGATGTTACTATGCATCCCTCTGATGTTGCAAAAGTCCACTTGAAGCGTGGAACTTGAGGGGTGGGCCGCTGAGTGCACATTATACATTCTCTTTTTCTTGGCCATTGTGTGAATAGGTAAAACTAAAAGAAAAGGGGACGGAGAGAGAGATGGTTGCATGTGGATCAAAGGACAAAGCACGGGGCGGAGAAAAAATCAGGTCACAAAGGTCGTGTGACTTGCTGGCGCGGGGTACGGAAGCCCCCCCCCCCCCCCCCCTCGGGGGCAGCAGTCGGGTTCCACTCCGGTCTCCTCCGGCACAACTGCTACCCCAAGGGATTTTTCGTCTCTGATTTCATTAATAAAATAAACTTCATTTATCAACACCTACTAATAAATACATCTAAGCAAATTGGTGTGAGTGTACGTACGCGGTGCCAGTGAGCGGTTTGTATGTGGTTGTTGGTGGTTCTTGAGAAATAAATGACACCCGGACTTCACTCCAGCAATTTATTTATCAGTAAAAGTATTAAAAAAATAGAAAAAAAAAAACACCTAGTAAGGTGTTTTTTTACAAATATACGTATTGTTTTACAACAGAATTCCAGTAACATGCGCCGTTACAAGCGTTTTATAAAATATTCACAAACATACAGATACACATACACATGCTTTGCCGAAGGCACGTCTTTACAGATTGAACATCAGACAACAGAATGAATCATTGAATCCAAGAGTTTGAAGTAATTTTGAATTTTGTTTTTTCATTAGCGGCCAGTTGTAAGGATTTAGCAGCAAGAAAGTCGGTAAAGGAAAATACTCGAAATACTGTTTTAGTACGTATACATTCATTCAAATATGATTATTATTTATTATACAGAATTTGACAGATTTATTCCGAAATACTGAAATCATGTTTCTTCTCATGATTATAAGTACTGACACCTATATACTTAAATATATACTCGTAATAAGCTCTCCTTTAGAACCCCGGTGAACATTTTAGTAAATTTACACTTAAGCCCAAAATACAAATTAATAAGGCTTATAATAAGGCTCGCGAGGGCTTTCCACGTGTAAGACGCCTTTGTTAAGCAAATATCGAAGTGGAGTTCCTTTTATATCGCTATAAACTTTTTAATTTCGTCCTTAAACTTGAGCGATGACACAATAATTGCAATGAAGAGTACAACAACATTATTGAATTTGTCTTTAGAATTCGTGTGATTTTTCAATTATTCCCCCGGGAACTTATAACGGTTCAGGATAAAAAGTATGCCGTATGTACACGTAGGACATTATGTTATGGATGACTTCTTAATCCGGCTAGGATGAACCTCCTTAACCAACGTCGATCGCCGGGGGTGTTGACCGTATAATAGGATTTCTTGATTAAAACGACTTGTTGTTGTTCAAATAGAGCCGGAGTAGCGCAGAGGTACTTTCTTCTTAGATGTGTTCGGAATGAAGCCGCTGGATGGAATGTCGAGGAGCTCAAAATGGTCCGTTTTTTATACCCTTTGGGCTTCCCCCACTATTTATTTACATGTGTACCCCTCCCGCTACCCGCGGGGATCGTTTATTGTCATACATGTTTCTTTATTAGAATTTCATACATTATTTCCTTAAATCTAATTAGAATCTACTGTAAAATACTTTTTATAGGTGGATCCAATAAGATCTTGACGCTATGACGTTCGGTTGCGAGTGGATGAGGCGCGCGGCTGTGCGACATATTTACGTTACCCTGTCCCCCGCTTCAGGAGTATAAATATTCGCTTTCCAGGCGGCGGGTCATTAGCGGCCCCCAAACCCGTCCCTAACGCCACCTCCTTCCAAAGCCAGGCTAGTCCTGGTCTAATGGAGGACCTGGCTCTAGTCCGCCGCTTCCTAGGGGCCATAAATCCCCAGGAAATAAAAAATCTAGCTCAAGCGCTCAGGTCCACTGACGGAGACGCTCTAGCCCGTCTGGACCTTGTCTTCAAGTACGAGCACGTACTTAGCGCCCTTGGCCTCTTCAAGGCGTGTCCCTAAAGTCCCAGTCTCTGACTCCCCAGTCTCCTTCACAATTGAATTCCAATGGCTAACACAGCCCGAATAAAGCCCTCCTCCCTGTACGTCGCGTTTTACAACGCTGACGGCTACGGCTCCCAACGCACCCAGATCCGAGATTTCCTCAGAAATCACCAAATCGACATAATGCTAGTGCAAGAGACCTTCTTGAAACCTAGCAAACGCGATCCCAAAATCGCCCAGTACAACATTGTGCGTAATGACAGATTGGCCAGCCGAGGAGGCGGCACCCTCATTTACTACAGAAGGTCTCTGCACTGCATTCCGATTCCTACCCCTCCACTGACTAACATGGAGGCCTCGATCTGTCGTATAGCTATGACAGGTCATCAACCTGTCACTCTGGCATCCGTATATCTCCCCCCCGACAGAGAACTGCTCAGGATTGATCTCGAGTCGCTCCTCGACTTAGGTAACTCAGTCATCCTGGCAGGAGATCTCAATTGTAAGCACCCCAGCTTCAATAGTCATACCTCCACCCCTAACGGAAATCGCCTTAACAGACTCATTGACCTACTCGACTTTGACGTGATAGCTCCAATGACGCAAACTCATTACCCTGGTAATGTTACCCACAGACCCGACGTCCTTGACATTGCCCTATTTAAAAACGTTACCCTACGTCTAAACTCGCTAGAACCCCTCTCCGAGTTAGACTCTGATCATCGCCCCGTAGTCATGAAACTAGGACGACAGACCGAACCACCTCTCCAAGACAAGACGATTATTGACTGGACCAAGCTGAAAGAAGCCCTTAAGGCTTCCAGCTCTCCCCACCTCGACTCTATCCCCGACTACCTAACCAGTGCGGATGACACAAACACGGCGGTCTCTGGCCTCGGCAGCCACCTTAAGGATTTAATCCAAAGCTCCTCCAGGCGAGTTGCCTGAGGACATAAGGGAGCTGATAAGAGACAGGAACGCAGCCATCCGTGCTTATGACTCTTTCCCCTGTGACGAGAATAGGCGTAGAATGCGAGCCCTACAAAGGGACGTAAAGCATCGCATCGCTGAATTCAAAAATCACAGTTGGGAATCCCTGTTGTCAGAGATTTCGCCATCACACACTGCCTACTGGCGGATGGCGAAGTCTATGAAAACAGACAATACAGCCTCGTTTCCCCCACTGACTAGACCAAACGGACCTCCCGCATTTGACGATGCAGAGAAGGCCGAATGCCTAGCCGACAGTTTGGAGGCCCAGTGCTCCCTTAGCCGTCAGCCGGTGGACGAATCCCACGTCGACTCGGTTGACGGAGAGGTGGGGCGTCGAGCCTTCATCCCCCCCCTCTGACTCCCTTTTACCGGTTACGGTAACAGAAATCCAGGAGATTATCCAAAATCTCAAAATCAAAAAATCTCCTGGAATCGACGGAATACCCAACAAGGTGTTCAAAAGCCTCCCGATCCATCTGATCGCTCTCCTCGTGGCCATCCTCAATGCTGCCATGAGAAATCATCTCTTTCCAGTCGCCTGGAAAGAAGCCGTCGTCATCGGCATCCCCAAACCGGGCAAACATCGCTCGGATCCCTCAAGTTACAGACCCATTAGCCTATTGAATACAATGGCTAAAATCTTCCCATTAAACTACGACATGGGGTTCTTCAAGAGAGCTGTGAATAGGATTTACGAAAAATCTACGAAAAAGTCCTCCATTCTCGCCTGCTGAGTTACATTAACTCAAAAAGGCTTCTCATTGACGAGCAGTTCGGCTTTAGAGCCAAGCACTCGTGTGTCCAACAGGTGCACCGAATAACGGAGCACATACTCCCGCGTCTCAATCAAAAGAGGCCCTTCCGAACCCTAGCTGTCTTCTTCGATGTAGCGAAGGCCTTCGACAAGGTGTGGCACAACGGTTTAATCTATAAACTGTACCAACTGGACGTGCCAGAAAGTCTCATTCTCATCATCAGAGACTTCCTTACCGATCGCACTTTTCGCTACAGAGTCGAAGGCACTCTGTCTAGCCCCCGTCCAATCAGAGCTGGAGTCCCACAAGGCTCCGTTCTAGCACCCACGCTCTATTCCCTCTACACTAACGACATCCCCCTCACCCCAGGAATAGAGCTCGCCCTTTTCGCGGATGACACCGCCCTCTACGCCTCAGATAGGAACCTACGTATGGTATCTCTACGCCTTCAGCGCGCAGTCACCGCCCTAGGTGAGTGGTTTGCGACGTGGAGGATAGAGATAAACCCGACGAAAAGTGCAGCCATGTGCTTCCCTTTTCCCAGGGCTAACTCTCGTAGGCCTAAGCTGTCCCCTCTCCCGATAACCCTTTTCGGTCAAATAATTCCTCTCGTCAGGAAGACCAAGTATCTCGGAGTCACTCTAGACCACAGACTGACCTTCCGAGAACACAACAAAACCGTCCGGAACCGAGCCGCCTTTGTGCTCGGTCGCCTCAACCCCCTCATAGGCGGGAGAAGTAAAATGTCGCTTAGAAATAAGTTGACATTATACAAAACTCTCGTCCGTCCCATTATGACCTATGCTAGCGTTGTGTTCGCACACGCAGCTCCCTCCATCATTGCAATCCTCCAAAGACTGCAAAATAGATTCATGCGCAAGGCCGTGGCCGCACCATGGTACTTGCGCAACGTTCACCTCCACAAGGACTTAGAGCTTCCCTCCATCGTCAAATACATAACAGACACCGCCCGACGCTACTATGACGCTATCCCACACCATCCCAACCCCCTGATTGTCTCTTCCCTCATCTACATACCGGACAGGAGTGCCCCTCCGCGCTATCGTCGCCCGCGGCATATCCTGGACGATCCCGACGACCCGATCACCGCTGCCAATGCGGTTCTCACTCTGCACCCAAACACAACACCCAGACACCGTCCCCGCCGGCCGAGACGTGGACGTCCCCCTCGTTACACCGTTAACACACACCGGCCCTCAGCCAACACTTTCACTAGGCATCGACACGTGCCTGGGCGCTTCTCGCCGACACGCGATCCCGCGGTATCCCCCCAATGCAACGCCCTAAGCCGAGGTCCGTTCCTTCCGCCGGTTTACCGGCGGGGGAGCCCTTAGACCAGGCATGGGCAACCTTTGGGAAATCGCGAGCTAAACTGTCAGACGTTCATGATATCGCGGGCCGTAGGTAATAGTTGTGTATACAAAAAAAAACGTTTATCTTATTTTATGCGTTTATTTAGTAAGCCAAAGTTACAATGTGATCTTAATAGTGTATTTATTTATTTATTATTATTAACATTAATGGGAAGCTTGTACTTGAACTTGAGCAACAAGATTATTAATGTCGGAATCAATCCCACTAATACACAGGCGCAAAGTATTTTGCAAATTTTCATCAGTAAGCCTAGTTCGACAATTCAATTTATTGGTTTTCATCACTGAAAAAAATTGTTCACATTTATATGTGCTTCCAAATGCGCAAATCAGTTTTCTTGCAAATGCTCTCAGATGTGGATACCTTTCCTCAACAAGGTATGCCCTGCAAAAGTCACTCAGCGCGACATCTTCAAATTTCGACTTCAATAGTATGTCTTCTTGTAGCTCAATCAGCTCCATTTGCAGGTGTGCTGGGGCCTTTCCTACGTCACATTTTGTCGGAGTAGCAAATAGGTTAAAGCTGCTATTCATGTTCTTAAAGTCGGCAAATCTATTTGAAAATTGCTCCGACAGTAATATCAGTTCTTCAGCACATTGAGCATGAGCAATATTTTCATGACGGGATAGAGTTGAAAAATGGTAACAGTTTCCAGATCGCATTCGTGTTTCCCACAAACAAATTTTGTTCTGGAACGCTTTTAAATGGCTGTAAAATTCGTTCACCACCTGACCTTGTTTTTGTAGTTTCAAATTTAAATCGTTTAAATGTCCCATGACGTCCACCAGAAATGCCAAGTCACACACCCATTTTGGATCACTAACTTCAGGCAGTGGTTTTTCTTTGATTTCCATAAAATCGGCTATTTCTTGTCTGAGGTAGTAAAATCTTTTTAACATTTTGCCTTTGCTTAGGCACCTTACTTAATAGTAAGTCACATCATCGTGTTCTGAAAAGAGGTCATCCAAAAATGCTTAGAACTGGCGATGGTTAAGCGCACGGGATCGTATAAAATTGATGCTCTTTACAACCACATTCATAACATTTTGCAATCTGATGGACTTGGAACATAAGTTTTGTTGGTGGATAATGCAATGGAGGATTATGAAACCTTCTTTTTCCACGTTCAGCTCAGTTGCTTTTTGTTTCGAAATGCCGCAAACAGTGCAAACCCCAACCAATCGACACCACTGCAAACCATACTGATCGATAGCAGCTCGAACCTCATCAAAAATGTCCAGTAGTAATCCTTTTTAGCGGTTGTAGCGCCAGCAATTCTTCAGTTACATTAAAATCTTTATCTACACCTCGTAGGAAAATAGCTAATTGGCCTGTATCAGACAAGTCAATGCTCTCGTCCAAAGCAATCGAAAACGCTTGAAATTCTGTCACACGATCAATCAACCTTTTCTTGATATCTTCAGCCATCATATCAATATGTCGAACAACAGTACGTCTTGACAAACTTATTTTTTCGAACTCTTTTTTCTTCTCCGGACATAGAATATCTGCAATTTCTAAGAGGCACTCTTTGACAAATTCTCCTTCAGCAAATGGCTTCGATGACTTTACTATTTTTGAACAGGCTATGAAGCTAGCTTTCACAACACTGTCCAGTTATGTCCTTTGTTTATGAAACATTTGTTGCTGTTTGTTCAAACCAGTGATTAACTTTTGATTTTTTTCTTTTCGTGACTGACCCGCGAGTTTATGCTGAGCAATATGTTTACTGGAATAATGCCGTTTCATATTGTATTCTTTTAAAACTGATATAGATTCATTGCACAACAAGCAGATTGGCTTACCACTGTACATTATGAAAAAGTATTCATCAGTCCATTTTTCTTGAAATTGGCGACATTCTGAGTCGACTTTTCGTTTTTTAACACCAAATATTCTTCCAGGAGCCTTCTGAACTAAGAGTCACAAAACTAAAAACTATCGCAATGCAACGTGACAAGCAGTGCAATCACTTGAAAAACAATAATGACCTAACGTTCATTCATGTCCGGCCGGCCGGCACAACCCCACGCGCACAGCCTCCCTCAGTTTCTTTTTCATCCTGCGCGCCTGGCATCTATACCTACGTCTTTATCGCTACGATGAAATTCCAAGAAATCCATTCAAGTGCTTTGGTTGCGTACTTGCCTATTATTTTGCACTTGATGTAATCGCTTTGGGCGGAGTAAGTAAAAGGATCTAATTCTCAGTGAAATTTGACTTAAATGGTTCGAATGTTCGACGGGCCGGATAAAAAGCTGTAACGGGCCGTATCCGGCCCGCGGGCCGGACGTTGCCCATATATGCCTTAGACTGTTGCAACACACACTTTTCTCCTGGCTGAGCGCCTTCTGCGCTCGCCCTACATCAACGCGACCGGTGACTCTTGAAAGGCCACTAGGGCCACAAGAACTTAGACATACACGATGTTGAGGCAATCAGGTTTTTTAGCCGGTAGGAGTCCGGCACTACCTGGTACCGCCTAGGCTAGCCTAGCTAGACTAGATGGTACCAGGTGACCATGTAGGGTTTTCCTGATTGTCTCTTTTAACATAAAAAAAAAAAAAAAAAAAAGCGGGTCATTAGTTGTTCTCCGGACGTCATAGCGTCTATTTACATTATGCATATCCCTTATTCCTAGTATCCCTAGTATGCCTTACTTACGCTATACACCAACATTTATCCCTAATAGGGAAGTAGAAGACACACTAGGGTATATTTTAATAACAAAGGTATAAACACATGTTTTACACATAGATATTTCAAACTTAACACTAATTGAGAAACTATACAACTATATAATACGGGTACTTGTAGCCCTATTTATATGTCATCGTTAACACATTAGTTATAATTTGAATAAATTTCATAAAAAAATATCCAGTGGTTTTTATGTGAAGCCTTCCTTATATGTAAGGATTTGACAATGATTCCTGTTGAAACTTCACAATGGATCTGGATATAAAGTACCTTTAGTAGCTCGCGCATATTACGGCGGGCCGCACCGCAGCGCATAACATTGCAACAATCATCCTGAATGATTTTCATACATTTTGTATAAACCATCGCACACTTGAGGCGGGCCGCATCGCGGAGCAGCGCAGCGCACTGCCGGATTGCTCACCAGCGCTGATTTATGCGCTGCGACGCGATCCGCTTCAATGTTCGTTAACGGACGTAATTCGAGATATATTCGCTGTGCGATGACGTAAAGAATTGAAAGTCAACAGATAACTGACTTAAATTATTGAGTTGAGCTACACCACGCCTTGTCTGTAATGTGCTTTATCGCAGTTTTGCGGTGCGGCACGATGGGGCTGTAATAAGCGCGATACTTAAATGTTAACACGGGACATAAACTAAAACTACATATATCTTATATAATTTTGTTGTTTATTGTCTGTGGTTTTGTCAAACGAGTGCTTACCACCCTATGGCCATAGACACACGCTCTCTTGTGAGATGACCCACTGTAAAAAAAAAAGGGGGGGAAAGATGTATTGTCTGTGGTTTTGTCAAACGAGGGCTTACCACCCTATGGCCATAGACACACGCTTTCTTGTGAGGTGACCTCGGTAAGACGCACATTCACATCTAATATTAATAAATTACTTAGTTACTGTTATTAGTCTTTTAATGTACATAACATACTATCTAATACAGTTGAAATCCGTCTAGCGGTTTCAGATAGACAGAAAAAAAATGTAGAAATTGTTATTTTGGGCTGGGTACGAGAAAGATCGTAGTTTTTCGTTTTTCAAAAAATATTTAACATACAGGTACGGCTTTGTTGCGACTTTGTTATATGTATATCTGCATAGAAGATAATTATGTATATGTATAATATTGTGTATCGAACATTTGACAAAGCCTATAATTATTGAGAACAACTGTAAGATTCTCATCTGCCTCTTATTTATACTGTGGTGTGTGTATCGAATGAACTGAACTTCTTCACTTGTGGAACTTTGTACATTTTCTTTGTAAACTCTAGCAAAGGTAGCGAAAATCTGTGCAGTATTTTTTTTAAGTATTTTTTTAACGTTGACTGAACACAGGGTCAAAATATCCTAGAATTTGATACAGAGAATAAGGCCTAGCCCCTTTTGTTCTGCGGTCATAGTATGAATAGAACTCGTGAACTAGCTAATGTGAAAAAAGTACAGTTGATTTTGACACTTTTTCTAAAAAACTCGAATTCTTAAAACGTGTAAAGAGTTTGACAGTCTGTGTTATATTTAGAACCAACGTTTAGGGCTAACTTATAAAACTTATAAAATAACTTATAAAAATAAAAAATAAAATATTTTTCAGTGAAACTTTGTAACAATTTATGTTAAACAATATATAGATAGATAGATAAAACTCTATTTTTTTTATTTATTCTTTAAAAAGTGACAAAAGTCGGACTTAATGCTTATAAGCATTATCGCCCAGTCAATCTTTGGACTATGCAGAGATGGCGCAGGTAGGTGCAATCATAGATAAGATTAAGTCAAACTATAATTAATAGCGACGCATATTAATTAAATGTCATGATATAAATAAACATATACATACATATATACAATAACATACTTAACTATATTAATTAAATTTTCCGGGCTACTTACTTGGCCGAGGTCTTCTGGAATCTCTTCCCTTTCTTCCAACTTTCTTTCTTTCTTTCTCTTTGAAGAAAGAGAAGAGACTGCAGAAAACCTCCAGATATCCAAAGAGAAAGAAATAAAGAAAGCTGGAAGAAAGAGAAGAGATTCCAGAAGACTTCCGCCAAGTAGCCCGGAAGATTCAATTAATATGAACACCGGCCGAGAAAGCCTACACTCCACTATACTTAACTATAACATACGATTAATAATACCTCGTTAAATTCCCTTATGTCTGAGCAATATTCTCCACTTTATTTTACACCAAAACAAAATGAGACAGTAACACATGATATTCACAAAAGGTGGTATTTATCGCTAACAGCGACCTCTGCCGGACAACCTTTGAGGAGAGAGGAAATAAAACGAATAAACAACCAAATAATACATTTTTTTTGACCTTTGCAATGCAATGCAATCTGCTCTTTCAGCATCCACCGCTGGACATGGGCTTCCTCGTGCACATTGCCTCGTGCATCGAGGATGTAAAACGCGAAGCTGCTGGCCAAGCGGGTTAGCGGGTTGGAGAGTTCACTATTTAAGAGGTGGTGCAGTTCTTCAGCGTTTGTGGTCGGGGCTTTGTTATCCTATTGTGGCAGTTCACGGCATCCACGGCAAGTGATAGGGAGGTGCTATTCTATAGCCGGCCCACACGACACGGCACCTTCACAGTAAATCTCATTTATAAAATGTGAATTTTACAAAATAAATGCATTTAAGTCTCCATAAATACTGAATTCGATATATACATGAAATGTTCTATTTTGTGTTCAGTTAATTAAGGATTTTACATTGCAGTTCTGTTTAACTGAAGACGGCAGAGACTGCCACTAGGCATTAAGTTACGAAATAAGGCGGCAGGCGAACGGACAGACCTGGTGGTAAGTGGACACCGTCGCCCATGGAAAACTGTGGTACATGCCAACATCAGTCTGGAGCGACCAACATGGGCACGCCCCCTGATGCGCTACCTACCGTTAGGGTTGTAGGAATTTACATAAATAAAAGGTTAGTAAAATGGGATGGGAATGGGCACTGGCATATCTCACTCACTACCGAAACACGTACGTACATTAGGGGAAAGGATAAAGTGTGAAATGCAGTCAAGTATCACTACCGAAATACGTACGTACATTAGGGGTAAGGATAAAGTGTGAAATGCAGTATATTTCAAGGTAGTCTTCTGTGAGAGAGGGGTAATGAGGCCAGTTAACTGTGCCCGTGAAAACCGTGAATGTGAAATGTGATTGTGAAAAACGTGAAAATCCTATGACCCAAACGTCCGAACCATACAACATCGTGGCCAATCAGATGAGATTGCATTTAAAAATGTCTGTATAAAATAGTCTGGAAGTTCTATAAAAGAATTCTTTTGACACGAAAGTAATCTACGCTGAATTCAGTCTGCATTGAGTCGATGGGCTTTGTCTTAAATATGCTGCGATGCCACAGAGTAAGTAACATTGAGAAGTGACAGTTATTCAGCATCGATCATAGTAAGAGGTCGCGATGACGAGAAATTATTTTTATATTATACATTTTTACGGATTACGTAATATTTGTGATTGTTTAGCGAGTGTATTGAAACTGGTTTGAGTACAGGATGCAATTCAATAATATTGTGCAATCTTTGAGGGGGAGAGTGCACGCTGCAATGCAACAGCCGCTGGCGCACTCGATTGCCCACGTTACCCCTCTCTCACAGAAGACTACCTCGAAATATACTGCATTTCCCACTTTAACTTATCTCCCTAATGTACGTACATGTTTCAGTAGTGAGTGAGATATGCCAGAGCCTATTCCAATCCTATTTCTGCCCATTATCCCAACCCTTTCTCCAAATCCATTCCTATAGCTCCAAAGGTATACAGCGCATCCGGGGCAGTGCCAATGTTTGTCATTTTAGACTGATGTAGGCATGTATCGCGGATGTCTATGGGCGACAGTATCCACTTACCATCAGGTGGACAGTATGCTCATCCGCCGTAATTGAGAGTAGTTCAAGTAATTGAGTAATGTAATCAGGCACCAGTGCAGTGTATATAAGACAGTGTGCAGCTGTAGTAATTCGTATATAGGCCAAAAACAATGTATTAGATCCTTACCTATGAAATTGCCGTTTAAAGGGATTTTTTATATATGGAAATTTTATATATAAATAACTGAAGTATTATCCATTACTATCACTGCACTTATGCCATTTGAATGGAAGTAATTTTAATGATTGATGAGTCTGCTATAGAGCTCCTGGAGGCTGGAAATCTCTGAAGGCGTTTTTTCACTGCCTCGTGAGGGATGAATATTTTTCCGTGTAAAAATTTATCCAAATTCCGAAAATAATGGAAATCAGTAGGGGCAAGGTCTGATGAGTACGGTAAGTGATTGAGAGTTTCCAATCGAAGCTCCTGTAACTTTTAGACTGTCTGACGTGCAGTGTGTGCACGAGCGTTGTCATGGAGAAGCATTAGATGACAGCGATTGAACAGACTGGGTTATTTGATAGTGAGCTTGTCCATCATCGTTTGCAGTTCTTCACAGTACACATCTGCATTAATGGCTGTGCCAGATCTCAAGAAACTGTAGTGGATAATATGGACACATGACCACCAAGCTTCAGTCACAATAAGCTTCTTTTGGCTCAGTTTACGCTGGGGCATTGTTTGGCTGTATCTCCTGGATTCAACCATTATGACTAATGTTTACGATTATGACACAGGATTATTATTACACTTATCATCGCAAGTAAAAATACGATTCAGAATCCTTTGATTTTTGGGCCACTTCAACAAAGTAAGGCAAGCTTCGACGCGTGTTTGCAGCTGACTTTCATTAAGCTCATACGGTACCCACTTTGACGCAAATGAATCAATATCGTTTTGTAACTTACGCCAAAGGCTGCTGGTAACTCAGACGTGGTTTGAGGTTAGTCCGCTTACACTATTGCTTTCAATTAGTCATTATCGACTTTTGTCTTCGGTCGTACACGGAGCTTGCTCTTGAACGGAAACGAACAAACCAAAAACGCAACGTGCATTCGTTTGCGATGTTTGATCCGTGCACATCGTTGATAACGCGTGCCACGTTGATATTTGAAAAGAACGCATTTTTTTTATTTTTCCACGGTCTTGCGACACAACGATATCTAAGCAAAAAGTCGTGTGACGGAAAAACAAATGAATAACTGATTTTGAAAAAGAATGTCACAGCTTTAAATTGAAAGTAATTTAAATCTGAAATTCCAAACCGTTTGACTTGGAATTTCAATACAACAGAACTAAATTCTAAGTCGCCACTATGAACAAACAGCAATTTCATAATTAAGGCTTTAACAAAAATATATAAAAGAGGATGTTGCTATATTGGAGATTAATAGACTTCGACACAGTTTAGTTTGACTGATCACAATGAACGTTGACACATATATGTATCTTTTCATGGAGAAGGTTTCTATGCTATCGACTTTGTTGTAACTTGCCACTAGATGGCGCTGCAGCACATCAACTTCTATGGCAGGACAACGTCTGCGGGGTTTTGCTAGTATAATATATTACAAATATGTATATTATTTAAAATTTGGGAATCAATTTTCGTTTAATTACTTTCTTAATTATTACCAATTCATTAGTCTTAGCCTTATTATTTTCATAAAAGCTGAATATTCATGAAATAGTACTAAAGGCCGAAGGCAATGAACAACCTTTAAATTAATTTGAGATATAAAATGATTTAATACATTTTATATTAATTAACGCTAATTCTCTATATCAGGAAAAATAAATAACTACATAGTGGTCTCCTTCGCTCTTCGAACAGGTCGATCAATGGTCGTGGGGATGGGTTTATTCCACTTTGTGCACCTGGGTGATATCACCCCTTGGTAAATCACCTGGGTGAATACAGTCCACTTGATTTTTAGTAACTTCTAATGTATCTTTTACTCACCTACAAATCCAACAACCACAAGATAAATTTAAGGGCTGCCATAAAGCCCGTTACTGTATGTATCATTTAATAATAAACGATTCAATAATAAAGATATATACAATGCGTTTGTTTGTAGGCGTTGCCGAATCGGTTAACCTATTTGTGCACGACAGAATAAGTGAATAGTGAAAGTGCGGTGCCTATATACCTATGTGTACAATATAGAATCAGTGCGCGAAATATGTACGTGCTAACATCACACATTTCGGAGGAAAAGAGGGCCGTCTAAACAGAGTTCCGCAAGTAGCAAAATTTAAGCGGCGCAATTTTGGTCAAGAATGAAATTCACGTGCCCTTCCTCCGAAATAATAAAATGTTAACACATACATAACACGTTATCATAAGATGTCGATATTATATAAAATGATTAGATAAGGTATTGATATAATGTAAAATGTTAAGGATTATGATATACTATTGTTTTTACGTATTTACAACATCTCATTTACTTATGTTTATTGTGTTGTCTTATGTTTTTGTATGTCTTATTCTCGCTCTCCAAAGTACTAGGATACCTAGGTTATAAGTCAGGGAATTAGAATAAGGTTTAAAATAAAGACCACCGCCCGCAGTGTGTTTCATTTAGATAAAAGATCTAGAACAAAAAGTTGCGGGCTAGGTGGCGTAGTTCCGATATCGGCGCCACTGAAAAGCCGTGCACCCCCGGTCCTCCCACACCTCTTGCTACTCACAGAGGGGGGGGAGGGACGATAAGGAAAAAAGGAAATTAAAAGGAAAATACCTAAACTTCCCCACCGAAAATAGTCTTTATCCTCCGTGCAATAAGAGGACCGGCCCAGATAAATAAGACTTGTAACCTAGATATTATGTACAAAAGTGGAGAGCTAATAGCATTAAGTTTTCCTCAGGGAACGGGGGGATCGCTGGGGCAGCAAACTTCTATAAAAAGAGAAAGGCCTAACAGCCAGCAAGCCAGTTCGTCCTCAGCACTAGTACAGTAAGAAACCTAAGAAGAAAAGTGAGCTTGCTGCCCGTTGCCGCTCCCTCCGCACCCCTGTGTTTTAATGTAAACCAGAGCGGCGTTTTATTTCCGTATTCACCCCAACACCTGATCTGCCGAGATCCCCGCACCAACATCAAGACCGGCAAAGCCTAAATCCCTACACCCCCCGTTAAAGCTAAGACGTGTGGCCTGCAACATTGGCCTTCGATAGCCATCGGCGTGCAACTTTAACATCTGGTTCTCAGAGCCAGATTGCTGAGCCAGCACCCGATCGCCAAATCGGCGTACACCTTTAACACTATTTGTGTGATCATGGTACACTGATCGGTGGAATTTATTCACCCAGGTGCACAAAATTTAATTTACTCGAACAATTTTCCAACGGAAGCTTTAGAATTTTAGTATTTCATTCCATGATTACACGCGATGTTACTATTAAAACGCTGGTTGTTAAAAATGTCAACATGTTTTATGTAAAACGTACAGCTGAATATATACAGCAGACAAACACTAAACCCTAAAAATATATAAAGAAAGCTAAAGAAATATTTAATAGACAAATTGTAAAAAAAACACCTGTATACGATGGTTACCTGTTCACTCGCGAAACCAGAACCGCCCTCGTGCCGAGTTCCTGCGTTGTTCTGTTGTTTTCATACCCATAGTTATTATATTATATTATAAACGATGTACGTGAATCATAAACAATGTTACCTTAATTAAATTTTCTAAATAATTGTATACACAAAATTAACGTAGAATGAAACATTTTTAACTACATCGCAGACTAATCGACATTCGGTTTTATTATGTTTTTATCCAAATATAAAATGTCAAATATTAATACTTAAATAAATAAAATTATAATAACCCGTTGGATGCGAAGTGCCGAAGATTGCGTGTAATGGCCACCTGTGGGAAAGGTCTATATCTGGCAGTGGAGAGATATATACCTACTGATCACCTGCAATTCAATGCATAAAATGCACACGCTTCTTTATTAGATTTCGAGCGTTATTGAAAACTTCAGTCTTTCTTCCTATGCCAAATATCACTTGATATTATTTTTTTATGGATAAAAACCGCCAGACAAACAGTCCACTTGATGGTAAGTGGATACCGTCGCCTATGGACATGCGCGATAAATGCCAACATCAGAATTAAACGTCAATGCGAGCGAAACCGCGAGCAAAAGTTATTATCCAATATTTTTCCTCTATATTGTGTCAATTTGTATCAAATGTCCATTACATAAAGGAAGAACTTGATTTTCAGTTCCGATTCCTATGTCACTGTCATTGTTTATCTAAATGTTATTTGTCGCGTGACCGTTATCCTATTTATTTTTACCCAACGCCGGTCATTTTGTAACAAGTATGTACATTTGTACATTTGTGCCGTGTGGTGTGTGCCAGCTTTAAAATAGCCTCACCCTATCTCTTCCCATCGGTGTCGTAAAAGCTACCACAAGCCCTGAGGAACTATACCATCTCTAAAAGAGTGGACTCATGAACCAGCATGGTCAGCGTGGCATTTTAAGGTTATACATCCCTCAAACACCAATCAATGTGCTTGAGGAGGCTCGTGTCCAGCACTAGACGTTCCAAGGTCTGATTAGGGTTACGATTATTGCGTGATTTTCGTTAAGACAAATTAATACACGTTAAGACAGACAAAGACAGCAAAATAGTCAAGAATTCAACAGCACAATTAGGTCAATAGCTGAACTATTTATAATTGAAATAGTTCGACGCCAAATCCTAAAATTAGACTTTGCAGACTTTAATATTATCCTATAGGGTCGAGTTACAGGGCAGAGGTCTCTCTCTCTAATCACGAGAGGTCAGACACAGGTCTAAAAATCTACGTGTCACGTGACCCAACCCTTGGGCTCAATTATTAAATCCGAGGATACAGAGAGCCTTAAGTTATATTTTATGATCGCGAAGGGCGAAGAGCTTGTCATTTTCACGCGTTGTTGCGTAGCGTACAGTCGGGGGGAAAAGTGTCTATTAGTGTGATTTATTTATTTTTGAAATCGTGTAAGGAAAGAGACTGATATATCTTCCCTCTTTCTTCATCATTACAAATAGATTCCTGTGCCAATATTTTTCTAAATAAAAATTGCCAATAAATTTCTGCCCACGCCGATACAGTCCTTACGTTGCATTGTCCAGTCTTTCTTCGGCATATCAAAGCGCCAGGCTCTTGAGATCTATACTATCTAATGCATTAACCTAAGATTTATGGTAACACTATACTATAATATCTACAGGTCGTAGGCATTGACAGCAAACTATGAGAAAGAAGGTGGTCATAATAGATCAGCAATGGTCGCAGTATACAGTATGACACAACTCAGTGATATCATCGGCTAACTTCGGCAAACCGAACTTTACCGACTTTACTTTTCTATTGGTCGAGCGAATAGGTACATCGTTGGAACCTCTGAGTTGTGGCGTACTGTACAAGACTTTATTGAGTCGCAGAACCCCCGATCTCGATAATAATAAAATACTTCACAATAACGAGGAGGTTTAGAACTAAAACAATGTCAGCCCATTCCCTCCACCCTTTCTTGCGTTTTTTTGGAGGAGAGTTTCGCACTTATGTGCTCACTTTACGACTCTTTTCTTGTGTGTCTCCCTTGCACTTATATCAGTCTATAATGTCCGACTGGAGTTTCGGGTTGTAATCAACCACGCGCGCCCGATGCGATTGGTGGATACACACATTAGAGATATTTTTGATTATGGAGCATGCGGGTTTTCTCAAAATGTTTTCCTCTCATCGTCGAGCTAGTAACAATTTTTAAAACCCTACACCTAAGTGGAAACTTAGTGATATGGGTCGGAGATTAGAACTCACAATCACCGAATGAATGCCACTGCTGTGTGACTCCCTACAAATTCCTATTCCGGTTGTTTACATTCACTTCCATTTCCAAGTGCCCACGAGCATGAGTGTTTGCTTGTTTGCGTGCATGCATGTGTATACAAGTATTATTTTTACTATTATTATTTTATATTTTACAATTTCCTTTATTATAATATTGACAACGTAATTGATCATGAACGTATCACTTCTGTCACCGGCTGTACGTCCTTCAGACGCCTCTCAGCAGAATATGACGGATGTTTAACGAGATTTTAACCTTTAAAGGATAATAATGGGGGTGGTCGGGGTTCGCTTCCGTGTCACAAATCTGAATGACTGGTTATTTGTGCTCAGTTTTGCTGTAAATAACAATGTTGTTTTATTGCCCTACGCTTATTAAGTACTGTTAATGTGGGTACTTAAAACATTGTCAATAACCTTATATTAGGGCATAAGAAAGAAACATATATTTTATGGTCTGTATTATTGTTATGTTGTTAGTGTTATTGTTTATTTGTTATTGTTATAAATTATTTAAAGTTTATAGTACAGTACAGTATATACACATTCCACCTAAGCACTAATTACACTTATTACATTTTGCATCTAGTGAAGATTTAATTTCATAAAGATAAAATAAAATAATACAGTTATCCTTTCCAAAATCTAAGTCCCATAACGAATTTAATAACTCCAATTCCAAAATCAATCTCAGTGAAAACGCACCTTTCAATAGATTTATGCAATTTTACAACGAACTTGTCGCTAGATGCAACATTGACACATCCAGATTTAAGAATACAATTGCTAATGACTTGTAATTTATTTCACATTGTATGACACTGTATGTGTCTTACATTTGTGTCTCTTTGTCAAGGAAGTGTGGCTGCGCCTCGCGACGATGAAGGGAAGGTGTGATGGTAAAAATTCGAAGTTGGCATCAAATAAAACGGATCTTCAGAACATTCTCCATTATACAGGCGGTAGAAAACGCAGTATGTTTTCGGATACTGAGCGACCTAAACCGCCTGTGTGGTCATCAATAATTCTATATTTTTTTTTATGGACGAAGATGGCAGACGAGCATACAGTCCACCTGATGGTAAGTGATACATGCCAACATTAGTCCAAAATGACAAATGCGCTGCCTACCTTTGGATATAGGAATGGATTTGGAGAAAGGGCTGGGTACAAGGGGAGGGATAGGACAGTAATGGGCTCTGGCACATCTCACTCACTACCGAAACACGTACGTACATTAGGGAAATAAGATAAAGTGGGAAATGCAGTATATTTCAAGGTAGTCTTCTGTGAGAGAGGGCTAACGTGGCCAGTTGAATGCGCCCAGGGACTTTTGGATTGCAGCGTGCACTCTCCCCCTCATAAAACGAAAATATACAAAAAAAAATCTATTCACGGCTATAAACTATTATTGTAACGCTAACTATATTTAGAAACAACAAAGAACTAACTCAAATTGCTAATAACAATCCTCCTTTTACAAATTTCTCCGCCCTCAACCATTATTTAGCCGTGAGGAAGAAAGCTATTCTTAAGAATTCTTTGTGGGCAAATCAAATAAATTATTTTTTGTCGACACTTTTACCGACAAAAGCATTTCAAAACAGTAATTTTAAATGAATCGAACGGTGTACAGATCAATTTATGTGAAGACCGAGTATATAAATAAATCGCCTAGCAACCGTTGGCAACTGTGGAACAAAAACTGAAGACCGAAGTTTATCAATGCGAATATTTACTCAATAAAAAATTAGACAACTTTTGCCGTCAATTTATCCGTTAAATGGGTCTTTAACTGGCAGGTACCTGTACCCTTCGTGTATTTTACTCCGCGTTTTTGGCTGCGTTACACCAGTCATGGTTTAGTTGGACTAGAAAGGCACACTGAAACATTGTGTCAGTTATCCTGGGACGCTAGCTGCCAACTGAAGTTTTTCCACTTAGTTATGATATCGGGCTCTTCAAAAGGGCTGTGAATATAATTCTGCGCGGTCGGCTGTGCACCTGCGCCCCCCTGGTTTTGCAGGTGCCCACGGGCGGCGTTGACTATTTACCATGTCATGGGCCGTGCGCCGTCTGAAATTAAAAAAAAATACTAGCGCGAAAATTTATTGAAATTTAGCATAACAAGTAGAAATAGATAGGTTGAAGTAACGTTTTTGACAGTAAATTAGTGTTATAAAAAGCTGATCTTTAACATTAACCGTTTTTGATTTGAGCTTTAAGTTTGGATTATAACATTCACGAGGGTTTACCGTTCGAATTTTAATGGTTTATAAGCGCTCACTCAGCGCTCGAGCGTCGAGGGCTTACCGCATTTTTTTTACTACACTACAGTAAAAATAATTCTCGGACAGAAAAAAACACATATGAATAGAAATAGCTTTATTCATTGCTACATTCTTAAATACATATAAAAATTAACTTGGAAAACATGGACTAGGAAAACATCTAAACAGACTAGTAAAAATTGAAATAGAAATCATAATTTTGTGGGTATGACACGGTCTCACA
The DNA here is from genome assembly GCA_914767545.1 of Sesia apiformis. Lineage (NCBI taxonomy): Eukaryota > Metazoa > Arthropoda > Insecta > Lepidoptera > Sesiidae > Sesia > Sesia apiformis. The sequence goes on from OU611971.1 coordinate 10,824,277, forward strand.
ACTTAGTTTAATGCCACAAGTTTACACTAAACTAACTTAGGCGCCGTTTTTCAGTTGGGGTCGTTTCGCACAGAGGTCGCAGAAAGCAACTAAAAGTGTTGCTCAGAAGTATCTTAAAACTATTATATGTATTTTGTACCTCAACTACGTCAATTAAAGGAAATTCGAATTCGGCGAAATTCGAATTAAGCGTAATTCGAATTCAGCGAAATTCGAATTAAGGGAAATTCGAATTAAGCGAAATTCGAATTCAGCGAAATTCGAATTAAGCGAAAAACGTTTAATATTCACTTTATAGATGGTTGACAAACGCGAGAACCTTCAAAACGCTTCCCGTTTCCATGTTTAAAGACGTCTGACGTTACTATAGAGCTAGGTCCTATTGGGCCAAGCCGCACCCAACTGGTCAAAAACTAAAGTCTCATTCCGTTTCCCTCATCGCGTGAAATAAAGGAAGCGGGCTGGGCAAGGGTGTATTGTATAAAGATGTTCGTTTTTGAAATTCGTTTTGTTATATTTAATTTATTTATTTTTTTTTTTTTTTTTATAGATTAGTGGGCGGACGAGCAAGCGGTCCCACGTGGTGATAAGTGTTACCGCCGCCCATGGGCACCTGCAACACCAGGGGGTATGCGGGTGCGCCGCCGACCTTGCAAAATCCTATTCACAGCTCTCTTGAAGAACCCCATGTCGTAGCTCAATGGAAAGACCTCTTGAGGCAGTTCGTTCCACAACCTACGGGTTCGCGGTATAAAATAATTTTTGGACCGAACAGTGCGCGACACCTCCGTATCGAGGAAATGCGAATGGACCGCACTTCTGTGACGGGAGGTGCGGTTGTAGAAACCCGAGGTGGGAATTATATTAAACAATTCTTCAGAGCATTCCCCATTATAAAGGCGGTAGAACACACAGAGAGACGCAATGTGTGTTCCAAACGGTGGTAAATACATAGACAGATCCGACACATTTACCAATAATGGCGTGCAGAACATTCTTTGTCCTTGTCCTGTCTACTAATTCATGTGTGCACTTTGCCGTGGTAAAATATTTTTTTTCTTTCTTACTTTTTATTCTTCTCTAAGAGCGGTGATAGCTTAGGCGTACCTATACTCGACTCACATTCTTGTGATCGCGAGTTCAATCCTCGAAGTTTTCACATAAGTAAGGATTTATAAAAATTGTCCCTAGCTCCAGAAATAAAAATAAATCTGGAGTATGTGTACCGATTCGCACTGGGCCCGCGTAAAGTATTGCGGTCCGAAAACCCCCAGTGATATACTCGGGCTCTGCCCAGCAGTGGAACGTTATAGGCTGATACTACAGATCCCCAAAAGTGAACAGCGCAACTGCGGATGTGGCATCGTTTGTAATTTTTGACTGACGTTGGTATATGCGCGTCAGTATTCGCTAAGGTTCGCTCGTCTGCTATCTTCTTCCTATATAAAGGTTTTCAAATAATTTTTAACTCTTGTACAGAAGATAATGTTTCTAACTTTCTTAAATTGTACCCTAAGTTGATAAACAAGTCTGAAACGCGAATTTATGTCCATAGTGTATTACGCATGCGCAATTACGGTACGCACACAAATGCCCCCTAGGGTGGGGGATGATAGTGACTCGCGAACGTGTGGGGACGTCGCACGTTCGATTCCCGTGCGGACATCGCGTATGTGATTTGGTGTTTCGAAAATGTTAAAAGTGATTGACTAGTGTTGTTTGTGAAAGTATACTGTTGTTTGTGTGTGAGTGATGTGGTTTTAGAGAATATTTAGGGGTAAGTTTTTTTAATGTGTTCGTTTTTCTGTGTAGATTTTTAAAAAAACTGAATTGTTATGCTATAGAGCTGCCGATATTTTGAAGAATTACGAAATATACGATAATTTCCGCAAACGTGTTACTTAAGTATTTATATTTTTTATAATAAATGGAATATACCTAACAACGAATTATATCCAATATAAAATCTTTATACCAATTATACCAATTTAGTGTGTCTTATAATCTTTCCTAATTAATATGCTATTATTAATTAATCGTAGATATACATATACTTTATTAGCTCCAGATTATCATCAATAACTTATATACATCTATGAACAGGATTTTTTAAATTTTTGATTACTTTTTATTTTTATTTTTTTATTAATTACCTCAATATAAATTAAATTAATATCGAATTAATCTTTCAATTACGCAAAATAGTAAAGTGAAAATCATTCTGCTCTGTAAAAAATATACTGCTTTCTACTTCTGCTCTCTGTAAACAATATTTGAAAACTGCCAAAAAAAAAACCCACTTAAATGTCGATATCAATTAAAAAATATATTTTTGGGAACTTATACTTATGGGGAAAAATATATTTAGCAAATTTGCATGAAATAAAATATGGATTTATTCATGTAATTTACGGCCTTTCATATAACTTATTTATCAAATACTTGTATATTGCTAGTGTTAATGGTTACACGGATATTTAAAAACGGTATTTAATAGATGGTCGGCAAGGAATAGGTGATTTTTTACAAATTAATAATACCTACATGTAGATTTGTGGTTGCATTGGTGTGTCCGGGTGGGTATGCTCGTGCGTGTGTTTGCGTGTGTGCGTCTGTGCCTGCCCGAGTGTGTGAGTTTTAATTGCAAAACAGCATAACGTTTATTTTTTTATTTCTTTATTTAAACTCCTTCGAATAAGTATTTGACGTATACAATAATCTTACTTATGCTTTCGTTGAAAATGTTACTAAAGCTTTCTTCTTTGGATGGCCGATCAGCCTATAACGATTCGACGCTGCTCAGACAGTAGGGGGGGTTCTTAGGAAATACTCGATGACACCGAGTCTTCACTCCATGAATTTATTTATCAGTAAAAGTATTAAAACAAGGAAACAAATAAAACGCTGAAACAAATGAAAGACACTTAAGAAACTGATTTTATAAAAGTAAATTGTGTATGTAAAAACGGACCATTAAAAACTATTTACCCTAACAAGGTGGCTTTTTTTTTACAAATAGATACATTGTTATACAGCAGAATTCCAGTAACAGTGCGCAATTACAAGAGTTTTGTGAGATATTCACACGAAGTGTAATAGGCACGTCTTTACAGATCGACAATACAGCAGAATGAATCAAAAATCAAGCGACCCAAAGAGAGACTTTTTTTCTTTCTTCATGTATGGCATTGGTGCAATTAGCCAGTGCCAAGTTTTCAACGTAAAAAAAATATTCAAAGAATAATGTCCAGTCTCGTCGAAGTAAGTCGGAGGTCGCTCAGTAAAGCGACAGTAGGTTTACTGAGCACAGAAGAGAACTCCTTGGAAGCACACGAAAAACACAGTAGCACACTGTTATTTGATTATCACAAACACATGCACACAAAACACTTTGAAGTTTAATAAATTATCACTATTGAACCACAAAACGCCTAATACACAATTTTAACAATAATCAAAGAAGAACTCAACTTAGCTTCTTGAGTTCCCGCCAAAAAGTCGAGTCGAAGAGTTTCAAGTATGAATAAATATGAATTTAGATTTTTCATTAGCGGCCAATGATTTAGCAATTAGGATTTAGCGGCAAGGCGGTCGGTAATTAGGATTAGGATTTAGGGCAATACTCGAAGGAGTATTGTTACAACGCCCCACTGAAAACAGACCCCTGTCTTGTAATCACGTCAATCATAGTCAATCCACTATTAATGAACCACGTTGGGGTCAATTTCGGTTTTGTGTAAATTGACACTGCTTTTGATGTTTTCCTTCATTCGAGAACAGGCGATCCTATCAAGATTATTTGATCGAAAGTCTATTCAGCGAAATGGAGTTATTGTTTTTTTTTATTGATTGTCTACAAAAAATCCAATAGGTTTTAAAAACAGCAACCCTTTATGTTAACGTTTTCCTTAAATTCATTTGTTTCTTTATTTAAACAAGTAAATTATGTGTTAACATCTAAATGTTTGTTTTATTTTTAACAACAGGTATAACACTAAGTAAAATAAGTTATTTGTTAGCAATTTAATTTGTAAACGGACTGATTTGTACATTTGTACATTGTTACCATAGATATTTCAATCGTAATATCTCGATAACGTTCGATAACGTTATCGTGACTCGATAACTTTAGAACATAATATCGATATAAAGGTAGTCGGAAAATTTAGCGGCCTCTTTGAACGTATGACTTTAGCGTGCTATATTTCTGGCAACACTGATTACAGGCTGAAAAGTGGTATACCGTTTGACAGCTGAGTTTTTTTGTAATGGCGGCAAATTGAAATTGCAAGTTATTTTTTTACTTTTCATATTTTTTAAATAATATAGAGAAAATTAGATATGTTTTACATTTTTTTTTCGACGAGTTTATGAATGCTTCTAGTGCTGGAAAAGAGATTTGTGGTGTTTACGGAGAATATGCTTTATCTAAAACTACTGCAAAAAATGGTTCAGTCGATTCAGGTCTTGTAATTTTGATGTGAATGATGTTCCTCGCTGTGGTCGTCCTATTAATGTAAATGTTCATGTTAGCATTGAAATAATTTTGGAGTCATCACTCATCAAATTTTGGAAGAGCTTAGCATTCACTATTCAACAGTTATGGATCACGTGCATAAACTGAATTTTGTAAAAAAGCTAAATGTTTGGGTGCCGCATGATTTAAATGATGGAAACTTGGTGAATAGAATTTCCATATGTGAGATGTTGCTAAAACGAAATTATCGGTCCATTTCTGAAGAGATTGGGAACAGGCGATGAGAAGTGGATCACCTATGATAACAATGTTCGAAAACGAGGTCCTAGCAAGGTGAGCCATCACAAATAGTCCCAAAACCAGGCCTCACTCCGAACAAAGTCATGTTATATGTATGGTGGGGCTGAAAAGGCATTGTGTATTACGAGCTTGCGTTACATAGCAAACGATTAATTCTAATGTCTACTGTCAGTAATTAGTAAAATTGAAACAAACACTTGAAGAAAAACTCCCCGAATTAATGAATAGAAAAGGTGTAGTTTTTCATCACGACAATGCTAGAGCGCATACATATTTGAGGATTAAACAAAAATTGATGGACCTTGGCTGGGAAATTTTAAATCATTTATTTCGCTCTTCACAAAATTCTCTAAATGGAGTAAAATTACATTCAAGAGAAGCCTGTACAAACCATTTAAATAAGTTTTTCGCTTAGAAACCCCAAACATTTTATAGTGATTTGATAATGGCTCAGCCAGAAAAATGGCTAAAGATAGTCGAATTAAATGGACAATAGTCCGTTCAATAAATAATTAAGTAATACAAAAAAAGTCTCCATTATTTTCACTATAAAAAGACCGCGAACTTATCCGACTACCTAATATATAAATCCCACCGTGCACCGCAGTTTTGAAAAAAAAAACAATAAAAGAACCTCTATTACGAAATTGTACTTATTTGATAGTTGCGCTGGTATAAGCAGTGATAGCTTATACCAGTGCTTAAGCTTAGGGATATATTTTTTCGACTCTCATTCGTGAGGTTTTAAGTTCAAATTCTTGGCCCGTACCACTGGGATTTTAAAAAAAATCACTAAGTCGCATGTCCCAGAATTAAAAAAGTGGTCTTAAATCCACAGAGGGAGGGCCCTAAATGACTTTACTAGTGGAACTCTGTGCCCTGTGGGAAGTTAAAAAAGCTGAGGTCAGATCAGAATGAAATAAAAGGCTTTAAACAAATGTGAGTAGAAAAAAATATCCCTCGGCAATCACCGTCCAGATATACAAATTCTCTATTAGCAATACCTAGGTGAATATACGATATTCTTATAATATATTCCATAGTCCTACCTTTCTAAACTAAAACAAAATGAAACATGATAGTTTATGGATGTTTTAATACCCTAGAAGACTTTGAAGAGATTACCGGGAACGGCTTCATCTACATTGAGATATCGGATTATTAATCAAAGAATATCTCGAACTATTTTTGCTATTCTATCTCCCTTTCTATGTACACCAGTGAATTAATCTTTATGCCTTTCCTTTTTTTATGTATGAAGGCGGCAGACGAGCATATAATCCATCTGATGGTAAGTGGATATTGTCGCCCATAGACATCCGCGATACATGCCAACATCAGTAAAAATGACAAACGTTGGCACGCCCTCGGATGCGCTGCCTACCTTTGGAACTGTAGGAATGGATTTGGAGAAAGGGTTCGGAAAATGTGGAGGGATAGGATGGGAATGGGCTCTGGCACATCTCACTGACTACGTACGTACATTAGGGAAATAGGATAAAGCGGGAAATGCAGTACATTTCAAGGTAGTCTTCTATGAGAGAGGGGTAACGTGGGCAGTCGAGCGCGCCCAGCACTCTCCCTCTCCTTGCTTCGTTGTCGTCTTCTTATGGATAACGTTAAGTTAGCGTGGATAATGTTAAGTATTTTTTGTAAAATAGTCGTTTGCAATAATGCATGAAAAAATTAGCAGAAATTCCAATAAATCAAATTATCACAAAAAAGTCTGCATATAATTTCCATGAATGAAATGCATAAAACGGTGTGCATGGGGAGGGTCCTATCTAATAGTGGAAGAAAAAAAAGTTAAGGGCTGGTTAAAATACCAGTGCATCATGGAAAGATACAGGTTGACTGTATTGTATAATATACTAGCGACCCGCCCTCGCTTCGCTTCGGTTTATAAGTTTCTTTTTCAAAATTTCAGAATAAAATATAGCCTATGTGTTATTCTGATTTATGAGCTATATTATTGTAAAGTTACATTAAAATCCATTGAGTAGTTTTTGCGTGAAAGAGTAACAAACATCCATACATCCATCCTCACAAACTTTCGCGTTTATAATATTAATAGGATGTACAGTAATCGACTTAAAGTCTTTAAAGTTCCACTGCAGGACTCAAGCCTCCCCTAGTCCTCATAATTCCCTACAGGGTTTCGAGCTGTAATTTACCACGCGGCCGTAGTGCGGATTGATAGATACTCGTATATTAACTACATATTATTTTAATGCTCGAAACTGTGAAGTACATCCTGATGTTTTCCTTCACCGCCGAACTAGAGTTTTATTAAACTTTCTAAACATTCTCGTTTTGTACACATTTTATAGTTTAAATCGGGTCAAAACGCGTAGAAATAAAGGTTTTTGTAATGGGTTACAAAAGTAACTTTTGTAACAGGTTTGTAACCCGTGCCGAAACGGCCAGTAGAAATCAAAGGTAAAAAGTACTTACGTAAAAAAAAGAGCTTGATATAATTTTAACACTACTCAAGTTGAAATTCAGTGGTATGAACCGAGGTATTGAAGTCTTCACGAACGACGACTTCACGAATGGAAGTCATATAATATTTGTTATATTTGTTCCCTTGGCTATTTGTTTCAATAACTCTATTTTGAATCTACAAACCAATATTTCCTTACATACACACACACGCACACGCATACACAATACACACATCCACACACATACCTACAGTCACAACACTTGAAGTAGAGCTTGTGTTATCTGTGGTCATGTTATCCGCAGTAGATGAGATACACGTTTTCCCTTTCACAATTCTGTGTAAGATGAATCGAGGGATTTACAATTCAGTTCAGTGTTTTTGCATTGGATGCGAATCCCAACGTCCAATACAAATAAAAGGTAAACAAAAGCCTTAAATTTTTATTTACAATATAAAATATATGTATTAGATGTTACATAACTGTTGATATATTTAAATATAAAACGTTTGGATTGTACAATATGCAGCACTTACTATGTGTACAATGTGACTCCAATGATTGGATCGTACAATCCAAACATTGGAGTACAGCATAGGACTGAAAAAGGGCTGAACGAAAAAAAAAAGGTAACAAAAACATAATTGCAAAAAATAGTGTACACTGTTAATAAATAATGACTTCAAAAATTCCGAAGTTGAGTTCATGCAGAATTTTAGAAGTATAAAGTCAAATAAATCTCCCCTAGCATTTACTAATCGCTTCGATGACACAAAAAACGCCTAACACACACACACGCGCAACATTCACCGCAAAAAAAAAACACAACAACAGAAAAAACTACGTAGATACGTGAAAATTTTCTCGTTAACGTCACGGGAGCGGCCCGGCGGCTCCAATCGCTTTGCTTGTTTTCCAGTTAGAGACACACGTCGCAGTTTTGTTCGTATATTTCCTGTAGTTCGTACAGAAATACATTCGTACAAATTCGTTGTTGATACAGTGACTCACTGTATTTACACTTTGGAATATTTTCTGCAACTGTTTTTCATAAGTATTGGTATTGTATATAAATTCCATTCGTGTATATAAGGTCCTACAAAATTAGTGTCAAATATTTTAATATGGCAATCAGTACACTAAAATAATAAATATATACACTAAATATATGTAACTAAAATTAACTTGTATTTCATGATTTTTTATGACATTAGAACTTAATAATTAATGATTAATTTTACTCTTAATAATATGTACACTCGAGTAAATGATTTTTTTTTTTAATTTGGATCTTATAGGTTTTCCCACGACGTTTTCCTTCATCGCTCAACTAGTGACATTTTTTTTTAAATCCGCACTTAAATCGAAAGTCTGTATTACGGACCTAGGATTTGAACGACCTCACGAATACCCCTAAGTAATCGCAGCATTTTCTATAAAAAATCTTGTCTTGTATCGGCCTTAAATGTCCCACTTTAAGGCACAGGCCTCCCCTTGTGAATCACTGGGGGGGGGGTTACGGGCCGTAATCCGCCACGCGATTATACACATACTCTAGATATTTTTTAATTTCTTGAGCATGCTGGTTTCCTGACGATGTTGTCCTCTCATCGCCAAGCTAGTGTCATTTTTTTTTCAATCCGTACATACCATAACTGAAACCTCAGTGGTAAGGCTGAGAAGTCACCATCACACGAATGCGAATCGTGTATAGATACCCCTATACTCTAAAAAAATAGATACCGCTCTAAAAAAAACGATATCAAAATATTCTTTTTCCAATACCTTCTTCTAGGACCGCCTCATTAAATCAGCTCGTAACCTCATTTCTTTTGCAACATTTTTTGGCACTTTATTGCTTCTGCCTCTTATTCATAAAAACAAAGCCCACAATAACATTGAGTTATATGTAATAAACTACTGCCTCTCATATACGTATAAAATATTGTACTTTTAGGTAAATTCTTAAAAATATATACTTATTACACAGAATTGATTTTTGATAAAAATTAATTAAATCTCTACTGAGGGGTACAGTGAAATCAACGAGATATAACCTTCGTGTTTTGTTGTGTGTGTGTAGATCGATAGTGTACAGTGCGAACCATTTCGACAATCCGATGTGACAATTCGACACCCACTATCGTTGGCTGTCGAATGGTCGTTGCAAATTCATGTCTCGTTGATTTCACTGCACCAGCTTCGAAGTTTATATATATGGTGTAATAATCTGCACCATTCCAAGGTACTCATAAAAGATTAAAGATCATAATATATTCAAGGTTTTTCATCTGGACGGCATTTTAATAATTTACATCTCAACACGGTTCACTGATGCTTGTTGTGTCACAAAAGCCGGTATTTATACATGGTGTTGGCCAGCTTTAGAATGCTACCACCCAACCTCTTTCCCGTGGATGTTGTAAAAGGCGACTAAGGAATAAAAAGCAGCTACCAGAAGAGTTGAGGAACTACACCGTCTCTAAAAGAGTAGACTCGCTAAGCGGCTTGGCCAGAGCGGCGTTTTAGGGTCAACAGTGGATACTAAATGGTTCGGTTACGGACAGAGCAGAGAATTTTAAAAATATTTTTTAGGACTGTGATTGAAGACAGTAAATATTCTTCTAATTATAAACACAAATATAAAGTATGTGGAAATGTTTATGTTCGTAATTAAACCCGAAGCGCCGCGTGAGAAAACGTAGATTGTTGTTTATACACGTTAAAAGTTTCTGAAAGATTCTGAATAATTTGGTGAGATGAAGTTACAAAGGGGAACTTGTCGTGAATTAAATTTTCTTATTTATTGATTTATTCATTGTGATAATTACAGGTGAAGAGGTGTTTTAAGTACAATGGTGCGCTTCTCTGTAATATATCTCATGGACATACAATGACTTGTCTATACGAGTACTAATATATAAAGAGATAAAATTGTGTGTTTGTATATTGGGGGTAATCTCTGGAATTACTGAACTGATTACAAAAATTCTTTCACAAATAGGAAGCTACCTTATTCGTGTCTAATATGGGCTATATTTTATTTTGAAATTTTGAAAAAAAAATAAAATAAAAAAAAAGCGGGTCGCTAGTCATTAATAATATTAGCACTCATTATAGAATTACATACCTAATAACAATAAAATATTAAAAATTAATAATAAAATTCAATTTGATGTCACAGTAAATGGATTTTAATATAAAAAAGACGTTAAATGGAATGTTAAATCACATATTATTCTAACGTGAAGTATGAAAATTGTATAATCGACTCTACCGAAATAATTGTAATAATGACTTATTACTGTTCCTTAATTTTAGATATCTTCGTGGAACCCTTCAGTTTGAAGAAAATACTGAATTAATTTACCTTTTTCCGTCTGTCAAAGGATAATTAAATCTATTTATAAAATTATAATTAACTAGCGACTCGCCCTCGTTTCGCTTCGATTTATATAAGTATTTCTTTCATTTTTTTTCAAAATATCAAAATAAAATATAGCCTATATTAGACACGGATAATGTAGCTACCTATTTGTGAAAGAATTTGTGAAATCGGTTCAGTTGTTCCAGAGATTACCCCCAACATACCCACAAACAGACAATTTTAAATCTTTATTATATTACTAGCTGTGCCCGGCATGTGTTGCATGCCCGGCAATTTGTTTGCACATAATATATAGCCTATGTCCATCTGGAATAATGTACCTTTCAAATGGTGCAAACATTTTTCAAATAGGTGCCGGGGTTCCGTAGATTACCCTCCACATACACACAAACTCACAAAATTCGCACTCTCTCTTTATTATATTATAGTATAGATATTAGTATATTAGTATTAGTGTAGATGAAATACTTACGGATTTATTGCGCAAACCGAATATAATAGATGTTACACTAAATTGACCAGGGGTATAACCACAGGAAAAGAAAATCGATTCAAAAAACATCGATAATCACTTGGAAAAGTTCAACTTGTAATCATTTGATGATCTTAAATCCTTGATACTGTGTAATATGTTTTTTTTTTTGTTTTATGGATGAAGGCGGCAGACGAGCATACAGTCCACCTGATGGTAAGTGGATACTGTCGCCCATAGACATCCGCGATACATGGCAACATTAGTCCAAAATGACAAACGTTGGCACGCCCCCGAATGCGCTGCCTACCTTTGGAGATATAGGAATGGATTTAGAGAAAGGGTTGGGAAGATGGGGAGGGATAGGATGGGAATGGGCACACATTAGGGAAATAAGATAAAAGTGGGAAATGCAGTACATTTCAAGGTAGTCTTCTGTGAGAGAGTGGTAACGTGGTCAGTCGAGCGCGCCCAACGGCTGTTGGATTCCAGTGTGCACTCTCCCCCTCCAAACTAAATTTGAGGATCAGGTACACGCTGCAATCCCACAGTTGCTGGGCGCACTCGACTGGCTACGTCTCTCAAAAAGGTCTACCTTGAAATATACTGCATTCTCCACTTGATCCTACTCCCCAATGTACGTACGTATTTCGGTAGTGTTTCGGTATACCAAAGCCCATTTCCATCCCATCCGATCTCTCACCATTTTCCCAACCCTTCTCCAAATTAATTCCTACATCTCTAAAGATAGGCAGCGCATCCGGGAGTGTGCCGACGTTCGTCATTCTGGACTGATGTTGGCATGTATCGCAGATGAATATGCGCAACAGTATCCATTTACGCTCACGTGAACTGTATGCTCGTCTGTAGCCTTCTTTCTATTAAACAAACCAGTCACTCATTAATTACGGACGGCCTTAACGAATTCAATTCTCAGAATATATAATTCGATTGTTGAAAATCTTGATAAACAGTAACGAAAACTTTTCCTTATGAAAATCTTTTACAATTACCAATTTCCACGGATTATAAATAACTTACCGTCGCCTATACAGCCTCTTCGGGTTGGAACAGGGGATTTTCTGCTGACCTTTGGCATTAACATAAAATGAAAGGTAGAAAGGGTGAATTAAACTTTAGAAAACTTCTTAATTCTATTGCCCTGACGTCAAAATAATGTTCGTTCGGCTTTTACCTTACTTATAGAATATGCAATAGCAATAGAACAATATATGCAATAGAACTGTTAAATATAATTCCCACCACGGGTTTCTACAACCGCACCTCCCGTCAGAGAAGTGCGGTCCATCCGCATTTCCTCGATACGGATGTGTCGCGCACTGTTCGGTCCAAAAATTATTTTATACCGCGAACCCGTAGGCTGTGGAACGAACTGCCTCAAGAGGTCTTTCCATTAAGCTACGATATGGGGTTCTATAGGATTTTGCAAGGTCGACGGCGCGTCCGCATACCCCCTGGTGTTGCAGGTGTCCATGGGCGGCGGTAAAACTTACCATCACGTGGGACCGCTTGCTCGTCCGCCCACTAATCTATAATATATATATATATATATATATGTTTATTAATTTACCTTTTGCCGTCGGTAGATATATATACGATGAAATATCAATTGTATGATGTCGGCCGGCTTTAGAACTAAGGCGACTAAGGCATAACAAAGTCGCTACCACAAGCGCTAAGGAACAACACCACCTCCAACAGTGGACTAGCCAACCGGCTTAGCCTTCACCAGGACTAGCCTCCAAAACAGTGGCGGTTCGACTCAAGTCGCGTTGGGTCGAACCGGACTATGAAACTTCCCAGATACTCAATAGGCATGGCTGCTTTCGAAAGCGACTGCATGATATGAAGCTGTGTGAGAGTAGTCAGTGTGAGTGTGGCATGGCAGAGGAGGACTTGCACCATGTTCTATGGTCCTGTCCTCTATACGAGGAATATCGACGGAGCATGCTAGAGAGGATTGTACGGCGGGAGGAGGGACCGGCATACTACTGCGACCTCGTCTCCTCTGAAGCGAACTTCCGCGGGCTCAGAGAGTTTGCACACCGATGGCACAGGAAAAGGAGCCCGAAAGAGCTGTTCGGCACTGAAGTACATCGTCCAGTGGAGTAGAACAGCCCCAGAAAGGGGAGAGTGCTTATGGGACACAGGCAAAAGAGAATACTTGTAGGGAGGCAGAGCAGATACGCGCCGCAACATAGCCCTAGGAGGCGAACGGCGCGTACCTCCCGACGATTTGGTCCGTATAACGAAAAGGTTGGTAGGACCATGGGTGGAGGAGGGTAGTAGCCAACCGGCTTCGTTAGCGTGGCGTTTTAGAGCCATACATCTGGCACACACGACTAAACTGGCAATCCTACCTAAGTGCTGAGAATTATACATGCCCAGGTTAAAAATTAACGTGGAGTGGTGTCTGAGAATTGTTTGTAATAAGAAAATTTGACGAATTGTTAATACTTGGACATTCAGAATAAAGATTTGCAGTTAGATAGCGGTATATAGAACACTAAAGGAGGTGACTTTCAATACAGATCTCTGTGAGTGTTCTATAAATATCATTGATATTTTATAAATGAATGCCAGTACGATAGGATTGATTAGAGTATATGTTAAAGCGGAGAAACACATACAGCTCAAAATGTTATTCTAATGAGAAGTTTACACGCCAAATTAAACTGCCAAAGTACAACTTTCTACGAAATTAAATTTCAAAGACATATAAACACGAAAAGCCACAATTTTGTCACTCACTCATCAAAAATCTTATCGTCCCAACGAACGCGTGGATTTCAATTTGTTTTTACTGATATATTTGTGTTAGGATATATTCTGCAAATATATTGTTAACAGTGAATAGCAAGACTTGTCCAACTGGTGTCACCGGTTCTCATTCTCAATTTACCTACGACCTAAATGTGTGCCCATAAATGCAACAGCTTCGGTTATCGACCATTTTCCACTCAATAGAGCCTTGTTAGTGCCGCTAGTTAATAATTTGAGCTTGTACTCTATAAGTTTAGTTGAAAATCCAGTTTGTGTAGTATGAGTGGATTTAACGTCTAAATTATACGAATTATATATTCCGAGTCCACTCCTTTAGAGATGGTATAGTTCCTAGTTCCTCAGGACTCGTTCTGTTTTCCTTTAGACTCGTTCTCAGGACTCGACAGCGGTTCTGTTATTCCTTAGTCGCCTTTAAAGACCACCCACGTAAAAAGATAGTGTGATGCTATTCTAAAGGCGTCCGACACCACACAGCCATTATGTGATAATTCATCGTATATATGTGCACTTTAATAAATATCTTTTCGCTTCTATGATTAAAGATACGTAGGACTTTTTGGTTGGAACTCGAGAAGTGAAGATGTGTTTTTGTTTAAGTATTATAAAAATTATGCATTATGTGTGCGTTTCGTGGTATAAATAGTGATATTTTATTACACTTCAAAGTGTTGTGATATTCAAATAAAAGCTTAGGTCTGCGGTTTTCCTGTGCTTCCAAGGAGTCCTCTTCTGTTCTCGATAAACCTACTGTCACTTGATTGAGCGACTCCTGACTTACTTCAACAGGACTGGACATTGACAAGATATATTTTAGACTTTGTAATTGTTTATTCCGAAGAAAATTTGACACTGGCAGAATGTGCTATAATGATTCCAAATAATTTCCTCTCGCTACTATTTTGTTTCTAATCTGTTCTATTTCGTCCCTCGGAGACTTCAATTGCCTCTTATTTTTCTATCTTTGTCAACTTTGATTCTTATTTGCGAATTAATATTGACAGCAATGCAGATGAGGATATGAATTATTAAATGTGTGTATTATTAAGATATTTTTTATTATGAGTATTTACGAGTATTATATCATACTAATATATAATTATTATCGATATAGTCGGTCGATGAATTATGTTCAATATATACCTTATATTGAACATAATTCATTCTGTGGATTTCGGTCATCTTGGACCGCCTATATTCCTTTTATTTTTCTCTATCGCAAGGTTGCCTGGACGAGATCGCCTTAGCGATATAGTCGCCTATTATGCTCTGCCATTTATTAATTATTTGTGTACTTTTTTTTATGGAAAAAGGTAACAGACGAGCATACAGTCCACCTGATGATAAGTGGATACTGTAGTCCATAGACATCCGCGATACATGCCAACTTTACTCCGGAATGACAAACGTCGGCACTCCCCCGGATGCGCTGCCTACCTTTGCAGATTAAGGAATGGATTGGGAAAATGGGGAGGGAGAGGATGCGATGGGAATGGGCTCTGGCATATCTCACTCAATACCGAAACACGTACGTATATTGGGGAAATACGATAAAGTAGGAAATGCGGTACATTTCAAGGCAGTAACGTGGCCAGTCGAGTGCGCTTAGCGGCTGTGGGAATGCATCATGCACTCTCCCCTACCCTAACATGTTGTTGATATAAGATATCTAGGGCATATGATAACCAATAAATAATCTGTCGAAAGCGCTTGATATAGATCTACAAAGAAGAATGCTAAGTTTGCGCTCAAATATGTTTTCGCGACGATTTAATCGCTGTGACGAGATCGTAAAGGCAATGTTTGTATTGCACCGCCATGTATACATACGAGCTACTTGCACCTGAGCTCAATATAGCGCCTGAAGTGTCCAATACAATAATGTATTGCGCATTCTGTTTAGTCTTTCAAGACTTCGCAGCGCCTCACAATTGTTTATTACGGTGCATCGACTAACAGGTTTTGCAGTACTAGTGTGACAAAGGACAGCTGAATTGTTTGAGATAAGGTTGACTTTTGCTTAGCGGGGTAAGAAAACTAACTGTGTACGTGTGCACTCTATGATGGTTTATTGCAACTTAACTCGTCTAGCATTGCGCCGACGTTTATAAGAATGAAATACAAAGCAAGTGTATCAATTACTGCCAATATAAATTAACTTAAAAATTGGAACAACAACAGCAAACATACGCGAAAGATATAAGAGAACACCGCAATTTCCGCGACGCTAGAATTGCATGAACCCATTCCACAGAAGTAGACTGACATTCATATATTTCATTGATTTGTACAATAGTGATAATGTATTCAGTAATGTACTGTGGATTATTTTTGAAATTTCTAAATTATTTATTCATTTATAATATAAATTATGTACGAGTATAATAATGTTTGACAATTAATAATCCAATTACGAACTCCTACTCTATAATTCAATAATATCTGTAGTGCTAAGTTTAAATACTTTAAGTTAATAACACATTTACTAATAGTTTGTTAAGTGCTAAATTATATTTATTTACTAGCTTCTGCTCGTGGCTTCGCCCGCGTGGAATTCGATTATCGCGGTAAATACCCTAAGTCCGTTCCTAGAAATCGGAAATCCCTGGGTTTCGATCTAACTTCGTACCAAATTTCATCAAAATCGGTTCAGTGGTTTAGCCGTGAAAACGTAACAGACAGAGTTACTTATAGTTATTATTTATAGAGTTATTTATTTATAATAATTTACTCCTAAATTATTTATAAGCTGTAAAAATATGCATTACGAATTTACAGAACTGTTAAATATAATCAAATAAGGTTTTATTTAACGCATGAGTAGATTTAATAGAAAAACGAAATCCCATTACGAAGAACTTGAATAAATTTTAATGATGTCACATGAATTGGAGCGATTCGGCACCTCGTAAAGTTCACTAAGAATCTATTTAATTATTTATGTGTTTCATTAAATTATGTAGAAATATGTAATTACGAGCATGTTCTAGACGCGTGAGTAATATTTATTTTAGCGATTGGAAGTATTCATTTAATCGGATTTCTTACGCGAAATCCATCCACTTCATTATCACATTTATTGTTTTGGTTTGGTTGCTCAATTCGTTCGTGGTGTTTATCAGTAATAAGGAAAATAATCGTATTTTAGGGACATAGTGCACGCAGAACAGGTAAGGTGTTGTACGTTGTCTGCAACTTGTCAGTACAGCGTCAATGTCCATACGGTACTCGTCAGTGGTCCACTGCACGCCAATGGAAGTTATTTCTACCTTCTGAAATCCTTTATCGCAACTTCTGAAGTCATTTATCGCAACTTCTGAAGTCATTTATCGCATCTTCTGAAGTCATTTATCGCACCTTCTGAAGTCATTCCTGAAGACACATCATTCACCATACAACAATAATCAATTACCCTCACAATATCATGAATAAAAGGAATATTTAAGGGCGGGAGTCATTATAATACATCAATTGTATCATTACCGTTATCGATTCCGTGTGTTCTACTTATAGCTTTTACTCTGTGCGTCTGGAGTTCACGCTTATAAAATGTTTATTGTAAAATCGAAAATTATAAAATAAGTCACAAAATTATATCAAGAATAACTGAAACTCGACAGAGAATAATTCTGTTATTGTGAACATAATGTACCGTTCTATTTTAACCACAATCCAAATGGAATTGCGCGGGAAATAGCACTAAAGCAAACTAAAACCTGTCCGGTATGTTCTAGACAATTAAATAATTTACCTTGCAATTCAGAGAATAGCTGGACTACTTTGGTTAGGGCACCTGCACTAACCCCTTTAGTAAATAGTGTAGTGTAATAAATACATGGCTTTACTATAGGGGTACTAGAGGGGTATAGGCCTATGTTAGCGCAGTCGGCGCGGGCAAATATTTTTTTTTTTATAAAGAAGAGGGCGGAAGGATTTTTTTTTAATTGGGAAGGATGGAGAAAATAAGGGAATTGGAATTGGTCGCCCGGTTTTAGAATAACACCACCCTATCTCTCCCCGTGAGTATTGTCAAAGGCGACTAAGGCATAACAAAGCGGTTGCCGCAAACCTTGAGAAACTACACCATCGCTAAAAGAGTGGACTCTCCAACCCACTTGGCCAGCGTGGCGTTTTAACATTTCGTATGCCCGGTGGTGTATATTAGACCCCTGTCACGAGTTGACCAGTGACCACGGCTGGTGTAACCCGTGCCGAAACGTTGAGTAGGAATAAAAGGTAAACGAATACCTTTATTATACGCATTCAGACCAGATTTAGAATATAAAATTTGTACAAAACGCGAAGATTTAAAAGTTAGACCCCAGTCCTATTGAAATGGATGAATCTTTATAAATATCAAAACTATATTTATCCGTAGCAGGAGATAGTTGTTGTTATTAATGCCATACATGTGCGACGGTGTGCGTGAGGAGTTTGGTATCCAGCAGTGGATGCTGGAAGGGCTCATGCGTACCTGCGTCGTAGATATCTTTAACGTAAGTGGAAACGTGCCGGTTTTACTTCAATCGTACCACTCACTCACTTATCGATACCAATCAATAGATTTCCTTTCTTACGAGACGCAGAAAACCTACACACCGCCCGTAAATTATAGAGGAAACCACGTGCGGTCGCTGCCTTTTCCACCCTGTAACCCGTAATTTCGTTTTCGAGACATCAAAGGCGGACATAAAAAGCAAATTCAACCCCAACAGAGGTAAAAAAGCCCGGGGCGCCCAGAGGGTTTGAATATTTGTGTCACAGAAGAACGGGAATTGTAGTACTGGTGTGTACAAAACTGTATGTCTTAGTTTAAACAGAATGATTGTTTTTATGGACAAAGGCAGCTGACGAGCATACAGACCATCTGATGGTAAGTGGATACTGTAGCCCGTGGACATCCGCGATACATGCCAACATTAGTCCAAAATGGCGCAAACGTTCGCACGCCCTCGAGTGCGCTGCCTACCTTTGCAGATTAAGGAATGGATTGAGAAAATGGGGACGAATGGGAAAGAGCTCTACCGAAGCACCACATATACATTATGATAAAATTAATAAAAGTGTAAAGGTTTGATAAAGGGAGAGGGAGAGTGCACGATGTAATCCCAAAGCCGTCGGGCGCGATGACTAAGCCAAAATTTACTAAATTTCCCACTTTATCCTGTTCCCCTAACATACGTATGGGATACTGCAGTGAGTGAGATATGCCAGAGCTCATTACCGATTCCATGGTACTCACCTCACCGTTTTCTTAATCCTTACTCTAAATCCATTCCTGAATGTTCAAAGGAAGGCAACGCGTCGGCGTTCGTGCCCAAGTCTGTCATCTTGAAATAGTGTGGGCATCTAATGCATAATCATAATTAGAGGCTTGTAATGGATTTTTTTTTTTCTAATTGGCAATTACTATTCACATTAAGTTGACAAATGATTTAAAAGTACCTGCCGCGAAGAATTTTTAAGATAAAACTGGCACCAATTTTTAAATAATTGTTTTTACAATGTAAGGTACTTATAAAAGTTTATCTGAATGAAAAAAAAACTCACTTAATAGATTGCTATTTCATTCAAACATTTGAATTAGTATTTAAAATGTAAATTTTTGCAAGCCTATTAGGGTGTATGGCAGGGGTGCTCAAACTTGAACTGCTGGCGATCTACCTCAATATTGTTAGACAACGATCTATCGACTCTGAGAGGCTGCAAGTATGTGTGATGCAGGATTGTCGTCTAGATAGGGTGTATCGTGGCATAGATATTAGTTTTCCGCACAATATGCATTTTTTTAGTCAAGGTTTTTTAGTCGAGCACTCCTGGTGTATGGTGTACTCCCTAATAGGCTTTTATTACGTTTTTTCTGTTACTTTTGTTCTTGAAAAATAACGATTTGATTTGCTTTCGTATGTCAAGTCTGATAGCTAGACAGTTTTTATATTATAAATATTTATCGTTTTTTTTTTGCAACCACGATAACAAAAATTTAACATAATAATACGATTAATATATATTTTCGATTATTATTATCTTTCAGTAATTAGTCGGGGGAGGCCTGTTTTCCCTGCAATGGGACGTCTATACTAATATAATAAGGTAAAATTGTGTGTTTGTAGGTATGTTGGGGGTAATCTCTGGAACTACTGAACCGATTTCAAAAATTCTTTCACAAATAGGAAGCTACATTATCCAATATAGGCTATATTTTATTTATTTTGCAAAAAAAAAAACAAAATCAACTTATAAACCGAAGAGAAGCGAGGGCGGGTCGCTAGTTATAAATAAATAAATATACGTAGGTGGTCTGAAAAGTTTCTGACCTCAACATGAAGATGGCAGCACTTGTCAACAAAGGCTAGGGAATGTGTTTGCGCATGCTTTGAAAGGTACTTACTTACTCACCAAAATTCCAGCCATTTTGGACGCGCGGCTATAGATGTTAAAGTCGATATAGATGCGGTACTTACTCACCAAAATTCCAGCCATTTTGGACGCGCGGCTATAGATGTTATAGTCGATATAGATGCGGTACTTACTCACCAAAATTCCAGCCATTTTGGAGGCGCGGTTATAGATGTTATAGTCGTTATAGATGCATCATTTATGCTTATTTATGTAATAAGGTATTCATGAAAGGAAACCTATTGGTCCATACGTACAATTGTAATTTTGTAATTAAGTAATTATACATTTTTTTTTTTTTTTTTTGTTAGGAGAGACAATCAGGAAAAATCCTGCATGGGACACCTGGTACCATCTAGTCTGGCTGGGCCAGCCTAGGTGGTACCAGGTAGTGTCGGACTCCTACCGACTAAAAAACCTGATTGCCTCAACATCGTGTATGTATAGTTCTTGTGGCCCTAGTGGCCTTTCAAGAGTCACCGGTCGCGTTGATGTAGGGCGAGCGCAGAAGGCGCTCAGCCAGGAGAAAAGTGTGCGTTGCAACAGCCTAAGGGCTCCCCCGCCGGTAAACCGGCGGAAGGAACGGACCTCGGCTTAGGGCGTTGCGTTGGGGGGATACCGCGGGATCGCGTGTCGGCGAGAAGCGCCCAGGCACGTGTCGATGCCTAGTGAAAGTGCTGGCTGAGGGCCGGTGTGTGTTAACGGTGTAACGAGGGGGACGTCCACGTCTCGGCCGGCGGGGACGGTGTCTGTGTGCTGTGTTTGGGTGCAGAGTGAGAACCGCATTGGCAGCGGTGATCGGGTAAGTAATTATACAATTACACAATAATTATTATGAAGTAGTTTTTTAGTAACTACGCTCTTCTTTTTTTTTTTATTCTCATTTCCTATTGTTAATCATACGTTTTTATCGTGCATTTCTGATACGTTCTGAGGGGGAGAGTGCACGCTGCAATCCAACAACTGCTGGGTGCGCTCGACTGGCCACGTTACCCCTCTCTCACAGAAGACTACCTTGAAATGTACTGCATTTCCCACTTTATCTTATTTCCCTAATGTACGTACGTGTTTCGGTAGTGAGTGAAATGTGCCAGAGCCCATTCCCATTCTATCCCTCCCTATTTTCCCAACCCTTTCTCCAAATCAAATTGCTGTATCTAAAAAGGTAGGCAGCGCATCCGGGGGCGTGCCAACATTTGTCATTTGGACTAATGTTGGCATGTATCGCGGATGTCTATGGGCGACAGTATTCACTTACCATCAGGTGGACTGTATGCTCGTCTGCCGCCTTCATCCATAACAAAAAAAATCACTGCGCCGTCACCGAATTTATATATACATATACTTCTTAGTGAGAAATGTTTAAGAAGACTAATTTATACTTGTGTAAATATGATATTTATTTTTACTGTCATGTTTACTGTCTTTCTATGTTTTTTTCTTCTTAAATAAAAAAAAGGAAGTGAAAAGATATATTAAAACTACGTGAGCTATTTACAAGCTATATAATAATGAAACGTTTGTTTGTATTTCATTAAATTGCTGTCATGCATCGACGTGTGTACGAATCGAACTAAATTTTTTCATGGACCATCCTGGGGAATATGAAAAGGACATAGGCTGGAAAACAAAGGTTAGAAACAAATCGAAGCCGCGGGCAAAAGTTAGTACACAAGAAATGTTACTCAATATAAATCTTTCAGTCTGACGTTTTACTTTTTCTGAGTCAATTTTCAGTCTTTATTATACATACGAAAACAACCTTTTTTTAGAAAACAGTAAATCTGTCTTTGTATTTCTAATAATGTAGAGTATCGTTCACTTCTACAATTGTATTATTATAAAGAATACTCGTACATTTCCTTTGTATAATGTATCGTATTGTTTGATATCTTAAGGATTCCGTACACAAATATCTCTTTTAACATATATATATAAGTATTATTTTTGTCTGTCAGACAGCTCTGTTTGTTCGCGTTGCTTGTTGAGTTTGTTCGCCGATACAGAGTCAATCACTCACAAATTGTGTTGTAACATGGATATAATCTGTAATTTCACTTGCTTACTATGTAGATATCAATTGAATAATTCACTCGTAACAATAATGTACTCGTATATGATTTTCATTTAAAATAAGACAATGTATGCTAATATAGGAAAATTTGTGTTTCATTAATGAACTTAAATTAAAATTAGATTAAATTACACAAATAACTCTATTAACACAATTAACTGTACCGTTTTTCACACAATCCACTCGCTCACTCAATACCCTTGCATCGATTTATAGATACAGGTATCTCATACTACCGGTTCGATCAGCAGCTGTTTATGAATGGAGTGCAGGCCGTTGCCGTTCGTAGTAGCGTACAGTAGTATAGAGTAACAAAGGCAGAGACTTCATTTAAAAAAGCATAACTTTTTGGTGATAATATAAAGCTCAAAAAAAGGTAATTGTTAATTGTAATGATATAAAATCAGTGTTAAGATGTTGCAGGTATTTTTATTTAATCATTTATATCTCTGTGTGTTCAGTGTCGGAATGAGGCCCTTGTCGGTACGCCCAGCTCATAGTTCAAAATCGCTCAGTGAGCTACGAAGCTCGATTTGCTCAGAGTTTTCGAAACAAACAGTTTCAATAAAGTACAAAAATCATCAAAATAGCTCGTAGAAAGGACATAGCTCTTTGAAAATAGGGTGCCAAGTATCCGAAATCGCTGGCAAACGGTAGTAAATAAACACACGACAATTCGAATACCCATCCATAAGACCTGAGTAGGGTAAGCTGAAGGGACTAATTGAATTAGGTTCTTGTCTAAGAAAATTAGGTTTAGTTATCCTATGTGTGGATCCTGTGTAGTAATTATTTATCAGACACAGTAAATTCAAGTCAGAACCTTCTCCATTCCACTATGTTCTTTTCCCGACCGAAGGCCTTTAACGCCCGCCCTATTAATACACATGCCCAGTGACTTTTGAAAAGCTGCAAGGGTTAAAGTTTAGTCACTCCTAAAAAATGAGTCAAAGCCTTTTTGTAAAAGGTGGATTCATTCGATGCGCCATCGATTATATTAACATAACCTTACCTATTATCTATACTGCATATAATGAAACAGTGAAAGGGTTGAGTCTGTACATGGACTTAATTTGTAAAAAAAATTGGGGGTATCTCTAGAAGCTACAGAACCAGTAGTTTCGTAGTTGTTGTCTTTATGTTTGTCTGTTTATCTGTATGTTTGAGCATCACGTAAAAACTACTAGATGGATTTTGATCGGGTTTTCACTGAAGTATAGCCTAGTATCCGGAAGGAAAACTGCTATATGTGTCACCTTCATATGACACAAGGAAGTTGAGTTATGGAGGAAAATAAAAAAAAATACTTTTAAGAGATATATTCAAAAACTACTGGATGGATTTTCGGTGCTTTTACAGGTGTGAAATATCTTTTACAGCTGCTCAGTCCACGCGAGCAAAGCCGCAAGCAGAATCTAGTAATAAATATGTGACATAGCTGCTGCCACAAGTCCCGAGGCACTATATCACCTCTGACAGAGTTAACTTGCAAACCCATTTACCCATTACCGTTATTACCATTACCGCCATTTACCGTGGCGTACGTGATAATATTTAAACAAAAATTTGTACAACTAATTTTTTTAGTATTCTTACGCAGGCCCAAAATGAGATAAGAATATTATTTTTAAAACAAAGTGATCATTTATCATTAGTTACCTGTGATACTGTAGATTTCCAGAGCCGTAATTTTAACAATTAATCTTCGCGCAAAACCTTAAAAAAATATTTCCTGTGTCCGTACTAAGTCGGATAATCCAGAATTTTTATTCCTTCCACGTCCCCGAGGGTAGGTTTATAATTCAAATAAAAATTAATGCATCACTCCAATTTCCTGGTAATTTCCCCGGATAAATCCTATAAGGGCATATTCCTCTGTCAAATTAAATGCCTTATTCATATCCCGCCTTATCACTACGTAGCGGAATAAACAATTCAAAGCCCGCCTTATCTGTATATATACATCGTATATCTTTCATCGAAACAAGAGTATTAATCGAAGTATTTATTGTAACTGTAAACCCTTTTGCTGTCCACTGGTGAACATTGGCGTCCTTGTACATTGTATACATGGGATGTATAGCTTCATGGCACGCTCTCCAAGCGAGTTGTGGAGTCCACTCTTTTAGAGGTTATGCAGTTCCTCAAGGCTTGTGGTAGCGGCTTTGTCACGCCTTCGGTCATGATTTTACTTTTTTTTTATAGTAAGAAGGCGGCAAACGAGCATACAGTTCACCTGATGGTAAGTGGATTTGTCACGGTATACTACTGCGACCTCTTCTTCTCCGAAACGAACTTCCGCGGGCTCAGATAGTTTACACTCAGATGGTACAGGAAGAGGAGTGAAGTTCACTCGGCACTGAAGTGGATCGTTTAGTGCTGTAGAAGAGCCCCAGAGAGGGGAAAGTGACGAATGGGACATAGGAAAAGAGAATACTTGTAGGGAGGCAGAGCAGATACGCGCCGCAACATAGCCCTAGCAGGCGAACGGCGCGTACCTCCCGACGATTTGGTCCGTATAACCAAAAGGTTGGTAGGACCTTGGGCGGAGGTGGGTCATGTATTCTCGGCCGCCTTTTTCCCCTAATAGAAGAAATAAAAACTATATTTTATGAGAAAAATTCCTCATGCTCTCAATTCTCAGAACATCCATTCCTAGAAGTGAAATAGAACAAATTTAAGCCAGCACAAGAATAATCTCACTTAAAAAATAATGTAGTCAGCATAATAATTATGTTTCAGCAACAGCAGACTATCTTTGAATTTGAACTGAATTCAAATGTGCGAAAATCGCATTTTGAGAATCTAATCATCATTTATCTTGCAAAGATAAATCGTAAATTTGACCTATCTTGATCTGTAGCTTCGTGTAGCGTGACTGTATAGTGCCGACCTACTTTAAATCAGCACCACATCATCATGACTGGCTTTGTTACCTCTCTCTCACACAATACTACCCTGAAATATACTACATTCGCTTTATTCGCTTTAGTACATATGTGTTTTGGTAGTAAGTGAGATATGCCAGAGCCCATTCCCATCCTATCCCTTCCCATATCCCCAACCCTTTCTCCAAATCCAATCTTTCATCAACAAAGGTAGGTATTTTGGACTAATATTGGCATGTATCGCGGATGTCTATGGGTGACAGTATCCACTTACCATCAGGTGGACTGTATGCTCGTCTGCTGCCTTCGTTCATATATAAATAAATAAACTTGACTATGCCCATAGAAACATTTTATCAAAAATATATAATAAATGGAATTAATACTGCATGCAGTGCAGATGTAGATATGTATGCATTTATATTTAACTAAGTTATTTAATATTATACGTATTTATTATCGATATAGTCGGTAGGTATATATTGAACATGATTCATTCTGTTTATTTCGGTCCTTTTGCACTACCTATATCCCTTTCATTTGTCTCTATCCCAAGGTAGCCTGGAGGAGATCGTCTTAGCGATAAGCCTACTGTATTCTGTCATTTGTTATTTGTGCACATATAATAACTATTTGTATTCAATAAAGAGTATTTATTATTATTATAACACCCAGAAAATTCACCCATTGCTAGCAAACCCATTAATACCGATCGATGTGGGAATACTCTCAAATCGATGGTAATACCGTTCTTGTATAGTACAGGTATTCTACCTACCTATAGGAATGAGGTTAATTCTCTCACGTTTCCAGCAAAAAGTTCTAAAGTACAATTTACCCCGATGCCCTCTTTATAGCTGAGAATTCTTATCTCTTGAACTCTGAGTCATAGTATAAATATGAACAGTAACCTAACGGAGACTTTTAGAGGAATTGATACCGACGCCCGATTATTCAAATCTGACGTTATGATTATCACTCGAATTTTAGTGCGAATTATAGGATTTGGGAATTCCGTGGGATATGGAATGAATTATAGGATGCCGTGTGGTGTCGTTTGGCTAAAGAATAGCACCAACCCATCTCCTCCCGAGGGTGTCATAAGAGGCGACTAAGGGATAATAAAGCCGCTACTACAAGCGCTGAGGAACTACACCACCTCTGAAAGAGTGGACTCTCTAACTCGCTAACCCCCAAATGAGTAGACCCACGACAGTGGACGATGAAAGTAAGGTGTTTCAAGGCGTGTGACGCTACATCAACGTTGAACAATCTCTTATTAGTGTGACTACATTTGTGAGTACGTACCGCTACAATTCCCCGCCGAGAGCGTGTAAATATTTGCATTTGTGTGCGTGTCGCATCTTACACGATTGAATAGAAGTATACTTACCGTACTACTGTGTAAAAACTTTACGTAATGCAATCGCCAACTCTCACTGGAAAGGTGAAGGGGGGTAATAAATAGATTTGCGCAAATTATCAGGGAAAGGGGTGACTGTGTCGAAGTAATAATAATGGATTTCATCTTTGAGGGTATTTTCAAATCGTATTTGCCTATTTTGCTGTAACTATACATTAGAAAAATATAAAATCACGAAATAGGAAATATTTAAATGAAATATTTTGAGAGGAAATAAATATTTTAATCACCGGTATAAGTACTAATTATTTTGTGGTATCGGCCGTTTTTAGACACATCTTTAGCATCACCCCCATATCTTGCCGTCGGTGCCGTAAAAGGCGACTAAGGGATAACAACGCCGCTACCACAGCTTCTGTGGAGTTATACCGATTCTAAATGAGTGGACTAGTCAATTTCATTGGTCAGCGTGCCAATTTAAGCCCATACATCCTTCATACACAAGACAATGTACATGAGAAAGCCCAAGTCCTGCAGTGAATACTAAAAAGAACAGTTTACGGTTACGGCTAGTTGCTTTATTGGATTTTGTATTAGCTTCGCATATGAACACGACTTATCGGCATCAACTGAAAAGTTGTTCAGTTTCTACCTCTCTGCTTCGGTGACAACTTAGTTGCTTTAACGTCAACGATTATAATTAGATTAGACGCATAAGCAGTTGTTTGTCACTTAGGCAGTTGACTTTTCGAGAGAAATCCAACAGTATACATCATTGAAGTAGTCAGAGAGGCGGGCATTGTATGATGGAAAAATAAATAAATTGTCAGTTTTGGAAATTTGTTCTTGCATGTGCCGTATGGTCGCTCAAGCGACTTGTGAAAGAAAGTTTATTCGAATATAGACAGATTCTCATAAAGAGATTGAGAAAGGAGTTAATTTTAATGCTGTCATTGAATCCCTTAGAGTTAGGCACATTGTTAGTTTAATAATTTTTCCATTGAAATAACGTACCTAACCTAAACCAAGCTCGGGTTTTTTTTTGTTTAATACGTATTCTGTCCTTTTGAGAATCTGTCCTTATGTGGACATATCGTTCACGAGACTAATCACCCATGTGCTATCACCCTAAGACAATCAAATTTACTTCTCATGTAACAGTTCCCGGAATTCCCGACAAATATTTATTTAAAGACAATTGTTTGTTCCCGGTCCGGATATGTTCGTGTTTGTGTATAATATGTATGTGGATTCACACGATGAACTCTTTGTAAATGTACAAAAAATTCACACAAAACACTAAACAAACAACAATTTTTGAAAGGATAATTTTGACAGCGGCAAACAAACGAGAGTATCGGAAACACAGAGGCCAATACGTCAATAATGCAGGAAAAATATCGGGTCAGCGGCGTTATAAATCATACCGATTGTTGCCCACCCCTGCTTTTTGGTATCACGATAAACAGTAGGGCTACTTAGCCGAGTATTATATTACAAACTAGCTGTTGACTAAAGCTTAGACTACATGGAATTATGATTAAAACTCGTGTTAAACCATCCCACGAAACAAAGTTACGACAGCGAAAATCTCCTTAAAATCCACTAGGTAGTTATTGAACAATAATTTAAAAAAATATTTTTTTTCGTCTATAACTTAACTTCCTGATGTCATATTATGATGCAGCTTTCTTTCGGGTCATTCAACTATATGTTAATGAAATCTCGTTAAAAGTAACTAAGTAACTATATGTCGATTATAGAGTTCTCACGGGAATCACAAGTTTACCCGAACGAAGTTGCAGGCATCTCTAGTAGATAATATAAATGACGAAAGATGCGAATTGGTTCAATAATGAAAGAAATACGATAATTTAAAAGTTTTCAAAACAACGAAAAGCACTAAATTGAATATACACAAACGATTTTTGATTAGATAGTTAGGGCTCATAATTCTCTAATAAAAATTCTAAATCGTACCTAAAACATCGACTATAATTGGGCCGTCTTATATTGTTTAAGCATCTTTTCCTTGGAAGCGTTGGGTCTATGACAATTAATATTTCACATCGGTGGATTATATGGTTCGTCATATGTCAAATCCGACCTATTAGAACGGCCCAATTATAGTGCATGCCATCGACGTTCCTAACAAGCAAGACTCATTCACCGGCGGACGATATCACAAAAGAGAGGTCAAATAAAAGGTCAAAGGGCTGCTGAAAACTTACATATATAGGTATAAAATCTTGCACGTCATAAAACCAAACCTATTTTTATAAAAGAGCGAATAAATCAGACGCAAACACGCTTACTTGACACTTTTTCGCGCAGGTCATCTACGTGGAAAGTCTTAATGGACTAAGTATTGTCGGAGCGTATATATATATAGATTGCCTACCTACGGTTAGAGATGTGCGCACCTGCCTACAAATATCTAGCTGTTCATACAATGGCTCGGTAACATCAACTCATTGATTGTATGGACGAAAAATATACCGGGTCGGAGTTGCTATAAATCATACCAATTGTTGACGATCGCTGGTGATTAATATTATAACAAACAGTATAGTAACTCAATCTTATAGTTTTGGTGTACGTCAGGACTGTTGTCGCTTTTGATATATGACACAAAGGATACTGCCATGAAATATATCAATTTGTTTCCGCAGTCAGTTACGAGTTGGCAAAACCTATCGAATACCATTTTTGTTTATAGAAAAAAGGCGGCAGACGAGCATACAGTCCACCTAGTGATAAGTGGAGACTGTCGTCCATAGACATCAGCGACACAGGGCAACATCAGTCCAGAATGACAAACGTTGGCACGCCCCCGGATGCGCTACCTACCTTTGCAGATTAAGGAATGTGTTGGGAAAATGGGGAGGGATAGCATGGGATGGCAGTGGGCTGTGGCATTTAAAACCAATACATGGTTTAAATTATTATTTACGGTCATGTCAATCAGCAAAAATAGAATCTCATTGAAATTCAACCGGACACTTGTCTTTCTTATCTTCACGATGAACACTGCAAACAGCAATCTGAGTGTTTGTTAACAGTTAAGTTTATTTATTTTATTACAATTCGATTACAATTCGAATACAGAAAATTTTATTACAATTCGACTATAAAATTCTTCGGCCGCCGCCTAGTGTGCATGTGTGTGCGTGAGGCAAATTTAATGATTTCTATAAAGATTGTCCACTGATTACTTTTTGCACTGTTCCAATTGTTGCCACTGGTGATTGATATCGTCGCTTGTTTGGATAACTTATTTATTTGTCGGCTTTTCGAGGTTACTATACTATAAATATATATTTCCGCGTAGAACAATTGTTTTGTTATCTTATCCTTATCGGTTATCACACATTTTCATATTTTTTTTTATTAATCACAAAATTCTTGTGGCCCTAATGACCTTTCAAGAGTCACCGGGACATGTATGGTTTAGGGCGAGCGCAGAAGGCGCTCAGCCAGGCGCAAAGAGTGTGTGCAGCAACGAGCCTAAGGGCTCCCCCACGGGTAGACCGGCGGAAGGAACGGACCTCGGCTTAGGGCGTTGCTTTGGGAGGGTACAGCGGGATCGCGAGTGGGTGAGAAGCGCCCAGGCACGTGCCGATACCGGTATAAGTGTCGGCTGAAGGCCGGTGTGTATTCACAGTAAGAAAATGTATAAACGTTGACTGGTAGAGAATTCCATAAGGCACGAAGTCCGCCCACTATACATATCGTCTGCCAATAAAGTTTAAAAAAATAAATAGATCCTATTTAATTTTAACTAAAAAACGAAAGAAGTATCTTCCAATTTTCAATTAAACTATCGATCGACATCATGCCACACCATACCATAGCCTGTGTCTCTCCACTGCTGAATACAGGCCTCTCCCAAGGACTGACATCAAATTAATAAAATTACTTCTCAAGTGATAACGCTTCTCAATTCAAAGAATATCTATACATAATTATAAATCCTATATACATATTAACATTAGGTACATTCCCATTTCATGACTCATAGATAAAGTCACTTAATAATGTCCTACATGTACATTTTAAGAGCATACATATACAATATTTTCAAATGATTCAAATTGATGTGCAGTAAATTTGAAGATGGTTTATAAATTTAGGGTCTCTGATAACATTTTTTTTTATGGATGAAGGCGGCAGACGAGCATACAGTCCACCTGATGGTAAGTGGATACTGTCGCCCATAGACATCCGCGATACATGCCAACATTAGTCCAAAATGACAAACGTTGGCACGTCTCCGGATGCGCTGCCTACCCTTGGAGATCCTACACTTAAATCCCACGCGTACGAAGTCGCGGGCACAGCTAGTAATAAATAAAATGATTAATAATGCCCCTCGTTATCTTTAAATAGAAACAGATTCTTTGTTTTTAGGAAGGTTACACGTAAATGTAATTGTATACCTTGAACCCCAAGGTAACTGTACTTAAATCATAACAAAGTAGTGTCTGAACATGAAATATTTTTTTTAAAAAAGTACCAGCATACGAGATACAAAGCCCACAACAATGATTTTTGTCTGTCTGAAGTTACATCACCCAAAAGCGTGATAATAAAAAAATCCTGTAGGAATTTATGAGTTTATTTTTTTGTCTGCGCTTGGGGATCGTGAAGCTTAATACCTTAGTATGCAAAATCCTTCAAAAATACCGCCGCATTAACAAAACCGCTGACTTACATAAAATTACATCCCAACAAGAAATAAACGCCTTCAACAGGATTAATATAAAAGGCGCTCCACTGTACATTTACATTTAAATAAAAAAGACTGGAAAGTAGTCTAGGCAGGTTTCCGCACCTGCTTTAATGACTTCCGGTAAGGAGTTTGTTAAATAGACTCAACTATTGTATACTGCCTAGTAATTATACTTGAATATTTATAACTGAGAATGGTTTTATATCTTTTTTGTGACATTGAAGGAAATTTGAAAAATGTTAATTCCAAAAATGCTTTAAAATGTGAGATGATGCTACGTGTCACAGCCTATTGGCCGCATCTAGTTTGTTTATTTACAAAACATTTACTAACTAAATTACAGTACAAAATATATTTTTAATGTGCTTAAATTACACATAGACCAACGTTCATAAACAATAGTATGCATTAATAAGAACGAACACAAACAACAGCAACAAAATTTACCTAATTTAACAACATGAAGGAAGTAAAGATACTAAAAATATTTGTGTTTATTACAACATCTCAAAATACTCTCCATTAGTCCATACAGCGATTCATTCGTCCTAAACAAAGGTTTGAAGCACAGGTGATACTCTTCTTTAGCGAGGTCCTCAACAGCTGTCATAAAAGCGAGCGTCGTTAGGGTTATCAACAAGAATGCAAGCTTCACTTTTGGAAAGGGAAAGAAGTCGCTTGGAGCTAAATCAGGGCTATAAGGAGGGTGGCTCAATTCTTGAATCTCTGTGGTCTTCAAAAACTCTTGGGGAAGTTTTCCTTTGTGAGATGATGCATTGTCATGATGCAAGGAAAACCCTCTCAAACGTGTTTTAGGACGTTTTTGACTTAACACATCGAATACAGTTGGTAAACACACTTCACTGTACCATTGGACATTAACAGTTTGTTAAGCGCCTAAAGAAATTGTCGCTAAATGGCCACCCGCAGAGAAGAATGTCGCCATAATTTTTTTGCCCACACTGCGCCCACGTTTGTCACCGGGGGGCTCTTCATCTGGAAACACCCAACCGTTAATTGCCGCTTAGTTAGTGGGTCATACTGATATATTCTGATAATCATACCGGTCATACAGAAGTGGCAGGACAGCCAATACTCTCATAATCTTTCAAGGAAATTTTTCCTTGTTTAAATTGAGAAAACCATCTAAAAATTGTTACTGAGACCGGTGCGAGGTGCCCCAAAGCTGATACTAATATACCTTTACACTCACTATCATTTAAACCACCTTTAAAATCGTATAACATCATTGCACGAACATGTTCTCGTTCGAGTTCCATTGTTGTAAAGAAAAGCGCACGAAATGCAAGAAAAAGTATGTAGGGCCTTGAAACGTCACACTGATCAAGCGGATTGGCGAGTCCATTCTTTTAGAGGTAGTGTAGTTCCTCAGGGCTTGTGGTAGCGGCTTTGTTAACCCTTAGTCGCCTTCTACAACACCCGCGGGAAGGGATGGGGTGGTGATATTCTATGATACTGATATTTAATGACTTTAATTTAATCCAGCTGAACGTGAAAACCTTTTCGCGAGTAAGTGAGGGTTGCTAGAATCTATTTTCTATCCGAGCTCGTTAAATCCCATTTACAGCGTAGTACACACGAACGGGCTCTGAAGGGAAAGTAAATATTGAAGGTGGTAAATCTTACACAAAGGAGACTGTATTTTTCAACAAAACTTCATTCGTAGATTATTATTAAAACAATGTATATTTTGTAATAACGTTACCATCCTCTCACAGAAGACTACCGTGTAATATACGGCATTTCCTACTTTATCGTATTTCCCCAATGTACGTACTTGTTTCGGTATTGAGTCAAATGTGCCAAAGTCCATCCTCCTCTCAGCCTACCCTATCCTTGACCATTTCTCATTGACCATTCCATTGACCATTTCCACCTGAAACCTTTCTCCAAATCAATTCTTTAATCTCCAAAGGCAGCGCATGCGGGGGTATGCCAACATTTGCTATTTTGGACTGCTGTCTGCTTATATCGCCGATGTCAATGGACGACAGTATCCATTTATTACCAGGTGGACTGTCTGCCACCTTCCTTCCATAAAAAAGTCGAAACCTCCACATTCTTTAGAATTTTACTAAAATTAAATCATTATTATTGCCTTGAAGCACGGTTAGTATTGTATTGGTGAATGTCCGTGATTTTGTTTATTCTTACATCAATATTCGTGCTTGAATGCGTGCGATTCTGAGATAGTGCGTGAATTACTAACGAAACTAATGTAATAGGCACACAATCTAATTTTGTTAGTAACGTCTCGCGTCGGGACGCTGACTTGTCTAACGATAAAATGTGTCGCCAGTGTACTCACTCAATAAATTACAAGGAAAATACCTTTTTAAGGCACAACAAAAATAATAGACCTTTTGTTACCTATTTTTGTATTATTTCTACGTGAAGTGCAAATATCCTTCGTATATGTTTTAGTAGGGGACAGGCCTCCCTTTGCAATTACAATAGGATTTCGGGTCATAATAAAACACGAAGGCAGTAATTATATATATAGGTAGGTTACGTACTACAAAACTTGCGTATGTTTTGTAATACAGCGCCTGAACTTAATATATTAATAGTGTAAAAAAGAAATTGCCGACAATTTACTTCCAGGCGTTATAATATAAATCGATAAAGCGGCCGACTTGTTCGAGATTGTGGATAAATATTTTGTTGTTTATAATAAAGCGGAAATAAAATGCTAAATTTATTCTAAAATACAGCTGTTTGTTAAGAGTATACAAGAGAGCAATCATATTCGTGGCTCTTGTCCTTGACATATTCCTCTGTCTATCTGCTGCTTATTATCGACAAGCAAAATCTCAAATTGTGTCTCGATTGTTGTTGGTTTTATTATAATTGGTTGGTGTCACATAACGCTAAACGCTGATAGTTTTATGTTAAAATAAAAACAAAATAGTTGTGTCATTAATAGTTGAAAATTAAGTTCTTAAAGTAAACATTGCAAAATTACTTTGTTAGCGGCACTGAGTTTTATGTTTTTAATGTTCTTTAATAAATAATTAATCTGATACTGTAAATTTCGTTAAAACAAATAACAAAAGCGTTTTATACCCAAAACATTGCAAATACCAAATTGCAAAATTGCGGGACCTCCCCATAAAAACCTACGATAGGGTTAATCGCTGGCCTCAAATATTACTTGGGCCTTTTTATGATGTACATTCTCTTATAATATCTTCATAAAGTAGGGATAGGCAGCTGAAATGGTTATTATGAGATTACACTATATTTGTTTATATTTTAGGGTTCAAAACACACTTACTAAATTTCCAGGGAAAAGAGAATAAATTTCGAAAAGCAACTAAATATGCTTGCGGCCATTTTACCTTCAAATATAAATAAATTCAAATTACTTATTCGCCAGTAAACAGGTAGACAGGTAGAAAGTTAAATACATTGCCCGACATGTTCTACCTCAATAGGCACGCAATAATTTTCGTCAAACTTAAATAAAAACTATTTCGTCAATCTTTTGCATATGCCACATATTAATTATAATTACAAATAGGTTATTATAATATGTCAAGATAATTACAGATTAAAATGTCACAATGAATTCACATTATGATTAAATAGGTATATCATTGATTGTATAAAATAGTTTCTTTAATAAGTAATCTTTCTTTTAAATGATTTTCCTGGGAGGCCTTTTATTTTCTTCAGTAGCGCGTTATATAGGTACCTTTACATGCAGTACGCGTTATATCGGTTACAAAAATTGCTATGCCATGTATACACATGGCATAGCAATTTTGTAAATTGTAATTTTTGTGGAAATATCTAGTTTTATACACCGTTTCTAGGACTAATCTGTCTGGTTGTCTGAGGTTTATGTGGTGTATATCTTTAGTCCTTTTGAATATACTTATATGCATTATTATTATTACTAATAAAGCTACCTCAAAAATATACATGCAGGGAAGTGCGTGCATATTTATACTATGCCATCAGCATAATGACTCTCCAATGTTTGATATAAGCCACTCCCAAGGCTCGCCATTGGTGTGTATGTGCGCACTTAAACAATAAATCATATACCTATGTAATGTCAATAATTGTGGAACGTTGTTACGAAGTGTCAGTTTGATGACAAAGTAATACAACGGCCACACATTATTTTGCTCCTCTCATTCAGTTACTACCGATAGACTCAGTCAAGTCATCGGTCCACTTGGACGGAGAGTGTCCCACACCGCACTTGCCGGTACCTACATGGTCTCTATTCAAAGACTCTTCTACCCCATAGGATGTCAGATTATTTTATACCGTATATATTTTATTTTATTTTTACCCGTGGCAGATTATTTTATACCGCGAACCCGTAGGCTGTGAAACGACCTGCCTCAAGAGGTCTTTCCATTGAGCTACGATATGGGGTTCTTCAAGAGAGCTGTGAATAGGATTTTGCAAGGTCGGCGGCGCGCCCGCATACCCCCTAGTGTTGCACGTGTCCATGGGCGGCGGTAACACTTACCATCACGTGGGACCGCTTGCTCGTCCGCCCACTAGTCTATAATATAAAGATATGATCTACTCATTGACACTTCAGCATGTTGGTTCTATGACCTATGTCAGTGACCTAGTTCTCTTGGATTTTATCCCGCAAAGAAACACGCAGCTTGTCTCTCTTCACAGTACGCTGAAAAATCTTAAAATTATTATAAGTATATACATACATATATAGTTTGAACTAATTTGTGATTTATATTTTCTTTTTACGAAATTTCTTCTTCTTTCTTTTTTCTTTTTCTTCTTTTACTTATGCGTTAAGAACGTCCATTACTCATTGCTATTTGTAATCCCTACCTACTGTAATTTGTTCCATCCTTCACTAGGTACGGATTTATACAAAGTCGTTCTCCAATCCCATCTCGTCCCGTGGGTCTTGTGAAAGGCGACTAATGGATAACAAACCATTTACCACAAGCCCCGAGGAACTACACCAGCTCGAATAGACTCGTTAACCGGCTTAGTCAGCATGACGTTTTAAGGCCATACATCCTATGTTATGCATGAGAGGGTCTGTATCCAGTAGTGGTGGGTAATCAAGACTTCTCGGAGTATTTTAACTCACTTAATCCTGCTCCGCTTGCGGATCCGACTCCTCTTAGTTACTTCTTAACTCTTCACTACTCATCACCACTCGATTCACCTACTTATTCACCTTCTGAGAGCGTTTCATTCCCTTTCCCTAACGGTTGTTGCATAAGCAAACAAAAAAAGGTCATGCCATCGTTGCATTTCGTTTTGAGCCCCCGACAAGTGCCGATGCGCGATTACACTCACGATCACGATTGGCGCCGGAATCGGAATGAATAACAATTCGATGGAACAATTAAAGGATCGTGCTCCGCTCGCGGATTCAACTCTTTTGATTCAATAACTCCGGAGTTGCCCATCACTAATGTCCAGCAGTGATTTTCTTAATAATTCCTTTTCAAAAATAATCAACCTAATTTTAATATTGTACTCGTATTATTGACTACAATATTGCGGAAACCCTTCTCTCTAAATTTTAATCTACTCATTCACAAATGTTACTTCCATAAAACACGATCATTAAATAAAACTTCGGATATATTCGGCCGAACGCTATCTCTTCTTTCTACATTGTTTGGACTCCGCCTTATGTTGATGCGAATAATTTCAAAATTATGTGGTTATTTTTTCGCCCTCAATATACATAACAGTGTATTACGATTATGCATACTTTTATGTTACACTTTTGTCATGTTTCGATGTAAATAAAGTCGCTAGTCATGCTCGATGTTTGCGAAACTGACCGAACAAAACTACTTGACGCACGACAAACAAGAACTTATTCAAGTCGACCACAAGTATAACAATATTTTCGTGTTGTTTTCTTCTGGAACATGTAGGGAGGATAATGTACATGTAATCTTATTTCTTTGATGTCAATATTATTTGTTGAAGTTTTTCATATGATTTGTAAAACTTACGTTTACTTTTGGCAGTGTGACTCTTTCGTGTTGTTGGCGCCCGACGTGCGGAGTAATCCAGGCCTTTTGCTAGCTAAATTATCCAATCCTAACCTTATTAACAATAGACAGATTCAGCCAACTAAGCCTATCATACTGTGCACAATAATAATATAGTATAATACTCCAATGAAAGCAAAAGGGAAGAGGAAGCAATAATAGGAACGCTAACGCAGACGCGACGTAGCTTTTTTGTAATACACTATTGTAGTACATTGGCAGAAGGAATGACAATATAGATTGTAGACTTCTGTATAGAGAAATAATTAAATAAAGACAGATGTTACTGGTCTTTATCTTTCGCTAGCTAAATAAAGAAAAGTAAACTAAAGTAATGCGGCGGATAGACATAAGCAAGGAAATGGCAATACTTTTTAAATTAATAATTACACATTTTGGAATAAAGAAAGCCTGAGCCTTATATACAGAGTAAGTGAAACCAATAAAACGACAGTTTAAAATAAAATGATGTGATTACTTGAGTAAAAAGTATAGGTTTTGTTGAATTGCAAAAAACACATTCACGTCATGTCCATTACCCTAATAGATTGTCCAATGAACGTAAGTCGGATTGTCTTCGTTGTATTTAGATGTTTTTCTTTATGGCATAATGGTGGCAAACAAGCATACAGTCCACGTGATGGTATGTGGACACTGTCGTCCATGGACATCGGCGATACATGCCAACATTAGTCCAGAATGGCAAATATTGGCACGCCCCCGGATGCGCTGTCTACCTTTGGATATATAAGAATGGATTTGGAGATTGGATTGGAAAAATGGGCAGGGTTAAGTGTCGTGTTACCACAAAAGACAAAAGATGCAGATGCCTTAACAAAATATGGTAAGGCGGAGTTCGCAATACTTAGCAGTGACCCCAGACAAGGGCGGTGACACCAGCCAAGGGCCAATCCAACGCGGCGAGGTCAGCAGGGAGTGACAGAGTAGAGGCGGCGGAGCAGATGTTACGCGTTCAAAATTTCGCAATGACCTAAGATAGTGACCCTTGTTAGATAGTGGGTTACTTGGCCCCGGGACAAGGCCTTGTGCCGTAACTGGGAGTCTTTAGAGTCAACCGACGGCTCACTTTCTGAGTCCCGGAGCTTTCCTCTTATATAGACGGCTGTCGGAATCCGGGCGGGTCGCTCTTCAAATTTAAAATTTATAACGAGAAGTTTCTTGGCCAGAATTTTTTATCATTGTATGGAGTTCAGAATCTTAAGTTTCAATATAAAAAAAGGGCCATATTAAGAATAATCAAATTCAAATTTCGAAAATATCCGGCGGTCCTAACAAGAAAATAAACCACAATCAGTATAAATCTAGCTTTACGGTGTCAACAACATCTCTGTTATTTTAGTTGTCACTGTCAGATTTTATGTTTCTACTATTATTTGTGTGTAAATCTTGTGAATGAACGCCGGATCTACTTGGGAGAATATAAAAATACAATTATTAAATTTAAATACTAAGATATAACTGAATTATCGCCCGGCCCGTATTAGGCATGATACAATGATTAGTGAACAAATTTAAATAGTGAAATATTTACATAAGTTAATAGGTGAAATAAAATGGGAAATACCTAGATAAATTTAAATAGTACTCGTATAGTAAAAATTATGTGATAAGTTATGTGTACGAGTGAATACAAGGATTATTATAAAAGGTGAGCTATTGGAACGAATATTACATATGGTAGGATGGGATGGGAATGATCTCTGGCATATCTCACTCTACTACTATGTACTATGTACATTGCGAAAATATAAAGTAGCAAAAGCAGTACACTTCAAGGTAGTCTTCTATTCTGTGAGACATAGGCACAAGAATGTCCCGTGAGAAGGCCCATGTCCAACAGTCGAGGAAAAAAGGGCCGGTTACTGTTAAGATACCCGGTTATTAATTTGCGCAGCCGAACTATCGAATAATTCCTAAGAGAAGTACTTGGAACTGATACGTTTCAATACAGCCACAGCTACTCCACTATGAGTTCACTGCCGTTAAAACATAATATTAGTTTC
Organism: Sesia apiformis; assembly: GCA_914767545.1. NCBI lineage: Eukaryota > Metazoa > Arthropoda > Insecta > Lepidoptera > Sesiidae > Sesia > Sesia apiformis. The sequence continues at coordinate 10,863,675 of OU611971.1, forward strand.
CAAAAATATTTTCCCAAAATATTTGGCCCGATTGAATGAACATCCGAACCGCGGTTAAAGAATACCCTAATAAAAAGGGCGGGTAAATTTACAGGATAAAGGAAAAAAGATTTTTTTGGCAGACACCCGTAGTGCCTGAGGAGGCACGCCTCCGAAGAAGACCTTGAGCCTAAAACATTTAAATATAACAATGGCGGTACTGTTTCTACGTAAATATAGGAAAATGAGTTTTAACGAAGCCTGGTAATATTATCTCATATTTAACGAGTAACTACTTTTTTCCTTTTAGATAGATGAATAGATTTTTTTATTTCACACACACAAGTGATCGCGTAACATGATTATTTCTTATTCTAAAATTCATCAAAACAAATATTAGCAAACAACAAAAAATTAAAAATTAAAACAAGGCGATAAAACTGCAAGTTTCTTATTCAGCAACATCAACGATTAATTGAAAAAATACATATAAAATGTGTGTGAGTGTGTGTGCATATGTGTGTGTATGTTTGAGTGTGTGTGCATATGTGTGAGTGTATGTATCTGTGTGTACTAACTAGCCAATCTGAAATCAATAGATTCAAAGTATGAGTTGGCTTCCAGTGCGATCAGATAAGATATTATAAAATTTGTCAAGGATATCTTATTATCTTATTATTTGCTAAATATGATCCTTTCCTGCGATCCTTATCCTTTTGGCCTTATTTACATTATAAGTGACTGTTGATTTCTTCATGAAAATTTCAAAAATTAAACATTTCCGGGGTGAAACCAATTTCGCATCAAAAATTTTCCTTGTAGTAATTTGATTAAAAATATACTTTATCTACCTTCCATTAATTGAATTTATCCTGTGGTTTTAATTTTGATAATATTTTATAACTTCCTCATTGAAAAATTAATCAGGAAAGGACAGAGTTATTTTTTATAGAACTTCTGTTTACATAATTTTAAAGGAAACTTCGATAGCACACGTTAGTGGGATTGATAGATTTTTTTATACAAGAGATGCCTTACAAAAGTCGACATGCTTCGGGATCACTATATATCAATGCGAGTTAGTTAATCATACTGTATTTCGCCTTCTCTTCTTTATTACTACACATTTTTTTCTTATCATCGGCACGTATTATGTATATACTTTAGGTATTTGTATGTTTTGTTATATATTTAATGTATGTATATGTTTTATGATGTACATATCTAAGTATATCTTATATAAGTATCATTTTGTATTCAGTCCTATTATTCACTTTACATATACCTCACTTGGCATCACACTATTGCATTTCTGTTTGTACTTGTATCAGCCTATAACGGCCCACTGCAAGGCACAGGCTAGTAAATCACTGGAGGGTTTCGGGCCGTAATCCACCACGCGGGCCCAGTGCGGTGTACTCCAGATTTTTTTATTTTAGTTCTGAAGCATACGGTTCTCTTCACGATATCTCCCTCACCGCCGAGCAAGTGACGATTTTTAAAAATCCGTATTTAAGTAGAAACTCAACGGCACGGGCCGAGAAATGTGAGGCCGAGTATAGATACCTCTAGGCTATCACCAATCAAGTATTTCTGGTTTAAAATATAATAAAATAAAATAAAATTTTAACCAAAGGTTTTTATTTTATTTCATATGGGAAACTAACTTCTTCATTCACAATTTACCATATGAAATGAAAGGAATATCAATATGAAAAGGCAGGACTATGAAAAATTAAAAAGAAATCAAATACAGTATAAACCTAAAATATTATTAGCACACCAATATTAATACAGCCATCCAAAAACCTTTTTACCATTAGTTCATACGTCATTCTTCTTTCCAATGGCCTTTACCACTGACTTATAAATCATTAAGTAATTCAATAATATGCTTCCCAAATCTAAGATCGGTCAACACAAAATATGTCACCATCTTGAAAAAGGATATATTATAAGCTCGCGCATGTTACGCGCAGTGCAGCGTGTCGGGATAGCGCGACGGGCCACAGCTCAACGCGATAATTCAAGTAAGTTCAAGAATAGGAATAGGATTTTGCAAGGTCGGCGGCGCGCCCGCATACCCCCTGGTGTTGCAGGTGTCCATGGGCGGCGGTAACACTTACCATCACGTGAGACCGCTTGCTCGTCCGCCCTCTTCATTATAAAAAAAAAAAAAATTCAGAATTAAATGTTAACATCTAGACATACGTGGCACAGTGAATAATTCACGATTTACGTCCGTTAACTGCGCTCGTTCAACGCACATTGAGGATGGTCGCGTTGCAGCGTAAAACATCGGCGCATAAATACGGCTGGCAAGCCAGATCCGCCAGTCCGTTGCGCTGCAGCGCGATGCGTTCACCAATGTTTTTTGCAATGTTATGCGCTGCGCTGCGGCCCGCCGTAATTTACGCGAGCCTTATTAGTGTCAGTAAGTCGTAGCAGCAAATAATGTTTGCGCGCGCACCGCTCGTGTGTGTATAGTCCGAGGAACAACAGAATAAAATTCATTAGATACCTCAGTACAATCAAATTTATTATTGCATAGGCCATGAAGAAACATAGCTTCAAGAAACATACGTCCAGATTTCAATGTTAATATATTATATCTATTCACCAGGTTTAGTGTAATATACGTACATAGAAAAATATCGGCAACGCATTACGCAAAGATATTAACGTTGAACAGTTTCTATATAATCAATATATTTCTTGTAATAGGGATTCCAGATAGCAAATGCATATTCTATTTGGGGTCTAGTCAAAGTTTTGTAAAGGTATAAATATGTAGAAGGCTGTTTAAATTCCTTGTTGGGTCAAGGTTGACTGTCAGGGAATGCCACCAGGCAGTAAGTCCGCCTTCTGTACAAATGCAGTGTAGTAAAGCCTAAATAAATAAGTATACTATGAAGTGAGGGTAGTTTTGTGGTCAGCTACTCACGTTTAATCGAGATAATTGTAGTGAAATTGTTCAGATTTATTTTTGGAAAAGATAGATCTTCTAAATTTCCGTAAAACACTGTTTTCAGAACATCACCGACCTTATATCCGTGAATCTAACACATTTTATCAATAAATTCTTCGACGAAATGAAGCCGAAAGACCTACATAATAAGGGATAACAAATAGCATATTGCTACCCCCAGCTTCCCCAAAAAAGGCATGGGGATATAAATCTAAGCGTGAAAATGGGTTAGGCCTCCCCTCACACCCTCTCTTATTACGAGAATCTGAACGGTGTTATCCGGAAGCGTGCCAGCCAAGACAAATTCTATAAGTATGTGTGGAAATGTCTATTTCTTGGATGGAATATACGGAAGTGCGCCAGACAGAAATGTAATTCGGTTTGCACTGCAGATAAGTTTTTAAAATCGTCTTCTTTTGAAGTGTAAATGAGAGTTGAATATAAAAGTATACAATAAATCTCGATATATATATATATATATATATATATATATATTATATACATATAGCATGTGCGTGTCGCCCCTGTATACTATGCATCAACCGTAACCAGCCCTTTTATAGTTCACTGCTGGATGTCGAGCAGTGGACAATAGAAGGGACAGGAATAAAAGGGATAGCTGCAAATGGGCCGCCACATGCACCTCGTCTTGTACATGAGTAATGTATAACCTTGAAACGCCACACTGACGCTGATGGAATGACACTATTCTAAAACGGGCCGACACCACGGAGCTCACTCCAAAATAATTAAGTCACAAAAAAAAATTAAAAGTACTTACACTTGAAAATATTCAATATAAATAAACCTTATTGGTGTGTATAAATTCGGAAAATTTTTGAAACGTAAATAAATCCGTCAGTTAATTTGGGAGTGAAAGCATTTATCGAACATCGATCCCCACTTCGGTCAGAGCTGTGAGTATCATACACAAACCGCAAAGGACACTTCAAACTCTGTTTCAAACGCTAGTGGGTTTCCATGCTGACAGTTTTAAGTTAAGGGCTTCAAATGAAATGGCACTAAAGTCAATTTTTACGATTACTTTTTTATGGCTTGTATTTAAACGGGCAGCAAAAAAACTTAAATGGGCAGCAAATCGTGATCAACAAAACAAACTATTTTTGAACAATTGAAACAAATAATTTTAAAGTGGAGTGTTGTAGGCTTTCTCGGCCGGTGACCATATTAATTGAATCTTCCGGGCTACTTGGCCGAGGTCTTCTGGAATCTCTTTTCTTTCTTCCAAACGTTTCGTCAACGACTGCGGTTGACATCTTCAATGGCGACTGCGTTCACTTTCGTAGAGATGTTATCTCTTCGGCTTCTCGAGCGCAACTGACTCGACGACTGTGGCGGAGCGGTATTTATAGTGGGCGAGGGTAGTTGTGATTGTGTGTGTACCGACGCACCGATATTTATAGTGGGCGAGGGTAGTTGTGATTGTGTGTGTATCGAGTCTGTTTTTGTCCCCCCCCCCCCCCTCTCGTCTCTCTTCCCCGTGAGCTTGATGCCTTCGGAGTGCTGGATACCAGATATTACGGAGTCTTAGATTCTCTTTTATTTGTTAAAATTGTTGAGATGCTTGTAGATTTCAATAGCTTCCCTATTGAGACGGGAATAATAATAGGTGTCTCGCGCTACTTTTCCCGATTAGTGGTCTCCATTTGAGGATCTGTCTACCCCATCGGTCATCGGTATTCCGACAGATATGGCAAGCCCACTGCTACTTCAGCTTGCTGATCCTTTGAGCTGACGGTGGTGGCGATGATAAGGGAAAGTATACTAAAGTTGATTAAATCGTATACCGTTATTGTTAGTAATATTTTGCTTTGTGATGCACAATAAATAAATACACGTACATGCCTTTTTGCACACCCAATCAGCGTCTCACCGTAACATGACATTTATTATTTCAAAAACTGTTTCTTTACAGCATAAACTTGACCAGCAAATCCTCTCCTTCTTTATTATGTTTGCGGCAATTCTGACCGGATCACAGATCGATATGGCCGCACTGTCCTCGCGATAACGCGCTGTCTTGGGTTCCGTAGATGAAATAGGGACTTAATTCGATTCCGTCAAGTCAGGGTTTTAACTTGGAAGACGTGTATGCGAAGGGAAATCTTGGGGAATGGGGTCCTCTATCATGTAATTTGGTTTAATATAATCTGTGATATTATCTAAGTAACGGTAATCAGCCCATTTTTCGTAGACTGCTGGACACGGGCCTCGTCATGCACATTGTATTGTGTATGAGGGATGTATGGCCTTATGTATGGCGTTAACCAAGCGGGTTGGCGAGACCATTATTTGATAGGGGTTGTAGATGCTCAGGGCTCGTGGTAGCGTTTACAGACACAAAATATAATTATTAATCGTATATTATAGTTAAGTATGTATATATGTATGTGTTTATTTATATTATAGTATTTAATTAATATGCGTCACTATTAACTATAGTTTTACTTAATCTTACCTATCACTGTTCCTAGATTGACGGGTAGGTTGACGGGGAGATAATGCTTCTAAGTATTAAGTCCGCCTTTTGTCACTTTGTGCAATAAAAAATAAATATATAAATAAAAAAAAAATGTGCGGTCAGGGGACCCCCCCCCCCCGTCAGGAACGAAAACCCTCACGCATTTTATTTTAAACTCCGAATGTAATTCGAAATAAAATCTGTATAGTTCATGTATTTTTTTTTTATTTCATATCATATTTTCAATTCAAATAATTTAAAATAAGGAATCAAATTAAAAATTTAGGTTATACAACCGGCCACGCACTAGTCTGCACATCTGTTATTCTGCTCGAGTCTCTCTCTCGATACTCGCAGGCACCACACACACAGAGAAAGAGAAAGGCGTATGGAGGGGGTAAAAATCTTACGTGACATTACATTTTCTCTCCAATCACACCTACCGCAAGCCGCGTAAAGGAACTTCGTTCCAATAAAATACAAACAACTTGATTGGTTCCTTGGTAGGTACAGTTCTTGCAACTCACCAGTGCGCGTTTGTTATTGATACGAGAAGAGAAATTTTATGTTCTCTTTCTTTTATGGTGAAAGTGGCAGACTGACATGCGGTCCACGTAATGTTAAGTGGCTACCGCCGCCCATGGACACCTGCAACACCGGGGGTATGCTGCTGCGCTGCTGGCCTTTTAAAGTCCTATTTACAGCTTTTTTGAAGAGCCCCATGTCTTAGTGTAGCGGGAAACCTCAGCAGGCAGTTCATTCCACAACTTTTTTTCTTTTTTTTTTCATGAACGAAATTGGCAAACGAGCCTATAGTCCACCTGATAGTAAGTGGCTACACTCACCCATATACATCCGCGATACATGCCAACATTAGTCTAAAATGACAAACGGTGACACGCCCCCGGATGCGCTGCCTACCTTTGGAGATATAGGAATTCATTTGGAGATAGGGTTGGGAAAATAAAGAAGGATAGGATGGGAATGGGTTCTGGCACATCTCACTGAATACCGATACACGTACATATTAGGGGTTAAAGTATGAAATTGCCGATTTGTACTGAAAAATTAAAACTCGTTTTTTTCTAAAATGTAACATATTTATTTAATCAAAATATTTACCCTCATTATCTATACATTGTTGCCATCTAATCGGAAGTTCATTTATGCCTTTGCGATAGAACTCTGGGGATGTAGATTCGACAAACTGTGTGAAAGCATTTTGTACTGCCTCTTGGGAAGAAAATTTTTTACCACGTAGAAAATTGTCCAAATCACGAAAAAAATGGTAGCCCGTTGGAACAAGGTCTGGCGAGTACGGAGGATGACGTATGGTTTCTAACTGCAGCTCCTGTAAAGTTACAACGGTTTCTCGTGCAGTGTGAGGTCTTGCGTTATCATGGTGCAATAATGGTGAAGATCGATTCACGAGTCGGGGCTGTTTCACTGCTAGTTTCGCCATCATTGTTCGAAGTTCGGCACAGTAAACATCTGCTGTTATTGCTTGACCAGACCTGAGAAAGCTATAGTGAATAACACCATGAATAGACCACCAAACAGTAACCATTACCTTTTTATTGGTAAGCTTTGCCTTAGGGCACTGTTGCGGCGTTTGACCTGGGGTCAGCCATTGCATTTTTTGCTTTCGGTTATCGTAAAGAATCCACTTTTCGTCACATGTCACAATTCGATCCAATATTCCTTCATTTCTGTACCGATTCAACAAGGCAACGCAAGTTTCAACACGCGTTTCTTTCTGCAGATCAGTCAAATCATGAGGCACCCATTTTTCATATTTTTTTATCTTATTGATTTGATGCAAATGAGTCAGTATTGTAGATAAGGTAACGTTGAACCATGCTGCTAATTCCTGGGTAGTTTGACTCGGATCGGCTTCCACCATCTCCTTCAATTCAGCGTTATTCATCTGTGTGGGCGGTCTTCCACGTGGTTCGTTCTTCAAGTCGAAGTTTCCATTACGAAAGCGTTTAAACCAAAAACGCACGATTCGTTCATTAGCAGTCTCCTCTCCAAACGCAGCATTGATATTAAGAGCCGTTTCTGCCGCGTTAGTTCCGCGTCGGAACTCGTATTCAAAGATTACTCGGATCTATCTTTCCCGTCTAAGCTGAATAAAAAAAAACAATTGAAAGTCGAAAATCGAATGTTGCACATTTTTTAAAACAAGAACCTCATAGGTATCATGTGAAAAAAGTTTAACTCGAAAATCTCACACCATGAAGGTTTTATGTCAATTCAAAGTATCTATTACTATAAAACGGCAATTTCATACTTTAACCCCTATTACATTAGGAAAATAAGATGAAATAAGATCTCCCGGGATCTCGCGTCATGCACGACAATTATGTCATATTGTGTTTCGACAAGAAATATGACTGGTATTTTGCATACTTTTTACGAGACGACACAGCTATTCTCTTTAAAAGATTGAAACCCAAAAGGTATACAAATGAAAAGCCGCCTGTGAAAAGTGCCTCTGAAACGTTTTTCTGTGTACACTATGCAGAAATTGGTTATTATACCATTTCAACCCTCGTCGCAATCAAATAAAGCCTCTAATAAATCACTCTAGTTTTGGGCTTTACCATCAGATGGAATGTCAGTCTGTCTGTCAACAGTTACGCGAAAAAATGAATAATGAAACTCACTTACGGTTCGCCAGCCCGACGCACACTTGACCGCCTTCTCGCGTATGAGTGACTAAAGGGGCTATGTCACAGTAATTATACAAAGTGGTACAAGATCTCACTGTTGTTTCCGAAATACTTATCAACCGTCACTAGCACTCTTATTGTCCACTGCTGAAAATGGCCCTCCTCATGCACGTCGTCACGTTGGCCAAGAGGGTCGGCGAGTCCACTCTTTCAGAAGTGGTGTAGTTTCTCAGTCCATCTCTTAGTCGCCATGACACGTTACCCACTGGAAGAGATGAGAAAAAGTCAGCCAGTAAATATCTAAAACAATCAGTAAATATGTACTTATATTCCATAAATTCGTATTTACGAGTTTAAAAGTTGATGCATGATAGAAATTTATTTTTATATTCATATCAAAATTTATTTTATATTCTCGTATTTCTTGTTTCCTATATATATATATATATATATATATATATATATATAATACTATAAATATATAAAAAAAATCTTTTCCTTTAGGTTGAACAGGTAAGCAGTGCTCGCAGCGCTTCACAGTGCTTTGCTTGTTTGTCATTTTGACCTATAGCTTCTTTTTGTATTCACATATTTTTGAGGGGGAGAGTGCACGCTGCAATCCAACAGCTGCTGTGCGCGCTCGATTGACCCCATTACCTCTCTCTCACAGAAGACTACCTTGAAACGTACTGCATTTCCCATTTTATCTTATTTCCCTAATATACATACGTATTTCAGTAGTGAGTGAGATATGCCAGAGCCCATTCCCATCCCATTCTATCCTATCCGTCCCTATTTTCCCAACCCTTTCTCCAAATCCATTCCCATATCTCCAAAGGTAGGCAGAGCATCTGGGGGCGTGCCAACGTTTGTCATTTTGGACTAATGTTGGCATGTATCGCGGATGTCTATGGGCTACAGTATCAACTTACCACCAGGTGGATTGTACGCTCGTCAGCCGCCTTCGTCCATAAAAAAATATATTAAAAACTTATTCCCAACAATGTTAACATTCCACATTTTCTATGATTATATAGTAGAACAGTAGCCCAGTATTTACTCTTGTTTCATTGTATGTCTTGTGGGCTGTTCTACAAATAAATCAATAAAATTAATAAATTTTGACGAAGCTGGTAATGTGGTGAAATATATAAAATATAATAATTTGACCACTCTATTTTAATCATGTGCTAAGTAAACTCTTATGAAGTTATGACACTAATAGAAATTAAATTGTAACAGAGTGACGAACACAGACTCCCTTATTTTCCCACAGCAACACCGCAACAATGCATCTGTGTTCGTAATGCACATTTCATGAGCATATACAAAGTTACCTTACTGTTCTTTAACCAATACTGTTCGTAGCTGTGGTCAAATGGAAAAACATCCTAACCCAAATATTGTAACAAAACGGACAAAACACTGTTTGACGAATTCGCATCAATAGATATCCAGTCATGCGCAATTAAGCGATGTTCTGTGTAACAGAGATACCGTATTTATTTGGATTTTTTATTTTCTGGTATTCGTAGTCTAAGGGAAGATTTTTTTTCCGTTTGTCGCGTTTGTTTAGTGTAAAAATAAAACAAGACAACTCAGTCTTCTTTACGATGTACTAGAAACGTTTTTCGGGAAAGAAGTTTATTGAAAACCAAAACAAGTTTTTCAAATTAATTTTCGTTTGTTAATTTTAATTAAAAGTCAGAAATAAGAATCAGTAAGTATGTAGTTGGAATAAAAAAAAAATAAGCGCTCTGTAGAATGAGAACTATCAAAAAATATTTCATTCACTTATACTTGTTTTTTTCTTTTTCAATTATTAGGTACGTGTGGTTTGAGATCATAAAACGCTAAAACTATGAATATAAACGTTCTCGAGCGTTTAACACTCGATTCTTAAAGCTTCTTTGAAACTCTAATACCTATATTCAATTACATTTCAAACTTTTAACACATTGAATAATTCTAATTACAAACCCAAAACGTTCACACAAAGTTGCATCTTAAGGAAAATTCTAATACAGCAAAACTAAGTCTAACAATTATAGATCACTAAGAGATAGAGCAGTAGAGAGTCAGTTTACCGGAAAACTGTTGTTGCAGACTCGTTTCCAGAGAGTGCCATTTCCATCCGGAAACTCAGTAAGGAAACGGATAAAGGTACTTTCATACAGAGCGAAAGGCCGAATTTCAAATTAACTTCAAAGATGTATGCAACACTGTTTCAATTTCATCAGACGTTTTATATTAGAAGTATTATTAGCTGCAGAGGCAGGATGCACTTGTGGGGTAGATAATGATACTTAATTCCTACTCTCCATTCTTCACAATATAAAGAAGAGTATAATGGATTAAGGAGTTTCTTTTATTTCATTATACTCTCCATGTGAGGGAATGGGATAGTATAGGATGTGATGGGATGGAAATGGGGTCCGGCATCACTACTAATTAGAAATTAAAATTGCGTAGAAAACATTTATTATGAATTAGGGCCAATCATTTTAATACTAATCAAAGTTGACATGACGAAAATATGAAAGTTAAAAATTTGTTTTTATTTACTTTAATTATGGTAAAAACTCGAGACAACTTTATGTGATTTATTTCTCAAGTTATTCAAAAAACACATTTTGTCTCTATTAAAGAACAATTAAAAAGATATTTTGCAGTAATGTTAAAAGCGAAGCTCTCGAGAGCTCAAAAAGTTTTCCGTTCTTGGACCCGTAACAAAAGTTTAATTTGATTTTATATCGATCTTTTTCCAAACTAAGTGCAAACCTAAATACAAGATACACCTACGATATAGGGTTCTTCAAGAGAGCTGTGAATAGGATTTTGCAAGGTCGGCGGCGCGCCCGCATACCCCCTGGTGTTGCAGGTGTCCATGGGCGGCGGTAACACTTACCATCACGTGGGACCGTTTACTCGTCCGCCCACTAATCTATATAAAAAAAAAAACACCTCAATTGAAACAAGTGAGAGGTTCTCTAATGACAAAACCTGGTGGTCATCAATGATCGTATGGTGTTGGCCGGCTTTAGTAAAGGCCCACCTCATCTCTTCCCATGGTTGTTGTAAAAGGCGCCTAAGGTATAACGAAGCCGCTAGTACAAGCTCTGAGGAACTACAGAACCTCTAAAAGAGTAGACTCGCTAACCCGCTTGGCTAGCGTGCCATTTCAAAGCCATACGTCCTTCATGCACAAGACAATGTGTATGAGAAGGTCCAAGCCCAGCAGTGGACATATAATTGCTGGTTAAGGTTACCATTAGCCTATACCCAGTAGCAGAGAGGCACGGGCTGATGATAATTTACTGTATGAATGCAGTATATGTACCATATCATAACATACTAAAATATATTCTGTACTGAGGTATATGAAGATGAAGGTGTTCAGAGCTAAGTAGAGGGTTTTGGTGCAGCTCTTGAATAGATTGTGTGTAGAGAAAAAGTCGGCAGAATCAATGAATACTTCTTCATAACAGACGTATATTCCTTTTTAGTTACAAATAGGGTAGTCACAATTTTAACCTACCCACATCACCTAAAATGCTAAATCAATACGATACAGTGCAACTAAAAAAATATTAAATAAAAACAATTTATTTTAAATACAATTTACAATAAATTATTAAATAAATTGTTTTTATTTCATAATTTATTGTACACACATAACATCAAATAAATGAAAAAGAAAGAAAAAGAAAAGATGTACAAATGGTTAGCTTATCTCCTGGTGTCTCTCCAGTGTTGGATACTCACCTAAGGTTTGCTACAACACGTTTTGAATAATGTAGCGCAAGGCGCCCTTACTTAGGTGGATTGATTATTTAAATAAAATTGCCTTTAATGAGATAAGCGGAACGTGTATTCCACTAGATTTTTTCACTACCAATGCGTGACTTCTTATCCGGTAAGTTTGGCAACACGCCGACGTTCCCGATGGCTAGTTGCTTAGCAGAAATCACTATCTCTACAAAATATAGAAAAGTCGTGTGTAAGTGCCTTTATTATGTATAATGTCTTTGGTAAAATGGCGGAATGCCAGACCTAACTGAATGGGGTTCATAAATTAGGCATTTCGCGACAACTGAAGAATTATTTCTTTTGGTTTTAGTTTAGTTACTTATAGTTTAGTTGCATGAATAGAATTTTTCTTTTATGAAATTGTAAATCAGATAGCTTTAGTTATGAGAACAGTTTTTATTCAAGGATATATGTATTGTGGAAGTAATGAATTTAATCTCCAAACCGTTGCTAACTAATAATCGTGATTTTTTAGTTATATTTCCAAGAAAGATGTTAGGGCCGATTCCCACTATGTCGCGTTGTGTTGACGCAGTAGGATCGATATTCTGTTACACGAGTAGGAGCATAACTGAATATATTTGACACATTTCAGTAATGTACAATCTGAGATTATTTCAATAAATATACAATGTACAGATATGGCTTTGTACCGAAAGATTACAGAGTATCAAATAGTAGATGTCTATAGCTGTCGTCTGTTATATGTTACCTGTTACCTTTGTTTGAAGGTACATTAATTTTTCTTTTTCGCGATTCTATTCTCACAGCGTGTTGTTCATTTTGTTGGCACGATATAATGGTAAACAGCCCTTACGTAATTTTCACAGCATTGGGTAGATTTAGAAACGTATTAATCATAATTCAAAGACAAGTTGACGTAGAAAGAATAGTAGAAAATTGGATTAAATTTTTTAGGTAAATTATGACGAAAAAATAGTTATTTTTAGTCTAAATTTACCTATAGTTATAGCACCATCATTCAATACTTTGGAATTAGAAAATATTTTATAAGCAGAGTGGCGCAGTGGAAGCGTGCTGGGCCCATAACCTAAAATAAAACAACGTATTCGCATTGACGAGTGGCACAGACTGAATTTTATTTAAAACCATAGAACAAACAAACATGTCTACCGACAATGCACGACAGATGGCAGCACTAGTAACATATTGTGTAGATATTAGACCTTTAACAAAATCACTACATTATTTACTTTCCCAGCTCGTAATACCCGTAATATTATCCACACATTTATTTATTGTATTCTTCTCTTTGTTTTCGTGATTTGCGTATTCTGCAAGTATTTCTTTCCATTGATATGATATTTCTTTCGGCCATTTGATATCGACCGGCTTTAAAATCGCACTATCCCATTTCTTCCCGTGGGTACAGTAAAAGGCGACTAAGGTATAACGAAGCCGCTTCCATTTTATATTGTCTAAATCGGGTCTAAACCTTTCATTTCATTCTACTCGACATCTACCTTTCATTTCTACTCGAACATTTCGACCACGGCTTGTTCAATTTTAAACAATTTCTAGACCCATGCTTAGTTAAATTTCCAAAAGCGTCATTAACATGAAAGTAAATTCCTATTCTATCTGACAAATCCCTTCTAAGGGTTTGACTGATTCGTTTCCAGCTCAGAAAAAATGTCCCAATAGCGTCCAGTTGCAAAGCCATTTATGTGACAGTCGTTTTCGGACCCAGTTAATGGGCCACAGTACGATACCCTGCATTGTGGGATCGAACATACACAAATGACGACAGATGCAAAGCGTTCTGATCAAATAGAATCAAAATGGAAAACCGAGCTTGGCATTTTTTGAACCGCAGGCTGGTCAGGCATCATTTATTTTTATAAGAAGAAGGTAGCATACGAGCATACAGTCCACCTGGTGGCAAGTGGATACTGTCGCCCATAGACATCCGCGATACATGAGAACATTAGTCCAAAATGACAAACTTTGGCACGTCCCCTGGTGCGCTGCCTACCTTTATTGACGAAAGAACGAATTTGGAGAAAGGGTTGGGGAAATAGGAAGGGATAGGATGGGCTCTGGCATATCTCACTCACTACCGAAACACGTACGTATATTGGGGAGTATGGTAAAGTGAAAAATGGAGTACATTTCAAGGTAGTATTCGGTGAGATATGGGTAACGATGCCAGTCGAGTGCGCCCAGCGGCTGTTGGATCGCAGAGTGCACCCGCCCCCTCCAGACGCACACTCTCTGAGCTTCTAAATCTTCAGAAGCACATTTAGCTCAGTGTAACTATAATACGAGTATAAAGCTTAATTCCGTTCCAATATTTGTTTCCAAAATATAAACACATGGCGGCCTGAGATAAGGGCCTTAAATTTAAGAAATATCTCCACATTCAGCTTTAAATCGCCTTGCGTATCCAAGAAGGGTTCAGGGTGCTAATGGGATTGGCGCGTTTTTGTAGTGCCTCGAACATATTCGCAGAGGCTCGTACTGATGACTTCCACACCAGCGTACTATCAATATGTTTACGTATTAATGCGAGTTATATGTGTTGGAGTCAGCTTATTGTTGCTATATAAGTTCATGCATTTCATATAAAAGCTAGTTAGTTACCACCTTGACTAGCCGAATTGCTGCCCAGCTACGGACCCGGTTTCTGCCAAGTCGGCTAGCCTACAGCAAAGAAACTAGAAACTAGAAATTTCGGTAGTGAGTGAGATATGCCAGAGCCCATCCATTCCTTAACCTGCAAAAGTGGCAGCGCATCCGGGGGGCATGCCAGCATTTGTCATTCTGGACTGATGTTGGCATGTATCGCGGATATCTATAGACGACAGTATTCACTTACCATCAGGTGGACCGTATGCTCGTCTGCTGCCTTTTTTCTATAAAAAAGTATGCAAAAGGTGCGTATCCCTGTTGAGCCGACTGTCAAAGGCGCGCCTCTTACAACGGCATCCTACGCACTTGCTTACAACTTACTTACTTACACTTGCTTACTTACAACGGCACTTGCTGAAAAGTGCGATTATCCCATTCAGAACTAAACTAGTGAATATCTCAGGGTAAGAGCAAATACGTTTATTCCTGATACTAACACTAGCTTTTAAGTTTTATTATTATTTATTAACTATACTATGGATATTTAATCTGAACTAAAGGGTTTATTATTATTAAATTATATAAATTTAGGGCAAACCTGCACACTAAATATATCAAATTAAGGATATGTAAACAATTATCGCCTCACTTTTCGATTTAAGGCCGTGCCAGTTACCTCAGGTTGCCATGTTTGTTTATATTTTGGACAAATTGAATTGGAACAGAATATAATATTCCGCCTTCTAACAAAGAAACAAAATTTCAAAACGAATTTAGTCATTTCGTCCACGTCGTTCTTCGCACCACTTCATCAGTGGTGGGTCCCGAATGCTGGGCCTTAGAAGGCCCGGCTGCGACTAAGCAGACTTTTGGAGATTATTGTTATCAATCTAAAAGTGTGTATTGTGTAATTGGTCTATGTAACGGCGTCAACTCAGCATGTTTTAGAGCAAAACCTCCAGTACTGTTTTTCAATTTGAACTTCTTTTCCAAAACTAAGTTAGTAAACAATCAATGTAAAATTAACATCGCTATTATTAATTAATTGCCATTACAGTATCTTTCGGAAAGTTAAGTTATATGACGCAACTAAAGTATTAATTAATACCATATAAATATTAAGCCATAATACTTTTCTGGTATTATCTGTCTTTCTCGGATTATGTTATAGAGATATCGCTTTTGTAACTTCGTTGGCAACAGTACAATCGGACGTCAGAATGACGTCGTCACAATATAGACAAACACTCACGCATAAACACATAAAACTTTATGAGTATAGCCCTTAAATTGTTATGTATTTACATCGTTGTGTTGTGCGCAAGGTTACATAAGGGCGTGTATGCTTCAGTTGGAATAAAGGAGAAAACAAACTAAGCTTATGTGACGCTACAAATACAATACTTTCTCCTGACCTTTTTCCGAACATGGTATTATACGCCCCAAAAAAAAGATATTTTTTAAATGAAGTTTTTGACTTGCGAATGAATTACTACCTCTGTCATTAGCTAACCTTACCATACCATTGGTCTATGTTTACCCATAGCTCGATATAGGCCTCTCCCAAGGACAGACCACACATGGTCTTATCCAGTCGCAACTGGCGATCTTTTTCAAGTCCTCGGTTCACCTGGTCGGAGGGAGTCCCACGCTACGCTTCCCGCTACTAATCCTATGTTATTAATAAAATAAAAACCTTTCCGGTTTCGTTTCCGCCTCAACCATGACCATACCTTAAAAGGTATGTGTCACATTCTGTATCAGATAAAATAAATGGCACGACAGAAACAAAATATAAAAGGTGCCTTATCAATTTAACTGTCTTCCTTGGCTTTTGTTCACGGGTTCTCGCGAATGTAACTCATTTTTGTACCCGTGCCAAAGGAAATTATTACTTCGCTGTGACTAAAAAAGGATCTGCTTCTAAACGCGATGTTATTTTTGTTCTTAGCGGCCTTGCGTCAATTAACTTTCCCGAGTTAAGGATCTGACTGAAATAGTAGCTCAAATAATATAAATTAATTACTGAGCTGGTAATCTACTGAGCTTGTAATCTACTGAGCTTGTAATCTACTGAGCTTGTAATCTACTGAGCTTGTAATGTACTGAGCTTGTAATCTACTGAGCTTGTAATCTACTCAGATTGTATTCTACTCAGCTTATAATCTACTGAGCTTGTAATCTACTGAGCTTGTAATCTACTGAGCTTGTAATCTACTGAGCTTGTAATCTACTAAGCTTGTAATTTACTGAGCTTGTAATTTACTGAGCTTGTAATCTACTGAGCTTGTAATCTACTGAGCTTGTAATCTACTAAGCTTGTAATTTACTGAGCTTGTAATCTACTAAGCTTGTAATTTACTGAGCTTGTAATCTACTGAGCTTGTAATCTACTAAGCTTGTAATCTACTAAGCTTGTAATTTACTGAGCTTGTAATCTGCGAGGTTGTAAGCTAGTTTTACAACTGGGACGTACCAATGTTTGTTATTATGGACTGAATTACATGAATGACAGTATTTACTGACCACTCTGTGTGGACTGCTTGCTCTTCAATTGCTGATCTTGCTCATTTTCTTATAGAAAAAAGGCGGCGAACAAGCATACAGTCCACCTGATGGTAAGTAGATATTGTCGTTGGCACGTCCCCAGATGCGTTACCCACCTTTGCAGAATAAGGAATGGATTGGGAGAAAGGGTTGCGAAAATGGGGAGAGATAAGATAGGATGCGATGGGAATGGGCTCTGGCATATCTCACTCACTTCTATTCCATTCCCACCTAAAACTCATATCACCTTCTATCAACAAAAAATAAATCTTACTTTTAACATAAATGGGGAATGCTCTGAAGAATTGTTCAATATAATTTCCACCTCGGTTTTCTACAACCGCACCTCTCGTCACAGAAGTGCGGTCCATCCGCATTTCCTAGATACGGAGGTGTCGCGTACTGTTCGGTCCAAAAATTATTTTATATCGCGAACCCGTAGGCTGTGGAACGAACTGCCTCAAGAGCTCTTCCCATTAAACTACGACATGGGGTTCTTCAAGAGAGCTGTGGATGGGATTTTGCAAGGTCGGCGGCGTGCCCGCATACCGCGCGTAACACTTACCATCACATGAGACCGCTTGCTCATCCGCCCCCTTCTCTATAAAAAAATATAATAATAATAATAATAAAAAGAACTCGTTATCTTCATTTAAATCAAACATCAAATATCAAAACATGTTGTTAAAGACTTATTGGAAACCCAAACCCAAAGACTTATTGGAGAGTGTTAACATAAAAATTCAACACTGACAGCGCCATGTGTGTTTAAACAAAAATTGCATTTAAGCGTCCCGTATTCCGAGCTGTTACCATACTTCTAAAGCGTTCCAACGGCGAAGTTTGACAAACTTTCCACGCGAATGTTTGACAACGATATCACTTTGGCATTCTGTGTATTGTTGGTAACTCTATATACTTGTACAATATATTTGCGCACGTTTTTCTGCTATTTATGACGAACAGGCCGGTGTGAATGAAAATGAACGGGGAATAAATAGCGTGAAAAGGCCGATGTAAATCCGATTGTACCATACCATCAGCACGTGTCTCTTTACTGCTGAATATAGGCCTCTCCCAAAGACCGCCATCACACACGGTCTTCTACTTTTCTCATCCAGCCACTACCGACAACTTTCTTCAAGTCGCCAGTCCACGAAGCCGGTGGGGATCCCACGCTACGTGGCCCAGTGACATTTCAGTTTGCTGATCCTTTGCCGTCGTCAGTTTTAGTTTATCGCCGAATTTCATCCTTACGAATTTTATTCAGCAAAGAACTCCTTGCATAGATAGCTCTTTCCGCCACTCACTAAGCGACTTTGAATTCGTATAGTGTTTGTATAGTAATTCATGTTATTAATTTATTATATTAACTCTCAATTTTTAATGAATATAATAGGATCGAACAGACAATCACTAAGGCATTATATTGACTTAATAAACAACCTTCACAATGGGGAAAATTTTCATTTCCCTGGGTGGCCGGTTGAAGGATAAAATCATTGGCCTGTTCCTTAATTTTAATTATGTTTTGATTTTATTTGAGATTCTTCCCGGACCCGGAGGGAAATCAAAGATCACTTTAAAAAATTGGGGTAATTTATTTAAACAAAATTAAGGTGTTTATTGTTGTCGTATTTTTTGATATGTTGAATAAACGGTTTCATAAAAGCTCTTATGCTTCGTTGAACATCGACTGTGTGAAACTGTATTATAAAGGAAAACTGTGTTTATCTATTTGTATAATGAATATAATAGACCTTATTTTGGACCATTATGAAATATATTGTGTTGCACCACATCTTTCTGGTGGTGTAAGTAAAAGACGACTTAGGAATAAAAAAAACAGCCCCCGCACCCCGTTTGGCCAGGATGGCGTTTCATGTCCATGCATAAACGTCTTATCACTATATTATTCACAAAATAATATGTATAAGGAGGTAAATGTCAAACAGACGATACAAGCGATGGTTACGATACGTCATGATGTATATTAAAAGAATATATATTTATTTAAAATTCAAGCTCAGACAGTGTGTGAAACCCTATAAAAGTCGTTAGTTAACCATATGTTAAAATGTTTCCAAGTTTAGCATCTTAGCTTTAGGTTTTTGAGGGGGAGAGTGCACCTTGCAATCCAACAGCCGCTAGGCGCGCTCGACTGGCCACGTTACCCCTCGCTAACAAAAGACTACCTTGAAATGTACTGCATTTCCCATTTTATCTTATTTCCCTGAATGTACGTACGTGTTTCGATAGTGAATACGATGTGCTAGAGTCCATTCCCGTCCTATCCCACACCTCATTTTTCCAACTGTTTCTCCTAATCCATTCCTATATCTCCACAGGTAGGCAGTGCCATCGGGGGCGTGCCAGCATTTGTCATTTTGGACTAATGTTGGCACGTATCGCAGATGACTATGAGCGACAGTATAAACTTACCATCAAGTGGACTGTATGCTCGTCGGCTGCCTTCGTACATAAAAAAAAATCTATTGATTAATTTATAAAACATATTTACTAATTGAGCTGATTCATCCGCCAGCAATCAGTTTTCACGTGTGTGTGAATGAGAGAATAAAAAATAACAAATAAAATAAGTACATGATTTGAATCCTGGATCCAATATTGTTAATTCTTAGGATTCCAAGCAACAAATTATCGAATTTGACCTTTTGACCAATCATTTTGTAGGTTCATGTTTTATCCACAACTTTTCTAATTGGAGCATTGTCATAAGATTAATAGATTTCTAGATATAACGAGAAAAACATAATTTTTGCAACTTTGACCTTTGTTTAAACTATTTTCGACTTGAATGCAATGTAATCAGTCCTTTCAGTATTCACTACAGGACATGGGGCTTTTCACATACATTGTCTTGTGCATAAGAGATATATGGCCTTGAAACTCTCCCACTCTTTCAGAGGTACTGTAGTTCCTCAGGGCTTGTGGTAGCAGCATTTTATCTCTTAGTCGCCTTTTACTGCAGCCACGGGAGGAGATGGAGTGGTGACATTCTATAGTTAGCCCACACCACAGGGCACTTTAATGCCGTTGTCAAATTCATGAAGATGGGTTTGTTGGTAGAAATCTGCTACAGGGATAAAAACGCTTTTTAAAGTTTTGGAGGGTGCACGCCGAATCCCAAAGCCACTGGGCGCACTCGACTGGCCATGTTACCCTCTCTCACAGTATACTATCTTGAAAGTGAGTGAGATATGCCAGGGCCCATTCCTATGCCATCCTTTCCTAACTCTTCCTTCAAATTTATTCCTATAAATTTCAAAAGCTAGGCAGCGCCTCCGGGAGCGTTAATCATTCTGGACTGATGTCGGTTTTTTTTTTTGGAATGGCTAAATTTTTGATGCCCTAATGGTCTTTCAAGAGTCACCGGACATGTATAGGTAAAGGCAAACGCAGAGGAGCAGACCGGCGGGGGAGACCCTTAGGCTCGGACCTCGGCTTGGTGCGTTGCTTTGTTAGTGTACCGCAGGATCGTGAGTCGGTCAGAAGCGCCCAGGTACGTGCAGATACCTGGTAAAAGTGTTGGCTGAAGGCCGGTGTGTGTTTATGGTGTAGCGAGGGTGACATCCTCGTCTCCGCCGGCGCGGACGGTGTATATGTGGAATCTGTGAGTGTAGTGTAAGATCCGCATTGGCAGCAGTAATTGTGTAGTCGAGGTCATCTTAGACGTGTCGAGACTGATGTCGGCATGTATCGCGGATGTCCGTGGGAGTCAGTATCCTCTTACCATCAGATTGACTGTTAGCTCATCTCCCACGTTCTATTAGTAAAAAAAGGAAAACATCTATTTTTAAGGTTGTATTACTCATACAAGCATACCAAACCTTAAAACCTCGTCCATTAAAATCAATTATTGTCCCATCAATTTCCACAAGACTTCTCCAAACAATTAATTGTCATACTGCGGATACCTCGGCATGCCGCATTTGGCAAAATAAATTATATTTTCGGGGAGGCACAACAGGAGGATTTGCCCTTGCAAAAGGATTATACTGCTCATTTTCGCGACAATGTGAGAAACGAAGCTAAATTAGTTACAAAGAGACCGACAAATCTGGTGGACACAATACGCATTGAAAACAGTAAATGGATTTACACGCTACATTTTAAATAATCGCTAAACCCTACTTAATTCTCCATTTATTCTCCTTATAACTTTAAAATAAATCGCGTTTTCCACAAATATATTTGTTTCAAACGTATCTTAAACGCGTGTACATTTTCTACTTTACTCGACGTTTTGGCTGGAGTACAAGAACCATAGTCATGGGCTAGGCAGCTGCAGTAACTAGTGAGTCAGTTTAACTAGTAGGAGTGAAGTAACAAGTCGATTACCGTAAGGTTAAAAGTTCCAAATATTAAAAACATTTCTTTTTGTGTTCCAATTTAATTGTACTGAATTACAGAATAACTGATGATGTTCTTGATTTTAATTAACTTTTAATGTGATGCTTGACGTGACAAATTTTATTTATAATGGCGGGTTCAATGATTTAACGCAACTGTTAATATTTTGTCCCTATGTTTTATAATAACTTAAATCAACGAACACACAGAAACACGATACGAACCAAGAAAGCATGGGCGAGAACGTTCATCACATTCTCCCTCCTCCTGTAGGATGGTATACAATATACACAATCACACCGTTTCCAAAGCAGTTTTTTACTGGGGTGATGTCGCTACTTAAAAGGTAATATATCTCTAATTATCTAGCTTTATTAAAAAGCACTAGTGAGGCCTAATTTTTCCAATGAAATCTCAATTAAAGCATTTTAGTCGTGTACTGCGGTAATAACATTTTGTCTATGACAGCACAACGACCTCTCACTGTATGTAAAGCGCCGCGCGCAACGTATTAAACGTTAATGTGTGTGTGAAGTCAATTGACAGCATATACATAAAGATCGATTACTGTTATTAGTATTATACTGTTGTGTGGATTAGTAGCTAAATTCCAAATTAATACCACAGACCATTAGAGTAACATTTCCATCGCATTTAGGTTATATTGCGGGAACAATGCTTTAGCACTCAAGCGTGTGTACGACAGAGATATTAGAGTGAAGTAATTAATAATATATGGCAGGAAAACACCTGGATAATTGCCCTTACCCACTATTGTCCAAATTAAATTCCAAAGTAGTTGATTGTTAATCTCTAAACGCCTATTTTAATGCGACAAATTTTGTGCATGAAATTCTTACTGTGATTGTTTGGGAAATGCTTATCGACGACGCCACACTTGCCTATCCTGATGCGAATTGAATATCTATAAACTATTTACTGGCAACCGTAAACCGTAACCAGCCCCTTTTAGCATCCACTGCTGGGCATGGGGCTGGACAGGACATGAAATGGGACATGTATGGCCGTAAAACGGTATGCTATCCAAGCTGGTTGGCCAGTCTTCTCTTTTAGAGATGGTGTAGTTCCTCAGGGCTACTACCTACACGACCTACACAGACGACGTGACGACGCGTACGCTAGATAAATTCAACAATACTTTTTAGTATTACCCTTTTTTACAAAACTCATAGATATAAATGTTTTCTACTCTAAAGACTGCATAATGGTTATTTATTATTGTTATCGTTCCATTAGATTAGCTAATTACAATTTATGTTAATAATATTAAGCATGTATATAGTTATTAGTTTGTAATAGGCGTTGTAGTCTGACAAACATGTTCCTTGTTATGTTAGTTTAGCCTAGGCGTTGACACTGGTTTTAAACTTATGTATATTATTATATTAATACAGACATTTTAAAAACAAACAAACAGTTATTCGGGGCTTATGGTAGCGGCTTTGATATCCCTTATTCGCCTTTTATGACACCCGCAGGTGGTGCTATTCTAAAGTCGGCCGACACCACATGCCCAATTATATTAGTATAAAGAGATTCTCGAAATAACTAAAGTCACTGACATAGTTCATAGCATCAGCATGCTGAAGTGGCAATGGGTAGGTCATATTAGCCGCAGGACCCATAACCGATGAGTTGCGAGTCCTTGAATGAAAGCCACCGAAGGTACCGAGAAGCACAGTGCACTGACGACTCGAAGAAGTTCCCAGAAGGTTGGATGGGAGGTACCGAAGATCGAAACGGAGAGACATAGGCTGATAGAATGCTATTTTGAAACTAGATACTTATTCCATTCAAGATCTAAACAATCAATAACCAAATGAGTGACCATGATTGGTTCAAAACTCGCCACGTGTTTGCGCTAATAGCCGCTATTAGCACGTATTCTAATGAGCTTCAATTAGTGTTGTAGCGTAACAACAGGTTTATGTGACAGGTTTACTGACGTGAGTTAATTAATTCTGTCGTGCGTTTCCATTAACAGACAAATGTTGTCGCGAGCATTCTTTTACACATTTTTTATTTGAGAGAGTTAGAAATGTGTGGAAAATTTAAACATGTTAAGTACAGTAAACTTATTACATTAATGTCTTTTTCTTTCTTAACCTTTTTAAACTCCCATTGCATGGCACAGGCCTCCAGTAGTAAGTCAACAGGGAGTTTCTGGCCATAATCCACCAAGCTTACACTTTTATGCGCAGTATACGTGGGGAATTCAGAAAGTGTTGCGAAAAAGAAAAAAATCTACGGGTTTATTTTTTTTTTACATTTTCTCATTTTATATCCATTTGCATAGGTATATACAAAGTTTTATGCGTCTGAGCCAATTTGAAAGCATTTTGCCACTCTTCCTCGGGTACCTCTTTCACAGTCTCTTCGGACGTAGCCAGCGCGTCTTCCGGCGACGAAAATTGCTCATCTTTTACTTGGGACTTAATTTTGGGAAATAAAAAAGTCATAAGGTGCCAAGTCGGGACTGTAAGGAGGGTGGCCTAAAACTTTAATCGCGATACTGTCTAAAAAATCCCTTGTTTTAAGCGCTGAATGAGCGGGCGCGTGTTGTGATGCAGCACCAGTTCGCGGAGACCTGTGTTTGGCCCATTTTTAATTACTGCAGTAAAAACAAGCTCGGCAGGCTCGTGGCTACATACCATTCTGCGTTAATGCTGCTCTGGTTTCGTAAAGTTAAGACGATTAATTTTTTTCCAGCGCGTCTTGCTTTTATCGCTTTGGTAGGCGTTAACTCATTTTCAAGCAGCCAAACAGTTGATTGACCAGATTCGTCACCTGTGACAATGTCACAGGCCGAGTCACGCGGCGAGACAACCCTCCTTTTAATTTTGTTATCATGTTACAGCACCATTCTACACGAACTTGTTTAGTGCCAACTTCTAGTGCCAAGTGCTTGGTCCCAAGTGCGATACTATCCTCCTGACTCGTAGATGCCCATGTAATATTTCATATACACTCCCCGATCCAATCTGCAATCTCTCTTGAATCTCCTCGTATGTAATTCGCCTGTTTTCACAATTATTGTTTTATGTGCCCCCATGATTTCTACCGTAACAGCTGTTAAAGAGTAACAGTTTCTTTCTTCGTCAGCCGACCATGCATAAATTAATTGTACCAACGATACACAGTTGCCATAAAAGGGCATTTCTCCGTAAACGCCATTTGAAGTCTTTTTAAAAGTCTTGAAAGGTCTGAATCTTTAGGTTTTACAGAACATTTAAAATCGTATAAAATCATACAGCGCTGGAATGTTCCCATCGAATATTCATTTTTAATTTGGAATGTTGTGTTTTTATGTTATAGATAGTCATAGTTTTAAATGACATCAAAACCAGCCAGTTTTCCATCGATGAAAACTCTTTGTCGCAACACTTTCTGAGTAGGCTGGTACTCGCACTCTTTTGTCACATTTTAATGTCACCAGTAGCGACTGGATGAGAAGAGCGTGAGTGGTGGCAGTTAGGAGTCTTGGCTTATATCCAGCAGTGGAAGTGGCTTATATGGTATGGCATTTTTTTATAGTATGGGTGGCAGACGGGCGGGCGAGCCACGTGGTGGTAAGTGGTCACCGCCGCCCATGGACACCTGCAACACTAGGAGTCTCGCGGGTGCGCGCTGACCTTGCAGAATCCTGTTCACGAAGAAGAAGAGCCCCATGTCGTAGCGTAATGGAAATACCTCGACTGGCAGTTCATTCCACCTCTTTTGGGTTCGCGTATATTAAGTATTAAAGTATATATTAAAGTAAGTGAATACCTGAAAATTTATTAATATTTTTTTTTAAATTATCATAAGTCTGAATCGAGCACTCGTTCGAATAAAAAATAATTGGATGGTCGAATTCACACCGAATTAAAACGTACATTTTCAAACAATACCGTATTTATAGGATTAAAATGTGCTGTCGGTTATTACGATTATTCGTTATTGCACATTTTGTGTAATACTAAAGGCTTTAAATAATAAATGAAAGGACTTTGGCTGCAGCATTAACTCATTTTCGCTCTGACAAAAATATGCTGCGACTTGAATTTCAATATTGTATTGAACTCTTTAGGAAGACATAAGACTGTTGACTGTTGAAGTTAAGACATAAGAAATAAATTTCATCCCTATCAGTCACGTGATTTCACCTATTGATCAATTACGAGAGGGAGCGTTCGTCTGTGTAAATACGCCGATAACGATTCGAGTTGAGAAATACAAAATCATAATTCATATAACGCCTCATATTTGCATCAAACAGAGCACCATAAATCGGTTACACAAAGCCAATCGAGTGGCGACACTGTCACAAATTTATCAATTTACAGACTTTATACGTGAGGGTACTTGCACAATACACAGTAAACAGCGTAGTTCCTTCACGTGAAAAACGAAAAGACGTCATACGCACACATAGACATGCATTATAGAGTATCACATACAAACACCGTAGCAAAATCTACTCTGAAATAATTAAATATAGTAGTTAAGGCGTCGAGAATTTTTAGGGCATTTCCATTTTGTTTACAATATATTTCACTGTATCCCTTAATAAATAAAATCAATATGAGCGAACTGCAGTGACCATTACTATAATGAAAATAATTCAGTTTGCAAACAAAAATCATAGGTTCTTTTGTTTTCAGCCTTCTTAACGCCCCACTGCAGTGCAGACGTTTTATTTTATTTATATAGAAAAAAGACGGTAGACGAGCATACAGTCCACCTGATGGTAAGTAGATACTGTCGTCAATAGTCATCCGCGATACATGCCAACATCAGTCCAGAATGACAAACGTTGGCACGCCCCCGGATGCGTTGCGTCTCTTTGCAAATTAAGGAATGGATTGGGAAAATGGGGAGAGAGAGGATGGGAATGGGCTCTGGCATATCTCTTTAGTGGAACTAAAACGACACTCAAATTTTAACTTTTTCTTGACAGGTAGTCTTGTGTTTACCTTACCGAGCGGCGGGTTCGACTGCTCGCTCTTATCAGCGATCGCGCATCGCTGCCGTGCGCAGCTTAACTATATACAATAATAATCTGCATGTCCGTTTGTACCAAATATATATTATTTTTGCATTATCGGAAACATGCAGATTATAATTGCCATACGCTACATCTCACTCACTACCGAAATACGTACGTACATTGGGGAAATACGATAAAGTGGGAAATACAGTACATTTCAGGGCAGTCTTCTCTGAGAGAGGGGTAACGTGACCAGTAGAGTGCGCCCAGCGGCTGTGGGAATGCAGCATGACTCTCCCCCTACTTGCACCCCTTGCACTCCCCCAGACGTGCACTACAGTGGGGCAATTAATATGTTTTTAGTTGATTAATAAGAAAAACGAAAAACCTTTCCGATAGCGCAAATATTAATTTAGTTAATAAGTTTATGAAAGAAGTCAATTATCATCATACGTAAATTTTATCATTATTACTCAGTTTCCATACTGTACCTTATACTGTTCCGTGACGTGAATTCACAGTTTCACGTTCGCTACATCGTCATCCATCAATGAGAGTTCTCGCGTTGCCGACGCGATTAATCGGATTTTCGTCGGCACTGTTCGGTACGCTTTGGCGATCAATTTAACCATGCCCCGGGTAATCTTCGCATGGATTCATCTGTTCGGATATTGTGGTATTTGCAGATGCCGAGATAATGAAGATTTTCCCCTACCTGACCCACTACACTACCAAACTGCACTACCGGTAGTGTCGTGGGGAATTTCTTTTCCCATCTGCACTATTGACCAATAGACAGACGGACAAATCGAAGACCGAACGTCACAAAGGAAATAATATTATTAATGTCTATCGTATCTAAGAAAGAACATTATTTTATTGAAATTTTGGTAGTACTGAGAGTCCAATACCATACCATATCATCAGCCTGTCTCTCCACTGCAGGATATAGGCCTCTCCTGAGGAACGCCACCACACTTCGTCTGTCGTCCACAGTATGGTCGTCCACAGTCCACACACGGTATGGTCGTTCACCATACTGTCGTCCATGGACGGATGTGCAATACATGTCAACATCAGTCCAGAATGAGAAACGTTGACACACCCCCAGATGCGCTGCCTACCGTTTGCGGATTAAGGAATGGATTGTGAGAAAGGGTTGGGAAAATGGGGAGGGATAGGATAGAATGGGATGGGAATGGGCTCTGGCATATCTCACTCACTACCGAAACACGTACGTCTATTGGGAAAATACGATAAAGTAGGAAATGCAGTAGGGGTAACGAGGCCAGTCGAGTGCGCCCAGTGGCTGTGGGAATGCAGCGTGCACTCTCCCCCTACAATCCCTCTCATCCTGCCACTACCGGCAGTACCACTGCCAATCCTGCAAAGTGAGAAAAAATTGTTAAGTACAATTGTTAGAATAATTACTATGCACTCCAATTGTGTGTACTTTATGGTTTCTTATCATTACTAATTATCTTATCACTTTCTGTTGCAATACTGCATGCTCGAGCACTTTAGTTGAGCAGTTGGGAATAAGCGGTTTGGCGGATGATTAAAAAATTAAATATTTATATCAATTAGTATGCATATAAATATAACAAAAATATCCTCAATCATTCAATTACAGTAGCGTTCATAATACTCGAAATCTCTTTATTTTATTTTGAACACACATGAACTGTAAGGCTGTTAATTGGCAACGTTATCAGATTGTTATTTTTTTTCACGATTTTCACGGGAAAAATATCGTTCTTGGAGAAAAATTGGGAAAATGTTATCTTTGTGTACATTTTTGGGGGTGAACAATCCCAATGGGAAATTTTTGGGTTGACAGGGCTCAATGCCGTTGCCTATCCGAACGGATGAATTATGAGACTACTACTACTAGTGTGAGCAAGAAAGCAAACGACAGCTTTCAAACAGTAAACGAGTGTGAACAAGAAACCATGCGAGCGGTCGCCATTCTCCTGCAGAGTACGTGTACCTATCAGGAGACGAAGAAACTATGACTAGATATTAAATTTGTTTAATGAATAATACTAATTAATAAATAGTCTCTTAAGTCTATTTCACTGAGAATTAAATTTTTATATGTAACAGAAAAAAAATACTTTAAAAAAGGTAACATTTCGGGAAATCAACTTGGAGAAATATAAGAAATCGCATTGGGCAAACCGGTTACTTGATTGTTTTCATATTTTTGAACAATATATGAACATTAGTAAGACAAGAAGTAAGACATTTATACATATAAATTATTTTTAAGTATTTGTTGTACAATTGTTTTACTTCGAAAATTAAAATATAAAAAATAAAACACTACTACAATAACATTTTTTTTTTCTTGCCGTAGCAGGAATGACATAGACACTAAATATATCTTCTTATACGTATTCATCTTTTACTTGACACACCAAATATATTTATTCTTATGACCTATATATGTATCTGTATAAGTTTGTATGAATGTATACGTATACATGTAACAATACAGTATGTATATGTAATAATGAATTATATTTATTACCACACCATCTAAATTGTATCTTTCATGCACCTCCAAATTGAACTTCTTTGGCCCAAAGGCCCAACCCAAAGGTTGGCTGGTAGAGAATGTCTTAATTTTACCTTTTCTACATATATATAGTAACAAGTAAAAGAAAAAAACGGATTTTATAACTATACAATTGAAAAATCCATTCTTAAGTAGATACTCAATGGTACAGCCTGAGGCTGGAACTCAGTACCCCATGAATAAGAGGCGAGAATAATTACGACTACGTTATCACCGTTCTTCATATAAAATGTATTCCATTTTACTTTGAAATAAAAAAAAAATGTAAAGAACTTTAGACGCTATTCTATAAACGACCTAAGGGTTCGGGTAAATTCTTTTATACCTTCCCGGAATCGGTGACAATTTACACCTTCAAGGGATTCCGGAGATAAATCCCTTTTGGGGACCGCTATTTCATTTCGTTCTATAAATAACTTAGAAATGAAGGTTAAAAAATTGGAAAATTCCAGTTGACTTTTGTATTTTCCGAAAGTAACAGAGCAATTTTCTCTTTTTAAATAAACAAATTATATGTATTATGTAAAGCAGGCTATACGTTGGGCGCCAAATTTTAAGGCCGGACACTCGGGAGGGGAATGAACGTATGAACGCTAGCTAGCGCGAGCCGCACCGCAGCGCATAACGCAGCGCAAAAATTCCTTTGCCGTCTATATTTCTATTGATCATGCGATGCCAACTTTGTAAATTTACATGCCCGAATTTTCATATATAAAATTGTAATCATGCCTTGTTATTTTAGTGAAACCCTATTTAGCAACAATGTATTGATAACCGCAATAAGTTATTATTCGTGTTATGTTTGTTAATACTATTAATGATTATACATATAAATCAATTAAGTACTAGGAGAATTGATAGAGACACCAAAAGCAATCAAGTAATTGTTAAAATTAATTAGAAGCAATGTCGTTTCAACAATTGCGAGATTATTTACCACTTATCTATATCTATTGTGAGAGCGCTTTCAATATTAATTAATTTACTTCTATTGACAAAACCACTTAGTAAGCTGTTGTCAGTTGTCCTACAAAGAAAATAGTCGCTATTTTTGCCAGATAAACAACAACTATTGTTGTCAAATAACTTCCGACCTCATGTCTAGTTAGTAAGGCACAATTTGGATTATCTGTAAGTTTACTGCTGACACTAACTGTTAGTGCAGCATTGAAAGTGGACTGTGTTGGGATTGATGTTTTACGATAACACTGGACACAACAAAGTTATGTTGTTCAGTTCAAATATGGATAGGTGGATACATATTCATCAGACTTTTTTAAATCTTCGGACATGTGGAAGTCCATGTGCCCATGAATATATCGTAAAGAGTTCCTTACGCTGTCTTCCTTCCGTAACCAGCTGTAACCAGCGTTCCGTATCTGTGAAAACTCTTAAATTATTCAAATGTATTTTTACAGATCTATTTTTACAAATAAATAATATCCCATTGTTTTGTGTTGTATTGTATTGTATTTTATTACCGTCCTAATGGCGTTTTTATCTGAATCCAAATCCGTTTTACCCAAAATACGTAAAACAATAATAAAACATTCCCTTCGTCGGAACCCTTGCGTCCATTGAACCTGAAAATAGTACACGGCTCGTGTCACTTCAAGCCGATTGTAAAACTATTCTTAGACATGAAAAGATATGTTGATGTATCTACAACTTAGCGATTGTATCGCTTTCGGTCTATTCAATATATTGTCTGTCTACCCACTATGGAACGGAAATGGTAATATGCATTTGGGGTAGATGGAATGTCTGCTAGTGTGCAACAGCAGACAGTGCATCTGTTGCTTAAGTGAATATTAATAAATGGTATGTAAACATTTTTTTTTATTTATTTAATTTCCAAAAACAAACATTCCCCATAGTTCCACAAAACTGTGAGCAGTTTGTTGGCGGACAAGCTGTCGTTGTTTATACAATAAAATTCACTTTGCACGGCATCAAACCAATTACAACAAATTTAATCGAATTTAATTAGTAATTTGATTATAATATTGATTGTTTGATTAAAAAATCAAAATGCTATTATGCTCAATAATTTTAAAATTATTATTTCCTATTTTTTTCTTATTTATATATAAGAATATGTATGTATGTGTGTGTGTGTACTATGTATGGCTCTAAAATTAATCATTGATTAAAAACATGCATGTATTTCCGTTGAGCGGTGATAGCCTAGTGGTATCGCTAATCGACTCATATTATCGATTTATAAAAATTGACACTAGCTATATTGATTTGCGGCACCAACTTCAGTATATATGTATGCTGTTAGCAGAAAATCCTACATAATGTACAATATCTACTACGATCTAACTTAACATTTTATATTTTTGATAAAGAATAACATTCTATTTTCTCTCTTTATTGTTATATGCCCTTGGGGCTACAAAAAGATAATTATTTTTTAAAGATAATCCTATTTTCACAAAATTTCGAAATGAAACTGAAATATATTACGAATATCATTATGAAAGAGGTATATTTTCATTACCCACACAGAGCTTTATTCAGTATACTTTTACAATAATTATCTACATGATAGTACATAAAATTTTTCAGCATACCACGCCATCACCATGTGTTTATCCACTGCTAGATATACATCTCTCATAAGGTTAGTTCCTAAGGGCTCACTTAACTGTAAAATATGCCTAATCTGTGGAGAATTTTTTGGTTTTCAATTCTCAATATTTATGTTAAACTAACAACAAACTCCTATGTCTTCCTTAGCTAAATAAAAAAATACGTAATAGTTATTATTATTATTATAATCAGGGCTAAAATTGATTTAATTTAATTATGATTCATTAATTAAACCATCCATATAATTTCATTAGTCCGTGTGATTAAATTTAATGGTAATGAAATTGGATATCAAAGACAGCGTATCGATAAGGAAATTTAAGCTATAAAGCTCTTACATAATCTACTTACTCGTGTATATTGGATTATGTAGGCAGATGATCGTAATTACAAAATTACCATAATTACTAAAATTGAAGCAGGAAATTAGAACAAAATTTCCGTATTACATTGATACAGAATCATATAATCGTTGAAACGGTTTGAACATTGATAATATGGTAAACCAAATACATTTTATCTCGGCATACACAAGAAAAACAGTTCCTATTTCAATCGAATTGTACCTACACGTGCGTCGATCTTAATTGTACCTACATGTGCGTCGATGTTAATTGTACCTACACGTGCGTCGATCTTTATTTTTTTTAGAGAAAAAAGGCGGCCATCGAGTATACAGTCCACCTGATGATAAGTGGATACTGTCGCCCATAGACATCCGCGATACAATGCCAACATCAGTCCAGAATGACAAACGTTGTCACCGGATGCGCTGCGTACCTTTTGAGAGGTAGGAACCGATTTGGGAAAAGGGTTGGGAAAATAGGGACAGATAGAATAGGACGGGATGAATATGCTCGGGCATATCTCACTCACTGAAACACGTACGTATATTGAAGAGTAGGATATAGTAGAAAATGCAGTACCTACATTTCATAGTAGTCTTCTGTGGGTGAGGGGTAACGTGACCAGTCGAGTGCGCCCAAAATTTTTTTTCGGTTTAGACATCAAATATTAAAATTCTTTCTAAAAATTTATTTTAGTATAGGTATTTTATATTCACTCACATAAATTTAGTTACTTATATTTACCATACCACTGCTGGATATATGCCTCTCCCAAAGCTCGCCACCACACACGATCCTCGGCTTTTTTCATCCAACCATTAACGGCGAAGTTCTTCAAATGATTGGTCCAGCTGGCCGGAGGGCGTCCCTCGTGGCCACTCAAGGACCCGTCCCCCCCAACGATTATCGGTTGCTTATATTTATAAAAATATAATTGTGCAAGATTCCTTAGATAACATATTTTTTTAATCTCCTCGTACCACTAGCGAAATTGTTATCTGGGTTTGATATCTAGTCGATATGGGAGTAGACTGGATGACACATCATACGTTCTTATCAAAGTAACCTGGTTGTCAACTTGTAGGGGGTGTGAAGCAGATGAGAAGCAGTTCATTAAAAATTTGTCATTTTCAAAACATATAAATTAAAGAACTCGAGAGCTACTCAACATAGAACACTGTCAAAGGTGGACAAAGTTAATCCAAAAGTCAACTTCGTTAATCGTTAATTCGCTACTCAAAAAGTTAACTTCGATAATCGTTAAAGCGTTAACTTTTTGAAATTTAACGCAAGTTAAAGTTATCCGTTAATCAACCAAAATTTGGACTGATGTTTAAGTATTATACATTTAAGTAAGATAATAGAATAGAACAGGCTGGGCTACACGTATCACATCATACACGGGTAAATAAAACAAGTAGGTATATTAAATAATTGATATTTCTAGAAAAAAAACAGAAACATATGCGCCTACAAGACCTACCTAGTACAATAAAATAACAATACAATAGCAGGCAATAATATGTAGCATGCTAATGTCAATTTCATTTATTTCACTAACACAAACTAATAAGTGGCACTTTTTTGCTCGTAGTAAGTTAGGTTATAAAAATATCAAAATCAGTTATTTGGTTTTAATTCTTCCATTAATGGTAAGGCAAAGGGAACTGAGCCCATACTGCCGGTAGCAGAGGTGGCATGCAATTCAAACAAACATATACAATAACCAACCAATGTAACGAACTAAAGTTAAGAAGACCGTTAATATTTTTTTTAATTTAACTTAAAAGTTAAATCGTTAAGCAATATGTTAACTTCGTTAATTAATGATTAACGGTTTTATGCCCAGCTTTGAACATCGTTGGACTGTAACGTGGCTACCCTACAGTGCTTGTGTAACATATCTAGTATGTATTCTCAAATCGATGATATCAGTACATTGAATATAATTTAACGGAAGACAACTAGTAGTTTTGTCAAAAAATGTATTGTATTGTTTTGCTGTCAGGGCCACAGTTTATTTAAAATCATTTACTTTTTCATTATATTTCTTATAAAATAATTTAATCACTCTGCATGCAAATTCGTTCAGATCTTAATAACTTGTGATCCTTAACATAAATTTAATATCTATGCTAAAAATTCCATTGACATTCTTCAATATTTTTTGCATAATGCCTGCATAGACAGACAGAATGAGATACATAGATAAAATTGCTGTGTTAATCTTTACGATATTCACAGCGCACACACCAATTTTGTTTCTTATGTACGGTCAATCAAATTAGAATTGTAGACCAGTTTAGAACCTTGGCACAATAATTGCAACGGGAGCTTTCTTCGGAGTCGAGGAAAATCGGTTAAATTATTTGCTGTGAAATGGTACTAGACTGGCCTAAAATTCCAAATGGTTGACCTTGAGGCACAACTTTGTTGCAATATTATTATATAGAAAACATTTTTCTGCATATACATTTTTAAAACCAAGCAGGTAAGGTAAAAGGTAGACGTTTTTGAAAATATAAAAAAGTGTGAAGGTAAGGTAAGTACATGACATTGTGACCTAAATTACTTTACAGAGGGCAAATAAACATAAGTGGTTTTACTAACAATACATTTCATCCTCACCTCAACTCAATTGTTCTGAAATCTATTGTTCCTTGTTATTCTAACTTTGTAGTACATTTATTACAAATGTTTTGGTATTGTTTTATACAATAAAGCCAATTTATTATTGTATAAACGGAGTTAGGAATGATATCTTCGAATATCGACAAAATTGATCGTTTATTGTATAAAAAAAATGCCATGATTTTCAATAGAAAAAAAGGTTGCAGAAGACTAGACACACCCCCGATGGTAAGTGGTGATATATTGTCGACTATGTATTTGGGGGATATACGTCAAAATACGTCAAGATTGAAATATGTAGGCACGTCCGTACTGTATAAGCATAGTCAAAATTTAGATTTTGGAAGGATTCGGTATAAAGTGTTGAGACAGGGATCTTGATCACTTATCTTTTTCTATTAGTGAAAGTCCACACTTTATTTATGTAGGTATGCTAAGATTTACAATTAACAGAAGTTAAAAAATGCGTATGCATTCGCCATCGGATATGGGTAGTGACTGCGCGGCGCCCGCTCGCTCGGCTCTGCGCAAGCGCCTTCTACAAGCGGCCGCGCGTACATTCCATAAGCAAATTTAGCATCGGCCGGCGGGTTTGCTTGCCTAATTAAATTAATTACTGTGTAGGCAAGGTTCCTACAGGTATATGAAGTGTAACGGAGTGAAAAATATTCTCAGTCTTATTCTATAACGTATAGCAGAAAAGTATGAATATAATTTTTATGTAAATTAATTTTATTTTTTGAGAAATGTTTTAATAGATCGTTATTTTATTTCCAATTATTGCGCAATCATTTGTAATTATCCCTTTTCTTATACCATATCACCATCAGCCTATGTCTCTCTACTGTTAGATATAGATCTCATTCAAGGCTCTTTACTCTACCACTCACATGGTCGTGTATCTCTCCATATCTAAAAATATATAGTTCGTGTATTCAAATTTAAAGAAGTATATTTTTTTGGATTTCTATCACAATAACGATTATGGCTGGAAACCCCTCAGATGTACAATACTTTTCTTTTATGGACGAAGGCGGCAGACGAGCATGCAGTCCACCAGATGGTAAGTGGATATGTCACCCATAGACATCCGCGATACATGCCAACATTAGTCCAAAATGACAAACGTTGGCACACTCCCGGATGCGCTGCCTACCTTTGGAGAAATAGGGATGGATTTGGGGAAAGGATAATGGGGGAATGGGGAGGTATAGGATGGATATGGACTCTGGTACAACTGACTCACTACCGAAACACGTATACTCGTATATATTAGGGAAATAAGATAAAAGTGGGAAATGCAGTACATTTCAAGGTAGTCTTCTGTGAGAGAAGGGTAACGTGGCCAGTGGCGCCCAGCGGCTGTTGGATTGCAGCGTGCTCTCCCCCTCAACTAGATGAAGTATGTGCCTTTCAGTGGGTTGTCAAAGGTTGACATCGATACTTCCTATTGGATGGGATTGAATGTGTTGAAGAGTAGAGTACAGTGCGGTCAAAAAGACACTTTCTACCGTGAACCGGAAAGTTGGGGAATGAACTGCCAGCTGAGGTTTTTACCCGTTACGGTACAATACGGGGCTCTTCAAGAGAGCTGTAAACAGTATTCTGTAAGATCGGCAGGTCACCTGCATGCCCCTAATGTTGCAGATGTCCATGGGCGGCGGTTACCTCTTACCATCATGTAGCCCGTCCGCTTGTCTGCCATATATTCTATAAAAGAAATAATAGAAGTTTCTCTTATATCATTATAGCCTATTTGATGAGATGAGACGTCGCTCTTCTCAAAATTGAGTCTCGCAGACGAGACTTACTCAAGATAGTGGACAATCTCGAGATTGTCTTCCTGATACCTTGCTTAAATTACTTAACCGTTCGCTCCCTGCTTGTTTATTACTTTGATGAAGCTATACCAACTTATATCTTTATCGCAAAGTGAATTTCAAAGAGAGTGTTCACGAGCGATGTTTTGAGCTCAAGCAAATAGCTAAACGTGTGTTTCTAGGCAGTTTCATTACATCATGTCATAACATGTCAGAGTGGTTACAGACGAACACGACATTTAAGTAATTTAGTTGTTGATTTGTTTGCAGTGACGTCACTAGAGACGTTTTTGCAATTTGTGTGTGCAAGTAAAAATAATGATATGTTTCGTGAGTGAGGGGGAATTATTACAGCCTGTTACACACATTATTATTACAATTATTACACTGTATAACACACACATTATTACACATACTGTGAATTATTAGAAGGGATAAGGATCGATCCTTTTCCCTCTTCTAGCTGCAAACATTCTGTGCGAATTTGCAAGTCGCTATCAGAGTCATAGATAAATTAAGATATACAGATAAACGTAATTATAGTATAGATAGATAGTGAAATTGTAACTTTTATGGTACGATGGGGCTGACATACACAACAGTGTAATAAAATAAATAAAAAAAAATCCTTCTTTTCTGTTAAAATCACATTCCATCTCAACCAAACCTTTACCATCCCGTTTCGTGTTCCTGATGTAGTGGAGGTGTATTTATGGTATGGTATACATCCAATGATAGGAGGGGAAATAGGATTGCAGATATCGCCGCTTTCGAATTTCAAAAACAAAAAAAAAATATATATATTCTCTTAAATATAACGATGGAAAAAAAATATTGACTTGATTAACTTGACTAAGATCCTAAAATAAAAGTACGATAATTTTCATAATTTTAGGGATTGAGTTTGCGATCTGTGCAATAGATTTCTAAGTAATAATTCTGAAAATTTAATCTCATATATTTGTAGTTTCGATAATGAATGTTACCATCACGTGGGACCGCTTGCTCGTCCGCCCACTAGTCTATAAAAAAAAACTACAATTATTTATATCTGTAAAATATCTTGTATAATTTACTATAAATTGATCCGTGTACAATGAATAAAACATTGTTCTATAGAACAATTATGTCTGTACGTTATCTCTACGTATTTCGTAGAACCACATTGTACGATGCTACGTTACAAGCGCGTAGCTACTACGGCGTAGCGTTGAGGCATGTAGGTACCGCGTAGCTCATGTTCTCCCAATATAATATTTTGGTCTACTACTAAACTACTTTTGTGGTATAATTAAGATTGAAATACAATTCAAATTCGTACTACATTGTGTTAGAAATTAGTTAACGAAAATCGACCTTAATGCCATAGTAAATTGTCGCGAATTCTCGCTGAAGCGTTTGCTATTGTAAACTGCGATATTAAGGCATATGCCTCGCAATATTGAAAATTTCTTTACAAATTGATGTGACAGTACGAGTATGTTCGTATGAGAGGAGTCGTATGTTCGCAGTTAAAATAATCCTTTATGACCATTTAATGGTTAACTTCAAAGGGCTATTTCATGTTCATTTCTGTATGATACAGAAAAAATAATTCTTAGATTGTATACCTACTGTTCAAGGTGTCCCCTCCTGCCATTAGCCTTTTAAATACTTTTATAATGGGATTTAAAAGACATCATTAATATAGCTCTTAGTGAGAAGTTTCACTGAAAACATAAAGATCACCGAAGCAATTATTTTACCTTCCAAAATGTTTTTAAAAATATTTTTCATAAAAGAAATGTCAAGATGTGATAGCTCTTATTATGCGTAACTTATGTAGATGTTTATTCTGAAAAACTACGAATGTACGTGACTGACGCGCTCGCAGCTGGTTTAAGTTGTCACACAAAAAAACAGAAAGTACTGATGCGAGATAGGACAGGAATAACAAATGCATATGTATTTTGTTCTAAGATTTATTTGGGAGTTAAAGAAAGATTAACTCGGAGGTATATTCACATTCGTCAGAACCTGAGTTCAAAGTCGGATTTTTCACTTATAAATAACTCATAAATAAAAGGTAAACTTATAAATAACTTATAATAACTCACTTATAAATAAAAGGTAAAGGAAAATATTGTGGAAAAACAAACGTGTCCGTGAAATAAACTGGCGGATTTCGGGCTCTGACACTAGTAGGAAAGAAGATCACCATATTCCGTACGGTTTTGAGAAAAAAAGTATACAAAATTTGTCGAGTTTTACGAGCCCTCTGCTACAAAATTAATACTTTTATCACTTATTATATTAACTCTAATTTTGTATTTATATTTTTTTTTTGACCATCATAACTTTGGAAATACTAAACCGATTTGGTACATCTACAAGCTTAAACGTGATATCTAAACTAAGTTGTGTAGCCAATGTAAATCGACACACAATCCGCACACCAATCCACACATTTACATTTTTTAAGATTATTTTATGCAACGAAGGTAGACGAGCCTACAGTCCACCTGGAGGTAAGAGTATACAATCGACCACATATATCCGCCATATATGTCAACAACTCCCAGAAAATCATTTAAAAGAAAATTTAAAGATCGATAATTAAAGAAACGATTTTATACTATCAATGATATATGTGAACGCGACAGCTAAGCAATATAGCCGTACGCTAAACCACGTGCATAGGTTTATTGCTGAAAAAATAGCCAAATAGAAAGCCTGACCTTATATGCCGAGAATAGCTGCCTTTCGACCAAGCTTACGATTGCCTTGTATTCTTCCCAGCCTGGTAGCTCTTCTTCTCGGCTTATTCTTGACTTTCCACTTGGTTTAAGCATCCTTCGGTACTAGGCAGCTATGCAGCTTAGAGCAGATACACTCGCGGTATAGAAAGAGGCACAGCGTGTGCCAATTCCGGGGTCCAGGAGACCATCCGAATATGTGAGTTTCACAATCGACCGACGGCGGGAGGGGTCGGTCGCTAGACTGGCGGGTATTTTAATTCCTGAGGCCGTCTCTCGCACCCCCTTATAGGGAGGCGGAGGAAACAATTCCGGGATTTCTCCCTTAATGTGGTTTCGCCTCTGTTCGTTAATACGGACAGGTCCTTGGGGTGACCCTATTGGGTCTTTGGTCATTTATCCTTGATAGGGATTATTTGAGGCTTTGTTGCTAGCTCCCGCCCCTTTTTGGGCAGCGATGTCTTAAAAGGCCCCGACGTTTGACTCGTCCGCAGGCATGATCAGGTCGCGTGGGAAGGCCTTGCCATCGGGCGGCCGCGCGTGCAGCGGCACCAGCCCTCTGATGTGAGTGAGGCGCGATGCATCAGCGCGGGCGAACATAGTTGTGGCAAGGTGGCCGATGAATTCTGTCAGACTCTCCATGTGTAGGTCCCTCTGGATCGTGGCGTTCCTCACGCAGCGTGGGGCACCGACGATGGTACGCAGGGCAAGGGATTGCTGCGCTTGCAGGGCTTGTCTGTTGGTTTTCTGCACCAGGGCGTATCATGCCGGTGCAGCATACGTGAGGGGGGGTCTTAGGTATGTTTTGTAGACCCCGAGCTTTACATGTAGAGGGAGTCGTGAGGAGAGCACTGGGCGGAGATGGTACCGCGCGACTCCTTGCGAGGCGATCGTCTTCTGTACGTGGGGCTTCATAGTGAGGGAGCGGTCGATGGTCACGCCCAGGTATTTCACTGTGGGCGACCAGCCGACGTCCTCTCCGTGGAGGCGTAGCAGTGGCGGAAGACGCGATTTACCGGTGATGATGGCCTGCGTTTTTCCAATGTTCACTGAGAGACGCCATTTGGCAAACCATGGCGGGAGAGTATCGAGCGCGCGCTGCATTTTTCGTGCGGCGTGGGCGGCTTTGAAAGAGCTGGTATAGTACGCCGCGTCATCGGCGTACAGGGCTAGTGACACCATCTCCACCATGGGGATGTCGTCTGTAAACCAGGAATAGCAGGCTGGGGAGAGGCAGCTGCCTGGGGAACACCGGCCTCCAAAGGATGTTCTGTTGAGATCGCGTCCTCAACCACCACCTGGAAGCGGCGGCTCTCCAAGAAGGAGGCCACCACTCGGATGATGCGACGGGGCGCCGTGGACTTGGAGAGTTTGTACAACAGACCGCTATGCCAGACGCGGTCGAACGCCTTCTCCACGTCGAGGAATACTGCCACTGTGAATTCCTTCTTGTTTCTGGCTGTTGCCAAGTGGTGCAGTACCCTCGACAGCTGGAGGGTCGTGCTGTGTTCCGAGCGGAACCCGAACTGCTCCGCGCGTGGGTTAATGTGCGGAGCGAGGTGTCGCAGCAGGAGTTTTTCGAACACCTTCGAAATCGTTGATAGCAATGTGATTGGACTGGCGGGTATGCAAAAGGTGCAGCAATATAAAGGAATCGGTGGAAGTGATTATTTAAAAATGTGGGTAATAAAATATAATCTTACCCTACAAAATAAAAGCACCAATGCAATTAAACAACTTTTAACGGTTTAAATCGCGTATATTTGACATGATTTATATCCCGACGTTTCGAACACTTTGCAGTGGACGTGGTCACGGGGTGACTAATTGATTTTATTTGTCACTTGAGTTATTAAGAAATTATTACTACCGTCTGAAATTTTTTGAACTACCGTCTGAAATTTTTTAATCATAACATTCCCTATGCACGCAGTATTCGCTCACGGTGTCCAGAGGTCTTGCAGTATGGCGTTGGCCTTGTGATTTAATTAATTTAATGACTGGATCCCAAGCTGGTGGTACTTGCCAACCATCTTCTCTATTGAAATTTGGGTGTTTCTTAATTTCAATAGCCTCGCGTAACATTCTTGGC
Source organism: Sesia apiformis (assembly GCA_914767545.1). Lineage (NCBI taxonomy): Eukaryota > Metazoa > Arthropoda > Insecta > Lepidoptera > Sesiidae > Sesia > Sesia apiformis. The sequence goes on from OU611971.1 coordinate 10,904,896, forward strand.
ATGTACCGGGTCTCTCTAGCGAGGATTTGTGGATTATCAAATCGAATGTAATGGTTGGGTTTGTCCAGAGCATGTTCACAAACTGCAGACTTGGTCGAGCGTCTGTTCTTCATGTCAGCTATGTGTTCTTTTATCCGGATACCGATGCTCCTCTTTGTTTGCCCAATGTATGATAACCCGCATTCACAATCAAGCTTGTAAACACCTGCATCTTGTAGGGGGATATTGCTCTTGACCGGTCTTAAAAATTGGCTAATCTTCTTGTGCGGCTTGAAGTAAGTTTTAATTGAAGCTCGTCTTAAGATATTGCCAATTTTGTCAGTGATGCCCTTGATGTATGGTAAGATGGCAGGTTGTCGCTCAACTGTAGGAGGCTTGGGGCGGCTTCTGTGACGCATTCGTGGGAGTTTGTGATTGTTGCTTCGCAGTACTTGTTTCACATGCAGAAGCTCTTCCTCGAGGTGGTCAGTGTCACAGATGCCGTGTGCTCTCTGTAACAAAGATTTGCCTACGGTAGTCAACTGACATGGATGGTGATGGGAGTTACCATTGAGATATTTATCTGTATTTATTTATCAATGGTAACTCCCATCACCATCCATGTCAGTTGACTACCGTAGGCAAATCTTTGTTACAGAGAGCACACGGCATCTGTGACACTGACCACCTCGAGGAAGAGCTTCTGCATGTGAAACAAGTACTGCGAAGCAACAATCACAAACTCCCACGAATGCGTCACAGAAGCCGCCCCAAGCCTCCTACAGTTGAGCGACAACCTGCCATCTTACCATACATCAAGGGCATCACTGACAAAATTGGCAATATCTTAAGACGAGCTTCAATTAAAACTTACTTCAAGCTGCACAAGAAGATTAGCCAATTTTTAAGACCGGTCAAGAGCAATATCCCCCTACAAGATGCAGGTGTTTACAAGCTTGATTGTGAATGCGGGTTATCATACATTGGGCAAACAAAGAGGAGCATCGGTATCCGGATAAAAGAACACATAGCTGACATGAAGAACAGACGCTCGACCAAGTCTGCAGTTTGTGAACATGCTCTGGACAAACCCAACCATTACATTCGATTTGATAATCCACAAATCCTCGCTAGAGAGACCCGGTACATGCCAAGAATGTTACGCGAGGCTATTGAAATTAAGAAACACCCAAATTTCAATAGAGAAGATGGTTGGCAAGTACCACCAGCTTGGGATCCAGTCATTAAATTAATTAAATCACAAGGCCAACGCCATACTGCAAGACCTCTGGACACCGTGAGCGAATACTGCGTGCATAGGGAATGTTATGATTAAAAAATTTCAGACGGTAGTTCAAAAAATTTCAGACGGTAGTAATAATTTCTTAATAACTCAAGTGACAAATAAAATCAATTAGTCACCCCGTGACCACGTCCACTGCAAAGTGTTCGAAACGTCGGGATATAAATCATGTCAAATATACGCGATTTAAACCGTTAAAAGTTGTTTAATTGCAATGTATAGTAATCGCGAAAACCTAAGAAAATATTAAAAGCACCAATGTTATTGGCGCGAACAATATATTTAATCATACTGTGAATTCATCATGACAATTTAATTTGTAATTATATTCACATATGACACACATTTGTAATTATAATTAATATCTGACATTCCTATAATATTTAAGTTTGACGATTTTTTTTTTTATAATATGTGTTAATATGTATGTATGTATATAATGTTATATGTATGTTATAATATTTATAATAATATGTTAGCCAAACTACTTAATTTGTGCTTAACTACATCTTGTTTCACCTGTGTTCTGGAAAAAAACATACATAACAATCAGTCCAAAATTACAAACGTTGGCATGTCCCCAGATACGATGGCTCGTGGGGTCGTCGTGGTGAATTATGACCCAAAAAACCCCTCGATGATTGTAAAGGGAGGTCAATGCTCCCTGTAGTGGGACGTTATATCCCGAATATCGATTAAGACATTATCCATGTTATTAATTCTTCATAACTCCATCCCCACTCACTCAGTCAATAATATTTTCTCCATTATCCAGCAGTGTGTTGCGAAGATAGCTTCGTTGAAAACAATTTATGTTGAAGTAGACTATTAATCATTTCACTTTGTGAACACAATATAGAGTGCAAACAGTATGCAACCTCTGCGTTTTTCTTCATATAACAAGAGCTCAGCTGAGGCATTAGCACAACGTCACATAAAAATGTACTAGGTAATAACCTGCGACTGTAATCTCCAAATTGTTTACAAAAATAAGATATGTACAATGCTACTAATTTGATACGGTTGTAAAGAATTAACCCGCCAATTATTAAAACCATTTCCAGATTGTTTCTGTTTCTTCGGACTTCCAATTTTATACATATGTGTGCGTGTTTTATTTTTCTTGTGGATGTAGGCATCAGACGAGCATACAGTCCACCTGATGGTAAGTGGATAATGTCGCCCATAGATATCCGCGATATATGCCAACATTAGTCCAGAATAACAAACGATGACGCGGCTCCGAATGTGCTGTCTACCTTTAAAGATATACGAATGGACTTGAAGAAAAGGTTGAGAAAATGGGAAGGGATAGGATGGGAATGGGCTCTGGCACATCTCACTCACTACCGAAACACGTACGTACATTAGGAAAATATGATAAAGTGGGAAATGCAGTATATTTCAAGGTAGTCTTCTGTGAGAAAGGGGTAACATGGCCAGTCGAGCGCGCCCAACGGCTGTTGTATTTCAACGTACACTCTCCCCCTCCAAAAACAAGTGGCACATATTGCGCTTTTTAACTAGATTATACACTACTTACTTTCATCTATACTGTCCTGTCAACAAACGGAATTGTATATGTACAGTCTACATAATAGGTTTCTCCTGTCAAACAGTACAATTAATTCGGGACAATAGGAAATATATTTTGGGAGTCCAACGCTACTATATTCGCTACATTTATTTCTTGAAAGTTGGCGTTTGAGATTTTTAATTTGGAAGTTTTCTTTCCATGATTTTGAGAGAAATTATAGTTTAGTAATTAATATAAGCACTGTAGTAAGAAATGAAAAATGTCGTTTCATTTTTGATCACGCTTGTTTCTTCCATAACAATTATGACGACCGTTTAGCCCAGTTGCTAGTGATCGTGCCTGCTGTATGAAAAGACCCGCATTCGATTCTCAGTCGGGCAATAATTCGCGGACACTACCAGTGATATTATGATAATAATAAATTATTTAAAAAAATAAAAATTCGTCTTCATCAAACTCCCATATGAACAGATACATACGTATACACACTTTTATTCTCGCTTCGTATTTGTCAACACCTTAACATGTACTCGTATATTTATTTAAATTTATCTTTAATTTAATATGTGATATATGACTATTTAGTTACTAATTTATTAAATAATATACTTTTGTCCGTGCGTCACCGATGGCTCCGCTGAATATCAGCGCGGTGACTGACACTCAGTCACAGCATATGCTGAGTTGGAGACCATTTCCGGCATCGCAACACACGCATGCATGAAAAAGCAGTCCCATTTTTTTTCTTTTTTTATTTATTTATTTTTATTTCTTGTAATTTTTTTAATGTTTGTGATTTTCTTTTGTTTTTCTTATTGCCTACATTGTTTCTTTTTCTTTTGGTTGTTGTTATATTGATATTGTAGATATGTGTGTGAGTGTATGTCGGAATAAAGTGTCGTCCATATCTATTTCTAAATAAACTAAAATAAAAAAAATAAGTAAGTTTTTTATATTTACTGCATACACTGACTGGTTTATTTGTTTTCTTTAATAATTACTTTACTATTTTAACAATTCAGTATCAGACTCGAAGCAGTCGGAATCAGATTACAAAAGAATCTTTGGTATCGACTGCGGTACGCGGTCTTAAAAAGTAGGTGGTTGCAAAATTTGTTCTTTCAACTACCTTCAATATTCAGAAAATAAAGAAAAGGGTCAGTCGGAAACGTTATTCAAATTGGCTTCCCAAGATCTAACATTTTTATTTGGGAGACAGATAGGTACTTTTACATTTACAAGCCGCGCTACTTCAAACCCGTTGTTGTATTTTCGTCCTTACAACCATTGTATTGAGGTTCTTATTTAGAATCCAGTTAAGTTGGGAACAGGAATGAATTACGACAGTTTCTGTCGCTTGCCTTCAGGCTGTGCCGAAACAAAGGGCTCAGGGAAACAATAATGGTCCACTTTCTTTAGTAACGAAGAGTGGGCTACGAAATGAAAGTTCCTAGATCCAACTAAAGATGTGTGTATTGAATGTTTATTTAGCAATTAAACAACTTTGAACGGTTTAAATCGCGTATATTTGACATTATTTATATCGTGTTTCGAACACTTTGCAATGGACGTGGTCACGGGGTGACTAATTGATTTTATTTGTCACTTGAGTTATTAAGAAATTATTACTACCGTCTGAAATTTTTTAATCATAACATTCCCTATGCACGCAGTATTCGCTCACGGTGTCCAGAGGTCTTGCAGTATTGCGTTGGCCTTGTGATTTAATTGACTGGATTATGGTAGTAATAATTTCTTAATAACTCAAGTGACAAATAAAATCAATTAGTCACCCCGTGACCACGTCCACTGCAAAGTGTTCGAAACGTCGGGATATAAATAATGTCAAATATACGCGATTTAAACCGTTCAAAGTAGTTTAATTGCTATGTATAGTAATCGCGAAAACCTAAGAAAATATTGAATGTTTATTACTTATTATAACGAAATCTGGGCAAAGGATATGAAATTATTTTACTGCATACCGACAATTACTAGTTATGTTTTTGTTTGATTAATTGTAAAAATTGTATACTATAACGTTTTGTGATTCAATAGTGATAGCTTTACTTCAAGTGTTTTGTGTGCGTCATGTTTGTGATAATCAAATAAAAACATACGACTGCGTTCTTCGTGCGCTTTCAAGGAGTCCTCTTCTGTCCTCAGTTAACCTACTATGAATTTACTATGGGATTCCCCGACTTACTTCGACGGGACTGGACATTGACCGGATTCGTTTTCATACTTTAAAATTGTTAATTACGAATAAAACTTGACACTGGCAGAATATGCTAATTGCACCATTGCCATATATAAAACGAACAAAAAAGTTTCTGTCTCTCCTCTACTGAATATAGGTCTCTCAACAAGGCTCACCGCTACACAAAACTTGCGCTCTTCTCAACTAACCACCATCAAAGGAACTTCTTAAAACCGTCCGTTCATGAAGCCGGACCGCGTCCCACACGGTGCTTTCTGATACGTCAACCCCCATCGGATATATATTCATATACAGCCAATTATACTACATTCGCGGAAACATGCTTACATTTACTCACACATGGATTAAATTCACTAATTGAGATGGGATGAAAGGCCCATAAATCTGTGTTATCAAATATCGCTTTATTAAGTTGTTCACTGTATCTTGAAAAAACAAAATGTAACAAAAGTATTAATTTTGAACACATCATTTAATAGGACTGTCTGGCATAAAAGAGGAGAGCCCTTTGCTCAACGGTGGAACACAACTCCAGACTAATTAAAAAATAAACAAATTCAAAATTTTAACATTTCGTAAAATAATTTCAAATTGACATATGCTATTGTTTAATTACATATTTTATGAAAGTATAAAATGATTTATGATATAAAAGTGACAAGTTTGTGTGAATTTTGGCGTAAGACATGTTGTCTGTGAATTGGAACGAGATAAAAAATGGAACTGTCAAACAGTAAATAACAGACATATTTCACGCGATACTGAAAAAAATTGGCTCAGACAAGCATAAAATGTCAGACAGTCTGCTGTGCCAAATCGGTTAATAGGATACTTCGTTAAATTTCTTCCAATCATTTTACGGGTTTTGATTAAAAAAAAAACTGAAAACTAGGCATATTTCATAATATGTGAATTTTACTGAATTAAGACTTGTTTCATTTTCCTACTAAATGCAATTGTGTTTAAAAACATACTATGAATTGTTATACTGACTTTATATCCCGTAGAAATGTAACAGAAAGTAAAGAATTAAATTAAAACCAGCATTATGATAACTTTTTGGCGGGAACCCGAAAAGTGAAGTTGAGTTTTTATTTGATTATTATAATAATTGTTTATTGTGCGTTTTGTGGTTTAATAGTGGTATCCATCGATATGTAAATAGACAGTTTATTAAATTTCAAAGTATTTTTCGTGCGTAATGTTTGTGATAATCAAATGAAAATATAGAACTGCGTTTTTCCTGTTCTTCCAAACAGTCCTCTTACGTACTCAGTTAACCTACTATCAATTTACCTAGAGACTTCCGAGAAGTGAAATTGAGTGTTGGTTTGATTATTGTAAAAAATATGTATTTAGGCGTTTTGTAGTTTAATAGTGATAGTTTATTAAACTTCAAAGTGTTTTTCGTGCGTGGTGTTTGTGATAATCAAATAATATAAGCATGAGACTGCGTATTTAGTGTGCTCCTAAGGAGTCCTCTTCTGTCTTCATTAAACCTATTATCGCTTTACCGAGCGACTCCTGACTTGCTTCGACGTGACCGGACATAGACAGGATACGTTTTTAGACGTTGAAATTGTTAATTACGAAGAAAACTTGGCGGAATATGTTAATTGCACCATTGCCATATATAAAAAGAAAAGCTATAAGTATGTAACACAATATAATAAACTAGTATGTACCACACTACAGATGGCGCTGTGAAAGAAGCTACAATGCACTAAAGTTTCGTTGCGATTTTATATAATTTGTAATAAATTATATTACTTAAATATCGACTTGTAGGCCATGCATTCTGTGGCAAAGCAATTTTTGCAAAACTTCATAGAAATAAGTATTGTTTAAATTAAAAATATTTTTTATTATTAATGGTATTAATCAAACTTTAAAGATTACGACCACCTATTTCTAACGATTATTTTCATTTTTTATTTCAATTTCATTTTTATGAGGCATGACTTAAGTGGATATGTTCCTAAACAGTTTTGCCCTTCTATAGCTAGCTAGCTACACCCTGTTTGTACAGTTTGTACCTACAGCAACAGTTTAACTCGTGTTAACACGTTTAAACGCTAGAATTGAATGGTTTTGGGTACATTAACGTGTGTCTGACTATACGTCTGTCTGTTCCAGGTAGTGTTGGCAGCGATGTCGGTAGAGGGGCGACGGTGCCTATGCGTCGTCGTGCTTCTCATACACACCGTCACAGGCGCCGGGGAAGGTGAGGAAACAACATTATGTCGTTATAGTTACAAAAAGCTATCCCCACACTACGCTTGCCGGTACAAAAACATGATGGAACTTTATTCTTTATAGAAAATAGATCGCAGAACAATCTGTATGATGCCACATTCCACAAGGTGCCACAGAATCCACATTCTGTCGCTTATGGACATGACAGTCTCTTCACTGCTGTAGTCAGCTGAGTTCATGTTGACTAACACATCTACAATCAATAACCTTTTTTCTCATGTGGTCAAAAAATATATGGTGAATAATTTTCAATAAATATATGGTCAATAATTTTCTCATATGGTCAGTCATTTTCTTTCTTCCTTTCTTTTGGTAAGCTTACCTTTCTTACCTTTATCCACAGCCGGAGACGGACCTCCTCGTGCACATCCTCATGTGCATAAAAGCAAGCCAAGGAATAAATTTAAATACACTAATACACTAATGGCTAATAGATCGTACATTTTATAATTTAAAAGTTTTTTCAAAAACTACATGTTTTTTTTTATAAAAAGTAATGACAATAGATAGATTAGGACAATAGATTATTTCCCTAATGCACGTACGTGTTTCGGTAGTGAGTGAGATGTACCAGAGCCCATTCCCATCCTATCCCTCCCCATCTTCCCAACCCTTTCTCCAAATCCATTCCTATGTCTCCAAAGGTAGGCAGCGCACCCGGGAGCGTTTGTCATTTTGAACTAATGGTGGCATGTATCGCGGATGTTTATGGGCGGCAGTATCAACTTACCACCAGGTGGACTGTATGCTCGTCTGCCGCCTTCGTACATGAAATATATATATATATATATATATATAGTGCCAAGTTTCAAGTCAATAGGACCATGAAATATTGTTTAGGACCTTCAAGATCGATTTTTGTGAAGTCATAAAAGAAAGCCACTATCCAAATTTCATGTTTCTAGCTTCTAGAGCTGGAACCGCTGTTCCGGCTCGATGTCGATGAGTCAGTCAGTCAGAATATTTATGTCTCTTTATATGTATAGATAAATAAAACAATTTCGAATGAACAAATATTTTAACGAAATTCTATAACTCTCGCTATTTGAAACTGTACAGAGTAAAAGTTTCGCGTTTACTGGAAAAAAAGCGGTAAAAAGTAAATAAAACCTTTCCAAGCGCAATTTCACGCGAAGTCTTTTGTTTGAGGTTTCACGAGGAAATATTAGCGTAGTGACCAGCAAAATGGGATGTTTTTTTCTTTCTTTGCAAAATTTCGTATACAGAGTTAGTATACGTTTATGGACTGTGAAAACCATGCTGATTTTCATTTAAAGGGGTAATTCAATTTTTTTTTAAACATTCCCGTTCAATTTTTCTTGATTGCTTGAATTTTTTTTTATATAGAAGAAAGGTCACAGAGGAACATACAGTCCACCTGATGGTAAATGGATACTGCCGTCGATAAACATCCGCGATATTATGCCAACATTAATCAGCCAGTTCAATTTGCTTTATCTTTTCTTTCATTTTTATTTAACTTTTGTCACCAACATGTTTTTTTTCTTTTGTTTCTCTTAATGTAACTTACGTACCTATATATTTAATTATATAATGTATTCACTGATTATGTATACCTTGTATGTATTATATTTCTTATATGTATATATATATATGTGTGTGTGTATATGTGTATGTATATGTGTAAGTTTATAAGTGTAATGTATTATAATAGGGTAAGTCAGGGAGAGATGCCTATAGTTTTAAAAAAACATCATATTTAATTATACATTTATGACACAGAAGAAAAAAACGCCATTTTACTTAAATTAGACTTTATTAATCTGTCTTACATAAAATTAACAAATATTAAACGCATATTTTAGGATATAACACAGCTAGAAAAAAATATAGAAAATGGGCATCTCTCCCAGGCCTATGGGTGAGTTGCCTATAGATACCAGGGATAGATGCCCATGCGTACTTAAAACAAAATCAGTCGTCACACATCAAGCATTTCGCTTGATCGTCACTACAATCCTCATGGAACCATTGTTGGCATTGAATGCACTGTATCCAGTCGCATTTTTTTTTAGTGGCATGATAATATTCTCCACAAACATTGCATATGTCCCCGAGAATTTCGTGTTCTATGTCTACGTCCGAAGAACTATCGTGAAGCGAAATATGAGACTCTTCATCGCAGGAATCGTTCGATTCCTGTTTTCGGTTACTTGTAGTTTGTTCTATTTTAATTCTCTTTCTATAATTTCTATTCGATAATGATCTTTTCATTGGTTCTTTCATCTTTGATTCTGTTGTTGTTGGTTCTTTTTTACTTCGTGTTTTAAACTGTTTTATATTAGTCTTGTTTCTGATTTTTTCTAAGTTTTCCGGAGACGTCAAAACCTCAGCATGCTGTTTTCTCTTTGATACAACCTGAAGACCATACGAAGGAACAGGATGAACTTTATTCCAGATCTTTGACGGCGTTTCTTCTTTACCAGATTGGATTTCCGATAGGTTGTGGGATTTTAAAGGAGTAGATGGGTTGGCTACAGGCGCCAAATTTTCCTTATTCACCCCGCTAGTTGAGGGAACTATGTTTCTGACAGAGGTATTATTATTTGAGGGATCATCTGCTTGGCCTTCAGGAGAAATGTCGGATAGAAACGCGTACTCAGGAATTGCGTTTCTGTTGGGTGGAAATATTCCAGAAGCACGAAATCCTGATGCATCATTATTTTGGTTTGCTGATTTTCCCCACGCTTTGCCTAACAAATCTCCAAACTGCAGTCGTCCTAATTTTCTGCTGTGGTTATTTCGAATCCATACGTTGGTTTCATTATTAAAATAAGATTTTAAGGATTTAAAAAATGCCCTATCTAAGGGTTGTAAATAATGAGTAGTGTGACTAGGAAAACAGAGTAGAATGATCTCATTGGTCTCGCAAAATTCCAACATCTCTATGGAAGTGCAGTGTGAAGTGTGTCCGTCCAATAACAGAATCACTGCCCCGGGAGGTTTTCTAGGAAAAAAATGTTCTTTCAACCATTTGTAGAAAAGATCAGTGTTGACATAACTTGGTTTCTCATTCATGTAAACTTCACTACCCGGAGGCATTCCATCAGCAAACTCGGGCTTTCTGTTTTTTCCTTTAAAAATTGCAACAGGTGGAATAAAATTGCCTTCTGCGCTGCAACAGCAAATCAATGAAATATTTTCTCCTTTTTCAGCAGAAGTTAACTGTGGACTGTCTTAGAACCCCGCATTGCGACATCGTGTGAGGGTTTATTATTTAAATGGAGACCCGTTTCATCCATATTAAAAACTTTGTTTGGATTATTAATGAAGTCGTTGTCCTGAAATAGTGTCTCCAATAAATCAAAAAAACCATCAACTTCTTGTTTCGTCATTCCTTTAGCTCTTTGTAGAGATACTCCTTCTGATTTTCTTAAAGATATTTCCGGATTTCTTCTCATAAAAGATTTAACCCAATCGTAACCTGCTTTACCAGAGTCCTTATTAAAATTATGTTTCAGATTCGTACTCTCAGCTAAATTAAAGGCCATTACGCGTAAATCATTAATGGTTGGTGCAAATCCACGACTATGCAATTTCTCAATATGTTTGACAATCTTTTTTTCATTGTCTCCAAACAGAGAATCGGGTCCAAGACGTCCTTTTTTAGTATTGCCCGAGGAAAACCGTCGGCGAAGGGTCCTGTACGGAATATTGAATTCTTTACTGGCTTGGTTAAAATTTAATGTTCTGTTTTTTACAACGGTGATTGCTTTTTGTAAGTCAGCTTCACTCCATGTAGCTCTATTAGAGCCCGATGGCTTCCTTGTGTACTTATTCGGCATCTGAATATAATAAAAGCAACAATTATTTATTGGGCATCTCACCCTGAAAAATCATTGGGCGTCTCTCCCGATTGTCAGGAAGAGATGCCTAATGTTCCTAAACACAGAACAAAATTCAAGACAATAAAAAATGGCCTCGTGTCAACAAAACGAAACCATATTGTAGGTTATAAAACAATGTTATTATCATTTGCATTAAATTGAAGAAAAAAAACTAGAACAAAATGTCTCTGAAATAGTTTTTTGACATTTTATATAACTGTACTTACCGTATTTTACGAATAAACACCAAAATAATATATTTAAAATAATCTAATCCCTTGTAGAAACTTGCGCTATGACATGTGACTTTCAACTGACGCAATTAGGACGCGTTCCGGTTCACGCAATTCTTTTATTTCTTTTTTGTAATTCAGTAGGCATCTATCCCTTATGGGCATCTCTCCCGGATTTACCCTATAATTTCATTTAAGTGGCCAGTAATAATCAAGATCAAGCTTTTAGATGGAGTTTTCGTTTCTGTGAGAATATTTTATACATAGCAAGTTTTTTAACGGCACAAATGGTGTAAAATTAAATTTAAATGACATTTTGACACTCAAAGCGTGGTGGCGGTCGACCTACGTGTCCTAGTTTTTCACAGTGTTCTAAAAATAGTGTATACACAAAAAAGGTAACTTAGTTCATTTAACCGGCGATTATGAGATTTTTTCAGAAGTGACGTTAAAAAAATAACACCATTAAACGTGACAGCCCACTATAGCTAGCGATGCTCGATATACATCGATGCATCGAAAACATCGATGTTTACTATCCGATATATCGAATCAATCCGATACATCGGTTAATTTGGTCATTTAACGATGCATCGATGTATTCTATTCGATGCATCGAATGACGCACGCATTATAATCCTCTAATAAAAGTACATGACAAATTTATGGGGCCACAGTAACGCCGCATTTCATTGGTTGAGATAAACATATAATATAGAAAAACAACAAAAAAATATATACAAAATAAAAATGTATGAAGCCACAATAATTCGGCGTCTCACTGGTTGTGTATATTGGTTGTGTTTATAGAAAACGACACAAAAATAAAGAACGTTCTTAAAAAAACGTGCGCATGCGCGCGTTGCACACCTAGTGGTACTCAATTTTCCGTATACTTTTCTGCGTGAGCTCTCTTTTGTCACCTTTTACGAATTTCAATGAATGTGGGTTGCCCACGCAGTGGTGGGAAATTTAAAATAAAAATTAATAATCGTTAACACAATTATTGATTACTGACCGGAACCCATATATAATAAATTTTCCATTTTTTAATTATTTCTTTTATTATTTGATATAATATTTATAATACTCAATTTGATTCGTTATAGAAAACAATAGAAAGTGCTAACTTCGCCAGTAGTGCTGCCTCTATATTTCGCGCACGATCCTTATACCATTAGTGTAATATTCGTAATATTCGTATTAGTGTAATAGCTTTTAAATGTGTATTCCTATGCATCCAAGCCATCTTGCAGTTCAACTAACGATACGTGATTGTACAAAACAGCCAAAGACAACAGCGCTAAGCAGCCAGGCTTGCTGCAAAATGAAGAGAGAAGCCAAAGCGATTGCTTAAAGTCAATGACTGATCGTTGTTTTGAAAAAAATATCATCTCCGAATATATTTTTATTGGATTCGGTATCGAGACCCTCGACTCATGGGGATCTATTGCGTCTATAGCGCTAACGATCCCAGGGCTGACTAACACTCGAAACACGTACGTACTATATATATATATATATATATGAGGCAGTTGTGCAGTTGCAGTGCCCACGCCCAGTGGTTTTGGGCTAGCATCATGCGCCCTCCACCTCCAAGTCCACAGTAACAGTAACCGTTATCAACACTTTTTTTCCTCCACTGTTAAGCTTTCTCGTATATGCACCCTATGCATAGGGAATGAATGGCTTCAAAAAGGCACGCTGGCCAGGTGGGTTGGTGAGTACACTCTATTAGAGGTGGTGTACTTCCTCAGGACTAGTCACATTTTACGAAGAGATGGGGTTTTACTATTTTATATTCTAAAGCCGGCCATTTTTGTTCTAAGTCTAAGAAGTAATAATAGATAATTTGCAAATAGGAGACGTAACAACAAAATGTTGCTGCTCGGCAAATACTATAGATAATCTACAGCACTATCTGTCACCGCTATATAGTGTCCATATCATGAAACAGTACTATATGGACGTGTAAACGTATATGTATATATTAATGGCATAGCTGTCATTAAGCCACTTACCATCTGGTTAGCTGCCTGCATCACAGTTCTACTTTTCCACAAGGAAATCGTTCAATATTTATTTTACAGTGTTACCGTTTACACGAAAAAAGTCAATCACCAAATGAAGTTGAATTAAATATAAATCACGTACATTTTGAACCGTCAGCAACATGATGAAACGTATAAATCGTTCCCAATTCGGCCCGAAAACCTCTGGACAAATAAAAACAAATATCCCACCCATCCAATCTACGCTGTACCCTTCACACTGAAAATATCGTGGTACAAGTGAAAAGGTAATAGCGACAATTTCATAGAAAATATTGACATTTTGAAAATTTGTACCACAATAATTAGTAATTCAAATGAGTGTAAAAGTAAAAGTATTCACGGGTGACCAGCGTACCTTGGTACATAAGACATGAAACAGCTTAGTATGTATTATATACCAAGTTTGGGTAAAAGTTATATTTTGAACTCTATTCAAATTAAAACAAAATAGCGTCGTAGGTCTATGTAATAAATAATAATGCTTATTTTTAAAAAGTCGCATTACATGGTCATTGACTGAAATAACTTGAATAAGAATGTTGAATCATATTCTTAATTTAAACAGAGTATAATAGTTGGTCTATTGTTTGCCAGCAAGAAAATCGCTAGCCGATTACACTGAAGCCACATTTCAAAGACAATTATAACCACTTGTTTCATTTCACTTACACCACAACCCAAATTGTGGAGTCGCGGAAAGCAATTCTGTTACGTTAAAACAACATCGCATAATTAATTATTTGGGTGAAATTGTCACTACAAAAGTGAATTTTAGATTAGATGCATTTCTCAATGAGTAGTAATCACCTGCATACGTTCCTTCCACCTTACACGGATATTTACAACCATACCATACCATCAACCTCTCCACTACTGGATGTAGACCTCAACCCACTGATCAAATAACATTTTTTTATTTTACTTTGTAAGCATTAGATCCTTCTAATACAAAGGCACTACATGTGGAAATTTTGTATAACTTTTGTGACACCGGTGTATGATGTACTGCAATGCAACCAGCCACGCTAGCCAAGTGGATTGTTGGGTCCATTCTTTTAGAGGTTTTGTACCTCGTCAGGGTGGTACTTGTGGTAGCCGCTTTATTACCCTCAGTCGCCTATTATGACACTCACGGGAAGAGATATAGTAGTGATAATTTTGAATTTATCTTGAAAATAAATGAATAAAAGTCTTATTCCACTATTTCATCATCTTTTTTTATCAACAATTTCATCATGACTCATCTTTTCTCCTCCACAGGTCGAATAACAACTCCACAATCGCCCACCCTCAAACCCGACCAGAACGAGTTGACAGTCACGTTTCCACCTCTGGAGGATGTGTTCGGTAGCACTCCTGAGAAGCACTTCGGGACTGAAAACAATACGGTTGTGACGTCACAGACCGGATCTACGGCGCTGCTGCCGTGTATCATCAGAAATATTGGAGATGGCATTGTAAGTATTACAATTATATTTACTAACCTTATTGTACACGGATAATCGATATTATGAAAATAAAATGACATTTAGTTTTTATACAATTTTATCTTTTGTCATTTACCTATAATTTCATGAATACATATAAAAAAATATCATTATATGTATTTATAACATTTGACTTCGCATAATTTTATCCATTGGCATTAATTAGAATTTATTTTCTAATTAATTATGTGTTATTTATAGTATTTGGCGCTATAATAATAATAATAATAATAATAAATACCTACTCTTTATTACATACAATTAATTATTACATGTGCACAAATAATATGACAGAATACAATAGGCGACCTTATCGCTGAGGCGATCTCTTCCAGGCAACCTTAGAATAGAGAAAAATAAAAGGGATATATGTAGTGCAAATAGACCGAAATACACAGATGGATCATGTTCAATGTTATGTTATCGACTGTTATGTTATGTTATGTTATCATGTTATCGACAATATCGGTAATAAATATAGTATAATAAACACATATAATAATAAATAGCTTAATAATATATAAAGGGTTTTATAAAGGATTGTGGAGTGAAACAAACTTATTTGATGTTGCTTTGATATTCAAAGAAACGACATATAATGTTTAATCTTCAATCCTTTTTTAAAATCTATTATCTTATGTCTACCTACAACTTTACAATTTTGTCTACCTACAGAACAATTCTCTTCACCTGACGCCCACACTGTTTTACCGACACCATAATACGAATAGTTTTACCGACAGCGCGGAGCGCCTCAAAACTCAGATGAAAGAAATATATTTTCTTTACATCTCCCCCCCTAGGAAAGAAAACTTTCGCCATATTCACCCATCTTCTTCTGTTTCTTTTGTTTCTCTATCTTCATATAATTTTATAGGGACTGGAATAAGTTTTGTAATATGAAAAAGATTTGATTCCGTTTTTTTGTGTCCAGTATCTATCCTATATATTGTGTTAGATATTTTTTCAATAATCTCATATGGTCCAATTCTCAGTTCATCTAATTTCCTCCTGTTTAACTTGTTTCCATTTTCCACGTACACCATGTCTCCTACATTAAATTCCCAATATTTTAGTTTTTTGTCGTATAGTGTTTTGTTGTAATTGTGTGATTTTATTGTATTCTCAAGTGCTGTTCTTCTGTCTCTGATCCAGTCACTACGTGATTTTTCTTGTTTTAATTCTTTCGGTAAAATCGTAACATCCGTACCATATAAAAGATAACTTGGTGAAAAGCCAGTAACTGTGTGGTTAATTTCATTGTATTTATTTACGCATTCTTGAGCTATTGTTGTTCAAGCTTTCTTTTTCACTCTTTCATTTATTTTGCATCTTATTTTGTTTACTAGTGTTTGATTTAGTCTTTCATTTAGGCCATTCGAGAGTGGTGCATTTACTGCTGTAAATACAATTGGTATCTGCTTGTCATTTAAGAATTTCTTGAACTCTTTAGAATTAATTCCCGGGTATTGGTCTGTTAGAAGCATACCAATATCCTCCGATTCTGTTATATTCTTGACTAGTTTTTCAAAATCATTTGCACTCTGAGTTTTTGATGTTAGAATAAATGCGTATCTAGTAAAATGATCTACCAACAGATGTAGATATTTTTTTGTTGATCTTGTACCTCCAAAACCTCCAATTGTGTCAATTGAAATTATTTCGAAAGGCTTTGTGGCCGGGCCTAGATGAGACATAAACCCATATTTGTCGTGTCCTCTTGTTTTATTTTTTATACAAATTTCACAGCTTCTACAAACTTTTTTAATATTTTTTGTCAAATTTTTGGCTGTGTAGAGCGGACTAATCGTTTTCTGCATTTGTCCAATTCCAATATGGCACAGGTTTTCATGTATTTTTCTTAAAAGCTTGATGCTAAATTCTTCTGTTAGTATTATTTTTTCTTTTCTTCTGACCTTTTTTAAGTATAATTTGTTTTTTTCAATTAATTTGCTTTTTTTATTTTGTATTTCTTTATTCTTATCCTGATCTGTTAGAATATCTTCCAGTTTTACAAAGTTCACAACTTTTAATTGTTCATCCTTATTTTCATCCGATTCCAATACTGGATTCCTGCTCAGGCAGTCTGCTTCCAGATTTTGTTTTCCTGGAGCATATTTTATTTTAAATTCATATTGCTATAAATAATATGTCAGATCACCCAGTTCTTCATCAGTTCTAGATTTCAAATTCATGTTTTCTAGTGGTTTGTGGTCTGAATAAACTGTAAATGGTTTACCTATCAACCAGTATTGCCAGTATCTCACCGCTTCTTTGATAGCTAAACATTCTAAATATATTGCTTTTTTTTTCTTTTGGGCTAAATTTAGTTTTTTTGAAAAGTAAGCCACTGGTTTTTCTTTTCCATCAGGCTGTGTCTGTTTCAAAATGGCTCCAACGCCTTCTAAAGAAGCATCTGTGTAAATATTAATTGGTAAATCTTGATCAAAAATTTCCAGTATTGGTTGAGAGCATAGGAGGCTTTTTATTGTCTCAAATGCTTTTTGGCATTCATCTGACCAAACCATTTTTTGATTTTTCCTGAGTAAATTATGCAATGGATCCAGTATTATTGCACTCTTTGGTATGTACTCATGGTAAAAATTAATTTTCCCTAGAAATTGTCTTACATTCTTCTGCGTTTTTGGAGCAGGAAAATTCCTTATTGAAATCAGGTTACCTTTCACTGGTTTAATAGAATTATTTTGTATTATATGACCCAGGTATTTTACTGAGTCTGATGCAAATGTACACTTTGTAAATTTTAATCTGAAACCTTCTGTTGTGATTGCTTCCAGCAATAATGCCAGATGTTTTATGTGTTCAGCAAAAGTTTTAGAAAATATTAAAATATCGTCTATATAATTAACGGTAAAGTGGGTAAGTTTATATTTTCTCAAAATATTACTTAATATCCTCTGGAAAATTGCCGGTGAGGTCTTTAGTCCAAATGGTAGGCAGGTCCATTGAAAATGTCCTTCCTGTGTTACAAATCCCGTCTTTTTCCTATCTTCAATTCGTAATGGAATAGACCAAAAAGCAGAGTTTATGTCCAGAGTTGTAAAAAAATTGCAATTCCTGGTCTTTATCATCAGGTCTTCAGTTAACGGAAATGGTTGGGCTTGAGGTACTACAATTTTATTCAAGTCCCTGAAGTCTATACATAATCTTGATTTTTTATTTTCTTCTTTTTTAAATGCTAAAGTAACAGGTGCACCAAATGGACTGTAGGATTCTTCTATCAGTTTATTATCTAGTAATTTTGCTATTTGTTCCTCTATTTCTTTTTTATCTTCTACAGTACATTTGTAAGGCCTTTAGCTGCAATATTTGTCTATTAATAAATCGATTCTTGCTTCATATCCATTAACAGTTCCGACATCGTATTTATTTTTTGCAAAAACTGATCTGTATTTGTTAATCAGTTTATTTATTTCTGATTTTTCATACTCATTTAAATGATTTATTTTTATTTCAAAATCTTCTTCTTTCACATGTTCATTAAAATTTATTTCATATTCTTTTGTAGTGTTATTTTTTTTCTCTTTACTTTTTAATTCCGTATTTGTTTTGTTATTTGTAGAAATTTCTTCCACCTTTTTTGTATTTTCAATATTCTGAGACTGTTTCTGAGTTATTTTCAAGTCTTCATTTTGGATTAGTTTGAATGTTTTTATCAAATCTAATCCTATCAAAAAATCATATTTGAAATTTTGTTCATTAATAATGTACACATCAACACTTTTTTCAATTTCAAATATTTTTACTTTTAAATTAGTCAAACCACTTGTTTTTTTAACACCATTAATCGTTACTAAATCTGTTTCATTCAAATTGTTTCCTTCTCCTTTTAGTTTTAATAATTTAGAATTTATCAGAGAAACGTTTGAACCTGAATCATAAATTCCATTTACTTCTACTGTATCATTTAATAGTAGCTTGACATTTATTAATGGTGTCACTATTCGTTTTTTTGATTAGTTTCATTTAACTCAGCTTCTATCACGGTGTTATTTACATGTTTAATGATATTTTTCTTTTCCTTATCATTCTCTCTTGTTCTAAACCAGCATGTAGCTTCCGAGTGATAACGAGTTCCTTTATTTAACTTTTCACATATTTTACATGGGATTTGTTTTTCATTTTTACTATAATTTTTTGAATTTCCATATATTCTCGTAGGTAAAAAACTTTTTCTATTTACCATGTGTTCATATTTGCTCACCTCATTAAACAAATCCACTGTGTCTGTTAATGCTTCTCTATTAATCTTATTGAGTATGTATTCTGGTAACCCAACTGCAATAAGATCCACCAAAGTACCTGTATCAATCGATTTTCTCATTTCCAGTATAAGTTTTTCTTTCTTTATAGCGTAATTCAACAATGAACCTTCTCCATATTTAAATAATAGAGCATAAGTGACTGGGTTCCATCCCTTGTTTGTAAATGATTCACAGAATTTGGTTTTCCACATTGACCACTCTGAGTTCATTGTCAATTTTATAATCATGGAACTGTACCAATCTGCGCAACTTTTATCCATAAACAATCTGAGTATTTCAATTTTATTTTCATCCTTCGTTACATTAAAGCGTATGCATTCTTTTTCAAAAATATCAATCCACTGGTTTGCATTCGTATTCTTGGTTGTAAATTTCTCAAGCACAAACCTCTCTGCGATGTATTTTAAATTCTGTGGTCTATTTTCCTGTATATTTTCCATGAATTTCTCAAAAAGTTTTCCCAATGTACCTGTTTCTTGTTGTTGTGCTGCAGCAACTTGTTCTGGATTCAATTCTTCTAGAAATTGACCCCCAAACTGTAAATTACCATCCTCATCTATGTAAGTTTTTTTTAGTTCATCTGTTATTGTTATCCATACCTTTCTTTTCTGGTATCTTTTCACTATACTGTTTTTTACTTTGCTGTAAGCATTTGTTTTTATTATTTCTTTATGAAGACTCACTGATTGTAGGGCTTCTGGTATTGCATACACTTTATTATCACTTGTGGTTATTGAGGTTATACTATAAATGTTTGTTTTTGGATCACTTGCAGGCAATAATGCAAATTCGAAACGAAGTTTCTCCATTTTCAATTGACTTTTGTAACCAAATATGTCGTTTTATAAAGGGTTTTATAAAGGATTGTGGAGTGAAACAAACTTATTTGATGTTGCTTTGATATTCAAAGAAACGACATATAATGTTTAATCTTCAATCCTTTTTTAACACGTTGACGGACAGTAGGAACAAGCGAAGTTCGAAAATTGACACTATATGTTTTTGTGATTTTTAGAATGTTAGAAGTATAGTTTTACTCTTTCTGCTTAAATAAACTTTTATTTTTGTTTAAAGTATAAAATGAATAATAAACAAATACATACCAGTATAGTTATATAAATAATAATAAATATCGTTAAACGTATCAATAAGAACTATAAATTCAATAGAAAACACGATCGCACTACTCCCTTCACAACCACGTGCATACAGAATCTGCAACTCGTATAACAGGTGAAATATGAACTTCAACCTAAAAAGATGTTTTCAAAACACGACACTATGCTTCTACGTATACGCCAGTAAGTGCACATTTGTGCTGCTATAGCCGTAGTGTCTAAAAACGACCGTTTCGTTTTGGACGGCTATAGCAGTCATGCCACATTGTGAACTTCGCTTTGACGGCTATAGCCGCAATTGTCCGTCAACGTGTTAAAATCTATTATCTTATGTCTACCTACAACTTTACAATTTTGTCTACCTACAGAACAATTCTCTTCACCTGACGCCCACACTGTTTTACCGACACCATAATACGAATAGTTTTACCGACAGCGCGGAGCGCCTCAAAACTCAGATGAAAGAAATATATTTTCTTTACATAAATATATACATACATATATATATATCTACACTACACCCAATATCAATTCGCAAATAAGATCAAATAATCAAACTATATGTATTGTAATGAACGGTTTGTGATGTATGCCCTGTTTGTGGTTAACAATTTGTGGAAATTTTAAGATTTTAGAACATAAGAATAGGAAGCTGACGAGGCAGAGTATGTATAGATATAGTATATCACTGAATTAATATGTTCCTACATTTACTGTAGCCCGTACTCTAGCGTTGCATTGTAGCGATGAAAGACTAATACACTTAGCAACAATCCTAGAAAACATTGAACGTTGCTAAGACTATAGAGCAGGCGCTAAAAAAATTAAAATGCTCTTAAAGAAATACTTAATGTTTTGCTCCTCCAAAAAATAGAGACATATTTTCAAAGCGTTAAAGTATTCTAGAACGCGAGTAAAACGAAAAATTTATCCGTCTACGGAAAAAATGAATTTTAAAGTAAACTTTTAAAGTACCTAATTTTAAACTCAAAATCCGCTGCTTCTATTTTAATACTCGCGAAAAATTAATAACGATATTTTTCCCGCGTCCTACCCTCATTTTTTTGTTTACTCACGTTCTACCTTCACAATCCTAATCCAGCGAAATCCTGGAAAAGTATAACAAATGACCAACACATTTAACTTTGGTTACATTTTTACGCTTATTTTGTTTACGACTTATCATTTAACTGATTTTTAGAAAAAGACTGAAGAAGGTCTCAGTGATGCTAAATGGTATACCGCCACCTATGTAGCCTTTGACGGACAAGGCAGGACTTGACAGAACCCCCGACCTCGACTAATTAAAAATTTGTGCCACTTGGCAGATAGTGCTGACTCTTTCTTGCATATGGTAAACGTGGTATGGTTTGAATTCACATTCGTACCCTTTATTGATCTTTGCGGTGAGCATTGGATTTACCTATTAAGTTCATTAATTTATTCATAGTAAAAAAAGTATACCTAAACACAATAACAGTTCCATTTATTTGTAAACATTAAGATTTCCGGTTATTACAAAATATATTATAACTGGACCTATTGATTAACTGGTATTTCTTAATTTATACTCTACTAGCTGTACCCGGCCGACGTTGTACTGCCTATGTATATTTATTTACCTCTGTATATAAAATCACAAATTATTCTGTTTTGCCGTCGATACGATTTTTGCGATCGGTTGAACGGTATAGAAGTTGATGTACTGCAGCGCCATCTAGTGGCGAGTTACAACAAAGTCGATAGCTATAAAATATTCTCCGTGCTCCAATACCTATGTATATCAATTTTCATGGCGATCGGTTGAACGGTATAGAAGTTGATGCGCTACAGCACCATCTAGTGGCGAGTCATAACAAAGTGGATAGCATAGAAATTTTCTCCATGAAAAATACATATATGTGCCAACTTTCATGGTGATCGGTCAAACGGTGTCGAAGTCTATTAATCTCAGATATACCAACATCCATGTTCATATAAGTATATTTATTTAAGTTTGTTTAGCAAGTGTCTTTGAGTTATGACGTTTTAGAAAATAGTTTATCATAATTAATGGACACTATTTAAATAAATAAATAGTTAATAATCTAATATATAAAAAATAATGTTTGTTTGTTTGTTTGTTCGTCTTCTGTGCGTTCCTAAACAATTTATCCGATTTCGGTGAAACTTTGCTGAGTTGTTGTGCGCGCGTCCGCGAAGGTGTGTTACAAAAAAAAAGGATTGCAACGCATGCCAGGCACAACTAGTATATAATAAGTTAATGATAAGTTATCCATATAATAAGTTAGTGATAAGGGTCTACTCAGTCTCGACCCTAAAGCGATATTTAGAACATCGAACCAATCACCGACCACTCAATCATTTTATATCCAGTCATCTGTATAATTAAGCGCAAGCTCTTTCTAATTGGACACCAAAAAATTTTCAAAAAATTCTAACAGAATGTTATTCTGAAACTCGTGCAATATAACTCGTTCATCCACAAATATACCTTCTGAAACTCGAAACGGGAAAGCTGAATTTATTCCCGGCATATTCCTTTCAGTGAAATATATTTTCTGTCGCCTATTTTCAGGTAGCTGAAAATATATGAACGTCCGCGCCAGATCGGTGGACATGTAATTTAAAAAAATGATATTTTATAGTAACTTTGTCAGGTGGTATAAGCTGGTCTCCACCATGATACTATACTGAATGAGAAGCAAATCGACGAAGAAAAGTTTGGATTACGTTAAGGTGACAGAATACTACCTTGAAATGTACTGCATTTCCCACTTTATCTTATTTCCCTAATGTACGTACATATTTCGGTAGTGAGTGAGATGTGCCAGAGGCCACTCCCATCCTATCCCTCCCCATTTTCCCAACCCTTTCTCCAAATCCATTGCTATATCTCCACAGGTAGGCAACGCATCCAGGGGCGTGCCAACGTTTGTCATTTTGGATTAATGTTGGCAGGTATCGCGGATGTCTATCATCCTGATCATGATTTGCTGGTTATTTAGTAATTTTTGTGGTCATTTAAATACTAAAACGCGCGCCACGAGCAGGAACAATTTCGGTCATTGACATGAGACCAGCCAAGACTGGACTAAAAAAGATATTTGTATGAAATCGTCGATCACCGAAGAATTTACTAGACACCTCATATTATTGAACCTTAATATGAGGGTCTATTAAAATTGTCGGTGATTGACGATTTCATACAAATCTCGTTACCATAGAGCCTTGACCTCGTGTCAATTACGGAAATTCTTCCTGCTGGTGGCGCGAGCTTTATAGCCACATAATTTCCATTTAAAAAATAATTATAATTATTTCCTACATTCTATTGTAGCTTTTATAATTGGACAATAGTGTTTGTTTTATTATATTATGTATAGATTGTGTGCAATATTCCTTGATGTTCAGCTGCACGTGTCGTTTGCTGCAATTTTAAGCCAGATTTTCTTTTATCTCAATTATGTTAAAAGATGAGCCAAATCGGTTAAGCAAATAGGATGGTGTAAACTTTTCAAAGAATCCAAAAACAACATCGATCTCTATTCATACAAACTGTACATCCTTGAAGCTCCACGGGGTTTTAAAGCTCTACAACTTTACTATAAACATTTTTTTTTATAACACACGAAAAGCAGTAAATCTCCCTTTTGACTGGTGCAGCCAGTGGTATTTTGTTTGGACTCAAAATATTTTTCCTTAAAAACAGCCGACAGAAGCCGAGCCACAGTCGACTGATTGCATAAAAGGTTCAGATTTTTCGGCGTACTCACGATTTTTCCGCTCAATAACTTGGGCCAGTCGAAAAGCGACGAATCAATGGAGAGCCACGGTTAGTTGCATATGGATCAAATTTTTACATGAAAAAATATCAGGGACATATACGAGTACAGGATTTAAATTTTTGATGCAGCTCAGTTAGGTCTCTGTATAAAAAAGTTTAGAAAAACGTATAACGAATCCTTTTGCAAAGCTTGGACGAGTAGATATACAAGGTGTGATAAAATTAACCTGCTTCTAAGGGACTGCAGTAAACATAATATATAATACATATACGCCACCATTTCACTGACATTCAAATATTTTTGGTCGTCATCTCCAAATCACGGCTAGGAACAGTCATTAAAAAACAATAGCTTAAAAACAAAGGTAAGAACTAATTACGGAATGAAACCAATTGTGTAGCTCAACAGCTCTAGCTCAACTAGCTCACTAGCTCAAAAAATGTCTTTAAGGAAAAGCTTCAGCATAAAGAAAAAAATTTTTAAATTAAATTGTCAAAACTTTGCATGTTCTCTCTTATATCATAAGTCACAAATTGTAAATTTCGATTGTTTTTCCCATATGAGTAAAATGTAGAATTTCTTTTGAAAATAGAATTCTTTAACGACAGTTTGGTAACTATCACCAGACTATCATTCACTGATGGATATGGACTTCTTAATGCATATCGTCTTTTGCATGAAGAAGTACCACAACGGCACGCTGACCGAGCGGGTTGTCGAGTCTACTCTTTCAGAGGTGTAGTAATTCCTCGGGACTAGTGGTAGCGGTTTTACTATAACTTTTTTTCTTCATATATGGCAATGGTGTATTTAGCACATTCTGCCAGTGTCAAGTTTTCTTCGTAATAAACAATTTCAAATTCTAAAACGTATCCTGTCAATGTCCAGTCCCGTCGAAGTAAGTCAGGAGTCGCTCAGTGAAGCGATAGCAGGTTTACTGAGCACAGAAGAGGACTCCTTGGAAGCACACTAAATACGCAGTCTCAGGCTTTTATTATTTGATTATCACAAACACCACGCACGAGAAACACTTTGAAGTTTAATAAACTATCACTATTAAACCACAAAACGCTTAAATACACAATTTTTACAATAATCAAACAAAAACTCAACTTCACTTCTCGACTTGTGAGCCCGTGAGCTTATTCGCTAATACGATAAAAAACACTGTTACACTGTCACTGTTACAAAGTCGATCTTATTGAACTTAGTCGATCTTAGCTCACGGCTAGTTATTTCTAACGCAAGACAATTTTGACGCAATTTTAAAATATAAGGGCAATATTTTACGGAATATAACTACGCGCTTGTCAACGGCTTCGTCTTGGATCCATTAGTCAGTGACGTCACAACGTTATAAATTGCCACCCTGTGACACAGAGAAAATTAAAGAGCTCTGAAGTTGTGTTTAGTTACAAAAATTTTTTTATAGAATATTTTGAAATACGTGCAGCAGGTATATATTATATAAGGTCGGGGAAAAAGTTTCTTCGTATTTTATATACAAATTCAAGACATTTTTTTTAAAAGTTTAATTACATTTAATTATAATAGATATATGCCGTTTTGTTCTATAACTTGTTGCCATCTTGTAGGTGGTGACATGATCCCGTTGCTGTAAAAATTTTGGGTTTTTTGGTCAAAAAATTGCGACAAGTAGTTTTGACAGTCCTCCCTTGATGTTAACCTTACACTACCTAAAGAATTCTGAAGAGACCGAAACAAGTGGAAATCTGAGGGCGCAACGTCAGGGCTATTATGGTGGGTGCATCAACACTTCCCGACCAAGCTCTCTCAATTTTTGCTGAGTGGCCAAAAATGTGTGTGGTCTGGCGTTATTATGATGATAGACTACACCCTTTCTGTTGATCAATTCCAGGCGTTTTTTCTCAATTTCTTGCTTTAATCTCATCAGCTGTTGGCAGTAGAGATCCGAATGGTTTTGCCCGGCGGTGAAAGCTCATAGTGAACGATGCTCTTCCAATCCCACCATACACAACATCACCTTATTGCGCATTAATCAAGGTTTCGCCACAGTCTGTGGAGCATGGCCGCATTAGACCATGATCTTTTCAGCACGTTCTTGTCGTAAGTAATCTACTTCTCATCACCACTGATCAATCTTTTCAAAAATGGTTCGATTTCATTGCGTTTTAATAGAGAATCGCAAACAAGTACACGGTTCATTAGGTTCTTTCTCATGTGGTACCCAAATATCGAGTTTTTTTGTGAATCCAGACTTTTTCAAATGAGTCAAAATTGTTTTGTTGTCAATGCCCAGTTCATCAGCAATGTCGTAACTACTTATATGTCGATCTTGATGCACTTTTTCACAAATGTTATCAACTTTATCGGTAACAGGGCGACCGGAGCGAAATGCATTTTTAACATTAAGATTTCCTGACTGTAAAGGCTTAAACCAACTTTGTGCTACTCTTACTGACGCTGCATTATATATTTGTGAACCCTGGTGTATATGTATCCATGCTGCTCGGAACTCGAAGAACTCAAAGAAATACTATTCAAAATAAACAAGCCCATGACAGCGCTAGTTGGAAAGGTAGATTTCGTAATTTTTTTTTAATATATTTAGTCAACATTTACAAAAGAACGGTACATACAATAGAATTTCTTGATGCCATAAAACTGCGTGACTTTATCACAACACTGCACATTCTATTACTCAAAGTTAAACGTTATCCGACATGGCGGATTATGGCCTGAAACCATCCAGTGATTTATTAGGAGAGGCCTGTGCCCTGCAGTGGGGGGATACAACGTACCTATGTCACTTAATTTCACTATTGCTTTAGTCGTTGAATGGAGGAATCTTTCTGGTTTAGGATAATTCTTTTTAATCGATATTATGTTGTAAATAATGTCTGTTTCCCAAATGTATATATATATATATATATATATATCAGTCAAAAGTACAAAATCAGTCAGAGTGACAATTACCATCCCACAAAAATTTAAAATATAAGCCATTATTCATATTCGTTGTAATGTGTAAACAACGACCTTTTTTATTTCTCCAAAACATCTCTAAAAGTTGGGCACTATCTATTTCTGTAAGTATATTTTCAGGTCCAAAGTTCAGAGTGAACCAAGCCTACGCAATACTCGTGTATGTACCTAGATTTCTATCGAGTTCTCCCAAAAGTCATACTATAGGATTAATTTAAAACATTATAATGCGAAAATTAAGCATTCTCAACATTACAGTATTAATTATTACGACGGTATATTGCCTCGAAATTATAATGCCCTTAAGTGGAAGGTGTTGCCGCACGTTTGGAAATAGGGTTGTCACTTAAATAAATTACTAATAATAAAAACGACACTTTATACCGTGAACTCGAAAGTTGTAGAATGAACTGCCAGCCGAGGTTTTTACATTATGCCACGATATGGGGTCCTTCAAGAGACCGGTGAACAGAATTTTGCAAAGTCGGCAGTGCATCCGCAAGCCCTCTGGTGTTGCAGGTGTCCATGGGCGGCGGCGACTACTTACCACCATGTCGCCGGTCCGCTCATATGCCATCTATTCTATAAAAAAAATAACGCCACAGTCAATAAACCCACACTAGGATTGAACTCATAGTAGGAAAGACATATATATATTTTTTGAAACAAAACTCTTTAATAAAACTTGCGTACTAATAAAAATAATAATTTCTCCATTTTGTCAACCATTCGATGGAATGTTCCCCTTAAAAGGACCAGAGTAACTTAGCTCATTTGTTCCGCATTTAAATCCACCAATTACTGCTCAAATTCACCATTATGAAAACATACTCATATAGGAATACCAGCTAAACCTGGCAGACGTTGTTCTGCCTATGTATATTTATTTACCTCTGTATATAAAATCACAAATTATTCTGTTTTGCCGTCGATATGATTTTTGCTATCGGTTGAACGGTATAGAAGTTGATGTGCTACAACGCCATCTAGTCGCGAGTTATAACAAAGTTGATAGCTCTAAAATATTCTAGATACGTGTTCAAATTCCTATGTATACCAATTTTCATAGCGATCGGTTGAACGGTATAGATGTTGATGTGCTGCAGCGCCATCTAGTGGCGAATTATAACAAAGTCGATGGCATAAAAACTTCTACATGAAAAAATACATATATGTGTCAACTTTCATGGTGATCGGTTAAACGGTGTCGAAGTCTATTAACATCAGATATACCAACATCCATTTTTATATATATACATAGATTGATACGCCTATAATAAGAGTAAATTAATCACCAATTATTTATTTTAATTTAAAAGTTTCCATCCTAGATTCTTACTGTGATTGTTGTGGCTTTACATAAGCATCTTAACACTTCAATATATCGCCAATCGACTTCATATCGATTTGGGTTTATACACTATTTTTATAGGACCTTTTTATGTGGCAACCCTATTTAAGACATTAGTTTCACTTAACTACACGTGTAATTCGTTACACCCACAGTGTTGAGAAAACTACGGTAATTAATTTACCAAGCCTAAATAATGACCTTGTAAGACCGCAGCGTTTATTACGAACGCGTACACGGGATACAGGAAAACGTGAGAAGTTGCCTGGAACGGTGTCATTCTAGGCTTTATTACTGGTTCATATACTTCACCTAGAATGTGAGGAGATGAGGAAAGAATGAGGCACGAGGAATGAGTATGAGGTCAATGGCGAAATAATGTGAAAGTTGAAAATGGATTGATCAATACCCAGAGTAGAATCGATTCTACCAATTTTACAAATAGTTTGTTCAGTTATTGTCCATTTCAAATATTTTTGTTTATAGAAAAAAGGCGGCAGACGAGCATACAGTCCACCCGTTGGTAAGTGGAAACTGTAACCCACGGACATCCGCGATACATGCCAACATCAGTCTAGAATGACAAACGTTTACACGTCCGCGGATGCGCTGCTCACCTCTGCAGATTACGAGTAACATCCATCACATCCATTCCTATTGGGAGAACGGGTTGGAAAAATGGGGGGGGGGGGGGATAGTATAGGACGGGATAGGAATGGGCTCTGGCATATCTCACTCACTACCGAAACACGTACGTACATTGGGGAAATACGATAAAGTAGGAAATGCAGTAAATTTCAAGAGAGTCTTCAGTGAGAGAGGGGTAACGTGGCCAGTCGAGTGCGCCCGCGGCTGTGGGAATGCATAGTGTACTCGCCCCCTTCAGCTATATGACATAACTCAAGTTACAGTACATTGTTTACTTACTATAAACATAATAACTATTGTATGCTGTAGTTATTTAAACTGAGATTTACCTATAGATCTCACACTAAGAAAGGTTTGTGACGTGTGGACCCATAAGAAAAGAATTATAGATACTGATACATCGCCTGTTAATTATATATAATATATAATTGGTTATATATAATAAATAACATAAACATAGTTAAATTTAATCTATACTAATATAATAAAGAGGTAAAATTGTGTGTTTATAGGTAAGTTGGGGGTAATCTCTGGAACTATTGAATCGATTTTAAAAATTCTTTTACAAATAGGAAGCTACATTATCCGTGTCTAATATAGGCATTATTTTATTTTAAAATTTTGAAGAAAAAATTTGGATAAAAAAAAACTTATAAACCGAAGTGAAGCGAGGGCGGATCACTAGTTGTACATATTAGAAACTAATGTTATTTTCTATTGAATTGCTTCTCGTAAATAAAATTTTGGAATGTCTAGTTAAATTTAAACGTCTAGCATATCTTTTATTGTATGAGCAGTACCTAATCAATGCGACGCGCTACCGTCCGCGTCGCCCGCGCTGCGGCGCCTATTTGCCGCCCCGTCACTTTCTTTCAAGTTGGTCAAGTTTTCTGGTCAAGTTTTTTTTATAATAAACAGTTTCAAAGTCTAAAATATATCCCCCGTTCAGTCCGGTCGAATTAAGTCAATAGTCGCTCAGTAAAACAATAGTAGGTTTACTGAAGACAGAAGAGGACTCTTTAGTAGCACACGAAAAACGCAATCCCACGCTTTTATTTGATTATTACAAACATTACGCACGAAAAACACTATGAAGTTTAATAAACTACCATTATTAAATCACTAAGCATCTAATTTAGAATTTTTACAATAATCAAACACAACAAACTTCTGGAGTTCCCGCCAAAAAGTCCCTCCGTCGACTCCTTAGCATACTAAAAACGTAGTCTCACGCTTTTATTATTTGATTATCACAAACACAACGCACGAGAAATACTTTGAAGTTTATTAAACTAATCACTATTAAACCACAAAATGCCTAATACACAATGTTTACAATAACCAAATAAAAACTCAACTTCGCTACTCGAGTTCACGCCAACAAGTCTGCTAACACCAGTTGTAGTCAATAATAAATGATTCTTTTTTTTTGTGATTTTAAATGATTTTAAAAATCAACAATTGTGACGCCGCGGGCAGCAGCTAGTAAAAAATAAAAAAAAATTAAGCTTGCTTAGATACAGTGTATATCATGATCTACATTCAACATTACACTGACCCACATTCTTTCACCACACTTCCGCGCCTTTTATCTTACCCTCATTTATTACAGAAAAAATACTTTTTCACAGAAATTCTTTACCAACCCTCGGCAAGTCGCGTTGTGTTGCTAATTCTCCTTAATATTTCATAAAATAAATTATCATTAATGAGACCCGCCCTTAACAAAGGTACTCGTTTAATTTTAGGGTAACCGTTTCACGGGTCCGTAATTGCAACGCACGGGGGCTGCTACCCTAATTAATAAACACGTAATTTTTTATTTTTAACTGGTTATTAAGCGGTTTGTTTAGAAATTTCCGCATTTTTTTGATGGCGGTGATAATGAGACAAGCCCACCTGATATTAAGCGACGCACCATGTCCCTGAATAACTAGTCCCTGAAATAACGCTGGAGCTTGGGAGTAGAATCTATTGTACCAGTTTTTACAATAGGTTACAATTGTTCATTTCTGGTACATTAAGCAAAACTTAGGTATACCTTATACTTAATTAAGGACAGTATGTAGTGTGTAAGAATATGCAAAAAATATGAGTGTGTGCGTATGTTGAGCGGTTTGTCAATATAGTGCAATCAGCCTTTCATGCATATTGTATTGTGTATGAGGGATGTATGACCTTAAAACCCAACGCTGGTCAAGCGGATTGGGGGGTCCAATCTTTTAGAGATATTTCCTCAACATTTATGGTAGCGACTTTTTTATCCCATTACGACTTTACTATAGCCGGCCGACATCACACGGCGACTGCATTTGCGAATATTATGATCAGTGATGATCAATCCCTACGACCTCTGACCTATTTGGCTGTAACAGTATATACGTGTATATACAGTATATACGGGTATATACGTCTGCCAATAAATTACTTTGGCCAACCGCTCACTGTACAGGATTATAGGAAACACATGTTTGTGTATGTACGAGTATATATATGTGAGAGATATTAACAATTATTATTCCTTATTTATGTGTAGGTTAGTTTTTTTGGAACGAAGTTCCTTTACGCGACTTGCGGTAGGTGTGATTCGAGAGAAAATGTAACGTCACGTAAGTGATTTCATGGTTGGTTTCGTAATAAATGTTTATTTATTTTGTTTCAGGTGTCATGGATAAGAAGAAAAGACTACCATCTACTAACAGTAGGCTTGACAACATACAGCTCGGACCAGAGGTTCCAGGCGATACACTTACAACATTCAGAGGTAAAGTTTTTATAATCACTAATGTATAAACATATATCATTTATTAATGTATATACCTTCTACATTAGTATACATATACCTTCTTGGTGTAATGCAACGCAATGCTATGCAACCGTAGGCTGTGGAACGAACTGCCTCAAGAGGTCTTCCCATTAAGCTACGACATGGGGTTCTTCAAGAAAGCTGCGATTAGAATTTTGCAAGGTCGGCGGCGCGCCCGTTTAGCGTCTGGTGTTGCAGTTGTTCATGGGCGGCGATAACACTTACCATCACGTGGGACCGCTTGCTGGTCCGCCCTCTACTCTATAAAAAAAACGGTCTTTTCAGTATCCACTGCGAGACACGGGCCTCTTCATGCACATTGTCTTGTGCATGAGAGATGTGTGGCCTTAAAACGGCCACGCCGGCAAAGCGAATTGGCGAGTCTACTGTTTTAGAGGTTGTGTAGTTCTTCAGGGCTTGTGATAGCCGCTTTGTTACTCCTTAATCGCATTATACGATACCTCCAGGAAGACATGTGGTGGTGCCATTCTTAAACCGGCCTTGCATTCTTGGCGTGTTATTCCTTCGTAATTTCTGGTTTCCCCTGAACAATATACGGATTTTATTCTAATTTACGGCATCAGCGCTCAAAGTTATTAGTAATTTTTGATTCTAATAACTAAATTTAATAGAATCAAATCTTTGTTGGCCGTAACTTGATTGCCGTGGAAACTTTGTAATTGATCTGGATAAAAGTACCCTTTAATCCGATATACAACTTATGACTATGCCAATTTTGATTAAAATAAGTCCAGTGGTTTTTATGTGACACGTGGCTCCGTTATTCGTACTTTTTTTATAGACAAGTGGGCGGACGAGCTAGCGGTCCCACGTAATGATAAGTGTTACCGCCGCCCATGGACACCTTGCAACCTTGCAAAATCCTATTCACAGCTTTCTTGAAGGACCACATATCGTAGCTTAATGGTAAGACCTCTTGAGGCAGTTCGTTCCACAGCCTACGGGTTCGCGGTATAAAATGATCTTTGGACCGAACAGTGCGCTACACCTCCGTATCGAGGAATTTTACACTAGAATTGTTTTTTTTTAATACTTCACTTACTTTGTTGCGATTTTATTAGGAATACTCGTATGTGTATATTTTCTGTATTACGTGTATTGTTGTAGGACTGGACTCTGAAAGTTCGCTTCGTACAGAAGCGAGACGCGGGCATCTACGAGTGTCAGGTGTCATCCCATCCGCCTACCAGCATCTTCCTGCGATTAGATGTAGTGGGTGAGTTTCAAATCATTCTCAATGTAACGTTCTTTGAAGACCATCAAAGTTTCGTCAATTCGCCATACACAACAAAATAATGACCAATGACTTGAAGAAGGTCACCGGTAGTGGCTGGATGAGAAGAAACAGATTGATTTTTTTTGTATGGACGAAGGCGTCAGACGAACATACAGTCCACCTGATGGTAAGTGGATACTGTAGTCCATAGACATCCGCGATACATGCGAACATCAATCCAGAATAACAAACGTTGGCACGCCCCCAGACGCGCTGCCTACACTTGCAGAACTAAGGAATGGATTGGGAAAATGGGGAGGGAGAGGGTGGGATGGGAATGGGCTCTGGCATATCTCACTCACTACCGAAACACGTACGTATATTGGGGAAATATGATAAAGTAGAAAATGCAGTACATTGCAAGTTTCTTCTGTGAGAGAGAGAGATAACGTGGCCAGTGGAGCGCGCCCAGCAGCTGTTGGATTGCAACGTGCACTCTCCCCCTCAATGGCTCAATGGTACCTCAATGCTCAATGGCACACACTTCGGTACTAAGTCTTAAATTTTAATTTTAACTAGATAGATTATAACTTGTCATGGAAGAGTGGACTCTCCTGACACAGCTATTTTTTGTACTTAAAAGGAGACGATATAATTATGACTGTGCTAACGAAATATTCTTTATTTGCATTTTGATTGTGTTTGCGACTTTGCCTGATGTAACCTGATGTAAACAGACATTTACATGGCCACAAGTGTAAACAGGGCTTTTGAGGCAAACTAACAGATATTTGAATAGCAGCCGTCAGCTGAGGTCACGCCTACGGCAAACACCTTTTATGTAACGACATACATTCCAGATTGGCTCCACTTCGCTGGAGTCAAACAAATGTTACTGAAAGCGTAGTTTTATCAAGTAATATTCGTTTTCTTTTTGCCATTTTCTTTTTGCTACTTTTTTTTTGCATAAACGTTGTTATTTTAGGGTGCTTTCGAAGAACTGTCTCTCTCTCTACCTATTGCAGATACCACGACTTTCAAATTTTGAAGAAATGTCACTACATCTTAACACTGTAAAAGTCACTAGCTGAATTCAAAAAGTTAATCAGAGGCTAGGTGTACACACACACACACACACACAAAGGTGTTGGCTGAAGGCCGGTAATACTGTATTTACGGTGTAGCGAGGGTGACGTCCTCGTCCCCACCGGCGGGAACGGTGTATATGTGAACTTATTTCATTGTAATGTCTTATAGGCTATACAAGTAAAAAATATACAATGGCTATACAAAATAAACATATACAAGGCAAACTGCAGGTTGCATTACTTAACAAGTTAAATTGAATTCGACCGAAGTATATATATCTCGGTTAAGTCCGAATATAAGCTAAATCGGTTCAGTGGTTTCGAAAATAGATAAACTTTTATAGAATCTCAAACAAAGGGTTCCATAGAAACTGCATGTCGTCATCATCTCATCAAGTTTTATAATAACACTTTTTTAGAAACCGTAACTGCCGGCCATGGGTTTTGTCATGCACATTGTCTCGTCCATGAGGGTTGTACGGCCTCAATTCGTCACGCTGACCAAGCAGGTTGGTGAGTTAACTCTTTTAAAGACGGTGTAGTTCCTAAGATCTTGTAGTAGCGACTTTGTTATCCCTTAGTCCGTTTTGTCGCGTTCTAACACACGCATGAGAAGACATGCAGTGGTACTATTCTACAGTCGACCGACAAACACACGGCAACAATTTTCGGTACGATTTATTTTCTTTTTCTTTTATGAACGAAGGCGGCAGACGAGCATACAGTCCACCTGATGGTAAGTGGATACTATAGCCCATAGATATACATACATGCCATACATGTATGTGATACATGCCAACAATAGTCCAAAATGACAAACTTTGGCGCGCCCCCGGACGCGCTGCCCACCTTTAGAGATATAGGAATGGATTTTGAGAAAGGGTTGGGAAAATGGGGAGGGATAGAATAGGAATGTACAACTTACTGATTACTAATTTTATTACCAATTCTGTAAATATTATTTACTAAAGTCTGTATAACTTACGGAAAATTGGGAAAGCTTCCTTCTGAACGACGGTGCCACCAGTGTTTCAAAGATTAGCGATGGTAATGAGTTCCGCTATGGCTAGTTTTAATGTTTATCCGTAATGCAAGTAAGGAATGGATTTATACAACGGCCCTGTCAACCGGTAGTGAAGTAAAATACATGGTGTTCCGTCGTGTCAAAATGGAACGAACAAATAAATAAAGTGTCCCTCGCGGCCATATAGCTTTGTACCCAACACATGTTCTCTTATCTGTCAAATTTATTAAGCTGAAATTGGAATTTATTGTGTTTTCCTGAAACCAATCACACGTGTACGGGAATAGATGTATTGTTGTGCAGGTGGAGAGAAGAAAATGATCGAAGATAATTCAATGATGATTGTAAACGTTTATCATTTTGTGTTTGCCGATTACACACACTGTCAGTCTCCTATCGTTTCGCTTGTAAACAGAGACATATTTTGGTATATCTCGTGAAACTCTGATTATCCTCTCAATAATCGTATGTTTATTTTTAAATACCAAATCGTACATTGCGCTTATAATACGAGTACCTATATTAATTACAACTCTCGGTCAACCTATGTTTATTTGTGTAGTAAATCCACGCACGCAATTACTCCATTCACATTAAGAAAAGTAAAAAAAAGCTTCAAAAACAAGCTTTTATTATAATCCACTAAAATGAATAAAATAAACAAATATCATAAATTTATGTGATTTAAAAGCTTGTCGCGAGATTTGTAATTTGAAATGATTGTTTTTCTAATTAATTCAATTGGTACGAAAATCTTGCTTGCATTTTAATAAAAGCTTGTTTTTAAAGGTTTATTTTATTTACTCCTTTCTAGTGTTCTAAGTTGAAGAGTTTTCCTTCTCCTTGACTGGTTACAGCATAATGTTAACGATGCCCATATCGCAGAAGCAGACAGTCAAGCTCATGTCACTAACTTTTTGTCATCAAAATTGCGAACCCATGAAAATGAGCCCAAACACGACAAGTTTATTATTCGCCATTGAGGAGTTCCATAGTGTGCTGGCCTTCTTGGCTGCAGTATCATGTCAAGGTTTTGACACTATGGTGTTGTAATTAAAACTACGAGCGCATCAAAAACAGCCCAAACACGACGTGTCTAGTGTTCGCCGTTGAGGAATTCCACAGTGTATTGGGCTTTCATACTTGTAGCATCAGGTTAAAGCTTAAACATTAAGGTGTTATTAAAACTACGAGCCAAGTAAGCCCAAATACGACATGTCTACCGTTCGCCGTTGAAGAGTTCCACAGTGTACTGGCCTTCTTGGCTGCAGTATCAGGCCAATTTCTGTAAAATTTCAAGGCAGTAGGTCACCTGTACTACTTAGGTCAAACTGTACTGTAGTTTATGTCAAATTTTACAAGTCGATTTTAACCCACTTTCACATGGAATCGACTTGCAAAATTTGACCTAACAAACTAACAAACATGTGAAGTGACGTCATGCGTCCATTGTAGCGTGAATTGGTCAATCGACAAACGCTCCCTCTCACAATTGGTCAATCGAAGACTACTCCCTATCAAAAACAGCCTCAAGAGGAAGCTTTGGAAACACTACCTCCGTAATTCAAAGAGCTAATGGTATATTTCTCCTTTTTTCTTTATATTTATATTATCTTATTCATATGTATGGTCTATATATTTAATATCTATTTTATAGTAGGTACTTATATATTATCGTATATATATATTATAAGTATATTATCGATGGATTATTATTATTGTTATTTATAGAGATGAATTAAGCTTTACTATTTGAGTTCTTCGGCATCCGCATAAATTCTTCACATTTAACCAGCGGTCGACTGGTAGAGACAGCCTTGAGGCATTAAGTCCGCCTCTGTATAATATAGTGCAGAAAGAGTATATAAATAATAGAAAAATGGTCAATCGAGGAACGTTCTCTCTGGTAGTTAGTCAATAGGTGAAATGACGTCACTGATGGTTATGACATCACTTCTATCTTAAGCTCAACAGAGATTAGCTTTCATTGTTTTTGTTTGTATACATATATTTTCAATGAGTTTGATAATAAATTAAAAAAAAAAAAATCCAATCCCAAACAATATTGTTTCTATAACCAGTCCCTTTATTAAAATTCACTATTCAACTACATGTTTTATTTTGGGTAAGGTTGTCCTGCTTCTCCTACTGTCCGTGAGAGTAAAAGTGCTGATAGAATTTCAAAGCTGTGGATTATATACTCGTATGTACAGCGTTTGCTGAGTCAGTGTTTTATTGTTGCGGAACACGGATATACCACTGCTGGATTTTGCAGTGGATATAGCCTTGGGACCTTTCCCAAGGCTCGCCACTACCCCCGATCTTCGGCTCTTTTGTACAAGCGTCTTAATTATTTCTTAATAACGTTATATATAAGAAAGTTAAATATTACTGTATATTAAACTATGTAGCTGTACCCGGCAGACGTTGTTCTGCCTGTGTATGTTTATTTACCTCTGTATATAAAATCACAAATTAGTCTGTTTTGCCGTCGACATGATTTTTACGATCGGTTGAACGGTATAGAAGTTGATGTGCTGCAGCGCCATCTAGTGGCCAGTTACAACAAAATTGATAGCATATAAACCTTCTCCATAAAAAATACATATATGTGCCAACTTTCATGGTGATGGGTTAAACGGTGTCGAAGTCTATTAACATCAGGTATACCAACATCCATTTATATAATACTTTTTCCTTTCAACGTTCCCTAAAAGAAAATATAATAATAACCATAGAATATTTCGTTAAAGTGCGTAAGTTCAATGCTCTTTATTCATTTGGATCTGTAAAAAAATCTCTTTTATTTTTCTTTATAAAGAACTTCTAATGAATTTTTAGTACTATTCTCAGTATATTTTAGACTTCTAAATTAAGTAGAATACATATTTTCAGAGGTTTCAATAAAAATATTCAGGGCTTTTAATTAAATTGAGAGCTTACACTTTGAATAAATACTCGTACAATTCGCATATTACTTCGGATAGTTCATTGAGATTATCCTACTTTTATATATAGTTTTCATATATAGGTGTATATATATATATATATATATATATATATATATATATATATATATGGAAGAAAAGGCGGCAGATGAGCATACAGTCCACCTGATGGTAAGTGAGTACTGTCGTACATGCCAACATCAGTCCAGAATGACAAACGTTTGAACGCCCGCGAATGCGCTGCCTACCTTTGCAAATTAAGGAATGGATTGGGAGAAAGAGTTGGATAAATGGGGATAGATAGGGTAGGATGGAATGGGAATGGGCTCTGGCATATCTCACTCACTACCGAAACACGAGCGTACATTGGAGAAACATGATAAAGTAGGAAATGTAGTATATCTCATGGTAGTCTTCTGTGAAAGTGGGGTAACGTGGCCAGTAGAGCGCGCCCAACAGCTGTTGGTTTGCAGCGTGCACCCCCCCCCCCCCCCCCGCCCCTCAATTATTTACGATATTAGTCAATTTAATTATGTTATGTTATTTAAGTTCGAACAGTTTATACAGTGTTCAATAAAAAAACACACCTCCTGACAGTGGATTTCTTTCGTGAAAACCAACAACTATTGTTCTTTGACTTACTAAATACAATCTTTTTTTTGTTCACATATAAACCAGTCACGCGTTCGTACCGCGTGGGTACATTCTAGGGATGTGCCGAATGTGCGTATTCGTTTTAGCGGATACTCGTCAAATTACAAGTATTCATATCCGCACTCGCCATTTACTAAACGTATACTCGAACATTAATCGAATAGTAAAAGTCCAATGTGAATAGTGGATGTAGGTGAATTAAATAAAATGTGAATAAACATCCATGGTAGTCTTCATAGTAGTCTTCTGTGAGAGAGAGATAACGTCGAGTGCACTTAGCGGCTGTGGGAATTCAGCGTGCACTCTATGCCTATCGGTGACATAATAAAAATGATAATCCCAGCCTCCGTCTCTCCACTGTTGGATATAGGCCTCGATCCTCGGCTCTTCTCCTCAAATCACCACCGGCGAACTTCTCGAAGTCGTCGGCCCACGTGGCCAGAGGGAGTCCCACTCCTCAAGGACTCATCTACTCCATTTATTGCCTGTCTTGTGGCAGATATGACCTGACATTTCCACTTCAGCTTGCTAATTCTGTGAACTTTATTTCCATGGAATTTCTTGGTTTCAAATTTGAAATCAGCGGTGACCACTTACCGTTTTATTCACCACCCACCTGCCACCTCTTCTATATATAAAGATGCTGTTTATAGTATTGTATTGCATACGATCTTTATTCTGAAAGGTTATATTTGGTTGTCATCAAAATTTGTTAAGTAATTTTAAAAAATATATACAGGTATAGTAGATTTTAAGTTAATGCTTTTTCTTCAATAAAGTTTTATTAATATTAAAACGAAGCAGTTTTTGTGACTTCAGAAACTACTAAACCAATTATAATGAAACATTTAGTAATGTGAAGAAGGTACGCAATTGTACGCAGTCTCGGCTGCTTAATAAAAAAAATTACATTACACCAAAATTATGTTTTTAATTTTGGCGTTTTCAACAGAACTTTTCTTAGTTCTTAGTTCACCAAAAAAGTTCTTAGTT
Organism: Sesia apiformis; assembly: GCA_914767545.1. NCBI lineage: Eukaryota > Metazoa > Arthropoda > Insecta > Lepidoptera > Sesiidae > Sesia > Sesia apiformis. The sequence goes on from OU611971.1 coordinate 10,944,722, forward strand.
AAATGCTATTCTAAATCCGGATGTATGGTGTTGAGCATCTTTAGAATAGCACCAACCCATCTCTTCTCGTGGGTGTCGGTAAAGACGACAAAGCAGCTACCACGAGCCCTGAGGACACCACACCACCTCTAAAAGACTGGACTCGCCAACCCACTTGACTAGCTTGCCGTTTTAGGCCATACATCTCTTGGTCACAAGACAACGTGCATGTCCAGGAATGGACAGAAAAAGAGGTCCGGTTACGGTTAAATAAACGTAAACACATGTGAATTTTCACATTTTTCACATGTCCTCTTCAACTCGACTTGTTGTTACAGGGTCAAAAACAATTTGCATATAAATACGTGATTAAGATAAAACAGCCGCGTGGGAAAATCTCCTAAGTGCTTAACAGAAGTTTTTTTGAGGATTTTCAGGGATTGTTTTTTAATGTTTTTCAAGAGCTACCGCTTACACGTGTATGGTTTTAAGAAAAAATCTGATGCTTTGAAGGGAAACAGTGTTTTCTAATGTAATAAAGGAAAGATTTGCTAGTGGATTATAGGTTGGGAAATTGTGTTAGAAAAATGACTTTTGGCATTATTTTGGTTTAAAATCGCTTTTATACTTTTTTTTTTATACAAGGATTTTTTTAGCCGAAAGATCTCGGCCCACTTTCAAATAGCACCGCTGGATTTCCTCTCGTGGGTGTCCTGTCATGGTTGCTAAGGGGTAAAAAAGCTACTACCACAATTCCTGAGGAACTACATTACCTCTAGGCTCGGCAATCCGCTTGGCCACCGTGGCGTTTGAAGGCCGTACATCCCTCGTGCACGAGGTAGTATGCATGAGGAAACCCATGTCCAGTAATGGATGTTAAAAGAGCTGATAACAAAGAAATATTTTCCTAAAGAATTTATTCTATACTATCTCCCATGGACATCTGCGTGACATTTCAACATCAGTTCAAAATAACAAAATTTAGCACGCCCTGGTTGCGCACTGTGGAGATATAAAAGAGTTAAAAAGTTAAAAGAGAGGATACATCTTAGCTATCCTACTTCGCCGAAGACACATATAGTAAATTTGAAGACATTTACGCTGATTATAAAACAAGGATGAAGGATGACTTGCAGCAGTACGCTCCAAGGACATCTACACCGACAGAATCTAGCTCTTCAGTTCTGTCAAGTACGAAAGTAAAATTGCCACAGATCCAGCTGCCAAAATTCTCTGGACTGTATGACGAATGGCAGACTTTCTATGATATGTTTACGTCACTGATACATAAGAATGCTGCCTTAAGCCCAGTGCAAAAATTACATTACCTCAAGAGTAGTCTTACCAGTGAGCCTGAAATTCTCTTGAAGAACTTCTCAACCACTGATACTAATTATGAAGAGGCGTTCAAACAATTAATTCGTCGCTACAACAATAAGCGATACAATTGCAACGAAATTATAAAACGCTTGTTCTCTCAACGAAACACAAACGGATCCGCTCAGTCTATCAAACAACTTCTTGATGTCAGAGCATCCTGTGACATACAAGCGTGAACAAAACCATAGCGCGATTTAGAAACTCGGCGCAGCGCCATCTAGTGTTGACTGTGGAACTAAACAACAAAGTGTAATTTAATTTTCACAATTTTAAAGCGTATTTGACTGATAATTGTTAACAATGTTTTATTATTTATTTATCGTATGTTATTTTGTTATATTTATGTATATTTATCTACTTTTACTATCGTTTTAGACAAGAATGGATTTGGGAAATGGTTTTTGGAATTATGACAAAAGAGGTAGTATAACGGGACGAGGAATTTCGTTCATTCCATTACATCCCCAACCTCCTGGGGATGTGGGATGGGCAGTCAAGAGTATAATGGAATAAGTAGTTTCCTTTGTTCTATTATACTCTTCATTCGATTTATTTTTTAAGAATATAATTGGTTTTTATTTTTTTAGAATAACAAACTAATATGATAACTAATATGATAAGAAGAATAAACTCACTAATATAATTTTTATTTTTTTATTTATTTAAACCTCATTACTTTAATGCCTAATTGATTTAATCTCCACTTTAATGGATGCCTTTAATGGATTTAATGCCTATCGGCATTCTTTACCAGTCAATCACCAGGTCAAACACAAATTATGACGCGAGTGCAGTTTTTGTTTAAATATATACATAATAATCTTAAATATATATAAACTAGTAAATACAGACATTGACATAAGAATATATTTCATATTCCGCCACAATATCCGTGTAAAAATTATTTGCGTAATTTGTCAGCTATGCCTGGAGTTTATTTACGGGATAAGATCCGATACAAAGTGATTCTCCAATGAACCAAAGTCACCGACACAGTACATAGAATCAGTATGCTGAAGTGGCGATGGGCAGGTCATATTTGCCGCAGGACCGATAACCAATGTCGGACGCCCTCCAGCTCGATGGACTGATGACTTGGAAGATCGCCGGTCGTGGTTGGATGGGAAGAGCCAGGAAACGTGTGTGGTGGCGAGATTTGGGAGAGGCCTATATCCAGCTGTGGAGAGAGGCTGATGGTATAGTATAGTATGGTATGATATTATCAACTATGAAATTCTCGCGAAGTCTATGAATAGTGCAATGTAACAGACAAACACTACGTGTTCTCTATACTCCATTATACTTATGGAGGCATTAAATTACACCAAGATTTCAATGCGTCTGATCCCAAAGAAAGTAATTTGTCAATGACTAAGTGAAAATGGATTATTCATTTCATTTTATTTGATGGGGAAATTGATTCCTTTCATCGGTACGAGTATATTTGGGAAGAAGGAAAGGTATCGATTTACTGGCAGGACTGGAGCGCTTTTTATGTCGTGTAATAGGCCACCAATATAATTTGGGGACGTCTTTTTAAAATGTACTGAAACGCTACTCACGTTCACGGTTATATGACAGTTAATAATATGCCGCCTCCGTCCCTCTACTCGAAGCATCTGTTCGAATAGTAGGAGGGACGTTAGACCTTATTCACATTAGTCAAACACAAAAAAATTGTCATGAATATATATTCGAGATATGTATATGAGATATAGTAACTATAGCAAATATATAATGTCAGTTTTTTTTCAATTAATTCCTAACATATAATCTCGTACTTATAATAAGCTTTAATATATAAATATTTCTATTTAAAACACCAGCAAATATGTTTTTTTTTTTATTTTTTACGCAGAGGCGCGAGCGCAAATCTCCGGCCCCACTGAGAAATATCTAAAGCCGGGATCTACACTACGGCTTCAGTGTTCCGTGGTGCAGACTACTGAGGCACCAGCATTTGTGTTTTGGTAAGTACTCACCTCAGTTTATTTATTTAGATATATTCCCATTTCCTATGTATATATACCATTTCTTTGTTCATTCCTATCCTATTTTAATTTTAAGCTTTCATATTCCAAAGATAATAAAGAAGATTTTGTATATTCAACATCAAATAAAAGCGGAATTAATTTTACAGGGTAAATTCGGGTAGTTAATATCCATAAATACATACTAACGGCCCACACAGAAATATTCGCCATTCCCGAGGGAATATTAAAAATCATATTTGCCGACGAAAAATTGGAATACGGCTTGAATATCGGCACCTGTATATTGAAGGATTTAATTCTATTTTCTCATATATTTTTTTATTAAATTTGAACGGTAGGAAAGGTGTTACTTTTTTGTATTGGTCCCTAATTCATGTGTAATAAAGTATAATATATGTATAACAAATATTATAGAAATATCATCAAAAATACTGATATCAGAAGTGGATCTGTAAGATTCATTTTACAGGTACACCTGTAACATTCATTTTACAGGTACACTCTGGTTTATAACTATAATTTTACAGGCTCGCTCTTGTTTATAACTATCATTTTATAGGTACACTCTGGTTTATAACTATAATTTTACAGGCTCGCTCTTGTTTATAACTATCATTTTATAGGTACACTCTGATTTATAACGTTCATTTTACGGGTATGCTCTGTTCTAAAATTATCATTTTACAGGTACACTCTGGTTTATAACATTAATTTTACAGGTACCCTCTGGTTTATAACATTCATTTTACAGGTACGCTCTGGTTTATAACATTCATTTTACAGGTACACTCTGGTTTAGAATTCGACTCTTATTTTGAGATAAGAATTGCTTTACTATATTTGTTATTTTTTATTTATTGACCTACACAGACATATAGGCTACACAGAAACCTTTAAGATTGAAATGGGATCTCGTATCGCTCTAATGTACCTAACTATTATTACTTACTATTACTATGTATTATTATTATACTATTACTTTGAATGCATGTTTATTAATATATTGTTGTTATTATTTACTATACGTTAATTTTAAATGATGTGGTAACGTTATATACTTTATTTTCGTATAAAAATTGCCGAAATCCTCATCGAACAACATCGATAATATCTACGGCAAAGTTAAATCACCCTACCTTCACAAAAGTATTGAACAACGATTTTTTGAGCAACTCCCGTAGATTTTTCACGCTTCTAAAAATACATCAAAACGACAATTCGACAAAATCGGGAAAATCATTGAAAAAAAGACGTTCAATATCCTACCGAAAACGGACAAAAACCTCAATCAACTAAAAGCCTACATCCATTAGAATGTTCATAGCGGTCATTGGCTCGGAATTTCAAATTTTCACCCAAAATGGCCGCCATGCTGCTCTAATTTAATTTTGGCTAACAAAAGGATATTTTTGGAACATTCTAGAACTAAGACTCTGTTGGCTTTATGTGTCTGTTAAAAAGGTTGTATGTCTGTTACTTTAAAGGTCGACTTGATGATCTCTACTTTTGTAATTTAAAATTCAGTTCAGTTATTCACTAATATTTGCTTTCTTCGCATGGCTCCACAATAAGGCTCCACCGGATGGATCCGTAGATAATTTTTCCTCCACTTCGATCCACCAATTTAGGAATACAAATATATTAACATTTTTAATACCATTTCGGTCTACTAATTTCGAAATCCAAATATAATTATATTATATATCGACCGACCGATTGGCGTAGTTGGTAGTTAGCCCTGCTTGCTGTGCAAAAGGTCCCAGGTTCGATTCCCGGGGACATACATTTGTATAAAAAAAATAAAGGATGTTCGGGTCTGGGTTTGTATTTGTATCTGGGCCCACGACACAGGGTCCACGAATCCTAGTGTGGGCCACTGAGTGTGGCGTTATTTATTTATTTATTTCTAGGCCAATTCAATTCATACAATTGTCAAGGCGGCGCAAGTAATGATTAGAAGTAAATGCAATAACTATACATTTTATTTAAAGCAACAAAAATTTAATTCATTACTAACCACTCATGGAATGTCATGGATCAAAGAATTATCCATGGATCCACCTGTATATTGAAGAGGGGGAGAAATTGTCTGTGGATCCACCAGTGGAGCATGATTGTAGATTCATGTGAACGGAGGCGTTGTTGTCATGTGTCATGGCAACAATGGACGTTTCGTACTTTTTTTTGTGTACGAAGGCGGCAGACGAGCATACAGTCCACCTGATGGTAAGTGGATATTGTCGCCCATAGACATCCGCGATATATGCTAACATTATTTAACAGAACAAGGAAATTCTAAGATAAAAAATCTTAATCAAAGTCGATACTGACAATAAGGTCCGTTTGCTCAAATAATCAAAGTGTAATAACATAAATAATTACATTTATAAATCCTGATATATATCGACAGTCATCCATCGATAGCCAGGCCACACCAAAACTCCAAAAACATCTCTACTCTCCAAGAAATATTTCTATTAAACTTTCCTGATAAATAAAGTTCGTTTTACAACTCAAGGAAATAGAAAACGTGTCGAAGCAGCGGCACGTATCGCGATTTACTACTTCCAAGATAAGGGCGACTGGACATTTGTTTTAAACAATTTTATAGGAGGTTTAAGTGTCAGCGCACACTATCGGAGTGACAGCAAATCGCGGCTCCTTTTTCACAAAAGGAAAAAGCTGCTACGCGTCTGTACCAAATTTATAGAAGCAGTGCTAGGCGTATAGTAGGCGGTAGTGTAGCGCTTACCTACGCGTAAGTAGGCAGGACCTACGCACGTTGTCATTTAATCATACTAATAATTATTATTATTATAAATTGCATTTCTTTTTTATATAGAGGTGAGCGGACGAGCAAGCGGTCCCACGTGATGGTAAGTGTTACCGCCGCCCATGGACACTTGCAGCACAAGGGCGTATGCGGGTGCGCCGTCGACCTTGCATAATCCTATTCACAGCTTTCTTGAAGAACCACATATCGTAGCGTAATGGAAAGTCCTCTTGAGGCAGTCCATTCCACGGCCTACGGGATCGCAGTATAAAACGGTTTTTGGACCGAACAGTACACGACACCTCCGTATCGAGGAAATGCGGATGGACCGCACTTCTGTGACGGGAGGTGCAGTTGTAGAAACCCGAGGTGGGAATTATATTGAACAATTCTTCAGAGCATTCCCCATTGTACAGGCGGTAGAACACACAGATTAGAGTATTAATATAATACAATATTTCAATTCAATTGATTTACATGTTTGAGAATTAAATGGCTACACAATGATATTATTAAATGGAGAAATATTTAACGAAAGTCCGTGCTGTATACTATTTAATTCGTCGGTTATAACAAAACCATAGATGAGTGTGGCCCACTTGACGTATTCGCCAGTCGCCATTCCAAGAGTGTTTTTTTCCTTTTGACAAGCCTATTTTAGTCTTATATTGAATTTAACGGATAATTTCAATTACTCTCGATTTAGTTGACAGTATGCGCTAACCCTAAAGATTTATGTACCATGATGTCGGTGTTTTGCCAAGTTTTCTACGACCGTGTAGGTATCTTCGGCACGGTCGCTTAGCAGTCTTTAAAGCACACAAGCTCGCTGGTCGCAGCGATAAATGACATTGCTAGTCGCATAAGAAGCGGGATGACGATAGCAGCATCATGTCCATACCAACGTATTCTCCTGTTTTCTCCCTGGATTCTGGCAATAGGGCAATTATTATTTATTACGTTACATCTATCATCAGCATGTCCCTACGTTTTTTTATTTTTTGATTAGATGTTTCAGATAGGAGCTAGAACCCCGCCGTTCATGTTGCCCCGCTAAAACGCTGCAAAAGAGTCGAAAAGTGTGCAAATTTAACAACTCTTATTTAAAAAAGCAATACGCACCGACATACAGAAACTATTCTTCAATGAAAAATCAGGGAAATACGAAACCTCGAATTTCTCGATTTATTATAGACGTTAACAGCTCGATGTGCAACTGTCCCTTCCTCTCAAAGAAGTGGCACGGTTCGCTGCCGAGACACCAACATTCCGTTTTTGAAATCGGCTTCCGCCCATCCTCCGTGATCACGCGGTCATGTGACCTACTGCAGCCGGTTGACTACGCGCGCGGCGTTCGTCGGGAACCCAACTGAGCGTTGTCAAGTTGTCACACTAAAACAATGTACATGTACGAGCACAACCACCACTAAGCGTAACCCACCTTCGTGAGAAAGAATTGTAGGAACCTTGCCTACACTGCAATTAATTTAATTAGGCAAGCAAACCCGCCGGCCGATGCTAAATTTGCTTTAGACCGTTATGCGCAGCCGCTTCTAGAAGGCGCTTGCGCAGAGCGGAGCGAGCGGGCGCCGCACAGTCACTACCGATATCCGACGGCGAATGCACGCGCAATTTTTAGTTTCTGTTCACTGTCAATTTCTACTTCTATAAATTATAAATTTTTATTCGTATCTTGTGCTAGTCAATCTCTAATAATTTGTAATCATATCTGTGACATCCTATGTGTTAAATTCATGAAAATATAAAATCGCAAATGTAAATCGTGACATACCTACGAGAATAAAGTATGTCATATAAAGTGTGGAGTTTTACTGATCAAGAACCTAGTTAGACACTTTAGAATTATACGAGTATTAACTCCTCATTTCGGCTGCTCCATATTGAAACCTTGTATTATTATTATTTTTTTTAGTGAAGCACCAAACCGTGCGGTTTAAACGACCAAGTTACAGCCAAGTTAAACCGTTGGAAATAATAATTAAAATTCATTCACTGTAACACACAATACGAGATATTAGATATAGCATGAGGGGACATGACCATTAGATACAGCATTAGATATTTTTGAGGGGGAGAGTGCACGTCGCAATCCAACAGCTGCTGTGCGCGCTCGATTGACCGCGTTACCTCTCTCTCACAGAAGACTACCTTGAAATGTACTGAATTTCCTACTTTATCTTATTTCCCTAATGTACGAACGTGTTTCGGTAGTGAGTGAGATGTGCCAGAGCCCATTCCCATCCTATCCCTCCCCATTTTCCCAACCCTTTCTCCAAATCCATTCCTATATCTCCAAAGGTAGGCAGCGCATCCGGGGGCGTGCCAACGATTGTCATTTTGGACTAATGTTGGCACGTATCACGGGTGTCTATGGGCGACAGTATCCGCTTACCATCTGGAGGACTGTATGTTCGTTTGCCGCCTTCGTCCATAAAAAAAGCATTCTTAAAATATTAAATAGTAACGTCGTATTGTTTATACACGTTTTATAGGGATGCACTTAGTTTACTAAATTTTGGGACATTCATATCTTCAGAAATACAAAAACACAATATATTAATCCTTCAAGTTCATTTATCTGTATACAATGATTTAGAATTCAAATCTTTCTCTAATATACCGACTTCACCGACAATGCAATGCCAATAATTTTATTTCTAAATTCGGTAATAACTTAAAAAAGCTTTCATTTTTAAATCTGGATTCTTTAACATCGCTTTCAAAGTTACCAATGTTCATAAGTCTCGCGTCGTTGCAAGTATAATAGCACTTGACATCAAGTGAGTCGAGTGGCACATCTGTCTGGATGCCAATTCTTTAAAAGCGAATCGTTCTAAACGGCTATTGAAGTCAAGGGTCCGCTATTCTTGGGGAAGCAGAATTTAACCTTTTAACTTTTGATGGTAGATCCCATGTGGCCTCCTTTGTAACTAAGTCCCATTGCTGACGACAAAGACACAAAAGATCAACAACACAACTACTGTAGCAATTAAACAACTTTGAACGGTTTAAATCGCGTATATTTGACATTATTTTTATCCCGACGTTTCGAACACTTTGCAGTGGACGTGGTCGCGGGGTGACTAATTGATTTTATTTGTCACTTGAGTTATTAAGAAATTATTTGAACTACCGTCTGAAATTTTTAGAACTACCGTCTGGATTTTTTAATCACACGCAAGTTTCATGTATAGAATCATAATACTCTACATAATGGCTTTGTATTAGAAACCTCATAAGCCATAACTGGTAAAAAAAACTCCGAATCCATTCCTATATCTCCACAGGTAGGCAGCGTATCCGGGGGCGTGCCAACGTTTGTCATTTTGGACTAATGTTGGCATGTATCGCGGATGTCTACGGGCGACAGTATCCACTTATTATCAGGTGGACTGTATATTCGTCCGCCACCTTCGTCCATAAAAAAAAATATATAAACACGTATCTAATGCCATCGTACTCATTTATTAAGTAGACATAAGAAATAATAGCTTAGCGCCAACTTCGGCCACACAGCGATTGAAATTTGCGTTACGAGCATCTATTCTCTCTATATCTATATGTAGTATTTTTCTATGTCGACATACTTACAATTTAGTCACAAATGACTAAATTATTTTATTACAAAATAATTGGGTATTTTATTACTGAAAACCCTACGCCGTATTCGAAACGTAGTTTCTCTTTTATTCAATTCATGAAGCCTTCACATCATTATAACAAACATTGTTAGTCAAAAAACAACAGAGAACTAAAACTCAGTATCAATTTGGCAAATTACTCGTTCGTTTGAACTGACATCCAGAAAAATCTCCGTTTCAGCTTAAATAAAGTTTCCTTATCTCTCTTTGTGGAAATAAGCAATGTCTTTCAGACGCTTTCCGCAATCTGGGCTAACGAACTATGTTTTCATCTGTGGAAATGAAAATTCTGTTGCTGGGATTTTGAAATTTTGTTTTTAAAGTTTTGAATTATAATTTGCAAATTCTCTTCCTTGAAACTCGTCTCTCTATAAACTTTTCTACTGGCATAGAACAATGTTTATTCGGAACATTGTGTTTTATGCCAACGTTTATTTAGTTTATTCCTCTTTGTTTGGAATAATGTCATAAACTACACACCGATCTCATTTCTTATTACTTTAACTGTTGGCTAAGGTTTTTATTCTGCAAGATTTTTGTGTACATTTCATCAAAATCTGTTCATTAGTTTCGGAGTTATAAAGGACTTTATTAGAGTCGTTTAAAGTAACATAAGAAAATAAAAATTAGTCTCTAGTGGCTGGTTGAGAGGATCAAAAGATCGTGTGTGATAGCGAGCCTTGAGAAAGGCCTGCAGTCCTGCGGTGACGAGACAGAGGCTAAGGTAAATAAAATAATTTATAAGGAGCAAAGGTGGCACGACGCGATAGACGCGTCAAGCAAATTATAGTGTAAATTCTTTATGTTTTATACAATTGCAGTTGCCCTGCAGTGAATCGTTATAGTCTTTAACAATATTTAAATTATAATGTGTTGCGTAATATATTTCAACATACATACGATTTCACATACACTCACAGAAGACTACCTTGAAATGTACTGCATTTCCCACTTTATCATATTTCCCCAATGTACGTACGTGTTTCGGTAGTGAGTGATATGTGCCAGAGCACATTCCCATCCTATCCCTTCCCACTTTCCCAACCCTTTCCCCAAATCCATTCCTATATCTTTAAAGGTAGGCAGCGTATCGTGCCAACGTTTGTTATTCTTTACTACTGTTGGCATGTATCGCGGATGTCTATGGGCGACAGTATCCACTTACCATCAGGTGGACTGTATGCTCGTCTGCCGCCTTCGTCCATAAAAAAAAACTTACACCAGTAAATACACGCAAAATTGCCATTAGGCCGCACACTAAGATATTTTTGTATCATGGACTCCCAGGCTTCAATCATAGAATAAAAAGTTTCACAAATGTTGCTCACGTGTTGTTACGCTTATTAATATATAAATTATTTGTACCTAATTCCAATTATTCTTTCTATAATTATAATTATTTTTTTATTTTTATTCCGTTTTTATTTTGTGCCTAAATTTACAGTTGTGATAGGATAAATAAGTAGGTATCTACTTATTTGTTAGCTTCTTTTAATACCCTCGTAATTACTATCGGAGGCCTTTGTCCTATCATATCGGTAGGCTGCTATCATAGCATAATGATCTTTGCTGTTCACGCCAATGGCCCATAGACCACGGTACGCGACATTAGACGGTGTAACATACTACGAATTTCTACCAATTTACCTCAAAAAAGAAATTCCTGGATAGTTATGATAAATGTTGTCTACAGGTACCACAACAGTAGAATGATAAACTTTGACTTGGAGCACGGCATCAACGTGACCACGGATCCAGCGCAGCGGATATCCGACCTTCTGATACCAGCAGCGTCCGTCTCCCACGCCGGTAACTACACGTGTGTACCAAACAACGCGGTGCCTGCGAGCATATACGTACATATATTTAATGGTAAGTACTTTACAAAGAAAGAAACCGTGTTTACTATCGGTTCGCGTTAAGAATGCAGTCAGTCATTCTCGCTGATCAACGGGGCGTGTGGTGTCGGTCGATTTTTAAACTCGCCCACCCCATTTCTTCCCGTGAGTGTCATAAAAGGCGACTAAGGGATTACAAAGCGACTACCGCAAGCCCTGAGGAACTACACCAGCTCTAAAACAGTGGACTCAGTAAATGCGCTCAACCAGCGTTGTGTTTTAAGGCCATATATCCCTCATGCACAAACAATATGCACGGGGAGGACACACATCCAGCAGTAGATATAAATAGGGTTGCTAACGGTGGAGTTCTTTAGAATTCTTAGGTCTATGTATTGATCAATTAATCGCTATTGATGAAAAAAAGGTAACCTACTGTCTTGAACGATGACTCCACTGCATTCTAAAGCGAACTGAATTTAGTCACAACACGACACACAAACATCGGTTTAAATTTTCTTATTATCATTAAGAGTTTTTGATTCAAGCATAGCCGCGGGTAACAGCTAGTGTGGGTGGATATATTTAGAATTTTCTCATTTTGACAGTGAGCAGGTGTTTCAATCACGCCCGAGAATTAAATTCTCTGCCATTTCAATTGCAATTCCACATCTGTTGGCTGATAATAAGAATACGGGTTATGTAGACATGGCTGGTTACTGTCGCCTATTGACATACGCGATGCATGTCATTCGCTTGAGATTAAGGGTTGAATTTGGAAACGCGGTTAGGAGAAATGGGAAGGAAGGAAGTATAACAGGACGAGGAGCACACAAGTATATCTTCTCTAATACAAAGGTTGCCTGGAAGACCGCTTTCACGATAAGGCCTACTTGTATATCATTCATTAAAACTTTTATATCTCTATCTTCTTTGGTGTGCAATAAAGTGTAGGGACTTACTTTTTAAAACGAAATTTACGCAAGTGAAGCCGCGTGCACAGGCGGGTCTTTGTATGTTTATTTTAAAAGTCGTAGCACGAAAATGATTTGTTTTAATATACTGGTAAGAAACTTCATTTCTCAGGCTGAGCACATCCGACTCGTTTGTTCGCTCACATCTCCAAATTAATATTTGTCGTCACCCGCTTGTTAAGGAATTCAGGTACACTCTAGATGGCACAACGTACAAATTTTCGTTTCATTTTCGTCTTTATATCGTTGTAATAAGATGCCAGTGTAATTGTTTATGAGCTGCCGAGTGTACACACAATTCATATTTACTTTGAGTCTCTGAATCTCCTCGTGTTAAATTACTCTGCTTTGAATTACGTAAGAATGAAGGTGCTATTTGAAAGTTTAAAAATATCTGACATACTACAGAAAATGCCCTTTACGGCAAATAAGGTCACTGGGCTTTAAACGTGTATTGGCGTTGTGTAATACTTATCGCGTTTAAGGTTGTGCAATTTCCAAGAAAACGTGTTGAAATTCGCAAAAAAAAAAACAGTAGACGTCACCTTTTTTGACCAATGGCGTTCTTTAGAATTCTTAAGTCTGTTTCACTCACTCATTGCATTCTCAACGCGAATAGTTTTTTTTTTAATAAATATATATAAAAATAAAAATAAACTCAACACCAACACGTACACTAATTATGACTAAGTGTACAAGATATACTAATTTTGCACATTTTTTAACCGAACTAATTAAACAGAATCATATGAAGCTCGGTAGGGTACTGACTGTAGCCGAATTCCGACTACTAAGCCGACTAAGAGAAAAGGCAAGAGAAAAAGTATCGCAAAAGGCGACTAAGAAATGATCACCGTCACAAGCTCTGAGGAACTAAACTCACCTCTTAAAGAGTGAGCTCGATTGGCCAGCGTGCCATTTTAAGGCCACACATCCCTCATGCACAAGACAGTGTGCATGAGGAAACCCGTGTCCAGCGGTAAACGAAAAAGGGGGCTGGTTACGGTCATATAATTTTATTTATTTTTCATTTTATTTTCCATTAACAGCATAAACGCAGTGTAAAGATTACATTAGAATAATATCTAAACATATGCCTCATAATGTTGTAACTAATGAAATAATAAAAATAAAAGGAATGCTATAATTCTATCAGCCTATAACGTCCCACTGCATGGCAAAGGCCTCCCCTAATAAATTGCAGGGAGGGTTTCAGGTCATACTCCATCACGTGGGCCCAGTGCGGATTGGTAGATACATACATTTACTCCAGACATTTTATTTATTTAAACATAACAGAAGGTATATTACAGGTCTAAAAACCAATTCGTACATTCTTTATACTTTTCGTACTCAGAACCCGCTCCATTTAAGAAGAAAACATCTATGTCACTACGCCTCGCTAAGCACGCGGGATTCCTCACGATGTTTTCTCTTACCTCTCAGCTAGTGACAATTTTTAAAAATCCTTATTTAAGTAGAAACTCAATGGTACGAGCCGAGGATTAAGGCCCACAATTACACTAAGGTGAATTGAGTGCCCCTAGACCAGAGGTGGCCAACTTGTTTAAAACAGTGGTCTACTTAAAAAAAATCTGACTTCTAGCGATCGACTTAATTGTGCTTTAGTGGGATGATTAAAACAATAATTAGATAGTTTTTATATTATTTATTAATAGGTAAAATTAATATCAATGAGTAACAAAAAATTGTGAGTAATTTGTGTTGTGCTTTCATTTCTTCTGTCAAATTAACAAAATCAGGACTATGATTCAATAATATTGTCAACCTTGAAGAAAATTTGATACCGGTCAAAAATTTTAATTTCCTTTCGCGATCGACCAGTCGATCGCGATCGACTTGTTGGCCACCCCTGCCCTAGGCTATTAGCGACTTGAAAACATTTTCTCGAGCATCGCTCTATATCAATTCATTAAACTGTATACACTAGGAGATGATCAATTTGTGCTACAAGTGAAAGCTACTCGTACTTTATACTCACTTTTATCTAAAAAAATATTACCCTTCAATATTAAGGGTCTAAATTCTTGATTTAACGGCCCATTATAAACGTTGCGCGTCTCAAAATGCTTATTTAACCCGTAAAAATATAACATTGAATTCCATTTCCAAAGAAATAAATTCAGCACTGAAATGTAATGACAAATGTTCACTGAAGAGTTTATTGGCTGTAAAACAGAATTCGAATCGTAAAAGGCTAGAGCGATTTAAAGCTTAGATCAATAGAGCTTAATGAAAATCGTAGTTAAAAGCTAATCAAGCATCCGATTCATCCGGCCGTGACTATCAGAGTGGCAAACGCACTGGGTGAGATAAACGCAATTAATAAACGCGGCGGATAAATACTCGTACAATAACTGCGCAAACGTAGGATATAGGCATGATTTATTATCCACTGCCGGACACGGATTCACTCATGCACAGGCACATTGTGTTATGCGTGTATTAGTTCGAAGTGCACATAAGTCACACTGAAAATTTCCGGAACTGGCCACTTACATAAACAATATTTAAAAAGTAATTACAATATTTTAAAATGGCTGTAGAATAATTTTTGTTTCATCTAACAGTCATTTGATTTTTCATTGTGGTGTCATTTTAAAAATTGCGTGTCTGCATTACGATGGATTTAAGTTATAAAAATTTTCGATGTATGATTTTCTACGATTTTAAGTGTAATTTTGTCAAATGTGAATTGTCAATTTTTTCAATTTGTCACAAAATTGTCAATTTTGTCAATGTTTTGTCAATGTGTAATTTTGTCTGTCGCTCGGCAGAGCCTCACTTGGATTATGGATGGAATAAATGTTATGGAAATTGGTTTATTCGTATAAAAAAGTGTATTGACGCTCACGAAGAATATTTTGAGAAACAATAATTTTATTTTTGGCCATTCATTGTATTTTTTTCTTATTCATTCCGGAAACTTTCAGTGTGGCTTGTGTAGAGGTTCCTCGAGGCATATGTTAGCGGCTCTGTTATTATCCCTTAGTCGCCTCGATACCCAAAGAAAGAGATAGAGTGGTGCTATCCTAAAGCTGGCCAACACCTCATTCGTATAACACGACCAGTACTTCTTATAACACGTTGTCAGGACGTATCCGAAAACAAATTAATAAATTGTAGAATAATAAATTTATGTATATGTATCCAGTACCTATTTAATCTCAATAAATTTGAGCTTAGGTCGAAAATAATGCCTAATTGAACCTTTATTAATACTTTATAACACTGAATTTTCTAAGAACCTATCTACCGTTATAATAGGAGGGTTATGTGAATACAGCATGTCACTGAAATAATACAACGCTTAAAACACGTCAACTAATTTAAAATGTAGTTAAAATGTAGTTCTAGAGAAAAATAAAAAAGATTTAGGGTAAATCAATAATTAAAAATCTGTACATAGTTTTATTGTTCTATTTGACACTTCCGTAACGTTCGTTACGGAATAATGCAGGTTACGAACGTTATAAATACAGAGTATAGTTAGGCCATCAACAGATTACCGATTTGACAGTTCATGAACAGTTGGTTGAGATAACTTTGAAGTGGCGTGCGTACAAATTACTAAAAACATATTTTCATCATAAATATGCGCTCTCAAAACAAATTTCACGAAAAAAATGTCAGAGTTAGGCAATTTTACACAAAACGTAATTATTTGAATCCCTAAATATTCTTTAATAAGTAATAAAACTATTATTTTTTGAATCTGTGAAGCGCTATTGCAATGTTACGTCGTTTGTCACTTTTGTTTTTTTAAAGATGCAGTCCAAGATACTGAATACCGATACCGGATATTTATAACGTAGTCTGAGTAAAATTTAGAGTGTATCAATTTACTAATTCACTTACATTTGTGTAATTTGATTAAGTATAATATTAAGTTGTGACAGAACCAATAGGGTAATTTACGATTAAGATCCTCAATTTGGATTTAAAAAAAATGTAAACGGTCATTGTATTTTATTGTAAAATTATTTATCGTTAAAAAATAGGAACTATCGACACCCCCAGCCCGCACTAACATCGCCATTTTGTTTCTGCAAAACAGTCAGTCAGTCAGTCATCTGTCGTTCGTATTTGCTGTTGTGTGGTGTTTTTTTCTTATGACCCGGCTATCTTCTGTTTGTTGTTCCTGTTTATTACGTTGCCCTCGGCGCGAAATTGGTTTCCGATTTTGATTTGTACTTTGGACGTGTTGTTTTAGTGTATAAAAATTCTGAAACGTGGACAAACTTTAAATAGGTAATAGCGGGAACTTATAATTAAATTACAAGACTATTTCGAGCGTGAGTCCCAAAATAGCGAAGCTTTGGTGCCTGTCAACCAATTACAAGAACACGTGCGTGTCGCGGCGCTTGGAATCAGTATAAAAACACTTTGCAACATCAACAAAGAAAAAATCAGTCCATCTAAACGTAAAGAAAATGTGTTACG
The DNA here is from genome assembly GCA_914767545.1 of Sesia apiformis. Lineage (NCBI taxonomy): Eukaryota > Metazoa > Arthropoda > Insecta > Lepidoptera > Sesiidae > Sesia > Sesia apiformis. Next base: position 10,961,786 of record OU611971.1, read on the forward strand.
TACACCAAAGAAAAAGATAGAAACAAAGCCCGTAATGGTTGTTGACAATTTTGTTGAGACGCTATTATAAATCATATTTACAATTATTATTCAAGAAATGAATTTCCGAATAAAAGAATGCTTTTGATGTCGTTAAAAGAGGTTGGCTTATTTAGTGGAGGAAAAACGACATTGTCACAAATATTGAAAGAGATTGGCTTTGAATACAAGAAAACTGACAAGAGAAAAAATGTTATGGAAAGATTTGACATAATACTTAAAAGAAATCAATTTTTAAGGGAAGCGAAGAAAATTACAAATTGGGAAAGCGTGGAGAGCCCGTGTTATCGACGAGACGTAGTTAGTTAAATGCAAATTACAGGGCTCCACCATTTAACACTAATACAATGTTGAACCTGCTAAAAATAGCTTGTGAGAAGGTTACAAAAGACGACTGGGCAAAAGATTAATTTTAGATGACTATGACCGCGATACTACGATTGATTCGATAATTGACAATGAAATAATTATTTAAGTAACTGATAGCGACGACGATAGCAGTAGTTCATGTGATTCTGATTCAGAAATACTCAATAAAACATATTTTAACCACAGCGGAATTTTTTTATTTTCATATTCTCTATTGTAACACATCAACGAAAGTATTATTATTATCTGTTAATTAATAAAAGTATTTAATGCTACTGCTACGATTGTCTATAGTCACATCACTAGTTGCATTAATCTGACGTATGTCAAATCGGCAATCTGTCGACGGCCTAACTTTAGTGACCGGACGATGCCGGCGTAGCGGGATAGTTGCGCGAAGACTGCGACTGTGCTTAGAAAAAGGATAATAATAGAAAAATAAATTATTAAAAAAAAAAACAATTGGTAAAATCCAGGTAGAATCGATTCTACTCTCGATCCAGAAGAATCTGTTTTCGGACACATTGTACAATTTTGGATCACACATTTATTAAATATAAAAAAATCACAAAAAGAAAATTAATCCTTTGATGTCAGAAACATGAATGATATCGAGAATTCGCCGGTGTTCTTTTCAATAGATAACTTTTAAATGAGAGAGTTGAATTCAAAAATTTTGGAAATCATTTATATCTGTAATTAGGCGGATCCCGTGAGATTTTTACGAGCCTGAAATCCCCTCTCCAGTAAAGCTGACGCATTATTTCAGAGTCAGTGGGCACGAAATCACATGTAGGTCACGAATATTTACTCACCAGCGTTAAGCGAATTTACCGGCTAAAGCGAAGCAACATTATTTAAATTGTTTATTCACAGCGATCCACTGCGATTGTTTGATGCAGTGGGTAATGCTTTACGAATTCTAAATTTAGTATTATATGTCGATAAATATTAATAGAGAGATGCCTTGTACCTTATCTGCTCGTAAAATGAGGAAATATAAGTAGAGATATAACTTTTAATATTTTTGCGTTTTTGCTCACATGTTTATATATTAAACTTGTCCTTAAACCATATGTTTACCTCGACGTCTCGGTCCAGTTACATCAACCTTGGTCACATATTTGAACGTGAACTGTTATCAAGTAAGAATGAGTACTGAGTATACTAAGTGCTATTATTTTTGGCTTAATTTAAATGACGAGAAGAATTTTAGATGTGCAATGTATGCTTAAGGTGGAGTTTGGGGTCGCTATTGCTGGTATCGAATAAGACGAAGACGTTCCGTGTGGGCAGGGACGTAACTAGGGGGGGGCGGACGGGGCTTGTGCCCCGGGCGCCGGGTTTTCAGGGGCGCCAAAATAGCAATTGTTGTTTTCTAAAAAATACAAGTGGAAGATAAAAATAATAAAATAAATAAATAATATTAATAAAATTTTAAACTGGTGCTCCAAAGATTTGAGTTATTGCGTCATAAGGATATCTCCAGAGTCCAGAAAAGTCTGGAAATGGGAAGAAAGATTTAGAGCGCGGTGCGCGCCGGCTAGCGGTAAGGTACTCGATTTTGATTGGTCTATAGTCTATAGAGATCGTGGAAGTTGGCGATAATTTAAATGTGATTTATTTCTTATAATAGGGGTTAAAGTATGAAACTGCCGATTTGTACTGAAAAATTAAAACTTGTTTTTTTCTAAAATGTAACATATTTATTTAATCAAAACATCTGCTGTTATTGCTTGACCAGACCTGAGAAAGCTATAGTGAATAACACCATGAATAGACCACCAAACAGTTACCATTACCTTTTTATTGGTAAGCTTTGCCTTACGGCACTGTTGCGGCGTTTGACCTGGGGTCAGCCATTGCATTTTTCGCTTTCGGTTATCAGGACTTGACAGGACAGCAACGACTTACCAACCTTGGGATCATTTCCATAGAGCACCAAATAGCTTCTAAACTATCTTTTGACGAAATTGTAAGGATATTTGCGCTACAAAAAGTCGTAAAGTAAAATTTTAGTTCATATTCAGGTTTTAAGTTTCACCAAAGTTTTTCACTATTTTTCAGAATCTTTTAGATATACATAAATATACGTGTAAACTGTACAGGCCTAATACACTATGTAACTATTAATTTCTGTATATGTATTGATTGCGTGATTTCAATAACTATTTAATTAACTTTTTACCTTTGAAATCGAGCATTTACTTACCACCTACCCAAGTTAATTATGAAAAGTATAGTAAATGTTTGGTAACAATCTCAGGAGTGTTGTTTAGGAGAGTTTTCGTTTCATTGGTCATGGTTGGACATTCTTCGTTTAAGTGGGTGAAGGGGGGGGGGGGGGGGGCGCCAAAGTGAGGTATTGCCCCGGGTGATATTTAGCCTAGTTACGTCCCTGCGTGTGGGTGAATCAAATAAAAAACGAACACGTCGGAGGGTAGACAGTTTTGTCTGTTAATAGCAACAACACCTTCACCCCCACCCCCCCACCCCACCCCCTGTCAGCCTGGCCGCGACCACGGTTCATGTAACTGGACCAACATATTGGCTATAATAAATAAATAGTAAATCATGAGTAACCAGTTTACAGAACAAGTGATAGGTGTGTTTAATTTATAAAATATAACGTGTGCCGTCTCTTTCATTCTTCCAAGTAAATGTAACAAGTATCAAGGACTACAGTAGATGGCAACACTCAAAGGATAATCGCAACAAATTATTCACTGTTATTGTATTTATATTTACCCTCTGTTCAAGTCTTTACATTACCTTCCAATTATTATTTCGTCATAAAAGGCTTCCATTCTCGCTAATGATAACGCAACGGGACTTCTCTCGTAACGTTTCTTTATTTCAGAAAGGATTTTCATAACGGTACTTACTTTGAAAGGAATCCTGGAAGATATTTCCACGGGACGAAATCTTCAAAGGGTTATAAATGAAAGGGAATCTGAATGGTTTTATTTGGGAATATTCAGGATATTATTATTTTTTATTTAGAAAACCTGCCTTTTTAAAGCGAACGCTATATTTTGTTCATAGTAAAGCGTACTCTAGCCATATACTTTTTTCTATATAGCTAGATAAAACTGTTTATTGCACACAGAAAAAAAAATAAGACAGTAACAGACATTGTAACACATGAAATGCACAAAAGGCTCTATTTTATCGCTAATAACGATCTCTGCCAGACAACATTTGAGTAGAGAGGAAACAAATATTTTGGTAAATGGTGTTCCGCATGAATACATAATACTTTATAAATAAGGCTGGGCCATGTATTCGTTTACTTTTAAATCAAATTTCCCGGGGGGGCTGTGGGGGGGGGGTGTTGCGGAGGGGTCTAGCCGCTACCTCGTTTCTCGAAAATTTAGTCGCAATGGATCGGTTCAGCGGATCCAGCGCGCGTTCTGCGTGAAACATTTTTATTTCAATAATGATTCACTGATTACTGTTCGACGCTTATTTCATGTGGAGTACAATTTGCACGAAACCAGTGTCCACGTACAGTTTTAATTAAGAAATGTGTGCATAAGTTTGAAGAGATGGACGCTAAATTTGAAACAAACCGGGCGGGTGCCCGGAGGCCCGCGGACTTCACGAAATGAGGACAACATACAGCAAATTTCAGATTCTGTTCAGCGTGATCCAGATTTATCGGCGCGCAAGCGTTTAGCTGAATTTGGAATATCACGCACCAGCTTGCGGCGTATTTTGTAATTGGATTTGAAATCACACTAAAATCAATCATCAATCGACCAACTAAAATCACCGATATAGCTCGTAGAATGAGCATGTTAACGTGGCAATGGACAGCGATTGCGGTAGCACCGATAAGCGATTGGGAAGACGAGTCCTCGAATGGAGGCAACATACCGGGAAGCTCAGTGTGGGACGCCCTCGGTCAGGCGGACCGACGACATGAAGAAGTTTGCCAGTGGTGGTTCAAAGAGAACAGCCTTGTGTGGTGGCGAGCCTTGGGAGAGGCCTATATCCGCCAGCGGAGAGACATAGGCTGATGGTATGGTACATAAGAATAAAAAAAAATTGTTGGTTAGCACAGATAACAGAAAAACTACTTAACGAATTTTATGAAACTTCATGTAATATATATGTAACTTATATCCTGGACACTTTTTATTACATACATATCAGCTTCAAATTTAAATTAGAAGTTTCAAAATATATTCAAACTTTGAATTTAAATTCTAAGTTAACTATTGCATTCGAAGTACCTATCTATGTATATTAAATGCTCCACAAAAAAACATTGACTTGATCAAACATTCTTTCTTCGCGTTTTCCTCAAAACATGATTAACTAAATTGTCAGAGCCGTAACAAGGGAATTGTTCTTTCATTTCTGTTTCATTCCTCATCAAGCCAAAGGGAATGAGACCTCGTTGAGTATCAGTAAAGTGCCTAATGGAATTAGAGTCCATCCGGGAAAATTCCTAATAATATTACAAGTGGGTCATTACTTTGAAATACGCAAATTTTACTTTTAATAAAATCGCTTCGGAATTTTTTAATAATGTCACCTCTATATAAATACATCCGGGTAGTGATTGCGGCTTCGTTTGAATCATTAATTTTTAGAATTAAAACAATTGCACTTATAAGTAATTGTCAGTTACGTGAGTAATTTAAAAACTTACGGTAAATAGAGAAAACTATCTTTCCGACTGACGCTTACCATCGGCTTTTTTTTGTCGCGATAGAGTTGTTAATCGGAAATCCAGTTTCAATCTTGAAATTCTTATACAAAACATAACTTTTCTTACGCCGACACAATCCCTAATATTTATTAAGCCCTTTGAACTGTTGGCCAACTGGCATTTCTGCATGAGGCTGACTTCTTGGAAAAAAATATATCCAACGGCTACAGCATTCACTTACCACCAGGTGAATAAAGAAGGTAATATATAGAATTAAGGTGGCGGACGGGTCTACAGTTGTAGGTGTATCCTCTACCGGAAAAGGAGCTAAATTTTCAAACTTATTGAGTAAAACATTTGTTAAAATATGTTCAATAGGCCCCATAACAATAAAATAGACACGCTTTAAAATCATGTTTTAAGTATATTGGTGTTTTAAGAGATTTAAAGGTGTTTTAAGATTTGTTTTAAGAAGATAAAAATTGTTTAACATTTTAATCTAATCGGTCGAGAACTTGTAAGAATAATGTTAAATGCTATAATATTTTCTTAGGTTTTCGCGATTACTGTACATAGCAATTAAACAATATTACTGTACATAGGCCTCGTAGGGATATAAATAATGTCAAATATACGCGATTTAAACCGTTAAAGTTGTTTAATTGCTATGTTAAATGCTGTTTAAAAACTTATGATTGTTTTTACGGTTTCTTATGGTTTTTATGGTGTTAATCAAACTCATATACGATCCATTCATTTCTAAATCTATTCGTAAATTTCCAAACGTAGGCAATGCATCCGGGGGCGTGTCCATGTTCGTCATTCTGACCTAATGTCGGCGTGTATCGCGGTTGCTGCAGGGCGACAGTGTCCACTTACCATCAGGAGGACTGCAATGATTACTTAATTTCAAATAATTACTTAATTTATTGTCCTCAGGTGAGAATCCAGCAGCTATGCAGTCCTCAGCTAGGAGTTACAGCTTACAGCATCACGGCTCTTTATTATTATCCCTCTCTCTCCTTATATTACGGTGACACGAAGTACCTAATTAATGTAATATGTATTCTACATGTATAGCCTTTAAGTTCACTTTTGCGTGGAATACGAGAGGTACACTCGACGTAAAAATGAGCTAAATGTTTTTTTAATTGTAAACAATTAATGAAGAGTGAGGGTGGATACATGGTGTAAAAATAAGAATAATGTTGTGTATAATTGTGAGAATACAATGTAACATATTTAATGTTTTATTATGAAATTGGTGACTGTACTCTTTTGTTGACCGGTTACCCCAGTCACAGTGCTCCTGTGTCCTTGAACGCCCTAGACTCGTTGACGTTTAAACAAATGTTTAAAGATTTTATTAAAATATCAGTTATTTATACTAAAGTTTTATTATATTAAATAAAGAAACGATTAAAATTTCTTTAAAGTTCAATGTTGACAGACACTGTAAAACAATTATTTATAAATATTTTTAAAGACACTGTTTATTTTTTTATGAAATATCCCAGTAAAAGGTTGTCTTTAAATAACTCTTTTGATTACAACTAAAGTTTTATTTAAGGCCAAATCTAAAGAGACGGTATAAATATTTATTTAACAAGCAATGTTTAAGGCGTTGTTTAAATACTGGTTTAAACATCTGGTTTCTTTAAACATAAATTCAAAATGTAATTGAAGGATATATATAATAAATACGTTTGTTAAACAATCTGGATAATTTTGTCTTTGTGTTTAAATATGTGTTAGTGTGAATTAATAAGTACTGTGTTATTTTTTATATAATATTTGTATTTCTACAATTAAAGATTTTGTTAAAACATGATATAATAATATGTTACATTGTATTCATTTAATATTAGTTAATATTATTACTATGAAAAAAGGCCACCACAAATTGTAAGTGCTCAAAAACTCCATTAATTGCACAAATAAGTATATTATCATTAACAGGCCACTTCACACTTCACTTCCCGTAGTGACACTTCACTTCCTGTAGTGACACTTCCCTGTACGTGTAAGTTCAAGCCGGTGACCTTGAAAAGCACGCAAACACAAAAGATAATACACAATTGTAGACAGAGACATCTGCGTAAACATTCCATTCATGCTCTTTAAAAGTATTGTACCCAGCCAGTATTGAAACTCAGAGATAATACAACGACCCTTGTACCCAGCTCGTGTCCACACACACATGTAAAGCGTTCAGTGTACTTCTTAAGCACACAAACATCTTTGTCCTTTCTGTACCATAATATATTGAGTGTTTTTTTCTTAATTTTTATTTTACATCCATAATGTTAATTGCAGAATCCTACATATTATTACCTATAACATACAGTTCTCATGTCTATCCCTCTTGATAAATTTAGTACTCTTCCGAGGCTCGTCATGACATTCATTCTTACACTTTTCACCACTATCAACTCTTTTTACCATCGGTCCTGACGTGATGATGCTTCTATACTCAGTGAACCGTTTTACAACTTGATAAACACTTATTTGGTTTTTATACACAAAAGACTACCTTAAAATACACTGCATTTCCCACTACGAGTATATCCTATTCTCCAATGTAAGGACATGTTTCGGTAATGAGTGAGATACGCCAGAGCCCATTCCCCCCCTCCCATCCTATCCTATCCCTCCCCATTTCCCAAACCTTTCTCCAAATCAATTTCTACGTCTCAAAAGGGAGGCATTCGAGGGCGTACTAGTGTTTATCATTCTGGACTAATGTTGGCATGAACCGAAAATGAACATGAAAATTTTACAATTTTCTTTGCAAAAATATCATTTTATTTTTAATTTTTATTAACTTGTTTCATATAATATTGCTAGCTATGAAATCCCAAAAAAAAAACATATTTTCCAAAAACTACGTAACGTTATAAAATATGTCAAAACTGACACTTAAACTTATTTTAAGTTAACACTTAAACTTATTTTAAGTTAACACTTAAAATCATTAACTGAATCAATGACTTCAGAGTTGTGGAATGTATCGGTACAGTATACTGCTACAGTATACTGCAGTATAAATATTATACTATTTCAGCCTTTGTGTAACCAAGAATTACAATTACAATTAAGAGCTAGCAGATATTCTTTATTTAACTTTGTATATTGCACATTATGAATAGATAATCTGGTATTGTGAATGACAGACAGAGCGGTTGACACAACGGTATATATAGCCTCAATAGGCTATAGACGCGTCGTAAATTAGAAAGAGACAATTCTCTTTCTAATTTACGACGCGTCATATATATCGTAGGTCACTGTAAAATCGATAATTGAACGAACGGAATTAAGCGACAGTGTACGATTTATTGGGAAGTAACTAAAATATAATTTTAATTGTGTTTTGTAATTACTACGCAATTAGGCCTGTGTCAATCATTCCTGTATAACAGTAGATAATTTATGAAAGCCTCTAATGTAAAATATGGTGGCGAAATGTGTTACATTTGTATCGTGTCCATTAATATTAACTCCATTTTTGACGGTATCTAAGCAAAGGGACCTTATTGTCATTATTATTAAATTTGGTTAAGATATTGCAAATTAAAATTTCATTTTCTAAAATTCCGTTTAAATAGAAATATGGTCTAACGTTTGATTCTTGAGGTACAGCAATAAAAACAAGAGTGCATTTTTTTTTAAACTAGAAACTGCATAATAAGATCCCTTTTCTGTGATAATGTCATATTTATTTTTATTGAATAATAAATATTTTTAATATGTGTATTAATGAATGTTGGAGAGAGATTAATTTTAATAATCGTTGAAACTGTTATATTAATTTATTAGTTATTTTGTTAGGGCGGTTTTGAAATAGATTTTTTTTTTGTATTGACTGTTTTACATTGCTTATTAAACTACACGATACTCATATCAGTTAATGACGTCCCACGGCAGAGCACTGGTTTAGTATATCACTGGAGGTTCAGGACCGGAATCCGATGCGGATTGGTGTAGCCATACTCTAGTAGATAATTTTTATTTCTCAAAAATGCTTGTTTTGTCTCAACTTGTTTCGTTTTCCTCACCGCCCAAATAGTGATATTTCTAAAAAGAAGAAAGTTAATAAAAGAAAGATTAATTTGATTTGAATTTGATCGTTGTATTTGAGGATTTGAACTCACCACCACATGAATGTGAGTCGAGTATAGATACACCTAGGCTATCACCGCTCTATTAAACAATACGGGCATTACAAAACTTTAAGCTTTATCTTTGATGTCTAATGGTGCTCAGTTTCTTGCTTACTATTTATAATGTTGATAATATCACGTAATATTTTTCATACACTAGTTATATCATGTACGTACGTGTTTCGGTAGTGTGTGAGATGTGCCAGAGCCCATTCCCATCCTATCCCTCTCCATATCCCCAATCCTTTCTCCAAATCCAGTCCTATATTCAAAGGTAGGCAGCGCATCCGGGGACGTGCCAACGTTTGTCATTTTTGATTAATGTTGGCATGTATCCCGGATGTCTATGGGTTACAGTACCCACTTACCATCAGGTGGACTGTATGCTCGTCTGCCACCTTCGTCCATAAAAAAAAAAAAAATATGATAGTAAACCGTTGGCTAGCTATACGCAGCGGGGGACGCCTTCAGGCCAGGGCAACTAAGGACTTAAACAAACTCCCCGGTAGTGGCTAGATGGGAAGAACGGAAGACCGCATGTGGTGGCGGTCCTTGAGTGAAAGCCTATATCCAACAGTGGAGAGACTCAGGCTAATGGTATAGTGTGGTACTTATACAGTAACTTCGTTTGTGAACTTTTTATTAATTAGCCCCTTGGCCTAATATTTCGAAAATTTCATTACGATTTATTCGTTTGTATAAATAAAAAATACAGTATGTACACTGAACTAAATATAGTATTACAGGACGAACAAACACGTAGTATGTGAATATTGCCTCGATTTTTTCTTGAGCTACAATAAAGATATTTTTGAAATGGAGAAATGATGATAAAATTTGAAATTAAGACGAATCTTTCGATATATTGTTATGTATCTGTAAACATGTAATTAGAAATATCTTTTTTTTTTGATGATGCAGTGTTTAATTCTATAAAAATAGCCCTTCCTGCTTGTAATATTTTCCTGAAAGAACTAAAATAATTCTCTATATTTTTATATGATCATCGCCATCACTCTCAGTTTTTTCATTTAAGCCACTGCAGGGTTTAAGCCCACTCATTCTTTCTCCTCTCTCTCTCTTTCTTGGCTCAGTCTTGTAGTAGTCGCATCCAAGTCTATGTCATCTACCCACCTAGCTAATAATATGATTTCGTAACGTAAAATTTTACGTTATGCGTAACGTAAAATTATAAGTACCTATTCCTGACTATAATAAGAGTATATGAAAGTGTAGTCACCCCAAACATTTCCCTTAACCACGGTACTTATAATAAAGTACCGACTCACTTTACAAAGTCAAGCAATTTATTTTATGGGGGTCTACGCACGTAGCGCTACGAGACTCGTCGCACGTAGCTACGCTTTCATGCTACGAGAAATGTAACTACGAGTGTACTTTTACACGTTTTGACAAACGAGTCGAGGTCTACGGTCTCTTTGTGTTTGAATGCGTGCGTGCTTGTATGTACAATATGTTTGTATACCACAAGTTGCATGCTTTTATTTTATTGTGACTTGCTATTATTTAATGTGTTTTTAATAATAATGTCTCAGGTTTTAATCCTGGTTAGTGTTTTACTATTGTAAGTCACGGGCACCACCAAGTGTCCTACTAAGTTAATTCGAAATCTTGAATCGTTTGTGGTGATAGGTGATCAAATTTTTGTAATCAAATGTTTGTATCAAAATTACAGTCGCCTAACATCTTGCGTTTCTGATGTTTTGCTTTTCTGACATCTGAATGGCATCAACTGGCTGAATAAAGTCAGCTGATTAGTGTCCCATGATCAGCCAATATTTAATCACTTGGGTGAATAAAGTCCACTCGGTTTTATTTACTGTTTATGTATCCTTTATTCACGAATATGAATGAATAAAATTCACTTTATTATGAATTGAAGGGCTGCCAAAAAGCCAGTTATTGTATGAATCATATAATACTGATTATAGTGAAAAATTCAATAGCAAAACGCGAAAGCGAAAATTGCTGTAAATTTACTGCTGGTTTATAAACATGCCTTTTTTGCCTCCATTTTTATAGGCGGACTTTATTCACCCAGGTGATATCACCCAAGTACACAAAGTGGAATAACCGCCTATCCCACCCCATCAGAGATCAGGGATAAGGAGGATAAAGGTGTAATGGGATGGGAAAAGTCCTAGTTCAGTTATACTCCCTATTCCTCATTTTTCCAAAACGTCTTCGACAAATCCATTCCTAAACCTCCAAACGTAGACAGGGCATTCAGAAGCGTGCCAAGGTTAGTCATTTTGGACTGACGTTGGCATGTATCGGGGATGTCTATGGGACCTCTTGCCACTAGGTGTACTGTCTACCGTCATCTTAGGTGTACTTCCTATTATTACAAAGTCTTATAATAACAAATTCTCAGGTTTTAAATAGGTTTGAGTGTTATAGAAGTTCACGAACTCCGCTAAGTAGCTTTCTGAGTTAGATTAGTACCTTGAAACGTTTGATAGGGAATCATCAAAAATGGAGGAATTTGAAGGATTTTCTCATGGTTACTTCAAGTGTTAAATATTTTTTCTCTTAGTTTGTGAAGCACGGTCAATACAAGATAAAATTATAATAAAAAAAATGTACTCATTTGGTAAAATTTAAATGTAAATAAACGATTTTTTTTGTATTATTGTGTATTTATGACAAATGACTGGAACAACTGTTATTATCTGGAACAAATGACCTTATTAACGGTAAGGATTTATTGAATTTAGTTGATTTTTATAATTTAAAATTTCGTTGTTTGAAAATTATTATTAAACAGAATTAAGTCTGATTTCACTTAAAGATCAATATTTGGTAATGAGGTAATTTTATCCAAATAATATTACATTTTTGATATTTAATAATACACTCCCATTAGGAAAAATCGCTCAAAATCAAAACCGCCCATAATAATGTTACTACTGTTATTTTAAAACCAGTGTCTGTTCACTATAAACAAAACTATAAATAAACATTAGTGTAAATATGATAAACAAACTCATAAAGTCGTTGTTAATATTTGTAAATATATAGTGTTAAGACGAATCATATAAATAAATAATTGTTCATTTTACATGACGGTTTTATTTCACTTGTCTTACTTTTAGTATGCACTAAGAGTGCTCATGTCTACTGTGCAAATGGTCCCGGGTTCGATTCTCGGTCCGACAAATATCAGATCATTTAAGAGCTATTTTTAAATTAGTGTTTATCTTCTAAAATAGTTTGTCATGATGCTCTAAAGGTAACAAATTAGTTTTTATCTTCTAAAATAGTTTTGTCATGATGCTCTAAAGGTAACAAATCAGTGTTTATCTTCTAAAATAGTTTGTCATGATGCTCTAAAGGTAACAAATTAGTGTTTATCTTCTAAAATAGTTTGTCATGATGCTCTAAAGGTAACAAATTAGTGTTTATCTTCTAAAATAGTTTGTCATGATGCTCTAAAGGTAACAAATTAGTGTTTATCTTCTAAAATAGTTTGTCATGATGCTCTAAAGGTAACAAATTAGTGTTTATCTTCTAAAATAGTTTGTCATGATGCTCTAAAGGTAAGAAATTCAGTTTCTGTTCTATTATTCCGTAGTTTTCTACCTCAATTTAAATAATTTCCGTCACCGCGGAGCTAGTGATAATTTAAAAAAAAAAAAAATGCCGGGGAAATGTCGCAAGAAGCGTACTCGGGAACTTTAAAAAAATCTCGAAGAATTAGCTAGGCCTATATCCAGCATAGGGACACATAGGCTGATGATATGGTATGGTATGTGTATCCACCAACCTCCACTGGTTCCGCGAGGTAGATTATTGACCGAAATACCTACTTTAATTATTTACTAGGGTACGCCAGTGAACTGCAGTGGGACTTTATAGGCTGATATCAATATTAATTATGCGCACCGTGCATTTGCAAATTAATGCAATCAGACAAAAGAAACAACAATTATCAAAATTAAGAGAAATTCAACTTTATTGTGATATACAAGTACTCGTACACACGAAAATGGAAAATCAAACAAACTTAGCTGTAAGTATTTTTCAATCATCATTATATGAGGATCAAATTTCTTTATTATTATTATTATTATTTATTTAAAGATACGAGTCTGGGGCCAACGGCTGATAGGACCAGTCAGTATCAATCTTTACATATAATAAAATCATAGAAATATAAGAACTTTAGGGTGAACCACTTAGAAACTCACTCATGTCGGATGAGAAGCGGTTAAACATTTCTAAATTATTGTGTGTGCAATTAAAGAACGAAACATTAATTCCTGACTGATAATGTTTGAGTGTGTTTTCAGTGATTGATGGCAGCATTATATCGAGAACATAATTGAATGCCTTGGCTTCGCTGATTGTGTTCCCGCAACTAGTTGGAGACTGCCATAGAGGGTGTGGCTGTCCATTCTGTATGTTTATTTATTTATTCACTTCATTTCACAATATGGTACAAAAGTCGAACTTAATGCCTTAAGGCCTCGCTGCCTCTACCTGCCAACCAGTTGATCAGGGAGGTTCAATTGGAATATATACATTACTATTTAATAATTTATTACATACTCGTAAATTCAATTTTTATGTTATTGAAAAAATATGTATCAGTAGAAACCAAGATTAAATTACCAAAAAGGATCCTTTCCTAATACTTTCAACTTTATCTTTATTTTACTTGACCGACCGATCGGCGCAATTGGTGATGACCCAACTTGTTGTGCAAAAGATTCCGGGTTCGATCCCCGGTCGCACAATACAGTTTTTGTTTAATAAAAAAATAAAGACAAATGTATGATCGGGTCTGGGTGTGTATTTTGTGTTTGTCTCTGCATGTGTCTCTGGACCCACGACATAGGGTATGCTAGTATGGGCCATTGAGTGTGGCGTTATTTATTTTATTTCATTTATCTATTTTCCCTAAATTTTTAATTTTAATATTTAGAAACAAAAAGAATGTAACGCAGCTTCTTTGCATATCTAGTTTAGCGTAAGCTTCAGGATCATTATAACATGCCACGTACATTTAATACACCTAATGTACATAGATCTATCTGAAAGCAGATAAACCCCTTTCAAGTAATTCTAACGTAACTACTTTCAAGTAAGGCATTTTATATAACCATTTTATATATTTAATATTTGTTTTCTAGTTTTGTGCCTTATGATATTTCTTTTTGAGCTTATATACTCGTATGATTATAGAACAAAGAGAAAGATATTGCATTCCACCCATTCTATTTACGCAACTGATTGCAGTAGAGTTATCGATCCTTAATAAGATATCACAATCTGTGAAATTATCTGCATATGTTTTGAGGCCTAGAAAGACAGCTTTTAAGTTCATAACATTTATATAAGACTTGATATTTTACAGTAAAAACTTACTCTAACTGAAAATATATCAAGATATTTTTACATAAAATTTTATTGTTTATACCCTACTCTTGGGTAGCGACATCTTTGACATGTTTTGACAATTTTAGGCCAACACTTTGGCCATTTGCTTCTAATTAGTACTAACAATAGATTATTAAAATCACCTGTGTTACATTTTACGTAACACGTTACGTATTTTACGTTACATTTTCACCTGTGCTACGTGTTACCTGTGGAGCAGTGTTAGCATGCATTACTAGTGGTGAAGGGGCAACACACTAGGTAGCAGCACCTGTCAGGGAAATCACTTGGATCTCCTCACCACTAAAAAGAATAGTATTTTAACAGTCTGTTACTGCATCTAACTCAATTCTTTCGAAAATGTCACTTAGACCCCTTGACCTCTGGGGTCCTCATTTGCAATATCTGATGTTTTTTACAATACAAGGAAAGATCGTCTGAATATTTTAGTAAAATATAGCCTAAAGGCTTAAGAAAAAATTACCACATACTAGCCCAAAGGGCTTACAAGAAATTGATACAAGTGCCTTTTTGGTCTTGACAAATGTAAGAAATTTTCTATATCTGATTTTTATCATGATCTTCATCACTATTGAGGTTGCTAGACTGAAGCTCACATTTAATAGAATTTAGCCTACTTACGCTACTTAACAGATATTTATCTAGAGAAAACTTGTTAAATTTTTCTCATTCACGATTTATCACCAACGAAACAATGCGTGACGCCGCGCACGAAAAAAAGGAATAAGAGTTGACAGAGGACAGCGCGTGAGTTAGGCAATGGCTGTGTTCCATTTTTGTATTTTATCGGTGGCTAGTTACGTATTACTAAATTTGATGGCCCTACAAAATACAATTAAAAATAAAAATCGGTTAATTCATCAGTAGACTTCGTTCTTTCATTAAAGTCTTTCATCTTTCATTAAAGTTTCAGTCCTTTCATTAAAGAAACATCTTGCTAGAGCTCGTCCCAATTCAGTATTAATTCAATAACACAATAAATTTAACAATTAATTGCACATTATCGTACAAAAGGCGAACTTAATGCCTTAAGCCATTCTCTATGAGCCAACCTTTGGGTCGATACATTACTGTTTAAAAAACAAAAGTTTGTTAAATAAGTAATAAATACTTCAGAAAGGTTAACCAAAGGTAACGACCCTAAATGAAGCTCACATGACCGTTCAAATATATTGTTTTTGGAAACAAAACAAACTCCTACAAATATCGGCTTACAAACTTATAAAGCAATAATTTGGGAAAAACAATTTATTCTCCTAAAAGAAAATTGATTAGAGAACTCCATTCACTGTGGAACAAAGATCGCTAAAGAATAGATGAAAAACAAAGCAAATGTTCTCACACTTTTTTTCCATTGAAAGGTTACAAAAGAACACTGTGTATTCAAGTCTTTTGTAGAGGAGGTTATCATGTTATATAGAAAAAGTAGAGCTACAATAAATAAATAGATAGATAATCGTGTGGAATAGGCACGTTTCGAATAGCAAGAACACACAATTCGCAAATACATATAAGAAAATGGATAATTTGCCTCACTATTACTAAATACATAAATACTAATATATAAAGGCATTTTTTTATAGGAACACCAAATTGATAGCAATTTGGTAAGCCATAAAACATAGAACCGGTACAAAAAATTATAGGTTGTCAGCAAATCGTTAACAGCCAACAATGTTCTTATTGTCAGCAGAATTTCACTATTAAAGGCAGTCCATTAATTAGGGACGACAGCTAAAAGAAAAGTCATGTCGTAATTCTTAACGTTCCAGTCAGATTAAGAGGATCAATTGTACCAAAAATGGGCATCTATAATGTTAATATTTAGGTCCTTATTTTTTTTTTAATTTATCAAGCAAATAATGTTAATTAGTAAATGCAAATGATGACCTATTCAGCTTTAACCGCACTTCTTAAAATCAATAAAATTATGACAAAATATACTCAATTAGCAGCAACATATGATCAACAAAACGACACGAAACTGGGCTGGACACATCTGTCGCATGCATCCAGAAAGGTGAGCGAAAATTGTTACCGAGTGGATGCCACAAAATGGACACCGACGTCCATTTTGTCCAGACCGAGGAGATGGCGGTACGACTTAGATGCATACGACAGGACTTGGCGGAGCGTGGCGTTAAGCAGAGCGGTTTGACATAAAAGAAATAAAAGCCTTTGCTTAACAGTGGGACACAAATATAGATCTATAAAAAAAAAGTTATCACAAAGTCGACGGAGGGACTTTTTGGCGGGAACTCCAGAAGTGAAGTTGAGTTTTTGTTTGATAATTGTAAAAAATCTGTATCAGGTGCTTTATGGTTTAATAATGGTAGTTTATTAAACTTCAAAGTGTTTTTCTTGCATAGTGTTTGTGACAATCAAATAAAAGCGTGGATCTGCGTTTTTCGTGTTCTTCCACGGAGTCCTCTTCTCCCTTCAGTAAACCTACTATCGCTTTACTGAGTGACCCCTGACTTACATCGACGAGACTGGACATTGATAGGATACATTTTATACTTTGGAATTGTTTAGAAGAAAACTTGACACTGGCAGAATGTGCTAATTCCGCCATTGTCATAGATGAAGAAATAAAAAAATCGACGGAGTTCCGCTTCCTATTTCTGTATTGTCACAAAGGAATCTCAACCCAATCCACATATTCAATATTTCCTGCTGCTTTTTTCATATTTACTTCTCTTTTTCAAATACAGGGTATTATGCTATAGCTCAACAAAGGCATTTAATTTCACAAAGCGACTGGAAATAACAGCTTATAATGGGCTCCAAGGTCGACCAAAACACATGGTCACTTTAATATGACAACAAGGTCTGAAATGGCATAGCTAATGTGCCACGTAACGTTTGACCGACTACACCGTTAGCACGTCATTCGCGCCTCTTATGAACTAAATTTGTTACCGTCTACACAGAGGGAACCACGTGAATTATCCACGGGCTATGGACAAAAGAGACAAGGATATAAAGTTACTGAATATAAACTTCAAATATAAATAATTGAATTAATCGGTGGTAGCATATTTATAGCTTTATAGGTTCTCTGGATTAACAGAATGGAATTAGTGGAGTTAAAATTAACAATTAATTCAATTACCAAAATTTCCACTCTTTTTTCCCAACCTTCGTGAGAATGTTTTAAACATAACATGAAGAGTTTACTACAATAGAATGTATGCTTCCTTTCTTCATTAAAAAAAAAGTTGTAAAATATAATCTTATTGTGAAATACAATCTTATTGTAAAATAAAAGGCAGTAATCGAGTAAAAAAACTATGTGCACCTAATGCTATGACTTAAATTATTTTATTATCTACATATATTATTAGTACTGACATTGAAATTCTATATTAATAATTACGATTTGAAATATATAATACTGGAGGAATTCTAGAAGCTGACGATATAATAATAATTACCATTAATAAATGATCATTTAAATAGGTATTGCACACCTTATCAGGTAGACTGTACAAGAACTTTTCATTTTGTGAACACCTTATGTATTTTACCTGTAGCCATTCAATAGATGATTTGATTTGGTTTGAACGTACCAGTTTTTGACAAATAACTCTTCAAATTATTATAAAATGCTTTTATTTATTCAAAATTTCACGAAGCTGAGTATTCCTTATTATATAATCAATATGCTGCTTACCTTTGGAGACATAGGAATGGATTTGGAGAAAGGGTTGGGAAAATGGGTTAGGATAGAATACTTTATCACATTGGGGAAATATAAAGTAAGAAATGCAGTAAGACTGCAGCAGTCTCAATGCAGTTCTGTGAGAGAGCGGTGACGTGGCCAGTCGAGTGCGCCCAGCGGTTGTTGGATTGTATTGTGCACTCTACCTCAAAAATTACCCACAATATTGTGATATCTTAGGTGGCGAGAGGAAGTGACGCATTTCTCCGAGTGCTGCCCAACCAAGCTGAATGCGTCCGTCGGCTTTCGACTGAAGTTGGACTTATTTAACTGGATTAACCGTCCAAGACATTCAACTGGGTACGCTCACTTATTCTTTCCAGCAAGGATCTATAAACTATATCTTTGTAAGAAGCGCCAAAATAATAGCTCGGCTCCCAGAAAGCTGTTTAACCTTCATTAACGTGAAAGCTCGAGGGATAGGAGCGTTTGTTTGTTATGTTTCATGTATTTGTCGTAGAGAATTGTTCATAAACCTACTTTGTTAATGATATGTGACGTTACAAGCAAAAACTCTAGATTTCGAGATATGTGTCCCCTTTTTCAAGAGATAGATATGATTTAAACAGCGCTAATTATGCAACTAATTATGATAGGCAAGGAAAGAGGCGTGTTGATCGCAGGAAAAACATACGTTATGGCTGTTTAACATACGGGAATGCGAGTGCCGCTGAACTGTTTCGCCTCGCAAGAGACAAGACATTCGGAGCTAATTGCTAATCTCCACTATTTTGAGAGCCACCACAAGAAGAAGAATAAACAGCGCTTTAAACGTCTCACGAATTGATCGAATTGTTAGACTAGCGTTGATCCAGGGAGTGCACGAAGTAGCAAGTATGAGTTTGTCTATTTGCTTGTTTGTTCGGTACAAATAAGCAATTAAACAAACTCATACTTCCCACTGCATACGAGTAACCAGTGTTTGCTTTTGCAGTGATCGTAAGTTTTGTTTCATTAAATAATACGTTTTGCTGTGCGCGGATTAACAAAGGGCTTACGAAAGTTAAGTAGTACAAGATTGGTTTTATTATTTCAAGCCGTTAGCATTTTATCTTGAAGTAAATTAAAATAATTGTAATTTATATTGCTCGTCTCAATTTCTTAAGTGGGCCTTAAAAAGCCAATTATAAGGCGATCAATTCGGGGGTGAAAGTAAACAATTTTCCTAATGAAACCATTAAAGCTGTGTTGATTGATTGGTTAATTAATTGGGTAAATTAATTAGGTACCTTATGGACCTTATTACTGTTGTTAACTAGTGTTTCATCCCCTATATTGTTTGGTTTTAGTGAGATCATTTTCGTGAATTAATTACAAATTTTTGGTGTATATATATACATCAGTAGAATTCTGAATTTCAGCCTATTGTTGTTAAAGCTATAATTTAGTTAAAGCTATGCTTGTGGTAGCGAGTTTGTTATTTCTTAAACGCCCTTTATGACACCCAGGGGAAGAGATGGTGCTATTCTAGAGCCAGCCAGACACTACACGGCCATAAGAGCCATTTAAAAGAGAACAATTTAGGATCTATAGTCAAAGATTTTAAACTTTCGTTATCCTAGTTGAACATAATAATTGTTATGTAAGCGGGTTACTCACGATTTATTATAGCCTATATTTGGGTCCAGTCACATGAACCGTGGTCACGGCGAGACTGCGGAGGGGGGGGGGGGGTGAAGGTGTTGTCGCTATTGACAGACAAATCTGTCTACCCTCCGTCGTGTTCGTTTTTGATTCACCTGCCCGCACGGAACTTGTTTTCACAAGTTGTCGATTAAGTTCCTTACACGCTATACTAACAATATCACCACACACAGGCGAGTTTGAAAACGCATCTACTTTTCTGGATTTTCAGATAATAAGTAAATAATAAATCGTACAACTATTACAAATTACAACATAAAAATTATTATGTTCAAAGGTCAATATTTAATTGATAAATTCGCCTCACAACATTCGCATTTATCACACATTTACAATACAACAATTACAACTTTCCATGGGTACCTCAGATTTAAATATTATTAAACATAGAAGGATCAGAGTTATCTGATATATATCATGATGTATATCACTATATATATTAATTGATAGTTATCGTCAAAACTAGAATTTAGGCAGATCAACACTTGACATAAAACTTCAATTTTCAATTACTTTTACCGAAGTGGCCGAAGTGGCCACTGCCAATGATCCAACACTAAAGATTATAATTGTTATTTAGTTGAATGTTGATGATTATTAATCTCAGACTAAATTATTTTTGTTACTCTAATTTTTGTTTTTTTTTTACAATAAATAAGTCTATTAATCAAACTCAAAGTTTCTTTTAACAATTTTGACACATTAAAACCACTTACAGAATGAAATTCGTGTCTTTTTTATGTACCTACATGATATATATCGGAAATATATCAAAAATCGGATTTTTCGAACCCTGAGGCTAATGCATGATGCGAGATCAGCCCTAGGATCGCCGGTGCTGCCGACCAGGTGCTTTGATAGGTCCTTATAGACTAAACTTATAAATATAGGTTTAACTGAAGTTATTCTGTCGTATCGGCACACGGCAGAGACGACGCTCTACAAAATCGAAGCTAGTCGATCATAATCGATGTGTATTACTTTCGGCCGGCATGTATACGAGTTTATAATTCGAGGAACATCTATCTACCTACGATGTAATTTAAAATGTCAACTTTTATCTAAGAGTAAGCGTTGTTGCTTCTGTTGATTATCCAAAATAAATAAATGAAAAATGAGAAGCTGCATGCGTCAACTGTATAGGTAATCATATTATAGAGAGATTCTCGCGTTTTAGACAGTCTTTGAAAATTGTTGCAATCCAAAGTCACTGTTCACCAAAGAAATAAGATAGAGAATAATCCTCTAATTAGTCCCGAACAATTTCCTCTTAAAAAGGAAATCCTAAGTCTGCCATAATAAGTCCCTTAACAAAAAGCCTGCAAACGGCCGGCCCTTTGCAAGGAATTTAATAAAGTAACCTAACAATACCTCTCGCTGTATGAAGAGGTAGAAATGCGGCCATATTGCGTATTATTTAGCCACTTAAGTGAGTTTAACATTAATGCGGAGAGTGAATTACGCTTATAAAAGTCTTAAATGACTGTTGACAAGTAACGACCGTTATACTAAAGATTTCCTTATACGGGTAAAGTTCTTCATACACTTTATGATTATTTATACACTTTACATTTATTACATTTACATTATAATATGTACATTATTTGTCTATATATGTTAAATATCACAAAAACCTCCAAGATGTAAATGCTATGTCCAATCACTATAATCTATTACTGTTAATTATGCTACTAATTTAGACCATTACTATGATAAATGCGAATGTATGTATGTGCGATTATATAAGCGTATATGTTATTAGCGTATAGAGTATAATATATCGACGGTGTAAATTTCGATTCGTTTGTGGGGCAAAGCAGGATTTAAACACTAAAAAGAACAGTCTCTGTTGTACAAACACCTTTTACCTCGGGGTAAGGGCCTTATTTCAAAAGCCATCATTATACAGATAGATAGAGTAGAAAATATGGGGTAAAATTCTATTTAAAACATATTTTCGTAAAATGTCGCTTATGCCCATTGAGATTTACACCGTTGGATATGTAGGTATTGATAATATATACCATGCTTTTTATTTACATCATGATATGTGATTAATCTGTAGATAGTAGCATAAGGCACAATTCTAACTTAGAAAAAACCTCTCCACAGCTCTTTTTATAAACACCATGTCAGCTTTTTCAAATTCCAAATTAGCTTTGGCTAAAGACTCGCCTAATTGCATCAGCATTGTATCTTAGAGGCCCCAAAGAAACCTTAGATGGTCTTGCAACATTCATCATTCGTCAGAATTTATGTGAACCTTTGAGAATGGCAACACGAGCAAAATCTAATGAAACAGTAAATTAAGATGAAGCGCCTGACACTCTGAAATAGCAATTGACAAGTTACAAATTGCTAACAGTATTGAGTAGGTGCTTTATTCACTTTCGAAACACAATAATGCTATTTGCTAGGTCGGCAAAAGTTTCGATACGCAGTCTACCCGAGATAATTAGATTAGGGAAACCTGAGAAGGTAAGGGGTGCTTCAGACGACGGAAACTTCGTCAGGCAAATAAATCTCTGAGCGTTTTGCAAATATATTTATCGTCGTTATTTGAAGAAATTGTTTTTTTACAATAGTTCTTTTTACTTAGTTTTTTTATAATGTTACATTGTTACATTATTTATATCCATTGTCCATACAAATTTTTAAAATGTATCCGATATATATTTAAGTTAATTTCGATAGTACGTTCATCAATTTCAGAAAGCAAGTTTGTACCTATTTATGGTACAAAACATTGAGTTTAGTTTGTGGTCAATACAGTAAATATTAACTCGGTATAATATTCGACTACAAATTCTGTTATCTCGCCCAATAATGCACAATATTTTATTGTAACTTAAATTTATTTAAATAATGTAAATTTTTATTTAAATTTATTTATTAAAATTTATTTATTTTATTTAAATTATTTTTTTTATATTGTGTGATCAAAAATGCAATTGTAGGTCTTATTTTTAACGAAAAAGTGTGACATTTTCTGGAACCTTCTTTTCTGTATTTTCTTGTAGCTGGTAGTAATAATTGTACATTTGTTTCGTTTATATATTGTATATATATATTTGTTTTGTACGAACATGTTTTTATTTAAATATAGATGGATTAGGGTTCGCTGATGTATATCAGTGGATATACATATATCATAATATACCTTACATCACGATATATATCAATTGATATTTATCATCAAAACTAGAATTTAAGGAGATTCCACGCTTACGCTGGCAACACTTGACAAAAAAACTATAATTTTAATTACTTTTCCCGAAGCCACTGCCAATGATCCAACACATTTTTTTAATTTAGTTTTTATTTAAATGTTGATTAAGGAAACCGATTTTATTAATCTCAGACTCCATTTTTTTGTTACTCTTATTTTACACTTATTTTTTTTTTTGTTTTATAATAAGTTTTATTGTTTTATAATCGCTTCGTTTCGATTTATTTGTATTTTCTTTTCAAAATTTCAAAATAAAGTAGAGCCTATATTAGACACGGATAGATAATGTAGCTTCGTATTTGTGAAAGGATTTTTGAAATCGGTTCAGTAGTTCCAGAGATTACCTCCAACATACCCACAAACAAACACACAATTTTACCTCATTAATATATTAGTATTATACCTCTGTATTATATTAGTATAGATTAATGAAACTCAAAGTTCCATTTAAAAATTTTGACAAATTAAAACCACTCACAGAATGAAATTCGCGTCATTTTTATATACGTGATATATATCCCATATATGTATCTTTATCAGATATTTTGATATTTATTATAAATATCGAATTTTTGTGAACCATGGCATAGATAAATAAACTCTTTATTGTACACCAATACATGTTGCAAAAGCAGTATAAGTAACACGAAAAGTATAATAAGCGCCGTTATCGCCAAAGCGATCTTTTCCAGGCAACCCTTGAGTGGTAAGGAGAAAACAGATAACAATATCCAAAATTTAGGTAGATGGCGCAACAACATAATCTTGAAACAACGAATAACTTTAACCAAATCAACCAAAATTAATTATTAGAAAGTCAAAATTTAACTATTGAAGTCTGTCTTTGTTCATAAGCGACAAGGCCATTATAATTATTTAGTGATAAGTGCTGAAAATAATAAACTTCCTCAAAATTTAATAATATGTTTTCTCCTAAAAAACACATTTTTACCTCAAATCTCGTTTCATCTGCGAAAGCCTTAACGAGGGTCAAGGGCCTCTTAAGGGTACCTACGAGTACAACACGTATTGGTAATCTCAATACAGGAATTACTTTTGTAAGTTTTTCTTATCTTTGAAATTTAATTTAAAAAATAGGTATTTTTACAATTTGCTGGTGTGTCGGCAGCGAGCGATGCAACTTCTTTGAGAGAAAGCGACAGTTGCACTTCCAGCTGTAATACAAACCCGTTCCGGGTTTGTATTCGGTTCCGTTCCGTTCGGTTTACCGGCGGGGGAGCCCTTAGGCTCATTGCAAGACACATTTTGTTCCTGGCTGAGCGCCTTCTGCACTCGCCCTAAATTAAACACGACCGGTGACCCTTGAAAGGCCACTAGGGCCACAAGAATTTAGCCATTCCGAAAAATACCTGTAGCTGTAATACATATAAAATAGAGCTTTCGTATTCCCCTGTTTCTTCCTTCAAACATGGATCGATACATATTTTCTTTTCTGATTTACATTAGTCTAATAGTTTCTCTATGTCGGTACATTTTGTTTTCTTAAATAAGTGCTGTTAAATTTACACACTGGTCTTTTTTTGCAGCGTTTTAATGGTGCATTTTTTATTTTTGGAGGGCTCTAGCTCCTATAATAAACAATTAATCAAAAAAATCAAAACGTAGGAACATGCTCATGGTACATAAGTATCTCTAACATATTAAAAAAATCGCCCTATTGCCATAGTTAAAGGAGAAATTAGGGGAATACGTTTGTTTGGACAAACTATTATTCTGCTGCGTCAAACCGCTGGGCGCACTCGACTGGCCACGTTACCCCTCACCCACAGAAGACTACATATTAATGTTGTCTTCTGTGACTGTGTACCTACTGCATAATTTCCTACTTTATCGTATTTTCCCAATGTACGTATTACGTGTTTCGGTAGTGAGTGAGATATGCCAGAGCTCATTACCATCCCATCCTATACAATATACATCCCAATTTTCCCAACCCATTCCTTAATCTGCAAAGGCGCATCCGGGTGGCATACCATCGTTTGCCATTCTGGACTGATGTTGCGATGTATCGCGGATGTCTATGGACGAGACAGTATCCACTTACCATCAGGTGCACTGTATGCTCGTCTGCCGCCTTTTTGTATATAAATAAGCTCATCCTTAAAATTAAATGGTTTATTTTATAGTTATATAGTTTATGAATATATATAAATAGTTTTTATTTTGACATTCATATGTTTGTGAACATGACCTTAAAACGTTTAAAGCTTTTAAACAAACACAGTTTAAATACCTAACAATTGGTGCGCTGAGCGATCGCGACAGGTCAGTTATTGGGGTATGCGGGGTGAGGCGGGCGCAGGTCCCGCCATCCATCGCGTAGCCTGAGGCCGTACCGCAGTACCAATATTTATGGAGTTTCGGTAATGGCTGGTTTGAGTGTCAAAAGTAATTCGTTTGAGCGGGTATGTATTTTTTTTTTGAAAAAAATGTAACAAAATAGTTTTCAGTAGTTGCATGGCATGAATGTAATTCTGTTTCAAATAAAAACAAATATTTGCGAAACAAATGATGAGTTACATAATTGGGTTTTTGAAAAAAAAAAAATTTTATCATTAATGGAAAGATCATATACACATTTTATAACAAAACTATTTTTAGTTTTTTTTTTTTCGCTTTAATTAAAAAGTTATATTTAATTACAAATAAATTTTTGAATCCAGTACCGAAAACACGCGGACAGTTCCCGAACAAACCCGAGCGCGTGTGACGTCACAATGTTAATTTCTACTCATTGTAGCACACAGCTGATACAGTATTTTGACTATTAATCGATTAAATCTTGTTATTATCGTCAATATATTAATAAATATATCGAAAATGTCTAACCTTAAAAGTTATCGTGCTTGCTGCGTACCATTATGTACGAATACTACAAAAACAACTCCTGAAAAAATGTTTTTAAATGTTCCACAAAATGTTAAACGTCGAAATAAATGGTTCCAAGCAGTGCGACGACCTAATTCCAAAACAACATCAATTTTTTTTTGTTGTGAAGATCATTTTGATGTAAGTATTTTATAATAATATAGTAATTAAAAAATATTTATGTAAACGTATAAATGAAATAATTAATTTTTATTTATCGAAGCCAGGTCGCTGCCGATAGGTCTAAATGGCGGACAATGGGGGAGGCCTATGTCCAGCAGTGGACGT
Organism: Sesia apiformis; assembly: GCA_914767545.1. Lineage (NCBI taxonomy): Eukaryota > Metazoa > Arthropoda > Insecta > Lepidoptera > Sesiidae > Sesia > Sesia apiformis. Next base: position 10,988,215 of record OU611971.1, read on the forward strand.
CCAAGGGCTGAAAAGAAGAAGAAGAAGAAATCATTTAATATTTTAATTTACAATATTATTTTTTTATAAACTTACCTTGATGCTTTAGCACCTCGAATTTCAGCTGAATTAAACCGAATATCATTTTTAAGAAAATCTGTTATCATAAATATATCCACATCAGGTATATTATCGGAATTAGCCTTTATAAATCCTTTATCACACATAACTAAATAAAAGTAGTTAATATAAATAATTTTTTAAACTAAATGTCGGATATTTGTCGTCAATTTACATGTAGAAGCCTGTGATACTGTACTATCGAGAAATCCTTTTAACATTATGACGTCACAAACATGGCGACCAATCGTAGCGCGTTTGTAGTCACGTGATTCTTTTTAAAATTTTATCAATTTTAAATTGTTTATAATAAATTAAATAAACATTTTTTAAGAGTATTTCGTATCGATTATTAATATAATTTATGATAAAGTTTTAAAATACATAAAAAAAATTGATATTTTTTTTTTCAAATACCCAATTGTTATAAATTGTTTCCATACTTTTTGATTTTACCATTTTATGACATACTTTGACGTTTGACATATAATTATTTATTTAAAAAGTAAGATTATATTTTACATTTTAAATTATATCAATTTCAATTTGTAATTATGTAATCTAATACCATACCATAAGCCTGCCTCTTCCGAGCTGGATATAGGGCCTCCCCGCGGCTCGCCACTACACACGATCCGCGGCTCTTCTTATTCAACACCACCAGCGAACGTCGTCGGTCTACATGGGCAGAGGATGACGCTCCCCACACTACGCTTCCCGGTACGTGGCTTCCATTCGAGGACTCGTTAACCTCAACCGGCCGTTCGTTCTACGGCAAGTATGACCTACCATTGCCACTTCAACAAACCGATTTTACGAGCTATGTCGGCAACTTTGGTTCATTGGCTGATGTCTTCGTTTCAAATCCTAGGCCTAGAGCATGGCCCCCTCCATAGCTCGCTGAATAACTGTTAACTTATGGATCAGGCCCACCGCCTACGTAATTTCTAATACTATCTATAACTTTGCACGTTAATTCTGGCAAATGTGATGATCTTTTAATTACCATCCATTAGTACTCACATTGCAAATAATGATATTAATTTGAACGCCATACCGGCTAAGTGGCTAAGTCATAAGTGGGTTGACTAAAGACACTTCTGAGATGGTGTAGTTCCTCGTGGGTTGTAGTAGCCGCTTCGTTATCGCTTCAACGCCTTTGAAGACACCCACGGTACTTTTACGATACTAATAGTAAATAAATGAGATAGCACGATTATAAAGAAGTAAGTATATAAAAGTATAGGGCTACTTCCAAACAAATCAAACAGCACTATGTTGTAATATACGTGATATTACATCACTGTGGGGAATGATCAAAAGGAAATCAAGATTAATAGCGGATTGTCGTCATAAAGTAAGGTAGGAAGGTAATAATAAACCTCTGTGAGTAGAATTATTGTGTTCCGAGGGAAGACGGTGTGTTCCCATTCCGGTAAGTTTCATTTGGGAATAATAATAAGCGAGTCTTATACGACTATGTTTACCATTATTATTTTAGTCGACGTCACGGCTAGGTCACCAACCGTGGTCACTCACTGTCAGTTCTAAGGAACTAGAACCAACAATTGTACGGACTCGATTGGCTACACTATTCCTCTCTCACAAAAGACTACCTTGCATTGCTCATTTTTATCATATTTCTCCAATTACGTGTTTTGATAGTGATTAAGATATGCCATCGCTCATTCCCATCCTATCCTATCCTAGGCAGCGTATCCGAAGCCGTTCTAACGTTTGTCATTCTGGACTGATGTTAGCATGTATCGCGGATAAGATACATGCTCAAATATCGCTAACTATCTCAATAACTACCTAAACACGTACGTGCATTGGGGAAATACGATAAAGTAGGAAATGCAGTTCATTTCAAGGTAGTTTTCTGTGAGAGAGGGATAACGTGGCCAGTCGAGTGCGCCCAGAAGCTGTGGGAATGCAGCGTGCACTCTCCCCCAAGCAACAAGTAGACAAGTTGACGTGGTTAGGGGAACATGCCAAACGAACCATTCGTCTCTGCACACCAACACTTTGTATTCCGGAACACTTTGCTTCCATTTTTTGGGGGAAACAGTTCAGCTGCAAACAGAGGAAGTTTCAAATATACCGCTAATAAGTGTGGGAACAATATTCCCCTACCTATTAGATGGCATACAGTCCACCTGATGGTAAGCAGATTCTGTCGTCCATAGACATCCGCGATACATGCCAACGTCAGTCCAAATGACAAACGTTGGCACGCCCCTGGATGCTTATAATTTTGTTATTACAAGATTATGTTTAAAAAGAAACGTGCTCCAATATCTGGTTTTGAAGTTAAAGCGATACAAAATTGTGTTATTTTTTTAAGACATACATCTCTACATCTACGATACACGAGAGATGTAGGTATCACCTTAGAAATCTTAGAATAAATATAAGATATTAATCCTGGTATGTATTTAGAGTTTCGTTACATTATATAGACGAAGTAAGGACGATTTAATTGAATAACTCTAAATACATATCAACCCAACGTAATTACAATAATCTGTTTACCAAATGCCACTTAACGAAACGGGAACACACCGTAGCAGCTACTTGCCCTAAATATATTGCATTATGGTATAAAAGGAAAATATCGTATTTAATATACATATACTTTTTCTTCTTCTCTATTTGTGTGACAATAAAAATATTGAATTTCAGACTTTTGAAAATATTAACGTGAATCAATTCCTAACATCTTGGCATACCCACAGTTTTTGTATAATCCACTCGTATGTACATAATACGAGTGGATTAATACATATGGATTAGCATTTCTAATCATACTCGTATATATCATAATGCTTAGAATCGAAGCTTCAATCCTGCCAACCAACATACATAAATATACACATATATCTCGTATATGATTCTCCATTGCTGAATATATAAGCCTTTCCCAAGGCTCGCTTCCAAACGCGATCTTCAGCTTTTCTCATCGTACTTACTACCAGCTAACTTCTTCAAGTCGTAGGTCCATTTGGCATGAGGGCGTCACATACGAAGGCGTAAGTTTTTAATTTTTCTATCACACATGCATATACTTATACACACTAATCACTCTCGTCGGGTTTGCTGCAAGAAATATACAAAGACGATAAGCTCGCCTGTTCTACCTGAATTTCAAATTAATATCTCCATCCGAGGTCGTGCAGCTGCATATTTGCTTAGACATAATTCACATTGGAAGCAACTGTTGTTCATGACTTGTTTACCCAGTAAACACAGTTGGGAACACTGTAAACAAAATGTGCCGTAATTGGATGGCTGGAACAAGATACTTGAACAATAATAGACAATTGTTTCTGGTGGGAAAATCTATTGTCAATGTATTTAATAAAATCGTTACAGACCTTACTCTAATACTCACCAGATTTCATGTTTCACTGCAACTAATATTTGACTATTTGAGGTATTACTATATTGCAGCATGAAAGTATTTGTCTGTCTCTATATATTATGTATATCTATATATAGGTGTATGTCTTCTATATTTAAATATTGTAATGCAATATGCACATATTTGATCACTCACTCTCTTAATTTATAATTTACATTATATTTAACTACACACCCTATAGGTACAAAAAGGTACGCCTCTTGGTTCCGTCTGAAAATCAGCGCTGTATGCTGTTTTTACGGTATACAGCTTGCGGTGAGACGGATACTCTTTCGATACATATGGAGTCCCATGTGTGTGCGCAGTTTTATCGCCTTGTTTTATTTTTTTTTATTTTTATTTGCTAATAATGTTTCAATGACTTTTATAATAAGAAATAATCATGTACGCGATCACTTGTGTGTGTGAAATAAAAAAATCTATTTATTATATAATCGGCTATATAGATATATATGGAGCTTATTGCACAGTATTGCACAGTATTGCACAAAACAAGAGAGATCGTCAATCGTTACAATAATTAACTGATCACTTCACTGTTACACTTTCATTGATTACTAGATTCGATCCTCGTCATGATAGCTGACTTGCACATCTGTCTATCGACCTAGAACAATGACAAATTGATTTAGTTTTGACATGGCTTTACAAACACCGTGAATACACATGCGTGACTGACATAGGCGGAAGTTCTATATATATTGACACAGATGTTCTGAAATTTTCAACGTGTACTACTGATTAAATAATGCCGGTAAGCCATTTTATTATTTCCGGCTGTAATTGATCGCTGAGAGATGTAGATAACTCGGAGTGGTTGCAACGTAACATAACAAATTGTGTTTAAATGTTTATTTCTTTTTTTAAACCTTCCTACCTACTCTCATCCCTCTTCCTCATCCTGAATGGCAGCCATCTTAATTTTCTAATCGGCCGAAGAATGCTAAAAGATCTGCCACCTACGATATGGAGTTCTCCAAGAGAGCTGTGAACAGCTTCCGCCCCCTGGTGTTGCAGGTGTCCATTGACGGCGGTGATCATGTTGACCTGCCCGCTCGTCTGCCATCGTTTCTATAAAAAAAGTTTGTATTTTGCAATAGCCAGCCAAAAAGTTAGATTATGATAATTTTATTTAAAATTTTAATTCGTTCGAGTGAAAATTACTTGGACTGTCGAGTCGCGTCAACCCGACTTGGAATCTCGAATTACTCGAGTTAAGAACCTCATGACTTTGCCCATCGACAGTCAGAATTACCCGGAAAATTATAAAATCCCTTGTACTATAAAATATTTTCAATCTACTAAACTGATTTAAAACTCGTATCCCCATATGATCCGCCCTTTGCTACTTCAGCTTACTAATAGTGGCGAGCCTTGGGAGAGACCTTCACTCAGCAGTGGTGAAACATAAGCTTTTGTAGCAATTAAACAACTTTGAAAATCAATTAGTCACCCCGTGACCACGTCCACTGCTAAGTGTTCGAAACGTCGGGATATAAATATTGTTAAATATACGCAATTTAAACAGTTCAAAGTTGTTTAATTGCTATGTATAGTAATCGCGAAAACCTAAGAAAATATTACATAAGCTTTTGGTACAGGTACCATGGTATGGTACCTAATAAAGTACTAATAGGTGTATGACGCAACAAAGGAACTACACCACCTCCAAGTGAAGTTGGTAAGCATGACCTTTAAAGGTTTAAAGAGCAATTACATAAGGAAGCCCTTGTGCAGCAGTGGATGATATAAGGGCTGGTTACAGTTGAGGCGCAACATTATCATTTTGAAAGTAAAGGACCTGCGGTGCATCCACGTAACTAGACTATCTAAACGCAAGCAAAGACGCTGAAGGTCACTTGTTAATTTACTAGATAGATAGTTAAATAAATGGTTTATAACTAACAAAGCTGTCAGAGCTTTGACAGCAAATATTAGGTTCCCGGTGAGAAATTGTTAGTAAGTTGTAACTCCAGAACCCCGTGGAGAAGTTAATGAAACTTGATTGTTTCATTCAGCGAGACTTAATGAAGAAGTTTGTCATTTTGTTGGATGTAGCTATAGAATGAAGTCGTGGTACTTAGAATTACAAGCGCCGTGAGTTCAAGTCTCGGGCAGAAGTCTTGGAATTTGACGACAATGCATACAGACGAAATTGGATCTTTGGCCTTATAAAGAAAAGAATAATATAAAGAAAGAAAAGTAAAATAAAGTAATACTCTTACCCTTTATTATAAAGAATAATAAAGGGTAAGAGTAAGAGTGGGGTCAATCGCACAGTAACGGTGAAATTAATGGTATAGTGAAAAAACACAGAAATAATCTTTCTATTTCTTGTATTTACGAACTTCGACTTACCAAAGACGCCACAGCTCGTGCAATCAGCATGCTAGTGGTAAAGGACAGGTCTTGTTTGCCGCAGGACCGGTGACCGATGCGGTAGACGAGTTCTCTAATGGAGGCCAAGGACTGGTGAGCGCGTCCCACGCGCTCCGGCCAGGTGAATTTACTTGAAGAAGTTTGCTGGTGGTGACAGGATAGTGGATGAGAAGATCGGAAAATCGTATGTGGAAGTGAGTCTTGGGAGAGGCCTATATCCAACAGTGGACAGACATGAGTTGATGGTATTTTATGGACAAAAAATATTCATTTATTTTTGTGAACAGAGAAATAAATAACTGACTTCGATAATAACTGCCTCTATGGCTTCGAGATTCTACTATGTGGTATTAGGGCCTTACCTATGAAATTGCCGTTTAATCAGACTGGCCACTTTAAACTTGTGTAATGTACCTAGCACATTACTCACCTAGCGTATTACTCAACAAAGTAACATTCCTAAAGGTCGTTATTAGTCGATCATTATTAATTGACATTCATTACCTAATTGAAGTGAAACCAATAAATATGTTGTTAATTGTCGCTAAACTGAAAGTTGTATTGTAATAACGCAAATGACGTATTTTCCTAATAGTATTTTGTACGTATATAAGAACACGGAAATCTAATATTACTCACTTAATATTTCACATTCAACATCTAACGTTGTAAGATACATTATTATAAATAAATTGTGTAAAGCAACTTGTGATTTTACTTCTACTGGTGGAGGCACATCACATTTCTGGCGCAGTCGCGGTAGGATTCGTTTCTACGACCAACTACAGGGTCAACGAGTCCAGAACCTATAATTCGAAGTTCTTCGGGTCGTCACCAGCCACTAACGGGCCATTTTGGAGACATCTGGGGAAGAAAAGTGTCAGCATCGCCGCAAGAAGGACAAGTAAGCTCTACTATACAATTTATATATGTATCCCGACATAAAAGATTTAAAGGAAAACTCTAAATTAGAAGAAAAAACTAACTCAACAAAAATGTCAATCTCTCTCGAAATAGCAGAGAGAATGTTAATCAAATTCGATGGACAAAAGAGTAAACTTTTCGAATTTATCGATGACAGCGACAAGGCTATGAAACTTGTCAAACCAGAACTTAAAGATACATTATTTGCGATCATTGAAACACGCATTACGGATAAGGCTAGAGCTATAGTCAGGAACAGGGAATTCCTAAACTGGGAATCTTTAAAACAACATCTCCTCGACGCGTATTCAGAAAGAAGAACGCTAGGACAATGGCAATTAGAACTAAATTCTTGTCGTCAAATAAATAAAGAATCAGTAATGTGTTTCGCTAACAGAGTTGAATCGTGTTATATTAAAGTCATTAATGCTTTAGATATTAGGTTGGACAAAATAAGCAGGGAAGCCTGTGTAAATCTAATAAAAAATGAAGCTTTGAGTGTATTTATTAATGGGTTGAATAAGGAGCTGGCAATATTAGTTAAATCACAACGGCCAGATTCTCTTGAATCCGCTATAGGTATCGCTCTTACTGAAGAACAACAATTAAAAAGTAAAATCGAAACCGCTAAATTCCAGAATAATAGCAATTATAGTAGTCAAATATTTCACACTAATATGTTTTGTAAATATTGCAAAAAGAACAACCATTCAATTGAAAATTGTTATAAGCTTAAAAATAAAAATTCTTATAAAATACACACAAAAGAAGACCATAATAACTATAAAAAGACGTTTTCAAATAATTTTAATAAAAAATATTCTTCCAGTAAACAACAGCCGGACAGAGGTAATTTAAACTCGCAAAACCCTCAGCAACCGGCTGGGTCTGGGGGAAAAATCAATTTAATAACAGCCGGGTCTATGCTTTAAATATTAACGCAGTTACTACCTTTATTACTTTAAAATTACGCCAAACTAACGAACCGATTAACCTCTTGATCGATACAGGTGCTAATATTTCTCTGATAAAAGTAGACAAACTAAAATATGAAACTCCCGTACACATCGATCATACGCTTTTTTTAAAAGGAATTGATAACGTTGACACGCACACTAGAACGCTTGGTTATTCTTACTTGGATATAGAATTACCTGACAAATCTTATAATACTTTAATGCATATAGTTAGAAAAGATTTCCCTATTAATTTCGATGGTATATTAGGCAATGACATTTTAAAAGGTTTCAATGCTACCATCGACTTTGAAAGTAATCTTTTGCTATTTGATGGTCACGTTATACCCTTAGAACACATAGAAACGTCAAACGAACCTCCTGAAAAGAGTAATTCGGCCTTCGGGGCCACTCAAACTCAGTGTAGCAACGTCCGATACAAAGAAGTGGTTAAAACATCACTTATCCCAAAAACGCCCGCATTAAAGGCACCCGTGCCAGAGACACTCGTGTCCAAAAATTCTTTTAATGAGAATAATTTTATTAAAAGTTCTAATGATATTTCCATTAAGGAATTATGTTGTAAAATTCCCATTGAGGATTCTATAACTCCCGTTGAGGATTCTAAATATTTAAATCATCTTGATATTCCCACCAAGGATTCTGTTGAAAATTGTAGAAGTTCTATAGGTTCAAAACCTAGTGTCCTTAATGAAAACATTTTGCTAAAGCCACGTTGTGAACAAATTGTTATTTTTCATATAAAAAATTTTGATTCCGATGTAGGAATTATTAACAAAAAGGAGATAAAAAGTGGCGTATTCATTGCGGATAGCCTTGTCAAGGTATCCAATGGTAAAATAATAACTTCCATCTTAAATAATAATGATAACGAAGTTCATTTGAATAATATTGAATTAGATATCGAAAAATTGGACGAAAGTTTTAAAAATAAATTAAATACTTGTACCATACATACGGTCACCAAGGAAAATTATGATTCAAATCGAATCAAAATAATAAAGTCCAAATTACGTACTTCACATTTAAATATTGAAGAAAAAGAATCTTTAGAAAGAATTTGCATAGATTTTAATCATATATTTTATGTAGAAGGAGATAATTTAAGCAGTTGTGATGCTCTTTATCATTATATTCCTACTAAGGAAGATTGTCCACCAATAAATGTAAAATCTTACCGTTATCCTCAAATACACAAAGAGGAAGTTGAAAAACAAATTAATAAAATGTTACAACAGAAAATTATAGAGCCGTCAACATCTCCTTGGAATTCGCCAGTTTGGGTGGTTCCAAAGAAAATAGACGCCTCAGGCGAAAAGAAATGGCGATTAGTTATTGATTACAGAAAGCTTAACGAAGTAACTGTTGGTGATAGTTATCCTCTACCCAACATTACTGATATTCTCGAACAGTTAGGACATTCTAAATATTTTACCACACTAGATTTAACTTCTGGGTTCCACCAAATTAAGATGGCCCCAGAAGATGCATCTAAAACAGCTTTTTCAGTACCTTCAGGTCACTATCAGTATCTTAGGATGCCATTCGGGTTAAAAAATGCACCCGCAACCTTTCAAAGACTAATGAACAGTGTCTTAGCAGGTATTCAAAATTATAGATGTTTTGTCTATCTAGATGGTATAATTATACACGCTGATTCACTAAAACAACATAACGAGAGATTAATTGAAGTTTTTGAAAGACTAGACAAATTTAAACTCAAGATTCAACTTGATAAATGCGAGTTTATGCATAAACAAGTTTTATATTTAGGACACTTAATAACTAATGAAGGCATCAAACCAGATCCAAAGAAAGTTGAAGTAATTAATAATTACCCAATGCCTAAAAACCAAAGGGATATAAAAGGTTTCCTTGGATTTGTTGGATATTATAGAAGATTTATTAAAGATTTTGCACAAATCGCTAGACCACTTACAATGTTATTAAAGAAAGATGTGGAATTTAAATGGACTAGTAGTCAACAAGAATCTTTCGAGAAATTAAAAAATACATTAATGTCTAAACCAATTTTACAATATCCTGATTTTACTCAAGAATTTGTTTTAACAACCGATGCTAGCGGATATGCTATCGGTTCTGTTTTATCTCAAGGTTATCCACCTAATGACTTACCGGTCGCTTACGCTAGTAGAACTCTGAATCATGCTGAATCAAATTATTCAACAACAGAGAGAGAACTTCTAGCAATTGTGTGGAGTGTTAAACACTTTCGACCTTATCTTTATGGTAGAAAATTTAAAATCTACACCGATCACAGACCATTAACTTGGCTTTTTAATGCCAAATATCCAAGCTCACGTTTGGTTAGATGGAGACTTTTATTAGAAGATTTTGATTTCGAAATAATCTATAAAGAAGGTAGATTAAATAACGCTGCCGATGCTCTAAGCAGAATAAATAATATTAATCCTGTTACGGAAACATACTCAAAATTTTTAAACGACTTTAACAAAAAGATCATCTTGAATAATAATATAGAAGAAACAAATGACAGTTTAACAAACTCTCTTAATGGTAATATCTGCATTCCAATACCATGTGACTTAGAGTATACTGAAACCTATCAAAAGGAATTAGTAACTAAATTTAATCATTTAAAGGAAATAAAACCAAAAAATTTAGATATTAACGATATAATTATAAAACAAGAAAATGACAGTTATATATACTACATGTGCACTAAACAGCAATACTGGGACAAAATGAATTATGAAGATTTATTTAAATGTCTCATAAAAGTGAAGGATCACTTACTCCAAAATAAAGGGGGAGAGTGTGAGTTAAAAATCCCAAAACTTGAAGACAAATATGATAAACTAAATTGGCCAAAAATAAGATGTATGTTAAGATACATATTTAGAAATACAAAAATTAAAATAATAATTTATCTTAATCTAAAACTTAACCCAAATATTGATGAAATTCCTAAAATTCTTGAAGAAAATCATTCTAATCCAGTCGGAGGGCACTCTGGTTTCCATAAAACCTACAAAAGAATAAAAGAATTATACAAATGGCCCAACATGAAAAGTGATATAAAGAAATTTATTAAATCCTGTGTATCATGTCAGAAAAATAAACTAGTAAGAAAGAAAAATAAAATTCCAATGGAACTAACAACTACGTCTTCTTATCCTTTCGAAAGAGTTGCATTAGATATCGTAGGTCCTTTGCCACTCACCGAAAATGGAAATAAATATATATTGACCTTGCAGGATGACCTTACCAAATTTTCACAAGCCTATGTTATTCCAAATCATGAGGCTCTTACAATTGCAAAAATATTTGTATCTCAATTTATTTGTAAATTCGGAATACCAACGTCTATTTTAACAGACCAAGGTCCGGATTTTACCTCGTCTCTTTTAAAAAATGTTGCTAAACTCTTTAAAATTAAACAATTACAATGTTCTGCATATCATCCACAGAGTAACGGAGCATTAGAAAGATCTCATCTAACTTTAGCAGACTACTTAAAACATTACATTAATGATAAACAAACAGACTGGGATAATTGGATAGATTTTGCCATGTTTTCTTACAATACATCTATTCATACTTCAACAAATTTTATGCCTTTTGAACTTATATTCGGTTGTAAACCTAACCTTCCATCCAGTTTAACATGCAAACCAGAATTTAAATACACTTATGACGATTATGTCGATGAATTAAAAATGAAACTTCAAAAAAGTCATGAAATAGCTAAAGAGAATATTTTAAAATCTAAAAATAAAAATAAACAATATTATGATAAAGTAATTAAAGAAGTTAGCTTTAACGTAGGAGACAGAGTATATTTACAAAATGATTCTAAAATTAAAGGTAAAAGTAAGAAATTAAGTCCTAATTATGAGGGACCTTATGAAGTCGTAAAAATTAATTCAAGATGTAACACAACCATTAAAGTTAAAAACAAAACTAAAGTTGTCCATAACAATAAACTTAAATTAGCATATTAAATTGTTACAGAATGATTCGGGCGCTGCTCATCATACTGTATTATGCAACTATCTCAGAAGGTAGAAATGTCAATAGTGACGTCGAGATATATCCCTTAACAAAGGCTAATGCCGGGATCTTCTTCGATTCCATCGGTAAAAGTTTATATTATGAAAGTAATTGGAGATTAGTGACAAAAATTGATATTAGCGACTTTGATAATAAAATTGGTATGATCGAAAATGTATACGTTCAAACAAGTCATTTATGTAAAGAAAAGTTTTTTAAAACATTTTCAGTTTGCAAATCTTCTATGAAACTTATTGAGAAATTAATACCATCTCTAAAACATAGAGAGGAAGCTTTAAAAGACCTTATTGGTCACCAAAGACAAAAACGTGGTTGGTTCAATGGAATAGGAGCAGTTTTTAAAACCGTTTTTGGTACTTTAGATGCCGATGATGCACAATATTATGAAAATGCAATTGAATCCACACAAAAGGATAAAACTGAGTTTTTAAAGATATTAAAACAACAGACACAAGTTGTTCAAAGTACTATAATAAATTTTAATGCTTCTATCACTAATTATGAAAAGAATTTAGCGATTTTTAATAGTAACATTAAGAAATTAGACAACTTCACTAAAACGACTAACGAGGCTGTTTTTGCTATTGAACAACAACAAGTCATGGAGGAACACTTATCATTACTAATTTTATTAATTAATGAAGTAGATAAGGAATTCTCAAGCGTAATAAATGCAGTTCTCTTTGCTAAAACAGGATTGCTGCATCCAGGAATAATATCTCCTAGAATTTTTCTTGAAGAATTAGAGAAAATTATACCTCATTTACCGACAAATACTAAATTTCCTGTCGAATTACAATTAAACGAAATGCACAAGCTCGAAACTGTGTTAAAAATTAATGCATTTGTGTATAATAACAAATTGATTTTTGTTATTTTGATTCCATTAGTATTTAATGAAAAATTTGACACTTATAAACTCATAAGTTTGCCCGTACATAAAAATGATGATTACTATTCTTTTATACTTCCTGAGGAAAACACTCAATTCTTATCTATATCTGAAAATAGAATGTACTATATTAGTATGTCAGACTTAGATCTTTGCCAAGACCTTTCTGAAACTTTAAAATTGTGTTTAAACAAGGGAGTAATCTTTTCAACACATGCGCGACCTTCATGTGAGGTAGGAATTCTGTTAAACCATTTAGATAATGCTAATATTTGTAACATACGTGTTACACGAGTTCTTAGTGAAATGTTCTTTAAATTAAATTCATATAATCAATGGCTTTTCGTTTCACCTAAACCAACTGTAGCAACGGTCAAATGTGAGAACTCTCATCCTAAAGACATTACACTTGTAGGAAATGGAATTTTAAATTCCAATAAAAACTGCAAAATATTCACAGCAAGTATGGTCATAACCACATACGATAATAACAATGAAAACACTATAGATATTTCAGTATTTCCTACGTTCGATATAAACGATTGCATAAAAACTAAAGAGTTCAACTTAACTAAAATAAACTTGGTTCCTTTAGAAAGCTATAAATTGGATCACGAATCATTAAAACTCACAAGTCATAAATTAGATGAAATTGAAACTCTAACAGAAAATTTTGAAAAGACAAACACATTATATAACAGGATAATAGGAAATGGAATATTCGCATATATTTTAATATCAATATTAAAATTAACAATAATTTATATTTTAGTCCGGAATGGTTGGACACTTCTAAAATATTTATGGAGAAATTACATTCGTAATGATCGCGATCGTTCGTGTTGTTCAAAGATAACTAATTGCATAACTTTCAATGTAAGAAGCGGTCATGATTATAACAGTACACCATCCGCTCCAGAAGATGTCGAACTTCAACCCATTAATGAACCTCCAAATGTTATTACACCTAGGCGAAGTGTCAGATTAGCTAGTAAACTAAAAACATAATATGTACTTGTATGAAATGTAAATTTGTGGATACTCTTGTAAAAGTCAATAAATCAATGTTTTGTAATTTACATTAGTATATTTGTATTTCCCTGTATGTTGTAAATCAAGTAAAATATGATATAATTTGAATTAAGGATTTATCATTTTTTTATAATTGTTTATATATGATAGTCGTAAGATGATTAATATAATGTACTCATACTAGACCATAGTTAAGAATAATCCATAAATGTAATAATATATGTAAATTGATGATTATGTTATGATTAAGTATTACCCTAAAAATTGTTTGGAAATTGAATTTGTATCTGATTACCCATCATAAGGTAAATTGTAATTATTATTGTAGTTTAGAATTACGTGTTATGAATTCTGTGTTCTTGTACGATTCACTATGTGAAAAAAAAAAATATTTGAAATGTTCACTACAATTCTGTAAAATAATTTGAAAAATTATTTTCCCTAGGGGGAAGGTGTAATGTACCTAGCACATTACTCACCTAGCGCATTACTCAACAAAGTAATATTCCTAAAGGTCGTTATTAGTCGATCATTATTAATTGACATTCATTACCTAATTGAAGTGAAACCAATAAATATGTTGTTAATTGTCGCTAAACTGAAAGTTGTATTGTAATAACGCAAATGACGTATTTTCCTAATGGTATTTTGTACGTATATAAGAACACGGAAATCTAATGTTACTCACTTAATATTTCACATTCAACATCTAACGTTGTAAGATACATTATTATAAATAAATTGTGTAAAGCAACTTGTGATTTTACTTCTACTGGTGGAGGCACATCACACTTGCTTATCTTGTGTTTGGTTTAGAATTCCAAATTCAAATTAATTTCACTTTAAAGCTATGACAGTCTTTTTCAAAATGACTTAATGATAGCAATTAAACAACTTTGAACGGTTTAAATCGCGTATATTTAACATTATTTATATCCCGACGTTTCGAACACTTTGCAGTGGACGTGACCACGTGACCACGTCCACTGCAAAGTGTTCGAAACGTCGTGTTCGATAAATAATGTTAAATATACGCGATTTAAACCGTTCAAAGTTGTTTAATTGCTATGTATAGTAATCGCGAAAACCTAAGAAAATATTATGACAATCATTTATTTTTCCATCAAACGACTTTTTGCTTTGATATCGTTGTGTTTGCGACCATGAAAAAGTTAAAATGTCGGTTTATTTTCGAATATGAGTTCCATCATGGCAGCAACTCAGCACAGATGCCACGCAATATCAACGATATGTACGGACCAAACACCGCAAACGAACACATGAATTGAAAGCAATAGTGGAGGCGGATTCATCTCAAATCACGTCTGAGTTAGCAGCAGCCTTAGGCGTAAGTGACAAAACGATATTGATTCATTTGCGTCAAATCGGGAAAGTGGAGCTTGGAAAGTGGGTGCCGTATAAGCTTAATGAAAGTCAGCAGCAGACACGCGTCGAAGCGTTCCTTCCTGAACCGGCACAAAAATGAAGGGATTCTGAATCGTATTATGATGATCACTTGTGATGAGAAATGGATCCTGTATGATAATCGTAACGTTCGTCACAATGGTTGAACTCGGGAATCACAGCTAAATAATATCCCAAACGTCTCCATGACAACGCTCGCCCACGCACTACACGACAGACCAGTCTCAAATTTACAGGAGTTTCGACTGGAACCTTTCATCACCCACCGTACTCGTCAGTCCTTGCCCCTACTGATTTTAATTTTTTTTGATTTTGGATAACTTTTTACACGGGAAAATATTCAACTCCGATGAGGCAAAAAATTGCCTTCAGAGAATACATCGATTCACGTCTCCAGGAACTCCTGGATACAGGATTCTATAGCATCAGTCATCTTCCATTAAAATGGCAAAAGTGCATTGATAATAATGGACAATACTTCGATTAATTAAATATATAATTTTCATACAAAAGGTACCTATATTTGAATTTTTCCGTATAAAACGGCAATTTCATAGATAACATATGATTAATTTTAAAGTTTAGGGACACTATACGGGGGATCTCGCAGGACTCAGTGTTGCAGTGTGCGTGTATGTGACATGTGACTAAAGTTAAAAAATGCGTATGTGTTGGTGATATTTGTACGACATGGGGTTCTTCAAGAAAGCTGTGAATAGGATTTTGCAAGGTCGGCGGCGAGCCCGCATACCCCCTGGTGTTGCAGGTGTCCATGGGCGGCGGTAACACTTACCATCACGTGAGACCGCTTGCTTGTCCGCCCTCTTCTCTATAAAAAAAAAAAATAATAATTATGTAGGTAGTATTGTGAAAAAAAATTGAACAAAATATGCGGAGCAATTACTAGCTGGAATCAAGAACACATTTTGATAGTTTAGACCATAACAAATCTAGAAATGTGCCATTCGTCGCAACCGAAATGTCTAAGATTTAGACACGGCAAATACTCAGCATTTCTCTTCTATCCCTTGAGACTTAATCATATAAAACTAACGACTGTAACTCGAAACTGCCTAGGATAGGGAAATTTCGAAATAATCTAAGTTATACGGAGTTCACGATTTTCGAATTTCGAAACAAAATATGACGGTATCGCCTTTCGATAAAGTGACTCACTAAAGCTACGCTGACTGATTGTCAGTACACGCAACGCACACACGCGTATGCCATACAATGCTGATTGCGACCAATAACAAAGTTCTTAAACACTCAAACATTCTTATGCAAGCTGATTCAGTTCATTGACACACCGTCTATGTTAATCTATCGTCGGTGTGACGGTGTAAACTTTTCTAAAAATGCAAAAATTTTAAAAATCGTGGGATCAACCTCTACAATTTCCGTCTAAACACTTTTTTTATCTAAAACGTACGGGAAATTGTCCGTATACTGTCGGCCGGCTTACCTTCTTCCATCTCTTCACGTGGCTGTGGTGAGAGGTGACTAAGGTAAAACAAAGCCGCTACCGCAAACCCTGAGGAACTACACCGACTCTGAAAGAGTGGACTCGCCAAACCGCTATGCCAGTGTGGCGTTTCAAGGCCATACATTCCTCATGCACAAGATAATATAGCTCCTAATACACATGTCCATATGTGCATACATAAAATGCTTATATCCAGTTTCTTCAAGAAAGCTGTGAATAGTATTTTGCAAGGCCGGCGGCGCGCCCGCATACCCCCTGGTGTTGCAGATGTCCATGGGCGGCGGTAACACTTACCATCACGTGAGACCGCTTGCTCGTACGCCCTCTTCTCTATAAAAAAAAAAAAGAAGTGGACTATAAAACGGCTCATCACACTGACTCATACTCACTGAATTCACACACGCGCACACACACCCTCTCTCACACACACACACACACACAAACAAAAGCACGCATATTTAGAAGGCACTATTATCTTTACATATTATAACTAGTAACCTGTCTTAATAAGCTTAGAATAAATTTTATACAGGCAGTTTAATTAAAGTGTAATGTAATAATTACTTAACATTTGTTGAAACATTAATTAATTAACCTAATTAATAGGCATGTGCTGCCAAATCAATTAGTGACAAAAGTGACAAATAAAATCAATTAGTCACCCCGTGACCACGTCCACTGCAAAGTATTCGAAACGTCGGGATATAAATAATGTTAAATATACGCGATTTAAACCGTTCAAAGTTGTTTAATTGCTATGTGCTGCCTATTAATTTAAAGATTTTTATAATGTAATTTTTATACTATGTTTCTGCTGTTGTTTCGTGTAAATTACGATTACGGTTCGGAAAACGGGGAAATCTTCCATTATTATCTATGCCATTTGTGTTCGTTTTAATCACATTTTAATAATAATGTCTATGACGTTAATCTGCACTTGGAAGGTGAAAACTGAAAGGTGGTAGGTATCTAAAACCTACCCTATTTATGCATCAACATTATACACCGCGTCACTCAAATAACGGCCAAAACTGATAACAGGTTATTCAGGTATCGAGGGTAAAATCGATTCTACCAGTTTTTAAAAAAGTTTTTTTTTTTTCATAATTTATAGAAAAGTCAGCAACACTCTAATGTACCCAAAACCGTTCAATTCTAGTCCTAATTACAGGGGCATTAAAGTAACGGGTATCTATACATTAACTTGTTACTGGCTGTACAATTCTAGTATATATTTTATTCAATGCGCGTCGCCCGGACCCCGTCTTGTGCGCCGCCTAGGCGATCGGTCTGAGTAATGAGCGTTTTAAACAGGACAACAA
The DNA here is from genome assembly GCA_914767545.1 of Sesia apiformis. Taxonomy (NCBI): domain Eukaryota; kingdom Metazoa; phylum Arthropoda; class Insecta; order Lepidoptera; family Sesiidae; genus Sesia; species Sesia apiformis. The sequence continues at coordinate 11,006,231 of OU611971.1, forward strand.
AACTATACATGTCTGTATCTTTTAATTTATTCTTTAAAATAAATTTATTTTTGGCGAGAAAGCTTTTATATATTTTAAATTGATTGACAAGTTTCAGGTTTTGCGTAATTCCACTGACAAGTTATATACGAGTATATTTTGTATAAATGTAAAAGTGGTATATAAATTTTAAATTTGCGTATGTCAAATAAAGTTTTCATTTATTAACTCAAAAGATAGGATTTCCATTGAACATGATTTGACGATCTCTATATAAAGTAGGCGAATGTTTAGGATCGTCAATATGATTGCGGTCGTCCCACTTCCCATTCAATATTAGTTGACCTCAAACATGTCTTCTGTTCCCTAAATGCGGAAACAAATCTCTTTCAGCAGAAACCCTAAATAATCTTCCCTTAAAAGTCAACATCTGTACTTAACCCTTAGACACAAGCTATGAGCGATTTCCTCTTTTCATAGAATTTCTCCCTTAGACAGCTAAATTATTTTTTATACCGGGTGTTTTTTTTTAATTATTTTCTTAATTATCGAAGTCCAGATAATGCATTAAAGTGGTATAGGGAACACTATCCTGACCCCGAGCTACCTAACGAGGGATAAGAATGGATTTGGAGGTAGGGTTGGGAAAAAGGAGAGGGATAAGATAGGATGAAATGGGAATGAGTGGCATATCTCACTCACTAGCGAAACAAGTATGAACCTGGGCGGAATAGGATAAAATAGGAAATGCAATACATTTCACGAGTCTTTGCACACGCAGGAAGAATGGTGAAGTCACGAGTCTTTGCGTGTATGCAAGAAGAGTCGTGAAGGCAAGTTGTCTCCAAGTCGTGGCTCTTGCACATAGCTTTACACTCTTGGGGATAAGTTTAACTATCTTGCTACAGGTGAATTTTTAATATGCTTATGTTGTCAAAAATGTGAATGTTTGCGGCCGTTTGCAAATTTCCCACCATTATCGTCCAAAAAATAAGTGCTATTTCCATGCCATTGTGGACAAAAGAAGCACCCGATTGCTGAGCTGATTTCACTGATGAAACCACCTCATGGTATGATATTGTAATATGATAATTACTGATAATGGTATGATAATTACTAACCAAACCATAGACTTTGTCCAAGAATAAAGTTTTTTATTTTTTTTTATGGACGAAGGCGGCAGACGAGCATACAGTCCACCTGGTGGTAAGTGGATACTGTCGCCCATAGAGATCCGCGATACATGCCAACATTAGCCCAAAATGACAAACGTTGGCACGTCCCCGGATGCGCTGCCTACTTTTGGAGATATAGGAATGGATTTGGAGAAAGGGTTGGGAAAATTGAGAGGGATAGGATGGGGATGGGATCTGGCACATCTCACTCACTACCGAAACGCGTACGTACATTAGGGAAATAAGATAAAGTGGGAAATGCAGTACATTTCAAGGTAGTCTTCTGTGAGAGAGGGGTAACGTGGCCAGTCTCCCCCTCTCAAAATTTATTACCAAATTTAGAAACAAAAAGCATAAATCATAATTGTATCTAAAAACTATTAAAGTCTGTCCAAGATAGGTACAAGTTCTGCAGTATCAGTATCCAAGACATTATAACCTATCTGTGAACAAATTATAATTTAGACAAGAAGTACTTCTTTAATTTATACTTATTTTAAATTATTTTCACTAATAACTGTTTTTAATTTATGATCATATGGGGTTAAAGTATGACATTGCCGATTTGTACTGAAAAATTAGAACTCGTTTTTTTCTAAAATATAACATATTTATTTAATCAAAATATTTACCCTCATTATCTATACATTGTTGCCATCTAATCGGAAGTTCATTTATGCCTTTGCGATAGAACTCTGGGGATGTAGATTCGACAAACTGTGTGAAAGCATTTTGTACTGCCTCTTGGGAAGAAAATTTTTTACCACGTAGAAAATTGTCCAAATCCCGAAAAAAATGGTAGTCCGTTGGAGCAAGGCCTGGCGAGTACGGAGGATGACGTATGGTTTCTAACTGCAGCTCCTGTAGAGTTACAACGGTTTCTCGTGCAGTGTGAGGTCTTGCGTTATCATGGAGCAATAATGGTGAAGATCGATTCACGAGTCGGGGCTGTTTCACTGCTAGTTTCGCGATCATTGTTCGAAGTTCGGCACAGTAAACATCTGCTGTTATTGCTTGACCAGACCTGAGAAAGCTATAGTGAATAACACCATGAATAGACCACCAAACAGTTACCATTACCTTTTATTGGTAAGCTTTGCCTTAGGGCACTGTTGCGGCGTTTGACCTGGGGTCAGCCATTGCATTTTTCGCTTTCGGTTATCGTAAAGAATCCACTTTTCGTCACATATCACAATTCGATCCAATATTCCTTCATTTCTGTACCGATTCAACAAGGCAACGCAAGTTTCAACACGCGTTTCTTTCTGCAGATCAGTCAAATCATGAGGCACCCATTTTTCATATTTTTTTATCTTATTGATTTGATGCAAATGAGTCAATATTGTAGGTAAGGTAACGTTAAACCATGCCGCTAATTCCCGGGTAGTTTGACTCGGATAGTCTTCCACCATTCAGCATTCCTTCAATTCAGCGTTATTCACCTGTGTGGGCGGTCGTCCACGTGGTTCGTTCTTCAAGTCGAAGTTTCCATTACGAAAGCGTTTAAACCAAAAACGCACGGTTCGTTCATTAGCAGTCTCCTCTCCAAACGCAGCATTGATATTGCGAGCCGTTTCTGCCGCGTTAGTTCCGCGTCGGAACTCGTATTCAAAGATTACTCGGATTTTCGAAGTATCCATCTTTCCCGTCTAAGCTAAATAAAAAAAACAATTGAAAGTCGAAAATCGAATGTTGCACATTTTTTCAAACAAGAACCTCATAGGTGATGTAGGTTAACTCTCACACCATGAAGGTTTTATGTCAATTCAAAGTATCTATTACTATAAAACGGCAATTTCATACTTTAACCCCTATTATTAGTTTAGGAACCCGGTAAGCGCTTGTTCGCTGATTATAAATTACCAAATTATTATTTCTCGCTAAACGCTAGTCGCTTAGACCACAATTCAAGTTAGAATGATAGCTAGGTCCCGGCGGGGCGCCGCTTACCTGTCCCAAATCCCTGGTCGTCGCGACCCCACTTGTAATGTTCGGTGAAATAGGGTTAACCATCTCGCCTTTGACGGCCAAATGGACCGGGTTTTTCGTAACGGACATAAATGTCAGACGGCCGTACTTTTGGAGGACGAATTAATGTAAACTGCCCGTTCAAAATGTGTTTATTACAGATGGTTACGTTCATGGGCAAATAAACTTGCTTACAGTACCGAACGCTAAGGAACTTACATACGAGTATACTCGTACGAAAACAGATTTTTTTCAGATGCCGGCATCGCAGTGCCCATCTGAACTCTCGAATGAGTACCTTTCTTATTTTTTGTTTAAATCTCTTTTGTGCAAATTGTTCATTCCTACTTATGGTATGTGTGTTGTTGTGTCGGAATAAAATGATGTCTATGGCTATATATCCTCGTGGTCATTGTGACCAACAGGTATGGTTATGAGATATGTTTAAATATAAATATAATAAATATAAATAAATTTTAAATGTATTGCACGCGTTATATTGAATTTATAAGTTTTTAACATTTGTATTATTTCGTGTAAATGCTGTTGGTGTATTTTGCAAATAAATAAAATAAATAAATAAATATTTTTGAAATAGCACAAAACCCTTGCATCTGTAACCAAACCTTCATCAAGTTCAAAATACTCAGTCTAGTGAAACAAATCACCATTTCGTATCTACCCGCATATTTCACGCTCGCCTACCCTCATTTAGGATTCCTAGATAGACAATTAAAGGATTACTGTAAGCTACTTATTCACAAGGGCTGTATTTAATTAAATCCGACACGCTAATAGCGTGATAAACTCATAATTAGTCTGGAAACTCGAAATCTTTGATATTTGAGACAAGCGAATAAACGATACACTATAAATTCCGATGTAGGTACCTAAATGCATCGTACAAATGCAATATTACTGCAAAACACTATGGGGGTATGCCGAGGCGTTTTGAAGGAAATCACTTCACAGTTTAAAGTTGTGTGTTTAATTATCGCGTATTACACATTATACAATTCACGGACGGTTTGTTATCTATTTAATATGTAAGGACGACGGAACTTCAATTGAAGTATCAATAATGTCGTAGAGTGTAAGTATGCTCAACCATTAGGTAGGAGACTTGACTGGCGCGGCAGCGCGGCGCATGCGCAAAACTCCTGCGCTTACAGCCGGCCGGCGCACGCACAGCGGTTTAACCATGAGCGCCCAGCGATTCTACCTTGTAAGCACACCACAACACAATAGAACTACAATAGGTAATCCCTTCAGTTCCAATAAGCAGTTCCTGCCCCTAAAAGGATAATTGAGAGATGTAATGAGATGAGGAAAACTCGTCGTCCATTCATACCTCATACTCTCAATCTCTCTCCAAATATATTCGTAAATATCCAAAACATTCAGGGGCGTGCCAACGTTTCTTAATTTTTGAACTTTGCCAAAGTTTTAAGAACATTTACAAAGTGAACTTCGTCTGCTCGTCGAACGCTTTTCCATTATAGCAAAACAAAACTACTGAAAATCCTCGAGACCTCCTCATTCGTTTCCAAACACCGCTGGGACTATTATTTATTAATAGTACGTAAACTTTGTTTTGTCGGTAACCGCATTAAATGACCGATGTGGAAACCAGCAACAACTACTGGAAGTTTATAATTTGTGACAGGGAGCTGTAATGAAATGGAATTGGCACTTGTATGACACACACTAAAGCGCAAAATCTGTCTAGTCGGACGAATATGGAGGCTTTAGGCGCATAATGTGCAATTCGCAAAATGTACAATTCGAAAATGGTGGTGCAGTAGTGGTACTACAATGCAACAGCGGTGTCTTTAAAATAAAATGAAAATGGTTACAAAACTGCTTCTGATTGTACAAAAATGATTGCTTTCGTGAATTGCATATTATGCGTCTAAACCATATGGAGTGGCTAGATGTCGATTTTATTATATAAAAAAACTTTATCAAAAAATTGGCGCTAAGATCAATAGGGTCCCTTTACTCATATATTAATAAAATAATTAATGTTAATTAATTAATATCAGTACAGTAATTATTATTATAAAGTAATTTGGTAGGGGGAGAGTGGATGATGCATTCCCACAGCCGCTGGGCGCACTCGACTGGCCACGTTACCTCTCTCTCACAGAAGACTACCTTGAAATGTACTGCATTTCCCACTTTATCGTATTTCCCCAATGTACGCACGTATTTGAGTAGCGAGTGAGATATGCCAGAGCCTATTCCCATCCTCTCTCTCCCCATTTCCCCAAGCCATTCCTTAATCTACAAAGGTAGGCAGCGCATCCGGGGGCGTGCCAACGTTTGTCATTCTGGACCGATGTTGGCATGTATCGCGGATGTCTATGGTCGACAGGATCCACTTACCATCGGGTGGACTGTATACTCGGCTGCCGCCTTTTTTTCAATAAAAAAAACTTCTTGCTACTAAATCCTAACAACTGGCCGCTAATGAAAAACCTAAATTCAAATTTGCTTCACACTCTGATTCGATTGCTTTTTGATTAATTGATTAACTCACTTACCTACCATCAGGTGGACCGCATGCTCGTCTGCCGACTTTTTCCTATAAAAAAACAATAGTAGGTATCTATCTTTATAGTTTTTTTTTTTATAGAGAAGAGGGCGGACGAGCAAGCGGTCTCACGTGATGGTAAGTGTTACCGCCGCCCATGGACACCTGCAACACCAGGGGACATGCGGGCGCGCCGCCGACCTTGCAAAATCCTATTCACAGATCTCTTGAAGAACCCCATGTCGTAGTTTAATGGGAAAACGTCTTGAGGCAACTTTTTCCTTCTACTTTGTTCATCACTTCATGTGTATGTATAGATATATATGATAATGCAAAATTATCATGTAATGTATATTTTATATTCCACTTTATTGCATAGCCTATATACCTCTTCCACTAAGTAATTTCACTGCCTGTTGATTACCTGGAAGAGATCGCTTTTAGCGATAAGGCCGCCTATTGCTTCTATATAAGTTATTATTATTATGGTTAATATACCTAATGAATTAGTTACATCAGGAATGCAATAAAGAATTTTCATTCATTGTTTCATAAAGATATGTAACTTTAAAGGAAATACACTCCAACACTTTCCTAGTTCCTTGTTCTTCTACTCAAAACTTATACGACAGGTTTGCCTCACAACTATTTTTGAAGTTTAAATTGCTTATGGAATTATACTTTCTTAATTTTTAAACCTTGAAGTAGGATTTTAACTGAGTAGAGACCAAGAAACAATAATTGACGGATAATGAGACCAGAAACATTGTTTTTTTTATACGAGTAAAATATTAGGTGCTTACCTATGAAATGACCGATTTTATTACTGGCCACTTTGAGTTTCGATATCTTCTGTTCCAATTTCGAATTCGAACTAGCTTCGAAACAAAAAGCATCTAATAGCTTCGATGTTCTTATTTCAAAATCAGTATTTCATTTGTTTTTTCTGTACGTATCTACCTAAATTTTGTTCATGTGATTGTCTTGAAAATAAAATGGATAAATTGAAAATTCGTGCTAATTTTGAGTATGAGTTTCGTCGCGGTACCAACGCACGTCAGACAGCCCACAATTTCAATAGTGTGTATGGGCCCAAACACCACAAACCATCGCACCGTGCGTCGATGGTTTGAACGCTTCCGTTCTGGAAATTTCCATCTTATGGCTCCTCCAGACTCTCGCGAAGTAGCACGAGGTTGTCCGAGGCACGAGAGTGTGGAGGCGTTGCTCGACCCGCCTCGTGCTTCCTCGGCTCGCCTCGGCTAATTTCGCATCGGAGGCGGTCTTTGGTACCCGAGTCAAAAGAACACGAGGCACGAGTACGAGGGAAGGGAGGTGGCCCTCCACACTCTCTGCTTCCTCGCTTGCCGTTCAGTGTGTTTATTTGTGTAGTTAAACTAGTTAATAGCAAACTTAGTTATTTTAATAATTTATTATTATTAATAAATATTTATTATTAATATACATTAATAATTTATAATGAGTGATTGGTCCCAAGAACTTCAGCTAAAATTCCTTGAGGCTTTTCAAGGGGAACCAGTGATTTGGGATCCCAAACATGCTAGCCACAAAGATAAGAAAAAAATTAACGACGCCTGGGGTAGAATTGAAAATTAAATTGGCAAACCCACCAAAGAACTGAAAAGCAAAAAAGACTCTTTAATGGCTACATATCACGGGTATTGCAGAAAAATATCGGCTTCAATTAAATCTGGAGCGTCGTCTGAGGATGTTTATAAACCAGTATGGTTTGCGTTTGAATTAATGGATCAGTTTTTGGGTTCTGTTTACAGCTGTGGAGCTACAATTAATACACAGGAAGTAAGTATAAAATATCAATTTTTTTTTTTAATATATTTTATTAATAAAACAGTAAAATTACATGTACTTTATCAAAGATAAGCTAGACATTATACTCAGAATAAAAGTAATCACGAAAAGAGTCCCTTATTTTCACACATGATGTACTTGTTCATCGTCCTAGTGTTGGGAAACTCCTTATAGCACAGTTTTCACCTAGCGCTTGTCTCCATGAGCCACTTTGGACCAGTACACCATTATCATCATACATATCTGTCGCACCAGGGGGGGTGTAGATATTTCTAGAAGTAGCACTTCTCCTTAAGAAATTGTGTAGCAGTACACAAGTCTTGACCACATTTGGTACCGATGCAATATTTATTTCAAGTGGTTTATTGAAAACTCTGAATTTTGAAGCTAATATTCCAAATACGTTTTCTACATAAACTCTGCCGCTTGACAGCTTGTAATTAAAAATACGGTTCGGTGAAGCCTTATCATGATTTCCAGGGTAAGGTTTCATCAAATTTGTACCTAATGCAAATGCCCCATCGCCTAGAAAAACGTATGGGAGGCATGGGCCTTCAGTGCCTGGCAGAGGACAAGGAGCGGGGAAACAAAGATCTTGTGCGATTATTTTTTTCCATAACAAACAATTTCTGAAAACACCACCGTCACTTATTCTTCCTTTTGCTCCTATGTCAGCAAAAATAAAGCGGTAGTCACTGTCGACCAAAGCAAGTAGTACAACACTGAACGATTTTTTATAATTGTAGTAATCTGTTCCTGAGTTAGGTGGACATCGCACTACTACATGTTTTCCATCTATTGCGGCCACTGCATGTGGAAACTTCCCTTTAAATCCACTCTCAAGTTCCAACCATTGCTCCGCCGTTGCTGGTAGCTGAAACATATTTATAAATTGTACTTATAAATAATAATTATTATTATTTTTATTTTTAGGAGGCCTCAAATTTAGAAATTGTAGATCGTGAAGCCGTAATAGACAATGACAGCGAAATAGGGGAATTGCGACAGAATGAAGATAATTTGAACCACAACAGACCTGCCACAGGAAAAACGATTCGTCGTCGGGCAGACCCACCAGAGCTGCAGGATGCTGCTAAACAAATGAAGAATGCAGTATTATACTCTAAACAACGTATTGAACAAAGAAAACGACGTTGAAGATGAATCTGACGTATTCGGCAAACTGATTGCAAAAAAGTTAAAAAGACTATCTCAAGATGATAAAGAGGACGTCATGTTTGAAATAGAGAAAATATTTCATAACAAAAGTTTGGAACGTCGTCGTTTCCTATCTAATTACTCAAATAATTCCACTTCCCCATCACTCACCTCTCCACATTCAGTAGGGTAGACTGGGTACGGTTGAAACAAAGGACGGTTGAAACAGAGTTAATATCTCTAGAACCGTGTGCGGTGAGGTGAAGGGTGCAAGGGGCGAACGAAGCGGCAACAAGGCCTAACACGAATTCCAGTGTTGTGTCGCTCACAGTGCGCTGCAGTTGTTTGTAGGAGGCCCTATTGTGTTTTGAGAAGCAAAAGTAAGTATTTTTTTTTGGAGATTTTTGCAATTATTATGGTTTTTATTAAAGTAAGAGTATTGAGTGTTTTTTTATGTTTGAAATGAAGCTTGTAGAATATGGCAACGTGATTAGTTTTAATGTGTAATTATTGTCACCGTTACTATAAACTGTTTTGTATCTAATGGGGGGTTGGGGACGGTTGAAACATTTTTTGTGGGTACGGTTGAAACAATATTGCACGTGCTTTTTTATTATTTATCTTAAATTATTATTAAAATAAAATATATTTTTTGTTTATCTGAAATTATTATTATAATAAATTATTGATCACTTTATTTCATATTGAGAATGAAACTTTGAAACGTGCAGTTATTTTCCAAACATTATTTATTTCATTTTCTTGTTTTATAGATGCCGAGGATACGTGTAAGAAAGACTTCGAGGGGACAGGTTGATTTATCGAGGTACAAAGACGAATGAGGAGGTAAAAGCAGGAGATTCTTTGCGAAAAGCGGCGGAGAAGAATGGAGTGAACCACTGTTCGCTTCTAAGATATATACGAAAGCAAGATGCATCTGGCGACAAAGAAAATCAAGGCATGGGATATAAAGCACATAACCGAGTTTTTAATGAAAAGCAAGAGCGAGAGCTTTCTAAATATTTGATTCGATGTGCAGATATATATTTCGGCCTATCTAAGAAGGACGTAAGAAAATTGGCATACGAACTAACCATCAAGTATAACTTATCACTACCTCAAACTTGGGATGACAGCGGGATGGCTGGTGAAGAATGGTTTCGGATGTTTATGAGAAGAAACCATGAACTGTCTGTACGCGTAGCGCAAGCTACAAGCCTTTCAAGGGCGACTAGCTTTAACAAAAGCAACGTAGATGCTTTCTATGACAATTTGACCATTGTCATGGACCGTGATAAATTTGAGCCACAAGATATATATAATGCTGATGAAACAGGCATAACCACAGTCCAAAAGCCAGACAGAGTGGTAGCTAGGCGTGGTGCTCGTCAAGTAGGTTCAGTTACTTCAGCAGAAAGGGGTACTTTAGTCACAGTAGCCTTTGCGGCTAAAGCCATCGGAAATGTAATTCCTCCATTCTTCGTCTTTCCGCGAGTGCGTTACCAAGACCATTTTATCAGGGATGGACCAGTAGGATCTGCTGGAACTGCAAACCCCTCTGGCTGGATGCAGGATGAAACATTTATTAATTTCCTGGAACACTTCAAAAAACATACAAATGTATCTCCTTCACATAAAATGTTTCTTGTGCTCGATAACCACTCCTCACACATTCATATTAACGCACTGGACTTTTGCAAGAAAAATGGCATTGTCCTACTATCTTTCCCTCCCCACTGCTCTCACAGACTCCAACCGCTTGATAGATCTGTATACGGACCTTTGAAGAAAGCTGTAAATTCGTCCTGTGATGCATGGATGCGAAGCCACCCAGGAAAAACAATGTCAATTTATGACATACCAGGGATTGTAGCGTCTGCTATGCCGCTTGCTCTTACACAATTAAACATTCAAGCTGGCTTTCGCAAAACTGGAATTTACCCATATAATCGGGATTTGTTTACTGAGCTCGATTTTGCTCCTGCATTTGTGACAGATAGGCCAAACCCTGAAACTACAACAGAGGCAGAGGTTGTTCCTATTCGGAATATTAGCACACCCGAACATAAAGCGCTACCACTATCGTCTTCTATAATTAACGAACCACCAGTAGAGTCGGAGGAGCCCTCTAATGTACATGCAGATCTTGTTACTCAACAACAGGCTATGAATATTCGACAGAGTTCACCAGTCCCAGGAACTGAACAAGAAAACATTATTATAGGTCCGGAAACTACACCACCCAAACGTCACAGCAGTATTCAACAAATTTCGCCCAAACTCTTTATAAGTGCTCAACCAATTCCTCCGTTGACAAATCGACCTGAAAATATAGCGTCTTCTAGTGCTTCACTTGTATATAGGCCGGAAGCAATACGACCATTATCGAAAGCTCCTCCGAGGAAAACAACCAGAGGGCGGAAAACCAGGAAGTCTACAATTTACACTGATACACCAGAGAAAGAAGAGATAAGAAAGGAGCATGAAAACAGATTAAAACGGACCAAAGCTAAGCAAGTTAAGAAAAGATTGGATGGAGGAAAGACTAAAAGAAATACCACAAAAGGGAAGAAAACTAATACACAACAAGAATCATCATCAGAAGAGGAGGGGTGCTTCTGCCTTGTTTGTTTGTCTCAGTATTCAGAGAGCAGACCCGGAGAAAAATGGATACAATGCACAAATTGTAAACGGTGGGCTCACGAAGAGTGCACAGAAGGTGGTTTTAGTTATGTTTGCCACAATTGTGACTCTGAATGATCAAAAAACTAGAATATTTTAAGTATTTAAGTATAGAATAACTAAGTATTTTTGTTTGATTTATTACTTACTAATGAAAATCTATAACATTGTTATTAGAAATATTTTCTTTTAGTTTGTTCTCAAATTATTTTTCTAGTCGAAGTTCTATAAATTTAGTTCGTTTTGTTTTTAAAAAATGTTGTTGATTTATATTTTTTTTTTTGATAAGTACGTACATTGTGTATAATTATTAAGTAGTCATATTGTCAGAGACGACTGATTATATATATTTTAAGATGTGCACCCTAAAAACATTGATGGCTGATTAGAAATATTGTTAAGTTGTATCTTTAAATATTGATGACTGATTTATATTGTTAAATGGTGCCATAATTATTCTTAAAATTGAAATAAATCTATATTAATATTATATAATAAAGAGATAAAGTTGTGTGTTTGTAGGTATGTTGGGGGTAATTTCTGGAACTACTGAACCGATTTCAAAAGTTCTTTCACAAATAGAAAGCTACATTATCCGTGTCTAATATAGGCTACATTTTATTTTGAAATTTTGAAAAAAAATCTCTTATAAACCGAAGCGAAGCGAGGGCGGGTCACTTGTAATAAATAAAACATGTTGTAATATTATATTTTGCATTATTTGCATGTGTTTCAACTGACCCCAATCACTGTTTCAACCGCCCCTGGTATGGGGACGGTTGAAACAAATCAGATTTTTTTTTAAATTTGATCTTATACTAAAAATAAAACACCGGGTACTCAAATGGTACTGCCTATTGATAGATAGAAACACGCACTTGTATTTAACATATCTCCATCATCGCTCGGTTTATTAATGGCAATGCTATGGACGATATAAGCTAAATTGTTTCAACCGTACCCAGTCTACCCTATATACGATGTCGCCTCCCTCCCCATCAGTTCAATCAACCCATTCTTTTCAGCAACCCATTGTTTATGAAAACCCTCATTCGCAATATACCAACTTATCTACAGCATCTAATTTCATAATCCAAGAAGCATTTACGAACTCTTAATTTCATGTCATTAAATTGTAAGCTTACTTTAAAGTGTTTTACAAATATATTCATTTTTTGATATTTTACTTACTTTACATTCATCCTTAAGAACTTGGTTGAGAACTGAACAGACTTCTGGTACAATTTTGGAAATAGATTGGCTAGATACTTTAAATAGAAAGTGAAGGCTTTTATATGAATCACCGGTAGCTAAAAATCGCAAGGTTATAGCTAGACGCACTTTAGCTGGTATTGCTTCTCTTAATTGCGTGTCTTGCTTACTAATTAAAGGAGCAATTTGGAGCAGAAGATATTCAAAATCTTCAGGGGACATTCTATAAAAATTTTCAAATTCACCCGATGAAGGTTCTTTAACCAGTGCAACACGTTGTCTGTCCATCCAGTCCCTAAAAAAATAGAAAATATTGGTACTGATTTTTATTACTTTTTACGAGTCGTGTACAAAAATGTACCATACCTACCTTGTTCTATTCCTACGAGTATGTATGGACAACATCCACCTTTTTTTTTCCACGGTTTTTTAATTTTCTTGTTCAAAAAAATATCAACATAATTATAATAGCAATATGCTAAAATAGCACCAGCTGCTGCTGCTGCCACTTCGGTGTCACTCATGGTACTGAGGTGCTCGCAAAGTAACGCGAGAATGTGGATGCCAGTTCTCGCCTCGTGCAACTTCGGCGAGGAGCCTCACCGAAGTTGCTCCGCGAGAGTCTGGAGGGGCCTTTAAGGATGAGCTCCACGAACAACCGACGACCAAGGTTAATAACGATGATTTAAAGGCTATAGTGGAAGCAGACCCATCTCAAAGAACAGCTGAGTTAGCAGTAGGGTTTGATGTTAGTGATAAAACAGTGTTGGTTCATCTACGTGAAATCAGCAAAATAAAGAAGCTCGAAAAGTGGGTACCTACCGTAGTAACTGAACGAACGTCAGCGTCAACAACGCGTCGAAGTGTGCACTGCGTTATTGAATCGTCACAAAAACGAAGGAATTTTGAATCGTATCGTGTCATAAGAAATGGATCCTGTTATTTTTTTTAAGGTAAAGCATATTTATTCTTTTTTATATAAGATTGTACTAATGTCTTAATGTCTGGGAACTAAAACCGACAATAAGGTCCTAATTTTTGTATAATATACTTTACATAAGTATACTTAAAAAAAATATCCAAGTATTTCAATAAAAGTTCTACTAAAGAAACATTTTTAACAATAAGTAGAACATTTCTGTTCTATAATTTAATTAACGGCTTCGGTACTACGGTCAAACCATGGAGGTTTTTGTAGTATCTATCTATTTTTTTATAATTTAATTCTTTTAATTTTTACTCATATAGATTCTATATACGTAAAAAAAAAGAATTTTGTAAAAATCTGATCATGATTAATAAAAAAAAAGCTTATTTTGAAGATTTCCTTATTTATGATTTTGTATGCTCAATTAGTTTTATTAAATAATAAAAAGAACATACAGGTTTACAAAAGAACATTTAATTAATTAAAGAACTTATAAAAGAACATATTTTTGTGGTTTGTATATAGATATGTATAAAAAATTGCAAAGTTTAAGTGATTTTTTTCTAAATAAATTTGTAAAATTTTATTAATTAATTGTCAGTATTACAATGTTTACAGTTTATATTGCCTAATGATTTAAACAGCCAAATACCCAGAGATCGGGGTTAGGTGGTATGATTTTGGTACCTGCGGAAAGAAAAACTAATATGGACATCATCTGGGAATCATATTCTTGGGTGTCATTTTAACATTCCCGCACCAAATATACAACTTTAAACTAAGATGTATCCTTTTATCTCAATCGTTAAATTTTCTTGGCGTGGAAGAGTTAAGAAAAGTATTACAAGGTCTTCCAATTTTCTAAAATAATCTCCATTCCTACCTACCTACCCTATCTACATATTTACAATCATACTTCTTTCTTAAGACATAAAACAGTTTTCCTCTGTTCTATCAACAGCGTGGAAATTACATGGAAATTTCCATGATATTATGATTAACAAAAGAGATATTATGAAGATATGATATTAGTATTTTCTAATTTTATGAATAGTAATTATAACATTTAATGATTCTTAGTTGCATTATTCAAGTTTCATTTCCTACCTCACCCAGCCTTAAAGTTCCATTCCAGTGCAAGCGTCACTTTCTAAGAAACATACGTGTTCTCTTTCGGATCATAATATCTGTGTTTCACTTTCACATTCTGTGTTTCACTATTGTCTCCGACAAGTTGGCAACGTCGTAGCTAGTTGACCCCACATCGACCACAGTATTCGCATTCATTCTAGTTTTCTGAATGGAATTAATAGTTTTGGATGCGAGTTACAATATTGAAAAATATACCTAATTACATTTTTTTATTGTGCCCAGTACTCGCTGAATTTCAATAGTAAAACATTATCAGAATCAATCCTTTCTACTGTTTTCAATGAGGCGATGCGACGGAAAATAGAAACAGTTAAACGTTAAAAAACGTTTAAGAGTTTATATGTATTTTATTTCAAAAATCTATTTTTGCTATGTAAATAAACGAATTCTTTATTATACGTAACAGAGTTTACTGTAACAAAGTATTTTTCAACCCATTTTAGTTTTCTTGATATGCTCAATATAAAACATAAGCCTTGTAAGAATGTGGGTATATAAAATGTCTATTTTTGATAATCCGATACACACAGAATAGTATAGACATATAGTTGCAAGTAGGTACAACATTATTAACAACCAGATTCAGAATCCCATCCATAGGTATTACTATATACATTGCCACAAGTACCAATATCACACTACCTAACCCCGAGTTCTGCTGATTACTCTCAAAATGTTATAGAGATACAGAAACAAAATGCCAAAGCTCAATGTAAAACTATCTTAAAAAATACGAGTAATAAACAACTTTTAACGGTTTAAATCGCGTATATTTGACATGATTTATATCCCGACGTTTCGAACACTTTGCAGTGGACGTGGTCACGGGGTGACTAATTGATTTTATTTGTCACTTGAGTTATCAAGAAATTATTACTACCGTCTGAAATTTTTTGAACTACCGTCTGAATTTTTTTTTTTTTTTTTAATCATAACATTCCCTATGCACGCAGTATTCGCTCACGGTGTCCAGAGGTCTTGCAGTATGGCGTTGGCCTTGTGATTTAATTAATTTAATGACTGGATCCCAAGCCGGTGGTACTTGCCAACCATCTTCTCTATTGAAATTTGGGTGTTTCTTAATTTCAATAGCCTCGCGTAACATTCTTGGCATGTACCGGGTCTCTCTAGCGAGGATTTGTGGATTATCAAATCGAATGTAATGGTTGGGTTTGTCCAGAGCATGTTCACAAACTGCAGACTTGGTCGAGCGTCTGTTCTTCATGTCAGCTATGTGTTCTTTTATCCGGATACCGATGCTCCTCTTTGTTTGCCCAATGTATGATAACCCGCATTCACAATCAAGCTTGTAAACACCTGCATCAAGTGACAAATAAAATCAATTAGTCACCCCGTGACCACGTCCACTGCAAAGTGTTCGAAACGTCGGGATATAAATCATGTCAAATATACGCGATTTAAACCGTTAAAAGTTGTTTAATTGCAATGTATAGTAATCGCGAAAACCTAAGAAAATAATACGAGTAATAGTTCGGCAAGAAAAAAATTGTAAGTTTTACATTTACATTTAAGTCTTAATTACTCATAAGTACACAGTATTTCACTTTAGTCAATTAACCTTTATTAATCAGGTTTAAAAATAGTTTTTTTTTGCATGGCCTGGAGTTGTGTCCCACTGTTGGGCAGAGGCCTTCCCCCTTTTATGCCAGTCCAACCTGTATTTTTCAATTATTAAATAGAAATAGTTATTAATGTAAACTTTATTTTTAATCATAAAATATAAGTCAAGCAATTTGGAAGGACTAACAATAATAATTACTTTTGACTTATGACTATTTTTTTTTTTCAATTCTATTGGGTTGAGTCACTAACAATTTCTTGAAATTAATCGTAAAATTAAGGATCTTTTCAATCAATTAGAAATTAAATAGATTAATGACAACTCTGCATAATCATCAATCATCTACCTACTAAATCACTGTTCAGGAAAATCTGTCCCTCTTCCTTTATGCACCCTTACAACCTTTCCCTGCATTTCCCTTGGAATACCATGCCTTTCTGTCAAATGTCTCCTCACTGTAGCAGGTTTTGCATAAGTGGCACCACATTTATTACACAAATAGACATAAACCCTCTCGTGTACATTATTTGCATGAGCCAACATGTCACTACGCTGATAGAATCTTCTAGGACACTGTGGACATTGAATTTTCTTCTCCATATGATAAATTAAATGCTTCTTCCATATTCCCCGTCTTCTAAATGTTAATCCACATTTATCACATGCATATGGTCGTTCTCCGGTATGAATTCGCTCATGTTCAATCAAATCGAACTTCCGCGGGGCTTTAAATGAACAATGCTGACACTGCAAATAAGGTCCAGTACCATGACGAGCAATTTGGTGCCTTTGTAACTCAGCAAGAACTGGAAAGCCCTTCGCACAGTGCTCGCACATATATCTACAGCCTTTATGCCTTTGCATGTGATGATCATAGGTATGTTGATTTGCGAGAACCCGCTGACATATTCCACAGATTAAACTCTCCGATGAGTCCTCAGTTTTTGTTTTATTTAATGATCTCAGAAGCCTTCTTCTTTTAATAATTTTACGATGCTTTAGCTTTCTCATCTTAATGTTCCTTCTAAAGTTGATATTTGATATTTGTTTTGTTGACTTTCTCGAACCCACTCCTACAAATTGCTCTAACTTATCGAGTAAATCGTCTGGTTCTACAGTATTGTTCTGCTCTGTATCTGAGTAGTCTAGCATCTCCAAATGGTCTACATGGCCTTCATCGATATCTTCAAAGTCCTCAGTTTTAGACCGATCTGTTAAGATAATATTTTTGCTGGTTTCTTCAGGTTTTTGAGCCAATTTCACAGATTTTACTGCGCTATTCACGCAAGTTGAGCTTTTTGCAGGCTTTGCAGTACTTGAATCAGGAAAATAGTGCATAAACATGGTGTACTGCACGATTTTATCCATATAATTTTTCTCGGATATATCACTATTTTCAATCAACTCTTTCAGCTTTTTGTAACTTGATTCGCACTTGAATTTAAAGCGAATAGCTTGTTTTAGTAAAAATAAGCAGCTTGTGCACATTACCTTTGGGAAATAATCATCGGATATGATCAAAACATTGGCGAAAGTTAATACCACTTCGCCGTAACAACTTAGTCCGTTTTCTTTAGCATTATCAATTAAAGGCACCATATCCTGACTGTTACCGTGTCCTAAACACACTCGGCATATAGTTTTATAAACATTTTCGTAGGTTTCCATAATTAAAACAACAAAAATTCATTAATTACGAAATTAAATGGAAAATAAAAACAAATCAAGGATGTTGTCATGTTGACATTTCACGACTTTTTTTAAATAATTTATTTGGATACTGGCATAACTATTAGTCCACACACAGCAAATAATAAAACAGAATTGTTTTTATCATGTCATTGCCCAGTCCTGTCGAAATAGGAGTCGCACAGTGAAGTGGATAGGCTCTTTGAAATTAAAAAAAAACTATCACTATTAAACCACAAATCCCACAATACCGATTTTTTACAATAATCATATAAAAATTCAACTTTACTTCTCGGATTCCCGCTAAAAAGTCCTTGACACTTTGCGACATCGGCGTTCAGTGTTTCAAAAGTCAGAATTTGATTATTGGTAGTATTGCCTGCTAAAAATCGATACAAATCGGTAGTTTTTTTAAACGAAATGAAAAAAGTTAATAATGGGATATGGTCATGTGTTTATTAATTTATTACAGTCATCAATAGAAATCACCAACATCAATAAAATGGACAATAGTAATGTTTACATATCTTACAAATACACAACTAAACTAGTCTTTTTGTCCTCATCTTTTAATGACAATTTTAATAATCATTTTTTTATCAATATTAAAATCATAGCAATTATGTTCCCATATTACATCTCTTTGTGTGTAGAAGACCTGTTAGGGAGTCTGTAGAAACTTTATTTCGCTGTTTAGTTCTCATTAAATTAATAGGTGAAAATATCCTTTCCATGTTTGCGGATGAGTGTGGCAATGACAAAAACTTCCTTTGAAAACAAAGGAACAAATCATTAGAAATATCGATGAACAATCGCCGCATTTCATGTGCCTACACACATCCAAAAATCTTCTCTTTTGTCAGGGAATGATTAATTTCTTTCGTGTTTCTAAGCAAACTTCATTTTATTAATTAAATCTTCCGGGCTACTTGGCCGAGGTCTTCTGGAATCTCTTCTCTTTCTTCCAAATGTTTCGTCAACAACTGCGGTTGACATCTTCAGTGGCGACTGCGTTCACCTTCGGAGAAATGTTATCTCTTCGGCTTCTCGAGCGCAATTGACTCGACGACTGTGGCGCACCGGTATTTATAGTGAGCGAGGGTAGCTGTGATTGTGTGTGTACCGAGTCTGTTTTTGTTCCCCCCTCTCCTCTCTCTTCCCCGTGAGCTTGATGTGTTCGGAGTGCTGTGATATTACGGAATCTTAGATTCTCTTATTTTTTGTTAAAATTGTTGGGATGCTTGTAGATTTCAATAGCTCTTCCCTATTGAGACGGGAATAATAATGATTCCCGGTTGACAAGATCGTTGTGTCCCTGAAGCAGATTTCGTGGTCCCCATCCGATAAGGCATGTTTAGCTACGGCCGACTTTTCAGTCTCTCCTCTTCGACAATTGCCTTTATGTTCTTTAATGCGGGTATTGCCACAACTACCCTCGCCCACTATAAATACCGGTGCACCACAGTCGTCAAGTCAGTTGTGCTCGAGAAGCCGAAGAGATAATATCTCTCCGAAAGTGAACGCAGTCGTCACTGAAGATGTCAACCGCAGTCGTTGACGAAACGTTTGGAAGAAATAGAAGAGATTCCAGAAGACCTCGGCCAAGTAGCCCGGAAGATTCAATTAATATGGACACCGGCCGAGAAAGCCTACACTCAATATTTATAAAAAAATTATACAAAATGAAGTTTATAGTGGAGTTATAGTAGACTTTCTAACAAATTTGTAAATTGTCTACATATTGCAACTATTGACTGCCGTTCACATTTTTTTTAACATTTTCTAGGGAAAAAGCACCCAAATCGTTGATTAGATTGTTTTTCACTAGAAATCTTTGTATGATTTTTTTATAATATAAGCTTCAATATATTTACTTAAAATTGGATGTATCTTATTTTAAACAAGTGTATTTGGTCTGTAGTTAAGTATTATCTGTAAGCAAAGTATTTGTTTTCTCAGTCGATAGAGCCAGGGTAATGAAACTACTATTTACCCGGAAACGCGAAGCACTTTATTAAAATATTCTTAAACTATATATATTTTACAAAACCAAACGTTAGCATGTTTAAAAATGGGGCAGCGCCATCTAGTTTTACTTTATAAAACTATTCTAACAGTTGTACCCAAATATAATGATTTTCAATTATACAGTATTAATGACGTTTGCTCCGAAAAACCCATAATCAATGTTTAAAAAAATATGTGAATTTTTGTAATCAATATTCTCAATACTTACCGGTCATTTCTACATAAGTTATCTTTTTTCAATAAACACTGAAAGAGAGTTTCAAGCAGTTACAAACATATGAAGACAAAACATGTATTCTCGCGTATTCAGCTTGCATTTTTTTATTTAGTTAGTTAAAAATTTTCAAAACAAAATCTTGAAACTGCTGAAATAATAATGTTACTGTGTCGGTTAATTTTTGTAGGATGTTTGTAGCTGCAGTGATATCATCAGTCACTGAGGCGTCAATAAAAAAAACAATTGCAAAGCCTGATATTACTAAATCTCGATATAGCTGCATGCATGGAGAGTAGGGGTGCCACCTTCAGAATACTCTAAACACGGAGATTAAAAAAAATGGGACAAAAACGCAACAGGAAATAATAGTAAATTTTTAATTTAAAGTTAGTACTAAATTACGAATAGAATTACCACAAGATAAACTTATACTGTCTTTGATACACACAGTGACGCTTTAAATCTTTGCATTTGTCACAACAATAATCTTTAAAGTAATCTATCTTAGTGGATATTAGATATTGTTTACTAGAGCCGGCTTAAAAATCATATTTCTATTTTTCTGAGATTTTTGAATGTTCAACGTCACAGCCGTGCCGCCCGAAGATTTACGATGTTAACCCGTAGCCCGGACAAGCGTCCTCCAAACCCGGAGACTCCGGGTCAAACCCGGAGGGGTGGCAGCCCTAATTGAGAGCCACCTTGTTTGGAAGGGATGTAATAATTTGTATATTTTTAAATTACAAAATGTCTGATATTCTTTGTATGCAGCAATTCTTTTAGGACTCGACAATAAGTAATTAATTACCTACCTAATTACATAAACTTATCTCTAATTACTTCCTCAACGAAACGAGCTACTTATCCACAGACATATTATGATGCCCACAAATGAAAAGATGAAATAAAATAAATGTTTTATTTCATTTTGTCATCTTTTATTTCACAAATGAAATCTATTTTATTTGACATGATTACGAGTATATAGACAAAAAAACTTTGAATAAAGGAACGCTGAATCGATACGTAATCGATATGAACCTACAATACACGCCATTATTCATATTCGTTACCACATTCTTATGTTGCTTAAGATTAAATAAGTATTTGTCATACATCAAATACTAAATCGAATATCTGCAGTTAGAAATTAAAACACAATGTGCAGATATTCGATTTAGCTACGTCTGAGGTCATTAAAACGATTCGCAGACACGCGTAAATCAGTTATTCATTCATCTGTAACTGTAAACGGAGGCAGAATAGATCGTAGATTCAGATTTTTTTTTTTTATGTTAGGAAAGACAATCAAGGAAAACCCTGCATGGTCACCCGGTACCATCTAGTCTAGCTAGGCTAATCTAGGTGGTACCAGGTAGTGCCGGACTCCTACCGGCTAAAAAAACCTTGATTGCCTCAACATCGTGTATGTCTAAGTTCTTGTGGTCCTGGTGGCCTTTCAAGAGTCACCGGTCGTAATTGATGTGGGCGAGCGCAGAAGGCGCTCAGCCAGGAAAAAAAGTGTGTGTTGCAACGAGCCTAAGGGCTCCCCCGCCGGTAAACCGGCGGAAGGAACGGACCTCGGCTTAGGGCGTTGCATTGGGGGGATACCGCGGGATCGCGTGTCGGCGAGAAGCGCCCAGGCACGTGTCGATGCCTAGTGAAAGTGTTGGCTGAGGGCCGGTGTGTGTTAACGGTGTAACGAGGGGGACGTCCACGTCTCGGCCGGCGGGGACGGTGTCTGTGTGATATTCAGAAGAATTTTAGATAACGGTTATTTATACACACGCCTCCCCATACGCCTGCTCGCAAGGAAATAAAATAGTAGGTTTTTTTTCGTTCCATACCCCAAGGTGGTGACAACATAATTATTAATTTGAAATCTTTCACAATACTATAAATATTACTAAGCATTGTATGGCACATGTGGACGTGGGCTCTCGAAGACCCTGTCCAAATTTTCGATTGTTGCTTGTAACTAAAACTGAAGCTAGAACAGCTCGGCAGCGGCGGGAGCGGGAAAGTGCGCGATTATAAAAATCACAAATGGCCAGGGACCTCTGAGACTCCACATTAGTCTAAGTTTTCGAGACAATGTCTTATATTTCTTTTTCGTTATAAGTAGGAGATGAGAATTAAAAATCTTAAATAGATGAATTTTTGTTTGAATACTGGATATATAATTTTTAAATAACTTCAACCTTGTAAATTAATCGTTATTCCTTAAATTATTATTAAATTGATCATCGAATTGATTGTTTGAAACAAAACATAAAAAATTAAGTCATTGTTACTTAAAAATTGAGTATTTGTTGGGGGGTCCCCCTAACCTAAGTCCCCCACGATGCTAAGTGTTGCTATGGGTAAAATCACTACATTTCCAATAAGGGAAAATAACTGAATTCAAAACACCAATAAGTTTCGTGGTTTATAGGATGGGTCTGAATCTGTCCCGAAGCCTTTTTTATTATCATTATATTCTATACTTTTCACCCGGGTATTTTACACCCCATCAGATTGTCCGTGAGTCACTCTAAGCGCCAGGATGTAGCTCACAACCAGCACTGTGACCCTCTTTGGTGTTGCAGCATATTATATGCCGAACTACAGATCTTTTTGTGTACACAAAATTACAGTGCACTATCTCTTATCTGTGTTTTATATTAAATTTTATGTCTAATGGAGTTTTATGTGTGAACCATATAAACGTTTTTCTTCCTTTCCTTCTTTCTTTCAAACCATGGATTCGGCTCTTGATTCTGAATTTCTTTTTAGCAAATGCACTATTAAAACCATTTCAATATAAAATTTTATATCGTACTAAGTTACTTTTCATGTCGTCTTTGAGCTTCAATGATTACAATATTTTTGACTTCATTTTAATTTCAATAACGTTCGATCGTGGTTAATGAAAAGTGTAGATATTATTGCAAAATCTCAGACGACTATTTGCTTTTTTTTTATGTAGCTGTACGAGGCAGGTAACTGCCGACTGCCGTAGTCTCTTTCATTACCAGCATATAATGTCCTACTGCAGGGAACAGGCCTGCCACTGCAGCGCACAGGCCTTTCCTAGTAGATCCACTAGGCAGTTGGTGAATGTTCCATATTTTTTAATTTGTCAGGCGTGCAGATCTCCTCGAGATTTTTTTCTTCACCGTCAATCTATTGATATTTTTTTAATTCTTGCTTATAATTGTAAATACTTATAAGCGCGTGCTTATAACGTAGGTTCTCACGTTATAAGTATGCTTATAACGTTGGTAGAAACTCAGTGATACGAGTTAAACTTCTGAAGATTTAAACTCATAGCCGCATAAATAAAATACCGCATGAATACCCCTAGGCTTTTATGGTAAGAGCACTAAGAAATATAGTGTGCCTAAATTGTTTCATAAAGTGAAAAATGTGACACAAAGGCGTGTTCAGATATAAACGATATTCGCGTGAATACGCGAAAATTCCTTCTTTCACACATTGGCGATAACCGCTTCGGGTAGCGATATACCGCGTATAGCGGCCTAGGCCCAGTGTTAACAGTATCTCCCATACAAGCGGTAAAACGCGCGTTTAGGCGATATTCGCTCAAGCTGGCGAATTCATGCGACTTGTGGTAGGTACTCCGTACAGAATACAGGGCGGGATATCGCCGAGACATTATCATTACCTCAGGCAGCAGCAAATATCGCTTATATATGAACAGGCCTCAAAAGGTCGATTTAGAAACAACAAGATGTTATAGGAACACTTCGCGACTGAAACCGCTTTGCTGTTTGGAGATACTTGCATTTTTTCGTATTGAGTTCTTAAAAAAATTACCTAGTTTCAAAACCAGTATATGGCGCTGCTCATTGCATTCCCCTTTTGCTTCCTAGAAGAGGAGAGGGATGGGATAAAATAGGGAGAGAGTTTACGTATCAAAAATACAGAGTTGTTTTATTGTGACGGCCATTCAAAGTTGCCGTATATTAAAAACTTTTTACAGCCATAAACAAGCAATAAACAAAATAAGCGAAGATCTGTCGACTGTTCAATTGTTGCACAACAATAGTACCTATATACTGCTACAAAATAAACAGTTTAGCTGCTAAATATAAAAACCCGGTAATGATAAAATTTTGGAAAAAAATATACTTGATTTACAAAGCTGGGCTAGCTTTCCAAACTGTACAAAATACACATATTAAAAACTTTCATATTTATGAAGATATGAACTCCTCGAAACTTAATCGAGTGCATCATAATTCACTTATATTCATGATAATCATTATCATAACATTACATCATAATCATAAATGATCATAATTCACTAAAAACTTGTTTTGATATAAAAAGAATGCTGCAGGCGAGGATACAATTCACCGGGTGTTAAGTGAATACTTTCGCCTTACGACATCGCGATACGTGCCAACATCAATCCCGAATGACGACTGTTAACACGCCCCCGGATGCGAGCCTACCTATGGAGATTTAGGAATTGATTTGGAGAAAGGGTTGGGAAAATTGGAAGGAATAGAATGGGAATGGGCTCTGACACATCTCACTCCCTACCGAAACACGTACGTACATTAGAGGAATAAGATAAAGTGGGAAATGCAGTACATTTCACGATAATCATCTATGAGAGAAGGGTAACGTGACCAGTCGAATGCGCCCAATGTTTGTGGGATTGCAGCTGCGAGATGATAATATAATATCTAATATTCTGTATTGTGTGTAATAAAGATCAAAATTTTAATGTTCAATTCAAATTCGAATTATGTGTCCAACAATGTGTTTTCAATGGTGTTTACATCAAAATACATTTAATTGTACATGTCCCGTATCATGTGCTTACAATTCACAAATAAAAGTTTAGAAGAAAAACGTTGAAAAAAGATTTGAAGAAAATAGGAATATGAATTCCTATATTTAAACTCGATTTATATTTCAACTATATTTTGTAATGTTAATTCCTTTTTAGTAAAGTAACTTGGCAGTTTAATAATAATGTTACAATTTATTTTGCAAAACAGTCAATATTTTGGACTTTGTTACGCATGCCTGACATAGGAATATCGGTGCATATGCACCGGCCCCATTTGATCAGGCGATTGCAACACGAGGCACGAGGCACGAGGCGCTGACACTGCACCAACGTGCCACTTGACGTCATCGCCGCGGCGAAACGTTCTGTAAATATAGATTATAATTCATTATAATAATTATTAAACTAAAATTTTTTGTTGCATCCTACTCTGTGACCACACTTAAATTCTTTGTACGTAGCAAATTTGTTTAAAAAATTTGATAAAAACAAACTTATATTTTTTTTAGATAATTAATCGTTAAATTTTCTTTTTTGATTACCTCAGAATTACCTATGTGTGAATCAGCCTGAGGGGAAAAATCGGATATACCCTATATCCAATATGTATATTGAAATTGTTTGTCTTGGGATTTGTTTAAATAATTTTACTGCACCCACGGGAAGAGATTGGATGGTGTTATTCTAAAGTTGGTCGACGCCACACAGCACTATATTGGATAACAAAATGGAACTTCGGTACCTACCTACCTGCGGTGCCTACTAATGGGGTACCTACCCATTCGTGCAGATATCGAGAAAGTCAATGCGAGACTACAACATGGACCAGTTAAAAAAGCTTATTATCCACTTGCCAAAGTAACACTAGAGATATTCACGTTTATGTCACTCTTGAGACTTGAAAGGCATTTTGTGCGAAAACATACAATAGTTTAATTTCAGCAATTCCCTTAATCCCTGTGCTTGTCTGATTATTCTTTTTATATGTCACTAGCTGCTACCCACGGCTTCGCTAGATGGGTTTAATTGTGGATCTAAAGAAATTTCTCACCCTCGAGCTTATACCATCTCTCCCACATTTTGAATTACCGGGGAAGAGAAGAGACGTTATGGAGCCATTTTTCAAAGACCCGTTACCCGTGGTACAACTGCTATGTCCAACTAGTTGTACCATGGGGCTGTACACTTTCCAGTTGCACTTTGGAGAAGTGCATATCGATCACCATTAGTACAACTATTTGCATAATAATAAATAAGTTGAGAGGTCTAGTTCGTCAAAAAAGACATCAGCTCTTCAATGAAAAGTTAAATTTTAAGTTTTATTTCAAGGATGTTTGTGTTAAGTCAATAATAAATATATATTATTGTTTTATATACCATTACATTTTTTTTTAATTTTTACAATATTTATATTAATGCAAACCTTGTATAAATTCACCCAGATGAACCTAGCGGAACACATTAAAATGATTTTTGACTGGTCTATAGATCAGTTGTTCCACCAAGAGAAAAAGTCTCCGTGGTACAACTAACTGGACATAGCAGTTGTACCACGGGTAATGGGTCCGAAAATGGTTGTGTACTCGGTTGGCAAGGCTCCGCTGCGTTATCATACTTGCAAATGCATACCGTCAAAGGATACCACTCCCCATGTAACTTTCTGCATTTGTGTGCGTGATCCGCATTTTGCCATAAATTCGCTTACTGTATTATCGTGGTGTAGTTCCAGTTTAACACAATAAAAAGTTACGTTCAGACGGGCACAGCGCGCCGCCGCGCATTATTCAACTGTAAACGACTTTCCGCTCCCGAGGGAAAGAGGAGTATACAGAGATGTTCTTACTACCAGTATAATATTTTTAATGGAAAAATACCGAAAATATTAAAAAAAAAAAACTTAAGTATTTAAATTTAGTCAGTTTACTAAACCGATTTTATTGCGGTCTTCGGCGTTGTATACCAAAGGAGTGGGAGAGTGCACGCTGCAATCCAATAGCCGCTGGGCGCGCTCAACTGGCCACGTTACCCCTGTCTCAGAGAAGAATATCTTGAAATGTACTGCATTTCCCACTTTATTTTATTTTCCTAATGTACGTACGTATTTCGGTAGTGAGTGAGATGTGCCAGAGCCCATTCCCATCCTATCCCTCCTCATTTCCCAAGTGGACTGTATACTCGTCTACCACTATCGTCCATAAAAAAATAATATAAGCTATTTATTCAAGAAAGATATAGAATTTTATTTATCAAAATACTTACAACATTTTTGGAAATGAGCGGTATGTATATAGAGGATAGTATGATATTGTAGGGACTCTTTTAACCCAGTTTATCCCTGAAGACCATGGAATATTTTTCATATGGAATGTTCGGCCTAGTAGGTTTTACATTATAGAAAATAATAAACATGAGAGATCGTAAGATAATGCAATAGAAGATAAAAACCTAACATAAATTGTGTCGGATTCTGGACAAAGTAATTTGATTGTTGGTCTGTACATGTTGCTTTGGTAAAGATTATTTAATTTATAATGTCGTTGTTTCAAGATTTTTTTTAAATAGATACACGCTCTATCATCTGATTTTAAGGATGAAGTTATGGGAAAGTTGTTATTTTTTAAACATTTCTGTCTCAATAACTGGGAAAATAATGTCTTTTCTAAACTAATGTCACAATTGTATAAAGACTTTTACCGAACAAGGATAATAAAAGTGACATAGTGAGGCTGTGTCCTGCTAGGTAACGCGTTGCGTTGCATTACGTAAAACATTTCGGCGCGGTGCGTCGCGTTCGCGTCGCGTGGGAGTCGTGGACGCGCGATTGCTGTCAGTACTATTTACCGAATTTGAATATGACAACACATATAATTTGTCGCTTACTACTCAGTGAAAACATTCACTTAAAGTAGTGGAGTGTTGGCTTTCTCGGCCGGTGTCCATATTAATTGAATCTGCCGGGCTACTTGGCCGAGGTCTTCTGGAATCTCTTCTCTTTCTTCCAAACGTTCGGAGATAGTTGCGCTCGAGAAGCCGAAGAGATAACATCTCTCCGAAAGTGAACGCAGTCGCCACTGAAGATGTCAACCGCAGTTGTTGACGAAACGTTTAGAAGAAAGGGAAGAGATTCCAGAAGACCTCGGCCAAGTAGCCCGGAAGATTCAATTAATATTCACTTAAAGTATTTATATTTAGAAAGGCAAGTAGCAAAATAAATCGTAAACGGACGCGAGTCACGCACCACAACTACGCACCACGCTGTGGTCACGTAGGACACACGCGTGCGCAGCGAATGTTTGGTATTTTCGCGACGCAATGCGCGAATTGCGATGCGTCGTTTCGCGCTATCCAGCAGAATATAGGGTAATCTACATATTAAGTGACACATTAGCCGCTTACCTACATGTCATTTTCCACTAATATGTACACATGAGGGGGAGAGTGCACGCTGCAATCCAACAGCCGCTGGGCGCACTCGACTGGCCATGTTACCCCTCGCTCACAGAAGACTACCTTGAAATGTACTGCATTTCCCACTTAATCTTATTTCCCTAATGTACGTACGTGTTTCGGTAGTGCGTGAGATGTGCCAGAGCCCATTCCCATCCTATCCCTCTCCATTTCCCCAATCCTTTCTCCAAATCCAGTCCTATATCCAAAGGTAGGCAGCGCATCCGGGGGTGTGCGTTTGTGCGTGGCAGACGTTTGTCATTTTGGATTAATGTTGGCATGTACCACGGATGTCTATGGGCTACAGTACCCACTTACCATCAGGTGGACTGTATGCTCGTCTGCCACCTTCGTCCATAAAAAAAAACACATGCATTCTAAAGATGATGTACTTACCATAGTGTTGTATCAATTCTATATAGTTCCTTTAACTCACATAGCAGACGCAGTACGTTTTTCTAAATTGGTGAATGTGCTGACATTTTACCTGTGCCTACGTTTAACATAAAAAAGTTATATATTATAACCTCTGTGAGCTAACCTTGTTTCTACTTTATGAGTGGTTAATACATAGATTTGAATAACTTTCTAAAATGTAAGCATGTATCTTTTCTCTATTTCCTTTATGAAATTAAATTTCCGGCACTCGTGTTGTATATAATAATAGGTAGTCGGAAAAGTTCGCGACCTTTTTGAACGTATGAATTTAATGTGCTATATATCTGGCAACACTGATCACTGGCGGGAAAGTGATATACCATTTGACACCTGACTTTTTTGTAATGGCGGCAAATTGAAATTACAAGTTAAAAGTTTTACCTTTGTATTTTTTTTAACAATTTTAAAATCAAAGTTAGTACACAGAAATTTAGATATGTTTTTAAATTTTTTTCTAGTGCTTCTAGTGCTCGAAAAGAGATTTGTTGGGTTTACGGGGAAGATTTATCTAAAACTACTGCAAAAAATGGTTTTTAGTGGATTAAAATCTGGTAATTTGATGTGAATGATGTTCCTCGCTGTGGTAGTCCTATTAAGGTAAATGTTGCTGTTGTCGTTACAAAAATGTATACATTACATTTGATACTTAGCATTTACCACTCAACAGTTTTGGGTCACCTGCATAAACTGAATTTTGTAAAAAAAAAAGCTAGATGTTTGGGTGCCGCATGTTTTAAATGACAGAAACTTCGTGAATAGAATTTCCATATGCGATATGTTGCTAAAACGAAATGAAATCAATACATTTCTGAAGAGATTGGTAACAGGCGATGAAAAGTGGATCACATATGATAACAATGTTTGAAAATGATCTTGGTCTAAGTGAGGTGAGGCATCACAAATCGTCCCAAAGACAGGCCTCATTCCGAACAAAGTAATTTTTTTTTTTATGGACGAAGGTGGCAGACAAGCATACAGTCCACCTGATGGTAAGTGGATACTGTAGCCCATAGACATTCGTGATACATGCCAACATTAGTCCAAAATGACAAACGTTGGCACGCCCCCGGATGCGTTGCCTACCTTTGGATATAGGACTGGATTTGGAGAAAGGCTTGGGGAAATGGGGAGGGATAGGATGGGAATGGGCTCTGACACATCTCACTCACTACCGAAACACGTACGTACATTAGGGAAATAAGATTAAGTGAGAAATGCAGTACATTTCGAGGTAGTCTTCTGTGAGAGAAGGGTAACGTGGCCAGTCGAGTGCGCCCAGCGGCTGTTGGATTGCAGCGTGCACTCTCCCCCTCATAATGATAATAGTCCTGTTACGAGTATGTGTATGATGGGACTGGAAAGGCATTGTGTATTACGAGCTTTTGCCACATGGCCATACGATTAATTCTGATGTCTACTGTCAGCAATTAATAAAACCGACACCAGCATTTGAAGAAAAACGCCCAGAATTAATGAATTGAAAAGGTATAATTTTCCATCACGACTATGCTTGACAGCATACATCTTTGATGACTAAACAAAAATTGTTGGATCTCGGTTGGGAAGTGTTAATGCATCCTCCATACAGTTCAGACATAGCACCTTCGGATTAACATTTATTGCGCTCTTTACAAAATTCTCTAAATTGAGTAAAATTACATTCAAGAAAAGTCTGTATGGAACCATTTAAATCAGTTTTTCGCTCAGAAACCCCAAAATTTTTATAGCGATGGGACAATAGGTCTGCCAAAAAAATGGCGAAAGATAGTCGAATTAAATGGACAATATTCCGTTGAATCAATATTTGTGTAATACAAAACAGTCTTTATTATTTTCACTATAATAAGGCCCAGACCTTATCGGACTACATAATATATTGAAATTCAAGATATGATAGTATAGAATTGTAGGTATTTGTAATAGGGGTGATAATTATTTTATTGACAACAACAATATTAGAATACATAACAAATTGAGCGGAGAGCAAACAGGATAGGAATATTAATTACTATGCCAATCGGCACAACTCAACGTAATATGTAGCTGAAACCCTGATTTTCAATTGGAGCCCCACACGTGAACCACAGACTGTCCACAGCACAGGCCACGCCATATTCAAATCAAACCGTTTTCACATTCTAACAGAATATATAATGCACCAAGTTAAATATAAGACATTACATTTGCCAATAAGCTGTGGTTAGTGGTTGAAATTTACTTCCCAATCCTCGTCGGTGTCCTGGATACACACGAGGCTCTAGCAGAGTATCGGCGCTGTGATTCTTCTCCGGTTATTCCACAGCACTGTGCTCGACCCGGGTTATAATTTTGTCGGCGCGACACACACATTCATGTCAATTTAGCATAATATCAATTATGTTGTTATCCTTAATATTTAGTTTCTTTGTTTTTCATTAATATTTTTTTTCTTCAATCACACCTGTGATTAGAAATTTTACACATTTATCAACGGCTTTTTATCTAAAAATACATATATATATTTGAAACTATTTTATGTTGACGAATGAGCTCCACTGGTAGAAATATGATAAGTAATGTTTTTTCTGCATACTTACTACTCAGTCCGTGATTTTTACATATATTGTTTCAAATGAAGTAAAAATATATTTAGTTTTGTTACTAACAGTTCCACTTCAAATACCTACTTATTTTTATGATTGGCAACGTAGCAGAAATATTAAATCTGTGGTGACAACTCACTCTTATGATATAAAAAAAGTCTTTAAACAAATCAGCCTGTCACTTAGTTTCAATAAAACACACATTATACTTTATAAAGACTTCACAGCCCGCCAAATTGTCATGGTAACACAAACACGACTCACTTCCAGAAGTATGAGCCAAAAATGGAAGCCATTTGGAAAGAATAAAGGAACCGTTTGAACCACTTAATTTTAACGTTAAGCATTTTTCAAAGTTTTCCTCCCGACAAAAGAACTCTAGTGAAAACATACGAAATGACAAGTAAGTTCCCGCTTATAAACGATCAATTTCGTAAATTCTCAAAGATCATTTTTTTATTTTGGCCGTGTGATGTCGAGCCAATCTCTTTCCCTAGGTGTCGTAAAAGTCGTAATAAGCGGCTACCACAAGTCCTGAGCAACTTACACCACCTTTAAAAGAGTGGACTAGCCAACCCGTTTGCCAGCGTGGCATTTTAAGGCCATACATCCTTCGTGCACAAGACAGTGTCCACGAGAACGTCCATGTCCATCAATGGACGTAAAAAAAGGGCTGACGATTATAGTCCGATTACCGGTAGTGGCTGGATGAGAAAGCCAAAGACCGTGTGTGGAGGCGAGCGTTGTAAAAGATATCTATACTCAGTAGTGGAGAGACATAGATTGATGGTATGGTGTACGGTCTGATTATTATAAATATACAGACAGAATTATTATAAGATTTATAATTTGGCAATGAGTATATAAGAAGTTTGAAATTAATTTTGTAAAATCAACAATTTCGCCTAATTAAGCCAAAACATGTGAAATATTTGTTGCGAAAATGTAATTACTATTTTCGTCTGTATGCTTCTACGTTTGTTAAAGAATAAGTATAAAATTTGTGAAAGTACTAAAGTAACTTAATTACTTATTGTTAATATACGAGTATTAAGTTAACACATTAAGAAATGTGATAATATTAAAACAATTGCTTAGTCAAAGACTAAGTCGAATGTAAAATTATATAACATAACATACCAAATCACTGGCGTGTAGTTCTCTACTTCAGTTTAAAATCCTCTCCCAAAGTCCACCACAACACTTGGTCTTTCATTTTTCTCACACATCCACTAGCGGATAAATTTTTAACGTCATAACTTCACCTAGCCCGAGAGCGTCCTTCAATACGTTTCTGGGTACACGATCTGCACTCAAGAGCTCGAGGTATTTGTTTGTACCTACTTATATTTAATAGAACTGTAACCAAGGATACTCTTATTAAAAATAATTACAACATCAAATATGGTTGAGAACAGCTCCGGACCGAGGAGCGTGTCACAAACGAAAGGAGGTTGGAAACAGGGATTTTTTAGATGGTCGTCAAATTAGTAAGTAGTCAAATTCGTTAAAAACAAGACGATGTTGACAATGACAAGATCGTTCATACACGTGAGAATAAAACGTAGCGTTTCTGTTAGAAATTCTCTGCCGTATGTTCGCAAAAATGGGTCAGTAATTTTTCAAGTTAGCAACAGCAATTGTGCAAAAGTTCTTAACAATTTTGGAACTTTGCGCAATTATATTGCGTAGTAGTAATTTACTTACGGATGCGAATTAAAAGTTTTAAGAAAACAATATTATTGTTATCTTGTTGAAGGTGAGAGAAGACATTTATATTTATGATTTCTTCAACGTTTCAACGAGAAGACATGTTTGGGGGACCCCAAACTCTCCATCTTTATTGGAACGAAGTTCCTTTACGCGGCTTGCGGTAGGTGTGATTCGAGAGAAAATGTAACGTCACGTAAGATTTTTACCCCTCCATACGCCTTTCTCTTTCTCTCTGTGTGTATGTGTGTGTGCGTGCGAGTATCGAGAGCGAGACTCAAGCAGAATAACAGACGTGCAGACTAGTGCGTGGCCGGTTGTATAACCTAAATACTAAACACGAAAAAATTTCGTTCAAATGTATTTGTTGTTTTTGTTTGTTTTAAATCATACGTGAGTTATAATATTGTCTCATTATTGTAATAAGGTTTTGAGAAATGGAAACTTAAGAAAGTATGCAAAATACAGATTTAGAAAAGTAAGTTAATAAGATTGTATAACTTGAAGCAATTGCTTACTGTTTACATACGTTTATCACACATGTGATTGGAGTGTTTGCTATTTACTATATTTACTCGTATATACATTATAGAGAGAATGGTGCAATCACGAATCCAACGTTTCACTGAACTATACAGATTATGAACTATACAGATTATGAACTATACAGATTTTATTTCGAATTACTTCGTTCGTTTCTGACAGGGGTCCCCTGACCGCACACGTTTTTTTTCATGGATTCTTTTATCTTTATAGCTTGCTTATGTATACTCCAAGGTTTACGTCAATATTGCATTCGAAACTGCACAATGAATGTTGCTGCTCCATTAGAACGGGCAAAATCCACTAATTTGCCTAAATATGATACATGTACTGATTGTACAGTACACGAAGACCAGTGACATTGCAGTTATTTTCAGAAATCAGAGGTTATCTGGTTGCAATTAAACAACTTTTAACGGTTTAAATCGCGTATATTTGACATTATTTATATCCCGACGTTTCGAACACTTTGCAGTGGACGTGGTCACGGGGTGACTGACTGAGTCACCCCGTGACCACGTCCACTGCAAAGTGTTCGAAACGTCGGGATATAAATAATGTCAAATATACGCGATTTAAACCGTTAAAAGTTGTTTAATTGCTATGTATAGTAATCGCGAAAACCTAAGAAAAAGGTTATCTGGTTGGTTTGTAGATCTTCGGCATAGCCACAGCTCTGGTGAAAGCCTTCTCCTCGAAGTCTTCCATGAAAATATCGGCGACAACAGGGGAGACTGGAGAGCCCATTGCTACACCATCGATCTGTATGTAGAATTTATTATCCCAGAATAGGTAGCCAGATGTTAGGCAGTGTTCTAGTAGTTACGGTAGATAGTAATTACGGTTAGATCTACAAACGGTACGTAGACGATACTTTTGCCGTCCTCCCCAAAAATAATGTTTCTGCATTCCTAAATCATTTAAACTCTTTACATCATAAAATCCAATTTACTATGGAGTCTGAGGTCAATAAATCCTTAGCTTTCCTTGACATTTTAGTCATCAGAAATCCTGACAACTCTCTTGGTCATACTGTGTATAGGAAACCCACCCATGCAGATAAATATCTCAATGGTGTAATGTTCCTAAGACTTTAAAACTATTTGTTATTCCCACGCTAACTATTCATTGTAAAGGGATGTTGGAGTTGGACAAAGGACGAGAAATTGTATCACAAACGGCTCACGCTTCCGCCATAAACATTAAATGAGACAAAAGACATTGTATAGAAGACTGAAGGTTTGCGTTCCCGCCATAAACGTTGAATGAGACGAAAGACATTGTATAACAAACTGACGGTTTACGTTCCCGCCATAAACGTTGAATGAGACAAAGGAACAGAGGTTGCATCCGGGAAGGACGGCTTGCACATGTGCACCGTAACAGGCAGGTAAGCCGAAAACAGTGCACAATTGATCGTTATAACAATAGAAACCCCCCACTCCAGCATCTCTCATGGTATCAATATAAATAGGGGCGAATCCTAGCCCAAGCACAATAATACTGTTAAATTAACTTAGGGTTATAGAATTATTGTCAACCCACTCGTAACGTTCGTTCAATAAATAAGGCTTTTACTTACAACTCAGCTGTTCTCATTAGAAAAACTCCTTTACTGACAACCCATACATTACAATGGTAACTCCCATCACCATCCATGTCAGTTGGCTACCGTAGGCAAATCTTTGTTACAGAGAGCACACGGCATCTGTGACACTGACCACCTCGAGGAAGAGCTTCTGCATGTGAAACAAGTACTGCGAAGCAACAATCACAAACTCCCACGAATGCGTCACAGAAGCCGCCCCAAGCCTCCTACAGTTGAGCGACAACCTGCCATCTTACCATACATCAAGGGCATCACTGACAAAATTGGCAATATCTTAAGACGAGCTTCAATTAAAACTTACTTCAAGCCGCACAAGAAGATTAGCCAATTTTTAAGACCGGTCAAGTGCAATATCCCCCTACAAGATGCAGGTGTTTACAAGCTTGATTGTGAATGCGGGTTATCATACATTGGGCAAACAAAGAGGAGCATCGGTATCCGGATAAAAGAACACATAGCTGACATGAAGAACAGACGCTCGACCAAGTCTGCAGTTTGTGAACATGCTCTGGACAAATCCAACCATTACATTCGATTTGATAATCCACAAATCCTCGCTAGAGAGACCCGATTCATGCCAAGAATGTTACGCGAGGCTATTGAAATCAAAAAACACCCAAATTTCAATAGAGAAGATGGTTGGCAAGTACCACCGGCTTGGGATCCAGTCATTAAATTAATTAAATCCCAAGGCCAACGCAATACTGCAAGACCTCTGGACACCGTGAGTGAATACTGCGTGCATAGGGAATGTTATGATTAAAAAATCCAGACGGTAGTTCAAAAAATTTCAGACGGTAGTCCAAATAATTTCTTAACAACTCAAGTGACAAATAAAATCAATTAGTCACCCCGTGACCACATCCACTGCAAAGTGTTCGAAACGTCGGGATATAAATAATGTCAAATATACGCAATTTAAACTGTTCAAAGTTGTTTAATTGCTATGTATAGTAATCGCGAAAACCTAAGAAAATATAACATTTTAGAACGTTCCTTGACCTTGACTAAAGTCAATAAGACGCTCTGAACCTTTCTTGGAAGCGGATAAAACTGTACCTTTCTACAGGATACCCTATACAATGATAAAAAAAACACAAGAAAATCGAGTTTGTGGAAGCCTGAGATTAGCGTGAAGTATCAGACAGACGTTATTCTTTATTTACTAGTATATTGAGACTAGAATTCACGCACGGCTTCGCCTATCTGTGTACCTATTTACACCTATCTAGTACATAACAATGACTGCATTGATATGTTCCAACGATATTATATTATCATCAGATAAATAACATGTGGTTAAAAATGATCTTAAATTCTGGTTAAATGTTTAAATGAACACAGTGTTCCAATCCAACACATGAGCACCCTTAAGGTTTAACCGTAATCAGTCCTTTTATTATCCATTGCTGGACATGAGCTCAATATCTTGCGCATCCGGTGGAGCGGCTGGCGGTTCTTATATTCACCACGTGATTTAGCCGAGGACTGCGGGTGGGCTATATATAGCCCATTGAGTACGGAGTTGAAAAACACGTCTGTCTCTCTTTATTAAACGCTCTAACCCATACGAAACATTGTTTATTTCATTCTAAGATAAACATTTACACAAATTTTGCCGTTGAAGCGCCAGTTGTTTCGAGTCAGTCCTTTGAGCAAGACGAAATCAAAGTCGGTCTGTGGTTGTGACGTCACTCAAATGTTTGTTTTGTTCGTGTTTTTTTGATTATGATGATATTTACTATCTTCAACAACACAAAAGTAAGTACAAGTGGTGATGATGATCCTAACTGATACAATATAAACAAAAATAAAAAGAGAATTTTCGGTTAAAACTACTTTGTTGATAATTGCAAGCAAAATTCACATGTTTAAGTTTACGACTTTTAAAAATAAAAACAGTACCACTACACACTTTTTTTGTTATACAATCGTAAAGCCCCTTTCAAACACTATACAAAGAACACAACTGAACTGCATTTGAAAGGGTACAGGCATGGTACGGGTGTCGTAAAATAGATGTTTTATTGCATTCCTCGTTGACGCGCCGCAGGAGGTCAAGCATCTCCACAAGCGACCACCCACGACGAACCTCTCGATAAACATCCACCGAGCATGAGGGAGTTATGGCCTTGAAATACATTATATTCCTTCCGCCAGTCTACTAGTGAGGGAGCCCTTAGGCTCGTTGCTGCACACACTTTTTGCTCCTGGCCGAGCGCTTTCTGCGCTCGCACTAAACCATACATGTCCGGTAACTCTTGAAAGGCCACAAGAATTTATCCACACCGTTTTTTTTGTAAAAAGACCTTCAATCGCCAGGCTGGCCACGCGGATCAGCGAGTTCACTATCTTAGAGATAGTGTAGTTCCTCAGGACTCGTGGTAATCGCTTTATTATCACTTCGCATTATACAATACTAAGTTATAATAACTTTACAAATAAAATTTCTAATGTTTTGTTCAGCGATAGTCAATATTAAATTAAATGCTCGCAACACAAACTGGGAACCTGGGAACACAAAGGAAGTAAATATCAATAATATTGATATTTATTTACTGACAAAATAAAACACTATCCGGACATAATCCCGCTTACCTTCACGGATGATGCGATTTCCAATGACTGGACCCGTAAGCCGGGCGAAGAGGTCCGATTCAGGAAGTATATTGCCAAATAGATGAATTTAGGAGAAAAATATTTATATAACATTTGAGATTTTAGCGTTTTTCACACATATTTATCTATGTAAAAGGGTCTTAACGCGAATGTTTATCTTATACCGCTACATAAGGTAAACATTTGCATTAAGACCCGTTTAAATTGATAAAACTATTTATTTCTCCACATTCACATACACACTGCGAGTCAGATGTATTCCCGAAGTATTTCGGACGGAGAATATAGATCTTATTTGATTAATATTTTTGTACTTTATAAATAAGCTAGCAATAACCAAATCGATGGCAGCAAATTTAAAAGTGGGTTAGGATTATCTTCCCTGGTGACTATAATAGCATAAAAGTCCACCCTATCAACTTTGCATTGACATTCTAGATTATTTATTTCATAATAAAATCATAATTAAAAATTAAGATTAAGCAAAATTACAAAAACGGAAGATATTTTTATGCTTATAATTTTCATGTCAATTTTCTACATCAGAATTTTGGATGGAGTTCATTCAGAAATAGCTACTTTTGTTATTAATACAAATAGATATCCATTTACCCTTATTATACTGTCTGTAAATATACTAAGAAAAAATATGAAACATATCTTTGATGCGAGATATTATATTCTGCCCACACAAGATAAAAGCAAGTAGG
The DNA here is from genome assembly GCA_914767545.1 of Sesia apiformis. NCBI lineage: Eukaryota > Metazoa > Arthropoda > Insecta > Lepidoptera > Sesiidae > Sesia > Sesia apiformis. Next base: position 11,044,832 of record OU611971.1, read on the forward strand.
TCGTATTTTATCTTGTGTGGGCAGATTATTTTTCTAAATCATTGACCAATGTATAAATCGCTCGCCTAAGAGGGTCATCCACGCAGAGCACATCAATTTATCAAAGTAATTAAAGGAAAAGTAATTCAATTTACAGACTTTTTCAAAAAAATATTTTATGTACAGACGACTTTGTTACAATTTTATAGTAATATTGTATGTATAGATATCTGGTCCATCCAATCGGAGAGCGTCCCACGCTACGTTTCTTGTCCCCTTATTGCCAATCCTTTCTAAAATCTTCTTAACTCCTTTCTTATAAATTCTTAAATTTCCAAAGGTAGGCAGCGTATCCGGCTAATGTTGGTGGATAGGTGCGGATGTCGCACGACTCGTCTAACTCCTTATTTTTATAAAAAGAAAAATAATCAAAAGACGACCATCTCTTGAGGACAGCAGTTATTGTTCGCGCGACTATTCATACGCCAGCAATAGTTCGTGCAATATTGTGTTCGTTAGAGCCGCTAGGGACAATGGAAATGATCAAAAATAATAAAAAGAAACCTACGTTCACACAGATGTTCTCCCATTACAAATTTCAAGAAGGACATCTTATATATTTGTATTCGACATTCGCACATCTACGACAATACTGGAAGGACACACATTACGTGATGTGGTTGTCGAGTGCATTTGTAACACGTTTTTTTCTTGTATCAGTAATATAATAGGGGTTAAAGTATGAAATTGCCGTTTTATAGTAATAGATACTTTGAATTGACATAAAACCTTCATGGTGTGAGAGTTAACCTACATCACCTATACATCACGCGGAACTAACGCGGCAGATACGGCTCGCAATATCAATGCTGCGTTTGGAGAGGAGACTGCTAATGAACGAACCGTGCGTTTTTGGTTTAAACGCTTTCGTAATGGAATCTTCGACTTGAAGAACGAACCACGTGGAAGACCGCCTACACAGGTGAATAACGCTGAATTGAAGGAGATGGTGGAAGCCGATCCGAGTCAAACTTACCCAGGAATTAGCGGCATGGTTTATTCGGCATTTTTTGATTCGATGGCAACAATGAGGATAAATATAAATAATGAGGGTAAATATTTTGATTAAATAAATATGTTACATTTTAGAAAAAAAACGAGTTTTCAAGTTTTCAGTACAAATCGGCAATTTCATACTTTAACCCCTAATAACATACTTGTTGAGTACCGAGGATGGTAGGTGTACGGGCCGGGGTGGTCGTAATAAATAAAACTCTGGTCGGATTGTAATGAAAATTACGCCCAAGGAGCTTGCCCGTACTGACGGTACACGAACATATACTAAAGTCGGATGTCTCTGAGGAGCCGATCAAGATGCGTGGGAAGCAAGCGTTGAGACAGTGTTCTTGAGAGCGCGCTATTACTGGTGAGAGCTGCAGTGATTTCTTGTTGTTCAGTTTTCAGTTCAGTTGTAAGTTGTTCTGTTGAATTCCCAGTTGCTACTGATTTGCATTCAAAATGGGCTTATTTTTATTCCCGATCTTACTGTCTCAACTAGCTTCTCGGAAGCAAGGGGTTTCGTGTATCGTCCAATCGGGGGCGCCTCAGGCCATCTTTATTCAATAACACGTGTGGGAGCGAGACAGTATATGACAAGGACAGATAGTATTTCAGATAAGGACAACAATAATAATATTGACGCCAACAATCTTGAGTTTTACAACTCGCGTCTTTTTTGGAGTAACTTTTAATAATGTTGTTATCTTTAATAAATCACATGTTCTTCTTCTTCTTCTCAGCCCTTGGACGTCCACTGCTGGACATAGGCCTCCCCCATTGTCCGCCATTTAGACCTATCGGCAGCGACCTGCATCCAGCGGGTGCCCGCAACCTTTATGAGGTCGTCTGTCCATCTAGCAGATGGACGTCCTCGGCTTCGTCCGCCGGTACGTGGTCTCCATTCGAGAACCCTTCTGCCCCATCGGCCATCGGTTCTTCGAGCTATGTGCCCTGCCCACTGCCACTTCAGCTTGCTAACCCGAGAGGCTATGTCGGTGACTTTAGTTCGTCTACGGATCTCCTCATTCCTGATTCGATCACGTAGGGAAACCCCGAGCATAGCCCTCTCCATAACTCGCTGTGCGACAGTGAGCTTATTTATGAGGCCCATAGTCAGAGACCACGTCTCGGTGCCGTAGGTCATCACTGGCAACACACACTGGTCGAAGACCTTCGTCTTCAAGCACTGAGGTATTTTGGACGAGAAGACGCTGCGTAGCTTCCCAAACGCTGCCCAGCCGAGTTGGATTCGTCGATTGACCTCTTTCTCGAAGTTGGACCTACCTAGTTGGACCGTTTGGCCTAGGTAGACGTACTCGTCAACAACTTCGAGAATCGAGCTCCCAACTGAAACTGGGGTGGGCACGACATGGACATTCGACATGATTTTCGTCTTGTCCATGTTCATTTTAAGGCCCACCTGTTGGGAAACTCGATTGAGGTCTCCGAGCATTGTGCTAAGATCCTCCAGCGATTCTGCCATGACCACGATATCGTCGGCAAATCGAAGGTGAGTGATGCATTCGCCATCAACGTTGATGCCGAGTCCTTTCCATTCCAGGAGCTTGAAAGCGTCTTCCATCGCATTGGTGAAGAGCTTCGGAGAGATTACATCTCCTTGTCTCACACCCCTCTGCAATGGAATCGGCTCCGTGCTCCCTTCCTGTACTCGGACTGACATGGTGGCGTTGTTATACAAACACTTCAACACTTCAATATACCGATAGTCAATATGGCACCGCTGGAGGGACTGTAGCACTGCCCAAGTCTCGATCGAATCAAAGGCTTTCTCATAGTCCACAAACGCTAAGCATAATGGCAAGTTATACTCCTCGGTCTTCTGTATAACTTGCCGCAGCGTATGGATGTGGTCTATGGTACTATAGCCTTTTCGGAAACCGGCTTGTTCGGGAGGCTGGAAGTCATCAAACCTGCGCTCGAGACGATTCGTGATAACCCTCGAAAACAGCTTATAAACATGGCTCAGAAGCGAGATGGGCCTATAGTTCTTCAACAAGGTCTTGTCGCCTTTCTTGAAGAAGAGCACCACCACGCTTCTGTTCCATGCCTCCGGCGTAATACCTTCGAGCAAGACGGAATTAAAGAGCTTCTGAAGGACTTTCAGTACCGGTGTTCCACCCGCTTTCAGAAGCTCTGAAGTGATTCCGTCTTCACCCGGCGCCTTGTTGTTTCTAAGCTGTTTGAGGGCCATCCTAATCTCGTACAGGCTGATGTCCGGGATGTCTTCGGTATAGTGTCGGGTCAATTTGGCTCTTGGGTCTTTGGCCAAGTTGCCGACAGGTTTAGCGACCGAGGTATACAACTGTCCATAGAACCTCTCGATCTCCCTCAGTACCTCTTGTTTGTCGGAAGTGACACTGCTGTCCTCCCTCTTCAGCTTCGTCAACTGGCTCTGCCCAATAGATAAGTCTCTTGCGAACACTTTGGAGCCTTTATTCCGCTCTATCGTCTCCTTAATACGATTAGTATTAAAGAGACGGATGTCGTGTCGCAAGGACTGGTGAATCCGTCTATTGAGCTGCCGATATGCTTCCGCGTCATCAGGAGTCTGCAGTGGTCGAGGGTGTGGTCGGTGAGCTTTTGGGGTCCATCTCTTCGACGATGTCTGAAGAATTTAGACCCCACCGTATGGACAGTTTCTACCAACCTGTTGTTGATATCGTCCACTGCAACGCAATCCTCTAGGCAATCGAAGCGATTTGACAATTCAAGCTGAAAGCTTTCGGGGTTTTGTATGTGGGCAGCAGTAGGTCGGAGCGTAGACTTCATCATGCGGGACCTTTCCAACTTGACGTTTATATTCAATGTGCCTCTAACCATTCGGTGATCACTACCGGTTTTCACCCTGTGGATCACGGAGACATCATTGAATATTTGTCTCTTTGTGGCCATAATGAAGTCTATCTCATTTTTAACGGAAGCGTCGGGGCTCATCCAGGTCCACTTCCTATGAGGCGGCTTCTTGAAGAAAGAGTTCATCATAAAGAGTCCCTCTTTCTCAAGAAAGTCGGCCAGCCTCTGGCCCCTCTGGTTCCGGTGCCCACATCCAAATTGCCCCACTCTCAACTCATCGTCGCCTCTTTTTCCCAGTTTCGCGTTGAAATCCCCCATAACAATATTGTAGTGTGTTTTGTAACCATAATAATATTGTAACAACAAATCACATGTTACATAAATACAATTATACACAACTACACACAAAACTATATCATAAATTCTCAATAACAATGGGGCATTAAAACACTCTGTAAATGTATAATTAAATGTTACAAAATACGTAAATCACAAAAGTAAATATACAAATACATCTTATGTTACTAATTTGAGGCGTCATCGTTAACATCTCTCCCCCCTGGTGCGGAGAGCCGACTCTCAGCACCTTTTTCTTCAGGGTGAGATGACGCCGTCCCTGTCGGAAGCCGGACCAGTTTCCTCGTAGGTCGTCGGAAGATCCCTCCCTTGGTACGAACGTCCGCGACTCGAACTATACCGTCCTTGCCCGGGAATACCGCCTGGATGACCCCGCGTGGCCACACGTTTCGGGGTAAGTTTGGATCTACTATTAATACTAAATCCCCCGCTTGGAGATTTTCATTGCTCTTACAATTCGGTCTGGGCCGCAACGTGGGGAGGTATTCCTTTACCCATCGTTGCCAAAACATGTCGGCCAGCCTTTGAGCAGTGCGCCATGTGCGCTTTAAAATTAGATCCCTATCATCAAAGTTCCCAGGCGGTGGGGTCCCGGAGGAGGACCCAAGTAGGAAGTGGTTTGGAGTTAAAGCTTCCCTATCATCTGCTTCCACAGGTACATAAGTTAGTGGCCGAGAGTTAATGATACTTTCGGCCTCGGCGAGGAGAGTCAGAAGGACTTCCTCCTTTGGTGCCCTTTCTTTGAGTGTAGTTTTTAGTGATCCTTTTACTGACCTTACCAAACGCTCCCATGCTCCGCCCATGAATGGGGCGGACGGCGGTAGGAAACTCCATTTGAATCCTTTAGATTGCGCGAACTCGATCATCGTGTTCACGTCCTGCTCTGCCACAGCGCGCCGAAGCTCCGAGTCGGCGCCCTTGAAACACGTGGCGTTGTCACTTAACATTACCTTTGGGTTTCCCCTTCGGGAGATGAATCTCCGCACAGCCATAATCGCGGAGTCCGTCGACAGGCTGTGAACTAATTCTAAATGTATCGCCCGAACTGACATACAAGTAAAAAGGGCTACGTACCTTTTCTCGTGGCGACGTCCTATTGTCACTTGGAGTGGGCCCATATAGTCCAATCCGCAATAGGTGAAGGGCCTGAAATGGCTACTTACCCTTTCAATCGGCAGGTCTCCCATCATTGGTGTGGCGGTCGTGGATCGGCGCAACTTGCAATGTTGGCATTCGAAGGCTACTCGTCTTACAGTGGGTCGTAAACTGATGACATGGTACTTTTGCCTAATTTCGTTTACCACGGTTTCATTATTCGCGTGTTGAAACTTGCGGTGGTAATCGATGACGAGTAGGCTTGTCACTGGATGTTTACCGTCTAGTATGATGGGTTCCGAAAAGCTCTGTGGAAAGTCGGAGTTCCGCCCTGTTCTACCATGTAGGTGTAGCAAGCCGTCCGTTCCGAGACGGGTAGAGATTCGCGCTAGAGGGCTCGATCTGGCTACGTCTTTTCCCACACGTAGCCTCTTAATTTCCTCGCCAAAGGAGTCCTCTTGTATCCTTTTTAACCATAAAAATAGCGCGGTCTCCAAATGCTGCTCTTTAATGGGCGCGACTTTACCCACAGTGCCGACTTGGTTCTGGGTCGAATTCCTTAAATTATTTATGAACTGCAATACTCGCGCAGTTGTCCTGATTAATCTTTTGAAGCTGCTGAAACGATCGGCGCGTGGCAGGTGATCGCTTTTAGAGGCAGATTCTACAGTGACGTGTACGGCGGCCTTTCTTAATTCTTCCGACGTCTCGTCGGGGAGCTCTACGTGGCCTCGGGTTGGCCATTCGGACTCGGGCCTGGTGAGGAAGGTTGGACCGGTGAACCATCGAAGATCGTTGTGGAGACTGTTGAGTCCCCTAGATAGTTCGTCGGCTACGTTCTCTGCAGTTGGTAGCCAATTCCACTCACCGTGCATGGTTTTCTCGTTGATTTCCGCCACGCGGTGCGCGACGAACGGTTTGAAGAGAGTGGCGTCGGTCCGGACCCATGAGAGAACTGTCGTCGAGTCTGACCAAAAGACTCGTCTCTCGGGCTTGATTCGATGTTCTTCCTCTATCATATCGGCCAAGCGTACCCCTATTAGTGCCGCTTGGAGCTCTAATCGTGGCACGGAAACGGGTTTGAGTGGGGTCACTCGCCCCTTACTTGCCACTAGCGCAGTACCGGTACTGCCGTCCTCGTAGTGGAAGACCCAGTAGGCCACGGCTCCATAGGCTTTCTCACTCGCGTCCGTGAACACATGTCAGTGGGCGCGGAAGTTCTGACTTACCTGATGATACCACCTGGGTATCCTGATTCCTTTCAAATCCGGTAGGCCGTCGATCCAGGTTTTCCACGCCTTATCTTCACGTTCGCTGAGCTTTTCATCCCAGCCGATTCCGCTATGCCACACGTGTTGGAAGATGATTCGCCCCGCCATTGTGAATGGAGTGGCGAACCCTTGTGGATCGTAGAGGGACATTAAAAGGCTCAATACTTGCCTTTTGGTCGGCGTCACGTCTCCTTTCAGGATGCCTTCAGGGAACTTGGAGAGATTCACGGCGAAGCCCAACGTGTCGGTGCTCGGGTCCCATAGCAATCCTAGGGCCCTAACAGTGGGCGACGTCCCTGAAGTTAGATCAACCATCGCCTTACTTTGCACGTTCTCAGGGATGACTGCAGTCGCACGGGCATCGTTACTAGCCCAATCTCTCATGTGGAAACCGGCCTGCGAGTGAATGAACTCGATTTCCTTAATAAGGCGACTCGCATGCTCCGGATCCACGCTTGCGATGCAATCATCCATGTAATGATCGCGCGAGATGATGGTTGTGGCTTCGGGATATTTATCCCTAAACTGAGCGGCGTTCTTACCTTTTACGAAGAGCGCCGTAAACGGCGACGATGCTGCTCCAAAGATCATTGAAGTCATTACGTACTCGTCGGGCGGCCCTGTCCTGCGGCCGTTTCTCCACAGGAATCTCTGCGCGTCCTGATCCGCACGTCGGATCTTAATTTGCGAGAACATCTCTCTGATGTCACCCGTGATCGCAGTCTCCTTTTCTCTGAAGCGCAGGAGAATTCCCGGGAGGGACCGAAGCATGTCCGGTCCTGCTAATAACATATCGTTCAGTGATATGTCACCCGTTCTGGCAGCGGCGTCGTAAACTATTCTAATCTTACCTGGTTTATTCGGGTTGGTTACCGCGAAGTGGGGCAGGTACCATTTGCGTACCTCATCACCTGTGCTGTCCCTCCTCTCCGCGTAGCCCTTTGCCACCATGTCGTTGATGTGCTCCGAGTATTTCCTACCGAACTCAGAGTCCTTATCCATCTTATGCTCTATGCCTTTCAGTCTCTTAAGAGCGTGACTGTAATTGTTAGGCATAGTGCATGCTCGATCTGCCCATATCAGGGGGGCCTCATACCTGTTACCTATGTTTTTAACCCCGTTTTCTAGGATTTGGACTGCCTGGACGTCTTGGGGACTTTGTTTGGATTTGGGAATAATGCCTACTGACTCTAGACTAAAATACCTCTCCACTTCCTGCATTAGGGGATCCACCCTACTCACCTGATAGACGGCATAGGTAGAGGATGACTTAGTGCTCGAAGTTGTCGCGAAACCGTGAAGAACCCAGCCGAGCTTCGTCAAGGTCGCTACCGGTTGGTTCTTGTTGCCTCGTCGGACTCGCAGAGGCAGTAGCAGGTGCCAGTTGTCCTGGCCCAGCAGCAGCCGTGGCTTCGCGTCGTGGTAGGTCAGTTGCTTCTCCAGTCCCTTGAGATGCTTCATCTCCTTGACGTCTCTTGCATCTATGGATTGCGCCAGCAGGTCGAGGCTCTCCATGGTCCTCACTTGCTGGAGTGTATATGTTGCCTTTCCTTGCCCTTTGACTCGCACTTGTACGGCCATTGACGCCTTTGTTATTGTTGTACCATGTAGTGTATTTAGTTCCATGGTAGTTGTTGGACCTTTAGAGCCAACTTCGTGGGCGAGGGCTTCGTCGATGAGTGAGACGCTTGAGCCGTCGTCTAGCAGCGCGTAGGTGGATACGCTACCTTTAGGGCCACTCACTGTCACTGGCAAGATCTTCAGGTAAGTCTTGCGCCATTTCTTAGGGCATGACAGGGTAGTCGGAGGCGTCTCATCTCTGGTCGTTGGTTGCTCTTGCTGGACATCGGGCGTGGGCTTCTGCTCTGTGTGCAGTAGCCTCTGATGCGGTCGTTTGCAGCCGTTGATGCCACAATTCTTCTCTTTGCAAAATTCGCGACGATGTCGTCCACGTAGGCATCTGAAGCACAGTCTTTCTTCCTTAGCCCATTGCCACCTCTTTTCCATTGGTAAGGTGGTAAATCTTTGGCATTTAAAGAGCTGGTGATGCTCTTTACAATACAGGCATATAGGCGCGCGTTCAGGTGTCGCGCCGTCGGTGGTCGAAAGTACTGTGTGCCTTTTTGTAGACTGGAATCTCGTTGTCGGTTTGGCAAGTACGACGCCCTTAGGTTCGTTCATTAGGGGTAAGTACATCTCGGCGGCGTCGGCTTCGTCGTTCAGGAACTCTGAGAGATTCCATACATTCATACGTGGTAGGTTGCGGTGTTTAGCGTAGCCTACCCATTTTCCCTTTACGATGGGATTCAGTTTCTCGAAGATTCCGGACGAGAGTTCCGGGCTGTACAGGTATTCTACTCGATCCAGGGCCTTTACCGTTCTCACTATGTTCTCTACCTTGGCGGCGAACGGAATTATGTCCCTCGGATTCAGGACACGTGGTAACTCTTTGAGGGCATTGATCTCATTTAGGAGGATTTGATCGGTGCGCCCGAAGTGTCGCGTGAGAGCCTTCATTATGACGTCGGGGTCGTGCTCGGTGAAGAGAAACGAGGCGACCATTTCCTTGGCAGTACCTTTGAGAGAGATACGTAGCCGCATCATGTTCTCTACTCTCGACATCCTGTACAGTTCCGTGGTCTGGTCGTAGGCTGCCTTGAATGACAGCCACTCCTTTGGGTTCCCATCAAAGGTCGGGAGTTCGTAAGTCCTAGGGCGAGAGCTAAACGCCAGGACTTTGTAATCGGGAGCGCGCATATCGTCCCGTTCATTCACATAGGGTGGCGCTGGCGGACAATGATTCTGCCATGGTGCCACATTCTCCCCTCGATGACCATAGTGCGGCGCAGTGGAAGGTTGCGGCGCGTAGGGTTCCCAACGTGGTGGCACGGCGTTTGATTCATGCTGTGGCACTGCAGGCTCGTCCACTTGACGAGGTTTGGCTAGTGTTGGGTTGATCAATCGGTCGCTGAGGGGTGCGGGCGATTCCCGCTGACGGCTTGGTTCGGGGAATTCAGGTTGCCGTCGGTCGTGGTGGGATACTCCACCAGGTGATGCAGGGCGATTGGGTGGATCAGCTTCTGTTCTACGTGGTACGGGGCTTGTCCCGGGTCGTTTTCTCACGTGGGCGTCGGTCGGTGCGGGCGGTGACATATACGTAGATGATTGTGTTGCATGGTTTCGGTCCCTCTGCGAGGGGCGCGGGGGATGCTGTAACGGGGGCTGAGGTGGAGTTGGGTGTAATGTCTCGGCCTCATCTAACCATTGTTGCACGCGGGCTCCGACCATAGTGCTGATATCCATCTCCGGTTCTGAGTCTGTTGGCTCCGTGCCTTCTGCATCGATCTCTGCGAGCTCTCTCTGGAGTTGGGTTTCCAGGAGCTCCATGCGTATGCGTGCCCTTTCCTCTTGTGCTTTCAGAATTGCCACTTTCTTTCTTGCTTCTTGGCTTCTGGAGCTGCGGTGAGTATGCCTCGATCTGACGTCGAACTCGCATATCGGGTTCGGGTCGGCGACGGCGGACGGACGGTCCGAAGGTGAGGCTGGCTCGCCGGCGTGGTAGGGCTGTTGCTCCGATGGTGAGCTGCATACGGGGTTCATACTGGCGCGTCTCTCGGGTAGCGCTTGGGCGCGTACTTGCTCTGCGGGTGTGGATTGTACCAGACGTGAAGCGGTGTGTTGTACAGTGGACGTGTGTGACGCGTTGGACGACACGTGAGTCGTGGTTATAACCACGGGGGGAGGCGAGGGGGCGCCCCCCCGACGGGGGGGAGGGGTGCGGTACCCCTCCCTTGCAGAGTTAAGCCCTGAAGCGGACGATGGGACGACGCTAGACATCCCGGAGTCTACGGCTTGCTTCTTCGAACGTGTTGACATAGGCATCTTGATAGAGCCTCTTCAATCCGGCAGCGAAGGACCAGCGAAAAGTATGTTGAGTACCGAGGATGGTAGGTGTACGGGCCGGGGTGGTCGTAATAAATAAAACTCTGGTCGGATTGAAATGAAAATTACGCCCAAGGAGCTTGCCCGTACTGACGGTACACGAACATATACTAAAGTCGGATGTCTCTGAGGAGCCGATCAAGATGCGTGGGAAGCAAGCGTTGAGACAGTGTTCTTGAGAGCGCGCTATTACTGGTGAGAGCTGCAGTGATTTCTTGTTGTTCAGTTTTCAGTTCAGTTGTAAGTAGGTGAAGGAAGAGACAATCAGGGGGTTGGGATGGTTTGGGATGGCGTCATAGTAGCGTCGGGCAGTGTCTGTTATGTATTTGACGATGGAGGGAAGCTCCAAGTCCTTGTGGAGGTCAACGTTGCGCATGTACCATGGTGCGGCCACGGCCTTGCGCATAAATCTATTTTGCAATTTTTGGAGGATTGCAATGATGGAGGGAGCTGCGTGTGCGAACACAACGCTAGCATATGTCATAATGGGACGGACGAGAGTTTTGTACAATGTCAACTTATTTCTAAGCGACATTTTACTTCTCCCGCCTACGAGGGGGTTTAGGCGACCGAGCACAAAGGCGGCTCGGTTGCGGACGGTTTTGACGTGTTCTCGGAAGGTCAGTCTATGGTCTAGAGTGACTCCGAGATACTTGGTCTTCCTGACGAGAGGAATTGTTTGACCGAAAAGGGTTATCGGGAGAGGGGACAGCTTAGGCCTACGAGCGTTAGCCGTGGGAAAAGGGAAGCACATGGCTGCACTTTTCGTCGGGTTTATCTCTATCCTCCACCTCGCAAACCACTCACCTAGGGCGGTGACTGCGCGCTGGAGGCGTAGAGATACCATACGTAGGTTCCTATCTGAGGCGTAGAGAGCGGTGTCGTCGGCGAAAAGGGCGAGCTCTATTCCTGGGGTGTGGGGGATGTCGTTAGTGTAGAGGGAATAGAGCGTGGGTGCTAGAACGGAGCCTTGTGGGACTCCAGCTCTGATTGGGCGGGGGCTAGACAGAGTGCCTTCGACTCTGTAGCGAAAAGTGCGATCGGTAAGGAAGTCTCTGATGATGAGAATGAGACTTTCTGGCACCTCCAGTTGGTACAGTTTATAAATTAAACCGTTGTGCCAGACCTTGTCGAAGGCCTTCGCTACGTCGAAGAAGACAGCTAGGGTTCGGAAGGGCCTCTTTTGATTGAGACGCGAGAGTATGTGCTCCGTTATTCGGTGCACCTGTTGGACACACGAGTGCTTGGCTCTAAAGCCGAACTGCTCGTCAATGAGAAGCCTTTTTGAGTTAATGTAACTCAGCAGGCGAGAATGGAGGACTTTTTCGTAGATTTTAGCCATTGTATTCAATAGGCTAATGGGTCTGTAACTAGAGGGATCCGAGCGATGTTTGCGCGGTTTGGGGATGCCGATGACGACGGCTTCTTTCCAGGCGACTGGAAAGAGATGATTTCTCATGGCGGCATTGAGGATGGCCACGAGGAGAGCGATCAGATGGATCGGGAGGCTTTTGAACACCTTGTTGGGTATTCCGTCGATTCCAGGAGATTTTTTAATTTTGAGATTTTGGATAATCTCCTGGATTTCTGTTACCGTAACCGGTAGAAGGGAGTCAGAGGGGGGATGGAGGCTCGACGCCCCACCTCTCCGTCAACCGTGTCGACGTGGGATTCGTCCACCGGCTGACGGCTAAGGGAGCACTGGGCCTCCAAACTGTCGGCTAGGCATTCGGCCTTCTCTGCATCGTCAAATGCGGGAGGTCCGTTTGGTCTTGTCAGTGGGGGAAACGAGGCTGTATTGTCTGTTTTCATAGACTTCGCCATCCGCCAGTAGGCAGTGTGTGATGGCGAAATCTCTGACAACAGGGATTCCCAACTGTGATTTTTGAATTCAGCGATGCGATGCTTTACTTCCCTTTGTAAGGCTCGCATTCTACGCCTATTCTCGTCACAGGGGAAAGAGTCATAAGCACGGATGGTTGCGTTCTTGTCTCTTATCAGCTCCCTTATGTCCTCAGGCAACTCCCAGCGGCGATCGTTCGCCGCTGGGACTCGCCTGGAGGAGCTTTGGATTAAATCCTTAAGGTGGCTGCCGAGGCCAGAGACCGCCGTGTTTGTGTCATCCGCACTGGTCAGGTAGTCGGGGATAGAGTCGAGGTGGGGAGAGCTGGAAGCCTTAAGGGCTTCTTTCAGCTTGGTCCAGTTAATAATCGTCTTGTCTTGGAGAGGTGGATCGGTCTGTCGTCCTAGTTTCATGACTACGGGGCGATGGTCGGAGTCTAACAAGGTCTGAAAGGCCACCAGGACCACAAGAACTTAGACATACACGATGTTGAGGCAATCAAGGTTTTTTTAGCCGGTAGGAGTCCGGCACTACCTGGTACCACCTAGATTAGCCTAGCTAGACTAGATGGTACCAGGTGACCATGCAGGGTTTTCCTTGATTGTCTTTCCTAACATAAAAAAAAAAAATCTGAATCTACGATCTATTCTGCCTCCGTTTACAGTTACAGATGAATGAATAACTGATTTACGCGTGTCTGCGAATCGTTTTAATGACCTCAGACGTAGCTAAATCGAATATCTGCACATTGTGTTTTAATTTTTAACTGCAGATATTCGATTTAGTATTTGATGTATGACAAATACTTATTTAATCTTAAGCAACATAAGAATGTGGTAACGAATATGAATAATGGCGTGTATTGTAGGTTCATATCGATTACGTATCGATTCAGCGTTCCTTTATTCAAAGTTTTTTTGTCTATATACTCGTAATCATGTCAAATAAAATAGATTTCATTTGTGAAATAAAAGATGACAAAATGAAATAAAACATTTATTTTATTTCATCTTTTCATTTGTGGGCATCATAATATGTCTGTGGATAAGTAGCTCGTTTCGTTGAGGAAGTAATTAGAGATAAGTTTATGTAATTAGGTAGGTAATTAATTACTTATTGTCGAGTCCTAAAAGAATTGCTGCATACAAAGAATATCAGACATTTTGTAATTTAAAAATATACAAATTATTACATCCCTTCCAAACAAGGTGGCTCTCAATTAGGGCTGCCACCCCTCCGGGTTTGACCCGGAGTCTCCGGGTTTGGAGGACGCTTGTCCGGGCTACGGGTTAACATCGTAAATCTTCGGGCGGCACGGCTGTGACGTTGAACATTCAAAAATCTCAGAAAAATAGAAATATGATTTTTAAGCCGGCTCTAGTAAACAATATCTAATATCCACTAAGATAGATTACTTTAAAGATTATTGTTGTGACAAATGCAAAGATTTAAAGCGTCACTGTGTGTATCAAAGACAGTATAAGTTTATCTTGTGGTAATTCTATTCGTAATTTAGTACTAACTTTAAATTAAAAATTTACTATTATTTCCTGTTGCGTTTTTGTCCCATTTTTTTTAATCTCCGTGTTTAGAGTATTCTGAAGGTGGCACCCCTACTCTCCATGCATGCAGCTATATCGAGATTTAGTAATATCAGGCTTTGCAATTGTTTTTTTTATTGACGCCTCAGTGACTGATGATATCACTGCAGCTACAAACATCCTACAAAAATTAACCGACACAGTAACATTATTATTTCAGCAGTTTCAAGATTTTGTTTTGAAAATTTTTAACTAACTAACTAAAAAAATGCAAGCTGAATACGCGAGAATACATGTTTTGTCTTCATATGTTTGTAACTGCTTGAAACTCTCTTTCAGTGTTTATTGAAAAAAGATAACTTATGTAGAAATGACCGGTAAGTATTGAGAATATTGATTACAAAAATTCACATATTTTTTTAAACATTGATTATGGGTATTTCGGAGCAAACGTCATTAATACTTTGCTTACAGATAATACTTAACTACAGACCAAATACACTTGTTTAAAATAAGATACATCCAATTTTAAGTAAATATATTGAAGCTTATATTATAAAAAAATCATACAAAGATTTCTAGTGAAAAACAATCTAATCAACGATTTAGGTGCTTTTTCCCTAGAAAATGTTAAAAAAAATGTGAACGGCAGTCAATAGTAGCAATATGTAGACAATTTACAAATTTGTTAGAAAGTCTACTATAACTCCACTATAAACTTCATTTTGTATAATTTTTTTATAAATATTGAGTGTAGGCTTTCTCGGCCGGTGTCCATATTAATTGAATCTTCCGGGCTACTTGGCCGAGGTCTTCTGGAATCTCTTCTATTTCTTCCAAACGTTTCGTCAACGACTGCGGTTGACATCTTCAGTGACGACTGCGTTCACTTTCGGAGAGATGTTATCTCTTCGGCTTCTCGAGCACAACTGACTTGAAGTTTTTTTTTTTTTTTTTTTTTGTTAGGAGGGACAATCAGGAAAAATCCTGCATGGGACACCTGGTACCATCTAGTCTGGCTGGGCCAGCCTAGGTGGTACCAGGTAGTGTCGGACTCCTACCGACTAAAAAACCTGATTGCCTCAACATCGTGTATGTATAGTTCTTGTGGCCCTAGTGGCCTTTCAAGAGTCACCGGTCGCGTTGATGTAGGGCGAGCGCAGAAGGCGCTCAGCCAGGAGAAATATGTGCGTTGCAACAGCCTAAGGGCTCCCCCGCCGGTAAACCGGCGGAAGGAACGGACCTCGGCTTAGGGCGTTGCATTGGGGGGATACCGCGGGATCGCGTGTCGGCGAGAAGCGCCCAGGCATGTGTCGATGCCTAGTGAAAGTGTTGGCTGAGGGCCAGTGTGTGTTAACGGTGTAACGAGGGGGACGTCCACGTCTCGGCCGGCGGGGACGGTGTCTGTGTACTGTGGTTTGTGTGGGAACCGCATTGGCAGCGGTGATCGGGTCGTCGGGATCGTCCAGGATGTGCCGCGGGCGACGATAGCGCGGAGGGGCACTCCTGAAAAAGGGGGGCCTTTTCAAAAAGCACGTTTTTGAAAAGGGCAATGTCAAGGACGTCGGGTCTGTGGGTAACAGTACCAGGGTAATGAGTTGGCGTCATTGGAGCTATCACGTCAAAGTAGAGTAGGTCAATGAGTCTGTTAAGGCGATTACTGTTAGTGGTGGAGGTATGACTATTGAAGCTGGGGTGCTTACAATTGAGATCTCCTGCCAGGATGACTGAGTTACCTAAGTCGAGAAGCGACTCGAGATCAGTCCTGAGCAGTACTCTGTCGGGGGGGAGATAAACAGATGCCAGAGTGACAGGTTGATGACCTGTCATAGCTATACGACAGACCGAGGCCTCCATGTTAGTCAGTGGAGGGGTAGGAATCGGAATGCAGTGCAGAGACCTTCTGTAGTAAATGAGGGTGCCGCCTCCTCGGCTGGCCAATCTGTCATTACGTACAATGTTGTACTGGGCGATTTTGGGATCGCGTTTGCTAGGTTTCAAGAAGGTCTCTTGCACTAGCATTATGTCGATTTGATGATTTCTGAGGAAATCTTGGATCTGGGTGTGTTGGGAGCCGTAGCCGTCAGCGTTGTAAAACGCGACGGACAGGGAAGAGGGCTTTATTCGAGCTGTGTTAGCCATTGGAGTTCTTTTAAGAGAGTTCAGGGGCAGGCCTTGAAGAGGCCGAGGGCGCTAAGTACGTGCTCGTACTTGAAGACAAGGTCCAGACGGGCTAGAGCGTCTCCGTCAGTGGACCTGAGCGCTTGGGCTAAGTTTTTTATTTCCTGGGGATTTATGGCCCCTAGGAAGCGGCGGACTAGAGCCAGGTCCTCCATTAGACCAGGACTAGCCTGGCTTTGGAAGGAGGTGGCGTTAGGGACGGGTTTGGGGGCCGGCGCAGGGGCGGCTGGAGTGATCCTCCAAGATTGCTGCGCAGGGGCGGCTGAAGTGGTCCTGCGCCAGGATTGCGGCGCAGGTTTGGGTGGGAGCGAGGGGAAGCTCGCGGGTGTAAGCACTGCGGCTGGGGTGGGTTGCGCAGAAGGCGCGGGTAGTGGTGCTTTAGTTTGCACCGACATAAGGGGGGCCAGTGGCGCCTGCGTAGGAAAGCGCTTGGCGGGGGGTGGGGGTCTAGCGGGGACCCTCCTGGAAGGCCACCGCGGCGCTTTAGGGCATCCGCGATAACTCAGGGACATAGGAAAAGAAAATACTTGTAGGGAGGCAGAGTAGATACGCGCCGCAACATAGCCTTAGCTGGCGAACGGCGCGTACCTCCCGACGATTTCGGTCCGTATAACCATAAGGTTGGTAGGACCATGGGAAGGTGGTGGGTCATGTCCGCAGAGGATACAGCCAGGGGGGTCCTCGGCGCCCTTGGGACGGGTGCAGTCGCTAGTGCCGTGGTCACCCAGGCACTTAACGCAACGGGATCGCGCGTAGCAGTTGCGCGCTGCGTGGCCATAGTATTGGCAATTATGGCATTGCCCAATACCGCCACGCTTGTGGGGGGTCTCAAAGGAGAGACCGGAGAGCCCGCAGATAGTGCGGGCGTCGAAGATTTGCTTCCCCTCGGAGGTGAGGGGAAGGACAACCAATACTAGGTTGAAAGGGGTTTTGTCTCGCCCCTTGTATAGCCGGTGCACTTCCAGCACTGGCAGGTTTTGGAATTTGAGATCCTCGAGGATCTCATCTTCGCCCAATTGGGGAGGGAGGCCACGGACCACGACGCGGAGTCGACGCTCCTCTTCGGTGGCGTAGGTGTGGAAGGAGATTTTCTCCTTCCGAAGATAGGCAGTTAAGGACCTGAAGTCCTTGGAGGAGGGGACCTGGACCTTAATGGCCACAGCAGTATTGGTTGCCTTAGTGAAGGAGATTTTTAACATCTCCATGGCGGCGCGGACATGCTCCCAACGGGCCTTGTCTTGGACGAAGACAGGGGGTGGGGGCTTTTCGGTGCGGGGGACCGCGGGTGGGGGCTGAGGGGTGCTCTGGCGAGAGCGGGAAGCCGCGCCAGGCTGGGCTACGAAGTCCGACTTAGCGGACTTCGGGGGTGCAGCGGAGGTGGGGGAGGAGGTCTTTACGGACCTTTTCCGTTCGGCTGGGGAATGCTCCGCCTCAGATGCGGAGTCGGAGTCATAGGAGGTCTGGACTATGTCCATGTCCTCCTGGGAGGTGTCACAGGAGTTATCCTGCTCGGGGACGGAGTTGGGGGACGCGGGGCTCTCGGATGGAGCCGCTGGAGCGGGTTTTGCGGAGTTTTTGGCCAATTTGACGCACAGAGAACTAAAGATTTCCGGATGGGAAACCTTTAGTTGCGCAACTATCGTTGCGTCGCTTAGCAGCGACGCCATAGCTGGCTGGGGTGGGGAGAGAGAGAGAAAGAGATAGCGTGCTTGTCGCTATCTCTGTCTTCCCGGGTAGGTGCGCCCGGGGTTGTGTAACCCTCCCTGCGGGTGAAGCAGGGAGGTGAGTGCCTACTGGTGAGCCCTAAGCTTGTAATCCGTCGCCAATCTTATTGTGCGACGGAGCCCTATGGGGTCTAGTGCGAAGGGTGTAGACACACCCGACCGACACTAGGTGCAAGCTGTGGAAGGAAAACAGAGACTAGGCCGACTAGGAGACCCCCCAAGGCCGGTTTGCTAGCTCCCGTCCAATTGACTGCCTCGCCCTGAAGGGGCTCGGCGGGTGTGATTGGGTCAACACCCCACTCGGTTCGTTGGCACCGTTAGGTTAACCACCGAGGACCACGAAACTGTGGATTTTCCCAGAAGGGGCAAAACTGCAGTTGCGGAACTGCAGTGGTTTTTGGCGGAATCAGCCGCTGCCTTGAGAAAGGCAACTTTTGATTACAATCGCGGGCTTCAGCGCTACGGCGCTACGACGGCAGCTACGACGGCAGCTACGACGGCGGCGGCTACGGCAAGCGCAGCGGAGCGGGGGACGTCCGATCGCTAGCGCGATCCGGAGCGGAATGATTTTGAATTTGAATGGATTTTGAACAGATTTTGTACTGATTTGCATTCAAAATGGGCTTATTTTTATTCCCGATCTTACTGTCTCAACTAGCTTCTCGGAAGCAAGGGGTTTCGTGTATCGTCCAATCGGGGGCGCCTCAGGCCATCTTTATTCAATAACACGTGTGGGAGCGAGACAGTATATGACAAGGACAGATAGTATTTCAGATAAGGACAACAATAATAATATTGACGCTAACAATCTTGAGTTTTACAACTCGCGTCTTTTTTGGAGTAACTTTTAATAATGTTGTTATCTTTAATAAATCACATGTTACATAAATACAATTATACACAACTACACACAAAACTATATCATAAATTGTCAATAACAATGGGGCATTAAAACACTCTGTAAATGTATAATTAAATGTTACAAAATACGTAAATCACAAAAGTAAATATACAAATACATCTTATGTTACTAATTTGAGGCGTCATCGTTAACAATACTTCTATATTCTATAGTTCTTGTATATATTGTAATATACGAGCTGTGCGTGGACTTTGCTGATTAGTTTATTATTATTAAACCAATAAACCCATATAAGCTAATCGGCTAATGAATTGTAATGAATACGAGAGAAAATCAGGCTATGTTAACAGTGCTGTTTAGGAAACACGGTACTCACATCTGCTGGACGGATGTCCACAGTCCTTGGATACCTACGAGTAGTTGGTTTGATAAGTAACTCTAATATGATTCATGCCAGACTGACAGGACATTGACAGACACACCCGCACAGCGGAGTATTTATATTGGTAGGGTAGAAATGTTATTTAGGATAATAACACCAACCGCACTACCTTCACTGTTGTGTTTTTACATCTTATATTTTATATATATAAATTCTTTTGTACAGGGTCGTACCTATCCAGTGCTTAATTCACGGGAGCCCGCTAGCTACAGTATTAGAATTTTAATTATCCAGAATTAAACCTCAACGACGCCTGTTATGTTTATAATTCCTCCTTGTACCAACATATTGCTATTAGATTTTATCAGGCGCGCATCACGAAAATGACTCTCAAGAGAACCTATAATCGGTTCTCGGAATAAAATAAGATCTTGATAAAAAGTATCCCATGAGTTGAACAGGGACATAAACTATCACCGTAGTTAGTTTCAATAAAGTCCACTCAGTGTTTTTATGTAAGGCTGATGTTGAACATGAACTTAATGATAGTTCCCTCAGGAACTTCATAATAAATCGGGAAAAAATGTACCCTAAATATTAACCAATGTTGTAAGCTGTTTTGTGGCTTTTGTATGATGCGTGTTCGGACAAACAGACAGACAAAACTTCTGAAAATGGCTGCTTTCGGTTACAAAGGTCTTACATACAAAGGTTACATACTGACAAATTTCTAACTAAGTCAGTCTAATATTTGTTTCTCAAACAACATTAAGCAGTAAAACGGGAAGTTTAAATTAACCTGCGTCGGGGAAGACGTTTGAGGCCTCTCCAAGACTCCCCTGGGATGTGAGAAGCCTCTCACATCCCTTGTAAGTTGAACTGATTTAATATGCCCACGTTCCGTCAAAGGGTTAAATTTACGAGATGAAAATATACGTATCAAATTAATGTTTAGAGAATGGCTATCTACTTAAGAGTTTTTATTAATTGTGGGACACTTTTGACCATGTGAGCGATTTATGACTCACTAGCTGTTGCCCGCGACTTCGTCCGCGTGGACTTTAGTTTATAAACACCGTCTTTATTCGACGTGATTCTTTAAATTGATATAACTTTTTTATTTATGAACTGATTGAAATAAAACAAAAACTAATTTTTAAGTGAAGCTTACCACAATACATTGGTGAAAACCGCACTCAAATCGGTTAAGCCATTTCTAAGATTAGCGCGCACAAACGCACAGACAAACAGACAAAAATTCTAACAATCATTGTTTTGGGTTCTATTGCGTTGATAAAGGCCCCCAATAATAGTTTTTCTCATATATCTTCTATGTACAGACAGCGATCAGTTAAATTTTTATTATATGTATAGATTATATATTACAGTAACATTTGAAATTAGAATTATGTTGTAATGTGTTTAGCTCTTTTCATCCGATCACCACCGCTGAGGAACTGAGAAACTGAGGAGGAGGACTGAGGAATGCTCAGTCCTCCTGCCCGAAGGGCGTCCCATGCTACGTTTCCCAGAACGTGACCTCCATTCGAGGACTCTTCGCCCCCATCGGTTATCGATCCTGCGCCATATATGGCCTGTGCACTACCACTTCAAATTTTACTACTTATAGATTACTTTAACATTTTTTTTTCCATTTCTAAATACCTGTATTCATAATACCTGTAAGCAAAGGTAAGGGCAAAACCTATTTAGGTATATTATTACTTGTGGTTTCCACAATAATTGTGATGGTAAATTATCTCATTTTAACCAACGGTCGACTGGTATATAATGGTTTAAGGCATTTAGTCCGCCTCTGTAAAATAAGGTGCAAAAAGAAACTAGCTCATGTAGTTGGCGCCTAAGGCATTCTATACCAACTAACCTTTGGGTTAAACAGAAAGATACATTGGGAGTTGCGATGTGAAGTATAAATATATAACTTATTATATACTATCAACAGTAAATTGAGCATTTAAGTACCCTATTTCGCGGCGTGGTGTAAGACTGGCAGTATAATATTTCAAGTATCTCCTCACTCCAACGACCCCTTAATAACTTCATCAAAATTTCTTAGAAACCATTATTATTGTGGAATGTTACCGCACTTATTAGATTTTCTTGGTGCTAAAATAAAACCAAATTAATAGAAAAGTTTTTACTTCATTGACTAATATAATCGTGATCTATCCTGGCATTTACATGGAAAAATAAATATTCCGAATATATAAATTCCTGGCTTTCTTAATTAAATAATTGTTCAAGGGTCATTTTAATACGTTTCACTTTTCTAAAGGTTTTTGTTCCTTAGAATCCTTCTGTCAGGAAATAAATAGAAAAAAAACTATTTATTCCTCTTGCTATTATGCAGTTTCTTTAAAATCACTGGACTGATATTCTTTCAAGTATTATCCCCTTTCAAACTTGTAGGGGCAGACTGCACCCTGCATTCCCACAGCCGCAGCCGTAGCTTCTCTCACAGAAGACTACCTTGAAATGTGCTGCAATTTCTACTTTATCGTAAATTCCCAATGTACGTATGTGTTTCGGTAGTGAGTGAGATATGCCAGAGCCCATTCCCGACCTATCCTATCCCTTAGCATTTTGCCAATCCATTCCTTAATCTGCAAAAGTAGGCAGTGCATCCGGCGGCGTCCCAACGTTTGTCAGTCTGGATTGATATTGGCATGTATCACGGACTGTGTGCTCGGCTGCCGCCTTTTTTCAATAAAAAAAAAACTTCGTGCTACTAAATCCTAAGAACCCCTCCACCGTCTGAGCAAACATACAGACAGACAAATAAAAATTCCAAAAAGTGCTCTCTATTACTACTCAATTATTTATTATTCTCTAAGAAACTATTAATAAATATATTTATAATTCCGTCGCAGGTAATAGATAGCGCTTACGTCGGAGCTTAAATTTTAATAGCCCGCTTTGGGTAATTGAGGTACGTGTAATACTTTGGGTCGGGACCCACCGTAGTATATTAGGCTGGATTACACTGTCAAGACATAATATATAACCTGAGTTTACCTTGCGAGACATTCTTATTATGTGTGACATACTGTTGGTTGAATCGTATCATATATTCCTAGCGAATCGCTCAGATTTTGAATTTATTTCAAGCACTGTATTGTACAGAGGCGAACTCAATGACATAATACACGTTTCACCATAATAATTGAAAATCATAATAATTCATTATGATAAGTGTACTCGTAGTAAAATTGTAAACATTGTTATCGAGATATATTTGTGCTTTTATTGAATTTTTCCAACGTTCCACAAATAAACAAATTTACGGTATTGTTTTTAAAAAAATGTCAATAACTCGGCCGGCGCTGAGGGAGAAGATGGTGACCCGCGTGCTCCAGAGTTGAAAAATAAATCTGGTGTATGTGATCAACCAATCCGCACTGGGCCCGTGTGGTGGATTACGGCCAGTGAATTACCTTTGCCCAGCAGTGGGACGTTATAGGCTGATACAAGATACTATATACCGTAATATACCAGTAATATACCTACTTAAAAAAGATTTCAATTAGGAACAACCTTGTTGTAGGACCATGTTACTTGGTGAATATGAAGCGATGAACTAAATAACTACTTGATACTGAAAGTAATTGAAGGGGAGAGTTCACTCTAAAATCCCACTGCCCACGTTACCTCTCACTTACAGAAGACTACCTTGAAATGTACTGCATTTCTCACTTTATCCTATTTCCCCAATGTATGTACGTGTTTCGGTAGTGAGTGAGATGTGCCAGAGTCCGCTCCCATCCCATCCTATTCCCAATCGTCTATGTGAACCTTTCCCCGAATTCATTCCTACATCTAGGTAGCGCATCCGGGAGCGTCCTGGGGCGTGCCAATGTTTGTCATTATGAACTGAAGTTGGCATTGCCCGCTTATGTCCGTGGCTGACAGTATCCACTTACCACCAGGTGGACTGTATGCTCGTCTGCCACCTTCTTCATATAAAAAAATAAAATAATTTACATTAGTTCTTCAAAAATATTTTTTGTTTTGTAAATATGTATATTGTAATTGTAAATATGTATATTGAGGTTAATCACAACAGCAATGTGTCACCAACTTGAAGCTTGTTTATATTTAGTTACTGGGTTGGACTTCACCGTCTAATTAACAACAGTTGATAACGGAAACGCGCCGGAAGCGAAAACGAAACAATAGCAAATTGATTTCAGAACGCTTTGTGTGGAGTTTAGCGGTGATTTACCTTACCACAGTAATATTGCTCTTTCACAATAAATATCGCGATATCGATGATTTTGTCTCACTGAGGCAGCCCCTAGATCTATACTAATATAATAAAGAGGTAAAATTGTGTGTTTGTAGGTATGTCGGGGGTAATCTCTGGAACTACGGAACCGATTTCAAAAATTATTTCACAATTAGGAAGCTACATTATCCGTGTCTAATATAGGCTATTTTTTATTTTGAAAATGAAAATAAATCTTATAAACCGAAGCGAAGCGAGGGCGGGCCGCTATTTACAATGAAAGTGTACTACAATAGTGTCATCGCGCAGTATTGATTCGCACCTTACACTCCCATTTTTTCGAGTGATTTCTGACAATTGGCTGCCACTGTGTCCTGTTACTTGTATTGTGTTGTGACGAAACGTTTAAAACGTCAACGTCGCAGGTCGAATTCGCCTTAGTAGTTCTTGCGACAAATAAACAAAAAAACATACACTGTTTGGAATTGGCGCGAGCATCTTTGCATACCCGCATACATTGATTATTTGAAGCAACATTTTTTTGTCCCCGCCATATTGAAGGCGGTTTGAGAATTTGATATTTTGGAGTAGTAACACGCGCTCGGCGGCGAGCGGAGTTAAATTGAGATAAATTCACACCGCGGCTCGGACAGTTGTTATTTGTTATTAGCGCCTAGTAATAGGTTTTGTTCGCTGATATCCTGTGCCACGCGAGTGTTTTGGGAGATAAATTCACACCGCGGTCTCGGACAGTTGTTATTTGTTATTCGCGCCTAGTAATAGGTCTTGTTCGCGATATCCTTGTGCCACGCGAGTGTTTTGGTTGGATTTTCTGTGATTGTGCTTATATTGGAAGTGATATCTCGAGGTGATTTGCTGCCGTGTGTGAGTTGCCGAACTGTAGCGGCCACCGGCTCACCACAGGACGAGACTTGGATTACTACACAAGTATTTATTGGGAATTTATGTATTTATTCAATCACACTAGGATAGGTCACGTCTAGTAGGGACTAGCGTAGGAACACTTTCCAGATTTGTGCGTGGGCAAAACCACCTGGGGTAAGTGAGGCCTGTATATCATATTATTGTGCTTACCCACCATTTTGGTGGATATATTGAGTAAGTTTACTACATTTGGGCCCGAGTGCACATTCCTCGGGCTGCTTTCGCGTAACGCGAGGCAGGTGCGCGCCTAGTGTGCGCATCGTAAACATACACACTTGTATTTCTCGTTATAACTTGCTAAATGTCACGAAAATTATTAATCTATGTTCATTATCGTCGCTTGAAAACATAACGTTTTAACCTATATTATGTATAAGTAGCAATTTTGTCGCTTAAAAATATGTCATCGCTTTAAGCTATCATTTTTACATATCCATATTTTGTCGCTTAAAATTATGTTATGCTCTAACCTGTCTTTTGTGAAAATCGATAAATTTCTTAAAAACGTTTACTTTGAATAAATAATGTTACAAATCACGTTAATTTTTTTATAGATACTTAATAAATTTTGACATAAAGTGCGGAATAAACGGATATATTCGATCAGTAGGTCCGGAGATTAATGCTAACATACAATGAGAAAATAGTGGAGTGTAGGCTTTCTCGGCCGGTGTCCATATTAATTGAATCTTCCGGGCTACTCGGCCGAGGTCTTCTGGAATCTCTTCCCTTTCTTCCAAACGTTTCGTCAACAACTGCGGTTGATATCTTCAGTGGCGACTGCGTTCACTTTCGGAGAGATGTTATCTCTCCGGCTTCTCGAGCGCAACTCCTGAACCGCCAAGTAGCCCGGAAGATTCAATTAATAATGAGAAAATAAAACTATAACAATGAATATACATTATATATTTCCATAATAGTGATTTAAGGTTGAATTGGTATTGCCTGTTCGGGCAAGAAGTACCCTCCTTGCTGATGTACGACATGCGACACTAAGGATGTCTTTTGCTGGACCTCATCCTGAAAAAATATTTTAGAGTATAGTATGACAATAGAAAGGACACGAATGGCGGAATGTTAAAATGGATGGATTTAATTTATGGATGGTCACAGAAGACTACCTTGAAATGTACTGCATTTCCTACTTTATCGTATTCCCCCAATGTACGTACGTGTTTCGCCCGTGAGTGAGATCAGCCAGAGCCTATTCCCATCCCATCCGATACATCCCAATTTTCCCAACCCTTTCTCCCAATCCATTTCTTAACCTGCAAAGGCGCATCCGAGAGCATGCCATCGTTTGCCATTCTGAACTGATGTTGCAATGTATCGCGGATCTCTATGGACGACAGTATCCACTTACCATTAGATGCGCTGCATGCTCGTCCCTTCCCATTTTCCCAATCCTTTCTCCAAATCTATTTCATAATTTGCAAATATAAGCAGCGAATCCGGGAGCGTGTCAACGTTTGTCAATCTGGACTATGCTCGTCTGCGGCCTTTTTTTATGTCAAAAAAAGGTAAGTCAGCAACGATTCAGCTGAAGTGGCTTATTGATTTATTTCAGGTGACATTTTATATATTTAATTTTCAGGAAAGATAATATAACAGTAGGTCAGCAGTAGGTAGGTAGGTAGGTATTCTATTCTAAACAAATATAAACAGAAAATTTACATATAACACACACAACGTGGAGCCTGATTGTGGATTCATGCCCGATTAAGAAACCTCATAAATCGAAAAGTAAATTTAATAACATTATAGGCCGGACGCAACATTTAGGCACTACTTAATCATCATTCAGTTGTTGTTTGAGAAGAAGCGTACCTTGGCGGTACACTTCTTCTCAAACAATCACTCGCTTTATTGATTTTAAATTTCTTGAGAATTTAATTTGTTGGATTTACCAACAATATGCAATAAATATAGGCAACAATAGGCGTTATGTAATGCAATAATATGCAATAATATCTCGCGTCATGTAAAGAATATGGTAAACGAGAAACATGATTTTCATTAGTTACTTAACTACCATTGGAGGTTAAAAAAAACTATTCATTAAATCTTATCCATTTTGCCATATGTGCCATATGATCTTACCTGTGAGGAAGCCGTAGCCTGTAATGGAACGTCAGCTGCACCAAGAAGCTGATCAAGTATGAATCCATATCCTTGCTGGTTGTTTAATCCAGAATTTTGAATTGCATTGTCCAGTGGAGAATCATACAAACCTGATTCTCCGTCTGTCTCCTTTAAATCTTCTGATGACTGAGCAGCTTTAGATTCGCTTGAATCAGCATCATTGGATTGATTAGAATCCTTGGAAGTAGATTCATTTGATGCGGACTCTTTTGCTATAGAATCGGATTGTTCAGACTCGTTAGACGCAGACTCATCTTCTCGAGAGGCTGGTTTGTCAGACTCGTTAGATGCAGAGCTACTTTCTCCAGACGCGGATTGTTTGGACTCGTTGGATGTAGTCTCATCTTGGCCAGATGCAGGTTTGTCAGACTCATTGGAAGCAGACTCATCTTCGCCAGAGGCAGATTTCTCAGACTCGTTGGATGCAGACTCATCTTCGCCAGAGGCAGGTTTCTCAGACTCGTTGGATGCAGACGCACTTTCGCCAGAGGCAGATTTCTCAGACTCATTGGATGCAGACTCATTTTCGCCAGAGGCAGGTTTCTCAGACTCGTTGGATGCAGACTCCCTTTCCCCAGAGGCAGGTTTCTCAGACTCGTTGGATGCAGATTCACCTTCCCCAGAGGCAGGTTTCTCAGACTCGTTAGAGGCGGAGCCATCTTCGTTAGAGGCGGATTTCTCTGACTCATTAGATGCAGACTCATCTTCGCCGGAGGCAGGTTTCTCAGACTCGTTGGATGCAGACTCCCTTTCCCCAGAGGCAGGTTTCTCAGACTCGTTGGATGCAGATTCACCTTCCCCAGAGGCAGGTTTCTCAGACTCGTTGGATGCAGATTCACCTTCCCCAGAGGCAGGTTTCTCAGACTCGTTAGAGGCGGATCCATCTTCGCTAGAAGCGGGGTTTTCCGACTCGTTAGATGCAGACTCATCTTCTCCAGAGGCCGGTTTGTCAGACTCGTTAGAGGCGGAGCCATTTTCGCTAGAGACGGATTTTTCAGACTCATTAGATGCGGACTCATCTTCTCCAGAGGCGGGTTTCTCTGACTCATTGGATGAAGACTCACCTTCCCCAGAAGCAGGTGTCTCAGACTCATTAGAGGCGGATCCATCTTCGCTAGAAGCGGGTTTCTCCGACTCGTTGGATGCAGACGCATCTTCTCCGGAGGCTGGTTTGACAGACTCCTTAGAGGCGGAGCCATCTTCGCTAGAGGCGGGTTTTTCAGACTCGTTGGATGCAGACTCACCTTCCCCAGAGGCAGATTTCTCAGACTCGTTGGATGCAGACGCATCTTCGCCAGAGGCAGGTGTATCAGACTCGTTAGACTCAGAGCCACCTTCCCCAGAGGCGAGTTTGTCAGACTCGTTAGAAGCGGAGCCATCTTCGCTAGAGGCGGGTTTTTCAGACTCATTAGATGCGGACTCATCTTCTATAGAGGCGGGTTTTTCAGACTCATTAGATGCGGACTCATCTTCTCCAGAGGCGGGCTTCTCTGACTCATTGGATGCAGACTCATCTTCGCCAGAGGCAGGTTTCTCAGACTCGTTGGATGCAGAATCACCTTCCCCAGAGGCAGGTTTGTCAGACTCGTTAGAGGCGGAGCCGTCTTCGCTAGAAGCGGGTTTTTCCGACTCGTTAGATGCAGACTCATCTTCTCCAGAGGCAGGTGTTCCAGACTCATTAGATGCGGACTCATCTTCTCCAGAGGCGGGTTTGTCAGACTCGTTAGAGGCGGAGCCATTTTCGCTAGAGACAGGTTTTTCAGACTCATTAGATTCAGACCCATCTTCTACAGAGGCAGGTTTCTCAGACTCGTTGGATGCAGACTCATCTTCCCCAGAGGCAGGTTTCTCAGACTCATTAGAGGCGGAGCCGTCTTCGCTAGAAGCGGGTTTTTCCGACTCGTTAGATGCAGACTCATCTTCACCAGAAGCAGGTGTTTCAGACTCGTTAGATGCAGACTCATCTTCACCAGAAGCAGGTGTTTCAGACTCATTAGATGCGGACTCATCTTCTCCAGAGGCAGGTTTCTCAGACTCGTTAGATGCGGACTCATCTTCTCCAGAGGCGGGCTTCTCTGACTCATTGGATGCAGACTCATCTTCGCCAGAGGCAGGTTTCTCAGACTCGTTGGATGCAGAATCACCTTCCCCAGAGGCAGGTTTGTCAGACTCATTAGAGGCGGAGCCGTCTTCGCTAGAAGCTGGTTTTTCCGACTCGTTAGATGCAGACTCATCTTCGCCAGAAGCAGGTGTTTCAGACTCATTAGATGCGGACTCATCTTCTCCAGAAGCAGGTGTTTCAGACTCATTAGATTCAGAGCCACCTTCTACAGAGGCGGGTTTGTCAGACTCGTTGGATGCAGATTCACCTTCCCCAGAGGCAGGTTTCTCAGACTCGTTGGATGCAGACTCACCTTCCCCAGAGGCAGGTTTCTCAGACTCGTTGGATGCAGAATCACCTTCCCCAGAGGCAGGTTTCTCAGACTCGTTGGATGCAGAATCATTTTCCCCAGAGGCAGGTTTCTCAGACTCGTTAGAGGCGGAGCCGTCTTCGCTAGAAGCGGGTTTTTCCGACTCGTTAGATGCGGACTCATCTTCTCCAGAGGCGGGTTTGTCAGACTCATTAGATTCAGAGCCACCTTCTACAGAGGCGGGTTTGTCAGACTCGTTGGATGCAGATTCACCTTCCCCAGAGGCAGGTTTCTCAGACTCGTTGGATGCAGACTCACCTTCCTCAGAGGCAGGTTTCTCAGACTCGTTGGATGCAGAATCATTTTCCCCAGAGGCAGGTTTCTCAGACTCGTTAGAGGCGGAGCCGTCTTCGCTAGAAGCGGGTTTTTCCGACTCGTTAGATGCAGACTCATCTTCGCCAGAAGCAGGTGTTTCAGACTCATTAGATGCGGACTCATCTTCTCCAGAGGCGGGTTTCTCTGACTCATTGGATGCAGACTCATCTTCGCCAGAGGCAGGTTTCTCAGACTCGTTGGATGCAGACTCACCTTCCCCAGAGGCAGGTTTCTCAGACTCGTTGGATGCAGAATCATTTTCCCCAGAGGCAGGTTTCTCAGACTCGTTAGAGGCGGAGCCGTCTTCGCTAGAAGCGGGTTTTTCCGACTCGTTAGATGCAGACTCATCTTCGCCAGAAACAGGTGTTTCAGACTCATTAGATGCGGACTCATCTTCTCCAGAAGCAGGTGTTTCAGACTCATTAGATGCGGACTCATCTTCTCCAGAGGCGGGTTTGTCAGACTCGTTAGAGGCGGAGCCATTTTCGCTAGAGACGGGTTTTTCAGACTCATTAGATTCAGAGCCACCTTCTACAGAGGCGGGTTTGTCAGACTCGTTGGATGCAGATTCACCTTCCCCAGAGGTAGGTTTCTCAGACTCGTTGGATGCAGACTCACCTTCCCCAGAGGCAGGTTTCTCAGACTCGTTGGATGCAGAATCACCTTCCCCAGAGGCAGGTTTCTCAGACTCGTTAGAGGCGGAGCCGTCTTCGCTAGAAGCGGGTTTTTCCGACTCGTTAGATGCAGACTCATCTTCGCCAGAAGCAGGTGTTTCAGACTCATTAGATGCGGACTCATCTTCTCCAGAGGCGGGTTTCTCTGACTCATTGGATGCAGACTCATCTTCGCCAGAGGCAGGTTTCTCAGACTCGTTGGATGCAGACTCACCTTCCCCAGAGGCAGGTTTCTCAGACTCGTTGGATGCAGAATCATTTTCCCCAGAGGCAGGTTTCTCAGACTCGTTAGAGGCGGAGCCGTCTTCGCTAGAAGCGGGTTTTTCCGACTCGTTAGATGCAGACTCTTCTTCGCCAGAAGCCGGTGTTTCAGACTCATTAGATGCGGACTCATCTTCTCCAGAAGTAGGTGTTTCAGACTCATTAGATGCGGACTCATCTTCTCCAGAGGCGGGTTTGTCAGACTCGTTAGAGGCGGAGCCATTTTCGCTAGAGACGGGTTTTTCAGACTCATTAGATTCAGAGCCACCTTCTACAGAGGCGGGTTTGTCAGACTCGTTGGATGCAGATTCACCTTCCCCAGAGGCAGGTTTCTCAGACTCGTTGGATGCAGACTCACCTTCCCCAGAGGCAGGTTTCTCAGACTCGTTGGATGCAGAATCACCTTCCCCAGAGGCAGGTTTCTCAGACTCGTTAGAGGCGGAGCCGTCTTCGCCAGAAGCAGGTGTTTCAGACTCATTAGATGCGGACTCATCTTCTCCAGAGGCGGGTTTCTCTGACTCATTGGATGCAGACTCATCTTCGCCAGAGGCAGGTTTCTCAGACTCGTTGGATGCAGACTCACCTTCCCCAGAGGCAGGTTTCTCAGACTCGTTGGATGCAGACTCATCTTCGCCAGAGGCAGGTTTCTCAGACTCGTTGGATGCAGACTCACCTTCCCCAGAGGCAGGTTTCTCAGACTCGTTCGATGCAGACTCATCTTCCCCAGAGGCAGGTTTTTCAGACTCATTAGATTCAGAGCCACCTTCTACAGAGGCGGGTTTGTCAGACTCGTTAGAGGCGGAGCCATCTTCGCTAGAGGCGGGATTCTCAGACTCGTTAGATGCAGAGTTACCTTCTCCAGAGGCGGATTGTTCAGACTCGTTGGATGCAGACTCATCTTCGCCAGATGCAGGTTTCTCAGACTCATTGGATGCAGACTCATCTTCTCCAGAGGCGGATTTCTCAGACTCATTAGATACAGACTCATTTTCGTTAGAGTCAGGTTTTTCAGACTCGTTAGACGCAGACTCATCTTCCCCAGAAGTGGTTTGTTCGGACTCATTAGATGCAGAATCATCTTCGCCAGAAGCGTGTGTTTCAGACTCATTAGATGCGGACTCATCTTCTCCAGAGGCGGGTTTCTCTGACTCATTGGATGCAGACTCATCTTCACCAGAGGCAGGTTTCTCAGACTCGTTGGATGCAGACTCACTTTCCCCAGAGACCGGTTTCTCAGATTCGTTAGAGGCGGAGCCATCTTCTGCAGAGGCGGGTTTCTCGGACTCATTAGATGCAGAGTCATCTTCTCCAGAGGCGGGTGATTCGGATTCACTAGATACAGATCCTTCTTCCTCAGAATTGGGTGATTCGGACTCATTAGACGCAGATCCATCTTCTCCAGAGACTGGTGATTCAGACTCATTTGAACCACCCTGTTCTTCGCTTGAAACAGGTTCTTCTACTGATTCATTTGAAGCAGTTTCATCTGATTCAGATTCAGTTTCTGGTTCGACAGGAGGCTTAGGAGGGGGTGTGATAGGAGGTCTAGGGGGAGGTTTGACAGGGGGAGAAGGCGGTTTCACAGGAGGAGTTGGAGGTTTCACAGGAGGAGTTGGTGGTTTCACAGGAGGAGTTGGTGGTTTCACAGGAGGAGTTGGTGGTTTCACAGGAGGAGTTGGTGGTTTCACAGGAGGAGATGGTGGTTTCACAGGCGGCTTAATCGGAGCAGACGGTGTCTCTGATTCCGGTGGTGTTACTTGTGGTTTGTCAAACGCTGTCTGGTCGGAATTGAGATTGATTATCATTTGTACCAATGGCGAGTAAATTGGCGCGCAAATGGCGCCAACGGCGAAGAGTAGAACAAGCGGTAACGACTTCATGGTTCTGTAGATAAGAAGATATCGTTTAGAAAAATAATTTTGTCTTTAATTGAAGATTCTTGATAAAAAATTTAAAAGATTTTTTTTTGTAGAACTAAATTATATTGCATTCGAGCAGATTTAAAAATTCATGGCGAAAAATATTACAAATATTGATAGGACGTATAATGTAATTATTAGTACCTACATACATATAAGGGGTTATACAAATACTAAATAAGAATACGAAATAAGTGTCCAGCCGTGTGAAAAGGTGACTAAAAATTCAGCATTCTTCGTGTTCTTGGCGAAATAAGTGTCCAAAAATTGGTGTTCATGAATGGAATTTTTAAAGAAGTCTCGAGGCGGCCATCTACGTGAAGTTATTTTTAATTAAAATTTTAATTGAATCAATTATCAAAATTTAAAATAAAAGAACATATTATTATGTACAATTTAGTTTTTATTCCAATTTAAACCTCAAAGGATTTATTTGATGGACCGATTTTATTATAGGGATTCATCTATCGATGTGCTGTGAGCCGGTTATAGAATAGCACCAACCCCTCTCTACCCGTGGGCGTCTTAAAAGGCTACTAAGGCGTAATAAAGCGGCTACCACAAGCCCTGAGGAACTATACCATCACTAGAAGAGTGGACTCGCCAACCCGCTTGGCCAGTGTGGCGTTATAAGGCCATACATCCCTCATGCACAAGTCAATGTGCATGTAGAGGCCCATATCCAGCAGTGGACTCTGAAAGGCCTGGATGCAGTCGCAGTATTATATTGATTATTATATATGATTTCAGAATGAATTATTTCTTATTCTCAACCAATAAAAACAAAACCTTTAAAAGCTATTTTGGTTACACAAGTTTTGTCAAAATAAAACTGTTTTGTTTGTGTAAACAAAATTGTAATCAAACCCATCAAACAATGACCTTTGACCTTTCAATGTTTGTCTATTGTTTGCGAGATGCATATTATATCCTAACGTTGCAGTATTATTTAAACTCTATTAGTGGTATTATTTAACATTTTATTAACAAATAAATACTAGTACCTGTATCTCTTTAACATTGATAAAGGACGATTTAAAAAACACATAAAAAAAAATAACGCCGCACTCAATGGGCCACACTAAGATTCCCCTGTGTCGTGGGTCCAGAGACACATGCAAAGACAAACACAAACACACACCCAGACCCAAACATAAATTTATCTTTTTTTTATCAAATAAATGCATGTCCGACCGGGGATCGAACCCGGGACCTTTTGCACAGCAGGTAGGGTCACTACCAATTGCGCCAATCGGTTGGTCAACCGGTTGGTCAACTATAATAATTATTATTAATAATTAACAATGTAATTAATAAAAAATGTAATTAAATTTTGTTTAAACGCAAATATTAATCGCTTTTAGCTTCAGACGACCGTTCTTGAACGCATCCTTAAGCGCTATGTTCCATTCTAAGTTTATTTTAAAAATGTCAGTGATATTGGCAAACTGGAAATTTGCCATGAATTTGAATTGATTTGCATTTAAATTTTTGAAATGATATCTGTGTATCAAGAAATGGAATTTTTTCATCCAACTTCAATAAATAATAGGGGTTAAAGTATGAAATTGCCGATTTGTACTGAAAAATTAAAACTCATTTTTTTCTAAAATGTAACATATTTATTTAATCAAAATATTTACCCTCATTATCTATACATTGTTGCCATCTAATCGGAAGTTCATTTATGCCTTTGCGATAGAACTCTGGGGATGTAGATTCCACAAACTGTGTGAAAGCATTTTGTACTGCCTCTTGGGAAGAAAATTTTTTACCACGTAGAAAATTGTCCAAATCACGAAAAAAATGGTAGTCCGTTGGAGCAAGGTCTGTCGAGTACGGAGGATGACGTATGGTTTCTAACTGCAGCTCCTGTGGAGTTACAACGGTTTCTCGTGCAGTGTGAGGTCTTGCGTTATCATGGAGCAATAATGGTGAAGATCGATTCACGAGTCGGGGCTGTTTCACTGCTAGTTTCGCCATCATTGTTCGAAGTTCGGCACAGTAAACATCTGCTGTTATTGCTTGACCAGACCTGAGAAAGCTATAGTGAATAACACCATGAATAGACCACCAAACAGTTACCATTACCTTTTTATTGGTAAGCTTTGCCTTAGGGCACTGTTGCGGCGTTTGACCTGGGGTCAGCCATTGCATTTTTCGCTTTCGGTTATCGTATAGAATCCACTTTTCGTCACATGTCACAATTCGATCCAATATTCCTTCATTTCTGTACCGATTCAACAAGTCAACGCAAGTTTCAACAGGCGTTTCTTTCTGCAGATCAGTCAAATCATGAGGCACCCATTTTTCATATTTTTTTATCTTATTGATTTGATGCAAATGAATCAATATTGTATGTAAGGTAACGTTAAACCATGCCGCTAATTCCTGGGTAGTTTGACTCGGATCGGCTTCCACCATCTCCTTCAATTCAGCGTTATTCACCTGTGTGGGCGGTCTTCCACGTGGTTCGTTCTTCAAGTCGAAGTTTCCATTACGAAAGCGTTTAAACCAAAAACACACGGTTCGTTCATTAGCAGTCTCCTCTCCAAACGCAGCATTGATATTGTGAGCCGTTTCTGCCGCGTTAGTTCCGCGTCGGAACTCGTATTCAAAGATTACTCGGATTTTCGAAGTATCCATCTTTCCCGTCTAAGCTGAATAAAAAAAACAATTGAAAGTCGAAAATCGAATGTTGCACATTTTTTCAAACATGAACCTCATAGGTATCATGTGAAAAAAGTTTCAGTCGAAAATCTCACACCATGAAGGTTTTATGTCAATTCAAAGTATCTATTACTATAAAACGGCAATTTCATACTTGAACCCCTATTATATATGTATATATTTTTATCAATATTTATATTGATATATATATATATTATACCTAGATATTATATGTGTAGCTATTGTATTATATGTACTGTTAGTAGTCATTTTTAGTGATTGCACGATGCACCGCACTTCATATTTCTGTTTAACCAAAGTTTGACTGGCAGAGAATTCCACTAGACATTAAGACCGCCTTTTGTACAATTTTTGTTTGTGCACTAAAGTTTAAATAAATAAAATAAATATTTATTTATTTAAATTAGGCTTACCAACTAGAGTACATACAGATGCAACAACATTAATGTTATTACAACATTATAGTGACATATGTGTACGTATGCTCCTAAATTATAGATATGCACATTCTTCACACGGTATGCCAGAGGAGGAACCCAGAATTTAACCCAAACTAACAATATAATACTTTCAGAAAAATTATTATAACAAAAAAAAAAGCTTTTATTCATTGATATTTTGTCATGTAATTGTCTCGGTGTGCCCCCGACGATCTATCTTCAAATATATGCGTCATTTAAACCCGAGGCCATCAACAGCTATGAAAAAGTTAAATGCGGATCTAGATGGTTTCTAGTTTCACTCGAAAATCTCACACCATTAAGGTTTTATGTCAATTCAAAGTATCTATTACTATAAAACGGCAATTTCATACTTTAACCCCTATTAAAATGTGAATATCTCTAACACTAAAGCGCGCGCCACGAGCAGGAACAATTTCGGTCATTGACATGAGGTCAGCTGAGACTGGACGGTAAAGAGATTTGTATTATATTAAGGTACAATAATATGAAGGATCTAGTAAAGTGGTAGGTGAATCGACGTTTTCATACAAATCTCCTTTCGGTCCAGTCTTGACTCGTTGAATTATCGAAATTCTTCCTGCTCGTGACGCGCGCTTTAGAAGCCTAGAGCTTGGCCCTTTTCGCATAGACCTCCATAAAATTTTCAGTAAATTAAAATTATTATGTAATATTCCAAAGAAAGAGTACTTACCCATTGACCAGTCGGAATACCACTAATCTTGATTGAATATATGAGGGGCAATACACTTTTTATAATCTTATTTTGTTTATCATCACATAATCCTAGAATATAATATATCATATAATCAAAGAACATACATGTATATCTACTAAAAAGTATTTTTTGGTTCGCCGACACTTTAGGTACTATGCCTGTACTTAATATAGTAAGGGAGTCGATTTGTTTCTTTGTTTGTTCATACTGAAAATCTTTTCTTCACCATAATAAATATGTTCATAGAAACTTTATACGCAAGTTTGTTTATTATTTTTCATTTAAGTACTCAGTTCTCCTTTTATTGACTTGAGATTTTTGATGTTTGTTCTCTCCCTAATTGTGCGCAGTGCGACCGACTAGACCTAACGTGAAAGTGTGCATCCCAAAGTATCTGTATCATAAGTAAACTAATCCCGCTAGGGTTGTCGACTACAAAATCTCTTTTCCCGACACATTTCTATGTATCATTTCGAATTTGTGACAAAATCTCATCGAAGTAACGCTATTCCTTTACTTTTTATTCAAAATAATATACTACAAACTTGTAATTTATATAGTAGGTAGGTACGGTGTGTCATAGTAGTATGTTTTTTGTGCACCAAGCGCCCGGCGTACGATAAGGGCTGACGCAGGCGAAGCGCAGCACAGCTCCGTTATCATTAAATAACAAACAA
The DNA here is from genome assembly GCA_914767545.1 of Sesia apiformis. Lineage (NCBI taxonomy): Eukaryota > Metazoa > Arthropoda > Insecta > Lepidoptera > Sesiidae > Sesia > Sesia apiformis. The sequence goes on from OU611971.1 coordinate 11,081,402, forward strand.
CAACTTTGTCGACATTAGAATGCAGATCAAAAATTCATCGACGCACCTATCTGTCTTCGAGCGCGTTAAACCAAACACGGGCGGTAGGTGTGTTGGTGATTTTTTATTAATTTTGGCACGGCAACATGATTTGATTATACAATATTAAGATAAGACTGAAGTCCAGTGTGTATTCCAATTATAAAATCTGAAATAGAAAATAACATAAAAAGTAAATTTCAAATTTTTGATCTTATTCCAATGTCGAGAAAGTTGATTGTAGTTTGTTAATGAAAACCGCGCTGCGCTGCGCTTCGCCTGGTATGCGTCAGCCCTAAGAGTCAAACGAGCAAACTAGCAAAACATTGGCCGATTTGCTAATTTTGCCGACCAGATAATAATTTTGTCTAACTGCAATATAAAATTGATGATTACTATAATTGCTATCATAATAAGTATTTCCGGTGCACACCGGACACAGAAACAAAATTTTGGGACAATTCCGGAAATCCCGAAGACCTGGCAACCTTAAATCCCCGGCGTGCTCGTAACGGTTATATACTCGTATTTTAAACTGCTGCTCGTATTATAAAGTAAGTACATATACATGGACTTTGGCCCAACATTTTAAGTTAAAAAATCCCCCCACCCCAACCCCCCCCCCCCCCCAACCCTTCCCGAACGCCATATTATGAATATCTCTATATTTATTTACTTCACGTATGTTGTAGGTAACATTAGAATTACGTATAATGACATACTATATAACACCCTGCAAGAGCACAGCAATTCAAATATATATTTTTAAATACATATATTATACGTGTATATAGGTACATTATAAATTGCAAAAATTTAATTATTATTTAATAAATTATAATATTACATAATTAAATCATACGATAGATTTATGAATGAATTGTTAATTGCTTTCGTATCAATTATTATTTTATTGTTTACCCACTTTTTATTAATTTATTTATATTACATAATAAATCGTAATTACTTAACATCGTAATTAAAAAAATCTTTAAAACATATTATTTTAGTGAAAATATCTGTGATTGTTATTATCTTTTGTTATTATAATTTTTTGAAATACTTTTTAATTCCCCTTCGGATTCCCACATTTTTACTCTAGGGTAGGGTTCGAAATTATCCAAATAATTATTATCGTTGATACCTGTACTTACACATCAGCTTATCACACCCACATCTCCCACTGTAGGGGACAGGCCTCCCCTAGTAAATCACTGGGGAATTTCGGGCCATAATCCACACGCGAGCCCAGTGCGGATTAGTTTAGACACATACCATATTTTTTAATCTCGAGCATGTGGATTTCAAGATGTTTTTCTTCACCGCAGAACTAGTGGTAATTTTATAAATCCGTATCTACAAGTATATAGAAACTCTTTTCATAAGAATTTAGGAATTAGTATAAAGTCGCTGATTTTCCATGAAGTCGAATTAAAATAATAAAAAAAATATATATATGTATAGTTGAGCTTAAATCGGTGACATTTTAAAAAAACACTTGACATGTTAAAATAAACACTTGCGTAAGGAGTTTTGTGATATTGTGCAATTTCCCCACTTTCCCCAGAGTCAGAGCCCATTCCCAACCCGTCCTATCCTATCCCCCACCATTCTCCCAACCCTTTCTCCAAATCTATTCCTACGTCTACAAAGTTACGCAGCGCATACGGGAGCGTGTCAATGTTTGTTATCTGGACTGAAGTTGACATGCGCCGGCGACAATTCCACTTGCCACCAGGTGGACTGTATCCTCGTTCGCCGCCGATTTCTTATAGTGTCTTATTAACGAACTTGCGCAAAGTACACATCTTATACTCGTACGGACCTTCAAAAACCAGAGGAGCGTCAACAACTTAACATAACATCAGGCCAACTGTCCATCGACTTATTATTTGTCATGTGCTAACAACAATTAACTATGTACGAGAAATATATAAACGACACATTGGCTATGAGGAAATCCATTTCAGCATAAATTGTGAGCCTCAAACAATAATAAACCGATAACACGGTGCCAGACAAAGGTATCGGATTGCACCGACACAAATGGATCAAATTGCATCAGCCAGGCAAGTGACTATCCTCTTGTTACCACGAATAATCTATGGGCATTTTCTGCGTATTAATAACACTAAAATTAATATAAGTTAACCCCCTCCCCCCGTTTGTCAATCCTGCGGCAAATATGACCCGCCTATTGCCACTCCAGCATAGTGGTTCTACAAGATATGCCGGTGACTATTTAGTTCTTTGGTAATCTAAAGGTATAGCGCTCTTCATAGCTCGCAAAGCAACTGTGAACTTATGGATCTGGTATACCGTCTAATTCAAAGTCTATTATAGACTTTAATTAACGGACTATTAGATCACATAGACTATCAGGTCACTTCAAGATCATCGAGAAAATAAAACAAAAATAAGTAAAAGATATCAATGATTTTTATTTACATACAACTAAATCAAAAAAATAAGAAAAAATATTATTAATTGGCTTCAATTTTATCAATGCTTGTTCAGGCAAGAAATAGCTCCCCTATTTGGTGCAGATCGTGTGATACTAAGGGCCAATTCTGCTGGGGTGTACTTCTGAAAAAGTAATTAGGAGTTTAATATAAAAATTGAAAATTTTGTTTACTGATGACCCGATGAGTCCGTGAACTTCCCATTAAACTACGACATGGGGTTCTTCAAGAGAGCTGTGAATAGGGTTTTGCAAGGTCGGCGGCGCGCCCGTATGCCCCTTGGTGTTTCAGGTGTCCATGGGCGGCGGTAACACTTACCATCACGTCAGACCGCTTGCTCGTCCGCCCTCTTCACTATAAAAGAAAAAAAAAAAAAAAAACTATTTAGCTGAAGTGGCTCACTGATCCTATTTCAGGCGATATTTTCTAAAGGAAGTTGGGAAACGGCTGCGAAATGCTACCATCTTCTAAGTACTTATCAGCTGTGTAATCTACGTCTGGATATTCATTTTGACGGCAAAAGACTATGCTGAACTTCACTGCCTTAGTAGAGCTGGCACGAAATGTACCAACGTGTTGCAGAAGTAAAGAATTACTCTGTCATTCCATTTTACTCTTTACTCTCCATTACGCCCCATCTTCTCCAATGTGGAACGGATAGTGTAACGGAATGAGGAAATTATTCATCCCCTTTTACTTCTTATTCTCATCATAATGAACACTCAACCACTCATAAATCTTTAAAGGTATTGTAATAGACGCATCCAAAGGCAACCCAAACGTTTATCGTTCTCGACTGATGTGAACATGTATCACGGCTGTCCATAGGCGAAAGGATCTACTTAACACCAGGTGGGCTGTCTGCTCATCGGACACCTTAGTTCCATAAAAAATGATTTCCAGTCCTGTTTCGGGCTGTTGAATGAATAACTTCCAACACTTCCCACCTCTCAAGTCGTTCATTCTCATCTATTTCAGTTTCTATGATATTTATATTAGACCCTTTCTAATCTCTTCCGATGTCCTGATCTTTAAATCGTCATTGATGGACTGTTTATCTTACAGACATGCCAACACTTGTAGAGATATCATCCTTGTTGGCATATATCAGAGATATCCATGGGCGACTGGCGATGCCACATCTCTTCAGCTAAGGAACCAAAAACCCGTTTCTCCAACCTAATTAAGTAGTAGTGAGAGAACCATTTTTCCAAGCATTTCTTAAAATTCATTCCTAAATCTCTAAAGGCAGGGAGCGCAGTCGGGGGCGTTTGTTGTTCTAGTCTAATGTTGGCATCGCTCCAGAATGACACAGTATTCACTTACCACCAGGTAGATAAAGAAGGCAACCTTCTTTATATAAAAGAAAATCACAATTTGGAACTTAAACTACCTCATGAACTTAGTCTACTGAAGTTAATTAATGAAACCGTACCTTTGAATCATCTAATCACTAGAGTCGGAGTCGCTAGAGGACGAGTCGGAGTCGCTAGAGGACGAGTCGGAGTCGCTAGAGGACGAGTCGGAACCGCTAGAGGAGTCATCAGAATCATCGGACCCAGATGCATCTGAACCTTCTGATTCTTCACTGGATGGTTCAGGCTCAGGTTCTGGCTGAGGCTCTGGCTCAGGCTCAGGCTCAGGCTCCGGCTCAGGCTCAGGCTCGACGGGAGGTTTAGTAGGACGAGGAGGTCTAGTAGGAGGAGGTCTCGCAGGAGGTTTGTGTGGTATAACCAATATTTCCAATTCCGATGGCAATATCACTTCCTGTTCAGATTTTTCAAGCTCCGTTTGCACGAAAGAGTGCCTTGGCGCGCAGATAGCGCCCACTACGAAGAGTAGAAGAATCGGTAACGACTTCATGATTCTGTAGATAAAGAAAGGTTGTTTAAAACAATATTTGGGTTGCGATGAAGATATAATTAACGCGAAAAAAAAACAATTAGTTTTTGTAAATTAAAAACCAAAATATATTTAGCTGAAAATTGACGAGAAACGTTGTCAATACTAAAACAACGTAATGTACTTATACATTGTTAAACAAAAAAGTATATTTAACACCCTCTCAACATTTGAATTCTATTATTAAAATCGGCAACTTTTGTGTTAGGACTTTTTTTTTAACTTCTAACTTATTTTCCCCGAAAAAGAAACTTATATTTCTTTTTAAACTATATTATTCTCTTTTTAAACTATATTATGGGCTATTTTATATAATACTAGGCAGCGTTCTCGCGTGTGTTCCTAATAATGATTGTCGCAGAAATTTCTTAACGTATCTGGATAAAATGTATCCTATGTTGGAAACGATAGCTCAGAGAGTTCATTATAACACCGGCTAATCTCTCCAGAAGATAAAAAAAACCTTTCATTTATTTCTTAAGTATATACAGGATGTGTCGGAAACTTTTCCCTGAAGCCTAAAACCATGGATTCTGTTCATTAAATTATTAATTAATTATGAATTTATTAATGAATAAATATTAGGAATAATTTCTTGAAAACAGATTTTTTTTTTAAGTTGTTACTTAAAAATCAAATACTTACTTATGCTTAAAAATACTTAAAAATACTTATTTCATGCAAATTTGCTATAAAAAGATCAAGAAATTAATATTTTTATATTTTATAATATATCAATTAATTCAGGCTTTTAGGTTCGGAAATATTCAACAGTACATAGTCAAAAAAGTAAAGAGCCATGCTTGGTTAGTCAAAAATTAACGTATAATAACAAAAAAAACACTTAAAGTATACAAAACAAAACATAGTAGACACATGTAACTTCTTATCTATACTAATATAAGAGGTAAAATATCGGGAAGTACGGAATCGAATTTCAAAAATTCTTTCACAAATGGGAAGCTACATTATCCCTGTCTAATATAGGCTATATTTTATTTTAAAATTAAAATAAAAAAAATGAAAAAAAAAAACAAAACAAACCGATGCCAAGCGAGGGCGGGTTGCTAGTAACTATATACAAGAGATACAAGAGATACTTATATACAAGGGCGTGCTGTACCTTGCAGGTGAGATTTTACAAGGTCATCTCGATTGATAAACCACCCACGGAGACACCCGCCTACAGGGAGAGATCGGGTGGTGTTATGACAATTAAGAGTTAGTTTCAGTAAATTAAAATAATAACAATAAATGTTAAATGTTTCAAGCAATCAGTACTTACCCAATGATCCCTCAAATCAATGAGACAATCAAGTGCAATTCGCTTTTTATAATAATATTACGATTATTATCAGATAATCATCAAGTAATTATATAATTTAATTACTAATTATACGTGCATATGTATAATATGTTTTGATTCGACGATATTTTAAGTAATGCGTCTGTATTAAATCTAGTAATAAAGCAAATTCATTCGTTTGTTTGTTCATATCTACCATATCAATACACAGAAATACAGAACTTTCCCACTTTACTGTATTTCCCTAATGTACGCAGGTGTTTCGGTAGTGAGTGACATGTGCTAGAGCCCATTCCCATCCTATCCCTTCCAATTTTTCCAACCGTTTTTCCAAATCCATTCCTATATCTCCAAAGGTAGGCAGCGCATCCGGAGTAGTGCCAACTTTTGTTATTCTGGACTAATGTTGGCATGTATCGCGTATGTCTATGGGTGACAGTATCCACTTACCATCAGGTGGACTGTATGTTCGTCTGCCGCCTTCGTCCATGAAAAAAAAACGCAACTTCTTACCTTGACATAACTGTTTATTAGAATGTTAGAATAAAAAAAAAATTAAATTAAATTAAAATTATCACTCTAGATTAGATTTACATATGTTTATTTATTTCAATAAAATCTACAGCTTTTATTTTACAAAATACATAAATAGTTTTTAATTGTGTCAAGCAAAAGCCTTTACAGATTTACATTATGTATTAAACTAGTTGACCCGACAGACATTGTCCAAATTTAAATAATAAAAAAAACATTATTTCTAATTTCAATAAATATTTTTTTTTTCCCGAAAACTTTTCCCAGGACCATAACGAACAAAACGAAAAAAGAATTACGCATATTCATCGTTCGAATCGTGAGTTATGGTCTTGAGTTCATACAAAAATCCCATAGGAAAAAGAAATAGCCAAATCGGTCCAGCCGTTGTCAAGTGATGCGCTTACCAACGAACAGCATTTAATTTTTATTTATATAGATATTATAAAAAGTTTTAACTTCAGCAACGTCAACGATTTACTGCAAAAAATATATAAATTGCAGTGTGTGTATGTGTGTGTGTAGGTGAGGATGTGTATTAGTCTAACTGTATAGATTGTGTATCTAACTCTAACCAATCTAGAATCAATAGAATCAAATTATGAGTTAGCTCCCAGTGCGACCAGATAGGAATACTTATAATCGTTTTCTCGAAGATGGCCTTAGAGGAGGAAAAAGGATCAGTGTTGAAAAATTGTTTATTATATGTTCGTAGTATTCTAGTTGCAACTGAATTTCTTGCATAGTCTGTGCATATCAACAGACGATCGAGCATATCGTTCATATCGAGGGAGTCATTGCAACTATCGTTCAACAACATCATGTCTGATATACATCTGCGGTTTTGTAGGGTTAGCACTTGTGATGTGTCCATGTACTATCGTATTCGCCGCTCTGGTGCCTGCCTCGGTAATTGAGATATTGCAGGAATCTCTTTCGTACACCTTCAACGGCTGGGATATACTTTTGTATTGCGGGTTCCAACCAGTGGAACAATATTCCAGTACGCTGCGGACGTATGTTGTATACGTTAATTGGTTATCCACTACGTTACGTGTTAATTTATATAGAATTAAAGTGGGGTTAAATAAAAATAACTGCACTCTCTTATCACTAAATTTTTTCATGAAAACTAACAATGAAAATCTACAACACTTCGTCTAAAATCTAAAACACAGCACATTAATGTATAACATTTTTTTAAATACAGCTGGATGGTGAAGAAATATGTAACGTTGTCAAACTATTGTGAAACACAAATTGCAAGCCAGTGCAAATACATTAATTTTTTTTTTCTTCAAAAAGGCGGCAGACGAGCATACTGTCCACCTGATGGTAAGTGGATACTATCATCCATAGACATCCGCGATACATGCCAACATCAGTCCAGAATGACAAACGTTGGCACGCCCCACTGCCTACCTACGTTGCGCTGCCTACCTTTGCCGAATAAGGAATGGATTAGGAAAATGCGGAGGGATAGGATGGGATGGGAATTGGGTTCTGGCATATCTAGCTCACTACCGAAACACGTACTTACATTGAGGAAATATGATAAAGTAGGCAATGCTTTCAAGGTAGTCTTCTGTGAGAGAGGGGTAACGTGGTCAGGCATTCCCATGCATTGGTGTGGTGTGGTGCTGTGGTGCATTCCCATATGCACTCTCCCTCTACAAATATAACAATTTATAATATGACACAATTTACTGAGTGCCTTAGCGCCCACACTAGGATTCCCTGTGACGTGGAGCCCAGACCATCCTTCAACTTAGCCTTAGTACCCGTGTCAATATACATTGAAATCAATGTAGATATGCGTGTGTGTGTGTGTGTATTTGGTATTTGTATGTATATATGAGTGAGCGCTCCCGTGTACATGTGCGTGTGTCCATGTAGTGTGGATATGTACCTGTGTTAGTACGCTCGCACCGTCAATTTGAGAATACTTGCTAGATAGATAAGCACAAGCACTCTAGGCACGTTAGAGATTAATAGTGTTATGTTAAGTAGCTCTAGGATTCTTTATTCAATGTGTTTTGAAAACCGAACATTCTTATTCAAATTTAACTTTTTAATGAAACCCTCCTCATCTACTTTACCCCCAATAGAAGTATTACCAACCAGGTTCCTTTGATAAGAACGTATGATGTGTCATCTAGTCAATTCCCATATCGATTCCTTGCGTGGAATTAGTTTATTTACACGAATGCTCTACACTTAATTCTTGAGCGGGTTTCCTCGCGATGTTTAACCTTCACCGGCGATCTGGTGACAATTGAAAAATCCACACTTAATTAGAAATTCAGTAGTCCATGGTTTTAGAAAGAATAAAAATTATACGAGCAGCATCAAGTACTGAATCGGCAACTAATCGATGGCAGCAAAGTTGGTGAATTAGGTTTACGTTGTCTGGTGACAATATAGAAAGACGAGTCTCGCGATGCGGGACTCCTTCACCATTGTGATGCTATACTCAGTATTTTCTTTATGTCCTATTATTATCATTTATGTTATAATTTTCATATTGTAATTATTATATTATTTAGTAGCTTCTACCCGCGGCTTCGCTCGAGTGGACTGAGCAGCTGTAAAAAAAAATTACAACTGTAAAAGAATCGACATGATGGATTACACGAATGAAAATACATCCAGCAATTTTGAGTAATTCTATTAAAAGTATTTTTTTTTATTTTCCTCCATAACTCAACTTCCTTGTGTCGTATGAAGATGACACATATACCAGATTTCCTTCTGGATACATAGCTATTCGTTAATGAAAACCTTAACAAAATCCGTTCCGTAGTTTTTTTACATTATGCTCAAACAAACAGACAAAAAATTTTTAAAAACTACTGTTCTGACCCCTAAAAAAGGACCCCCAATTTTAACTTTAATTAAATCAGTGTACAAGCTCAACCCCTGTACTGTTTTATTATATGTATAGTTTAAATTATTATTTTTGGTATATATTATATTATACTAATGATTAAACATGATTGATATGGTTGATTACTAATGGTTGATTATGTATTGAACATCATTCTTTGTGTAAATGTCAATCGTATTGCACTACCTATATCCCTTTCATTTTCCTCTATCCCAAGGTTACATCGCAATAGCGATAAGTTCGTCTATTATATTTAAAAATAAAATATAATTTAAAAATATCTACACATGTAATAACTGTTTGCGTGCAATAAAGAGTATTTATTATTATTTTGTTTTGAATTATTTGCTTCACAATCCAAGTTCGTCTGAAAATTTACTAATTTACTAGACTTGCTCAGTCGCTGTCTAGTTTTAAAAAGCTAGTTAGTAATAATTAATTTTACCAAATGATTTACACCCGGTGTTCAATTCCCTCTTATTTTTCTCTCCTTACCAACTTTGTTTTTTTTACCTGATGGTAAGTGGATACTGTAGCCCATAGACATCCATGATACATGTCAACATTAGTCCAAAATGACAAACGTTGGCACGATCCCGGATGCGCTGCCTATCTTTGGAGATATAGGAATGGATTTGGAGAAAAGGTTGGGAAAATGGGGAGGGATAGGATGGAAATGGGCTCTGGCACATCTCACTAACTATCGAAACACGTACGTACATTAGGGAAATAAGATAAAGTGGGAAATGCAATTTCAAGGTAGTTTTCTGTGAGAGAGAGGTAACGTAGCCAGTCGAGTTGCTGTTGGATTGGATACCAGCGGCTGTTGGATTGCAGCGTGCACTCTCCCCCTCATTTGATTCTTATTTGCGAAATAATATTGGGTGCAGTGCAGATATAGATATGTATGAATGTACACATGCCGGCCGAAAGTAATACACATCGGGTATGATCGGCTAGCTTCGGTTTTGTAGAGCGTCGTAAACCATGAAATACTAATACTATACCATTAAATTAAATACAAGCCAATTACAATTAATTAACATTTTATAGCTAATAATAACAGATTCAATATAAGGTAAACCATCAAAATTAATTTTGTGTAACTAGATAATCGAAATGTCCACACTCAATTGCAAGATATTGTTTTCAAGTTCGACCTAATATTTTTAAACACATCTTTAGTAGAATTAGCAGATAAGCAAAAATTTCCTTAGCGCTATCGGGTATGACAATCAAATGATAACCATATTTTATTGTACCTAGTCATGTTTACCTAGTGCTCGTTAATTATAGGTACAGTTTAGTTATTTTGAAATGGAAAAAGCCGATGGCACATGCTATTGACATTTACCATATTATAAAAATCTATATCTGTTAAGTTTCAATATCAGTGTCAGTTCGTTTTATATTTCCTCGCGCATTTTCCGTGCGTTTTAAAGAAAAAAGAAGTTTTAGTTTTAGAGATAATTTCATGGCCATATCAAGGATATATTTTTTATACAAAACAATGGCTAACGAGCCGGCGGGCCACATGATGGCAAGTGGTCATCGCCGCCCGTGAACACCCGCATCACCAGAGGGGAATGCGTGTGCGCTGCCGACCTCGCAAAAGCATGTGTACGTATCATTTATAAATATGTAGGTTAGGTATGAAGTATTTTTATTATTTGGAAAGTTTTCACCTTAATTTTGCAACTTCTATGTCATAACTTAACTATTGTTCACTATTATTACTACAGGATAAAGCTTGACTCGTTGAGTTTTATGCTCAACAAAAACAAACTTTGATTAAGATATATGTATTTGGTTAAGATAAACATATATAGATATAAATATAACACGTAGTGAGAAAAGTTCGCGGCCTTTTGAACGTATGACTTTAGCATGCTATATTTCTGGCAACACTGATAACTGGCGGGATAGTAATATACAGTTTGACAGCTGACTTTTTTGTAATGGTAATAAATTGAAATTACAAGTTAAAAGTATTATTTTTTAATTTTTTAAACAATTTAGAAATGGAAGTTAATAAACAGAAAATTAGATATATTATATAATTTTTCTTCGAAGAGAGTATGAAAGCTTCTAGGGCTCGAAAAGAGATTTGTGGTGTTTACGGAGAAGATGCTTTATGTAGATCTACTGCAAAAAAATGATTCCGTCGATTCAGGTCTGGTAATTTTGATGTGAATGATGTTCCTCGCCAAAGGTGGGTACCGTATGATATTAATGAAAGTCAGCTGCAAACAAGCGTCGAAGCTTGCCTTATTTTGCTGAACCGACATATAAAAATGAAGTAATTCTGAATCGTATTGTAAACGTTCGTCACAATGGTTTGAACCCAGGAGACACAATGTCCCAAACGTAAACTGAGTCAAAAACATCTCTGACTGTAGGTGGCCTGTGCAGCTATAGTTTCTTGAGATCTGATAAAACAATTAATGCAGATGTGTACTGTGAAGAACTGCAATCGATGATGGACAAGTTCGCTATCAAACAACCGAGTCTGGTCAACCGGCTCTAGTCCACTGCTTCTCCATGATAACGCTCGCCCACACACTGCACAACAGACAGTCTCAAAGTAACAGGAGCTTCGGCTGGAAACTCTTCGTCACCCATCGTACTCGCCAGACCTTGCCCTTACTGATTTCCATTTTTTTCGGAATTCGGATAACTTTTTACACAGGAAAAATTCAACTTCGATGAGGCAGTGAAAAACGCCTTCAGAGAATTCTATAGGAGGATAGTTTTTAATATAATTATAATTTTCTATAAGTTCTATAGCAGAGGCATCAATCAACTCCCATTAAAATGACAAAAGTGCATTAATAACAATGGACAGTAATGGATTAATTAAATATATAATTATCATACAAAAAAAATATTTATATTTTTCCATATACTATAAAACGGCAATTTCATTCTGTAAATTTCAATCGTTTTGCACAATTATAAGCAGTAAAGAGTATTTATTATTATTATTAAAAGTATATCAACTAAAGTATTATTATTATGAATAACAAACACTACATTCAATGACCCACACTAGGTTTAGATCTAGTGTGGTGGACAACACTAGTGCGTCGTGGGTCCAGAAACGCACAGAGAGACGAAAATACATACATCTGATTTAAACAAATTAGTGTCTAACTGGTAATCGAATTATCGACCTTTTTATATCAAACGTACGTACTACCATTTGGGTCAATAGATAGTCAGGATTATCGATAATGACTCGTTAATTTTTGCCAGTGCAGTGGCCCCTGGCTAGCATAACCGCGGAAGTTTCCTAACGATAATGTTTATTATAAACATTTAACAAACATATCATGATAAACAAAATATTTTGATAAGAATTTATATAAAATTTTACAATGGCATTGGTATTTATCGTATATATCTAATAAAGATATTATGATAATGACGTAAATAATCCCATGACCGGAAAAAACAAAGAGTCCACTACATGAGAACTGAATATATAGGTATAATTTATTTTGTTATCACCAGAGGTCCGTATTTTGGTACTTACGGTGAGAAAGATTGATGTCGACATTCTCTTTTTCTGTTCTAATTAATTATAATTCCACTTTAACATTCCCGCACCAAATCTAGGACTGCAAACTAAGATTGGTCCCAATTAGTTATCAAACAGTTTCATTTTTAATTGTTAAGTTTTCTTGGCATATAGGGGCTAAGAAAGGTACGTAGTACAAGGTCTTCCAATTTTCTAAAATAATCTACATTATTACCTATTTACAAACGTACTCCTTTTTTAAGACATAAAACAGTTTTAGAACAGTTTCTATCTACAGCAAATTACACGTAAATGAAATAAAAGAGATTTCTAATTTTACATCCATGAGAATTATAATAATAACAACTGACACTGCAATTAAACAACTTTAACGGTTTAAATCGCGTATATTTGACATTATTTATATCCCGACGTTTCGAACACTTTGCAGTGGACGTGGTCACGGGGTGACTAATTGATTTTATTTGTCACTTGAGTTATTAAGAAATTATTTGGACTACCGTCTGAAATTTTTTGAACTACCGTCTGGATTTTTTAATCATAACATTCCCTATGCACGCAGTATTCACTCACGGTGTACAGAGGTCTTGCAGTATTGCGTTGGCCTTGGGATTTAATTAATTTAATGACTGGATCCCAAGCCGGTGGTACTTGCCAACCATCTTCTCTATTGAAATTTGGGTGTTTCTTGATTTCAATAGCCTCGCGTAACATTCATGCACGCGTAAACTGCGTGCATAGGGAATGTTATGATTAAAAAATCCAGACGGTAGTTTAAAAAATTTCAGACGGTAGTCCAAACAATTTCTTAATAACTCAAGTGACAAATAAAATCAATTAGTCACCCCGTGACCACGTCCACTGCAAAGTGCTCGAAAAGTAGGGATATAAATAATGTCAAATATACGCGATTTAAACCGTTAAAGTTGTTTAATTGCTATGTGTAGTAATCGCGAAAACCTAAGAAAATATAACAACTGACACTATCTACAGTGATAATTTATCATTGTACGAGTAGATGATGTCAATTGTTACTCCACGGACGCCATCTTAGCGTATAGTGACGTGACCATACCACTAAATCAAGTCCAATCCTTTGCCAATAGCTTTCCTTTGCTTTCCAGTTCACGGTAAATAAGTAAGTACGCTTCATTGCACACCAAAGAATCGTGACACCAGTAAGCAAGTGACGTCACTGATTTAATTATATTGATAATAAATATCTTATTTAAAAGATAAAGAATATCTCTTTAATGGGAAGTTAAACTTGGAAAACAAATTGTGGTCCAAAGTCAATTATACCTTATCAAGTTATCACTTATCAATAAAAAGATCAAATTACAAGAATCTAGATAAAAATAATAATCTAGTTAGGTCGGGAGGATTAACATCGCCATGACTGTTCAGCTTGTAGGTAAATGCCCTGATCGTTGAGCTCAGCAGCACGCATGTTGGTTGTTATGTCGATAATGTGTGCGTTATGTGCTACGCGGATTACATGGTACTGCAGGCACAACGATCGGAGCGCTCAAACAGCTTCTAGCCATATGTGAAACCAACGCTGAATCGTATGGCTCGCTATATAATACAAAAAAGATAGAATTTATGGTCTTCAGGGCCGGTAACAAGTGTCCGTCCGTAGTACCCACCAAGTTAAAGGGAATCGCACTAAGTAGAGTCATCATCATCATCATCATCTCAGCCTTTAGACGTCCACTGCTGGACATAGGCCTCCCCCATTGTCCGCCATTTAGACCTATCGGCAGCGACCTGCATCCAGCGGGTGCCCGCCACCTTTATGAGGTCGTCTGTCCATCTAGCAGATGGACGTCCTCGGCTTCGTCCGCCGGTACGTGGTCTCCATTCGAGAACCCTTCTGCCCCATCGGCCATCGGTTCTTCGAGCTATGTGCCCTGCCCACTGCCACTTCAGCTTGCTAACCCGAGAGGCTATGTCGGTGACTTTAGTTCGTCTACGGATCTCCTCATTCCTGATTCGATCACGTAGGGAAACCCCGAGCATAGCCCTCTCCATAGCTCGCTGTGCGACAGTGAGCTTATTTATGAGGCCCATAGTCAGAGACCACGTCTCGGTGCCGTAGGTCATCACTGGCAACACACACTGGTCGAAGACCTTCGTCTTCAAGCACTGAGGTATTTTGGACGAGAAGACGCTGCGTAGCTTCCCGAACGAGAAACTAAGTAGAGTGAGCAAATTTAAATATCTAGGACATGTTATTACCGAAGACCTTGGAGACAACTCTGATACACAGAGGGAAAGCAGAGCATTGTCTGTGAGAGCGAATATGTTGACCGGTAGGTTTGCCTGGTGTTCTGGACTAGTAAAACTAACGCTTTTCAAAGCTTACTGCACTGCAATTTACTCGGGAAGCCTATGGATTCGCTATACTCAAAAGTCGTACAATGCTCTGCGGATCCAGTATAATAACGCCTCCAGGAAGACCGCCTCACTATTAAGCAGCACGAGGGGCAGCTGTAACAGCATCCTGAAGATGATTTCAGAGAAATGTAACTTTCCTGTTGCGGAACTGTTAATTTTTTATCAACGAAAGTAGCAGACGAGCATACGGTCCACCTGATGGTAAGTAAATACTCTCGCCCATGGATCCGTGATACATGCCGACATCAGTCCAAAATGACAAACGTTGGCGCACCTCCGGATGCGCTGTCTACCTTTAGAGCTATAAGAATGGATTTGGAGAAAGGGTTGGGAAAATGGGGAGGGATAGGATGGGAATGGGCTCTGGTACATTTTTTTTTATAGAGAAGTGGTCGGACGAGCAAGCGGTCCCACGTGATGGTAAGTGTTACCGCCGCCCATGGACACCTGCAACACCAGGGGGTATGCGGGCACGCCGCCGACCTTGCAAAATTCCATTCACAGCCTTCTTGAAGGACCCCATGTCGTAGTTTAATGGGAAGACCTCTTGAAGCAGTTCGTTCCACAGCCTACGGGTTCGCGATATAAAATAATTTTTAGACCGAAATGCGGATGGACCGCACTTCTGTGACGGGAGGTGCGGTTGTAGAAACCCGAGGTGGAAATTGTATCGAACAATTCTTCGGAGCATTCCCCATTGTACAGGCAGTAGAACACACAGAGAGATGCAAAGTCTCTCCGAACGCTGAGGGGTTCTAAACTGCCCGTGAGAGTGGGATCGAACAGCACAATACGAACAGCACGTCGTTGGATGGAGTCTAATTGGTATTTCGGTGCGCCGGCCCAGAGGTGTGAACAATACTCCATATGGGGCCTCACCTGAGCTTTGTAAAGCATTAGGAGTTGTCCAGGGGTGAAGTACCGCTTCGCTCTGTTCAGCACACCGAGCTTAATGGAGGCCATTTTGGCCTTACTTTCCAGATGACCCCTAAATTCGACTTAGCTGAAAATGTCGACACCAAGGATCCCAATACTCTCCGAGATCTAAGGTATACTCTGAAAGCGAGATGCTACCACAAAAGGTTTTTTTTTAGCGGTTTTTTTAGGAGGGTTCTTACTGGGGTTGAAATCCACTAGGTTCAGAGAACCCCAAATCGAAACTAGATCTAAAGAATCTTCGATTTCAGACACAAGCCTGGCGCGACTCTTCCACTCCGACTCGAGGGATGTTGGCGCGGCCCCTGTACAAGGCGTCTCCAGTGCTGTCATCCGCATACCAACGTATGTCACCAATTTGCAACAGGTCGTTGATATGCAGAAGGAACAGAGTTAGAGACAGCACGGAGCCTTGCGAGCCTTGCG
Source organism: Sesia apiformis (assembly GCA_914767545.1). Classification (NCBI taxonomy): domain Eukaryota; kingdom Metazoa; phylum Arthropoda; class Insecta; order Lepidoptera; family Sesiidae; genus Sesia; species Sesia apiformis. The sequence goes on from OU611971.1 coordinate 11,097,814, forward strand.
GCCAAACGAGCGCACCCAGCGGCTGTTGGATTGCAGCGTGCACTCTCCCCCTCGATATAATTATAGAGTATAAAACACATAAATAAAGTACTAACATAGTTTTTAAGTTACTTACTAACGTTTGTATGGATCTGTGTTGCCTGAATGAATAAATCAATTATTATAATTAATTAGGTTATAAACGACCTAATTAATAATTTATTTATTTAATTAGACTTTACCTGAGTAGACCTGAGTAGATTTATGATAGATTTATTTATAGTACCCCTTATGTTGTAACGAAAAAAAACAACTAAAACTATATACGAGTATATATTTATTGAAATCGTAACAAAACCATGTAATACTTTTTGAAAGAGGTGTTCCAGTTATACAAGTGATACATAGCCTATAAACCAACTTTTTTCTGTCTGTCTGTCATGCAAAAACCACTGGACAGATTTGAATGAAACTTGGCATAGTTATCCGTCGGAAAAAAAAACATTACCCCATACGCAGTTCGGCTCTTCTCATTTAATCACCGCTGGCGAACTTTTCAAGTCGTAGCGTCCACGTGGCCTGAAGGCGTCCCACACTGCGCTTCCCAGTACGTGGCCTCCATTCGAGGACTCGTCTACCCCATCGGAAATATTCGGACCAGCGATTGAAGCTCTAATCTTAAAAGTCCATTAGCTTGAGCGAGCGTTGAGCGTTCAGCGCTCGTTTTTACAATACTGCATTGACCTGTTGATGATTATCCATAGATCTTTGATAGACTTCTATTTTCTTCGCATAATCAATGCACAATAGACGTGGATATAAACAGTATAGAGTGGCTTTAATCAAAATTCATACGGAAGCATTCGGTTCAATGCCCTCACAATTTAGGGACTCGCCGTAATGAAATTCCAAAACACTTTGACAGCAGATTTATTCTGCAACGAAGTTTCCTATTTTGCCAAAATAATTATTCAGAAAACTGTGTTTTGCAATATTGAAAAATGTTATTATTTTTATAAAATATATATTATTAATTTATTAATTATGCATGTATCTGGACTAAATTGCACTGGCGTTATTTTATTTTCTGTTCGATCTAAAAGTTGACTGGTTGTGAATGTCGTAAGGCGATTTTTCCTTGATACATGTCAAATAAAGGCTCGCGCACGGTATAGCCGCGTAGCGCCGCAGCGTGTCACTGGAAAACTGCGACAACGCACATTATGAGACGCGGCGAGACCACAACGCAATAATTCAAATCAGTTGACTGTTGACATTGTTTGCATCGATAATACCGGTGCAATAAATAATACAGACGAAGAACTGTATTTGCTTCAACTTATTTTTGATCAAGAGTTAAGAATGAAAAAGATGACATGAAAATATCGTGAAGTGATTTAATTTATGCATCCAGCTTTTCATAAACAAACAACAACAATCGTGTAATCCTGTATAACAATAATCCTGTTAGTCTGGAAGAACAGTTTCAATTCCTCACGTCACACGGCAAATAACTCTCGGGTGGACGAGCCATTATACTATAAGCAAAATCTCCCTGCAGGCAGGGTATTAAGTTGTGTGAGCAGAGCGGGACATATTGCGCACTCACTCCCACTTACAGATCTTATGGTAACGCATAGTTAAGTACAATATGTCGTGTCTAAATTTTATCGACAACTAGCACGTACAAAATTATAATTAAACGATATAATTGAATTTGCTTAGACAATCGTGTATTTAAATAGAATATACAGATTTATAAATAATAATAAATAAATAAATGAAGTTATTCCAAACAAAATGAATTAGATCTTTTTTGATGTTATCTACCGTTTTTAAACTTACGTCATAATTTTTTGCAGTGAATTTCCGTTGTTTATTTTTTTTTATAAGGGCGTCCATCACACGTTGAGGTAGGCCGCGTCGCAACCCAATAGCATCGGCGCATAAATACGGATGGCAAGCGCTCCGTCGGTGCGCTGCGCTGCGGCGCGATGCGGCCCGCCTGCGGTGTATGATGGTTTATAGATAAAGGATTGCAGAATCCTTGACCTCAACAGTATTTTCTTTTAAAAATCTAGTGGCCCCATGAGACACACTGAGAATGAAATATTTTTTCGTTTAGTTGCATGTGGTTAATTCGAAATGGCAGCCTCAAATATCAGTGGTCCCATACGACACCGACGTCGTAGTTTTTATATAAAATGATTATCTACTATTACACTGCAAATTCATTCCAGCATTTATATTGCAGAATATCCCAAAAGATACGTGAAATGAGAGAATAATAGATATTTGTCCTTTGTGGTGTTATTGAGTAGTGGTTCCACGATGGGATGGAGTGTCCGCCCCAGAAGGTTGGGTCGCTGATGATTAATCAGTATCGGTAGTCAAACTTTAGACATTATTGGGTATAATTAATTTGGAAACATTGATTAGCCGCAGTTATTTTATTTAAAAAAAAACATTACACGCGTTCGGTAAGAGGGACTTTTCGTTCTTTTTTGATATGGCAGTATTACTTCTTGATGGCAATTCGAAAGGTATTTTGTATTATGGGTTTTATGATTTAATAGTGATAGTATATTAAATTTCAAAGTTTATTTATTTAAGACATTTACATATTTTCTATGCGGTAATTGTCACTTATAATGTAGTTAACAAAAACATTAAGCTGTCAGCGCCTTTCCTTAGATCTAATCTTAGTTACAATTATTTAAGAAAACACTTTATTCGGGTGGCAATTATTGTGTATAATACGTACGTTGTGTGTGTTTTATGCAAGTATGTTTGTATGTGAATGTGTTCGAGATATCCGATTTTAGAAAAAAATAGCGAAAAGTCAATAACGTAAGTAAAAGAGTGCGAGTTGATGTATGGGCGTGTGTGTGAATAAGAGTTACAGATGCTAAAAAACGTTAGGTACGGGTTGTTATGAATAATTTAGCGCATTGGTATAAGGAAGGATTCGGTGTGATTATAATCACGGTTTAATAGCCAGTTCTTGATTTTGCTTTTAGTTTTATATCTAGTCAGACGATGAATCCGCAACTGTTCATTAATTTAATTGTATAATAAACTCTTTTATAAGAAAAAAAACAAGGAAACATCACTGTCACAAAATAAAATGAGTAGGGTTCGTACATAATGCTTGTCACAATCAAATTAAAGCACGAAACTGCACTTTTCGTGTGTTACCAAGGAGTCCTCTTCTGTCCTCAGTAAACCAACTATCGCTTTACTGAGCAACTCCTGACTTGGTTCGACGGGACTGGGCATTAACAAAAAGTGCTTTAAATTATTTCGACTTCAATGATGAAGAAAACTTAACGCTGACAGAATGTGCTAATTGCACCATTGCCATGTATGAAAAAAAATAACGCACTCAGCACATTATGCCAGTATCGAGTTTTCTTCATAATTAACAATTTTAAAGTGAATTGACAATTCAAAACAGATCTCTTCAATGTCCAGTCCAGTCTAAATAAGTTAGCGAGTCACTCAGAGGAGTGATAGTAGATTTACTGAGGACAAGAGTTGGACTCCTTAGAAAAGCACACGAAAAACGCAGTCTTGTGTTTTTTTCTGTTTGATTATCGCAAACATTACGCACAGACATTAGGCACTTTGAAGTTTAAACTATCATTACTAAACTCCAGATAATCGATTCAGGAGATTACCATTAAGTTGTATTTATACATTCGCACCCCCCAAGGTGTCTCTCTGTTCAACCCAAAGGTTGACTGGTAGACAATGTCTCCAGGCATCAAGCTGCCCATTTGTACGATTAAGCGCAATTAAGTTTTTAAATAAATTATCTTAATCATTAGTTAAGATAACGGTTCCTTTAAAAGAACTTCTGCTGCTTTTTATTCACATTTGAAGTAGGAACGAAACTGGGACATGCTTACAGTTACTACTTATGTTTAGTAAGAAAAATAAAAATAAATGCGAGTGTAACATTACGATATCGTACGAGGGAGCATTGAAGAAAACGACTTCAAATAAAAACATATTTAGACGGCAAACATTCAAGGAAAATGCATATAATAGAAGCACAAAACGTAAATAAATGAAAGGGTGTTTGCAAAGACACAGTACAAATAAATAACCGAAGATAATCTTTACACAAACGATTAAAATCCGCCTTAATGCAAGCAACTTTATAAAGCATTTACATTTTTTAGGTGTGTCGCTGAATTAGCAAACTACACCTTTCCATAAAATGAATGCAAAAGTCAGAAACGTTGATTTATTTGCGTAATTATTATAAAATTCTATGCTTTCATTGTTGCTGGGGAATACAATAATGTCTATTATGTTTATTTATTAATAAATTATTATGTATAAGCATCTAATATACTATATGTATTACTTGTCGGTATATATAGCACATAATTCTTCTGTAAATTTCAATAATTTTGCTCTACCTATATCACTTTCATTTTTCTCTGGCCCAAAGTTGCCTGAAAGAGATCGTCTTAGCGATAAGGTCGCCTATTGTATTCTGTTTTTATGATCTGTGGACATGTAATAACTATTTATAAACAATAAAGAGTATTAAAATTCAAAATAGCTTAATGGCCTTTCTCACCACCTCCTGGTACTTTATCATTAGTTATTAGAAAGTCAATAAGTATCAGCTAGATTTAATTGGCAAATAATTTATCAGTTACATTTGGCAGTTACTTTATTAGGTGGTAAAAGGAGCCTTTCTTAAAGCCCCCTGATACCCTATCAGAAGGCCTTAAATGTCATAGACCAATATTTTTTAAAGTAACTATTATTTATCTATTTAAACGGATCTCGACGCGTTTGGTTACCTTATTCATTTTGCGCGACGTGTCGCCTCTTCAGTCAGTTCGTGTCCATGGTTGGTGCAACCCAACCGAAACATCTAATGAAATAAATAAAGTAAACCTACGCGTTATGACACTTTTAAATATATAAATACGTGTGAAAGATGCGAAAATCTGAAATGTTAGAAATAAACTAACATTTCTTATTCTCCTTGCCAAGGGAGTGCGAAATTTCGATGACAAGAGATACGATAATAAAAAAAATAATGTGGTTTACATTTTAGAGTAAGACTATTTTAGTCCCTTTTGTCTTTCCACTGTCGTTTATGCGTCGACCAAGTGAGAGCCCGTAATCCTAGTGGATTATGTATGGTAATTCCAGTGATTATTAATCCATTCCTACATCTTCAAAGGCAGGCAGCGCGTCCGGTTGCGCGCCAAGGTTTGCCATTTGTGGACTGAAGTATGTACCGGATGTACTGAAGTATGTAAGTATGTACATATGTAAGTATGTACTGAAGTGGATGTCCATGGGCGACATAATCCACTACCACCAGGTGGACTGTATGCTCGTCTGCCGCCTGGTTCCTATAAAAAAAATGGAACTGAGATTCCTTACTGTGTGTTTTATCCGCACTGTTACATGAAGAACAGCAGAAATGATCGAGGCACCCGACGCTAACAACTTCGAGCAAACGACAAGAACAGCGAAGGAGGTGGAGCCATCTTGTGTGTCGTATTTATACTATAATTTGATAACAGTATTTCTTTCCGTGTGTCATACGGCTGCGTAGAAAACCTTTAATACAAGTGATATTCTGTAAATTATTTGCTAGACCTTTACTAGTTCTGTCAATTATTTTGACTTGTAATGAGCTGCCAGTTGAGAAGTAAGTCACAGTTTTGTATCCTGGTAGACTTAATTTCTGGAATATGTAGGTACATCCACCAATTACCACGCGAATCCGGTGCGGAGTGGTGATTAGTGGATTCCAGATTCTTTTTTTTTATTTCTCGAGCATGCTGTTTCCTCACGATGTTTTCCTCTCGCCGCCGAGCTTTTCAAAAATCCGTACAAGTACGTTCCGAGGACGTGAACTCGCGATCACGCGATGTGCTTCGAGTGTAGATACCTCTAGGCAATCACCGCTCTAGGCTATCACGCCATGGTACTTACCATATGGTATGCCAATGGCTTTAGAGCCAATTTACGAAATTTATGAACAGTACGAGCTCTTAGGAGCTCATACTGTTCATAAATTTCGTTACTGTATTCTTGTTTGGATTCATCTTGTCACTCTTTATCAAGATGAGATTTTTTGCGATTCTTTTTTCAAGTCTGAAAACTCTTCTCAAAAATCTTTGCAGTAAGTATATTTCTTCAGTTTCCTTAAATTATACCTATATTTTTATGATACTTAACATAAAAACAAATAAAACTAAAGTTTGAAGTTAAACGTGAAAACGCAGTTTTCAGTCTCAATACACAACGGAAATGACGCTTTGTACAACAGTAATTATGAGTGCCATGAATAGAACAGGAAACTGTGGAGTGGGCTTTAGTATTTACATAGATTAAAAAAATATTATTAATTTTTATTATCCCATGCCTACTCTACGCTAAATCATAACTGTGCGGTGTTGGCCGCATTTAAATTATCACCACCACATCTCGTCCCGTGGTTCGTAAAAAGCGATAAGAAGCCGCCACCAGAAAATCAGAGGAACTACACCATCAATAGACTCGGACTCATCATCCCATTTGGCCAGCGCGGCTTTAAGGCCATATGTCCCTCATGCACAAGACTATGTGCATAGTAGGCCAATGTTTAACAGTGGACGACCGGTGTCGGTGATCCTCTCACAGCTCGCCACCAATCACGATCTTCGGTTCTCCTTATCCAGCCACTAACGGCGAAGTCATCGCTCCATCTGGCCGGAGCGCATCCCACGCTGCGCTTCATGGTACCAGGCCTCCATTCGGAACTCATCCATCCCATCGGTTATTCCGTTTACCGGTGCACAAGCTGATTCTCTGACCTATATTTATTTATGTAAACGGGTCTCAACGCGTATGTTTATCTCATTTATTTCACTCGACGTTTCTGTCGGGTAAAATAAATAAAGTAGACATACGCGTTGAGACCCGTTCAAATAGATATACTCGTATATGTGTGAGAAATGCGAAAATCTCGAATGTTGTATGATATATGTTGGTGAGTCATTCTTTGGCGAATCTCTTCGCTTCGGGTCTTATGCCGCAAAGAAACTGGTCTTTATCCTCTCTGAGCGATAAGTATATTATAACTTATATTATAGCGATTATAACTTAAAATTGCTAACCTAGAAAAGTAGACCTAATACTTTAATGCATCGAAAGCAACAATTAATTTATGCAATTAATCTCAATATTTGCTCACACACCGGCAACCTTAAAGAGGCTTAGAGGCTTCTAAGAGGTTTACTACTTGCAATTTGAGAGGTCCTGGGGGGGTGGAGTTAATTATATTGTGGGATTTTGTAGAGGCATACAATGATTTGTGACGGTTTTGCTTGCAGAATCATATATTGTTATCAAAACGGACTCCAGAGCAGACAGTCCACCTAGATGGATACATACTGTCGCGCTACGGCATCCGCTATACACACCAACATCAGTCAAGATTTCCAATAGTCTGTTCCAATCCAATTTGCTGGAAATCTTTATCTCAACATTTAGCTTAAAATCTAAGGCAAACTTGCAATCTCAATGAATCAAGTTATGAATGTGTAAACAATGGGAACGCACCATTTTTTTTTAATGATTCATTCTTTATTAATTTACCGAGAGAATTAGACATGTACAAAATCAGGTAGCGTATCTACATATACAAATGTAGCGACAAATGTGAAATACAGGCACAGTTACGGCTGCATGGATTGCTATTTTTGTCATAAAGTATAAAAAAAAGTAATGTCACCACAGATCAAAGTAAACGTCACTGTCACCTGTCGTCCAGCTAAATAAACAAAAACATAGCCTCTATTTGTCGCAAAAATCTCTTTGTTGCGAAGTGCCTGCGGTTTGTTTTATTTCTTTCTGAGCTTGAATTTCTGGTTATTTGCGAGAGTATTATATTTTAAACTTTAAATGTTGCTGCTCCATACATGTATGATTGTAGAGTACATGACGACCAGTGACAAGTCTATCGTTACTGTGACGTCACGCTACTTTTAATAAATGAGTTTAAATTGTTATAACTCTGAGATTATCTTTCTAACGCTGCCACTTTGTGATTCTATCTATATTGCTCTATATAAAAATACATAAAAATCAGGATGTTACAAAACCTGTGATAGGTGATAGCACACACTACCACTTCACTATTTTCTTTAAGGCCGTATTCAGGCCACCATTTTTGTTATACATATTTTGAACAAATTGGATTAGAACGAAGTATAGATATATAGTTAGATATTTTATATAAGTCACAGTTCTACAAAAATAAGGTACCTAAACAATAGCCCTTATACTAGAATTCCCTGTTTATGTGTAAGGATTAGTATATAAGTCTGTATGTATGTATGTGTGTGTATTTGAGTGTATATCGATCGTGGTCACGTCCTCGGATGCAAGGCCAAATTCATTCCTTTAAATCTCCAAAGGTAGGTAGCGTATCCGAGAGCGTGCCAACGTTGTCATCCCAGATCTAGACTGATGTTGTTCAGTATCGCGAGTGTCCAGTGTCATGAGGGAGGGACAGTATCCACTTACCACTGGATGGACTGTACGCTCGTCTGCTGCAGTCTTTCTATAAAAGACAAAGTATACAAATTTCTCAAAACAAAGAAATATATGACCAATTTTATACTGTTAAAACCTTAATTCGTCTCAAGCATTTTAACTAGCTTTCCTCCTATTTCTCTCTTTGCCGAGATTTAATTATGGAAGGTTATAATAATGAGGTCGGGAAAGTACAAACGTCTACAATTTAGCCTTACACAAACATCTAGATACTTGTTATTAAGTTTCTTAGTAGTTTGACTTTGTAAAACATTACTTCTATAATACAAGACACATAATTTAAAGTCTAAATTCAGCTGATTAAAAGTGTAAATATGTACAGTTACAAATAAAGATCAACCAATATTTACGCAAATGAATTCATTTATACATTTAATTAATTGTTTTATTTTGATAAACAATTGGCTGATACGTCATTAAAACACCATAGAACTGATTAATGAAAATCCCGAAACAATGCAGTACACTCGAACGCAATTACAAGCTACAATATAAATCAATCAACCGAAGGTATCGCGCGAAATTAATGGGACGCGACAGTCAATGATGTCCCAAGAGGGCTGCGTATTGTAGAAGCGACACTGAGTACGTGTTGATTTAATGGGAAGTAAAAATCTGAAGGCAACTGAGCTATGCTTTCACTTAATATCCGAATACGTCTTTGAAGATAATAAACCGGTTTCTTTAACAACGCAGTTGAGATGACATTTAAACTTTACTTATAAAATAAAGAGGGTAGTATTGAATAGTATTTCATGATCTACCCGCAACAGAAACAAAGTAACACAGTAGCATTATTACTACCATCTAAAATCAGCGAGTGTCTCTCCACTGCTCTATATTTATAGGCCTCACCCAAGGACCATTACCATACACGATCTACAGCTCTTCTCGTTCAGCTACTACTGGCAACAAGTCATCAGTCCATCTAGTCGGAGGCCGTCCCACGCTGAGAATCACCGGTACTTGGTCTCCATTTGTGGAATCATCTCCCCCGTTAGTTATTAGTCCTGGGACAGATTTGGCCTGCATACTGCGTTTTCAGCTTGCTGATACTCTGAGATAAAAAAATAATATTAATACCATATAATATAAATTAGTAACGGTCAATTGGATAATATAATTTACTAATGGTTAAAAAAGCACCCATATTCCCGTGGATATATTCCCATATATTCCTGTGGATGTCGTAAAAAGCAACTAATGTATACCACCTCTAAAAGGCTGGACTCGCCAACCCGTTAAACGTGGCGTTTTAAGGCCATACATCGTTCATGTCAAGAAAATTTGCATGAGATGGCCCATGGCCATGTCCAGTATGGACATCCTCATGCATGCATAATGGACACTAAAAGGACTGGTTGCATTGCCAATCATGTATAATGATGCCACTTACCATCAAATGAAACTACTGCACACACAAATATTTATCGCCCAAACATACAGCATCCCATCTTTTTTTTTTTCTTTTTATGGAAAAAAGGTGGCAGACCAGCATACAGTCCACCTGATGGTAAGTGGATACTGTCGCCCATAGACATCCGCGATACATGAGAACATTAGTCCAGAATGGCAAACGTTGGCACGCCCCCGGATGCGCTGCCTACCTTTGCAGATTAAGGAATGGATTGGGAAAATGGAGAGAGATAGGATGGGATGGGAATGGACTCTGGCATATTTCACTCACTACCGAAACACGTACATACATTGGGAAAATACGATAAAGTAGGAAATGCACTACATTTCAAGGTAGTCTTCTGTGAGAGAGGGGTAACGTGGCCAGTCAACCCCTACACAACCTCAGCTTATTCCTTGGAATATTGTTAAGCTATATGTAAAAACTTACAACTGAATGTTTGCAGTAGAAACTTTGACTTCTCGGGTTAATAACTGTTTGAGTTTGAACCCACTGGGTCCTTTGAGACTGCAAGAACTACACGGAGCCTAAGTTGACTGAAAACGAGGTATACATTTTAGCCTCTGTGGACTTTGTTTAAAGATATTTTGAATTGTTTCACCGCCGGCCGTGTGTTGTGGTCCGGCTTTAAATTATCTCCTCCCGTGCATGTCGTAAAAAGCGACTAAAGATAATAAAGCCGCTACCGCAAGCCTAAAAGATTCTAGAGTGCCGTTTAAGGCCATACATTCAAGACACAAGATATTGTGCATGAGAGGATCCATATATAGCAGTGGATAATAAAAGGTCGGTAAAAAATTGGTAAAATTTTCATTAATTTAACCAGCTAAAAACTTCGGTACTTTGAATTAAACAAATAGCATTAACATTGTTTATTTTCGTTGTTTATTTATAATTTCCTGATACAATGTTACATATGATTTCGTTAACAATGTGATTAACACCTTTTCTCCTCGGGAGAGCGGTAATGTACGATGCAGGGTTTGGAGCGGAGAGAAACATTTTTTATGTATGAAAACATTATATTTGCGCTGTTTTGTATGCGTACCAATGAACTTAATGAGGCCCACGCGTTTATCATTTAAAGCAGGGTCTCCAAACTTTTTGGTCTGGGGGCCACACTAACTGTTCCACAAAGTCCCAACGGCCATGACCCAGAAGCCCTCTCTCCAGAACTTCAAATGGAAGTGATTGATTTGCATTGCAGCGATATTTTTAACGAAAAATATCTAAACTCATCTTTGCTGGAGTTTTATAAAAGTCTTCCACTCACACAGTTTGATCAGTTGCATAAATTTGCTGGTGGCTTTCTTTATTTACCTATGTGAATAAACATTCTGCAAATGAAATACACAAAAAAAAAGCTACAGATCCAAGTTAACTGATGACCATCTTAAGTCGCTTTTGATAATTGGCACTAGCAAACGTGAACCACAACTGCAAACAATTGCCTGTGATCTACATCGAAGTACTAGATTATGTATGCCAGTGATTGTGTTCTTTGGTGAATAACAACATCTGATTATTATTTTGTTTTAAAATAAAGTTGAGTGTGACGGGCCGGATGCTGGGCCTGCTGGCTGCCGCGGGCCGGTCTTGGCCCGCGGGCCTTAGTTTGTGCACCCCTGATTTAGCATTGCCCCAACCGAACGTTCCCACGCATTACAAACTCTATTTGCGTTCGTAAACGTGTTTTTGCTATGATTTTAAAACTAATTTGTTTCGTATTTGTGAGAACGCTCGATTGGCCGATTCTTGTAGTAGCCATTACCGAAAGGGACCAATACATAGAATGGTGTTGTCAACCTTCACCAATTTTCATGTTACGAACACAAGATAAAAAATTATACATATTCGTGTTATGATATTACACACCATAATATGTTTTTCATGTTGCAAATAATTAAAAATTCCAATTATTTAAAAAATAGAAAAAAAAGTGTGCAGTCAGGAACGAAGATCCTCACGCATTTTTTTTTAAACTCCGAATAAAATTCGAAATAAAATCTGTATAGTTCATGTATTTTTTTTTATTTTGTATCATATTTTCAATGCAAATAATTTAACATAAGGAATCAAATCAAAATTCAAAAATTTAGGTTATTCAACCGGCCACTCATTAGTCTGCACGTCTGTTATTTTGCTTGAGTCTCGCTCTCGATACTCGCACGCACACACACACACAGAGCTTTCTCTGTGTGTGAGAGAAAGGCGTATGGGGGGGGGGGGGGTAAAAATCTTACGTGACGTTACATTTTCTCTCGAATCACACCTACCGCAAGCCGCGTAAAGGAACTTCGTTCCAAAAAATGTAGGCAGGTATATGAAAAAATCCGAATATGTCGTTGTGCCACTTTTCATAGTCCAGACTAGTCATAATAAATATATATGTTATATAGTACCTAACTATAAATCAGTTATCAGATATATCTCGGTGAAGACATAAATTGAATCTGAACGAACTTCTCCGGTAACGGAATTGATGCAAAAGTTGATGTATTAAGTTCCGAAATAAATAATTTTAATGGCATTAGTGATGATGGCGAAGTATTTTTATTATTGAGCATTTTATGGGTTGTACCTGATATAGTGCAGTCGGTACATCCATTTACTGGCAATTTATTGCGTTAGAAATAAGTTGAAAATCGATTCTAACAGTTTTTACAATAGATTTTTCTTCGTGGCTATTGTCCAATTATCTGATATATCTATTATTCCACGCGTAGTTGCACTCTACATGTTCGGATATTACCCAGTACTGAGTAACGGAGCGCTAAGAACGTTTTAGATAGAACAACATCACTTTACATGTTTTTAACTTTTGATTTTATCCCTAAAATAATTTTATTTTTCACTAGGTCTCAGGTTTTGTATAATTTTAGTGACACTGACACTGAAATTATACATGTGAAATTGTCGCGTTTTCCACACATATTTATTTATATATTATTAAATTTAGATATACTTACCTAGTCTAGCCATAAATATTGTTACAAAGAATTATCATTTTATTATCAATTAATTATCATTTTCTTAGAAGAATTCATGTTATTTTAAAAATAAATATGTAAGCATTTTAAAACTATAACAGTTATTTGAAATGATCACCGTTTGCTTTTATTCAATCTTTCAAACGTTGAGGTCAGTTTTACCGTTTGAAACACGCATCCTCTCCATGGGATAATTGGCATCTGCCATCCTTATAGAATGTTTTAGGGATCCAATATTATCACGGAGTTCAGAGCATGGCATGCTCTCTAAAACATGCCATAAATCTTAATCGAGGGGATTAAGGATCGGGACCAGATGACGGCCAGTCTTCAGCTCTAATGAAGTTGGGAATATTCCTTTCTAGCCTTGTTGAAGGAACATTCTTGGTTGTGGAACGGGGTGTCGTTAAGAAGCTTTACGACCTTCTCAAGAATCGTATCTTGATACACTTGAGCCGACGTTTTAATACTTTTTTCACAAAAATATGGTTCAGTCCGGATAATAGCCATGTTGCACCCTATTCGCCAATATTTTTTTTTTATTTTAACCAAATAAAAATAATTATACAATATATCACATCTGCCAAATTGTAGAGCAATTTGTCGGCGGAACTGCTCTCTACTTAAATTAATTGTAGTGCAGTCTATTGTACAACTATATGTATTTATGTATATTATGACAAATGCTGCATTGTTACAAACTATGTTGATACTTTTGTTTAAATACTAATGTTATATAAATTTTAAATTATTTTTTAACTGTATTTCAAATATTTCTAACAAATGTGTTTGTAATTTATTTTTTGAAGATAGCTTTTGGCATATTTAGAATTCTTAAATCTAAATGTATATTATTTTTAAATTTAGGTACAACATATTTTCGTGTTGTTTTGCCATAATAATTGTTAACTCAGGTTGTTTCGCCATTGCTGTGGTGTTACAAGGATGACTGACAATGTTTTTAAACTCGTTAGAGCCAAATTGTTCCAATGCAATTAACATATTAATCCTTTCTTGTATTGGGATTTATTTTACACTCAAGAAACAATCTGTCGGACTTACATCGTTTTTCGTTTTTTTTTGTCGACCAAGTATTTCAGAAAACGAATTTGCATCTGTCTTATTTTATCTAGGCGAGTTCGAAATGAAAGACCGTGACTAGTCAATCTGTATAATACTATCGAGTCTACTAATGCATAGTTATCATTTACAATGTGGCTCTATTTACAACACATTGCAATTGATAGCGTCTCCTGAGTTGTGAACATTTACTCGACCGTAAATAAGATTTGTTTGTGGACTCCCTTTTGCGTACCGCCAAAGAAGTTGTTCTGATTTGACAACTCAATTTTCCTTTAAATTATCAGTTAAGAAATGACCGGTAAGTTATTTGTAAGCAGCACTACTAAATCATCTTCTGAAATACGTGACATGGTTCTGGGTGCTATATTCATCGCTCTGAATAAAATCTTCTGCTTCCGGACGGGATTTCTTCGGTTTCTCTCCTTCACAGCTTTAATCGTCTGTTTACTACGAATAGTGTGTTTTTCTGTCATAAACATAGGACGTTTCAATGTACCTACCAATAGTCTGAAACACAAACCCTCTGCTATTACCAAGCGGATGGACAGTTTTAAACTTGCATTTCTCTCCATGCTTCCTTTTTTATCACCCCGGGCTATTTTAATATTAGTACAATAATTAATAATCATTGGCGCCAAAATGAGAAAAATCATTTATTTTTCAGGTGAGAATGACAGATTCTAAATTAATTTGTATATTTTTCTTTATTATAACGGTATTTATGGCCAGATTAGGTATATACATTTTTATTTAGGTATTCAAGCCATCCGGCAGCATACCGACGTTTGTCGCTCTCGCCTAATGTTGACATGTATCACTGATGTCACAGGGCGACAATATCCACTTACCACCAGGCGGACTGTATACACATCTACCGCCTTCTTTATGCAAAATATTTTTCTTTATCCTTTTTTCATATCCACTTGTGATCTCTAAAACGTTAAATCACTATAAAAACATGTAACAAACAACCGGAAATCATTAAAGATATCTCAAAGAAAAACAAATACGTAGCCAGTAACTTATCTATATAGATGGAGGACTATCCTGTTTATCTAATGTCCTTTGTGAATACACATCGCCCTTAATCACTTCCTGCGTTTATTGGTTTTACGCGATTTCTGTAATAAGAAATGGAATCCTTTCATTTAGATAGATAACATTGGGTACATGATTATTTTAACGAGGGTATGTAATATAAAATAATAATATCGACGGATATGTATTGAAACCGTCTATCTAACAAAATATGTGATTTTTTTTTTTTTTTTTTTAATTTATCCATATATTTATTCGTAGGATACAGTTACTTACGTTTCTATTTAAAAACTTAGTACACTTTTCTTAAACATTTCTTTAGCATTTCTTAAACAACATTTAAAGTTTTTTTGCAATATACTTTTAAACGTTTTTTTTATCTCGTGTAAAAATGATGAACGTAATCGTCGATATGTATATAAAATAAATATTATATATGTTTTTATACAAAGGCGGCAGATGAATAGACAACCTATCTAGTGGTAATTGGATACTGTCGCCCATAGACATGCGCAGAACCTACATGCCAATAACATCAGACCGGAATGACAAATGTTAGGGCGTCCCGAATGCGCTTGGTAATTAAGCCTTTGGAGATTTAGGAATGAATTTAAAAAACGACAGGAAAAGAGGGTTAAGAAAGTAAAAGGGGTATAGGATGAGGAGTTTTCTTCCTCCCATTACACGTTCCAACCCTCGTTAGGGGGATGAAGTGAAATGAGAAGTTATGAGTATAATGGAATAACGAGTTTTTTTATTTCAACCTGCTCTCCATTCAATGGGATTGAATGGGACGGAATGGGGTGAGAATGGACTCTCGCATCGCCACTCACTACCAAAACACGTACATACATAGGAAGGAATAGGATAGATGTGTAAATTGTAGTATATTTCACGATAGTCTTCTGTAAGAAAGAGGACGGACAAGCGGCACACGTCATGACTAGTGGCTACCGCCGCCCATAGCCACCTGCAACACCAGGCGATATGCGGGTACACCGCTGACCTTGCTAAGCCCTATCCACAATCTTCTTGAAGAACCCCATATCGTAGCTTAATGGAAAGACCTCTTGAGACAGTCCGTTTCACGGCCTACGGGTTGGCGATATAAAAAAATTTTTGGTCCGTACAGTTGGTAAAGACCGAACTTGCAGCAATGGGCTTGCATGCTAATAAAAAGAGTTTTATTTTATTTATTTCATGAAACACGAGCTGCTTGGTAATTAAAATTTGGTCAATCGTACAAAACAAATCGATGCATTACCCAAATGTCCCACTCGACTCATCGAAGCGGCGAACCGCGTCAGAGTGACAGATTTATTTGTCCGTCCATCGGCTTAATTACATCGGTTATCGATTAACGGTGCGTTCATATTAGAGTAGAAACAGCGGAAAGATACCACTGATGACACAACACAATTTAGAATATGCACACATAAGTGTGGACATAGAAAGCGCGTCATATAAACTTGTCTGTCGTACTCATAAAATTAATTACTAATCGCTTTGTAATCATGAATAAATCGAAATGTTTATTTTTCAGAGGGTCGAATTCCATCGACTACAACTTTTCAGGAAAAAGTTAAGTACTGAATACTGTGAATATATTGTACTGAAATATTAAATTAAATTATTTGAAAATCAATGTTGGATACCACTTAATTGAGGGGGAGAGTGCACGCCGCTGGGCGCACTCGACTGGCCATGTTACCCCTCTCTCACAGAAGACTACCTTGCAATGTACTGCATTTCCCACTTTGTCTTATTTCCCTAATGTACGTACATGCTTTGGTAGTGAGTTACATGTGGCAGAGCCTATTCATATCCTATCCCTCCCCATTTTCCCTACCCTTTCTCCAAATCCATTCCTATATCCAAAGGTAGCGCATCCGGGGGCTTGTCAACGCTTGTCATTTTGGGACTAATGTTGGCATGTATCTCGGATGTCTATGGGCGACAGCATCCACTTCAGGTGGACTTGAGTACCATCAGGTGGACTGTATGCACGTCGGCCGCCTTCGTCCATAAAAAGAAAATATGCACAAGTGTTTACAGTTACGTTGAACTGTAGACTACTTTCCTACACGGTATATAGCATATATATGTATAAAAATAAAATATATATCATATATAAAAATATAAAACATATAAAATGATATATATCATACGATAATTGCCAGTTGGCCGACGTCCAGAATCGATATCTATTATCGACATGTACCGCAACACTAGTCGCCGCGGCGCAGGCGCACCGGCCACCTCGGTCAGGTGAAGGTCACCGCCAGTCAAGACTAACCCGCGACGCGGAACGTACGCTACTTACGGCGATTATACCTAACGCGCTCAGGTACTTGCCTTCGCAATAATAAAGTCATCCTGATATTTATCAAAGGTATTTGTTACCTTCCTCGCGATGCACCACCAAAACTTCCTAAAGAACTCTAGAACAATAAAAAGATTGGCTAGTCACAAATATATAAAATAGTATATCTACAAAAATAATAAAAATTATAAAAGTCCGTACGTTCGTGTAGAATGTGACATTGAACTTTCTTCAAGTCCTAAATCTTTTTATGGTCTGTGTAACATTTCCCACTTGAATAAGTTACTGACGTTATCACAACGTTTTTCATACGAAATTTGCCTTTACTTTCATGAAATTTAATGTACTGATAACAAGGATAGCAAAACGTGAAAAAAGTACATTTTGGAAAAAAATATCATTGGCCCCCATTGAAAACTACATTTATGATAAAAATAATTACATAAGAAAATACATCCAAAAGGAGTGCTTATCCTCTTAGAATATTTCTACCAGCAAACCTGGGAGAGCGATAGGTGAGCAATGAAATGGGCAGACATAGTGCGTACCGAAATACACTACTATTATTATTACATATTACATTATTACATTAGTGCGGTCCATCCGCATTTCCTCGATACGGAGGTGTCGCGCACTGTTCGGTCCAAAAATTATTTTATACCGCGAACCCGTAGGCTGTGGAACGAACTGCCTCAAGAGGTCTTTCCATTGAGCTACGATATGGGGTTCTTCAAGAGAGCTGTGAATAGGATTTTGCAAGGTCGGCGGCGCGCCGGCATACCCCCTGGTGTTGCAGGTGTCCATGGGCGGCGGTAACACTTACCATCACGTGGGACCGCTTGCTCGTCCGCCCACTAATCTATAAAAAAAAAAAAACTCATTATACTCATTATATATATATATATTAAAGTTATTAGAATTTTAAATTTGAATACATTCAACTGTTGTGCTACATTCGCTGCTTCTTCGCTAATAAGTACACAATTTAAACCTCTTCCGTAAACGAGAAAATGCTTTATTGTCAATCAGATTCCGTGGACTCTTTTCTTACATTTACTTTTTAGTCGTTTATTTCTGTTAAAATAAACAATACTCCCCTCCAGTTACAGCTGACAGATTTATTGTTTAATTTCATTATTATAAGAATATATATTATATTTTTAAAGAGATTATGACATTCAATTTCGAGAAAATTTCGCTATATCACTATTAAAGCATTTCTCACACAGCGCTACTCAAAATAAAGTAAACTAATTATTAACTAAATCAAGAACTGGTTTCAAAAAAAAAATCTGATATTTGTAATTTTAGTCAGTCGTTTAATTTTGGCTTCACGATGCCCACTGAATCAAGTAATGATTATATTATACTTTATTACTATATATAATAAAGCACAGTGTGGTACGCTACAGGCCAAGTGGACCGACCACCTGATACAGTTCGTCGGTGTTGGTTTGATTAAAGATATAATATGTAGCCGTCATTAAAGTATATAAAACCTGAAACCTACTTCTAAACACCAGTTTTTACAGTCATTTTCAACCATTTTCATTTTACACAATGTAGCGACACAGTGCACGCAGACCTCTCACGGTGTTTCACGTTGTCAGCAATTTGCGGTTTAGCGTTAATAAAATGTATACTTTTAATTTAATTTTGTGATCATTTAATGTAGCAGTATGGAGGACATTTACAGTTTATTAAAATCCAACCATTCAATCCAACCAAGAATCAAAATGTATTTCTTTTAACCACCCCTGTAGATGAAAATACCAAATACGAGTACACACAAACACCGATCAAATTAAAATGTCTGTCAATTACTAAAACAAGAGGCCATTTTTGATTAGCATCAAGCTAAAACATTTTCTTTTATTTGTCGAACATTTTTTGTTAATTTGATTGATTGGATCGGATCGGGAGAACTCAGTTGGATCAAATTTATTTAGTCACTTGAGAAAAATTACTCAGTCAATTGGATTGAAATGTTTGTTAGACTACATACCGCCGGCGGTTTTGCTTGCTTAGTTTCGGAAATTTAATGGTTTTTGGAAAAATGTAGATATTTACATGCATTATTTTCAGGGTTTTGTAAAAAACCACATCAACTTGGTAGGTAGCCTGCAACAGAAGCTGCGGCATCTCGCTAATTTTTCCATTTTTATTTCTGTCCATTTGTTTATTATACGTTGTATTTTGTGCAAATTTATTATGTATACAATACCAATAATTCTAGTCTGAATGTAAGTGTCTCAACGGACATCAATTTCATTAGAAGCCCAAGAATATCAGCGCTTCTCCTCGATTGGAGAAGCCGGGTCTTTGTACTGCATTACAATTTTAATGTTTTTTTGTTGTTAATTTGTTTTAATTAATTTTTTTTTTAAATAATTCAATTGCTTTTTTGTTATTTTTTTTATAAAATCTCGATGACAATTTTATTATGTGGTGACAAATAAATTTATTTCCTTTCTTTCTTAAGCTTCTCACGCCAGGTGTGTGTGCAGGCATGTGGTATATTTTTCGTGCAATGTAGCATTCGAGCGAATAATACAAAATGCGAATTGAATAAATATAACACTTATGGCGGTGAAGGCTCGTTTTTTCCATTGCGGTTGGAAGCTCTTGTTGGCACACAGTTATCAAGACTTATGAACTGTATTGAAACATGCTAAGTTAGACTGTACGTATAATGTGTTATGTATATATATATTATGATTCTATTACGTAATTCTCAATGTTATTATATAAACTATAATTATATAATTATATAAACTTTATTTTATTTTTCCTTAGTACACTTGTATCTGCGTTTTCCGTAAAAAAATCACTATCTATATTGTATACCTATTACATATTTCACAGTTGGAAAAATACTTGTTTGCGCATAGACTCCAACCAGCAACAGACTGGTTTTACATACATACCGTTTCATTTTATTAGTTAGTTTCATGGGTGCTATATTGTGTCAGTTTTTTTTTAATTTTATTTGCGGTTAAATAAATAGCTGAATTGAGAAGGTCTGTCACGCAAAAACCATTAAACAGAATATTAACAGAACCATTAACCATTAACAGAAACTTGACATAGTTATAGCTTATGTGCCGCGTTAATATTTAGATTACTTTTTATCCAGATCAATTATAAAGTTCCCGCGGGAATCAAGCTAACCACATATACTCTAACGTTTACGCGCACGGAGTCGCAGGCACATTTAGTTTTACAATAAAAAAAATACGTAAGTAATATAGATATGTTCATACAACGTTACATCACAATACCGAAATAGGCACATTTAAAAAATAACTGAGTATTATTCAATTTTAGCAAAGTCGTGAGGGATGTAGGAGCGAAAAAATCTTATCTCCATACGTTGTTCCTGACGTGTTACAAATGAGCCGGGGCACCTGAGCCCGCATACTTAAGCGCCTATGCGGTTATAGATGTGCCAACGTAAGTATCGATAAAAATATTTTTCTTTCGTTGGTTCTATTTTGTGCCCCACTGAATGACTAGTTTAATGGGTTATAGAGTTTACTATAAAATACTTTCTCCATTGAAACTTTACATTGAAAAATTCCATTGCATTTCCCACACTTCCCTGGAGAATGTAAATCTACAAATGCAAGCGGCGCATACGGACCCGTAAAAATGACACACGTCGGTGTGCCATTTTTACTGTTGTTGACGTGTGTCTAGGATGTCAACGAATGACAGTATCCACTTACCACTAACCTGGAAATCCTGATGTAGACTACATTCTTTTCGTAAAAAAATATTATTATTTTAACTGTTTTTAACGTCAAAACAATATATATATTCTTGTCATTTCGTATTGTAATTTTTTTTTACTGTTATTTCACCTATCGCATCATCTCTGCATAGCTCGACATGTGTGACTGGGAGGTAATGCTTCTAAGCATTAAGTCCGCCTCTTGTCACTCATAAGGATTGTGTGCATTAAAGGATAAATAAATACATTAATAAAACAATTTGCACATTCTAAATTATACCCTGCGTAAATATGTTTTGTACACATTTCGCGTTTCGTACACGCTCTAAATTCTAAATCGCGTCTGAAAGCGTATAATAAAGGTATTTGTTTACCTTTTATTCCTATTCGACGTTTCAATACAGCCGTGGTCATGAATTGAGTTGACCGATTTAAAATATAAATGTTTTATTGTGTGTAAGTCAAATAAAATTTTATTCATTCAATTCATTCACATATGTACATTTTTAATCGATACAAATTACAGTTACATATCAATTTCATCATTTTTAACAGGTATAAGTAGGCCAGTAACTTTTAAATTCATTACAAAATTTTATTAACTAATTTACATACGTAATGAAAATGAAATGAATATTAAATATTAACATAATATTTTCCGTAATGTCCCCTATCTTCCCTGGTAACTTGTCACGTATATTACTGACCGTGACTTTCACCCGTTTATTGCTCCACATTTCTCCACAATAATACAAACGTTTCTCGACAAATTTTATCGACTATTTCCCCGCACGACCGTCCCCGGCCTCACCTGCCAGCCTGCCACATGTGTCCGTATCGTTCCACCGTCTTTGTTTCTCTCACAAAAACGGGATTAATCTTTCAAGACACCGATAATAAGGAAAAGAGTTGTTTCCCGCGTTTTTCTCTCTTGTCGTGTCGCGAATGGGATTTTGATAAAAAAGTTGATGAATGGATGTAGACGGGGTATGAATGTTGGAGGAAAATGTTTTTTGATTTGGTTGTGTGTGCATTGTACGCGACGTTTGTAACATTGGGAGAATAGTACAGCGTAGTTTGATATTTCTAAGGTAGCATTCCTTTGAATCTTTACAATGTGTCACCGAACTAACGCGAAACTTGAAACGTGTCAACCATGTCATAACGTGTCATAATCCTATTAATATTATAAACGCGAAAGAGTATGAGGATGGATGTATGGATGTTTGTTACTCTTTCACGCAAAAACTACTCAATGGATTTTAATGAAACTTTACATTAATATAGCTCATACATCAGAATAACACATAGGCTATATTTTATTTTGAAATTTTGAAAAAAAAACTTATAAACCGTAGCGAAGCGAGGGCCGGTCGCTAGTATAATATAAAAGTACAATTTAATATAATATAAAAGTTCGAGAATGAAGTGAATTTTGAATGAATTTTTTGTTTGATTATTGTGAAAATTACTTATTAGGCGTTTTGTGGTTTAATAGTGATAGTTTATTAAACTTCAAAATGTTTTTCGTGCGTGGTGTTTGTGATAATCAAATAAAAGCGTGGGTTTGAGTTTTCGTGTACTTCCAAGGAGTCCTCTTTTGTCCTCTGTAAACCCACAATCACTTTACTGAGCGACTCCTGACTTACTGCGCGAGACTGGACATTCACAGGACACGTTTTAGACTTGGAAATTGTTTATTACGAAGAAAAACTTGACACTGGCAGCATGTGCTAATTGCACCATTGCCATATATGAAGAAAAAAATTTATTACCGTTCTAGCGAAAACTGAAATTGTTTTAAGGAATAAATCAAAAGTTATAAACATGTTAGGTTTTGTTGTACTGTCTAAAACGTTCATAGCGCTCATTACTCAGATCGAGGGCAGGCGGGGTGCGCCCCGGTTCGGACGTTCCGAATCGGACGAACAAATTGTAAATCAGACTTATACTATAAAACATGAAAAAGAATATATACATAGTAAAAACTGGTAGTATCGATTCTGCTCTCAATACTGAAATAATTCATGAATTATTTCAGTGAGACATTGTACAGCTTCTATACATGTAACAAAACAATGAAAGGGTTGAGTACATAATTGATTGCTTGTAAATTATTTTATTGACTGAATAGAAAAACAAAATTGGGGATCTCTTTAGAAGTTACAGAACCCAAAATTTTGTTAGTAGGTATATTTGTGTTTGTTTGAGCATCACGTGAAAACTACTGAACGGGTTTTAATGGAGTTGGAGGTTTTAATGGAGACTAGTGTATAGCTAAGTGTCCAGAAGATAAACTGGTATATGTGTCAGCTCCGTATGACACAAGTTGAGTTATAGAGGAAAATAAAAAAAGAATACTTTTAATGGAATTACTCTAAAACTACTGGATGAATTTTCATCCGTGCAATTCGTCGTGTTGGTGCTTTTATAGCTGTAAAAGTCTAAGCACTACTACTAGCTGTGTGTACTAAGCAGCTGCTCAGTACTTGCGAGTGAAGCCGCAGGTAGAAGTTAATCTGTAATATGACAAAATGTGTTCCTCTCCACTTCGCACCAACTAATAAAAGAAAAATTAGTCCCTCGTCGTCGTACAGATATTTGAAATATTAAGTTAGAAAATCTTAACAGAATCAATGAATCCATAAAGTCTCAACAATAACGTCCATTTGCTTGAATAACTGACGTTAATTCATTGATCGATATTTACCTTCTAAAGTAAGTAGGTACATAATTTACTTTAAAATAACATGTGACATATGGGTACGTACGTCTGGCTACATTACCGTAAAACACCGTAAGTGTTAGCTAAATATAAGTGATTTTAATCTGAACATAATGAGTTATGTGCTTCACATCAATCCATCATCGTAAATGGGTAAACACGTCGCGCGCAAACCGGCGTTTTGCAGTTTTCGAGTTGTGTTAAGGGGACGTTGGCTCGTTTTGAAAAATGACATATTTATCTATTTATTGATTTATTTTCTGAACAAAAAATCCACAGCGAAACAGTAATATGAACTGCTCATGCATATAAATAAAGATATTATTGCCGAAAACTGATTTTACTGTGTAAAATGCAAAATCTATACATATAATAAAATCGTAACAGTGTACTCTTCGAACGATAAAGAGCCCAAAATCACCACTTTTATATTTTGTGTCTGTCTGTCTGAACACGCACTCAAAAACTACGGAACAGATTTAAATTAAATTTGGCATAGTTATAGCTCATGACCTTATAGCTCATTATAGCTCATTTAGGGTACATTTTATCACCATCCGTTATAGAGTTCCCACGGGAATCACTCTTAGGTTCACGCCAACGAAGTCACTGGCATCGCTAGTAGATAATATGAGCGATGGACTTATACATGAACTATCACGTAAGATTCAGGTAAATGTATGTCTGTGATTGGGTGGGATCAATGCTCATAACCGAACCTTTCCCGTAACCGAACCAAACTTTTCCGAAGCCCGAAACCATGGAATTCTGTTCATAATTCTGAATTCATTTACAATACATGAAAATTGTAAGTCTCATGTTTTGATTAAATAGTCAATTTTAAATTTGTACCATGACTTTCATATACATTTTCAAATACAAACCTCAAAAATAGATATATTTTTTTACAAGATGTTGAGGACACTTTTGTCTACTACAATCTCTTAATAGATAGAGGACAGTATTGTCCTACAACCTTATAGGTCGCCGGGGGATGTGGACTGTATATATAGGATGTTGAACAATAATAACGCCTTATTTCTTGTCTTCGATAATATCAGCAGAGCCGGGGCAGGGGGCAGAGGTACTTGTTGTTGCTACTACTTGTCCTAGTCACTTGGTTGACCGTTTGTAGTGTTCGGAGTGGTGCCGCTGATCGGAATGGATGATCGGAATGCCGGGAAGCCCAAAATGGTCCGTCTTTTATTCCATTTTGGCTTCCCCCACTATTTTTCTACATGTGTACCCCTCCCGCTACCCGCGGGGGATCATTTATTCATACAATACACAGTTATACATTTTACATATTCCTATTGGATTCTTATAAGATACTTATTAGATGTAAACTAGCCTAGGAGGGATCTAATAAGATCATGACGCTATAACGTTCGGTTTCGAGTGGACGGGGTGCGCGGTTTGCGCGATATATTTACGTAACCCCGTCCCCCGCTTCAGGACTATAAATATTATATTCGTCCGCCAGGTGGCGGAGCGCTCAGTTGTTCCCCGAACGTCATAGCGCCCACAACTTATCCCTAGCATGCCCTACTTACCCTATTCATCAACAATTATCCTAATAGGGTAATAAAAGACACACTAGGGATCATTTTAATATCAATTACACGACAAATAATTATAAAACGGACATTAAACAGACAGTGTAAACCTAACGATATTAAGAGATATTCATACATTTATAAGACACTAAAGAGAAACAACTATACAAGCGAAACTATTATCTATACATATACAAGTACCCTAGCTTTTACATCGTTTATTCATTCCGTCGTTAACACAAGATTTCCGCAGCAATATAATATAATATGATAATAGGTATGTCAATTAAATGGAAATATACATACCGAAAAGTAATACACATCGACTATGATCGCTTAACTCGGTTTTGTAGAGCGTCGTCTCTCTCATAACATGACAGAGACGACGCTCTACAAAATCAAAGATAGCCGATAGTCTCTTTCAAAAGGTCGAAGTGTATTACTTTCGACTGGGAAGTGTACTTAGGCATTGATTCATAAATCGTACAAGACGTTTGTGATTTTCTCGTTTTTCACACATATTTATCTATTTAAACTGGTCTTAACAATAATGTTTATCGTGTTTATTTTCCTCGACGTTTCGGTTGGGTTGCACCAACCAACCAACCGATGTTGACTATCCGCCTCTTCAGTCTATTCGTGACCACGGTGAAAATAAAATTGACTACTTAATAATCGTTTAGGCACATTTACGCAGATATTACCTAAGAGCGAAGGCGAATTAATAGACCCGTTTGTTATATTCATTAGGTAGATAATGTCAGCAATATTGTTTCGCGTTTCATTTTTTTTTTCGGAAACTTCACTGCATGAAAAAATACACATAGTATGAAATGCAACTTATATGTACTATGATTTTTTAAGCCATTTACGAAGTCATTTCCGATGACTCATGAAAAGCCATTAGGGCCAAGAGAAATTTACGAAGTAACGTCATTTTAAATCGTTCAATATTCAATTCAAATATGCAAACAATTGAGTATCCCAGCGAATGTAACTATTTAATTAAGGCCATGTCAGTTACTTCAGACGCTTTGGTTACATTTGGACAAATTGGCTTATAAATTACTCTTAACATGTACACAACTTCCTCTTAACCCACGAGTACACGCTTCATTACCCGGGTCCGTGTGAACAATTTACGAACAAACATTAATTTGTACACTTTTATAAATTAACCCGAGTTCCCTAACTAAACAGTTTACACTTTTTCCAAACTTTTGACATAAATTATAATGAAGACCCTTTTCATTTGGGTGTGTGGAGTTAATCATTGTTAATTTTGTTTATTATTGTATTTTATTTGTCGTATGTAAATATATATATAAAATATATTATATACCCTAACGGGCATGTGGAAAGATGCGTCACATCTTCTCGTCTCCTATACGAAGACTATACGAAGAATGTTTTGATATTGATTTGAAGGTTGTTTGGTAGGCCTGATTCACAAATTCAGAAAAACGCTGGAAAGGGCTACGCTTCGAGTTTCGTTGCTGGTCAAAATCCGTAGCGAAGTGATTCGCCAAAGAACTAAAGTGACATAACTCACAGAACCAGCACGCTGAAGTGACAGTGGGCAGGTCATGGATGACGCAGGGCCGATAGCCTTCGGGGTAGATGAGTCCTCGAGTGGGGGCCAAATATCGGGAAGCTCACTGTGGATCGCACTCTGGCCAGGTGGACCGTCCACTTGAAGGAATTCGCCGGTGGGAGACGAAGATCGTTTGTGGTTGAGAAATTTATGAGAGGCCTATATCCCAGCAATGGAGGGACACAGAAAAGATCATTTAAAACAAAATTATATAAATTACTACTTGACCATTGCTATTACTCTACTAATGTATTAATGTTGCACAAATAACTTTATGAATTAAATAAATAATCTAACATTTATAATAATCATTTATAATTTTAATCAATTTTGTAACTGTAAATAACAATAATTGATAATTTTAATCAATTTTGTAATCTGTAAATAACTATAATTGTTAATTTTAATCAATTTTGTAATCTGTAAATAACAATAATTGATAATTTTAATCAATTTTGTAATCTGTAAATAACAATAATTGATAATTTTAATCAATTTTGTAATCTGTAAATAACAATAATTGATAATTTTAATCAATTTTGTAATCTGTAAATAACAATAATTGATAATTTTAATCAATTTTGTAATCTGTAAATATCAATATTTGATAATTTGTGGTGATGTACCGTACTTAGAACAAATAGTAATATTCTATTCTATAGACCGATTGTATGGTATGGTATTTGGATTCAGACATAATAAGAAATTGACGTACTCCGAATCTGACCCATACCAAACTGACCTACTCCGCCTAAAGGGCTTTGTCGTATGCACTTGTACATAATACATACACACACACACACACACACACACACACACACACACACACACACACACATATATATATATATATATATATATATATATATATATATAAAATACCTACACTATATTTTGTAATTCAAAATAACAACTTTTGTTCTATGATTTCCTTCTTTAACTGATATTTTCCCCAAAAAGAGTTACATTTTTTAGAAGTTTCTGTAATTAAAAATAATAATGTTAGTTCTGTGACTTCCTTCTTAACTTGATATTTTCCCCAAAACAAGTTACATTTTTAAAATGAAATCACCAACTTTGTTTCTCTTTTGTATAATTTGCCCTTGTTATACAATCAAATTTAAACCAAAGGGCAGCGAAATAGCAAACTTGACCATTCTTAGTCCACAAAAGCATCTTTATTGCCTACGTCTTAAAGCGAAAGCTAAATAAAATAAACTAGACTTCCCTCCCTAATCCTCATTAACTTTCAATATTCCTACCTTATCTTGAGGTACATCAATTTAACCTGGTTATACCCCACAAATCCCCAGTTAACTTCACAAAATAAATTAACCGACAGCTTTCGCGAAGTTATTGCTCTAATCTAAAAAAACCTCGGCCAAACTGAGGGTAGTAATAAATAAAAAGCCCGCTTCACAGCTACAAATGCTACAAAGTCTGTTATTGTGGGAAAATACGCCTGATTGTTGTGGACGCAATCGCACTCGGCGGTTTTATATGTATATGTATACTAGGGTGTCCCTTATATGGGTGAAAAAAATTTTTTTTCGGATATCGAAATGCATACCCCCTAATTCTTTTTAAACTACCCAGACTTACTCAAATACAAAATTTTATCTTCCTACGTCAACATTAACCCGTGCCGACAGGGCTCTGAAGATTTTGAAAATTGCTCTTTTTAACCCTTTCCGTTATGTAGCTAAATCATATGAAATATTTATATTTAATAAAAATAATCAAAAAGAAAGTTAGTAAATAGGTACTTATTTATTAAAAGAAGATAAAATTACAGATCAGCCAGGATATTATTTTTTTGAGGGTCTCTTTTTTACAGTCTGGATACAGATTTCTATGCTCTTGCACACAGCGTAGCAACAATTGCTTTTCTTCTTCCTTTGCAGTGATCAAACCATGAAAATCTTGCATAAGTTTTACAGCTCTTTCAGCTGTATCATTAACTGCCCTTAAAGAAATAACCTTTCTTTTTGCCTCTAAATAGGCAACATCTTCTTCCCACGTAGAAACGGGTTTCTGTAGGAAGTTCTCATCAATTTTTAATCGAGAAAATAAATTTGTGCTCTTGACAGACACAAAATCACTTAATAATTTTCCTGCAACAATATATAAGGCAGTATTATTATCAGTTTAGTGAAAACAGTGTAAAAAATAATACTATGTATTCCCACTTACCATACAAATAATCAGACATATCGTCTTTCGATGGAATGTATCTCTTCCCAGAATCATACAAACTCTCTCTTTGTAAGTTCATTACAATGTTTCCCTTGGTTTGTTCATCAACTTCATCATCAAAGAGTGATAAAATGGCAATTTCTTCTGACAAGTACCAAAGATGTTGACTAAACTTGCTCAGGGCTGCTTTGGAGATCAATTTGTCAACAGTTTCATATTCCTTAAGCCTCTTTAAAAAGCACAAATCTTGATTTGGTGCCTTCACCGCCAGACTACATCCAAGCCATGGTTTCACATATATAACCGCAATGAATAAACAAACGTCTTGAAGTGCTCGTTTATCCTTGTCGCTAATTTTGAGCTGGGATTGCAACAAACATATTTTTAAAGAGTAAATACCTCTAGCCATCCACCTTGCTTGATGCATCGCTCCAGGAGGTCTGATTTTAATTTTTTTCTCATTATCTCCTCCTAAGAAAATAATAGATAGTTCAATCAGTTCCCGATAATCGTCACGTACAATGGATTTTTGCAGTTCTTGATTATAAAATGTCAACAATTCTTCTATTGTTGTATTACAAAAATGTTGTGTGACGATATCGGTGCATGTTTCAATAGCAGCAGGATTAATAGTTTTCCAGTTGTCTCTAAACTTTTTGAACATCGGGATATCAGGGCTACTTGTGATTTGGTGGATTTTTGTTTCGAACACACATTTTAAAACCAGTTCGTAAACGTGATGGCGGCAAGCAAAGAGTACTAATTCTCTGTCTAATTTTTGTTCCAAAAGTACACAAGCTCCTTTCAATCCCCCTGTATTAGACGCAGTTGTATCACAGCACATTATTTGTACTTTGTCATCGAGGTTCCAGTCATAAAGTGCGTTTTACACAGCTTTAGCTTGATCTTGACCAGAATAGCTCTCCAGTTTGGGCACAGCCAGAAGTTGTTCCTTTTCTCCAAATGAAATAAGAATTGGCAGGCGTTCTTCTTTAGAACTTCTCACGTCCAGTCCAGGTAATAATTTCCCATCCCAGTGAACGGTCACCATTTCAGGCATATTATTCTGAAAATCTGATTTTATAGATTCCGCTCAATCTTTTCTACTCTGTGTACGAATGCGTTGAATGGACGATTTGTTTATCGGGAAATCATCACAGCTAAGATCTAGTACTTCTATTACAGCTTGAAGTATATAGACAGAATCCCTTATGCTTAATTGACATCTATCTAAAGCTGCAACTAACTTAGGCGTGATAAAGTTTTTCCTTCCTCTTTTTGTAGTAGTTCCAGAACTTACCGTTTGAGATGTCGATGGCAAAGGTTCCTCAAGGCTTTCATCAGAGCTGGTAGGTTGATCGTGATGTCCTTGCGTTTGTATAAAATCTTGTGTAGTAAGAGATGACGATAAACTCTGGGAACACATTTGCTCATGTCTTTTTTTCTCTTCTTTTAATTTTCTCTGTCTTGCCCTTTCTTCTTTCTCGGCTAACTTTTTGTCTACACCCGCTAAACATCCTGGACGCCCTGGTTCTCTTTGTTTTTGTAAAAAGATTTTATTTTCCTCTATTTTCATCCGTTCCAAAGCATCGGCGTGTGCTATATCGAATAAATTATCTAAATTGTTTTGAAAGTCCTCCTCACGGCGCTCGTAAACACCTTGTGTTTTTTTGGAATTTTTTTGCAACTCTCTCCAAGCATGGTGAAGATCCACAAGTTTTTTTACACAGTTAGGTATAGCTCTGGTAGGGATTCTAGCTTTTTCCCAAAATATAATACACTCTCGAATGACGAGATTTGCGCTTTCACTAACAGTCATTTTAACTTCGCGAATGTTAAAAAAAAATACTGCAAGAACTTGACGTTTAGACGGTAACTTTGCGCCTGTTATTTGATAATTTACCTCACCAACTAAGAAAATACTTTTTTTATTGCTTCTTAATTCCACTGCCATCTTCTAAATGTAAAACAATGCGTGTTAATCACGAGAATAACTGAGAACAAATGACAAATACCGCCAGTACGCGCTGCTACTTCCGCGCAACTTGTATGAACATGATTCGATGCAAGTCGGCACGGGTTATCGTACTCCAAATAAGGTTAAAATTTATTTCCGAGTGTTTTAAGAGCAAATGAACAAAACTAAGGCCTATGCGTTAGAAAATAAAAACTTTGAAAAATAAGGGACACCCTAATGTATACCTATAAAAAATGATATGCATATTAGAAATTGTGACCTTTTAAAATATTGGACTAGAAAATATATAAATTAAACAACGGCCTCACTCAATGGCTCACACTAGGATTCCTTGAGTGGTGGGTCCAGAGACACACACAATGACAGACATACACCCGGACCCGAACAAACATTTGTCTTTAAACAAGTGAATATTTGACCGGGCACTGTGGGCACCGGGCACTGGGCACAAGTTAAAGTATAGGGTTACGCCCCCCGATATTTGGCACTATGCTACTGTCCATTTAGCATCATCCGAAGGACAAGACTAGAGTGCTCTGAGGTAATGCCTACAGACGTGAGCAAGAAAAACGGTGTACCGACCTGGTCTTTAATACCAGACTTTTATATTAATAGCCGCGGGACAACAAGCCACACCCGAGTTTTAGTAACCACAAAAAAATACTGCAATAAGGTTAGCATGTAATGCGAACAAAACAACATGCAAGTTATGTGATCATCAGACGCGTAATAAGCGGATCAGAAATATTTGTTTTCTTATAGGCACTGCTTGTATCTTTTCAAAATGTCACATGATTAATACAGATCGCATTATCTTCCTTATCAGATATTTTTACGCAAATCAACTAAAACGGAAAGTTTTTACAAAACTGAACGAATGAAACATTGACATGTCCACAAATAGGTTATAAACACGACCTGGTTTTTAATTGACATAAATTAACTAAAATAATAAACATTGTGTTTTATTGTGTTGCAAAAAAATCAAAAAGCAACACTGATATTTTCACATACATAACATTTTCTCTATGAAGAATAGTCCACCTTCCAACATAAATAGATAATTCAAGTACATTGTAACGCTGCGGGCGCGACCGTGATAACCGTCCATGTGTTGCGACCTTTACTTTACCGTTGGGCGTTCATTTGAAGAGCAATTAAAACTTTTAGCAACCATTGGACGCTTTTTACAGCCAAAATGTTTTACTGCAAGTCGAAAAAATTAACAACTTAGTGACACTGTTTGTTAAGAATTTCTCTACAACGTTTTTTTTAGTAATTCATTGAAACAACAGGTAAGGTTACTTTTTGTAAAATACATCCAACTTTTGGACACGGGCCTCCTCACACACATTGTTTTGTGTATGAGGGGATGTATGGCCTCAAAACACCACGCTCTGGCCAAGCGGGTTGGCGAGTCCACTATTTTAGAGGTGGTGTAGTTCCTCAGGACTTGTGGTAGCGCTTTGTAGTCCCTTAGTCGCGTTCTTCGACACCCAGGGAAGGAGATGGAGTCACCGCTCCACTATTAGAACCGCCTACACCATCCGGTACAAATAAAATTAAACACCGTCAATTTGCTATGTTCAAAAAATCATTTATACTTACTTTTACTTCACTTAACATGAAATCTTTTTAAGTAACTACAGAAAAAAATAAAAAGTCTTCAAAATGAGATAAAATATACACTTTTAAACAATATTTTACAAAACTACTTCTGATTGTATAAAAATGATTCTAAACGGCTAAACGCTGTCACTGTATTCTTTGGCGTGCAGTGTACATACTTAATAAAGCATATTATAGTGTCAGTGAATTGAAATAAGTTTATTGTGGTTATTAATAGTTTCTATTATTACGGCTAAAGCCGACACCCACGCTAGTGTATTGAAGTATAAACAGACTTAGACCCATCTCATACTCGGAGTTTGTTTAGATAAAATTTGATGTTTCTATACTAAACAGACCCTCATTGGGTTAACTTAATTTAGACCAGGAAATCATTGGTCTTAGACTGATTTCTATTAACGAGACCCTCCAGTGATTTGTTCGAGAAAGCCTGTGCCCTGCAGTGGGATATTTAAGGCTGATACAAGACTGAATTCTAACAAAACACGAAAAATTTGTGGGTATAATATTTTCTTAGGTTTTCGTGATTACTATACATCGCAATTAAACAACTTTGAACGGTTTAAATCGCGTATATTTGACATTATTTATATCCCGACGTTTCGAACACTTTGCAGTGGACGTGGTCACGGGGTGACTAATTGATTTTATTTGTCACTTGAGTTATTAAGAAATTATTTGGACTACCGTCTGAAATTTTTTGAACTACCGTCTGGATTTTTTAATCATAACATTCCCTATGCACGCAGTATTCACTCACGGTGTCCAGAGGTCTTGCAGTATTGCGTTGGCCTTGGGATTTAACTAATTTAATGAGTGGATCCCAAGCCGGTGGTACTTGCCAACCATCTTCTCTATTGAAATTTGGGTGTTTCTTGATTTCAAAAGCCTCGCGTAACATTCTTGGCATGAACCGGGTCTCTCTAGCGAGGATTTGTGGATTATCAAATCGAATGTAATGGTCGGGTTTGTCCAGAGCATGTTCACAAACTGCAGACTTGGTCGAGCGTCTGTTCTTCATGTCAGCTATGTGTTCTTTTATCCGGATACCGATGCTCCTCTTTGTTTGCCCAATGTATGATAACCCGCATTCACAATCAAGCTTGTAAACACCTGCATCTTGTAGGGGGATATTGCTCTTGACCGGTCTTAAATATAAATAATGTCAAATATACGCGATTTAAACCGTTCAAAGTTGTTTAATTGCAATTTGTGGGTATATTTATCCAGAAAGGTTATTCATGTTTGAATAGGAACTGGCTAGTAAAAGAAATGTATTAAATACAGGAAAGCAGTACTTTAGTGCTACGTTTACAATTTTGTTTTTTCAGCCTTTTTAATGTCACGCTGCGGGGCTCAGAACTCCCCTAGTAAATCGTATCGGGTCATATACTCGCATGTTCCAGAATTAAAAAAAAATGGGAAAATGTGTATCCACCAATCCGTACAAGGACAATATGGACTAAGAAGTGTGTAACAACGTGTAAGTTAATAATATGGATGTGTGTGTATGTTGAGCGATTTGCTAATATTATGCTTTTGTATGTAGTTAAATAAGGGTAAGTTAAAAAAAAATAAAAATCCAATATTTGTAATAAATATCAAAATATCCGATATTTTATATATTTCC
The DNA here is from genome assembly GCA_914767545.1 of Sesia apiformis. Lineage (NCBI taxonomy): Eukaryota > Metazoa > Arthropoda > Insecta > Lepidoptera > Sesiidae > Sesia > Sesia apiformis. Next base: position 11,132,268 of record OU611971.1, read on the forward strand.
GATATATATCATGTATATAAAAAAAGACGCGAATTTCATTGTGTAAGTGATTTTAATCTGTCAAAATTGTTAAATGAAACTTTGAGTTTCCTCAATAGACTTATTTATAAAACAAAACAAAAATTAAGAGTAAAATTAAGCTAACTGAAATTTAGAGTCTTCGAGATTAATAATCAGTCCACTTAATCAACATTCAACTAAATTATAATTATAATCTTTAGTGTTGGATCATTGACAGTGGCAGTGATCATAATTTTTATTTATGTCAGTAGGTACATCTATCAATTTAAGACCATGGGATCTGCCAAAATTCTAGTTTGGACGAGAAATATCGCGATATATCTCCGCTGATAGAGATATCAGAGAACCCTGAGTTAAATAAATATTTGTTATGTTTGTGTATGTACGAATATTGATATTATATGAGACATTAACAGTTATTCATTTAATTATATATCATAAACATATACTTCAGTAAAATCTCAATATAATAAATATACAAAACTTTTAACCACCGATCACGATTTTTACATATTTTCCAACGTCAGTTAATCGCCCATGATATACAATGACAAGATCCAACGTAACTTTTAAGATAAGAAAAAAAAAAGATATAACTTGTGGAATATCTTAAGCCGGGCTCGGAGAAATCTAAACCTCGCTTGTCGGCATCATATCGTCTAACATAGTCCCCAAGGTCTGCCTACTTGGTTAGGTGATAGTATAAGTCAATAGCGGTAGCGGAAAATTTAATTTTTATTTGTTTTGCGGTTAATATAAACTTAAGTATTTAATATGAAAATTAGTATTTTTTTCGTGACATTGTATGAAATGTAAAATAATTTCAAACATGCAAGTTGCGAATACCATGTACAAAAATGCAGTGTGGGAATAAAAAAAAACAAATAACACTTCTTTGTTTGTCCCGTATGCGAAACTTTGGTGAGTTGTACGCACTCCCTCGAAGGTTTCTGAATTAGTACAACTATTTTACAATAGGTGGCGCGCGAGTCGTTTCAACAAATGAGTGTATTTCATATAGTTTAGGGGCAGTTCGGGTGTTTTCGGTGTATGCGTGCAAACGCTTGACAGAATTGAATTGAATCAAATACAAGCAGCAACATTTCAGTTCGTGTGTGACATAACAAGTGGTGTTGATTGTGAAGTTTCAATCGCCGGTCAACATAATAAAACTATACAAAAACCACAAGGACATAATAAAATAAAATAAAATAATAACATAAGTAACAAATAATAAAATAAATACTACGTAGTAGTTTTGAAGACTGGAGGCGGACTAGAATACCCTACTAGACATCCGAACGCTATAGCATGGTGCATGGTAAAGTTCTGCATAATAAGACTAAATATAAAATAATAACACATTCCAATATATATATATAAATTAATACGCACCTTTTGTTTCGCCCTCCAGCCAGGTAGACTGATGACTTGAAGAAAGTCGACGGTAGTAGCTGGATGGGAAGAGCTGAATATCGTGTGTGGTGGCGGTCGTTGGGAAAGGCCTACATCCAGCAGTGGAGGGACAAGCTGATGAATATATGGTATGTATATAAATTAATACACACACAAACATATACAAATATTTGTACATATACATATTTGCAATACATACATAAATGTTCGCCCAAATAGATACATCTGTGGAACACATGGATAGCAATTAAACAAACCCGCGCAATCTTTGCATAGCCCAAAGGTTGACTGGGAGATGACGTTTCTTTCCTTAAAAAGAAATACATAACATTATATGTAAATTAACTCAGAATCATGAGTGGAATCCATGATTTTAGACTTAGGGATAAGATTGGATTCAACTCGTATTTATATTTATCCATGACTTCAGACAATCGGCTAGGAATTTAATAATAAATGGGTAAATAAAAACAATTAGGTACGAAAATGAAATTTTATACGATCAATATAAAGAAGTCGCGTAGCGTAATTTTACCGTTAAAATCCGTGTTCGCGCCTCTTATTGTTTTGGGCATGTTATTGAACGTCACCGGGAAAACTACGCAATTATAATCACGCTTAACGTAGCACCGCCTCAAAAAAAGCTCGTTCAGTTGACATCGACGACAGCTCGAAAAACACCAATGCAAATCTCTAAATAAACCCATGTTAATCGGGCCGCGACCCTATTGATAGAGAGTGAAAAACGTCAATATCGCCGGCTGCCCTGGATGTGTTGCCCCTGGAGCCTCCACGGTGTAGATGTGATATTTACTATAATAATTTTTATTTCGACTATTTTCCTCCAAAATCGTTTATCCCCGCACCGCGCTTACAACACTTTTCAATCATTCAATCATAGTTGGCAACAGAAAATTTGAGGCAAATTCTTTCTTCGATATTTTCATCCATTGTAAAATTCGCAAAGAACACTCAAGGTTATCTATTTTCATATTTATGAAAATTTTCCAACAACTACATATTTGACATATGGCGCCAAAAATTTACATGAAAATTAGCTACAATAGTGCCAACCTAACAACCATTATATTTTTACGCAAGCATTTTACGAGGGCATTATTTTTTCAAAATTCCCAATAATTATTTGACAGTTTGTATATAAATTTAAAAAATCTCACCTTTAAAGCCTTGTACCCTTGTACCATTCAACTACAGATATTGTTTCTTTTGTTTTGATACCCCGCTATCGCTTTTAACTTATAACTCTTCCTTATCTCTCCACCAACATGATTTATAGCGTCGGCCCTCCCATTTCGCCCAATTTACAGAAAACCCGGCCGTGTAATAAAATACCCGTACAAGATACAAATTTCGACACCGCAACAGCTCCCGAAATTAGTCCGGTTAAATCGCGATAAAATTGATATTGAAAAAATATTCTCGATATAACTTTATTTTGGGCGTCGTCTTCTACGTAGGTTTAACATAATTTCGATTTATTTATAGAAAAATCTTCAATCCGAAACGTGCCAAATCATGGTCTTTGACGATAGACCTGATTCACGAATACAAATCGCTCGTTGAGCTCGTAGCCTCTTTGCTGGACAAAAAGCGTGAAAATTCGGATTATTCCCATTGGCCACAAATGGTATTTGGTAACCACCGGTGGCTACTGGGATGTTTGTTACTGTTACGTCTGAGTAGCCATCAGTGGTGGACAGTGGGAGCATTTATTTATTATTTGTTTGTTAATAATGTCACTGTCGTCACTGTGTTAATAATCCCGTATGGTGTTAGCCGTCTATAGCACCACCCCATCTACCCCATTACGTACGTGTCGTAAGAGGCGATTAGGAGATAACAAAATGGCTACCACAAGCCCTCAAACCACCACCTCTCAAAGAGTTAACTTACCAACCGGCTTGGCCAGCGTGGCATTTTCAGGCCTTAGATCCCTAATGCAATGTGCGTAGTTTTTATAACAAATAATCGAACAAAGACCTTTTTAGATACGTAAACTTACAAGACTCGCTTTGTTTTTAAATAATTTGATTAATTTTTATAAACATATCAGCCTCGAAAATATATAGTGAGAGTAGCGACAGAAGATACAATTTTTTGAATAATGGCTTAAACGCTTCTAGTGGTCCGACTCTACAAATCGGTATGGGTCTCTGGATCCATGCCAAAGGGACATGACATCATGACGTCATTACATCATTTATGCTCATATATAATTTTTTCTCAAAGAAATTCTGAGTTGTCACTGATTAGTTACTAAGAAACGCGCCCTTTTAGTATTAAAAGAAAATCCTTTTCAAATTCGAAGGTATAATAGTTTTCTCAAAATAAGTCCCTAGATACTTAAATGCCTTCTTCAGACTTCGGAACATTAAGGGGCAACATTGTCCAAAACGTTTTAATACTTAGTTATTAAAATTTTCCCCGAGCCCTTAAGCCTTTGTCCCATTATTATAGAAACGGTGACCTTTTACAGTATTTAAGGGTGAGATACTTCAAAAAGTATTCTGGTTGTAACTCACAGAAAAAAGATTATAGTAACACGTACGAGTACCTACCTGTTTTTCGAAAGTGAGTGAGAATTAGTGACCCATCCCGACCTATCTCACCCCATCTCATCAAAGATGGAAGCAGTGGAAGATTGGTTATTAAAGAAACGATTTTATACAATCAGTGATATATTTAATCATAATGGAATTCATCAAGACATTTTTATCTGTAATTATCTTGACATAAGACATATTTGTAATTATAAAGGCAGAATATGTCGGGTAATGTATTTAACTTTTACATCTTGATTTTTATTTTATTTTATAAACAAGTGGGCGGACAAGCTAGCGGTCCCACGTGATGGTAAGTGCTACCGCCTCCTATGGGACACCTGCAACATCAGGGGGTATGCTGGTGCACTGCCGAGTTGATTCTGGAAAATAAATAATTTGTATATGTGTGGGGCCCTGGGGCTAGATGGACCATTGCGATGATTTAAAAAACACCAGAATATCATGTGTGGTGGCGAGGCTTGGGAGAGGCCTATAGTAACAATACTCTTTGAAGCATTGTCCTTCAAGGAATTTCTTGCTTCTGAATTCTTGGGACCTTCTAATTGGCTGTTGAAGCAAACCTTCGAGAAAGGACGCTGTGATTTTCTTTCCTAAATTTTAAATTCGCTCCAAACATCAAACGCATGCATTTGGATTCATTTATTATCTATCGACTGATCAATGAAGACATACCGTGCCTGCACTTCGCTGAAGCCTTCAGGTCAAACTACTCAGGTGTATATTCGACTATTTCAATATTCAATAGTTAATTTGACAAGTAGTTTATGTCTTGTTTTTTTTTATACTCTCGTCTCCTTTAATGACTTGACTTTTGATAATTGGTCTCTCCTTGATTGTATGACCGATTGATTAGTACTTTTGATAATTGTAAAGTAAAGTTGTTCATCCCCATATTTGAACTAAACCGTGCCATAAAATATCACCACCCCTAAGTCTAAGGGATAACAAAGCTATCACAAGCGCTAAGGAACTACACCATCTCTAAAAGAGTGGCAACAACCCAGCTTGGCCAGCTTGACGTTTTAAGGCCATTTATCCCTCATGCACAATACAATAGATAGATAGATATACTTTATTGTACACCAAAAACATACAGAGTAATACAAAGTACAAGTTATTAGAAGTACAATCTTTGGCCTTATCGCTAAAGCAATGTCTTCCAGGCAACCTTTGGTTCGCGAAGAGAAGTCAGCAGACGAAATAGAGGTAGATGGTGCAATACAGAAATAATGTCTGTAACTATATACATTTATAGATACATATATACAGAAGTATATAGATACCTACGGGCATTAAGATATACATGCATTAATACATATACATATATACATATAGAAATATGAAGGAAAATAATTTGGGCATAAGAGAATTCTTATTCTTTCACGAGTCTTAAAACTAGCCAGAAATTGAGCGCGCTTTATAGTTAAAGGTAATGCATTCCATAAGCGATCCGCTTGGACAATGTGCGTGAGGTAGTCCATGTCCAGCGGTGGATACTTGATAGCATTGACATCCTGCGTGTGCCTGTGCTTATGAGATAGAAACCGTCTAATTCTGTGTTGATGATGCAAACAGCTCTCCCGGAAGAATTACACGCCCGGTACGCGAACTCCATTGGAGGACGTTGCCACAATAGCATGATGATTCTATGAGCTACGTTGACTTAAGTTCTTCAGCAAATCTTTTTGTTTCGGATACTATCCCGCGCGATCATAGCTCTCTCTCTCTCTCTCTCTACCCAATATTATACATCCCCTTAAATCAGAATTTAATAACGAGTCCTTTTTTAATTCTGCCATAAACAACGCTACACCCGCTTCTCAGGCCGCCATATTGTTTTATTTTTTTAAAACGAATGTAACGAGGGTTCACTTTTGTGCCGTTCGGATATATTTTTGTGTAAAGAAAAAATATGAAATCTGATCGTGACACTGGAACACCATTTGCATATACTTATATATATACGTATATAGGGAAGTAGGCGGATGAACAAACTGTCCCACGTGATGGTATGTAACTGTTACCGTCGCTCATGGACACCTGCAACATCAGGATGTATGTGGGTACGCCGCCGACCTTGCAAAATTCTAATCATAGCTTTTATATATAGGTGTTACAACGTTATATTCGAGCGAATAGCATTTTGATGTTTCGAAGACACACACGAGATACTTTTCAGCGCGATAAAGTACAAGAGAATACCATACCATCAGCCTATGTCTCTCCACAACTGGATATAGGCCTCTCCCAAAGCTCGCCACTTTAGTTCTTATCATTCAACCTCCACCAAACTTCTTAAAGTGGTTGATCCACCTGGCCGAAGGGAGTCCAATACTGTGGTTCCAATCCAAGTATGTGGGTCTCCATTACTGGACCACGACTCGTCTATCCTGTGTCTGCTTTCATCATGTTGGTTCTCTGGCCTATGTCGATGACTTCAGCTATTTGGCGAAACATAGCCCTCTCCATAAGCTAGCAATAAAAAATTTATTTGTTTTTTGTGTAAAGAAGGCAGCAGATCTGGTGGTATGTGGATACCGTCGCCTCTCTACGATACATGCCATCATCAGTCCAGAATGTCAAACGTTGGCATGCCGATTGATCCCCCACTTTTGGAAGATTGGGAAAATGGGGAGAGATAGTATAGGATGGAATGGAAATTACACATCTCCCGCTATATAAAAATACGTATGTAAATACATTGGGGAAATAGAATAACGTGAAAAATGCAGTATATTTTACGGTAGCGTTCTGTGAGAGAGGGGTAAGGTGGCCAGTCGAGTGTGCTCAGCGGCTGTGGGATTGCAGCGTGCACCATTCCTCTCCCAAAGACAGGTGGGATAAATTCAAAATTAGAGTTTTTTTTAATTTATATAATACCATGCCACAGTATACCATACCATAGTATCAGCCTAGTGCCTCTTTGAACAAAATAAATGTGGAATTCTGAACGGATAAGTCATAAGGACAATGATAACTTTGTGGTATTTATTATCAATTCGTAATGTCCTGAGTTCCGATCCATGCCCGTACCAACTTCTAAGGTAGCTAGTTTTCATTTATCTCTCTACAATCCGCTAATTAATGCAAAATCAGGCCTTCACTCTCAAAAGACCCCTATTGCAGTTTCACATGGAACTTTTGTAACCTTCAAAATGCGATGTTAAGTACAATGTAATTTTAAGAATTTAATCATAAAATTGTTTCATATATACTAGAACAATGAACCTAAAACTAAAAACCTTAAAAAATATAATATAATAACTAAAATATATTATTAAAAGGAGTCCCTTTAGGCAAGGTTCCGAAGATACTGGCAGCGTTCCCCCTTTGAATAGCTAGACCAATTCTTTGTCCGAGGTAGCTGCCAGCTCTTCGGTCTCCTGTGATGTCGACTAACCTTTTTGCTATTTCCTTAAAAAGCCTTATAGCGCTAGGACCCCACGGACCAAGGGTCTCGACACCGAATGGGACAAAATCATATTCGGAGCCTAGACCCCTGTATTTGCATGCTTTAGCTTTTTCAACAATACAACAATTTATACAACTTATCATATGAACATATGAAACCGTATTATCTCATCTTTGAATCTCTTTTCTTTTTTCTATATACTAACTTACCATCACGTGGGACCGCTTGCTCGTCCGCCCACTTGTCTGTTTTCTTTAACAATAAAACATCAGTCAATCGTTGAGTGTCAACTTGATCAATTTGTGTAAATGTACTTGATTGAATGATCTACCGCCAAGTACTCTCTAGAGTCGCGTAAGTAACATATTTCGTTCATTTTCATTTCTAAGCTTTATTAACTAATGTGATTTTGATTATGCAACAATACATGTATAGAATCAATGATGTCTATTTTAGTTTTGTTTGCGTTGATCATGAAACTTCTGAAAGTGAAGAAAAATAACATTTTTAATACTTACCTAATAGTTCCATGTATGGAACAAGTGTGTTGCAGGTTGCAGTATGACCATGTGGAACTGCAACTTCTGGGACTAAAGGAAATCCGCTATCGGGGATCTATTTCGCGCCTTATTCATTTGTCTTTCTCTATAAGTCATTGTATGGCACAATCTGGAAATACGTACATATCTTCCACGGAAACCTCGGTTTATTGAACATTGAACGAAACCTTGAAAGTGACGATGAAGACTATTATTCTGTTTATGACATGGAATATATTAAATATATACCACCAGAGGGTCAACAAAAATCTCCTAAATGATCAGTAACTTTTGACTGATGATTGATATATAGGTGCTGATTTTTTAAAATATAATGTGAATAAGGATAATAAAAGCAATACAAAGTTATATCTATATACATTACATAATATAGATACTTATTATAGTTAATTATCTAGTATAAAAATTGTAAATAAGACCTAAGTAAAAAAAATGTAATATGATTATTGAGAAATATAGGTAGTGACTTGTTTAGTAAAGATATACATAATGACATTAATTTCGGACAATAACAGCTCCATATATTTCTCTGCACTGACTCTTAACGTGTTCATAAAGTTTTGTATTTATCTCGTAATAAAGTATGCAATTGGGTTTTTTAAAAAAAATTTTTTTTATCATTAATGGAAAGATCATATACACATTTTATAACAAAACTATTTTTAGTTTTTTTTTTTCCCTTTAATTAAAAAGTTATATTTAATTACAAATAAATTTTTGAATCCAGTACCGAAAACACGCGGACAGTTCCCGAACAAACCCGAGCGCGTGTGACGTCACAATGTTAATTTCTACTCATTGTAGCACACAGCTGATACAGTATTTTGACTATTAATCGATTAAATCTTGTTATTATCGTCAATATATTAATAAATATATCGAAAATGTCTAACCTTAAAAGTGATCGTGCTTGCTTCGTACCATTATGTACGAATACTACAAAAACAACTCCTGAAAAAATGTTTTTAAATGTTCCACAAAATGTTAAACGTCGAAATAAATGGTTCCAAGCAGTGCGACGACCTAATTCCAAAACAACATCAAATTTGTTTTGTTGTGAAGATCATTTTGATGTAAGTATTTTATAATAATATAGTAATTAAAAAATATTTATGTAAACGTATAAATGAAATAAATAGCATTCGATAAATAAAAATTAATTATATTTAATGACGAATAAATCATTTAATATTTTAATTTACAATATTATTTTTTTATAAACTTACCTTGATGCTTTAGCACCTCGAACTTCAGCTGAATTAAACCGAATATCATTTTTAAGAAAATCTGTTATCATAAATCTATCCACATCAGGTATATTATCGGAATTAGCCTTTATAAATCCTTTATCACACATAACTAAATAAAAGTAGTTAATATAAATATTTTTTTAAACTAAATGTCGGATATTTGTCGTCAATTTACATGTAGAAGCCTGTGATACTGTACTATCGAGAAATCCTTTTAACATGATGACGGCACAAACATGGCGACCAATCGTAGCGCGTTTGTAGTCACGTGATTCTTTTTAAAATTTTATCAATTTTAAATTGTTTATAATAAATTAAATAAACATTTTTAAGAGTATTTCGCATCGATTATTAATATAATTTATGATAAAGTTTTAAAATACATAAAAAAAAATTGATAATTTTTTTTTTCAATAACCCAATTAGAGGTACGGTAATTCATAGACGTAGATGACGCGTTCAGGTGTTTCCGGATTAGCCGATGGGCAATGTTTTCGTAATGTATCTGTACCTATATGTTGCTAGTTTGTGCTATACAATGCGACTTCTATGCTTTTGTATAGTTTCAGTATAAAAGTGTAACGACATTCGCAACGTGTGTATTCCTTGTTAAACACAATGAATGCCTGAGGCGATGCAAAAACCGGCAAGATGAAACATCCACGCCCACTTTTTGTTGCCATTTTCGTTTCACATTGTAAATAACTTGTGTACCCTCCCACCTGTTGAGTCACAACGAGAATTTTGGCCTGTAATGTACCAATATTGGAACAGCATTAAGAAAATACTCTATTGAAACTGATAGGTAAATAAAATTCTTTATTGCCCACCAAAATAAAACAAGACAGTGACAGAGATCGTGAAATACCCTCTCTCACAGACTGACCACCATAAAAAGTACGGCATTTTCCACTTTATCTTATTCGTCCTATATATCTACGCACGTATCCAGATGCCATTCTCATCCTAACCCTCCCCATTCTCGCAAACCTTTATCCAAATCCGTTCTTAAATCTCCTAAGTTAGGTAGCGCATCCGGGTGCTTGCTATCGTTTGTCATTCTGATGTCGTATGTACGGGGGATGTTCATGGACAGTATCCACTAATTACCAGGGGGACTAATCTGCTCGTTTATTCCTTCTAAAAAAAAAACATTTTTTCTATAATAAACTTTTATATAAAGAATAAGGTATAAGTTCTTCCAGATTATAGATACTCCACTCGATTATTTATTATTATAAAGTATTTATACTCGACTCACATTCGCGTGATTGTGAGTTGAAATCCTCGACTCGTACCTAGGAGTTACTCCTTAAGTGCTAGGAGTTACTCCTAGGAGTTACTCCTGATTTACAAAAATATATCACTAGCTATGCGCTGAAGTTAAACATCGTGAGGAAACTCTAGATATTAAAAAAAACAAATCTGCAGTACATGTATCCACCAATCCGCACTGGGCCCGCGTGATGACTTATGGCCCGAAACCCCGCAGTAATTTAGTAGGGGACGCCTGTGCCCCGCAGTGGGACGTTATAAGCTGATACAAGTACAGTTATCACGGCTTATTTATAAATTTGAACCTGTGAACTAAGCCTATAACTCCATAATGTTCTTATCAAAAATTTATTCATATCATAAATACGTTGTTGTGATTAAAAGAAAGTGATTACCGTAAACCATTTACAGTCATCCCTGCAAACGTGCGAACAAACGGAAGACGATCAACTGTTTATGGAATAGATTAACACGGAATGATTTATTACTATGGATTTGCCTTGAGCACGACACACGGACCTAACGTTTAGTGTACCAAATACCGTAACCAGTTCATTTAACATTCACCACATGGCCTTAAAATGTCACGTTCAGTCGCCCTTTACGACTCCAAGGCGTAGAGATGGAGTGATGATTTTTCTAAAGCCGCCCTAAGTATTCAATTTTTAAAGTCCCCCCCATTAAAATCTAATCTTGTTTCTCTACTGCTGGGTAAAGGTCTCTCCTATAGCTCACCTTACACACGATCTACAAGCTCTTTTCATCAAGCAACAGCCGGTCCACTACTTCAAATCGTCTGCCCGTGTGGCTTTAGCGCGTCCCACACCTGCTTGTCGCAGTATGTGGCTTCCATTCAGCCCACCGAAGTATGATTCTATGAGCCACTATCTTATCCGACAAAGAAACTGCAAACCTAATAGCTTGCTGAGCGACTTTTCAAATTCTGAACTCGGCTCACAGTAAAAATCCTGTTTCCCTATATTTGTTTCAATTTATTGAATTATCATAAAAATTAGAAATACAAATGCTTACGGAAAAACTCACGGAACACCAACAAAAAATTCAAAATTCAGTTCAACCTTATATGCAATGCAATGCAATCAGTCCTTTCAGTATCCACCGTTGGACATGGACTTCCTCGTGCTCAATGTCTCGTGAACGAGGGGTGTACGGCCATAATACGCTACGCGGGCCAAGTGGGTTGGCGAGTCTACTCTTTTAGAAGTGGTGCAGTTCCTCAGGGCTTGCGATAGCGATAGTCGCCAATTACGACACCATCGGGAAGACATGGGGTGGTGGTATTGTATAGCTGGCCTATACCACGCGGCTAATCCACGGCTAATCCCAATGTTTCACCATCTTTCATCCACCGGTCCGTGTGTACAGTACGCTAATCACAGCCGTATTCAAACAAACCATTCCCCGGGAAAAACTTTGAATTTTCACGTCTCAGCGCTCAAAAGCATTTGTCCGAATGATTAATGAGGGAGATAAGAAGTTAAAAAAAATAAATGGAGAAGTGACGTTCTCCGCGAGATTCTCCGGCGATTTATTTAAGTTTAATTCATTAGAAAGTTTTTTTAATTCATTAGAGTTATTAAGAGAGAAAGAAAAATGGTTTATTTACAGTCTACAGTTTCAGTAATAAAATTCAACAAATTTTTGTTAGAAAAAAACATGCAACGAAAATTTATCACTGTAAAAGGAAATAGATACCTGACTCGGCATGCTGCAGCATACCCTGCATCAGATCCCTGTCATGGACGGACGTCAGTGCAGCGAATAAAAGGATAGTAATAAATTTAAAAATAAAAATTAATTTATATTGAAATATACTCATACATTATAACTTTAGTAAATGATATGTTGTATCGCTTACGACGATAATCATAATATACATTTATACACACACATACATACATATTATATATATATGATACATAAATATCCGCCACCTGTCTGGAAGGCCAGTAAGTATGCTTTGCATTTAGATTTGTAGCCATAAAGTGTACTAAAGTTTTTATTAGTTACGTTCTGTCTACGTTGTAATTCAATTAGGATTGGTAACTGGTTAAATTGTAGGTCTAAATAGGAAAACCTTATCAAACCATCTTTAGGTTTTTGTTATGGAATAAAGGCGGCAGACGAGCATACAGTCCACCTGATGGTAAGTGGACACTGTCGCCCATAGACATCCGCGATACATACTAACATCAGTCCAGAATGATAAACGTTGGCACGCTACCGGATGCACTGCCTAACTTTGGAGATATAGGAATGGATTTGTAGAAAGGGTTGGGTAAATGGGGCTCTGACATATATCACTCATTATATGCAATATATGCAAAATCAATATATTCAAACATCAGTCCGGAATGACAAACGTTAACGCTGCCTATCTTTGAAGATGTAGGAATAATTTAGAAAAAGGTTTCTAAGGGTTTTAGAAAATGGAGAGGGATATGATAGGATGGGAATGGACGTTGGCATCTCTTACACACCACCGAAATACTTACGTACTTTGTTGAATTGGATAAAGTGAGAAATGTAGTACATTTCAACGTATAGTGGTGTAACGAGGCCAGTCGGTATAATAGTTAGCGGCTGTTGGATTTCAGCGTGCACTCTTCTCTTACAATGGTATGGTATTTAAAGATTATTAAAGTCATTATATCAAAACATATTCTTCAATAAGTAAAGTGGTTGCGTAACACATGTGTTTTAAAGTACAGTAATTATGTTACTAAAAATAATACGAGTAACTTATTAAATTTCTTCTTCGGTAACTTTTACAGAAAAATTCAACAAAAAAATTCAAACTTGAGCGCAGCTCTGCTCAAGTTTTTTCGTTATAGGTATATGCACCAAATGGACGTAAAGAGTTTCAAGAAATTGCTTTGGCTTAAGCGTAGTCTCTTTTTTGTTACCGTCAGCACGTTTTTGTTTATGAAGCACTTACGAGTATAGTACCATACGAGTATATGTACACGAAACACTAGAAGAATCGACAGGACAAAATGGATGTTGACATAGTGAACTATAAGAAAGAGTAAACAGCCCTTTCGCTCGACGCTCCTACAACAGAGTCCCTCAATATCCCAACCCCCTAGTAGTTGACAGCCTAACCTATGTACCCCATAGGAACGACCCTCCCCATTGTCGGCGTCGTTCTCGGCACGTCTTAAACGACCCCGACGACCCAATTACTGCTGCCAATGCGGTTCTTACACTACACTCACAGACTTCACACATATACCGTTCCCGCCGGCGGAGACGAGGACGTCACTCTCGCTACACCGTGAACACACACCGGCCTTCAGCCAACACTTTTACCAGATATCAGCACATGCCTGGACGCTTCTCACCGACTCGCGATCCCGCTATACCCTCCCAAAGTAAAGCCCTAAGCAGAGGTCCGTTCATTCCGCCTGTCTTCCGACGGGGGAGCCCTTAGGGTCGTTGCTGAACACACTCTTTGCTCCTGGCTAAGAGCCTTCTGCGTTCGTCCTAATACACGTCCGGTGACACTTGAAAGGCCATTGGGACCACAAGAATTTAGCCATTCCGAAAAAGAAAAAAGTAATTTTATAGGGGCACAGTGTTCACACGGTGCACGGACATGGTGTTTTAAGTTCTCAGCAACTTGTGGCCAGCGTCACTGTCCACGCTGTTACCCGCCAGTCGTCACCCGCGCGCCAACGGAATTGTATACTTTTGTTTAATAATTTGTTCAAACAAAGAAAAGTTGTACATGAATACATTAAGTGTTATATTACCTTATCCAGTCGACCTTTGACTTTGTTTCGCGACGACAAAAAGGTTATCTGGCAGATGCTGTGAAGCAGAATCTGAAACTGCAGCGCTGACATTCTGTCAACACCTTATTATACAGTAAACGTAAGCTTAGTACATACCCCCTTTTACCCGATAAATACGTGTATAACTATTAAATACAAATTTTAAGGAAAATTTAAAACTTGCGAATTGAAACCACGGAATAATTTAAACTCGAACACCCGTAAAACTCAAGTGAACACAAACATATGCAACGTTTCTACAGAATTAACACTAAACCGCTGGAGAGCTGTTAAACTTTACACTGTAGCAAACGCATACAGGAAAATGTATTTGAATTCAACTTTTCCATTGCAATTAATTTGTTTCACATTGTAAACGTGTTGGACACTTCAGTTTATACTCAATAACTTTTTTTTAATTCAAATTCATATTATATTTATCTATTTAAACGGGTTTCAATGCGTATTTATTGTTGTCGATATGGAATCCAGTGATTAATAAAATTACACCTCGCGATTTTTCGACTGACGCTACTTCTGATATTGTGAATGTTGTGTGCTGCAGCTTTCCGGACTATGAAGATCAAATGCGGGTAGTTGATGAAACTGCTCGCAACTCTCGACGTGGACTACCCGCCTCTTTAGTCAGCTGGTGACCATGGTTGGTGCAGCCCAACCTAAACGTCGAGTGAAATAAATAAGGTTAACATACTAAGGTTACGTTTAAATAGATATGTAGGAACCTTGCCTACACTGCAATTAATTTAATTAGGCAAGCAAACCCGCCGGCCGATGCTAAAGTTGCTTTAGACCGTTATGCGCGGCCGCTTGTAGAAGGCGCTTGCGCAGAGCGGAGCGAGCGGGCGCCGCACAGTCACTACCGATATCCGACGGCGAATGCATGCGCAATTTTTAGTTTCTGTTCATTATAAATTTCTATTCAATCTTGTTCTAGTCAATTTCTAATAATTCGTTATCATATCAGTGACATCCTATGTGTGAAATTCATGTCTTTCTTCAAAAATCTAAATCGCTAATGTAAATCTTGACATACCTACGAGAATAAAGTGTGTCAAATAAAGTGTGGACTTTTACTAATCAAGAACCCTAGTTAGACACTTTAGATACCTGGGAAAAACGAAAAAAACTCAAATTTAGATTAATTTATTTGTAGGTGTAAAATATGCAGTTTTTTTTTAATAAAAAGAAAATAGTATACTAACAAACAGCTGAACTGTTTATTTCAACTGTGTAAGCGGGTACTGTCGCCCCACGACGTCAGCGATACAAGCCACCATAAATAAGAACCTTTGAACCTTTGAAGTGTTAGTACTGTCCAGACTCATCTCCAGCAGTGGACGATAAAATGACTGGTTATGGTATTAGAGAAGTGCCGTGTGGAATCGGCCGGCTATAGAATATCACCGCTCCTTCTCTTCCTGTGGGTATCGTAAAGGGCGACTAAGAGATAACTAAGGAACAAAGCCGCTGCCACAAGCCCTGAGAGTGGACTCGCCAATCCGCTTGCGGTAGCGTGGTGTTTTAGGCCATGCATGAGTCAATGTGTATGAGTTGGCCCATGATATTTTTTCATTCCAAAACAGAATGAGGTATAATGTAAATCTTTCTAAAATTTTCCATTGAAATAAATATACCTCAAAAGAGAATTATAAATATTTTTAGAAAACCTTTTTTTTAATCTGCAAACAATCCTCACTAATCCACCTTAGTCACAGAGTACTAACATAGTTTTTAAGTTACTTACTAACATTTGTATGGATCTGTGTTGTCTGAATGAATAAACAAATAAATAACAGCTTAGAGTTTTAACGGCACTGTATTAAAAAGGCACCTTTACGTGTTTTCACTGAAACCTCACTAGTTTCACCGCGAAAATGAATGTTTTAGCTTAGAGCGTGGCGTCAGTGTTAGCCTTACAGTCAATCATTTTTCCCGTTGGTTTCGGTTGGATTTTACGTCCGATTTTACTTGAAAGGGTTGCCGCAAACCTTTTTAAATCCTTTTTTTTTATATTTGGTAAATTATAAGTATTTACAACAATATGTCATTAAATTGTGCTAAGCTTCTGTGCCCTTTTTCCCCATATTATAATTTATCCTTTTTTTTGTAGAAAGAATGCGGCAGACGAGCAGACAGTCCACCTGGTGGTAAGTGAATGGTGACGGCCTGCGACATCCGAGGCATATGCCAACATCAGTTCGGAATGTCAAACGTTAGCACGCCTCCGGATGAGGTAGGTGCCCTTTGATAGCAATGGATTTGAAGAAATGGTAAGAAAAATGGGGAGGAATAACATAGGATGGGAAAAAATTATGGGGTATAGCAAATCCATTGGGGGAATAGGATAAACTGGAAAATATTTTTTCGGTATATTTTACGGTAGTATTCTGTCAGAGACGGGTAACGTGGCCAGTCGAGGGCGCTCAACTGCTGGTGGAAAATACACCAATCTGCAGCAATAGCATTTTATATTATTTCACAACGCTACATACTCCCTTTCACTGAGACCACGTCTCAATTTACAATCCCTTGATTGAAGTGCAGACGTCTAACAACACTTTGTGTAAATGATCTTTATTTTAAAACCATTGTATCAATTATAGCCATTGTTTTTAACAAACATTTGTTTTAGTAAATTAATTAAATTTTAAACAACATTATTTGGCTCTTAGAATTTGAATGGAAAAATTTGATTTAATTATTTGTTTTCCGTATTTCACTGTTATTAATAAACATGATGGTTTTTATTTACCAGCTTTGGTCCGCGGTTTCACCCGCTTGCTCACTATATATCCCACGGGAGCTTAGTTTTGTAGCCTATGTCCTGTTCATGGTTCACAAGAAGCTCGGATCTATCTGTAGATGTATAAAATTATTTCAAAGAAACAAACAAACAGACATCATTTTTATAAATTAATTGGGTTTGGTTTAATTTAATTCAGTTTCATTTCAGTTTCATTTCAGTTTCATTTCAGTTTCATTTCAGTTTCATTTCATTTAATTTCAAACAAAATGTCCATAATCCATAATGTTCCATAAGACGCACGACGTTTTACGCATTATGACAAAGAAGTCGTCAACAGTTAATCATATTTATTTGTTTCGAGAACTCCATAAGAACATACGTCTGCAACTCATTTCTTGATGATCAATTTGTCTGGCAAGAAGTTAAAGTTGTTGCTGCAGATTATTTACCGCTGACAAAATAAATATTCTAAACGCAGTAAAGTCCATAGCCAGAGGAGATTTTGCCGACCCAGTGCCGGGCACCCCCAGTGCCGGGTTTCTGCAGCTACTGTTCGAAGTCCGCCATCCGTGCATTGAACGTCTCAATCGCCGAATTCCAAGTTTTCCTGAGTTCTGCCATTGCAGTAGGTGCACAATAATGACGAAAGTGATAATACTACTTAACAGTCAAGTGTGAAGTCAGATAGCAGCTGGTGGGGAGCTGCAGAATTCAGACTAACATTTCCAAACATTTAGCTTAACATTAACATTTAGCCAAAAATGTCCACTAAATGTAAGTTAATTATTTTATTTTAATAGAGAAATACAACAATGCAAAAAATTTATGTTTACTTTGCTACATCTACCCTCACAATTTCAAGTTTCCAATTTCCAGGTGTTGCAGTGTGCGTGTGTGTGAAAGGGAGGCAATGAAGGGAAGTACAAATGTCCATGAATGAAAAACTAAACATAAAAAATGTGTGTGTGTGTGTCCAGAAAATATACAAAGGTCCACCTAGCTGAGTCCAAAACAGCAATCAGTTTCGAGGTTTAGATATAAGCATTGTTTAATAGTTTACGTCGATATCTCGGTTACGTTCTGAACCAAATCAATCGGTTGCACCAAAATTAGGACGGCGTAACCTCTTTTTTTACAACGTCATAAATTCCAAAACATTTCCTATCCAAAATAACTTAACAAAAATAAATAATCTACTATACATACAAACTATAATTATATTGTTAGATAGAGCTCATCGAGTTCTTCAACTTTTGTATACCTAATCATTTTTTTACCAAAAATAAATAATCTACTATACATACAAACTATAATTATATTGTTAGATAGGGCTCATCGAGTTCTTCAACTTTTGTATACCTAATCATTTTTTTACCAAAAATAAATAATCTACTATACATACAAACTATAATTATATTGTTAGATAGGGCTCATCGAGTTCTTCAACTTTTGTATACCTAATCATTTTTTTACCAAAAATAAATAATCTACTATACATACAAACTATAATTATATTGTTAGATAGGGCTCATCGAGTTCTTCAACTTTTGTATACCTAATCGTTTTTTTAGAAGTATTATCATTAAGATTTGCAACCCGCCGTTTTAGTATCCACTGTTGGATATCCCTCATGCACATTCTCTTGTGCATGAGGGATGTATGGTCTTAAAATTCCATGCAGGCCAAGCGGGTTGGCGAGTCCACCTTTTTAGAAGTGGTGTAGTTCCTCAGGGCTTGCGGTGGCCGCTGGAAAAGAAAAACAATTAATTGCGAGTTCTTTTAGAAGAAAAATATCACGATTACACTTAAATTCCTTGTAAGTACCAACAATTTTGCAGCGAAACAGGCTATTTGGCTTCCGAGCGTCAATTTCACCAAATCCCTTCTTATCCCGTCCGGGACGAAATAAGAACGAGCATTCCTGCAATTTTTTGGAGAATAACACGAAATTGTTTCCGAAAAATAATACTGGTTTTAATAACAATACATAACTAACTAATAATGTATAACTTAATATTATCTACTCTCATATCGTAAAATTCGAATTACAAACTTCAAAACGATTTTATATTGACATACTTTATAAACACAATACCGAAATTTAAAAATAGAATCTTATTATAACACTTTTTCTCGAACAAAATAATATTATAAAATATTTTTTTTTTTCATTACGATACAGTTTTACTTGTCTGTGGCAGCGCCCACTTTAGCGCATGCTCGGTGATATGCTGGGTTTTGGCGCCATTCATACGTTTTGTTGTACTGAATTTCGTGGAAATATTGTTATTTTTGCTTAAAAATGTCCGATAGCAGTGATTGTGAAGAAAATTTGACTCCGCCGGATATTTTAAATGCGGCGACGGAAATGACTAATAATCTATTACCAGCAAAGTCGAGAAAATTATATGATAAATGCTATGAAGACTTTATAGAATGGAAAATGCAAAAAAGGCTACTTCGTTTTCGGAAAACGTGCTAATGGCCTATTTTCAGGAATTGTCTGACAAGTTCAAGTGTTCCTCATTATGGTCTAAATACTCAATGTTAAAGAGTACATTAAGCATATATAACGAAGTCGATATATCCAAATATAATAAATTATTTCTTACTCTTTTAACTTTGATCTTTTATTTAGTAGGTTCAACACCAATGTATGAGAGTAGATAAAGTGGTGTATGAAACTGCACATAACTAGGTATTAAAACACTCGTGTGATACTATTAATAACCTCGGCTACGGCTCGGTTTTTAAACACACACTCGTGTTTTAATACCCCTCATTATGCAACAGTTTCATAAACTACTATTATTATATTATAAGAATATATAATTGTTCAATTTTAAACTAATTTTCTTAAATTTTCACTTAAGAAAATCAGTGTTAAAAAAGAAGCAGTTATTTTTATATAAACCTGTTAAATTTTATATAATTGTGATCTACATCAGACAGCAATATGCTTGCTGCTACAGATGGTAACATATGACGGTAACTTCTTATCATTGGTTGTCGTCTTGCCATTTATAATTAAAAATATCTCCTTTATGCTTCGAAGCAGAATATCGAGTAATGGGTTACCTCGTAGAAGGGGTTATCCAATATCGTGTATGATGTGATAATATGGTTGTGTGTATGTCGGGTGACACCGAGATAGGTGCAGTTATTAGATGCCGAGCTCCAGTTCATGTATTTTGTGTGCGCCGTATTCGTAGGAATAACTTATATTTTAGGGAGACTTAATTTTTTAAGTATAAAATGGGTAAACTAACTTGGGAATTTGAAAATTATTTGTTCTCGCGGAGGGTTGAATGATAGTATAGAAATACTTATGACCAAATATTTGCGGTTTGCTAAACACTTTAATAATATGTCTATGAGGCACGAAGGTGTCCACCGGTGCGCGGCGGTGTCGACTGTAATTGTGAAGGATTGCTGGAATAAGGGTGTGACAAATGGATTTATGGACAAGCCCTCATGCTGCTCCTGAGAGCACCTCACAACACTTATTTTCCACAGTCATCGAGTCTCTTACGAGTGGACACCTTCACTTATTTCAATTTATATACAAATCGCGGCGCCGGCGCATAAGGGATGCGTTAAAGTACTCTCCAAAAAACATGGAGGGCGCGGGTCGCAGGATGCGACGTCTCCGAGTCGTCAAAGCGGACTGACTGATACTTCTTTTCTTCACAACGAAGAGAGGCGACATATGGCAAGCGCTTAAATGTGAAGGGATGGGGCAATTTGCATTACCATATTGCCCCATCCCTTATATTCGCCAGCGGACAAGTGAAAAATAAATACATTCATACACCTACATTTAACGATAATTTAATAATAATTATTTAACGTAATTGGCGAAACCACTATTTGTTGACAGAATCGACTCAATATGAAGGAATAAAAAATGCCGTACTCCACGGTCCACACTAGGATTGCCTGGGTCAAAATATTTGTCTATTTATTCGGTTGCTCAACTGTTCGACTGGGAATCGAATCCGGAATATTTTATTTCAGCAGGCAGGGGCACTACCATTTGGTACCAGTAATGAGCTTCGATTTACCGACGACTCTCTCACTTGAGCTAATCGTCTTCGTAACCGGTTTAAATTTTTATCTAGTTTCTAAGCTTCAGTAATCCTATATCAAATTCTAATGCTTTAGTTTTTCGTTCAAACAGTAAGTACTACCTGAATCCCCATCCCGTACTCCTGAATTAAAAAAATACATATTGCAAATGGATAAGGGAGAACTCCCCTTTCCAATTAATTTCCTAATCCCCTCCGGATTAGTGCTGTAAAAAGAAGCGACATTAACCTTGACCGTTTTAGAATCAAGCTTTTAACCTGAAGGATTTAAGACCATCAACCGTTCGATTCTTTAAAGTTAATTAACACTCTATCGGTGCTCAAGCATCGAGTGCTGAGCGTACATTTTTACAACAGATTTGAAGACGTACTAACGCTTATAATTGTTAACTGATGTCGACATGCATCGGGACTATCTCAGGGCGACAGTATCCACTTACTACCAGATGAATATCTGGTCATCTGCCACCTTCTCTCTTTAAAATGTTGGATGCAATGTAATCGGCAATTTCAGAATCCACTGCAGGACATTCGACAGCCAGGCCTCCTCATTCAAATTGTCTTCTTCATAAGGCATATATGGCCTTAAAGCTACCACAAACGCTGAGGAACTGTACCACTTTGTAGTGTTTTAAGGCCTTATATCCCTTAAATGATTGATGAATTCATGTGAATCAATCAAGACATAGCGTAATGTGTAATGTAAATCATAAGCTTGATATATGACATATTCTATAACATCTTGTTATAATGTAATTGTAATTAATATCTGGCGTACCTAGTTTAAATTTGAGAGAAAATCTTCACGCCTATTAAGATAGAACATATTAGGCAATGCATTCGACTTTACGTCTTTGTTTTACCTGTGTTTAGGCAAATAAATAATTTAAATTTGAAAAAACATCAGGTAGGGTCTATGAATACTCTTCACCAAGCCACGCCTGGAATTCTAGTAAGTGGGCAAAAGCATTTTTCATCCGAGCAACCGCTTAGAGAATAAAATTTCCCCAAACGGGAGTTCAAAAGGCATTGTTGCCTGTTATCCGGTAAAAATTAATAAGTGACAAGTTTACAAGGTGTATTTTTTTGGAAAATTCGAATAAATATTTTTATTAATTATTTTCGGGACATAGCGGATAGCATTAAAAAAATAAAAATATTTATTGACTCATAACGCGAGCATTAATATGAATCTTATTAATATTATAAATTCGAAAGTTTGTGAGGATGGATGTATGGATGTTTGTTACTCTTTCACGCAAAAACTACTCAATGGATTTTAATGAAACTTTACAATAATATAGCTCATACATCAGAATAACACATAGGCTATAATTTATAAAGACATTGTGTAAATTGGCCAAAATACAACGATAAGTTTCAAGTAAGTCGGAAAAAACTCTGCCATCTTCGAGCTATTTTGGCGTGCGCTACAAAAACCGTAAGAGTTACACGAATGTAATGTATGGTGGAAATGTTTCTATTAAATAGCTCTACAAAAAAGTCCGCGACAGCATATATCTACATTTTATGTGTAAGCCATTATTGCCAAAATAGTGAACCATATAAATAAAACAATAAAATTATTTTTGCAGTAACATATTGATTCTTATCAAAATAAATACTTTTATCGCTTCTGATATTTAAAGTAGATAAACTTTGTCTTTTACACTACGTAATTTGGACAAATATTTTAAAAGTTACGACGATGAGAATGAGAGTGCGCGCTACTAAAATGGTGGGGTCCGGCGCGCGCAGGGCGGTCGGGCGCACTGCGGGCGAGGTGGGGGAAAAATTCGCTCATCGCCGAGTGCGCGACCCGAACGCGGGCAGACGGATGAGGGCAGACGTCGTTGACGGTTGTGTTCGTTTTGCGAATTTTCAAGACACTCATTTTAAAGATATATACGCAGACGAAGTTGCGGGTAGTCACTAGTAATAGCATATACGAGTATTTTATTTTTTTGGAAGGTGACTCTCAAAGTATAAAGTATAAGTATAATCTGTGCTTCGAAAGTAAGCGCCTTCCCTTTTTAGCAGAGTAATAAAACTATGTACTTTCCGTGGACACACTCAAAATATCCCGTCTCTCAGTGTTATTTTTCTTTTTTTTATTTATTTGGGAAGTATTATCGTCAAAATAGCTTTTTATTAAGGGCCTGGTCTGCATTCATTGATTTTTGTGGCGAAATTGAACCCATCGACTTGTTGTTTGATGGTATAAATTTAAATAAACTGCTAAATATAGAGAATTCTAAATTGCGATCTGGCAATTTTGTGTAAATCGTTATTTATTTTCCAATTGTGGCAGCTTCTATAAAAAAAATGGATGTTGGTATATCTGAGATTAATAGACTTCGATACCGTTTATCGGCCAAACTTGTAGTTTATACGTGTAGAATTCATTTGTGGTTTATGTGTAGAGGACACTGGTGGTACACATCCAGAGTTCACTGGCGATGCATGTGGAAAGTCCACTGGTGGTATACGTGCAGTCTACTGGTGGTATACCTATGTTTGTACCATGGTCACCGCACGACTCTATTAGTGTATTGAAAGTTGAGTCTAATTTTGAATCTTGAATTTCACTCCACAATTTTGCAAGCGATTCTTGTGCAATTTAAATATCTCCGCTGTCACTGAATTCACTCTGTAACGTGTCGATCAAATATATACCGTAGCTGTACATTTCCATGTACTGAGGTGGTATCATGTTCGTACAAACTTTTCCTGAAACTTTGTTGGGAGTAACAGTGAAAAGATGTATAGATAATTTAGTGACGGCATCTAACACATCGTGTCGACGATGGAATTTCTTCGAGATGCTGTTTACAGCTTCGGATAATGTCCAAGGAGGCGGCATCTGGGGGTCCACAAACGGAATATCACGCTGCAGAGTTTGTGTTAATGAATCCTCCATGATTTGTACAAATCGTGATACCCACTTATCACACTTATTTCGTAAATGATCTGCCATAACTTGATTAGTCACTTCAAACATAATGTTTTTTTGTTTATTCACACTAGATATTCTTCTGTCGTTCTCCCTACATTTAAAGTCCAGTTTCTGTCGAATCTCGTGTGATGTTCAGTCTCAGAATTCGTATTCCTTATTATATTTTGTTGATATTTAGGTTGAAATAAAAACGTGAACTCCGAGAAATGCAGGAAACGTATATTGGGACAACCTTACATCTTAGACAGTGTTGCCAACTCAAAACATATATCGAACTATACCAACAATATGGTTGCGTTCTTAATTCCCAATACTCCCTACAGAACGCAAACCCATTTTTCTGATACAATATGAATGTTTTTCAAGTGTAGTAAGTACCCTTAGTCAAATTTTATCAGCTACCATATTGCAACCATTTACGAATAGAAACTCAACTTTAGATTTAACAATGTTTTCTCTGAGAAAATGTAAATTAATATCTATATGCTTAGTTTTTGGTTTATAACCGTCTGTTGACGCCAGTCTTATTGCGCTTTGGTTGTCACAGTAAATGAGTAGTGCACTTTCCATACCCTGGCCGAGTTCAGCTTGCGGTTGCCGAAGCCACAGAGCCTCCTGGGTCGTCGCAACCATCGCCATGTATTCGGCCTCCGCCGTAGAGAGTGCCACAGTTTGTTGCTTACACGAGTTCCAAGATATACAAGCATTCTGAAACAGAAAATTATAACCCGTGCACGATCTTCTATCCAGTGGGTCACTAGCCCAGTCAGCGTCGCAATATCCACTTATTTCCCTTGAGTCATTTTTGACATAACAGAGCTTTAGGTTTTTGTTTCCTTGAAGATATCTCATGACCCTTTTTACTCCAAGTCAGTGTTGACGTCCTGGATTATTACAGTATTGACTCAACTTATTGACTGCATAGGTAATATCAGGTCGCGTAACATATGCCAGATATATAAGACATCCCACCACTTCCCTGTATGGGATATTGATATTTTTATCTTCAGGATTCTTATCAAAATTTTGCATTCACCTCTATCGGAGTATGAACTGGTTTGCATTCAGACATACCGAAACGATCCAACACTAGGTTGATGTATTTCTCTTGATCCATCATTATCACACCTGCCTCGCGACTTCTATTTATATTTATGTCGATGCATTGCCTCATTTCACCCAGGTCTTTCATACTGAATTCTTTTAATTTTTCTTTATTTTTTGTTGTTGTGTTCTTATCATTTGTGAATATCAAGAAATCATCCACCCGCACTGCAATAAAAATAATTGTTGATTTACTTACTAAATAATAAATGCAGGGATCAATCTTCGATCTTTCCAGTCCAATTTTAATTAAAATATTGTACAATTTAAGGTTCCATTGCCGGCTAGCTTGCTTAAGTCCATAGATTGATTTATGTAAGCTACATACTTGAGAATTTTCTTTGAATTATTCAGGTTGTGACATGTAAATCTCAGTGTCTATGTCACCCTGAAGAAAAGCACTTATTGCATCCATCTGAAACATTTCTAAGTCATACTTAGCAGCCAGTGCAAGCAAGAATCGAGCTGATGTATATCTTACCACCGAAGCATATACCTCGTCATAATCACTTCCTTTTTTTTGGGCATACCCTTTTATGACCAATCTTGCTTTAAAACGGATAATCTCACCTTTTTCATTGTCCGAACGAATGACTTTTATCTTTCTTTCATGTTCATTCTCTACTTTACTTTTATAATCTTTGATAACTTCTAGAATACTCAATTTATTTTTCAAAAAATAAAAATGAACTCTTCTTGTATAAATAATAATCGTCTATAAAGGTAATAAAATATTTCATACCTCCCAGTGACTCTTGCTCCATCGGTCCACATAAATCGGTGTGGATTAGCTGCAGTGGTTGTGAAGCTCTTGAACCAATGTTATTGAAAGGTAGTCTGGTTTGTTTTCCTGAAAGGCATGTGATGCATGTAATAGGACCTTTACTTTTATCTGGAAATGGATGGACTCCCTCAGCACACTCCGGTAGCTTGTTAACATCTGAAAAATTCAGGAGTCACATGCGTCTATGCCACAGGACAATATTATTTAAGTTATCTGAACATGACAGGTTAGAAAATACTTCTATGTGGGTGTTTAATAAGTACAAGTTGTTTATTAGTGTGACTGAACACAGGAGTTTGGCATTTTGATCATAAATGTCACAGCCTGTCTCTAAAATTTACCTCACAGCCATTTCTCACCATAGCGCTGACTGATAAGGGGTTAGTGGCAAGTTTGGGTATGTACAGAACTTGTCTTACCTGAATTTTATTTTCTTCATTACCATTTAACAATAAGTAGGAAAGTACCGGAAGATTCAATTAATAAATTAACCTTTCCCATACTTTTTACAGGTAGTGGTGTCTTCCTGGCAACAGTTATGGTAGGTATCGATGGACTTGTTACATCATACAGTCACATCTATTGGTCATGTGCATGGAGGCGCCTGAGTCTTTTCACTCTAATAGTAGGGACTTTTCACTACTATTAGAAGTTGAAGCCACATTAGCTAGTGTCCTCTTTAATCTAATCTTTCTCCTCTTAAGCACTGACACAGAATTATTGGTATTTGAATGTTGTGTCTCTTTTTGCGTCTCTTGCACTAAATTAATATTTGTTGTAATATTATTTTCCACTTCACTATTTTCATCATATGCAAGCAAATTCGAAAATTCTATAACTGAGAATAGTTGAATAGATGTTTCGTTTCTCTGTGCTTCTAAATTGGCACCATCAAACAAAAGTATCACAAGGTAATTATCCTCTGCTAACTCTAGACAACATCTCAGTATGGGTAAATTATTTGTATAACGTTCGCTTGTTGTGTCTGGACCTATATAAACGGTATAGTCATCAAACAATGTATTCAAGTATTCGATGGTCCGTTTGGCGCAAGCCATCAGCTGCAGCGTGCTCGTGGTGGCGTGCAGGCGCAACTCGTTCATCACGTATTTGGGCACCACCACGCGGCACCGCGGGTTCGAGTATACGAGGAGACTTAAGAACTTTAAATTTTGGAAGTCATCAAGTAACACTGGAGTATCAACAACAATAAACCATTTACTTGGATTTGTATTGGAGTCAGCAAGACTCCTCAACCTTTCTGTATTCAATTTCTTTTTCCTAACCTCAGTTTTTAGCTGTAACCAATCCATGTTACGAAAATCTGCATCATCACCTGTAAATTTGTTACAATTGTTAGTGCTCTGTTGCTCAAAAATATCTCCTCGATCACAATTTCTGTCATATATATTTTCTGTACATTTGTAACATAATCCTGTTCTTCGATATTTTCTCTCTAAAATCACTATATGGTTGATTTTGGACGAATCTGTTATTAAAATCGCTTAGGGCATAATGTCCCCTCTCTTGGAGATTTGTTGACTGAGTTTAAGAGCCATTTCACAAATATGACTAAAGCAAGTTTAGGTAATTACAACGCAAGGCGACTGGCGATAGTTCATGCCCCCGTCTCTGTAGCGTAACTATGGAAAAAAGTTTGGATACTTTGAATAAAAACCATTTTATAAAATAATGAAGTATAGATATGTAATATTTATAGGTTTAAAATAAAACAATTTGTTCTAAGTGCAAGATACAACTGCTTTATTAGCTGATACCCACAAATAACTAATTAAAGTATTGTTTATTACTCTGTTATAAAAATAAAATCTGTAGTAATGTGCATAACACTACACTGACATAATAATTTACTGGATCAAAATGTTTATTCCATTATCAGAGTATAATAAATAACAATTTCTGACTGACGAAACAATCACTGTACCTACTCGAATTTACAAAAACTTGTAGCGCGTAATTAGTTTTAAATAGCTCTTAAACAAATATTTGCCGTAAAGGCATAGATCGAGACTTTCTTGGATCTATGACTTCTGGTAAGATACAACTATTGTAAAACTGACAACTTTGGTAACATTTTTTCATTCCAAAAATCGTCATCCCTGTAGACTCTCACGACTTTCAGCGGAAATTCTGAACCAGTCCACACTGCAAACAAACATAGTTTTTTTAGCAATGTGCAACTGACCCTGAATTTGAAAATGCCAATTGTGGTTTGAGTTCAGAACGTTTTGAGATCGACTGTCCAACTTGCAACATTTTAATTTCTTTTCTTGAATGGCAGTTGCAGGATCCATTCCAAAAGCAGAGATAGGGCACTTTACTTCAAGCAGACCTTCACACAACCCATCAGGTGATGCCCCTAGAAAACAGTACTCTTCGTCGATGAAAAGGCCACATTTTTCTATTATTATATTTTCTTGGCCGCTAAGTTGGGCCAAAGCTTTTGGTTCGTTCTCTCTACCGTGTTCGACTGAGGCTATACTGTCTAAGTTATAGATTTTATCAAAGGAGCAGAATTTTGATTTAATCGCCTTTTGCAAATTTTACCAAACGTTGATGCCGTGAGTATGCATCTCCTTAGTTCAAGCCACACGGTTTCAACTTGTAAAACAGTGGCGCGCTCTATTTCATGACACCTAGATGCCTGTTCTTTTAAATTATTTAAAAATTGTGACTTTCCGCGTTCGTAGTCTTCGACACTCATGTCTGGACGTTCACATTGACTGCCGTAATGACCGATGATCAGACCGACAACTTGACCGATTCTTCACTTCACGGGTATTTTTCGCACATCTTCTGGCTTCCAGAAGTTTCAGTGATTTTCCTGGACTCGTGTTATAGATAGATTTGTATAATGTGTACTGTGGTTTTCCGGTATTAAAAGATACTACAGCAGCATGACATCGAGTAGTGTAAGAGTCTTTTAATGAAAAGTTCACTCTTTTGCCGCCCACCATCTTGGCCACAATACTATTGAATTGCTCAACACGATTATTTTTATAGCAGTGCAAAAGGCTCCGGGAATGGAAAGTTAATTGAGAAGCATTTTTTCGTAACTTAAGCATAAGAGTCGGCACAAGTGCAATCAGGTTTGGCCCATTTTTTCTTTCTTCTGTACAGTAGTAATCATCACATTGTGAGTTATTGCCAAAGACATGCTGGATACTATTGATAACGTCTTTTTGTAGATTTAGGATTTTATTTGAATCTAGCTCATTTTGTTCTTTTCTGTGTTTGATAGCAGAGCGAACAGCAGTCCGAAGCCTTCTTAGACGGTCGGCAGTTAAAAGTTTACGTTCAGCTAAAGGAATTGTAGTGTCTTTTTGAAGTAGTAAATTTTTGCCATTATAATTTCTTAAAAGGTGGTTTGTACATTCAATTTTTTGAATAGACACATCAGCATAAGGTCGGCTCTCCAAAATACTTTTATATGAATTAGAGTCCCCGTCTGCAATCAATGTTTTATATATAAAATTCCTTTCTTTTATGGAATTCTTGAATCCCTTAACTAATATAGCTTGTTCCATGCTGGTGGATGATGCCGAATGGTTTTCTGTACATTCGTGAGTTCGTGGAGCATCTCCTTTTTTGCTGTCTCGGGCATAAATTGCACAATATTTATTGCGAACGCCAATATGCAGTACTTTACCAGTATGTTCCCCGATAATAGCCGCAACACCAGAAAGAGCCGAGTAATTATTTTTATAAGACCGTTTACCCCAACATGCATCTGCTTCGACTGCAATCATTGCAATACCTACGCTATCAATATCACCACGAGATGTTGCCGCTTCTACTTCTTGTTTGGCAGCATTTGCCATCGTTTTTTCGGCAGCAGACTTCCACATGTTAGAAACAGCATCATGTGTTTTGCTAAATAACCGAAAAGGCATTGTAGGTAAATTCATTGATGCTATGAGCTCATTTAGGTTTGAAAGATCAATTCCCGTGACGATTGCACCTGATACCGATCCAGCGTTAACATCAAGACTTGACTGCTCTTCACAAGTTTTTAAAAGGAAGTGCGATCCACACATAGAACGTTTTAAATCTATTTTAGATATAAGGCCGACTTGTTTCTCTTTTATTATCCTGACACAATTTAAATTACAGCTGAATTTTTCTCCGTCTGCTTCTATATATTGTCTATAGAAGCAGACGGAGAAAAATTCACGCCGTCTTATTGACGCCAAAAATATTGGAAATATTGGAAAAAATTCTACTTCCATCAATGACGAAATGTTCCTAAAACAAATAAAAATAAGAAACGTAAAGCATTTGTAAATAAATAGTTCTATGTGCATGTATGCATTTATTTATCATTTCTTTTTTTTTTACTGAAACAGCTTATTACAAAAAACATTTATTCATACTTTATAAAGCCAATTACAAGTTTCAACCTTATTAAGTACTAGTAAATATATTGCGAATCGAGGAGAAACATGAATTGTTGCATTAAAAGTACCAATTAAAAGTTTAAAGTTGTCAATCAGTACAGCATCACGAATGTCATTTCCCAACACAGCAATAGCTTTAGATTTTTCAAGAAAGCAGAGAACCGCTGTCTGAAGTAACGCAATATCTCACATCAACTAATTTTATATAAAACCGTTCTAGAAAAAAAATAAAATTGTTTTAGGGAATAAATCAAAAGTTACAAACATGTAAAATTTTGTTGTTCTATCTAAAACGTTCATAGTGCTCATCATCCAGTACAACTGACGAGGTTTGTAAATCCGTATGCATATAGGTAGGTACTACGAGTATCATACGAAAAACTATAGACTGAAAGCGTTAGATTTGATAGTAAAATACAATAAAAAAATAATAATTTATGACCTATCAGTTAGTACATACCTAATAACTATAATTGGGAAAGGAAAAATAATAATCTAATATTTTCTATTACGTTATCGTTGAGAGCTTCGAGATTTTTGTTTTCTTGTAGGGCGGGTTTATTCTGGTAAACGGGAATTAAATGATTTGTTTAAAAACCAAATTTCAAAACGCCGTAAACAATAATTCTCCGTTCTAAAGATTTCAAATTGGTGTTACAGATCTCCATAAGTGGCGGTGATGACTACTTGCCATCTGGTGGGCCTCCCGCCACTCTTTCAACTCTTCTAAGAAAAATAACTACATTTATTTATTTAACATTTACAAATGCCCTTCTTTTGCAAAAATTAAGGGTACATAAATATATTTTTTTGGTGGCATAAAACTGTCTCTCTATCACCGCACTGTACATTCGCTTGAATCCCATCGACTGGAGAGTACCTATATAAGAATAAAAAACTCCTTATGCAATTATAGCCTTGACTTATCCCACCCCATCCTCGTCCCGTTATACTTTCCACACCCTATTTTCCTAAGCATAATAAATAATAAAATGTTTATTGGTGACAGATAACATAATTATGGATCACCTAACTCCTGAACTAGGGATATACCAACGTTTACCATTCTGAACTGATGTTGGCATGAATCACGGACATAAGGGACAATATCCACTCACCACGAGGTGAATTGTTTGCTGTTCTGCCAATTTGTTATAAAAAAAATCTTCAATAGGAAATACTTCGACATTACCACAGCTATTAATGCGATAATATTACTCCACAACAATAAATTATCGTATTAATATCGTTACTCGTAATAATCACTCGGTTCGAAACGTTAGCAGGAAAGTGCCGGATATATTATTCGAGTAGCAAATGTAATAACGATGGGGACAGACGTGAAAGATTGTTGAAGGACGTATTATTACGTGTTATTGTATCTTATTGTAACTCGGGGAACACTAACATTATTTGTTACAAACTCTGTCCACAATTTTAATAATTTATTTGTATATTTAAATATAGTAATGGAAGGTACATTACAGTTATAAAAACCAATGAGTACATTCTTTATATTTATATTTTTGTTTGAAGTCACAACGATAACAATACCAAACCTGTGTCTCTCCGTAGCTGGATACGCCTCTCCGGCGGCTGACCACCACACATTATCTTCGGCTGGTCTCATCCAGCCAGTATCAGTGAATTTCTGCAACTCGTTATTCCACATAGTCGGAACGCTTTCCACACTACGCTTCCCCATGCGCGGTCTCCATTCAAGAATTCGTCCACTCCAATGGGGGATACTCTGAAGAATTGTTCAATATAATTCCACCTCGGGTTTCTACAACCGCACCTCCCGTCACAGAAGTGCGCTCTATCCGCATTTCCTCGATACGGAGGTGTCGCGCACTGTTCGGTCCAAAAAATATTTTATACCGCGAACCCGTTGGCTGTGGAACGAACTGCCTCAAGAGGTATTTCCATTAAGCTACGATATGGGGTTCTTCAAGAGAGCTGTGAATAGGATTCTGCCAGGTCGGCCGCGCGCCCGCATACCCCCTGGTGTTGCAGGTGTCCATGGGCGGCGGTTACACTTACCATCACGTGGGACCGCTTGCTCGTCCGCCCACTAGTCTATAAAAAAAATAAAATAATAATAATTAAGCATTAGGCCACTTAGTCATACTGATTCTATGAACTACTAGCATACTGATTCTTTGCTGGAACTTTATAAGTCTTCCACTCACACAATTTGACCAGTTGCATAAATTTCCTCGTGGGCTTTTTCCTGCTTTCAGAACTACTTAGGTACTTATATTTGTGAAAAACATCCAAAATGAAATACCTACACAAAAAAATCTACAGATCCAAGTTAACTAATGTGATGATCATCTTGAGTCGCTTTTGATAAATAATTGGCACCAGTAAACTTGATCCACAGTTGCAAACAATTGCCTGTGAAAAATCACAGCTAAATAAATCTCATTAATTATTATTAAAATATTTACTGTTACACTTTAATGTACTAGATTATGCCAGTGATTGTGTTCTATAGTGAATAAGAACATCTGATTATTATTTTGTTTTATTATATTTATTACCAGGCATGTGCAGCTCGCTGCCGCGGGCCGGTTTTGACAATTGCCTGGCCGTAGTTTAGAGACGCCTATCCCCCAGTCAACCCAAGTAAATAAATGTAACAAATATAGAAGATAGAAAAAATAACTAGTGTAAGTACATACCGAAATATATATCATTATTAAAAGATAAATTTATTGTTATCCAGTGGATAACAATATAAAATCCAGATAGGCTGAGGCCTTTGTTTGCGTGGGGAGCAGCGAGCGGCAACGGCCGGCGAGCGGTGAGATTACCAAAACTTTATTAAACAAGCACTTATTATTTTATCTGTACACAATTTTAAACCTTAATTTTGAATTAAGAATTTTATATCTGTGCTTAATTTTATATTGTATTAGATATCGTAAAAATAATTATGGTAAATATACCCCGATGGTAACTGTTCTGCGTAAATATAACTAAATACATTATAGATTTGAGGTAGGACTATTCAAAAGAAATACTCTGGTCCGCTGTTTAGATACCTTAATGCAGCTATACTCTAAGTGTGTTCCGCGGAACCCTAGGGTTCCGTGATACCTCTGTCGGGGTTCCGCAAGAATTTAGAAATAAAAAAATCAAAACACCTCTCTCTGGTCGCTCCGCGGCTGTGCGGACTCCGCGGCCGCGCGGAGACAAAACGCTATGAATGTTATTTATTTATTTATTTGTATTTGTATAAGCTTGTGTTACATTAGCTGGTACAATATCTCATAAGTTTGGTCTCAACAATTTTATACTTGTACAACGCGTTCGCTCTAAGTTTGCCGGTCTGTGGAATGCGCGTACCCTCCCCCACGTGACAACAAAACTTATAATGTGTCATAGTTTTACCCAAATATCTAACGTACACAATTTTTATTGTTACAATTAAATAAAAAATTTCGAACGTCATACACTCATACCTATCGCCAGCGGCAAACTTAAAACGAGCGGGTAGTATACTTGTAAGCGCTCAGTCTCTTTGATAAAAGCCGCCTCTGAATTAGACGCTATAGTTGTCAACTAGCGACTTTCGTCTCTAACTTCAAAGGATAAAGTCGATATTGTTTACAACGCTATTTTTAAATTTCTGTTTTTATTTTTGCTTTTTGTTTATCAAAGGTGCCGACTCGAGTATTTTCGAGAATATTTGAGATCGAGTCTAGGACTAAGTATAAAAGCGGCGATCGCGCGTTGGCGTCGTCAGTTGATGATTAGCGTTCGGAGCGATAAGTTACTACCTACTTACAAGCTCGCTAGCGAGAAACTAGTGTTCATTGTTTTACTGCCTGCTGTATTCTGTTGTCTCAGTTTTATACATTTCTTCCCTGTAGGTTCTAAATTTAGTCTCTTATACGCAGTAACGATTGTGCATTATTTAAACCCCACTATCCTGACTTGTAACATTATAAATAAAGAAGAATGGAACGTTGGCTTAAAGGTGTTAAACGTGTTCCAACAACATCTTCTAATGACGCTGAATGTTCAAAAGCAATGCGCGCGGAGAATTTAGCAATCACCGATCCAGAAGATGATGCCACGAGTGCCACGACGTCAAGCTCGACGGTTTCAAAGACGAAAAAAAGGAAGTATGATGAATCTTATATCAGTTTCGGATTTGTTGATTCCAACGGCTCACCTCTCTACATGCTCTGTAGTAAACTGCTTCCTAATAGTTCCA
The DNA here is from genome assembly GCA_914767545.1 of Sesia apiformis. Taxonomy (NCBI): domain Eukaryota; kingdom Metazoa; phylum Arthropoda; class Insecta; order Lepidoptera; family Sesiidae; genus Sesia; species Sesia apiformis. The sequence continues at coordinate 11,166,929 of OU611971.1, forward strand.
TGGCACCTGCCAAATTGCGTCGACATTTAGAAACCGTACACCCCGAGACTAAAGACAAGAATAAAGAATTTTTTGTTCGCAAAAAAGATCAGTTATTAGAAAGTCAAAAAAATATGATGCATGTAACACAAACTACCAACGAAAAGGCCACGGAGGCATCATACTTAGTTAGCTATCGCATTGCACAAGCAGGTGAAGCGCACACTATCGCTGAGAAATTAATAAAACCATGTGTATTAGACATAACAAAATGTATGCTTGATGAAAAATCTGCAAAGCATCTTTCTACTGTTCCGCTATCAAACGATACTGTTTCACGACGAATCCATGATCTGGCAAGCTACGTCAAACAAGAACTAGTTACACGTCTACAAAATACACGATTCGCTTTGCAAATGGACGAGTCGACTGATGTCGCTGGTTTGGCTATCCTGCTGGTTATTGTGAGATATCCATATAAAAGTTCTTTTGAAGAAGACATGCTTATGTGTTCATCGCTGCTTACAAACACTACCGGGGAAGAAATTTTTAATAAAATAAATATATTTTTTGAAGAACATAATCTCAGTTGGAACAATTGCATTGACATTTGTACAGATGGGGCCAAGGCGATGACAGGTAAAACAGCAGGAGCAGTGTCACGAATGAAAAATAAAGCGCCTAATTGTAGTTCCAGTCATTGTATTCTGCATAGACAAGCACTTGCGATGAAGCAAATGCCGTCTAATCTAAAATTAGTTATGGATGAAGCGGTAAAAATAATTAATTTTATCAAATCACGACCACTACAATCCCGATTGTTCTCATTATTGTGTGAAGATTATGGCAGCAAACATAAAACACTGCTGCTCCATACAGAAGTGCGATGGCTGTCTCGGGGAAAAACTTTAACAAGGCTATTTGAACTTAGAGCCGAGTTACAAATGTTTCTTTCAGCAGATACTTCTTTTAATTTGAAGGACCGTTTGTATGATAAAACTTGGTTGTTCCGATTGTCTTTTATGGCGGATATCTTTCAAAAACTTAACGAATTAAATTTATCGTTGCAAGATAAACAGACAACAGTGTTTCAGGCCTATAATAAAATAACTGCTTTTAAAAGAAAATTAGATTTTTGGATCATTTGCATTGGTAAGAAAGAAATAGAAAGTTTTACGTTACTCAGTGAGTTTGTTAGCGAAAACGACTCAGAAATGTTTGAAGATAATGTGTTTGAAGAATTGGTCCAATATCTCAGTTCGATGCGCGCATCTTTTGAAAAGTATTTTCCCGAAGAACACAATACAAAAATTAAAGTGAACTCCTGGATTCATAATCCTTTTTTACCCAACTTGGAAAAGCCTGAAAACATGTCAAATGAGATATATGAATCTCTTTTAGAAATGTCATCAGACACAAGTATGGAGTCATTGTTCAAAACGACGCCTCTTAATGATTTTTGGTGCAGAATCCAAGATGAATATGCAATGCTTGGCCAAATGGCTCTGGATATTCTTCTCCCGTTCCCAACTACATATTTGTGCGAAACAGGATTCTCTACCTACGCAGCCACGAAAACAAAATATCGCAATAGACTGGACGCCGAAGCTGATATGAGACTCCAACTTTCTTCCATCAAACCTGATATCAAGCAATTGATGAAAAATAAAAAACAGTTTCATACCTCCCACTAGTTAGATTTTTTCTTTTTTAATGTTTTCTATTATTGTCCTTACCAAGTGGTGAAGTAAATAATAATTAGTAACTGATACATTGTACTTTTATTATGCTGATTAATATAGAATACACTTATAAAAATAATTGTTTTATTGTAGGGTTCCATCAAGTATTTTGCTTCCCAAAAGGGTTCCGTCATTTAAAAAGTTTGAGAACCACTGCCTTAATGTAATATGAAAAGATACAGTTTCAATTGATATATATATATATATATATATATATATTTCCCGGCAGTTGATCTCTTTTGTTGTAACTTTTTCTTTTTTCATTAGATTACATAACAGCCATATGTGATCTAATATTTATTTCTTTTTAAGTCAAGATATCATGTTTAATTCATACGTCTGTATGAGAATGTTGGTATATCTGTAGGTAATTAAATTAAAAGATTATGCTTCGAATGTACTAACAATGTCCTGTAAGTAGTAGTAAGTAGTAGATAATTCTAAAATGATATGCGCGGCCAAGCACAAAAACCTTTGCAAATCAAGTGATTCGTTTCGTTAATTTGATTGAAATGTTTACCTTAAAGGTTTTACACTGTAAACTTAACGATTGGGCACTAAATGCGGGGCACGTTTTTACTTGGAAAATGTTCCGTTCAGTTGCCCTTAAGGACGTAAAGATGAGACACACTGAGTACTGCTAAATAATTTTATTGCTTTCCATAAATTTTTATTATATACAATTCGTCGAATGGAGACCACGTGTCGAGAAACACAGCTTAGAACAAGGTATGAATCCATTTTAAGTATGACCTTAAAGATTAAGTGTGTGGTAATGACCAGACCATATCTGCCGCGGGACCCATTCTGTGTTCTTCCAAGGAGTCCAACTGTTCTCAACCTGCTATCACTTTGCTTAGCGACTCGTAATTTACTGTAAATTAATTTTCACCTGACGTTACCAAAATCAAGTGGACTGTATGCTCGTCTGTCGCCTTCGTACATAAAAAAAAATTGTCCCACTTGAGTCGACAACTGATACTGCTATCAAACAGTGGAAAAAGAATACGTACTTCACCCAGAGCAAAGTAATAGATAGATAGATACACTCTTTATTGTACTCCATATTGTTGCAAAAAGACAATTTAGGTAAGACGAAAAATACAACAGGCAGCCTTATCGCCACAGTATAGATAAAATATAGGTAATGTGTTTAATATAGTGGAGTGTAGGCTTTCTCGGCCGGTGTCCATATTAATTGAATCTTCCGGGCTACTTGGCCGAGGTCTTCTAGAATCTCTTCTCTTTCTTCCTGGATGAAATTAATATGTTTAATAGTAACTTGTAAGAATACCTACAAAAAATTGTGACAAATTTGTAACATATTATAATTCAAAATCGTCATAAATGTAATTAATGAATCATAAATGAGATCTTAATAAAAATATTTTTTACAATTTTTGGTCGAGAAATTCCTTAATGTCATAAAAGTTACGAGTGACAAGCCAAATATTTTCTTTTAAATAGTGTATCATTTAGTTTCTTTATATCAATGGGATTCCTTCCATATACCTTATGCCTATCAGTAGAAATAGAAATTGAGGGAATAGGCAAACACAGAAGCAGAAACTGTATTAAAAGCGTTGTATTAGAAACAGACAAACGGACAGACAGATAAAGAAACCTTTATACAGACAGACGGCCAGACAAACTTCAATGAATTTAACTTTCGTTACAATTCGCAATGAGAAGCCTGAAATAAACGGAGAAGTTGGCGTAAGCCTGTTTTCTGCACCGCTGGGTTCAGTTCTTTATGTCACCTCTGAAAATACTTCGTGATTTATTGAGACTTTTATTCGGTGGAGAAAAAATAATGGCCGCTAATGCATACTGAAGTAGTACGCTTTTAAGTAGACATTTGACCTTTTTAGAGGGGCAAATAGTACCTTTTCTATTCTACTTACCGGGTCTTACCTGATGGTAAATGTATATCATACCTCTACCCATCTTATAACATTCCTTCCTTCCCTATTTTCCTAAATGTCCAAAGGTAGACAGCGTATCCGCGGCCGTGACAACTTTCGATATTCTGGACTAATGTTGGCTTGTACCGCGGGTGTTCACGGGCTACAGTATCTACTTACCACCAGGTGTACTGTATACTCATCTGCCGCCTTCTTTCTATAAAAAACTTCTAAGTACATTAACCTCCTTTTAAGAGATAACTACCTACTTTTGAGGGGGAAAGTGATGTCCAGCATTGGAATAATATAGCCCTATAAGAAAATTACACTTGAGTTTTATAAACTCGAAAATGAGTCAAAAAATATTTTCATAGTCCAAATAGATGAAATCTTGGATAAAACTTAAACATGAATGTAATTTACTTAAATTACTGCGTAAAGTGTGGTTAAATACAAAAAGAAATGTAATTGGAAAAAATTATTTGATAAAATATTAATTTCGTTTGTTTTATTATTTTATTATTATTATTTTTAATTTACTTTATTATATTTTGATCATTTGTCTGTTTTAAACTAAAACAAATTTGGTAACCATGGCAATTTTCTATGAAGATAACTAACTATCAATGAACCTACTTCTAAAAACGCCAAAGTTATATAACAACACCATTGCGCATATGACTCATATGACATATGACAACTTTATGACTCATACTCATACGATATATGATAATTTTCTCATATGACAACACCATTGCGCTCGTTACTCGATTTTTTTTCCATTCCGTGCCATAATTTCGAGGTCCCTTGTCCCAAGACTTTTTAAATCATAAATACATAGAAAGAAGTCCCCTTTTCAAAGAAATTAATTAAGTCAAGGGAATTCCCCTTTCCCATTGTAACCCCACCTGTACTCCGAACACCGGGTACAAGAACTCTTTGAAAACTGAGGAGCGTTCAGTTAGATACGATTTAATTCGGTTATTTCTTAACCCGTAACTAACCGCCTTTGATCTTTGCTACACACACGTCGCGAGAGAATACCCACGCGGTAGACTTGCGTTCGGTTTGTAATTTAATTACATTCAGATTGTTTATTTAAAGTACGTGTTACTAAAGTTGTCACATATTAATTAATTAAGTCCATGCATACTCTGCCTCACCGGCGTGCAAATTCTTACATTATACTAATACCACCTATATATAATGTAACATTTGTTGCAATAGCTCAATTTTGTACTCTGTATTTTTTACTATGTATTTTTATATCTGTATTACCCATTACCCATCTACACGAAGATTAGCACTGGCTGGAAACTGTTCGAGATCATAAAAACTGAGATTCAAAAATTCATAACTCCAGGAGAATTCTGTCGAGAAAAAGAAGGGTGAAAAATCTAAGGCGCCGCACTGACAGTTTTTGTTTGGAGAGCGATCAGTGAAGACGTTTTGGAAAAAGTTACACGCCTGTTCCGGGGACTGAGCTATCCTGGACAGCACATCTGGGCCACTACTCTCGCCGGCCGCCGCAGCTCTGGTCCGTCGCTCTTTGGGCGCTCGTGCTCTATCCGGCCAACGTTTCTTGAGCCTGGCCGCCATCGCTCCGTCCGACTGCTGTTTCCAGTCGGCGGTAGTGCCCGCTCTTCATCACTCTGGGCGTGCGCCCTGCTAAGCGCCACCTCTCCTACACCCTGTCCATGAGTTTTTGGTGCTCGTGAATTTAGAAACAGACATTTATAGACTCGCTGCATAAGTATCGTACTAGTTTTCCTCTTTCTAAAACTTTGTATTAGGTTTTCTTTAAATTATAAGGAGCTATTGAAACAAACCTTACCTCTTTCCACTCTAGTAGAAGTTGATTACCCCCTTTTAACTATATCTCTTAGGGTAACACGACAATAAATATATCATATATTAAGTTACTATATAAATTTATAGATATTTCAGCATAATAATCGTATTGAATATCTAAATTATTAATCGTGGTACCACTTTAAAGGTAATTGATTACTAGCGACATCTATCGGTGCGACTTGGAACGCTCGCCGCCTTTTGCGCCTCCTTTTTTTATGATTCGCACAGCGGAGTGACGGTAGCGGAGGAAAGGCAATCATTGTTCGGACGCCGAGGAGAGTGGTCGAGTGAAACAGAGTGATTAAATCAAGTCAGATAAACTGAGAATTGCCTAACAAATCAGCAGAAGTGAGTCAAAGTAATCGTTGCTTAATGCATATTAATACTTATGTGTTGTAAATTAAACTTGATAAAACAACATTAATAAATGTTTCAAATATTGAACGTCGTTTCCTTTCACATACATTTGTGAAAAGGTGTGAAACTTGGCACTACATACACAATTATAGATTCCTCAAATTGTCAACCACATACAATGCATCACAAAGGATTAATTAAATTTACTATGTCAAATATCGTCATGTGTAACATTATCAATTATCAAATCAATAAAAAATACATGTCAAATAATATCCAATTAATGTCAATATGTAAAATTATGTAAAGTCAGATGTTAGGTATAGATAGAAGTAATAATGTTGTTTTATATTTAGCCGAATTTATAAATGAATGTGAAAAGATAAAAATGGGAGTATAAAAGTATTTGAATGTAAAACTCATTATTATTACTTGAATAAAATTTATTAATTGTAAACAATTGTAATGAATTATTATTATTTTGAAAATTGCTCGATATAAATATTTCCTTGCCTTAAAGCATTTTTTGACGTAGGGCGATGCTCCATTCTACAATCGGCTGAGGATATATGACTTTTCTTATAGAAAGTAATTGGCAGACTAGCTGAATTTCCACCGGATGGTAAGTTATGTGCCCACTTTTATATTGTAAATGGGGTCTCAACACATATAATTATTAAAGGCATTTATTAACCTTTTATTTCTGCTCGACGATGTTTCGGCACGGCTCACAACGACCGTGGTCACGAATTGACCGAAGTCCAATCCTCCACATACTTTGGTCTTTACATTCGGAAAGGCTGTGACACACAACACTAGCCGTGTTAATAAATTGATTAAAAAAACTAAGACATGCAGACAGGGACACTAGTCTCTTCCGTAAGATCGACTGATTGCTTTTGTAATACCTTATTTGTATTAAGTTAATAAAACTTGTTTCATCTTTGAACGTTGTCATAATCCATTTGTTGTATTATGTTACATATGTATTATAGGATTATTGGAATGCAAAGTTCTATTCCAGGATTATGAACGTATTCTGCTAGTGCTAATTTACTCATTTCTTATAGCTGTAATGTGTGTTCTTTGACCACATCTGCAACTATATTCTTAGTTTGGCCTATATATAAGAGGATGCTATCGTTCATAGACAACCGACACATGCGACATCTATCCAGAATAACAAATGTTGGCACGCCCTCGGATGCGCTCTCTACATTTGGAGATGCAGGACTGGATTTGAAGAAAAGGTTGGGAAAATGGGGAGGGATTGAATAGGACGGGATTGGTATGGACTCTGGGCTTGGCCCACAGCCATCTCATAGTTGACTGGTCAACAATAAGATGCACCTCTTCAGTTTTGGACACCGATCCGAAAAATATAGACAACAAAATATTTTAAAATACTGAACCCTAAAAGCCAAAGCGAGATTTCCTTTAGAAAATAACTGGTCTTTTTCTATCCATTTTTCGAATACGGTGGCACTCGCTTGACTAGTGATGCGACAATATAAATCGATGTAATCGGCCTGATTATTGCGGAGTAATGGCTGCGGTCGGTGCATTGATAGTGGGACAAACGGTTTCATCGACTCGATAATTCCAATAATTATAATCTATTAATTACGATTTTAATTTGAATTCACTGTTGTTTGGAGAGCTGCGCTTGTTCTTGATAAGTCTTAAAATATGAGCTGTGTTTTTTTTTCTTTATATATGGTAATGGTGTAATTAGCACATTCTGCCAGTGTCAAGTTTTCTTCATAATAAACAATTTCAAATTCTAAAACGCATTCTGTCGATACCAGTCCCGATGAAGTAAGTCAGGAATCGCTCAGTAAAGCGAAAGTAGGTTTACTGAGGACAGAAGAGGAGTCCTTGGAAGAACACGAAAAATGCAGTCCCACGCTTTTATAGACAATAGACAACACTTTATTCCGACATACACATACAATATAAATATAGCAATAACCAAAAGAAAAAAAAACGATATAGGCAATAAGAAAAAATAAAGATAATCACAAATATTTAAAAAAATACAAGATACCATATAAAAAAAATAAAATAAATAATTTCCAGTCAAGCCATCGGTGACGTACAGACAAAAGTATATTATTTAATAAATTAGTAACTAAATAGTCATATATATATAGCATATTAAATTAAGGATAAATGTATAATATATAGTCAAATTAAAAGTAGATAAATTAATAAATGAAAGAAATAAATATACGAGTACATATTGAGGTGTTGACAAATGCGAAGAGAGAATAAAAGTGTGAATTACTTCCTATAAGAAGGTAAAATACGTATTCCAAGTGGTAGTTGTTTTTGATAATTTAAAAGAAAATATTTGTATTTAATTTTAAACGTATTTAGATCTCTTATCTCCCGGATAAGTGTTATGTTATTTCAAATGTTTGATGCAGTATATCTGAAACTACCACGGAATGGTGCGGAATTTATTTAATTATTGCAGACACCACGCAAGAAAACACTTTGAGTTTAATAAACTATCCCTGTTAAACCACAAAACATAATTTTTACAATAATCAAACCAAAATTCCACTCCTCGAGTTGCCGCCGAAAAGTCTGAGAGCCGTATTACAAAACGGGGGAAATGAAAATATCGATAATTAACAATCTAGTTACGGAACCTTCTCAAATTTCATAATACAAAAATAAACGCACTATGCGTCAATTATATTAAATGGTGAATTTCGTACGTACTAAACACAACATACGTACGAGTATAGATTGTCAAAGTCTCCATAGGACAGATTAAAGAAGGGCTGGATTGGTGCTATTCTAAAGGTTCTAAAGGTTCTATTCTAAAGCTATTGGTTGGTGCTATTCTAAAGCCGGCCAATACCAGACAGCAAATAATTGTGATAATGCAATCAGCTCTTTCAGTGTCGACTGCAGTACATTACAGTGCAGTGCGGCAGTACATGGGCCTCTTCATGCACATTGTCTTGTGCGTGAGAAATTTATGGTCTTATAACGCCATGTTGGCCAACCGGATTGACGAATCCACTCTTTGAGAGGTAATGTAGTTCCTCAGCGCTCGTGGTAGCGGCTTTGTTATCCCTTAGTCGCCTTCTACGATTCCCGCGGGAATAGGTAGGTAGGGAATAGGTGCGGTCGGCCTATACCACATGGTACATTTTTTATGATTTACTAGATATAAATTATAATTTTATTTGTACAAACAAAGCTATATGTCTTCTTTAAATTAATAAATAAAAATAATGAAACTAAAATGTTTTTATCGATATCGATCTCAATATGTTTGAAGTCAAACACATTCCTATTAAAACCAGTCCGTGCAAAACAGCTCGCTCGAGCATATGATCGGCGGTCAGTTCACGGGCTGCTACCAATTCGCTTCTAATGTTATTCTTGCATTTTCTTTTTTTTTTATAAACATATACCTATATAACACGATCACGTATGCGTTATGCCAATGTTGAAGAATACTTATAAATGTAACAGTAACCAGCCCTTTTATTGACCCTAATGATTTTATTGTGACGACCCTACACACCACGCTGGCCAAGCGTGTTGGCGAGTCCACTCCCTTATAGGTGGTGAATTTCCTCAGCGTTTGTGGTAGCGGTTGTATTATCCCTTTATTGTCGCATTTTACGCCACCTATTTTTATTAGAGTTGCGGTGGTGTTATTGTAAAATTGATCTACACCACACCGCATATTGTAACAGATATAATCGATTTATGTACCCAATCGTTAATATTAAAAAGTTTTCAATAAATCACCTGATAATGCGCTCGAATACGATAAATTTTATATTATCGGTATGTTCTGGGGACCATCGTGATACAGGAAAGTCCATTAAAATCAGTTTCAAATTGATAGTTATTTACAAAGCAAGTTATGAAATTTTATTTTATTGTGAGAGGTTTTATCTATTCTCATGAGATGTTTTTATTGTATTTTCTGTTATAACCACTGCAGTGTTATATTGTACACCAAAAACGTACAAGTAATTAGAAGTACAACCGGCAGCCTTATCGCTAAAGCAATTTCTTCCAGGCAATCTTTGGTGTTTGGTTGCAGTTCTACTATGCAAGGTCAGCGGGGCACCCGCATACCTCCTGGTGTTGCAGGTATCCATTGGCAGCTGTAGCCACTTACCATCACATGGGCTGCTCGTCCGTCCGCCTGCTATCATATAAAAATCATTGTAATACTGGATAATCTTAGTACATAGCATTCTATGTCATTGTACTGAATAATAGCCACAACACTTATGGTATAAGTGGATAATGTAGTTGATTGTGGAATAATCATGTTTATTTGTAGCTATTTAGCAATATTGTATTGTGCAATTCATTATTGTTCCAAAATGTTGTTCGTAAGAACTTCAGCACCTGTTATGTAATCGCCCTTAGAACAATAACGGCACTGTGAACGACACTTGATACCACACGACGTGCTTTGCTTGTTTATGTAAACTTGTGAAGATTAATGCATAAACATTTCTCTCAATAATCGGACAATGACGGCGTTGTTCACAATGATGTATTTCTTGCCAGCAGCTCGGATTTCGAAGTACTTCGTTTTAGACCTAGCATCGGTCAAGACGTGTATTTTTAGATTAGTTAGTAGTTTAGTTTATAGTGTTATAAAATGTAGTTACTTCGTTTTAGATCTAGCATCGGTCAAGACGTGTATTTTTAGATTAGTTAGTAGTTTAGTTTATAGTGTTATAAAATGTAGTCACTTCGTTTTAGACCTAGCATCGGTCAAGACGCATATTTTTACAATAGTATTTTAGTTAGTAATATTAATTGTAATCTTAGATATTAAAATAAAATCAAAATTTGATTTTTATTAAATCCTCTGCTGTAGCCGCACATAACTCACCTCACAACACCAAAACCAAACATATACGCTGAGTACTACATGGCAACAATACAACAGGCATTTTTTTTTATTGCAAATTATTAAATTTAAAGTTTCAAATTGGGAAGAAACCTTAAGCAAACTCAGCCTTATAAAGTTTTGCAGTGGACCGTAAAAGGATCAGGAGCGAAAAATTGACGCCACATCGGAGACAAAATCGTAATTTACAAAATCGGCCTCCGAACCTTCGAAATTAGTTCTAGTTCTTGGATACATTCAAGCCATTTTGACCTTTTTAGTGTCATTAATAAGATACTGTACTATCAGTGGACTGTACTATAACCATTTTCGCTTTGATGATAATTTTATGTTGAATGGAAGTGTATAGAGCTGATAAAACCGCTGTTAATCTGAACGGCCCAATCAGAGTTAAAATTAGCATTTCGAAAAGATGAAAATAAACTGTATACGAAATGATGAAATAAAAGCGGTGAAAGCCAGGGGGGGGGGGGGTATCTATACTTGACTCACATTCATGTAATCGTGAGTTCAAGTCTTCGGACCGTACCACTGAGTTTCAACTTAGGTACGTTTTTTTTATATTGTCACTAGATCAGCGGTGATGGAAAACAATGGATTGTGAGACAATTCAACCCGTATGCTGGATAAAAAAATCTAATAAACCCGCATAAAAAAATCTGTATTGTCTGGATTGGGAAAATGGTATAAAAAAAGGAAGGCTTATCGTTAAAGTTAACTCTTGCGAGAAACCTTTCTGATTTTCCATTTTTTAAACTTTTGATTGGTATATGATTATATGATTGGTTCATCTCATCTGTGTCAGATCTGAAATAAAACCTCTTCTTTAAAACAAATCAATAGTTACTAATTTGTGATTGTAATCAATAAGGGACCTTATTGTCGTTTTGTTATTATGGACTTATTAACTATGGTTAAGGTTTTCGAATTGAATCTAATATTCGATGTTTGTTAGTAACTAAATGTACAACAGATAAGAAAAAGAAGGAATTGTCATATGCGGATACGTGCCAAAAAACCTCAACAGCTTTCGCAAAATACCATTTTCGTTGCACCATTTTCCTAAAATACGGAACCGAGTCGATTCTATGATGTAAAGTGCTTACAATTAAATGCATCGTAGTCTTGATTGCACAAACGCTTCCGACGAGGAATGCGCATGTAAATGGGGCGGTGTGTGGTTAGAATGTTTGTACAGATGTGAAATTGAGATATCTGTTTGAAATTTTAAAATATGTCTTGCTGAAACAGCAGAATTGTGTCATTGTGCGAAGATTTTCGGATTCATTTTGTTGGATGGAGTCAAATGGGTCCAATTGGTATTTCGGTGCGCCGGCCCAGAGATGTGAGCAATACTCCATATGGGGTCTCACCTGAGCTTTGTAAAGCATTAGGAGTTGCCCAGAGGTGAAGTACCGCTTCCCCCCGAAGATGACCCCTAAATTCGACTTTGCTGACCATTTGACCCCATCCAACGACGTGCTGTTCGTATTGTCGACGATCCCACTCTCACGGGCGGTTTAGAACCCCTCAGCGTTCGGAGAGACGTTGCATCTCTCTGTGTGTTCTACCGCCTGTACAATGGGGAATGCTCTGAAGAATTGTTCAAAATAATTCCCACCTCGGGTTTCTACAACCGCACCTCCCGACACAGAAGTACGGTCCATTCGCATTTCCTAGATACGGAGGTGTCGCATACTGTTCGGTCCAAAAATTATTTTATATCGTGAACCCGTAGGCTGTGGAACGAACTGCCTCGAGAGGTCTTCCCATTAAGATACGACATGGGGTTCTTCAGAAAAGTTGTGAATAGGATTTTGCAAGGTCGGCGGCACGCCCGCATACCCCCTGATGTTGCAGGTGTCCATGGGCGGCGGTAACACTTACCATCACGTGGGACCGCTTGCTCGTCCGCCCTCTTCTCTATAAAAAAAAAAATCATTTTGTTTTCCCTTTTTTATATGCTCAGGGTTTCTTTGGGAATTCGCTAAGGAACTACAGTCACCGACATAGCTCGTAGAATCAGCATGCTAAAGCATCCAAGATAACCCATAGAACTCTCCACTTGTAAAAGTTATAAAAACCTTTCTATTAATTCAGTGCCGATATCGGTCAAGCTTTCCATGGAAATCTTCGAGGAATACAGCTCTTCAATAATACAAAACTCTACATATTATTGGGCAACATAATCACGTATCTAATTACTCAGATCCAACAGTTTACCCTCGACACTTGACCCACTTAGTTATTATTTAGTGGAATCCGCTGACCCCAACTAAAGCTGATGAGTAAACATAGATACGGTCCTTGTTATCGGGGGTTCTGTCGCAAAAACGTATAAGTATGTGACATGAGTAAAGACTAAACATTATGTAGGTTTTGTAACAAAGCGGAAAATTTCTTGTAACAAATCGGAAATATACAATTCTATGAATTGTATAAAAATTATGGCTTACCTTTTTTTTATATAGAAAAAAGGCGGCAGACGAGCACACAGTCCGCCTGATGGTAAGTGAATACTGTCGTCGATAGACATCCGCGATACATGCCAACATCAGTCCAGAATAACAAACGTTGGCACGCCCCCGGATGCGCTGCCTACCTCTGTAGATTAAGGAATGGATTAGTGAAATGGGGAGGGAGAGTATGGGATGGGAATGGGCTCTGGCATATCTCACTCGCTAACGAAACACGTACGTACATTGGGGAAATACGATAAAATAGGAAATGCAGTACATTTCAATGTAGTCTTCTGTGAGAGAGTGGTAACGTGGCCAGTCGAGTGCCCCCAGCGACTATCATCGCATAGGAAGGGACCCAACGCGGTATTCCTATTTTTTTACTGTCACCAGACAAAAACCGAACCCATCTTTAATTTGCTGCCATTAATTTGCTGTTCATTTAATTATTTCCGAAAAATTATCTGCACAAATGAGGCTTCTGCCCTGCAGTGAGATATTACAACAAACGATAATTCAGCATGGCTGAACGGCTGATTACAAATTATAGATTGTCTAAGGAACCCCAACAGGAGACAACCTAAAGGAGAAAATACAAAGATTGTACGTGACCAAAATTCAATACATTGTATTCTGGTAGCCATACGTGAGACGCGTTCCTGATCTTGCTTTTATAGTTAAGGAGTTGGGCGACAAGCTTAATTGATTGGTTAACAAATGAAATGGTCAAAAGTAGCCAGTTTGCTAGTTTCTTCAATGCTTAATAAAATACATATAAAACCTAAGACTATACAATAATATGTTTATTTATTTTATTTTGCGTAAAATACACTATTACAAATAGTGTATTATACAATTGGCTATTAGGTTAAAAAAAACCAGTAAGTTTGTCTTATCTTTTAAGGTTTTACAAAACTAAATAAAATCTAGACATTATGGAAGAGTAGAACGAAAACATTATCTTCTATATAAATAAAAATGTAAACGTTCGTTTGTTCAAAATCTTAAATCGCCGAAAGTTCTTCACCGATTGCTTTGAAATTTTGACACAACGTTGCATTCGAATACGCGCGTGTTTTTATATACCTATCACAGGGTTTATCCAAAAACAAGGTAAGCGCCATCTGTTGGGCAGCCACAGCAACGGATGGCCGGGCACAGCTAGTTGAATATAAAAAAATATGACTAATATTTATGATAATAAATACACATGAGAGAGTATCTTCTGAGCCGTGTGGTGCCGGCTGACTTTATAATAGCACCACCCCATCTCTTTCCGTGTATATCGTAAAGGGCTACTAGGAAACTAAGGAGGACCTACACCATCTCTAAAAGTTTGAACTCTCAAATCCACTTGACCCGCATGGCTTTTTATGGCTATACAATCCCTCATTCACAAGACAATGTTTATGAGGTGGCCAGCAGTAGAGTTAATTATTTAAAAAACAAACCCGCCTACATCATCAACTCCTATAATTATGAACACATATTTTGAAATAAACTCAAATTCACGAACAAAGTAAGTTTGCATATTTACTGTACACACTAGCTTATTTGTTAGTTTAGATTTTTATGACTTAATCTACTATTTTGACAATTCGGTATCAGACTCAAAACAGTCGGAACCAGATTATTATATTTTCCAATCCGTATACAGGGTAGATCATTTTAAACACCACCATATTTATTGTTTTATTTCAGACATTAATTTTAGAAACATTTGTAGATGATGATATGTTTGCTGCTTTGCACTTTGTTTTTAATTTATTGTATATGGATGTATATAGCTTCGAAACTTTAGCTTTTGTCATGTTTACCTCCTCTTAATTCGTATATTTTAAAAAATCCAAATTTATAAACAACTATAACAACAACAATACAAATATAATCTACAGTTTCTTAAAAGTTGATTTTATCATCTGAGACTAGAATTTGATTAAAAAATTAAACGGTTTGACTCACAATGTAATCACGTAATTTCATTTAATTTAGAAAGTTCGGGTATATAAACTTCTGTATATTTAGCTTAAACATATAGAAACAAAAGGTTACTTGATTACTTTGGTAAGTCTGTACAAATGTCTTTAGTTCCAAAATAGAACTATTTTAAAATACAAGTATATTTTTAACCTTTAAATTATAAAGTGTCGTCATCTCCCGGACTAGGTATATAATAATGAGAATCAGAATCAAAATCACACATCTGCGTCGATTTTCAATATGTACAAGTGAATACGACTCAAAAAATCAATCTACTGAATAACGGCTTTTTTAACATTAACATTAATTATTTCCATTCACGATGACAAAAGTCAGCACATAAGAAAAACAATAGGCAGCTCGTAAGCACAGTTGATGCAACCGAGCCGAAACCTCACTAAAATAAGAAAGGTTAAAACCCTTTTAATACATAAATATATGTGAAAACCCACAAATTTAAAAAGTTATACAAAATTAACAAAAATTTATAATCTCATAATTATCTGCGAATGCAATAGCTTTTTATTTACCAAATATTTACGACCATAAAATCAGTCTTTTGTCTCTCACAGCCTGTCTCTCACACTGTGACATGTGGTTTAGTTCTGTCGAACCATCTAGTACGCTAATTACCTTTCGATCTAGCATGTGGTTTACTTAGCAATTGGTTAGTTGATTTCAAATGGATTGACGTTTACTAAAACGACTGACAATTATGACATTAGGATCATTACCGTAAAATGTATTGCATTTCCCACTTTATCCTTTATCGTAGGATTAGAGTACACGCTGCATTCTCACAGTCACTGAGCGCACTCGACTGGCCATGTTACCCCTCTCTCACAGAAGACATTTAAATGTACTGCATTTCCCACTTTATCCTATTTCTCCAATGTACGTACGTGTTTCGATAGTAAGTGAGATATGGCGGATCCCATTCCCATTCCACCTCATCCTATCCCTCTCTATTTTCCCAATCCTTTCTCTCAATACATTGCTTAATCTACAATCTAACACAGGTAATCCGGAAGAGCGTCAACGTTTATCATTCTGGACTGATGTTGGTATGCATCACTTACCATCAGACGGACTGTATGCTCGTCTGCCGCATTTTTTCTATTAAAAAAAGCTATCCTATTCTCCATTCCATCCTGTCTTATCCCCCTTATTCCAACCCTTTCTCCAAATCCATTCGTAAAGCTTCAAAGTTAGGCAACGCATGGAAAAACGTGTCACGTCATGAGTACATTAAATTATAGTGATGGGACACCATTCTACGATGAAACGATACATCTTCCTTGACTCGGTTCACCACTTTTGACAATTTTTCACATTTGATTATAACGCCATTAGGCATTTTTGTGTGTTATAACAACGACTTGCTAGCTACACCGATATGAACACACTGAACGAACGGCGCGAGAAAGAGGAGCTTTGCGGCTACTTCGGGCGCGCAGCAACGTACAACTTGCATTATCTTTCCATCTATATCTGTGCAGTTGTAATAAAAAATCGTGTCTCCGCAATAGGTAAATTCCTTTAAAATCTACTTGAAATATGCTTTTGATATGTTAAGAGCGCACGAAGGGAAAACTATTAAATTAGCTTCAACTTTTTTCTTACCAGAGCACTACAATAAAAAATTGAAATGCAGTTCCCGAACCCAACGTGTATTTAACAAACTACACTTGTGTGACTTCCCTATTGACCGAGGAAACTTTGCGGGAATCAACGAAGAGGCTTGAGGGGAAGTTTTAATTTTGTTTTGCAACTCTACTTGCTATTTGAACGAAGTTCCATATTCCTATTGGTGTACTTTCAGGTACAATTACAATTTTGTTTTTTATTGACTTGATCTTTAGTAGAGTTCCAAGAAATACTACTGCGATGATCTCGACTATCGGATTTCACAGATATTACACATTATGTTTGGAATTGGCGCGAGCATCTTTGCATACCCGCATACATTCATTATTTGAAGCAACATTTTTTTTGTCCCCGCCATATTGAAGGCGGTTTGAGAATTTGATATTTTGAGTAGTAACACGCGCTCGGCGGCGAGCAGAGTGTTTTGGAGTTAAATGGAGTTAAGTTCAAACCACGCTCTGCTACCAGTTGTTTACGATGCGCACACTAGGCGCGCACCTGCCTCGCGTTACGCGAAAGCAGCCCGAGGAATGTGCACTCGGGCCCAAATGTAGTAAACTTACTCAATAACCACTACAATGGTGGGTAAGCACAATAATAGGATATACAGGCCTCACTTACCCCAGGTGGTTTTGCCCACGCACAAATCTGGAAAGTGTTCCTACGCTAGTCCCTACTAGACGTGACCTATCTTAGTGTGATTGAATAAATAAATACATAAATTCCCAATAAATACTTGTGTAGTAATCCAAGTCTCGTCCTGTGGTGAGCCGGTGGCCGCTATCGTTCGGCAACTCACACCCGGCAGCAAATCACCTCAATGACTGCTCAGTTGAGATGGTTTGCATCTGCGGTTGCAATGGTCAACCGCCCGGACCGGAAGCAAGCCTTACTCGCCCGGGCGAGTGAAATGCCGGCCCGTTTGGTGGCGTTAGATAGGAGTTTTGCTGAAGGCTTGACGTTTGTGGCGAATTTGGAAACGCCTGTACCGGACGAGCAGAAGCAGCGATATGAAGCGGACTTTGGCCAAATATACGAGTTTGTGGACACCATTAACGAGGCGGTCTCCCACATATCAGCTCCCTCTGGTGGGGCTTCCCTTGTTGCACCCCACGCCTTGTTGGGTCGTCTCCCCACGCTCAACCTTCCCACCTTTGACGGCGATTTGGACCAGTGGTTGAGCTACTATGGGATGTTCAATAGTTTGGTGGACTCCCATACCGACCTGTCAGCTGCACAAAAAATGGCGTACCTGTTGGCCTCCTTACAGGGAGAGGCTCTAGGCCTGGTACAGCACCTGAAGGTCGATGACAGCACCTACTCGACAGCCATGGATTTGTTGAAGCGCCGTTACCACAACGTGCGACTTTTGGCTGACACCCATGTGGGGCAAATTTTGAACCTGCCTAAGGTTGCCTGTGCGTCAGCCTTACGGACAGATATTGTTAACCCGGTTTTGGTGGCTGTTAACGCCTTAAGACGATTGGATTTACCTGTGGACCAGTGGTCCTTTTTGCTGCTCCATATTGTGTTGGCGAAACTGCCTTTGGAGATGCGGCTGCGCTTTGAGCGACAATATGGTGGGGACAGCTCCACTCACTTGCCTTCCTATGAGGAACTCGAAAGGTTCCTCGAAGACGAGTGTCGCAGGGTGGATACCGTGGAGGGTTCCACTCTCTTGATGCCGCAGACTAGCGTTCGCCGAGAGCGACCACTGGCCCGACCGCAGGGTCCGCCGGTGAATAAGCAGTCACGGCCGAGATATGGGGTCTCCCAAGAGGAGTCCGTGGCTTGCAGATTCTGCAAGCGCTCCGGCCACCGGATGACTGCTTGTCACAAATTTGTGGCTTTGCGCGTAGCAGCGCGTCGACACATCGCCAAGGAGAGGCGATTGTGTTATCATTGTCTGGAGGGTCACTTCCAGCGAGAGTGTCCTCAGCCTCGTCCATGTGGACAATGTGGTGGTGCTCACCACGTCATTTTGTGTGCGAACCGCAACCAGGAGGGTGCTGGTGTTCGCGATGCTGAGCGACATTCGGGTGCTCACGCTGGTGGTGACAGTCCTGCCAGGTCCAGCGCCCAGGATCGAGCCCTTACGGGCGGGGGTAGGCGTTCGCCACCCCCTAGAGGCGCTGTTGGGTTTGCGGAGTACTCACCAGTCTACCGCAACCGGAGATTCTCCTCCCCGCTGTTGGAGCGACCGAGGTTGGAGCGGCGTCTAGCCCGCCTGGGAGGACAGGCTGCAGCCCCCCTCTCATCCGCACATGTTGTGCAGGGTCGTCGCGGTGAGGGCAGGGTAGACAGTTATCGTCCCCTGCCGCACTCGTGGAGGGAGCCCTCTCTCCGTAACTTCTCCCGTTAGGGACTTGCAGCTCACCACGCTGAGAACCCAGAGACCATCCTTTTGCCTACGGTCTCTGTGCGGGTATGGGACCCGAAGGGCAACTCGATTGTTGTTCGTGCCCTTTTGGACTCGGGTGCCCAGGGTTGTAGTCTCAGCTTGGTTGGTGAGTCGATTGGATCAGTCAGGTTATTTTTTGGGCGAAATGTTTCTTGCAGAAATTATGGGCTGCTGAATTGTCGTGGGATGAGCCTCTTCATGGAGAGTTATTGTTGGAATGGCTAGAGTTTGTGTCATCCCTCCCAGCTCTTAATCGGGTTTCCTTGCCCAGACGTTTCCTTCCGTCTGGAAAGTATAAAGCTAGCCTTCATGGCTTTTGTGATGCTTCCGAGCGAGGGTATGCAGCTGTTGTTTATCTACGCACAGTGGATGCTGCTGGACATATTTTGGTCTCGCCGGTTCTAGCAAAGAGCAAGGTTGCGCCTATTCGCTCGCGTATGACAATACCGAAGCTAGAATTGTCAGGCGCCACTCTCTTGACTCGTCTCTTGAATCATGTCGTCGCTACTCTAGGGCGTTCCGTAGAGTTAGCAGACGTATTTGCATGGACAGACAGTCAAATTGTGCTTTGTTGGTTGCGAGCTTCTGTTCACACCTTGGAGGTGTTTGTGGCGAACCGTGTTTCCCAGATCCAGGCGTCGCAAGCTAGATTGATTTGGCGACATGTCCCTGGCGATATAAACCCAGCTGATTGTGCATCACGTGGATGCTCAGCGCTAGAGATTATTGGACATCCGTTGTGGTGGGGTCCGGACTGGCTGAAGGGACCAGTGTTAATTTGGCCGGCCTCACGGATCACTCTAGTTCAGCCTGCGATAGGCTTTGTAAGTTTACCAGTGGCCGATGGTGCCGGGAGCGGCCAAGCAGCGGAATCATCATGTGATCCCGATGTTTTGCTGGCCAGGTACAGCTCACTGGATAAACTTTTGAATTTGACAGCTTGGGTTAGACGTTGGCGTCACAATGTTAAAAACCCACAGAATAAATTGTTGTCAGCCTTCATCTCGTCTGAGGAACGACATGAAGCGCTATTGAGTTGGATTCGCGTAGTCCAGTCTGTTAGCTTCGCTTCAGAGTTAAAAACTATGAAGGAAGGTCCGGCTAAATTGAAAGGCGCTATTGTGCGATTGAATCCCTTTGTGGATCCTTCGGGTCTACTGCGCGTGGGAGGTCGGCTTAGACATGCCAATTTGCGTCATGGTGTCCGCCATCCTCTTCTCTTGCCGAAAGATGGACATTTGGTGCGGTTGCTGGCGATTGATCGACACATCAAGAACTCCCATGCAGGCTGTAACGCACTGTTGGCGATTTTGCAACGCGAATTTTGGATTTTGTCGGCTAGACGACTCGTCCGGGGAGTCATTTTTCGTTGCATGTCTTGTTACAGAACTAAAGCTTCTACCATGCAACCCCAGATGGGCGATTTGCCCGCGGACCGAGTCTCTGAGTCTAGACCCTTTGCCACAGTTGGTACGGATTTTGCTGGTCCTTTTTTGGTGAAGTCATCTCAGCTTCGTAATGCCAAATCCGTAAAGGCATATTTGTGTGTTTTTGTGTGCCTGTCTACTAAGGCCACACACTTGGAAGTTGTGTCTGCTCTCTCCACAGAAGCCTTCGTAGCGGCCCTCAGCCGATTTGTATCTCGTAGGGGACTTCCTACCTTGATTAGGTCCGACAACGGAACTAATTTTCATGGGGCCAATAACTACTTAAGGGATGTGTATGAGTTTCTTGAAGAGCAGAAAATGAATTTGGGTCGTGAGATGGCCCTCCGTGGGATAACCTGGCGCTTCGATCCGCCAGTTTGTCCGCACTGGGGTGGAATTTTTGAGGCCGTAGTTAAATCGGCAAAGACCCATTTGAGGCGCGTTATTGGTGAGACGATTCTCACATTTGAGGAACTCGCGACCGTGTTTGCGAAAGTTGAGGCCGTCCTCAACTCTCGACCGCTATGCCCACTTTCGTCGGATCCGAATGATTTGGAAGCCCTAACGCCGGGCCATTTTTTGATTGGTCAGCCACTCGTCGCTCTGCCAGAGTACCCTTGGACTGATGTGCCCAGTTCTCGTTTGTCGCGTTTTCAATTGCTCCAGCAGCTCACTCAGAGTTTCTGGAAACGCTGGCACCTTGAATATTTGCACACTCTGCAGCAGCGCGTCAAGTGGACGGACAAAACGAATCCGCCGAAGGTTGGGGACCTCGTGTTGGTTAAAGATGCTAACCTACCGCCCTTGTGTTGGCGCCGGGGGCGCATTGTTAACCTTTTTCCGGGCTCTGATGGTGTTCCCAGGTTAGCCGAGGTCTTGGTGGGCGATTCTATTTTGAAGCGGGCCGTCGCGACATTATCCCGCTTACCCATTGATTAGCGACCCGAATACTTCGGCTCGGGACGGGGGATTGTTTGGAATTGGCGCGAGCATCTTTGCATACCCGCATACATTCATTATTTGAAGCAACATTTTTTTTGTCCCCGCCATATTGAAGGCGGTTTGAGAATTTGATATTTTGAGTAGTAACACGCGCTCGGCGGCGAGCAGAGTGTTTTGGAGTTAAATGGAGTTAAGTTCACACCGCGGTCTCGGACAGTTGATTATTGATGTTCGCGCCTATTAATAGGTCTTGTTCGCGATATCCTTGTGCCACGCGAGTGTTTTGGTTGGAATTGTTTGGGTGTGATTGTGCTTGTGGTTTGGAGTGATTTCTCGAGGTGATTTGCTGCCGGGTGTGAGTTGCCGAACGATAGCGGCCACCGGCTCACCACAGGACGAGACTTGGATTACTACACAAGTATTTATTGGGAATTTATGTATTTATTTATTCAATCACACTAAGATAGGTCACGTCTAGTAGGGACTAGCGTAGGAACACTTTCCAGATTTGTGCGTGGGCAAAACCACCTGGGGTAAGTGAGGCCTGTATATCCTATTATTGTGCTTACCCACCATTGTAGTGGTTATTGAGTAAGTTTACTACATTTGGGCCCGAGTGCACATTCCTCGGGCTGCTTTCGCGTAACGCGAGGCAGGTGCGCGCCTAGTGTGCGCATCGTAAACACATTATATAAAAAAAAATTGGACCAAATAATTTTATTTATTTCATTTATTAAGTTATGATTAATTAAATATACAAATGTAATAATCACTTAAAATATACTTACATACATATCAAGTAAAATTAAATATTACATACGAGTATATTCATATAAAACAATACATAGATATAAATGATCATATACACTTTCAGATAAAATGACTAAACAGTCTGTTTGAAGGAGGTGATCTCAATCTCCTTTTAAAACTATCCCGAGATTGAGCTTTTCTGATTTGAAGTTCGTTCCAGTCTTGTCAAAAGAAAAAAGAATTTGCGAGGAAACCTGTACGGTGCGAGGGCATTAAGCTGCAGTGGAAAAAATCACCACGGGTTCACCACAGCGCTGGATTTCAGTAGAGACACCACAATCACTACGGACGTCGGACAACAGTGCGAGAAAGATAAACATAATGTATAAACATATTCACCTTGTCCTGTGCGCCCGAAATGTGTGCCCTGAAAAAGCCACGCTGGCCCAGCCGGTTGGCAAGTAAACTCTTTTGAAGCTGGTGTAGTTCCTCAGGGATTGTGGTAGCCGCTTTGTTATCACTAAGTCACCTTTTACGGCACCCAGGGGAAGAGATGAGGACGTGCTATTCTATAACCGGCCCACACCCCTTATTAAGAAACATAAAAACATTTCCTGGTGACCATTCTTATAACAGTACGCATTATATTCCTTGCCGGAGATCCCGGTCAATATTGACTGCTTCCCGGCAGCATACTGGATTCTATCTTTTGTCCGGCTATATGTTTACCATGCAGCTTTATGAAGCCGCGCAATCACATATAAAAACAGTATGATAACATTACAATCCAAAACCAAACAGTTCTGGATAATCAGATAGCGCACCCTCAGTGGAATGAATACACAGCCGTCATTTTTAGCAAAAAACGGTGAACAGTTGGATCTTTTTTTATTAATTTTTTTACGAGTTTCCATATATGTTTGGAATTGGCGCGAGCATCTTTGCATACCCGCATACCTTGATTATTTGAAGCAACATTTTTTTGTCCCCGCCATATTGAAGGCGGTTTGAGAATTTGATATTTTTTGAGTAGTAACACGCGCTCGGCGGCGAGCAGAGTTAAATTGATAAATTCACACCGCGGCCACGGACAGTTGTTATTTATTATTCGCGCCTATTGATTGGATTTGCACGCGGATATCCTTGTGCCACGCGAGTGTCTTGCTTGGAATTGGTTGGATTTGTTGTGATTGTGCTTGTGTATTGGAAGTGATATCTCGAGGTGATTTTGCTGCCGTGTGTGAGTTGCCGAACTGTAGCGGCCACCGGCTCACCACGGAACGAGACTTGGATTACTACACAAGTATCTATTGTGAATGTATGTATATATTCAATCACACTAAGATAGGTCACGTCTAGTAGGGACTAGCGTAGGTACACTTTCCAGATTTGTGTGTGGGCAAAACCACCTGGGGTAAGTGAGACCTCTAAATTGTATAAATTGTTATTATTGTGCTTACCCACCATTTTGGTGGATATAATGAGTAAGTTTGCTACATTTGGGCCCGAGTGCACATTCCTCGGGCTGCTTTCGCGTATCGCGAGGCAGGTGCGCGCCTAGTGTGCGCATCGTAAACAACTGGTAGCAGAGCGTGGTTTGATACCGTTACGTGATATTGATGACATTGATAATACCGTTAGGTAGTTAATATTGATGACCTTTTGTCTTGTTTATATATTGGTAATTTGGTTTAAATATTTGCTTTTGATTTTTTATTTTACGTTCACGGTTTGAAGGCTAGGCCCTACGTATAATTTGTATTCTGAAGTATATTTTGAATCCACGCGTGCGACGTTTAGTAGCTGACTAGTTACCCACACGCGTTAATAATTTATTAAATAACGCATTTTGGATATAACGCTTCACGTTTGTTTTGATAGCTGGACATTGCGGTTTTATTGAGTCCACGTACATTTTTGAGTACACGTACATGAGTGTACATTTTTGGTTGCGTTTATTTTAATTTGATAACTTAATTTGTTTTTTTTTGTTGTTGTTTTGTCAGGTAGTCTTAATTAATATTTTGGACGGTTATACCTTCTTGAAGACACATACGCACCCCTTTTGTTTTTTATTGTGCCTCCACTGCATTTTTTGTTTTTTTTATTTTGTTATTTTTTTTGTTGTTGTTGTTTTTTTTTTTACTTTTATTTTTGTTTTTTATTTTCGGTTTTTGTTTTGTATTGCGTGCGTCCTGAGGTGTAGACATGTCTGTCAAGGTGACCTTTTCCACACATCAGTCCGCAATGACTGCGCAGCTGAGATGGTTTTCTTCTGCGGTTGCAATGGTCAACCGCCCGGACCGGAAGCAAACCTTACTCGCCCGGGCGAATGAAATGCGGGCCCGTTTGGTGGCGTTAGATAGGAGTTTTGCTGAAGGCTTGACGTTTATGGCGAATTTGGAAACGCCTGTACCGGACGAGCAGAAGCAGCGTTATGAAGCGGACTTTGGCCAGATTTACGATTTTGTGGACGCAATTAACGAGGCGGTCTCCCACATCTCAGCTCCCTCTGGTGGGGATTCACTTGTTGCACCCCACGCCTTGTTGAGTCGTCTCCCCACGCTCAACCTTCCCACATTTGACGGTGATTTGGACCAGTGGTTGAGCTACTATGGGATGTTCAACAGTTTGGTGGACTCCCATACCGACCTGTCAGCTGCACAAAAAATGGCGTACCTGTTGGCCTCCTTACAGGGAGAGGCTCTAGGCCTGGTACAGCACCTGAAGGTCGATGACAGCACCTACTCGACAGCCATGGATTTGTTGAAGCGCCGTTACCACAACGTGCGACTTTTGGCTGACACCCATGTGGGGC
Source organism: Sesia apiformis (assembly GCA_914767545.1). NCBI lineage: Eukaryota > Metazoa > Arthropoda > Insecta > Lepidoptera > Sesiidae > Sesia > Sesia apiformis. Next base: position 11,192,095 of record OU611971.1, read on the forward strand.
AAATTTTGAACCTGCCTAAGGTTGCCTGTGCGTCAGCCTTACGGACAGATATTGTTAACCCGGTTTTGGTGGCTGTTAACGCCTTAAGGCGATTGGATTTACCTGTGGACCAGTGGTCCTTTTTGCTGCTCCATATTGTGTTGGCGAAACTGCCTTTGGAGATGCGGCTGCGCTTTGAGCGACAATATGGTGGGGACAGCTCCACTCACTTGCCTTCCTATGAGGAACTCGAAAGGTTCCTCGAAGACGAGTGTCGCAGGGTGGATACCGTGGAGGGTTCCACTCTCTTGATGCCGCAGACTAGCGTTCGCCGAGAGCGACCACTGGCCCGACCGCAGGGTCCGCCGGTGAATAAGCAGTCACGGCCGAGATATGGGGTCTCCCAAGAGGAGTCCGTGGCTTGCAGATTCTGCAAGCGCTCCGGCCACCGGATGACTGCTTGTCACAAATTTGTGGCTTTGCGCGTAGCAGCGCGTCGACACATCGCCAAGGAGAGGCGATTGTGTTATCATTGTCTGGAGGGTCACTTCCAGCGAGAGTGTCCTCAGCCTCGTCCATGTGGACAATGTGGTGGTGCTCACCACGTCATTTTGTGTGCGGACCGCAACCAGGAGGGTGCTGGTGTTCGCGATGCTGAGCGACATTCGGGTGCTCACGCTGGTGGTGACAGTCCTGCCAGGTCCAGCGCCCAGGATCGAGCCCTTACGGGCGGGGGTAGGCGTTCGCCACCCCCTAGAGGCGCTGTTGGGTTTGCGGAGTACTCCACAGTCTACCGCAACCGGAGATTCTCCTCCCCGCTGTTGGAGCGACCGAGGTTGGAGCGGCGTCCATCCAGCCTAGGAAGGCAGGCTGCAGCCCCCCTCTCATCCGCACATGTTGTGCAGGGTCGTCGCGGTGAGGGCAGGGTAGACAGTTATCGTCCCCTGCCGCACTCGGGGAGGGAGCCCTCCGTAACTTTTCCCGTTAGAGACTCGCAGCTCACCACGCTGAGAACCCAGAGACCATCCTTTTGCCTACGGTCTCTGTGCGGGTATGGGACCCGAAGGGCAACTAGATTGTTGTTCGTGCCCTTTTGGACTCGGGTGCCCAGGGTTGTATAGTCTCAGCTTGGTTGGTGAGCCAATTGGACCTCTGTGTCGGTCCTTCTCCTTTCCCAGTCTACGGAGTAGGAAACGTTAAGGTGATCAATAGAGTTGGTCACACCTTTGTCGAATTTTCTCCAGTACCACTTGGAACCAGGAAAACCAAGATTCCGGTTATTGTGCTGGAGAATATATTGAGTCACCACCCGCGTATAAAGCTTCCTCCACCTGTCATAGCTTTGACAAAGGGTTTGGTTTTAGCTGACCCCATGTTTCATACTCCAGGTCCTGTTGACCTATTGTTGGGGAGTAATATTTTGGGACAGGTTTGTTCGGGGAATTGGAGAGCTTTGCAGCCTGGTGGTTTGGTAGTGGTCCCCACGATTTTTGGTTCGGCATTGTTGGGCCCTATCCTTCCGGTTTCGACCGTGTTTTTTGCTGAGGATGGGCTACGTGTGGGATCCACGCTTTCTGACGCCGTTCAGAAGTTTTGGGAAGTGGAGGAACCTCCCTCTATGCCTCGATTGTGTCCAGAGGACGAAGAGTGTGAAAGCTTCTACCAGAGCAACACAGGTCGCCTCGCCTCTGGTCAGCTTGTCACCCGTCTTCCCTTTTTGGCGAATAGGCCTCCGCTTGGTGAGTCTCGGCAGTTGGCTGAACGAAGATTGGTCTCCATGGAACGTCGCATGAAGCGGGATCCGGAGCTTCGCCGGAAATATATTGAGTTCATGCGAGAATATGAGGACTTGGGACACATGTCTGTGTCGAATATTGGTTGGCGCTCAGTGGAGCATTACTTCCTTCCTCATCATGCCGTTTTGAAGACGCCAGGTGGCAATATACGTGTAGTTTTTGATGGGTCAGCGCCTACTACTTCTGGTGTATCTTTGAATCAGTGTCTCCATGCCGGACCTAAGCTACATCGAGACATTGGAGATATCCTCACTGGGTTTCGTCGTCATGCAATTGTATTCGTCGCGGACATACGTCAGATGTTTAGACAGACGATAATTCATCGCGATGACCGGCGATTCCAGCTGATTTTGTGGCGAGAGCATCCTGACGATCCCATGGTTGTCTATGAACTTCGTGTCAACACCTATGGTTTGCGTTCTAGTCCTTTCATTGCGATCCGCTCGCTCTTGGAGCTAGCTGAAAGAGAGCGGATAAGGTTTCCTCGCGCGGCTGCCATTTTGAAGGAGGATATTTATGTTGACGACTGCTGTAGTGGGGCAGCAACTGTAGAAGAGGCTCTCGTCTTGCGGGACGAATTGATTGATCTCATGAAAGCTGGTGGCTATGAATTGTGAAAGTGGCTGTCGAATTCACCTCGGCTTCTTGCCGATTTGCCGGAGGAGCACCAGCAGAATCCCCACATCTTCCAGAATGTAGACAATCCTGACATGTTGGCTGTCCTTGGTGTCCAGTATAGACCAGTCCAGGATGTCTTCACTTATCATGTGGACCTACAGTCCCCGAAGACTTGGTCGAAGCGATCAGTGTTGTCCACTGTCGCTCGGACTTATGATCCGAATGGTTGGATCAGTCCAGTCATTTTTTGGGCGAAATGTTTTTTGCAGAAATTATGGGCTGCTGAATTGTCGTGGGATGAGCCTCTTCATGGAGAGTTATTATTGGAATGGCTAGAGTTTGTGTCATCCCTCCCAGCTCTTAATCGGGTTTCCTTGCCCAGACGTTTCCTTCCGTCTGGAAAATATCGAGCTAGCCTTCATGGCTTTTGTGATGCTTCCGAGCGAGGATATGCAGCGGTTGTTTATCTACGCACAGTGGATGCTGCTGGACATGTTTTGGTCTCGCCGGTTCTAGCAAAGAGCAAGGTTGCGCCTATTCGCTCGCGTATGACAATACCGAAGCTAGAATTGTCAGGCGCCAGTCTCTTGACTCGTCTCTTGAATCATGTCGTCGCTACTCTAGGGCGTTCCGTAGAGTTAGTAGACGTCTTTGCATGGACAGACAGTCAAATTGTGCTTTGTTGGTTGCGAGCTTCTGTTCACACCTTGGAGGTGTTTGTGGCGAATCGTGTTTCCCAGATCCAGGCGTCGCAAGCTCGATTGATTTGGCGACATGTCCCTGGCGATATAAACCCAGCTGTTTGTGCATCACGTGGATGCTCAGCCCTAGAGATTATTGGACATCCGTTGTGGTGGGGTCCGGACTGGTTGAAGGGACCAGTGTCAATTTGGCCGGCCTCACGGATTACTCTAGTTCAGCCTGCGATAGGCTTTGTAAGTTTAGGCATATTTGTGTGTTTTTGTGTGCCTGTCTACTAAGGCCACACACTTGGAAGTTGTCTCTGCTCTCTCCACAGAAGCCTTCGTAGCGGCCCTCAGCCGATTTGTATCTCGTAGGGGACTCCCTACCTTGATTAGGTCCAACATCGGAACTAATTTTCAGGGGGCCAATAACTACTTAAGGGATGTGTATGAGTTTCTTGAAGAGCAGAAAATGAATTTGGGTCGTGAGATGGCCCTCCGTGGGATAACCTGGCGCTTCGATCCGCCAGTTTGTCCGCACTGGGGTGGAATTTTTGAGGCCGTAGTTAAATCGGCAAAGACCCATTTGAGGCGCGTTATTGGTGAGACGATTCTCACATTTGAGGAACTCGCGACCGTGTTTGCGAAAGTTGAGGCCGTCCTCAACTCTCGACCGCTATGCCCACTTTCGTCGGATCCGAATGATTTGGAAGCCCTAACGCCGGGCCATTTTTTGATTGGTCAGCCACTCGTCGCTCTGCCAGAGTACCCTTGGACTGATGTGCCCAGTTCTCGCTTGTCGCGTTTTCAATTGCTCCAGCAGCTCACTCAGAGTTTCTGGAAACGCTGGCACCTTGAATATTTGCACACTCTGCAGCAGCGCGTCAAGTGGACGGACAAAACTAATCCGCCGAAGGTTGGGGACCTCGTGTTGGTTAAAGATGCTAACCTACCGCCCTTGTGTTGGCGCCGGGGGCGCATTGTTAACCTTTTTCCGGGCTCTGATGGTGTTCCCAGGTTAGCCGAGGTCTTGGTGGGTGATTCTATTTTGAAGCGGGCCGTCGCGACATTATCCCGCTTACCCATTGATTAGCGACCCGAATACTTCGGCTCGGGACGGGGGATTGTTTGGAATTGGCGCGAGCATCTTTGCATACCCGCATACCTTGATTATTTGAAGCAACATTTTTTTGTCCCCGCCATATTGAAGGCGGTTTGAGAATTTGATATTTTTTGAGTAGTAACACGCGCTCGGCGGCGAGCAGAGTTAAATTGATAAATTCACACCGCGGCCACGGACAGTTGTTATTTATTATTCGCGCCTATTGATTGGATTTGCACGCGGATATCCTTGTGCCACGCGAGTGTCTTGCTTGGAATTGGTTGGATTTGTTGTGATTGTGCTTGTGTATTGGAAGTGATATCTCGAGGTGATTTTGCTGCCGTGTGTGAGTTGCCGAACTGTAGCGGCCACCGGCTCACCACGGAACGAGACTTGGATTACTACACAAGTATCTATTGTGAATGTATGTATATATTCAATCACACTAAGATAGGTCACGTCTAGTAGGGACTAGCGTAGGTACACTTTCCAGATTTGTGTGTGGGCAAAACCACCTGGGGTAAGTGAGACCTCTAAATTGTATAAATTGTTATTATTGTGCTTACCCACCATTTTGGTGGATATAATGAGTAAGTTTGCTACATTTGGGCCCGAGTGCACATTCCTCGGGCTGCTTTCGCGTATCGCGAGGCAGGTGCGCGCCTAGTGTGCGCATCGTAAACAATATAGGTATATCATTAAAATATTAACATTTTAATTATTATTATTTTCTCTTTAATGATATGTTTATGCTTATTATTTTTATAGACTTTTTTTTCAATAAAAAAAACGTCTAAAACCATTTATTGCTCATTATTGGTGAATAAATTATAAAAAAATTGGATAGGTATATTATGTAGTTTTAACTGCAATAATGGCAAAATCTATATTTACACATAATGTCATTTATGACTTTTTTAAACCCGCATCCTGCAATATGCAAACCTCTAAAGTGATTGGTATTTTGGATACAGCTCTAAAACGGTTCATGCTCTCTAAAACAGACCATAAATCATGGTGCTGACCTGGTACTGAGGTTTGCTGAAAAGACAATTCTTGGTTATGGAACAGGGTATTGTTAAGAGGCTTTACGACCTTCTCAAGAATCGTATCTTGTTACACTTGAGCCCACGTTTTAATACCTTTTTCCCAAAAATATTGTCCAGTCACTCCTTGATAGCTAACACCCCACCAAACCATCACTGAAGCAGTTTCTCTAGACTCTAGAGCTATGAGCATAAACTTTATCATTCTGCATGTTAGAATGTTCCTCAATGGTGAATATTTTCACGCCTGTGAGCTCCCGCTGCGTACCGCCGAAGAAGTTGTTTTGATTTATCAACCCAATTTTTCTTTTAATTATCAGTTAAGAAATGACCAGTACGTCTTTTGAAGCAGCAAATCCTAAATAGTCTTTTAAAATACGTGACCTGATTCTGGGTGCTATATTCATCCCTCCGCATGAAATCATTTACTTCCAGACGGGATTTCTTCGGATTATATCCTTCACAGCTTTAATTGTCTGTTTAGTACGAATAGTGCGTGGACAACCAGACCTTTTTCTATCACAAACAGAGGACGTTTCAATGTACCTAGCAATAGCCCCGAACACAAACATTCGGCTAATACCAAGCGGATGGAAAGTTTCAAAAATTGCATTTCTCTCCATGCCTACTTTGTGTAATGCCTCAAGAGGTCTTCCCATTAAGCTACGACACGGGGTTCTTCAAGAAAGCTGTGAATGGGATTTTGCAAGGTCGGCGGCGCGCCCGCATACTCCCTCGTCTTGCAGGTGTCCATGGACGGCGGTAACACTTACCATCACGTGGAACTGCTTGCTCGTCCGCCCTCTTGTCTATAAAAAAAATTCAATTACTGCAATACGGTTTTCGTTATCACCCCACTCCATTTTAATATTAGTAAAATATTTAATATTGATTGGCGCCAAAATGTAAAAAAAAACATTTATTTTTCATGTGAGAATGACAGATAACAAATTTAAATGTTTTTTTTTATTGTAACGGTATTTATGGCCAGACTAAGTATTTATTTGTTGTCTTGTATTTGTATTTATTGTATTGCCTGTGACCTACAGTGGGACGTTATAGGCTGATACAAACACATTTATTTAACCCCTGTGCAAGATTAGACTTTATAAGATTTTCACGTTTATCACAGATTATGCATAGGCCTATTTTGCGCTACGTAGAAAAAAAAGGCACAAGTGCATATTGACATTCGATAAAATATATGAAATTTTCTTTAATTAAAAATCAAGCTATAAACTTGTGGTTTTGAATAAAAAAAGAAAAATATCATTCTTTATTCTCTTTGTATATTTTTAATGTTATTTCTGATTTCAATAAAAAATCTTACCAATGCCTTTCCTTCTTATGAGGGCGGCATTATCTTTCTGGGAAAGAGGAAGGAAAATCGCTCGCGAAGTTATGTAAGAGATGGTGGATTGATGAGGATGTTAAATAAGGGAGAAAGTGCAATTATAATATTAGATCAAGTTAATATTGTGAGTATCTATTAAACGGTTCTTATACTTTTTTATTTTACTCGAGGAGGTATCGACCAGGTTACACCGATTGCTCATAAGCTGACTATATAAACATAAGCTCCGTTTAATAAGTAAAGGTGCCCTTCTTCTTGTTTTCCACAATGCTTTTAACTCCCTGGGAAGTTGGTAACTCTGAACGCGGCTTCGCATTGTTGCAATCTGTTTGCTTCGGGCTTATCTCTGATCTGTAATCGGAGTTTGGGAGAGATTAGAGGCTTATTAGCTCGGAAATGGTAAGCTAAAGCCTTGTTCTGCATATAGTTTAATAGTTAAACTGAAGTAGTTAATAGTTGGACAAGGTTTTGTAGCAATATATATAAAATAGTATCAGACCCGTATGTACAGACGTACATGAAATATTTTCTTTTAAAATCAATGCAGTGTACTCTACGAACGTTTTGTCAGTCTGTCTGTCTGTCTATCTAAATTGGAATCACGCAGAAACCATTGGACGGATTTTAATTAAACTTGCTATGATCAATTATGGGCTTCCGACGGAACCTCCAACTTCACGAGAACGAAGTCGCTGGTACTCTTACTTATTAATATTTATGTTTAACTTTAAATTTTGGTAGGGGCTAATGAGTGAGATATGCCAGAGCCCATTCCCGTCTCATCCTATCCTATGCCTCCCCATTTTTCCAACCATTTCTCCGATTCCATTCCTTAATCTGCAAAGGTAGGCAGCGCATCTGGAGCGTGCCAACGTTTGTCATTCTGGACTGATGTTGGCATGTATCGCGAATGATAAGTATCCACTTACCATCAGGTGGACTGTATGCTTGTCTGTCGGTTTTTCTATAAAAAAATAATAATAGTACTATATATTTCGTTTTGAGTTCCTCTTTTGAAACCCTTGTTGTATAAATTTTAATTATAATTACTCGAGATCTCAAAATTCTAATTTAGATTTCTTTTAATTTCCCTAAAACCGTTTTTGAGTAATGAAGTTTTTTTAAATTTGAAACCGGTTTCCAGCTCTGCCCTAGTAGTATTGAGGCAGATTTTAATTTTCAGTTTCTCCCCATTAACATTCATTTGGTATCCAAAATATGTAAAACTTTAATATTCATAAATGTACCCGAAGTTGTAAATAAGGCTTTTATTATACAGCCGGGGCGCGATAATGTGGTCAAATTTTAAATTACCCTCCAGGGACGAGAACAAAAAACAAAATTATTCAATACGGCCAAATTGCTGTTTGTTTGTTTACCCGACTGCGATTGGAGAGACTTTGGGAAATGTTTTATTCCCAGAACACATCCTTAATGGACAATTAAAATGGGATACCTTATTGTTGACGCAATTATAGAACCGATAGCTATTATTATACTACCTTTCCGTCTTCTGTGAAACTTTTCTGTTCTCTGCAACATTTATTCTATTATTTTGGTATATATTATATATTTGCTATAGATAAGTTAAGAGTAGACTCCGATGTGGTGCTACACCCAGGTCTAGCCAGCTAGACTAGGCGCAGCCAATCCCAGGCAGCTAGAACTAGATAGAACTGTGCGCAGTTGTTTATAACTAGGTCTAAGCTCATTCAAACTGGGTACAACTAGATGTAGCCAATCACTGCCAATCTAGAATGAAAAATTTTCTTACCCAGAAGCGGTTTGGCTCGTTTAGCTTAGAAGTTCAAGTTAGGTTAGGTTGACAGCGGTTATTTTTTTTAACAAGGCGATAATCTTTGATACGCGGAAACTTACCTAGAGACAATTGGTTTGAAATAATTCAGGTGCTATATTATCCATTGTAGCCTCTAAAAATAGAACTTTTGGGAATCTTTTCGATGAATCTCACCCCGCATCTTCATTGTGCACACACATAACACGTACACCGAGCACTTGTATGTGTTCTTCTATATAAACTGTTGTTCTTTGATATTTGACCCTAGAACTGAATATCAAAGTGGTAGAACTCCCTATACACTTTAGATATTCCCGAATCTCAAAAACGTTTGTATTAAGTCGACCAGCAATATATTATAACTAAAGGCGAAACTGCATTTTATTAAATTGCAACCGCGAACCATCTCGATTCTACTACCAATCCATTCCAGACTTTATGACCCTTGAAATACCATCCAAATCCATTCGTCACCGCAAATAGAATTGTTGACGGTAGAACTATCTGAGCTGCAAATTTAAATTTCCTGATTATTTGGACTTTGTTACAACCACTTAAGTTTCATTTTTGAATGCCACTGTGGTGGTTACGTTTCGTTTATACAGATCTTTTGAAAACCGCACAATGTTTGAATGGTATATCCCTATATGCAATATATAGAATTGAAGATCGTTTTGGTTCGCTTTAGTTCCAGTATTAGTCTTAACTATTGTTGATAATGGATTTAAGATAAATCGTGTATCTCTATAGTGTTTGTTCCATAACGTTGTTCACGCTAGCATCAATCGTGTTAGATCGTTCATAACACATAACATAACACCTCCCGTTTTCGTCTCGCGGTTCATCCGCATTACTATAAGGAACCAATTACCTTAATTTGTAACAAACTTAATTTCCCAGAAATCTTAAAATTTTAAATTGTTATTGTCAAATTAGAATTTTCAAACTCACCATTAACATAACAAAAGGAATACACGTATTAATTATTAACATAATAATATGTACTGATTCTTAACACATTACTTCCCAATTATCGAAAACGTGGGATATTTCTATTCATATTTTGAAATCTAGTTATTAATGCATTAAAAAGAAGGAATATGACATTAAAAAAAATAATAATAATCCCCGGTTGCTAATTGAGCCTGTCCTATAATTATGACATTGGGAGTAAAGAATAACAAAATAAGAGAAATTACGTTCAATAAAATCTACTTTATTTTAAAATTATTGATTATATATTTAACAATTAAAAAAACATATTCAAAACAACTACAAAACAATCACTACAAAAGGTTTTTTCACATTTTCCGCAATATGTTAGCGGCTTTTTCTTGCAGCCTTGTCCTTGACACCGCCGTTGTTTGTCCCTTTTTAACATGTAATGTCCTAAACTATCAAACCTGATAGTTTGTAAAAGAGCTGCAGAAGTCCCTGGAGTTGGTTTATTTACCCTAGCTTCAGATTTTATTACCCAAAAAAAAAATCTAGAAGAGGGATTTCTTCATCCGTATTCACGAAATTGTAAATGATCCATGTGTTCACTAGAGCCATGTCCAAAACTCTAATAACTAGTGGCCTCTTACCATTTCTTACCTCTAAAACGAATTGGATATTTAGAAATCAATCAATCATGCTTATCGACTCCTCCCATGTTTTTATTATAACTATGAATTAGTTTTGGCTGATTTACTGAAACTTTGGTCTTGTCTCTCTTAGAATACCTATTCGTTTTCACAAAAGGTTCAACCGTGTCGAAATTAGTCAAAGACATACCACATTGTTGTCATGCCATTTTACACATAATATTTCATTATTTTTATCAAAACGGTGATCAGAATAGCCTCGGTCTTTCTTTTTTATTTCTTGTTTGGTCATGACAGGACATTTCTTAGTCCTGTTATCCCGTACTGTACCAGTAGACCTTTAGATTTCATATCTATCAACAACTGCAAACTTGTAAAAAAGTTATCAATATATACCACATGTGCCCTAGGATCAAGCCTCAAGCACACCTCAAGTATCTTCTTTACCACTCTTGAACCTAATCCATCGCCAGCACTGTCAGGGTTCGTAGTATCCTTACCAGTATATAATAAAAAATTGTAACAGTAACAACTGACTCCACAAAGAGCCCAAAGTTTATACCCAAATCTTCCCTCTTATAAATTGTTTCATCCCATGATGTCGAAAGTATTTGACGATCATTTCATCAACAGCTAAATTTGATTCAAAAATTCCGAATTTTCTAAAAGCTTCATTAGTTTTATTGATCAAAGGGCGAATTTTAAAAGCCTTATCAGTTGTATCAATTTTTCTATTGTCATTGAAATGTAAATAAGACTTTATTTTATCGAAACGATTTCGTGACATCGCTTGTTCAACAAATGGGGAATGTACGTCAACATCTGTAGACCAATAAAGTTTACTTTGAGGCAAAAAGTGATACGAAGAGAAAATTAAAATTCCTATAAAAACTTTTAGCTCATCTACGGTTAGACTGAAGTTTAAATCGTTTTTAGAATTTGCTGCGTAAGTTATGGTCTCGTTCACAATGTACTGTAAAATCTCGTTACATAATATTTTTTCAAATATCTCGGTTGCTGACTTTCCTTCTAATTCTACAGTCATATTTTCCAAGTGCTGTTTAGCAGCATTAGACTCATTTGGAGTTTGAGAATAAATTGGGTTACACTTACGCCAAGTAACCGTTTTGTCTGCACGGGATACTACTTGATCGTCCTGACGTTCCTCAACGTTATCAACCGTACATGAAAATTCGACATGACCAGCCACATCTTACACCGTTAAAACTCCCATATCATCGTCAGGGCTCTCTTCCACGTTGGTCATGTCATCTACTTCGTCCGGAGGCAAGACGGCTATTTGAAGATCATCCAAATCCTCATCGCAGGAATCTTCGAGATCGTGAAGATACTGTACTATTTCGGGCACCATCAAGGCTTTTCTATATTTTATTTTCACTGGTTCCATTATCTACAAAACAAAAAATATTTTTCACAATATATACTTACCTAATAATAACATAGTATATTTTACCGTTCTGATAAAAATAACATAAAACTAATTACACTTATCGTTGTCAATCTACTTATTCACTTATTTTTATTTATTTCGTTATAAATTGAAAAATGCTTAGCGAACGTATACACGGTTCAATATAAACTTACAGACTGACATAAACAAATGACAAAATCATCTTTTGTTTCAAATGTTAGCATTTGAAACAAAAGAGCAAGTACAAACCTGCTGATGCGTACAGGATTGAACATGTACGTCCAAACAGTATAGATGTACTCCCACTGTCATATTTATAGTACATCTCCTTTTGGAAGTATGTGACTTATTTTCAAAATAATTTTTTGATGTTTTAATATTTTTTATTTATTTGTCATATGTCTAAAAATGATTTTAATGTACCTTGAAAGCAATAGCTTGTCTTGTAATATGATAAATAAAATAAAAAATAATCCTCTCTTAACTGTAACGAAAGATGACAACTTTAAATTAATTTATTAAGATGTCACAATTAGGTACATATTAATAATAAAAAAAATATTTTCTATAAAAAAATAGTATTATACAAATATACATTTAACTGAAAACTACATTAAAAACTGTTTGTATTAGAAAAAAAAAATAGAAATATAGTGTCATAAAATCAGGACGTTGGGAGGTAATGGGTTAATGTAAGTAAAATATGGTATCTTAATAAAAGTATGTAATATACCAAAATGTGTGTGCGCTTGCATGCTCATTTAGTCATCAGTAACAGTAACAACATTACCAGTAATCCGGATGTCAGTAACAGGTCTAATCGACTAATTACCTTTCTTCCTTTTCGCTCATCCTGTACATCTTCCTGTGATTTAGTGACGATTTACACAGACGCAGTAAAGTGTCATTTAACCATCTCCACGTTCCACTATATCACAATAAACGTGAGGCGACAGTAAATAGCTCCCCCCCCCCACAGTGTGGTGAGCAACATCACTAAATTGACAATTTCAGCGGAACCAGGGCTGCGGATGATGACGTAAATGGCGTGGCTCATGCTACGAAATAGAAGCGGATAGCAAAATTTTGAATTATAGACAATCAGGTACAAGGAGATAACGTTATAAGTTTATTCAGAAAAAATAATTAAATATCTCTGTCTTTGTCTCTCCCTGTCCCTTTGACTCTATCTCTCTCTTTCTTCCCTTCTTTTCTGTTCTGTTCTTTTCTGTTCAGAACGCGCACGGTGTTTTACGTTGTCAGCAATTTGCGGTACAGCGTCACTGTCCACACTGTTCTCGCCAGTCGTCTCCCGCACGCCAACAAAATGTATACTTAATCAATTATAGTTATTTAAATATAACAGTATGGAGGACGATTAGTTTATTTTACACAATCTTCGGATACATCTTACACCAAAAAATATTACCTCCAACGACTGCACTCCTGTCTTTATCTTGTATAACTTGTCTTTATCTCTTGCTATTGGTCTGTCTCTGGCTATTGCTTTGATTTTATTTCTGTTTCTTCGTTTCTGGTTATCGCTTGGTCTCAATTTGTGTCAGTATGTCTAGCTCTGCTTCTGGATTTAGATATAAAATATATATTATTTTTATTTTAGTCTTTACAACCCTAATTTCTATTTCATCTAATTCTTGATTTGGTTGTTGAATTGGATTAGAAATTAGTTACTGAGATTTATCCCCTTCATTTCTAACTCTAATAATTTATTATCCTCAGACTGTAACTAACTTGTTACTGTAAATTTCACACCGTATCTCAATTTCTTTTGTCTTTATCTTTGTTCCTATCTCTGGCTATCACCATTTCTTTGACACTGTTTCTAGCTCTGGCTATCACCATTGCTGTGTCTCTGTCCCTATTTCTACCTCTGGCTATCACCATTGCACCACCATTTTAGCAAATCAAAGACGTGTGTCCAGTACAATCGTTTATTAGAAACTGGCGCACAGCTGCAAGTGCACCCACACATACATAATACGTAACAGTTCCTGTTCGTGTTTCTATCTCTGGCTATCGCCATTGCTTCGTCCCTGTCCTTGTTTCTATCTCTCTGGCTGTCGTTCTGTGTGTTTCCTTTTCTGCCTCTCAAGGAGAGAATTATAGCATTTCTTGGTCCTCTACTTCTTGGTCTTGGTTCTATTTCTTGTCTCTGACTCTTGTTATATCTCGAGATCTAACTATCTCGATTTGTCTAGCACTTTTTATCTGTCCGAATCCTCTTTGCTTTTTCTCTATATCTCGTACTGTTTCTTATTCGTACTTATTACGTTTCATTACGTTTCATTTTGTCTGATATTTTGACTTTTATTTTCCTTGAACTATATATGCCTTCTAACTGTTACTACTTGTAACTTGTAGTCCCTGCTGCTATTAACCTAAACGCCTGTATCTATGACTTGGATACTAGCATCAAATGAAGCGTTCACAGAATAGTCAAATCATCCGTGCCGAAGCGACTCGCTTTAAACGAGCTGAAAAACTGCACACGGCTCGCAAAAATACATTCGTCAAAAATGGCCTTTTGACAGTCCATTAGATAGTAAACGTGCCTTGTCACAGATAGGCCATTTAATCCCGCTCTTTGTTCTGTAAAGAATATAGAGTAAAAAAAATTGGGAATATCATTTTAGGATTTCAAAATAGATCAAACTAGACTTACTAGTTCGCTATCTGCGAATTATACTTCATCGCATTTTTAACGTAATTGTATCGAAATTGTGTTAACATTTTTTTATCAATCAGTTATCAGACAACAATGGTTATATGAAAAAGACAGCAATGATTCAATGATTATATGTATAAATAATAAATTCGCGTTACTATTTTGCTGTGGATTATTTGTTGACAAATAAATAAAATAAATATTTCGCGATCATTGTGTTTTTAAATAAATCCGAATAAGTTTTGGACTACCTATTCGGAATTTTACAATTTCTTATCTAAATATCTAATCAATCCTTTCATTTCCACTTACGTCATAAAATCTATTTACTGTGGATATATCGTGTTTCTAGCTTTAGCGGTTTTCGCTCTTTCAGTCATTGAATCTTTCAGTCAGTCAGTAAGTCAGGACATTTATTTTTACATGTATCAAGTAGAAGATTACTTGTATAATCATAATTTGATAATAAAAGCCATAATCCTCTGTATGAACTGTCCAAATAAAAGAGTTTGGGCCAAAATTAAGTCAGACGCAGTGGCGGGCAAAAAGCTTCCTTATTTATAGAAATGTAATATCTGCTAAGACCGTTCCGCATTCAGAATACAGTCCCGGGGAAATGGAGCTGGGGATTTCACCGGGGATTTGTTTCGAATTTATTCCCCATAAAGTAAATAGGTCGTGACAATTGCCTCCCCGATGCATCTAATTTTATTTCGTTTAAATTTAAAGTATTTACTTTTTTTTTTATTTAACTTCTACAGTTTTATAAAGCACAGTTTAGACCGCATATGGAGTATTCCTCACATCTCTGGACCGGCTCACCGAAATATAAATTATTAAATCAAATAACGCATTATTAAAAATAAATCAAAAAATTTTTTTGATGTTTTTTATATACACATATAACACGATCAAGTGTTCATGGTAAAGTATGCATTATGCCAATGTTGAAGAATTCTTGTAAAAGTAACAGTAACCAGCCCCTATTTAATTTTATTGGGATGACCCCAAAACGCCACGCTGGGCTTGGCCAGCTTGGCTTGATATTGGCGAGTCCAATGTGGCCTTTTACGACACTTTTACGGAAAAGATAGGATGGTGCTATTTTATAGCCGGCCCACACCACACTGCACGGTATATTTATTTATTTTATAGCCGACCCACACCACACGATACGGTATATTTATTTATTTTATAGCCGGCCCACACAACACGGCACGGTATATTTATTTATTTCAGGCAACTAAGGCCTATTCAATGTATACCTTAACCTAGAATACATACAATAATGTAAACTTAACTCCTAATAGGGATTTCTATTCTTGCTCGATCTCACTTCCCTAATGCGTCAGAACACTAACCATTCTGGCCCAAAGTCAGGACTTTGGGCAACTTTGGACTTTGGGAACAGCTTCTGATGCACCGCAGCAACCCGGCGCTTATAGGTCTTAAAGTTGTTTGACTTATAATTGGACTGACGCTGCCGCAACTCCACCTTCATTATATTCTATCATATGATATGGGGTTCTTCAAGAAAGCTGTGTATATGATTGCGTTAATTCGGCAGCGCACCCGTATACCTAGAGGTTTTGCAGGTAGGCATAGGCCGAGGTAGCCACTTACTATCACGTATTCATGTCCATGTCCCTCTACTTACCACTATATGGAGTTTCTACTAGTCTCTACATCTTATTTCAATAAAAAAATTACATATCTATTTAAATAGGGTACATTCAAAAGGTATCCAATACCTTTGACTCGAAAACTACATTCATATGTTAGCTACCACATTCTGTATGTAAAATGTTGGAGTTAAGTGGAAGGAGGGAAGTTTTTCCATTTATATGTAAATTGAAACTGTGACCGCACGGTTTATCCAACTTTTAAGTTAGAGTTACACTGGTTCAAAGAAGGAATTAAGTGTGGGAGGTATTATTATTGACGATTGGAGGCTCTTTCAGTCAATAATCGACCCGTTCCGCGTGGGACAACTGCTATGTATAACTAGGTGCACCATGGAGATTTTTCTCCTAGTGGAACAACTGATCTAAACAACATCCAAGAATAGTTTTAATGTATTCCCCATGGTACAACTGAATGAATTTCTACAAGGTTAGTACTAAAATAGATTATAAACTTAACACAAGCATGTTTATATCCTTAAAATTAAAATTAATCTTAAAATTGAACTTCTCCTTGAAAATCTGATGTCTATTTTGACAAACTAATTCTCTCAACTAAGCTATTATTATGCAAATAGACAACTATGTATACTAATGGGATAGATATGAACTTCCCCATAGTACAACTGGAAAGTTCTTCCACCGGGAAATAAATCTCCAGGATACAACTAGTTGAACATAGGTGCTGTACTATGGGTAACAGGTCCAATAACTGATCTGACCTATTCTGATTGAACCATTCTTATAATTGACAGCGAATGCTGCCAATGGCTATGGCTTGCAAATATCACAGGATAGTTTTAGCAGCGGGTTGTTGAACCTCTTCAGGCTTTAGTAGATGTACGATGTACGGCTTTAGTACGTACACGTCCCGGAAGGCAGATAAGTGTTAAATGGAGAGAGATGAAAGAAATCTCTAGGGAGTCAAGTAAGTTCTTGTCGAAGAGTGCCCACATAAATATTGCGCTCATCTTTTCCACCATTTGGTCCTTATAACCGTAAGGTTGTCAGGGCCGTGGGTGGTTTGAAATACGCGCATCTTTTGTACATCAAACACGTATACAACCAGCTTCTTCAGTATCCAGTGCTGGACATTTGCCTCCTCAAACACATTGGCTTTAAAAATCCACGCTGGCTCAGTGGATTGGCGAGTTTACTCTTAGGTGATGTATTTCCCAGGGCTTGTGGTAGCCGCATCGTTATCCCTTTGCACGACATCTACGGGACGAGTTTGAAGTGCTATTATTCTATAGTCTCCATCATCCATTATCCAATCATCAGAATCATTCATTTCAATTTAATCACCATCATCATTAGAAATTGCTAATGAAGCTATAATTACATTGGTTAGTTTATATTTCCACAGTCATTCTATTATAACATAATCAATATCTGCATGAGCAATTATGCTGTAACTTGTATCAATTTATGCAAACAGGATGCACGGAATAGGCAAGCAACAGTAGGCAATCTTAATGCAACTTTCAATAAAAAGAAAGGTTCGAAATGTTTGTTATTGACGTTGTCATATTTGTAACTGTGGTCATCGCTGAAACCAATGTCGTTATGGGGACACGTATACACCCTGAACTTTTTATGGTGTCAGAATCGTGACGTAATTACTCTATTAAAGAAGTAGGTACTATCAATATGTAAGACCAAAAAAGGTACAAGGTACAAGATTTTTACAAGGTAAAAATAAAGTTATTTCATTCATTAAGTTTGAATTTCAAGTATTTCCTCGTTAGTCAATCAGTACACAGCTTACCACGTGACCACCAGGTCCTATCAGAACAAGTGTTGAGGCGTGCTTCGATACTTGACTTCGACTCTTGTTAAATTTTCGAACGCATCGTTAAGATAATAACATAGTTGTGTTACCCCGAATGTTATATAGAAGCTAAGTATTACTAATTTGTGATTTACTATTGTGGAATTCTTGGTTTTAATTTTACTATGAGTGACAACCACTCTGACATAATAAGTCACTTTTTTAAAATCAATTCGTTGATATGACTGCCCTGTCATATTATACCACGTGACAAAATCTCATAAAGTGCCACGATGCCGAAATATTTAGAGGCATAAGTATGGGGATATTTTACTGTATGTACCAATACTGTGCAAATTGTATGCAAATTATTGGTTAACGCATCAACATACATTGATCCGCTGTTGCCGAGTTGTATAAATATAGTATACTCGTATTGAATAGAATAAATAAACGTGGCTTTTTCAAATTGAAATTAGGGTTAGCCAGTGGATAGACGCGCCAAGTACTTGAACGAATACTTTATATTGTGTTTTGTATTATTTTCTTTTATATATTCGGGAAATAAATACAAAAAAACAAAAAACAATTAAAATCGAAACAAATATACAATACTTAGTTACGTCACCCAAGCCCTTCCTGTTGATAGCTAGGTCAGCAGAACCGGGTGGTCGGCCGAACCCATAGTTCTAGGAACCTAGCGCTTAGTTAGCATTTAGGATGTAGCCATAAGAGATTACTTTGTAAGTTAGATTTAATTAAATAAGTAGTTGAATACTGGCATCAAGCTCTGCCACTTGTCTTCAATCTCATTAGTTTTAATATATTAATTTTTAGTTTTTAAAAGCATTTTCTTGCTCCCGAAACTTGACTACTTGCGTGTCTATACATCTGACGTAAACAATAACATTTACGTTAATGATAAAACAAATGTTAGGGGTGAGTTCCATGTTCTAAAATGACCTAAATACGGTCTAAATATCGGGTATCTGTACCACCTCTCCAGCCGATCGCCACCAACGACCAACTGAAACGTAATCTACTTGAAAAGTCACTTGTAACAATGAAATACTAAATTAAACTGAACTCTACTATTTGAACACTTAACCTATATTTGAATACTTGAAGACGAACTATCCGACATTGGTGATATTCCTTCCCTTTTTATGCGTTTTCTCCACTTCTCTTCAACTAATATTTTCGTGATAGTAAAAAGAGAAATATTGACATATCACATGAATACCCTTCGATACATTTTAAAAGTAATTTAAAATAATACTTACACATAAAATAAAATACACAAATTACAGTAATCTCAATATATAAAAGACAAAACAGTAAGCACAGAAGTAAAATTAATCCAGAATACAGTAAGTGGGAAAAAATATATCTTCTTCTTCTTCTTCTCAGCCCTTGGACGTCCACTGCTGGACATAGGCCTCCCCCATTGTCCGCCATTTAGACCTATCGGCAGCGACCTGCATCCAGCGGGTGCCCGCAACCTTTATGAGGTCGTCTGTCCATCTAGCAGATGGACGTCCTCGGCTTCGTCCGCCGGTACGTGGTCTCCATTCGAGAACCCGTCTGCCCCATCGGCCATCGGTTCTTCGAGCTATGTGCCCTGCCCACTGCCACTTCAGCTTGCTAACCCGAGAGGCTATGTCGGTGACTTTAGTTCGTCTACGGATCTCCTCATTCCTGATTCGATCACGTAGAGAAACCCCAAGCATAGCCCTCTCCATAGCTCGCTGTGCAACAGTGAGCTTATTTATGAGGCCCATAGTCAGAGACCACGTCTCGGTGCCGTAGGTCATCACTGGCAACACACACTGGTCGAAGTCAAAAAATATATAAAACGTGTTAACAGCAATAAAATAATTCAAGAGTTAATTGATACCAGATAATACTTTTAAAACATTTTTTATATTCAATGATAGAGAAAGATGAAAAAAATCTAACTAGCTAAAGTACGAGTGTGTTATACTTAGAGCACGCGAGTGTTTTTGTAAGGGTAGAGTGCACGCACTAGAGTGCATTCCCACTGCCGCTGGGCGCACTCGACTGGCTACATTACAGAATACTATCTCAAAATGTAGTTGCATTTCCCACTGTATCGTATTTCCCCAATGTACGCACGTGTTTCGATAATGAGTGAGATATCCCAGAGCCCATTCCCATCCTATGCTATCCTTCCTCATTTTGCCAACCCTTTTTCCCAATCCATTCGTTAATTTATAAAGGTAGGCACCGTATCAGGAGCGTGCCATCATTCTGGATTGCTGTTGACATATATCGCGGATGTCTATGGACGACAGTATCCACATACCACCAGGTGAATTGTATGCTCATCTGCCGCTTTTTTTGCATCAAAAAAAAAGAGAACAAACCGATTTCTATTAAAAGAAAAACATAGTACATCTTACAAAATATCACATTGTGCTTATGTACTTTTTTCTAATTCATAAGAAAGTATACCATATTATCAATCAAACCTTTCCTTACATAATAATTCACCTATATTTCGATCATGTTTGACCAATGTTTAATCCTCTGCCTATCAATATGCCCGATATGGGACAATATTTGTCCAAAACGTCCAAATCTTGCGCATACATGCGACTATTAATCGCATATCTATATTATTTACCGAGAAACAGCGGAGAGCGTCCCGCGATTCGCTTCCCGGTACGTTGTCTCCATTCAACGACTCGTCGATTCCTTCACTTATTCCTTTTTTTCGGGATGGCTAAATTCTTGTGGCCCTCATTACCTTTCAAGAGTCATCGGGCTTGTATGGTTTAGGGCGAGCGCAGAAGGCGCTCAGCCACGAGCAAAAAGTATACGCAACAACGAGGCTAAGGACTCCCTGCCAGTAGACCGGCGGAAGGAACGAATCTCGGCTTAGAGCATTGTTTTGGGAGGGTATCGCGGGATCGCGAGTCGGTGACAGTCGACTCCTTCAGTCGTCCGTACTGTAATAAATGTGACCTGTTCATAGTCATTTTATCGTACTGTGAGCTGTCGTTGATCTCGGTTCTTATATGAATTTCTTCATGTTTCAGCGGTGAATATCTTTAGTTTTATGTATTTCTAATATTATTATTTGATGTTTTATATTTGAATGAACACATCACAAAACCGAATGTCCATTTGTCTACAATGTGATTAAAAATAAAATATGCCAAAGCCCTTTCTTATCCATCTCCAAATCCATCCCTAAATCTCCAAAAGTAAACAGCGCATCCGGGGGTGTGTCCGCGTTTGTTATTCTGGACTGGAACAATGTGAGTAGTAATAGATGGTAATCACATACAACAGCTCCTCACATTTGCCAGAATTGGCATGCAAAACGAAATAGAAAATTATTACAGAAAATTAGTCAATACATTTCAAATTATTTCCATTAAAAGTAATGAGATGTCAATTTTGCATTCAATTGATAATAAATGTCAATTCTTTGAGGGGGGAGAGTGCACAGCGGCTGTTGGATTGCATCCAACAGCCGCTGGGCGCACTTGACTGGCCACGTTATCCCCCTCTCATACAAGACTACCTAGAAATGTACTGCATTTCCCATTTTATCTTATTTCCCTAATGTACGTACGTGTTTCGGTAGTAAGTGAGATGTATCAGAGCCCATTCCCATCCAATCCCTCCCCATTTACCCAACCCTTTCTCCAAATCCATTCCTATATCTCCAAAGGTAGGGCAGTGCATCCGGGGGCGTGCCAACGTGTCATTTTGGAGTAATGTTGGCATGTATGTTCGTCTGCCGCCTTCGTACATAAAAATATAAATTAAGTAAATATGTATTAAGTATTAAATGTCAATTTATCAATTTAAATTTCTTACTCTATATATAGTATATATATTTCTATATATTCTTATATATAGTTTATAAATACCTGTCACTTCATTTAAATAACAGTCACTTTACACAACAATTCAACGAATAACAAAACAGTTACCCAACATTAGTGGACCAATAAATCAAGACAGTACAAGAAGCAGCACTTAAAAGCTCTTGACAGTTGGAAATTCATTTAAATGTAATAAATACTGTCAACTAGGATTTATTTTTAATTATGTATAAATTGCTTAGTTGTTAATATTATGAAATGCCTTTGGTAATTTATTACATATTTTAATCCCCATGCAGATTTTTTTTTTATTTTAAAGTGTCGTTAATATATTATTACGTTTTATGGTACATATTCATTTATAAAATATGTTTTTATGTTATTATGTTTTATGGTACATATTCATTTATAAAATATGTTTTTATGTTATTATGTTTTATGGTACATATTCATTTATAAAATATGTTTTTAATGTTATTATGTTTTATGGTACATATTCATTTATAAAATATGTTTTTATGTTATTATGTTTTATGGTACATATTCATTTATAAAATATGTTTTTTATGTTTTATGGTACATATTCATTTATAAAATATGTTTTTATGTTATTATGTTTTATGGTACATATTCATTTATAAAATATGTTTTTAATGTTATTATGTTTTATGGTACATATTCATTTATAAAATATGTTTTTATGTTTTATGGTACATATTCATTTATAAAATATGTTTTTTATGTTTTATGGTACATATTCATTTATAAAATATGTTTTTTCTTATTACCGTTTTTTTGTCTTCCTGTCTAATAAATGTTCAAATGTACATGATAAAAATATTTTTTAATATGAAATTTACATCGTCTTTCAAAATAAATATAGTAAGTATTAACAATCACAACTGCAAATATGCGCCTGGATCTTAATCTAACCGTAACATGTTGACAATGAATCTAAAGTGTACACAAACAAGGTATGCCCTCGGGGTGCTGGCTGATAATTGAGATAGATACACTGTTGGCTCTATGCAAACGATTTTCATATTTTTAATGATTGACAGCATTTTCGAAAGTGACATTTTACAAGCAATTTGGGTAGATATTAGTGAGAATAATTAAAAATATGAATTCAAAAGATATTTCTTGTATACAATATATGCTGCATTCCCACAGCCGCAGGGCGCACTCGATTGGCCACATTACCCCTCTCTCACTGAAGACTACCTTGAAATGTACTGTATTTTCTCCTTTATCGTATTTCCCCAATGTACATAGGTGTTTCGGTAGCGAGTGACATATGCCAGAGCTCATTCCCATCCCATCCTCTCCCTCCCCATTTTCCCAATCCATTCCTTAATCTGCAAAGGTAGACAGCGCATCCGGGGCCGTGCCAACGTTTGTCATTCTGAACTGATGCGCGCATTTATCGCGGATGTCTATGGACGACAGTATCCATTTATCATCAGGTGGACTGTATGCTCGTCCGCCGCCATTATCTATAAAAAAAAAAATATAGTCGACCGATTGGCGCAGTTGGTAGTGACCCTGCTTGCTGCGCAAAAGGACCCGGGTTTGATTCCCGGTCGAACATACATTTGTTTAAAAGACAGGCCCTTTCTTACGCCCTCCTGATACCTTATCCGAAGGTTGTGAGAAAGGACCTAAGTACCTTTTACTTTAGCATTTCTTAAAATGTAAAATAATATAAATAATGGACTCAACTTTTTATTTTGATTATTTTTGTTTATTATTATTATACAGTTAAGAATTAGTTACTTTATTAATTTGTATTGAAATATTTGAAAGATTGGATTATTTTAATATACATATCCGATCCACGGTTTTGAATTTCTTTTTTCATAGATCATTTATTTAAAAGAGTCATGAAAAAATAATAATTTTAACGTTACTTTACATCTATTTATAAAATATAAAAGATTAACGGAAACATAGAAATTATAATAATCTGTGTAATAAGTTGATAAGTAGATAATTCCCGACCGAAAGCTTCGATTTTGTTGAGCGTCGTATCTGTCGTCGTATGTGTATGTCGTATGTCGTCTGTCGTATGACCTGTCGTATGTCGTCGACAACTGACAGGTCAGCGACGTAACGGCACACGACAGAGACGACGCTCTACAAAACCGAAGCTATCCGATCATAGTCGATGTGTATTACTTTCGGCCGGGATGTGTACATCGAAATCGAGATTCGATATGTATATTCAACATTATGGTTTTTCAGATACAATTATGTGTGTTACACATAATTTTATGTTTTTATAAAATTAATTAAAAAAATACTGCAATTTAACGCGACCATTAGAAAAGATTACAAACACGAGCCTCCTCGGCATATTGTCTTGTGCATGGTGGATACGTAAAATGGCAGGCTGACCAAGCGGGTTCACGAGTTCACTGTTTTAGAGGTGGTGTAATTCCTGGGCTCTTGTATAGTCGCCTTTTACGACATCCATGGGAAGAAATGGGATGGGAATATTCTAAGCCAGCCGACACTACTCGGCTAATACATCCACCAGTTTATATAATTACCGTCTATGTCTCTCCACTGCTGGATACGGGCCTCTCCCAAAGCTCGCCACCACACACGATACTCGGCTCTTCTCTTGCAGCCACCACCGTCGAACCTCTTCAAGTGGTCGATCCACCTGGCCGGCCGGAAGGCGTTCCACGCTTCACTTCCCGGTACCGATTACGATTAATAATTGTAACATATTACTATCATGAACAGCTAAATAATTTTTGGCTCGCTATCTATTTGTTAAGATTTTCTAATTTAAAATTTCGTTCTTTTTATGGTATTGCATTTGATATATTTTTTTTAATTTCATTTGATTTTAGATTTTAGCAAAGGTTTTAATATCTAGAATATTCGATACAATAAAGTCCCTTCCCTTCTCCTTTTTCTGATACTACAATAAAGTAAAGAGCGAAGTACAAACCGTACTAGTACTTAAAGCGAACTTCTAGACATTAGTCGACATATTACTCACAAACTAAAGCACTCTACTGATTGGTCCCCGCATATTAGTCACAAACAAATAGTAAAGTTTTACCACAGTTTAGTAATTAGCAGTAAGGAAGATGAGATGTATATATTTTTATATCTATAAATAAAATCGTGATATTTTTAAGTACATAATAAGCGGGTGTTTTTTTTAAATTTTAGTTTTAGTTTATTTTTTTATAGAAAGAAGGTGACAGTACTGGTGTTAAGTGGATACTATCACCCTGCAAAAACCGCAGTATATGCCAATATCAGTCCAGAATGACAAACATTGACACGCCTTCTGATGTGCTGCTGCCTGCTTTTGGAAATTTAGAAATGGATTTGTTAAAAAGTTTTGAAATATGGGGAGGGATATAATAAGGAATGGCCTCTGATGTATTTGTATGTGTATCTTCTAGAAGGATTTTTTTATATTTAATGGAAAATCACGTGTAAAAAAACAAAGTTGTTTTTTACCGAATATTCGGAAATATCAATGAGATTTGGCCTCAATGGCCTCAATTTGCTGCTAGCGGTATTATCATATGAATTTTATGCTTGTGTGCGTGCGACATGTTGTTGCGATTGTAGATATCTTACTGCTTTTCTACTTATACTATGGCTTTATTTGTCAACTTTTCTGGTTAATGTAATTATCTGGTCAGTCTTCAGCAATTCAGAAAAATATAGTGTATATTGTATGCTCTAACAAACAGACAGTCTGCCTGATAGGAAACGGACTCTAGTATATCTCGTTCACCCACGAAACACTAATATTTACGGCCATTCTGCGGCAGTCTTATGTGAGGTCGGGGTAACTCGCTAATCGGCCGCGCCCAGCGGCTGTGGGATTACAGTATCCCCTCCCCCCCGCCCCTCTATAATTAACAGGATGCAACCGAATAATTCCCAAAGCCTAAAACCATGGATTCTGTTCATGATTCTGACTTAATTGACATAAAAAAAGGATTTTTATGTATTTTTTGTGTTTACGAGTAGTACTCGTATTTAGCAAAGCATCCATGAAAAATTTGATTAAAACTAAATGATTGTTTTCTTTCCAAAATGTCTCATATCAATTAACTTGTGACACACCAGAGTGTGTATTTTTTTATGTATGCAGACATACATAAAAAAATATAAAATATATACATATATATAATATATAAATTTTAATAAGCATATTAGTTGATGATATGTGTTTTTTTTTAATTTGCGCTGTATTATTATTAAATGTAAAATTAAACTTAATTATATCCACGCTAACCCGCTGGCAACAGCTGGTTACAAATATAAAAATATTACATTAACAATAACTACCTACCATTACTTTTATAATTGTGTAGAAACACAGTCGAGACCTCTAACATATTTCTCCTAGTTTTACTTAGGTAAACGCAAATTAAATGTTGGAAAAATACTTATATTCAAGTAAGTACAAAGTCGGTAAGTACAAATGGCCAGGTTAGCTTTCTATACAGAGAGTACAGTCGAATAAACAATGGCCCGGGCGGACATTCAAATGTAAATTAACTGACGCCATTTATAAATGTGGGATGCGTTTACACCGTTATGAAACAAATGTTTGGAAAATCTATCTAGAGATGCATGAGGCAAGCAAAAAAGGTAGAAATCTAAACGTTTCCGAGATATTTACTTTTTTTTTCTGAAGTTAAATGACATTTGAATTCAGTCAAGAAAATTAATTTTTTATTATAATTGATTTGTACACTTGTAAGGTTGTGACGTATGATACGGAAACGTGCCTAACGGTAGGCCTGATCCATAAGTTCAAGATCACTCAGCGAGCTATGGAGATGGCTATCCTCGGAGCTTCTTTGCGGGATAAGACTTGTAGAATCGGCATGCTGAAGTGGCAATGGGTAGGTCATATTAGCCGCAGGACCGATAACCGATGGGGTAGGCGAGTCCTCGTATGGAGGCCATTAACCGGGAAGCGCAGTGTGGAACGCCCTTAGGCCATGTGGACCGACGACGATCGCCAGTAGTGGTTGGATGAGAAGACCCGAGGAACGTGTGTGGTGGCGACCTTTGGGAGAGATCTATATCCAGCAATGGAGAGACATAGGCTGATGGTATAGTATGCTATTATACGGTCACCGAGCTACAAATTCACGTCATAAACATTTATTTTACTGTACACTAACTTTATTGTAATAATTTTATTTGTAACTCTGTGTAATAAGAATAAGAGAAGATTTACAAAAGCTAAGCTTATCTCGTGAAATAGAGACATTGGTCGGAACCACAGACCACCTACCCCATAGACGGGAAATACGCAGAGAGCACCGTTCGCCAAAATATCGAGAAATTGCTCACTTTAGTTTGAGACTGAACCGCGTCTCATTAAAGGCTTGTAGACATGTCTCGCGATTTTTGTCTCCGAGACCTGTATAGAGTTGTCTACATAGACATGTCTATAGACCAATTGCCGTCTACGAGTCTGTTGCGAGACCAAAAATCGCAGGTCTACGGTCTCCCGATCGGAATGGGAGACCACGTGCAACGGTAGACACATTTCGCCAGTGTGGACCTCACGACGAGACGCAGTGTGACAACCAGTCGAAGAGAAGCTGGGATAGTCTCTCTAAATTTTGTACCTTGCTTCATTATTAGTCCTCCAACCATCAGAAGCAAGTCCTCAAAATCGGTTGGTGTCAGTCGGGTGAAATTCCGAAAACCCATGGCGTCTTCCATTCTTAATTTATTTAATAACATATATTTTTTTTTATAGAGAAGAAGGCGGACGAGCAAACGATCCCACGTGATGGTAAATGTTACCGCCGCCCATGGACACCTGCAACACCAGGGGGTATGCGGGCGCGCCGCGGACCTTGCAAAATCCTATTCACAGCTTTCTTGAACCCCATGTCGTAGTTTAATGGGAAGACCTCTTGAGGCAGTTCGTTCCACAGCCTACGGGTTCGCGATATAAAATAATTTTTGGACCGAACAGTGCGCGACACCTCCGTATCGAGGAAATGCGGATGGACCGCACTTCTGTGACGGGAGGTGCGGTTGTAGAAACCCGAGGTGGGAATTATATTGAACAATTCTTCAGAGCATTCCCTATTGTACAACACACACGCGGTAGAACACACAGAGAGATGCAACGTCTCTCCGAACGCTGAGGGGTTCTAAACTGCCCGTGAGAGTGGGATCGTTGACAATACGAACAGCACGTCCTTGGATGGAGTCAAATGGGTCTAATTGGTATTTCGGTGCGCCGGCCCAGAGATGTGAACAATACTGCATATGGGGCCTCACCTGAGCTTTGTTAAGCATTAGGAGTTGCCCAGGGGTGAAGTACCGCTTCACTCTGTTCAGCACACCGAGCTTTTTGGAGGCCATTTTGGCCTTACTTTCCAGATGACCCCTAAATTCGACTTTGCTGGAAATGTCGACACCAAGGATCCCAATACTCTCCGAGATCTTAAGAGGTATGCTCTGAAAGCGAGGTGCTGCGACAAGAAGGGTTGCCGAACTTAGGTCCTTCTGCGAGCACCGAGTGCGTCCACCAAGGTTTACGTTTTCGCGTCCTTTCATTTGCAATCAGCACTAAGCATGAACTCATTGCGCATAAAACAACGTCCTCCATTATGGACTGGCGGAGACTAAATTCAAATCATAGTGTGGACACTAGACGAGACAAAGTACGGTCTATAGACAAATCGCTCAACATGGTCTACTAGTGTCTACGAGGCTTAACAGTGACTAGAACACAGACACGTGAACAAGTTTCGAAAACATAGTTTTGATCATTACGATGCCTTACTGAGCTTGTGAAGTGGTGTGGACACCATAATCGGAATAGTGGTCACTTCCCTAATTGAGTGTTTCTCTTCAAGTGAATGCCACACTGATTTGTTTAGACGTTTCACCTGTTGCACGTCTATTGGGGTGGGTGGTCTGTGATCGGAACAGAATACATACAGGTGGCATACATATTTATCTCGTCAAACATCTTTACATGACGTTTTCTAACTCACTTATTTCAGACAGTTGTTAATTTTTAGAATTATTTAAGTAATTTGTTCTAAACACCGAAATATGGGCCTTTTTTACTAAACTTAGAATGTTTATACTTGTGTTTATAGTTTTTTTATTTCACTGTAATATAATAAAAAAAAGTAAATTTGTGAGAAATGTTAAAACTTTCATAATAAAACGTTTCCTATAGATGTCAAGTGGAACATGTTGATTAGATCAAACTAAAGAGTTCCCATTACTCGATATACACCGTTCTTGACTTTGAACTTTGAACGTTTGGTTATGTAAGGATTATTACGTCAGACGTCCATCCAATCTCTGAATCCACATCTGTCTATTGATCTCCCCTCTTTTTGTGGTTGGACGCCTACATATAAAGGTCATATAATCTAAGTCTCACATCGCGAGACCGAATAAATCTACTTTGAAAACTAAACCAGCAAGTGTGCCTTAAAATTGTTAGATTTTTAGTCCGACTCCATCTGGAGCAGCTTCACCTTCAGTGACGTGTTCCTATCTCCTTGACGTAATTTAATGTCTTCAAACGAGTATATTGTTGGACACCAGTTTATCAGCGACCAAATATCTAAATCACAACGGACGTATATGTGTGATAGGAGGCCCTTTGAACAATGTAGATAAAAGACATTTTGCTGAACAGAACTGTCAAGTGTATTGAAACCGGTCTCCAGATAAGGACACAGCTTTTAGGATTTCGTTCCTGAACTGAATGAATGAAGACAATAATGCAATAATAATAAAGAAGCCTCATTTGATAATAATGGAAGTGAATGATCTGCCCGTCAGTATTAGAAAGACAGTCGCGTATTTTAAGGAGGTATTTCTATTAGTATATTAGTATATTACATTATGTTTCAGTCGTATATATGTTTGTATGTTGTGTTTCGTATGTATTGTACGGAAGAAATAGTCAAAGAATTGAGGAGACATGAGGAAAATCGAGGTTAGACTCCAAATGACTCATAAGACATTTTAGAGCATTCATAACTTAATATACATTGCCTTGCACATGAGGGATGTATGGCCTTGAAATACCACGTTGGCGACTCCAGTATTGAGGTGATTTAGGGCCTGTGCTTGTGGTAGCGGCTTTATTATCCCTTAGTACTTATAGGAAGAGATGAGGGTTGTACCATTCTAAACTCGGCTGATACCACAATACCGATAGGACACATGGCTATATGTATTTTTTTTTTATAGAGAAGAGGGCGGACGAGCAAGCGGTCTCACGTGATGGTAAGTGTTACGGCGGTAACGCCCATGGATGGTAAGTGCCCATGGACACCTGCAACACCAGGGGGTATGCGGGCGCGCCGCCGACCTTGCAAAATCCTATTCACAGCTCTCTTGAAGAACCCCATGTAGTAGTTTAATGGGAAGACCTCTTGAGGCAGTTCGTTCCACAGCCTACGGGTTCGCGATATAAAGTAATTTTTGGACCGAACAGTACGCGACACCTCCGTATGTATATGTATATTAACTCGAAAATCACAAAAAGAGAATCACTCAATCTCCTCGTTGGCCAATACATTATGTACTCGTATAAATTCTTTTTCTGTTTTAGCCCTAACACCCTAGTACCCTTAACGTATATTGGGTAATTAGGTCTCGTATAAATCTCCTCTAATCTATAGGCATTTGCTAATGACAAATGGGTGGAAAGAAGGCGATGTAAAGCCGTGTTTACACGTGCGTTTCCAGTAATCTACACACACTTTACATAAAATTAAATTATGGTGAAGCGATAGCCAATTTGAAAAATTCGTACTTAAGTGGAAACATAGTGGAACTAGCCGGGATTCTAACTCAAGACCATTCGAATGTGAATCAAGAATAGACAACCTTCAGATAATTAGATTTCGAAACTACCTATAGTTTACAGACAAGATTTCTTTTACAGAAGAAATATCTTAACAATAATTTCATTCTCGTTTAAATCCCTAATATGAAATAATAATGCGATCTTTTTAAAATAACATTAATTTTAAATACAGTAATCTTAATTTTTTTTTTATGGACGAAGGCGGCAGACGAGCATACAGTCCACCTGATGGTAAGTAGATACTGTAGCCCATAGACATCCATGATACATGCCAACATTAGTCCAAAATGACAAACGTTGGCACGCCTCCAGATGCGCTGCCTACCTTAGCGAGATATGGGAATAGATTTGGAGAAAGGGTTGTGAAAATGGACAGGGATAGAATGGGAATGGGCTCTGGCACATCTCACTCACTACCGAAACACGTACGTGCATTGGGGAAATGAGATAAAGTGGGAAATGCAGTACATTTCAAGGTAGTCTTCTGTGAGAGAGGGGTAACGTGGCCATTCGAGTGCGCCCAGTGGCTGTGGAAATGAAAAATGCGCTCTGCCCCTACCGATCTATTTGGAGAGAAAGGGTTATGAAGAAGAAAAATAAAAATTAACCCAATACTAATCGTCCTGGGAGAGAGTCAAGAGTGTACTGGAATAAGGAATTTCTTATATTCTATTATACGTTCGTGAGAAAGTGCCCGGTAACACATACGTCCCGCCGAGTATGGTTATTTGAGGGTAGTAGATTACTTTTATGAAGGATATGGAATCAGCGCTGTATGTCATCAGGCTTCACAGACACACAGCTATGTACCTGCGGATTTCTAAAAATTATCACTAGCTCTGCGGTGGAGATAAATATCACGAGGAAAACCAGCATGTGACAGAATATAAAAAAAATTAAGCATGTGTATTCCACCATTCCACACTGCGCCCACACTTTGGATTATGGCCCGAAACCCCAAGAGGTGGCCTGTGTTAGAAAGGTTGACATAATCAAGCGTTTTACTTAAAAGATAATGTGCATTTAATCATGTTGTTACTGTCATTGGCTACTGTGTACAAGCACCCAGTCCTAGTCGGACCGGCATGTGTTTAAAAACATATTTGTTCGACTCTGAATACTTCATTTGTCTTTGCACCCATGGCAAAGAAACCTCGTATGTAAACTAACCTTATGTTAAACATACATACGGTTATTTAAGTCGCCGTTAAGTTACCCGAGCGCGTACGGAAGCTAGCTTAATTCCACTTCATTAATATGCCATTTGCTTAAGCCTTCTGCGCAATGTAACCTTGAGGTGGCGTTCTAACAGAAAGACGTACGCTACAGTATAAATATGACGATTTAACAGTATAAAACACGTAATTACTTTGATTTTGATTCTTAAATACTCTTTGTAATATCGCACCCTCGGTGGAATAAAGATTTTTTGTATGTTTGTTTATTCACGCACTACGCAAAAACCACTAGATGGATTTCGTTAAGATGGACCACATTAAAAATGTAGGTACTGCATACCAAACTTTATCCTATTTTCCCAATATTGGTACGTGTTTCGGTAGTGAGTGAGATATACCAAAGCCCATTTCTATCCCATTCTATCCTATAGCTCCCCAATTTCCTAACCTATCCTCCAAATCCATTCCTATATCTCCAAAAGTAGGTAGCGCATCCGTGGACGTGCCAACGTTTGTCATTCTGGACTGATGTTGGCCTGTATCGCGGGATGTCTATGGAAATCTATACTCGTCTGTCATCTTTTTCCCTAATGAAAAACTCTTTAAACCTTCGCATTTTGTGCACATTTTATATTGTAAATCGAGTCTAAAAGTGTAAAATTAAAACCTTTCGTTTACGTTTTATTTCTACTCAACGTTTCGGCGCGGGTAACATCACCAGTGGTTAGTCAACTCGTGACCACGCCTACTCGGGTCCACGGCAGATGTAAACCACGACGTTATATATTTCTACTTGACGTTTCAGCGCGGGTTACATCACCCGTGGTTAGTCAACTCGTGACCACGCCTACTCGGGACCACGGCAGGTGTAAACCACGACGTTATATATTTTGAAGAAAATAAACATAAAGCCGAATATTCAGTCTTTATTGAAAATAATAAATAATATCACCACTTCTTTTTTTCAATAAACTAACGTATAGCCAATTACAAACAGTTTACAACGGAAATCGATAATCGTAATCGAAAATCAATAGTGACAATCAATTAACAGATGTCCGCCGCACCATGCTATAATACGTGAAAACGATTATAGACCACAAAGATATTTTATAACCATTCTAAACATGTATCCATTTACTGCGGACCTACCAGACAAAGTCTCGGGCCACAACTAATAGGGATAAAATATTTATAAATCAGAGTTATAAATTAGGAAAACAGGAAAGATTGTTGAACGTATAATATACCATTACGGTACCTATTTTATTTTTTGTTATCTAAAAAGGCGCTTAACACGTGTGAATACTTGTACAAAAATAAACACCACTTTGAAACGCGTAAACACCAGCAAACAATCTCATTGAATCCCAAATGTTTTTGTTCCAACATATTCGCGTTCCGCACAGGCTCAAATACATTAAAACTTCCTAATGAAGCATATAAATTATTAAAGGACTCCACGACAACTCCGCGAATAAACAATAAGTTGAGACGATAAACAATAAAAAAGGGGAGTTCTGAAATTTGAATGTAACGCAATTTCTGAAGTTTCGTGGGGGAGATACGATCTTAACATTTTTATTTTTTCTAGAAAGAAGGTAGAATACAATCTACCTGATTAAAGGTACCATAAGCAGCCCTCTTAAAGCTAGCGCACATTACAGCCGCGTCGCGCCGCAGCGCATCTCACTGCAAACTGCGACAACGCACATTACAGACACAGCGAGCCGCAGTTCAACGCAATAATTTAAGTCAGTTAAGCTCTGGTTTCCTAGGATAACGGTGCCGTCACTTGACGGACGCAAAAAGACGACCGTCTTTACGGTGACGACATGTGGAAAGTTCCATCACCGTTACGGCCACCTTTTTTAAAAAAACCTAACCTAAAAACGTATCCAGGAGAGAAAATGGACGACCTTGATTTAGCATTAATAATTTACTTGGAGGATGAGCTATCATCAGAAGAGGAAAATAGTCGTATGGAGGAAGATGATTTATTCAAAGCTACTTCGTCCGGTCAAAATGGCTTCACCGCTATCAAGAAAAACGTTTGCGAACCATCCGACACCGACAAGACGGCCGTCATACAAATGGCGGCACCGCTCTTTGACGTTACGGTGTTAATTACCGCTCTCTAGGAAACCGCGCCATTTTGTTTGCATAGACAACGTTCTAGTGACCGCATTCACCGCTGTATTACGGCCGCTATATGACGGCACCGCTATCCTAGGAAACCAGAGCTTTAGCTGTTGACATTTAATTCTTTACATCGTCGCACAGCGAATAACTGTCAAATTACATCTGTCAACTGCGCCCATTGAACTCACATTGAGGCGGGCTGCGTCGTAGCGGCCGGACAGTGCACTGTGGCGCGATTCGGCATGCCGCAAGTGTGCGATGGTTTATATAAAATGTATGCAAATGATTCATGAGGATTTTTGCAATGTTATACGCGGCCCGCCGTGAATACTAAAAATACTAAACTAAACTAAAGTAGATATGGGTACTAAAGTTGCTTTAGTATCCACTGCTGGGACACTCTTTCATTTACTTATTTACTTCAGACAACAAAGGCCCATAGAATATACAAAGTAAAAAAACATTATTAAAAAACAAAATTACTTACAAACCGCTTTTTTATCCCTTTTTCGCTTTTTAAGAGATGGGAAGAGATGGATATTTTTATACACATCAAGAAAGATATTTTTTACAGAAAAAAAAATTTCTTCCGCAGCAGGCGGCAGATGAACATACATACACACAGTCCACGCGATGGTAAGTGAATACTGTCGTGCCAGAGATGACGAGTGAATGAGATACGCCAGAGCCCATTCCCACTCCTTATTGTCCCAATCCTCTCTACAAATTCATTTCTAAATGTCATGGTGGCATGTATCGTGGATGTCCATAGGCATCAGGTGAAATTTCTGCTAGTCGCACCTTCTGTCTGTAAAAAATATCTTTCACAAGTCTCTGTGACTATCTGTTTATAATGTTGGTAGTCATTGCAGGGTATCATTGTTACTGTCTTGGGGCGTAATAAAACTCGAGATTCAGTTGCGATATCCGACTTTATTATAGTAAAAATCTGTTGTGATACAAGTAAATATTCGGCAAACCAATTAGCGAGCACGATCAGCTGATTGCAGTAAATAAATCCAGTCACGCGGGGCGCGCATGCACAGTCGTCGATGGCTACATAAACGATGCTCTATCGGTGCGATTGCAAACAGTCGCACACGCTGCTCTCATGCAGCTTCATGTGGATCATCGTTCATCGCCTTAGCATCAGACCAGTACGGCCTCGAAATACAGTATTGAAAAAAGAACTTAAAGTTGTGTGGCATACAGTATATTTTAAAGATTTAGAAGTAAAAATAGTGGACGGCACGCCGTCCACTCGGTACCAATCATCTTCGCTTAGTTAACTCCGTGCCGTATGCGCATTGACAGCACGCTTGTCACTCATTGGCCGCTCGCTTACGTCACGCGATCACCTCATGGCCGCCTGCGCGCCCGCGCCCCGCCTTCTCCCTGTGCTCGTTGCGTACCCCGAGTTTCCGTGGGTGGCGAGGGGACATCGCGTGGGTGGCGAGAGGATGGCGAGCCTAACCTCCATGACGCTGAAAGCTGGAGTTTAGGCGATACTGATCGTATGATGTTTGGATGCTGAGGCGTTAAAGGTATGATGACCTTAAGTATGCACATCCGCTACAGTATGTAATATTGAACCAGGTTTTATGAAAATAAATATTTGAGTTTGATCTCAAGAGAGTTGTGAAAGTAAAAAAACATTAGTTGTCAACCTATTTAATTAGGTAATTTATTAATTACTGGCGGAGCCCTCGACTGTGTTTGCGTGCACTTTACAGTGATTCCCGTGGGAATTCTATAACGGACGGGGATAAAAATTAAGATAAATATTAACCTGGTACATAAGCTATAATTGTGCCAAGTTCCCTCCAACTCCGGTCAGTAGTTTTTGTGTGATGCGCGTTCAAACAGACAGACAGACAAGAATTCTTAAATGTCTTGTTTGGGGATCTGTATCACTCGTAGCTTACAGTGCAATAACTTATTTCAAAAAATGTATTAGTTCATGTATAGATTATATAGTACGAACATTGCACATCCAATATTGGTATAACTCTTAATCTCTGTAAAATCTCTGTAACTGCAATAAACTAAATAGCTTATTGCAATAAAAATAAATAAAAAAGATGGCCCATTTTCCTTCAGGTGTACCATCTGTCCGCCTATTTCACAAAAATCCCATTTCGATATCCAATCTTTTCCCGCCATTGAAGGCAAAACACAACTAAAGGAAGATGTCATTCCTTCAGTTAACATATAAAGGCCATCCAACAAAAGTGGGTACTTTTTCAACTTGATCTCAAGTTATGAAGCCGCTCGTACAATTTAATATCTCAAAATAAGGGTACCGTACCCTTCCGAGATTGTGGTCATTTGTTATAGGAGTATTATTTTTATTAAGGGCGGGAGATAAGGTTTTTTTTGTTATATTTCAGAAAGGGGAAACTGTGTTATGGGTTTATGGGATTAGTAAATTTACTTTTTTGATAGTAATTTTTGTCTTAAATGTACAAAGAAAGAAAAATTTGTTCAAAAAGACGTACTGTAACTTACATTGGAAAAATAATACTGTAAACCGTTAACAGCCGCGTTATCGTTGACTGATGGACACGGGCTTCCTCGTGGCACATTGTCTTGTGCATGACGGATGTATGACTTTTAAACGGGAAGGGATGGCGTGGTGCATTTCTAAAGCCTAGAATAGAACCTATCTTCTCCTCTGGGTGTTGTGAAAGGGATAACAAAGCTGCTACCATAAGCCGTGAGCAACTACATCACCTCTAAAAGAGTACACTCGCCAATCCGTATGACCAGAGTGGCAATTTACCTAAGGCCTTAAAACTCCACGCTGGTCAAGCGCCAAGTCTTGTACCAAGACAATGTACATGAGGAAAGCCCATGTCCAGCAGCGAACGACAAAAGGTTTGCGGGTGGTGACGATGGCATAGCTATTAGCGAGAGTTTCCAAATCCGTACTTAAGTTGAAACTCAGTAATAAGAACCGAGGATTTAAACTCATCAATGAGACTCAAGAACGAAGAGAAAACAGAATAATATTTTATTGGCAACAACATGAAATGCAATAATAGTTAAAAAAAAAAACAAAGTGAATATTTATTGTTGTGCCAATCGGCATCAACTCAGCATGTGGTTACATCGGTGCACCGGTGACCACGATACCACGATATAGAATAGATACACTCCGGTGACCACGATACCACGATATAGAATAGATACGCTATGGCTATAACAACACCTACAATACCTACAATATCTATTGACATTATAGAGACAAATGCATAAAATATATTGCAACTACAATATTTCTCTAATACATTCTCCAGTTATTCATCATATAAAATCAGAATGAAAAACTTTCCAGAAATAAACACGGAGAATTCATTTGGAGTGGTGAAAACAGTTGAGTTAGGGTAAATGCCGCTGTGATGGACAGTTATTCATTAGATTTTTCTTGTATTCACCCCTCTGGAGTTCGTTTCATATGAAATGACTGGATACTTTGGACTATTTTATACTTTAACCATTCTTCTGATATAAATAAATTTATAATATAGGTGCACGACGAGTCCAAGTTCACAGGACATATTCATATGCATTCATTTAAAAAATGTAACTTTTAAATTGATAAGTAAATGTTTCCTAAAATGACTAAAATGCTTGACGTGAACTTCTAACAACATTTTAATATTCTTTCTCAACGTTTTTTATTTTTGATTTATTTTTTTATCTCTGACATAAATTTATTAAGGCTTAAACGGGCAGCAATAATACTAAATGGGCAGCAATAATATTACTGTGGGCTTTTTTTTCGGAATGGCTAAATTCTTGTGGCCCTTCAAGAGCCTTTCAAGAGTTACAGGTCGTGTTTAATTTAGGGCGAGCGCAGAAGGCGCTCAGCCAGGAACAAAATGTGTGTTGCAACGAGCCTAAGGGCTCCCCCGCCGGTACACCGGCGGAAGGAACGGTTCCTGCCAGTTTCAATATTTTCCTTTTAATAATAAAATTGAAAATCAGTTTCAGCGTTTTTCAAATTTGATTCGCGTTCTTTACTTTCATAAAATTTCAATAATAATTCAATAACTTTTTAATTGATTAAATAGAATTATTTTTATTTTTTCTTACCCGCCTCATTATCTCATTGTCACTAGCTCCTATTCTACGAGTACTAACATACTTCTATAGATCGTAAAGTTTCCAAAAAATAACATTATGTAATAACAACATATAAAAACGGCTGATATTGTTATCATGACTAACATGGCTCACCCTTACCCCGTCTATTTGTTTTATACGGACGGAGCATGGTTACCATTCGTCGCCACAAATTTGCGAGGGGTCGGATTTTTTTACCAAGGGCACGCGGGATATGAAAATTTATTATCGGTTTACTTTATGTAGTTTTCTGAAAGGGATTTTTTTTCATTATACTGCGCAGTATTTAAATGCTTTGAATTAAAGCGTTACTATTTTCTGGTGAAGTTTCAACACCAATTATTTATTTATTATTCGACGATCCATTGGCACCGTTGGTGGTGACTAAAAATACAAGAAATGAACAATAAATTACGAAAAAATATTCTGTTTTTAGAATTCATAGAATCGATTTCACTCTCAATATTGAACAGAACATTTACAGCCTTCAGTGACACGTATACTCGTAATTCCATTTGTAGAAATGATTCAATTGATTTTCCAAAAGGTCATAAATAAAACTCATTGTTTGTTTTCTATTTTTGGTAAAGGGCGAATAAAAATAGAGAATATATCCTTTGTGAAAGTCGATAAAGGGCACGTCGCGCACAATACTCGGGTTCTGTATAAAGAAAGGAACAGTAGTACAAAGATTTTATTAATGATAATGACACAGGCCTAGGCGGTTTGAAGTTCATATATGACGTACCGAGCGGATCACCATTATTAAGCCTAGGGGTATCTATACTCGACTCACATTCATGTGATCGTGAGTTAAAATCCCGGCCCGTACCTCTGACTCTCTACTTAAGTATCGATTTTTATCACTAGTGTTTTCCTCACAAATTTTCACTAGCTCCGCGATGATTAAAATCATTGTGAAACACGCATGCTCGAGAAAAAAAAATATTCAATATGTGTATCCACCAATCTTGATTGGGCTGCGTAGTGGATTATTCACGTACCATCGCCAATAATATCTGCAGCCTAATATTAATATGATCTTTGATATTAATAAGTTTATTATATTAGTACTGTACAGTAAGTTTTTATTTACAAACAAGTCAATTAAGCGAACTTTGAAATAAAACCGAGGGAATGATTTACTAAACAATAATTATAATTTTAAATGCGCAGAATATGTTTAAACCACGAGCTCAGACACGAGTATTCTGCCATAGTCGGAATAAAAGGCATTAGTAACATTTCTAACCGAAGTATACCTACATAAGTAACATTAAAAATTGTATTATTGAAAAAAAAAAGAATTTTACGTAAATTCAAATTATTTTTTTAACTAATTTATGTATTTAAATCAAATCACAAGTACAGGTTGACACAACTTATGGTAGAAGTAGCATCGGCGAAATTCGCAAAACCCGATCACTTCCGAACTGAGTGCGACTTCAAAAGATCACGAATTTACTCGGTAGTCATGTAGTTGAAAATGAACTTTATGTTGACGTA
Organism: Sesia apiformis; assembly: GCA_914767545.1. Taxonomy (NCBI): domain Eukaryota; kingdom Metazoa; phylum Arthropoda; class Insecta; order Lepidoptera; family Sesiidae; genus Sesia; species Sesia apiformis. Next base: position 11,231,305 of record OU611971.1, read on the forward strand.
ATAAGGTGTAAAATTGTCAAATTATGAACATCGTGCTGAAATGGTTTGCTTTTAGGATTAAGCAATAATTGCATTTCTACTTTTCGACTGTTCGAATTTGGTGCTTTGCGGTATGAAGCGTTACCTATGAACACTACAGAATTAGGTCATAGATTCAGAATGAGACATTTTTCCTTAATTCTCTTTATTCATCTCATACGTGAGAATTACAAATACTTTGAGAAGATTTATAAACTAACAGTGACCCAAGTATAAAACCACTTGAGCCATAAGCATGGACAACTATTAGTGGGTCATCTTTCAATATTGATGTTTTAGGTCCTTTTAAAACTATCCGTCCGACTGTATGTGTTGTATGTATATTCCTATGTATGTGTTATATGTATGTATATCTCGTCAGTATAAACTATTTCCCGTAAACCTCTAAACCTTTGTATTTGTCTAATATACTAAATACGTTGATGTCTTACTTCTACCATCTCGGTCATATCAACTTCGGCATAATCGATAATTGGAAGAGGGAGAGTTTGAGCAAGACTAGTCTTAGTTTTAATATGGATAAAGTTCCGAAGAAATTTCAGAGAGTGCATAGAATAATAAAACTTCTTGCTGATCTCATTGATGTGATCGCCTCGTGACAGATTATTATTATTATCAAATATAACACTCAAATTCTTAGCGGAGTTGGTAAGATGTCTCTGTACATTGTCGTATAGTATAGATGGTGTAATATAAAGACCTCAACGATTATACATATATTTACTGTCAATAATCAAAGTTTTAGACTTTGCACGGTTTACCACGGTACCACAAGATTTTTTCCACAAACTAATGCTGTGCACATCCTTGTCCCGCTCAGATATACAGTTTGCAATATCATTATCAAAATCAAACTTTATCATAATTTTTATAAAGTTGTAAGTTGTTGGCATAAAGATGACAATTATAAGTAACCACTTTATAAATTATAATTATAAGTAAATGGAATTGATAAATACAAAAAAAAGGAGAGGGTATGGGATGCCACCTTAGGGAACTCCAGCAACGAGACCGGACCACTTGGTTAGAGATACCATCGTGTCGTATACACTGAGAGCGACCCCGAAAGTAGGAATTAAACCAACAGATTGTGGAATTGGAAACGTTTAGAGAACAAAGAATAGCAATAAGGACGTGAAAGTTAACTGAATGAAAGGCATTGCTGAAGTCGAGTAAAGTGAGGATAGCAAGAAGACGGCCGTCCATGGCAAAGCGAATGTGGTACAGAGACTTTTATGAGTGCCGTAACTGTGCTGTGGCCAAGTTGCTGATGAAAAAACTTTGTATATACATTTATAATCATAACTGTACCTAATATTATACTGTTTAATTATACATTTATAATGTATAAGGAATAACCAAAAACTATTTATATGTTTTGGAAAAGTAAAAGATATAATTTTTTTTTAAATAAATTATGATTTTGTAATATGTATGTACGTGTAATAATTTATGTATGTGTAATATTAATTAATATTAAATTAATGAAAAATTTACCAAAAATTTTGTATTTTTCTCAAGAAGCACCAACATATAGGTAGTTGTGACTTTTTCTACGGAGAACAGTATTCCCATTAATTTATTCTCTAAATCTAAAAAAAAAAACTTTAACCATTGTAGCCTCTAAAAGAATAAAAAAGGCAAAACAATAGCGCCGCATGATACATAACGGTATCTTTTTCAAGTTAAAAGAAACTTGCGGTATCTCAACGCATCCTGTAGCCTCACATGAAAGTTTTCTAAAGAAAACTTTACGGCTTTCAGTAATCTCGCACCCGGAAAGCCTTCGGAACCGGAAGTTGGAACCCCGTGTCACGTCCGGTGATTAACGATGGTAACCCAATTTCCGGAAGTTTGAAGAAAATATTAGAATGGAGGAGGGAAATGGGAAAGGTTTATGTAACAAGGGTGACCTTAAGAGTTCAATCGTTACTGCACTTTAACTAGTGTCTAACTAGGGTTCTTGGTTAGTAAAAGTCCACCCTTTATTCACGTAGGTATGTCAAGATTTACAATAGCGATTTAGATTTTAGAAGAAAGAGCATGAATTTCACACATAGGATGTCACTGATATGATAACGAATTATTAGATATTGACTAGAACAAGATTGAATAGAAATTTATAATGAACAGAAACTAAAAATTGCGCATGCATTCGCCGTCGGATATCGGTAGTGACTGTGCGGCGCCCGCTCGCTCCGCTCTGCGCAAGCGCCTTCTACAAGCGGCCGCGCGTACATTCCTTAAACAAATTTAGCATCGGCCGGCGGGTTTGCTTGCCTAATTAAATTAATTGCAGTGTAGGCAAGGTTCCTACATATACAAATACCATCGATTTGAGAATAAATACTAGATATATTATACAAGCAATCTAGGGCAGCCACGGTACAGTCTAACAGTGTTCTATGTTCACTAGCTCTCGAATTACCGACTCGCGATCCCGCGGTATCCCCCCAATGCAACACCCTAAGCCGAGGCCCGTTCCTTCCGCCGGTTTACCGGCGGGGGATCCCTTAGGCTCGTTGCAACACACATTTTGTTCCTGGCTGAACGCCTTCTGCGCTCGCCCTAAATTAAACACGACCGGTAACTCTTGAAAGGTCACTCGGGCCACAAGAATTTAGCCATTCTGAAAACAATAAAAATAATTCATATGTGTTTTGAAAATAAAACAAACTTATTACGTAGTAAGTTTTAAGTTTCAAATTTGACTTTCTAGTGAACCCCTGGTCATCTGCTTCAACCCCTCTAGAAGTTGTCAACCAGGTTTCTTTGATAAGAACGTATGATGTGTCATCTAGTCTATTGCCTTATCGATGACAAATACCAGGGTTCCTAGGTTCAATTCCGACAAGCATTTGGTTATAATAACATAATAATTATAGTGCATCTGACAGTGCGGTATGGGCCGGCTTTAGAATAGCACTATCCCATCTCTTTCGCGGGTATTTTAAAAAGTGACTAAAGGATAAAGGATAGGGTTGGCGGTAACGGTTAGGGTTACGGTTTAACGGCTGTTTGTGATTTGATCAAACTCTTGTTTTACGTTATTCTTGCATAATCTTCAATAAAAACCCTTTTGACACTTTTTGAACATTCCATTTTAATAATTTACACTATATTTTCTATAGCAGGCCGACGGCTTAGATGTTGATTCAAACGCATGCTATTATAGATAGAAAGCGAGAGAGAGAATGAAAGAGAGAGATAGGAGAGGGAAGCGTGATATTTAGCGTTTAGAAATTGTATTCTAAAAGTTTTGAAACTAGTATTTTTAAGTCTCTGCTATTCATTAATAAATATCAATTAAATCTCAAACGAGAGTGAGGGGGAGGGTGCACGCTGCAATCCAACAGCCGCTGGGCCCACTCGACTGGCCACGTTACCCCTCTCTCACAGAAGACTACCTTGAAATGTACTGCATTTCCCACTTTATCTCATTTCCCTAATGTACGTACGTGTTTCGGTAGTGAGTGAGATGTGCCAGAGCCCATTCCCATCCTATCCCTTACCATTTCCCCGACCCTTTCTCCAAATCCATTTCCATATCTCCTAAGGTAGGCAGCGCATCTGGAGGCGTGCCAACGTTTGTCGTTTTGGACTAATGTTGGCATGTATCACGGATGTCTATGGGCTACAGTATCCGCTTACCATCAGGTGGACTGTATGCTCGTCTGCCACCGACGTCCATAAAAAAAAAACAACAACATTAGAGTTTCTCAAAAGTTTCACCGTTAAAATATTACTCCGCTCGCCTTTGAAAAAGAGGCACGAGTGGATTTTGATGACATTCGGGAAAACATCAAAAGGCTTTGGTAAAAAATTTTATTAATTTAAAATAAATCTATAAACTTGGTGTTTTTGCTGTATTAATATTAGTGTGCTATTGATATTTTTGGTTCATAGTATAGTGGATTCTCTTTTTTAATTACATATCTTTTGGATGTTTTATATTCCTGCGAATAGTAAATTGTGTATAACGTGGTTGATTTTACATTTAGTAGATCAATTGAAAATGTACCTATGTTATGTTAAACAAAAAAAAATATATAAAAAAGAACCATTGTTTATACTCTTTGTTTATTAATAATTTCCGAATATAATATTATATGTGGTTTTGTTAAAAATGTTACAAATGCCTTTTTTTTACATTTTTGTATGTGAACTTAATTTTAATTTCAATATTGTAACTAGTTCTTTTGTTAACTTTATGTTAACTATTTCTCTAAGTTTATGTACTTTAACTTACGTTCTTTCAGTACATACCTTCAAGATAGTTATATAGTATTTGGTAATTCGAATCTATTTTTTATCTATTACTGTAACTTAGGATTCTCGCTGTAGAACTGTGCTGGTTACAGAAATTTATATAAAAAGAACCTGTAGTTATTTGATTTCTTATAATTAAAAGAAAAAGAGAGACCCTGTTAAGATTGAAATATTTATTATCTTGGTTGTTATTAGTTGCACTGTTCCATTAGGTTAATTAAAATTTACAATAGTTTTCTTAAGGGTAATTCTAGAACTAAGATAAACCTCTTACAGTAAATTTATAATAGGTACCTATAGGGTAGTACTAAACTAAAAGAAATCTTTACTTTTTTTACAACATTAACCCACCCTTAGGCATCCTTAAAGAAATATCAATCTCAACGGTAAAGATCAGGGGTGTTTGTTCGGTTCGGTGGTGAAAATATAACTCTCTTTAAAACGGTAAACTCAAACATAAAAAACGACTTCAAGAATTTCTATCACGGTTCTCGTGGTCAAATCTTCAATACGAGGAAACGCCTACAGCATTAGTAAGGTGAAAGGGTACCTGTGATCCGACGTTACCGAGGGTGGTCCACCAACGTTTCCTTCCCGGGTCCAACCCGTCGTCACCCGCCTCCTGACACCGTGCTGAGGAGTCTCGCTCAATCCGAGGGAAATCTCTGATGTAAATGTCAAAGTGAATATCTTCTATAAAGGTTGAAGATTATTTGAATTCAAAATGACTATAAATGTCGAAGATTTAAAATGTTGATAAATTCTTATAACTTCCAAAATGTTGATAAATTCTTATAAATTCTAAAATGTTGATAAAAAAAACCCGCATCTGAAAAGAATACGATATCTTTAGAATTCCATCTATCGAAGAGGGTAGGAAACGATCCCTATGACAAAATTCTAACGAAAAGGAAAATTATCTTACAGTGACGTGTAGCTCATTTATTCTGGGCCCTCGTCACCTGCATCCCGACCCTGCCTCAACTTAGGGTGTTTGCTGAAATAAGAGAATGCATCATGAAAACAACGTTCGTTTGTGAAGCGTTGAAAATCAATTTAGAAAATCCGAACAACGTCGACTAAATCTCTTACCTCACGTCTATCATGTGGAATCCCGCTAGGACTCCTTCGGCATCGCTGGATTTAACCACTCCAATTAAACATATTTATCCTCCACCCATCTTGGTGACTGCCAATAACGAAAGTGCCCGTCCTTCCGGCCAACCTTTACATTTCTCTGTCCCGTTCTGAAACCCGAAATCGAGTCTGCGACGATTTAACCAAAAGGACACCTTTCAAATATTTTTTTACACACTTGTTTACACAAGAGGAATAATCCCTGAAGGATATTATTTGTTATTTAAATATAAACGAAATCCTAACTTTTCCCTAAATCGATCAATTTTAGTTTCTGAACTGAACTCGCATCGATACAACACCAATCAGTTCAACCTAAGCAACCAATAGGTGGCGTTAGTGGTACTAAGAACCACTAATGCCAAAACTTTTTAATAGATGTCCTTGATGTTTTTAAACTTCATAAATTAAAATAGTTTCTACAAAACTTCAACGTTACAATATTTAAAAAATAGTGGAGTGTAGACTTTCTCGGCTGGTGTCCATATTAATTGAATCTTCCGGGCTACTTGGCCGAGGTCTTCTGGAATCTCTTCTCTTTTTTCCAAACGTTCGTCAACAACTGCGGTTGACATCTTCAGTCGCGACTGCGTTCACTTTCGGAGAGACGTTATCTCTTCGACTTCTCGAGCGCAACTGACTCGACGATTGTCGCGCACCGGTAATATTTTAGCGTAACATTTTACGTAAAATCAATTTTAACAACATATACTATAAAATACCGGTTTAACGCATGATATTTGTTAGTTCCAAAATATTGTCACTAGATGGCGTTTTACAACTCACTACAACACTCTATTGGAATTATTTTGCATTTAGTTATGGATTCAGTGTTATTTCCTCAAAAATCATCCTCATGGCAATTTTATTTTTGGGATCGATTTTTTCAATATCTTCGCATTAGTATAAAATGCATGTCCTGATCGTCAACCTAATTAAGTTTCAGCTTTTCACAAAACTGAAGTAGTTTGTGTAGAGACAGTAGAGTCGGATCCGGTATGCACAAATTTATGCCCCTAACCATGCTCCGGGTACGCCCACCTCACGTTATTTAAAAGTAGATAGAGCCATGTATGACTAGAAAAGACATATCAATCCATTAATTTTTCAATTAATTGGAAAAGATCAATATTTTAAAATTGCAATGAATAATAAATTAATATAAAATTAATAAGTTTGTAAAAAAAATTGTTTTAAAAACTTAAGACAGGATTAAATGTGTATTAAAAAAATATATTATAGTAATAAAATTTAAAATATTTTGGTTTCTAAGAAATGAAAATTTAAAATTTTTTTTATACTATTTTGACACAAAAATGTAATTATTTTAGGAGTCAAAAAGAAAAGATAGAATTTTTGGCGGGAACTCGAGAAGTGAAGTTTTTGTTTGATTATTTATAAAAATTGTGTATTGTGTATCCTCTTTTCTCTTCAGTAAACCTACTATCATTTTACCGAGCGACTCCCAACTTACTTCGATAGGACTAGATATTGACAGGATACTTTTTTGACTTTGACATTGCTTATTACAAAGAAAACTAATTGCACAATTGCCATATATGAAAAGAAAAAATGACAGTTGACTTGTACTTTTCTCGATGTATATTTTCAAATGCTACCTATTATGGAGATCACGACTTTGGGGAAAAAATTTACTACATCTCGACTAAGGGTTCGACTATTTATGTATTAGCAGATTTGTATAAAATTTGGGAGAAAAATACACTAAGTTTGTATGTCAGTTAAGTTAGAAGATGAGTTAAATCGATTCAATAGTTCCAAAATTACGATGGTATAAACGAACTACACAAACTAACACACAGAGTAACAATCTCGAAACTAGACGAGTAACGAATTTGATTAGTTACAAATTTGAGGACTAACTAATAAATCTTTATCTGCAATGAACCTACACTGGCATGGGCAAAGCCACATGCAATCACATGTTCCGTTCCTGAACACAACGTTGTAACGTGTGGGGCCTAAACACGATGGTACGTTTTAAGACAGTCTTCCATGAGATGGTGTGCTGTCATCTGCCTTCCCCGTGAATGTTGATTCGATCGGTAAATATTGATTTATCATAAGTCAACTAAAGTATTTATTTGCATATAAATAATACCTAGTCTGGCCATAAATAACGTTATAATAAAAAAATCTCATCTGACTTTTGAATCTGTCATTCTCACGTGAAAAAGAAATGCTTTGAAAAATAAATGATTGTCATTTTGGCGCCAATCATTATTAAATATTGTACTAATATTAAAATAGAGTGGGGTGATAACGAAAACCGTATTGCTGTAATTGCATTACACAAGGTAGGCATGGAGCAAAATGCAATTTTCAAATCTCTCTATCCGCTTGGTATTAGCCGAATGTGTACACAAGTACCAAGCCATTGGTAGGTACATTGAAATGTCCTCTGTTTGTAAAAGTAAAAGATCTGGCCGTCCACGCACTATTCGTACTACACAGACGATTGAAGCTGTCCACAATTGAAGCGAGAGAATCTGAAGAAATTCCGTCTGGAAGCAAAAGATTTTGTCCAGAGAGATGACTCAACACCATGTCAGGTATTTTAAAAGATGATATAAGACTTGCTGTTTACAAAAGATAATTTAAAGAAAAATAGGCTTGGCAAATCAAAACAACTTCTTCGGCGGACACAAAGAGAGCTTACAGACGAATCTTATTTACGGACGAGAAAATGTTCACCATTGAGGAACATTTTAACCAGCAGAATGATCAAGTTTAAGTTCATAACTCTCGAGAAGCTGCTCAATTTGTCAATTGGGTGCAATGTGGCCATTATCCGTTTTCAGTGATGAATTGGTGGGGTGTCAGCTAAACAGGCGGAATGATTGAGTTTATACTCATAACTCCAGAGAAGCAGCTCGATTGGTTAATTGGTCAATAGGATGCAACGTGGCCATTATCCAGCTTCAGAGATGGTTTGGTGGAGTGTTAGCTACCAAGGAGGGACTAAATCATATTTTTGGGAAAATATTATTAAAACATCGGCTTAAGTGTATCAAGATACGATTCTTGAGAAGGTGTCGTAAAGCCTCTTATTAAGACCCTGTTCCATAAACAAGAATGATCCTTTCAGCAAAACTCAGCACGAGATCAAAAGGCTCGCTCAACATAGGCGTGGCTAGAAAGGAATATTCTATACTTCATTGGAGCTGAAGACTGGCTGTCATCTAGTCGATTGTCGACTATGATTTATGGTATATTTAAAGAGCATGTCATGCTCTAAACGCCATGATAATATTGAATCCCTAAAATATTGCATAAGGGTAGCAGTTGACAACTTTCCCACGAAAAGGGTGCGTGTTTCAATCGAAAACTGGCCACAACGTTGGAAAGATTCTATAAAAGCAAATGGTGACCATTTCAAATAAACGGTATTTTTTAAAATGCTTACCTATTTATTTATAAAATAGCCCAAATTCTAACTATAAAATGATAATGTAAAAAAATATCAATGTCTTCTTTGTAGCAATGTTTATGGCTAGACAGGCATATGTACTTATTTATTTCATTCAATTTAATATGTATTTAATATGGATGTTATTTAATCATTCAGTAACATAATTTTAACTGTAATTTCATCTACTGTACCATCACCGCACAGCCTAAAGGTTGACTGGAAGATATTGTTTCAAAGCATTAAGTTCGCCTTCTGTCCTCTTGTCGTCAACTGCTCGATATTGGCCTCCTCGTGCACAATGTTCTGTGCAAGCGGGATGTATGGCCTTAAATCTTAAAAAATAAATATATATAAATAAATTATTGCCAACTCTACGTCATTTTAACTCTATTTCCTCTATTCCGCAGAATTCTCCGCTTCTCTGCGATTAATTAAAGCGGACCGGAAACACATGGCAGCTCTCCCGCCGACTCGGGTTTTTTCAGGTGCAACTCGAATTAATTTTCGGTTTGTAAATGTTAAACGGTTTGCAACGGAAACTTGTGGTTTACACGTACATTTTATGTAAAAATAATTTTACTGTTACCATACCGTACAATCAGCCTACAATCTCCACAGCTAGATATAAGCTTCTCCTTAGGCTCGCCACCACAAACGATATCCGGCTCTTCTCATGCAGCCACCACCGGCGAACTGTTCAAGCCACCAGTCCACATGCATGGACCGCGTCCCAGGCTGCGCTTCGCTGTACACGGTCTCCATTCAAGGACCGGCCCCAACTCATCCTTAGAATGTAATTCTAAATTCATCAACTAATAGTTTAAGTTATGCGAATAAAATTGCAAATTATTATAAATGTGACCTTAACATAACCAGCCCTTTAAACGTCCATTGCCGAATATGGCCTCTTGAACATCGTCTCTTTCATGAAGAATGTATGGTCTTAAACCCCACGTTTGTCAAGCGGGTTGGCGAGTCCACTTTTGTCCTGAGGGCTTGTGGTAGCGGCTTTGTTATCCCTCAGTCAACTTTTACGACACATACAGAAAGAGATGCCGTGGTGCTATTCTAAAGCCAGGTGACACCACCCGGTCAAATAAGGCTTTATCATCAGATTTTGGTAAAAATTATACAGTTTTAGTACATCTGTCATAAAAAAGTACCCTACTTGTATTAAATGACTCATCCATCCTCTCTCCATTTTATCCCCTAAACACGTTCAGAGTCCAGATCTAATATGTTGGAACGACGTCTTTATCCGCTCATCACCCATCTGCAAGTTGTCGACTACATTACTCCCGGGACGTCTCAGTTATTGTCGTCGATCAAACTTGGTAACTTTGCTGATTACACAGGCTTATAAATAACAGTAGGTAATTGTCGTGATGTGTTTAAAATGGGTAGCAAACACAGAGATGAAAGTTGGAAGGTATTCTGGCTACCCCGGCTGTATTTTTTCTTTCTTTCTTTTAATACTGCATCCCACAGATGACTAGGTAATAGGATAAGAGGAGCCTCTTATCCCATTAAAATGGAGAGGAGTGAAGTGAAATGGATCGAAATAAAGTGGAGCAGAATGGAGCGGAACATGGTGGAGCAGAGTGGAAGGAAAGAAGTGAAACGGGTTCAGTGGAGCGGACTGGAGTGAATTTAAATGGAGTGGCTTGAAATAGAAAGAGATCTAATAATTTACTGACCAATATTTCGTTTTTTAATTGACCCCACCTGTTAATCTCGTTATACTCATTAATCCCTATCCTTCCCAATGCACCGTGATTCGTCTATGTTGAGTTTTACTACCACAAACGTGTTTGTACTGTGCAAATTACTCTGAAACTTGAGTATTGTTCCATTCAAAGGCGTTTTATTTGCTCAACGCCTATTTTATTTTCTCCTTTGTAGAAAGAGAGAAAAATAAAAGATGTATATTATTTTAATAATGAATTTTACACACGAATAAATTACTAGACACAACATAGCACCCTTAAGGAAATTACTAAACGACATTAAAATCACATAAAGTACTCAAACAAACCACTAAAAATAATTATTACGACGTAAGGCAGTCGAGTAAACCAATAGAGAAAATTATTACGACGTAAGGCAGTCTAGTAAACCAATAGAGAAAATTATTACGACGTAAGGCAGTCTAGTAAACCAATAGAGAAAATTATTACGACGTAAGGCAGTCGAGTAAACCACTAGAGAAAATTATTACGACGTAAGGCAGTCTAGTAAACCAATAGAGAAAATTATTACGACGTAAGGCAGTCTAGTAAACCAATAGAGAAAATTATTACGACGTAAGGCAGTCTAGTAAACCAATAGAGAAAATTATTACGACGTAAGGCAGTCTAGTAAACCAATAGAGAAAATTATTACGACGTAAGGCAGTCGAGTAAACCACTAGAGAAAATTATTACGACGTAAGGCAGTCTAGTAAACCAATAGAGAAAATTATTACGACGTAAGGCAGTCTAGTAAACCAATAGAGAAAATTATTACGACGTAAGGCAGTCGAGTAAACCACTAGAGAAAATTATTACGACGTAAGGCAGTCTAGTAAACCAATAGAGAAAATTATTACGACGTAAGGCAGTCTAGTAAACCAATAGAGAAAATTATTACGACGTAAGGCAGTCGAGTAAACCACTAGAGAAAATTATTACGACGTAAGGCAGTCTAGTAAACCAATAGAGAAAATTATTACGACGTAAGGCAGTCTAGTAAACCAATAGAGAAAATTATTACGACGTAAGGCAGTCGAGTAAACCACTAGAGAAAATTATTACGACGTAAGGCAGTCGAGTAAACCACTACAGAAAATTATTACGACGTAAGGCAGTCGAGTAAACCACTAGAGAAAATTATTACGACGTAAGGCAGTCGAGTAAACCACTAGAGAAAATTATTACGACGTAAGGCAGTCGAGTAAACCACTAGAGAAAATTATTACGACGTAAGGCAGTCTAGTAAACCAATAGAGAAAATTATTACGACGTAAGGCAGTCTAGTAAACCAATAGAGAAAATTATTACGACGTAAGGCAGTCGAGTAAACCACTAGAGAAAATTATTACGACGTAAGGCAGTCGAGTAAACCACTAGAGAAAATTATTACGACGTAAGGCAGTCTAGTAAACCAATAGAGAAAATTATTACGACGTAAGGCAGTCTAGTAAACCAATAGAGAAAATTATTACGACGTAAGGCAGTCGAGTAAACCACTAGAGAAAATTATTACGACGTAAGGCAGTCGAGTAAACCACTAGAGAAAATTATTACGACGTAAGGCAGTCTAGTAAACCAATAGAGAAAATTATTACGACGTAAGGCAGTCTAGTAAACCAATAGAGAAAATTATTACGACGTAAGGCAGTCGAGTAAACCACTAGAGAAAATTATTACGACGTAAGGCAGTCTAGTAAACCAATAGAGAAAATTATTACGACGTAAGGCAGTCTAGTAAACCAATAGAGAAAATTATTACGACGTAAGGCAGTCGAGTAAACCACTAGAGAAAATTATTACGACGTAAGGCAGTCGAGTAAACCACTACAGAAAATTATTACGACGTAAGGCAGTCTAGTAAACCAATAGAGAAAATTATTACGACGTAAGGCAGTCGAGTAAACCACTAGAGAAAATTATTACGACGTAAGGCAGTCTAGTAAACCAATAGAGAAAATTATTACGACGTAAGGCAGTCTAGTAAACCAATAGAGAAAATTATTACGACGTAAGGCAGTCGAGTAAACCACTAGAGAAAATTATTACGACGTAAGGCAGTCGAGTAAACCACTACAGAAAATTATTACGACGTAAGGCAGTCTAGTAAACCAATAGAGAAAATTATTACGACGTAAGGCAGTCGAGTAAACCACTAGAGAAAATTATTACGACGTAAGGCAGTCTAGTAAACCAATAGAGAAAATTATTACGACGTAAGGCAGTCGAGTAAACCAATAGAGAAAATTATTACGACGTAAGGCAGTCGAGTAAACCAATAGAGAAAATTATTACGACGTAAGGCAGTCTAGTAAACCAATAGAGAAAATTATTACGACGTAAGGCAGTCTAGTAAACCAATAGAGAAAATTATTACGACGTAAGGCAGTCGAGTAAACCACTAGAGAAAATTATTACGACGTAAGGCAGTCGAGTAAACCACTACAGAAAATTATTACGACGTAAGGCAGTCTAGTAAACCAATAGAGAAAATTATTACGACGTAAGGCAGTCGAGTAAACCACTAGAGAAAATTATTACGACGTAAGGCAGTCTAGTAAACCAATAGAGAAAATTATTACGACGTAAGGCAGTCTAGTAAACCAATAGAGAAAATTATTACGACGTAAGGCAGTCTAGTAAACCAATAGAGAAAATTATTACGACGTAAGGCAGTCGAGTAAACCACTACAGAAAATTATTACGACGTAAGGCAGTCGAGTAAACCACTAGAGAAAATTATTACGACGTAAGGCAGTCGAGTAAACCAATAGAGAAAATTATTACGACGTAAGGCAGTCGAGTAAACCAATAGAGAAAATTATTACGACGTAAGGCAGTCTAGTAAACCAATAGAGAAAATTATTACGACGTAAGGCAGTCGAGTAAACCACTAGAGAAAATTATTACGACGTAAGGCAGTCTAGTAAACCAATAGAGAAAATTATTACGACGTAAGGCAGTCTAGTAAACCAATAGAGAAAATTATTACGACGTAAGGCAGTCGAGTAAACCACTAGAGAAAATTATTACGACGTAAGGCAGTCTAGTAAACCAATAGAGAAAATTATTACGACGTAAGGCATTCTAGTAAACCAATAGAGAAAATTATTACGACGTAAGGCAGTCGAGTAAACCACTAGAGAAAATTATTACGACGTAAGGCAGTCTAGTAAACCAATAGAGAAAATTATTACGACGTAAGGCAGTCGAGTAAACCACTAGAGAAAATTATTACGACGTAAGGCAGTCGAGTAAACCAATAGAGAAAATTATTACGACGTAAGGCAGTCGAGTAAACCAATAGAGAAAATTATTACGACGTAAGGCAGTCGAGTAAACCAATAGAGAAAATTATTACGACGTAAGGCAGTCTAGTAAACCAATAGAGAAAATTATTACGACGTAAGGCAGTCGAGTAAACCACTAGAGAAAATTATTACGACGTAAGGCAGTCTAGTAAACCAATAGAGAAAATTATTACGACGTAAGGCAGTCTAGTAAACCAATAGAGAAAATTATTACGACGTAAGGCAGTCGAGTAAACCACTAGAGAAAATTATTACGACGTAAGGCAGTCTAGTCAACCAATAGAGAAAATTATTACGACGTAAGGCAGTCTAGTAAACCAATAGAGAAAATTATTACGACGTAAGGCAGTCGAGTAAACCACTAGAGAAAATTATTACGACGTAAGGCAGTCTAGTAAACCAATAGAGAAAATTATTACGACGTAAGGCAGTCGAGTAAACCACTAGAGAAAATTATTACGACGTAAGGCAGTCGAGTAAACCAATAGAGAAAATTATTACGACGTAAGGCAGTCGAGTAAACCAATAGAGAAAATTATTACGACGTAAGGCAGTCTAGTAAACCAATAGAGAAAATTATTACGACGTAAGGCAGTCGAGTAAACCAATAGAGAAAATTATTACGACGTAAGGCAGTCGAGTAAACCACTAGAGAAAATTATTACGACGTAAGGCAGTCGAGTAAACCAATAGAGAAAATTATTACGACGTAAGGCAGTCGAGTAAACCAATAGAGAAAATTATTACGACGTAAGGCAGTCTAGTAAACCAATAGAGAAAATTATTACGACGTAAGGCAGTCGAGTAAACCAATAGAGAAAATTATTACGACGTAAGGCAGTCGAGTAAACCAATAGAGAAAATTATTACGACGTAAGGCAGTCTAGTAAACCAATAGAGAAAATTATTACGACGTAAGGCAGTCTAGTAAACCAATAGAGAAAATTATTACGACGTAAGGCAGTCGAGTAAACCAATAGAGAAAATTATTACGACGTAAGGCAGTCGAGTAAACCAATAGAGAAAATTATTACGACGTAAGGCAGTCGAGTAAACCAATAGAGAAAATTATTACGACGTAAGGCAGTCGAGTAAACCACTAGAGAAAATTATTACGACGTAAGGCAGTCGAGTAAACCAATAGAGAAAATTATTACGACGTAAGGCAGTCGAGTAAACCAATAGAGAAAATTATTACGACGTAAGGCAGTCGAGTAAACCAATAGAGAAAATTATTACGACGTAAGGCAGTCTAGTAAACCACTACAGAAAATTATTACGACGTAAGGCAGTCGAGTAAACCACTACAGAAAATTATTACGACGTAAGGCAGTCTAGTAAACCAATAGAGAAAATTATTACGACGTAAGGCAGTCTAGTAAACCAATAGAGAAAATTATTACGACGTAAGGCAGTCGAGTAAACCACTAGAGAAAATTATTACGACGTAAGGCAGTCGAGTAAACCAATAGAGAAAATTATTACGACGTAAGGCAGTCGAGTAAACCAATAGAGAAAATTATTACGACGTAAGGCAGTCGAGTAAACCAATAGAGAAAATTATTACGACGTAAGGCAGTCGAGTAAACCAATAGAGAAAATTATTACGACGTAAGGCAGTCTAGTAAACCAATAGAGAAAATTATTACGACGTAAGGCAGTCGAGTAAACCAATAGAGAAAATTATTACGACGTAAGGCAGTCGAGTAAACCAATAGAGAAAATTATTACGACGTAAGGCAGTCTAGTAAACCAATAGAGAAAATTATTACGACGTAAGGCAGTCTAGTAAACCAATAGAGAAAATTATTACGACGTAAGGCAGTCTAGTAAACCAATAGAGAAAATTATTACGACGTAAGGCAGTCGAGTAAACCAATAGAGAAAATTATTACGACGTAAGGCAGTCGAGTAAACCAATAGAGAAAATTATTACGACGTAAGGCAGTCGAGTAAACCACTAGAGAAAATTATTACGACGTAAGGCAGTCTAGTAAACCAATAGAGAAAATTATTACGACGTAAGGCAGTCGAGTAAACCACTAGAGAAAATTATTACGACGTAAGGCAGTCGAGTAAACCAATAGAGAAAATTATTACGACGTAAGGCAGTCTAGTAAACCAATAGAGAAAATTATTACGACGTAAGGCAGTCGAGTAAACCACTAGAGAAAATTATTACGACGTAAGGCAGTCGAGTAAACCAATAGAGAAAATTATTACGACGTAAGGCAGTCTAGTAAACCAATAGAGAAAATTATTACGACGTAAGGCAGTCTAGTAAACCAATAGAGAAAATTATTACGACGTAAGGCAGTCTAGTAAACCAATAGAGAAAATTATTACGACGTAAGGCAGTCTAGTAAACCAATAGAGAAAATTATTACGACGTAAGGCAGTCGAGTAAACCACTAGAGAAAATTATTACGACGTAAGGCAGTCGAGTAAACCAATAGAGAAAATTATTACGACGTAAGGCAGTCGAGTAAACCAATAGAGAAAATTATTACGACGTAAGGCAGTCGAGTAAACCACTAGAGAAAATTATTACGACGTAAGGCAGTCGAGTAAACCAATAGAGAAAATTATTACGACGTAAGGCAGTCTAGTAAACCAATAGAGAAAATTATTACGACGTAAGGCAGTCGAGTAAACCACTAGAGAAAATTATTACGACGTAAGGCAGTCGAGTAAACCAATAGAGAAAATTATTACGACGTAAGGCAGTCTAGTAAACCAATAGAGAAAATTATTACGACGTAAGGCAGTCGAGTAAACCACTAGAGAAAATTATTACGACGTAAGGCAGTCTAGTAAACCAATAGAGAAAATTATTACGACGTAAGGCAGTCTAGTAAACCAATAGAGAAAATTATTACGACGTAAGGCAGTCTAGTAAACCAATAGAGAAAATTATTACGACGTAAGGCAGTCTAGTAAACCAATAGAGAAAATTATTACGACGTAAGGCAGTCTAGTAAACCAATAGAGAAAATTATTACGACGTAAGGCAGTCGAGTAAACCACTAGAGAAAATTATTACGACGTAAGGCAGTCTAGTAAACCAATAGAGAAAATTATTACGACGTAAGGCAGTCGAGTAAACCACTAGAGAAAATTATTACGACGTAAGGCAGTCTAGTAAACCAATAGAGAAAATTATTACGACGTAAGGCAGTCTAGTAAACCAATAGAGAAAATTATTACGACGTAAGGCAGTCGAGTAAACCACTAGAGAAAATTATTACGACGTAAGGCAGTCTAGTAAACCAATAGAGAAAATTATTACGACGTAAGGCAGTCTAGTAAACCAATAGAGAAAATTATTACGACGTAAGGCAGTCTAGTAAACCAATAGAGAAAATTATTACGACGTAAGGCAGTCGAGTAAACCAATAGAGAAAATTATTACGACGTAAGGCAGTCGAGTAAACCAATAGAGAAAATTATTACGACGTAAGGCAGTCGAGTAAACCAATAGAGAAAATTATTACGACGTAAGGCAGTCTAGTAAACCAATAGAGAAAATTATTACGACGTAAGGCAGTCGAGTAAACCAATAGAGAAAATTATTACGACGTAAGGCAGTCGAGTAAACCAATAGAGAAAATTATTACGACGTAAGGCAGTCGAGTAAACCAATAGAGAAAATTATTACGACGTAAGGCAGTCGAGTAAACCAATAGAGAAAATTATTACGACGTAAGGCAGTCTAGTAAACCAATAGAGAAAATTATTACGACGTAAGGCAGTCGAGTAAACCAATAGAGAAAATTATTACGACGTAAGGCAGTCGAGTAAACCAATAGAGAAAATTATTACGACGTAAGGCAGTCTAGTAAACCAATAGAGAAAATTATTACGACGTAAGGCAGTCTAGTAAACCAATAGAGAAAATTATTACGACGTAAGGCAGTCGAGTAAACCAATAGAGAAAATTATTACGACGTAAGGCAGTCGAGTAAACCAATAGAGAAAATTATTACGACGTAAGGCAGTCGAGTAAACCAATAGAGAAAATTATTACGACGTAAGGCAGTCGAGTAAACCACTAGAGAAAATTATTACGACGTAAGGCAGTCGAGTAAACCAATAGAGAAAATTATTACGACGTAAGGCAGTCGAGTAAACCAATAGAGAAAATTATTACGACGTAAGGCAGTCGAGTAAACCAATAGAGAAAATTATTACGACGTAAGGCAGTCGAGTAAACCAATAGAGAAAATTATTACGACGTAAGGCAGTCGAGTAAACCAATAGAGAAAATTATTACGACGTAAGGCAGTCGAGTAAACCAATAGAGAAAATTATTACGACGTAAGCACTCGAATAAACCACTAGAGAAAATTAATAGGACTTAAGGCAGTCGAGTAAACTACTAGAGAAAATTATTACGACTTAAGGCAGTCGAATAAGCCACCAGAGAAAATTAATGCAACGAAAATGCAGTCGAATGTTTATTGACTTGTGGTATAGTTGTTGTAGTTTTACTAAAGTGGATCAATATGACGTAAAAGCAGTCAAACAAACCACAATACAAACTTGAATCGACATAAAGCAGTCTAATAAACACCGGAGAAAATAATATGACATGAAGCCCTCAAATAACTACTAGAAAAAAATAATACGACATAAAGCACATAAGTAAACCTCTAGAGAAAATTCCATGATGGAGGACGGAAAAATACAAAATAATAATGACACGCAAATGAGTTTTCGAATTAGAGTCACAAAAAATCAAATTAATAATCCCCAAGGAGCCTAACAATAGACTCTCAAATGAAGTTACGATACAACTGAATGCGGCCTGCCTCGATTGTTGGATTGTAGCTAACGAGGGAGGACTGAGGTTGTGTGCATGGTAGTGAAGCGGTAGTGGTAAAGATTTTATTTTTTATAAGAAGAAATTTGTAAGCACCATATATGTGAATATTTGTGATCATTACGATCTTTTTATAGATAAAAATGTGTGAACATTGATGTAAATTATTCAACTAATAAGATATTTATATAAGATATATATTTTTAAGTGTTGTTTGAATAATTGTTATATGCTCCAAAATAAACGAATAAATAAGAAGTAGATAAACTAACAGACAACGCCACCGGATGCACCGTCGACCTTGTAAAATTTAGGAATAGATTTAAAGAAAGGGTTGGCATAATGGAAAGGGATAAGATAGGATGGAAATGAACTCTGGCATGTCTTACTCACTACCGAAACACGTACGTCAATTGGGGGAAAAGGATAAATTAGTGGAAAATACAGTACATTTTACAGTAGTCCTCTGTAAGATAAGGGTAACGTGGCCAGTCGGGTGCTCTCAGCGGCCGCGGGATTACAGCGTGCACCCTCCTCCTCCCAAATATATAAGGTCATAGAATTGGCGTCCTGTAGTGACAATGGGTAGATCATATCTGCCCCAGGATCTACAACCGATGGGATAGACAAGTCTATGAAGATCACATATTGGGAAGCGCGGTGATTGAATCAACGCCCTCAGACCAGTTACTATAAATTCTATAGCCTTCTTTTCTGAATGCTACATAGCTTTACACGTCGGTCCTACCAAGAGTTGGTAGAAACGAGCACTGAATGCAGTATTAAACTTTGGTAGGTAAAATGTACATACAATTGGCAGATTCGGTGTTCGATTACAAACTGGACCGACTATTTGAAAATTTTTTTTCAATAAAAAATGACAAAAACAAAACCGCAAGTCGTGTGTAGTGGGAGAGACCTCTGTCCAGTAATTAAAAGACATAGGCTGATGGTATGCTAGCTACCATATGATAGCTAACGTGTATGATAGTGATAGTAGCTGAGTAAAAAGGCAATTACAATAATTATTTATCTTGACCTTTACCAAATTGAACTTTCGAAATATATCTCCTCGCTTCGTCTGTCACCGTATTCTCAGTCTCTTTGACTAACTTTCAAACTTCCTACCCAGTTAGAAGGAATTCTCGTACTTTGTGTCAAGAAATAGTTTGAAAGCTAAGCCTTGGATCCTTTGTTAAGAAATTTACGAGGGAAAATTAACCGCTCATCACTCACAGAAGATGACATATTTATACGAAGTTTGCAGGATTTTTTAAAAGGTCAGTATAGAATGTCAAAATTATACAATGAAATTTCCAAACTAGTACTTAGAGTGTAAATAGATAGATACACTTACGATAGGTACACCAAAAACATACAGAGAAATATAAAATAGGTACAGGTAATTAGAAGTACAATCGGCGCAACCTTCCAGGCAACCTTTGGGTGGTGAAGAAAAGTTTGTAGACGAGTAAAGGTAGATGGTGCAATAAACAAATGATATCTTTATGTCTGTATATATGTACATACATCGATATATACATCGATACATGTATCGATACATACATCGATACATGCATAGATACATACATCGATACATATAGTAGATACAGACAGAAATATGTGAAATACATACACATAAATACCATTGTATTACCACTCTTCATCTTATTCTAGCTATCGTACTGCTTCTACTAAATATTTAACTACCTTATGTAATAAAGACTTAAGATGTATATATATGTATATCGTATATTATATATTCAGTAATTATCTATACCGGACACCATTCTATGATCAAAATATTTATTTTTCCCTCTACCCAAAGGTTGTCTAACAGTGGTCGCTATTTGCGATTAGATCGCCTTTTGTGCGTGTCGTGTCTATAAGATCTATTAATGTTTTCCTTTTGTTATTAGTGTGCAATAAAGAGTTTTATCTATCATTTTCATATATACATACAGAAAGATCTAAAGAAATATTTACCTAACTAAATTATATGAGTACTGAAATTTCTAAATTAATAGATATTGTGTAAATACGAGTAGATGCTGTGTCTATGCACCTTAATTCCTGTTGTGTCTATGCGCGCTCTAACTCAATGACACTTTCTTACTTCTTATAAGTTAGGATCGTACTTATTAACGCACGGGCAACCTGTACGCTATAATTAATATATTCTTTCATTTATTTCTCCTAAATCTCACATATATTAAAATTATTTTCATCTAACAATGCAATGCATTATACAATACAATATAATGGAATTGTATTGAATTGTATCCTATCTTCCTTTATTTTTTTTTATCCTTTTTTATAATACGGCACTAAATTACTGCACGATTCCTTCTCTGTTTTGTTTTTGGATTTATGTAATTTTTTTTTTATGGGAAGAAAGCGACAGACGAGCATGGACTGTATGCTGGTGGTAAGTGGATACCGTCACCCAAGGACATCCGCAGTGCATGCCAACTTCAGTCCAGAATATCAATCGTTGGCACACCGCCGGATGCACTGTCTATCTTTAAAGATGTAGGAATCGATTTAGAAGAAGGGTTGGGAACATGCGAAATTATAGGATGGGATGAGAATGGGCTCTGGCATATCTCAGTCACTGTCGGTCATACGGATCACTTGAGTGTAAGTCACCTGCAATTCAGTATGCAGGTATTTTTTAATTAACTTTAAAGAAATATGGTTTAACCGGTAGCCCTTATGACTATCATGTCGCGCGCTCCGTAAATTCATTAAGAAACCTCGTAAATTAGTAGAACCTCGTCAGACATAAATCCAGTTTTATTAATTATATCTCTTTAATAACGCCTATGTTACAATGCCTTTACTGTCTTGTTTTGTTTCGGTGTGCAACAAAGAGTTTTACCTATCCATTTATATTTCTGATCAAGTCTAATTAAGTAATTACTGATCAAGTCTAATCGGATTATAAGTTCCCACCGAACAACCATACAAACTCCTGTGAAGAGAATTGTCAATACACACAATACTTCTCTGCTAAACCCAATGCGTTCAGAGGGAAATTAAGGGTAGATTCAGAGAATGAATAAATCAGTACTCAATTAAGCTCCTTTGTGCGAACACTTTGACGCTTCCACATTAAATTCGACAATTCACTTGACAAGTTCACCCATATGAAATGAATGGACACGCCTGTCCCAAAATTATAAAAATAATATAAAATCACTACAGTGCATGAGAATACAAAACTGTGTCATGCATGACACTGAAGGCTTTAGATTTTATTTACCAGGAGAGGCCTGTGTTCTGCAATGGTATAATTAGAAGCCTGAAATTATAATCAACATCAACATCAAGCAGCCCTTTCACTATTCACTTCTGGAAATATTAACACATATTAACCTATTAATCACACATATTACACACATGTTAACTCACACACATTATACTCACACATATTAACCTGTGCATGAGGAACGTATGGCCTTAAAAACCACGCTGCTGAAGCGCGTTGGCGAATTCACTCTTGTAGCGGTGGTTTAGTTCCTCGGGGCTTATGGTAGCCGCCTGTTATCTTTAGTCGCCTTTACGACATCCACGGGAAGATATGGAGTGGTGGTATTCTATAGCCGGCCGACGTCACACGACTCGTCGTGTGAAATAATTGCGTACCTATATTTGTTGCACGGGAGCTGATATATATTTAGTTTATGTTTCTAATGGTTAATTATACATTTGTCACTTCGTGAAAAAAGGTGTTGTAGTTTAAAAAGGTATTTTTAATTTAACCATCTCTATAAGTACTCATTTCTTGTTTCACTTTCTTTTTTTATATTCTTATAATAAATTCTAAAAATGAGACTTGCTAGTATTCCTTACTGAGAACCTTAAGCTTCTGGACCGACATTTCAACCGCTAAAACGTGGCTTAAAAAGGCCAGTGGTCGTCAATACATTTCAGTAGGACCGAAGCCTGCGAAGAGGCTTGAGCTTTGCACGAATGAGGTTGAAAGGGTGGAACACGCTCTAAGAAAGAATTTCCAAATGAATCACCCCAGACGAAACGTAAAAGAAATTAAATCGACCAAATAATTCTTTTACAATCGAACGATGTCTCGTACTATTATTAGGATATTTATCTTTGATTTTCTAAAATAAAAGTTGAGGACATTTGTAAACATGTTTGTGCCAAAGCAGAAACATTCGCAAAAGGCGACTAGAAGATACCGTTGAGCGTTGAGAAGCTACACCAGCTCTAAAACTTCACCTCCTTTCTAAAAAAAATGGACTCGCCTTCCCGGTTGACCAGCGTGGCGTTTTACGCCCTTAAATGATGTTACATAATAACGCCCATGTTCAGCAGTGGGCTGTGAAAGGGTTGGTTACTGTATGATTATAAATTTCTATTAAATAATATTTCTATTCGATAGAAATATTTCAACAATATTTCTACGAATCAAACGAAGATCGAAATCATCCACATCAATTATTTTTTTTACAAATCCTTATTTTTCCAGGTGAAGAAATTTTCGTGGAAGTATTCGCAGCTACTTGGTCCCTCATGACATACGTTTCAAATTGTACGTACAGATATGCCTGAAAAGATAGATATATAGATCGATGAACTCGTTATTGTAATACTTATTGTTATTGTTTAATTAAATAACACGGAAAAATACAATAGGCGGCCTTATCGCCAAAGAGATCTCTTCCAGGCAACCATTGAAAAATAAAGTACGAGTATTAACGTATACGAGTAAAAAAAATATTGCCACATCCATAATCACATATAACACTTACTTGCCTGAATGTATCGTGATTCGTGACATAAAAGATGTCACATTTTTATAATTCCTGAATCGACATCGGTAAGGTTACGTGTGTGTAAAGACACATTTATACAAGGACAGTTTTTCAAAAGCTCGGGCGTATTGTATTGTATAAAATGTGTATGTGTATTGTATAAAACTCTCGTACATGCAAACTACATACAATTCTCGTCTACAACTCTTCATATGACGATAAACATTTTATGATAACAGGGATAACAGTGATCAGATGATAATAACAGTTGTTTATGTTAGCTTTTGACCTATGTTCTCGAAAGTCGCGTACGAGAAACTGTCCTTGTGTAAATGAGCCATTAGTCTATGTATTTTTTATTTTATTTCTTTTACCCACCACCACCCATGGCCCTGCCAACCTTACTGTTATAAGGACCGTGTCGTGAAAGATACGCGCCTTACTTGCGTGGGCTCTTTCCTGTACGCACTTTTTTGACTCTCTACAAATTTCTTTCATCTCTCTCCATTTAACACTTCTCCGCTTTTTTGGGCATGTACGACACACAACAAAGCTTCGTTCTAACAGCTATATCTTTCGATGTCAGTTCATTCGCCTCTGATGTTACCAAGTCCGCACAATAAACCGCCCCTGCTTCTGCTCGCACTACACCATCCAACATTTTCACTCAGTAATAAGTAATAACCGACGAATATTATCTATTGACGATGAGGTGGGTGATTGCGTCCACGACTCCAACGTAAGACAACTTGATCGCAACGCACCGCAATGCTTGACACAACGCATCGCAACACGCTGCCCAGCTAGGACAAAGCCTAAGTCATCTCTCAGATCATCTATGACAGTAACAGATGAGGTAGAGGTAGGAGGAGAGTGTATGCTGCATTCCCACAGCCGCTGGGCGCACTCGACTGGAAACGTTACCCCTCTCTCACAGGAGACTACCTTGAAATGTACTGCATTTCCTACTTTATCGTATTTCCCCAATGTATGTACGTGTTTCGGTAGTGAGTGAGATTCCCATCCCATCCTCTCCCTCCTCATTTTCCCAATCCATTCCTTAATCTGCAAAGGTAGGCAGCGCATCCGGAGGCGTGCCAACGTTTGTCATTCTGGACTGATGTTGGCATGTATTGCGGATGTCTATGGACGACAGTATCCACTTACCATCAGGTGGACTGTTTGCTCGCCTGCCGCCATTTTTTATAAAAAAAAAAAAAACATGAGAGAATCCGCAAGTAATTCCAAATGCTTGCATTATATTCAATCATAGTACAATGCAGTAAAGACAACAGTATGCATCCTGCATCAAAGTTACGACTTATGTAATAAAAATGAAATCCCGGTAAAATGGAGACAAAACAGGGAACATTACATCACCTGGTACCGGGTTAAACCTTCAATAACTCAGTCTGAGTTAACGCAGTTTAAGCTCAAATTACACCTGCCGTCACACCGTAAAATTTTGTAAAATCTACTGTTTGTATAATGGGCAATGTCCTGTAAAATTGTTCAATTTGATGCGAACTTCCGATTTTAATCATCGCACCGAAATATTTAATGAGACCATGACGTGCGGTCAAACAATCTTAACTTGGTGATTAATAGCAAAAAGAAATTAAATTAAATACTTACTATCAACTTAAAACTCTTTATTTGGAACCAGAAATATGTACGGCAATAGTAACATTAACAGTTTTATGTTTATTTAAATGAATGTTTAATGAAAGTTTTTTAATGTTCCTGCACCGGTAGCCTCGTTCACAGGCTCTGTTACTATGACCTCAAATGTAAACGAAAAAATAACTCGTATCGATTATGTACCTAAATTCCTTAATTAATGCCGTGCCCAAATTATTTTGTCGCGTGCCACCAATGGTACGCATTGCATTGGTTCGCCATCGTTGCCCTAGGCCCTAGGGTATCACCGCTCTTCGGTGTGATATGTTCCCGCGTAATCCTAGCTCTAGCGGTGGCGGTAAGCTGCGGCTGCTATAAATGAGCTTCAGATTTATTACCAACGTTACGGATGTGTGCAAGATTATTTAATTAGACCATTTGGCAGAATTTTACACCATTTGTTGTTTATTGTTTTCTTCCCTTTCAATTAAATAAAAAAGTTCTTCATAATTTCATAATTATGATTAAATTATTTAAGTATGTAATATTTATTTATTTTTAACATCTATTTTATTCGGGTATTTTTATATTTTGTTCCAGTATGTTTAATATTATACTAAATTATTGGCTAGTATATAAACGAGCAGCTTTGTAGGTTAGTTAGTTGTAAGTTTACGTTTAATGAGTAGTTATAAGTTTAAGTTTCATAAGTACGAGTAGTTATAAGTTTAAGTTTAATGAGTAGTTATAAGTTTAAGTCTCATAAGTACGAGTAGTTATAAGTTTAAGTTTAATAAGTAGTTATAAGTTTAAGTTTAATAAGTAGTTATAAGTTTAAGTTTAATAAGTAGTTATAAGTTTAAGTTTAATAAGTAGTTATAAGTTCAAGATTAATAAGTAGTTATAAGTTTAAATTTAATAAGTTTAAGTTTAATAAGTAGTTATAAGTTTAAGTTTAACAAGTAGTTATAAGTTTAAGTTTAATAAGTACGAGTAGTTATAAGTTTAAGTTTAATAAGTAGTTATAAGTTTAAGTTTAATAAGTAGTTATAAGTTTAAGTTTAATGAGTAGTTATAAGTTTAAGTTTCATAAGTACGAGTAGTTATAAGTTTAAGTTTAATAAGTAGTTATAAGTTTAAGTTTAATAAGTAGTTATAAGTTTAAGTTTAATAAGTACGAGTAGTTATAAGTTTAAGTTTAATAAGTAGTTATAAGTTTAAGTTTAATAAGTAGTTATAAGTTTAAGTTTAATAAGTAGTTATAAGTAGTTTATATTCTTGAATAGGAGAAGTAAAATCCATAAGAAATATTCTGGTACAAATATATAAAGAATATGTTTCTGTCACCTAGCCCTCAGCTTTTTGTTAAACAAGTAGGACCTTTTTGAGTTTAATTCTAAAACTGAAAATAGATTTCATTTGACTTAGATGCAATACGATGGTTCGTCCTTATATTTTATTAAAACGTCGAAATCATTCGCCAATTCAAAAGTTGCGATCTCTGCCAAAGAATTTCTTTAAAGTCTAAAAGTTTCTAGCGAAGCTTCCTGAATTAAATTACCATTTGGACTGAATTTCCATTTGGCCACTAGTTTTAAAACAAACATTTTGAGTACAGTAGTACACTTTTTACGGTTGCACACAAGCCAAGTTCCACCATTAGCGGTGAACATAAATCAAGTGTAAAAAGCAAACAGTTTCCGAGTTATGTATATTGTGCCACTTGGAATTTTAAACTAGAAATTTATGTCATGAAGCGCTATTCATAGTGATACAGTAAATTTATACATATGAGGGCTACACTGAAAGATCCCGGAATGTATAAGAAAAAAATACAATGAATGGCCAAAAATCAATTTATTGTTTCTCAAAACATTCTCCGTGAGTGTCAATACACCTTTTCATACGAATAAACCAATTTCCATAACATTTATTCTACTCCTTCGTGGTGACCTCGGAAACATGTTTTTCATACTCTTCGACAGCCTCTTCTGGTGATGAAAATCATTGACTGCGTAATTGGTTCTTTATTTTTGGAAACAAGAAGAAGTCACAAGGTGCCAAGTTGGGACTGAATGGAGGATGGTTCAAGAGTACTACGTTTTTTGCCTTCAAAAAGTCGATTGTCTGTTTGGCCGTGTGAGAGCTGGCATTGTCACGGTGCAAGATTATGCGGTGTTTACGGTTGTTTTTACGTAGTTCGTCAATAACTTCCGGTAAGGCCGTGTACCAATCAGCATTCACGGTGCGACGATTCTCCAAAGAAATAGTAGCCACGTGTCCAGTTTTTCTAAAAAAAAAGAAGCGATCATCTGATTCATTTGCACACGCTCCGCTTTAATGGCGTACGGCTCATCTTGAAAGATCCAAATGGTCGATTTCTGCTTTGTTTCGGGGTCGCAGCTGTAAATGCATGTTTCGTCACCTGTTACTATGTTCTACAGCAAATTTGACGCCCCTTCGTTGAATCTGGTAAACATGGCATCGTTTTTGAGCCTTAGTCAAATTGTGTGGGATCCATCGCGAGCACAGCCTTCGCACAGCCAAATGTTTGTGTAAGATTAATTGTATCTGACTGAAGCATGATCCTATGCGTAAGGATGCCCAAACTTTATGGTAGGTCACATGCTTGTCTGTTTCGAGCATATGGCGCACAGCATCGACGTTTTTGTTGTTGACAGCGGCGAACGTGCGACCTTCACGAAATTCGTCACTGAGATTGACACCGATCGCGCTTCTGAAAACCATCTATAAATTGTCGTCGTGCTTGGTGCTTCATCGCCAAAAGCAGTCTGAAGCCGAGCGAGGCTCTGCTGAGCTGTCAAATTACACTTAAAATCGTAGAAAATCATAGAGCGAAAATTTTCACGAGTTAAATCCATCGTGATACAGGCACGCATTTTTTAAAATGACGACACAATGAAAAAACAGATGCCTGCTAGATGAAACAAACTTTATTCTACAGCCAACGAGTTCCATTTTCAAATAATTTAATTACTTTTTAAATATTGTTTAGATATATAAGTGGGCAGTTCCGGAAATTTTCAGTGTGACTCATGTATATTAAATATATGATAAGCAACCAGCCCTTTAAATATCCACTATTGAAGACTGGCCTCCTTATGGACAGTGTATTAAAATGGCCGGCTAAGGAGGTGGGCGAGTCCACTCTTTTAGAGGTGGTGGAGATCCTCAGGGGTTGTCTTAGCGGCTTTGTTATCAGCCTTGTAGTAGCCTTTTTCGACACCCACAGCCAAAACCACGGGGTCAATGTAATCCAGTTTGTACTTGAAAATTAGTAAATAATGCCGCTCGGTTATCTTCGTATTTCCGACCGTGACCGACAGCTGAAACATGTATATGAGTATATAACATGTATAGAGTGGTCACAGCGTAACGAATTGAATTATGGAAGTGTGTTTTATTTATTTATTGTTATGCTTTAAAGCATTATCTCTCAATCAATCTTTGAATCGTTTATAGGACCGACTAAATATCATTTATAAACGGGTGAAACCAAAACAACCGTTACCATTTTTGACAGTCACCAGTTTCAAAATTCAACCCGTTTTAAGCATTTGTTGTCCAAATAAACAGCGACACGCTTGCATAAATTTAAATCGAGTTGAATTTACAAGTCTATAGATGATTTAAAATTTATACCACCAATAAAAACAATTACCCGAAAACTCGTAAAGGCCTGTATTTATTGCTTCTGCACTACCTGATGGGAATTGCAAATATTTTAGTGAAAAAGTGTTACGGACGGCTACTGTCACTGGACTGTTACTGTCATGAGGCCGTGACGGACTTTTCATTTTATTGAAAAAAAGGCAGCAGATGAGCAGAAAGTCTACCTGGTGGTACGTGGACATCCCATGGACATTCGCGATACATTGCCGCGTCAGTCCAGAAGGATATAAACATTGGCATACGCCGGGATGCACTGCCAACTTTTGGAGATTTAAGAATGGATTTGAGGAAATAATTTGGGAAATATGGAGGGCTAAGGATAGCTTGGATGGGAATGGGCTCTGGCATATTTCATTCACTAAAAAAATACGTACGTATATAGAGGGAATAGGATAAAAAATGGAACATGCAGTATATTTCCCGGTAGTCTTCTGTGAGAGAAGGGTACTGTGGCCAGTCGATCGCGGCCAGCAGCTGTGGGATTGCAACCAGCAGCTGTGGGATTGCAACCAGCAGCTGTGGGATTGCAACCAGCATCTGTGGGATTGCAACCAGCAGCTGTGGGATTGCAACGTGTACATAACTTGACAATAATGTGAACATGACCTCTTTCACTCAATAATTTAGCACTAAGGAGCACTGCTCCGTTTACTATAATCACCTGCCACCCAAAGGTATTTTTCACCACTCACCTGAGCAAAGTCAAGTTAGATCGTTAGTAAACAATACAGTAAGAAACAGTGCATATTTTTAGATTGATCGTCTTGTATTCTCCGCAGTACTTTAACTGGTCGTCAGGGGTATGATTGATGGCAACCTCTTGTTTGATTTTCAAGTTAAACAAACGAATTTAATGGATGTTCTTTGAGTGGCAGTTACTTATACAGTCTTTAACAAAGAGTTTGTCAAGACAATGTGTCTTCCTTGACCCAGAGATGAGAAAATAGTTTGGATCAAATTAAAACACCACACCCTCTACTGCTGGTTATAGGCCTCTCCCAATGCTTGCTACACACGATCGTCCGCTTTTCTTTTCCAGCTGCTACCTGCGAAATTAATCAAATCATCGTTCCACCTAGCTGCAGGGTGGTCCCACACTGAACTTTCCGGTATGTAATCTTCATTGAAGAACTCGTCTAACGCATTGGTTGTAGGTCCTATGGCATATGCATATTATCCATTGCCACTTCAACTTGTTGGTTCTGTGAGATGATCACCCATATATTGTTCTTTGATGTAGGTATATTTTAGTTTTGGATGTTATCCAGCAAGCAAACTCGGAGCATAACTATCTCCATAGCTTACTGAGCGATTTACCATAGTCTCTACATCATCATTGACTCTACAGCCCGTAGTGCGCCGTGACTTGACCCAGAAAATTCCTCCAGATCGTCCTGTCCTTGCCTTTTGTCCTCCGATCTGCAGCTCTAACAGCCCTCATCTTACACTCTACTCCATCCAGCTATCTCAAACGGAACCTGAAATTTGTTTCGACATCCCTGCGGTCTGCTCGTCACAGCCTATTACGTTCTGTTCTCATCTATACGCTGCACGTGTCCAGCCCATCCCATCCAAGTTTGACATATTTTAACCATTGTATTATTACCATATACCTACCACATTTAATTGGTAAAAAATACACCGAAACCGTGAACATTCAAAAAAATATGCTTCAGTCAAATAAAGTATTTGTTTCTCCATTCCTTTGACCCGAACGTAAAGCTTGTCAAATTATTTTTTCACGCTCAAAAGATTGATGGCATCGTGAAACAGGCTCCGACATGTTCCACGCCAATAACTGAAGTGGAAAATTATAGAAATATACCGGTGTATATGTCGCGGGAATGTTGGGAAGATAGAATTATTTTGATAATCCTAATTGAACACGTTAACCTAACTAGTTATGTCTTCAGCCTTTGACTTTTGATTGTTATATTTTGTATTAATGGGCCTATTGGGCAGGTACAATGCACCTCATGCAAAACGTCTTGCGCATGAGATGTATGGCCTTAAAACGTCACGCTAGCCAAGTGGGTTGGTGAGACCACTCTTTTAGAGGCAGTATAGGTCCTTAGTGCTTGTGGTAGCTATGTTATCCCTTAGTCACCCTTAGTCCCGCTGGAAGAGGCGGGTGGTGGTATTTTGATAAAGGCGATATTATACGGCCTAGTCCTTAATCTCTTTAGATTGCCTTTGCCTTTAGATCAGAAAGTCAGTATCAGCTAGATTTTATTAACAGATAATTTATCTATCAGACCGTTAACAGTATAAAATATCAAATAAAATATTGTAAATAAATAGTAGTATGTAAATAAACAATAGTAAATAAAATATCAGTAGACGGTGAGAAATTCCCTTAATCTTACGAATTTTGAAATAATCCCGCGACATAAAAATATCAATAGCGTCGTGTTTACGAAGTTATCAATCATTTTTTGTTCTTCTAACAATGGCTCTTTGTAATATTCTGAAATGACTTCGATTTTATTTCCATTTGTGGATAAAATGAAAGGTTAGTTTCCTCCACGAGTGACGGCGAGGAGGTACATTAATGTTTCAATAATTCATTGATGACATGGTCGTTAAAAGGACTCGATATGTATATGACAATATTTGGAAAGCCAAAAACAACACAGCTAATGCTATTTATTCACTAGGGCTTCCAAAACTTATTATAACAATTCAGTCGTTCGGTGTCTCTTCCTGTGGGTGCGATTAAGGGCTAGCAAAACCGCTGCAAAAAGCCCTGAGGATCTCTAAAAGTGGTGGATCACTACACCACCTCTAGCCACGTCATAGTAACAGCACCGCGCGGATGCCGCGCTATTCTATTTTCTGGCGGTTGAGTGGCGCGGGTGGCCCTACCGCGCGGACAGGTATGAACGAATATGAAGACGCTAATGTAAATAAGCTCCGCGCGGTGGATCCACGCGGTTTGCATCCGCGCGGATTCCGCAGTGTCGGAACTAACGCTAAAAAAATGGACTCGTCCAGCCCGCTTGGCCAGCGTGGCGTTTTAAAGGCATGCATCTCTCATGCACAGGACAACGTCATGCACCTATGTCCTATCTCCAGCAGTGGACTACTGTAAAAGGGCTTTTCAGTGAAATATAACTTTGATTTATTTACAGGGACGGATTATAGAAAAATATTGCGACATGTATAAACAACTTGCAATCAGAGTCTGTCTCGTGAAATCTACAAAAAAAATGTCACAACTTCATTTTCCATTACGAAACATGACCCCCATCTTTACATCTGTAGCTTTATCATTTCCTTAACGGCAAAGTAAACTTTGTACGCCTTGACAGAGATAAACAAGCGACTTTTTGCTGTTGGGTAATACTAAAATGGATGTTAAGGTGTTACAGTAGGTTATATAAGAGCCGCAGTGATAAGTTTGTTTCGTTACAAAGAGCAGTGTAATGAAACTCTCACTTCTTGTCCGCGATGACAACGGCTTTATTAATTAACAGAGTGAAAATCGCGGCTTTGTCTTGGGTAAATTTTAGGGGAAACATTGCTAAGAATATTTGTTATGGGTTATATTAATTATGGTACTGTACGTGTATGTCGTCTAACATATATTATACAATCTTGAAATAGCCATATATTACCTAATTGTCAGTAAACAACGCGTCAGTGAAATAGCGTAAAGGCTGAAAATAGATTGTTCAGTATTGAAAATAGAATCGATTCTATCCGTTTTTACAATAGGATTTGTTTCTGTAACTTAATTTATTTACTTATTCTAGTGGGTAAAGCGCGTGCTACGAGCAGAAAGAATTTCAGTCAAAGGAATTTGAGGTCAGCCAAGATTGGACGTTAAAGAGATTTGTATGAAATTGTCGATCACCGACCACTTTACTAGACCCCTCATATTAAGGTCTAATAATTCTTCCTGTTCTTGGCACGCGCTTTATATCGTTTATTCTACACACTACACTGCCAGCCGACGCCCGGTTATTACTCTGTACTGAATAATGAGCGTTATGTACGTTTTAGATAGAACAACAAAACTTAAGAAGTTTCTAACGTTTGATTTATTCCCTAAAACAATTTTATTATTGGCTGGAAGGTTATGTATATTTTAAATTGTTGTCGTATTTCAAGTTTTGCGGTATCTCAGTGACGCGTTGCATACATAGCTATAGACGCCACTAACTGTCAACCACATACAGAGTGGATACATCATAAGCGGTTCACTATACCCGTAATATACCTAATATATTAGTAATCATTATTAGATCCTATAACGTACCTATAACTTATAAATCCTATAACTATCTTATAGGTAGTTGTTACTTGGGAGTAAATTAAATACTTTATTTTTAAACATGATTATGGAATTATCGAATAGAATTATGTGAGTTATTATGTCGAAAAACTATTATTATACCCCGCAGTTATTTAATAAAGTACTTACTTCAGTTCTTTTGAGGTATAAAAGAGCAGAGCAGTATTTAATAAACTTTTGTAGCACCAGTAACTCATGAGTTAGTCAAAATGACTCCCTCGTTTGAGACGTCATGAGTATCCGAAAACACTATATCCGCAACCAGCCCCTTTCTCGTCCACTGCTGGACATGGACCTACTCATGCACATTGTCTCGTGCATGGGGGATGTGTGCTCTTAAAAGCACTGGCTATCGAGTTGACGAGTGAAGTCTTTTATGAGTCGCCTTTTATGACACACACGCTAAGAGATGGGGTAGTGCTAATTTAAGACCGGCCAACACCACTAGGCCAGAGATTATGACTTTCCAATTTCGTATAAATTTCACTACATCTCGACTAAGAGTGATTAGCTAAAGCCAAAACACCAATCAGTTTTGGGATTAAGAAATGATATTTGACAAAAAAATACCATGGATCTTTATTTTTATCTCTATTAAGTTTGAAGATGAGCCAAATGGATTCAGTAGTTCCAAAATTACGATGGTGTAAACTTTTATAAAACCCCATAGACAATTTCAATGTTTCTACATACAATCTATATGTTGCTAGATACAGCTCGTAAAGCTCTGCAACTTTCGTATAAGCACATTTTTCTAAACTAAGGTTTAGATCCTATAACGTCGGAAGGTAGCCAGTCGGAAGGTAGATTTCACTATTTTTGATGCCAAAAATAGTGAAATCTACCTTCTGACTGGCTCCATCTACTTCCGAATCAAATCTAAAGGCATGTACAAAAAATTGTATTTGAAAATACAGAGCGTCTTTGCCTTATTGTGCTAACCAACACTAAAATTCTTCTTCTTGTCTATGATAAGTTTGAATGTTGTGCGTTGCCAAACTAAATATTTTAAATACATTTTAAATAAAATACAATTTTTTTTTAAATAATATTTTAAATAAAATACTAACCGGGAGTTTTAATTTGATAAGAAATTCGGCGCCAATTCGTGCTTCAGCGCAATCGTCTGATTTCTATGATGTGAGGCGACTCAATGAGGTAAAGTGACTCACAAAAGCCTCATAAGCAATATTGATTCTAATAGCTGTTAATATTACCGCCCCAGGTGATTATTTACGGCGTCTTTATTAACCTCAACATATATTGTTTGGTGTTATTTACTAGCGATAGTACAGTGAACAACAAATTAATTTGTTCCGTTTGATACCAATTTCGCGTTTTTACAATCGCACGTCCCATCATCGTTGTGCGATTCATCCGCACTTCCTTCACAAAGAGTCGCTACAGAGCGGCCATCAAGACACCATACCGTCAACTCGAAAGTTGTAGATTGTACTGCCAGCTGAGGTTCTTCCTCTAGGGCTCTTCAAGAGAGCTGTGAACAGGATTCAAGGTCAACAGCTCACCCGCATGCCCCCTGGTGTTGTAGGTGTCCATGGGCGGCGGTGACCACTTACCATTTACTATGTAAGATAGCGCAATGTAGGACTACCAATACAGCGACATCTAGTGAACACCACGCGAATCAAATGTAAAACTTACTGCTATTAGTCTTGCTTATGGCTTACGGTATTGTGGTTCGTCACCCTGCTTGTTGAATTTGTATATGAATGATCTGATCGTTGACCTCAGCAGCACCCATGTAGGTTGCTATATTGAGAACAAGTGTATAAATAATATATTAGTTATGCTGATGACATGGTGCTGCTGAGCCCAGCGATCAGTGCTCTTAGAAAACTGTTAGCCTGTTGTGAGAGGTATGCTAAAGTCCTAGGCCTTAATATATCCCTTTAAAAAGTGAGATGGTGGTATTTAAGGCAGGAACTAAGCTATCTAATTATGTACCTTCCATCGTATTAGATGACACACCTCTGAAAATAGTGACCAGTTTCAAATACTTGGGTCGTACAACAGCTGGTGACTTCGGGTACCACTTTGACAATGAAAGGGAGCAAAGGGCATTGTCGGTGAGAAGAAATATGTTGACTCGTGGGTTTGTTCGATGTTGCAAAGAGGTAAAAATAACACTTTTTAAAGCCTATTTTATTTATTTTATTCGAGTAGCCAATAGGTTAGGTAAAGTCAGCGGTCCTACGGCGCCCTTGGCATTCAATATAAGAATGCCTTCAGGATGTTGCTGCGGCTTCACCGCTTGATAGTGAGGCTATGATATCCTGAGGACGATTGTGGCCAAGGCAGACTGTCCCTCTCGGGCTCAGTGGGTGAAGCTGGTTTTAGGTATAAGTTAAAATTAATTTAACTTGTAGCTTACTAAACATTATCTATATTCATTGTCAGAAATAAAAAAAAATATTATTAGTAAATCTTGTCGATTGGATTTTTTGCGAAGATAAAATTAACATTGTACAATCTTAATATCTGGTTAACTAAAATCGATAATAAGGTCTCTTTACTCACATATTGTCACTCTGACAAGGTAATTTAGAAATCGATCTAGAAGAAGACGAAGTCACTCACAAATGCTAGTTTTTTAAATCTTGTATCTACCCTAAAGGGTTGTTATATGACAATATAAATATGTCCCTTCTTAACTCAAATACTTACCCTTAGAGGCTATCGATTCTGCCTGTATTTTCATCTTAATCTTAAAGCGTTACATAAAATGACTCCGATTAGAACAAGCACGCATATTATATAGTGCTACTGTCATATTACTTTGGGGAGTAGTAAAAATAACAGTATGAAGATAAAGCAGAAGTCGATCTCCTTAGAAATACTTGAAATATTACTTACGCACACAGAGGTATGATTGGAGTGGTTTGAATATATGGTATAATAAATAAAGAAATGACATTTATTTCAGTACGACATGGAACACACAAGAATTATTCATCATCCCGAAGAAGTAAAAAATTTTAAATAACAACACACCTTTTACAATTTTTACAATTAAATGATGCTATCTTCGTATTCCGCAGTCACTTAAACATGATTGAGTAACAAAAAACAAATACCCAAACACAGTTTCGCAGTTAATTACATTACGTTGTAACCACTCTATTTTATATAGTCTCTCAGCGTTCGGTCACGTTCGGGAATACAAAATGTCCGACTGGCATTAGTTTAATTATTACTGTAGTCTATCCATTAAACCAATATTAGACTGAATTTTTTAGTTGACAACTCTGCACAAAACTGATATACGCAACCGACGACGTGACGATAGTGCGATATTTCTAGTCTAAGATTAATGTTGTAAAATGAGTGGTCAGCGCTCGAGCGTTAAAGGTTAGCACTCACTCAGCGTTCAATCATCAGCCGCTCTCATCCTGACAAGTCGCGCCTTCCGCATATCAGGGGACTGGCAGCGTTGCATGCGCGCCCATCAGATGGCAAATAGGGTGCGACTTCACATAACAACGGACTTGACACTTGAGTCGCTACCAGCGTTAGGTCGCTCACTGGGCTTTTTATTTCACAAGCCGGATCCACGTGGTGGGCTTGGTCGCGCGGATGGCGTGAAGAACAGGATAAGACCAAGGCAATCCAATAGGGAAACCACCCCAATGACCTGCCCGCAGTAGCGAACTGCGAAGCAACTTCCACGGGGCGGCGCTCAGAGCAGGCAGGGAACTCCACCCCTCATGGGGGGGCGGGGGGTGAGACAGCTACGAATGGTCAGCATTCACGCGTCGAATGCCCAACATTCATTTTTGCAACACTACAAGATTCTCTACTGTTATCTTGCTGTACTATGGCGCAAGCATGTAGGATGTAGGTCTTACGTAAGGTAGGACGCGCAAAACACCGAATGTGGCTCTCTTAGGAGAAATACCTCAAATTACGTTGTGTTACGTAATTTATGTCAAGGGACTGGAGATAGCTGAAGGTGCTATTTAGTAAAACGTCCTCTGAAGTTTCCTTTATTTATTGTCACTTATATAACATTTCCAGCAGATAGCAGATTCCAGCAGTCACTAGCCCTTTTATAATCCAATTATACCTAACACTGGGCTCTTCAAACACATTGTCTCGCGCATTTGAGATATATCGCCTTATAAGCCTCGCTGCGCTGGCCAAGCAGGTTGTCGAGTTCACTGTTTGAAGGTGGTGTAGACCCTCGGAGCTTTGTTTTTTTTTTATGGACGAAGGCGGCAGACGAGCATACAGTCCACCTGACGGTAAGCGGATACTGTCGCCCATAGACATCCGCGATACACGCTAACATTAGTTCAAAATGACAAACGTGGGCACGCCCTCGGATGCGCTGCCTACCTTTGGAGATATAGGAATGGATTGGGCTCTGGCACATCTCACTCACTACCGAAACACGTACGTACATTAGGGAAATAAGATAACGTGGGAAATGCAGTACATTTCAAGGTAGTCTACTGTGAGAGAGGGGGGTAACGTGGCCAGTCGAGCACGCCCAGCAGCTCTTGGATTGCAGCTTGCACTCTCCCCCTCATAATATTGTTATAGCTTAGTCCCGTATGCAGCGAAACATAAGAAAAAACAAAAGTGAAACTAAAAATTAGAACGAATTAATTAATTTGCTGTTTCTATGCGATCTTTTGTGGGTTTTCCGCTCACCTATACGATGTGTTATTTTACATATATATACATACTGTACTTTGTGTAGAACTAACTATAATTCATGTAGGAACTGAAAAGTTTGGAGGTATGTGACTCATCGATGGGTATGTACTAACCATCCAAGAGTCTAATGGATTCTGCTCGCTTGAATTGTTACAGTTGCATTATCTTACACTAGTTACTTAACATGGATTTACTTATCAAGTTTTAAGATAGCATGATACTATAGGGTAATTGTGCTCGCAGGATTATTATTTTATTTTATTTGAGGGGGAATTTTATTTGACGCTGCAATCCCACAATCGCTGGGCGCACTCCACTGTCCACGTTACCCCGCTCTCCCAAAAGACTACCTTGAAATTTACTACATTTCCCACTTTATCCTATTTCAACAATGTACGTACGTATTTCGGTAGTGAGTGAGATACTCGTATGTCAAAGCCCCATTTTCCCAACCCCTTCTACAAATCCTTTCCTATATCTCCAAAGTTAGGCAGCGCATCCGGTAAGCATAATGATAAGCGTGCCAACGTTTATCATTCTGGACTGATGTTTGGTATGTATCGCAGATGTCTATGGACGACAGTATCCACTTACCATCAGGTGAACTCTATGCTCGTCAATAGTAACTAAAAACTGAATAGGACCGACTAACCAAGCACATTCAGGACTCGTCCAAAGCTATACCATACCTGGTGACTCTAGAAAAACCATTAGGACATCAGGAAATGAGTCATTTAGAAAAAAAAATTGAATAGTAAATTATAGAACTAATCAAGCAAAGCAACATTCAAAATGTGCTTTAAATATCGTTCATTATTTTTGGTAATTTTGACAGATATTGATAACATCAATGTTATGAACATAAAGACGTACAAATCCCAATTCTTCGTATTATTACATTTCCAGCAACGTCTGCAGTTTGAATCCGAAACGTGAACTGAAGTTTCAGGATTTCTACTAATTGGCAGATAAGTGGTTAACAGTACTGTTGCGTTTGTTTAACTATCATT
The DNA here is from genome assembly GCA_914767545.1 of Sesia apiformis. NCBI lineage: Eukaryota > Metazoa > Arthropoda > Insecta > Lepidoptera > Sesiidae > Sesia > Sesia apiformis. Next base: position 11,270,121 of record OU611971.1, read on the forward strand.
CAGTGGCTTTCAGAACCAGGGAATTATTGAAGTGTTCAATAACCTAATAATTATTACTAATAATTCAATAATGTTTTAATAATAAACACTTTAATAATTTTGTGGCGTTCATCAGTACTAAAGTAGGTACATTACATATCTTCCAGTACTAGAAAGTTCATATAATTCCCATCGTACTACTTTTACAAGTAAGTTTGTTTGATTTTCAATTATTTATATTATTAATTTATTATACATCGCGATATATCAGCAGTAAAGAGTCAATGTTTTAATTGTGTTGGCTGCAAGAAGTTATTGAATTATTCTATTTATTTCTGATAACATAATCCTTGTGTATTACAATCCCAAAAAGAGTCCTATACATACAAATATTATTTCCCTGGTTAGAGCTCGTAAAACATAACAACCTTGGCACCGTAAAGGGTGATTAAGGGATAACAAAGTAGCTACCACCAGCGCTCAGGAATTACACCACTTCTAAAAGAATGGGATCGCCCGCTTGACTAGAGTGACGTTTTAAGGCCACACATCTCTCGTGCACAAGAGAAGAGGCCCATCCATGTCCAACAGTGGCTACTAAAAGGGCTAGTTTCCATTACGTTTACAAACGTGCCATAGCTCTTTAATAATTTTTAACGATAGAAAATGAATCAGTCTATAGTTTGTGTTTTTATGACTGTAGGAACCTTGCCTACACTGCAATTAATTTAATTAGGCAAGCAAACCCCCCTCTATTCGTATCTTGTGCTAGTCAATCTCTAATAATTTGTCAGTATATCTGTGACATCCTATGTGTTAAATTCATGCTCTTTCTTCAACAATATAAATCGCAAATGTAAATCGTGACATACCTACGAGAATAAAGTATGTCATATAAAGTGTGGACTTTTATTAATCAAGAACCTAGATAGACACTTTATGACTGTTCCATTTATACTACATTTTAATTAAGAATAATCCTTCTTAAAGCTACCTCTTGAATCTAAGTTGAATATTATTTTTATCTTTACCACGGTTAAAGCCTAATGTATCCTGCTATACACCCTTTACATGTAGAGTGACGTGAATAATATCCCCAATTTAACCCTCAGGTGGGTGTATCAGGTTGACGGCTCAAAAAGTGGGTCCCGTGTCGACCCTGTCACAAAAACCATTAATAATGCCGCGCGGAAACTATAAGATGTTTTCGGAGCCACGAAATTGTTCATTGGAGTTAACGTTTATTACACATAACTTCTTTTTTACATACAATATTATGACGGAAAGAGATAGCTGATCTCCGCCACCGGGGGTCTACTCTGATTTTACGCCTCCGAAGTTTCGCTCTCGACCGCAGTTCGCTCTGACTTTCCTTCTGTTCGATCTTGTCAAATTCGATCGTTGCCTCGTGTGATCGGAGTAGTTTCAATTTTCAAATGAACTTCTTTCGATCCCATATAGCGTCGTGAATAGTTTCGTGGTATCTACCGAAATATCGGCAAAAACTTCGTTTTTCGTGTTTTCGGAGTAGACCCCAGATCATGCGAACATTGAGCGATCTCTTTATCTATGTACTTGTGGGAATACATTATTATTTATACACTCTCATTCTAAATATTGTTTTGCTTATACTTAATTTGATAGCTTTGTGTGTAGTATATATGTAGTATGTAGAGATAAGTCGATATACATCGGGTACAGGTACATTACGAGAACATTGGCTTTACGAAACATTGGCATATTACCTAATAAGGTGTATGTATAATATGTAAATATCTACCTGTGATTACAATATTTATTTCCTCTCTACCCAAAGATTGTCTCTCAGAAATCACAATTAGCGATAAGACCGCCTTTTGTCATGTGTTTACAATATCTGTTACTATCTTATTTTGTTTCGGTGTGCAATAATAAGTTTTATCTGTCTAAAAAATACGTAACACAGTGCATTTGGGATTATTAAAATTAACATTATGCGTATAATACAGACTGGAAATAGCAAATCAAGTCACAAAGCAAATGATATTGCGTAAAGTGTGAGCAAAGTATTATTGCAAAGTGCAGTTTGGTAGATATGACCTTCATTGAAACTACGTGAGATTTCCTCACTGTGTTTCCTTCCACAATTTTCCTTCGCCACTTGAACGCAGTCGCCACTGAAGATGTCAACCGCAGTTGTTGACGAAACGTTTGGAACAAAGAGAAGAGATTTCAGAAGACCTCGGACAAGTAGCCCGTTAAATTCAATTAATAAATAAATTTTATTTTATTTTATTTACTATATCTATTTATTTACACAACTAGTTACTCCATTTCCATTAGTAGCTCCAAATCCGTCGTAAATATTGTCGCGAGAGTACCAAAAGGCTCGGGATAAGCTCACTTGACTTTGGCCCATGACGAGGCATACCGATAACGCAGACCGACACTGATTTCGGTGGCCTTCCACTGGAAGTACCGTGACGGAATAACCAGAAATAAAAAGCATATAAAATAACAGGTTGTTTAGTATCGAGAATAGAATCAATTCTACTAATTTTTACAATAGGTTTTTTTATGATTCATCAAACGCTTTGCACGGGTCAGTAAGCCTTGCATGTTTGTAACTTTTTATACCGGATTTTATTTATCGTTACAGCGGTTTTATATACTATTTATTTATCGTTACAACGGTTTTATATACTATTTATTTATCGTTACAACGGTTTTATATACTATTTATTTATCGTTACAGCGGTTTTATATACTATTTATTTATCGTTACAACGGTTTTATATACTATTTATTTATCGTTACAGCGGTTTTATATACTATTTATTTATCGTTACAACGGTTTTATATACTATTTATTTATCGTTACAACGGTTTTATATACTATTTATTTATCGTTACAGCGGTTTATATACTATTTATTTATCGTTACAACGGTTTTATATACTATTTATTTATCGTTACAGCGGTTTTATATACTATTTATTTATCGTTACAACGGTTTTATATACTATTTATTTATCGTTACAACGGTTTTATATACTATTTATTTATCGTTACAGCGGTTTTATATACTATTTATTTATCGTTACAACGGTTTTATATACTATTTATTTATCGTTACAACGGTTTTATATACTATTTATTTATCGTTACAGCGGTTTATATACTATTTATTTATCGTTACAACGGTTTTATATACTATTTATTTATCGTTACAACGGTTTTATATACTATTTATTTATCGTTACAGCGGTTTATATACTATTTATTTATCGTTACAACGGTTTTATATACTATTTATTTATCGTTACAACGGTTTTATATACTATTTATTTATCGTTACAGCGGTTTATATACTATTTATTTATCGTTACAGCGGTTTATATACTATTTATTTATCGTTACAGCGGTTTATATACTATTTATTTATCGTTACAGCGGTTTATATACTATTCATTTATCGTTACAGCGGTTTATATACTATTTATTTATCGTTACAGCGGTTTATATACTATTTATTTATCGTTACAGCGGTTTATATACTATTTATTTATCGTTACAGCGGCTTTATACTATTTATTTATCGTTACAGCGGTTTATATACTATTTATTTATCGTTACAACGGTTTTATATACTATTTATTTATCGTTACAACGGTTTTATATACTATTTATTTATCGTTACAGCGGTTTATATACTATTTATTTATCGTTACAACGGTTTTATATACTATTTATTTATCGTTACAACGGTTTTATATACTATTTATTTATCGTTACAGCGGTTTATATACTATTTATTTATCGTTACAACGGTTTTATATACTATTTATTTATCGTTACAACGGTTTTATATACTATTTATTTATCGTTACAGCGGTTTATATACTATTTATTTATCGTTACAGCGGTTTATATACTATTTATTTATCGTTACAGCGGTTTATATACTATTTATTTATCGTTACAGCGGTTTATATACTATTTATTTATCGTTACAGCGGTTTATATACTATTTATTTATCGTTACAGCGGTTTATATACTATTCATTTATCGTTACAGCGGTTTATATACTATTTATTTATCGTTACAGCGGTTTATATACTATTTATTTATCGTTACAGCGGTTTATATACTATTTATTTATCGTTACAGCGGCTTTATACTATTTATTTATCGTTACAGCGGTTTTATACTATTTATTTATCGTTACAGCGGTTTATATACTATTTATTTATCGTTACAGCGGTTTATATACTATCTATTTATCGTTACAGCGGTTTTATACTATTTATTTATCGTTACAACGGTTTTATATACTATTTATTTATCGTTACAGCGGTTTATATACTATTTATTTATCGTTACAGCGGTTTATATACTATTTATTTATCGTTACATCGGTTTTATACTATTTATTTATCGTTACAGCGGTTTATATACTATTTATTTATCGTTACAGCGGTTTTATATACTATTTATTTATCGTTACAACGGTTTTATATACTATTTATTTATCGTTACAGCGGTTTATATACTATTTATTTATCGTTACAGCGGTTTTATACTATTTATTTATCGTTACAGCGGTTTATATACTATTTATTTATCGTTACAGCGGTTTTATATACTATTTATTTATCGTTACAGCGGTTTCATACTATTTATTTATCGTTACAGCGGTTTATATACTATTTATTTATCGTTACAGCGGTTTTATACTATTTATTTATCGTTACAGCGGTTTATATACTATTTATTTATCGTTACAGCGGTTTTATACTATTTATTTATCGTTACAGCGGTTTTATACTATTTATTTATCGTTACAGCGGTTTATATACTATTTATTTATCGTTACAGCGGTTTATATACTATCTATTTATCGTTACAGCGGTTTTATACTATTTATTTATCGTTACAACGGTTTTATATACTATTTATTTATCGTTACAGCGGTTTATATACTATTTATTTATCGTTACAGCGGTTTATATACTATTTATTTATCGTTACATCGGTTTTATACTATTTATTTATCGTTACAGCGGTTTATATACTATTTATTTATCGTTACAGCGGTTTTATATACTATTTATTTATCGTTACAACGGTTTTATATACTATTTATTTATCGTTACAGCGGTTTATATACTATTTATTTATCGTTACAGCGGTTTTATACTATTTATTTATCGTTACAGCGGTTTATATACTATTTATTTATCGTTACAGCGGTTTTATATACTATTTATTTATCGTTACAGCGGTTTCATACTATTTATTTATCGTTACAGCGGTTTATATACTATTTATTTATCGTTACAGCGGTTTTATACTATTTATTTATCGTTACAGCGGTTTATATACTATTTATTTATCGTTACAGCGGTTTTATATACTATTTATGTTATGGAGCTCCTTAACCGTAACCGTAGCTGGTTCTATTGCGTATAATATACTTATATTATACTAGCCCAAACCGGTCCAAAAATTAAATTGTATTTTAATGTCATGTTTCAGGAGTCACCTCCATATTCTACTGTTCGTTGTCCGTTGCCATGACAACGGGGTACATTTCAGTGACTCGGCACTACAACTGTTCGCCAATTGTACCCTTGCCTATTGTTATGTATATTTTCATTTCCTTTCTAATACACAATAAAGTTGCTTTTAATTCCTACCCATCACTCCTCCTGGACACGGAGACTTTAGGAGAACAGTTCTGAGGTGGCGTGGCGTGAATTATTATTTTATAGAAAAGAAGTATCAGACGTGCAGACTGTCCACGTGGTGGTATGTGGACACTGTCGCCCGTGTACACCCGCGATACGCGATAAACATCGATCCGGAATGACAAATGTTGTCAGGCTCCCAGATGCGCTGCCTACCTTTGAAGATTCCGGAATGGAAAATGTGCAGGGATAGGATGGGAATGGGCTTTGACATATCTCATTTTCTCCAGTAACACGTGCATTGGGGGAATAGGGCGATGTGGTGAATCGTACATTTTACCCATTACTCATACTCATTCATTGAATAGGTAATTATAATTACAAGTATTATTTTTTTAATATTGATAATACAATTAAAATGATCCATAGAAATGTTAAATTTAATTTGAATTCAACTAAAAACACACGTCGTGTCAATTCCTCAAATCTAGAATCTAGGGTATAGAAGAGTATAGAACATCAGTTTAAGCCATAGAAATCTAAATTTCATTTAGATTCTAATTTATATAGAAGTAGGTGCATACCTATATAGAAATCTAAATATTTAAGTTTAAACTGTAGTTTAAACTCTGGCAGGTTTGAAGCGCAGGTTACATTTTTATGTAGGTGCTTGTATATTGTTGGACCGAAAATATGAATCAACCTGTTCGATTTATGGATACCTGAAACAGTTAAATATCAAACGTGCCCCCGTCTTATGAAATTACTTATTTTGTCATTAATTTATTTTGAACTCACATATTTTTTTAATTATTGCACGGAAAGTCAAAAAGGTGGATTTTTTTATTTATTATTATTTTTTTATAGAATGAATGACAGACGAGCGGGCGGGCTACGTGATGGTAAGTGGCCACCGCCGCCCATGGACACCTACAACACATGTCCGCCCCATGTCGTTGCGTAATGGATATATCTCAGCTGGCTGGATATAACTTTGGTACATAACGTGAACGGTTCAGATTTTATCTTATTATCTGCACATTGTTCAAGTGATTCCCACCTTGGGTATCTACAACCGCACCTCCCGTCACAGAAGTGCGGTCCATCCGCATTTCCTCGATATGGAGGTCGTACTGTTCTGTCCATAAATCATTTTATATCCCGATCCGCGATCCCGTAGGCTGTGGAACGAACTGCCTCAAGAGGTCTTTCCATTAAACTACGATATGGGGTTCTTCAAGAAAGCTGTGAATAGGATTTTGCAAGGTCGGCGGCGCACCCGCATACCCCCTGGTGTTGCAGGTGTCCATGGGCGGCGGTAACACTTACCATCACGTGGGACCGCTACCTCGTCTTCAATAAAAGTAAACTTCAATAAAAAAAAAGTAAATAAGATTATTTTCGAGAAATTAACTTTATAGGTCGTCATCCATTATTCAATATGAACGACAGCATCATGAAAATTATTTTCGTCCTAGATTTATCAAAATAATAATCTATGCTGGAAATATAAATAAACCTATTAGGGCGGGTGCTGACTGGAGAATGCGTGGGTAATGTAATATTTGTACATTCGCTTATATTTTTCTCTGTATTTAACATACACTGATATACTCGTATCATTAAAAATGGACATCTTACTATTTCTACCTGAATATATATTCATTTATCTTCATAGATATTCCGAATGGTAAAAAACGACTGGTAAAATGCAATCAGTCATACCTGCTCATGGGTTACAATACCATAATACATAATACCGATGCTACTATATCTGTTACTGACACAACCCCTCTCGGTTATTCTAAGGTTGTCTGAAAGGTATTCCTTCTACATCCATAAGTCCACTTTTATAGGTACTTAATACTCGTATGGTAATGCTTTAATGTCTTATTGTAGCATTTTAAGTACAATAACTATATAGTACAAGATCCCACCGCGTGATTTCTACGTCCATCTGTTATTTATACAAAATACATTTTTCATAGATAATTATTAATAGAGAAATACGGTTCTGCCGGGTAGCCTATCAAAATATGGCCGCAAGTACTTTTAATTAAAAATTATTTAATTTTTCTTTTTCGAACAATTTCGTTCACTTGTTTTGAAGATAAAATATAATCCATTTCAAAGAGAGATATGTAAAGAACTTAAAAAGTTTAGGTTGCCGTTTCTCACTTGGCCGCAACCCCTTATCACCCAGGTGTAAATAGGTGTAACTTCGTTAAATTTATACGTTCATAACGTATCCTAATAAATTATATATCAAATTAAAGCTAATTTTTATTTCAACACGATGGGATACGGTTGCTTATGTAAAAGTGCCCGCAAATAGGGGTTGCCAACTGTTAAAGATACATCAGAGCGAGAGAGAGTTAGCGCACCACACCGTGTATCACACAAGGACGCAGTGTGCCAGTTATCCGTCGTTTTAAAACTATTACCCAGTTAAAATTATGACTTCGACTTACAAATAATTAATAAAATAAAAGAAATCGACACATTTGTATATAATTTGTCATTGGATAGGGCTCGTAAAGCTCTTCATCGTCACTATGCCAAAAATTCACAATATTTGTGGTATAATGTGCATTGTAGGGGGAGAGTGCACGCTGCATTCTCACAGCCGCTAGGCTCACTCTGCTGGCCACTCTACCTCTCTCTCACAGAAGACTACCTTGAACAGTATTGCATTTCCCACTTTATCGTATTTCCCCAATGTACGTACGTGTTTCGGTAGTGTGTGAGAGATATGCCAGAGCCCATTCCCATCCCATCCTATCCCTCCCCATTTTCCCAACGCTCTCTTCCTATCCATTCCTTAATCTGCAAACGTGGGCAGCGCAACGTTTGTCATTCTGGAACGATGTTGCCATGTATCGCGGATGTCTATGGACGATAGCATTCACTTACCATCAGGTGGACTGTATGCTTGTCAACCGCGTTTTTTCACTTAACTCACACTCATTGTAATACTCAAGTACCTAACATTACATTACACGCGTATGCATCGGTCGGTACGCACCTTTTGTTTTCGATAGGTAGGTTGATATGGCAATAACTCAGCTAAATGGGTCATCCTTGTACTAAGTTTTCAGACCGTATCAGGTCGGCGCGTAAGCTTTAATGGCCTATGAAAATCGCCCTACTTTAAGTACACCGGGCGTGTGGTGTATGTGGTGTTTAGAATGGCGCTACCAAACCACCTTTTACTACGCCCGCGGGAAAATCGGCGATATAGAATATTAACTTAGAAGGCGACCAAAGTATAACGCAATAGACAATAGACTAGATAACACACCATATGATCTTATCGAACAAACCTGGTTGGTGATTTGTAGGGGGGTGTGAAGCAGATGAGGAGAGGTTCTCCATTTTCAAAACACATGAATTAAATAATTCGAGAGCTACTCAACATTGAACACTATTTGACTCTAACGTGCTTGAAAGTAATTGTTGAACATTTCAAGTAAGTACGAGTATGTATTCTTAAATCAATGGATTACTTGTAATTTTGCTTAAAACTTTAGCATTAGTTAGTACTAAAAGTTTGTAAGTGAAATCTTAGCTTTGCTGTTTGGAGACATTTCAATATTAGTTTGATTTTTTATTATGTTAAAAATAAATAAATATATTCCTTGCGTTTAGAAAAAACAGTGTTAGAAAAAAGTATCATAAATGTTAATCTGGGATATACCAATATACCATACCATACCATTAGCCCATATCTCTCCATTGCTGGATATAGGTCTCTCCGAAGGATCGTTAACGCACACCATGCGCTCTTCTCATCCACGCACTACCGGTGACTTTCTTCAAGTCGTCATTGAACCTGGCCGAAGAGAAGCTATCCGTCCGATAGATGCATTTTCAGACAGACAAAGAAATATTTCTAAAATTTTTGCTTTGTGCCTCCGCGTCTTTCGTAAATGTACATTACTTTTTAAAAAATATTTCATGTACAGACACGGGTTTTGTTACTATTTGGTTATATGACGTACACAACGTGTTACTATTTATAACGTAATGCAAAATACGAAATTAATGCGAAATCACATCAACTAATTTAAAATACCTATATAAAACCGTTCTATAGAGAAATGAAATAAAAAAGTAAAGTGACCCCCACGACGCGCGTGCGGTGCAACTGCGCGGAGAATAAAAGATATACTAGAAATGAACAATAAGTTATGGCAAAAAAATACAGTAATAACAATAACAGTCTATTTTCAGCTATACGTTATTTCAGTGATACATTGTATTTTTATTAAATGTATTTATAATGCATAACGATTTCAAAGTGGCAGTAGTAAGTGGAGGTTCAATAGTTGTCCTGCACGGAGGTTCCCAGAGCAAACGGTCACCTCAAGCGGCCGGAATACGTTTAGTGATGTCCAATTTACTTGTCGATTAAAATGAAAATTAGATCTATTTCTTCATTCTTCTAATGGTTTCTTTGACTGTCCAACTGCTCTGATGACATTTTATAATAACTGTAGGTAATAAAACTTACTTACCACTTATGTTTTATCTAATTGATGTTTTGGACGCAGTCGATACGTACTTTTTTTTTTAATTTGAAGGTTTTTAATTCCTAAAAGTATTGTACATTTATGAACATTATGGTGTATTTGTCATGAAATATGATACTACTTCAGACAACAAAATAATATTAAAAAGTAAAGTGAGATGGAAAAGAGATACAAATAATGGATCCTTATGTGATACCAGTTCTAATCGAAGTAAGTATCACATGTTATGACTATGCGTTGCAATAAACTAAGTATTTATGAAGTATTATAAGCAGATGAATATGAAATACTGATAATTATTATAAAGATGGTTCTCAAATTTTATTTATTAATATAATTATTATGGATTATCATTTGTCTAACTAAACTATATGCCAAAACAGTGGAGGCCTTTTTGTTTTTCTTATTTATTAATATTTGTGTTAACCTAATGTCTTCTTTAAATTAATCTAAATAAATAAATATAAAGCTTAATGCATATTGGACACAATACGTATTTCAAACTTCTCAATACTCAAACATTTATTGTAATTATTACTACACAATATAAAGACACAATGTAAGACTAGCGACATTTAATATGTATTAATTTTTAAAACGACAGATAACACAGCACAACAAAAAAAAAATTGAATGTTTCCTTCACTTCATGAGAAAATTCTTACTAATTTTGGGTTCAGAAAAACGAATATGATAAAAAAAAAATTATTAGCTCTAGTTCTTGTGATATATAAATGATGTAAATTTTTGTTTCAAAGAAAATGGTAAATATTAATTACATATGCTAACAACATTTAAAGTGTGAATGTTCTTTCATTAACTAATGATATTCACATTCAAAATTGTTGAAAAAACACCTTCCAGATGTTTGGATCTACAAAGAATCAATTGATTTCTGTGATCGCCGTCTATTAGCTTTCCTCTTGTAAGTGACCTCTGGAACATCTCTACATTTAAATTAGCAGTAATCTGCAAGCATTGCTTCATTCCAGCGGCCCTGATATCTCCGTTCCATCACAGAAATATCTTGGTGCTACCTTTCTCCATGTTCGTCACTGACATCTCCGCAACTAGGTGGAAAAAAATCGAGATGGCAATGGAGAAAATGGATTTTTAGGGACATGTTGCAGCCGAGTTGGTGGTATTTTTGTAAAAGTTCTGTGACCAATTGAGGGTAGTTATAATCTCTTTTGTTCCCTAAAAATACATGTATAACTCCCTTGAAAGCTTCTCAAGCTTCCTTTTCTTTCCCTTCCAAAACTAAATCGAATGCAGTGTCCTTTACAAGTTGACGTATTTGTGGCCCAACAAAGATGCCTTCCTTAACTTTCGCATCACTTAATGTAGGAAATTGCCTCTCAAGTATTTAAAAGCCTGGCCTTCTCGGTTCATGACTTTGACAAAATTCTTCATTAAGCCCAGCTTGATATGTAGGGGTGGAAGAAGAACATCTTTTGGATATACGAGTGGTTCGGCAATTACATTTTTCTCACTAGGGTTAAGATTTCTTGCAGGCCAATCTGCTTGAAAATAATGTGAATTCCTATCCCTACTATCCCACATACATAAAAAGCAACGGTATTTGGTGTACCCTAATTGCATCCCTAAGAGTATAGCAATCATTTTTAGATCGCCGCAGATTTTCCACTTATGTTCCACGTAGTTGATTGAGTCGAGGAGGGCTGTCATGTTTGCATAAGTCTTCTACATGTGAACCGCATGACCAATAGGAATGGAAGGAAGACGGTTGCCATTTTGAAGCAACACAGCTTTCAAACTAAGCTTGGAGGAGTCTATAAAAAGCCTCCATTCAGTTGGATCATGCTTCATATTCAAACTTTTCATCAAACCATTAATGTTACAACAAAAAACAAGATTATTTTTCTTTTCAAAAAAAGGAATCAAATCTTGTTGACGTTGTCTGTACTTGGTGACCCTGATATCATTCTGCAGAAGATTCCATTACTCTAACCTTGATCTTAGAAGTTCTGCCTTCTCCTGTAACAAATCAAGATCTCGAATGAGATCACTCAACTCCGATTGACCCAATTTAGGTTAAGTTGATCATCTTTTTCTTCAAAATCAGGGTCATAGGATGTTGAAGGCTTGTTGAGTTCTTCTTCTACACTATCTTGATTTTCTACTTCCAACTCATAAATTTGGGGTGGAGTAGGAACTGGTAAACTATCTGAATGTGGAATAGGTCGAATAGTAGATGGAAGATTCGGGTATTTAACAGTTTTTCTTTTTTTCATTGACAATCCTGACTTTATAGACGGAGTCGAGCAAAAATAGCAATCGTCTATATGGTTTGTGGGCTCTCGCCAAACCATAGGCACAGCAAAAGCTGTAGATCGTTTTTTATCTTTCAGCCATTCTCGTAATATAACTGAACACGAGTTGTGGATATGTGGAGCCCATGACTTATCCTAGTCTCCTACCTTCATACCAAAATAATGCTGATATGCAGTCTTCACAAGAGGCGTCAAATTGCGTTTCTGTGAGGTAAACGTTATTTGTAACAAAAATGTTTAACTGAATTTACACATTTCCGTGGCATGTTGATGTAACAAATTTCTATCTTTAAAACACTCCAAAACAAGATGATCTGCACCAGTTATAACAATAATACTATGAATTTCACCGTTACAGCAATAGTATCACAGTTTGTAACCTTCTGACGGTTAAATTATTTGTATTTTGACAGTTAACAAGCGTGCTAATATCGAAAATCAAATTTTCCACAGACTGAAAATGTAGAATATACAAAATATAAAGAGTAGCTTGTATCTCTAAAACTAGAGCTAATCGGTTCTTTTAATGATGATTTTTGAATTCAGTAGACGAAAAGACATAAGAATGGACTAATTTTGAGACCGAAACATTTTCATTGTTGCGCAGTGTAATCGAGCCAGACGTACCTCACTTTCCGAACATTCTTACATAAATCAAATATCGATAATTCAAACATGTGATCACAGCTACATCACTAGTGGCCACCGGAGCGCGTAATCAGGTGCCCGAGCCGCGCCTGAATAACGAACGTGGATTCTACGCTCTTTGTCCCACTTGTATGTGTGGTCCGAATAGCAGCGGGAATTTATGAGTCACTAATGATTATTGTTTTTTACCCACGACGGAACGGAAATGGTATATGCATTTGGGTTAAGAGAATATATGAATGTCTGTTTGTGCACCCTTTTATTACCACTTTTCTCTGAAACGGCGGGACCGATCTTGAAGCAGATTTCGTAAACATTTAATTGTACCTTGGAGCGTATTTGAGGATGAATGTTGTGGCTCTAACTCACCAGGAGACGCTGCTGTACCAAAATAAAAGATGTAATGCTTTATAACTTCGAAACGATTTTACTTGTTCGAATGCATCTTTCTGAAGTGAAAAGTTATGGTTATCCATTTAATATTGAAGCCGAAGGTGGATAAGGAAACTCGTTAAAATTTGGAGGTACAATAGTGGAATTTGGACTAATTTTTCTGACTTGTTTTATTCAATGAACAGTTCTTTCTAATACATATAGTTCTAATACACTTTTAATAACAATGTTACCTTTTTTAATATTTTATGTATCCTCCATTAGCGGCTATGACGGCAAGTCTATTGGGCACAGAGGCGACAAGAGGAGCGCATAGATCAGTCCCCCTAATTTCGGTCCATACGCGAACGCAGTTTAAAAAAAGGGCTTGGGGGTTGTTTTCATTTTGAGAGTTCCAGCGCTACTACATATTTAGTCCCATAGGTTTTCTATTGAATTCAAATTAGCAGAATGGACAGTGTTAGATACTGGGTTTTTAAATAATAAATACGTTGCGCTTAAAACACTATATTAACTTTTAAACAATTTAAATTGCATTAACGTATATGTAACGATCGTTGGAGCAGATTCTAAGTAAGAAAGAAAAACCTTTTTAGGCAATGACAGTTTTTTCACGTAAACCGCTGATTGGTCGAATCCTTAACGACTCTCAGTGTTGCCAAGTCTGAACAGACAGATCATTGCATGAGCCTCGTGGTCATTAAACCACTGCATAGTAGCACAAGTCTTCTGCGTAATCTTGAACATCATAATAAACAGCAAAATGACTAGAAGTGGTGAAGCAGTTCACCTCGTATTGACGAATCATAGCAGTAACTTACGTTAGGCTTAATGTCTGCTGTCGTCGTCCTGAATTACGTTGATGATCAATTTACTGTCCTCCGTCTCCATGTGGCCGGATTCAAAATCGCACTAATATTTAATCCCTCTTCCATCATGCAAAAATATTATTTGTGCCCTTTGCTGCAGTAGTGTGCCCTTTGCTGCAGTAGTGTGCCCTTTGCTGCAGTAGTGTGCCCTTTGCTGCAGTAGTGTGTCCTTTGCTGCAATAGTGTGCCCTTTGCTGCAGTAGTGTGTCCTTTGCTGCAGTAGTGTGTCCTTTGCTGCAGTAGTGTGCCCTTTGCTGCAGTAGTGTGTCCTTTGCTGCGGTAGTGTGTCCTTTGCTGCAGTAGTGTGTCCTTTGCTGCAGTAGTGTGTCCTTTGCTGCAGTAGTGTATCCTTTGCTGCGGTAGTGTGTCCTTTGCTGCAGTAGTGTGCCCTTTGCTGCAGTAGTGTGCCCTTTGCTGCAGTAGTGTGCCCTTTGCTGCAGTAGTGTGTCCTTTGCTGCAGTAGTGTGTCCTTTGCTGCAGTAGTGTGTCCTTTGCTGCAGTAGTGTGTCCTTTGCTGCAGTAGTGTGTCCTTTGCTGCAGTAGTGTGCCCTTTGCTGCAGTAGTGTGTCCTTTGCTGCAGTAGTGTGCCCTTTGCTGCAGTAGTGTGCCCTTTGCTGCAGTAGTGTGTCCTTTGCTGCAATAGTGTGCCCTTTGCTGCAGTAGTGTGTCCTTTGCTGCAGTAGTGTGTCCTTTGCTGCAGTAGTGTGTCCTTTGCTGCAGTAGTGTGTCCTTTGCTGCAGTAGTGTGTCCTTTGCTGCAGTAGTGTGTCCTTTGCTGCGGTAGTGTGTCCTTTGCTGCAGTAGTGTGTCCTTTGCTGCAGTAGTGTGTCCTTTGCTGCAGTAGTGTGCCCTTTTCTGCAGTAGTGTGTCCTTTGCTGCAATAGTGTGCCCTTTGCTGCAGTAGTGTGTCCTTTGCTGCAGTAGTGTGTCCTTTGCTGCAGTAGTGTGTCCTTTGCTGCAGTAGTGTGTCCTTTGCTGCAATAGTGTGTCCTTTGCTGCAGTAGTGTGTCCTTTGCTGCGGTAGTGTGTCCTTTGCTGCAGTAGTGTGTCCTTTGCTGCAGTAGTGTGTCCTTTGCTGCAGTAGTGTGCCCTTTGCTGCAGTAGTGTGTCCTTTGCTGCAGTAGTGTGCCCTTTGCTGCAGTAGTGTGTCCTTTGCTGCAGTAGTGTGCCCTTTGCTGCAGTAGTGTGTCCTTTGCTGCAGTAGTGTGTCCTTTGCTGCGGTAGTGTGTCTTTTGCTGCAGTAGTGTGCCCTTTGCTGCAGTAGTGTGTCCTTTGCTGCAGTAGTGTGTCCTTTGCTGCAGTAGTGTGTCCTTTGCTGCAGTAGTGTGTCCTTTGCTGCAGTAGTGTGCCCTTTGCTGCAGTAGTGTGTCCTTTGCTGCAGTAGTGTGCCCTTTGCTGCAGTAGTGTGCCCTTTGTTGCAGTAGTAAATTCGCCATTATTTTAGAAGTACTTAGAAGCTATTAACGTATTAAGCTATTAACTAACGTATTTAGCTATTTAGCTATTAGTATTTAGAAATAACTTTATGTTTTAAATTATCAAATATGACAAACGACACGGAACAAAATAGCTATACAGAGAAAAGAATAGTTTTTAAATTATTAAAATAGTTTGTGACGTCAAAAACTCGTAATAATATTTTTTGATACGATTGCGGTTTCTTACGTGCTAAAAAGAAATAAGTACGGTGATATTGGGCACGATGTCAGAAAGGAATGAATTGTAAAACTGGTAAACATTTCTACAACACCATTTAAAAAAGAAATCATTGCATAGTTATAGCTTATGTGTTGTGGAATGAACTGCGCCAGCTGAGGTATTTCCATTACGCTACGATATGAGGCTCTTCAAGAGAGCTGTGAACAAGATTCTGCAAGGTCGGCAGTGCACCCGCAAGCCTACTGGTGTTGCAGGTATCCATGGGCGGCGGCCACCACTGACCATCTTGTGGTCCGCCCGCTCGTCTGCCATGTATTCTATAAAAAAAATGTGTCGACTTAACATTTAGGGAATCAAACTATAAGTCAACGCGCATGAAGTCTCGGGCACCAGCTAGTAATAAAATAAGAACAATAGATAAAATTAATATTAACAGCATAAACAGTAAATAAGGTTATGCAGGAACCTTGTCTACACTGCAATTAATTTAATTAGGCAAGCAAACCCGCCGGCCGATGCTAAATTTGCTTAAGGAATGTACGCGCGGCCGCTTGTAGAAGGCGCTTGCGCAGAGCGGAGCGAGCGGGCGCCGCACAGTCACTACCGATATCCGACGGCGAATGCATGCGCATTTTTAGTTTCTGTTGATTATAAATTTCTATTCAATCTTGTTCTAGTCAATTTCTAAAAATTCGTTATCCTATCAGTGACATTCTATGTGTGAAATTCATGCTCTTTCTTCTAAAATCTAAATCGCTATTGTAAATCTTGACATACCTACGTGAATAAAGTGTGTCAAATAAAGTGTGGACTTTTACTAACCACGAACCCTAGTTAGACACTGTACTTATAACTTAATTTATCCCTTTCCCGCTACAACTTCGGCCCAACCCGTTTTTCCGCCCCTACCATTCGGACGTAACATCGCACCGGCGCGTCCCATACGACGCTCCAAGCTCTTTTCACAGTCAAGCGGCTGAAACATTCCTCGTAAACCTTCTTGTCTACTAAAGATGAGCTATAATCGTCTCACATAGAAACCATTAATGAACCTTTATTTGACAGGCACAGATATAGAAAGAAAAAACATTTATTTCAGTAAGGCACTGTACACGAATTACTCGACAAGATAAGGAAAGAGAATTCCGCGTGTCGCACTGAAAGGGTCTTCAGCTCACCACTATGTTCGGAAACCAATAAATGATTTCCAAGACTGATTTTCAGCTAAAGCCCAGAGTGACGTTCGGACGGAAGTATAATATATTTAAAAACAAAGTAACAAAACGATATCGCTTACAAATATAGCCACTACAATAGTTACATTGACACATGAAGGCAGTTTTATATATTTAGCAGTTTTATTTGCTAAAATAATTGCTATAGCCAATGAGGCCATGGGTATACGCTTCAATATCTTATCAATATCAAAATACGCTTATTTACGCTTCATAACCGCTGGGCGCATTCGACTGGCCACGTTACCCCCCCCCCCCCCCCCCCCCCCCAACAATCACAGGACACTATCGAGAAGTGTACATTTTATGCTATTCCCCAATGTATGTACATGTTTCGGTAGTGAGTGAGAAATGCCAGAGCCAATTCCCATCCTCCATCCCCTCCCATGTTCGGAACCCTTACTCCATATCCATTCCTAAATCTCCAAAAGTAGGCAGCGCATCCAGGGGCCGTGCTAACAACTTTTGTCATTCTTAAGTATTGTTGTCATTTTTCAGGCCCGTCGCGAGGTAACAGTACCACTATTTACCACCAGTTCATCCATTTGCTTGTCTGACACCTTCAAGAAAAAAAGATTATCATGTCTGTAACAAACATATTTACTCTAACTCTAACATATTTGAGACAAGACCGACAACCAATGGAGTAGAGGAGTCCTTGACGGAAGACCACGTACTGGGAAGTGCAGCGTGGGACGCCCTTCGGCCAGATGGCGAGATGGAGATTGAAGAAGTTCGACTGGATGAATATAGCGGAAAATCGCGTTTGGTGGCAAGCCTTGAGAGAATTATGAGTACGAATTCATCCAGTAATGTAGAGACATAGTTCGAAATTATTTTTGTACATCTCATAGTATAGCATTACCAGTCGAGAGAGGCCCTAAAATCGGCAGATGCTTCCAAATTTATCTAACCAGTTATGATTCATGGCGAAGGATTTTAAAGACATATTGAGGGAGTGTTCAGAAGTTGAAGAAAAATACCCTTTCAGATAACAAGTTATTTAAACTTCTCCAGTTTTAGAGCAAAGTGGAGCGATAACTTTTAATAGGTTGTCAGGGTGACAATTCAATGGATTATGACCCTTATTACTAACTAAGAATCAGAACCGACTGTCAAGTATATTTTAGTTGTTTTAAATGTGTGTGATTTTCTGTAATTATTTAATCACTGTTCACAAATGGCTTTATGGTGTCCCGGGTTTTCACCACCTCTAAAAAAGTGGGCTCGCCAACCGATATGGCTATCGTGGCATTTTAAGGCCGATGGCCAGCCAAATGGGTTGGCGAGTCCACTCTTTCAGAGATGGTGTAGTTCGTCAGGGTTTATGTTAGCCGGTTTGTTATCCTTTAGACGTCTTTTATAGCACCCACGAGAAGAGGTGGGGTGGTATTATAGGCGGGAAGATTCAATAGCCGGCCCACACCACAAGCCACTGAGCTACGAGGGCAACCTATACATATATACTTTTATTTAACCAATGTGAAACCGCCAGTGAAACTTCACTGTATCATTTCGCTATAAATTTCCTCGCCAACAAAATAGCGACTATTTTATTGTTCGGCCATAACTTTGGACACGAGAATCGCCATTATTTATTGTTATTGCTATTCTCGTGAAGCCTTTAGTTCAAGTTTTAAAATGAGATACAATAAAATGATGTTTGTATAGGCTTTAACTATTTATATGGATTTCATGTAGATCTTGACATCAGAAAACGTTTAGAGATGCGATAGTAAGTTTGGGAATGAAAATGATCGATCGCGAAACGAAATTAAAATTTTTGGCCGGTATCAAAATTTTCGTTAACGTTGACATTATCAAAGAAATGAAAGCACAAACTTCCCATTATTTTTTGTTATCTATTGATAATAATTGTACTATCTTATTATTAATATTCATAAAAAGCTATCTAATTATTGTTTTATTTATCCCACTAAAGCACAATTAAGTCGATCGCAACAGGTCAGATTTTTTTAAAGTAGAACACTGTTCGAAACAAGTTGGCCACCCCTGCTATATAGCAACCGCGTCATCATCTCTTGATCCTATATAAGAAGTATGTATTATACTATATTTGTTACTAATATAATCCGTATATATTTAACATAAATAACCGTTTTGTAAATTTCAATTGTTTTGCACCACTTATTTCCTCTATCGCAAAGTGATCTGGAAGAGATTGCCTTAGCGATAAGGTCACATATTGCATTCACATTCTACGGGTTCGCGGTATAAAATGATTATTGGACTGAACAGTACGCGACACCTCCGTATCGAGGAAATGCGGATGGACCGCACTTCTGTGACGGGAGATGCAGTTGTAGAAACCCGAGGTGGGAATTATGTTGAACAATTCTTCAGAGCATTCCCCATGGTACAGGCGGTAGAACACACAGAGAGACGCAACGTCTCTCCGTACGCTGAGGGGTTCTAAAACGCCCGTCAGAATAGGATCGTCGACAATTCAAACAGCACGTCATTGATTTAATATTTTCGTTCTTTGCGCCATATTGAGTCGCAATTTAGCTTATACCTTACAAAGATTTCTGAATGTTATTTTCATTTTACACGATATTTTAGTAGTAATCCAAGGGCCTTTTAAAATAATCTAGTACAAACACAAATGCAAAAATTACTTCTTTTTTGTAGGTAAGATTTCATTTTGCTGCTTAGTTGTTCTCAAATGAGTAAGTTTTGAGCAGGTATGCTGTGTAATTCATAGAGGAATCATTATAAAGAATGCACGGTATAAAGAACGTACGCATTGATTTTTATAACTTCTGTTATACCTTATGTTATAATGTGCCTTCTGTTATGTTTAAATAAATAAATCAGTTATGCAGAATGGTATCCATTTGCGATATCCATTGAATCAATATTAAGATTTACCCTGTCTTAAAGTGCCAAAAGAGAGACTTTTAATTTAATACCCAAGAAATAATAAACCCAAATCTATTTCGTAATCCTTCCCGCCCTTCAATAGGTAGACGATAAAATTAACCTGAATCTCCAACCTGACCTCAAGGGCATAAGAGTAGTAACGTAATTTTACCAAGTTACTGTTACCACTAAACTCAACTTAATTTTGAAGACCTTATAAAATGAGAGGAGGGGCTATTGATACAGCGAGCAGTATTAATTTAATGTGAAGTTATTTATGTGCGAGTATGTGTCACAGCGCGACTGACTTCGCTTTTGTATGAGATGTCTAATCGTTGTTGAAATTGAATATGGCGGATAAAATTGTATATTTGGCCGGATTGAGACTAGTACCACACATCTCTTCCCATGGGAGTAGAATATGGCTATTAAAGGATAACAAAGCCGCTACCACATAACCCTAAGGAACTGTAGACCTCGCCAACCCAGTTGGCCAGCGTGGTTTTTCGGTACCTCGGTACAAAAGGTTAAACTATGGGTAAAAAAACCATTTCATGTGTTTTATAATTAATTAAACGTTTCCATAACTATACAATTTACGGTCACTTTACATGTGTATATTATACAGCTGGTAATCGAACCACCACTATTAGATGCCTACATCTATGTAAATTGGTGCGAGTGTACCTACGCGGTGCGAGTCGGTAGTTTGTGTAAAAGTATTGAATTTAAAAAAGTCGTGGGACAAAAATTGTTAGTTGTTACAAAAGAAATTCAGTGTTAAGCGAATGCAGGTATGTTTTATCTAAATTTATGTATTTGTCATATAATCTTATTGTGCACACAAATGACAGAAATAGTTACAAAATAAAATACACACAAAGGGCGTTCTTATTCCCTGAGAAGATTTAAGCTCTTCAACTTAGCATGATACTTCACCTCACGAAGAAAAGCGTTAGTTTTCCAATGAGGCCTAATAGCTTATTTACGCAAGAAGAGTTTCTCGAACGCGAGTTTCTCGCACATCGCTAGTATAAACAACTGATCACTGATCACTGTTATCCCTGTTATCACCGAGTTTTTTATCATCATGTGAACAATTGTCGGCGAGAATTGTATGTAGTTTGATGACATACGAGAATCGTGTACAATATTCTCGACCCGCACCATTCGAGAAACTTTCCTTGTGTAAACTAGCCTTAAAGACTGAAAAGGTATGAAAAGTCCCGTCCATTAATTTCATATTGCTCCAATAGTTACTCTGTATTCCAAACTTCACGTGGATTAAGCACTGCAGATTTAGGACACGTCTCATTGCAAATTGTATTGCAGTGGTACTAATGGTAATTCACTTAATTTAAGTTTTTTTGGAAATGAAGTCACGTTTGAATTTAATGGTGGTTACAGAATGGTAACGAATACGAGTAATAATGTTGAAGTAAAATTTAATTTAATTTCTTCCCTAAAAATGAAAAACTGAAAGTCTGCCTATAAGACATGAAAAAAAACTTTAAAAATATTAATAAAAAAACATTAAAAACATAGTACGCTTTATAATAAAATTTTAAAATAGCAATTAATTAAATATAGTATAAATATACGATTATTCATTATGTCTTAACATTAATCTTTATATTTTTTTGTTGTTTTTTTTTTAGACAGAGAAACAAATACCACAAAAATATACTTTCGCATGTTTCTAGTCATTTTTCATTTTTAAACGATAGAACTCTTTTCAAAGCAGTCATTTTATGTAAAACAAATTCATTGCTCCCGTGTTAAGAGAGTAAAGGAGCAGAGCCGTAAACGCTCTCCACTACGTCTTCAAGTGTGTATTCTCGGATGAGTGGCCGCCATATTTATTTGCCAGCCACATCCGCTTCCGGGCACCACGTGATTTAAACACGAGTTTCCGCAGTAACACACTCGAATTTTTCTCGTTATTACTCCAATAAATTGAAAGTGTGTGTATTTTTATTTCGTTGTTTTTTTTTCGGATATGGACATTTCAAATGTCAAAATGATTCATTTGATATTTGGTATTTAAAATGTGTTAAAAATTAAGATTAACTCGAGAGATTAAGATTAGAAACTATCTCAAGGATTGGAAAAGATGATGAAAAAACCTTTGAGAACTTTTTGTTTAATAATAAAATTCTTCATTCTTGAAACTAAGGCGTATACATTATTAGTTAGTAAAAATAACTATGTATTATGAGCTCAATTTATATTATAAATTACTAAAGGATATTGAAGAAACAAAAAAAAACTCAAACAAGTACACTGGCATACACTGAAGACGTTTCCAGAAACATTACACTAGTCAAAAGGTCTAAATGGCGGACAATGGGGGAGGCCTATGTCCAGCAGTGGACGTCCAAGGGCTGAGAAGAAGAAGAAGAAGAAGTCAAAATTTAGCGCGTCACTTACTCTATGTCAGATTTAAAAACAAGAAAGAATAACTTTATATTAGAGCAGAGCGCGCTAACAAAAAGTCTGTTGATGTATGCGAACATCTTTTAAGCTAAAACAGGGTGAACAGCTTACAAATAGCTGTACACTCGGACACTTATAAAGCATATATAAAGAATGAGTGCCGTAAAAGGCGACTGGGAGATAACAAAGCTGCTATAGTTAGGTCGTCGACAGATTACCGATTTGACATATGTAAGATTAATGCAACTAGTGATGTGACCATCTACAATCGCAGCAGAAGCATTCAATATTTTTATTAACAGATAATGATAATACTTTCGTTGATGTGATAGAATAGGGAATATGGAAATAAATAAAACGCCATTGTAATTAAAATATGTTTCATTGTGTATTTTAAACATTCTGAAACAGAATCACGTCTATCGTCGTTGCTAGCAGTTACTTGAATAATTATTTCATTATCAATGAAATATGGAATCAATTTTAATATTGCGGTCATAGTCAACCAAAATTATTTTTCTTGTTTTTCAACTACTTTTCTTTTAAATATTATGTCAAATCTATCCATAACATTTTTTCTCTTGTCAGTTTTTTTCCAAATCTTTTTTAATATTTGTGACAATGAAATTTTTCCTGCATTAAATAAGCCAACCTCTTTCAACGACATTTAACAACTTTATTAGTATGATTGTTGCACGGAAGTCTTTACCCAGAAACGATTCCACTCGTCTAGGTTAGAAGTCTAAGGCGAGTGCGAAGCGTAGGGGAGAGAAAATGCTTCGGGAAGTCCTTGCTACCCAGAAACAATTTGTTTCAAATGGTTCAAGTGTAGGTAAACTGATTCAGCCTAGAAAACACTAGTTTATCCTGAAATCGGGTTTGGCCACTAACATACATCAAAATTAAACAGAAAATTGAAAATTGTGAAGAAAACGGACTATGTCTTCTCCATATAGCCGTATTATTAAATTTCATTCCAAATCCATGTAATACAATTATTACTTAGTTGACTGTACTGTATCTACCACAGGAACGCTCGCGAGAGGTTTTATTCAGAACACAGTTAGAATTTATATTGGTTGAGAAAGTTTGGAGTGCTTTATAGAGTTTTACTCACAGACTATTGGCTAATATACTTTTTTTAGACATAAAATGGTATAGAAGCAGACAATCGAACTCCAATCACAATTTTTAGACTATGAATAAAGATGAGGCTATCAAGGAAAAGTTTCAGTGTTCTGCGGAAGCGTTTCGGAAGGAACGTTCACTTTTGATATATTAACAGTTTTTTTCTGTTATTTAAACTGTTATCCTTATCTTAAGGTCTGTTTGTGAATTTGTGAGTGTAACAATATTTTACATCTCCCATACCATCAGCCCGTGTCTCCCCACTGCTGGATATAAGCCTCTCCTAAGGAACGCCACCATTTTTTTTCGGAATGCCTAATTTTTTATGGCTCTAATAACCTTTCAAGAGTCATCGGACATGTATAGTTTAGGGCGGGCGCAAAAGGCGCTCAGCCAGAAGCAAACAGCGTGTGCGGCAACGAGCCTAAGGCCTCCCCCACGGGTAGAACGACGGAAGGAACGGACCTCGGCTTAGGGCGTTGCTTTGGGAGGGTACCGCGGAGTCGGGGGCCGGTGAGAAAAGGAACGCCACCCACACACGGTATTCCACTCTTCTCGTACAGCCACTACTGGCGATTTTCTTCGAGTCATCAGTTCATTTGGTCAGAGGGCCTCCCACGCTTTACCCGGAGGGCGTTGTGTAAGGGGCCCTGAGTCCCTCAATTGTTGTGTGCACTGTAAGGCCTGTGCCGTGTAGTGTGATCCGGTTACAGAATAACACCACACCATCTCATCCCATGGGTATCGTAAATGGCGACTAAGCACATAATAAAGCAACTACCACAAGCCCTGAGGAACTCTACACCACCTCTAAAAGACTGGACTCGCAAACCCCTTTAGCCAGATCGGCGTTTTAAGGCCTTTCTTACTAACACGAGACAGTGTTCATAAGGCGGCCCATGTATAATAGTGGATACTGAAAGAGCTGGTTGCATTGCATTACTATAAAGCCTACTCAGGTTATGAATAAATTAAAAAAAAATAACGCCCTTCCCTCTCTTAACAGCCAACATAACACAACCACAAATTAGATAACAGTTTAGAACCTTACACGCTCGGCAACCTCATATCAAAACCCCGAAAGGAATTAATTTGGAAAAAGTATTTAAGAGAAAATTTCGTTTATAAATCTAGCCTTCGAACCATGCAAAGACTTAAATCTTTCGTATTTATGAAAAAACGAATACACCGAATCTTAGTACGTGCTCATAAATCACTATGATACCTATAATACCTGAAAATTTTGTTAAAAAATACTTACTATATGGCACAGCCGAGCTGCCGAGCATATAGGGGAACAGTAATCGTAAACATTAATTTAAATCTTCAGAAGAACAAATAATCCCCGTCACAGACAACCGCGTCAACTGTTTATCTGTCTATACCAACAGCGAGCCTGACAATTCCAACTCGAACTAATTAATTCTTGAGCCAGATTTTCATATATCTGTGGCTTTGTTTTGTTGTACAAAGATGTTGATTGTAGTGATTACTGCAAGGGGTATTGCTACAATATTTTTTGAAGAAAACTTTCCGGATGGCCTCCATAAGGTTTCAGGAGGAGATGGTAATCGTAATGGTGGGCTTACCATCATCCACACTTTTAAGAGGATAGGGGTACTCAGTAATGAATGCTGTGATTGTGATGTAAGTGAAGGCCTGTGCTCTACAGTGGAATGTTATAGGCTGATATCGAAGCACAAACGCACGCTTAATAATACTAGTAATTCGACATAATTCAAAATTCGGCAAATCACAATTTCAATCAAAACGTGGCAATATTATGTTTACTCCATGAGTCCTTTTTTAAAACGGTCAAAATTACGTGAAAGCAAAAATTGATGCTTTTTACTTTTAACAATCATTAACAAGTTTTAACAATCGTTATAACACTAAAATGGCTAATTTCAATGTTGTTGCCACAGTGGTAACTATTTACAAACCGTATATTTAATAATAAAATGTAATATTCCTGGTTTAAAGATTACACAAATTTGAATCATAAACAAATTATATACACCTTATAATTATCATATTAAAATATTAAAACCTTTTTAGTGGTTGAGCCTCTACTAAATCAAATAGTGATTTAAATATTTTTGTTTAAAGTTAATAATTTAAATCTCTGCACCAATGCTTTTAACAGTTAAATTTATTGTTACCTAAATAAAAATCATTGTTATTTTAACTGAATATACGTATAAATACTTTATGCAAGGATAATTATAATTCAAATCATGTTAGCGACATATATGTTGTATATGTCAGCAGGTAATATGTTAGTGACTTCGTTCGCCTGAACTTGTGATTCCCGCGGGAAAGCAAGTCTGATATTAATTGGACAAGTTAATACCAGTAATAACAAATTGGATCTAGTAGTTAATCTGGATAAAAAGTATCCTAAATGTTAACCCAGCATATAAGTTATAACTGTGCCAAGTTTAATTGAAATCCGTCCAGCGGTTTTTGGGTAATGCGCCTTCAGACTGATAGACAGATGTAAAGACAAACAGACAGACAAAAACTCTACCATAAAAATGGTTGTTTTAGATTCTATATCGTATTTTATGTTTCAGACACTACTTTGTTACGATTTTATTATTTTCATAAGTACTATTATTACATTGTAACCATTCACTCATTACCTAACTCTTTCTCCAAATCCGTGCCTAAGTGTCCAAAGGTAGGCAGTACACCTGAGGGTGTGCCAACGTTTGTCATTCTCGACTGATGTTGGCATGTACCGCGGATGTCGCAGGGCGACGGTATCCCCTTACCAACAGTGGGACTGTCTGCTCGTCTGTCGCCTTCTTTCAACAAAGAAGCTTCGACAATCGAGTTAGTAATTCTAGACAAATTCTGGGTTACTAAGATTCTAATTATCAGCAGGATTCTTCAGATTACATCCAGTTTCCTCTACCACTAGTTAAATTGTTATCTGGACTCGATCTCACTACATATTTAAGGGGGTCAACTAGTATTTTTGTCAAATAAGTTATTGTGTATGTTTATGTTTGTTGCACTTCCTTTTTGTACTGTTTAAAATAAAATACCTCAAGGTTGTCACGGCGGTTCCATCTTCTCTACATCTTTGTAAAACGACGTTTCTCATCAAACTGAACACGAAGCGCTCAAGTTTCAATAGAATTTTAACTGATATTAATTAGAAGCTGTTTAACTCTCGAAAACTGTAATTATTATCTATTCTATGATGTATAATAAACAAATTACTACAATATAATATAAATAATTAATTATATGAAATCTTTTGGGGGGGGGAGAGTGCACGCTGAAATCCAACAGCCTCTGGGCATACTCGACGGGTCTCGTTACCCCTCTCTCACAGAAGACCTCAAAATGTACTGCACTTCCTACTTTATCCTATTCCCCAATGTACGTAAGTGTTTCGTTAGTGACTGAGATATTCCAGAGCGCATTCCCATCGCATCCTATCCTATCCCTCTCCATTTTCTCAAGCCTTTCCCCAAATCCATGCCAACGTTTGTTAATCTGAATTGAGATTACATGTACCGCGGATGTTCATGAGCGACAGTGTCCACTTACCACCAGCGGGGCCGGGGAAAGACCTGTTGAATAATATACTTGTAGGTAGTTCAATAAAACCGGGTTTTGTAAATTAAACAATATCGTGATTCCAAGAGAGAAGCCGCCGTCATTTGTTGTAGATAAATTAAATATTTTTCATAAAAATCTAGACATCCAGAAAAATAGCATTTTTTGGCTAAAATTGTAGTTAAATAAGGAGAGAAAACTCTCGATGATTGCCGTAAAGCTCGCATGAATAAAGGATTTTCAAGATGGCCGCCGGCTAAATCCTCTAAATATTAACTATTTAGGGTTCTGTGGAAGTAGAATAAATAAATTATAGTCCATGGGCGGCGGTAACACTTACCATCACGTGGGACCGCTTGCTCGTTCGCCCTCTTCTCTATAAAAAAAAAAAATATATTCGCTGTGACGTAGGTCCAGAGACATATACGGGTCCAGAGACGAACATAACACCCACACTCCACCAAACATTTGTCTTTAAACAAATTATTGTTTGACCGGGAATTGTACCCGAGACCTTTTATACAACAGGCATGGTCACTACCAACTGGGCTAAGCGGTCGCCGAAAATCCTAATAATAAAAGAAGAGTGATGAAATAAAGGCAATTTAAATTTGCTGCTCATTCAGTATTATTACTGCTCATTCAGTATTATTGCTGCTCATTCTGTATTATTGCTGCTCATTCAGTATCATTGCTGCTCATTTAATTATGTTTTGAAGAAAATTTTAATCATACATAGAAAAAATATTTTAAATCAATTGGATCGACGGAACCCGCTTCCAATATCCGACTAATACTTCGCAGACGCCTCTCCAATCTAAATGCTAAAAAATCTGGTTGCCTACATTACATCGCTGCAAAATGGCTGATTCGCCTGGATTGGCTTCACGATGTTAAACTGTATCCTCTTTTTTAAAAGCTAAATGGATATAACAAAGATGTGAGAAGAGAATTGTTACTACATTGATGGCACCCGGCAGAGGGATAGATTACCCAAGCTATCCGTTGCTGCGTACCCGAAGTTGGCGCTAAGCTCCTAAAATGTCTATTCCGACCCGTGTTGGTAACAAGTTGTTACAAAACACAAAGAAGCCTTCATCAATTCATCAATAGTAGTGAACCGAATCAATCGTCTCATTACATCGGTTTTTCATCACTAAAATTTACTGGTGACGTAACACGCTTCGTTTCTACACAATTTCACAAACTTGAGCAGTCTACTTATGTCTACGAAGATTTCACTGTTTTCTGTAGGTAGATCATAGAAAATAACCGTTTAAATAACAATTGTAGAACTCCATAAGCGCTATCCAACAAAATATACTATCCATGTATCCGTGAATAAGTTGAGAAATCAAAATCACGCTGTTTTCCAATACCACAGTTTAAAATTTCAAATGGGTTTCGATTCAGTTCGATTGGATTTAATTTGATTCGTTTTAACTTAATAACATTGAACCGGTTTGATAATTGACTCCGGATATTACAAATTGCATCTCCTGCCATCTCTTCCTGGGGGTGTCTATGAGATTATTAAGTCTCTACCATAAGTTCTGAAGAACTACACCTGTGAAAGAGTGGACTTTCCAACTGGCTTGGCCAACATGCCGTTTTAAGGTCACTCATCCCTCATGCACAAAATATATTACAAAGTATAGGAGACCATGTTCAGCAGTGGATGAAAAAGAAGAGCTGGTTACGGTTATTGTAGATTAACGAGAGTCGGTGGTAGATAATCTAGGTATTCTAACCCTCGTATCACTTGACGAGATAATCCATCTTCTAAAAGAAACTACTTTAAAATATACCTTATCCAAAACTATTGTAGTTTCACTACAAACTATTTATCTGGACAATAATTCATTGCTAAACAGCCCGTGTGCTGTGAGCTAAAAGCGCATTTACCCACTTTTAAAGCGCTTTAGACGCTATTACGTATCATGGCCATAGCAATTGCTACAATTAAAGAAATTTTCTCCGCGACAAGTTGCAATTGCTGACTGGTTTTTCTTTAAAATTAAAGTTCTATATATGTTAGGCCTCTCCCAAGGCTCGCCACCGCACATAGTCCTCGGCTCTTCTCATTCAACCACCACCAACGAACTTTTTCAAGTTGTCGGTCCACCTGGAGGATGGCCGGAGTGCGTCTCACACTGCGCTTCCCGGTACTTGCAGGTACTTCCCGGTACTATATCCAGCAGTGGATAAACATAGACTGATGATATCGTATGATATATACCGATATACTTCACTACAAATAAATGCAGTTTTAATTTAGTTTCAATATGGCGCGGGTATATGAAATCCGAGTGTATAGTTAGCAACAAGGTAATGTATACCCATCGGTACCTTAATGCGCTTGTAATAAGGACTAAAATCGAACAGTTTTGATTACATTAGCGTATTGCTGACTGTACATACAAAATAAAATCCTCTTTGGTCCTGATTGGTCCTCTTTGGTGCGGGGAAAGCTGTCATTACCGTCACTGTTGAGTTGTGTGTCGCTGTCCGTACCGGACCGGTATATCAGCGGTATAATGCTCGAGGTGATTCCATCTTGTACTAACCTCTAGCATAATGCACCGATGCATGCAGTGCTTTATAGTATACATTAAGTTTAATGTTAACATAATGATAGCAAGGCATACAGACACTGATATCTTCTTCACGAATGAGCGGGTTTTAATCTTTACAAATAATTTCAATTCGAATTTTATGTGAGCAACAAAAAACACTTTTGTCGGTGCTACGAAGCACCCGGATACCTTCGTCTATAGAAATAAAAAAATGTAAATGTAAACCTATCACAGGGTAGAAACATGCATTTTATCCCAAAACAAGTAAAAGCAGGGTAAGCGCCATCTGTTGGGCAGCCACAGCAACGCGTGGCCGGGTACAGCTAATTGAGTGTATCAGATTTTAGTGTAGTTATTGATTTGTTTAAGCAAGTACGCTGAGGAATTCTTTGTTATGATTTTTGTTATATAATCTTTTGTTCTGTTTAAATAAATAAATGAAGGCTAAAATAGCATGTCTAATAGAAGCCTTGTTAAACTCTAAAGTACAAGGACGCTCATTATTCTATGGAATTATACCATTTCTCAAGCTCCCGGCACTGCATTAAGATTTAATTGGCTATCTCAGTACACAGACATCGTTTAAGAATTCACTAGCTTAATTACCTCGTTACCTTCATAATGGTATCTGGTGCTTTCATATTTAAATCAATGAAAAAACTATATGCTTCTCATCATTCCATTATTATTAATCTCTGTTCTAGGGTGGGGTGTGTTGGGATTTAATATCATGCAATGGAAAAATAAATCAATATTGGCTTCACTCACTTCAGAAACGTTTCTCTGTAATCTGATAAATATTAGTAGCTTTTGTCTGCGGCTGTGCTTATTATTATTATTTCATTTAATAATTTATTTAATATTGTTACAGGTAAGCATATTGTAGATACACAAGTACACAAAATGTGAATATACAGACGTAGCTCACGTACTATATCATAATACTATATCATATGCTGTGGTATGGAATGTCTATTATTGGCCTATTAGCCACACAACTGGGTGTTAATATAGCCCCTGTGTCATGTGGTTACTTTTCCTGAGCGAGTTAATCTGCCTGTGTTATTATTGAAAGCATATGCAGTACATATTTAATACAACCTGTCATAGTACGACTCTCCCTGGAAAGAAAATAATAAATTTTCCGGAATAAAAAGAATCCTTTGTTCTTTTCCGGATCTCGGGCTACTTTTTTGCAAATTTCGTTGAAATCGGTTGAGTAGTTTAGTCGTAAAACGAAGTAAACAGGCCGACAGACAGACAAACACACTTTCGGATTTATATGATTAGAGTGGGGTTTTGTTTCTGTTTGTGGGAATTACAATAGTACATTGTTACCCTAGGGGTGAAAGTGACTTATTTCAGTCCCGAGACTGGGTTTGGTGCCCGAGCGCAGCGAGGGCGCCAATAGGTCGAGGGACTAAATAAGTCCTGAACCCCTAGGTAAACACTGTGCTTTTCATTACGAATACAAGGAAAGTAAAAATAAAACTACTAATTAGCAAAATAAAAAATTAATGAATTTTATTTCATAAATCAACAACTTTGGTGAGATATTTATTAATGGTGTGGCTGTATAGGAAGTTAGATCATGGTTACATATAAATGTGAAAATAGCTCTTTTTTTTCTTAATTTTTCAGTTGTCTGTCAGTTGAAAACGCTCACCCTAGGGTGTATTGGGCTATTTTCACTTCGCTCCACAGGCAACTTCGGACCTACTTTCAGAGTATGAGTAATGAAAAATATCTTTTGTAATCTTTTGCTAGTTCTAAATATAAGAACATTCATTCTAATATACGTAGCTTCCAACACAATATTGTGTAGGAGTGACACAAGAATGCAATATAAGCAGAGTGCGTTCCGACCTCGCTGTCACGTAATATTGTTTACTATGAACACTAAACGGTCTTGGTCTGCGATACTATAACATCTACATGACGTTTTATATTCTAAATCGGGTCTGAACTTGTATACCTCTCATTCCTACTCGACCTTTCGGCACACGAAATAAATCTGGAACCACACGAAATCGTGGTGAGTATTGACGTTGAGTCGTTGTTTACCAATTTTCCTCTTAATTAGGGTCTAGATATCATAAAGGATAGGCTGGCTTGTAATAACTTGTCAACTGATTATATTGCTTTACCGGAACACTGTCTGGAAGGCAATTACGTCCTATATCAAGGTCAATGTTATCTCCAGGTAAAATGGCGTCTCTGCGGATAGTCCTGTAGCACCAGTAATTACTAATATCTGGATGGAATATTTTGAAGAGAGAGCCCTCAGTCTTGGGTCAAACATAGAGACTTTGGAAAAGGTATGTTGATGACATCTTCAACATCATCATAAGAAGTAGACAGGAGATAGAGCAATATATTAAACACCTCAATTTCATTCATAGGAAAATGCGATTCACTTTAGCACACATTGTCTTTCTTAGAGGTCAAAAGAATGGTTATGGGAGACGGTTCTGTATCCCACACTATTTATAGAAAGTCAACAAAGACTTGCAGATATCTGCATGCCTCTTTACATCATCATTCTCGACACCTGCAATCCAGCATTGCTACATTAAACAACAGAGCGTGTGACCTCTGTGACCCTGAACATTTAAAAGACGAATTATCACATGTTCAGGAGGTACTCAAATGGAATGAGTACAAAGCGGGTGAAACATCCCGAGGTTAACAGACAGCCAGCATTTATGCCATACGTGAAAGAAGTGACGGACAAAGTTTGAACAGTATTGAGGAAATACTCCATTAAGTTATACTTCATCCTCCAAACTGCCAGAAAATTTATGCACACCTACCAATGCCTTTACCGATGCTACCGATGCTTTACCAGATGCCAGGTGTCTATGAGATAAACTGCAGCTGTGGTAGTTCCTATATCGACCAAATTAAGCGTACAGTGCGGAAAGGGTTAAGGTACACTCGTAGTTGTCAGAAACAAGTAAATCAGTAGTAGCTGAATACGTTCTCAACGCAGAAATTAATCACTGCATAGAACTCTGCACTCCCAAAATCCTCTCCACTGAACGTCACTATTATCCCAGGATCGTACATGAACCGATTGAAATTAAGAAATATAAAAATATAAACTGTCGTCGGCGTTAAATGCAGTGATTGATAAATTTACCGCCGGGGGAAACTATTGATTCTGACCTCTACTGCCAGCAATTGAGACAAAACGGCCTGAGCTTACAAACAGAAAGGGTGTGATCTTTCACCATGATAACGCCAGACCACACACATCTTTAGCCGCTCAGCGAAAAATTGGGAGAGCTTGGCTGGGAACCGTATAGCCCTGACCTTGCCGCCTCAGATTTCCACCTATTTCAGCCACTTCAGAACTCTGTAAATAGCGTAAGGTTGACATCAAGAGAGGACTGTCAAAACTACTTGTTGCAATTTGTTGGCCAAAATTCCCAGAATTTCTACAGCAATGGAATCACAACACTATCTACAAGATTGCAACACGTTATCGATCAAAACGGCACATATTTTTTTTTTTATAGATTAGTGGGCGGACGAGCAAGCGGTCCCACGTGATGGTAAGTGTTACCGCTGCCCATGGACACCTGCAACACCAGGGGGTATGCGGGCGCGCCGCCGACCTTGCAAAATCCTATTCACAGCTCTCTTGAAGAACCCCATATCGTAGCTGAATGGAAAGACCTCTTGAGGCAGTTCGTTCCACAGCCTACGGATTCGCGGTATAAAATAATTTTTGGACCGAACAGTGCGCGACACCTCCGTATCGAGGAAATGCGGATGGACCGCACTTCTGTGACGGGAGGTGCGGTTGTGGAAACCCGAGGTGGGAATTATATTAAACAATTCTTCAGAGCATCAGTACAGTTCTTCAGTACAGGCGGTAGAACACACAGACAGACGCAACGTCTCTCCGAATGCTGAGGGATTCTAAACCGCTCGTGAGAGTGGGATCGTCGACAATACGAACAGCACGTCGTTGGATGAAGTCAAATGGGTCCAGTTGGTATTTCGGTGCGCCGGCCCAGAGATGAGAGCAGTACTCCATATGGGGCCTCACCTGAGCTTTGTAGAGCATAAGGAGTTGCCCAGGTTTGAAGTACCGCTTCGCTCTGTTCAGCACACCGAGCTTTTTGGAGACCATTTTGGCCTTATTTTCCAGATGACCCCTAAATTCGACTTTGCTGGAGATGTCGATACCAAGGATCCCGATACTCTCCAAGATCTTAAGAGGTATTATTATACGTAAAAACAAATTAAACTTTGAAAAATAATATCTTGAATGTCTATTGATAATCCGAAGAAACTTCCTCCGCGACCTTTTATCTATAGATTTAAGTAGTTAATTACACCAGAGATTACGGTGTGAATCTAGACCCGGCTTAATTAGGTGTCTTTTCCTGCACACAACCTGCCTCTTATTTCAAGGAGACTCTCTGACGTATGAAATAAAATCACAGTGCTAGAACACGATCCCTATAGTTGAGCGGATAGGCGCGACATTGGAATGTAATATACTCTGAACGGGCATTCCTTATCTCAATGACTGGGCTCTGTAAATCGTGCGCATATGAGGCACACGAATTTGGGACATTTGGGTTTGCTATATACTCGTATATAGCACACAACAAGGAACAATACCTGGATGAGGCTAGCACAAGACATAGGTAAATAGCGGAGTAGGCTTATACCCCGCAGTAAGCTCAATAAGAAAGCTGAGAATGATGAATGATAAAAAAATACGTAACCTAACACCTAAAAGTTCTCTTAACACTGAATTTCAATACGTTTTATTTATGAAGAAAAAAAATATTTTTTTCATTTCATATATGGCAATGGTGCAATTAGCACATTCTGCCAGTGTCAAGTTTTCTTCTAAATAATAATAAGTCTAAAATGTATGCTATCAATGTGCAGTCCGGTGGAAGTAAGTCAGGAGTCGCTCAGTAAAGTGACAGTAGGTTAACTGAGGACAGAAGAGGACTGCTTGGCAGCACACGAAAAACGCAGTACTATGCTTTTATTACATTATCACAAACATTACGCACAAAATCACTTTGAAGTTTAATAAACTAATTATTATTAAACCATAAAACGCATACAAAATTTTTATAATAATCGAACAAAAACTTAACTTCACTCCTAGACTGCATAAAGCTTATTTCCAAAAACGGATTTAATTATCTATACAGATAATATGGGCGATGGGCTTATATATGAACTATCGCATAAGTCTCGGGTAAGTGTACGTGTGTGTGCATTTGGTTGTGTGTAGGTGAGTGTATGTGTGTGCGTGAAAAAAATGAAATTCGTATAAAGTAAGTATTATGTATGCAATGAAGATTGTGCCAATGTGTATGTAAATGTAAATGACGACATATTTATTAATCGCTGCATTTGGTATCAGTATTATCTATATATATAACATAAAAATGGATGTTGGTATATCTGATGTTAATAGACTTCGACACCGTTTGACCGATCACCATCAAAGTTGGCACATAATGTATTTCTTCATGGAGACGGTTTTACGCCATCGACTTTGTTGTAACTCGCCACTAGATGGCGCTGCGGCACATATCAGGACATTCTATGGCAGGACAACGTCTGCGGGGTTTTGCTAGTAGTATATAAAGCTTTTATAGATATGTTTAACTATACAAAACTATAAAAGATATACTAGAAATCGTTTCTACTCCCGACAATGACCAATATTTTCAGCGTTTGTGTCATTTCAATGTCACGTTCTTTACTGCGGGCGATCGGTACCTGCTCCACTCGTGTACCGTTTTATCCCAGTCCATTAGGTTCCCCTAACCTACCCCTACCTACACGCCTGAACGTTTATTACCCACCGACTTAGATGGCAATATACCGTCGAAGACTTATTGCACGCACTTTGACGTTTAAGACCTTTAAAAATGGAACTGCTTTCAATCGAAATGCTTACGAAGATATATAACGTACAGAAAGTAGCAAAATATTAACAAGAAACAGATATGCAGTTTCATGCAAGAAAACGGAAGTGTTCAATCAGTACGACCTGCAAGTTGCGGTGGCAAAACGTGACCTCTGACGGTGGGCCTGATTCATAAGTTCAAAGTCGCTCCACGAAATATGAAGAGTGCTATGCTCGGAGTATCTTTACAGGATAGGATCCGAATGAAGAATTAAAATCACCGACATAGCTCACGAAATCAGTATGCTGATGTGGCAAGTACAAAGAAGCACATTGCGGGACGACCTACAGTCGGGTGGATCGACGACTAGAAGAAGTTCGTCGCTAGTGAATGGATTAGAAGAGCCGAAGATCGTGTGTGGTGGCGAGCTTTGGAAGAGGAATATATCCAGTAAAGGAGAGAAGACTAAAGCTGATGATATGGTACAGTTTCATTAGCATATATGATATGGTGTTACCATTTTTTTATTAGATAAATCTAAAAATGTTAAAACGTAATTGTTCCCCAGGCCTAATTTCAAAAATAGCCGTTTTTAGCGATTAAAATCTACAATCAAAATTAAATCGAATTCATTTGCCTTTATCAAAAATCCAAAGATAGAACCATTAATCAAGCGCTAAAACGACAATCGCGTAACCTAAAACAATTGCCCAGTGTGCCAATATAACCGGTCGCCGGACAAAATGTGGTGATTAATACCCATTACATCCGACCCACCGTTACACATTTTGTTTGCGAATTTCCTTCGAGTTATTTGCTGGCTGAATTACGGTGTCCATAAATTTGATCAAACGGGGTTGTTTTGTGGAAAAAAACAGTTTGGGTAAAGGTTTTTTTTATGAAATAGGTATATACAGGAATTACGGGTGAGTTCCACCTGTAGGCAAATCTATTCTGGTATGTTGCGCAATGATTGAAATATTGGGAACTCATAGGAAAGGCCTTAATCTACCTACACGGAATGAATGAATGAATAGATGAATGAAAATTCTTCATTGCATTCCTGTTGTAACTGGTTAAATACATTAAACATAATGACATATGATACAGTAGTAAAAGGCTGCCTTATCGGTAAAAACTGTCTCTTTCAGGCAACTAAAGGTAGTGAAATGACTAAGAGGAAAGGTAGGCTATGTTGAATAAGTTTATTCTCCCACCAATGCACCATTATAACTTTAAATAGCGAATTGATTAGTTCTGGTTTGTAGGAACTAATTAGCGTCTTATTCTAGAAACAATCTGATCATGCCTACGTAAACTAGTTCTCGAGATTTAGCTGGTATTATTCTGCAGGGACCACTAAAACACCTTTATTACTTTTAAAAGACGAACTGACGAATCAAAATTTTACTCGTCTAGTTAGAATAAGGGACTAAGGAGGGCTACGTTACCTACACTTATCGGGTTCTAAAGCTAAGTGTGCAATATTTTGTCTGCTATCGCTGGAATTCGAAACTCAATTATGTCTGCTATACAGTGTAGTTTCTGCTATAGTAATACAGTTCAATTTGTTATAACAATATAATGTACTGAACTGCTATGTATTGAACCTCTATATACTTAATTTTTAAAGGGATTATAATTTAACGATTTCTTACTTTAACGCTTTGAACTATATAATATGTTTGAATACATAGACAAGAGACTGTAATATTCAACTAACTTCAACTTAAATAGATTATTTATTAATTAAACAATTATACTAAAATATTGGTTTTCAATATATTTATAACAACTTTTAAAATATACTGAACTTTTAATATTTTTTAAACAAAAAATGTGCCAGATGAACAGATAGTCCAGTGGTGGTAAGTGGATACTGTAGTCCATGGATATCAGCGACACGTGCCAACATCAGTCCAGAATGACAAACATTGGCACACCCATGGATGTTTTGCATCTGTAAACTTTAGAAATTGAATTGGAAAATGAGGAGGGATGGGATAGGAATAGGTTCCGGCATATCTAACCAACTACTGAGAGACTTATGTACATTGGGGGAAAGTGATAAAGTGGGTAATGCAGTTCATTTTACGGTAGTCGTCCGTAAGGGGTAACGTGATCAGTAGAGTGCGCCCAGCGGCTATGGGATTGCAGGGTGCACCCTCCACCTTCCAATCTAAGAACCTACTTCCTTCTGAGAACGTAGGTTCTTATAAGTTAGTTGTTAAGGTTTAAAGCAAATTTTAGAGGACATAAATCCTCTAAAATTTACATTAATTCTTAACATAACCTTCATTAGAGAAACGTAATATTTTAATATTTCTATTTTATTTATTCACGAACTATTTCGTAACTCTAATTTAAATGTCTCTGTAATTGAATCTGACACGTTACCCTTCACTAAAATTATGCGCAATTGCAAATCCGAGGATTTATCTATATTTATTATTTCGGCCGCTGATTACATTGCTCCGAAGCATTGTGCACTAATAAAACGGCATTATCGAAATCTATTTGAACTGCGTGAAATATTTGATTTATAATCCGATTGGAAAAGTTTTAATTGGAAATAGAATTGTTGTGTATTTATTGAAATTGATAGTTTGCTAAAATATTAGTGGCTTTGGTTTTGAATACTGGATTAAAGGTTAAAGGTTGTATTTGGTATTCTATGAACGGAGACATATTTATTAATTATTATTATTTTCACTTTTACAAAAGGAAAAGTTTACTTAAGGAATACTTAAGGATGTTTTAAGTATTTATTTAAGTTTTACACATAAACGCATTTCACAATTATAGTTACGAATGACGTCAAAAAGACCTAATCATGTTTGTCCTAATGCCATTTCCTCGGAACTTGACATTAGTATTACCGATCAGCCAAAATACATTATTCAATGATCAGTATACACTATAGGTTCATTATAGGTAAGTACGAATATAGCAAAGGTAGGAAGAAAAGAGCAAGTTATAATTGAAAAATAGAAATTACTTAACCAAATAACTTATATGAAGAAAACATTAATTACATGCAGCATCGCAGTCTCCTGACACTTTTATTCACTCTGACAATGACTATGTAACTATGACAATCTACATTAATTTCTAATGTTGCTGCTATTTATAAAATAGTTACTTACTATATTTTAGAATATTTAATAAATAATACATATAATATAAATATTTATATAAATACATGCTCCCTTTGCAATGCCTCTAGATGGCGATTATGTAAAAACCACCTGACAAATTGTCATATTATTTTGTACACATAGTCTGCAATAACCAAACCTTTAGGAAGGTGCATAACCCATAACCATCCCTGGACATCGTCCACTGCTGGACACGGGCTTCTTCATGCACATTGTATTGTGCATGAGGGGTATATGACCGTAAAACGATACGCTTTCACAAAGGAGAGCTTACAAATGCATCAAAAATCAGGCTATACCGATGGATCCATGAATAATTTTTCCTCCTATTCGATCCACAGATTTAGGAATTCAAACGTAATAACTTCGATACAGCAATTTCAAGATCCAAATATAAACCACTTTATTACACTGGTCCACCGGTGGAGCCTGATTGTGGATCCATGTAAACGGAATTCCATGCTGGCTAAGCAGATTGGCGAGGCCGCTCTTTTAAAAGCGGCACTGTTCCTCACGTCTATTAGTCAAGTACATAAACTATGTTATAATTTAGTTTGCCTTTTTAGATGTTATAATTTAGAACGAATTGCCTCAAGAGGTCTTCCCATTAAACTACGACATGGGGTTCTTCAAGAAAGCTGTGAATAGGATTTTGCAAGGTCGGCGGCGCGCCCGCATACCCCCTGGTGTTGCAGGTGTCCATGGGCAGCGGTAACACTTACCATCACATGAGACCGCTTGCTCGTCCGCCCTCTTCCCTATAAAAAAAAAAAGTTGTAGTCGAAATATGTGTGTGTATATATGTGTATATGTGTGTGTATACATTCAAGATCTGTTGTAAGTTCAAATCGTATACACAACACATATGCCTTAGTGTATGTAGCGTTATTTAATAATGTGAATCTGCCATAAATCTTACTTCTTACTCTTTTTATTTCCTACTCCTCCTTATTGCGATGCATAAACTTCTTAGTCCGCTATGTGACATCCACAAACGTCTTCGTATATTCATATCCTTATTGACTGTCGATTTCCTGTTGGAACTCGAATGTCCTGCGGATATTGAGACAGGAATTCTCAAGCATCCTCTGTCATAAGACAGGATTCAATCTTATCGTGAATATCCATTATTCAACAATGCTTCTATTGACACTGTTTTGATTTTTTATTTGCCTTTTTTTGGAAACATACATTCTCACAGAAAATAGTTTTCTTTGGTTTGGCGTTTGCAAATATATGATTTTATGTAGTTACTTATACTTTATTGTACACACACATATTTAATATATAAAAAATAATGATTGTTTGTTCGTCTTCTATGCGTACCTAAACCATTCATCCGATTTCGATGAAACTTTGGTGTGTTGTTGAGCGCGCGCCCGCAAAGGTTTCTGGCAAAAAAAAATTAAATGTGCGGTCAGGGGACCCCCGTCAGGAACGAACATCCACACGCATTTTTTTTTTAAACTCTGAATGTAATTCGAAATAAAATCTGTATAGTTCATGTATTTTTTTTTATTTTGTATCATATTTTCAATGCAAATAATTTACAATAAGGGATCAAATCAAAAATTTAGGTTATACAACCGGCCACGCACTAGTCTGCACGTCCTATTA
This sequence comes from Sesia apiformis, assembly GCA_914767545.1. Classification (NCBI taxonomy): domain Eukaryota; kingdom Metazoa; phylum Arthropoda; class Insecta; order Lepidoptera; family Sesiidae; genus Sesia; species Sesia apiformis. The sequence goes on from OU611971.1 coordinate 11,310,667, forward strand.
TTCTGCTTGAGTCTCGCTCTCGATACTCGCACGCACACACACACACACACACACACACAAACACACAGAGACAGAGAAATGCGTATGGAGGGGGTATTTACTTACGTGAACACACCACACCAACCGCACCTCTCGAATCACACCTACCGCAAGCCGCGTAAAGGAACTTCGTTCCAAAAAATCTAACGCATTGCAACGCGTGCCGGGAACAGCTAGCAGTTCATAAAAATGAATTAACAACTGGCGAGCTTATCTCCTTAGGATATTTATTCCAGCAAACCCGGCGACGGTGATTTCATTTTAGTAAGCACAGAAAATTCATATTTAATCATATTATAATTATAACTATGTTTATAATATACAGAATATGACATGAATACATACATTAAGACAAAGAAAGATAGTGTTATTTCAATCGTTTCAATAATTTGCAGGAAAAGAGCGAACGCTGCAGTTCTACGGACGCTGGATGCACGCGACTGGCCACGTTACCCTACATTCACAGAAGACTGTCGTAAAATGAATTTCTCACTTTATCCCATTCCTCTAATATCCGTATCTACATGTTTCGGTACCTAAGTACCTATGTGTTCTAAAGAAAGTGGCAGACCAGCAGGCAGGTGTTAAGTGGATACTGTTGCTTACGGACACACCCACGTGTATACTGTAATCCATTTTACTCACTATTTGTAATCTGGGGGTCTACTCCGAAAAGACGAAAAAGGAAGTTTCGTCCAATATTTCGGTAGATTCCTACCACGAAAATGTTCGCTACGATATATCGGCTCGAACGAACTTAATTTGACATTTGAAACTACTCCCATCGCACGAGACAACAATCGAAATATAGATTTTGGCAGGAGATACTTGGAGGTCAAACGTCAAATTTGACGATAACAATATCTCACCTTTTAAATAATTAGTATTACACGATATATAGAGCTAGGAACGAAGGAAAGTGAGAGTAGGGTTGTAGCACTGCGTTCGTTGGAACTTCGGTCGGGCCCGAAACATCCGAATCGTAAAATCAGAGTAGACCCCCAGAGCACTGAGTGAGCGTCGACAGTTACACGTAACTACAACTGGTCCAAGATTTCTTTCTTAATATTTGATGGTCTTAGACCCTCGTGGTTAACAGCTCGAGTTTAAAATGGTTAAGGTTAAAATTCTTAAGGTTCAGTATAGCTCAGCATACATTTTGAATTATTCCACTGGCTCAAACTCTTGGCCCGAACTCTTAGTCCAGTAGCAACGTGGCCCAAAAAATGTTATTTTTACATTCCACGTAACTTTAATTGTCGCGCCCTAATTGTTTTTTTCTTTAAATTGTCCAATCGAAGATGAAACATGTGGTATGGTTTACCCAATTAATACACCATTTCAATCTTCTGTCAATCCTATGAAAATACAACTTTAATTTATTTCGAAATATAATACAACTTTAATATGTATTAATAATAGCGGTTAAATATATATTTATAAGTTACAACTATAAGTTGGAGAGTTCACACGATTGTCACAGCAGATCGGTTGCAGTTTTAAGAAAGCGGTTGCGGAGAAACTTAACAGCTAAAGATTTGTAGGAAATGTCAAGTTTAATTCTACATAGGAATTATCCATGTTGACCAGCGATAAAGAACCCCTAGCTATAATCTGCGGTGATCTAATCGCACGTATTAATTTTAAGAGTGATTTTCCACGTACAAATACAAATTCTCATAAGAATATGTTTCACACTTATTAATTTTCCTCAACTTAAAAATTATAACAATTTTTATCTATTTATATTTTTGTCTATACAAATAAATGACAGATTTTTAATATTATTCTAATAATTTCTTCAATTTATATCACTCTATTTATATAAAACTAAAAAAAATATATATAATGACACATAATGACAAAAAATGGCTGCCTTTTTATTCTTCCAATTGCCACCATCGCCACGACCCGTAAAATTGGAGCTAAATTAAGGTTAAGTCGACCTTAAAAATGGACGAAAAACACGTTAAACAAAGTTAAAATTGCCGAAAATCATAGGATTTGATGTACATTCAGTAACACGCTAATATAGCCAAAACCATTCAATTCTAACCTTTATTACTTCCTGTTACGTATACCGATGGGTATACGTTGAGCTGTTGCTGACTGTACATTTTGATATTTTAATTCATTGAATAAAGTAAAAGCAATTCATTGAATTAATTACCTTTACTTTTCAATTTAGTAAATGAACTGAATTGAATATTATTCTGAATGTGATTTTTTTTATAGACGACAGGCGAGCGGACTGTCAATAACTGGACTGGTGGTAAGTGGATACTGTTGTCCTGCGACATCCGCGTTACATGCCAATATCAGTTCAGAATGACCAACGTTGGCACGAAGATTTAGGAACGGATTTGAAGAACTGACTGAGAAAATGGGGAGTGATAGGATAGAATGGGATGAGATTAATATCACAAATCCTAAAGTGTGTTTGTCTGTGTGTTTATCACATCTTAACGACTAAACTACTGATCCGATTTCAACAAAATTGATCTGATCAGAGAGGTAGCCTGAAATCCAGATTATTTTGAATTGTTTCTGTTTATAACTTATTGTTCACTTCTAGTCTATCAGTCTATCTTTTAATCTACGCGCAATTTACGCAAAACAAATACACTTATTGCAACTACTGTTTTAGAGGTCGTATAATTCCTCGGGGCTTGTGAAGCTACGAGTATATGGGTCTAAATACGTTTTGTTTACAAGAAGCCTTACACAAAAATATATTCACTTGTATACTAATACTTTATATGATAGGAAACTCATTAGTTCTTTCCAGAAGGAAGTAATTATATTGAAAACAAAATCCACGTAGGCGAATCCATGGCCAAAAGATGGTTCATAATAAATGAGAATTTACTCGCATAATACAAGTTTAAAACAAAATTGATTGTTATTTTCTACCAAACAAATCCACTTCATGGAAACTTTTAAAAACACCTGGTATTTTAATACGAATAAACGTCCCCGGAACTAACGCCACCTGATCCAAACGGCACTTCCGGTTTTCATTTCATTCTTTGCATTTTAAAAATTCCATTTTACGCTTCACGCTTTCGCGGGCACTTTGATTCGTGAACGAGCGGCGTAGAACGTTGATACAAAACATTACTGAATATGGCATACCTAAATTCTATTCAATTCAGTTCTAGTCAATTCTATTCAATTATACTCAATTCTGCTCAATTATGCCCAATGTCCAATTGTGCCCAATTCTGCTTGATTCTGCCCAATTCTACTCGATTCTACTCAATTCTAGGCCCATGTCTAGATGTTCATGACCACTCTTTCAGATGTGGTGTAGTTCCTCAACGCTTGTGGCGGCTTAGTTATCCCCAAGTCGCCCTTTACGACACCCGAGTGAAGAGAGGGGCCGGCCGACACCACACGGCACTCTATTCACATTAATTTATTTATTTATAAACAAAAAATCCACAGCACAACAGTAATGTGAACTTTTTATACATATTTTATCAGCCTATAACGTCCCCCTGCGGGGTACCGATCCCCTAGTAAATCACTGGGGGGTTTTCGGGCTATAGTAGACCACGCGGCCCAGTGCTGATTGTTGGATACACATACTAGAGATTTTTTTTATTTTTAGGATACGGGCTTTCCATTATGTTTTCATTCACCGCCGAACTAGTGACAAAATTAAAAAAATCAATACTTAAGTACAAACTAGGTGGTAGGATCCGAAGATTTGATAAGCACTCATCTAAGCATAAAGATAATTAATAAGAAAAATGTGTAAGGATATATATATGTATTTGTATTATAATTAAAGATTAATGACAAACACTTCCAGTTATACCTAATTCGACGTGTCACACAAATTAAAGACACTATATTTTCCGAAGTGTTGGAAAAGTGTTTCCGAAATTTATTTTGGATTAAACTGGTCACATCCAAAATGGACCCTTTAGTGAATATTATCTGGACATTTATTACATTATGCAAATAATAAATACCTTTATTAATTGAATCTTCCGGGCTACTTGGCCGAGGTCTTCGGGAATCTCTTCTCTTTCTTCCAAACGTTTCGTCAACAACTGCGGTTGACATCTTCAGTGGCGACTGGGTTCACTTTCGGAGAGATGTTATCTCTTCGCCGTCTTGAACGCTCGAGCGCATATGATAGTACAATATGATAGTAGGATTATATCAGTAACAAATATAGTATAATACATACTTCTTATATAGGATCAAGAGATGATGACACGGTTGCTATATAGCAGGGGTGGTCAACTTGTTTAGAACAGTGTTCTACTTTAAAAAAATCTGACCTGTTGCGATCGACTTAATTGTGCTTGTTGCGCTCGAGAAGCCGGAGAGATAACATCTCTCCGAAAGTGAACGCAGTCGCCACTGAAGATGTCAACCGCAGTTGTTGACGAAACGTTTGGAAGAAAGAGAAGAGATTCCAGAAGACCTCGGCCAAGTAGCCCGGAAGATTCAATTAATATGGACACCGGCCGAGAAAGCCTACACTCCACAATAAATATCTTATTTATTTCACCATCAACAGCTAATAATATATCGAAAAACTGCAAAATATTTATAAAATAACATACGCAAATGTTTTTCCTCCACAATAACTAGAGATTATGTACCTACTATCTTAAGGCGCGTATAGACATCACGAGGCATGCGCCGTGAATGGTTCGCCACACATGCTTCAAGCTGTGTGGACGTGGGTGCTCATTGTGATCATTCGGCGCGTACGCACGTTGCGAGCAGATTCACGCCCTGCCGCAGATGCGAGCAGCGTGGTTGTTTGCGTGCTCACCCTGAGCATGTGCCGTTTGGACGGATGCATTTTTGTACGTCACATGCCTCAGGTTGAGGCATGTGTGGCGAAACATTCGCGGCGCTTGCCTAGTGATGTCTATACGCGCCTTTAAAGTAACTTAGAGATTACACAGTGTGTGGTCAGAGGATTGACAACGGATATGTTAAGAAAGTGTTATTATATATTTAATTTTATCCACAAAAACAACTTCCTACCGCATCCCCTCTTGAATGGCAGCCATCTTAATATTTAATTCCACCGGATAAGATGTACTAATAAAAAGACAATATATGTGAACGGGTGGTAGAAACATGAAAATGGTCTCATTAGAAAGGTAAAGATACAGACCATCGACAAATTAAACAATTTATTCCAAAATTCCAAAATAATAATAATAATAAATAAAAATTAAATGTCCTTATCTACTAAAATTCATTGAACTAATTTTATACATGCCCTTATTGTCACAATTCAGCATATGGACACCATTTGTTAACAATTGAACTAAATAGGTTACTATATCTATATAACGAAATGTTTTATTTTCATTAGCCTCTAATCTCTTTCTAAATGACACATATCTTTAACGTAATACCTAAACAATAACAAACGTCAATGCGAGCCTCCACAAATATGTGGGATGCGCTGCAGAAAGGAGGTTGTTTCATAAGCATTCTATACACATTATACTCTTACAGCGTTAAACGTCTCTTTCGTGAAATTAACTCATAGGCTATGTATAAAGTGTTTAACGGTATACACAAAACAGAATTCAATTGTTTTCAGATCTATACCATTGAGATACACTGGCGGTGTATTTTCAGAGCTTTTGCCAGCTTTAAACAATAAAACCACACTCATTGTAAACCATGCAATTTAGGATACCTGTTACATATGTTCAATATAAAATTTACGTAGGTATAATTTAATGCATTGTATTGCATAAAATTACATCGAAATATTAACTCCATGCCAGTTACTTCTAGTGCTAATCTCCTTTGAACATGACGTATATGCATATGCGTGAAGTCAGAACACTTAATAATTACTCGATTACCATTAACATTTAATCGATCCCCTGACACACTGCGTACCATAGCATCAGCCTATGTCTCTCCTGTGCTGGATATAGGCCCCTCCCAAAATTACATCGAAATATTAACTCCATGCCAGTTACTTCTAGTGCTAATCTCCTTTGAACATGACGTATATGCATATGCGTGAAGTCAGAACACTTAATAATTACTCGATTACCATTAACATTTAATCGATCCCCTGACACACTGCGTACCATAGCATCAGCCTATGTCTCTCCTGTGCTGGATATAGGCCCCTCCCAAAGCCTGAACTCAATATGATCAACACTATACTATCCTAAATGTTTGATCTTCACTTCCGTTAGCCTTATTCGCTCATCTTGAGGCAACAAGCAGGAAAATGTTTCCTGCTTTTGGAAAATCAGGAATCAGGTAGATTCGAATAAACGCATCCATAGTTAAGCGTGGTCAAAAATGTTTAGCGTAATTATCACATAGTGTCGCTACACATATCAAATAGGAACAAAACCCCGCACTGTCTTGTATCGAATGGGTATTCCTAAAATCATAGCGTTATTTAGAATCAAATCAAATCAAATCATGTTATTGTTGACCAGCTTATAAAGTTATCATGTTTATAATGTATGTAGCTCAGCTGTGCGCCGCCCTAAGGGTATACAATAATTATAATTAACTATGCAAGTAAACAAAAATCTTACATCTAAAGTTTTATAAAAATGTCAACAATTAATATCGTATATGTTTTATATCTACATGTGTTTATTATATAATATTTATTATTATTCATCACTATATATTTATTATATCCTCATATCGTCACTCAATTAGTAATTTGAGTTAAATAGTCTAGAAGCTAGATTCTAGCTCATCTAATATGAGAATTATTTATACACGATGTAGAAATTTCCAAACCACAATTTAGTTTAAGAGTTGCGGACATGACACAGTTATAAATGTGTTTGGAGATAAATAGATTATGAAGTTGCGCATTTCACATCTAGGACGAAAATTTATTATTCATTAGGTATACGAAAATCCTTAATGTTTTATTTAACTTCATGAATATTATTTATTATATTTGCCTCAAAACAAATAGAGAATATTTAATGACAAACCGTTGTTTAGCAACCAAAACAGATCAGGTTGAGAATACATTTTTACAAACGATCATGTATTACTAATATAATTATTTAAGGAACTAATATAATAATAATTTACTACTAACATTTTGTCGCCTGATATTTTTTAATTGCAATAAACTGTAAATCTGTTTACTGTTGCTTGATAGAAATTGAAGGCTAAACATAATGGCGGTAATAAACGCAGAAAGATGTAATATCTCTTTGGATGCTGAAGGATTCTAAACAGACTGAGTCAAATAGTATTGCGATGCACCCGACCCAAAGATATATGCAGTAGATAATTCCATATATCAAGAGGACCGATAGCATAAGTACTTACATCAAAAAGGCCGATAGCATCATCAGTCGGTGAGGTGAATTTCGTTATTTTCCGTGTCTACCTACGCTTTAGAAAAAAAAGTGTTTAGGTATACGAAAGTATTGGTATAGATATAGGTTAGGTATAAGTATAAGTTTAGGTATAGGTATTGTAGAACCTTACAAGCCTTTTCCAACGATATTGCCAGTTTGAGTGTCTAAGGTGATTTTTTTTAAGCTTACACAGTCATAATTTTGGAAGTAGTTTACCGATTTGTCTTATCTTGATTGTTGTTTTGGATCCCTTTATAGTCCAGTCAAATCATACATCTTACCATGCAAATGGTCGTACAGTTTTGTTTTTTGAAATGTTGTACGTGCCGAGGCCCTATTTAAAAATCCAACGTTTTGACCTCCGCAGACAACCGCGGGCACCGCCACCTCGAAATACCCGCGAAATTTTCAACGATGCCCCGGTTTTTACGAAATATCTCCTAAACAGTTTGTTTAGTGGGATAAAATCCTTTTTTTCTACCTTTATAAATTAAACTAGAGTAAATAAAAATAAAAAGAGTATACATTATAATATAATTCCAAAAATACGATTTATCGATAATCGGTATATGATGCCAAAAATTTTATAATGTCAATTTTTCATTTGATGTTCGTTTTTACAAAATAACTTCGTAATGGCTGGTTTCACAGCAAAAATGGTCAAAAAGAGACCTTAAAGAGAATGAATTTTTCTGAACAAAGACAAAGTTTGTACGCCTAACACTTTTCAAAATACAGCTCTTTTAAAGAGTGTACTAATAAACACTAAAATGTGGTTTCTTTCACTTCTTAATAACTAATTATATTACTTAGGGGTATAATTTATTAGTAAAATACCTAACTATTACCTATTACTGTAAAATACCTAATTAACTTCAAATAAGTTTTTTAATAAACTTTTTTATTAAAATGAAAAAGCTACGTTTTTGTTTTTCTACATCGTTAACAATCGTTTCGAGTTCTACATATTCAGTTACGATTTGTTCTTCCAAGGTATCAAAAATCGATGTTTTATGTACCGCTTCCCTCTGTGTCACTGTTAGAAAAGACTTGCGAGTCATTTTCACATGACTGCCCCATACAATTCGTGCATACAGGTCACATCTGTTCCTCTATATGTGCTACAGGCAATACAAAGTCTCTGGAGCTGAATCTCTTTCAGTTCTGTGGGCCGAGAGACCAAAGGTGGTGCATACCCATCCCCTATCCAGGACATTTTTCTTATTACCAACCATGTCTGTATCTGGTGGTAATTCCCCATAACATGAAGGCGAGAAACATCCAGATTATCTCCGGAGAAGATATATTAGAAAGTTTGGATTTTTAAAGCTAAATCACGGAAGCTATACTGCATGCACTATGCACTAACTATGCACCACTTTGTGTTCCGCGACACAGTTCAGCTGCATTCAGAGTAAGCTTCAAATACACCGCGACCAAGTGTTGCAACAATATTCCCCCACCTATTAGACAGTCCATTAGTTTAAATTGTTTGAGAGTTAAATTCAAAGATTTTCTCATTGACGTTCAAGAAATACTTGAAAACTATAAAACTGGTAACTATTCCATTAAAGCTTGATGTTGCTGAACCACTGCTATTAACGGTTATTTGAACTGCAACTAATATTTGATTATTTGAGGTACTACTCTATTGCAGCATAAAAGTAACTATATTTACTTTTATGCTATAATATATTGCTATATGCTATAATATATAAATATATTGACACACCAATGCAAACATAAATCAGCACGCTTTATTAATAAAGAATCATCCTTTACTTGCCCACAATCTATTAAATACTGTATTTAATGTCAGTGTAATCTGTATTGGCCATTAGCATTGGCAACATAATTGTTAAACAAGTTACATAAAAGGCTGTAGATTGCATAAATAAATAAATAAATAAATATTTGTCTATATTTGTATATCTATATAGGTGTTTGTCTTCTCTATTTTAAATATTGTAATGTAATATGTACATATTTGACCACTCACTCTCATAATTATAATTTACATTTATTTACACACCTTATAGGCCCAAGAATTATGTTCAACGGCGCACACCACTGTTACACCCGATTCAGGCGTCTTGGTTCCGTCTGAAAATCAGCGCTGTATGCTGTTTCTACGGTATACAGCTTGTGCTGAGACGGATACCCTTTCGACACACATGGTATCGCGCAGTTATATCGCTTTGTTTTAATTTCATTTTTTTTTGTTTGCATAAGTATATTTAATTAATTTTTAGAATAAGACATTGTCACGTTATTGCGATCACTTGTGTGTATGAAATAAAAATTTGTATCTATCTATCTATCTATGTAAGGAAATCGATCTGTATTCATTTTATATAAAATTTACTCTAGTTTAATTTATAAAATTTTAACTTTTTCCACCAAAGGCACCGTTTATAAGATATTTGGCTAAAATCAAAACATCGGCGAGAATTCAGCGATTTTCTCGAGGTGGCAGTGCCCGGTGGCAGTCTCGGCGCGATTAATATACCCAAAAATCAAAACTTCCCGCCCTTTTGCATGGAGTCGCCTTTTTTATAACTATTTGACTGGACTATTTAATGTAGAGAATTTCTTCTAAAATTCGTTAATCATAATCTCCAAAATGGGTAGGTTTTATCGAAATCTCCGTAAAATAAACTCATTGGATATAATTAGATATAATATCATCATAGATATGTAAGATCAGTCTGCGACAGCAATTAACGAGTGTAGGTGAGCAATCAATTAGCGATTCATGGTTCCAAACGATAACAATGGATTTGTTTAATTGAATTAATTACTGTGGAGGACCGCGCTCAATTACGTTGGCTCGCGGATTAACAGCTGTTATAAAAAAAGAAAATTGCCGCATGATTTGAGAAAAGAGACCATACTGTCGGTTCTGTTTTCCCGGAGATTGAGAATTTAGTGAAATCTTTAAAAAAATAATCATATGTTAGAATATGTACTGAACAGTGAAATCAAAGAAACACGAGCTTTGCGTTTGTCTTGCCTACAGTGCACACCTATCGGATTGGACATTTCGACACACAATTGACGCCACTCACACAGATGCAAAGCTCATGTCTCGTTGCGAGGCCTATTTCGACAATCGGATTGAACAATTCGGCACCCACTCACACAGATGCAAAGCTCATGTCTCGCTGATTTCACTTTACCTACTTATATTTGAAAAGAATCTTGAAACAACTAAATTTTAAATTCCCACTCAGAAAATCAGAATGTGATGTTCACAAAAAGTGGCCTTGAAGGAAAGTGACCTAAGAAAAACTCACATCCGTCCAAAAGTTGCGTCGAGTAGACAGAGCGATAAGATTAGGTACCTTTTGTATACCTATTCAAGTAAACATTTTTATCACTACCATTGAATAGATAATATAGAATAGTATAGAAATAAGGGACACTTATTTACTTTGCTATGTGGTGTCCGCCGGCTTTGGAGTAGCCCATACATCCCTCGCACACAAGAGAATGTTTCTCCTTGTCCAACAGAGGTCGATAAAAGAGCTGGTGCCGATCACTTGCCATACATATGAAAATAAAGTTCACTAATCACTTTCTCACGTGTGCTGAAATGCAATAACCATAAACCGCTTTTGCTCCAAATGTAATACGAATGTTGAAAACAAATACATTTAGGTAAATCCTTCTTCAAACAGAGCAGATCTGTGTGAGTTTCGTTAGTTGTTTATGTTGGAAACGGATTCGAACTTGCTCCCATACATCGAACTTCCATATTGATCTATTGGATGTTATGCCGGAAACGCGTCTATGGAATAACAATGGATGGACATCGGTTACAGTACAGTAAATGAACGGTGGGGTCAAATTCAAGAACTGAAAATACGTTTCACGCACACAACGGCGAATTGAGGAACTTCGTGCCTGTTATGAACTGTGCTAATACAAGTAGGTAGGTACTCGTTAGTGATTTAGAATCAAAGATTATTTCTTTGTCTTTTTTACAATTATGAGGGATCCTGAGTAGGCGAACTGGTCGGCAACACTGTAAAGTCTAGTCTACTTAATAAATAAATTCAATGCCATGTATCCAGCCCTGTCCACGTGTATCCACTGCTGGATACGGGCCGAATCCACTCTTTTAGGGTTGGTGTAGTTATTCAACGCTTGTGGTAGCGGCTTTGTGTTATCCTTTACTCGCCTTGTGTAGGACACCCACCAGAAGAGATGCGGTGGTGTCATTTTATAGTCAGCCGACACCACACGGCATAAATAAATAAATATGTAACGTAAAATGTAAACATTATACAGAAATGGCATACAAAAATAGTGTGGCAAATGGCATATAGTGACAGCGGTTATTCCACTTATTCCGTACTTTATCGTACGTCTAAATGGAAATTGACACAAGACATTTTTTTATGATTTCTTTTTCTGGTGTATACAATATGTCCTTGAAATAACTCAAAGCTGAAAATAGGGAGGGAGATGGACCACCGCTAGCTGACCGTGGTCATAAAAGGTTGTCACTGCAGTTTGACTACCGGGAAAATTATTTCCTTTTAGTCACACCACTAGTGTGACAAACAATAATTATTTTTTTGTGAAGGATCCGTGGTCACACTAGCTAGTGTTGGGAAATATCCGACCAATTTAACGGCCCGTTATCCTCAGCATGAATTCTGATTGAAAGAGAATTATTATTTTTCTTTTATTTCAGCAAATACGACTAGACGAACATAAATCAGTAGAAGATTCATTGTTAATTTTTGTGCAAGATGGAGCGGATGCAGATGGAAGTAAGTGTTCCATCGGTTTTTCTTTTCTCCTTCCCATACTTTCTTACCCAATCTTAATTCCATTCTCCATGTGTTCCCAAATATTGGTCGTTATTCTCTTAGGCCACTGAGTAACTACTAGAGAAAAAGCGACGCGAGTAATATTGCGCTGCCATCAGTACCGCCCCCCCCCCCCCACCCCCCACTCGCATGTCTCACACGTAAGTTGAAGATGTTCCAGTACAGGTACCAGTGTACCAGGCGTTCATACACCAGTAGGAGATTTATTGATCGTTCTTTATAAACAGTCAGGGTCTGTTATGTTATATTTATGTTTTCCTAGTATTTACCGGAATCAACGCCTTAAGTGATGAATACCCGTAAGTGGTACCATGGGAAGAACGCTGATCCGGCGGGCGTCCATCCCTATTTTGGTTAAGCACAAAAACGGTGTGACTAACGGGAAATAAAATTCCCGTTAGTATGACAACCTGGTGTGACCACGGATCCTACCACGAAAATACCTACGTCGTTCAGTATCGAGAGTAGAATAAATTCTATATATTTTTTTTATAAGCTTGCAAATAAAATTAATAAAATAAAATCAGCTTGCATTGACTTCAAGTATTAAAATTAATTCTTCCAACTATTTAGTGATAAGTGATAACTTATTAAATTATTTTGAATTTGTCGCGCTTTTCAATCTCATCTTTCAATTGCCAGACTAGATTTCATTCGACTCGTAATGCCTTGATAGAATTAATTATTCTTTTGTTTTTGAAAAGATACCTATGCGTATTGTTAAACCAGCTGTTCCCGCCATTTAAAGTAGAATAATATTTTTAAAAAAATTAGAAAATTTCGATCGATTTCAATCCATTTCTGGATCATGTGAACATATTTTTTTTGGAAAATAGTATGAATGAATTCATATAGGAAAAAGAAAAAATATATTTGTTCTACTGTTTACTGCATGTACTGGTCCAATGAAATAGTTTTGCATTCAATGAATCGATACCACGGGTCCAGAATAAAATATGAGCTGGCTATTTTGGTGCTCGCTTCTTGAAAATTGCTCTTTGTCTTTCGTCCTATAAAGGGCCAAGGGTCGTTTGCGCAACGGAATCGAAGGCTAATTTGATGTGCCTACTTTTTCAATAACGCATACTGTCGCCCTGCGACATTCCCGCTTTACATGCCGACATCAGTCCAGAATGACAAACGTTGCCATGTTCCGAGATGGGCCGCTTACCTTTGGAGATTTAGGAATAAAATTGGATAAAGGCTTAGGATAATGGATAAATATAGAATAGGAATACACTCTTACATTTTACGGGAGACTTCTGGGAGAAAGGGAGGAAATTAGTCAGCCGAGTGCGCGCAGCGTCTGTTAGATTGCAACATGCACTTTTCCCCTCCCAAAGTACGCAGGAAGTATACACAAAGTCGGTGACTTCGTATGTCATACCATACCATCAGCTCAAGTATCTCCACTGCCGGATGTAGGCCTCATCCCAAGACTCGCCATCACACGTGACCTTCGGCTTTTGTCAATAATCCCTAAAAACAATGTACTCGCCATTCGTAATGACCAAATATGGCCTTTTATGGCCTTTAACTGTCCCTTAATAACGCATTAAAAATACGGTATTCAATCTCTAGCAAAGTAAATGAAAATTTGACACCACACGTCAATGAATTCGTCTAAAAACCACATGCATTGGGACGAAAAAATCCAGAATACTCAAACGATCTGGAAAGAGATTCTATTGGAATAATTGGTTTTGAGAAAATAACAAAGGGAATTAAAAAGATACATTCAAAGATAAACCAAAAGGGCGACAGGACAAAAAGTGAGCTTGGCGAAAGGACACAGAACAAGAGTGGAAGAAAATTTACTGTTATACCTACAATAAATTTAATGGGGCAGTCCTATTTAAGACGCAATTGTAATACGGCTTATCAAGATCGAAAGTGGAGGCGTAGTGGATCGTTTGTAAAAGAAGAAAACCGGGTATGCGCATTATTAGTTCATTGTTCATTAGTTCATTCACCGGGTAGTTTATTGTTCTTTTATCCATTCATTAATTCTCTATTTAGCCAATAGATGGCGCTGTCCCTCTAGCCTATAACAATATAATAACAGGCGATGTGTATATAAAAAAAAATAGAGAACCAAAGTAATTTTTATTTCGCAGCCCGCGGGTCCTTCTCCCGCTAGTCCATAGGATACATTTAGTGGTTTCCTATGGATATATAACACGCCATCAGTATATATCTCGTATAATTTTTTTATCTCGGTATTGAGATGCTAGGTTCGTAGGATCCTAGCGCACTGTTGTTATTCAAAGATCTTTAAAAACGCCCTGGCGAACTTAGGGCTTTCCATTATCTCGCGAAACGCATCAGCCTTGCCGTTCAGTGGGGTAACGCCGCCAACATGCTGGGTACCTTGTCATGGAAACCAAATTTGTAAAACATGGTCAATATAATAAATATAATTCGAGCATTTATTACAGCATTTTATACAATAAACGTTTATTATATTTTTACCCGACTGCACTACGCAAGTAGGGATAAGTTTTTATTACATAAGTCTGATACTAAATTGTCCAAATAGTAGAGTAATTAATTCATAAAATAATATACAATTTACTTGTTTTTGGAATTTTAGTTAATTGAAATATACTTTATGTGTTCATATAGGAATTACTTTAGACCCAGGCGGGTTTTTTGTTTATCAAATAATTCAGTTTTTCATTTTAAGTTAGTTAATTTATATATGATATACTTTCTTTTCATGAGATAAACACAATATTTTAAAAACAATTAATTTCATATTTACAACTCTACAACTCTGTTGCTTGCTGCAAACTTTTAGTCAAAGACGAACGTATTTTTATTATGTATGGTATTTTTAATTATACCATAATACAATTATAATGATTTCGTTTATTTTTTAATTATGTTTCAACAAAATTTACACGCTATATTTAAGTCAAATAAAGAAATAACAGCGATAATAATTTTCTGGTAACAGATTTTTTTTCAACTAAAACGCCGATACCCGGTTGTATCTCGTACCACCCAAGGGGGCAGAGTAAATCTGCCATTCAGAACTAATGGGCGAGCCCCTCAAGATATAAATCTTCAATATCCTCGGAAGATTCCCGGGAATTGCTCCCCCCCAACCCTCTGTTAATGTTTTTGTTACTTGATTATAGGGAGACCGACGGGTTTATAAAGGCGTTTAATCAATTGTTGATTAGCGGTTCTCTTGCGGTTTTGATCAGAAATTGATGCTGAAAATGTATTGTTGCAAAGGCGAAACTATTGGCTACGTTAGCTCATGGTATGTACCATGCCATCGGCCTATGTCTCGTCACTGTTGGATATAGACCTCTCCCAAGGCTTGCCACCACACACGGTCCTAGCGATAAAGTAACATATTTCACCTTTATTTGATATTCAGCCACCAGTAATACAGCCACCACTGCTGGCCTTAAGAACGGAATCATAATTTATTCATGATATCATAATTATTAATTCAAACTTAGTTAGTTTTTAAATATAATTTGTAAGTAGGGAATTGCAATCTCACTGTATTTACAATTATGCAGTACATTTGCGGGATTGGAATCAATCCCGTTATTTCATTTTTAACACCATCCAGCAGTTATAATTTTAGTACGTAAAATTATTACCTATAACCAACACTGGCGGCCGATGGGAATAAAATCACGATTCCGTCCTAACGGCCACCAGTGATGGTCGTTTTCCTATCGCACCGGCGTGCGGCGGTCGATGGGAATGAAACTATAATATGTAATTCCGTGCTAAAGGCCACCAGTGGCTGTTGGGATTTGTCCTTTTTTCGTTACCACCCAAACCGATAAGACCTATGTGTTTACTGATCTATCTACCCTTCTTTAAGTCGCCCAACTGATTTTAACCCACACTGTGCTTCCCTAGCTTGTACCAAACCCTGTCATACCACATTATCAGCCTATGTCTTTATACTGCTAGGTATACGCTTCTCCAGAGGCTCGTCACCATACACAATCTTCGGCACTTCTCATCCGTTATTTAAATCGTCGGTCCACCTGATTGGGGACCGGCGAGCGGGCCACATACCGGGAAGCACCACGCTTCCCGGTATGTGGCCTCTATTCGAGGAGTCGTCCCCATCAGTTGGCTTACCGGTCCTATGGCATACCCATTGAAACTTCAGCATATCGATTTTGTATGAGATGTATTTTTTTTTGAAAATTTCTTTTTGGATTTTAAATAGAATTGCAAAGAAGAAACGTTTTGAGACTGAAGTCCTGCCAGAAAATGAGACACAGATAAATTTCTAATAAGTAAAACGCAAATACCAGTAATTCTGGTTAACTTCTCACGTGATATACACGTTAAACTTGTCCGTGGGGTTTTCCGTAAACAAGTACCGAAACTTTAATATAGTTATAAAACGTTCGTTTGAAATCACTTACTAACGATCTTATTAGATAAACTATATGTGAATACAGAATTCTTCCAAAATGACTTGCAAACAGACATTTATTTTGAATCTTTGTTTTTCTATTTGAGTACTTGGTACCGTCATCAAAGCAGAGTTCATTTTTTTGTATTAAAACTGAGTTACCAACTTTAAAATACTGATTGGCGAGACTTTGGCAATTCAAATGTTTGACAGAAGTCAGAACTGCAAAATCTTAGATTCCCAGATTGGTCGAATGGTGTTGGCAGGCTCTAGTATTCTAAAATTCGCATCACTTACCGTGAGTATTGTGGCAATTAAGGGGTAATAGAGCTGCTGCCACAAGTCCTGAGGAACTAGACCACCTCTAAAAGAGTGGACTCGCCTAGACTTGGTGGACTTGGCCTCTAAAAGAGTGGACTTGGCCAGCTGTTTACAGATATTACAAATCTGTGAAACGACCAGTGATACCCAGAGATACTCAACCTCCAAACGTTATGGGTGCATATCGATAGTCTCCGGAGAAATAAGGAAGAGTATCTACACACTTAATTCTTGAAATTAGGCTGTATAAAGTTAGTCGTCTCAAAGAAGATTTATCGCCACTACTCGACTTAAACGTTTTACGGCTTAGAAAAAACATTTTCCGAATTCCATCAAAATATCAATAGTGTGAAAAGAATGTGCAATTTTAACTACCATTATCGAGAATTAAATGCGAAACCGTAAAACGTACGGTAATGTAACACTTGAACAAACATGGCGTCAAAGTGATAAGGCTAATTCAAACAATAATAATATAATTTCTGTGGTATCAACTTATCATTTTGACGTGTTTATTTTATAAAATATTGGGAAGTGCGTTCGTGGCGATGGGCATTGAGAGGCCAACATTCTAATGTTTTCTAATTTGCTAACTAATTTGAAAAATGATGTAGCGATATTTTGTGTCCATTGGGTACATTTAAGGAAAATTATTTATATCGTTTTAAGATGTCTATTTATAACTCTCACCGCACCTCTCAATGTAACCATCTCTCTTTTTTACGCAAAGGTTAGTTGGCAGAGAATACCTTAATTAAATCATTAAGCTTACTTCTTGTATGTTAATCTAAGGTACGTAATCTTCTTTATCACTAAAATAAAAATCTTATTAGTTAGTATTATGTACTTCTTAACGCACGTCAACACTAAATGCATGTCAACAAGGGCTACCACGGTGGGTCAAGTTTTTACCAACAAACATATTTCTGAAAAAACGTCGCCAATCCTCGCGACTGTTTCCCCGATGATAGTCGTGAGATCTAAAATTCGCTAAGATTGGTTTATTTACTTATTTATCCTTTTTGTAAATTGATACAAAAGGCGGACTTAATACCTTACAACATTATCTCCCAATCAACCTTTGGGCTACGCAGGACATGAAGTGGTACGGGAGTAAATAAAAGTAACAAATATAAGATAGAAAAAAGTTACTGTAAGTAAATATTGAAATATAAACATAATATAATATGTATATTTATGACTATTATACATATACATACATACATAGGCAATGACATAAACTACATACAAATATACATATTACTATTGATGTTGATGGAGTTTAATGGAATTTTGTTTCTTGTCCACTTCTCATAAAAGAGAATTGTTATGTTATCAATGGTAGAGATGCACGAATGGAATTGCAATTTATATTTCAATGGTGAACCATCTCGGCTGGCGGATGGCAAGTCTTCGTCGACGGCCGCTGGCTATACCCGCATTTAAAATTATAGAGCATGTCACGGCCTAAACATCTATTAGATGCAAACACTTGATAGTTTTTGAGAAAAATGAGACCAAAATTTCCATTACCTTATATACACTTCTAAATGCATTACGAAAACATTGGCCATTGGCTAATTCGGAAACACTCAATTGCGTCATCCACATACTATAGGTATATGGATTATCGTACCCCTAATTGCATACTTTATTACGAGATACTTTATTGCATATACGTGGATGACGCGTTCTCGTGTTTTCGGATTAGCCGATGGCCAATGTATTCACACCCCCATTTTCCTACAAGTTTCCATTGACGTCATAGGTATTAAACTCTATGACGTCAGATTTACTATACGAACAAGTCGATCATACTAATCGCACACTAATAAATAGACATGGCGAGCCGTATCGATCATTTGATTAACATATGTATGCGGTAATTTAAATATTACGCTACATATACAATAAGAGAGAAATAGTAAATACAGGTCATATAATAACACTACCATATCGCCTATGTCTCTCCACTGTTGGATATAGGCCTATACCAAGACTCGCCACCATACACGATTTCGACTCTTCTCGTCGAGATACCAGTCGTCTCCCCCATTCGAGGACTCGTCTACCCCGACAGCTAATCAGTCTTGCGGCAAATAAGGCCTGCCCATTGCCACTGCAACACACCGATTCCACACAAGCTATGTCGGTGACGTTTCTTTGGCGAATAAGTATCTTCGTATCGAATCTTAATACACAAATAAACTCCGTGCATAGCTCCCTCCATAGCTAGGTGAGTGGCTTTGAACTCATGATTTCAATCAGGCTTCAGTACGTTGAAACTCATTAAAATGTTATACTTATTTTATGTCTAATAATACCTAATATCCTTAGTCTGTATGGTATTAGCCCATCTCTTCTCGCGGGTATCGCAAAAAGTGACTTAGGAGTGAGAAAGCGGCTCAAACGAGTCCTGAGAAATCACACGCGCTTGTTCAGCGTGACGTTTTACTGATCCAGTAGTGGCCGATAAAAGGGCTGGTTACGATTACTTAGAAGATGAGGCTTATTCTGTGGGTTGTGCAGGGGACACAACCCACTGTACAAAATATTCTGTTGCATTCTGGTCCTCGCGAACAGATAAGGGTGAATGAAAAGTCTATAGAGCGACACATGGGCAGCTAAAAAATTATACACTTATTAACTATGAATCACGCTTATCATAGAAATGCAGTGTATTCGTATTTTCTCGATACGGAGGTGACGCGTAATGTGCGGTCCAAAACAGTTTTGTACCCAGTTTAACAGTTTTAACCCATAGGCTGTTGAAGAAACTGCCTCAAGAAGTCTTTCAATTATGCTTCGATATGGAGTTCTTCAAGAAGACAGTGACCATCCGATTTTTTTAGGAAGAAGCCGATAGATGAGCATACATTCCACCTGGTGGTAAGTGGACACTGTCGCGCGTGGACATTCACGGTACATGCCAACTTCAGTCCACAATGACAAATGTTGGCACGCCACCGGATACGCTGCCTATCTTTGAGGATGTAGGAATGGATTTAGAGGATAGGTTGGGAAAATGGGGAGACATAGGATAGGAGGAGGGGATGGGAATTGGCTCTGACATATCTCGCTCACTATGGAAACACGTACGTACGTACATTGAGGAATAAGATAAAGTGGGAAATTCAGTACATTTCGAGGTAGTATTCTGTGAGTCACTTACATCACTTGGACCCGTCCGTCTCCTTTCATACAAAAAAAAAACCTTGTAATTACTACTTAATAAAAGCATTTTTCTTTCTTTATGGCCATCCATGACATTCGATGAGAAGGAGAACCGTATCTGGCAACTGTCACTCAATGCCAAGTCCCGACACAGGATACGTTTTACGGCAGTTTTCCATGAAAGTTGGGTAAATCAGCCAATAAATATACGCCTCACTGTGAAATCCAGCATTCAAACAAAATGCTAGTCAGCCTACATTCGATTCCATTCAAAAAATGGAATCATACATGAACGAATCAAACCTCGATTAAAGCATTACCCTAATGGAATCACAAATTTTCCTGTGCTGTGAGAAATCTATTGATTATTCCATCATTTCGAAATTTTTGAGAAATTACTACTAGAAATTTAAAAACATCTTATGCTACAATTTAATACAAAGTAACTTCGAAAAACAACAATATTTTATAAGTTTCTTTAATACTTTCCTTGTAATAACATTATTTATTATTATTAATACAAAATCACATATTCACTGGCACTGGAATATAAAGTCACGAGAATCACAAGAGTTTTATCCCGACTTTGTCCGTATTTTTAGTCGTCACTTCCCTACTTTCACCAGAGTCCACTGCAATACTCAAATTGACTCTAAAACTTGGATCGTGAACGTTCATGATCTCCCTCATATTTTTTATAATCTCATCAATCTCCTCATTCGCGTAATCACTGTAATCAGTCTCATTGAGCACCTCAACAATATCAGCTCCAACCAAGCGTTCCTTCAAGTAGTTATTTCCAAAATTTTCAAAAATAACCTGATCATTTTCGATGTCCTCCTCACAGCAGCGGTGGAACAGCATATGGATGACTGGTCTTCCATGAATGCAGCTCAAAAGTACGAAGAGAATAAAGGAAACTAATACGCAGAATGTAAGGAATCTCCACCACATGTTTTGAATTTGTTCCACATTATTGTTTTAGATTTGTTCCGCCGTTCATCGCTCTATTGTCTCAACACAGGTGGCGATGGATAACGGTGATTGTGTACTGAGGAAAATGACGATTAATATTTAAAAACCGGCATCGTTGACGCCACAATCGGGGGCTGATTGTTTTTGTAGTTGCTGTCGGACGGGCGACTTTTTTGTCGGACGGGCGACTTTTTTGTCGCACGTCAATAATTATGTAGCATTTTGTTTTCTGTCGCAATCTTTTGCGTGTCGCAAGAGATACTAATTCTTATCCTTACTAATATTATAAATAGGAAAGTTGATTTGTAACAAACAAATCAAACCTCACATTTGTAACAACGTGAAAGGTAACAAACCTCGTAACTTTAAACTAAACGCTGCCTTTAGCATACGTGCCTTATATGAGGGACGGATTAACATGTCAGGTGGGTAATTTTTATTTATAATTCAACGCGAGTAAAATAGCTAGGTAAATACTGAAATAATATCGACACCTGTAGATAACATTTAGGCACGCGTGGGCAAATATCATATTAATATGTATTATCAATAAAATTAATAGTTTTTGACTAATTGTAATCAGCTGTTATTTATAAAGTTTGCAGTTTTCGGAAGTTATAAATAGAATTTAACTATTCTAATTATACACAGATTTTGATTAATGAAAGCCAATGGTTGTGTTTAGCCATAAGTTTCATATTTCAAGCTTAAAGTACGAGTAGAGTTATTAATATTTTAAATTTTAGTAAAAAACGTAAATTTTTAATTGTTGTCTAAATTTTCCTTTACGACTCTAACGATGTTTTTTGCGACTTACTTAAAAAGTAAATTAAGGATAATGTATTTTTCTATATAAGGTAAATATATAGTTATATATAATATATAAATCCAATTGCGACTAGTAGCAAACTCTCGATCAAGTCGCTCGTCTGCCACCCCAACCCATTGTCAACAGACGATCGACGTGGAATAAATGAATCATATTCTCTGTAAACCCTATTTGTATGCAGATGGGCCCTCCGACGATATTTATCCTAAATGCTTCTACCACACAGCATATTAATACCTACGTCGGGAGTTAAAAACAACACGGGATACTCTCTGTTGTTTACAAATACACCCACATAAAAATTGAAATTCATTAAAGTGTATGTGATTTTGGAGTAAATATTAATTAGAATTTAGTATTTTTTAGTCTGTATTTTATGTGAGTGTCCAAGCTAAACAGGTTCGAATGTCGGCTTCTAGTTTATTAGATATTCACATTTTTCTGATAATGGAAACAGGTGGTGACGTCACCATTTTTGATGCCAGCAGAGGCGAGCTGACGACAACTGTAAAGTAATTGTAACGTATTTAAACCGTATTTTTGATAATCGCCACCATTATTTATATAACAACAGGTTTTAAAATCTACAATGTTAGAGTCGTTAAACAATGCGTCCGGATGAAACCGCCACTCAATTTTATAAAGTACTTATTCAATTTTATAGCAAAGAAAACGCAATACTTTTAGATATATTCTCACAGAAGACTACCGTAAGATGTTTTATATTCCCCCCTATCCTATTCCCCCAATGCAATATAACTACGTAGGTACCACGTGTTACATATTCCGTAGGTACATTATTAATAAAAATATTTTAGTAGCATTGATATTATAGAAACAGAAATATTTAAAAAAGTTTTTTCTTTTAAGTCTTTGCCTCTTTTTTTTATTATATAAAACACACAGATTCACTTTATGGTAAATAATATTTAATAATAAATTGCTGCTACGTTATTTTTCCTTTTAATAAACTTTAAGTCATAACTAACAATACCCTATAATAGCGATGCTCGATATACATCGATGCATCGAAAACATCGATGTTTACTATCCAATATATCGGATCAATCCGATACATCGGTTAATTTGGTTATTTAACGATGCATCGATGTATTTTATTCGATGCATCGAATGACGCACGCATTATAATCCTCTAATAAAAGTACATGAGAAATTTATGGGGCCACAGTAACGCGGCATTTCATTGGTTGAGATAAACATATAATATAGAAAAACAACACAAAAATATATACAAAATAAAAATGTATGACACGAATGATGTGAATTATAAGTATGGTCAGATTATAAACAACAGTTTACGAAATTGTTCAAAATAGCCTATAAATATTTAACTTTGGTAGCCAGCTCAGTACCATCAGAAAGACTTTTTTCAAAAGCTTCACAAGGTTTGAATTAACAACGTAACAGAATACAAGGAAAACGGGTTAATAAAATCTTATTTATGCAAAGCTTAGAGAAGAAGTATTGGGATCTGTAATTTCCAAAATTTTCATTCATTCTTCTAATAAATCTCAATTAATTGAAAACCTTGGATTATGTCTCATTTTCCTATCCTATATTTCTAAATGATGTCAGAAAGCATACAAATCATCGATGTTTTTTAACTGATGCATCGAAAACATCGATGTTTTTATTTGATGCATCGTAAAACATCGATGCAACGTTTCGATGCATCACAACGAAAAAAACATCGATGTATTTTTTGCATGAACATCCCTACCCTATAAAATAACTGTACCCCGGCTTCCTATTAGCGGACTGTATGTAACGATGTGGTCGCCGGTACGGTTCTTGCTTGCTGTGTATTCTGGTTTTTCTTCGGGATGCCAATATTTATTCTATTTTCTGGTTTTCTTTTATCGCTGTACGGCTCGGAATGAATGTATGGACATCCGCGCCCATATTTATATTATCTGGGAAAATCTTAATAGCGACTTTTAAATAAGCTATAGCGCCATCTATCGCTAATTTTGCGAAACTAAACCGGTTGTCCCGAACAATAACAGTGACGTTATTTTTTGTAACGCGGTGTCTTCATTTCTATAGACGAAATATGTATCATCAAAATGATCCCCTATTCTGTAATTTACCTTTAAATATCTCTAGAACTACTTAACTTTCACGTGTAAAGTATCATATGAAAGCTATTTAAATTTTCAATAAACGTTTTTGGTTACCAAATACATAAATTAGGTGTTATACAAATATTAACGAAAATATTTTTCTTTTCACTCGTTACCTAATTTTATTTTATTGAACTAACAAACTACTCGCTTTATTGTAAATAATATTTACAAATAAAATGTTGGCACATTACTCCATTACATTACATTACAAACTTCAAACAACAGCAATCTGATTTAAAATAACAAATATATGTTACTTTTTGCAACACTATGTCTCGTACCTTACAACTTAATAAATTTTAATGAAGAAAAGGCAAAATCGGAAATTATTTTTTTATATTATAAATAACAACTGCACCAGTTTCAATGGGGGCTTCGTGGAGTAATGCAGTAGATATATTAAGAGCTATCCGAGCCCGAAAGGTGTGTTAAAACTTCATTTGAAGCACAAAATTTAGACCACTGAAAACCCATTTTCAAGGAATTAAAAATATAATTCCCCTTCCTTGTCAATATATTTTGGAGCTATGTCTGTATGTCAAGAAACTTTCATATTTCTTTTCTTCACACGATGGGGTTTTAAAAAACTAACAATAAGGATTCAATTACACTTTGTCCTCCACGTCAGAAATTGCGAATATTCAGCGACAGTGAATATTGTATGGAGATAAAAGGGATATAACAAAGTGCCCATAGACATAAGAAAACAATCACTTAAAAAAATGTTTCGTTGGTTGTTGGTGAAAAGTATTATTAATTAACTATTCCACAAAAGATAATTTACAATTAAGACTTGATATATATTAATAGCATGACAATATTTAATAAATTTTTGATAGACTTTTATTTCATTAGTTACTAGCTGTACCCGGCTACGCGCTGCTGTGGCTGCCCAACAGATGGCGCTTACCCTGTTTTTACCTGTTTTTGGGTAAAAAGCATGTTTTTACGCCGTGATAGGTATATAAAAACACGCTCGTATTCGAATGCAACGTTGTGTCAAAATTTCAAAGCAATCGGTGAAGAACTTTCGGAGATTTAAAGATTTTGAACAAACGAACGTTTACATTTTTATTTATACAGAAGATTGTCATATATGTTAATGTGGGTAGTTTAGTACACTTTTCTGCTTTGTTAATAAACAATGTGGATTAAGGGGTATATTGATAAAACTATGACACAAGCGTGATTTGTAATGGCTACCGAGCTGAATACAAGATCTCGACTTACAATGTGTTTCAATTAACTTCTAGACATAATAGTGGTGACGTTTGGTGAAAATTGTTAAAAAATGGACAATAAAGCAGTGAAATTTGATGAGTTCAACCCACAAAGGGACAATTGGGACATTTATCTCGATCGTTTAATATTTTGTTTGATATTTTTAAAATTTGTTTAAAATTGATGTTTTTTGCATTGATATTATTAACATGCAGGTATATATGTATTAGGGGTTAAAGTATGAAATTGCCGATTTGTACTGAAAAATTAAAACTAGTTTTTTTCTAAAATGTAACATATTTATTTAATCAAAATATTCACCCTCATTATCTATACATTGTTGCCATCTAATCGGATGTTCATTTATGCCTTTGCGATAGAACTCTGGGGATGTAGATTCGACAAACTGTGTGAAAGCATTTTGTACTGCCTCTTGGGAAGAAAATTTTTTACCACGTAGAAAATTGTCCAAATCACGAAAAAAATGGTAGTCCGTTGGAGCAAGGTCTGGCGAGTACGGAGGATGACGTATGGTTTCTAACTGCAGCTCCTGTAGAGTTACAACGGTTTCTCGTGCAGTGTGAGGTCTTGCGTTATCATGGAGCAATAATGGTGAAGATCGATTCACGAGTCGGGGCTGTTTCACTGCTAGTTTCGCCATCATTGTTCGAAGTTCAGCACAGTAAACATCTGCTGTTATTGCTTGACCAGACCTGAGAAAGGTGATAGTGAATAACATCACGAATAGACCACCAAACAGTTACCATTACCTTTTTATTGGTAAGCTTTGCCTTGGGGCACTGTTGCGGCGTTTGACCCGGGGTCAGCCATTGCATTTTACGCTTTCGGTTATCGTAAAGAATCCACTTTTCGTCACATGTCACAATTCGATCCAATATTCCTTCATTTCTGTACCGATTCAACAAGGCAACGCAAGTTTCAACACGCGTTTCTTTCTGCAGATCAGTCAAATCACGAGGCACCCATTTTTCATATTTTTTTTATCTTATTGATTTGATGCAAATGAGTGAATATTGTAGGTAAGGTAACGTTAAACCATGCCGCTAATTCCTGGGTAGTTTGACTCGGATCGGCTTCCACCATCTCCTTCAATTCAGCGTTATTCACCTGTGTGGGCGGTCTTCCACGTGGTTCGTTCTTCAAGTCGAAGTTTCCATTACGAAAGCGTTTAAACCAAAAACGCAAGGTTCGTTCATTACCAGTCTCCTCTCCAAACACAGCATTGATATTGTGAGCCGTTTCTGCCGCGTTAGTTCCGCGTCGGAACTCGTATTCAAAGATTACTCGGATTTTCGAAGTATCCATCTTTCCCGTCTAAGCTGAATAAAAAAAACAATTGAAAGTCGAAAATCGAATGTTGCACATTTTTTAAAACAAGAACCTCATAGGTATCATGTGAAAAAAGTTTCACTCGAAAATCTCACACCATGAAGGTTTTATGTCAATTCAAAGTATCTATTACTATAAAACGGCAATTTCATACTTTAACCCCTATTATTAGCGGAGGTTGACGATCAGCATGGCTATTCTTACCCGAGAGACTGCTGCTCAGAACAAAGACTTAATGCTCATCCCGAACCATTTTCTAAGACTTCTGAACCAAGCAGACCGTTTTCTACCAGCTCTACGGCGACCGTGTAATAATAATATTAGCTATATACTTAATATTACTTAGCTAATAGTTACTTAGCTATTACTAAGTTACTTAGTTAGTTAGTACTCAGTTACCTAGTAGTACTTAGTACCTAGTACTTAGTACTTAGTTAGTTAGTACTTAAATAGTTACTTAGTTACCTTTACTTAGCTAGCTTAGCTAATATTACTGTTACACTTTTGCTGTGCTGTGCTAATTGTTAATTAGATATATGTATATGTTCTCACCTATTTAAAAATTGGTATACTTTAATTTAAGTTATATTTTTTATTGAATTAAAAGTTTAGGAAAATTTTAGTTCTATATGTGTCCGGGATGACAAAGGTTGGCTGGTAGAGAACGCCTTAAGCCTTAAGGCATTAAAGTCGAATTTTGTAAGATATTATTCAATGAAGTGTATAAATAAATACACTTTACATACATTTTAATCATGACGTAAGGTTTATAAACTTTACGTGTTAATGCATGCATAAATTTGCAATATGCATGCCTCTGCCGTTCAGTTTATACACTACGTCGCATTCACCTTGGTATCAGCATGTAAATTGTTTCTCTGTTCTTGTACAATAGTCATGTGATTTCTCATTTATATCAGTTAGACATCCAGTTAGACATGGTGGCTCTATAGCTACCACCTATGTACCCAGATTGTGCAAAAATGAAGCAATGACGAGTAAATAACGAGTAAAAAGTCAAACTCATAATTATTTATATTTTAATAAAATCAAATCCGTTTATTTGTAAACACCGCCGTACGGCGTACAAATAATTAGAAAAAGTTCGCGGCCTTTCTTAGCGTGCTATGTTTCTGGCAACACAGATCACTGGCGGGAAAAGATATATTACTGATATTATACCGCTTCACAGTTGACTTTTTCGTAATGGCGACAAATTGAAATTACAAGTTAAAAATTTTTCTTTTTCATTTGAAAAGATGCCCATCCATTTAAAATTTTAAAATTTTTCCATTTTTAAATGGAAGTTAGTAAGGAGAAAATTAGATATGTTTTTAATTTCTTTTTCGGCAAGGGTATGAATGCCTCTAGTGCTCGAAAAGAGACTTGTCGCGGTTACGGAAAAGATGCTCTAAACGTACTGCAAAAAAATGATTCAGTGGATTTAGGTCTGGTAATTTTGATGTGAATGGTATTTCTCGCTGTAGTCGTCTTATTGAGGTAAATGTCGATGTTATCATTGAACAAATTGAAGCAGATCGACACATAAGAAGTCATGGAATTACGGAACAGCTTAGCATTCACCACTAAACAGTTTTGGGACTCCTGCATAAACTGAATTTTGCCACTTGCTGTTGACGACATCTTTTGGGAAAGCATATTGTTACAGTAGGTATAAGATTACTCGCGACGGATGCACGGGGATATGCTGCAAATCGGCAGAAGAGATCCCAACGTTGAGACTTGAAGATCTGCACTAGATCGGCCCATATAAGGAATTCGTCAACACAATTGTGTTGAGACGTCAATCAAGGGCAACGTGGTTATGATGCTTCGATATCTGGTCTACGGGGATACCGGCGTAGATAGCCTGGTGATATTAAGAGAGATCTTAATCATAGCCTCATAGCGGAGTGCAGCGCACGAATTGGAATTAGTAGGTAAATAAGAATTTAAACCTACGCACATGTACTCAAGATATTTTTGTGAAAATATTTCAATGTAGGTAATCTTAATCATGTACTCAAGTCTAGCATATGATTTTTAACTTATCATCAGAAAGACATTATCTTCTTTGAATTGTATTAAACTTTGTTCATGGCGCACAGCTGTCGTGAATTTGGACACCGCTCGGCGATAAGCAACGCTAGTCATAACATTCGATATACTCGTACAGCATAGCATTGACGAAAACTTGCCACTGGTAGAATGTACTAATTGCACCATTGCCGTATACCTAGTTAGAAAAAGAAAGTAGAAAAAAAATACAAATCAGATCATACACAAGCACGTAATATTTATCGCAGAGTGTTTGTATGAGGACACAGATATGGTATTTGCTTTCGTTTGTCAATATACGTTGTAAATAAAAGTTGGCAAATGTTTTTGGGAAATTTCTTATCTATAGACTATTTGTTTCACTTCGCACGGAAAAAAATAAAAGGAATATATGACGACTTGTTGGCGGAAACTCGAGAAGTCAATTCAAGTTTTTGTTTGATTAATAATAAAATTGTATATTAGGCGTTTTGTGGTGTAATAGTGATAGTTTATTAAACTTGTTTATTAAGAGTATTTTCCGTGAGTCGTGTTTGCGATAATTAAACAAAAGCGTGGGACTGCGTTTTTTGTGTGCTTCCCAGGAGTCCAACGTTGTCCTCAGTAAACCTATCAATTTACTGAGCGACCCCTGACTTATTTCGACAGGCTGGACACAATTAATTACGAAGAAAACTTGACACTGGCAGAATGCGTTAATTGCGCTATTGCCAAATAAGAAAAGAGGAAGGCAGGAGACAAGATTAAAAAAAAAACCTGATGCAATTTTAATTTTTATTAACATCAATATTTTCACTAATCCAATCAGTATAATTACTCAAATTGGTATATGTTACATCTTTGTTAAAACAAATTCCTCTCTCCGTCGGGTCTCCAGTTCTAATGCCGTGAAGATACCACAGGTTGTTCATTTGTTTTACCACGTATAGACCTCCGTAACTTGGACAGAAATCTATATCTGTAAAAGTAAAAGGCACATATTAATTTTATTTATTTAAGCTTTATTGTAAAGTGATTTATTGTAAACCCTAACAAGCCTATTCAACATTAACGGGTTACCCGATTACAAGTCAGCGAAGCAATCATCGCCACAATCAGCAGTGACCTAAAAACTAAACTGCAAATCACGGAAACGCACACAACAGACGCGAGTGTAGAGACACTAAGTTTCACATACGTGTTGAAGTCGGATTTTGTATTCGAGTTGCATCCATCTCCGTACAAATTGCACTCTGTTTGACAGTTCTACATGTCATATCCCTGACTCGAATAAAAAATTCGACTTTAGTTAGTAATTTTGTATATAATCGAATATTTTCGTTAAAATAAATCAAACGCAATTATATTGTCGCCTGATTTACTCCACCACCGCCTAATCCCACGTACTCGTTCAGGGTGACTCTCTGAAAACACTCCTATCCACTACTAATCACCCAAATTACCAACTACGTGAGTCCTCTCAAGCGGACAAGACACCTTAATCCGTGAACAGTCCTGTGAGTCTGCTTGACTGTGCATGAGAAAACTACAATACCAACAATACCCTTCTCCCACCCATTTCCACAGGAGATCCACCTACTTCTTACGTTCTTAATTAACAACCTAATACATTCCTTACCATTACCGTACGTCGCGCAAAACGCATTTTCCGTTATTGTATTATTCTTACAATATTTACTTTTGTCTTGATCAAAATAAATTGGTTTCAGTTGCCCCGTGATTTTCCACGATGTCGTCTGTAAATAATTACAGTTTATTGAAATTTTCTTAAGTTTCAATACGACAAACTCTATTGTATTTTGTAATAATAATTTATTATCTAGCATTTTTCAGGTTTACTTGTTTAACTGTAACTTTTCAATTGAAACAGATGAGCGGAGTTCATTAAAAAGTCAAATTTGAAACTTAAATACTACGCAATAAGAATAATCCATTTCCAAAACAATAATTCGAGATCTAGTGAACATCAAATACTAATAGACCAGGGGTGGCCAACTTATTAACAGTGTTCTACTTTTAAAAAATCTGACGTCTTGCGATCGACTTAATTGTGCTTTAGTGGGATGAATAAAACAATAATTAGATAGCTTTTTATGAATATCAATAATATGATAGTAGAATTAATATCAATAGATAACAAAAAAATAATAGATAAATAATAAATAATAGATAAAAAAATAATAAGAAGTTTGTGCTTTCATTGCCTTGATGATGTCAATCTTAACGAAAATTTTGATACCGGCCAAAAATTTTAATTTCGTTTCGCGATCGATCGGTCTGGCTTTGGCGATCGACGGGTCGATCGCGAATGACTTGTTGGCCACCCCTGTAATAGACTACCGTGCCTGCCCTAGAGTGCTTATATAACATATATAATATATATTCTCAAATCGATGATCAGCACAGATTATATAATCCTAAGTATATTGATGCTTAGGATATACTTGTATATTGATGATAATATTAATAGGTCACGATAGATGGCGGTAGTGAATGGTAAAAAGAGATCTCTCCGTCACGTCTCTCGTCGTCATAACGCAGTTCACCCGCACACCTTTGAAAAAGAGTCGCTGCGTACAGTGAACAGTGCTGTCATCGAAACACTTTATACCGCGAACCAGAAGGTTGTGAAATGAACTACCACTTGTCATAGTATAGAACTTGTAGGTGTAAGGAATCTTCCCAGGGGGGTAAGATATCATCCACCCCCCCGAGTTAAGGAGACTGAAATCATACGACTAAAAGTCATATTATGATATAGCATTCTTCACAAATCAAAAGAGACCATTTTTTCGGAAGCGGTAAGTCCTAGTGTTCAACAAGGCTCCATAAAAATTTGGGGCTCAATATTTCAGTCCACCAAAAGTCGCATTATCGTTAACGTTTCTAACCAATGCCATTTAGATTTTTTAAGCCTTTCAAAATATTCTACATAGGGTCTCAGTGTTCAACCGCCCTCCGTTGCGAGGGTACAAAGGGTTGAAGGTACAAAAATTTTTAGCCTAACCGGTTTATTAAATATGCTGTAATCGACTTCATATAATTATGACATAAAAACTAGACAGATATATTGTTTGCAAATTAAGGAACGTATTTATCCTAGCCAAGTGTTTTTTTTTATTAACATCCCTTCAAATGGCTGACAGATAATTTATTTTTTATATTAACCATTTTTGTTATCACTCATAGCTTTAGAATGTAGCATTAAAAGAGCACCTACCCTTTGAACTTTGGATAAGCCCCTCACTACTGCCAATCTATAAACTAATTTTTGAACTTACAGCAGCCATTTTGAAATCTTCTTCATTATTCAAACATGCGGGTCGCACACCACTATTGTAATTTATCGTTTGTTCCAGAACAAGGATCGCTAAATCATTGTCCACTTCTCCTCTCATGGTGAAGTTCTCGTGTAGTATTATTTGTTTTATCTGAAACATAAAATTGTTTTACTTATTCATTCTAGCTTCACTGCACTCAAACGTCAAACAAGATGTGAAATAATGGTCCACATTTCGTTAAACAGATATATAAAGACGTTAATCCATATAAAAGTCGTTTCAATAAGATATAATATAACTAACTTATATAAATGTATCGTGTAATAAATATAATATGGCGTTATATTATATCTATTACACTTATACGATACGTCGCGATACAGTTATCGAGAGTAAAATTAACGATACATGATACACAAGAATTCAACACAGATCTCTTAACTGAAATAAGTTTTTCAGATTTAATTTCATTGTGCCATGCGGACGACTGAAATACATTTAACGTCATACAATGAAGCAACATAAACTGTCACTGAAATAACGTACACTGTGTCACCGAAATAAGGTACACTGTGTCACCGAAATGACGTACACTGTGTCACCGAAATAACGTATACTGTGTCACCGAAATAACGGACACTGTGTCATTGTACAGGATAGTGATCGAACGCCTACCGCCAGCCCGGCAGTTGCAATGAGTGTATTTGTTTTGCATAACTGCGCGTAGATTCAAAGATATACTAGAAATGAACAATTAGTTACGAAGAACAACCCATTATAAAATCTATTCCACTCTGGATAGTGAACAACCTATTTTTAACTTTTGCGCTATTTCGGTGACACGTATTTTATAACAAGATAACAAGAAGCCCTCACCCGAACAGCGTGCTCATTTCCGCCCGTGGACTGCAATGACCGCTTTCCCACAATTGCTATCACGTTATCAGAGTTGACTGGTGCGTCTGGTGACAGGACGCAGCGGGCCGCTGAGACAAAGGTCACAGGAAATTAATTAACAATTGGCATTCTAAGGTACTATATTTCCCAGTTTATCCTATTCCCCAATGTACGTACGTGTTCCAGTAGTGAGTGAGATATGTCAGAGCCCATCCAAATCCAAATTTCTAAAAGTCCATTCCTACATCTCTAAAGATAGGTAGCGCATCCGGGGACATGTCAACGTTTGTCATTCTGGACTGATATTAGCATGTAGTACCGTGGATGTCCATGGGTGACAGTATCCACCTACCACCAGATGGACTGTATGCTCGTCTGCCGCCTTCTTTCTATAAAAATGTGGCAATACTACTACCATCAGCCTGTGTCTCTCCTGGCCTCTCCTAAGGATCGTCACCACACACGGTCTTCGGCTCTTCTCATCCAGCGACAACAGACGCACAGGCGAACATGCGAGCTAGTGATATACATTTTTTAAATCCGTACTCATACGAGTAAACTCATTGGTACGGGCCGAGGATTTGACGAACCACGACCTCACGAATAACAGTTAAGAATAAATACCTCTAGGCTATCAACCCTCTACTAAAATACTTACCATTCCATATCATTCCATCAGCTTATGCCTCTCTACTGCTGTATATACAGTCTGACCACCTTCTTCAAGTGTTTACGTTTCCCGGTACGAGGTAATGGGCAGGCCATATATCTGCCGCAGGACCGACGACCGATTAAGTAAATAAATCCTTGAAAGCAGACTGCGTACCGAGCAGTGCATGTGGCCACGTGGGCCGAAGACTTGAAGACGTTTACCGATAAATAGGTAAATGAGAGGAGCGGAAGGTCATGTGTGGTGTGGTGTCATGGAGAGGCCAATATCCAGCAGTGAGGAAACACTGGCTGATAGTATCCTACGAGTATTGTCTAAATATTAGATTGTTTGATTAAAATTTCCAAGATCATATTGTATTCCTATTTAAATAATTAGGCAATTATATAGCGACACCGCGCCGTTATCTATGTATGTTAAATATTTTAAAGTTAAAGTGAGTTTTAAAATTCATAAATGCAACCTGTTTTTTTGTTTTAACAATATATTTATACTGAAAATTCACAGATAAAACTCATTTTACATGTTTAGCTTGATTAAAAAATATTTTAATTTCAAACTATAATATGGATTAAAACTGCTAGCATCCAAGCACACATAAACGTAAGGCTTTTAACTTTTTTTGACGCGATGAGGCAAAGGGTCAGTCGAGTGGAGCCTAATTTGATTACAAACGACATACTTATTATTTTACCATATATCAGGGGTGGCCAACAAGTCGATCGCGATCGACCGGTCGATCGCCAAAGCCAGACCGGTCGATCGCGAAACGAAATTAAAATTTTTGGCCGGTATCAAAATTTTCGTTAAGGTTGACATTATCAAAGCAATGAAAGCACAAACTTCTCATTATTGTTTTGTTATCTATTGATATTAATTCTACTATCATATTATTGATATTCATAAAAAGCTATCTAATTATTGTTTTATTCATCCCACTAAAGCGCAATTAAGTCGATCGCAAGACGTCAGATTTTTTTTAAGTAGAACACTGTTCTGAATAAATTGGCCACCCCTGCCATATATGTTCTCGTAAAATGAAGAATGTCGTGGTATTTGACAAATAAAATGCGTATTTTCCTTTTACGCAAAATGAAGTGAGCATATCTTGCGGGAACACAAAAAGACAATTTTCTGATAAGCCGGAGTTACGTTTGAGAAAGATTCGTAGAGGATAATTGCCACCTACTTAAAGATGTTTTAGCGACAGGTTCCAAATTGAAGACTTCCCAAAGCGGAAAAACTAGGTTATGATTATAAGTCGATACGATATCACTGTATTTTTGTTTGGAACGAAGTTCCTTTACGCGGCTTGCGGTAAGTGGGTGTGAGTCAAAAGAAAATATAACGTCACATAAGATTTTTACCCCCTCCATACGCCTTTCTCTTTCTCTGTGTGTGTATGTGCATGCGAGTATCGAGAGTGAGACTCAAGCAGAATAACAGACGTGCAGACTAGTGCGTGGCCGGTTGTATAACCTAATTTTTTTATTTGATTCCTTATTTTAAATTATTTGCATTGAAAATATGTGATACAAAAGAAAAAAAAGTACATGAACTATACAGATTTTATTTCGAATTACATTCGAGTTTAAAAAAAAATGCGTGAGGATCTTCGTTCCTGACGGGGGCCGCACACGTTTTTTTTTTTATTTTGTAACGATTTGTACAGATAGCTGAATCAATTTTATTTCCCGCTCAAGCGTTCAAAAATCCTTCACCTGTGTTGTACCTGGGTGGCGCGAAGCAACCTTAAGGGTTCGCGAGTTGCGTCGCGATAATATATTCAAACATTCCGCGTGTCCTACGTGAGCAGTTTTTTTTCCTTTTTTTCCATTTCATTCTAATTACTCGATTAAGAAATATTATTACGTCAAGGACAACGAGAATATTACTACTATACATATTACATTAAAAAAAATCAATTATTGAGCATATTTTCTTAAACACCGAGAGTTACGAATTTGAATATCCCATAAACCGCCTTCAGTAGTGAACTGGA
This sequence comes from Sesia apiformis, assembly GCA_914767545.1. Taxonomy (NCBI): domain Eukaryota; kingdom Metazoa; phylum Arthropoda; class Insecta; order Lepidoptera; family Sesiidae; genus Sesia; species Sesia apiformis. Next base: position 11,346,226 of record OU611971.1, read on the forward strand.
AGTTCAATTCAATGGACAAAGTTTTTTCCAATTCCTACAATTTTATTACCTAGATCTCGCATATTTTCCAATTCCTTCCATTTTTTACACATTGTCGTTTGTTGAAGACATTGCCTGAGGTGTTAAAATGGAAAGGAAAAATATTGCAAAATTAATAAATATGGAACCTATATATAGCCTATAAACCTAAATACCTATAACCTAACCTAATACCTAAATACCTAATACCTAAATACATACCTAAGTATGTATTTCTTAAATTTAAGTTCGTATTATCACCAACAGTTTTTATATAAACTGATGTTTACGGCTATTTTTAAACTGCTTTTAGATATTAGTAAGCACTTTCGTTACAATTTAAGCTTAACAGCTACATACCTAATCCTTAAAAAAACTATTTTTGTATTCCACCTTAATATAAGAAGAAATAAACGCGAAAATGGGTTATCATTACCATAATGGATCGCTAATGTTACATTATAATATCATTTTCGCCCTTATCCGGGTTAATTTCGTGAAAGGTTTCGCGGTATTAAATTAACGATAATTTTTCACTTTGATGTTATGTTGATGGTGAAATGAAACGGAAATCTTTATAATAATACTTTTCTGTTTCTGCGCGCAATGGAACGTAGGAATTGCTACTTTGTATTTCTACATTTTTTATCTATATGGACGCGTTATACGTATATTTAATTTTTTCAAGATTCTGTACGTTCCGACCGCAAGTGTCTAGTGCCTACCGAAAATTATTAGCAACGATTTGTGTTCATGTTCAATGTTGATATGTAGCTCCGTAAAATCATAATTTATTATATATTACCCCAACATGGGCGTCGACAAGGGGGGGCAGGGGAGGGCAGTTGCCCCCCTCTAGAGATATTTTTTTTAATTAGGTACTTTTAATTTTTTTTTTATAATGTTTTTCTTGTATTAAAAAGGTTTTAATAAAAATATTTCTACAAAAATTTAAATCATTGTACCTATTTGTACCTATAATTCATACTTCACCCATCCTCTCTCCATCCCCTCTCCATCCCCCCCCCCCCCAATATTCAATAATGTCGCCGGGACAATAAGACGCACCTATAATTATCAAAAGTACTAAAGGTTTATTCAATTATAGATTAGAATAGGGCTTATCCTATCAAAACGCTGAAGTACGGATGTGTCCCGCACTGTTCGGTCCAAAAATTATTGTCCAAGGTATGGTATGTTATGATAAGCAACTTTCCTTATTTTTATAGTAAGGCGGTAGACAAGCATACAGTCCACCTGATGGTGAGTGGATACTGTCGTCCATATATGTATAAGTATCCGTGATACATGCCAACACCAACATCATCGAGAAACCAGAATCCATTAAGAAATGGATTGGGAAAATGGGGAGGGATAGGTTGGGATGGGAATGGGCTCTGGCACATCACACTCACTACCGAAATACGCACGTACATTGTAGAATATGATATAGTGGGAAATGCAGTACATTTCAAGATAGTCTTCGAGTAGTGTCCAACGGCTGTTGGGTTGCAGCGTGCACCCTCCTCCTCCAAAACTTTGCGCAAGCAGCCACTTACCAGTGAGTATAACGGTATGCGAAAGCAAGGCTCCATCACAGTAGTAGTCGAACTGGTCGTTGCTGCTATTCTTGATGAAGATGGCTGCTACCCACGGGAAAACAGCGGATACGTCCCCAATATTATATACGCAGTGGCAGCTGAGATTGGTCTGGAAGGATACAGAGGAATTATTTAGTAAATACCAACTGCCTACGCTTCTTACTAATTACTACTTTATTACACCTTGAAACCTCCTCACGATTGCAAGCGAAGATCTGTACTCTTCAGTGGAATCTAATTTAATGGATCTAAAATTTATATTCTATTTCATTCCATTTTATACTAGTCTATTCCACTCTATTCCTTTCGACACTACTCCACTCTAATGCCTTTATTCTACTCTATTTTACTCAACTCCACTTTATTCTACTCCATTCTATATCATTCCATTGCATTTTGTTCCATTCCAACCCATTGCATCCCATTCAATTCAATGAAATATAATTCCACTTCTTCCATTCCATCTATTCCATCCATTCCATTCCACTTCATTTCATTCTATTTCATTCTGTTTATTCTATAGTATCGTGAGTATTGATACAGAGGATATTCTATAACTATTAGCTATCCAGACCGGATATTTTACGGACAAAAACCGGACAAAACAAATTTTACGCACTCTTTTTACGGCATCTTATTTTTGTAAAGGGAATCGCTATAGACTATTGCATTACGACAGTTTTCTTTCCCCGTTTTGACATTTTCACGCATAACTCAACTGTAAGACCCCGAATTAAAATTAAAAATTTAAATTATGCCGTCCGTTATTCCAAAACAGCTGTTTATGGCCATAAATAACGATAATAGCTGCTGTTATAACGTTCTAATTATAGCGATAAAAAGCACGCTCCCTTATTAGTGACTGGATAAATCATATCGAGGAAAAATAGACTTGAATTGCTGAAGTGTCACGTTTCAGATGCATGAGAGGGCACAGAATTAACAAATGTTGACATTTTCATACCGAGGATGGTTCCAATTTTGAATGTAGGAGCTGTGATTGCACTTTTAATGTTATTTTTTGGAACGAAGTTCCTTTACGCGGCTTGCGGTAGGTGTGATTCGAAAGAAAATGTAACGTCACGTAAGATTTTTACTCCCTCCATACGCCTTTCTCTTTCTCTGTGTGTGTGTGTGCGTGCGAGTATCGAGAGCAGAATAACAGACGTGCAGACTAGTGCGTGGCCGGTTGTATAACCTAAATTATTGATTTGATTCCTTATTTTAAATTATTTGCATTGAAAATATGATACAAAATAAAAAAGAAATACATGAACTATACAGATTTTATTGCGAATTATATTCGGAGTTTAAAAAAAATGCGTAACGATCTTCGTTCCTGACGGGGGTCCCCTGACCGCACACGTTTTTATTATTTTTAAAAACTCTCTTCCTTCAACGAACTTCTTGTTACCCATCGATTTGAGAATACAAACTAGATATGTTATACAAGCATTCTAATGTTCAGTAGCTCTCAAATTATTTTTATTCATATGTGTTTATAAAATGGAACATTCTTATTACACACTACTTAATTTTCAAAATTTACTTTTTTAATAAACCCCTCCTCATCTGCTTCATCCCCTAGAAGTTGCTAGCTTGGCTTCTTTGATAAATAAATAACGCCACATTGAATGGCCCAATGATAAGAACGTATGATGTATCATCTAGTCTATTCCCATATCGATTTTGTTACCAAATCCCTAAAAACTGTACGCTAATGCAAAGCCGGTCTATTAACTACTTAGCCTAATAAGGTACTTTTATATATTTATAGGTTTACAGTAGATGTTGCGTTCCCATGTGCACACGAGCGATTTATGAGATAACCACGAACATACTGAAGTCTTTACTGAAGTGCAATATGCACATATTTAACTCCCAAAAGTGCAGGTGCCGATCAAAACAAAAACATAGTAGAATAAGTCCGAGCCACGTCAGAGCGCAAGCATTTGACGTTTGAATCAAATTTGAATTTAGAATAGCGTTAGAGGCCAATTCTTTAGCAGCAAGAAGTTCGGTAAAGAACAATAATCGAACGAGTATTGTTACAATTTAATGGTCCTATTAATTTGAAATGCAATAAATATTCTACAATATAAATATATTAAAACACTAGTTTACTGTGTCCCGAAATTGTGTCAGGGTGCTAAAATACAGGGGGTCTCGTATAGGATCACTTAAATCGCCACTAACTCGGTAGTTGACCAGCCAAGTGAATCCACATGTTTTTATTCTGTCCGCCTCCGAAGAGTCGTGATATAGTACAAATAAATACTTCTTTCCTGTGCTAAATAAATACCATGCGACAAATAAACTCAATTAAGTGCATGAGAGTGATGCCGCGAATAACGGCCAGTGGATACATACATATTTTAACCACACTTTAATTATAATATCAAATCAACGGGCGTACAAGGAAGGTCCAATGGGCCGCTAGTTTTTACAAAGAGATTGAATATCCGTCATTAGAATGTGTCGCGTTTTCAAGAAAAGTCACCATGACTGATATCTTTTAATTATTCATTCGGTATATTGAGATGCAATCTCCTGAAAATTCTGTAGTTTTGCGACGTTTAAGGTTTAAGGTCGGCGGCGCGCCCGCATACCCCCTGGTGTTGCAGGTGCCCATGGGCGGCGGTAACACTTACCATCACGTGGGACCGCTTGCTCGTCCGCCCACTAGTCTATAAAAAAAAAAAAAAAAAAACGTGTGATGTCAGCCGGCTTTAAACTAACACGGCCCCATCTCTCCCGTGAGCGTTGTAAAAGGGATCACAAAGCCGCTATCACGAACCTTGAGGAACTGCACCAGGAACTTGAGAACTCGCTAACCAGCTTGGCCAGCGTGACGTTTTAAGGTCATACGTCCCATATGCACGAGTACAAAGGGCGTGAGGAATCCCATGTCCAGGGCTGGATACTAAAAGGGGCTGGTTGTTGTTGTATCTTAGGTTGGTACACATCCTTAGGAATTTTGGCAAGTTTTTCCTTTTCTTACATGTACAGTAGAACTCCAATTATCCGAATCAATTGGGACCGGACCCCATTCGGACAATCAAAAATTCGGATAATTGGAGTTTTTCGAAAAAAAGGTACATATTGCATATGTATTTTAAAGAAAAAGAGCTTATTAAACAGAGGGTCGCGTTAGTCGGGCGGGCGGGCGATGTACGAGAGTGGAGCTAATAATAGAACTGCACTATGAGACGGTGTCTCATCCCCCATGTATACCTAATGTTTGCACAACGCCTACACTAGCTTCGTGGAGGGAAGGACAATAGCGCATGTAGACCGAATCATTATTTTGCGTTATACATACATATTATTTTAGCGTTGTGTTATGTATTTGCGTTGTTTTTTTTTTCTTCCTGAAATCGATTCCGATAATCAGCGATTCGGATAGTAGGAGTTCGGATAATTGGAGTTCTACTGTATTGCCTAAATTCTGTAATGTGTGCTTTATAAATAAATAAATATAACAAACGTAAGGTCTTTGGGGGTCCGATGGGTGCGAAGCTGCAAAATTAACATGTATTGATAAATTCTGAGCAATTCGGATGCGTGTAAAATCCATCTATCTACACTAGCCCCCCGGTCGTGTATCGTGTTATGTTCTAAAACCTCGTGGCACGGTTTCGTTAATAGTTACTACGTAACTTGACTAGGCTTAAATTTAGCGTTGAGGGGTAACAGGGTAGGAAATGTCCACCCCAAACAGATTTAATTCCCGTCCTAAAATTTCAGGTCTTAACTATATTTTATAGCTGTAATAAGTTTTTTTTTTATGGACGAAGGCGGCAGACGGGCATACAGTCCACCTGATGGTAAGTGGATACTGTATCGCGGATGTCTATGGGCATAGACATCCGCGATACGTGCCAACATTAGTCCAAGATGAGAAACGTTGGCCCGCCCCCGGATGCGCTGCCTATCTATGGAGATATAGGAATGGATTTGGAGAAAGGATTAGGAAAATGGGGAGGGATTTCTGCTTTAAGTTAAGTTTGAACTTCAGAATAATGACTATTCTAAAAAAAAATGGGGAGGGATAGGATGGGAATGGGCTCTGGCATACCGAAACACATACGTACATTAGGGAAATAAGATAAAGTGGGAAATGCAGTACATTTTAAGGTTGTCTTCTATGAGAGAGAGGTAACGTGGCTAGTCGAGTGCGCTCAGCGGCTGTGGTAATGCAGCATGCACTCCCCAATGATATTATCTATGAAAAAAAATTAACGCCTACAGCTACACACGACTACAACAGACAAGTCACCTCGCTTAAAGGCCTGCCTCAATACTTTGTAATTCATTTTAGTTTGAAATGAATTATTAAATGGATTAAATACTCCGTCATCTCTTTCATCTTTTATTAATAAAAGAGAATCAAAGGATAAATGATTGACAAGGAAATGAACTCAAAATACTTAATTGAAATGAAACGTTCAATTTGATGGGATTGCATAATTTTAACGCCAAAATGTAAATAATCAATTCATGGAGGAGAGATCCACGCTAATTGTTTTTTGACAAATTACACGGTTATTTACATTATGCTGTATATTTTTGTCACAATTACCTATGTCATAATTTTTTTTTGTTCAGTCAATTTTAAACTGACGAAAGTTCTTACTGGACGTACTAAAAGCTGAGGGCTAGGTGGCAGTGATATACTCGCAAACATTTTTACAGAATTATTCATAATAGTCTGTCTTATATACGTTTCTAATCATTTTATACTTTATTTAATTAACAATGAAATTCCACAGGGAATCCTGGTATGAACGTTATTATCATTAAGTAGGTAATAGCGAACAAACAGATAAATATAATAAAAATACTGCCCTCTTTAAGAAAAAAGGGTTTAGTAACTTTTTTTGCGAAAACATAAGTGATATTACGAAAACATAAGTGATATTACAGTTGTAAATTAAAAATTCACAAACTGAATAAACAATGGTTAGGCATGCGAGTACGCCAACCTTGAAAAATTCTATTCACAGCTTCCTTGAAGAACCAGTGTTACCAACTTTCCGCTCGCTCAGCCACGAATATAATGATTTAATCCCTAGCCCGAAATTTAGCACAAAACGATCATCTGATGAAAATTAAACAAATAAGAAATAAAATGATCATCGATGCCCTAAATTCCCTGCAATAGCACCCTCCTAGAAGACGATGATAAAACTGGTCATAATTTAAAAGCAGGTGACATAAGTGGCATACTTAGGTTTGGTTGGTGACCACCAACCAAACCTAAGTATGCACAATCGAGAATTTTTCAAAATTGCGTAAACTAGGTATGCCAGGCTCCATTCAAAAGTGTCCCAACCCCTTTCTTTGTTCTTTCAATTTTGAATAAAATAATTGTAGAATCCTGTTTTTTAATATTAGTCTATACGATAGGTAACCGATTTTAGTAAAAAACACTCGACTTCATAATATTATTTAGCACTTTAGCCCTATTTTGAGATTTTTGACCAATCTAGCCCCCTTTTTAAGTGTGACTTTTAGTTGGCGGTTTAAAATGATTCAAGTATTATGTATCCGTATGTATAAGATCTTATTCTCGTATACTCGTATTACACAGGCAATATCGGTAAGATAAACAATGGTAAACACGCGAATCGTTAACTAGCTACACGTTAAACGCGTGAGGTAAGAACAAAAAGTTTTTTTTCTAATAATTACCCAACCTTGAGTGTGTTCGTGAGTAGGCCATTATTTGTTACATTCATGTCTGAGTCAACGGGATGCGGTAACTGGCCACACCATAAACTTTTCATTTTTACTTTTCCACATATTTTTTGAAGAATTTAATAAATTAGTGTACGAGGGTTACAAAAACATTAAGAAAAAGAAAACGTGTCAAATGGGGAGTTTTTCCGAAATCTCCACATTTCAAAGATTTTTAGCCGGACTGTTGGCCTGGATACCTGCTTGAACTTCTAGTTTTTTCAAAGATATCTGTGATTGTAATTTTCAAGTTGTCAAATAAAAGTTCTAGTTTGTATGGCGGAAAATATTACGAAAAGGTCAATAGTTAGTTATAATAGTCCTTATTAAACACATAATTAATTGTTTGCGGTCACTATTTTTATTGTACACGAATGATGTGCAGTCGTTATCAATGTGCATACTTCCAATTGTTCATGTATTGTATATTTATAATTTTGTGTTACCATTTAGTTTGCACACTGTTACTGGGCGAGGAACGAGTGAAGCGAGCGACAGCGAGTTTAGTTCGACCCCTCATTCCCCGCACACTTATTGAAGTTGATGGTCACAGTGCAGGCAAGTGTTACTCTGAGCGAGCTCTCTTGGCTCTATTATCACCGGTCGGTCTTGTACTAGACAAGGGTGAGACTGTTCAATTATTTTAAGTCATTGTACGTATCTTGGGCGAGAAAATAGATCATCGCTCATCGTTTCCCTTAGTCTGACCGCCACCAGCCTGAAGAAGTCGAAAAGTGCCTCATCCAGGCACCGCTGATAGTGCATTGATCAACGACCGTCTTTTGTTGGCAAGTGATTGATGGCTCAGGCTCGCGTGATAGCTGCTATCGGCCTATCCGGACCAACAATTTATTTGTTATATTTTTCCTATAATGCCGGAAAAACCGACATATCCGAGATGTATCCTGAAAAAATGAGGGATACGTCGTGAAGGTTGGTAACGCTTCAATTACCCACTTTTATTGTAATATAACAAATGAACTGTATAATAACACCAAATCATACTACACCGACCGTGTCTCTCTACGGCCGTGTCTCTTTCATACCACCAATCATACCAATCATACCGTCACCAATCATACCGTGTCTCTCTACGGCGGGACACAGTCACAGGTACAAGATACAGGAGCCTTGGGAGAGCCTAAGACTCGCCACCATACAGGCCCAAGCGGATTGTTCTATCTGTCTTAGGTTAATCGAAATCATGAAATTAGTTTTTTTTAATTAAACGCCAGGGATTTAATTTAATTGGTGTAATTGATGAATATTCAATTTCAGTTTTTATTTTAAGTCTTTGCCGGGAATATAATAATTAACAATCGCACTTTTTCACCAATTATTCTGATTAAATCTAGATCGCACGGTGAAATACCAGTGATAGTCGGCACCAGGGTTTAGTGTCGATATTGCATTTCTTCACAGGCTTGACGGGTATTGACGACAGTAAATGATGTACTCGTAGAAGGTGTTCCACAAAAACGATCAAAGTTGATTGTCTCTACTTCTTTCATTCTTATTTGTCGTCCCATCAAATGAGATTAGGTAATTCTCTCATGGGATGATTATATTCGTTATTTTCTATCCCAAAAGTTCTAATCCATTAACTAGTCTAATCCAGTAAAGGATATAATAAAATTAACTAAGTCCATAGACATGGACTTAGTTTATTTTATTATATTCCTTACTGGAGACCCCTACACTCCCTATGCCATCTCTTTCAATACCATCGAGTAGAAAATGTAAGTCTCTCATCTCCATCACATCCAATCCCCCCCCCCCTACCCATCCCCTTCCTTCTCTAATCATTAGATTATAGAATTTCATAAAATTTTAATATTTTCTATACAAAATTGTTGGATCTAATAATATATTACAAAATTCCGTGCCATTTAACAGTCAATACGAAGTTAAATATAGATTGTTCAGTCGATCCCCTTCGCGATATTGAATGAGATTTTCCCGCGCAATCCTAAATAGCTTTCCGTTATTTCCGTCCAAAAATGATTGATTGGAAGCGTATTCGAAGGAAATGTTTGTGTGGGAGTGTCCGACTGACATAAGGTGACATACGGTCGTCTAGACTGACAAGTCAGGTCATGTCAACAGACCTCAAATTTTATGAGAAGACTGGTGTTCTTGCCCGAACTTCAACTAGGGCGCCCTCTATAGTAAATTTGGGTGTAAATCAAACAACTATGACTGCTTCAGTTTCTAGTTAAAAAGTAAAATATTCTTAACTTGCTCTTACAATCTGTTAACTAACGATAACGTGTTTCCGCTAGGTATAGCGACATTTACCGTGGAATGGTGGTACTAAATTAACTTTGACTATTTAATGCGCTTTGAACAAATAGCATTTATAAAAGCCCACGCTTACGTTAACAACTCCAAACGATATATATATCTCAATGGTATTAAACGATTATTTTGTTTAATATGTTTAGACAAAAAAACATATTACTAATATATTTAGTATATTTAGGGCCACCATCACCCTATCTCTTCTCGTGGGTATGACATCCAAATCTAAGTGACCCAAACGCGACTAAGGGAATCAAAATCGCTACCAAAGTCCTCAGGGCTACTATAATAATAATGCGGCTACCATAAATGTTCAACCCTTGGCCACTAAACCTCTGTTGTTCTCTAAGTGTTCAACCTCTAAAAGAGAGGTCTGGACAACCCCCTTGGTTTGTCTTGTGCATTCTAAGACCATGCACAAGACAATCCGCATGAGGAAACTCATCTCCAGCAGTTAATAATAAAAGAGCTGGTTACGGTCGGTACGTCGTATGCAGGAATTATAACCATTATGAGATCTTGTTTAACGATTTGCTGATCTCTAAGAACAATCTGAAAGGCGCTCTTACCCCAGAGTGTGACAGTTAAACTTCCTCTAACTTAGTTTATTCTCACCCATTTTCCATCTCTTGACATTTTACCAGTAATTTTATAATTATAAACTAGTAACTAGACCCGCTAGGACTCGCTGCACTAGCGATAACATCATTTCGTTTTCTGCATTCTACTGCATACATTTCGCAGTTTGATACCATTTGCTGATGCGTAAGTCTGAATCGATAAATTATAAAATGAATTAATGAGGATATAATGTACCGAGAAAATTGATAACTACTTAGATGTCAAATGTCTCTAAAGGCCGACATAGTAGGGTTAGCCAACTTAAAAAAAGGCAGATTTAAAAAAGTCTCTCAAATTGTAAACGTGTTAAAATTTAAATCGTCAACTCTGTATACAGTGTGTCCTACCAGCAGAATAATAGGTTCGGTCGTATTATTCCCTTTTGTTTAACATTTCACATGGATGGATAAAATAACTCAGACATTCATTTAAGACATGATCTAAAATGATTCGGAAGGTTGAATATATTGAAAATTTTTGGAACATTTTGGTTAAAAAAAGTCATTCAACGGAATAAAAAATAATCTGAGATAATGATTGTTACATGTGGGTGTCCAAAAAGGTACAGATGTGCGGTATTGGAATTAGAATAGTATATTTATAAATTAGAATAAATGTCAAACGTACAGCTTAAAGGATTTTTTTTCCAAAGATCAGTCACTAAAAGTACATTTCAAGAAAATCGAACATTAAATTTTTATCGAAAAAAGACAGTTCCACTAACGATGATTTATTATAAAAAAAATTATGTATGTATTTACCCGCGACTCAGTAGCAGATATTAGTTATTAGTAGATATACTGAAGATATAATATTCAATGTGAATTAGATATCAAAACACAATTTTATCAATAATTAATTAGGCATACCGACCACTGGTACTTTTTTCACTTGCTGGGCGCCTACCTTTGGAGATATAGGAATGGATTTGGAGAAAGGGTTGGAGAAATGGGGAGGGATAGGATGGGAATGGGCTCTAGCACATCTCACTCACTACCGAAACACGTACGTACATTAGGGAAATAAGATAAAGTGGGAAATGCAGTACATTTCAAGGTAGTCTTCTGTGAGAGACGGGGAACGTGGCAAGTCGAGCGCGCCCAGCAGCTGTTGGATTTCAGCGTGCACTCTCCCCCTCATAAAACCGTTAGAGCAACGAAAATAACCTTTAAAATCACTATAACAACTCATTTAAGAACGAATACTCATATTTATCGTTGGTTATCACCTACTCATAAATCATACTCATCAAAATAATTTCGAAAAAAAATCTTTTTCATACATTTTCATAAGACCATCAATGGAAAGTAGTTTAAGGTAGTGTTGTAAAAATTAACGCTTAACGCTCGACGCTCTAATGATTAAGCGCTAATGATCGCTCGAGCGTTATAATCCAAAATGTTTAACGTTTGATAATCTCAAACCCTTGTGAGGTTCTTGAGGTTCATTAGCACTGACTTAGAGCTCGAGCGCTCATTTTACATCACTAATTAAAGCAATACGGCTAATTAAATAACCATGCGGCTCTTCTTCTCAATAAAACATTTCCTGAGACAGAATTTTCAACATCTATAAGACAAAGTGGCAAAGGTACTTACAGAAGAAACTGAGTTCCCCTCACAAGTTTTGACACCGAGCACAGAATCTTCAACTAATTGATTTAATTCTTCTTCTACTCTATTAATATCTTCATTTAGATCTGTTTCTGTAGTAGTAGGGATTGCTGTAGGTATATATTTATCATCTTCATTTGTTGTATCTTTATATATTTCTATATAATCTATTATGGGATAATCTGTTGAATTATCATCATCTGTGGTATCATTTGTGGTATCATATATGATATCAAACGAACCTATATCATCGATATTATTTATTTCATTCTCCAATGGATTTCTTGTTGCACTATTTAAAATCAATTTTGAGTTAACCTCGTTTTCGATAAATGTTAAATTGATAGGCATTCCTTTTATTTCATTTGTACTTTCGATTTTCACCTCCGACGTAATTTCTGTATTGTTTGTTAATTTTATTATATCTGTGTTGTCACTACTTAAAGATTTTTTTTGAAAATCACCATTCACATCAAATATTTTGACAAAGATTTGAGTCCCATTCCTGTCAGTTTCAAAAGTTGCTTCCTTATGGATCTCATATATTTCTTCAAGTTGTTTTTTAAACGAATCTACTGCTTGAGTTATAAAATCAAACTCAGTTTTTTCATTAGTATCGTTTGATTCGTAATAAGCAGTTGATACACTTGATTGTACATTTTCCGTTTCATTATTCACGGTATCATTAGGGCGATTTATTGGCAAATCTGATACATAACCTTTAAGATTATTATAAACACTGTCACTTTTCACTTGCACGACCATGAAACAAACGAGTAAGCATTTCAAATGCATTTTTGGATTAGAACTTGTTTACTAATACGTGATCACCGTCTGTATGTCCGTAAACAAATGCAGCAATGATGATACATGATGGTCCAAACATAACAAATGATATTTGCGTTCCACCTATATTATCTTATTATAAATGTCGTAGAAATTAAATTGGTATGTTTTGGATTTAAAATAATTGTTTAAGACGCACGTAAGAAGACTTATTCTTTACAATACCAATATATAATTGCATTTTATTGAATCTTATCTGAATGTTTATAAGAATGAAATTTGGTTTTCTTGGTTTGAATGAATGTTGTATTACATAATGATCTCACCTTGGCAAAGGCGACTTTGATGGATGTCTGCGAACAATTATTATAAATAATAGGCGATTTGATGAAAGCGTGTACCATCAAAGCTTTTGTAACAATAAGATCTGTGTCAATCAAAGATTACATAATTTCATGTAATTATATTTGCTAACTTTTACCCGCGGCTTTGTCTGAATGAAAGTCAAATTTAACTTGAAATTTTCAATAGAATGCTGCTCAAAATATCGAATATGTGAACAAAACGAAATTATTAATACCTAGAATATTAAAACATATATACTTACTAGAATATAACATACTATAATATAACATAGAATATAACTAGAATATAACATACTAGAATATACTTAGTTAAAATGACACGGTAATGTATCCCTCGATATACATAAAGAACAACGTCTATCTGTCTATCTGTATAAATTGCCATATGTCTGTCTGTGTGTCTACATGTATGCCTGTTCGTGCTTATCACTGGATTTACTGAGCCGATTTTGTATTTATCCTTGTAAGTTATATATAGGACGATTGCCAAAATAATTTATCGCATAGTTTTTAAAATAATAGGAAGGGATTATTATGGTGGTCTACGTCGATGATGGTATGACACCATAGGAATGATACAATGAAATATAGATTGAGATTAGTATTGCTAAATTCGCTTTGGAAATCTGTTTTATAAAAATGATAATAACAAGTAAAAGATAAACAGTAAGAAATAACGGTAACATGGTTGTTATTTACGTCTTTTATTTAATCTGTTGTCCGTATTGTCGACGATCCCACGATCCCACTCACACGGGCGGTTTAGAATCCCTCAGATTTCGGAGAGACGTTGCATCTCTCTGTGTGTTCTACCGCCTGTACAATGGGGAATTCTCTGAACAATTGTTTAATATAATTCCCACCTCGGGTTTCTACAACCGCACCTACCGTCACAGAAGTGCGGTCCAACCGCATTTCCTCGATACGGAGGTGTCGCGCACTGTTCGGTCCAAAAATCATTTTATACCGCGAACCCGTAGGCTGTGGAACGAACTGCCTCAAGAGGTCTTCCCATTAAGCTACGATATGGGGTTCTTCAAGAGAGTGAATAGGATTTTGATAGGTCGGCGGCGCGCCCGCATACCCCCTGGTGTTGCAGCTGTTCATGGACGGCGGTAACACTTACCATCACGTGGGATCGCTTGCTCGTCCGCCCTCTAGTCTATAAAAAAAAATTCTACGTTCAGACAGACTCATCATCTTTACCATAACTAATAATAGACGAGGCGTTTCGGCAACCGCAGAACATAACTGCATGTTATCATCATCTGTAATCTTTATTGTGTTATTGTTCAATCCAAAATAATAAACCGCATTACGTAATTGTACACTTTTCTGTGACTCTGGAAATTAAAGAATGGGTTTTTGCTTTTCGGTGTCGCGATCTCAAAATTACATGTCATTTTAACATTACGCTAGTTAATTTAGTTTGAAATTGACATGCTTTTTGGCAAATTTCACAACTAAAGATATCATAACGGCGTCTTAAACGCTTTAATATATTTTAAATTAGTTAACGTGTTCTAGGTTTTGCATTATTTCGCTAACACTATTCTAGTCCATATTACAAGCGTTTTAAGGTCCCAAGGTTGATCTGTTTTTTACTAAGTTATCTATCGATATCAGTCTATAACGTCCTACTAAAAAAAACAACATAGAGTACAGGCCTCACCGATTAAATAGCCTAGAAGCATCTATCCTCAACTGATATTCGTGTAGTCGCGATTTCAAATCCCCGAATTTTTAAATTGCATTTTAATTGTGACTTCTAGTAACAGAAAGAAAAATCTGCAGAAGAATTTTGGGACCGAAACGCAGAGAAGATACACTTCGGTTCGCTGACCCAACGGAGTGAGCAAGTAAGTAATTTTAATTGTTGTGGAGTTTTAATTGTTTTATATGTTGGCGAAGGAAAACATCGTGAAAAACTCCACAAAATCCCGATATCTCAGATTAAATATAATATGTATTATCAAATAATACCAACCACTATAATATTTTAGTATGTCAACTGAGTATCAAGACGTTGCAATCCTTGTATAATGTTTCGTAAATGCGTGCGATCGGAGCGCGGTGAAATTGACATAAATGTTACTCCGATGAGCGCTCGCGCCATACTAATGGCCGACGCGAAAATCCCCGATTACAATAGAGCAATTAGAGCAGTTTTGTGATATTAAAAAATATATATAATAAATCATAATTTACAAAAATACTTATGCTTTCGTTTTAATTAGGTACGAAATTGATTTTATTCTAGGTATAATTAAAAAAAAACATTTATTTCAGGCCTTTAGCCCATTCAATTCTTAATAAATCACAAAAAAAAAAGACTAATATATAGTCAAAATAATATTAATTAATCCGTCCATCATTTTGTAGCCATCGGTGAAATATTAAACAAAAAAAAAAACTTAAGTTCCAAGGGCAATTGTACGAATGCTAATGATTTATTTAAAAACATGTTCAACGGTAAAAAAACATAATTACGACCTAATTATTAGTTGTTGGTCAGGTTATTTACTGTATTTTTCGCCTTTTTAAACTACACTAAAAAGATTGAGAAAGGATGCTCATGAAACTGGTTGAGGTTAATCCGTTCGCTATTATTATTTATTATTTTAAGAAGAAAATTAGTTAATCGTAACAACTCACCTTACAATTGCCAAATTTCACTTCATTGGCTGCAATCAATTCTACATCCTTCAAATCTCTTGTCGTCAGCTTCGTTTCATCTATTAAATCTTTTATTACCTTTGTACTTGTTTCTTCAAATAAATAATCGACTATCACATTTTTCGAAGGTAATTCACTATAATCTCTATCAGATTCTATTACTACGTTTCTCTTAGCTCTCTTCTCATCTAACTCTTCAAAGAAGTGGGTGAAATCATCGTCATCAAAATCAGCCTCAACTGTAGTCATGTCTGTATAATCATAATTGTCAGTTGTATTGAAATATTCTGTTGTATATTCAACTTCGTACACTGTTATATTCAATTCCGACAATTTTGGTATTGTTTCTATAGTTATATTTGCGTTTATATAATTGTACACATTTGGCCAATATTTAGCACTGTATAAAAATGCAGCAATAATGAATAACATCACCATAAGAATCAACGAAATTATCAATTTGATGATTAACTGCAATAATGCCAAGTTCAACTTCATTTTGCAGTTTATACGATAGGTGTTGTTATTAAGAATATTGATTGAAAACTAAATCAAAAGGATATTGTCACATTGAAAATTGAAATTGAATGAGAACATTATGGTTTCCTTATTGAGAATGATGCGCGAAATAATATAAAGACAATGGGCTATAATCTTGATTACCTTTTTAAGAAAATCATCAAGGATGAGGTATTACCATGTCACTGACTCAGCGATCTGCCTGATCGATAATTGCGAAATTATTTTCTATAATGGTGATGGCCTAGGGCAAGGTAAAATTCGGTAACTTTTAACATTCGGATGCCAAATGTTTTAAAACAATATTTAAGTGATCACGACGTGCTAACAAGCTAGAAAAATAATCAATCAAATTTACTTACAAATTCTTTATTATGAGTAAGAAAACCAACATTATATTATTGCACTGTAATAATTGCAGATATTATAAAAACAGATATTTTTTTTTTTAAATAATCGGCTTCTTCTATTGCTTCTTGCATGTCAAAACAATGGAGGACAATCGGGCCGTCTCGGTAGAAAACTGCCTCAAGAGGTCTTTCCATTGAGCTATGATATGGGGTTCTTCAAGAGAGCTGTGAATAGGATTTTGCAAGGTCGGCGGCGCGCCCGCATACCCCCTGGTGTTGCAGGTGCCCATGGGCGGCAGTGACACTTACCATCACGTGGGACCGCTTGCTCGTCCGCCCACTAGTCTATAATAAAAAATAAAAAAAACGCATGTAAAGTTTTGGACATTATGTAGAGTATTTCCAGAAGACTATCTTTAATAGAAATCGGACTAATAATTCTAAAAACCCTTTATTTATAGCCCTGGGCGCATTACCGCTCCCTCACAGAAGACTACCTTAAAATTCTCCACTGTTGACCTGCATTTCCCACTTTATTCTACTTTCCCAATGTAAGTGCGTGTTTCGATAATGAGTGCGATATGCCAGATTCCATTCCCATTCCATTCTATCCTATCAATACCTATTTTCCCAACGCTGTCTCCAAATCGATTCCAATATCTCCGGTGGTAGACGCATCCGGGGGTGTGCCAACACTGCCAACGTTTGTCATTCTTAATTGATGATAGTATGTATCACGGATGCCTATGGACGGCAGTATCCACTTACAATCAGGTGGACTGTATGTCTGACGCCATTTTTCCATATAAAAAAAAAGTTTTGTAAAACAAGACATATTGAATCTCTAAATGATATTCAGTTTTAAGTGAATGAAATCGCGGAAGGTCGATAGTTACACATTTTTCGGTATTACGTTTAAGGCCTGTTTAGTATACAAACATACTTATAAATAGTGGAGTGTAGGCTTTCTCGGCCGGTGTCCATATTAATTGAATCTTCCGGGCTACTTGGCCGAGGTCTTCTGGAATCTCTTCTCTTTTTTCCATCTTTGGAATATCTTATAAATATCGATAGCAACAGTAATTTCGCGATGAGAGCTTGGCAACGCTATAATTTCATGATGTAATTTTCCTAATATCTTCTCAAGTTATACGATGAGAAGAAACCTTGTAAGAATATAATTAGTTACGGGATATAAAATATTATCCCAAATTAATTTATTATACTTAGTAGCGTAAAATATTAATTATTTTGTTATTAAATTACTGGTATTAGTTAAAAATTAACATTACTTAATCTTAATAATTATCTTCATACGGTGAATATACTGACATACATATTTGTAAATAATTTCATAGTCATTCACATTTTTTAAAAAGTAACAGTGCTTCTATGTAGACCTCATCATAGAATCAACGCAGTTTAAAAAAATTAAAACACGATATATAGAAATGACATTCCACAGATGTTACTTTTTTCGACTTTTTGGCGGGAGGTATAAAGTGACGTTGAGTTTTGTTTGATTTTATTGTAAAAGTTGTATATTAGGCGTTTTGTGCTTTAATAGTGATAGTTTATTAAACTTCAAAGTGTTTTTCGTGCGTGGTGTTTGTGATAATCAAATAAAAGCGTGGGTTTGAGTTTTCGTGTACTTCCAAGGAGTCCTCTTTTGTCCTCTGTAAACCCACAATCACTTTACTGAGTGACTCCTGACTTACTGCGCGAGACTGGACATTGACAGGACACGTTTTAGACTTTGAAATTGTTTATTACGAAGAAAATCTTGACACTGGCAGCATGTGCTAATTGCACCATTGCCATATATGAAGAAAAAAAATGTCCAGTCCCATCGAAGTAAGTCAGGAGTCGCTCAGTAAAATGATAGTAGGATTATTGAGGACAGAAGAGGACTCCTGGGAAGCACACGAAAAACGCAGTCCTACGCATTTATTTGAGTATCACAAACATTATGCACATAAAATACTTTGAAGAGTAATAAATAAACTGTCACTGTTAAATCACAAAATGGACAATACACAATTTTTATAGTAATCATACAAAAACTCAACTTCACTTCTCGAGTTCCCGCCAAAAAGTCTCCTTCTTTATTTCTTTATATCATTTTATGTGAGAATTATTTTTTTACCCGACTGAGACACTCAAAGTAGGCAACTTAAAATAGTCTGGATTACAAAATTAATACATATAAATCTAAAGTGCCTATACTGAATTGTTAAAAGATTGTTAATTGTTAAAATAGAATAGTAATTCATAAAACGAAAAAAAAACAAACCAACAAACTTACTTGTTTTTTTTATTTTAGTTTATTTCATATAGGAATCGGACGTAGTCAGGTTTGTTTTAATATTATTATTATTTTCGAATATTCCGCCTTAAAATGTGAAGATAAATGACAAATAAAACCACAAACTAAGAAAATAGAAGTCTTTAATAGCCTTAAACACTAAATAACAATTAAAATTAGCAAACACAACAGGTACTTTACACGCGCAATCACGCAACACACAACACAACAGTTAAAAACACAACAACAGACTTTGTAAGCTTAACAACAGACATTGTAAGCTCAACAACAATTTCAACAACAACTTATATCTTGTGCGATCCCTTCTTTGTGTGTAGGATCGTTTCATATACAGGTACCTTGAAAGGGAATGGTTTCTCTACTGGAACAATCACGTGTTTAATAACTTGGAAGGGTACATCTTTGACTTTGGGGACATGGACGTGTTTTTCAACTGGATAAGGTACTGATTTCTCAACGGGGATAGAAACCTCTTTTATGATGGGAATAACCACAGCTTTAGGAACAGGTATTTGGATAGGTACTGGATGAGGCACAGCAATTAATATTGGCTGGTGGACTTTAAATTCAACGTTCTTCGGCACAGGCACGACTACTTCCTTATAATGCTTGATGGGCTCTGGGTTTTCTTCTTCAACGTGTTGGTGGACAGCGAAAGATTGGGGCTTGAAGTCGTGTCCACCTAAGTCGTGTCCGCCTAAATCATGTCCGCCGAAATCATGTCCGCCGAGGGAGTTTGATTGTCCACCGAAGTCGTATCCTCCTGAGTAGTCGCTAGCTTGGAGCTGTAACAAAGCAATAATATTGGGATATGAAACGTGTGTAAGTTGTTCAGTATTAGAGAGTAGAATCGATTCTAACAGTTTTTACAATAGGTGTTTTTTTTTTCATTGTTGCAATAGATTTTTTTTATAATTTATTGTTCACTAACTTCTACCCGCTAGCTTTTAAAAATAATCTAAAATTACTTAAAAGCAACTATTTTTTAATAAACTTCTTGGCTTTTTACAAATTAAATAATTAAAAAATAAAAGATATTTCTTTTAATTTTCAAACTATTTATAGAACGTTAAGAACAGGAGAAATGTTTTATACAAATGAAATTGAAACACGGTGCTGTTAAAAGTAAAAACAATCGGTTTCTAAGTCTCAAAAGTCTACTATAACCATTCGTACATTCATCTTACCAATTATTATCATTATTTGCGAATTATTAGAAATGTAATACTGCATTTGACGTTGCATTTTAAAAAGTTGTTTTCGCCTGGGTTCGCATTTATTAAAAGCAAAAGGAGGTCGTCAAAGTAAAAAAAACATGGCCGACGTGAGCGTCGAAGAAAGTATTCGACTACAGCAACAGTTTTTTTTTCTTTTTACCTTTCATTATTTTTTGCCGCCAACCATTATTCAATAACGGTTATGTAATACGGTTACGTGATTGGACCTAGTTCAAAGATTCTATGTGTTATGTTGCTTACAATGTCGTTGAGGTTATTGTTACGTTTTTTTTTAAATAACAATATAGTTTGTTACGTTATTTTATCTATCCCATTAAAATACCATTGATGTGAAAATCTTGTGAATGCGGTCCATTGAAAAGAAACTTTTTTCTAACAGTCTTCTATAAAAATGCAATTGGAATAAAAATAACTTTTATAACGGCGATACGCTAAAGAAAATATTAATATGCTTTGGAATAAGTTGTGATTAAACTTATAATATACTATTAATATAAATTTAAAGAGTTCAAGATCATTTCAGTTAGTTAATAAGTTAATTGTTAATGGAGTTACATTGTGTTGAAAGATGGAAATTGTTATAACATTAATAAAATAAATGATGTTTCAATTAGTTGAAACGAATCATGGAAAGATCCTTTGTCTTTAAAATTGAATTTAAAAAAAACGTTCGACAAATAAAGAATGAATTGACGATCAATTACCTTTTTGTTCACGTTAATGTTGAGAATGTTTTAGTCAAACGTTTAGGAATGTTTTATTTTTCAAACACGATTTAGAATTGTTAAAAATAACGAGCAAAACTCATGTCGGTAATCTGTTTAATAATGGTATTCATTTTGTAGGGATGTAAATATTAAATAGTCACTTTGATATACGCATAGAGATAGATGCGAGAGAAACCGCCAACAAACGCTAGTATTTCCATAAACCAAAATCTAAAGGAAAAATAAATATCGCTCGGCCGTACCTCATTTTCACCTGTAGCCGCGCCAGGGTTCCCATAATAAAACAAAAATATAGAACAGATAATAAAACAAGGATATATACAGGTGGCGACCCTAACCGCGCTTTACGACATAGTATATTTTCAGTTAACGAACAACTTCAACTTGTTATTAGAGTTCCGTGTGAAAAAATACTAAGATTTTCTATACTCCTTCGAGAGGCCGACTGAAAATACTAGGTACGTGTTTGAGGTATATGTTTATATATGCAGACAAGGTGCTTAAAATACGACAATAAAACTAAGGGATTTATTTACAAAACCATAAGTTACAAAAATATCTACTGAACAACATAATATATTTAGAGAAAAAAGAAATAAGTCCTAAAACAAACCAACATGTACCCAAAACACTTGAGATATACCTCAAATAAAAGCTTTTATTTCACACATTGTTAAACAATGTTAAGGCAGTTAATGTCAAAACTGTGGGCAAATCATGGTATAAACCGCTTTTCTATCTAATCTTTTTTGTTATTTTTTTTCATATTTTTTGTAAAAAAAAACATCGTTTTAGCACTTACAAATTCTTATAACGATTATGATAGATCATTGTCACTAATTTTATGTTTGTTTGTAGGGTGGGACAATATCCATACATTTTATGTTTGGGGTGGGACAAAATCCATACATTTTATGTTTGGGGTGGGACAGAATCCATACATTTTATGTTTGGGGTGGGAAAAAATCCATACATTGTTTGGGGTGGGACAAACATGCATTTTATATATTTTATGTTTATTAGGGGGGTGGTACAACATCCATACATTATGTTTGTTAGTGGGCTGGGGCAACATCCATACATTTTTTCCGATCACCTTTATGAAGAAAAGTCTGTGAGATAAAAATGTGACTACAATTTAAATGTAAAATCTTGTCTTATTCCACATACATTTAAACAGGCCATAACTTAGAATTACACCTCCAACTTGAAACACATATCTACTTTAATAACTTAATCATACGTCTAGACTGACACTATATTGCATGTCTCCCGAGATATAAGTTCCAACAACTTTATCTTAACTATTATTTTAGGACGTTACTCCTACACCAGTTTGAGTTTTGACTTGAGTTTTCAAGTAGTTTTGTTAAAGTTTGAGACTTGAATTGTCTGTATTTTGTAAGAAAAGTGGTTCGTGTTGTTCTACATTTTGTTTTATTCATATAAACGTCATTGCACAAGTACACAAATGGCGGACTTAATGCCATATGGCATTTCCTACCCAGTCTACTTAATAAATAAATAATATGTTGCCAAAAAAGGGGCACCAAATTTTAAAAACCAATGGCAATGCCAGTCCGATGGGAGATTTTGCTATCTACCCTACTGACTGAAACCTATCCAAACCTATCCTATGAAGTCCTATCCAACGACATATCATTTGTATGTATAGACGTCGGATGTCTTTACTGGATTTTTTTTTAAAGTTTACTCTCTCATTTTGGATCGACTCAACCGATTTGACTCATATTCGAACTTAAGAGAGATATTGACCTATTTTACAGCAAAGTATGCAAAGTATTTTTTTTTTTTTAATTTTTCCTATTTTCCATTCTAAATAAGTGCCAAAACTAAAATCCAACTACGTAAATGTTTCAAAAATAGCCTTCATGAATTTCATGTGTTTTTTAAATATTTATTTTTTAATTCGTTTCTTATAACCCCAAAAATATATAAATTTCTTGAATTCTACTCTTGATTACTCTTTTTTAATATGATACCCCACAGGCCATGGAAAATAAAATTACACCGCGATTTTTTTCAAAATTACAACGCACTATGGAATATTTAAAAAAAAAAGATATTCTTTGTTATTTAAACATTTATATCACTTTCACTGTATTCTTTAGTGTATAATCAAGTGTTAATGTTGTGTGGAAAATATATCCATACACACATCGGCAAATTCATAACTCTCCTTTGTGGCTTTGCCGTTGAGTAAAAACATACGGAAGCACGAGTTATATTTTGTTCATTCATTGTTATCACCGTAAGTATGTACATAATATATGCCTAAGGGATATAGATTTCGTATACATTATTAATGTACACACAAATCCGGTTTTTACGGGTTGACATCAAACCCATAATTTTGCCCTTTCTACGCTTTCGTAAATAATTTAATACGAAAAAATTGGGTTTTCTTAAAACCTGTGAACCTAAAACCTCTGTAGGTCGTAAATTTTGTTTCGCGTAATACGCAGATAAATCCTTCAATAAATAAATGGCTCACAGGAAAAACAATTTATTAATACTTTCTAACATAAATGTATACCATATCGTAACATCAGCCTGTGTTACTCCACTGTTGGATATAGACGAGGATCACCACCACACCCGGACCACCCGTCCAGAAGACGTCCCACGCTACGTTTCCCGGTACCCGGTCTCCATTCGAGAACTCGTCTCCATGATTAGTTATCAGTCCTGCGGCATATAAGGCCTACCCACTGCTACTTCAGCTTGCTTACCCTTTGAGCTATGTCGGCAACTTTAGTTCTTCGTCACGGATTTTGTCGAGCAAAGAAGAAAGGAAAGAACTATGCTGGAAGCGTCCAGCATAGTTCTTTCCATCGCTTGCTGAGCGACTTTGAATATGTAAATCAGGTCTGCCGCCAGAGACCACGTATGAATGGGTAATAAATGTATAATATTTTATTTCTGTATACAATACTTAAACAAAATTGCATCCTCGTTCCTATTTCTATTTGATCCGGTGGTTGACTGGTAGAAAATGCTATATGGCATATAGTCCGCCATTTGTACAATTACTTTTTCAATGAAATTGAAATAAATAAATAAATGGATACATTAGTTTTGTTACCCAATAATTCCGCAACAAATCAACGAATTATTATTACGGCGGTGAAGGAAAACATCGTGAAGGGAACTCACATTCTCGAGAATTAAAATAAACTCGAACATGTGTATCCACAAATTCGCACTCGGCCCCACGTGGTACATATCTCGGCTCATACAGGTTGACATTGGAGACACCACCAGCTATATTGCCACTGTTCGATAGTCTTCTAAAGTTTGCCCACACACTGCTGCGTGTAAAGGTATATTCATGGACATTTATGGATTGTTACCTGTTGATCCTGTTGTCCGGTGTAGTCCTGGAAGGCCATGGGATATGGCATCCATTGTGATTGTGTCTCCGACTGATCGGCGAGCGTCGACGCGACTAGCAGCGCGCTTATCAGCTGCAAAATGGAGAAATGCCTTTTATAATTATTGAATTTAAAAACCAACTGCTTTCGTGCTTTTTTTTTAATTGACATAAATATTGTAAAGGTTTATAGTATATAAATATTGTATAAATTGTATAGGTATATGATTTTTTGTATAATATTGCACTTAAACAAAAATTTAAAACACTCTTTACGGAAGAGAGTACAACCAGAAGAACATAATCTAGTTGTTTTACATCTCTATATATATTTTAAAGGAATCTCTTCCAGATAACTTCTATAAAAATTACGTCATCCTTTATACGTGTCAAGCTGAAGATTAGATTCCATTCTAACGGTTTTTACGATTATTCTACATTTATTTTTCTACGAGCGTCGATCGAGCCGCGTCACGCTCGCCATGTAAACGCCCGGTCTCAGTAATGAACGCTACAAACATTTTAGACAGGACAACGAAACCTTACATGTGTGTAACTTTTCGTATGTCGCTTAAAAAGATTTTATTCTTCGCTAGAACTGTTTCATACGACTATATTTTAAATTGGTTAATATATTGAGACTTTGCCTTATTTCGGTGGCACCGACACGTTGTAAATATACAGAAACTGTCTAGCCACTATTTGGTATCATTATTCATTAATCAACGCTCAGTTCTCATCAATTTGAACAACATTCAAAATAATAAGCAGTGACATAAAACATGCAGATATCAAATCACAAAAAAATAGACAATTTAACAGCAAAAAGTCATCAAAGAAAACCTCGCATAAATAAAAAAAGCTTTATTAAATTACAAAGGAAACATCAGCAATAAATACGCCATTAAATTGGGCAAAGCTTCATGAAAGACATAAAATAGTTTACAACAGACATAATGTAAAAAGTTGCGCGACATAAGGCGCTATCTACACACACAGTGTGGTCATATGTACGAACTATAACTCAGAGAAATTCATTGCGACAAGTTGCGGCGGTTTTAAGAGTGTCCACGATTTAGAAAAATTGCGCATTTTATAAAAGTCTTCCTTGTAATGTAGATGCCATACCCTGTCGGCCGGCTTTAGAATACCACCACCGTATCTCTTCTCGTACGTGTCGTAATTGGCGACTAAGATATAACAGTCGCTACAGTATGCCACAGTATGGATGGATGGATTTAGTATGGATTTAGGTCATAAAGGTTGCGTGCACCCGCTGGATGCAGGTCGCTGCCGATAGGTCTAAATGGCGGACAATGGGGGAGGCCTATGTCCAGCAGTGGACGTCCAAGGGCTGAGAAGAAGAAGAAGACAGTATGCCCTGAGGAACTTACACCACCTCTAAGAGAGTGGACTCGCCAACCCACTTGGCGTTTTAAGGTTATACATCCCTCATGAACAAAACAATGCGCATGAGAGTTACGGTTTCATTGTAAGATCTAAAATGGACGATTCTCCCGTCTGTGAGAAGAAAGAAAAACCATTACATCAAACATTTGTGTTGGAATATGCCTATATTTGACTATGGAAAAAGGTGGCTGATATGCAGACAGTCCGCCTGGTAGTATACTTTTTCTAATGGACATCCGATATGCATACCAATATCGGTATAAAATGACAACAATGACACGTCCCTGGACACCCAATAAGATAATGTGTGATTTTCTAATTCTAATAATACTAACTTTATAATGCCTTATATGGCATTAAGGTTGCCTTTTCGACATTTTGTTTGTGCATTAACGTTTAAATAAATGTAAATTCATGTCGTACTGTTTCCATATGATTTAGGTAAGTTTGATTACGTTACTATTATAGAGCGGTGATAGCCCACGGGTATTTATACTCGACTCAAACTGGTATGATCAAATCCTCGGCCCGTACTACAGAGTTTATACTTAAGTATAGAATCTTAGAAATTGTCACTTGCTCGGCGATGAGGAAAAACATCATGAGGAAACCGGCATTCTTCAGAAACTAAAAACAATGTGATGCAGCAATCCGCACTGGGCCCACGTGATGGATTACGGCCCGAAACCCCCCAGTGATTTACTAGAGGAGGGACGTTATAGGCCGATACTCTACTTTAATCTTATTCCCTGTGTTATGTGTTATATCAGATTTGCGCCAACACACCACGACATTGACGCAGTATAATTCAGTCTTAACTCGTGGTCACCCTACACCCGTAATAGCGTCCTATCTGACTGCGCTGTATACGCCATTTGACACATGTTTATGTTTCGTGAACAGTGAACTGAGCACATGACTGAAAGGAAAACTAGGCGACTGCACTCTAATTCTCTTGTCATTTTTATAATCGATATTAAATTAAAAATGGATGTTACCTTGTTAATTTTTCAGAAGATAGGTGATGTTATTGAGCAAAACGATCTCGTTGAAATAAAGTGAAATGAAATTTGCATGGAGAGCATATAAAGCATACATATAAACATGTATATATATAAAGCAGATGTTAGCAAATTCATTATGGATTTGGACCCAAATGAGCCAATACTTTTTATGTTTGTGTTGGTCCCACTGCTTTTTTAGAAACATTAACTTCAACTCTATTTCATGCCCATAAAAAAATGTAAGAAATAATCGGAATGAGTCGATTACTTTGCGTTGCTATACCATTCATGCGATTGCGATGAAACTTTGGTGAATTGTTGTGCGCACGCGCGCGAACGTTTCTGAATTAGTACAACCATTTTACAATAGGTGGCGCGCGATAAATTGAAGACCACGCGAACGAAGTCACGGGCAACAGCTAGTTAATTATAAATTAAACAATAAAAAATAAGTTATGTTTAGGTTTGGAAATTAAACCCGACAATAGGGTTCCTTTCCTCGGATGTCAAATACAGGGTCAATTGGAACACTTTTGAATCGAATAAGATTTTTACAGTTTCCTTTAACGGTTTTAGGTAAAATTACCGTTAAACGTGTATTTAAATTAATTTTAGAAACTATTTTCCTGATTTTGATTTTCACTATTATCTAATCACTAGTGTAAGTATGACCAAATATCTTAACGCGGTGTGGGATGCCCTCCGGTGAAGCGGGTCAACGACTTGAAGGAAGTGGTTGCTGGATGAGAAGGTTGTGTGTTGAGAAGGCCTTGGCAGAGGCCTAGAGTTAGTGGAGAGAGATATGCTGACGGTACGGTATTGTTTATCAAAATTGGTGTAGCAGTTATGAAAATATCATGGGTTTTGAGAGATAATCCAATTTAATAATCCGTCAGGCGAAAATTGGGTTCTACACGGGCGAACCCGAATGAAAACATTAGTTTATTCAAATAACTGTTCATCTTAATGTCTAAAACAGCTTTTACTATGTTAATTAATGATTATATAAGCATATTACGTCATCATTGTATGTTATCAGTAGCACGCAATATATAGATAGGAGATCAATACGCATACTGCTTAGTTCGCTTGTTGCACTCCCCATTTCACCGGTTCAGAAGCATTATTACTGTTGAAAACATACAGGGATATATTGCAGGGATAACCGCAGCGGGGTCGACCCCGCTGCGGTTAAATTTGTTTGCATTTTGTTGTTTGTTTTTGCTTCTAGCTCGTTTCATATTTATGTTCCATTCGGCGTGAAAATATATAAAATTTTAATTTTTCATTAAATAATTATAAAAATAGTTTACGTTATGTCGAAAAAATAGAGGTTTTGAAAAAAATCCTATACAAAGCTTTCTAATGTAAATTTAAAAATGTAACTAACATATTGTCATTTCTCTTTTAAATATCTATTCTGAGCCATCTTAATTTTTGCTATGCTCTGTCCTATTTCTTTTAGTAATACACTAGATTCCTTGATTGGTAGAAATATTAGTAAGTTAGTTTTGATATAGGTACATATTTTTATATTTTATATAATTGTTTGCCTTTATAAAATATAACGCAGCGATATCGCGCAAAACATTCATGCGTGTGTTTCCACCCTAGCTCGCTTTATATCACAGCAAAGCTTTTTCCAGCCGACATTGTAGCGTTGTTGATGTACAGTGGCACACTAGCCTTATTTATTGCTCGGATGCCGCAGTTTATGAGCAATATATTCAGTTAGTTCCGGCAGTTAGTCAATTTTGATTTCAAATTTTAATATATCAGGGCTCTATTAGGCGATGTTAAAACGCCATTTTGAATATTCCTACAGCTTACCAAACAACTCCATAATATGTCTATATGAATAAACGGATATGTGTCTGTTTGTACAGGCTTATTTTTAAGCAGGAATTTGACTTGCGGTTTTTTGTGAATTAAACGTTTGTAATTATCAAATTAGAAGACATTTATAAAAAAAATGCGAATTTTATAAGATTTTACAAATACCCAAATATACCGAGAAAGACATACTTGACGACACATATTATTAGTATGTCTCAGTAAAATTGAAATTATGAAAGTTCAATTTTTACTGACAGAGTTGATATCTACCATTACAAAATGCTTTTTTGTTCTCATGTAGATTCAACAAAATATAAACTCAACAAATGTAAGAAAATATAGTGTTATATTTCATATAATATACCATTCAAACCGATTTTTATGATATTTTACTATGTTTTAAGATATTTTTAACGTTCAGTGCAACCCGGCCGATCGTTTGTGCAAAACATTTGACAAAGTTTTACTTTGTTAAATTAGTTACTCTGTTAATGTGAAGTAATACAATGACACACATCTCATGCATCACCGAATAAGACGTAGATACCTATATCTACTTGTATTCGTGTAATTCGCGCCTGGCGTGTAATTCGCGCCTAGCGTGTAATTCGCACTGAATCAAAATAGAAATCTGAATCGAGCACATTCTATTTGATAGTAGTAAGTAAACTAAATCATTTCTATTTGCTTTGACTAATATTATTTAAGTTACTGGTCTGAATTCATTATAGTATCCAGAACTATTGGTCTAGTAATTATGAAAACGTGGCGAATTTTGAAACAGAAAACGTATAAAATTTATTATTCTCCCGTGTGAATTAGATTAGATGTGAATGCGTTTAGTCCATTACTTTAAATATTTCCAAGAAGACACTATCTTTTTGGTACAGTGATGACTGAAAAGCCAAGTTTCCAAAAGACAAAAATTTGGAAACCTTTGCTTCAGATATACTCGTATATATGAAATTTGTATTCGGGCAAAATTTGAATCTTGCTAATTTTAACAATTAGTGTTACATATTAATGTAATTAAAAAGTTCCAAAAGCCATATTGAAAACATTCACAACTCTGTCCAACTACCCTCACTTCATCCACCAAATTTTACACTACGCATGCACGTTTTATGTCACTTTTTATTAATATTTATTATTATATTCCTATATTTTAATTAACACAAAAACTCACATATGTTTGAACTGAGCACATTTTGATGTCGCCCGTTGCTTTGCACTAACACTTGTGATGTCACAATAAATTTGCGGGCCATTTTATACTCCGAAAGTGACAGTTCATGAATTATTTTTCAAATGTTTGAACTCGTTCTATCCGCCATGTTTTATTTTGCTCTATTTTCCCACCAAAATACGCCGACCCTCGTTTTCTTCAAAGTACGACTATTAAACAGCTCTATCTAAATTGGTGATGTTATATCATAGCGACTAAAATGTTTAAAAAAGTGAACGGTTTTGTTTGGGCTTCTATGCACGAAGTACATAGCTTGCTCTTATCACATTTCTTTTTAACAGTTCTTAGTTATGAAGCAATGAAAATGCTGGAATGTGGATGTGTCGATGCAAATTGATTCATTCACCGAAAATGATCGGCTTGGTCTTTTTTTTGCCTATTTTTTGTATGATACTAGCTTACTAGCCGTAGTAATTGAAGAAACTCTCTAGACGAAATAAATTGTCTTTTTTGGATAATTTAACAAACTTCTATTGTTTAAATTGCATTCTCACGAGTCGATTTCTTTTTTTATATAGATTCTGCACTGCTTTACTTTAAAAGCATTCATATAAAGATGGTTTAATTGACGCTAAATATTTTGTTCCGTTCTAATATCTATGTTTAAGGTACGTATTTAAGCGAGAGTCTAGGAATCCAGACTTCGGTCATAGATACCCCTAGATGATCAGTGTTCAATTTTACGGATTGCGCAATATTTTGATCATTTAGGGAGTGTATGTAAACTTGTTTCAATCTATATATATATAAAAATTGATGTTGGTATATCTGTTTGAGATTAATAGACTTCGACACCGTTTGACCGATCACCATGAAAGTTGGCACATATATGTATTATTTCATGGAGAAGGTTTCTATACTATCCACTTTGTTGTAACTCGCCAATCTGGCATATCTCACTCACTACCGGAACACGTACGTACATTAGGGAAATATGATAAAGTGGGAAATGCAGTACATTTCAAGGTAGTCTTCTGGTAGTCGGTAACGTGATCAGTCGAGTGCGCCCAGCGGCTGTGGGAATGCAGCGTGCCCCCTCCCCCTACCATATGAACTATTGTAAGTTTGTTGTAACCACATGAAGCAATAAATGGTAAAACAATGTGAAACACTGCTTACACTTCGAGGTTGATGCACCGAAATATCATTTTAGACCCATTTGACTCCGTCCAACGACGCGCTGTTCGAATTGTCGACAATCCCATTCTCATAAACAATTTAAAACTTCTCAGGGTCTGGAAAGACGTTGCGTTCCTCTACTCCCCTCTTACTCTGAAGTACGAGGAGTGCTCTGAACTTACTTAATTCCTACCTCAGTTTTCTACAAACACACTCCCAAAGTACGACGTATCTTACTAGGCAAGGAGGCATCGCGCATTGTGCAGTTCGCAAACGCTCTAAACCGAGAATCGATAAGTTGCAGAACAAACTGTTTTCTGAACTATTTCAGCTACCTTGCGTCATGATTTTCATTAGGGAAGTAATAGGGCTTTAAAGGTCACGCATTACAAGGTACACGTATCCTCTCTGGTGTTGCAGTTATTTGTTGGCAGTGGTACTACCATGTGGACCGCATATCCTTTACCTCCTCTCGTGCTAAAGTTTACGTCGCAGTCATGGCGAAAGATGATGCTGCATCCAACACCGCTGAAAGCGTCGACATGGTAATTTCACTCTCACAAAATTAGATACCGTAAATATACCAATGTGTTTCGCCAATAACAGTTGCCAGAGCTCGTTTCCATTGCACTTTATTCTATCCAATTCTATAAAATAAGGAAAGTACTGTTACGTTAACTAGGTATATTAACAAATTTTACATTCAAACTTATTAAATACAAACTCCAAAAAAAAACTGGTATTTTTTACAAAAAAAATACGTAACGTTATATGTCAGTGAACTCAAATCATTATCATAATACATGGTTTCCCAGAAATTGTCCCGTGATTACTTTGGGAATAATCCCGACACCAGTGCCGGATTAGCCATGTACCAAGAGTGGCAGATGCTACGGACCCCGTGCATTGGGGGGCCCCGCGCACCCACGCCTGTCTGAGCGTAAAAAAAAATTAAGAAAGAACTTAAGAAACTAAAGCAAACCAAGGGCCTCTTGATAGAATTTGCTACGGGCCCCGCGCTGTTTAATCCAGCACTGCCCAACACACATCCTGTAGGTATATAAATAGTTGACGTGAACCACCCCGGATCCAGTACTCCTAGATTGCAACTGAAAATAAGAATGCATTAATATCACTGACAAATCTCAATGTAAAAGTTAATAAAACTAGTTCAATAATACATGTCAATAATATCTGTCTAAGTGATCTGTTGATCTATTTGCCTCAAAAATCACCCAACTGGTACCTTTCTAATCGAATCGACAACTCCTACACTGATTTTTGTTATGGTACAAATATAAAATTAGAATATATTATATAACTGATAAAATTATGGTGTGGCTTTTTATGGTAACATTTGGCGGTGATAGCCGGCTTTAGAATGGTACCAGCTCATCTCCTCCCGTGGACTTCGGAAAAAGCTACTAAAGGATAACAAAGCCGCTACCATAACCTAAACTACAGCAATTCTACAAGAGATCTCGACAATCCGCTCGGCCATTGTGCCGTTTTATGGTTGTACACACCCACATGTACAAGACAGTATACACGAGGAAGCCCATGTCCAGCAGTGAACGTAAGGGTTGGTAACGGTTATGGTATCGTTATGGCCAAGTGATGTCAAAAAACCATTTGTTTTGATGGAGCATTATCTGTATTTGAAAAAGTGTGCAGGTGTCCATGGGCGGCGGTAACACTTACCATCACGTGGGACCGCTTGCTCGTTCGCCCACTAGTCCATAAAAAAAAAGTTACAAAAATTTCCTATTGAAATAATTTGCCATCAAAGTATCATCGACTAATTTTAAGCTGCTTTTGCGTAAGAACATCACATTTATAAATAATTATAATTCAATTCAGACCACATTGCTAATAGGGTTATTCTTCGTCATTACTATCTAGTCTAGTGGTATTAACTATCGGAAAAAATCATTCTTTTGCAGAATACAATGCGCTCTGTAAGCAATCTCTAGACCTTGATTTATTCCATACTAAGCCTTCTGTGTCCTTCCGTAAGAAATTTACTTTTCCACCTCCCTAGCATTATTTTCAAAAATCACGCTAATTGTTTATCTCGTTATTAAACTTACTCTTGTCTGCAACCTTAGATGATCATCTGTGGAAACGTATGAGCTTTAATTGTCTGTCCATCTCAACTCTTTGATTGCATATTGTGTTATTAATGTTTAGTTCGCCATATAAAGATAACAAATATGTATTTGTTTAAACACTTTACTGCACAAAGTACAATGGGCGGATTTAATGCTATAAGGCATCGTCTTCCAACCAAGCTCCAGGAGAGGAAAGATATAATGACGGGCGACAGTGCAATCAAAGGTCGAGAAAAACAAAAGGAAACAAATAGAAATTAAAATAATAATGGAAGTATTTGAGCATAATTTTAATTTGACGGGGACAGTGTACGCTGCAATCCAACAGCCACTGAGCGCGCTTGACTGGCCACGTAACCCCTCTCTCACAGAAGACTGCCTTGAAATATACTGCATTTCTCACTTTATCTTATTTCCCTAATGCACGTACGTGTTTCGGTAGTGAGTGAGATGTGCCAAAGCCCATTTCCATCCTATCCCTCCCCATTTTCCCAACCCTTTCTCCAAATTCATTCCTACCATATATCTCCAAAGGTAGGCAGCGCATCCGGGGCGTGCCAACATTTGTCATTTTGGACTAATGTTGGCACGTATCACGGATGTCTATGGGCTACAGTATCCACTTACCATCAGGTGGACTGTATGCTCGTCTGCCGCATTCGTCCATAAAAAAAAAGTATTACTAGAAATATGCAGTGAAATCAGCCCTTTCAGTATCCACTGTGGGACATGGGCCTCATCATACACATTGTCTTGGGCTTAACGGATATATGGCCTTAAAACGCCACCCTGGCCAAACGGTTTGGCGGGTCCACATTTTCAGTGGTGGTGTAGTTCTTCAGCACTTGTGGCACCAGCTTTATTCTTCCTTAGCCGTCTCTTACAACACCCTCGAGGAAGCGATGGGAGTGCCTTTCTATAATCGGCGGACACTACATATAGGAGTTATTACTAATCAGAAAATGTATGTCTCTTTGTTTGTTAAGTCTTCAAAACTAAACAACTGATATCAATGAAATTTGCCAAGGAGGTTGCCTGAAATCTACAAAAAGGCATAACGCACTTTATTCCAGAAAACTGGATCTTTTCAGCCACTTACTTTTAAAGCTATAATCAACATCCCGCTCTTTGTATCCAATAATGGGACAAGTGCTTAAGAATAACCCGACCGTTCACCGTCCGGCGGAACGGTTACATGACGTATAAACTCTTTTCCGTATTTTGTAATACGTGTATAATCCTCACTAGGCCATAACGCCGATGGCGACTGTGGCAAATAACCTCGATTTACACGCGTCAGACTGTGACTTCAAACCAGGGGCGTGCATGGGACGTGCATTTCATATGAACAAATAAACAGAGCTAACGATTTAACTAATACTTATCGGCGCTAAATTTACTCTAGCGTGGGCAAAGTCACGGGCGATCACTAGTGTCGATCAAACATATTTTTTTTTTATGTACATTTTAGAATGGCTTCGAACAAGAGCATTTTTAAACGGAAGCTCCGGCCACACATTATCTTTTGTCATAACAGACTTAGTGCTTTTGTATGTAGATTTGTATGTATAATAGGTCGGGGAGAAAGTCTTTTCGTATTTTGTATGTATGAAGTTGTGATCTAATATCTTTGATTGAACTATTTGTACCTGGCTGGTTATGATAGGTACCATTAAAAAGGTAACATTTTAAAAAATGGAATAAAAAAATAAAAAACTGTTTCCCTCCATTTTTCAATTGTATTTCTGTCCAAGAAAATTCAAATGAATCTAACGAAGAAATTCGATACATTTTAAAGTTTTATTCCAAAAAAGGGAAAAATGTGACACATGCCGCGAAAAAAATTTGTGCCGTTTATGGACCTAATGCAGTGTCAGTAAGAGTAGCACGAAGTTGGTTTAAGCGTGTTCAGTCAGGAAATCTTAATGTTAAAAAATGCAATTCGCTCCGGTCGCCCTGTTACCGATAAAGGTGATGCCATTTGTGAAAAAGTGCAGCAAGATCGGCATATAAGTAGTTACGATATTGCTGATGAACTGGGCATTGACCACAAAACAGTTTTGACTCATTTGGAAAAGTCTGGATTCACAAAAAAGCTAGATATTTGGGTACCACACGAGCTCACTGAAAGAAACCTAATGAACCTAATGAACCTATGCCACTTTTTTTATATAAAAAAAGGGACGTATTGAAACGAAGTTTTATGGACGAAGGCGGTAGACGAGCATACAGTCCACCTGGTGATAAGTGGATACTGTCGCCCATAGACATCCGCGATACATGCGAACATTAGTCCAAAATGACAAACGTGGCGCGCACTCAGATGCGCTGCCTACCTTTGGAGATATAGGAATGAATTTGGGGAAAGGGTTGGGAAAATGGGGACGGATAGGATGGGAATGGGCTCTGGCACATCTCACTCACTACCAAAATACGTACGTACATTAGGGAAATAAGATAAAGTGGGAAATGCAGTACATTTCAAGGTAGTCTTTTGTGAGAGAGGGGTAACATGGCCATTCGAGCGCGCCCAGCAGCTGTTGGATAGCAGCGTGCACTCTCCCCCTCAAAAAACTCTCACTCTCTCATACTGTTTGTCGTCGTGACTTATAGGTAGGTAGGTAGGTGTATTTATACCTCTCATCGCACCTCTCAACGTGTCTTTCTGTTTAACCCAAAGGTTAGCTGGTAGAGAATGCCTTATGGCATTAAGCTAGACTTTTGTCTAACGTGCAATAAAGTTTTTTACGGCCGCTATCGCTTATCAAGTTTCATAACCAATGCACGCCACTGTTTCATCCCGTGGGCTATAAATTTATCCGATAAAACTGAAAATGTGACGATATAAACTAAAAGTTATTGACTTTATCAAAAAGATAAATCTAGACATAATCTATAGGTACAATAAAATCGTAACAAAGCCGCGTCTGCACATGAAATATTTTTTAAGTCATTTCTGTGTGTGCTACGAATGATAACAATTTTCTGTCAAAAATTTTACGATCGCTTGCAAAAAAATCAATTTTTTCATACTGATATTTGTACAGGGTGGGAAACAAACAATTTCGGGTTAAGGTTTTAAGAATTCGTTTTGGGGATTTTTTTTCTTACAAATTCATTAATGTGACTTTGAGTATATATCTACTAATGAACTCTGAATCATGAATTGAATCCATGACTCCAGGTTCCGGAAAAGGTTGGATACATCCTGTATCACGGTAGTAGTCTATGAGAGTTTTTTTTTTATGGACGAAGGTGGCAGACGAGCATACAGTCCACCTGATGGTAAGTGGATACTGCAGCCCATAGACATCCGTGATACATGCCAACATTAGTCCAAAATGACAAACGTTGGCACGCCCCCGGATGCACTGCCTACCTTTGGAGATATAGGAATGGATTTGGAGAAAGGATTGGGGAAATGGGGAGGGATAGGATGTGAATGGGCTCTGGCACATCTCACTCACTACCGAAACACGTACGTACATTAGGGAAATAAGGTATAGTGGGAAATGCAGTACATTTCAAGGTAGTCTTCTGTGAGAGAGGGGTAACGTGGCCAGTCGAGTGCGCCCAGCGGCTGTTGGATTGCAGCGTTCACTTTCCCCCTCATTACAACAATATTATTTAAAAAAAAACAAAGCAAAACTTATGTTATTAACTCTAAATATAAACTCACCGGAGTAAATTACAAATTTCTCTTTATAATTCAGTTAAGTCGTTTCGACATCTTTATTTTTAAGTAACATTGTATTACTTAAATATTAATATTATAAATATTTATACCATACCATCACTCTGTTTCTACTGGATATTTTTTATTGCTCCATCTTAAAAATCAGATCAAAGGGCATGTTCCTATTTAAAGAGAATATTGATACAATGAAATTTTAAGTTAGAAAATACCAAAGTAGGGTGGATGTACCAGTCTCAAACCATTTAAGGAAAAAAATTAACTTTAAAATGTTGTTATATAACCTAATTGCGATATTTATTACTAGTTTATTTTTTATATTGTACGTTATCTAGTTAGAAGTTATAATTGAAAAGGAAAACACTTAATTCCTTTTGTTTTTTTTATTATTTAACATAATCGGTATATAACTGGGATGTACCCTACTTTGACCAGCAGGCCCCAGTTGTTGACAGGATTTGTACCAGAGGTTGACCATTAAACAAAGTGAAATAAAATCTACATTCCACAAAAGGAGATGTTTTTATAATCAACTTTATTAAGGTTTGTTCTTAGGGCTAATTGAGACCAACAAGTAAATTACTATTTTCAGTCTTAACAATCACAATAGAAATTCTTAAATCTAAATGGCACATTTTCAAATCACATGAAAATAACAAATAATAACTTCACTTAAACTTTAAACTTTATAAGCAACCTACGTTTTTGGTTTAATCATTATTAATATCAAATATCAAACATACCTAAATAAAATTTCTAACAATATCACGGAATGACTCAAAAGTAAAAACTGCAGATGAAAGGAATCAGATCCAAAAAAGATATTTGGCCATTTCTG
Source organism: Sesia apiformis (assembly GCA_914767545.1). Classification (NCBI taxonomy): domain Eukaryota; kingdom Metazoa; phylum Arthropoda; class Insecta; order Lepidoptera; family Sesiidae; genus Sesia; species Sesia apiformis. Next base: position 11,383,759 of record OU611971.1, read on the forward strand.
GCACTTTGTATGAACCTCTACTATTAATTGACGCAAGGGCATTTATTTTTTCGACTATTCTGTCATTAGCATACCAAATTTTCTTTTCTTTATCCGGCCATTTAAAAGTATTTGGAGTTGATAGCACCATCGTACTAACTTCTTTACTCTCTTTGTCAATATTTTTGACAATCCCAGGAAAATACTCTCCCTCGTAGTTTACTATTACGTATGATCCTAATTCTATTTCGTCGTCTGATCTACCTTTCTTACTGTAATAGACCAATGGTAAATTGTCCTCTTCTGAATCAGAATCTATCCTATTTTGTACTCTCTTTCTTATTCGTTTTGCTTTAGGTTTCTCAATTTTGTTCAACTCTTGTAACTTCTTTTTTTCTTCTCTTGCTAATGTCTTGTTTTCTTTTTCTTCTAGTTCCTTATTTTTTTCATTCCAATACTGCATCCACTCTACTGATGTAACTGCATCCGGCAATCGCTTTCTATTCAGCTTTTTCTTACAACCTTTTTTCAGTGGCGATTCTGTAGGCCAAACTAAAGAAGACGCAAAAGCAGGGCTGACTGTAATTTTAGAATATCCGGGTGCAGTTTGTTTTAAAAAGTCTCTAGACTTTGCAGATTTAGTAGGTGTCTGTCTTTTCTTGGTCGTTTAGTTTTTTGGATGATCCTGGTTCAGGTGTTTTTTGTTCTGAAAACTTTATCATTGTAACAGATTTAGTAGGCGTTGTTTCTCGATTTTTACTATTGCAATCGTCTGTAACAAAACTTAGTGAGGTTGAACCTGGTAGTTGTTCTTCGTCGGATTATTTTGTCGATAAAGTAAGTTCTGACTGGCGAATTAATGCAGAGTTTGGAACGATGCTAATTTCTGGAGAATCTGGAGTTAGAATCTTATCATTCCCTATTTCCTTTAGGGGCTCTTCATAAATGGAACTCGGTGACGTTAAACAAGGTAATACTGTCGAGTTCGTTGAAGTTTCTAGTCCCTCCGATGGTCCGTGCTCAGGTGATAATATTTCTTCGTCATATTTTTCAAATACGTCCAGTAAAGATGGACTTACCAACGCGTTGCGTTGCGTTGTGCATTCTTTTTCAGAATTAAGGTCCCGTTCATTATGTATATTTGCTGTTGATTTCGGTGGGTCTGGTGAGTTGCAAGCATTAGTAACTTTATTACAAATTTTGCGCCAGACAAAAAAGCTCTTTTGCCGATTCATCTCCAGTCCAAGATTCGGTATGTGGAATGGCGCGGAATTCCAAAATTCTATTTCTAGACATTAGAGACTCAAAGTAGAGTAAGTGTTCTGTACTTATTTCTGTTGGTTTATCAACAACTGTATGTCTGCTATCGTGATTCATACATTTGGTGTAGTCAATGACATTAGCATCAAAAGGAAACAAACCACATTTACGAAATCCATTTCTAATGATTTCTTCAGTAGCAGACCCTATAGCAGATTTTAAAAGAGGTGCAATTTGAGCCCTTGTGACAACTCTATTTCCTGTAGTTACTATCCAATTCTGAACTATCTTTTTCCATGAATTTTTAAGTGGACGAAACACAGAGACATCGGCAGGTTGTATAATATGCGTTGCATTGGGATGAAGGGCATACAAAATAATTTGGTTCTCAATGCACAGCTGGCTCACTTCGTATGTAATGTGTGATTTGTGACCGTCGATTAATATAAGTACAGGAAATTTCACGTTTGCCTTACGTAAAGCTGGCAGCAATGAATTGCCTATATACCCATAGAACACACGAGATGTCATCCATCCCTTAGGTGACTTTCCGAGGCACCAGTCTTTGGGAACATTTCTTGCAATTTCTGCTGGTATTCTCTCATAGGGGTAAATAACCATCACCGGCATAACTTTACCAGATGCAGTGAAAGTTCCTAACACTGTTATACTTTCTTTCTCCTTATCTTTAATTTCGTAAAGATTTTCCATGCCTCTAGGTCCCAGTACAATGCCCGAGGAAGGACATACCTGAAAACCGGATTCGTCAGCGTTTAAAATCCTATCAGGATCGTCTAAAATATCTTGTGCGTTTTCAGTCTTTAGAAACGCTTCTAATTCTGAATGCCATTTTCTTGTCCCTTCCTCGGTTACTGTACTTCTTGCAGAGTTTATAGCTTCTGCATGTCGCTTAGCAATATCTGGATGATGAAATATCATCATGAAATTATCGAACCATTTCCGTCCTGGAATTCCTTCCTTGAATGGAGTTGGTCGATTGTCGGCTTTGATTATTTTAGTGACTGTTTCTATTAACTGCTCTTTTTTAATAGGGATTCCCTTTTTAGCCATTGCATTTATCCACCGACATAGCAATCGTTCCTCATCAGGTGCCAAAATTGTTGGCGGGCCCATTTTTCGTTGAATGGGATATCTCATTTTTATTTTATTAATCATTGTAGAATGGGGGATGTTATATTTGCGGCACGTTTCTCTGATTTTGTTTCCTGACTGTATTTCTTTAAGCGCTTCATAAATATCGTCCTCACTGTACCGAAAGAATTTTTTTTTTGGTGGCATATTGAATCTAAAACAAGCAAAAAAAAACTCATATTTAGAGAGCTTGGTCAATCATAGGAGCTTATGTTTTGTATGCAGTACCAATGTCAAACCACTGGTCAACTAAAGGAAACAATGCGATTTACTCCATTAAAATCGATTGTTGAGTTACAAATCATATCATAGACATGAAACAGATAAAAAAATGCAAAAAAAAAGTAGTACTTCAGTGAGCTAGTCGTTGACCAACTGGTCAACCACAGGAACACTTAATCAAATCATGTACCTTTTGTTAACCAGTTAAATAACTCATGAAATATATTATTTGCACCTCAAATTCATTAAAATCCCCAAAATAAACATAAAATCATTACAAAAATCAATCATCAGAGCAAAGTACATTCAAAACAATACAAAATAAATATAAAATATTCTTACCTCGTCAAAACTCGTTCATTATTGCAATGGCGGCCGAATGGCAACTGTCAGCGACAAGTAAAAATAAAACGAAATTGTAGGGTTCACTGTTTGTCTCTTTCTAGCCGTAATGTGATTAGTTGATTTGTATTAGTAACGACAACATATAGCCAACATTAAATGAAACACATAGTGGCGGGAAATCTTAATATTGACACTCAATGCCGCAAATGGTCAACAACCGGTGCCTGGTCAACTATAGGCTCAACCACCCTACATCGTGATAATACTTTTGCTGTGCTAGCGTCAGATTAGGATCGTATCGAATAGTTGCGATCCGGTCCTACAAATATCGTATCGAATCCAAAGACTAAATAATTAAATTTAATTAAACTAAATATAAATAACTATATTAAATTAAATAATTAAAAATATTAGAAATAGATTACACCGCAGTCAATAGCAAATAAACAAAAATTGAGTTAATAAAATCAAACGAGTGTTATTCTTATTTGAAGATATCGGATGTTTAAATTTAATTCAAATCTATTGACCTATAATTAACCGTCCTCTACTTTTCTAAATTGCCACATGTAGGTAGAGACATTTAAACACACCTGAAACTTTGTTTAGTAAATAACTTTGATAATTTAGCCTGATTGACCATACGATTTGATTCGATGCCAATACGTTTGTATCGATCCAAAATATCTAAGTATCGATATTGGAAGTATCGTATCGAATGGTGCATCCCTAATCTGAGTACCTATAGTACTTGGCAACTTACGAAATGTAGCATAACTAGCATAACGTGAATGTGAGATTCGTCAGATGGTACTATTAGATATCTACTAAAAAAGATAAAAACAATGTAGGTTTATATAACTATACTGCTCACATTCGACTTTTACCGGAAGATATTCGTTTAGTTGTTTAATAACGTCTATTGTTCTTTGCAATGCCACGATTATTTTTAATGGGTGAAGCCTGGGTTTGTAGCAGTTATGTATATACGAGTATGTTATTTAAGTCCGGTTTTATGCTAATGATAATTGATAAATTCTAAGATTGAGTCGTTAATTACTACATTGGGCAAATGCAGATTAATAGAAATATTTATGTTATAGGTACCTAATAATATTGCAGTTTTTGTCGAATTGTTTATTACAGACGAAGTTTTACCGCTGATAGATAAATAAGTTCAAAGTAGTTCAGAGAGTTATGTCGAGAGCTATGCTCAGAGTTTCTTTGCGAAATAAGATCCGGAACAAAGAGGTTCCCCCGACGACCCAATTACTGCTGCCAATGCGGTACTTACACTACACTCACAGACTACACATATACACCGTCCCCGGCGGCGGAGACGAGAACATCACCCTCACTACACCGTGAACACACACCGAGCCAACACTTACCAGGCATCGGCACGTGCCTGGGCGCTTCTCAGCGACTCGCGATCCCGCGATACTATCCCGAAGCAACGTCCTAAGCCGAGGTCCGTTCCTTCCGCCGGTCTACCAGCAGGGGAGCCCTTAGGCTCGTTACTGCACACACTCTTTGCTCCAGGCTGAGCGCCTTCTACACTCGCCCTAAACCATACATGTCCGGCGACTCTTGAAAGACCATTAGGGCCACAAGAATTTAGCCATTCCCAAATAAAACAAACAAAGAGGTTCGCCAAAGAACCAAAGTCACCGATATATCTCGAATCAGCATGCTGAAGTGTTAATGAATAAATCATATGTGAACACTGACAACCAACGCGATAGACGAGTCTTCGAATGGACGCCATGATGTAGGTACTGGGTACCGGGAAGCGCAGTGTGGGACGTTCTAGGGCCCCTTCGACTGACGACTTGAAATGTTCGTCGGTAATGGTTGCACGAGAAGAGCCGAGGCTCATGTGTGTGGTGGTAAGCCTTGAGAGAGGCCTATGTTATCTTTTAAATATTTTATTAATTAATACCGATAATAATTTCCTTTCTTCTGATAATGTCAAAATTGATGGTGTCAAGAGCAGGGACTAAATACTTCTTGGTTTAATTTTGGTACCTTTCTTTCAGTTATGATGCTGTGTGGTATTTAATTAGTCTGACTATGGTAATTTGTACGGTAATTGTAAGATGTTGAATAACTTGCTCAGCTTTCCCTCTGAAGTATGCTTTGAAGTATTACATTTTTTCTATATCTGATGTGTTCTTGGTTTTATCAATTATTTTTTAAAAAATAAATCATTGATCATACCCACCAATTAAATATGTAATGTTGATTTTAGGAAGTTTGTTTCACATTCTAGACGTTGATGGTGTACTGAAGTTGTATATGGCCAGTAATAGCATTATTATTATTATTACTTATAGAAACAAGCGGCAGACGAGCATACAGTCCACCTGATGGTAAGTGGATACTGTCGCCCATTGACTTCCGCGATACATGTCAACATCAGTCCAGAATGATAAACGTTGGCACGTCCCCAGATGCACTGCCCACCTTTGCAGATTAAGGAATGGATTAGGAGAAAGGGTTAGGAAAATGGGGAGGGATAGGATAGGGTGGGATGGAAATGGGCTCCGTAATATCTCACTCACTACCGAAACACGTACGTACATTGGGGAAATACGATAAAGTAGGAAATGCAGTACATTTGAAGGTAGTCTTCTGTGAGAGAGGGATAACGTGGCCAGTCGAGTGCGCCCGGCGGCTGTGGGAATGCAGCGTGCACTCTCCCCCAATAAAATATAATTTGTCCGTTATATGCTGATTTTATAGCTTCGCACGTTCTTAATTAGAAATAGTCCAAGAGATTTTATGATTCACGAATAGAGTCGAATTTTTTATCAGTGTATAAAGCCCTTATATATGAGTAAAAATGAATTGAATCGAATATATCGAAATATCGAGTCTCGAAAGACTGAGCAAGTCTCGTTTCATATTTACTAAATTGGTATAGTAACTTCTTTGTATTATGACTCAGTCAAACAGCTGGAGCATGAGACGTTTTTATTCAATAGATTTCACGCTCTGTTACTCAAATAAAAGCCGAGCTTCGATAAAAAAGTATTTAAACAAGCAAAACAATTACGTGTGCGTTGACAAAGTGGTTTGAAGTAACAGACGCGTGCTTGAGAAAGTAGCTCCAGTTTAAGTGCGTCATCTCAGCGGGCCCACTATAACGACTATTTGTGAAAAAGAAACTTATTGTAGGTTTTAGTTTCCCAGATATTGAAACTGGGGAAATCTTTAAAAAAAATAACAACATTTTATGATTTATCTTAAAAACCAGGTATCTGAAGATGTTTCCATTTAAACAGAATCTTGAACTAAGGAAATTTTAACTTAAACCAAAGTTAATAACTCTGTACCGAAAATAAAGCCTCTTTGCTCTGTCTGTGGTGGTGTGAACAATGGTGTCTTAGAATTAAAAAAATTGCAGCATGTTCACCAAATCGTACTAGGGTCCTCTGCTAGATAACAGTCCGAAACTCCCTAATAATTGCGAGAGCACTGAGAGACACAGGAAGGACACTGAAAGATATTTATACATAAATTTATATAAAATTGAAACTTAAAAAACATGCGAACACATTTTATGCTTGTTATGTTACGTAAGACTGTTTTTAGCTAATTCGGTAAGCAGGAATTATTAAAGACTAGCTGTGCCCGGCATGCGTTGCATGTCCGGCAATTTTTTTGCACATAATATATAGCCTATGTCCATCTGGAATAATGGGGCATCTGTGCATCTGGAATAATACCTTTCAAATGGTGAAAGAATTTTTCAAATAGGTGCAGTGGTTCCAGAGATTACCCTCCACATACACACAAACTCACAAAATTCACACTCTCTCTTTATTATATTAATATAGAATATAGATTTTACATACGAGAGTACAAATACATATTACTTATTAATTATCAGATTAATTTGCATTTAAAAATGTAAACAGTCGAAAACAATTAACACTAATGTTATCTTACTAAAATAAAAACTTCTTTAGTTTTCAGTGCCTAAAAGAATTTTTAGAGCCCTTCAGTATCTAAAAATCTTCCTTATTTTTTAAAATACACCGCTTCACAGGTGGGCCGACTGTGATGACGTTATCGTAGCTCAGAAACGCTGCATTTAGAAAGGAAGTCTGCCTTTGATATATAAAATTACCGCTAATTTAGTGCTGTTAGATTCTATTATTTATATTCGGTTTGAAGGAGTTTTGGAGAGAGAAAGGGTGCACGCTGCCATACCATAGCCGCTGCGTGCGCCCGCCTCACAAAGTTGCATCTCTCTCACAGAAAACTGTCGTAAAATGTATTAGGACTTTACCCATGAATTTTCCGTTTGTTCATAGTGGCCATTTTGAACTTAGTCATCTTGCGTTCGGCTAGGAATTTCAAATTCAAATTAATTTGAATTTAAAGCTATGACATTCTTTTTCAAAATCGGTTATTTATTTGTTTGCATTTTTCTTGCAAAACCACATTTTTCTTAGATATCATTGTGTTTGCGACCATGGAAAAGTTATAAATTCGCGTTATCTGCGAATATGAGTTCCGTCACGGTAACAACGCGGCATAAGGCGACACGCAATATATTAACGATGTATATGGACCAAACAACGTAAACGAGCGCACGGTGTTTTTGGTTTGATCGTTTCCGTTCAGTAAATTTCGAGCTGAAGGCCAAGCCCTGTGGACGACCAGAGACTGAAGTCAATAATGACGAATTGAAAGCAATAGTGGAAGCGGATTCATCTCAAACCACGTCTGATATAGCAGCAGCCTTCGGCGTAAGTGATCAAACGATAATGATTTGTGTCAAATTGTGAAAGTGAAGAAGCTCGGAAAGTGGGTAGGTACAGTAAGAGCTCATTGGAAGTCAGCTGCAAACACGCGTCGAAGCTTGCCTTACTTCGCTGAACCGGTACAGGAATGAAGATTCTGGATCGTATTCTCACTTGTGATGAGAAGTGGATCCTGTATGATAATCGTTAACGTTGGTCACAATGGATGAACTTAGGAGACCGCCAAACAATGTCCCAAACGTCTCCATGATAATACTCGCCCACACACTGCACGACAGACAACCTCAAAGTTACAGGAGCTTCGACCGGAAACTCTTCGTCACCCACCGCACTCGCCACACCTCGACCCTACTGATTTACATTTTTTCAAAATTTGGATTACTTTTTAAACGGGAATGAGGCAGTGAAAAACGCCTTCAGAGAATTCATCGATTCCCGTCCCAAGGGAGTTATACTCGTATAGCAGAGACATCAATCGACTTCCATCAAAATGGCAAAAGTGCATAGATAATAATGGACAAAACTTCGAATAAACTTATGTATAATTATCATACAAAACAACATATTTGTTTTTTTTTTCATATAAAGCTGCAATTTCATAGGTATTGCATTTCTCACTTTATCCAATTCAAGATCCAATTTACTATACTGAAAAGTTATTATGTCTTTATTCCACTAATGGCTCATTGACACAAGGAGAGTTTCTCGAACGAGAGTTTCTCGAAAATCTTTTTAAAGGCTAGTATAAACAACTGTTCTCGTTATCTGATCACTGTTATCCCTGTTATCAGCATGTGAACAGCTGTAGGCGAGAATTGTATGATGTAGTTTGGTTACATACGAGAATCGTATACAATATTCTCGCCCGAATAGTTCGAGAAACTCTCCTTGTGTAAATGAGCCTTAAGGGTAAGATGTGTCCGAGATCTTACACTCATTTTGGAATATTCATTGGAATCTCAGTAGATTTTCTTCTAAGACTGAAATCAAAATACTTTTTATGTCATGAAAACATGTTCACCTTAGAGTATTTCACATTTTTGTCACCAACCAATCCGCGAAACGTTCTTTTCGAGTGTATAAATAAATTTTCCTCCACAAAAGTAGAACTGGGGGTCATTACACCCAATTCACTTAAAAAATGTATCGATGTTAGCGAAGATACTTTAGTAGATACCACCAGTTCTCACCTAATTGTTGAAGAAAAAATACCAGAGCCAATTTCCATCTCACCCCACTCCATCCTATCCTATGGAATGGACAATATAATGGAATAAAAGACTCCTTTATACTCTTAACCCTCCATTCCATCCTTCCCCTCCATCCAAGGAGGAACATCCTCGTCCCGTTATACTTCCTATTCCCTTTTTCCCAAAACCATCCCTAAATCTCTAACACACATTCGACCGAAGTCGTCATGTATCCGTGATCGAACGCCGAAATTCGGTAACACTGATTTGTTACAACGAAACTTACACGAATTAATAATGCCGGTCGGCCATTTCCGACTATGAACGAATGCTGGGAGATATGTGAAGGATTAAATGAAGAATGCCTGTCTATGCCTGTAAAAGTTATTTTTTTTTTAAATGAAGTCTCTGGCCACTACACTCACAGACAGTCGATAACTGCTACTATAAGACACCTAGACGCAAATAAATCGGTGGGTGTACGTACGCCGCTGCGTTTGAGTGAATGGTTTGTATGAAAACAAAGTGGTGAGTTTTAAAAGTGGTAGAACAAAAAATTGTTAGTTTTCAGGAAAGCAATTCAATGTTAAGAGGGTGTTGGTATATTGTTTATTTCACCTGTATACCAGAGGGAAGCAACAACGTAACATGACTCTCAAAGTGTTTACATGTTTGTTTCGGGGTTGATAAAAAATCATGTTTTTTTCATTTTAATCCTTTTTATATTTTAAATCGAAAAATATTTTTGTTTACATTGGCAATATTTCTGCTTTATAGGGGGTAAATTAAAAGGGGTAATTTGTTTTTTGGGAATTTTAAGTGTTTTCAAATTATTTTTGAAAAAATATTATAAAAATAACTTTTTTGTCATGTGAAATAATATAATAAAGAGGTAAAATTGTGGGTATTTTGGGGGTAATCTCTGGAACTACTGAACCGATTTCAAAAATTCTTCCACAAATAGGAACTAAGGACTTTCACAATAGGAATAGGAAATAGGATAATGTAGCTTCCTATTAGGAAGCTACATTATCCGTGTCTAATAGAGGCTATATTTTATTTAGAAATTTTGAACAGAAATAAAACTTATAAACCGAAGCGAAGCGAGGGTAGGAGATATAACTATGAATATTTAAAAAAAAAACGCTTTTGATCATGATTTATATCAATGATTTAATCAAATTGATTCAAATTGTTTCAGAAATTCCTGGATTGTTTTCAGAAGATGACCATGCAAAGATTGGCCGACCGGCATTATTTAGATTACTGCAATTGGATGAGAGAAACATCTTATTCAAAGGTAGACAAAATATCTGCAAGTGTGTCAATGTTTGTGATTTTTGGCAGATGTTGACATATCGCGATGTCGCAGGACGACAGTATCCACTTACCACCCGATGGACTGTCTGCTCATCTGCTACTCTCTTCATATAAATAAGTATTAAAAACTATGTGAAATGAAACAACACAATGAAAATATGTAATTCATTTTTTATCTTATAATAATCAATAAACTTAGGTATGTTATTCTTATTATATTATAACAAATAAACTTATTGTACTAGAAATGGGCTGTCAGTCTGTCTATCTCGTAGAGATCCGCCATTATCTCCTCAACTTTGGTGCCGATTTTCCTTGCGATCTGGATAAATGAAAAAAAAATATTGCACAAGATAGTAGGGATAAGTGGAAATATATCCCTAATGCTAGGGAAAACAGGAAAAAATCTTCTCTTCTTCTTTTTGTCACTATCGTCGTGCGTGACGATAGTTTATTTTATCGCTGCCACGCATAATGTTCAAGATACTGCAAACTGTTCAAAATATTCAATTACGCAAAATGTTCAATACACATATTAATGTTTAATACGAATACTAATATTTTGTGTATTGAACGTTTTGCGTTTTGAACATTTTGCGTACTGAACATTTAGCGTAATTGAACAATATGTGTGTGTTTGGAGCATTTTGCGTTTTGAACATTATGCGTGGCGACGTATCAAATGTGATACAAACAAGGTGCACAATCATCCGTTACGCAAGAAGATGGTGACAGGTTGCATTAACCTATTGTACATTGTCAACAAGACTGGTTTGTTTTCATTTTAACCTTATAGGTTATAAGTTTTTTTAACCGTTCAATCGGGTCAGTCGTTCAGTCGGCTCGTTCAGTCGTATCGGGGGCTTCAATCGAAATTTTTAACATTTTAATTAAGAATATGCAACAATATTAATTTCTTTAAATGAATTCAAGTCCACAGCCATCATCGGGGAACAAGCTTTCTCTCAGAGCAAACATTACTGTATAATACTTCATCCATTTTTTCGTGGAAAAAATCAATAGCAAATTAATAACGATTCCATTTTTTTTATATTTGTCTATGCACAAATATGTCTCCTATTTTATTATTATATGTTGTAGTCTATACTTTTTAATGACATAACTCCTCTACGCTTATCTGATAGGTTCTCCGGAAGAGATTCCTTCTAGGAATAAAATGGAGATTGTAATTTACGGTAATGGTGTAATGCAGGGGTGCTCAAACTTGAACTGCTGGCGATCTACCTCAATATTGTTAGACTACGATCGATCGACTCTGAGAGGCTGCAAGTATGTGTGATGCAGGATTGTCGTCTAGGTAGGGTGTATCGTGGCTTAGATATTAGTTTTCCGCACAATATGCATTTTTTTAGTCAAGGTAAGTCGGTCGATCGCGATCGACCGTTTGAGCACCCCTGGTGTAATGTCTCATTTTAACAATTCATTATCAGTACAGTAAAGGGCAACACAACACCAACAGATATTTAAATTTTTACGTTATTTTCATAGAAAAATGTACGGCTTGTTACAGCTGACATGAATACTAAGGGTATTACAAGTTTTCACATGCAATAACTGCACGATTATTAATTAATCGTCCAAAACAAGCTAATATTGTGTCCGATATTACAGGAATAAGCAAAATCACGAAACAGTGAAATAGAAGCGATTACAATATTTTCTTTTAAGTATACAAAAGGGAAATGAAATCAATATGACGACTAATTGTATTATAACTAGAGATCGGATATATTCGGGTGCATGTTACCTAAAGTTGAGGTGTTGCATAAGTATGGAGTGCACTTTTGTATCGGGCGAATGCCGCAATACCGGGATCGACAAATTTTATATTCCGACTATAGAATACGATGCACAATCCCTAAGACCCTCAGAACTGCATTCCTACAAAATGCCATTAGAACTAAGAATTTGAGTCCAAATCGGAAGTTTATATCTTCAATGGTGCCTTAGATCCTATCGACTCTGTCCTGGTCACAATCAGACCTTCAAAACTGCTGAAAAGTTTCATAAATAAGCATCCCATTACTTGTGAAATCCCTGGATTTCGGTTTTCAAATAAATTATTTTAAGAAGCCACTTCCTTATACCTTGTAGGTAAATATGCACCCCAATATCCGCGATCTCTAGTTATAACCCTCGCATGCCTATAATTAATTCTGTACAGCTTCTCAGGTTATAATTAATCAATATACTCACGTCATGTCTGTCTGCATTGGGCATAGAAGAAAATAATGAGACTAAATCTCCATCCAGAATGCTCCTAGCAGGACCTCCACCCACTGGACGACGAGCTGATTTATATGTCCTGTTAATAACACATTTTTATTTATATTATTTCTTTATACAGAATCAATTAATCAATTAATTTAACATTAATCAATTTAAAAATAGACTCGATCGATATCTTAAAAACAGATATAGACGCATCATCGCAAGCTGCTTGTCTATCAAATAATAATCCATTCTACTCTCGATTCTGACAACCTATTTTTAACTAATGCGTTGTTTTAGTGACTCGTTTGTGTTTGAGGGCTATGCTATTAATTATTATTATTATTTCTTTCTATAGCAAGATTTTTTTTTTATTAATGTAACATTTACAAAAGTGTGTTAGGTATTTGAAAATAAATTCGTTGACGCTGTAAAAGCGTGCGAGTTTATCGTCTTGTGGGTAGTTGTTAAAATTGATACACGTGTCGCTAATTTATGTGCACACATCCCGGCCGAAAGTAATACACATCGACTATGATCGGCTGGCTTCGGTTTTGTAGAGCGTCGTCTCCGTCGTAACGGCACACCATAGAGACGACGCTCTACAAAACCGAAGCTAGCCGATAGTCTCTTTCTAAAGGCCGATGTGTATTACTTTCGGCCGGGAAGTGTACATAGATTACTTGCAAATCATACATAGTACACAGTTTATTTTCTAATCTCTCGGAGACCATTACTGGTTTATATGAGTCGTTGCACAATCCTCAGTATATTTACAACATAATAAGTATATTTATAAATATATTCGAAACCGAGACCGTGTCATACTTCCTGACAGAACCACAATTTTGAAATGAGTTTTCTTTGCCGTACAAATTCTTATTTTAAAATGTACTACCAACGTTTATTAAAAAAAAATATACAAAGGGTAATCCTTTGGTAATTGTTTTGACGAAAATTATGTGGTCTCCAATAAGACCTTATACTTTCTGGTCCCATAACGCTATAATAAAAACGATCAAAAGCAAATAAACATTACCTAAATGAATATATAATTTCAGAGAATGTGAGTGCACGCAACAATCCCACAGAAGATTCACTCGACTGGACACGTGGCCCCTCACTCATAGAACACACACACACACGTATCGCAATTCCCATTTTATCTCATTCCCCCCAATGTACGTATGTATCTCGACAATGAGTGAGATATACCAGAGCGCGTTCCTTTCCTTTCATTCTTCTCATCCAAAAGTAACGTCACCTGTAAGCCCTGGGATTGAGTCCAGCAATATGGCAGCAGTAGTTATTCATCACATTCTGCAACATTAACAATCTTCGGTACATTTTCTCTGTTACAGGCAGGATGTAGCCCAAACAACCGTCTAGAGTTGCTGCAATAGAAAAAAGGGTTATTTTATCTGTGATGTAATTATAAAAAATGATGTAATGATGTATATGATGTAATTATATAAAAATAACATGATGTATGTAGTAACATATAATGTTATGATTTATCTTATCATCTATAATAATATAATAAAGAGGTAACATTGTGTGTTTGTGGGTATGTTGGGGGTAATCTCTGGAAGTACTGAACCAATTTCAAAAATTCTTTCACAAATAGGAAGTTACATTATCCGTGTCTAATATAGGCTATATTTTATTTTGAAATTTTGAAAAAAATACTTATAAACCGAAGCGAAGCGAGGGCGGGTCGCTATTATAAAATATGTTGAAACGTAGGACGCCATGCAAAAATATAACGCCTATGAATCGTGATTAGCGATTATATAAATAAACGCTATTTTTGAGGCCTTTCTCACCACCTCCTGATAAAGTAACTAATAACGTCTGATAGATAAATAATCTGCCAATTAAGTCTAGCTGATACTGACTTACTGACAAAGTATAACTGACTTTTTAATACCTTCTGATAAAGTATCAGGAGTTAGTGAGAAAGGCCTTTAATATTTCAATGTTAATCCGGCGCTCTCTCTGTTCCGTACATTTGTCGAAGTCATTGTTACGCTAAACTTGTGAAAAGAAAATAAATAGTTTTCAAGAAATAAATACAGTAAACTCTATATAGCGAACTTCTATTTAACGAAAAACTCCCTAAACCGTAGAAATTACTAAGGTTTGTTTGGTTTCATTGATAGTCACACATTATAAACCTCTGTATAGCGTAACCACCACTCTCAATAGGGAAACAATACGTCATTATTTAGACCCCAATAAACATCGATTTCGCTTAACTTCAAACACAGTAATGGACACGGGCTCGTAAATATTTCGTACGCACAACGGAATTGTAAGAAATGTGTTCTTTTGTTTGTTGTAATTGCCGAGCACGTGTTTACTTACTGTAAGCTGATTTGTAAGTTGTTTATAAAAAATGTTGACATGTAGATACGTAATTTAGTCAAAATTAAAATCGTGCACATTAAATTATACTGTTTTCTTCTACCGTCCGTTTAACGAACCGTCTTTATAACGTCATAAAAATTCGCTATATAGAGTTTACACTGTAGTTGTATATTCAACTTTTGTTTTTTCGGAATGTCTAAATTTCTGTGGCCCTAGTGGCCTTTCAAGAGTCACCGGTCGTAAGCCTCGTGTGTATATGATTAGGGTGACATACGAGGATAATGCAGTAAGTGCCATATGATACGAATACGGTGTATGTTACACATGTTACAGTTACAGTAGCATAATACATGATAATTGAAATATATAAATATATACAATTTGAATTTCAGTATGATTTGGTGATATATTGTATGATATAGCGATATATGACACGATGGCATGTTATGGCGACATGTCACAGAACACAGTGACATGTCGCCGGAAACATTCCTAACATTCCACAGTCACACTTATGGTTATATGTAGTTGACATACGAGTATGAGTATACATAGTTATATAGATAGGTATACTTTATTGTACACAAGAAACATACAGAGAAATACAAAGGACTAATAATTAGAAGTACAAGCGGCGGCCTTATCGCTCAACGATAGATGGTGCAATAAAGAAATATGGCTTTATATACATACATAGATAACAGATATATATATACATAAATATGTACATACATATAGAAATATCTAAGGAACTACAAAAGACTTTTAAGACTTTTAGGTGACATACTATAGGCATGATGACAGTATTAAAGAATTAAAGAATAAATGATTTTAGAGAAAAAAATATGTTGAAAGAATTCTAATAAATTAACCAGTTTTAATGTAAACATTGAGATTAATAATATTTTCAATAAAATAAAAGTATAAAATACTGCATTCGGCCATGTTAACTAAAACGCCAATCAGAGCGAATGACGTCACGCCTCATGAAACATCACCGTGTCGCTTGAACTTCGATTGATTTACCTACCTACGTTTACCTAGGTGTAACGTCACAAGCGACGCCATGACACCTGCGAGTGTTTTCGCGCATAATTCAAAGTAGATAGAAAAGAAATGCATAATTTGCGTTAAAACTTATTTTATTGCTGAAATAATGTTATTTTCGGAAACAGTAGACGTGAATCTACATTATAGAAGCGGAATTCAAAATCCGTCATCATGCCTATTATGATATAGCGCCATATGATATGGTGACATGTGAGAGTGCTCACCGAACATAGTGACATGTCGCTTGTGAGTGACGCCGGGGACATTCCTGGCGTTAATACGGAACATGGCGTGCACTTGCTGTCCCAGGTGATAGTCGCCCCTGCGGATTAGTCGCTGACCTGACAAATGTAATAATATTAATTGCATACAAGACTACAGTTGCGCTCACATTGACATCATCATCATTACAAAACACATACCATCATCATCATCATCATCTCAGCCCTTGGACGTCCACTGCTGGACATAGGCCTCCCCCATTGTCCGCCATTTAGACCTATCGGCAGCGACCTGCATCCAGCGGGTGCCCGCAACTCCAGCGGGTGCCCGCAACCTTAGTATAAGATACCACCATAGTATACCATAGTACATACCATACCATACAAACACATACCATAGTATAAGATAAACAAACATATATTAAAGGCGTTTAGTATTTAAATAAATTTAAAATCAATACATACATCACATTTAACAAATTCCTAATAAAACGACATAAAAATTTCAGATTTTCACATATATTTATCTATTTAAACGAGTCTCAAAACACACATGTTCACCTAATTTATTTTACTTTACGTTTCAGTTGGGTTGGTAGGGGAAGAGTGCATGCTGCATTTCCACAGCCGCTGAGCGCATTCGACTGGCCACGTTACCCCTCTCTCACAGAAGACTACTTTGAAATGTATTGCATTTCCCCAATGTACGTACGTGTTTCGGTAGTGATCCCATCATCTCCCTCCCTATTTTCCCAATCCATTCCTTGTTCACGATACATGCCAACATCAGAATGACAAACCTTGGCACGCGCGTGGATGCGCTGCCTACCTTTGGAGATATAGGAATGGATTTGGAGAAAATGGGGAGGGATAGGATGGGAATGGGCTCTGGCACATCTCACTCACTACCAAAACACGTACGTACATTAGAGAAATAAGATAAAGTGGGAAATGCAGTACATTTCAAGGTAGTCTTCTGTGAGACAGGTGTAACGCGGCCAGTTGAGCGCGCCCAGCGGCTGCTGGATTGCAGCGTGCACTCTCCCCCTCAAAAATACCACCATACATAAATCTACAGTGATCACCGTAACAAGTAAATATTTTGAAAGCCTCCCTAAAAGACAATAGACATTCATCTTACCCCCGTAACTTTCCCTAGCTTGTGGCTGATACATGAACAGTATGAA
This sequence comes from Sesia apiformis, assembly GCA_914767545.1. Classification (NCBI taxonomy): domain Eukaryota; kingdom Metazoa; phylum Arthropoda; class Insecta; order Lepidoptera; family Sesiidae; genus Sesia; species Sesia apiformis. The sequence continues at coordinate 11,401,062 of OU611971.1, forward strand.
GTTGGCGTCAGCTTCGCTCACGAGGAATCCGAGGTTCGTGTTGTCCACCATGAATTCCATCTCGTATATCTGGTAATAACACAGAAATGAACAATAGAAATACAACAGACGTGAGGATAAATTGATGCTGCAAACCCACAGCCCACTGAATGCAGATAACTGGCTGAGTTACTTCCATACACCGAAGAGCATTTGCTTTAATTAATTAAAATCAATCACATTTATATGGACATCATAAATATTATTTCGGATAATATTGGGTATTACTCTAGGGTAATTACTAGAGATCGGATATTCGGGTGCATATTTACCTAAAGGTGAGTTGCATAAGTATGGAGTGCACTTTTGTATCGGGCGAATGTCACAATACCGGGATCGACAAATTTTATATTCTGACTATAGAATACGATGCATATACCTAAAGTTGTAAAGTTAATACCTAAGAGCCTCAGAACTGCATTCCTACAAATTGTCATCAGAACTAAGAATTTGAGTACCTACAAATCCAAAGTTATCTTCAATAGTGCCTTAGATCCTATCGACTCTGTCCTGGTCACCATCAGACCTTCAAAACTGCTGAGGAGTTTCATAAATAAGTATCCTATTAGTTGTGAAATCGCGGGATTTCGGTTTTCAAATAAATTATTTTAAGAAGCCGCTTCCATACTTTAGACCTTATAGGTAAATATGCACCCGAATATCCGATTTCATAAATTATCCTCATAGCTCATAAGTAATTACTATAGAGTAAGTAATTACTCATAAATACTATAGGGTAATCACTATTTGAGCAGCCATAATTATACTAAATATAACGATTCAAATGTGTGATGGCGAGTGTCGGATAGTGACCCATCGATATCAGATGGATATCTGCGTGTCTATGACCGTTACTCCCACTAAATCCAGATAGGAAATAATGTGATACAATGGAATAGGATTTAATAGGATATGACGGGAGAGAATAGCGTAGGATGGGATGGAACAGGATAGGATAAGACGGAATGGAATATTATAGGATGGAACCGGTTGGGTTGGATTGGATAAGATGGGATATGATAGGATACGGTAGGATATAATACAGTGGGATAGCGTAGTATGTAATAGGATGTATAACCCTATAAGATGTATTAGAATAGGATGTGATTTGATAGAGTAGATTGGTACAGGATAGATTATGATAAAATATCCCTGTTCTCCCCCACCTGCGCCTGCCTCAAGTCCCTGGAAACCAGAGACAATGTCCTTTGCTGTGCCTGGTATCGCAGCAACGATATGGACTTGTATACGTCAGCCACCAGTACCAGGTTCTTGACGGCCAGCATCCGGTGCACGTAAATTTGCGTGTCTATGAACGCTACACCCACTAGGTCGTTGTCTTTCAGCTGCCAGATGTAGATCTGGTGACACAAATCAAATGTAATGAATAATTTTGTTTCTTTTTTCTTAAAATAACGTTTCACTCAATAACCACGGCCACGTACCGGGAAATTATTCAGACTTATTAATTATTCAAGGAGAGTTTCTCGAATACGTTCGGGTGAGAATATTGTATACGATTCTCGTGTGTGATCAAATTTAATATTACGTTTCTCGCCCACAACTGTTCACGTAATGATAAAAACCTGGAGGTTAAGAGTGATGACAGTGATTTTGTACCAGCCTATAACGTCCCATTGCTGGGCACAGGCCTCCCTTAGTAAATCACTGGTGGGTTTCGGGCCATAATCCAGCACGCGGGCCCAGTGCGGATCGCTGGATACACAATATTTCACATTTTTTTTATTTCTCGAGCTCGCGATGTATTCCCTCACCGCCGAGCTAGGGACAATTTTTAAAAATCTGTACTTAAGTGTAAACTGAGTGGTATGGACCGAGGATCACAACGCACGATCACACGAATGTGAGTTCAGTATAGACAGATAAAACTCTTTTCATCCCCCTATCTCGGAAAGCGTATTTTTGCTCTTCGATATCTGAGTGCAAAAGCCGTTTTTATCCGCTAGAGGACAAAGTAAATTGAATTTAGAACATCGTGTGCACTAAATTTGTGAATTCAAAACATCATTAAACCTATTTACTTCTACCTCCATGGTGCCGAATTTATCATACAACCTTTTTTAATTTGTTAAAAACTCAGACTCGGAACCTTCTTGGTGTACTTACAAGTCACTAACACCAACATTACAGTACCTAACAAAAATATTACACTCAACTTAAGTAACTGTAGCAACGTTACTTTCAATTCTTCTTAATTATACCTAAGTATTATTTGTTATAATTTAAAGATTATTCTGTAATACTTACCTATCATAATGTAGTAGTTAATACCTAAACTGAAATAAAAGTATCTTGTGACTGTAAATGTTTTTTTTTTGCATGAAGTCATTTCCTCGCTGAGGTGGGATGAAAAGTTACGTGTTGCACTCGAGTGCAAAGATTTTTCACCTCGTGCTCTTTTGATTCCCTCGCTAACGCTCAGGATTCTAATTTTTGAATCACTCGCTGCGCTCGTGATTCAATTTTAGAATCCTTCGCTTGCTCGGTCATCAAAATTGAGCACGCGGTTAAAAAGCAACTTTGCACTCTTGTATAACAAATAACTATTATTGCACAAAAAAAAATAGGACGGGAACAGACATAACTGCAACATATGAAATACACAAAAGGTGGTCTTACAGCTAAAGCGATGTCTGCCAGACAACCTTTGGGTAGAGAGGAAATAAATATTTTAATCGCAGGGTTATAAATTTTTATAAGGCATTTTTGTAACGCTTCACATTACCTTCTGGCCAACGGCTGATATGAGATATCCCAGGACTTGTGTGAGTGCTGTAACGGGCCCTTTTTGCTCCTTGGCGTATATCTCCTTGAATCTGTTCTTTGTAAGAGGCTGTCCCGGTTCAGGGACCACGTCTATTATGTCGTAGATTATTATCTGGAAGATGCATATGGTTAAAAGTTAGAAACACCCTTTCAATATAAATTTCCTTCGTGAACACTAAATTTTGTTCTACGATTTTTTTAACTTATATATCCTCCCTCAAAAAGTTACCCCACAAGTGGAATAAGTGAAAAAAGTGGAATAACTTTAATAATATAATACTGGATGACGTCCGCGGACATTGTTAGTATAGTGTGTCGCAACCTTTGTGAGTGTGAAAATCAAATGTGGGTAGTTGATAAAACGAGTCAACTGGTGACCGCGGCTGGTGTAACCTGTACCGAAATGTCCAGTATGTATTCTGTTTTTTATTTTGTTAAGGGAGTATTTTACAAATATTTTTAGTTTACGATATGATTTTTTTTTTTTTTTTTTTTCATAATTTCAGTAAAAATGTCGTGCAACAAATATATTTGCATAAAATATCTGTCGAAGGGGATTTAAAATGTAAATTGAAGTACTAAAAAATATAATGTTAAATGAAATGTTAATTTATAAGCCTCACCCTGCCCCTGGACGTGATGTCTTCACTGTAGTTATAATTTGTTCCTATAGCTATGTATCCTCTCAAACCAGACCTGAAATAACAAAGTAAAATAAAAAAATATTTAAAACTAAACTAAAAACTATGTATATTAATATACGTTTATCCCAACTTCAGTCATTCAACTTCTCACAGAAGACTACCTGAAAATATACTACATACATATTTCAATATGTACTTCCCATCTTATTCGGTTCTAATTCAGATTCTATTTAAGCCCATCGATGTGAAAAACTATTTCCTCTAGGAGATTTTAATTCATTTAAATAATAATCTCATTTAATTTTAGATAGATAATTAACTATGGGAATTGTTTCACTGCCTTCTATGGAAAATTCATAAAATACATGACATCAAACAATTAAAATTTAACACTAAAGTTAGATGTAAGAGCGGTGATAGCCTAGGGGTACCTTTTCTCAACTCGCATTCATGCGATCGTGAGTTCCAATCCTGGGCCCGTACTGCTGAGTGCTTAGCCCGTACTTCAAGATTTTTTGTCAGTAGCTCGGCGGTAAGGAAAAACATGGTGAGAAAACCGCATGAATCTGGAGTATGTGATCCATCAATCAGTACTGAGCTCGCGTGGTGAATTATAGTTCAATCCCCCCCCCCCCCCCGGGGGGGTATACTAGGGGAGGCCCGTGGCCTGCAGTGGGACGTTAAAGGCTGATATAAGGAATAAACCAACACAAACATAAATAAAAAGTATCATACCTTGTCCCTTCATAGCTAAGCGAGACGTTCTTGAGACACGTGACATGTTCCCACTCGTCGAGCTCAATGCGAGTGTTGGGAATTATCTCCCATGAGACGGGAGAGAATAAGCACACGGAGAAATGCTCCAGCGTCGGGTATGGGAAACTAATATACACAAAATACATTTTTAAATACAGGGTATATACATAATATCCCACAGAAGATGTACTGTATTTCCCACTTTATCCTATTTTCCAATGTACGTACGTGTTTCGGTAGTGAGAGAAATATGAGCCCATTCCCACCCCAGCATATCCTATCCTATTCCTCCCCATTTTCCCAACCTTTTCTCCAAATACATTCCTATATCTCCAAAGGTAGGCAGCGCATTTGGGGACGTGCCAACGTTCGTCACTTTGGACTAATGTTGGCATGTATCGCGGCTGTCCATGGACTACAGTTTTCACTTACCATCAGGTGGACTTATACGCTCGTCTGCCGCCTTCTTCAATACTAAAATTAACCTGCATCCATTGATCACTTAAAATACAGAGAAATCGGCCAAATTTACCTACTGTCAATTCAGTATGTCATTTGACAGCAATAACTAGCGAGAACGTATTATTGATAGATTACCTTTTTACAGCGTTGTCCATGCAAAAAAAATATATAAAATAAAACCTATATAAACCGAAATAATATTAATAATAATAATTTGATTTTAAGTAAATAATTAAAGAAACACCACTGTTAAAAAAGTAATTATTACTACCTCGTGTATGATGACAGTAACATTTATATTTATACCACTGGTATCACTTAACACGTGTTTCGTCACAAGGAATTATCCATCCAATTTTGGTGGATCGATGCCTGCATCATTACCAAGTTCAAATCAGGACGGATTTACATAATTTACGTTCATAAAAAACTAATATTAAACTAAAGCCAATCAGTGACGACCGCTATAACGTTTGGATATTCGTGAGGTTCCCTACAAAGCGCAACGTTCGGGTACTCATGAGGTTCGCTATAACGTTTGGATACTCATGAATTTCCCTACAACGCGCAACGTTCGGGTACTCATGACGTTCGCTATAACGTTTGGATACTCATGAATTTCCCTACAAAGCGCAACGTTCGGGTACTCATGACGTTCGCTATAACGTTTGGATACTCATGAATTTCCCTACAACGCGCAACGTTCGGGTACTCATGAGGTTCGCTATAACGTTTGGATACTCATGAGGTTCCCTACAACGCGCAACGTTCGGGTACTCATGAGGTTCGCTATAACGTTTGGATACTCATGAGGTTCCCTACAACGCGCAACGTTCGGGTACTCATGAGGTTCGCTATAACGTTTGGATACTCATGAGGTTTCGTAATTATTGTCACCACGTTTTGTCTTAGTGCATAAATACGTTAACACGTAATTGATCAAAATGAATTTTTGGCCACAATTTTCTCAAATTTAGTCATAAAATTATAAAAAAATTGGGGTTATGTGTAGTTTATAAATGCTCTTTTAAATAACAGCAAAATCTAAATTTAAACACAATACGACTTTGTTAAACTGAAAGTTCGATATGAATAACAAACAAATACTCACGTTAATAATTGTTGTGTAAACGGGTTACTCACGATTTATTATTTATTTCGTATGGCCGATATTTCGGTCCAGCAACATGAACCATCAATAATAATAAAGATAATAATTGTTGATAACAATTATTATGATGAATCACAATTAAACCTCAAACACTCACCGATCGCCTTTATTCTCATCGGACTTCTCCTTATCCTCTCCATTGAACTTATAGTAAGTGGTAGTGGAAGCGGCTGTAGACGCCACTAAGCAGTATGTGCGTGACTCGAGATGGTATGTGACGCTGTGGGGCGTCATGCGCAGCGGCACTTTGCGCACCGGCCACGGGGCGTCGTATGAGAGGTGGGTGGGGAGCGCGCATATACGCAGTTCTGACTGGTGTAATAACAATAATACATTTTTTATTTAAATAAGGTGACACTAGATACTCGTAAGTAGCGAAGAATGTGTCGTGGCTCTAGAGAGATATAAGTGTGAATAGCTATTAAAATAACGCCTATAATAAAACACTATAATAACACCATGGACCACCGGCTACGGGGCGTTACGTTTTTTTTTTTTTTTTTATAGAGAAAAGGGCGGACGAGCAAGCGGTCTCACGTGATGGTCAGTGTTACGGCCGCCCATGGACACCTGCAACACCAGGGGGTATGCGGGCGCGCCGCCGACCTTGCAAAATCCTATTCACAGCTCTCTTGAAGAACCCCATGTCGTAGTTTAATGGGAAGACCTCTTGAAGACGTAGTCCCAACTTGTGTAATAAGACATTTTTCTTTAAATGAGGTTATACTAGATGAGTAAAGTGTGTCGTGGGTCTAAAGATACATATATTGAAGGATATCTATGTGTGATAAGACATTTTTAGTGTGATACTAGACATGTGGTGTGGGCCTGCTTTAAAATACCATCTCATCTCTTGCGGTGGGTGTGGTAAAAAGCGACTAAGAGATAACAAAGCCGCTACCACGAGCGCTGGGGAAGTACAACTCTAAAAGAGTGGACTCGCCAACCCGCTTGGCTGGCGTGGCGTTTTAAGGCCCTAAACCTGAGCATGGGGGAAGCCCGTGTCCACAAGTGGACGCGATAAAAGTGTTGATTCCGGTTAAAGTGATACTAGATGAGCAACACGTTTGTCCAGACACATACTCGTATAAATGAGAAACAGCTAATGAAAAACGCTTATAATAAAACACTGTTAAATATTTTCAAACTCGCTTAAAGTTTGTCGAAACAGTAGTTGGTGTAAAATTTATTTTCTTCGCTACTTTTTAACATTTTTAACTTTATAATCAAGTACAATACTTTTTAACACATTTTTTTTTGGCTTTCATTTTCGAATTCAAACTATTTTCATTGTTATGAAATGTTTTTCATAACGACCGATTGGCGCAGTTGGTAGTGACTTTGCTTGTTGTGTACAAGGTCCCGAGTACAAATCCCGTTCGTTCGAGTTTAAAAACAACTGTTTATTCGATGTTTGTCTCTATATGTGTCTCTGGACCCCCAACACGGACTCCTAGTGTAGTAGGTCATTCAGTGTGGCCTTATTGATAATAGGTATGGAAAAAATATTGTAGATTTTAAAACTAAATTAATACTAACACATTTCTCATAATTTCTAATAATGCCTTTAAACTACCGTCTCTTGCTGGGAGCGCGTGATTTTATAATGCAGTTTTGATTTCGTACTACGATAAAATAGAAACATTAAAAATTATTTGCAGTTGTTCTGAAATTTATTTTCTTCACAGAAACATATTTTTTACTTTCATAAAAAACAGTTAAATGCCCTATTTTAAACAAATCTTTTTTCGCTTTCAATTTTGCAATTCAAAATACTTTCATAACATGTTCATCATTTTGCTTACCTTAGAATTAAAGTACAGGAAGCCTTGTGGACAGTTGGTGTTATTGAAGGAAGCAAATGTACTGACTGGTGTTTCCTCACAACTCAGTGGGTGAACCCTCAATTCGCCCCTTGAGGTTAAAAATAGGAAGTATGGTGTCATACCGCAAATAAAAACGCCGCTATAACCGCCCACGTTGGCTGAAAATATTTTTTTATTTCATTAAATTTCATTCATTTCATTTTTGAGGGGGAGAGTGCACGCTGCAATACAACAGCCGCTGGGCGCACTCGACTGGCTACTGGCTACCTTGAAATGTCGTGCATTTCCCACTTTATCTTATTTCCCTAATGTACGTACGTGTTTCAGTAGTGAGTGAGATGTGCTTTCTTCAAATCCCATGTATAACCCATGATGACCCATGTACCATCAATTAAATAAACATACATCGTCCACATACTTAACCGTCTCGGGTATACTTTACAAAATGATCATGGTATACAGATTAAAAAATTAAAAAGTTTTAAAAATTACAAAGATTTTCAGATTAACATATGATACGATATATGATAGTATACTCACCAAAATACCTCATCTGTCTGACATTGTCCTTCAAGATGGCGATCTCATAATTCTCATCTGTACTGTTAGATTTGCCGCTCAAGTATCCAAATGGGAATGTGGCGTGTATACGCGAGAAACGCATTTTTAAATTACCACGAGGATATTTATAAGCCTGTAAAAAGAATATTTTGTAGAAATGTCCAATCCAGTTCCGTCGAGTATAATGGGACAAAAGAAACTTTTTTTACTTTTTTCTCAATCCTATCCCGTCAGATGCAAGAAAGAATGAAAAGTGTAACGGTACGAGAAAAACTAAATCCGTTATTTTTATAATATATTCGAAATCCTTCCCAATATTTTCCCAATCCCCCCCTAAGGCGGCCCCGCTAGAACTACGATAAAATTCATAATAAAACTAGCGGTGCCAGCGACTTCGTTATTGTGAACTTTAGAGTGATTCATGTGGGAATTATGTAACGGATGGAAATAAAATATATCCTACATTTTAACCCAAGTCATAAGCTTTTTTTTTTTATAGACTAGTGGGCGGACGAGCAAGCGGTCCCACGTAAGTGTTACCGCCGCCCATGGGCACCTGCAACACCAGGGGGTATGCGGGCGCGCCGCCGATCTTGCAAAATCCTATTCACAGCTCTCTTGAAGAACCCCATATCGTAGCTCAATGGAAAGACCTCTTGAGCAGCTATAACTATGCCAAGTTTCATTAACATCCGTCCACCGATTTCTGTGTGATGCGCGTTCAGACAGACGGACAGACAAACAGATAAAAATTCGTACTAGTGCAATGATTATTTTTTTAAATATTTCATATACAGACACGTATCTGTTACGATTATATATGAGGACCCCAGAGGTCAAGGGGTCTAAGTGACATTTTCGAAAAAATTGAGTTAGATGCAGTAACAGACTGTTAAAATACTATTCTTTTTAGTGGTGAGGAGATCCAAGTGATTTCCCTGACAGGTGCTGCTACCTAGTGTGTTGCCCCTTCACCACTAGTAGTGCATGCTAACACTGCTATTGTTAGTATCTACTATAATAAACAATAGATAGCTACTAATAATAGATAGCTAGTAATAAACAATAGATAACAATAGCTATCTATTGTTAGTACTAATTAGAAGCAAATGGCCAAAGTGTTGGCCTAAAATGGTCAAAACAAAAAAAAAATAACTTTCCCTCTTACAAAATTTTGTTGACTTTTGGTTCAATTATCTCAAAACATAAATTTTGTCACTTAGACCCCTTTACCTCTGGGGTTCTCATATATAGATCGTAACAGAGGCGTGTTTGAACATTAAATATTAAAAAAAAAAACGTAATTGCAGTCTGAAGTATAAAGGTCTTACCTATGAAATTGCCGTTTGTTCATAGTGGGCCACTTTGAACTCAGTTATCTTGCATTTGGCGTTTCAAATTAATTTCAATTTGTTTTTCCGTCAAACGACTATATGCTTAGATATCGTTGTTTGCTACCGTGGAAAAGTTGGAAAATTCACGTTATTTTCGAATATGAGTTCCGTCGTGGCAGCAGCGCAGCACAGATGGCACGCAATATCAACGATGTGTACGGATCAAGTACCGCAAACGAACGCGCGGTGCGTTTTTGGTTTGATCGTTTCCGTTCTGGATTTTTTTTTTTTATAGAGAAGAGGGCGGACGAGCAAGCGGTCTCACGTGATGGTAAGTGTTACCGCCGCCCATGGACACCTGCAACACCAGGGGGTATGCGGGCGCGCCGCCGACAAACCTATTTCGATAATTCGATCTATTTCGACCTCAAGAACAAATGCCGTGGACGAGCGGAGACTAAGTCGATAATGACAAATTGAAAGCAATAGTGGAAGCGGATCCACCTCAAACCACGTCTGAGTTAACAGCATCCTTCGCCGTAGGTGACACAACGATATTGATTCATTTGTGTCAAATTGGGAAAGTGAAGAAGCTCGGAAAGTGGGTAGGTACAGTGAGAGCTCAATGGAAGTCAGCTGCAAACACGCGTCGAAACTTGCCTTACTTCGCTGAACCGGTACAAAAATTAAGAGATTCTGGATCGTATTCTCACTTGTGATGAGAAGTGGATCCTGTATGATAATCGTTAACGTTGGTCACAATGGATGAACTTAGGAGACCACCAAACAATGTCCCAAACGTCTCCATGATAATACTCGCCCACACACTGCACGACAGACAACCTCAAAGTTACAGGAGCTTCGACCGGAAACTCTTCGGTCAGCCGCCGCACTCGCCACACCTCGACCCTACTGATTTACATTTTTTCAAAATTTGGATTACTTTTTAAACGGGAATGAGGCAGTGAAAAACGCCTTCAGAGAATTCATCGATTCCCGTCCCAAGGGGTTCTATAGCAGAGGCATCAATCGACTTCCATTAAAATGGTAAGAGTGCATTGATAATAATGGACAATACTTCGATTAATTACATATATAATTTTCATACAAAAGTAAATATTTTATTTTTTGAATATAAAACGGCAATTTCATAGGTAAGGATCTAATACATGTGGTACAAAGCTCAAAACAAGTTGGAATTGTTGTCTATGTGTCTGTCTGAACACGCATTATGAAACTTGGTACAGTTATAACTTATATGGGTTAACACTTAATGTACTTTTGTCCAGATTAATAATAAGTTCCCACGGGAATCACTGCCAACTAGTGATTGCCATTCCCGAACGACGGCGCTAGCACTGTTAGTTATACAATAATGTCCTTTGCACAATATTACTGAATCGCGCCTTGGATCCAAACGAGTTTCAATACACTCCCTAAATGATCAAAAACATTGCGCAATTTGTAATTACACAATATAATTGATCGTCTAGGGGACCTCTACACCAGATATCAATCAAACAAGTGGGCAGCGCATTGGGATGTGTGCTTGCTTTGCTTTGGGATTGCAGTATCGCATTCCAGCACATGCTAAATAATAACTGAAAATGTACATTATAATTAGCAAATATGTATTTGAAACATGAGTAATATATACATACCTGATAGATCATGAGCTGATCATCATCAGTCCGTAACAGTAGCAATACCCTAGAGCCCTTATTTCCCACTCCCACCACGAGTAGTTCCTTCAATCTGTCCACATCCGTATTGTGAGACGATGGGTTTAACTCTTCGTCGTCTGGGTTTGGTATCTCAGATACTGATTCTAAGCTATCTGCTAAAATCTAAAAGAATTTTGGATAAATTGGTAAAAAGGGCGTGTGGTTTGGTTTTAGAATAAATTATTATAAAAAAAATATGAAAAAATAACTCGATTTAAAGAAATATCCCCTTAAAAATTCTTAATAAATTTATATACACAAGGTACATAGATTTAGATACACAAGGTACATAAATTAAAAATTGATTAAATTTAATAACAAACGTAAACAGTCTTACTATAGTTATTGTGCAGTTTTTACTTTGCTTAATTGGGTAAGAAATATATAGGAGACACATGGTGATGGAGGACTGCAAGGCCGCAAATTTGGAACGAGCGGTGCAGCGGGGCGTCGTTTTGAGCGTGCACGCTGCGCTACTAAACATACAGACTTGAGGCGTCTTCGTAACAGCGTTTACAGCGTGCAGTTAAGCGTCCCGTCCAGCGTTGTTTCGACGAGCATATACAAGTGTTACTTTGTTCAGTGTATCAAGATTTTCAAGTGTAAAAGGTTTTGTGTGGTTATAAAAAAAATATGGAATGAGAAGGTATTGCCGTTAATTAGCGATGACGCTTGTCCTTGAGTGGCCGTTTCTGATTGGCCAATACACTAGACGCCCCGCACCAGCCAAAACTAGTTGCGCGCACGCTGCACGCTCCACTGTTCCGAATTTGCAGCCTAGAGGAAACACATCCGTTTGCTTCAAATGCTCGATGTGGGACTTTTATTGCCACAATACAAAATAATTACGACAATAAATAGAGTTGTAACAAATATATAGTGGTTTAGTATTTTTTTTTTAAATTTATAGCATGATCATTTTAATATTAATAATCGTTTTAGTAATATTTGTCAATTCTTATTTCAAATTAAATTTATTTTAATTCCAAAATATGTACGCCATTGTTTTGGCAGATTGAATATGGGTACACTTTTTCTTAGAATAACTAAAATCAATTAAAACAAAGCCTTAAAAATGTCAAACAAACAATAAAAAAAAAACGCAAAAACACTCACCTTATTTCCCGCACAAACATCCCTAACCAGGAAACTCAGCCTCATTTCCGGAAGGGAATATATCTCAAGGTTGCCATTATCTCGAACTACAAACAACCAGTATGTGGGTTTCTGCTCAATAAGGTACCTTTTCCACCAACGAGATATACGACGAGGAACGCCGGGGTTACGAGATTGTTCAGCTAACATTATCTGTGCGAAAATAGCTTTTATTCACATAATAAGAAGGGATAAAAGTAATATAATTAAACATTAATAGTTATTTGTTATACAAGAGTGCAAAGTTGCTTTTTAACCGCGTGCTCAATTTTGATGACCGAGCAAGCGAAGGATTCTAAAATTGAATCACGAGCGCAGCGAGTGATTCAAAAATTCGAGTCTGAGTTGTTAACAAATTAAAAAAGGTTGTATGATAAATTCGGCACCGTGGAGGTAGAAGTAAATAGGTTTAATGATATTTTGAATTCACAAACTTAGTGCACACGATGTTCTAAATTCAATTTACTTTATCCTCTAGCGGATAAAAACGGCTTTTGCACTCAGATATCGAAGAGCAAAAATACTCTTTCCGAGATAGGGCGATGAAAAATTAATTTAGGTATTAATTCGGAATTGCTTCATACAGATTATCGCTTGCATTCGCTTTTATAGGTTCGATTTATTAAAAACTAGCGACCCGCCCTCGATTTGCTTCGGTTTATAAGTATTTTTTTTTTTCAAAATTCCAAAATAAAATATAGCCTATATTAGACACGGATAATATAGCTTGCTATTAGTGAAAGAATTTTTGAAATCGGTTCAGTAGTTCCAGAGATTACATACCTACATACCTACACACAATTTTACCTCTATATATTAGTATAGATATTTGTCTTAAATAATTGTTTTATTAATCACAAAAATCTATTTAATACGAAATCAATTTAACAACTCGAATGTATTATATTTAAACAATAAAAGCATAAGTAATAAAACGCAGAATTTTTATATTCCAGCAACACTGGCTATAGCAAATAATAATGTTAATGTCATTACAAAATGGTGATAAAAATCAAACACCGTACGTAAAATGAAACGTCACTAGCTTCCGCGTATTTGGGAATGGCTACCATTTATTATTTGATTATTATTTTCAAATAAACGACGGATTAAAAAATATAGAATAGCTTTTTTTTAGAATTAATTAGGATTTTTTATTACGGTGCATTAGAATGGCCAAAGCCTCCTTTTCGTCACATTATAAAAATTATCCTGTATATACTCACGCTAGCCATAGACGCTGGTGTTTGATCTCCCCCATACAAAAGTTCGTCTTCGTCATTCAACTCATACACAGTTCCAGGTTGAAAGCCTTCAGCTTTCACATTTTTGCCTTTCATTTTGCCTGTGAATTCACCTTTCACCTAAAATCACATATAAGTCTTAGATATATAAATAAGGTCCCACAAAAATAGTGTAAAATATTCCAGTGCGTCATTCAGTGGGTGATAGTAATAATACTTATAAAACAAAAACAGTCGAAACCCGGAAAAAACGTGTAATTAAAATTAATTTATAAATTTTAGTTCAAACCATACAGCATAACATATCCACGCGTGCAACGGTTCAACAAATCAAAGCAAATACGTACAGTGAAATCAACTAGACATGAGCTCTGCGTTTGTGCGGGTGCACACCGATAGTGTAGTGCGAACCATTTTAACAATCGAATTCGACAATAGGCATGATGACGGATTTTGAAATCCGCTTCTATAATGTAGATTCACGTCTACTGTTTCCGAAAATAACATTATTTCAGCAATCAAATAAGTTTTAACGCAAATTATGCATTTTTTTTCTATCTACTTTGAATTATGCGCGAAAACACTCGCAGGTGTCATGGCGTCGCTTGTGACGTTACACCTAGGTAAACGTAGGTAGGTAAATCAATCGAAGTTCAGGCGACACGGTGATGTTTACTGAGGCGTGACGTCATTCGCTCTGATTGGCGTTTTAGTTAACATGGCCGAATGCAGTATTTTATACTTTTATTTTATTGAAAATATTATTAATCTCAATGTTTACATTAAAACTGGTTAATTTATTAGAATTCTTTCAACATATTTTTTTCTCTAAAATCATTTATTCTTTAATTCTTTAATACTGTCATCATGCCTATTCGGCACCCACTCATACAGATGTAAAGGTCACGTTTCGTTGGGACAATTCTACACTAACAGAGATGCAAAGCTCATGACTCATTGCGTAGTTTTGCACGATACGCGTTTAGACAGACAGACAAAAATTCTAAAAGTAGTTGTTTTGGCTTCTGTATCGTTCATAGCCTACACTGAAACGTTTTTTTCGAAAAATATTTCATGTACAAACAGATACGTCTCCAATTTTCTTATATGTATAGATAATAGTTTTAATGTAATTATGTTAAAATAACAATAGAAAGTGGGCATTCCCCTTTTATTGTAAAAATCTGTTGAGTTTTTACAAGATGTCTATATTTGCTTGTCATCAAATGTTTTATAAAGACACGCTAACATATACTTCAAAAACATTAATACCTTAGATATAAGACATTACCTGAACATTTTCCATGTCGGCAGATGTGAATAATCCACTCAAATCTCTGTATGGCGTAGCTTTTACTAAAGGTGGTCTATGTGGCACTGGTTGTCTTGTTGGGGCTAAACGAGCGGACTGAAAATAAATAGGGTATGATCTAACTGATCAATGTTTTAATAGAGATCGATCAGCGACAATTATAAATTGATTGATCAGCGATGTGTGATCAGCGGCGAGAGCGAAAAAGGACAGCTGTTATTTTATTATGAACTGCTCTAAACTGAAATGATTAACAAAATATTGTTCTTAAGGCTTTGTAATAGATATACTTTGAATTGCATATAATATTTTTTCATCCCCCTATCTCGGAAAGAGTATTTTTGCTCTTCGATATCTGAGTGCAAAAGCCGTTTTTATCCGCTAGAGGATAAAGTAAATTGAATTTAGAATATCGTGTGCACTAAGTATTATTTGTTATAATTTAGTAGTATTATTTAGTATAATAATGTAGTAGTTAATACCTAAACTGAAATAAAAGTATCTTGTGATTGTAAATGTTTTTTTTTTTACGTGTTGCACTCGAGTGCAAAGATTTTTCACCTCGTACTCTTTTGATTCCCTCGCTGCGCTCGTGATTCAATTTTTGAATCCTTCGCTTGCTCGGTCATCAAAATTGAGCACGCGATTAAAAAGCAACTTTGCACTCTTGTATAACAAATAACTATTTTTTATCAGTTCTAAGAGTAATTATGTGATACAAAAAGAGAAATATATTAGAAATAGTGATGTTAATTTTTAACCGAAAAGTCTCAATTTTATTTATATATATATAGTGTGTTCGGGCACGAACTAGCGAAAAACTAGGGACCTATAAAGCACCTAATTTAATCCTCAAAAACAACCCCTCTGAGCGCCAGCCATTTTAATTTTTTGTTCGTACTATTGTGTATGCGTGTACAAAATAACGAATATTTTTGAAGTTTTGGTCCTACAGACATAAAAAAGGATTAATTTGGTTAGCAATGATAATTTCCATCGACTAATAATCACAAATAATGTACAACATTTACATAACTGACAAAAAAAAAAACGAAATAACACGAAAAATGATCAAAAAAGTATGTAAATCAACTAGTTATTATAGTACAACTAGACTAGACATGAGAACTGAGAACTATCTGTTAAGTGCAAACACTATATAAAAAAAAAAAATCATTAATGATCTCACCATCCCATCCCTGCCCTTAAACTCCCTCAGGGCCAGCACCAAAGCGCGTCCGCAAGTGGACACGACACATACGTAAGGATCAGCCGTACATGCGTATGCCGCAGTCCATTCCAACTGAATGGACTGGATTAAAACCCCATCTAGGAAAATTAAATACAATTATTACAATTCTAGCGGTTCCAGCAACTTCGTTCGCGTAAACTTATGATTCCCGTGGGAATTTCATAATTCATCTGGTTAAAAAATACCCGAAATGTTAAGCATATAAGTTATTATAACTGTGCCAACTTTCATTAAAATCCGTCCAGCGATTTCTGCGTGATGCCCGGCTTCACACGGGTGCAATGTTCGACTTTTCCGGTGGATTTTCCAAAAAATTTCTTTCATACAAACCTTGTCCTGACAATTACGAACACAACAAAAAAATCAGTCAAATCGGTCGAGACGTTCTCAAGTGATGATCTTTCATACATGCGGTAATCGATTTTTATTTATATCGATAGATTAGGCGCTTACCTATGAAATGACCGATTTTATTACTGGCCACTTTGAGTTTCGATATCTTCTGTTCTAATTCGAATTTCAAAATAAAACAAAATGCATTTAATAGCTACCGATGTCCTTATTTCAAAATCAGTATTTCATTTGTTTTTCTGAACCTAAATTTAGTTCATGTGATTGTCTAGATTGTCTGGATAAATTGAAAATTCGTGTTAAATAAAATAAAACGTGCGAATCCTAAAGCAAAGAGAATCAAGTCTTAAAACTAGGAATAAGTAGAAAACAACTTACTCCTTATAAGTCTAATGGTGAGAGTGGTGACTTGCAACATGAACTTATTATTTCCTAAATTTCCCGCGAAAACAGTGGGAGCTCCGGTCATGAACCCAGAGTTATCCACCTCGTTGATTTCCTCACCGGTTTGGAGAATCTGTCAAAATATAATAATTACAATATTCAATTCACAAACGAGCGCCTGCTTCACTTATCATGTGTTTTATGTGTATAATTATATTGTAAATGTCCCTTACGTTGGCCGTGTGTTTTATTCTAGAAATAAGAGACAGGAATAACAACATACAGTAGCAAACTAGATAGAAAGAGACGGAGTGACGCCGCCGCGACACTCGCGCCTCTTCGGCCCTCTCCTTCCCGGGTCCTCTGCAAGGCTACTTGCAGAGGAGGGCGAGATAATTTTACGATTAATTAAAGGCCAATCATTTCCTGTGTTTAAGTAAAGAATAGTTGAAATTAGTGTGCAGGGCTATAAGTAACAGATATGTACATGTTTGACAACTTGTAACCCATGTAAAAATATGTAAAAGCAAATCGTAATAAAGTCCTCAAGGAACGGGGGGATCACTTGGCAACACACTGGTATAAATTTGGGAGGTCGGTCCCTCCCGCGACAGTCAGACTTGAATTCTCGTCAAATCAGTATGCAAAAGTAATTAGTAGGCGGAACCTTTGGCCGAATGTGAGTTCGTTGCCGGTTGCCGCGCCCCCTGCACCCCGCAGTTGTCTGGAATTAGTGGTGTTTCCTATATTTTCCCCTCCACAAGGCCCGCTGACCCTCACTGTCAATTACTTTGTTGTAAAATTGCAATTGAAAAGTCTAATTACAATTAAAGTAAACACGTGCACAGAAATTGAATTGATTGTATTGAACAATCTATTACCAGCTTTTGCGTTATTTTTAATTCAGAAAAAAATAAAAAAATAAAATAAATAAAAACTTCTCACCATACTGCTGTCCTCCTGCGTGAGTATGAGGTAAGCGTGCCGATTGTCGCCGCCCTCGCCCGCCTCCCCGCGCACAGACCACATGTCGATGCAACCTAAGAAATGCATATTATTATTTATTCATAGGGTTCACCATCAAACCACCATACATTTACATTGTATCGCCCAACAACTACCATACATTATTTATATGGATTATATAGTACAACGAAAGTACACGACATTAGAACGAAAGAACATTTGATCTTCAGGCCAAAAATTATTCTTCGTACCAATGTTGTTGTTCTACAATCATGTCGATCTAATATTCATCGGTCCAACGTGCTTTTGAATAATCGTCGTGTCGGTCAAATGTTATGTCGATCAAAATGTGTGTTGGACTGTCGTGTCGTTGCACAATCATTCATATGTCATTAATATCCCTCCAACTCCGCTTTGTTCCCATTTGTTTACAATTAAAATGGTGACTGTTGACAACAAAAGCAGTGGGTAGTACCATCTTTACCAGTTTAACATCTTACGTCATCCCAAGTTGTGCTGTGTCATATGAGGTAGTGTCATGACATGTCGTGTCATATCGCATTCCACTCACCGGGCAAGTTGAACGCAGTGACGAGCTGGGGGCGCACGGCGCGCTGCAGCACCGTCAACGCGCCGTTCTTGCCGCGGCCGCTGCACACGACCAGCTCGATGGCGCTCTCCGCATGCCGACCCGCCTCCTCGGAGACTAGCTGCGGCTCGCCCATCGACACGTCGCCGATGGGGCAGATGTTTAGAAGCGAATCGCATACCTATACAACGTAAACACAAATATTTCGATGATCCTTTACTAAAAACAAAAACTTTTAATTCTCATTCTTAAACTGCAAATAAATATAAATAAGTTTATATTTGCAAGGGGCAAATAAATAAGCAAGGGTTTTTTTTTATAGAAAGGTGTGGAACGAGCATACAGTCCACCTGATGGTAAGTAGATACAGCCGCCCTACGTTATCCACGATACATGCCAACATCAGTCCAGAACGACAAACAGAATGGCACACACCCAGATGAACAGATGGCTACATTTGAACAAATAGGAATTAAAGTATGTTTTCTTCTCTTAATATCTAAGAATCGGTTCATTTTAACAGGGAATCGATTTCATCAGTGGAAAGATCTCAGAAAGCTGAATCTTTTGGGACAATTAACTAATTTTTAGGAATGTTGTCGTAAAATCGATGTAGTACTACAACTAAGGGGAAAATGTACACGTGTCTTTGAAATAACGCAAAAGAAACACATCAATTAATTTGAAATATGTAAAACCGTTGCAGGGAAAAATAAAATTATTTTAGGGACTAGGTCAAAAGTTACAAACATGTAAAGTTTTATTCTTCTATTGAAAACGTTTGTAACACTCATTACTTAGTACGGGCTGATGACCGGGATATATATATATATATATATCTATCTGTAAGAAAATATACATTACAACATGCAAAGAAGCATTTTATAAAGAAAACCAAGTGTGCACTGACCTCAAACACATAACTAGTGAGTTGTGTAGAAGTACGTATATCGGATCCATACACTTCCAACTCGTCCTTGTCGCTGATTTCAATGACGTTAGTCGCGATACAGTCGCTTAATGTGTCGAGGCGACGACGCTTTGTCGCCGGGTCTTCTCTCTGTTGCTGCTCTTTATCTTTTTCCGCTAACAACAGAAAATATATTTGTTTCAGTAACACAATATACTGACGTCCATTGAATTAGAAGCCTTTATACCTAGATCATTAAAATGTTATTAAATTCAACACTATTCATCAAACCTGAAACTGATATTGGACGCAAAACCAAAATTGCTGTTGGACATAAAATAAAATAAATAAATTACTTTACATATCGGTAATAAAATTATTTTGAGACTGCAAGGAATCAAATTTATTGTTGTAGCCATCCCCTGAAAGATAAAATTAATATTGCACACAAGGATGCAATTGATATTGGGCGGAAAGACAAAATTGATATTGAACGCAAAAACATTAATATTGAAGACAAAGACAACATTGATATTGGACACAAAGACAACAGTGATATTGGACACAAAGACGACATTGATATTGGACACAAAGAAAACATGGACACCCGTCCACAGATAATAATGACAAAATTCCATGATGCCTGATTTTCGCTGACCATAAGTTATATCTTCTCTGACCAAATTATGGAGTTATTGCCCATTTCTACTTGTTGAGTGGAGTATTGTTAACTATATATTTTCAAATGCAGTAAGACTCCTTTAGTTTAGTTTTAACACCGTTTAGTTTTGGTGCCCCAGTACAGTAATAAAAACCCGAGAATCATTTTTAGAGCATACCCATGCCCTCATTCCTGTTTTAAGTGACATGTTATAATACAATAGAAGGTTGAAAAAAAATACATTATATCTAAAAGTACAGTTTTCAAATTTTAATGGGTATCCAGTAGCGAAAGTATGATTGACCGATTCTAAGCTTTAAATTTAGAGTAATTGTAGTCAAAAATATCCAAAATATTCTCAGGAAACTGTTTAAAGCATCCATTATAAGAGGAGAACATACGAGCCAGCGGAGCGTTATTATGACCGACATTTGTTATTTTGTAGGAACATGAAATAAGTACGAGTCTCGAACCGTTGAAAAATTGTTTTAAATAGGTTAATAGCGCTTTACTGGGGCGCCTTTATGAAAAATAATATGTATGGAAGAGTTTCTTCATGAATACACATAACATAATCATCTATTACAATAATTATCTTACACATAAGAGTAAAGAAAGAAAATCATAAGTTGTCATGTACAGAAAGGTAGGTTTTAATCATATGAAACAATAAAGTCAGATTCTGATCAATCCTTTCCCAAGTTGCAAAATGAACCTTACAAATCGTGACGGGAAACGCAAATATAATTAATGCCCAACTTTCAATTTTTACGTTCGTTTTACTGTTGAAATTGACCCTCTTAGTTCTTGGTGGAGTGTGGCTCTAAAGATTTATGGCAAGTTTCCCCGACTTTCCAGGTAATTCACTAAAATCCCTGATTTATCCTGGCCACTTTGAGCTTCCCCGACTACCGTGACTACCCTGACTTTCCTTGATTTTCCAGAATGTGGAGACCCTGATTGATTTCGGACACAAAAACAACATTGATATTGGATGCAAAGACAAAATTAATATTGCACACAAAGACATTATGTTAGATACATAGACAACATTGATGTAGTACACAAAAAACTTTCAATATTGGACTATAAGACAACATGATATTGGGTGCAAAGTCAAAATCTATATTGAAAACAACATTGATATTGGACATAAAGAGAACATTGATATTGGACACTAAGACAACATTCATGTTGATAACAAAGACAATACTGATATTGGACACAAAGACAAAATTGATACTGAACACAAACACAAAATCAGTACCTATTATACATAGTGTCAAAATTGATAGTAATCTAATAAAATCCATTTACCCTCAACACCATAATAGCAATAAATTCTAAATATCTCACCATTCTCAGGCTGTGTCAAATCAACAGTAGCTTCGAGTGGTTTGTCAAGAGTAAACAACATGCGATTTTCCCTCTCTGTCACCCTCAAGAGAAGAGAATTGCCTAAACGGGAGCCCAGGAATAAGAAGTCTTCTTCTATTACACACATCTGAAAAGAGACATTTTTTATTTAGTTTTTTTTAATATAACAACCCCATTGATATTTTGTGACAACATAGTCTGAATATGACATAATTTGACTTGATATTATAATATATAAGTAATAAATTGTATTTTGTACTTGATATTATGCGACATAGTTTGGGTATGACACAGAGCCCAAAACAAAAATCACGCAAAACCCGCTGGACGGATTTTAATTAAATTTAGTTATTTTAATTAAATTAGCTGTGTTAACATTTAGGATAGCTTTTATCCAAATTAATTGTGAAATTCCCACGGGAATCACAAGAACACGCGAGTTTAGCACAGTTTCATTATTACGTTGTTAGCATAATAATAATAATAAATACCGTTTATTGCATACAAATGGTTACTACATGTGCACACATTTTTAAATGACAGAATACAATAGTGAGCGACCTTATCGCTAAGGCGATCTGTTCAAAGCAACCTCAGAATAGTTTAGGTATGACATAGTTCGAGTTTCGGATAATTTCAATATGACATAGTTTCAATTTAGCATAATTTCATCTATACTAATATAATAAAGAGGTAAAATTGTGTGTTTGAGAGTATGATGGGGGTAATCTCTGGAACTACTGAACCAATATCAAAAATTATTTCACAAATAGGAAGCTACATTATCCGTGTCTAATACGGGCTATATTTTATAAAAACTTTTAAACTGAAGCGAAGCGAGGGCGGGTCGCTAGTATGACATAATTTGAGTTTAACATAGTTTCAGTATTATTTTATTTTTACATTATGGAGAATGAACAGCACGCAGGTAAAATTTAAGATACTTAAATTCTAGTTTACAAGACTGTATGAACACAACCAGATTCAAGGAAAATTTATACTCACGCAAGTGGTAAGTACTGAGGCGGCAGCCCTATCGAGATGAAAACTCCTAACACTTCTCACTGAGTCAGAGAGGAGAGTGAGAACATATAGTTGACCCCCGGAAAGAGATAAAGCGAGACGTGTGTCTCCTAACCAACAGACACAAGCTCCGTCTAACGTTATACAGACACCTTCTTGGATTCCTGAAAAAATAAAAACAGTATGAAATGTATTATACATGGTTGAATAACTATAATATATAGGTATATCGGTCAAAATATTCTTTTTAAATATCATTGCAGTGTAAAGTACATGTGACACAGAGCCCAAAACAAAAAAAAAAATCTCTATCCGTCTGAGCCAGCATCATGCAAAACCCGCTGGACGGATTTTAATGAACCTTGGCACAATTATAACTTAGATGCTGTGTTACATTTAGGGTAGCTTTTATCCAGATTAATTACGAAGTTCCCGCGGGAATCACAAGTTAGCGCGAACAAATTCGTTCACACCGCTGGTCTTCTATACGATTATAATAAAATCGTAACACAAGTCGTGTCTGGACATGAAATATTTAAAAAAAACTCGTTGTAGTGTACGCTACGAGCGACACAGAACCCTAAAAAGCCATTTTTAAAATTTGTATATGTCTATATGAAAGCGCATCACGCAAAAACAACATAATTATAGCTTATGACCTGGGTTAACATTTGGTATACATTTTATCGCGATCCGTTATAGAATTCCCACGGGAATCAAGCTATACGTCTACACACACAAAGTCGCGGGCACTAAAAAAAATTAAATTTAAAAACTAAATCACTTACTCAATGGAAAGTTGGTGGTGTGTGTCGCTATACTGTTGAGGGACACTCCATATGGAGGTACAGACTGGTTAAGATATATGAGTGAATTTACAGCCGTTATTAGACAACCACCTGAAAAAATGTTAAAAGTAAATTAAATATGGTAAATAAGAACGTAATGAATAAGAACAGCGAATAAAAAAAATATACTTCATACTTATATAAAACTAACGTAATATGAAACTTAAATAGAAATGAATGCAGAAACAAATTAGGTAAATATATTCAATGGACTGGTTATTTTAAACTTTTTAGTGTGATGTTGCCATGTAAATAATTCATAATATACCGTTATGACATGTTTTGTTAACCAGACTCGATTGCAATAGAGAAACAATACATGATGTTTTATGCACTATGTGCCCTCAAACCCAGGAAGTTTGTGGTGGCACTGCACATTCATATTAAACTATTTAAAGAAAAATATCTTTGATTGCTGGATTAGTTACTATTGTTACATACTTGTATATAAACTGGGTTCAATCACAGTGTCCGATTCGTTTTTCTTAGTCTTAATTTCAAGTTTTTCGATTAACTATTAAGGTGTATATTTACTGTTATTATGACTTCGGTGGCACTTTAAGGTTTTATTTTACTTGTAAATTAATTAATTACAAATGATAAAGTGGGGCGCACAATCGTGGCCATCGAGGCATATTCGTTCTGAAACGGGCAATAACATTTACAAGCCCGTAACATATATGTAAAATGTCAAAGTGACATAATTTATGGACAGAATTAAAAAAAACAGTTGATACATTTAAGATATCAGGTGGACTGTACGCTCGTCTGCCGCCTTCGTCCATAAAGAAAAAAAAAAAATTAAACGAACTGGAACCCTATTATGTATGTGCCTGTATGTCGAGCACATATAATAGGGTTCCAAAGTAAATACATACATAAATCATCATACATTATAAAAGCTATTTGACAATATTTTGTTGTTCTATGACAAGTTTTTAAACATTTTTCTTATAGTGCCTTCATTTCAGTATCCATTTTATTATAATATAATCCTGAAAGCTATATTCATATATCGTACCCAAAGGTTTCTGTACAGGCACAGCCTGCAGACAATCGAAAGGCAGTCCGCCAATGGCCCAAATAACCGGATGGACCCTCGCGCTCATGTTCAAACTGACACCAGCCATTGCACATGTATCATTTCGGACCGCTGTGCGACTAAGGAAAATAAAAACATTTGTGTTTTTAGAAGGTAGTACAGAAGCATACCGTAACCATTTTATATTGTAAATCGGGTCTGAAGCAATCAGACAATATAAAATGTGTATAAACCGCGAAAGTTTGATTAGTTATACCATAACCAGCCCTTTTCTATCCACTGCTGGACAAAGGCCTCCTCATGGACATTGTCTTGTGGCCAAAGATGTATGGCTTTAAAACACCATGCTGACCAAGTAGGTCGGTGAGTTCACTCTTATAGAAGTGTTGTAATTTATAGTACCACTCGGAGCTTTTGGTAGCGGCTACTCCATGAGTCGCCTTTTAAAACAACCAAGGGACAGATGGGCTACTTTAAAGTCGGCCGCTTATTATTAATACAGAAGCGCACTATTAGTAAATCATAGGCGTCAGGCACACGGTATCGTCTGTCAAGACATTTAGTTGTCAGTTGTCATTTAGTTGACATGTATAACTGAATAATTGGATTCGGCGGTGTCATCGTTGAGTGAAACATTCTCTTGACATCGTATTAGGTCTTTTTGTACTATTTTTCGGTCGAGGAGCTAATTTTTTTTGTGGTGGTGGAGATTCATTTGTGTTTATCATCTGGTAAGAGGTAAAATAACATTCGATAAGAGGGCAAATTAAATAAAATGGACTCCGAGGTTGACCCTCCCCGTGGGGAGGGTCGGTCTCAGGTAGATGTGGAAATGTCTGAAATGTCTCAAAGTTCTCAAATAAACCATCCTACTCTCAATAAGTCAGCGGTAAAGCGCGCGGCAGAGCGTGACCCTGTTGAAGAGAACGCCAAAAAGATTATTTCTCCTTCTGCCTCAGTGCAGGAAACGTACACGAAACCAGAATTTGAGTCCTTCAAAAAATTAAAGTATACGGGATTAGATAAAGGTCCTTTCATCGTCCATATTACCAAAACAGATCCTGCTTCCAGTGCACCCCTAAGGACACTAAAACTGGCCCAATTCATCCACAAAAATAACATCGAGGGCATAACAATTGGAGGTATCAAGTCGGCTGGGAGGAACAAAGTGGCAATAGAATTTAAAAATGCAGAAGCAGCCAACAAAATACTTGAAAATGAGAAATTTAAGAATAACGACTATGAAGTATTTGTTCCTGCTTTTCATATCACAAGATTAGGTTTAGTCAGACAGGTCCCTACTGACTGGACCTTAGAGGAGTTTGTACAAAGTTTAACTTTCCCTCTGAATTGTGGCCCGGTCATTAAGGCCAGACGTCTGAATAGGAGGTCTACTACTGATGGTGTGAGAACGTGGATTCCCTCTACAACAGTAGTTATTACATTCCTGGGGCAGATTCTGCCCGATAGAATCTACACCTTTAATTCATCTTTACCTGTTTCTTTATACCACCTCCCTACCATACAGTGCCGCAATTGTTGTAGATTCGGCCATACTGCTCTACAATGTAGGTCTACCCCAAGGTGCTACAAGTGTGCACAACCCCACAGGGGCGACTCTTGTAATGTTGTGGAAGCAGACTCCACTTGCCTGTTTTGTTTGGGCAAGCACACTGCCACATACAATTTATGTCCGGAGCACTCGCGCCAGAAATCCATCAAAGTAGTTATGTCTGAAGAAAACATTCCATATTCTGAGGCATCTCAACGTTTTCGCGCAGTCAGGACTCCTTATGCAGATGTTGCCGCCTCCTCCATGATGTCTAATGGGCCCACTTTGTCCTCTCCTAACCCTCACTCCTCTCGAGTCAACGTCCCCACACCTCTTAACCAATCTTCGTACAGGAAAACAGTGCATGTCAATCGTCGCCCACACCAAAACTTTGATAAACCATACGATGCACACGCTCACAATTCCATCACAAAAACTCCCCAGTCCTCCCTTCCGAATGGTTGTGCATTATCAGATCCTAGTGACTTTTCCCCCAACGACAATCTCATAGAAACACTTGTCTCTCTCTTAATAAACTTCCTGTCTAAATTCAGTGACTCCATTCCTCTTAATACTATCCAAACGCTTCAGCCATTGCTCTCCCTTCTAAAAAACTCTCTTCACAGTGAAAGCAACCCTCCTACAGTGGAACTGTAGGAATATTCGTACCCAAAAACCCGACTTAATATTGCTAATGAACCAGCATAAGCCAATATTGGCCGCCATCGCGGAGACATGGCTTAAGCCTGGTTTCCGTTTTAGGTTACCAGGGTACTCATGTCTCCGAGATGACCGTGCTGATGGTTATGCGGGTTGTGCTTTACTCATTAATAATTCTCTGCCGTTCTCCCAAATTCCATTTCCACCTCACAGCCCTGACTTCCATGCAGTGGCTGCAAAAGCTTCAAATATTACTTTCATTTCAGTTTATATTCCCCACCCCAATCCTAATATAATATCCGAGCTTAATTCCTTACTCTCTCTTATTACGGGCCCATTGGTCATCATGGGAGATTTCAACTGCCACCATACCCTGTGGGGCTCCCACACTTGTGACACTCTCTCTGCCACCTTTCTTGACCTTCTGGACGACCAAAATCTTTGCATTTTAAATGACGGCGCTGGCACTCGTAGGGTATCACCAACACAGAACATTAGTGATGTTGATCTTACCCTTGCTTCCCCTAGCCTAGTCCCTTCTCTTTCTTGGAGAGTTCTACCTAACTCCCACGGCAGTGATCACTTTCCTATTTTAACTACCATACACCATTCTGTCCCACTCTCTAAAGACCCTCCCCCTCTTCTTAAATATAGATTATCTATGGCAGACTGGGACAAATTCTCCCAGCTAGTAGATTCCAAAATCACCTCATTGCCTCCAGTTAATATGTCCAATTTTCGTAGTATCTATCCTCAATATACATCGGCTCTCTTAGCTGCGGCGGACGAATCTATCCCTTTAAAAAATTCCTCTTGTAATAAAATTTCTTCCCCTCCATGGTGGGATGCTGATTGCTCTGCCAGTATTCGACAAAGAAATGAATCTGAATCCATTTTTGCTAGAGATTCAAATATGGATTCCTATATTAACTACAAAAGAATTCTGGCTCAGTCCAAAAGATTGCTCTCTAAAAAAAAAAGCAAGGATGGCGTACATTTTGCGAATCCCTGTCTCCTAGATCTCCTGCCTCTCTAGTGTGGAAACGGGTAAGAGCTTTCCGCCAATCCTATTCCAATAACCGTAATATTTCCTCTAATGGTGTAGATTCCTGGCTCCCTGACTTTCTAAACAAATTAGCCCCACCCTTTGTTCCTTCTGCAGATAGCCTGCCACTTCCTACGCTTACCTCTTTCCATTCTGTTGATAGAATGGATAAACCATTCTCTCTTACTGAACTTCACTGTGCCGTTGATCACCTTAGAGATTCTAGCCCTGGGGTAGATGGGATCCCTTACTCTTTTGTCACCAAGTCATCCATTTTGGCTAAAACTTTTCTTTTAAATTTAGTCAATCACATTTATAGTTCTGGCTTGATCCCAGACTCTTGGAAAACTCAAATTGTGATCCCCATTCTTAAGCCTGGTAAAGACCCAGATGACTGCTCCTCTTACAGACCTATTGCATTGTCATCAGTTTTATCCAAAATTCTTGAACACCTGGTCAAGAATCGACTAGAGTGGATGGTAGAAAATAGAGGTATGCTTCCAAAATCCCAATTTGGATTCCGAAAAGGTATGGGTACCATGGACAGCCTTAGTACTTTTACTTCAGATGTCCGCATTTCTTTTTCTCGTGGAGAACACTTGATTGGTGTCTTCCTTGACATATCCTCGGCCTATGATAATGTCCAGCTTCCAATACTCAGGCAGAAGTTGCTACAGCTGAGTATCCCTGTGAGGATGGTCAACATCATCTGCAACCTGTTTATGGCACGCTCCATATCCGTTAGACAGCTTTTGCAACATTCTTCAATACGCAGATGACATCGCCCTCTACGTATCCTCAAAATTAATCACTGACGCTACTAACCGCTTAAACTCAGCCTTATCCTATTTAGACGTCTGGCTCAATGATCATGGTCTAACTCTGTCTGTCTCTAAATGTAAGGCAGTCGTCTTTTCTCGTAAACGTACAGCTCCTACTATTAATTTGTCAGTCGGTGGACAAAACATTTGCATTCAGGATACAGTGAAATTTTTAGGGGTCATATTTGACTCCCGCATGACGGGCATTCACCACATGAATCACATTGTTAGAAAATGCGAAAGTAACATCAACGTGTTACGTGCTCTTTCGGGGGTACGTTGGGGCTCCCACCCCTACAGTCAGAAGCTGTTGTATAATGCCATTATCAGAAGCCACTTAGACTATGGATGTTTCTTGTTGGAACCATGCAGTAAGATGGCACTTTGCAAGCTGGAGAGGATTCAGGCTAAATGTTTACGCATCATTACTGGTGCCATGAAATCTTCCCCCATTAACGCCCTCCAAGTAGAGTGTTTAGAACCTCCTTTAAATCTCCGTCGACAAATTTTAGCTGATAGATTCTTTTTCAATATTATTCAATTCTCCTCCCATCCGCTTCTTCAAAGACTTCGACTATTGTCTCAGCTACTGACCTCATCTAGTTACTGGTCTCATAAGGAGACCCCTCTTTTACTCAAAAGTCTCTCAAAATTTTCTGAGCTCCCTTCCCCTACTTTCCAACTTGATAAGAATCCTCTGTTCCACTTTAGTTTTGAATCTCTGCTCTATAACCCAAGAGTGATTCTTAATTTTGGCATTGTAAAAAAAAATCCTGAGGCAAATACTGCATTCAATAGCATATTAGATGAGAAATGGCCCGGCTGGTTAACCGTCTATACAGATTCATCTAAGCTAACTGGAGGTGATAATGTAGGTTCTGCAGTATGGATCCCCAAATATAAAATTATTCTTAATTATAAATGTCCCCCTCAAACTTCTATATTTACCGGGGAGTCTTTAGCTCTCTTGGAGGCAGTATTGTTTATAAAATCGCATAAGTTAAATAGGTCCATCGTCTTCTCCGACTCATTGAGTTGTCTGCAGGACATTAGCAAGTCTCCTTTTCATGCTAGAGACAACTTCTATGTAACCCTAAAGATTAAAGAGGTGCTTTATAAATGCCGCCTATCAGGCATAGAGGTCGTACTTGCGTGGATCCCTAGTCATTCTGGCATCTCTGGTAATGAGACAGTGGATCTATTGGCAAAGGACGCCATGCGTGTGGGATGTGATTCATATCCAAATTATTTTTCTCGCGATCTACGGGCTCTGGCTAAACCTTACTTGGATAAATCCTGGAATGATCTGTGGCAGTCGTCTAGACTAACTAAAGCTAGACACTATGGTTCCATCCAGCCGACTATACCCCCAAGACCTTGGTTTTTTAAGCATCAGAACATCAATAAAGTGGATACGTCGGTTATCATTCGGTTAAGATTGGGACACGTATGCTCGCCGGCCTTCCTGGCTAAGCTAAGGATTCGGGATCATTCCTTGTGCGAGTGTGGACTTGAAGAAGGCACATTTTCTTTAATTGTCCCCGCCTTGCAATACCTCTTTACGATATACTTCCTCCTTCTCTTCCTCGCCCTGTAAATGTGAATTATATACTAACCCTTGTCTTCTCCCCTCATATTAATATCCTTCACAAATTCATTAGAATTAATAACATTGTTCTTTAATCATTTTTTAACTATTACATCATATTCATCATCACTATTCTATGTTAGGTATATTGTTATTAACCAAAAATACTTTCTCTCTGTCTTCATACTTCTATAAAACTAACATCTAATTTGATCTTATATTCTTATGTATTATACTATATATTTATATATAAAGTTAAGTATTCTTCGTTTTAGTGAGCTCAACTGGAACCAGCATAATCTCTGCGCGTTTTATCTTTTGCTAAATATTTTTACTGTTTCATTCAACCTTGACATTGGCAGAATCATCGAAGTCTCGATGGGGCCATATTAAGAAATTGGAATTGGAACTGAATAATTGGACATTTAATCTAATAGTTTAATATAATTTCTTCCTATTACTTCACTATGTAATAAAGATAATGTCCATATGGCCTCAATTTTAATAATGCCAGTGTTAATAAAAAAAATGGAGTTTACAGAGGTAAAAACAAAAAACTTACCCAGCGAAAGTCCTAACAGGCTCATAGAGCAATAACAATGTTGGTTCATAATATCCGTGTAGGAATTGTATGTCTAGAACATTGTCTATCTTCTCGTCTAAATCCTTTAGTACTATGATGTAGGACGCTAGTGTTGGCGCACGGGCTATGGGTTGAGTGGGAACCTAGAACAATAGGTTTTTTTTTTTTTTTTTATAGACTAGGAGGCGGACGAGCAAGCGGTCCCACGTGATGGTAAGTGTTACCGCCGCCCATGGGCACCTGCAACACCAGGGGGCATGCGGGCGCGCCGCCGACCTTGCAAAATCCTATTCACAGCTCTCTTGAAGAACCCCATATTTTCTATAGCATGTAGCAAATTAAAAAAATATATCGGAATTATGATCTTGATACAGGGTACTAGATGAGACATGAGTTTTGTGAGAGGCTCTGGCACATGTCAATCACTACCAAAACACACACATACATTAGGGAAATAAGATAGTGGGAAATTCGGTACATTTCGAGGTATTCTTCTGTGAGAGAGGGGTAACATTGCCAGTCGAGCGCGCCCAGCGGCTGTTGGATTGCAGCGTGCACTCCCCCCCTTACTTCAACTCAAAACAAAATCATTAATTCAGCATTCTAATTCAAACCAAATTAGAAAAAATAGAAATGCAGCTTACACTCATTTTCTTGTTATCAAGTGGTTTGGCTTCCAAAGGGTCTCCGTCTTCTGAGGTAATATCCTTTCTAAATGGTAACACTGCTAACTTCTTGCCATATAATAGCATCACAGCACAGCGGCACTCTGGGTCTACGCGAATCCAAGGGATATGGGGGTGCGTTGTCCAACCACCCTGTGAAAAAAAATATATTTCTAATTGAAAAAAGAATATTTGAATTGACAATATTTTGAATTGAAAAATAATATAGAAAACAGAAAAAAATAAATAAGCATCAGAAAATACTGAATGGGCAGGAAATTTAAAAGCGGGTTAGGTTTAGGTTCTTAGTTAATAAGTTAGGTGGGGACAATAAAGAAATATGAGCCTGGGAAGTTGACTTTGTGATTCAAAAATAGTTTATTTCTGTTTTGAACATGATTTAAGTAACCTATTTAAATAATAATTATTGGTATGAGTATTGATATGACTAATGTATTGGTAAGTTTCAAATTTTACCTTCATATCATCCTCCTCAAAATAATGCATGCTCAAAGTAATAAGATTATTACTCTGTGGATCATACTGAAGCACAGACATCTTCGCTTCCTTGAAGGAAAGCAGCAAGAGGTCTCGGCCTGCACTTGGGCATGCAACAGATGCCATAGACATCACATTACCCCAAAGAGTGTATGTTGCAAGACATTCTAACTTCATCTTTGGGGGTACTGGCTGGCCGGCTGAAAATTATGAATGCTTATTAAAGAAACATAAACACACTTTGTTGAAATTAAAATTTGTTAATATTGTTAAAACTGGAGAAAAGAAAAACAATAATTTGAACTAATGAATGAAAATTTATACTTATCAAGATTACGAAAGGTTTTTTAATATAGCTATTACATTACATTATAATACAATAATAATTATTACATTACAGCAATACTGTAAACTTGGTGGTAAGCAATTACCATCAGCCATGGAAATTTAGTCAGTCAACAAATGCTGGCACAACTGTATTGCATCTACAATTACAAATCAGGATTTGAAAAAAACAATTAATAATTAATTTTATCTTTACTTTCAATATCACTTTTAATCATTACATCCAATATCCATTTTGTCCTTATATTCAAATCAATTTTATCTGCATCCAACATAGCCTTTGCATCTAATATCAGTTTCCGTCTTCTCATCGCGGATTTACTACCTTTAAGGATTTGGTAATTAGGATACTTAACGGCCGTTCAGACATCTACAGCTGTCTGACAACAACCAAGAAAAACTTACCGGCATTCAATTCCTTGCTATGTCCATCAGGTAAAAGTCTAAAGACTTTAATTATGTTAGCCCCAGCGGTGACCAAGCACATATCATCATTATTAAAGAAGCAGCAGCTCACACTGTGCTCAATGCTAGTAGCCGGGTGCGTTTGTCGACAAATCGAAAACATTTTCTCTTTTAGGTTATAAAGCGAAATTAAGAATATTGTTAGTCTTACTTTCGTTAGAGTTAAAAACCTATTAAAATTGCTATATTAAGTCACATTGTAGTTAAGAGACGTTTTAAATCTATAATTTAAGATAAAATAAAAATTCAGGTCTGAAATTATCGATATAACATTAAATTGTTTGTAAAAATTAAAATACTTGTTCAATGTTTGACACTTCTTTGAGTTTCGTAGGGGTGAGGCATAAATATTGGATTAGGTATTTTTCGATACTAGTTCGTACCTAATCCAAAGCGTCAAGTATTAGGTATTGCATAAAATATCCATCCAGTAGAAATAATATTAAGCCTTATAAAATAAGTTTCAAATTCATTTAGCACTACCGTCAGTGCCATCTAGGACACTACTTGAACATTAGTTAGTGACAGCAATGAGGTCGTTCATTATCTCATGATGTATGACGTGATGAATAATTGCATCGCTAGGTGGCGTTATTTGATGATATTCTTAAGTCAAAGAAAAATAACAAACCTTTCATGTCTGTATGTATAAGGAAATAGATGTGTAATAGTCAGAAAGAGGTGTAATAGTAAAGGGGCTTAAAGGGTTATATGTATGATAAATAATAAAGGATGTAAATTTCTACACATATTACAACAATTTTAATATCCGAATCCGAAAAAGCCTATCCGAAAAAAACAAATGTGGTTCGAGTTGTTTCTGTTGAGATCCACGAAAAGAATACACTTCTACTACATCTTCTATTAAAGTATGACTTATTGCAAAAAGTACACAGTACACACACTAATATATTTTGCCTTTACTTTTTGTATCGTTTGCCCGTCGCGAAATGAATAAAAATCTACCTAATATTTATATCAGGAACGGAACGTCCATGTATTATTCGTACTTCAAATCGATTCGAATACTTCCTACCTAATCCATATAGACGTCAACCGGTTCCATAACCATAGAGGCTCCATAACAATCAATTAATTTTAATTACCTATATTGTGTTTACAGATTGCGCGATGTTTTCGATCGTTTAGGCCTTAGGCCTAAACTTGGAGTGTAAGAGTCGTATTTTTGAAATTTGTCGCTTTATTATTTACACTCTAGGGCTACCAAATAATAAATAAACAATAACTTTAAACATTTAAATATGATCATTTATATTTATAATCATATATATGTACTATTATAAATTATTAACAATACTAACTTTTAATGATTTATTCGCTTTTTAGATCATTTCTGTAACTGACACAAAATTAATTATACAGTGAAATTAGCTTCCTCGCAGTTGTTCTGTCAACCACATGGTCGTGGCGGAATTATTGTGGCTGTCACAATAAAGGGCAATTAGGTGAAAGTTGAAGTAGAAGTTTATTCTTACAGGTACTCTAGCACTAGGCGCGGATTCAGTATTATAATTATTTTAGTATTTACCTCTGTATTGCAATTAGAAAATATTCGAATATCTGATTTCTAAGATAAAGTATCCCAATAAAAGTGTCTGAAAATTAGAAGTTCTTTTCTCAGATACTGTTACAAAAACTATACCATCAGTCTGTATCTCCACAGCTGGATATAGACCTCTCCCCGGTCGGTCCACGTGGGCGGAGGGCGTCCTACACTGTTTTGAAGTTAAACAAATAGTTTATAGCAGGGGTGGCTAACAAGTCGATCGCGATCGACCGGTCGATCGCGATCGACCGGTCGATCGCCAAAGACAGACCGACTGATCGCGAAACCAAATTAAAATTTTTGTTAAGTTTGACATTATCAAATTATACTCCTGATTTTGTTAATTTAACAGAAGAAATGAAAGCA
The DNA here is from genome assembly GCA_914767545.1 of Sesia apiformis. Lineage (NCBI taxonomy): Eukaryota > Metazoa > Arthropoda > Insecta > Lepidoptera > Sesiidae > Sesia > Sesia apiformis. Next base: position 11,435,635 of record OU611971.1, read on the forward strand.
CAAACTTCTCACTCTTTTTTTTGTTATCTATCGATATAAATTTTACTATCATATTATTGATCATTCATAAAAAGCTATCTAATTATTGTTTTATTTATCACAGTAAAGCACAATTAAGTCGATCGCAAGAGGCCAGATTTTTTAAAGTAGAACACTGTTGTAAACAAGTTGGCCACCTCTGGTTTATAGAAATGAAATTGCGAATATAACCTGATTAAAGAATTATTTATTAAGACCATCAGTTCTGTACTACAAAATAAAACTAAAAGGACATATAAGCAATACAGCTATTTATACATGTAAAATAAACGAAAACATCTTATTTATATGTAAAATAGGTACATACACTTTGTATGACAAATAGGAGAATTAAAATAAAACATGACAATGCTTCACTACTCAATAGTTAAAATACAATTAAGAATCAAATCTATGCTAAGAAATTGTCAAGATTAAGTCATGCCTAAAATATTTTAAATAACAAAATGTACATATGTACAACATATAATCATTATTTTGTAATTCATAGTCGAACATATGAATGGAGCTTATTGAAGTACACCTCAACAGCAATGTCCATCACAAAGTCAGCAAGACTTAATATTTAATTTATTTTATGCCACATTTCTTTGTGTGATTACACTGATTACCGATTACACCACAACAATAAAAAGTATCAACAGTAATCAGCACAGAATATCATCAGATTTATAAGAATTAAAAAGTAATTTCCCAGTAAAAAGGTGCAAATGTCCACAAAACCAAGTAGGCGCTTTGGGTGAATTAAATTCTGTATGCGAACTAGTGATGGGTAACTCCGGAGTTAATGAATCAAAAGAGTTGAATCCGCGAGCGGAGCACAATCCCTTAATTGTTCTATGGAATTGTTATTCATTCCGATTTCGGCGCCAAATCATGAACGTGAGTGTAAGCACATCGACACTTGTCGGGGACTCAAAATCGAGATGCAATGATGGCATGACCTTTTTTTTTGCCTATGCAACAACCATTAAGGAAAGGGAATGAAACGCTCTCGGAAGGTGAATTAAAAGAGTTAATGAGTAACTAACAGGAGTCGGATCCGCAAGCGGAGCAGGATTAAGTGAGTTAAAACACTCCGAGGAAGTCTTGATTACCCACCACTAAATTGTAAACAGAATTCTATCTAATCGAGACAAATTTCTATAGACATTTTTGTAGGCATTAACAATAGAACGAACAACACTTAGACAAGACATAATTTTAAGGCGATGGACAACACTTATTTGTGGGCAGACCTTATAGTATTTTCTACATTACTACAAGGTATTAAAGTTTAGAATCGTGTTTATTAACGGTTAAACCTTATGAGATGGGTTACACTATATCAGTGCATTTTGCAATTTGATGTGTGGATATTCACTTTAACTATTCAATGCATTCATAGATAATTGAATCGATTATTTTAAATAATTTTAAAGACTAATTTGCTACATTGTTTATATATTTTTCATACAAAAATGGCAAACGAGCAGATAGTTCATCTGAGGGTAAGTAAATACTGTCACCCATGGAAATCTGCGACATTAGACAACAATGACAAACGTTGCCACGGTTGCTACTTCGTGTCCGAAGTAGAATCCCATCGTAAATCCATATTATAAATCTTTATCGTCACACATGCATCAAATAATCAAGATCAGTCCTATACCTTTTCAGTCTTCCCATAACCTTGTTCCCTAATTCCCGCCCCATTCAGCCGAGCGACACATATCTGCTAACAATTCATCAAATTGCTGAATAGAACTTTCATACATTTCCAATTGTTTCCCTAAATCATTTGTCAATATCCCCATTTCCTCATCCGCTTCATCAGTATTTGACGATATTCGACTATCGCTTAGTTTCAAGTGAGGAGCATTGAAGAAATCCTTGTAAAATTCTGCTAATTCAATTATAGGATGATTGTCTGCAAAGGGCAAATAAAGCAGCTTCAAAGGAGGCTCGTTCTCACTTCTAAAACCAGAGAATTTCTTTGGAGGCATTTCAGAAGCTGTTGGACTTTTCGATATAACGACGGGTGTGGTGTCCAAATCTTGTGTACTTTTAGATTCCATTGGTTTCTCTTTAACTGGACTCCTTTTGAGTTTAAATACGAATTTAGGAATTGGAATTTTCTCGAGGAATTCGTCAAATGCATGTTGTACCACTGCCTGGTCGACAAATGCTGCTAAACGTAATGGTTTATTCAAGTCGACTGGTTTTTGTTTTGTTTCTTTATCTTTTCTTCTGTTCGACTCGAAGATCACATGTTTCGGGCTCAGTTCAAAGTGATCACTTTTGAGTAGCAACGTTTTGCTCTCTTCCATTCTATTTGGTGAAATGGAAAAATTGGTCCGATACGCTACTGAGAAAGATATTCCGCCTAGTGGAGTTTTAAGCAGTCCCGCTTGGAGTTTCTTAACGGAATCTCCTAAAGCTTTCAATTTCGGTTCACCATTGTACACTCTGTAGAATATTGTGAAAGATTCCATCCTCTGTTTGCGAGACAAGTGATATGCTGGCGTAATCCTCGTGATAGTTATGAGAGACTTTAATAATATGCCCATTCTAAAGTATACTGTGTTCATTGCCTTTAAAGTCGTGTCAAATTGTGTTTCGTCAAGTTCTAGAGTCCATAATTCGAGTACCATTTCATCGCCATCTTCGGTTTGTACTGATATTTCTACATGTAACTGTGACCTTATTGTTTCTAGTACTCTGTCCGATGGTAGAGCATTTTTTGTAGCCTGATTAACTTCTTGAGAGTCAGGAATTTGTAGGTTAAACCAATCAGAGTCTGAAGTAAGTTGCTTGCTGTCTGCTTCTATTTTGACACCTTTTCGCGATTCAACGATGACTTGAACGCCTTTGTAAGCCAAAAACTTGGTAAATTTTGTGAATTCATTCTTGTCACTTATGTTTGAGAATGCCACGTCGGGCGCCATTTTTTACACTGTGTCGAAAATATCTACAAGAAAAGTTCGTAAGTTTTCGTTTATTTGAAACACAAATTATGTGGCCCGTTAATCTTCATCAGCGATGCAGTTTTCAACGAGGTTCCTCAAATTAGGGTTCTCCATGGCGGCTGCAATTCGCTCCTTGTCATTGATTTGCTTGTTGACTGAAACAAACAAAACATTACTTGTAAATAATCAAACTTAAAATTAGCTACAGGAATTTAGATTTTTAGAATCTGTGGTTTGCACAGTCCATCTCTGTGTGTTTGATAGATATGTTGGCACAGTCAAAACTGGGTGAGTAAGTAGGTGGTAAGTAGGTTAATTGCTCGTAATAGATTGGCAATCAACATGAATAAAAAAAACGATAATAACGCATTGTTTTTAAAGTGCAATCTCTGGATAAGAATGTGTACCTATGCAATAAATATCTTGAACGTGAAAAATACAGTTGGCCTTTAAAATTTTGGCACGTTTACAAAAATCGGTTATTAAATATTATGAAATACGGAATGAATTAGTTTTAAAAAAATTAAAAGAATGTCATTTTTCCACAGTTCAAAGTTAAAGAACTAAAATTATGCAGGAGGATTTGAAAACATGTTTATACGATTTTAGCTGCACTAAACATATGCAAATACATAAGCATAAGATATGGGTGAATAACAAACCAACAGGCTATCCTTGGCATTCTGTAGTAGCTGTCCCATATATTATAGAAACGGTTTTATGTAAATAGAATAGAAATTACATTATTATGTAGTAGGGTTTATAGAAGTTATAAACACTACACACGGGTAATGGCTCATTTACACAAGGACAATTTCTTAAACACGAGTTTCTAGAATATCCGTCAAAAGCTTGTATAAACAACTGTTATCATCATCCATCGCTACGGGAATAGACTAGATGACGCATCATACGTTTGTATCATGGGGAGGGGGTTGATGCAGATGAGGGGTTAATTATGTAAAACTACTATGTAATAAGAATGTTCCATTTTCAAAAGACATATGAATTAAAGAATTCGAAAGCTACTGAACATAGAACACTATTAGACTCTAACGTGCCTGCCTGTATGTATCTGTATGTATAACATATCTAGTATGTATTCTCAAATAGATGTCATCCTCTGGTCACTGTTATCCCTTTTATCATATCGAGATTTTATCATCATGTGAACAGTAGAGGGGATAATTATACGAAGTTTGGTCGCATTCGAGAATCGTATACAACATTCTCTACAGAAACAATATTTGGAAGTACGTGGCGTTAAAATTCCAAATCTGAAATGTCCTATAATTTGCATATATTGTACTCCAGCATCAAATCCAGTTATTTTGAGATAAATTGAATTTATTACTATTTAAACAGAATATAAATACTAAGAAACAATTTATTATAACAGGCCACCTAAACAAACATATATTAAAACAGAAACAGACTTAGACAGACATGTATCGATTACAAAACAATACTTATATATTATAATTTTAATTTATATATTAATAAATTCCTAACCGCTTAAAGTCTGTATGGATCACTTTTTCAGCAATCTCAATCACTTTTCAATTAGTAAAGAGTGATCGAAGACGTCGACTTGGAAAATTCGTGGCTGCGCAAAAAAAAAATTACAGAGTTATCTAACTGACAGAGAGCATAAAGAGATAAATGGTAAGTCACAATTAACTAGTTATAGGTCGTCAAATAAAATAATTAAGATTGGAGTGCCACAAGAAAGTGTCTTGGAACCATTGCTATTTCATAACATATATATTAATGACATTGTATAGTTATTTCTATTATCTAATATAATTCTATAATTCTATTATCTAATTCTATATGTAATTTTGCATGCCATTATTGGCAAATGTGTCGATCTGACTACGTATTTACCACCTTTTGTTAATGCACATTGCAAATAAACATTGCAAATTCCATTGAATCACCTGAACTGTTTGAGGAATTCTCCATGTGAATGCGCCATAAGAAGCATATTCATGGCGAAATTTGAATTGGCAATGCTGTACCGTCAGCTGTGCTGATATTTAAGGGACTGGGAGGCATTCAATTACAAATTCTGCAGCAGACATTGTTGTCCTCGGCCTATATGTATAATGAAGTTAAAAAAGACCAATGGCAGCTCAGCAGCCAGTCCCAAGGGAGATTTCTTTTGTTTAAGTGTTTAGATAAATATTGCAGAGCTTGACAGCCAGCCCTATCCGATGCAAACTATTTTTCTGTCAAATTTCATTTAAAATCCTTTGACAAATATATACACCCTGCAGTTCAATATATAAACCTCGAAACTGATTGGTGTTTTGTTTTCAGGTGATGACCCTCTGTTTCTATATGTAGTGAAATTTATGTAGTAGCTAGATTTCGAAACTTAATTAAAAGTATGAGTAAGTAGAATAAACTCATTATTTCAGTTATAATTCATTACATATTACTGCAATCATACTCCCATTGTGAGCCGCATTACTTAAACTTATCACACAAATGACCTAAATAGTATTACAATGTCAATTAGAACCATAAACAAACATTTATTTTCATCAATATTTTCAATGAATGCTGCTTGAAGAAATGCGTTATCAACATAATATGACTTATCTGTATTGAATAGCTTTAGTAAACAGTTTCATTGATTGTGTATCATCACATCAACAAAGGAAGACTACTAAATAATAAGGTCAAAATAAATACAACTTTTCTATGATCAGAGGGGTTGAAGCTCGGGGAACTGGACCTAACAGACAGGGGAACTGGACCTAATAGACAGACAGGACATTTGGAGAATTCGACCTAGTCTAGCTGAGAAGATTGGGGGCAAGCTTATGCATTCTTGACTCTCATTTGGAAATACTCAGACCCTAGTACTAAGTTTCTAAAATTATCACTACCTACTGCTGTGTGAGAGAAAACATCATGACAAAACCCACATGCATGAAAATAAAATAGAAAATCTGGAATATGTATGTCAACCATCTGCACTAGGCCTGTATGGTGGATTATGGAACAAAACCTAGAGATTTACTAGGGGAAGCATCGATTTCCCAAAACATGACACATAGTGCCCCAACACTGTCAAAAGGAAAGTGACTGCTCAAAATCTTGGTTGCCTAGTGTATTGCTACCCTAAAATGGAGTGCTCACATTGCGTGTGTGTAAAGAGTGATTTAATTCATAAATTATCGCCATTTGAGTAATTATTTTTCTGAACACATTGTAATGAGTATCATAATACCTACAAGGTAGTCAAGTTTCGGGAGCAAGAAAAATGCTTTTTAAAAAATTAATATATTAAACTAATGAAATTGAAGACAAGTGGCAGAGCTTGATGCCAGTTTTCAACTGCTTATTTAATTAAATCTAACTTAACAAGTAATCTCTTATGGCTACATCTTAAATGCTAACTAAGCACTAGGTTCCTAGAACTATGGGTTCGGCCGACCAACCGGTTCTGCTGACCCAGCTATCAACAGGAAGGGCTTGGGTGACGTAACTAGGTTGTAACAATACTCTTTCCAGTATTATCCTTTACTGAATTTCTTGCTACAAATAGTTTATTCAGATGTACCACATCTGACATCAATGAAACTTCAATAGAGAATTAAATGCTATTGATTTTTTTGGTCTACCCTTTCCTCAATGGTGGGGATTTACAGATCAATATCAAGAGACTAGACAAATGGATGTCAGAGCAAGATTAATGCATACACTGGCATAAGATAAAGGCACATCAGCTGTTAGCTGCTTGATTATAATAATAATAATAATAAATTATTATTAATAATAATTATTAATAAAGTATTGGGAGAATCATTATTTTGTTATCATTATCATCATCATTATCATATTCAACAGTTTGTCTCGTTATTATGGAACAGTACTTCTGGATATAAATCTATTCAACTTTATTACAACTATGTGACTGTTCCTGAATAAATAAATAAATCCCTAAGAATATTCAGAATATTAAAATGTAGACAGTTACAAATTAAGTTTTTCTTTTCAGCTTTTTCAGCTGATATTTTACTTCATATTAGTTGCTACACATCCACTGGACATAGGCTCCCCCTTAATCGGAGAGTGCAAGGGGTGTTGAGACCTGTAAGGTTATCAGGTTATTTGAACCCTATGGTTTGTTGTAGGAAACCCTTGAGGGATTCCACCTCTTACAATACTCTGGTCATTTTGTATAATTGAACATTTTGATACTTTGGTCATTTGGACATATGGGGTTTGTTCAAAAAATATCAAACAAAGATACTAGAGTTCATGTGTCAACAAATTATTAATTTTAGTAACATACAATGTTTACAATAAGTAATTTTTTTATTTAAAATCAATAGTGATGAAAGAACTGTTTTATAAAAAAAAATGTTTCCTCAAAGGCATAAAAATCATATAAAACTAATAATCCCAGCAGCCATATTGTGTAAACAAAATTACAAATGCATCTGTCGACTACAAAGAACCTTCACCTTTTCCTGTATTAAAAAAAAGGCGCATACGGTATGTTTTCTTTGGAAAATAGGTACGGAAATTTATATGATAAAGAACTTACTTTCATCCTCTGTTGTGTGAGCCCCTTTTTTGATATAAATGTCGAGTTTCACTGGATGGTGCAAGGAACGCAGGATTTTTATCCTTATACAAAGCCCGATTAGCGTGGCCAGGGAACAATGGGGTACGGTTGGATTGTATTCAACTCTCAACACGGGAACCTTGTCAGCTGTTGGCTCTTTTACGAAAATGCCATCCTCGTAAACAACCTTGAGATCCTCAAGTGTACTCGGCTTTTCCGGATCCCGTATAGTCCGCAAAAAGTCTATAACACCACAAAAAAAGGCAATAAGTACAATTAAAAGTCCAAAAGTCCAATACTTCACATAAATTTAATAAACAAACCATAAATCGTTTCTCTTAGGTCATTCTCGTCTTTGTATCCGAGCTCTTGTAATGTCGCACTTTTTTCCATATAAGCAGGTTTAGCGAGTTCTATCGCAGATTTCTGCGTGTTATTTAAAGATAATTTTGAGAAAAAAGATATCATATTATCGTTAAAAATACTTCTTCCTTAATTTTCTATAGCACAAATCGGACATATTTGTTGTTTTTGTCACACAAAGTGCTGTATACAATCACGAATGTGACAGTTGTTTAATCGATTTTTAGAACAAATCGATTAAATATGAAAGTTTATATTTTTTTTTTTATAGTGAAGAGGGCGGACGAGCAAGCGGTCCCACGTGTTACCGCCGCCCATGGACACCTGCAACACCAGGGGATATGCGGGCTCGCCGCCGACTTTGCAAAATCCTATTCACAGCTTTCTTGAAGAACCCCATGTCGTAGTGTATTTTACCATTACTCTTATTTATTCTCAACAGTTCATTTTGTTACGACTGGCTTTGCACAAGCCTGCTCCTGAATTATGTAGAGATTTCACGAATGTGATAGTAAGAACGACGCGAGAATGTTTGGGAAAGAGAGAAAGTGACAAGGAAGCGGGCTATGAATGGTGGAATCCGGAGTTGGATAAACTCCGGAAGGAGTGCATGGGTACAAGACGCGCGTGGCAGAGGCTGCGGCGTCTCGGGGGAACTAGAGAAGAGAACGCTAAGGCAATATTTCACGAGATAAGAGCACGATATAGAAGAGCGATGGAGGATGCTGAATCCTCATATTTCAGGAAAATCGCGGATAGTGGGAACCAAGACCCATGGGGCTTGGCGTACCGGGAAGCTGGCGGCCGCGTTCGATCACCTAGCAATATTATAAATGGCTTGAAATATGCGGAGGGGCACGCCGGGAGTGTTGACGTGGCCATGGGCGGCCTGGTCCGGGCTCTGTGTCCCGATGACGATCAGTCAAGGGACTCGGAGTATCACCGATTGGTCCGCCTTGTGGCGTCGTTCCCACCCTCCGGCACCGATGCGCCTCCGCCGACCAGCGAGGCTCTGGGTGGAATAGTCAGGCGGCTGCCTAACACGGCACCGGGACTAGATGGCCTCTCGGGGAGGATTCTTAGGCATGTATGGGCGGTGGCAGCAGCGGAATTTTCCGCTGTTGTCGCCAAGTGTGTAAGGGAGGGTGTATTTCCGGATGTATGGAAGAATGGACGCCTGTTAGTGCTGCCAAAGAATAATGGAAAGTCACTGACAGATCCGATGGCCTACCGCCCGATCACGTTGCTCCCTGTACTGGGCAAAATTTTGGAACGAGTACTCCTTCTGAGTGCTCCACAGATTGGCAACCAGATGTCGGAATGCCAGCACGGTTTCACCTCAGGCAAATCGACGGTACCGGCGCTCAGAACAATTATAGGCGCGACTAAGTATTCTACTGCAAAGTATGTGCAGGCGATTTTTGGACATCTCTGGCGCCTTCGACAACGCCTGGTGGCCGATGATAATGGTCAAAGCCAAAAGGAGAGGTTGTCCGCCAAACATCTATAGGATGCTGACGGACTACTTCACTGACCGTCGGGTGGGCCTTTTCGTCGGGGACTGGGTGGAATGGAAGGTCTCCACTATGGGATGTCCACAGGGATCGGTGTTGGGACCCACGCTCTGGAACCTTCTAATGGATGACCTGCTTCGGTTACCGCTCCCGCCGAGAGTTCAGCTCGTGGCTTATGCGGACGATGATACGGTCCTCATCGAGGCACAATCGAGAGCAAACATAGAGAAAATGGCGGTAAGTGCATTGCAGCGCATCAGCGAATGGGGGGTTCGCAATAGACTGGAGTTTTCCCCTACAAAGTCACAATCAATGACCATTAGGGGGAAATTCCAGAGACGACCCACTATCAGGTTCAGTGGTGCTTCGGTGGGAGCTGTCTCATCGGCCAAAATTCTGGGGGTGGTGATAGACGCAGGCCTAACGTTCGTGGAGCATGCGAAATACATAGGTGAAAGCAGCAGCAAATCATTCGGGAAGATGTCCCGGGTGTCGGCCTCATCGTGGGGAATTCGATTCCGGGGCCTCAGGATCTTGTACCGTGGTATGTATGTAGCGACACACACCTATGCCCCGGTGTGCTGGTTTGAGCGTGCGTCCTTTCATGTAGTTCAGAGCGTCCTTCTGCGCACTCAGCGGCCTTCGTTGATCCTATTGACGAAGGCATATAGATCGGTCAGCACGCTCGCCCTACCGGTACTGGCGGGCGTGTTTCCAGCGGACTTTGAGGTGATCCGCGCTGGCAGGATGGATCTGGCGCGTTTACTTACGACCAGGGAGGAGGCGCGTGCTGGGAAACAGGCCATTTGGAACGAGACAGTGGCTAGCTGACAGGAAAGGTTGGTTGGCGAGAGTAAGGGCAGAGAGCTGTTCAGGTTCTTCCCGGACGTGGTGGTTCGACTCAAGTCGCGTTGGGTCGAACCGGACTATGAAACTTCCCAGATACTCACTGGGCATGGCCGCTTTCGAAAGCGACTGCATGATATGAAGCTGTGTGAGGGTAGTCAGTGTGAGTGTGGCATGGCAGAGGAGGACTTGCACCATGTTCTATGGTCCTGTCCTCTATATGAGGAATATCGACGGAGCATGCTAGAGAGGATTGTAAGGCGGGAGGAGGGCCCGGCATACTACTACGACCTCGTCTCCTCCGAAGCGAACTTCCGCGGGCTCAGAGGTTTGCACACCGATGGCATAGGAAAAGGAGCCCGAAAGAGCTGTTCAGCACTGAAGTACATCGTCTAGTGAAGTAGAACAGCCCCAGAAAGGGGAGAGTGCTTATAGGACACAGGCAAAAGAGAATACTTGTAGGGAGGCAGAGCAGATACGCCCCGCAACATAGACCTAGCAGGCGAACGGCGCGTACCTCCCGACGATTTGGTCCGTATAACCAATAGGTTGGTAGGACCATGAGTGGAGGTGAGTATGTTCATTTTGTTAACTCCAATTGTTATTAACCCGTAGAACAACTGCCGGATTACTTATATCGATCTACTACACACGGAAATATAGCACAGTGTTGTCACTCCGAGGCGGAACGGCAAAAGAGGGCTCCATTTTTTTTCTTTTTTATGTTAGGAAAGACAATCAAGGAAAACTCTGCATGGTCACCTGGTACCAGCTAGTCTAGGTGGTACCAGGTAGTGCCGGACTCCTACCGGCTAAAAACCTTGATTGCCTTAACACCGTGTAGGTCTAAGTTCTTGTGGCCCTGGTGGCCTTTCAAGAGTCACCAGTCGTATAAAAGAGGGCTCCAAAGGTGTAGACCCTTTTGTACCGTCTGCCAGCGCCCACTCCTTCCCCTCCAGTCATTAGATGCTTGGTTCTTGAATCAGCCGCTGTCGCTGCTTGCTCTCTCGTAGTACCGGGGTTCGCCCACAGATGTCGCTTATTTCGATACTACGACGCGGGATGTCAGCGATCGCCAACAATTTAATATACCTTCTAATATAAATATTCATTAAAATATAAATAACAAAAAAATTAAGTATTTGACCTGTTTTTATTATTATTCATTTACAAAGTTCGCGGCTACAATTTAAGTAAAAGTACATATTCAATATTATTAAGTTTTGGGCCAATTACGAACTAACATTATGAAAAAGTAATTAATACAGATTAAATATGTCTATGTGTAATGTATGTGTGGTCGTATCTGTTAATTAATATTAATTTCATAATTAATATTTTAAAGAAGCATATGATGGATATAATTAATCGAGATGTCAATTTTTGCTAATTAGCTATAAAGAATCGATTATATTTCCTAATTGCAATCCCTTGATACTTTTTTATTAAGTGTTTTGGCCTGGATCCCACAGTACTTTTTATGTAATATTGCCATAGTAAATAAATATATATCAAATTGTCACAGTTTTACAAAATCTTAGAGTAACTAGTAAGTAATTCGTTAGACCTAAGTAAAGGTACCTACAGATTTACATCTAAAGTAGTTAAAGTCCATCCAAATCAATTTTACTTGCATTAAAGCTGTGAATAGGATTTCGCAAGGTCGGCGGCGCGCCCGCATACCCCCTGGTGTTGCAGATGTACATGGGCGGCGATAACACTTACCATCACATGGGACCGCTTGCTCGTCCGCCCACATCTCTATAAAAAAAAATCTATTTAGATAGAGCTTATTATGGCAAACAATTGGCGATTACTCACATAAATATTTGTGCCATTATCAGAAACTTAACTTCTGTGACAGGTCTAAATGGCGGACAATGGGGGAGGCCTATATCCAGCAGTGGACGTCCAAGGGCTGAGATGATGATGAACTTCTGTGACGGTTACGAATATGTTTTACATTTTCAATAGATGGCGTTAGTAACGTTAAAAACTCGTTTTTTTTTTACCGATATCGGCACCCTCTTATTTCTGACAGGGGTCAGGGAGTAATAAATGTATTTGAAATGATCACGACAGATAAAAAGTCGATAATTAGTAGCAATAAACTATAAAGCAAAATGATTGAATTTACCGTTTAAAAGTATGAGACTTATGAGGGTGTTTTGGTGGCCATGCCAGAATGAGTTTATTCTAGGCAGAACCATCGCTGTATCTCGTCAACTACTTTACGTAGCCAAGAGCCGATTTCTCCCAGAATGTTTTTTTCAATAGCCTATATATTGTCCCACTGCAGGACAAAGGCCTTACCCATTCTTCAAGGCTCAAGTTTTACCAACGACCAATGAAGCGCAGCATATTTAATTTAAAGAGAACGGACCATTTATGCCAGAATAAGCTAATTCTGGTAGGGACACTGGTGTATGTATATCGAGAACAAGTTTACATAATCATGATCCGATTGCAATTAATGTGGGCGAGCAGCGAAATAGTATTATTTCGCTGTGGGCGAGTAAATCAAAAGATTAAAAAATCAACATATCAATAGACAAACTTATTCGGTACTACAGTGAACGACTAATTCTGCTTTTTGCAACTAAACTTATGAAAAGACACCAGGCTTAAAAACTCACATCAATTACAAAAAAAGACCTGGGAAAAGCGATAGAGGCAGTTGGAGGAGAAAAAGCAGAAAAATATAATGTAGGCAGATACTTCGGACGACTTTAGTACGGAAGGTAATTGTAAAGTAACCGGGACCTCTCGGACATCCAATGAGCAAGACAAAGGGAAGTTATTGCGGAAACCTTAAGTGTTGGTGAATTGGAGATATCTTTTAATAAACGGGATGCGATGATTTATGTCATGTCAAGCATGTCACGTTTTATGGTGAAAAACAGTTAAATGTATAAGCGGGCCATTTGAAACACGGTACTATTTAGGAAACTAATAAACATTTTTCTAGTGTGCAAGAGATTTTCTAACCTTTGCAGGAATCCAATCAGGCAGATAGTGTATATTTTCAATGTCTAATATGAAAACGCCATACTTTACATGGAAAAATGTACTAAAACAGTGTCAGTAGTTTTACTTTACAGTATAACAATTGTTATTTATCATCAATCATAGTGATGATAAAAACTGTTACCACCGAGTTTTATCATCACGTGAACTTATAGGCAAGAATTGTATGTAGTTTGGTCACATAAACATAATATTCTCAGCCAAATCGATAGAGAAACTTTCCGAGTAAATGACCCCCTTTCTGGATCCTTTTAGATGGTCGATTTAGAGTGCGGCAATAATTTAATAAAACAAAAATACTTATAAAGTAAATTTATTAAAACTTTTTGAAGGATTTTTTAGATCCCTTCCCTTTAGTCACTTTCAAGACATTGAACCGCACGGTTTTTGATAGCGGTCGGCATTCTCCAATAGTGACGATGTCTCCCAATTCGACGTCCCTGAAATAAAAGAAATATTTTGTTTTAATAGGTTCTTTTTGGTAGGCAGTTTGCAATGTGGTGGTTTTGATCAGATTTTGGGTTAGAAACACGTTTGTCGTCAATTGGTCTTCAGAAGACCGTCGTGTGAGTATCATCATTGGAAAAAAGTTTTAAATATACAGCGTAAAAACTGTAAGTATACAACCAGCATTTTCAGTATCCACACTGCTGGAGATGGGGCGCTTCTCGTGCACATTGTTGGTGGGTCCACTCTTTTAGTTCCTCAGGGCTTGTAGCTAGCGGCTTAGTATCTCTTAGTGGCCTTTTACAACACCCACAGAAAAAAATGGAGTGAAACACTACACAGCACATAGCCACAATAATAATGTTAATATATAAATAGATATGCACAATAAAGTATATATATAAATAAAATGTTCTCACCTAAAACAAGGAGACAGATGTACAGACATATTCCTGTGTCTCTTCTCAAATCTATTGTATTTCCTCACATAGTGGAGATAATCGCGACGGATGACAATTGTTCGCTGCATCTTCATCTTCTGAACTACGCCTGTTAGAATACGGCCGCGGATTGACACGTTACCAGTGAAAGGGCACTTCTTGTCAATGTATGTGCCTTCGATTGCCTGTAATGTTATAATAGAATTATGTAATTGTTGTTTTGTTTGTTTAACCCATCACCAATTCACCTGGTGATACGTGGATACTGTCGCCCTGTGAAATCCCCGATGCATACCTGTAGTCCAGAATGAGAAATGTTGACGGCCTAGGATGCATTGCCAAAATTTGGTGATTTAGGAATGGGTTTGGATAAGTGGAGTGGATATTTTGTATTATACATCACATCTAAACAAGTATATTAAAAACATTTGTATACCTTTTATTTCTCCCTTACTCGAGGTTTTGACATGGGTCATAATTTGACTTTTAAATGGTGTCAAAAGTCAACTCGTGACCAGTGCTGGTGTAACTCATGAAGAAACGTAGAGTGAAAATAATTTGTACGTTTATAGACGATTCACATTATAAAATGTATCTAAAAGGTGGATATTGTCATAAACATTTGTGATACATGGCAACATTAGTCAATAATCACAAACGTTAGCATGTTCCCGGATCCCACATACTTTGGAGAATTAGGGGTGGTTTTGTAAAAGGAGTTGGAAGGTGAGGAATGGAAAGTATGAAGGGATGATGCCTCTGATGTCATTACACTTTCCAGTACCTTCTTGATGGGTGTAAAGAATATAATGGAAAATAGCTTCTAGTAAAATGGTTTCTAGAGTTAGCTGGATGATAAAAAAGTTTCCAGTGGTTGATTGGAAATGTTTCTGAATATTTTAGTTTAGTCTAATATACACATTTTGGTTTAATTCCAACAGTTATTGAAGGAATTTATTGTACTTTCAAATTACATTATTGCAATAATTGTGTAATCAGATTTTGGGTTAAAACACGTTTGTCGTCAATTGGTATTCAGAAGACCGTCGTGTGGATATCATCATTTCACACAAATTATTGACATGCATATAAACAAAATTTTAATTAATTTATTAAACAAATATCAGTTATTTTTAAATTATTTTAACTTTTCTCATTGGCGTAGCCACGGCGGGGCAAGCTGGGGCGCTTGTCCCCTCCTAGCATAGGGAAGAATAAGTAACAGACTTTCTGCATTACACTATCTTATTTAAATTAAGTACAAGAAATTTGTTTCCTTTGCCCCACCCTGGATAAAATTGTTTGGTTTTGCCCCACCCTGAGTAAAATCCTGACTACGGCCTTGTCTTTTCTGGAGCAATAATTATGATATTCATGCATGATATATACATTACACTGTTCAGTTCACATTTCAGTAACTCAAGTCACATCCACTCACCAATAATTTAATTCTTTCAGATCTACTAAATGTACAGCAAATGTAAATTGCTGCAATCTGATGTACAGACATAAAAAAATTAGTTGCTTACTAGAGAATTGACAGTGACTCAAATTGCTGTACAGTAAACCAGCTATAAGGAACTAATAAACAATAAAAATGCCTCTATTTCAAAATGTTAATATAGATTTTTAACAATTTAAATCATGCTGCATTCTTTTCCTGTTATGAAGATAAAAAAGGATGCACCATGTCCAAGAATGATAATTGAACATTTTGAAACTTAGGTTGATGAGAAACTGAAAGAAATGATAATGATATGGACAAGTGTTAGCCTTTCATGCAGTCTTATCTTATTGAAAAATAGCTGTTAGATGATGGAAAATGAATCCCAGGGCGAACAAATAATACAAATATTTGAATAATATTTTCAGAGAACTTTATTAGTTTTTTAGTGAAGTGTAGGCTTTCTCGGCCGGTGTCCATATTAATTGAATCTTCCGAGCTACTTGGCCGAGGTCTTCTGGAATCTCTTCTCTTTCTTTCAAGAGAGAAGAGATTCCAGAAGACCTCGGCCAAGTAGCCCGGAAGATTCAATTATTTATTAGTTTTTGTTTAAAATGTTACATTTTAGATAAGCTGGTATATTTAAAAAAATAAACCAATATCTTTACAATACATTTATTTGTGGACAAATGTACATTGGTGGTGCAAACTGCTGGTCCATTATAAAATTATAATAATAATAATGTATTATAAAGCTATTAAAGAAAGGGTTTTCTTATAATAATATTATAACTATAATAGAGTTCTCTTTTAAAAACTAAGCATAACCATTTATAATAAAATTATACATGCTTAAGCATAAATAAAATGCAGAACAGAAATTTAATTTTAGTTGCAATAAAAACTTTATACAGAATTCATATAAAATAAAATTTTATTTATTTCTTTCCAAGAAAAATAACAAGAAAAGTTAAATTAAACAGTGTTCAACTAAAAATTAATGTCTCCATTTTGCATTATACCCACATATAATAATATCCCA
This sequence comes from Sesia apiformis, assembly GCA_914767545.1. Classification (NCBI taxonomy): domain Eukaryota; kingdom Metazoa; phylum Arthropoda; class Insecta; order Lepidoptera; family Sesiidae; genus Sesia; species Sesia apiformis. Next base: position 11,452,330 of record OU611971.1, read on the forward strand.
TTGTTAACACCATCGAAGCGACCTCCACCTGAAAGACTCAAAATATCAAACCTCACGCGGGGTCTTGAACCCAAGACCAACATTCTTATGATGCCGCATGTCCTTTTTCTTCAGCCCCCCTTTACGGTTAAGGAAAACCGTGGACTGTTTTTGGTACGATTTCTCTGTCTACAAGAAGAAAAAAACACTCATTAGACATGCCACACATTTACCTCACGGGGTGTTTTGAAACCCAGTCCCACATCTTTGTGGTACCTCAAAGGTTTACGGCTCCGCTTGATGCCGATGCCCTTTTTACGGTTCAAGAAAACCGTTGGTTGCTTTTGGAATGAACGTTCCGTCTGCAATTTTCAAGTTGCATTAGTTTTTGCTACCATTATGATTAAAGGCTAAGTATGTGGACGGTGTATGTTTATATTGACCTACCAACATGGGAGTAGGCATGGTGGGATAGGTTGGGGTGCTTGAGAACCCCCCTCGGCATAGGGAAGAAAAAGTAACACTTTCTGTATTACACTACCTATATTTAAATTATAACAATATTGTTTGCTTTCTCCCGCTCTGATATAATCCTGATTACAGCCTTGCCTACCAACCTATTGGTTAGTACCTACCAATGTTTAAGATACTTAGGAATATAAAAGTAATATATTTTAAGAAAGCGTTAGGAAACTCCGTTTACTACATAAATTATTCTGGTTTATGATAGCAGTGAATGAATTTGAAGTAGGGATTCTACGGAGAAAAAGTATAAACATATCCTATAAAGTGTATTCATTTGTGAATATAAGGATAATGACACAGTTTGAGAATGATTTTGTGATCTCTTGTTAGTTGGAAGAAAGATTTTGATGTCTTCTCGTAGAATAATGGTTTAAAACGTATAGAAAACTAACCTATGTGGGTAACATTTTTGAAACAATCAATTCATGTAATAAAGAATAACTTTTTTAATAAACCCCAAGATCCATAGTTTTGCAATAGAGATTTCTTCATATTTTGTTGGTTTTTATTTGTATTTACACTCATAATAAGAGTGAAAATCAATACCCACGTGGATGAATGCAATGTACACATTTTCACTTGAAACAGTCTTTATGGATTATTAAATAAATATAAACACATAGACACTGATTTTGATAGAAAATTAGATACAAAATTTTGGGAAAATAAGTAGAAAAATAAAATTTTATCAAGAAAATGGGCACAAACCTGATCGGCCATGTTGCTTGACAATGAAAAGAAAAATGATGTTACCAGTTTTCAAAAACAGACCTCTACCAATCTGATTTGGTAGAATTTGTTATAAATCAAAACCTCATGAATTATTTTTTAGAAAATGATATAATTAGAAATATCTAATTAGATATCTTAGGAAAATGAGTGATTTGCGTTATTACAATACAACTTTCAGTTTAGAGACAATTAACAACATAAATAATGGTTTCACTTCAATTAGATAATGAATGTTAATTAATAACGTTCGAATAATAACGATCTTTAAGAATATTAATTTGTTGAGTAATGTGCTAGGTACATTACACCTACAATTATTATTACAATTATTCATATTTAATTTTGCCAAATTTCATTAAAATCGGTTTACTAGTTTAGTCGTGAAGGAATAACAAACAGACACACCTTCAGATAATATTAGTTTGGATAAATAAAGATTTTCTAATTTTGTACATTTTAATTCAGGTAAATGTTAGTGAAATAGTATTTTTTTACTTGTCTAGTTGTTGCTGTATTTAAACTTTTATTTACAAAAAAAAAATCTTTTAAAATTGCTATGTATATACTTAGTTGGTAAGCCTTATATAAATCAACTAGCTTTTCCGCGCCATTTCGCCAGCGTACTCTTTCGCTCTTTCCAGGATAAAAAATATCATAAGTTGTTCACTTTGGCACTATGCCAAATTTCATTAAAATCGGTTTAGTAGTTTAGTTGTGAAAGAGCAACAAACAAACAAACACACTTTCGGATTTATAATATTAGTTTGGATAAATATTTTTTTTTCTGATTTTGTACAATTTAATTTAGGTAACGTTTTAGGAATAGTATTTTTTTTACTTGTCGTATTTCAACTTTTATTTATTACAAAAAAATATGTATGTTAAAAATGTTATTGTTATGTTATGCTTAGTTGGTAAGATTTTCTGATTTTGTACATTTTTTTTAAGAATATATATTTTTATTTATATTGTCCCCGCTGCTTCATCTATAATCTTTATAATATATCTATAATAAAATATCTATTTTTCGACACCCGTACCCTTTTAAGGAATTCAGTTGTGTTCTTTGTATAGTGTTTGAAAGAGGCTTTACGATTGTATAACAGAACAAGTTTGTAGTGGTACTGTTTTTATTTTAATAAGTCGTAAATATGGCACATGGGAATTGTGCTTGCAATTATCAACAAAGTAGTTTTAACCGAAAATTTTCTTTTTATTTTTGTTTGTATTGTATCAGTTAGGATCAACAACTGGCGTTTCAACGGCAAACTTGTGTAAATAGGGTAGGGGTGGCGGCAATGAACCAGAGGCACACTATGAATCACCTACCATAGTTCGGTTTTACGACGTTGCCATTTGGTGCTACTAGCACAAATGAACGTGTCTCAAACCACATCCCGCCATGCCCAGTCGCCGGCTCGCTCGCGTCTGTGTTGGTCGTATGCTGAGTGATTTTGTGTTTTTTGCGGCGAAAAGCAAGAAAAAAGTGTGAGTTATTTTTGTTCTTGATTTTTTTTCTTTCACCCTTATAAAACTTTGATTAATACAGAGATGATTTGATCATATTTTTTAATTATTTCCACAATCGCCATGTGTTCCTGTTGGTAGCTACATAACCTCAAATGTTTTTAGATCCCTGGTGTACACAATGACTCATTCACTTTGGGCACACAATGAACCATGATTCACTGTGTGCCCAACATGATTCACTGTGCGCCCAACATGATTCATTATGTACATAATTGTCTTATTAAGATAGCTTTACGTTGTTTTTTTTTTATTCAGCATGGGACGCAATACACTAGGGAGCGGAGCTAGAAAAAAAGGAAATCATTCAGCAGCGGTTATAAAAAAAGCAATTGATCTCCACCTTAGCGGAATCAGCCTGAGAAAAGCTGCGAAAGATTGTGAAGTTCCATATCCCACTCTGAGGCGTTATGTCTTGAAACACAAGACAGATTCATCAGTTCGGCTGGTGCCAAATTACGAAGTCAATAAAATTTTTACTGAATATCAGGAATTAAGCTTAAAAGACTATCTTGTAGATTGTGCAAATAAATTTTATGGACTTAGTACAAAAGATTGCTGAAGAATAGCGTATCAGATGGCAACTATAAACAGTATTTCAATGCCGTCGTCATGGCAAAATAATGAAATGGCTGGGCGAGACTGGTTGCGAGGGTTCAAACGGAGACATTCTGAATTAAGCATTAGAAAACCAGAGGCATATAGTTTAGCCAGAACTACTGCGTTTAACAGAGAAAATGTCCAAAAATTTTTTGATAATCTCAAAACTGTTATGAACCGTCAGCCAAGCTTTGGAGATGGCAGCAGAATTTACAATTTGGATGAGACTTCAACTACTACAGTTCAACGACCCCAGAAAGTATTGGCACTCAAAGGCAGTAATGTGTGTAAAGTGACAAGTGGCGAACGTGGTGTACTGGTCACCACCTGTTGTATTGTAAATGCCCTAGGTCAGACTTTACCACCAGCAATGGTGTTCCCGAGAAAAAACTTAAAAACACACATGTTGTACGGAGCACCCCCAGGGACTCTTGGTTTAGCTTCTCCATCCGGTTGGATGAATGCTAATTTATTTGTAGAAGTCATAAAGCATTTCATAAAGCACACCTCGGCCTCAAAAGAAAACCCGGCTTTACTCCTTATGGACAACCATGAGAGTCACTTGTCCTTACAGGCACTTGACTTAGCTAAGGATTCAGGTGTAACAGTATTAACGCTGCATCCTCACACAACTGCGAAATTGCAGCCTTTAGATGTTGGTCTCCACGCACCATTCAAGACATTTTACAATTCCGCCGTAGACTCTTGGATGCTACGAAACCCTGGGAAGAATTTAACGATATATAATGTAGCTGAATGTGTCGGTGTAGCGTATCCAAAGTCTATGACCCCTGTGAACATTGCAAACGCATTTAGAAAATGTGGCATTTTTCCGTATGACGAATCGATTTTTTCTGATATCGATTTCTTACCGAGTTCTGTAACCGATAGACTAGCACCGCCCGCTCAAGATAATGAAGATGAAACAGACGCGGAGGAACATAGCATAGAGCTTAGTAATAACAGAGCAGTACAGAGAGCTGAAGTTGATGAAAGTGAAACTGACGCAGAAGAAAATATTGTAGAATGTGTTTCTCCGTCTCTTTTAGAAAATGTTGCAGATATCTTTCGACCGTATACTCCAACAACAATATCGAATATAAATCATATAGAATCGAGTTTAAATAATTCTGGTGAGGTTGAAAAGGGGCTATCTATACCACCATCTTCTATAACAAACGGCCAAAGTCAAGCCGAGCTTAAAAATTCAAAAGGAAATGCAAAGAAAAAGAAGCCTATGTCTTCTCTTAATCAGCATTTGTCTTCTTTCACTACACCAAGCCCATATGGTGTTAAAGGATGTGTTCCAAAACAATTCATTTCACCAAAAATGTTTCGCCCTCCATTGAAAGCTAAACCTAGAAAAAACACTCAACATAGGAGACCCGGAAGAAGTTTTATCCCTACTGAGACACCGGAGAAAAAAGCTTTAGCCGAAAGAAATAAAAGAAAGGAAGTTAATAAAAAAGCAGTAAAACGTACAAAGCAAGTCTTATTTAAAGAATGTAAACGAAATAAGGTAGTGCAGCGAAAATTCACTTCATCTGATGATGAGGACCAAGAATTTAATTGTAGTGGATCATCATCTGGAGGTGAACAGTTTTTGAGTGAATCTGAAGGAGACTAAATAGTTTTAACTGATGATTTTCCTCCACTGATACGAAAACCTCGCCCTAACGATTACGTAATCGTAATTTTTAAAAGTAAGAAGATAAATATATATATACTATGTTGCTCAAATTTTAGAAGAAATAGATCATGATGACTGCGACTATCATGTGTCATATTTAAAGCTGAAAAGCAAGATCAACCAGAAATTTACTGAGCCCCTGGAACCTGACACTGCAGGAGTTCCAGCAAAAGATATTAAATATATTTTGCCTCAACCTATAGTCGAAGGCACGTCTAGACGGCATGCAACTCTAAAGTTTGCAGTCGATATGTCACTTTTAAATTTACGATACTAGAAAAAACTATTTTTAGAATTCAGATACATCGAACAATTGATCTCATTTCGTAATACATAATAAAATATTATAATATTGTATTGTTTTTGTTGTTATGGTGAAGTTTATAATTTTGATGATGATGAAAAAAATAATAAATAGGTAACAATAATTAAAAAACCTAGGAATAGACAAATATAATTAATAATAAGGCATTTATATGTTGTACTGATCTGCAGTGAAAGCAAAACAATATAAGTTCCTATTAATCTTTAACTAAAATAATGTTACTGTAAAAGTTGAGTTTTCTAAGTGTTTTTTTTTTAATAATTAATAAAACATTAGAACGTATATTACTTTTTCTTTTTTTTATACTTAAATACATGAAGCATGATTCACTGTGTACCCCTAAGGTTCATTGTGTGCCACCCCCTGGTTCAATGTGTACCATAGGGTGCACGCAATGAACCATTCTCCTTTTTTTTTTAAAAAACATTCTGGCAAAATTCTATTCAATATAGCTCATTTCTATATATGCAGTATCAAAGTTAATTAAATGATCTATAGTTTGCTGTAAAAACTTTTAGCCTATGGGTACTAGATTGCTCACGAAGCATCTTCAAACTTTTTGTGGTTCATTGTCGCCACCCCTTAGAATGAAATAGACAACGTTTCGTATGGGTTAGAGTAGAGCGTTTAAAATATAAAAATTCGCAATTATTTCCATGTCCCATTCTTTCCATTATCGTAAATCATCAATGCAATATCATTGTTATGGTTTTGCACATAGTTCTATTTTAATGGGGGTTAAAGTATGAAATTGCCGTTTTATAGTAATAGATACTTTGAATTGACATAAAACCTTCATGGTGTGAGATTTTCGAGTGAAATTTTTTTCACATGATACCTATGAGGTTCTTGTTTGAAAAAATGTGCAAAAACGAAAGATGGATACTTCGAAAATCCGAGTAATCTTTGAATTAGACGTGGGCGCCGCGTTGAAAAATGTCGGCGGCGGCGCACTGAACATTTTCATTCGGCGGCAGCGCGGCGCCGGCGGCGTGGCTGCATTTTTTTCTTAAGAAAATGCTATTTAAATCTACTATGCTATGCAGTGCTACTATGCTATATTTTCTTAATGTCAATGCCGTGCCCGAGTACAATTACACATAATCAGATAGGCGATAGAAGTGCAATTTTCTAAGCTTACACATTGTTACAATGACGCCCGCGCCTGCAACGTTGAAATATTAGCAAGACGTGTCAAATTCGGTACTGTAGATTTGACACATGCCAATATTTCTTCAACGTTGCGGGTGTCATTGTAACAATGAGTGAGCTTTGAGAATTGCACTGCAGAACTATCTAAATAAATGAAACAATGATTAAAATTGACACTTTTGTTTTAATAATTAAGACTTACATGTTTTGTAATTGTCGTGGATGAATATAATTTTATTGACCCTAACTGGACTCAAGCGAGACCTTTTCGCTGAAATAGTCAATCCGGCTACTGAGAACACCCTTACACTCGGCGTGCTTGTAACAGGTACACAGAGCAAAGCTTTAGCAAGGGCAGAAAGGTAAAGAAATACATTTTTCTTATTGTTCCAGTAGGATAGTAGATTTCCATCTTTGGGTTCTGTTGGGTGGTCGGCAGAAGCAATGTAACGCCAACATTCCTGTTCTATTGGATCGTCTTGGATTCCCTGGCATGTCCCGCCCCCGATGCTATGTTTCTTTGAGAGTTTGTACAATAATGATGTGGCAGTGTCATTGCTCGTGTTTGTGATAGTTGAAGTTTCCGATAAGTTTATTGTTGGCTCGTCATCGACGCTTATCACTTCTTTGATATACGAGGAAAAAAAAGAAGTTCTGGTCATATTTTGGTTCTCTAAGAAAATATCAATTTCTTTCAGGCTCATAAACCGATTATCTAAAAGTGCTGCTGCTACAATCCCTTTAGTAACCGGGAATCTTTTATCGATGTTGGCCAACATGTTGCGTTTTAACCGTTGCATTATCAGTGATTCGTCATCTTGAAGGGCGTTTAAGACGTCAATAATCTCTGAGCGGAACACGAGAGCTACATTCATAGTGCAGGTTTTCTGTGACGACATAATTTGGACAGCTTCACGAAAGCTCTTCAGAAATTTTACTAGGTCTTCTAAGAGGATCCACTCACTTTGAGTGATTCTAAACTCTTCTTGACCAATCTTCCTCAACATATCATTTATAGGGTCTCGGTTACAAACATGAATAACACTTTCTAGCATTTCCAGAATGCTGTGCCAGCGAGTCGGCGTTGCGGTTTTGATTGTTGGAATACATTTATAATTTCCTGATCCTGATACAGAGGGTGTTGTCGTTTTTGCAAATTCTTCAGAGTCTTCAAATGTCAAAGTAACCCCAGGAATAGGATTGCCTTCGTCACATTCTACCGTTTCGACTATTTTATCCAGAGAACCCAAAAATTCTAGCTGCAGCTGTACTTTTTCGGCTTCAGCTTGCAACTTTGGCGCGCGATATCTCACTGCCTTTACAATTTTTTTGCATTTCTGAACGAGTGATGCAATTTCTGGAACTGATTTGATGCCATCTACTGTCGTCACAAGGTTGTGCAGTCCATGACCAAGACATAGATGGTGAGTCATATTTGCCAATGAAACTGCTCGTTTCACATTTCCCCCAGCATCAGTAACAGCTACAATATTCTTATCGTCCAATACCAATCTCTTCCTAATGTCTTTGATCGCATCGTTTATTTTTTCTCAGGTTTTTTTTCCAGTCATTATTTCAGTACTTAAAGTCAAAGCTTTTAAGATAAAATCTGCAAACAAAGACGTTATCTATTTAAAATCAATCAAACAGCAGTCAAAATAACATACTCTTTGTGCACGACAGAATAGTGAATAGTGAAAGTGCGGTGCCTATATACCTATGTGTACATACGTAGAATCAGTGCGCGTAATATGTACGTGCTGACATCACACATTTCGGAGGAAAAAAGGGGCCGTCTAAAGAGAGTTCCGCAAACAGTAAAGTTTAAACGGCGGAATTTCGGTCAAGAGTGAAATTCACGTGCCCTTCCTCCGAAATCATAAAATGTTAACACGTACATTACCGTTATCATAAGATATCAATATTATGTGAAATGATTAGTTAAGATATTGATATTATGTAAAATGTTTAGTTAAGGTTAAATATGTGTTATACTATTACTTATTCTTTACCTTTACAACATTTTATAATGTACAATTTGCTTATGTTTTTGTATGTCTTATTCTCGCTCTCCAATGTGCTAGGATACCTAGGTTATAAGTCAGGGAATTAGAATAAGGTTTAAAATAAAGACTACCGCCCGCAGTGTGTTTCATTTAGATGTAAGTTCTAGAACAAAAAAAGTTGCGGGCTAGGTGGCGTAGTTCCGGTATCGGCGCCACTGAAAAGCCGTACACCCTCGACCCTCCCACACCCCTTGCTACTCAAAGAGGGAGGAAGGGAAGATAAGAAAAAGGAAATTAAAAGGGAAAATACCTAAACTTCGCCACCGAAAATAGTCTTTATCCTCCGTGCAATAAGAGGACCGACCCAGATAAATAAGACTTGTAACCTATATATTATGTACAAAAGTGGAGAGCGAATAGCAAAAAATCTTCCTCAGGGAACGGGGGGATCGCTGGGGCAGCAAACTCCTATAAAAAGGGAAAGGCCTAACAGCCAGCAAGCCAGTTCGTTCTCAGCACTTGAATAGTAAGAAACATAAGAAGAAAAGTGAGCTTGTTGCCCGTTGCCGCTCCCTCCGCACCCCTGTGTTTTAATGTAAATCAGAGCAGCGTTTTATTTCCGTATTCACCCCAACACCTGATCTGCCGAGATCCCTGCACCAACATCGAGACCGGCAAAGCCTAAATCCCTACACCCCCCGTTAAAGCCACGACGTGTGACCTGCAACATTGGCCTTCGACAGCGATCGACGTGCAACTCTAACATCTGGTTCTTAGCCGGATTACTGAGCCAACACCCGGTCGCCAAATCGGCGTCCACCTTTAACACTCTTTTTAACAAACAGACAGACAAACACACATTCGCATTTATAATATTAGTAGGGATTTAGACACACCAACGAACAATTCACAAAACATTAGTAATTTGTTTAAGATATAAGGGTATGTGAATTAATCATTTAAAGAATGTTTCATAGGTTTTTCATTTTTAGATATGTGAATCTGTTACCAACCTGAAGTTAAATAATGAAGTGTAAAAGTTATATAGTTGAGACGTCGGTATTGATCAGTCCACAAGTCAAACGTCATAGCAAAGTGCATAGCAGCATCAATGGAAATGTTTTCTTTCACTTTGCCCAACATAGATTCGTATACATCTGACAATGCAGGACCACTCACAGTGTGACGGGATGGCATTTCATCGTCGGCTATAATGATGTTATATTTCTGAAATGTTTTAAAATCATTTTTGCATGATCAAGCACAAACAGTTAAATTAAACAGGTAATTTAATATAATGAGACTGAATGAAGCAAAAGAGGTATGCCAGGACCGTAGCAAGTGGAAATTTGTAGTCTCTGGCTACCGCTACGGGAAACAGGCATGACGTTTTGTACGTATGTATATAATTTAACTTACGAAGTTCAAACAAGCAAGTTGGTATAAGGCAGGTAGTCATAAAAATAAGAAAGTTATTCCATAATCTTAAAAAAATCCACCATCCCCTCATCAGAAACAGAGTCGAACGGAAGCAAAGACTTGCAGAACCATAATGCCAAATCTCTTGCCAGAAGCCATTTGTCATTTCTTGACCCCTTTATTGAGCTTGTCGAGCTACTGGTTTTTGCAGGCCGTGCAACAGTGAAAAAGTCTTTGATATTTGTTTTAGTTTTGTCGGCGCTTGCAAGCTCATCTCTAATTTTTTGATCATCTCGCAGATGACGTATTAAATTTCCCGTGCTGACTGTTTTAGTATAACTTTTTATCTTTCTTCTTCTTCTTCTTCTTCTCAGCCCTTGGACGTCCACTGCTAGACATAGGCCTCCCCCATTGTCCGCCATTTAGACCTATCGGCAGCGACCTGCATCCAGCGGGTGCCCGCAACCTTTATGAGGTCGTCTGTCCATCTAGCAGATGGACGTCCTCGGCTTCGTCCGCCGGTACGTGGTCTCCATTCGAGAACCCTTCTGCCCCATCGGCCATCGGTTCTTCGAGCTATGTGTCCTGCCCACTGCCACTTCAGCTTGCTAACCCGAGATGCTATGTCGGTGACTTTAGTTCGTCTACGGATCTTACACTGAAACAAAGCAAAAGCTTAAAGCATGACACTGAAAAGCAGAAATAAATTGCTGTGCAAACAAACTCCACACCGATACCACAATGTACTAAACATTTGAAGATTTGGTACAAAATAAAACGAACAAAATCCGAAGGAATACACCATGGATGGATTGATTAGTTATTAGGTAAATAGACAATTGTGCAAATTTGTTAGTGCCATGAAAAAAAACTTTAATTTCTAGGTCAGGTACTCACGATCCGAATGTAATGTCTTCGCATCCTTTCTGCACAGCAGTCAGGCATGCTAAGCAATGTACTTGATCAGCATTAAGGATTTTTTTCTTATTGCATTCAGTGATGATTAAGTGTCCAAAATATTTCCAGCAAAAACTGTTTCGTGTTTTTGCGTCATAAAATACAGAGAGTTTTTTGACACTTGCTTACGTAAGTTCCATTTTTAATACACTTGTAGCAGTTGTAGCACTTATAGCCTAGAATTACAGTGTTCTTAACACATAGTTTTTACACAAAAAAACTCTTAACTTTCAAATTAGGCTCTTTGAAATTGTTTGCCTACTATTCGGGCGCGAGCGCGAGCTGCAGACTAACGACTCAAGCGAGCGCGACACCCGCGTGCGTCTCTCGGTGCGGCCGTCTAACCAATCACACGCGCGGTAGATTTCGCGTGACCATATATGGTAAAAATCACACGCCGCGCACAATTGCCGGCAGCGGCGGCGGCGTGCCGTACATACTCCGCGGCGCCGCGCCGGCGCGGCGCCCACGTCTACTTTTAACACGAGTTCCGACGTGGAACTAACGCGGCAGAAACGGCTCGCAATATCAATGCTGCGTTTGGAGAGGAGACTGCTAATGAACGATCCGTGCGTTTTTGGTTTAAACGCTTTCGTAATGGAAACTTCGACTTGAAGAACGAACCACGTGGAAATCCACGTGGAACACAGGTGAATAACGCTGAATTGAAGGAGATGGTGGAAGATGGTGGTTGGAAGACCTCACACTGCACGAGAAACCGTTGTAACTCTACAGGAGCTGCAGTTAGAAACCATACGTCATCCTCCGTACTCGCCAGACCTTGCTCCAATGGACTACCATGTTTTTCGTGATTTGGACAATTTTATACGTGGTAAAAAAATTTCTTCCCAAGAGGCAGTACAAAATGCTCGCACAGTTTGTCGAATCTACATCCCCAGAGTTCTATCGCAAAGGCATAAATGAACTTCCGATTAGATGGCAACAATGTATAGATAAGGAGAGTAAGTATTTTGATTAAATAAATATGTTACATTTTAGAAAAAAAACGAGTTTTTATTTTTCTGTACAAATCGGCAATTTCATACTTTAAGGGTGTAGATTGTTGGCCTGAGATCTCGATTTCGAGCGACCGCAGCGCCAAAGTTTAATGTAACATCCGACGGGGCGGATGAATGACCTAGAGAGCGCGATTTTCAAAATGTTTTGCAACAAACGTTCCACGTTGAGAAATTGTTATTGAACTTGAATATTTACAGCATAACAATAACGTTGAATTTTTGGAAACTAGCTGTTGATTCTTTTTAATAGATTAATAAGAGTAGTTGAGACACAATTTTTATGTTTTTCTATCATTTGACATCTGACATTTTTGTATTCTACTTACCTAAAATTCCAACTATTTATTTATTTGTAATTTCACTACCAAAATTTATTCTAATTCGTAAAATATTCATTCAATAAAATAATTGCAAATTCAGTAGGAAGTGTGTTTATCTCTACGCAAGGAAATGTGCCTATTGCGTAAACTCAAATACTTACTTTTTGTTTACGATCACCTCGTCGATATCTAAAAAAAATCCTAGGGTTTTAAAAAAAATGTCAATAAATGAAACACAAGTATAAAAATGATTTATTAACTACACAATAACAAATATGAGTCGCCATTACTCGCTATCTCAAAAGCGTGCTAGGGTTGTACAAAAATTAGTAAATAATTCATTTATTTACTAATTTTAACAGAAGTTTGTAAATTATTAATATACTAATTAAAAGTATGTAATTAAACAATAACGAAATATGAGTTCAAAATTCTAATGGTTTTTCATTCGATTACGGATCAAGTTCTGATTTCTGCTAATTTGATGATAAAATCAATGGCTATCACAAAACCTATCAGAATGAAAACGTTACCAGCTGCCCGATTCACGTAAGTAATAAAAACCGTAGCGCAGTGACGTCACTTCGTTTTTTGCAAATTTAGCCCTTTTAACCGACTTAAAAAAAGGAGAATTCTCAATTCGCTGTATTTTTGAACCAATTTTTATGATTCTTTACACCAGGTAACTCAGAAATTGTATAGTAATTGAGCTATTGGAAGATTTATGACAATCCAAGACTAGATAAGTAAGTGCGTTTAAAACAGAAAACCAAAAGGCGATTTCTAAGTTCCTAAGTTAAAACGACTTTTGGACTGGCGTGTTTACGTGAATCGACTGGCTGGGTAGTTAAGTTACCTGTATCTTTCAAAATCATTAGGCGTTCTTCTCTTTCATAACACGTAAAGCTCTTTCTTTCCTCTCTTTCATAGCCTCTATGATACTGGGCGCGTCACGAATGGGCATGCTTCGTGACTGCCGAGGATCAACTAATTCTGGAAGTAGGCAATCGTAATAAAACCTAACTAATTTCATCTCCATTTTCTCCTCCCAAAATTTGTCGTCCTTTTCTATAATATAAACTTTCATAGGTACAGTAGCACCAAACCAGATGCCAAGCATGCAAACGTTTCTTTTAGTAATATGTACCTGTCCCTGAATTTGGAAATACCAGTTATGATTTTTATTTATGACATAACCCTTGGAAGCCTTGTCCTTAACCCAAAAGGTATGTTTGGCCATTGCTTCATCAAGAGTCATGCCAGCTAAAGAATGTGGGCACTTAATTTCAATTAAACCGTTTGCATAAATGCCATCTGGTGTAGTACCAAGAAATTCATATTGATCGTCGACGAACAAACCGCAACCTTGTATACTAATATTCTCTTGAATTTCTAACTGTTTAATTGCGGTTTCTTCGTTTTCGATACCGTACCGTACAGCAGGCAAACTGGAGATATTACTACCATAAACGATTTTACGAACAAGAACAGCACAACTTGTGCTCTCTCGTTTTTTACAAACTTCCCCGAACGATGATGAGGTTAGTAATTTTCTCCTTGTACTCATCCACTCAGAACTACTTCTTTGCAAATGGGTCGACCTTTCAAGCTCCTCTCTTTCAGCACAAGACAACTTTAAATCGGCTAAAAAAGATGACTTGGCTTTCTCATATAATTCTGGACTCAGATCAGGTTTTTCGCAGTTTGGTCCATAGTGAGCGTCTTTCGATACAGCGCTGTGGCTCTTTTTCAATCTTAATTTAGGTTTAGCAATTAAACGGATTCTACGATTACAATTTTCCACTTTCGCGATCAAAGGATTAGGACTAGATTTAAATATTACTTCATGAGTTTTACTATGAATCGATCCTGTATTAAAAGACACAACAGCAGCTGCGCATCGGCCCGCATAAGAACCACGGGAAGAATAATTTACACGCTTACCCCCTACTAATTTGGCAATCACTGCGTTAAAACTTTCAACTATATTACTTGTACAATTATGAATTAAACTTCTAGAATGATATGACAGTCTTTTACTTAAAATGTGTACCGCGTCCATTAATCCGCATCCAACAATTGCTGGAAGCAACCCAACAGGTTCTATTCGACGAGTATCAGGTCTACAGAAATACTCCTTGCAATATTGGTGATTACCAAATACGTGTTGTGGACCATTTAGGATATCTTCACTAAGATTTTTTATTTTTTCTTCGAGTGACTGATTTTGATCGCCCCAATATTTAATAGCGCATTTTACATCCGTTCTTAAACGCAAATACCTTTCTTTTACGAATTTCCGCAATTCGCAAGGATACTTAGTGTCTTTCGACAGTTTCTCCAAGCTATTGCAGTAGTTTCGTAAAAGATGATTTTTGCATTCAATTTTCTCTACTGTTAAATTACCGTACGGTCGCGAATCTAATATTTTTTTATAAGTACTGGAATCGCCGTCTGCTACAAATTTATTATAAATATATAGTATAATTACACCGTGATCAACAATGGAACGTTTAAACCCCTCAACTATTATGGTCGATTCCATACCGGTAGATGATCCCGAATAATTCTTGAAACAACGGTGTTCCGAGGGCTGACTGTCGTTCTTTGCGGCTCGTGCACAAACTACGCAGTATTTATTTTTAACTCCAAAAAACAATACTTTATTAGTTTTAATGCCAATTATCGCAGCTGCGCCGGACAAGGCGGAAAAATTCTTACCATAAGATCTCTTGCTCCAACAACCGTCAACAGCAACAGATATTAATGGTGTACCATTTTTATCAACACTACCTATAGACACTGCGTACTCCGCTTCTTCCTTGACAGCTTCTGCCATGGAATGTGCTGCTGTCTTTTCCCACCAATCGCAAACCGTATTATTAATTTCATTGTATAATGAAGGTGACATGATTGGTAGGGCTACTGCGGCAGTTAATGTTTTTAACTGATAGTAGCTCCCACCAGATGATATGATACCAGATACAATTTGATGATTCACTTCCATTCTATCTTCTTTCTTTTCAATCAAACACACAGTAAATTTCATACTACACATACTACATTTCATGATGAGTTTTGAGTCCAGACCAACTTTTACTTCACCTATTATACTGAGGTAACTTAACTTACAATCCATTGGACCGTGGTCCCCTATGGCCTGAAGAGCTTTAAAAAAAAAAGAAACGTCTACAACTCTACGCCCAACTTCCATTTCATCCACCTTTCCCTCTTGGTCGTTTTCAATAACTAGTTCCTGTAAAGAAAGATAATGGCTTGATTTTTTTTATAAAAAATAATTAAAAATTTAAAAAAATGCAAAAGAATTAATACAATATTAGGTTCCTGATGAATAGAAATTATAATTTCTTTACGCATTAGGTATTGTTTTTTTATGACGTCACCTATTTGAACGTAAATTTTCTTTTGAGAAAGTAATTGAGAAGTATTTCGGTACTAAGGTGTTTGTCTCTCGATGAAAATAATAAATATTGCAAGAAAAATCTATAGGTAGGTATTGAGATTTTGTCTTCGCCCATCACTAACTAAGTAGTTTGTTTATTTATGTAACAAGTCTACAAGAATTACGTATAACAACTTACCTCTATACAGCGCGTAGCATTGTTGCTCAGAGTCTCGGCCCCAAGGTTTTCTTTATTTTCAATACTGGAAATATTATTCATCAATATTATCCACTTTTTATTTATTTTGTACAACCCTAAGCCAGACGCTAGGCGCCTCGCGTCTGTTTGGCGGTATAGGTATGTCGACAAAGTTGCGCTGTCGCCTACCTACTTCCACAATTTGATATTTAGACAATACTAGCCGACCCGGCGAACTCCGTATCGCCTTTTTTTTTTTAAAAAATCCTATTATTTTGATATTACATACAGATACTTCAATTTTATTTATCAGTATAGATATAGATAATACAAACCAATATTTACATGTTATTGTAGGTATATGTCTGAATCGGGCGATCTAAATCATATGACATATTGTATTAGCTTTGTAATGTACCCTGTTCAAATGCGATAATAAATAAGTAGGGAGGAACTTACATTTTATTCCGAGATCTTTTGGCTTTCATATTTTTATAATGCGTACAAAACTTTCTTTTCCCTGGCATGCCACTCAAATTCAATCAGTCCTGCGAAAAAAATAGCCTATGTTACTCAGTGATAATGTAGCTTTCGAATGATAAAAGAATTATTAAAATCAGTCCAGTACTTTTTGAGTTTATTCGTTACATACAAAAATCCAAATCTTTCCTCTTTATAATACCTATTAGTGTAGATATTGTATTTTTTACGATTTATATCTAGTTCCATCATGGTTTTCTTTCAGACATTCATTATATCGATACTTTCTACTAACTGAAAATAAATTAATTATAAAAATGTTATACTTACAGTTTTTTACAAAAAACACAAATTCACAATACGTAATTCTGCTGTCTGCAGCCGACAAGCGTGGTGTCGCGTTCACTTACAGAAAGGAACTGCCGCTGCAGACCACCGAGATTGCACGAATGAAACGAACGTTTTATCCCATACATTTGTGTATGAAAAATTTACCTTAAAATATATCTAGATTTTAGGGCTTTAAAAGAGGAAGTCTTTGTTTGTAAAGGTATAAAAAGAAGTATACAGCTATACTTATTGGTTTCTTCAGTGTTCAAAAAGTGTTTCTTTTTATCAATTTGTGTTGATTTATGGGGTTAAATCTGAAAAATACGAAGTCATGTTTTTGCATTTTTACTCAATTTTGTGCGTTTGTTGACGTTTATTATATAACAACTATTAGGTTTAAGAGTTTAATATAAGCATGAACATACTTATTGGTCTTTGATTGTAATATATACAAATTATCATTGATATCAATCATATGTAAATAGGTTAAATATGAAAAATCGTAACACTCTTTTCGGTGATTTTCACGATCTACACCCTTAACCCCTAATATTTCATCAACGAGTAGGGGAACCCGGGGTAGAACGGGGTACCGGGGCGGAACGGTAAAGAGGCGTTGTGCTCGCTACAGGCGACAGAGATGCGTGACCATCGCGCACAACGTTCGGTCCGCTGTGCTGCGCTATACGGAGTGGCCGCTGTCAGTGTGAGAGTGCGCTTAGTTTGGATTTTATCGAAGGTCAACGAAAAAGCTTGCAAATTTTAATTTTGCTATGCAATACCAAGGTAATTACACTATACACTATTCTTTGTTCGGATATTAACATTATATGTTTGTTTAAACATACTTTTGACTAACTAAACGTCTAGTGATAACTCAAGTCCAATAAATATAACCGGTCATAACACTCGTGTTTACGTGAACGGTGCGTCGGGGCACAATGGGTGGGGCACAATGGGGTATACCCCGTTCCGCCCCTAAAATATTTGTACTTCTCATATAAATACGCATTTTTATTTCATCTGCAGATGGTGCGTTCATATATAAGAAAAACCAGCCGACAGTCCTGTCCTGGTCTACATTGCTAATCCCGTTGCCAAAAGTGAAAGCTGGAATGAAAAGAGTTACAAGAAAGGGTGGAAAAACGGCAATCCTGACCGCTTCACCTTCCAAGACTGAATTAGAAGAATCTATTAAAAAGACACAAAATATATATAAAGCGAAAGTAGAAAAAAATAAACAAGACTGACGTTAAAAAGTAAAGAAGACATACCTGAAGGAATGAAAGCTAAGCCAAAGAAATAAAAAAGAATCAGAACTAAACCTGAAGAACACTCAGAAGACGTAGAAAATTTTAAACAAAAACAAAGAAGAAACAAGAAGAAAGAAACAAAAAAGAATCGGAACTGAATCTGAAGAAAGCTCGGAAGATGAAGACGCGATCTGCTTGTATTGCCATGATTTATACTCCAAGTCCAATGAAGGCTAGTGGTCTTGTAGCATTTGTAAAAAATGGGCACATTTGGCGTGTACTGGTCTAGATAGTGACGACGATGACAGTGTTCTCATCTGTGAATTATGCCAATAATTAGTACCCCATCGTGCCCCGGGTTCATTTCCCATTGTACCCCGGGGGTGGGGCAGAATGGGAAATTTCCCTTTATTTTTCAAACAATATTTTTTCAAAGTGATCATTAATTTAGATAAGTTTAGCTTTAATTTCCTTGTAGAGAAAGAAGTAAATAAACCTACAAATTGCCAAATAATGGTGTTGTTTCATTCAAACTCTCACAAATTGTGACCAAAGCTTAGCTACCCCGTTCCACCCCGGGTTCCCCTAATGGTCAAACTGATTGGCTCAAAATTACTTGAATTCAGAACCTTAAAACTTAATTCTGACCAAATAACTTAAAAAGATTAAACTGTCATGGCATGTCAAACTCGAATTGTTATGAAAATACCCAATAAATATTTTTCATTTAAAATTTACTTGGCAGTTACTATTATTTTTCATTAGTTACCTCCTTGATTTTTACGCTTTATACGTTTGAAGCGTGTGGTGAATAGATAGTAAGACATCAAGAAACTTTTGTGCAGGAGTGATGTACTTGCATCTTCCTTTTTGTTTTATTCGCAAAAATTGCATTTTTGGTTGATTTGAGATGGAGGAGGTGCGGCAACTGGTGCAGGAGGAAGGAAGGGAGGCGAGGAACCTTGTGGCCTTCCATGTGGCAGTCGATACGCCAGGTATATAACATATTTACCGATATTTACTAGTTCCGTAATCAAACATTTCAAACTCGTGGGCGTCGTTAGACAAATATGTAAACTTTAAGGAGTGCCTCTGTACTCAATTTTATGCATATATTGGTTTTTAACTGTATTCTTTTGTAAATATTCATTTACTGTAACTGTAGTTTGTTTTTTTCTTAAATAAATCATTGAAGAGTAACTCTTTCTTATAAGAGGCAAAGTAGCAAATATATAAATGAATTTGGCCACTTTATTTACATTTGACCACTTTATTTCTTATAAGGCATGATACAACTTATCAGAATAGCATCTTGTTTATCAGACCTTATTAAAATTGTAATCCCTTGGTGCCATAAATGACTTGTAGTTTAAAAAAAGTACTATCAACAAAGTAGCAACAAATCGTCCAGGCTTCAACTTTACATTCATGTCTTGAATGCAAAAGTTTCCTTATTTTTCTGTAATGTCCTGACCAAATGCATATGCAAACATGTATATACAGTAATTTATTAGCCAGGTCAACTCTTGTCTACCAGTTCTCAGTGTAGAGAATATGTCCTTTGTTGAATAAGTGTTGATAAAGCATCTTAACAACATATGTCGGTGTAGTGTTAGTTGTATCATAGCATTTGCCAGCATCATCCCAGCAAGTTGACAAGTCAAATTTGTAAGTATATCTCGAAACTGTGCATAATTTAAAAACTTTTATGCCATACTTAGACCTTTTCAGATAGTGCCAATATATCTCAATATTGGAGAAAGATGATTGTCCCCAGAAATATATCATGCTTTCATCAATGTACAATGATATATCAGGTATAAGAAATATTTTAATTGAGATCATCTATTAGGCCCCTCATTTTATACAAAGTTTGCTGGAGCTTGGTTATTGTTGGAAAAGTGTATCATTCAATAGCAATTCAAATCTATTGCAATTCATTATATTTTTTACATATTCTTGACCAAACATATTGTCACTTGACTAATAGTCCCTGATTTTTGGTAATTTTACTAAACCCATATACAAAACACTCCCAAAAAAGGCTTTTATCTCACTTTTGTTAGAGTCAGTCTAATTGTGATACACTCCTTATTGATGATTTAGACAGAAGTTGTTGGGCAAATAAATTCTATTGTTCAATTGTCTCGTGGCTTGTGATATGGGAGTGTGCAAGTGAGACTATGGATTTCCAATGTGTGACGCCCAGGTTGAACCTACTAGCCAAACTGTTTTATTTTCAAAACTACTCACTAAATCAAAGAAATATTTTAAGTGCATACATATATAATCATGTACTATTTACACCGGAAATGGCTCAGTCGGTACATACTGGTCAAATTGGTTCAGCAGTCAATGTGTAAATATTTTTTATTGAGGTTAACCACTTAATTTGCTCATGACAATCAATAATGTTAATTATAGTAAAACCCACTATAGCAAAACTCAATATTACGAAAAACTCACTTTAACATCAATATCACATGCATTTGTTTGGTTTACTATTTGTTTCATACATTGATTATTCACTATAACACATTGGTCAATAATACATTAGTCGCCGATTATAACAAAAAGAATACCACATTATTGAACGCACACCTAAATAATTGCTGATATTAGACATCTGAAATTATTTGCCTTCAGTAAGTTCAAACTTGTCTTGGCATGCCCAGCCCAAAGCAGACAATGCATTCCTGAGCATCTGTGTTTCTTTTGTCTATAATTTTTACTGGCAGATACAAAGGCCTACAGACATTGTTTTATTGCATTTTACACCAAAACAAGCCAATAGGTACATAAAGCTGAATGAATAGGCTTACTTAGAATTAGATTCTAAATACATTATCAGTCGCAACTTGGCATTCTAAGAGTGAAGTGAAAATGGCTTGTAAAAGACAGTCTTTGAGTGTTAATCAAAAAATAGCTTTGATACTTTCATACGCTTCGGGCCTTAGTGCATCTATTGTGGCTACTGTGTGAAAGTGTAAAGAAAAGATTCTGGAGGCTGAAATGGAAGGCAGCTCTTGCAAGAAGATAAGAAAACCGAAATTTGAAGATTTGGACAAGGCAATGCTGGCACGGTTTCAAAAACAATGCTCTAATAATGTGCCAGTCAGGGGACCGATTGTGAAAG
Source organism: Sesia apiformis (assembly GCA_914767545.1). Taxonomy (NCBI): domain Eukaryota; kingdom Metazoa; phylum Arthropoda; class Insecta; order Lepidoptera; family Sesiidae; genus Sesia; species Sesia apiformis. The sequence continues at coordinate 11,473,382 of OU611971.1, forward strand.
CTAAGGATGAGAAATTTGCTGGACAACTTGGTATTTTGGATTTCAAAGCTTCAGAAGGATGGCTGGGCACATTTAAAAATCGTCAATACATGAACTATGGTCAAATGAATGGAGAAGCACGAGATGTGGATAAAAATGTCAATAATGGTTGGCTAGATAAATCATGGTCAAGATTTAAGGAAAAGTTCTCTCAGAATGACATTTTCAATGCTGATGAAGTTTAAAATTCTGAAGTTTAAAAAAGAGAAATGCAAAGGAGGTAAACTATTCAAAGAAGGAATCACCATACTAGTGGCATAGAAAAAATGAAGTTTATGGTAATAGGAAAATCACAAAATCCACACTGTCTTAAGAACTTCCAGCCCTTGCTCAAAAAATTCATTAAGTTGCTCAAAATATTAATGGAGACTGTCATCCGATTTGGTTATTGATAGGGTGGGCCCACCCTGTCAATAACCAAATCGACGCCGACTGTGCCCGGCTACCGACTGCGACACACTCCACGGGCCGCGGCCGCCTGGCGTGCGCGAGCGCGGCGACGGCGTAGGTTTGTTGTAATGGAACCCTCAACTTAATGGAACATGTGTCTCAATTTAAAAGTCAGAGGACTTACATTAGTCGTAGGTGCTGCATATCGGCCGCCATGGTTAGATGTCGATACTTTTATCGATGCAATTAGTCTGTGACCTCATTTGCTAGCTGTGACTATGTAGTATTATTAGGCGATTTTAATATAAATATGTTCAACATAAATTACTTGTCCTACCACAAACTTAGGGGATTTTTGCATTATACTAAATTAAAACAATATGTTGAGGTATCCACACATTTTACACAATATAGGGAAACACTGCTTAATATAGTAGGCACAGATACTCCGGGTAAATAACATATGCGTTGACTACATATCAGAACTAAGCACCCACGCCTTTGTTACATGTGAACTAAATATAAAGTGGGTGAAACCTAGCTGCAGGTGGATTCTGTATCGACCTTTAAAGGACATTAACACAGTTTCCTTTAATAGGGACGTCCACTCAATTGATTGGGATTGTATTCTTTACCTAGGTACTTTAATGATTTAAAGTTTTAATGTATATATTTTAATTCTATTCGATGGACACCTTCCAATTAGACATATTTATGCAAAGGATCATTCCTATGCTTGGATAACTCCTACCATCAAACTTATGATGAATCTTAGAAACCAAGCTCACTCCAAGTTTCGCACGACTAATCACGATGCATTAAAAAATATTATAAGGATTTGAAGAGAGCTGTATCGATAGTTCTGTATACGACAGTACGAGAAAGCCGCCTATTTTAGTACAAACATTAATTCAAATATTAATGGCTCTGCTTGTCTATGAAAGAATATTAAAAATACGGTTTCAATAAGCAGTGCTAGGAGGGACACTGAATTGCCGGCACATTTCACTGATCCTGGTCTCTTAAATAGTCAATTTCTTGAATTGCCCAGTGAAAATAAAGTCAATTTGTCTCAACTTACCTACTATGAATACCATCGACATATTAATGCAGATATTAATATTAATTGTAAATACCATATTTATGCAGACGATTTGCAAATTTACATTTCGTCAAGCCGAATGCAATTGATAAAGCAACAAATAGAATAAAGGAATACTTGGATTGGGTAGCAGAGTGCTCAGACAGTGCTCAAACACCTTACTTTAAACCCACGCAAATCAAAGTTCACGTTATTTGGTACCAAGGCACAAATCTCTAGCATCTGCAATTGCACCATACCCATACCGTGGCCATCCAGGTCGCCCGACTCAACCCCTTGCGACTTTTTCTTATGGGACTTTTTCTCTGATGTAATGTTTTACCATTTTCCTGTCTCCTTTAAAGTTCATTGCGTAGTGCTTGTAGTTCTTCTCTGTTTCATCATTTCAGCCCTTGGACGTCCACTTCTGGACATAGGCCTCCCCCATTGTCCGCCATTTAGACCTATCGGCAGCGACCTGCATCCAGCGGGTGCCCTCAACCTTTATGAGGTCATCTGTCCATCTAGCAGATGGACGTCCTCGGCTTCGTCTGCCGGTACGTGGTCTCCACTCGAGAACCCTTCTGCCCCATCGGCCATCGGTTCTTCGAGCTATGTGTCCTGCCCACTGCCACTTCAGCTTGCTAACCCGAGATGCTATGTCGGTGACTTTAGTTCGTCTACGGATCTCCTCATTCCTGATTCGATCACGTAGGGAAACCCCGAGCATAGCCCTCTCCATAGCTCGCTGTGCGACAGTGAGCTTATTTATGAGGCCCATAGTCAGAGACCACGTCTCGGTGCCGTAGGTGATCACTGGCAACACACACTGGTCGAAGACCTTCGTCTTCAAGCACTGAGGTATTTTGGACGAGAAGACGCTGCGTAGCTTCCCGAACGCTGCCCAGCCGAGTTGTATTCGTCGATTGACCTCTTTCTCCAAGTTGGACCTACCTAGTTGGACCGTTTGGCCTAGGTAGACGTACTCGTCAACAACTTCGAGAATCGAGCTCCCAACTGAAACTGGGGTGGGCACGACATGGACATTCGACATTATTTTCGTCTTGTCCATGTTCATTTTAAGGCCCACCTGTTGGGAAACTCGATTGAGGTCTCCGAGCATTGTGCTAAGATCCTCCAGCGATTCTGCCATGACCACGATATCATCGGCAAATCGAAGGTGAGTGGTGCATTCGCCATCAACGTTGATGCCGAGTCCTTTCCATTCCAGGAGCTTGAAAGCGTCTTCCATCGCATTGGTGAAGAGCTTCGGAGAGATGACATCTCCTTGTCTCACACCCCTCTGCAATGGAATCGGCTCCGTGCTCCCTTCCTGCACTCGGACTGACATGGTGGCGTTGTTATACAAACACTTCAACACTTCGATATACCGATAGTCAATATGGCACCGCTGGAGGGACTGTAGCACTGCCCAAGTCTCGATCGAATCAAAGGCTTTCTCATAGTCCACAAACGCTAAGCATAATGGCAAGTTATACTCCTCGGTCTTCTGTATAGCTTGCCGCAGCGTATGGATGTGGTTTATGGTACTATAGCCTTTTCGGAAACCGGCTTGTTCGGGAGGCTGGAAGTCATCAAACCTGCGCTCGAGACGATTCGTGATAACCCTCGAAAACAGCTTATAAACATGGCTCAGAAGCGAGATGGGCCTATAGTTCTTCAACAAGGTCTTGTCACCTTTCTTGAAGAAGAGCACCACCACGCTTCCGTTCCATGCCTCCGGCGTAATACCTTCGAGCAAGACGGAATTAAAGAGCTTCTGAAGGACTTTCAGTACCGGTGTTCCACCCGCTTTCAAAAGCTCTGAAGTGATTCCGTCTTCACCCGGCGCCTTGTTGTTTCTAAGCTGTTTGAGGGCCATCCTAATCTCGTACAGGCTGATGTCCGGGATGTCTTCGGTATAGTATGGGTCAACTTGGCTCTTGGGTCTTTGGCCAAGTTGCCAACAGGTTTAGCGACCGAGGTATACAACTGTCCATAGAACTTCTCGATCTCCCTCAGTACCTCTTGTTTTTCGGAAGTGACACTGCCGTCCTCCCTCTTCAGCTTCGTCAACTGGCTCTGCCCAATAGATAAGTCTCTTGCGAACACTTTGGAGCCTTTATTCCGCTCTATCGTCTCCTTAATACGATTAGTATTAAAGAGACGGATGTCGTGTCGCAAGGACTGGTGAATCCGTCTATTGAGCTGCCGATATGCTTCCGCGTCATCAGGAGTCTGCAGTGTCATCGAACGTCGTTCCGCCAAGAGGTCGAGGGTGTGGTCGGTGAGCTTTTGGGGTCCATCTCTTCGACGGTGTCTGAAGAATTTAGACCCCACCGTATGGACAGTTTCTACCAACCTGTTGTTGATATCGTCCACTGCAACGCAATCCTCTAGGCCAGTGGTCGGCAAAGTGCGGCTCCAGAGCCGCATGTGGCTCTTTGGCTCCTTAAGTGCGGCTCTGGCACAAATATCCACGGAAGGCGCAATAATATTTTCATTTAAAAAAAAACTTGATAAGAAAAAAATTACATCTTATTTTGATAAATTAAAATTCTTCTATAAATTAAATTAAGTATGAAATTTAGTTTTATTTAGTGTACTACTTATTTAGTGTAATAAAAGTTTACTAAACAAGCAGATTTGGCTCCCAATTTTTTTTAAAATTGTTGTAATGTGTCTATTTGGCTCTTTGGCTAATAAGTTTGCCGACCACTGCTCTAGGCAATCGAAGCGATTTGACAATTCAAGCTGAAAGCTTTCGGGGTTTTGTATGTGGGCAGCAGTAGGTCGGAGCGTAGACTTCATCAGGCGGGACCTTTCCAACTTGACGTTTATATTCAATTTGCCTCTAACCATTCGGTGATCACTACCGGTTTTCACCCTGTGGATCACGGAGACATCATTGAATATTTGTCTCCTTGTGGCCATAATGAAGTCTATCTCATTTTTAACGGAACCGTCGGGGCTCATCCAGGTCCACTTCCTATGAGGCGGCTTCTTGAAGAAAGGGTTCATCATAAAGAGTCCCTCTTTCTCAAGAAAGTCGGCCAGCCTCTGGCCCCTCTGGTTCCGGTGCCCACATCCAAATTGCCCCACTCTCAACTCATCGTCGCCTCTTTTGCCCAGTTTCGCGTTGAAATCCCCCATAACAATATTGTAGTGTGTTTTCGAAGCATGTATGGCTCTACTGATGTCCTCATACATTGCTTCCACTTCGTTATCCGGGTGTGCCGAGGTCGGTGCGTAAACCTGTATGACCTTCAACGAATATCTCTTGGATATTCTGAGTATAAGGTACGCGACCCTGCTCGACACTCTCGTGATGGCTACAACATTGTTTACGAGGGACTTGTGGACGATAAACCCGACACCACCTTGGGACTGCTGGTCGCCCTCCCGGTAATAGAACAAGTTGCCGGATTTCAGGGTTATCGTGTCCTCCCCCTCTCTTCGGATTTCTGATAACCCTAAGATATCCCAGTGCAACTTGCCTATCTCCTCTTCCAGCTCAGCGATCTTCTCGTCTGTCCTCAAAGTGCGCGTGTTGTAAGTCACCAGTGACAACCTACGTCGGTAATCCGTGTTAAAAGCCCTGGTCGTTCGACGGTGGAATCCCGCCCGGAGATTCTTAGCACCCCTGGCTCCAGCGCTCGACCAGCGCCCGTCGTCCACGCCGGTGTTGCGACTGGAGCCGCCGGGAACTTGGGGCCGTTTTACCTTTTCTGCCATAGGGGGGGGGGGGGGGGGGGGGACCGCAACCCGCCGCGCTGGTCCAGTGCGTGGTGGCGGGTCGCCAGAGCCTCGTTCGTTGGTCGGCAGGGTGCACCACGAGCCGGTGAGGTTGGCTTGGGTCCCAGAGATGTAGGTTGGGACCCCTTACACCATCTTCTCTGTTTGGGGGTCACTAAAAAAGTTTTATGCTTCCAGAATTTTTCTCTTTTGTTCTAAGGACTTTGATAGCCAGGCTACGTGATTTTAATATGACTTTCATCAGGCGTGACTTACCTTCTCCTTTTATGCCCAGTGGAATCATTTTTACAATGTCTTTTGAGTTGTGATTTTCATTTACACTTGTTAACATCTTGTTTGTTAATTTTCATCAAATTGCTTACGCACAGACCCATCCATGGATTGTGACCCATCGGCACCACTTATAATAACATTACAGGCTCTACGTTCACGCTCTGCCATCTCTTCAAGAATATCATTGGTCCCATACTGGGTACTCACTCTATTAGTGGCAGTTTGTAGATTGTGAATTTCTTGCAGCTTTTGCACATCCTGCCTCAAAGATTCAATCTCGGCGCGGCGGCCACAGGAAGAGCATTGTACGTTTTATTTTTAACCCCGAAACTCGTATTTCCCTAGTGTTTCACTGCACTTGATACATAAATACCGTTTGCAACCATCACACGCCACCGCATCATTATAGTTAATGTCTGTTACACACTTTAAACACTTTGAGGTATTCATTTTAGAGAAAAATTGTCCTTGTAAGAAACTAAAGAAAATTCATTACGCTAGCGGCTTATTCACAATGTTATAGCAACAAAAGTAATCTGTTATTTGCTTTATTAAATACTATAACACTTTATCTTTTACACATTAGTTGACGTTTTTAAGCTATTTTTATTAAGAGAAGACTGAAAAATCGTATTTATTGCTATAATACGATTTTTCCAAACATGTTGTCGTCAGCACAACCATTCATAAAAACGGAAGTAAAATAGAAAAAAAAGTACATTTAGGGTACTTTTTATCCAGATCAATTATAAAGTTCCTATGGGAATCAATCTAACCACACATAGTCTAAAGTCTACGCAAACGAAGACGAAGGCACTGCTAGTACTTAATAAGGCTTAAAAATAAATGAAAATGTTAAAATGTCCATGTTGCCTGTCCAGCCCGCGTGTCCCGCAAGCCGCCGCGTTCAGTTGCGCCGCCTATACGCCGCTCAGCGCCTCGCGCCGCCTCCCGGCGCTCCGCATCCGCTGGTCGCGACAAACGATCCGAGCTACGAGCGAGATACTGGGCGTTGCTGTTTGGCGATTTGCAGAGAGCGGTAAGTACTGATGTGAAAAAATTAACGAGTGCCAGAATTAAAATCAGCACCAGAACTTACCTAACAGCTAATGTATTCCATACTAACGCACATATCTGACAAATAGCGAAACAATATCAATCCACCGGTATGGACTTGCGCTATCCGACGCTTTATGAGTAGTAGACACTTATTGCTGCCCCGGCGGCGGAGTGAACTAGCTGTGAGTACCAATGGTACTACTGTGTTCGAATCACTTTCAGATATGTATTTAGTAGCTTCCACGTAGTGAAAACCGCAGCTAGTGGCGCTCCCGGCAGATAAACCAATAACCTGAAGAAGTTTGCTGGTTTGAAGTAGTGGATGAGGGGAACGGGAAGACCATGTGTGGTTGCGAGCCTTGGAATAAGCCTATATCCAGCAATGGAGAGACAGGCTGATAGTCTGGTATGGTATTTGCACACGCAATACCACGGGAGTTTGCCCGGGTGAAATTTCATAACCTTGTTGTACAAAATCTGCTGCGTAATTAAAACTACTTGACCAATTTGCGTAAAATACCCTAAGGATAAATACCCTATACAATAGTGGAAACCGTAACAAAATCTACCCAGTAGATGCAAAGATTTGTATGAATTACAGAATGTAATTAAAACTACTTGACCAATTTGCGTAAAATACCCTAAGGATAAATACCCTATACAATAGTGGAAACCGTAACAAAATCTACCCAGTAGATGCAAAGATTTGTATGAATTACAGAATGTATGAATTAAATGTATGTAATGAATTAAATCTCGTAAAATTACAGTCTTGGTTATTTAGCAAGTGTGATCAGGCGGTTTATACTCTACAGTGAATAAAATAGAAAAGTTGATGATAATTATGAAATGGCTACAGTCTTAGGAGAGGACTACATCTGATAGTGATGGTTCATCACATTATGTATCCATGTCCATTTGGTCTGAGAAATGTTAAAAAATAAAATCATTTTGCTACGCGAACGTAGTTAATTAAAGTATTATTTTAGGAATAATTTATCTGACCATTAACATTGTTATATTATGCTGTGAAGTTAGTTACGCTTCAGAAGTCGTCGTGTTGCGACTTCTACCTTCTCAAAGTAGAAAATTAAAACGCCTCGCCGAATTTAACAGGCGGGATTATTTATTACATTTCCTAAAGCTATTCCAGTAATTGTGTTATGATGTGATAAAAGCATTTCACCCCTCAGTAAATTAACCTTGAAATTTATTGCCAATGTAAAGACTGTCCCTGAACCTTTGTCTTTTATAACTATTAAATTGCCGTAAGTCGCGTCACCTCTTCATATAAATTTTATCAGTCAAATATTGAAGTTCCTACATACAAACGAAATATAAGTTACTATGGTATGTTTCTATAAGTCCTGCAAAGTAGAAAATAACGTACATGAGTATCCAAAATTATATAACTGTACCGTCTCGAGCAACCCCACACCCTCAACAAAACTTCAGTGAAATATGTCCTGTTATAGACCGCTTCCAATTTCCGTTATAGCTGCACTATCTTGTTGTAAAATCTTGTCACTGTTAATATTTGAGTGCTTTATAAAGTTGCGTTCTGAGTTCCACCTTTAGTTTTTGATTCTCTGTTAAGCGATAATTATTGCAAACGATTTTGGAACACGAAATCGAATTCTAAAATATTGCGAAAACCTAATTAAAAATAATTTTGAAATCGATTTTTCGCAGATCGGTGAAATCTACAACACAGTCGAAGCTCACGAAAACCTAAACGAGTGCCAAGAAGTTATACTAGTTTTAGAGAATTATACTCGTGATTTTAAAGCCTTAGGCGAATGGTTTAGACTGAAATGGGAGTATGACAACACCCCACCACCTCAAAGACCTCAGAGTTTAGCATGGGAGATCAGAAAGACTGATTTTGTCCGACCAGAGTCAAGACGAACGTATTCGGTGAAGAGTTCTCCATCTGTGTCAGGGAAAAACAGCCCCTGCCTCTCTGGACACAACACCCCGAGTGGCAAAAATAGTCCCAACCTGACAGGCAAAGCGAGTCCTGGTAGTGGTAAAATTAGTCCTAGAGTTCCTTCCGGACATTCCAGTACTAGTCCTAAAGCTAATATCGAGTTCTTTAGCAACAAAATTGCTTCCAAAATCACTACTAAACCAGAACCTAAGACCGTAAAGGAACCGAGACTGTCAGATATTAAAGAAAAAGACGTTAAAGAGGCACCTGAAGAAAATGACGCTACAAAAGAATTGCCAAAGTCCCAAGACATTAATGTAAAAGATGACAAACAGGAGCTCAAACAATTACCTGTAGTTGAAATAGGTAAAGCCAAAGAATGTCCTAATATTTCTCCTAAACCGGTAGTTATAAAGTCACCTAAACATCCCAAATTGACTGAGGAATCCAATAAAATGACAAATAACGAAGACCTGTCAACTCAAGCAAAAGCAACAATTGAGAAGTTAGATGCGATGGAAAATGAATTTTTGTGTAAGCAATTGACAGAAAATCAGGTTAAAAATGACAATTTATTGAATCAAGACCAAGAACTTAAAATCGTAAAAGCAAAGGACGATAGCCAAGAAAACGTCGACGAGATACACGTAGATGAAGAACTTACTCCATCAGAATCTCCAACGAAATCTGAAGACAATTTTGCAGATATATCAAACGAGAGTTCGTCTAAATCTACAGACGCTTCTAATTATAACAATGCAGAAAGTTCTGTAGATAATAACAAAGGTGAAACAACTGATACTGCAGATGAAACAAGTGATAATATAAATGACATGAATACTTCGAACACCGAATCTTCTAATACTGAAATCACTGACGTAAAAGAACCTACGAGTGACAAAGATACGAACCAAACTTCCAAAGCAGTAATTGAAGTTAAAGATGATTCTAAGAAAGAGCAAGACAAAAAATCCGATGTTAAATTATCAACAGAAACGAAGCCAAGCACAAGGCCGGCTTATTCCCAAGCGGCAGCAAAGCCTAAAACTGCAACAGCAACGAAAGCGGAGAGCAAAACACCAACAAGGTCAACTACACCATTAACAAGAAGCAAAACTGTGGTCGAAATGAGGCCAAGTACTGCGCCGAAAACTCAAAGAAATCAACCTAAAAGGAACCAAACTAGTAAATGTAGTTATCCATTTAATCTGACCACTGGTCGTACAAGCCTATTTGATGCTGCTTCTGTCAACATAAATAAAGGGATTGTATCGAAAAAGCCTCCAAACAAAAATGTTCAGATGGCTTCAGGGGATGCTAAATCTAGTCAAAATAGGGTTGATCTTAAAAAGCGACCTCCACCACCTACGTCTTTGAAAATAAATGAAAAGGGTGATAAGAAGGAAAAGATGAACGCTGCATTAGAGAAAATAAAAGATTACGAAGAATACAGCAGTTCGGATACTATTGTGACTCAAATCGATATGTCGCGAATTGAATCTAGCGAGAGTCTCAAAACTTTAGTACCAGAAGAATTGCAATTGATTCAAGATGTCGCGAATTCGATTGAAGTACTTAACGTGGATAACAATAAGAGTGATAACGAAGGCTGGTTAACGGTGAAATCTAGACGATTGAGTCGAGAATCGAAGAAGCAATCAAAGTCACACTGGGCGAACAGATTTCACCAACCATCGGCAACAACTAGTTTGCCAACACTTAATATGATCGAATCTCCCAACCAAGAGAACAATCCAATCGTACATTCTCCTAAAAATGACAAAACAGACCGAGCGATGTCTGAACAACCACAGAAAGTCGATCACAAACCAGAGAAAGTAGTTAAAGTCGCAGCAAGGGAGAAGTCTCAATCCAAGTCTGAGTCAAAAGCACGAGATCCGGCGATCATTCGTCAAAAATCTGACGTCACTGGCCTTAGAACTCGACCGGCGAGAAGTAAAGCACTTCGTAAGGAAAGACTTAAAGGCGCAACGAAAGATGACGAAGTTTCTGAATTGACTAAGAATCGACTACATTCGTCATTAGAAAGTCTTACTACTGGCTTAGCAAGATCTCAAGAGAATACTGAAGAGACTTTTGACTTCGACAAATGGAAGGCTGAATTCAAATCTACTTTTAAATATTTGGATGAGGATGACCAAATGGCGAATCACAATGAGATTTTAAAGAGTGCTGATCCGTCGGAAATGTCGGAGATAGCGGAAATGACGTCACAGATTGAGGAAAATGAAAAGAAACTCAGTTGGGTGTTGGATTTCCAGTCGGAAGTAGATCAGAGGAAGCTGTGTGAGGAGGAAGATCTTCTAAATAGGCAAATTATGGAGCTGCAGCAAGTTTCTGACAATGATCTAGATACGGAGACTGATGACACCGAGGTGAGAACTGTCTTTTATAGTAATTTGCCAAAGAACGAAAGTCACAGGCATAGTTTATAAAATCAGCATACTGAAGTAGTAATGGACTGATAATTATCGATCGTGTATGGTGTCGACCCTTGGGAGAGTTCTATATCCAGCAATGGACAGGCATAGGAATGGTAGGATATACCACCATCGGGTAAGGTAGGATATGCCTTTATTTTAATCTCTAATTCTAAGCTAATTCTTTATTCACAAAATTTCTTCAAAATTCAATTTTCTTCTTTATCTTTCCCGCTGATTGAATGATTATGGTTTAATTAAGGGGTTAATTTTTCCTAAAATCGGAAACATTTACATCAATGTCACTTCTGTCTGATATATTTTCCTTCTCAATAAGTTTATGACTTGTCAATTCAGATATAAATCCCATATCCATTTTGTCGTCATAAGTGACGCTACTGAGCTTAGGAAAGCTTAAAAACTGTTGTAATGGACTTATTGACATTGATTAAGATTTTTTAACTTAAAATTTCGTCGTTTCAACATTCTGTTTTTTAAATAGAATTAAATAATACGTATTATTTAACAGCTGTATATGTAGAACCATGCCCTGATTTAAAAAAAAATATTAAAAATATTGTTATTCATTTAAAAATTTCGTTAGACTATATATTACGTAATAATTATGTATGTATACCGTACACCGTGTACTTGTGAGTATTTATTTCTCCTGTACCCAAAGGTTGTCTGGCGAAGATCGCTTTTAGCGATAAGACCTCATTTTGTGCATTCCATGTGTTTACAATGTGAAAAGGTTTGTAAATGGATAGCAAAACTGTAGGTTAGGCGCTGGAAGAATAAATAAAAGACAGAGCTAGTACGTACTGTATGGCGGCCATGCCGGAAGAGAATTTTTTCCATGTTACCAACATACAAATTTAATGTTGTGTTGCCAACATATTGCCGGGGAAGACAACTTTAATATTAAGGCCCCTTCACAACAATATTATTTGAATTTAGTCTTATTATAAGTACAACAGAGCTTAAATCAAGAAACATACAATATATAAGTCTGAACAGTTTAACTAAGGTTTTTATTACACACATTTTTTATTAATTAAATTACTACAATTTTATTTATCAATTTCCCATATAATCCGGGATACAAGCTTGGAACCAACTCAAAACGGTTAATATTATCTATATAAACAAACACTTGAAACCAAACAAACAAAACCTAAAATTGCTAACTTTAGCATGTAATTACAAATATAAACAACTGACAATCTTATAAATCAAGTGAACAATAACAAAAAAAAGTAAATTGTAGCAAGTTGTACATATAATTTCTATTAGGCATCATTGTGACCTTCCAATGGTAATACACATATTTTCATTACAGCTCTCCTATGTGTATGGCCATTTGCAGTTTTAACTTCAACAACACGGACCTTACCATCTCTGCCAGGATAAATGTTAGTTATTCTAGCTAAAGGCCAATACAAGGGTGACAAATTATCATCTCTCAGGATTACTAGTGAGCCTATTTTAACATTTGGTTGAGCCTCTTGCCATTTAGGTCTTGACTGCAATAAACTTAAATAATGTTTACTCCAAATTTTCCAGAATGCTACTTTCATGTCATTAAAGATTTTCCATAGTTGTGAACCTTTTGTCACATTTACATTACAATCTGGATATGTATTAAGAGCAGTTCCTATTAAGAAATGACCTGGTGTGATACAAGAGTAGTCATTTATATCATTTGTCTGTGGCATAAGCGGTCTACTATTCAAGATACCTTCTATTTGACATAGAACAGTACATAATTCCTCATAAGTAAGAATTGATTTTAACAGTACTCTTTTAAGGTGATATTTTACACTTTTAACTCCGGCTTCAGCTAAGCCAGCAAAGACAGGCGAATAACATGGCAAAAAATGAAAATTAATTTTCTTATGAGAAGCAAACTGACAAACCAGATTTTGATGTGCAATTGAATTATGTAGTTTATATATTTCATCTATTTGACTTCTAGCACATTTAAAAGTTGACGCATTATCACTATAAATATCTGAAGGCAAACCTCTTCGTGATATAAATCTATTTAAACATGCAATAAAGGTTTCTGTTTTAAGATCAGACGCTAACTCTAAATGTATAGCCTTTGTTACAAAACATACAAATAAACAGATATATCCCTTTGTAACTAATGGCCTTCTAATACGAGCAACTTTAAGTGGGATTGGGCCAGCATAGTCCAAACCAACCTTCTGAAAAGGACGACAAGCATTTACCCTACTGTGTGGCAAAGAACCCATCAGCTGTTTTGATGCTACAGCTTTTAACTTAAAACAAACTGTACATTTATGCACTACCTTTTTTATTTGTCTTAAAGCATTAACAATCCAGAACCTTTGTCTAATGGTTGACATAACAAGTTTGGGTCCTGCATGGAAGTTTTTCAGATGCTCACTTAATATTATTAAATTAGTTATTTTTGATTCTCGTGGGAGGATGACAGGGTGCATTTGTGAATATGGAATAGAAGCATTCTGTAAACGACCACCAACACGAACCAAACCAACTTTATCAATGAAAGGGCATAAGGGCTTTAAATTACCTTTAGATATAGTTTTACCACATTTTAAAACATGAATTTCTTCTAACAAATATTTATGTTGTTCATATCTTATAATTAATGACATAGCATTGTCAAGCTCATGACTTGTTACATAGGCAAGCTTATTTTTATTAGTCTTATTCCTTGCATTCTGACAAAAGCGTAATACATAAGCTAAAACTCTTAGTATCTTGTTAATATTGGAAAACTTCTCAAGAAAGTCAAGACATAAGTTTTGTGTCTCAACTGCCGTGCAAACCAATGCGTTTAAACATGCTGAGCTATCTTTTACCTCTGGTAAACCTTCTGGAAGAGTGAATTTTAAATTAGGTTTATACTCACAAGAATTTAGAAATGGTGGCCCATGCCACCACAGTTGATAGTCCGCTAACTCCTGGGGCATCATACCTCTGCTGAGACAATCAGCAGGGTTCTGAGTAGAGTTGACGTATGACCAGGTATATGTATTTGTAAGTTGTGTGATGACCTTAACACGATTAGCAACATATGCTTTAAGAGTGTTCACATTAGTTTTGAGCCAAGCAAGAACAATTTGTGAATCTGAATGAAGAATGACATCGTGTATATTTTGTTTAGCACTAAGTGTTTTGTGAACTCTATTTGCAAGTTTAGCAAGCAACAAGGCAGCATTAAGTTCAAGTCTAGGAACAGATAAGCTTTGTGCAATTGGATTTATGCGAGACTTAGAACAAAGAAAAGCAACTTTAATCTCAGCATTTGCATTAACTGTTCTTAGATAGATACAACAACCATAAGCAGTGGTGCTTGATGCATCTGCAAATCCTATTATTTGTGTAAGACTTAACTTATTTAATGACAGATATCTCGGTACAGACATAGGTTCCATCGCAAGCAAGCCAATATAAAACTCATTCCACAAGCAAAATAAGTCTTTATCTGGTGTTGCATCCCAGTGTAATTTAGCAAGCCATAGTTTTTGCATAATAACCTTTGCACTGACCACAATAGGACCAGCAAAACCTAAAGGGTCATAAAATTTGCTGATAAAGCTTAGTATTTCCCGCTTGGATTGAGGCATGGTGAGAACAGCTTTTGGGCTAGATATAATGAATGAATCTAATTCTGTATTGAAGTTTACACCTAACGTCTTCATAGATAAGTTATTTTTCTCAAGATCAATCTCATCAAAGTGTTGTTGTTCTTGTGGAATTAGTTTTAACAGCTCTGTAGAATTTGATACCCATTTGTGTAGTTGAAAACTACCTAGACTGAGTAAACTATTCAGTTGTTTGCTAGCTTTTACTAAATTATCAGCAGATGTATCAGAATAGAGAATATCATCAACATAGGTACAATTATTAATTATAAAACTTGCAATGGGAAACTTATCTCTGTATAGATCTGCTAACAATTTTAAACATCTTGTAGCTAAATAAGAGGAGCATTTTAGCCCATATGTAACAGTGTTTAATTGAATGCATTTAACAGTTTCATTGGCGTTATCACGCCAAAGAATGTTTTGTAAGGCCCTGTACTCTGGCTGCACTAATATATTGCGGAACATATTTTTAATGTCTGTTATGAAGATGTATTGATCTACTCTGAATAGTAACAGAACATCAAATAAATCATTTTGCACTACAGGTCCATTGTAAAGTATATTATTTAAAGAAGTTTTTGTATTGGTTTTCATTGACCCATCAAATACCACCCGGCACTTAGTTGTCTTTTTGTCTAATCTGAGCACTGGATGGTGTGGCAGAAAGTACACTGGATCAGTTTGTAAATTGTATTGACTGATATCAATGACTGTGCCATGACCTTGTTTCAAATATTCGTGAATAAATTCTTTGTAAAGAATATGTAATGTATTGTTCTTTGCAAATCTAGCCTCCAGATTATAAAATCTTTTTAAAGCTAAGTCAAATGAATTGCCTAAACTCTGATTAATTGACTCTAATGGAAGCTTGGTGGGCAAGGCTACCTGTATTTGTTTGTTGTGTGTGTAAATTTTTACATTATCCAGAAATAATTCTTCACACAATTCATTTTCTGAATGTGCTTCTGGATAGGCTTCAGGTATGCTTTCTGCCTTCCAAAAGTGTGTTAATGTTTGATTTAAATCTGAATCACATGTATTGCAAAAAAGTGTAACAAGTGGATTAGTGTTATGTGTGTTGATGTTGCCGGCAACTACATAACCAAATTTTGTATTAAGTAGTGTCACTGCAGGACTTGTAACGCTGCTGCCCATACAGCCATCTCGTTCATCCCTGGACTGCACTACAGCAAGCGGCTTGGTTGGTAGCAGCACTTGAAACACAACATCAGCACCTAAAAGTATATGTATGGTACTAGGTTCATTGTACCTGTTGTCGGCCAATTCAACGTTGGGGGGAAAAATTAAATTTTGTGAATTAAATCTTTTCTGGGGAAGCTTTGATGTAATTTTGTTTAATATATAGCATGTAACAGCCACAGAATAAGTTTGAGTAAGGGAGTGTAACTGTAAATCAACCTTTTCCTTTAACTGACTATAACTATTACCTATACCAGAGACAGGCATGTCAGCATTTTGTACTTGCAAGTTTAATAAATCAGCCAGTTCCTTGGTCACAAAGGAAGCTTGTGAGCCAGTATCAAGTAGAGCCTTGACATGGTATATAGTGCCATTACTTGATATTAACTTAATTTGTACTGTTGGTAAAAGGATTTGTTGTTCAGCAGCCTGTGATATTAAGGTTACTGGTGATGTGAGTTTATCTTCATGGAGCAGTGTTATGATTTTGTTTGCAAACCTGACACTTGAAAGAATACCTGCATTTTTGATTGTGGTTGTTAAGGCAAATTTTGCATAGATTGTGGTCTTTAACAAATTTAATTCTATCCACCACAGGCATTAACTTAAATTGTGAACATGAGAAAAGTTTATGAATAGACTTACACAGCTCACAGGTCTTCGGTATCTTTTGCGGGTTCACTGGACTGCTGACCGTCTTGACTGTAGCAACATGTGTGCACTTAGGCATATTATGTAACGGCGACTTTTCTGTATGGCGCTCAGCATTTTCAAGCGCAAGGGCTCGGTTTTCCAAAAAATCAATTAGATGTGTAACAGTAGGTTCCTTATGTCTAGACAGTTGAAATTCCCTACTGCACAGTATGTCGAGCTTTCTAGTTAGAATGCAAAGAATAAGTGTGTCCCATTGGTCAACCGAATGACCCAAATTCCTTAATGCAGCTAATTGTTGCTTTACAACTGACACGAAGTTGCGAATATTACCAGCGGTGGATCGAGTCATGGGTACTAAGTCTAATAATGTACAAATATGCTCGTTAGTAATTTTATATTTATTGCTATACCTAGAGATTAAAATATTTCTAGCTTCTAGGTAACTAGCAGAGCACATACTTAAATTTTTAATTAAGTCTAGGGGTTCACCTTGTAAAAAGCTTTGTAAATAGAATAGCTTTTGTACCTCCTCGAGATTGTTATTATTGTGAATTAGTGAATCAAACAAATTGATAAAAGATGTGAATTCGGAATATTTACCTGTAAAAGTCGGAACACTTATCTGTGGTAATTTAGTTGGGTATGTTTTTTCGTAAGTACAATTATTCTTATAATCTAAGCTTAAGTCTTTAATGATCGATAGCGTGGTCAAATATTTCTCTTCAGTATTTGTAAGATCCTCGTCGTCAATATTCATTGCTACAAGCTGCAATGCAATCTCTTCATATTTGCTAAATACTTCCCGAAGTCGTTCTTCTTTTATTAAAAGCATGGCTTTGGTATAACTTTCATTACCACCAGATAGGGCGTTGGCCATCTTTGTTATAGATCCTTTAAGCGCGGCTCTTTTCCGCATCATCTGCTCAGTGTCCATCATGCTGCTTTACGGAAAAAATGTATCACGAAAACCAAATCTTCACGCTAATTAATACTATGCACTTAAAAACACCGCACTTGCACTAACTAACAGACGCAATATGGCGACGAAGCGTACGACGAACGAAGTTTTTCTTGGGTTTGTGATGTGAAGGGATGCGCGTGCTTCCTTTGCACGGCCACGAGGTTCGCAAATGACCGTCAATCGGAGCTTGCCACACGGCGCTAAGAACAGGATGTGAAGCTCGAAGCAAAAATGGAGTCCTGCTTGTGGACTCGTGAAACTTGTAGTGTAGAAAAATAAAATGGGCCGTTGCAAAAATGTACGAGCTCTGTATTGGAAAAATATATATATATGGATAGTGGAGGTCGAAGGACCATGAAAAGGTTTGTAAATGGATAGCAAAACTGTAGGTTAGGCGCTGGAAGAATAAATAAAAGACAGAGCTAGTACGTACTGTATGGCGGCCATGCCGGAAGAGAATTTTTTCCATGTTACCAACATACAAATTTAATGTTGTGTTGCCAACACAATGTCTGTTTCGTATCTTACTTTTGTTTCGGTGTGCAATAGTTTTATCTAGTTACCTACGAGTATCTATCCTATTTTTATCTAAAATACGAATTAATTGGTCGAATTTTGTGTCTACAATATCTGTTATTGTTTTCTTTTGGTGTGCAATAAAGACTTTTATCTATCTAAGATCCCTTCCTCAGTTGATTCCACATAATTTCTCTCTAACTTTAGAGGCTGTTTTTCCTCAGACTGACGCAGAAATCCTCTGCGAAGATACATCAATAGCTGGTCCATCGTGTCAGCAGGAAAACCTCGGTGCTTTAGCTGCAAGTCTTGAAGACCAGTACGAGACAGCTCTCGCCGGAATGTCCTGGGCCGAGAGGGTCGACACTTTAGTGGTGCTAGAAGCTTTGGTTGCGAGGGATCCAGGTAAAATATTTGTCATACGTTTATAGGTTTTGGAACTTTTTGTTTAGCATCTGTTTATATAAACTTGCCAAAAATTCAGAAGCCAAATGTTCCCTTGCGCCCAATTGTAAGTCAGATTGGTTCACCCACATATGACCGGGCCGAATACATTGCAGCAGTATTGCAACCACTGGTAGGTTTAACATCGTCTTTTGTGAAGGATGTGAATGCTTTTGCCATAAGACCATATTACTGTTTTGGTGTGCAATAGAGATATAAATGGCAATGCAGCTGGGTTGTTTTTAAAAATGTATTTTATTTTAGAATTTTACAAAAATTAAGTACATTTAATATAGGCAGGTGATTAGTTTGACTGACCGGATATCCGGCGCGTCTTCTCCCTCTTCGGATAGTAGTTTCGTCAACTGTGGGCGATATAATTTATGTGTCGGTTATAGTTTGGATACTATAACACTATAGTTTTATCTATTTACCATATTTTTATCTAAACTATGGATTAATTGGCGAAAATTAATAACAGGTCGCGCGCAGCAATTGCACGCGAAATTATCGCAGGGCATCAAGAGACGGGGCAGTCTTCAGGATGCGTTGAGAAGGTAAACAAGTAAAAAATATCATTTATATATATAGATATAACTAAATTCTATTTATGTATTCTGACGTCATCCGTCTAATGTATCATAACGAAGTGTTAATTGATCAATCGGGTAACGCTCGCTCGCGTAATTGGTTAAGCGAGGAACGCTCTCTCTCGTAATTGGTCAATAGGTGAAATCACGTGACTGATAGCGACGACATCACTTCCTCACATTAGTTCCAACATTAATTATTGAAATCATTTATTAAAATCTAAAATGTCTTGATGAGTAAGACACCTGCAATATTAAATAAAATTGTAAGTTGATTTTGTCATATAATTTAATTTAAATTCACTTGAAATGTAGATTTGTAAAAAAGTGGTTATCATAAGGATATCCTTACGTCACACGAATTTCATGATTTTTGGAGTCCTTGTCACAGGTGGTCAAATTTGTGTGACCCCCCCCCAACTGTTGTGACGTCACATATTTTGCAATTTTAAATTTCGAAATTATTAAATTAAAACATCCTTATTGATAGAGTTGGTAATATTTTAAAGTTTTTCGTTAGAGTTGAAGTTTAGTTTGAATACTTTAGATTTATACATGTGACGTCACGAAGCTTATGACTCACGAAGCTCCCCTCCCGTTGTCACACGATTTCACACTTTGTTGACCCCTCCCTCCTCCTTAATGTGTGACGTAATTTATGGATGACCCCTAAGGTATAACTGACTTTCTGATACCTCCTGATACCTTGTCAGATGGTGGTGAGAAAGACCCTTAATATTTTGCAAAATTTTCAGGTTGCAAGCGAAACAAGCTCGCGCTGAAAGACAAAGATTACAGTATCAAACTGAGAGGGCGAAGAAGATTCACCAATTACTCGCCAGAGTCGAAGAAGTTAAGGTAATCATATATCTAAATCTATATAAATAAAAATTAAATGCTTTTCGTTGGTAAACGCATCACTTGAGACGACTGGACTGATTTAGCTATTTTTTTTTTTAAAATGTTAGTTCGAATAAGGTTTTTTGTGAAAGAAAATTGCAAAATTCGGGAAAAATAAAGTGCTTTTTTCTATGGGATTTTTGTATGAACTCAAGACGATAACTCACGATTCGAAAGATGGATACGCGTAATTCTTTTTTTGTTTTGTTCGTTATGGTCCTGGAAAAGTTTTCAGAAAAAAGAAAAAAAAATATTTGCTGAAATTTGAAATTATGGAATTTTATTTATTGAAATTTGGACAGGACAACGTCTGTCGGGTCAGCTAATATATAATAAAATGGTGAGAAACAAAATTATTGCCAGCAAATGAATTTTAATACACTTGAAATGCAGGAACGAACATTTTATAATTTTAGTTTTTTTCAAAAATGAGATTTTTATTTAAAAAGCAATGACAATAGCTTACAGCGACATTTTTGAAGGGGAGAGTGCACGCTGCGATCCAACAGCCGCTGGGCGCACTCGACTGGCCACGTTATCCCTCAAGAAGACTACCTTGAAATGTACTGCATTTCCCACTTTATCTTATCGAACGCCGAGAACTGGTATCTAACTGCATAGTCAATCGTTTTACCGCCCAAATAATAATTATTAACTGCCCAGTTTAAAAACCGCTTTAATAATTATTTCCTATTTTATTTTATCAGGTAGCAAAGAATCAGTTGATCGAAGAGAAGAGACTGCGAATGGAGAGAAGACTGCAAAAAGCGGCAGAAAATCGCGATCAGCATTTGAAGGTATGTTTTGACTCTTATTCATATTAACATAGGTAAAGTTACTATGATTAATTGGCTTACAATGAGTAATTGGCTTACAATGAGTAATTGGCTTACAATGAGTAATTGGCTTACAATGAGTAATTGACTTACAATGAGTAATTGGCTTACAATGATTAATTGGCTTACAATGAGTAATTGGCTTACAATGAGTAATTGGCTTACAATGAGTAATTGGCTTACAATGAGTAATTGGCTTACAATGAGTAATTGACTTACAATGAGTAATTGGCTTACAATGAGTAATGGCTTACTGAATTGCTTATTGAACTCTGGCACTTATACATGAAAACAAATAATAACAAGGGCTTCTTTTTCACTAATCTAAATATCAATAACTGCTATTCCTTTGAATAAAAAAGAATATTGCAGATTTTGCTCGCTTAAGTTTATTATGCAGATAATGTACCTACAGACAGATAGCCAGGGTGTTTTATTGTAGTTATTTTTTTTATCTACGAAGACGGCAGACGAGGATACAGTCCACCTGATGGTAAGTGGATAGTGTCGTCCATAGACATCCGCGATACATGCCAACATGAGTCCAAAATGACAAACGTTGGCGCGCCCCCGGATGCGCTGCCTACCTTTGGAGATATAGGAATGGATTTGGAGAAAGGATTGGGAAAATGGGGAGGGATAGGATGGTATGGGAATGGGCTCTGGCACACTTCACTCACTGCAGTACATTCCAAGGTAGTCTTCTGTGAGAGAGGGGTAACGTGGCCAGTCAAGCGCGCCCAGCGGCTGCACTCTCCCCCTCAATAAAATCATGAAGGTTTAACAATAATGTACAACTTAACAAATTATAAATGGGAAACGGCTCGCCATCTACACATGCACCTTATAGGTTTCAGTAGATGGTTACATAGTTTTTTGTTATTAATATATTATTTGTTTATTTTCTATGTATATTTTTTATTACTAATAACAAAAACAATTTCGATTTTAATTTAAAAGATTACAGAGTCCTTTGATGTGATTAGAATTTTAAATTGTTGCAACCATATTTAGCATTCCAATAAGCAATTGATTGTAAGCCATTTCACAGGATCTTTGGTTTCAATTAACGACTTAAAGTAAGCCATTTTACAGCATCGTTGATTTCAGTTAACACCTTACTGTAAGTCATTTTACAGGATAATTGGTTTTAGTTATCGGCTTATTGTAAGCCATTTTACAGCATCATTGGTTTCAGTTAACACCTTACTGTAAGCCATTTTAGGGGATAATTGATTTCAGTTAATGGCTTACTGTGAGCCATTTTACAGAATGATTGGTTTCAGTTAACACCTTACTGTAAGTCATTTTACAGGATAATTGGTTTTAGTTATCGGCTTATTGTAAGCCATTTTACAGCATCATTGGTTTCAGTTAACACCTTACTGTAAGCCATTTTAGGGGATAATTGATTTCAGTTAATGGCTTACTGTGAGCCATTTTACAGAATGATTGGTTTCAGTTAACACCTTACTGTAAGTCATTTTACAGGATAATTGGTTTTAGTTATCGGCTTATTGTAAGCCATTTTACAGCATCATTGGTTTCAGTTAACACCTTACTGTAAGCCATTTTAGGGGATAATTGATTTCAGTTAATGGCTTACTGTGAGCCATTTTACAGAATGATTGGTTTCAGTTAACACCTTACTGTAAGTCATTTTACAGGATAATTGGTTTTAGTTAATGGCTTATTGTAAGCCATTTTACAGAATCATTGGTTTCAGTTAACACCTTACTGTAAGCCATTTTACAGGATAATTGGTTTTAGTTAACGGCTTACTGTAAGCCATTTTACAAGATCATTGGTTTCAGTTAACAGCTTACTGTAAGCCATTTTACAGGATCCTTGGTTTCAGTTACCAGCTTACTGTAAGCCATTTTACAGGATCATTGGTTTCTGTTAACGGCATACTGTAAGCCATTTTACAGGATCATTGGTTTCTGTTAACGGCATACTGTAAGCCATTTTACAGGATTATTGGTTTCATAACGGCATACTGTAAGCAATACTGTTTGAAAAAAAAAGAAGAGATTCCAGAAGACCTTGGCCAAGTAGCCCGGAAGATTCAATTAATATTTGTAAAATTCTAATTATTGTCAATAAATAAAAAAAATACTCCCTATTCTTTTTTCTAGGATATAGTCCGAAAAGCCCATGACGAAGAAGAGAAACTTCGAGAGATTGCATTTATAAAACAATTAGAAGCGGAGAATAGAAGACATGATTTCTTAGACCAGTGTCGTTCACACACGACCAGGCTACGTCAGATGAGAAGGGAACAACTTACTAAGTTGGTAAGTTATTTATACACTTATTGTGGTTTAACTACTGCCGTCCGCTAACTAAAAGGCGTATATGTAACAATATATAGTATGCATGTAGGTAGCTGTACATTTGCCTTAATCACAAGACTTAATCAAACAAAATGTTTAATCAAACCTTTACAAAAATGTGACAAAATGCCGATTTTGATTTTTTTTACACAGTGTAATAAAGCTGAAAATTCTCTATCGGCCTGTCTTTTGGAATAAAGTCTTTAATCAGTGTTAAAAACTGTTTAGTATCTGTTCGCGTTTCCTAGATTCCCACGTTTTTTGTCAATATTTCAAAGCACATTGTTATTACTTAGCCGCCTTTTAATTAATAGACGGCAATATATACTTCCTACCAGTAGGATATAATTAGCGAAGTCCCTGACGAGGAATCCGACTGACGAGGGAGATCAGATCAGGGGAATGACTTACTAAACCTGTAAGTCACTTACATACTTATTGTGATTTAAAAATACATCCTACCACTAGGATATGGTTCGTAAAAGTCAGAACGAGGAATATAAACTCGACTGAGCAAGACGGGGGACCGACTTACTAAACTGGTAAGTCACTTACCATTAGGCTTCGTCACAAGCGTAGGGAACGCAATTTTTTTATTTTTATTTGTAGATTTCCTCGATATATCTGTAAAAGACCGATCCGTCAACAATTTTTAATTGTATTTCTTTACTATGTCTTTTCATTTTTAAATTTACCCGAAGTGTTCCTAAAAGACCAGAAAGACCATTTTTATTTCGTTCTTTATTCTTTTTTTATTTTTAGGAACAAAAAGCAGCCCGCGAAGCTGCAGTAGGCGCCCGTCGCCAAGCTTTAGAAGCGGCTAGAAAGCTACACGTGGAAACTCTTCTCGAGAAGAGAAAGGAGAGAGACGCGAGAGTAGAAGAGTTGAAGGAGTTGAAGAAGCAAGAGAGAGATGATGCTGCTAGGGAAAAGGTAAGTTTATTTATTTATAAATTTAGATATACATCCGATATCCGGCATCCGATACCGTGAATGTAACTTGGACACAATTTTCCAAAAGAAAAGGATCTTGAATATTGACCCGTTGGCCCTTTGTGTTATATGAAAATTGTATTTATTATAATGTATATATGTATATGGGCACCCGCTGGATGCAGGTCGCTGCCGATAGGTCTAAATGGCGGACAATGGGGGAGGCCTATATCCAGCAGTGGACGTCCAAGGGCTGAGATGATGATGATGATGATGATATATGCCTTAATGTAATATGATGATATATGATGATGATGATGTTGTAATGTTTAAATATATTAATATTTCTTTTAAAGGTTGTAATGTAAGTTTTTTAAGGATTGTATATATTGTGACGTCATCATACATTGTGTGTTTGAAACTTTGAATAGCTATATGTATATGGATTGTTTTCCAACGGATTTCAAAAATTCTTTCACTATACGTAGTACTTAAGCGAATATTTTCGAAAAAATCCGCTAGTTTTAAACCTAGCGAACTTCTCTATTCCAGATCTGATAATATTATGACCAAATCTGTTCTTTATTTCAATAGGCGGAAGGTGTAAAATCCCGACTATCAGCTTTAGCAGCTGCAGCAGAATTGGAGGCTGATGCATTAAGATCTAGAATAAGAGATAAACAAGATGCAAGTCAACAAAGGCTCGAGTCACACCTGCAAGCTATTAGAGAAAAAGCTACTGGACCTAGACAAGCTGTGAGTATTGATAGTAGTATAGATCGATAGTGTTTGCTCGGTAATATTGATTAAAAAATTACTCTATGTATGATAACAGACAAAACATAGTTAATCATAATCACTCATATATCCCATATATAATACATAGTCGTAAGAAAACAAAATTGTCATTAGTAATCCAAATATGTATATTGTATATCATATTCAATGAGATATATCTATATATACATATAAAAGAGGATATTGGTATATCTGATGTTAATAGACTTCGACACAGTTCGACCGATCACCATGAAAGTTGGCACATCTATGTATTTTTTCATGGAGAAGGTTTTTATGCTATCGACTTTGTTGTAACTCGCCACTAGATGGCGTTGCAGCATATCAACTTCTATACCGTTCAACCGATCGCCATGAAAATTAGTATACATAGGTATTTGAGCGTGGAGAATATTTTCGAGCTATCGACTGTTGTAACTAGCCACTAGATGTGGCAGGACAACATCTGCCGGATTTTGCTAGTAGTATAGAAAAATGTATATTTTAAAAATATAATATCAAACTGTTTAATAGGTATTGATACTCTATCGATAAAGCATAAACACAACCGCGTCTATGTCACTATCAACATTGTAGTGTAATTGGTTTATGTCTGACTATACTCCGGTTATTACAGCATGAGCTCTGACAGCTGACAGTTGAAAAAATCACAGTGATGAGACTTAGTTGATTGATAGCTGAGTAATCGATTTTTTTATTATTATTAATTATAACTATGACACAAGGTTAATTGATCCTTGATAAGGAAGAACTGTTCTGTTCAACTGTTTTTCTATTCAATTTATTATTAAAGTACTATCTAAATATAAACTAAAACTAGAAAGTTAGAAGCCAGGAAATGCAAATGTGTAAAATAATTTGGATGATTTTATAAATAAAACAATTAAAGCATCAAAATAAAACCGGACCTTTTTAATTTAAATAGTATATTACATTACTTTAATAGAATTATATAATTAATACTATATATAATATTAATTTAAATAGTCGATTATTAACAATGGAAAAAAACTCAGTTGTAAACACTAGCACAATTTAAGTTCCGTTAAGAGCATGTGAATATATGTATGTACATACATATATTAATCGAGGAAAATAAATTTATCCGTTGTTTCGTAAAAAATTACGTTAAAATATACATTAAAAGAACAATAAAAAATATATTACTATTCCCAAAATGACCACTTTCAAAATGATAATTTCCCACTACGCCAATATATTGCAATGACTAGTTCCCAGAATGTCATTACATTTCAACATGGCCGCTTTTGAATTTTTTTAACTTCTATATTTGGTGGGTATTTTGGGAAAACGGACGTTTTATTAAATGGGTATTTTAAGATACGATCATTTTAGAATGTGGTCATTTTCCGATGTGGTCGTTCTAGGAAATTGACATTTCCAGATATGAACTTATCGATAATTGTCATTTTGCGAAGTGGTCATCATGCATCTAAAGTACAGTGAGTACAGAGTAACAAAGTCAGAGATTTCGTTTAAACAATTTAAGATAAGCAATAATATAGATAACTAAAATAATTTTAAAAAATAATATTTTTTTAACTACATCGCAGACAAATTGACATAACCGATGTGTTTATCCAAATATAAAATGTCTAATGTTAATATTAGAAATAAAAAAAAAAATTAAAAATAAATACTTTTTGGGGGAAAATATTCAGTTCGGAAAAGAGTCGTAGAACAGAAATTGTTACTTTCAATGATAAGAGATTGATTTTTTATTTCAACCTGTATAAAATAGCCTATTGTGATTTATAATAAAATGTAATAATAATCTTTTCTCTTACTTCAGACGACTTCAGAGAGTCAAGATCAAAGCACGAAGGAGTTAGAAGAAGAGACGCAAAGACTTGAACAAGAGAGAAGAGAGAGAGAGAAACAGAAGGCTATCAAGAAGAAAGCTAGGAAAGTTAAACAGAAACTACTTTCTACGTAAGTTGTTATTATTTTCTGATAATTATTATGTTTGTTGTTATAGCAGGGAATCTTATATTTTATTTATTTAACATATACAAATACAAGGATATATAAAAAATATTATTATTTTGTATTTACTCGTTTCAACAAAATCTACACCTTTTACTATACAAATTTTACTTTTACTAAACAAACTAATGTCGCACCGGGAATCCAATCCGAGACCTCTCGCATAGCTGATAGAAACACCCATAGGGCTAATTGGCCTTCATATCTCTAAAATCCACACCTTTGTAACACTAATCGTGATTTTATCGTGATAAATATGACCTTAGTGTTCCCGGAACGAACCCGAGAGGAAGGCTCTGGTAGAGACTAAATTTGAACAGGTGTGATGTAGGGATGTTCCATAGAATTCTGTCCGAGCCAACATCGAAAGCTGCAAACATTCTGTGCGAATTTGCGAGTCGCTATCAGAGTCAATTTAAGATAAATCAGAGATAAATTAAGATAGACGTAATAATAGTATAGATAGATGTAGATAAGTAAGACAGATACATAGTGAAATTGTAACTTTTAGGGTACGATGGGGCTGACATACACAATAGTGTAAAAGCTTTTAAATAAAATAAAGAGGAAAAAAAATGTGACCTTAAAACCCATACCTTAAAAAATCCTAAAAACAAACCAACAGTTTCTCCTACATTAGTTGTCGTTATTCTTTATAATATTTTTTTACAATGTACCATAAGTACAGACGCGGATTTATTCCTAGAGAGAATCTTTTCCAGTCAACCTTAGAATAACCGAGAGGAGTTATGTCATTAAATAGCAGGCTACAACGTATAATAAGAAATAGGAGACATATTTGTACATAGACATAAATATAAAAGTTAATATTAATATATACATATTCATACATACTTAGTATAGATTATATAGATACATTGTTTCATTTTCAGCGGTAATGAGACCTTATATGATGAAACCTCAACATTCTTAGACCCTATTGAAACAATTATGTATCCGCAAACATCAAAAATGTGCAAAGTGTTACAACAAATATCAAACGCAATCACTCCACTCCTCGATCCGGAAAACAAAGACTGTAAAAACGAAATAAACGGATTCGAATTTGAAAACGAGAAAGGGAAGAAAATTAAAAATAAAAAGAATGTCAATGGAAATATCGCAATCGATTCCAATAAGTCAAAAAAGAAAAAATCCGAAGAGAAGAACGAATTTAATAATAACACAGAAGCTGAAGTTAAAGAGGAGGTTCGGAGTGAAAGTAAGAAGAAGAAAAAGAGAAACAAAGACTCAAATGATAAGCCGAAATTGAGCAAAACTAGTTCAGTCTGCAGCTCGCTCAGTGATATGAGTAGAAATAGTAGTAAAAATGAGAGGAATACCAAAATTTCGATTGATATTATGTCTTTGGAGAGGCAGTTGAATGAACTGCACAGGATGTTAGAGAAATCCGATAAGGTACGTACACTAACCGCCACTGAATGAAAAACACTGAATTTCTTTCATTTATTCACTTATAGGTACACCAAAAATATGATCTCAATATTATAACAAATTCATTAGATACATAACCTTGTTCCAAGTGAACATATCAATAAAGGTATACATTGAACTCACAGATACAATTTTTGAGACTGCTACCTACTTTTCTTCTGCTTTTTTTAATTTAGCACGTTTCATACAAAAATAAAAACATTTATATGTTACCTTAAAATTAAATCTACTCTGTGAAGTTCAAAAAATAGTAATACACTTCCGTGTATCAAAATACAAATTATTCTGCCACAATTATTTTGCCGTCGAAATGATTTTTGCGATCGGTTGAACAGTATAGAAGTTGATGTGCTGCAGCGCCATCTAGTAGCCAGGTACAACAAAATCGATAGCTCGAAAATATTCTCCGTGCTCAAATACCTATGTATACCAACTTTTATGGCGATCGGTTGAACGGTAAAGAAGTTGATGTGCTGCAGCGTCATCTAGCGGCGAATTACGACAAAGTGGATAGCATAAAAACCTTCTCTATGAAAAAATACATATATATGCCAACATTCATGATGATCGCTCAAACGGTGTCGAAGTTTATTAATCTCAGATATATCAATATCTATTTATATATACATATATATAGTAATAATAACGCAATTAACACATTGAACGCAATTATCCTTTTCGATATTTCTTCGTAATTAACAATTTTAAAGTCAATACAATTCAAAACACATCTCGTAGGTCTAGGTAAATTAACGAGTCAGTGAAGTGATAATACGAGTATATTTACTGAGGATAGAACAGTTGGAATCCTTGGGTACACACAAAAAACGCAATTTCACACTTTTATTTGATATTTCAAAAACATTAAACACAAAAAACACTTAGAAGTTTAATAAATTATCACTTTAAACCACAAAACGCACAATACACAATTTTTATTATTATAAACATAAACTCGATTTCATTTCGCGTGTTCCCGTCAAAAAGACAACTCTATTTGGGAAAAATATCAAGATTAAAACCCACAAAAAATTCACTGTTAAGATAGATGCAGCTATTTTTTATTGCACTCTGTATAAATAGACTAATATATATTTCGAAATTGTTTTCAAAATAGAACTCACAGGACAAGTTGACTTTTCAAAAGGTGCACGGATTAAGGACATTGGGACAATTCCTGACTGTTGCTGCCGAAAGGGAAGATCTAGCCTCACAGTTCACTTCTAAGTACGTATGTGTGACCTTTATTTCGGAAAAGGAACCCTATTTTCAGTTTCTGTTACTCAATACTTAATATTTTATTGGATTTCATAAAATTTTATAATTGGGTGATCTTAAAAACTATAAAATCATTATGGACTCTGGTAGGGCACAGCAATTACGATTCAAAATAGTTCTCTTGTAATAATAACTACATTGGAGTTATATAACCCGCATGTAGTTACTATTTTGTATATAACTTAATTATTTATAATTGTTAATCATTTTATTATAATTTGTCATTTAATAATTAATTAATAGTACAATAGCATTTAATTATAAAAAACCATAAACAATATTTTTATCTTCAGATATCTTGTCTTTAAAGTTCTTGACCATTCTTCCATTTTCATGTTCCTTCACTGTCAAAGCGGTCAAAGCTCATTGATTGAAGTAGTTTAAAATCAATTCAAATATTTAAGAAGTTGCTTAAACGATAGCGTCTTGGAGGTTGTCAGTTCATTGGAATATGCCGATGTAAGTTATTCCATTGTCTGGCAATTGTTATGTGAAAAGTTTTGTAATCCAAGAGTGTTTGTTTATAATCACATCAGGGTCACCATGTGATCGTGGGCGTATGAAATGCTTTCGATAATAAAACACCTTTTTTCTATATGTAATAATGATGTGTATTTGTCAGGTCGTTGAACACATGTGTGCGGATAATATCTCGCGTGATAGCCACGTGCCAAGTGAGCGCCGCTCACTTCATCACCACTAACGCGAGTGTACACGTCGTCAAACTGCTCGCGGACCACCTGGTGAGTAGTTTTATCGGCACATAATGAATATATACGTTCATTTGTACGTGTTCTATCGTTTGTGATACTTTCAGGGTCTAAAGTTTACGATATGCTTGAAATTTGCATCATTTTATTTATTTATAGACGTGCGGCGCACCCCCAGAAAGTGCTCTAGAAAACCAAAAAGCGATAAAGTCAGTGTAACCGCATGAAATCAATTTTTATCGAAAATATATGTCGACGTTATATATGTTGACACATTTGACACGAGTTTACCCGAGTTTACTCAAACGGATCATATTTTAAATAAATAAAATAGTTATTTTTTGCATTTTGTAAATTGTCGAATTTCCGAGTTCAATTCATCGTTTATTGACATTTCCATGACATATAAAATTTTGACATGACTGACTTCATGTCAATTTTGACTTCAAAGGATCCCCCGACTTATCGAACCAGTCCAGTTATTTATTTATTATTAATCACTTGATTATTTAGTTACTTTCATAACTTTTGTAAACAAAATAGTGGATTTTTAAAAATAACAGTTATTTTTTTTCGGATTAAAATTATTTGTGACGAATTTGAGTTTTTATTATAACTACTCGTACATCGTAGTAAACCTTTAAGAATTTTTGTTTGAAAATTAAGTCCTTTAAGTGCTACCGTTAAAAAAGTATGCTAATATTTCGAGTGTCGCTTAGCGCTGTTAAATGTATCATAGATGCCACTGTTAAAAAGTGATCGAATGACTTTTATTTTCTTATTATACATATACTAATGTCACAGATTTTTTTCATCTCTAGCATGAAAACAAAAAAAAATATTATTATGTAATTTTTTGCAATTAAACAACTTTTAACGGTTTAAATCGCGTATATTTGACATGATTTATATCCCGACGTTTCGAACACTTTGCAGTGGACGTGGTCACGGGGTGACTAATTGATTTTATTTGTCACTTGAGTTATTAAGAAATTATTACTACCGTCTGAAATTTTTTGAACTACCGTCTGAAATTTTTTAATCATAACATTCCCTATGCACGCAGTATTCGCTCACGGTGTCCAGAGGTCTTGCAGTATGGCGTTGGCCTTGTGATTTAATTAATTTAATGACTGGATCCCAAGCTGGTGGTACTTGCCAACCATCTTCTCTATTGAAATTTGGGTGTTTCTTAATTTCAATAGCCTCGCGTAACATTCTTGGCATGTACCGGGTCTCTCTAGCGAGGATTTGTGGATTATCAAATCGAATGTAATGGTTGGGTTTGTCCAGAGCATGTTCACAAACTGCAGACTTGGTCGAGCGTCTGTTCTTCATGTCAGCTATGTGTTCTTTTATCCGGATACCGATGCTCCTCTTGGGCAAACATTGGGCAAACAAAGAGGAGCATCGGTATCCGGATAAAAGAACACATAGCTGACATGAAGAACAGACGCTCGACCAAGTCTGCAGTTTGTGAACATGCTCTGGACAAACCCAACCATTACATTCGATTTGATAATCCACAAATCCTCGCTAGAGAGACCCGGTACATGCCAAGAATGTTACGCGAGGCTATTGAAATTAAGAAACACCCAAATTTCAATAGAGAAGATGGTTGGCAAGTACCACCAGCTTGGGATCCAGTCATTAAATTAATTAAATCACAAGGTCAACGCCATACTGCAAGACCTCTGGACACCGTGAGCGAATACTGCGTGCATAGGGAATGTTATGATTAAAAAATTTCAGACGGTAGTTCAAAAAATTTCAGACGGTAGTAATAATTTCTTAATAACTCAAGTGACAAATAAAATCAATTAGTCACCCCGTGACCACGTCCACTGCAAAGTGTTCGAAACGTCGGGATATAAATCATGTCAAATATACGCGATTTAAACCGTTAAAAGTTGTTTAATTGCAATGTATAGTAATCGCGAAAACCTAAGAAAATATTATGTAATTTTTTATTTAACGATTCTGTTCTCTACTGTCGCATGCTACCAAGCTATTAAATTTATCCCAATTTTAAACTTGGAAAGTCTTCAATCAGTGCGTCCTGCTAAGCTATAAATTGAAAGTCGCTTAAAAGCAGCTATGGCTCTCCATTCGACGAAGAGATTCGACAAAGAACTATAGTCATCGGCATAGTTTATAGAATCAGTATGCTGAAGTGGCAATGGGAATGAGATATTTGCCGCTGGACCGATAACCGATGGGGTTGACGAGTCCCCGAATGGAGGCCACGTACCGGGAAGCGAGCTGCGGGTCGTCCTACGGCCAAGTGGACCGACAACTTGAAGAAATTCGTCGGTGGTGGTTGGATGAAAAGAGCCGCGGAAGAGACAGTGGTAAACCAGGGCTACAAGTATCCTATAGGTCCTTACCTATGAAATTGTCGTTTGTTCACAGTGGCCACTTTGCACTTAGTTGCTTGAAAATCTTATGTTTGGCTTGGAATTCCAAATTCAAATTAATTTCAATTTAAAACTATGACATTCTTTTTCAAAATCAGTTATTTATTTGTTTTTCCGTCAAACGAGTTTTTTTCTTAGATATCATTGTGTTTGCGACCATGGAAAAGTTATAAATTCGCGTTATTTTCGAATATGAGTTCCGTCGCGGTAACAACGCAGCATAGGCGACACGCAATATCAACGATGTTTACGGACCAAACACCGCAAACGAACGCACTGTACGTTTTTGGTTTGATCGTTTCCGTCCCGGAAATTCCGACCTCAAGCACAAGCCCCGTGGACAACCGGAGACTGAAGTCGATAAAAAAGACGAATTGAAAGCAATAGCGGAAGCGGATTAATTCAAACTACGTCTGTGTTAGTCAGCCTTCAGGGTAAGGGACAAAACGATATTGATTCATTTGCGTCAAAATGATATTAGCTTTGTTCGCGGTAAGGATTCGGAACTGATTCTGGACTAGTACTGAACTAATTTGGAATCGTAGTAGAGCGCATGCTCGGTTATAAACCGATTCGTGATTTTTATTTCCGCGAACGATTTCGGAACCAAACTGTGTACGATCTACTGTCATCGGCAGTGTTACCAACTCTCAAAAATATTTATCCCTAAAGCTTAAGTCAAAAACCCCGAAAATCGCCCCAATTACTTAGAAATCCCCCTAAAAAAATATATAATAAAAGAAAAAATATAAATTACAAAAATGCAATGAAATTTCTTTACCTTTTAAATCTGGATCTGTTTCCCAAATCTACGTGTACTACTGACTGTACATTTTTTTATTTTTAGTTTCTTTAGGCATCATTAACAAATTGCTTGTCGGCACAGCAGTACAACAACAAAATCGAATTAAACAAGTAAACAATAATCAACGTACATATGTATTTCCAGTAAGCATAGGCACAATAACCACCAGTCACCACAGAGTAGTTGTAATATATTTGTACTAGATGTCGTTAAGTCGTTAGGTCAACAAATAAATATGATTAGCTATTATAGTTTGGATTGTCCCAGGTCCTATACTTTCACATAATATATGAAAAATATATATTCAAAAAAATATATGAAGAGTCAAAAAATCCCTAAAAATACCCCTAAAAATATAAAACCCCTAAAAAAACCCATCCCACTTATTTACCCCCTAAATTTGGGGGGACAACCCCTAAGTTGGCAAGTATTTAAGTGGACCCACCAAAACAGATTACTCTTATTAGAGTATTATATAAACTTATTTATATAAACAACAAACAAAACTAACATTTATATTTTATTTAACCAGTTTATTAGTTTCTAACCAACTGAATATAGCCGCAGCATGTATGTCAAATGTCGTTAGGTAAAAACTGCGCATGTCTGGAACTACGGATTCTTGCCAAAGTTATAGAACTGATAGAACTGATTCTGAACCGATCCTGAATCGAGTTCGACGGTTCCGCGAACACAGAAATGTAACTAGAAATTCTGAACTGTGTGTTCCGCGAACGGCTTTATTTGAACTGCGCATGCGTATAGTTCCGAATCAGTTCTGAATCCTTACCGCGAACGAAGCTATTGATTCATCGGGAAAGTGAAGAAGCTGGGAAGTGGGTATCGCATGAGCTTAATAAAATTCAGCTGCAACACAAAGCTTGCCTTACTTTTCTGAATAGGCACACAAATGAAGGGATTCTGAATCGTATTGTCACTTGTGATGAGTGGATCCTGTACGATAATCGTAAACGTTCGTCAAAATGATTGAACTCAGTGGACACAGCCAAACAATGTCCCAAACGTAAACCTGAGTCAAAAGAAGCTCACGGTGACTGTGGTCTAGCCGTCAGTATTAGCCATTAAAGATTCTTGAGATCTGCAACAACAATTAATGCAGATGTATACTGTGAAGAACTGCAAAAGATGATGGACAAGCTCACTATCAAACAACTGAGTCTGAGCTTTTCCATGATAACGCTCGTCCACACACTGCACGACAGACAGTCTCAAAGTTACAGGAGCTTCGACTTGAAATTCTCCGTAACCCACCCTACTCGTCAGACCTTGCCCCTCCTGATTTCCATTTTTTTCGGAAATTGGATAATTGTACATTAGGGTGTCCCTTATATGGGTGAAAAAAATTTTTTTTCGAATATCGAAATGCATACCCCCTAATTCTTTTTAAACTACCCAGACTTACTCAAATACAAAATTTTATCTTCCTACGTCAACATTAACCCGTGCCGACAGGGCTCTGAAGATTTTGAAAATTGCTCTTTTTAACCCTTTCCGTTATGTAGCTAAATCAATTGAAATATTTATATTTAATAAAAATAATCAAAAAGAAAGTTAGTAAATAGGTACTTATTTATTAAAAGAAGATAAAATTACAGATCAGCCAGGATATTTTCTTTTGAGGGTCTCTTTTTTACAGTCTGGATACAGATTTCTATGCTCTTGCACACAGCGTAGCAACAATTGCTTTTCTTCTTCCTTTGCAGTGATCAAACCATGAAAATCTTGCATAAGTTTTACAGCTCTTTCAGCTGTATCATTAACTGCCCTTAAAGAAATAACCTTTCTTTTTGCCTCTAAATAGGCAACATCTTCTTCCCACGTAGAAACGGGTTTCTGGAGGAAGTTCTCATCAATTTTTAATCGAGAAAATAAATTTGTGCTCTTGACAGACACAAAATCACTTAATAATTTTCCTGCAACAATATATAAGGCAGTATTATTATCAGTTTAGTGAAAACAGTGTAAAAAATAATACTATGTATTCCCACTTACCATACAAATAATCAGACATATCGTCTTTCGATGGAATGTATCTCTTCCCAGAATCATACAAACTCTCTCTTTGTAAGTTCATTACAATGTTTCCCTTGGTTTGTTCATCAACTTCGTCATCAAAGAGTGATAAAACGGCAATTTCTTCTGACAAGTACCAAAGATGTTGACTAAACTTGCTCAGGGCTGCTTTGGAGATCAATTTGTCAACAGTTTCATATTCCTTAAGCCTCTTTAAAAAGCACAAATCTTGATTTGGCGCCTTCACCGCCAGACTACATCCAAGCCATGGTTTCACATATATAACCGCAATGAATAAACAAACGTCTTGAAGTGCTCGTTTATCCTTGTCGCTAATTTTGAGCTGGGATTGCAACAAACATATTTTTAAAGAGTAAATACCTCTAGCCATCCACCTTGCTTGATGCATCGCTCCAGGAAGTCTGATTTTAATTTTTTTCTCATTATCTCCTCCTAAGAAAATAATAGATAGTTCAATCAGTTCCCGATAATCGTCACGTACAATGGATTTTTGCAGTTCTTGATTATAAAATGTCAACAATTCTTCTATTGTTGTATTACAAAAATGTTGTGTGACGATATCGGTGCATGTTTCAATAGCAGCAGAATTAATAGTTTTCCAGTTGTCTCTAAACTTTTTGAACATCGGGATATCAGGGCTACTTGTGATTTGGTGGATTTTTGTTTCGAACACACATTTTAAAACCAGTTCGTAAACGTGATGGCGGCAAGCAAAGAGTACTAATTCTCTGTCTAATTTTTGTTCCAAAAGTACACAAGCTCTTTTCAATCGCCCTGTATTAGACGCAGTTGTATCACAGCACATTATTTGTACTTTGTCATCGAGGTTCCAGTCATAAAGTGCGTTTAACACAGCTTTAGCTTGATCTTGACCAGAAGAGCTCTCCAGTTTGGGCACAGCCAGAAGTTGTTCCTTTTCTCCAAATGAAATAAGAATTGGCAGGCGTTCTTCTTTAGAACTTCTCACGTCCAGTCCAGGTAATAATTTCCCATCCCAGTGAACGGTCACCATTTCAGGCATATTATTCTGAAAATCTGATTTTATAGATTCCGCTCTAACTTTTCTACTCTGTGTGCGAATGCGTTGAATGGACGATTTGTTTATCGGGAAATCATCACAGCTAAGATCTAGTGCTTCTATTACAGCTTGAAGTATATAGACAGAATCCCTTATGCTTAATTGACATCTATCTAAAGCTTCAACTAACTTAGGCGTGATAAAGTTTTTCCTTCCTCTTTTTGTAGTAGTTCCAGAACTTACCGTTTGAGATGTCGATGGCAAGGGTTCCTCAAGGCTTTCATCAGAGCTGGTAGGTTGATCGTGATGTCCTTGCGTTTGTATAAAATCTTGTGTAGTAAGAGATGACGATAAACTCTGGGAACACATTTGCTCATGTCTTTTTTTCTCTTCTTTTAATTTTCTCTCTCTTGCCCTTTCTTCTTTCTCGGCTAACTTTTTGTCTACACCCGCTAAACATCCTGGACGCCCTGGTTCTCTTTGTTTTTGTAAAAAGGTTTTATCTTCCTCTATTTTCATCCGTTCCAAAGCATCGGCGTGTGCTATATCGAATAAATTATCTAAATTGTTTTGAAAGTCCTCCTCACGGCGCTCGTAAACACCTTGTGTTTTTTTGGAATTTTTTTGCAACTCTCTCCAAGCATGGTGAAGATCCACAAGTTTTTTTACACAGTTAGGTATAGCTCTGGTAGGGATTCTAGCTTTTTCCCAAAATATAATACACTCTCGAATGACGAGATTTGCGCTTTCACTAACAGTCATTTTAACTTCGCGAATGTTAAAAAAAAATACTGCAAGAACTTGACGTTTAGACGGTAACTTTGCGCCTGTTATTTGATAATTTACCTCACCAACTAAGAAAATACTTTTTTTATTGCTTCTTAATTCCACTGCCATCTTCTAAATGTAAAACAATGCGTGTTAATCACGAGAATAACTGAGAACAAATGACAAATATCGCCAGTACGCGCTGCTACTTCGCGCAACTTGTATGAACATGATTCGATGCAAGTCGGCACGGGTTATCGTACTCCAAATAAGGTTAAAATTTATTTCCGAGTGTTTTAAGAGCAAATGAACAAAACTAAGGCCTATGCGTTAGAAAATAAAAACTTTGAAAAATAAGGGACACCCTATTGTACATGGGAAAAAATTTAACTCCGATGAGGCAATGAAAAACGCCTTCAGAGAATTCATCGATTCCCAGTCCTCAGGGGTTCAAATCAATCAAATTACATCAAATTGGCAAAAATGCATTGATAATAATGGTCAATACTTCGATTAATTAAATATATAATTAACTGAAATACATACCAGAGAAATTATTTGAATATTTCCATATAAAACACCAATTTAATTTCATAGGTAAGGAT
Organism: Sesia apiformis; assembly: GCA_914767545.1. Taxonomy (NCBI): domain Eukaryota; kingdom Metazoa; phylum Arthropoda; class Insecta; order Lepidoptera; family Sesiidae; genus Sesia; species Sesia apiformis. The sequence goes on from OU611971.1 coordinate 11,511,281, forward strand.
CTAATATTTACTCGGTACAGTTTCTGTAGTATTTGAATATTCATTTTACCCTGAATTACTGCGATACTATCCAAAAAATTGTCTCAGTTTGTATTGCACCACCAGCGCCATCTAGCAATGTAATAATGCTTTTGCAATAGTGGCGCCCTCTACGTTAATAGTGTGGTAGATAGGAAATTGTTTTAGCATGTTATGTGGTAGATGGCGCTACCATGAACAAAAATTATATTAAAGTAAAAGTGTAATAATAATAAAAGTATTTGTATTGCAAAAGAATACAGTTTCAGAATTGAGCCATATTTACCATATCCCATGTCCATTCCATCGAGTGGAATAAGTGTAATGGCATAATCCCGTTATATTCTCGACCCCATCCCATCCTACTTTATGGAAGAATAATAGAATGATAAAAAACCCTCATCGTTTTGTTATTATACCTACTGATTTTTTCAAATCCACTCCCTATTCTTCAAAGGTAGACAGCTCATCCGGGGGCATGCCAATGTTTGTCATTTTTAACCGATGTTACCATGTATCGCAGATGTCGCAGGGCAACAGTATTCACTTACCACCAGATGGATCGAGTGCTCATCTGACACCATAAAATGTCATAAAAATATTAAAAAACTACACAGTGGTAACAATGACCTCGTTACATAAATTATAATAAAAATTTTCGTCGAAATTTGGAATTACAGTAGCAGCATTATGCTAGATGAATTCAAAATCTATACCATTTAAAAACAGTTTTTGATGGACAAATACTTTGACAAATTGTCAAATACAAGTGACAAACTTACTTGCATATTATGATACAAAAGGCGAGCTTAATGCCTTAGATCAGTGTTTCCCAAAGTATGGGTCGCGAGCGAATATTGGTTGGGTGAGCCCCGAAAAAATAAATTTAATCTAATTTTAAGTATAGTGTTCTGATTTATCTTATTTTTACTTATTACAAATTTTGATCATCACTGGATACTTAATTTTTTCCTATTTTCTTAATTGTACAACCCTTCACATAACTACGCTACGTAAACGAGAACATGCTGCGGCAGCGACACAATGCTATTTTCATACAACTTTGGGAATCATTGCCTTAGATGCATTGGGAGGTGCGATAAGAAGTATAACATAAACGACAACAATAAAAATTGCCTTAAATATAGGTACTTAATAATATATAACATATATATAAGTATAATATACAAAGACAACAATATGTATTATTTATGAGGGTATTTAATTAAATTGCGTCACCATTAACTATAGTTTTACTCAATCTTATCCATCATTGCATCTTACCTAACGCGTCATCTCTGCGTAGCCCAAAGGTTGACCTTGCCTTTGCCTTTGCTAAAGGTGACAAAAGGCATTTTGTCACTTTGTGCACTATAGAATAGATAAATGTGCCCAAATAGGAAGCGACAAATTCTTCAGGAACACCCTATTTTGAGTTTTGAATATTTATAGAAAGAAGGCGACAGACGAGCTGACAGTCCACCTGATGGTAAGTCTGGATACTGTCGCCCTTGAACATCCGCGATACGCGCCAACATCAGTCCAGACAAAAAAATATTGCCACGACCCCAGATGCGCTACCTAACTTAAAAATTGGAAATTCTTTTACTTTTCGAAAGCTAAACAAATTTATGTATGTATTTATGAAAACATAACAGAAGGTACAATTGCAGTTTATAAAAAGTAATGCGTATATTCTTTATAAAACGATTTCTCTAAGAAAATGTAGATGGACATAGGCTTTGCCGTTTGCCACCTAAGCGAACTCAGAGCGAATCTCTAGTTCACTATAACGTTCTCTATAAATCAATGAATACGAAAATATACTACATTTATTCAAAACAAACCTATACTATCGTACTTTTTAACTTTTTTCATCAACAAAAAGGGGTAGCAAACATTTTTCCGCCTATTTTATTTTGATGTCCGCACTTCAATCTCACGTCGCCAACCTTTGCACAAAGTTACGCAATCTCGTTACTGACGTGATTGCGTTTACGACCTCTGTTAGTTTTTGACAGAAAGGGGTAGAAAGTTGTGACCGAAGTTGTATTTTATGGCATTGTAAATTGTGCATATTTATTTATACCTACTACAGAACAGTTGTTTTTACAACGCAAAACAAAAAACATATTTTTTTTTCTAGCGTATCCCACTCTAAGGCAAAGAACAACACGTTCCCTTTCTTATGACACTTTTTCACACAATGAAAGAAATATAAATAGTAATATATAACGTCATACTCAAAGGCTCCTACGTATTTACCATGTTTCATGGGTCCATAGACAATAGAAACGAACTTCAAACAAATCAATTAAAACATAATGATTTGAATAATCAAAACACAAACCAACACCCAAACTAACAAAAAAATATCTTTAATTTTGTTAGAGTTTACTTTGTTTTATTAGTCGCCATTTACTACATTCATGTGGACATCGCAAAAGGCGACTAAAGAATAACACGCTACCACAAACCCCCGGGAACTACACCATCTTTAAAAGTGAACTGGCCAACCCGCTTGATTAGCGTGGCGTTTTTAGGCCAAACATCCCTCATGCACAAGACAATATGCGTGACGAGGCACAGGACTAGTAGTGGAATATAAAAGGTCTGGTTACCATACCGGGTTTGTCTGGCAACAAACGTTGCCAAATGGGAGTCGGCAAGACCGGATCTAAAATAGCTGAGTAGAACCACCAACACGCCGCCACACAGACTATATTTGACGTTTCAAGTGCGCGTCTCACTGTACTATACCGCTGACGCGCCTTCGAGATAGGGTTCTCAATTTTTTCGTTATAAAATCCCACTAATATTATAAATGTGAAAGTTTGTATGTTTAAACGTTTTGGATGTCTATTACTCAATTAACGGAACCGATTTCGTTGAAACTTGGCAAGTACGTAGATTGTAATCCGGATTAAACCACCAACAACACCAATTTAACCACGCGGACAAAGTCGCGGCCAAAAGCTAGTATATTTATTCATATAAAGAGAAATGTCCCGACTGACTGACTGACTCAATAATGCCGAGCCGAGACGGTTGAAGCTAGAAACATGCTTTCTTTTATGACATAGAGACTAATTAAGTTGGGTTTTCTCGAAACTCAACTCCTAACGGGGTGAAACGGGCTCTCAAAGTTTGTATGGAAAACATATTTGATTGTTCTCTTAACTTAAAACTTGGTAGGTATAAACATTCCACAATACGAATAATTAAACAGGTATTTTTCAAAAATGTGTCAGGCGCTTAAATACAGGGAGTCAAATTTTGTATGGAATTACAATTAAATTCTCCCGAGCGAAAGCCCGTCTTCACTCAAGAGGATTGTTAAAAATAAAATCACACTAATTCAAAACAAGTGCATTTAAAGTATTGATCCACCAAGTATTCGGATGTTTACAAATGCGTTTTTAACAATTTATTCAGTAGGTGGCTACGTTATGGTAACCATAAAAAACGTTGTTATTAAGGAGGCACCTTTCCTAACGGAGTGAAAAGACATTTGGCACAAATTAGTTTAGGTCCATATCTCGATTAAGTTTGTACATGAGTCTAGTCAGTTCAGTAAGTTTGAAGATTACGACAATGTAAACTGTTAAAAAAATGTTTATTAAAAATCGAGTGACAGCCCTGAACGACGATGTCGGTAGCGCGGCGAGTGAGTGGGCGCCCTAAAAGCGGCGCTAATGCATTGCATTGGAGCGTTCACATTCTCCACTGCGGTCGCTTGATTACTTGAACAACAGATATTTCATACAAGGTCATAACTATTATTGAGTTATAGGCACGTGACAATTACTGTACATTATCTGAATCAATTAAATGGCACAAGAACAATGAATTGTAATATCTAATCTAATGTAATTACTTTTAAACAAAATTGTAAAATAAATATTACTTTACTAGTTTTTTACGGTCGTAATTGGTTCGTACTCATAATGGGGTACATTAATTAGTCGTACCTATTATAATTAATTTTATCGTTTCTAGGTATATTTTAATGTAATAAATGTAATTGCTGTGTAATCTTTCTTAATGATGTATTTAAGATGGTTTAACTGTTGTTTGATTCGCAATTGTTTGTATAAATCTATTATATAAAAATTTATGTTTGTTTGTACGTTCGTTCGTCTTCTATGCGTTCCTAAACCATTCGTCCGATTTCGATGAAACTGGTGAGTTGTTGTGAGCGCGCCCGCGAAGGTTTCTAACAACAAAAAAAAATCTAACGCATTGCAACGCATGCCGGGCACAGCTAGCTACCAATAAATGTCTTACTAGACTTTACGACATTCTTTTATATATCAATGTATCAAATATTAATGATATTATAAAGAACTTAACCCATACAATACATACTATGATATATGTTATGTAAACGAATTCCTTACTATTTTTATTTATTTTGTTTATTCTATTTATATTCATATTCATGGCTTGTATTTCATGGCCCATCGTCTAAACCGTAATGTAGACTATGTATTTTTGACAAAAGTTAAAAATCCTATTTGACGTAATATGATTAGTAGGACAAAGCAAGCTTGTATCGGGAAGCGCAGTATGGAATGTCCTCTGGTCACGTGGACCAATACCCAGATTTTTCTGGTAGTAGTTGAATACACAGATGTTTTTTCTGCTAGTAACTGAATACACAGAACATTTTTCTGTTAGTATTTGAATACATAGAAAATCGTGCACGGTGGCTAGTCTCTTCAAGACCTATTTGTATTTCCAGCAGTGAAGAGAATGTCAATGGTAAAATAAAATGAACTTAGAATTCAATGTACAGTTAGCAACATGTCAATGTACCCAAAACCATTCGATTCTGGTCCTTATTTCTGGCGTATTAAGGTACCCATGGGTGTACGTTGACCTGTTGCTGAATGTACAATAAAACTAATACTATTTTTTACAATTTTATGATCGATCTGTCAATTTTTAAAACCATTCTACTTTATATGTACCTATCCACCGAAATTTTTATTTTGTAATCGAAATTCTCAGCCTCCTTAAAAATAATTTTGCTTTAATAGGCGTAGTAACTGTTCGCTACCGTACAATAAAACCGAATATGGACCGTATACTTTTATTGAATATTTATCGTATTGGAGGCATTAAAAAACCAATAACGTGAACTCTAATTAGGTCCGGCCGGCTCGTTTATACAAATTCTGCGATCGTAAAAAAAAGAATAAAGGTTATTTTTTCTTATCTCTGAGGTTTGGACGCTCTAAAATACTGGCCAGTTTGTCGTTCTTAAATTTGAATTTTTAGTTGAGGATCTGACCGTCTTTTTTTAAGATATACATTTTTGTCAGAGAGCATGTTTTTGATACGACCTTTTAGATTACAGCCGCATCTAAATTTATGTTAGTGTAAAAATTGTCACATTATCATCGAAGATTTATTTTGTGATATATTTTCTTATACATACATATAACGCTTTTATTTTGAAACCCTGTCAATTGAGTTACTTATTCATTTCTTCAACGAAATCAGCTCTATTTTTCGTGGATTTTACTATTATGATTACTATGAACGAGATATTATAGGATTGTAATTCGTCTGCCTCTTCTGCTACCCAAGAATGGTCGTCGACCTTTGTTAGTCCAAATATCACAACCGTTTGCGGTATACTTACAGGTAACTTTGATACATATTCATAACTTCCAAGTGTTTTGATTGTCAATGGTAATTCCAAACGAAAAACCAACTCATTCGATGAGGTAGACTAGTTCTTGAATGGAGATCACGTACCGGGACGCGCATAGTGGGACGTACTCGATAAAGGCGATAAAGAATTTCGCCGGTGGTGGCTCCACGACACGAACCAAAAATGCTTGTGGTGGCTACTATTTTGGAGATGGCTACATCTAAGTAATTCTACTGTCAAACATAATATAACAAATAATAAAATGTAAATAACACATATTTAGTATTTACAAGGAGATACAAAGAGATATTTACAAACAATCGACGATAGATCTGATAATTATAATAAGAAATAATTGAAATGTGCAGCATACAAATATAGCGTCCCTTCGTCGGCTCGGTTATTTAAACATTCAAACATTGTTTGTTTTGTTGGTGTTGTTTTGTTGACGATTGCAAATTCTAGTTGTAAATATAATTCTACACACAGGAAGCAAACGTATCGCGTTAATTTCGTGAGAGAATCAGACATATAAAATTAACTTTTAATACATTCACCGCGAAGTTTCGTTGTTAATAAAAATAAACTTTGGTATTTTAATCACGCCGCGTGGAATTTGCAACAAAATATATTTATTTTATTACTTGTAATTAAAAGGAACTTATTGAAATGTATGGCGGGCTGCGGCCATGTTAATTGTGCTTATCTCTGACGCCATCTTTAGTTTTTACTTTTTTTATTTTTAAAGGTAGTATGTCATGGAGTTTATGAGGGTTCTGAACGTAACATTGTTGTGATAAAATCTTCGTACGTGCGCGATTGTTATTTTTAGCTGTGTTTTTTTGCTGCTTCCTACTTGTTGAGGTGTTTTAATTCTTTTGTTTATTTGAAGGTCAGCTAGGGTTAAGGTTAATACGTATTAAAACTCACTTGTTCAGTATATGACAGATTCTGTATTCGGCACTAAAGAACAGAAGTACAGTAAGACAAGTTTTAAAAAAGGTTTATTTATGCCCTAACGAAGAGAAGTTTAAAATTTAATACAATTTACTCTGCCTAAAAAAAAAAATAAGCATTCTAAACATTCTTTATAATAATGAAATTTCGTATTCCAGTGCACTTGTAATTATTTAGTCGATTTAAATATCTTTTTAAGTAATTTTAAACCACACCGCCGCGCAGTTTCCCTTTGTAGTCAGTTTCAGCTCTTCGTAAATTTCTGTCTTGATATTTAACCTCCTTCATACTGGAACTGGTTGACTGGAAGAGAATCCTTCAAGGAATAAGCCTTCCTTTGTACTTATGGTAATACTGTAATGTCTTATTGTAACAATTCATTATAAGTACAATAAAGAACAACGATTATTAATAATTGTATGAACAGTTAAAGTGCCAGCTTTATTGGAAATCTGTTTTTGAGCATCCCATGCCATCCTTCAACAGAGTTATTCTTCTTTGTAACAACTGAAAACATTCTGTCTAATTAGTCTCATCTATTGTACTGAGAAATAATTATTAAATGCAATAGACTCTTCAGAATCATTTGTCAATCCTTGAATGGCTAAGACACCTTCGGGGATCAAATTTGGAGGAAGCAAAGCCAGTATACTTATACTTGCGTTATAACTAAGTTATAAGGTTCCCGCCTTCTATCTTGAGGCCTACTTTTTTCCTTTTTTCTACCACATACACTGTTAACAGTAAGTACACTTCTGTTACTCATAATCATAATCCAATTGATTGTATAATTTCTGTCCTTTAGCCAATCTGCCATCAAAAATCTGCCTTTTCCGAATCTGTTATATACAGAACAAGCCTTATAGCTAATCCATATTATGAAAATCTCAGTTACTTTTATTCATTTACTCTTTTTTTATAGCTTAATTACAACAGGCGGACTTAATGCCTTACTTATCTACAACATTATCTCCCAGTCAACATTTGGGTTATGCAGGACGTGAAGTTGTAGGGAGAGTACGTATATTGCATAATATTTAAATATGTATCTACACAAGTATACAGATAAATTATGCCCAAAATAAGACAAAAAATCTTCAACTTATCATAGCATAAATAATAATTATACTTATTTTTAATGATTACTATCATACTAAAAAGAATCTGCCCAAGTTTATAGACACCTAAATTGACCACAATAAAGATAAGAAAAAGTATCTATTTTAGTTCATATGAGTCATACAAAATTTTGTGATTCACGCAGGATTCACATGACGTAGCTCTATACGCAAAAAATATTATAGATCTGCTTGTGTTAAAACGAGCCGCTAAAAACACCAAATTAGCAGCAAATCATGATTAACGAAACAACATATTTTTGAATAACCGCGGTAAATTTTGTAGGGGGAGCTGCGTGCACGCTGCATTCCCACAGCCGCTGGCCATATTACCCCTCTCTCACCGAAGACTCACTCTGTCTACCTTGATATGTACTGTATTTCCTACTTTATCGTATTTTCCCAATATACGTACGTTCGTCTAACATTGTAGGGATTAGAAATTGTGTAGTACGTCTACAGTAGTAGATAATGACTCTTGGAACTAATAGTTTTGTTTCGAGTTACATTTCTGGTTGTAATTTTGTTCGGGACAGGAATATGGATTTCTTTTCGGTGATATTGTTCAGTCAGAAGTAGTATTTTTATTTTCTCGTGTATGGATAACGTTTTACAATATTTGAAAATATCAATTTAATTGTGGCCGATATCTTTTTTTTTTTTTGTTAATTGTTACCCGCGGCTTTGCTCCTGTGGTGTTAATTGTCTTGATAGAATTTAAACAAAAAAAAAATGAAAGATTGTGTTTATTTATTAATTCATGCATATTTACTGAAGTGTGTAAATAAATAAATTGCCCATCAATTAATAAATGGTCAAGTAAACTCTCCCGTCTAAACGCTCCATCGCCCTAATGGAGGCCCCACCCCATTTGCTATTATATGTCAGCTACGGTTACTTTTATAAGGTTATGCCACCTAATGTAGTCTAGGTTATATTTGGGTTTCGATTTTATGGTTTAAACATCTAGTTACAACAATAATGGTGTTTTTATACGGAAGAAGGCAGCAGATACAGTCCACCTGGTGGTAAATAGATACTATCTCTATGGAGATCCGTGATACATGCCAACATCAGTCCAGAATGACAAACGTTGGAATGCGGATGTGCCGCCTACCTTTGAAGACATAGGAATGCTTTTGGAGAGAGGGTTGCGGAAATGGGAAAGGATAGGATGGGATGGGAATGGGCTCTGTCATATCTCACTCACTATGTTACATATAATATGGTGCATCGTATATGAGAAACAGTTGGTCGCTCCTGGTCGTTTATTTTGGGTCCTGTATATCTGATATGTGTATTTTGTGTATATTAGACTATATACTAGGGCTGTCCTGAATATTTGTATTTGGTTTGGGGAATACTCGCCAATTTGAAAAAAAATAATGCACTTAGATAATCGTACAAAAGGCGAGCTTGATGTCTGAAGGCATTATTTACCAACCAACCTTCGAATTGAATACAGAAGCACGTAGGGAGATTTTCTATAAAAAAAAAAACTAAAAATTAACATTTATTTGAAAGTCTGTTAAATTACATTACTAATTTTAACTAAAAATTACTTACTAACTTTAAATTAAACTATAATCACTTATTTATTTTTCAATTGCGCGTGTTGCACGACGCCATCCCGCTTGGCCAGCGTGCCATTTTAAAACCGTAATGTCCCATGTCCACTAGGGGATGATAAAATGGCTACTTACGCCTAAGAAGTCATTTAGATACCTACGAGTACACACTGACAATCTGATTAGGAAATCCGGTCCAACGTGGGCAAAACCGCTGATAAATGCTAGCATTACAATAGACAAACATTTTGTCCTCAGGAAAAAGACTTGAACTCCGACCAAAAGGAAATGGACTTAGCCAAGCAGCTGGCCGACTGTCTATCAGTTGCACTAGACACTGTACTCTGCTCGACTCGCCTCTACGAGGAAAGCAAGACGAGTGCGTCCTCAGTGACTGAAGTCATCAGCGCCTTGCGGAGTAGAGCGCATTCGCTTATCAGGTAAGTCAATCTTCATTGTCCTACATTATTTTAGGTAAATTTTGAAGAAATTTCAGTAGGTTTTGCAGAGATCATAACTTAAATTGGAATGAAATGTTGACTGTAACCAGCCTTATCAGTATTCACTGCCGGACATGAGCCTTCTCATGCACATTGTCTTGAGTGAGCGATATATGGCCTCAAAATGCCACGCTGGGTTGGCGAGTTCAGTATTTTAGAGGTGGTGCAGCTCGTCAGGGCTACTGGTAGCGGCTTAGTTGTCCCATAGTCGCCTTTTACGACATCCACTAGCAGAAGAAGACGAGTCCCATTCCAAAGCTGGCCACCACACGACACACTGGGTTCGGAGTGTTAAGTCCCTAGATAATCCAAATCGATTCAGTAGTTCCTAAATTATGACATGAGTAAACGTTTGAAATTAACATCTATGCCAAACGGTATGTCGGATAGGGCTCAATTTTTCTCTAAACATTTTTTTTTCTAAAACGTCGGACTATATTTTAATAGATACGACGTGTCCGAATAATAATGTTTGGCATTTAGTATTCTTTCTGTCTTCAATCTAAAAGAAAAAAAACTTTCTAAACCTCGCGATAGTCAATACTGTCTCCAGCAGAATACGTTAAGTAGCTTCGACTGGCACTCGATACAAAATGGCGGCTCGACAAATATTGATACAGTTGCGAGCGACGGCCACTTGTAACTGTATACCGTACTGTACCCCTCGTGATGCTTAAGCGCGCGAAATGTAGATGTGCGTATTATAGGTACATACGAGTAGGTATATTAATAGCTAAAATCAGCTGAAAATCAGCGCTGCGCAGGCGTGCAGCTAAAGATGAGTTGAACGCCCTTTTAGTACGTAACTCCAAATTAACATGTAACATTTTTAGATTGTATTCCATAGAGATTGGCCATAGAGGTCGATCGCCTTTAGAATACCACTGACCCCATCTCGTCCCGTGGGTTAACTTAAGAATAACAAAGCCACTACCACAAACCCTGAAGTAGCGACTTTGTTACTACACCGACTCTAAACGTGGACTCGCCAACCCGCCTCCCGTCGCCTATCTGGATAGGGTGGCATTTTAAGGTCAATAATCCTTCGTGCACTAGACAATATGCATGATGAGGACTGAGGAGGCCAGTTCTTTTACGCTTGATCGCAAAAATGGTCTGTACGCTCCGCGGCAATCAACCCCGAATTACTACAGAGACGCGGTCTAGGTTTAGAAAATTCTTATTTAAAAAAAACATTTAAAAAATAATTGTAAGTACGTTAGTTTTCAGTTTAAAAACTGACCTGTATTATGTTCTGAGATTATGACTTGCAGTCTTCTATGGTCAATCAAATCACGCAGAAATAATCAAAAGTTTTAAAATTCACCGCATAGATACTAGTCCAAAGATCAACACAGCGTGGTGGTAAGCTTTGGGAGAGGCCTGCATCCAGCTGTGGAGGGATATAGATAGATTTTGTGTTATTAATTGTAGTATTTTATACCTTCTCATAGATCTTTGCAGCAATGCCAAAGATATTATTATTCGAAAGGGCTGATTTCAGTTACATTTGGCACAGACCAGTGTTCATGAAAGAAAACAGAAGCCAAAGCATAAAGAAACTATGATAATATTATGATGGCTCCTTTGTGTGCGTTTATTTAGTTACGTGTGCCGTAATCTAATTTATTTAATGCACTCGCGTCCCTCACGGCTGTAATTTGGGGAGATGGGGCATAGTTGGATCATAAAAAATACGAGTTTTCTGTGGGGTTTGCGAGTTTTTAAGTGGACACAAGGTGAAGTGAACCCACTTGAAAACTGTTTCAAGTGTGTTTTTTTTTATTTACAAAGTGTAAGTACATTGAATTTTTTTCTTATTATGTTTATTTTTTCATTCATGTCTAAATTGTTTTACAAAAAGTTGACACTTTTAAAAAAATGTAGAACGTTACCTATCATCATTTATTGGTATTTTTTTTTGGCTGATTTTGGTTAGTTTCCTTTTGTTACCAAACAACCCCGCATTAACATATCAAAGAATCGTTGCCGAATATATATGTGTAGTTTCAGGAAGGGTTTACAACATACGATAGTCTCGCGGTATGACAGGTAATACTATGGGATGAGTTTTACAATATTGTTTATTAAAAAATCCTTCCATTAATACTCCATTAAATGATATTTTTGTTATAATATAATACTTTGAATACCGATAATATAATCCGTTTCTTTCCTGGAAATAATACCGATATGAACAAAATAAAACACGTTGCTAGAAAAGCTCTGTTCTTGCTACCATAACTAACAATAAACAATACAAATGTCAATACAAATAAATCCAACATTGAGACGTTAACACCCTATCAAACAAGTCTCATTCATAGCTGGCAAACGTTTAATTAAAAATAGGAAAACAATAAGAAGGGCTCAGTTCCCTGCCTCAGTTGGCGCGAACTTTTCTAAAACAATAACGTGTCACGTCAGTCCTCTGTTCTAATTTTGACAGAAGAACAGGATCGGGGGTGAGATTTGAATGAATGAATGTTTGAACGCCTCGATTAAGTAATTCTCTATTGCAGTAGTAGTTAATTTACATTTGAGCTTTGTTGCTCAGAAGACATTACTCGCATATGCCTAAATGTTTATTTCAGTGCTACATGTTTTAGCGATGCCCTTTTTATATTATTATTAAGATTAAATTGAGGTGGGGTCTGATAGGGATATATCAAGTGGTATGTATGCGTATGCGTGGTAATAGCAATGTAGAAGAATGACGTCATTGTTATTTGTTACGTTCCTTTATTCCTCGGTCGCTTTCCAAGATATTATTTATATTTTCACACAGATTGATTTCTCGTACTGTAAATTACGATTATTTGATTACGTATCTAATTTTTTAATCTATTATGTTATTTTAACCGTTAGATATGCGATTAGAAGCTTATTTATTTTTGCGTTAAAAAAATGGATTCACCTCTCTACACTTTATTTGCAAATTATGTTTTAAATATCTATCTACAAGAGTGAGCAGCAAAACTACTTATTAGTTTTTCAAAGCTCAACACGCATAATTCGACCCAACGATGTAAGAACGCGAGTCAAAACACGCATTAGCCTGATTGAATTCACGCAGTCATCGAGCTAGGACGTAAACAGCGCACATGTGTGATTCGTGCTACGCCATTGTGTGCATATGTGCCATGCATCCCCGGTCTCCCCTTGCAGTACAGAGTAGGAGCCACGCAGAGACAGTAATTATTAAATATCGTTGCTTTTAGGTACAGTGCTTTTCAGATGGTGTAAATTATGAACGGACGTTTACGTGCTCGTGATAATTTAATATAAAAACTGATTATCTGGTAGTTTCTGTATACGGAGTGGCGGCGAAGCGGTCAATTATATCTTAGATATTAAACTGGATTAGATCAATTATATCTTTTATCTTAGACAAACCTTTATGCTTTTATTAGATGCAATTATAATAATTTTATGCTTTTTGTTTAGAATTTGGTAATAAATAAAAAAAAACAATCCCAATTTAAACTCAAAAACTTTTTCATTTCAAGTATCTCACCAAATCATTAGCCTATAATAACGCTTTTATTTTTGTCGGTTAAAATTTATACCTTCTACTAATTCGTTAAATTATAGACTTGGGTTTTTTTTACTATGCAGTACCTACTCCTGTATATTTTGTAATGCTTTTAGTGATGATTGCATTAAATTATTTAATGTTATAATAAAGTCCAATTTCTATGAAGTAATGCACCAAAATTGATTTTTTTCAGATAGAATGTGTATGAAATAAAGAGATTACCATTTTAAAAGTTGATTAAAACATTTACATATCTATGTTGATGAAAGAAAATCTTGAATTATCTATGTGTTAATTACGTTCTATTAATTAAGGCATTTAACTACATACCTTATTGAATCCAATAATAATAATAAAGATTTCCTCATAATATATATATGGAGAGAGATAGCAGACGAGTATACAGTCCACCTGATGGTAAGTGGGATACTGTCGCCCATGGACATCCGCGATACATGCCAACATCAGTCCAGAATGACAAACGTTGCCACGCCCCCGGATGCGCTGTCTACCTTTTGGGAGATATGGGAATAGATTTGGAGAAAGTTTTAGGACAACTGGGACGGATAGGATGGGATGGGATGGGAATGGGCTCTGGCATATCTCACCCTCTACCGAAACACGTACGTACATTGGCGTAATGACATAAAATGGGAAAAGCAGTACATAAGTTCTTTATATTTTCTTCGCTGTATACTACTGAATACTATTTACTGTGCAAAATAAAGTTTGCTATTTTTATACCTTATTTTTACGAGTTGGTTTATTATTGTCGTTTTAGTTTCCCAGATATAACGATTTAAGTGAAATATGTATTTAAAAAATATATATTTAATGGCTTTATCTTAAAAATGATCCAGCATGTTTCTATTTAAACGGAATATTGAAACAACGAAATTTTAGATTAGAAAATCTTAATCACACTTAATAAGTCCATACCGCGACTGTTTGGCGGGAATTTGAGAAGTGAAGTTGAGTTTTGGTTTGATTATTGTAAAAATTGCGGTTTAATAGTGATAATTTATTAAACTTGAAAGTGTTTTTCGTGCGTGGTGTTTGTGATAATCAAATAAAAGCGTAGGACTGCGTTTTTCGTGTGCTTCCAAGGATTCCTCTTCTGTTCTCGGTAAACCTACTATCGCTTTACCGAGCGACTCCTGAATTGCTTCGACGGGACTGCACATTGACAGAATACGTTTTAGACTTGTTATTACGTTATAACGAATAAAACTTGACCACTGGCAGAATGTACTAATTACACTATTGCCATATATGAAGAAAAAAGAAAAAAATGTCCGTACCGACAATAAGGTCCCAATGCTCAGATAATAACGTCATTTTTAATGAATGTGACACTACTCTGTGTATTCTGTAGCAAAAGTAAAGTGGGGTTATGCGACACCGATATTCGGCAGATTACAAGTGATTATCGATTAATCGGATCGAGGCGGTTCGATTAAAATGTGCATAGCAAGTAAATGTAATAACACTCGTAGTGGGTGGTGGAGTGATTTTTGTATTGGCTAGGATTATTGAATCGATCAGTAACGGTTTCTGATTAGAAATTACGTATAAAATCTGCATTATTCTCTTTCCCCAATGTAGGTACGTGTTTCAGTAGTATACCTACCCATATTTCTAACCCTTTCTCCATATCTATTAGATCTCCAAAGGTAGACAGCGCATTCAGGGACATGCTAACGTTTATCATTCTGGACTGATGTTGGCATGTACCGTAAATGTCTATGGACGAAAGTATCCACTTACCACCAGGTGGACTGTGTACGCTCGACTGCCGCCTTCTTTCTAAAAAAGATTTTCTAGAAGCCTTGTATTTTGACTTGCTTCTATTTCTCGGCCTGGAGGCATAAGAATTTAAATATTATAGGAACTAATTATTATTCCGTATATATATTTATTATATTACTTAAATAGTCATAATTATTATTGAAATTAATTATAAATATCATACCTTTCTTTTTCTTTATAAAAAGGCGGCACACGAGCATACAGTCCACCTGATGGTAAATGGATACTGTCGTCCATAGACACCCGCGATACATGCCAACATCAGTCTAGAATGACAAACGTTGGCATGCCTCATGCGCTGCCTACCTTTGCAGATTAAGGAATGAATTGGGAGAAAGGGTTGGGAAAATGGGGAGGGATAGGACAGAATGGGAATGGGCTCTGGCATACCTCTCTCACTACCGAAACACGTACGTACATTGGGAAAATGCGTTAAAGGAGGAAATGCTGTACGTTTCAAGGTAGTCTTCTGTGAGAGAGGGGTAACGTGGCCATTCGAGTGCGCCCAGCGGCTCTGGGAATGCAGCATCCACTCTCTCCCTACAAAACTAGGACATGCTGATACCAGATCAATTTTTATTTATTTCAGGCAACTAAGGCCCATACAATAAATACCTTAATCTAGAATACGTATAATATAATGAATTTAACTACTAATATTTTTGTGCGGTCTCGCTTCCCTAAAGCGTCGAAACCACTCTACCCCTTCTGGCCAAAAGTCAGGACTGAGGAACAGCTTCTGATGCACTGCAGCAACCCTTATAGCTAGACCTAGAAACTTAATAGCACTTAAAGTTGCTAGATCTATAATTGCACTCTCGCTACAATAAATCAAATTATATACATATATATATATATATATATATATATGTATGTATGTATATATATGTACCTATATATAATATCATAAAAATAAAACCTGCCGATTTGCCATTGTGAATTAGAGAACGTAAATCGAGCGGTCCATACCGGAATAGTCCATAAAAATCTCAGCTCTATCGAGTACATAATAGCATTATCAAGCACTTGGTACCATAATCGAATCGAGTACTTAATACGATTCGCAGCGCTGATTTCATTGTCTACAATCCAGTGGAACGGTCTGATTTCCTTATGGAATGGAGTACTCTTTTTACTCTTTGATTGTTGTGGAATTGCATAATAATGGTATATGAATGAATGGTGAAGTAATAGGTTCATTCATACACTTTTTTGCTGCTTTGTACAACGATTAGACTTGAACATCGTTCTTGTTTTTACATACCATTTTATGAAGACTACTACTGCTGGGTTTCACAACTAGTCGGACGCACTATTGAGGAACTAGCCCGTACATATATATATATATATATATATATATATATATATATATATATATATATATATATATATATATATATATATATATATATATATATACATAATAAAATCGGAACATAGCCGTGTTTGTACATGAAAAATTTGTTTGAAAAAAAAAAAGGGTACCTATGCAATATAAAATTCGAATGATATTTTTTAACCCAAACAATATTTTTTAGAATGTTAGTCTGGCTGGACGCGCATCACATAACAACTACATATTTAGGTTCTGATCAATATTTAGGCTGAGTCTATATATCGAGTTCTGAGACTTTTTAACCAGATCCATTACAGAGTTCCCACGGGAATCACTAATAAAATTCACACGAAAAAAGTCGCGGGCATCGCTAGTAAATAATAAATATTTTAAGTAAACCAATTTGTAAAAGCATCGCGGACGTCCAAATAAGCGACAGTAACTTGACATCAGATGTTCGTCTGTTAGTTAGTATAATTTTTCTATAAAAAACTTCATGTTAAATTTAATGAGTTTTCAGTAGCTATATCTGAAACCCTCACCTGACATTAAAATTACATTTTAATGAAAAGGGCTTATGTTTAAACTATCAATATATTCGTATTGTAAATTTTAAGTAAATTTTCAAACAGCATTATTATAATGAAGAATAAACATTTGTCCTCTTGACGTTACGCCTTCAGAAAGCCAATGAGCTCTTTGTAATTAGTCAGCATGTCGTCTGGCGACCAATCGCGACGCTCCGCCCACCAATTGCGAAATTAAAAAGTTGAGTTCCTAATTTGAAAATGAAAGCGGACTGTGCCCCGTGATGGGTACACCCCTCGCGCGCGGTTGCAGTTGCAGCGGGCTGATAAGCGGAGCGATTGACTTGTAGAAAAGTCACATATCAAATTGGATGAGGTTGGTTGGTCCGAAACAAATTTCACTTTCTATCTGGCACTCTTCTGAAGACAGTACATTTTTTACTTTTCTTTCATATCAATTTATTTCAATAAGGAACAATAGGAAATAATGTAAAAACTTGATAAATATGCTGTCTTAGTCTAAGATACTTGTTACGTATTTCAAGAACAGTTTGCGCACTATTCTCCCGAACATTTAGGATGAGTAATATTATAACAGTGCCATGACGTGAAGTGCCATAATCTGAGAACATTCTACACCTATGTTATAATTTGACCTTCCCATAACCAGCCCTTTTAGTATCCACTGCTGGACATGGACCTCCTCGTGCATATTGTCTTGTCATGGACATGTCCTCGTGCGTATGAGCCATTTATGATCTTAAAACGGCACGCTGACCAAGCGGGTTGACGAATCTACTCTTTTACAAACCTGAAGTTATCGTACTAGTAAGTAAGTACACATTATTGCACCTACACTTAAAGTGTTACAAAAGTTTAAATACAAGTAACTAGGTATACAAAACGTATTTTTTATACATCTAGTTACGTACCTGTTGTATACCTGGTTACGTACCAAGTTACGTACGTTTTGTATACCTGGAAGAGATCGCTAAAGGCAACCTTTGTTGAGCCTGTTTACCTGTTTTAAAATAAAAATATAATGAATCCGCTCCTCTCGTAGTGAAGCCGCACCCCCTAGCATCCACTAATTTCGGGAGGACATTTTTAATTTATTAAAAATGGCGGGGGTTCGATGATTATTTGATATTCAAAGTAAATATTTATTTTTTATTAGCGTTGCCGATGCGACGTTTGTTACACATCTGTACCGCTGGAGTTTTTTTACAAACAAGTTTCATGTGTTTTTGTTTGTAAAATATGTATATTTTTGTACATGGAAATTTATATGTTTATTTATCTATAGATAAATGTATGTGTGTATACATTTATACATAGCACCATCTACCTCTAATTTTCGTATACAGACCTCTATAAATCAAATCAAGATGTAGCCTGTTTCGAAGCTCAATTGCTTGTTGTAATTACATACATCTCAGTGATAATGATTTTAACTATAAAAACTATCTCTTTCACATCAACAACTTGATTCGGTTGTCGTGCACACCCACTTAATTACATTTTAATACTGTACAAAATGACACATGGCACAAAAACCTGACAATAACTCCTAAACAAACAGGGTGCATCCCGTTACAATGCATTTATCACTGATATATTCGCTGCATAATATAAAGAGCAAGTGGTAGCTAATGTATATACACGCGCGCAAAGCTTACAAAGCTCAGGGGCTCGCTACGCCGCGTGCCGATACTCTTTAACGTGATATCGTGATCTTGAGCAAAGGCATGTACGCTGGTGACAACCCTGAGTACATGCCTCTTTTATCAAATAATAATTTATTGATCCCGTTTTTTATTTATCTTTTTAAAGCGGCTTCATCAAATCACGTATTATTTCTTATGCTTTGTTTTGCATTGTCCCTAGTGTAATAGTTACCTTGAAATGTACTGCATTTCCTACTTTATTGTACTTCCCCAATGTAAGTTCGGTTCCCAATGTTGTTTCGGTAGTGAGTGGGATATGCCAAAGCCCATTCCCATCCTATCTTATCTCAATCCATTCCTTAATCTGCAAAAGTGGGCATCGCATCTAGGGGCGTGCCAACTCTTGTCATTCTGGACTGATGTTGCCATGTATCGCGGATGTCTATGAACAACGTCTCGTCTGCCGCCTTTATTCTGTAAAAAAATATATGCTCTGAGTTTGCCGTGTGATTTGGACCGGCTTTAGAATGGCACCACCCTATCTCTTCCCATGGTTGTAGTAAAAGGCGACTGAGGTATAACAAAGCAGCTACTACAAGTGCTGAGAAATTACATTACCTCTAAAAGAGTGGACTTGCCAAACCACTTGGCCAGCGTGGCGTTTTGAGGACACGCATGCCTTATGCATAAGGCCAATGTCCAGCTGTGGACACTAAAAGAGCTGGTTACCATTTTGGTATGTGCTGAGTTGAACCACTGCCAGTTTTATGTAATGTGGACACAACTATGGGGGACTCAGAAACGTCACCTGCCATTAAATCGAGCGCGCATCATTGACAAAACACAAATTGAATGCGAGTCCCCAACTAGGGGGTCACCCCTTCGAGTCCCGGCTAGAATTATTAAATAAATATTGTTTCTCGGCGGAATTGAGTTAGTTGGGTTATTTTAAAGCATATTTTATTGAGATATAGCTATCTGTACTAATAGTATTGCGGTTTTATTTTTCTTTTGTTGTATTTTTCCGATATCATTGTTGATTTCAAACTTGATTTCACCTACGCTTGTCATTGAAATTTTAGGTAGATTTCAAAGAAGGCTATTTCTTGCAGAGATGATAGTAACAGCTAGTTCACATTACACAGTTGAACCGTGCGCCCACCCCGAGACAGGGAAGATAGACTCGAGCGGGGCTCGTGCGGTTGATTTAAACCGCGCGGTTGAGTTTGGACAGCGAGCGCGCGGTTCGAACCGCGTAAAGTGAAGTAGTTGTTACTTTAAAATTTTGAAAAATACACTAAATCGCTACCAGTCGTGTTTCTAATAGCAAAAAAAAACACTACTCGGGAATACAAATTCGAATAATTTGCCGCAGTACCTACTAAGTTAACTAGCTTAACCTAACATAGTAGTACGTACTTGTAGAACTAGTACCTAGGTACGTAATTTTTAGTTCAATTTAGTTCGCCGGCGGTAGTTGGATGAAAAGAGCCGAAGACCGTGTGTTGGGAGAGGGAGAGTTGGGAGATTCAGCAGTGGGGAGACATAGGCCGATGGTATGATATTGTATGTTAAGTATTTTAGTAGAGTGGTGAAAGCCTAGGGATATTTATTCTCAGCTCTTATTCGTGAGGTCGTGGCTTCAAATCTCCAGCATGTACCACTGAGTTTATATTTAAAGTACGCATTTAAATAACATACCACTAGCTCGCATGTTCGCCTGCGTGGTGGTATACAGTCCAAAACCGAAGAGTATAATTTATAGTGATTACTGGGTGAGGCCATATATGCCGCTGAAGAAAGTCGCCGGCAGTGGGTGGTGGCGGTCCGCGGGAGAGGCCTGTATCCAGCAGTGGATACACACAGGCTACCGGTATGGTAGGTGAGGCTTGTGCCCTGTAGTGGGACGTTTAAACGATGACATATTACACTACAAATGAATGCGAAATCTGGTGTAAATGCTAGTATAAAAAGAAAAAAAGTGATTATTTATTAACGCCTGTCATTTCTACTTTTTATTATGCCTGTTATGATATAATTTACGAATGCATATATGGCATATGGCGTGCGAATATGTGCAGTGACGTAACTAATTATATTAGTCGGATTGAGCCGGTAATCAAGTGGAAGGGTTCGATTAACCGATTAGAACTACATGGAGCTGTCTAAATCTGAGTAATTCTTTCTGTTAACAATCTGATAGATAAATTATCTGCCAATTAAATCCAGCTGATAATGACTTTTTGATAAATTCATATTATATTCTCGTATATGTCAAAACTAGCTGTCTCTACAATTTTATAATGATTCTCGCAAGATCTGTAGTAAATCGTCCCCTGTTGGACACGCGACTTCTCATACACATTGGTCTGTGCATGAGATATGTATGGCCTATGCCATGCACGGAAATAATCCTTCATCTTTGTGTGTCCTGAACCTATGACAAAGAGAATTCTAGTGTGGCTATTTGAACGTCTTGTTTTATAACTAATTCGTCTGACCTATATTGGCAAATATTGAAAATATCAGCCCTTCACATGTGACATGTGCAATGTCGTGTGTCGCGGTTATCATGTATCCTCAAGGGTCTGAGTTCGATTCCCGACAGAATTCCCTGTGTGCTCCACTATATGTCATGTACACGTGGCTTGAACAACACAAAAATACTAACGCTGTTAGTAAAATCCTTATCGTTAAGATTACAAGGTCTAGTGTTTGTTTTGTAGATGTAAATAATAAATGGTCTTGACAGAATATTGATTCGTTTGCCGTTAGTATAGCTTTTATGATGCAGCAAATAAAGTTGAGATTTAGTTTGTAAGGTTCAATTGTAATTTTGTGGGGTGTGTATAATTTTCGCGAGACGCGTGCCGGATAATTATAATTATTGAACATTGTGTTTGTCTAATTCTATTTGTGTAGAGGAGTTTGTGAAATAGGTGTACCTATTCTTTGTGGGATTCCGAGTATGTTGATATTTTTGAGTATTATACCAGAGTGGTAGCCAAGTTGTACGTTGAGTTAGCTATCCAACATTCTATTAATTCGTAGCTTCGCACGTTGTTGGTATAAGCCTTTTTGTCTTCTTTACACACATTGTCTTGGCCACGAGGTATATATGGGTTTTAAACGCCACGCTGGTTGGCGAGTCCTCAGAGCTTGTGTCTTCACCCGCGGGAAGACATGTCGTGAAGGTTATTCTACAGTCGAGCCACACCACACGACCAATTTATTTACGTAAAGACAGGTCTGGGTGGTGTATTCCTCTTTGCATGTGTCTCTGGACACACGACACACGGAGTCCCTAGTGTTAGCCATTGAGTATAGCGTTATTTATAATATAAATTATTGTAGTTATACTTACGGGTATAACTAACGTAAAATTATCGTTAGGCGCGTGCCACAAATGCGGTTTCCATGTAAGCTCAGGGGACCGAGTTCGATTACCGACTCTCTCCGGTAACGTGTGTCTGTCACTCGTGTGATTTTTTTTGTACTGGGGGTGATATGGATGTCAGATGGCAGGGTTTTGATTGCTGACGATTATTGAAAAAAAAAAAAAATGTACCCATTTCAAATTTCATAAAATCCCACTAAAACTTGACTAAGGACTTTTTGGCGGGTTAAGTAGTGACGTCACTAGGAAATCTCTTTTCCGACTTTTGCTGTCATTGGTATTTTTATTGATTTATCTTAAAAATCACACGTTAGATCATGTTTATATATAAATAATATTGAAACAATGACATTTTAAGTTCGAAAATCTTAACCTTAGTTAATAAATCAATGTCGACAATGATTTTGCTCAGATACCGTCACATTTGGGTGGATTGCTAGGTAGCAAAGGAAGTCACACCGCAGCTTTTGTATTGTGGCAACTCACCATCAGCTCATTGACACCTATTCTGAAAAGTTACTTAATCATTTCCAATATCTCGGGAAACAATCGTATCCATTTAAAGACACTACACAATAACGTGAATAAAAATAAAACAATCTAGCTAGAGCGAGGTACACACTGACGCCCATGACGTCTCAATCGGGCGCCCCGCAGTGCGCCCCGCTGAGTTGTTGTGCCCACTGCATTACGTAGAATGCCCACAATGATGATGATTATATATTGCTATCCATCGAGCGGACGCATTTAGCTTTAGTCCACCTGATTGTTCTATACATTTAAAAACCTTTTGACATCCACTGTTGGGGACACGGGCCTCGTCGTGTACATTGTCTTGAGTGAGGGATATATGCCTTTAAAATGCCACGCTGGGTTGGCGAGTTCACCATTTTCGAGGTGGTGCAGCTCGTCAGGGCTACTGGTAGCGGCTTTGTTATCACGACACAACGCCCCCAGGAACAGATAGGGTGGTGATATTCTGAAGCCGACTTTATGGCAGAACCACACGATATTTCCCGCGGATGTCGTGAATGGCGACTAAGGGACGGCTCATATATGTTTGCAAATTATCTTCTTTAATGCCCAAACAAAATCCCAAAGCAACACATCAACGCTCTAAAACAAATCCGTCACGGGGTCTGCGGATCCATACGGTTTTCCGTTAAGTGCCGTGCGAACGTCCAGGTGTGGCCGGATCGCGGCCCCGGCTCGTGAGACGGTACACGTGGCCAGTTGGGGGTGAAATGTGTAGTGGAGATTTATTGTGGCGACTGTGTAAAGGTGTTGACGCGGAATCATATTTATTTTTTGATGATGTGTGGTTACCGCGCGTGACGGTCAAAGGTGCAAGGGTGACATTTTTAAGAGGGTTTTAAGCTTGTGAAATCTAGGGAAAACATATACCGCCTTGTAGATGCAGGTGTTCGTGGTAAATCACTTATAAATAAATTCTCAAAAGTAATATAAAATATCAAAGATATAATAGATTTACCATAGATTAGATTCCTACTAAAACAGAGATATCATTAAAAGAGATACTTTTTGAATTCAGGCGCATAGAAACAGTGATATTAATGCCGTAATAATTAATACTGAATTGAATTAATTTTCAATAGCTTTTATGTGAAACTTGTTATAACATAAAATTCGAAAATTATAAATAAAAAGTTAAAAAAGATTTCATTTTTTTTTTAGAAATAACACATTTTAGAGCCATACGGGGACCTGTTTTACCGAATAATCGAGTTGGACGATCGAAAACAATCCAATACATCGCAACAGCGATAATCGTTGTGCCATCGCTAAGTAGTCGCGACAACCGTAGCCTTGGGGAGTGTACCGATAGGGTGTTAGACAGAGACAACTTGATACAACATAATGCTGATAGAAAGAGATAAAATAGGTGCTTGAAAATGTAGTAGCAGCGACAGATTGCCTCGCACATGTCGAGTTGCGATGTTCTTTTTGCTAACTTTGTCGGAGGGATGGGAGCTGTCGATGTTTTTTTTGACAATAATTTATAACACTACTTTTTAGCTTAGAAATCTTTGTTTGCAAGTTTATGAATGATTATATTTTTTACTTAGGTATATATATTTTTTTACATGTTCAAACTATTCACTATTAACGCCTAAAAGGAAATTACATTTGATGTTCTTAGTGAGAAATGTATGAGATAGACTAAGACTACTTATTCATTTTTATTTTAATTAGATTTATTAATTAGTTTAATTAATCTTTCCCTGTAATTTCTCCATAAATAAAAAAAACTGTAATTATTTTTTTTAAGATGGCAAAGGGATAGTTGATATAAATAAAATGTGATCTATTTTAAACCGATTTGATGTAAGGTCAGTAGACTATATAGAATAGGTAAAATATGTGAAAATAGAATAATTTACGAAGGTAAATATACAGGAGTCCAGTTGTTGTAGGTATTACAAACAGAATTAGGTTTAGCTTAAATTCTGTGAACTTGAATTTATTTAGCATTTGCTTTGATTTAATTAAAGTTGGAACTTGTAAGAAATTAATTTTATTTAACTGCTTTGCATATCTCAGGCAGACTTGAGAGAGAACCTGCGACAGCAGTATTGTCAACTTAAAATAATGATTAATAACTACCAGAATACCAGAAAAAAAAACCTTTAAAACAATACTCAACACTTGTCCAACCGTTTCCCGACCAATTAGATTCATTAGATATTTCTCAAAATATTATTTCAAGCCTGTCTTGTAAAACAAAACTATTTAATCTCGATAACATTCACCATGTTATCGAGTTTTCACATCACTATTCCCTATCATCCGAGAAGAACATGAAAGGGGAGCCGCGGGCCGAATGCATAGCACTTGTTTGTGCGATTTAATTTCATTTATCAGCGCATTACTTACTGAGAGAGAATTACTTACCCGGATTACTCTGATTCCCCCCCGCCCCCTTCGCGTTTGTAAATATTGAATGTTTTAGAGGTCCGTAAGATTTTTTTAAAATTTGTCTTCAACTATATTTTTGAAGAAAAAAATATTTTATACATATTTTTTTGAGGAAAGTAAGAATTTATGACACGTGTCATTGTAATTTGTACGTTTTCTAAAATAAGTATATTACTAGTAGGCGCTAAAACTTTAATTATTATTCATTCAATGAACTGATTCGATGGAATACGTATGACAAATAAAAAATGTCAATTAAATATTTTTTTTTCTTAATTTTAAATATTTGAATTAAATAATAATAAATATTCTTATTAGTATTTTTAATTATGAGTAAAATATTAGTTTTCTAATGAAACAAATGTAAAGCTAAACGATGCCTTTTAATTAAGTCAAAGGTCGGTAGCGCACCTCCATCCCCCGTGGTGTTACTTACACCTTACCATAACCCCCCCCCCCCCCCCCCCCCCCGGTGACCACTCGTGGGCCGCCCACCCGTCTGCCACAGTTTCTATAAAAAAGCCCATAAAAATATATATTTAAAACTAAATAACCATGGAAATTTTTTCAATAACTGAAAAAATCTCACAAGTCTTTTTTTTGCATAAATTTATTTCTTAATTGAATTTATAATATATTCCACATCAATTTACTTAATGCAAATCGATATTTTTATAAAAAATACTGAACATTATAATATGTCAATTAATTCAGAGTCATAAGCAGAATCCACAGTTTCGGACTTAGGAAAAGAATTCGGACATACTGTACATATAAAAAAAAACAATAAAATATATTCAAATAATCTGAGCAATCCATTCAAAAACGGGATAACGAAACCCTTTAATAGCATTCTATTCACTCATACAACATAGCCCACAAAAGGCGGGTTGCAATGAATTTGTTTAAATAACATTTGCATTTTTATATGCCTGTATTAAAATGTAATAAATTTGACGTCTCTATATTCCCAGTCACGCCTTGGCATCGTTTGGCGCGATCCAATGAGTTTTATGAGTTTGAGTTATTTTATGGTGTAGGCACCTGTTGGGATTTTGCATAATGTTTTTGGTTTATTGAAAGGGTTAATTAGCTGGTTATAGAGTCCATTATGGGATGTCCATTGATGATTCTATCTGTTAAAAATGCGTTCTTCAGTTTGCCCCCAAATTAAATAAAGCTATTATCAAACAAATTAAATCAACGTACGTGTTTGGATAATGATTGAGATGTGCCAGAGCCCATTCTCATCCTATCCCTCCACATTTACCCCACCCTTTCTCCAAATCCATCCCTATATCTCCAAAGGTAGACAGTGCAATCCGGGGGCGTGCAAACGTTTTGTCATTTTGGACTAATGTTGACATGTATCACGGATGTCTATGGACGACAGTATCCACTTACCAATAGGTGGACTGTACGCTCGTCTGCCCCCTTCGTCCATAAAAAAAAGAAAAGAAATAAAGCTCTTTATGATAGTAGCTTCAAAATAAACCTCTAGGGGAAATGTTAAATCAGTCCTCCCTTTGATTTCAGCGCCGTTAAAATTGAAATAAATTCACTCAATCCAAATTAACATACCTTACACACTCTTTTAAAATGCCACAACAATTTCTGATCTCGACTATTTTATCCTGACCTCACAAATTCATATGTTTAGAGAAATACAGATCTACAAATTTATTCTTGCTTTTATCAGAATTCGATAACCAAACTGTTTTTTTTGCCGATTCGCAAGGTTATAAAATGGAATACGTCCTAAATGCGCTGTTAAGGCGGTGCATTGACACTTTGACAAGGAGCTGCTCCTTACGGCGTGAAACCGAAAGTTGTGGAATGAATTGTCAACGCAGGGTTTTCCACTAAGTTACAACACGAGGTTAATCGCCACTGTCACTAGATACGACTACGACACAATAGTTGTTAATAGGACGATACTACGACAGCTGTTAACAGGACCCGGTGAGTCGACGAAACACTCGGCAACATCAACATCAGAGCGATAGCTCCTGTTGTTGCAGGTTGCAGATCGAGAGTACATTCATCGGCACTTTCTTGTTAGGAGGCTACTAGATATTTCATATCCCGGACTCGGGAATTATAGAATGCCTTGCCGCACAATGTGCCAATATTTTCTTATTCACAATGTGCCATATATATCGTCTGGTACTAAATTTATGCATCTTAAACGTAGGTCTTAGCATATCGCATAAACTCCGCCGGCTACACGCACAAATAACTTTGTAGAATCGTAATGAGAGATATGAGAGGTCTTTCTTGACTGGACGTTTTAAGCCTCAAAACATATCAAAGGGGACACAATGTCCTTAATGGGGGAACGTATTTCACTTCGTAAAAGGCGCCGAAATGCGCCCGGGCTATTTATCTAACTGAAATTAAGAACGAAAACATTTTAAACGCACTATAAATTCTTGTGGGAGAGTGCTTTCATGCAGTGTAGCCAGCGTAGCTGAATTATTTCCCCAGTTTTAGTGTGAATGACGTAAAATTGATATTTGATAAGATGAGACATTTTAAAATATAAAGAGGACTACACGATTAAAAAACATTGATGGAGATAAAAATGAATTTTGAAGTCTACCGATGCCACAAATTTTATATTTTCTACAAATTTAGTACAATTTCTTACAAAATTAATATTATTTTTTAGTAAAATATTCATAAGGAGTGTGTGCCCGTGACTTATTAAAGTTATTACGCGTGGAATTTTAGTTTGATTTCTATAGCTTTGTATACTTACAGCATCTTTTATTTCCGTCAGCTGATTTGATGAAACAAAGCCTATTTCGAAGCGCCAAACTAAGCTTAATTAATCTGTGGAAACCCTATGGAAATCCGTTCAGCAGTTTCGGAGGTTATCGTGTTCGAACAGACAAACAGACAGACAATTTTTTTCAAAATCGTCTTTTTCTATTCTGATACTCTTCCTTCATCGCTCCCAATCAGTTTTTGGTAAATATATTCAATCTACAGACACGCTCGCTCTACAGTTTTATTATTATATAGATACGTATAGATATATTAATTTCAAAACGAAAATCGTTACATCTTTCGTTCTTATTTTTTTTAATAACTTTTATGAAAGAACATTTATTACAAAAATAATTACATAGATCATCAGAAATAAATTTAGCTTTGATAAACGGAAATGTGCCGCGCGGTGTGTCCGCCCGCTATAGTATAGCACTACACCATCTCTTCCCATGGGTGTCGGAAATGGCGACTGAGGGATAACAAAGCCTTTACCGCAAACGCTGAGGAAGTACACCACCTCTAAAAGAGTGGACTCGCGAACCCGCCTAGCCGGGCGTGGCGTTTTACGGCCATACATCCCTCATACACAAGACAATGTGTTTGACAATGTGCAGTGGATACAGAAAGGCCTGACTGCAATAAACAAAAAAACATGTAAATCTGCATGGCACTGCAGTGAGGAGCGGGCACAGATTCTACAGCGTGCAGCTTCTTGTCGTTGATCCCGTATTTCTGTCGTATCAGAAACAAGAATTGATCACATTGATTTATCTTTCAAGAACGCAATTGACACATTTGGCCACGTTTGGTTGCAAACGGAAAGTATCAAATTTTAAAGCACTAAAACTTTTTGTATCGAAATATTTCCCGTAATTATGGAAAAAAAATATTAAGCAGCAACCCTAAATTGGATAGATGCGCAGGCGCCGCTCGTAAGCTCGTCTTCCATTAGCGCGTTTGAATATAGAACGTGTTGCGATTGGCCCGACGGTGGCCATGAATCATTGGCGCCAACTTGACATTGTATACAGGCTGCTCTTTTTTAGAATGTTTTGTTTCTTCTTATTTTTTTTTATGGACGAAGGCGGCAGACGAGCATACAGTCCAGCTGATGGTAAGTGGATACTGTCGCCTATAAACATTCGCGATACATTCCAACATTAGTCCAAAATGGCAAACGTTGGCACGCCCCCGAATGCGGTGCCTACCTTTGGAGATATAGGCATGAATTTGGAGAAAGGGTTGGGAAAATGGGGAGGGATAGGATGGAAATGGGGCTCTGGCACATCTCACTCACTACCGAAACACGTACGTACATTAGGGAAATAAGATAAAGTAGGAAATGCAGTACATTTCAAGGTAGTCTTCTGTAAGAGAGGGGTAACGTGGCCAGTCGAGCGCGCCCAGCAGCTGTTGGATTGCAGCGTGCACTCTCCCCCTTATTGATTTACTTTTAACAGCCGCAAAAAGGAAAACCATTGAATTTAACCTCACGCTATTTTATTCATTCAATGTACTTGACGCTACACTTTTTTTGTACCTGTTCATACGCAAAAGTTAAAAATAAGTTACTCAGTATCGAGAGTAAAATCGATTATATCAGTTTTGACAATAGTTTGATTTTACAAATTGATTATTAGTATATTATTTGAATTATATAAAATAATAAAATAGTAACTACTTTCACAATTTTTTCCTCTTTCTCCAAATTACCATCTTTTTGATTTCTGTATTTGTTTAAGCTTTGACCTGCAATTTCAAAAGTGCATTTTCATTGCAACCAAAGTAAAAACCTATGTTAATTATCATCTACGAATCGTCAAATACGACCTCTAATATATATTTTTTTGTAATCAGCCTGTATGAAACAAAAATAAAACAAGTGCGAGGTGTTAAACTAGACATGTCTGTTCATTCGTGACATGTGTTACTTACGAAATATTATCTATAATTCATTACAATCACTTTCATTTAGCATCGTATCTTTCTGACATGAACACTATTCTATGACCGCGCATTTATGTCAAGTTGACATTTTGATGTTTAAAAGGCGCATGTGTTTAAAAGGCGCATGGCGCATAGACTATGCAAATGAGGTGTCATCGATAGTGCATTATTTTTTTTTCATAGAGAGAAGTTTACAGACAAGCAGACAGTCTACCTGGAGGTAAATGGAGTGAGTGGTGGCGACATGCGCGATATATACCAATATCAGTTCGGAATGACAAACGTTGACACGCCCTTGGATATGCTACCAACCTTTGGGGGTTTTAGAAGTGGATTTGGAAAACGGAGAATAGGAAGTATGGGTCCAGTTTTTCTCATCTCATTACACCTTCCAATCTTCCTTGGTAATAGATGGAAGTAATAGCTTAGGAATGTCTTCTGCAACCGCTTTAATTTTTCACGTTTAATCAACGGTCGACTGGTATAGAATGCCTCAAGGCATTAAGTCCGTCAGTGCAAAAAAAAGTAAATGAATCCATAAGGAAAAAGAGTACATGATAAGTTATAAAATATATTCCTCTTTTTTTTTTAGAGGATTTTTTTACCTATAAATGGTTATTAGACTGTTCAACACAAATGTTTATAACGTTTCACAATATCAATTAGGTGTCTTCGAAGTCAAGTTTTTCAAGTTAAGGCCCTTCACGTAGGACCCGATTAACGGAGATTTAGTTCTTTGTCCGTCCAACGAGACTATTTCAAACTAACTCATCCCAAGTCTCGACCGAGAATATTTAAGATTACCTTATCTAAACCCGTCAACTCGTCGCGAGGGGGTCCACCATTATCTGAGGTTTTACTTTTACAAACTCACCTATACACCTCACATAACTTTAAAATAACACTATAAATATTTAGAACGAGCGGCAAATATAAACTTGTTTTTTAAGTATATTACGCGTGAGTGACCAATCACGGGGCGATATTTTGAATTCCGATTCGAATTCTTGACGTTCCGTCGGCGCCATGTTGTCGTTCGTTTTTAAATGTCGAAAGTTAAAAGCGCTCTTTTGTCTTAATTATACGGCATGGGGTCTTTTTATACATATTAAATTAATAATCAACTTAATAGTTCTTGAGGAAAACTGCCCATAAATTGAAGCATCCTTAAAAGCTTTTTTCGAAAATTTTCTAGATACCTAGGAGATGCCACCATGTTGAAGATTACTCTGTGGTCGGTAGAACGTTTAGATATATCTTGTCCGTTCTAATATTCCAGATATTCCTATTGAGATTTTTAGGAAGGATGAGGGTGCACGTTGCAATTCCACAACCGCTAGCCAAGTTATCACCCTCTCACAGGAGATTACCATAAATTGTACTAGGTACATATCCCACTTTATCCTCTCAATATACGTACGTGTTTCAGTAAGAAATGCCAGAGCCTATTCTCATCTCATACTATCCTACCCCATTTTCTCAGACATTTCTCAAAATCCATTTCTAAATCTCTAAAGGTAGGTACCGCATCCGGAGACATGTCAACATTTGTCATTCTTATTGGCATGCATCGCGGTTATCTATGGCCAACAGTATCCACTTACCACTAGGAGGACTCTGCTCTGCTGCCGTCTTTTTCCTAGAACAATAAAGAAATCTAACCTAATTAATGTAGACACTTTGAATTTTAACCCTTTAAAGCGAAGAGTTTATGTAAAGCTTATCAATCGCCGATTAAATCAGAGCAGGCGAATCCCGGTGTGCAAACTAGCTGGATCGTCGATTCCCCCGCCATTCGATTAGTACGGTACAGTCGGGCAAATATTTATACAAGTTGTAATTGGATCTAAAGGAAGGGGATCTAAATGTTACTTGATGCTGCAATTTTTACAATTTCACATTATTTCTTGCTTGAGTATACTTTTGGGGTTAGTAAACGTGCCTACTTATAAAAAAATAAAATAATAATAATTAAACGATTATGCACATTTTGCGTAGTACAAATTATGCGAAGTGGACATTTTCCGTCGGGTGGACATTTTCCGCAGTGCCCATTCTGCGTCTATTTATGGCTTAGAAACGGTACGCTGGCCAAGATGGTTGGGGAGTCCAGTCTTTTAGAGGTTCCTCAGCGCTTCTTGTAGCCGCTTTGTTATGCCTTAGTCGCCTTTTACTGTACCCACGCGAAGAAATGTAGTGACGTTATTCTAAAGTCTGCCCACACTACACGGCCAGCAAGATCAACTGGTATCAGAGGATAATCCCGATGGCCCCTGGCACGTTGTTTTTGATCGACACAGCGGTTGCTCTCTTTTGTTTGTTTTCCATTCGGATTAACTTGCGCTTTGTTTAAGGTGCAGTTCACACGGTAAAATTAGATTTAACTTTATTTAATTGAATAAATAACTAACTCCTAGTAATTTACTCGTGTTATAAATATTTAGATTGTTCTCTGGGGACGTCCGTGACGAACAAATTCAGGTCCGTTCTGAAAATCAGCGTTATGGTCTGCTGTAGGCGACCACAATATTGAGTCGGGGACTTTTTCGTCACCACTGCATTTTATTGAGTTGTAGATTATGTTAATAATTATAAACTGTTCTCATTACGCTATATATTGTGTGTTGGAAACAAAATAAACTATTCTAACATATAACGTTCCACCGCAGGAAACAGACTTTCAATGACTTGGAAACAGATAAGGGGGGTTTCGGGCCATTATCCACCACGAGGACTTTTGTAGATTGAAGGGAATTACACGCGCCATAATTTTATTTATCGTCTAGTCATCTTAAAATTAAAAAAAAACGGTGTTGATTGTACATATATTTATACTCTTAGGAAAACTTAGTTTTAACCTTCTAACCTTGTCTTGTTTTAACCTTGTCGGTAGTTTTTTCAAATGTGTGAATATTTTAATGTCATGTAAACGCATCATTCGAGCTTCCCCTTAAAACACTAATAACAAACGAAAGGTTTGTGTCTGATTATGTTTTGATCTAATTGCGGGTGACATGTACAACGTAATTGATGTTTGTACGTGAGATGGACCTTTGCTTACATTACAAACACGTGAGATGAAATTTGCATAGTTATTGTAAAGTTTTTTTTGTTCATTTTTGCCTTTGTTCATATGCGGAGCCTGAGGTTTTCCATTTCACTTTTTATAAGACAGAGGCAGCTTACCATCATGCGGCCAAGCGACTACTGCCGTCCATGGACACCAGCAACACAGGAGGCCCTGTCGACCTTTCACAATCCTATCCACATCTTTCTTAAGAGCTCGTAGAGAGTAACCTATTTGTTAGTGGTATGGATCGATTTTTGGACCGCACAGTGTGTGATATCCCCATAATCGAGGAGATGCGGATGCACCGCTCTTCGGAAAGTACGGTTATATAAACATTATTCCGTTGCTAGTCATCATCATATTTCAAAGTGTATAAAATGTCAATTTGTTTCAGTTACCTGTGCCTCAGCGGGTGTATAACGCGCGCGGAGGGGGCGGGCGAGGCGCGCGAGAGCATACAGACATTACTGACTGTCTGCGCAGACATGTGCCACCCTTGCGATGTTGATACGGTGAGTCTCGTCTTATTGGTTCATTCTTTTGGGCTAGGTGATGAAATCCTTATAACGACTAGAAAACGTCTGACGGTAAATGGTTGCTTCTATTTAGAAAAGCCGAGGAGTTGTGGATACATTGTTGACCTTCAAAAAAGAATAGGACGATTGAGGCGACAGTAGCAACGTTTGGCGTAGAATCGACAACCGCGTGGAGAAGGTGGTAGGAAGCGGTTGAATGGAAAGACTCGTGACCGTTTATTTGATGCATCTTTAATGAAGCCTAAATTTATCAATGGATTAACCGTGCCATAATATCAACCTGTGTCTCTTCGCTCTTAGATATAGGTCTCTCTAAAACTCGCCACTCCATACGATCTCCGTTATACACCACTGCCGAGAAACTTCTTCAAGTCGTCGGACCATCCGACCGGCTTATTACTATCCCAACTATCCGTTCCCCTATCCCATTATCCTTCATATTCCTCATCCTTTTCAATTCTTTTTCAAATCCTGGTCCCTAAATCTCTAAAGACCCGTTGTTGACTGCTGTCCGTATGTACCGCAGATGTCCACGGGCGTCAGTAACCGCTTACCATCGCTGACCACTGCTGACTGTCTGCTACCTTATTTATACAAACAAAAAGTCTATAGTCATCGAAGAAAAAGTATCAAATCTTAGAGGTCTTCTATTATGCATTAATCTCTAAATGAATGGATTCTTCAAGCAGCTCGACCAGCGTGCCATACGTCCCCCATGCACAAGATAATGTGTATGAAGAGGCTTATATCCACCGGTGGATACAAAAAGGGCTGATTACGGTTTTATGGTATATCTTTGAAGGATGTATTACTTTGATAGAATTTTTCCGTAGTCATGGTAAAGCTGTGTTTTTTCGCTCAGGGTTCAGAACGCATATCAGCCACGCAGTCCCTCCGCTGTGCACTAGGTACCAGCCTATGTGGATCTCGTGCGGAATTCTGCATGCTGTTCGCCAAAGGGGCTGGTTTGGAGGAATGCGGAGGCTTTGTGCGGGCCGCACGCACTGCGCATCTGTTACGAGCTTTAGCGGAGCTGGACCATCAGATTGTGCAGGTTAGTGCGGACATACATACATACTCGTATATATAGTACGCGAGCGAGCTCCGTGCACTCGTGACATGAGGTGAGGCGCGGGAACGGTTTCTCAACCGTCGCACGCCCTGCGATCGCCTTAGTTCTAGTGGTGTCCTTGGCACGACTGCATGTTTCTCGATAACACGAAATACTGATAAGTTATTTTAACTTTCTATTAGTGTTTTGTTTGTATAGGTTGACCATTTTTTTATTTCAATTTAAAATTAATAACCGCCGTAATTGCAGACATTTCAGTCTGATATTGGTGGTTAATATTAATATTAAAATATGTATTTAGTAATTTTGTCCATTTTTCGTTTTCCTTATTATAATTAAAGTATCATGAACATGGTTTATCGATATCGGTAGTCGTTAATTACTATTATTAGTTAGTTAATTATCACTGACTCCTATTATGACGCCCTTAGATATATGTATAGTTGTATAATTATTGTGATGTGTATACATGTATAATTGTATATCAGATATATTGTGTAATTATTTTTGGAATGTGATTTAATATTTTAAAAAATCTGTTTTTTTTTGTGGCTTTTCAAACGTTTCAAGTGGCCAATCTTTGATGAATACTACATATGTCGTGTAGACAGTACGCTGTGTAATAAAGCGTAATTTTTTATTTGTTACTTCATCAGTTTACAAGAGAGCAAAGTTCAGAAGTTCCAGTGTATTTATTCTGTAACTCCATGCAAACCTTCGCAAACTCATAATTGGTGATTCATTACACGACTGCATACAGAATACTCGACGGTCGAGAAAGATGAAAGCCGTTTGAC
This sequence comes from Sesia apiformis, assembly GCA_914767545.1. Taxonomy (NCBI): domain Eukaryota; kingdom Metazoa; phylum Arthropoda; class Insecta; order Lepidoptera; family Sesiidae; genus Sesia; species Sesia apiformis. The sequence continues at coordinate 11,546,512 of OU611971.1, forward strand.
CAAACAAACAGACAGACAACGTTCAAATGCACTCCCTTAGGATATGAGACGTGTAGCGCTGTCATGTGAGTAGACAGTAGAGTAACTCGCAATGAATACAAATATCTTAATTGATAGGTGTTTGCGATTAATAACCATCGCTTTGGGGTGCTACACACATATTCGGTTCGTCATAACCATCTCGATATTATTTATCGTACAACGAAGCCAAACCGAAATATATATATATATATATATATATGTACATAATATATATATATATATATTTTATGGCCGAAGGTGGCAAACTTGATGGTAAGTGGATACTGTTGCCCATAGACATCGGCGATACATGCCAATATTAGTCCAAAATGACAAAACGTTGCCACGCCCCCTTTACCTTTGGAGATATAGGAATGGATTTGAAGAAAGGGTTGGGAAAATGGGGAGTGATAGGATGGGAATGGGCTTTGGCAAATGTCACTCACTACCGAAACACGTACGTACATTAGGGAAATAAGATAAAGTGGAAAATACAGTACATTTTAAGGTAGTCTTCTGTGAGAGAGGGGCAACATGGTCAGTCGAGCGCGCCCAACGGATGTTGGATTGCAGCATGCACTCTCCCCCTCAAATAATACACATATTCGGTGTACTAGACGGGAAGGTCTGCACGAGCTTTATTCAGTATTAGTTTAACGGTCTGTAATACTTCAACTGCACTGTTTATTAGAAATGTCACATAATATATACTGCTGGTTTGGAAAAATCTTTACTATATGCAAATGGACTTCACTGGTCAAAATACGATAGTGAAATTTTTTTCGATATAATGTAAAGTCCTGAATATTGTAAATTATGACGACGGTTATTGTTTTTTTTTTAAATAAAAACTTATGGTGACACTGATAAAAAAATAGTAAAAATTTTGCGTTTTGCAATCCAATCCTTTACTGTTCCTCACACATCCTTGAGTTATAAGCTGCGCGTTTGTGTGCGTATTTCGATGTTTCTAATAAAGACTCCATACTGGACCTCATTCATATTGTGGTGCACTTCCACAAAATTCGTAGCTCGACCAGCTACCGCGCACCGCAATACTTTGCACGATGTTTGCTCCGGACAAACACATCGTAATGATACTACAGTTAATTAAGGAGCAGAACAAATACGCTAGTAACGAGATGCGAGCCGCATGCGGATTGTTTGCGGTTTTCTTGCGTATAATGGCGGTTCAGTTTGCTTTGTAAAATTATCGTTGTTTCATGGTCAGGTGGGGCAGACAACGACATCGTTAAAGATGTGCTCTAGTGTCCAAAGACACGTTATATTAGGGGTTAAAGTATGAAATTACCGATTTGTACTGAAAAATTAAAACTCGTTTTTTTCTAAAATGTAACATATTTATTTAATCAAAATATTTACCCTCATTATCTATACATTGTTGCCATCTAATCGGAAATTCATTTATGCCTTTGCGATAGAACTCTGGGGATGTAGATTCGACAAACTGTGTGAAACCATTTTGTACTGCCTATTGGGAAGAAAATATTTTAGCACGTAGAAAATTGTCCAAATCACGATAAAAATGGTAGTCCGTTGGAGCAAGGTCTGGCGAGTACGGAGGATGACGTATGGTTTCTAACTGCAGCTCCTGTAGAGTTACAACGGTTTCTCGTGCAGTGTGAGGTCTTGCGTTATCATGGAGCAATAATGGTGAAGATTGATTCACGAGTCGGGGCTGTTTCACTGCTAGTTTCGCCATCATTGTTTTAAGTTCGGCACAGTAAACATCTGCTGTTTTTGCTTGACCAGACCTGAGAAAGCTATAGTGAATAACACCATAAATAGACCACCAAACAGTTACCATTACCTTTTTATTGGTAAGCTTTGCCTTAGGGCACTGTTGCGGCGTTTAACCTGGGGTCAGCCATTCCATTTTTCGCTTTCGGTTATCGTAAAGAATCCACTTTTCGTCACATGTCACAATTCGATCCAATATTCCTTCATTTCTGTACCGATTCAACAAGGCAACGCAAGTTTCAACACGCGTTTCTTTCTGCAGATCAGTCAAATCATGAGTCACCCATTTTTCATATTTTTTTATCTTATTGATTTGATGCAAATGAGTCAATATTGTAGGTAACGTAACGTTAAACCATGCCGCTAATTCCTGCGTAGTTTGACTCGGATCGGCTTCCACCATCTCCTTCAATTCAGCGTTATTCACCTGTGTGGGCGGTCTTCCACGTGGTTCGTTCTTCAAGTCGAAGTTTCCATTACGAAAGCGTTTAAACCAAAAACGCACAGTTCGTTCATCAGCAGTCTCCTCTCCAAACGCAGCATTGATATTGCGAGCCATTTCTGCCGCGTTAGTTCCGCGTCGGAACTCGTATTCAAAGATTACTCGGATTTTCGAAGTATCCATCTTTCCCGTCTAAGCTGAATAAAAAAAACAATTGAAAGTCAAAAATCGAATGTTGCACATTTTTTAAAACAAGAACCTCATAGGTATCATGTGAAAAAAGTTTCACACGAAAATCTCACACCATGAAGGTTTTATGTCAATCCAAAGTATCTATTACTATAAAACGGCAATTTCATACTTTAACCCCTATTATTTTCACAGAATGGGCAAATCGACGGCAGCAAATTTATAGATTGGTTTGGTTTTGATTCTCTGGATGACAATAACGAAATGGATAGGCCGTGTGTTCGACTATTAGCTATTTCGTTAAAAAATGTTTATCGCCGTACGCTAAAGTATACTCGGTTATATAAAAACCCGCAAACCATCAACCGCATATTTACAAAGAGAATGCTAGTGGCCGCGGCATCACCGCAAATAGAATCGCCCCGCCCGCCCGCAATATGTTTACTACGTACTGTACAAACATCGTGTTCTAGTGATGTAACGTAAGGCATTTTTCGGCATTTTAGAAAGAAAGATCATCATCATCAACGTCATCGTCATAGATAGCAATTAAACAACTTTGAACGGTTTAAATCGCGTATATTTAACATTATTTATATCCCGACGTTTCGAACACTTTGCAGTGGACGTGGTCACGGGGTGACTAATTGATTTTATTTGTCGTAATGACTAATTTCAGACGGTAGTTCAAATAATTTCTTATTAACTCAAGTGACAAATAAAATCAATTAGTCACCCCGTGACCACGTCCACTGCAAAGTGTTCGAAACTTCGGGATATAAATAATGTCAAATATACGCGATTTAAACCGTTCAAAGTTGTTTAATTACTATGTATAGTAATCGCGAAAACCTAAGAAAATATCATCGTCATAGTTTAGGATTATACTGTGGAACAAAATAGAATAAAACACGTCGCTAATATTTTGCAAGATCCTTACATTACAACCGCGACCATCGACGAGTAGATTTTTTTAATAGAATAGATCGCAGACGAACGGGCGTGGTGGTTAATTTTCACCGCTGCCCGTGGACACTTGCAACACCAAGACATGCAGCTGCGCTGCCGACTGGCCACAATCTTATTCACAGCTCTCTTGAAGAGCCCCATGTCACAGCGTAACGGATAATCCTCAGCGGGCAATTCATTCCACAACTTTTGGGATCGCGGTATAAAGTAACCAATTGGACCCATTTGACTCCATCCAACGACGTGCTGTTCGTATTGTCAACGATCCCACTCTCACGGGCAGTTTAGAACCCCTCAGCGTTCGGAGGGACGTTGAGTCTCTCTGTGTGTTCTACCGCCTGTACAATGGGGAATGCTCTGAAGAATTGTTCAATATAATTCCCACCTCGGGTTTCTACAACCGCACCTCCCATCACAGAAGTGCGGTCCATCCGCATTTCCTAGATACGGAGGTGTCGCGTACTGTTCGCTCCAAAAATTATTTTATATCGCGAACCCGTAGGCTGTGGAACGAACTGCCTCAAGAGCTCTTCCCATTAAACTACAACATGGGGTTCTTCAAGAGAGCTGTGAATAGAATTTAGCAAGGTCGGCGGCGCGCCCGCATACCCCCTGGTGTTGCAGGTGTCCATGGGCGGCGGTAACACTTACCATCACGTGGGACCGCTTGCTCGTCCGCCCTCTTCTCTATAAAATAATAATAAAAAAAAAGTATCTTTTCACTGCACTGTACGCAACGACTCTTTGTCAAGGAAGTGCCGGTGAACTGCACGAAGATAACGGGAAGTGCGATGGTAAAAATCTCGAAATTGGCATCAAATTGAACAGCTCTTCAGAATATTGCCTATTATATAGGTGGTAGGAAACGCAGATATATAGGCGGTAGAAAACACATGGAATATCTCTATGGATGCTGAGAGCTCTCACCGCCTGTAAGAGTGGGATCATCGACTAATCGAAAAATACGTCGTTGGACGGAGTCAAAAGGGTCCAACTGGTATTTCGGTGCACCGACCTAGAGAAAACCGAACAAATTCCTTTCGTTTGTAACACTTGTTTATTTTAAACTGCTTTTATTAACACATGATTACTAAGTAAAAAAAAACCTATTGTTGAATTTTATAAAGGCGCCAGTTTTTATCGACTATCGACATCTTACCTAAATACCCGTCACTACACTGATTGATCTGTTAATAAATGGACTTCTTGCTCGTTGCCATTTCAAATTGAATCACCTGCCGTTTGTGTAACTTTGCCGAGGCACAAAATTAATTTGGCCAACTGTACATATTGAAAGTATACGATCTGGAATCTACAATTTTGATTTAACTTTAAAATATTACCTAAGCGGACGCTAGAATGACTATAAATTATTTGGAGTTCGTTATCAATTTATTCAAGTGACTATTTTAATTGGATCCAGTTATGCACAAATAGACCAAGCACCAAATTTGATATATATTTTATCGCCATTCGACTCACTTTAACGTAATCTTAAATGATTAAAAACTACTTTTGTATTTTTAAATAATCTAGTACAAACACAAATACGAAATCTTCATTCCTGTAATATTTCATTTTTGTCGTTTGGATCAATTATGCAGAATGGTATCCATTTAGTATTTAAACTGCCATTAAAAAAATACTGTCTCATTATCAACGAAACAAACTATTTTAGTATAACTAAAGTAAATCATTTTATCTTACTAAAACTGTCATCAACTCATCACCAATTTGTCATTCTGGACTGATATTGGCATGTATTGCCATCCGTCCATGGACGACAGTATCCACTTACCATCAGGTACCTTTTTACCATCCAATTGCCGCCCATTCAGTATTTTATGCTGTCCATTCAATTATTTTCTCTTCCAAAAATACATTCAATTATACCAGTAACTCTAGTGTGAGAGATTATTGCCTATACACCAACAAACAGAATCTACATCTCTATAATACTGTATAAATTTGGGGGTAACTTGTGACACGTGACCGAGCAACACTCATCCAGATATCCATCTCCCTTCCTGTATCAATAATAAAGTTTGTGTTGCCAGTTTATACAGCATTACAGAGCGGGGTAATTGTTTGTCTTGTTGTCTCCGGAGATTGCAAGATACTTGTAGTGGAAATATGAACTATATTTGTTTTTAGTATTCCTTATTTTGTTTACAATTTCTATTTGTCTTCCGGACTTATTCCCGAGTCTATTGTTATCTTGTAGACCTTTTTTAGTTAAGTTCCAAGATAAGTTCAAGCTCGATGTCCACTGCGATCTGAACTGAACTAAGATAAACTAGCGAGAAATATATCCATATCCACAATGAGAGGTAACTACTATGTTGCCCTCGTTAGAAAAAAAAGACACAAGTGCATTTGGATGTCATTCGTGAAAAATGCAAAACATTTGGGTAATTTTTTTTTGTTTTTATAGAGAAGAGGGCGGACGAGCAAGCGGTCCCACGTGATGGTAAATGTTACCGCCGCCCATGGACACCTGCAACACCAGGGGGATACCCATGCGGGCGCGCCGCCGACCTTGCAAAATCTTATTCACAGCTTTCTTGAAGGACCCCATGTCGTAGTTTTCACTAATTTAAAATAAAACTACAAACTACGAGTTTTTAATAAAACAAAAACACTAATCATTGTTTATACTCTATTTATTTTTCGTATACTCATAATGTTACTTGTTTTTGTTAAAAAGTTACTAATGGGCAGTGCGAAGCATGTAGTGTTGTGTCTGTCGACGCTTCCTTATGTGTGCGTATACCATAAAGTCGAGAGAATTTCCGAATAGACTCGATTAATTACTCCATGACAGATGACCATAGATAGAACAGGTGTGGGGGTGAGGTCTAGCAGTGAGTTACGAGTGAAATGTGTGAGTTTGGTGGTTGTACGAATGTGAATCAATAATATAAAGGTTATCGCCGCTAAGCTCTCACAATAATTTTCATTCGAATTAAAACTTGTATATATTTTTATTTCTTTTATAGTCAACAGAATTTAAGATTATGTTAGATTTAAAGTTTGTAACTATACAAGATTTTAAACATTAATTTATGTAACAGATGTAAACATAAATATAGATTCCATTGAATTAACTAACGACTTAAAAATCTTAAGAATGGACGAAGGCTGTGAGACACGCGTAGGCTGTGGAACGAACTGCCTCAAGAGGTCTTCCCATTAAACTACGACATGGGGTCCTTCAAGAAAACTGTGAATAGGATTTTGCAAGGTCGGCGGCGCGCCCGCATACCCCCTGCTGTTGCAGGTGTCCATGGGCGGCGGTAACACTTACCATCACGTGGGACCGCTTGCTCGTCCGCAATAAAAAAAAAAAATGACATAATTTCGTGACCGTTAATAAACGCTGAAATAATTACTTAATCCTTTCAACCCAATTCCCACAATTACGATTATTGGTCACATCCATACCACGATCCATTGTCGCGATTGTCAACTATTGTAGTACTATCACATTATGATACTATCCTGTCATCGAAATGATGTGTTTGCCCGACCGTGGTCGATATAATCGGAGGACACGTGACTTGACATTTGTCGCTTGCTTGGCATCCATTTCATTGAGCAGTCAAGCGCGGCTTGGTTCAGTAGGGCCACTAGTATTCACCAAGGAGTTGTATCGATTGTAATTTGATAGGTTAAGGTAATCATAGTGGTATGTACTTCCAAAATATCTTTTTTGTATTTATTTTGTAGTGGATATATCCGTGTAGGCATGTAGAAAAAAAATTGACTACTAATGTGGAGGAAAATGTAAAAAAAACGACGATTGCGGCCGAGGTCCATTCTCTATTTTCCTAGGTTTTAGGAAAAATTGTATAGACACAATGTTTAGCTATAAATGCTATAATGAAAATTGTAGCTGTCTTGAAATTTGCTACGTAAAGAACCTTATAAGTTTTATTCATATAATAACACATTTCTGCCATATAGCGGTCTGAAATGTATAGTACATACTTCGAACAGTTGATAAAACATCAGTTTCTCGTCATTTTCTCTAAAACTGTTAGTTCTTTTTTTGGAGGAAAAGGTTATTATCAAAATTGTATAATAGCTTTTGAAATTTTCCACAGTAAAAATACTACGATTAAACAAAAAAAAACATCTATAATAAGCTTCTGTGAAAATTTGCAATTACAGAAAAAATAACTTTTTTTTTTTATTATCTCATAAAGTGCGACTGGAGGGGAATAGGTAATTCAGTGTTAAAGTTGCCTATCAATAAAGATCAAATCAAATCCGTTTATTTGTAAGGTGACAAGGTAAGGTCTGCCTTTAAGCTGTACAAATAGGTATATCACATAGTATAAAATATTTGATACGATAATGATTGTAAGCAATACACTGCTACCTAAAAAACTGTTCTGTTTCATGAGTATAAACACCTAAAATTACCAACAATGTTTACGTGTATAACGTCATAGTGTATTTATGTGTTCCTCCCCCGCTCCCCCGCCCGGTCTTGCGTCACTAATGGCCGATCCCACGGGATGCTGGGAGGCATCCAATCGATACCGCGTCAGGGGATACGCTAATGGATTGCTTACCACCACCGATTCTAAAGACGCCCGCGTGTAATCTGAGCGATACTGTTTGAAGTGACTATTCCGTATAAAGTTGAAATTGGAGATACGCATTATACTCAAATAACAAAAAACAATTGAAATAACTAATAACAGCAATAACTCATGTGCGTATTGAAAGATGGTAATGTCGGTAGGAGCAGTCGAAAAAGATCGCCGAACTTTTTTTTTTTTTATTAAGAATAGGGCGGACGAGCAAGCGGTCTCACGTGATGGTAAGTGTTACCGCCGCCCATGGACACCTGCAACACCAGGGGGTATGCGGGCGCGCCGCCGACCTTGCAAAATCCTATTCACAGTTTTCTTGAAGGACCCCATGTCGTAGTTTAATGGGAAGACCTCTTGAGGCAGTTCGTTCCACAGCCTACGCGTGTCTCACAGCCTTCGTCCATTCTTAAGATTTTTAAGTCGTTAGTTAATTCAATGGAATCTATATTTATGTTTACATCTGTTACATAAATTAATGTTTAAAATCTTGTATAGTTACAAACTTTAAATCTAACATAATCTTAAATTCTGTTGACTATAAAAGAAATAAAAATATATACAAGTTTTAATTCGAATGAAAATTATTGTGAGAGCTTAGCGGCGATAACCTTTATATTATTGATTCACATTCGTACAACCACCAAACTCACACATTTCACTCGTAACTCACTGCTAGACCTCACCCCCACACCTGTTCTATCTATGGTCATCTGTCATGGAGTAATTAATCGAGTCTATTCGGAAATTCTCTCGACTTTATGGTATACGCACACATAAGGAAGCGTCGACAGACACAACACTACATGCTTCGCACTGCCCATTAGTAACTTTTTAACAAAAACAAGTAACATTATGAGTATACGAAAAATAAATAGAGTATAAACAATGATTAGTGTTTTTGTTTTATTAAAAACTCGTAGTTTGTAGTTTTATTTTAAATTAGTGAAAACTACGACATGGGGTCCTTCAAGAAAGCTGTGAATAAGATTTTGCAAGGTCGGCGGCGCGCCCGCATGGGTATCCCCCTGGTGTTGCAGGTGTCCATGGGCGGCGGTAACATTTACCATCACGTGGGACCGCTTGCTCGTCCGCCCTCTTCTCTATAAAAACAAAAAAAAATTACCCAAATGTTTTGCATTTTTCACGAATGACATCCAAATGCACTTGTGTCTTTTTTTTCTAACGAGGGCAACATAGTAGTTACCTCTCATTGTGGATATGGATATATTTCTCGCTAGTTTATCTTAGTTCAGTTCAGATCGCAGTGGACATCGAGCTTGAACTTATCTTGGAACTTAACTAAAAAAGGTCTACAAGATAACAATAGACTCGGGAATAAGTCCGGAAGACAAATAGAAATTGTAAACAAAATAAGGAATACTAAAAACAAATATAGTTCATATTTCCACTACAAGTATCTTGCAATCTCCGGAGACAACAAGACAAACAATTACCCCGCTCTGTAATGCTGTATAAACTGGCAACACAAACTTTATTATTGATACAGGAAGGGAGATGGATATCTGGATGAGTGTTGCTCGGTCACGTGTCACAAGTTACCCCCAAATTTATACAGTATTATAGAGATGTAGATTCTGTTTGTTGGTGTATAGGCAATAATCTCTCACAATGGAAAAGTTAAAAAATCCCGTTATTTTCGAATATGAGTTCCGTCGTGGCAGCGACGCAGCACTGACGGCACGCAATATCAACGATGTGTACGGAACAAACACCGTAAACGAACGCACTGTGCGATTTTGGTTTGATTTGTTTCCATTCTAGAAATTTCTGCCTCAAGAATAAGCCCCGCGGACGACCGGCGACTAAAGTCGAATTAAAAGCAATCGCGGAAGCGGATTCATCTCAAACCACGTCTGAGTTAATACCAGCCTTCGGCGTAAGTAACAAAACGATACTGATTTATTTGCGTCAAATTGGGAAAGTGAGTAAGTACCGTATGATCTTAATAAAAGTCAGTTACGAACACCCGTCGCATCTTAACTTACTTTGCTGAACCGCCGCCAAAATGAAGAAATTCTGAATCTTATTGTAACTTGTAATGATAAGCGGATCCTGTATGATAATCATAAACGAACTCACAATGGTTAAACCCAGGAGACACGGCCAAGCAATGTCCTAAACGTAAACTGAGTCAAATGAAGCTCATGCTGACTGTATGGTGGTCTTGTACCGGTATTATTCACTACAGCTTCTTGAGATCTCGCACAACAATTAATGCAGATGTGTACTGTGAAGAACTGCAAACTATGATGGACAAGTTCGCTATCAAACAACCGAGTCTGGTTAATCGCTGTAGTCCACTGCTTCTCCGTGATAACGCTCGCCCACACACTGCACGACAGACAGTCTCAAAGTTACAGGAGCTTCGACTGGAAACTCTTCGTCACCTACCGTACTCGCCAGACCTTTCCCCTACTGATTTCCATTTTTTACGGAATTTGGATGACTTTTTACAGGGAAAAATTTCGACTCCGATGAGGCAGTGGAAAACGCCTTCAGAGAATCATCGATTCCCCTCCCCGGGGATTCTATAGCAGAGTCATCAATCAACTTCCGTTAAAATGACATAACCACATTGATAATTATGGACAATACTTCGATTAACTAAATATATATAATTTTCATACAAAAAAAAAAGATTTTTTCCATATAAAACGGCAATTTCATAGGTAAAGAAAGAGCTAATATTTCAATGAAGATAGTTGATTTATTATAATAAGTAAACGATAGTTTTGACAAGTCTTTCCCGTTGAGTCTGGTTTGATAGTTAGTTGTCTTCCTAATCGTTTCAAATTGTTCAATATAAAATACGTGCGTTTGGCCTTAACTAATAGGTCGTCACGTAAGCATAAAAATGTTTGCACAGCGCTGCAGCGTCCAAACTGTACAAACTGTTCTATTGCCGACACCTGAAACTAATCAGTTGCCAAACTTCGTTCTGTTGGTAGGGTTTTAGGGGGATTGTGGTAATGGTGTTGGGATGTTTAAGTAGCCTCTATGGTAGACGTGCGTGTTCCTCTCGACTATGTAAAATAAAAGACGATATCTACTCCAGATAATGTGTATATTTAACATTAATTCCAGATGTTTACAGCTTGTCCTTTCTCTTAATTGACACGAAATGTTACATATTTTTTCGTAAAAAAAATGTATTTTTGCGAAAATAATAATTCAATATTGATTTAGGTCTTCTTCTTCTTCTTCTCAGCCTTTGGACGTCCACTGCTGGACATAGGCCTCCCCCATTGTCCGCCATTTAGACCTATCGGCAGCGACCTGCATCCAGCGGGTGCCCGCAACCTTTATGAGGTCGTCTGTCCATCTAGCAGATGGACGTCCTCGGCTTCGTCCGCCGGTACGTGGTCTCCATTCGAGAACCCTTCTGCCCCATCGGCCATCGGTTCTTCGAGCTATGTGCCCTGCCCACTGCCACTTCAGCTTGCTAACCCGAGAGGCTATGTCGGTGACTTTAGTTCGTCTACGGATCTCCTCATTCCTGATTCGATCACGTAGGGAAACCCCGAGCATAGCCCTCTCCATAGCTCGCTGTGCGACAGTGAGTTTATTTATGAGGCCCATAGTCAGAGACCACGTCTCGGTGCCGTAGGTCATCACCGGCAACACACACTGGTCGAAGACCTTCGTCTTCAAGCACTGAGGTATTTTGGACGAGAAGACGCTGCGTAGCTTCCCGAACGCTGCCCAGCCGAGTTGGATTCGTCGATTGACCTCTTTCTCGAAGTTGGACCTACCTAGTTGGACCGTTTGGCCTAGGTAGACGTACTCGTCAACAACTTCGAGAATCGAGCTCCCAACTGAAACTGGGGTGGGCACGACATGGACATTCGACATGATTTTCGTCTTGTCCATGTTCATTTTAAGGCCCACCTGTTGGGAAACTCGATTGAGGTCTCCGAGCATTGTGCTAAGATCCTCCAGCGATTCTGCCATGACCACGATATCGTCGGCAAATCGAAGGTGAGTGATGTATTCGCCATCAACGTTGATGCCGAGTCCTTTCCATTCCAGGAGCTTGAAAGCGTCTTCCATCGCATTGGTGAAGAGCTTCGGAGAGATGACATCTCCTTGTCTCACACCCCTCTGCAATGGAATCGGCTCCGTGCTCCCTTCCTGTACTCGGACTGACATGGTGGCGTTGTTATACAAACACTTCAACACTTCGATATACCGATAGTCAATATGGCACCGCTGGAGGGACTGTAGCACTGCCCAAGTCTCGATCGAATCAAAGGCTTTCTCATAGTCCACAAACGCTAAGCATAATGGCAAGTTATACTCCTCGGTCTTCTGTATAACTTGCCGCAGCGTATGGATGTGGTCTATGGTACTATAGCCTTTTCGGAAACCGGCTTGTTCGGGAGGCTGGAAGTCATCAAACCTGCGCTCGAGACGATTCGTGATAACCCTCGAAAACAGCTTATAAACATGGCTCAGAAGCGAGATGGGCCTATAGTTCTTCAACAAGGTCTTGTCGCCTTTCTTGAAGAAGAGCACCACCACGCTTCTGTTCCATGCCTCCGGCGTAATACCTTCGAGCAAGACGGAATTAAAGAGCTTCTGAAGGACTTTCAGTACCGGTGTTCCACCCGCTTTCAGAAGCTCTGAAGTGATTCCGTCTTCGCCCGGCGCCTTGTTGTTTCTAAACTGTTTGAGGGCCATCCTAATCTCGTACAGGCTGATGTCCGGGATATCTTCGGTATAGTGTCGGGTCAACTTGGCTCTTGGGTCTTTGGCCAAGTTGCCAACAGGTTTAGCGACCGAGGTATACAGCTGTCCATAGAACTCCTCGATCTCCCTCAGTACCTCTTGTTTGTCGGAAGTGACACTGCCGTCCTCCCTCTTCAGCTTCGTCAACTGGCTCTGCCCAATAGATAAGTCTCTTGCGAACACTTTGGAGCCTTTATTCCGCTCTATCGTCTCCTTAATACGATTAGTATTAAAGAGACGGATGTCGTGTCGCAAGGACTGGTGAATCCGTCTATTGAGCTGCCGATATGCTTCCGCGTCATCAGGAGTCTGCAGTGCCATCGAACGTCGTTCCGCCAAGAGGTCGAGGGTGTGGTCGGTGAGCTTTTGGGGTCCATCTCTTCGACGGTGTCTGAAGAATTTAGACCCCACCGTATGGACAGTTTCTACCAACCTGTTGTTGATATCGTCCACTGCAACGCAATCCTCTAGGCAATCGAAGCGATTTGACAATTCAAGCTGAAAGCTTTCGGGGTTTTGTATGTGGGCAGCAGTAGGTCGGAGCGTAGACTTCATCAGGCGGGACCTTTCCAACTTGACGTTTATATTCAATGTGCCTCTAACCATTCGGTGATCACTACCGGTTTTCACCCTGTGGATCACGGAGACATCATTGAATATTTGTCTCTTTGTGGCCATAATGAAGTCTATCTCATTTTTAACGGAACCGTCGGGGCTCATCCAGGTCCACTTCCTATGAGGCGGCTTCTTGAAGAAAGAGTTCATCATAAAGAGTCCCTCTTTCTCAAGAAAGTCGGCCAGCCTCTGGCCCCTCTGGTTCCGGTGCCCACATCCAAATTGCCCCACTCTCAACTCATCGTCGCCTCTTTTGCCCAGTTTCGCGTTGAAATCCCCCATAACAATATTGTAGTGTGTTTTCGAAGCATGTATGGCTCTACTAATGTCCTCATACATTGCTTCCACTTCGTTATCCGGGTGTGCCGAGGTCGGTGCGTAGACCTGTATGACCTTCAACGAATATCTCTTGGATATTCTGAGTATAAGGTACGCGACCCTGCTCGACACACTCGTGATGGCTACAACATTATTTACGAGGGACTTGTGGACGATAAACCCGACACCACCTTGGGACTGCTGGTCGCCCTCCCGGTAATAGAACAAGTTGCCGGACTTCAGGGTTATCGTGTCCTCCCCCTCTCTTCGGATTTCTGATAACCCCAATATATCCCAGTGCAACTTGCCTATCTCCTCTTCCAGCTCAGCAATCTTCTCGTCTGTCCTCAAAGTGCGCGTATTGTAAGTCACCAGTGACAACCTACGTCGGTAATCCATTTTCAAAGCCCTGGTCGTTCGACGGTGGAATCCCGCCCGGAGATTCTTAGCACCCCTGGTTCCAGCGCTCGACCAGCGCCCGTCGTCCACGCCGGTGTTGCGACTGGAGCCGCCGGGAACTTGGGGCCGTTTTACTTTTTCTGCCATAGGGGGGGGGGGGGGGGTGGACCGTAACCCGCCGCGCTGGTCCAGTGCGTGGTGGCGGGTCGTCAGAGCCTCGTTCGTTAGTCGGCAGGGTGCACCACGAGCCGGTGAGGTTGGCTTGGGTCCCAGAGATGTAGGTTGGGACCCCTTACACCCCTTGATTTAGGTATATTAAAAAAAAAACATCGATTTGAGAGTTACCTTACATACTTGATAATTATGTTATGCAACTCTCGAATTCTTTAATTTTGAAAACCGAACATTCTACGTAGTAGGAAGTTTCAAATTTGACTTTTTAATGAACCCCTCCTCAACTGTGTGTCATCTAATCTGTTCCATTTTTATCGCTGGAGGCACGCAGCTGACGCGTCCCTCGAAAAAGTATCTTTCCCTATTTTCCCTATGTATTAGAACAAAAGTGATTTAACAATAGTTGTAAATATAGAGCTTCACGAGCTCTATCCAACGACATATAGTTTGTATGTATAACCGCCGAACTTTTTATGGGATTTATTTAAAGGGATTTGGCTCATCTTCGAATTATTATAAACCTAGAAATTTATTGATGTTTTGGATCCAACTGACTGTTAGTCGAGATGCAGTGAACTATTTCCGTAATTCTAAACTCTTGATCTCCGCAATAATATCTTCGAAATCTGCCTAAAACAACTTCATGTCAATTAACTCTGGATTTCAGTTCATAATTGCAATTCACTGGACAGACAGATACACAGCTCTGTAGACAATCGTAAATTGCATTTTAATATATAAATATTGCAGTACTCGCCCACACAATTAAAATTCAAACTTAATAAATAATCAATCATAATACGCACTACTCAAGTGAGCCCCCAATCGGCCGCATAACGAGCGTACATCTGCGGCCTAGCTAATAAACTTATAATTGTGTTTATTATCTATTACCGCTCCCGACACACATTACAAACAAACATCTGAACCCCATGGGTGGACATGCCATAAAGCGAGGGTATATAGACATCAAAGTTGGGGAATATGGTCCCCTGGGTACACCCGATACGGTTTGCGAGGATCTGGTTTTTATTGTTATTTATTTGCGTTTGACTACTAAATTTTGATTATTATGCGTATTAGACGAATAAAGACTATAGTTTTTGGAATGTTTTGTGACATTCCAAACAGTTGATCGATTATTCACCGAAAAATCGTAAAGAATTTATTAACCGAATTGATTATCTTTTCTATGTAAACGTCGGTAAAGTTCGTAGATGAGGTAAATTCATTCATTAGTTACAAAATTACAACGGGATTAAAATTACAACGGTATTAAAATTTTTGAATATTCAAACTTGTTGAAATATTCATTAGCCACTGTTGGATACGGACCTTATGCACCAATGTATACGAGGGATGAACGTTCTTAAAACGCCACGCTACGCTGGCCAATCATTTCGGTGACTCTTGCAAGGCCATTAGGGCCACAAGAATTGAGCCATTCCGAAAAAAAAAACGTTGACCAATCCGCTACCCGATTAGTCCACCCTTTTAGAGGTGGTGTAGTTCTTTGGGGATTTTGGTAGCGGCTCTGTTATCCCTCACTCTCCATTTACAATACCCACGGGAAAAGATGGGTAGATTGATAGTTAAAACTCTTTATTGCACACCAAGCACACCACACCAACAAGATAGTTACAGACATTGTAACATATGAAATGCACAAAAGGCGGTCAAAAGCGATCTCTGACAACCTTTGTAGAGAGGAAATAGTACATTGTTACCCTAGGGGTGAAAGTGACTTATTTCAGTCCCGAGACTGGGTTTGGTGCCCGAGCGCAGCGAGGGCGCCAATAGGTCGAGGGACTAAATAAGTCCTGAACCCCTAGGTAAACACTGTGCTTTTCATTACGAATACAAGGAAAGTAAAAATAAAACTACTAATTAGCAAAATAAAAAATGAATGAATTTTATTTCATAAATCAACAACTTTGGTGAGATATTTATTTAAAGTTTATGGTGACATTAGAGCAATTATTTATAGTTAGTGAAATGTTTTTTTCCGGGTATTTTCATATTTGATATTTTTTTTTATATATTTTGCCGAAATCTATGTTATTTTGAAGAAATAATTGAAAGTAAATTATAATATAGTAATTTAAAAAATATACTCTTTAAGGGTGTAGATTGTTGGCCTGAGATCTCGATTTCGAGCGACCGCAGCGCCAAAGTTTAATGTAACATCCGACGGGGCGGATGAATGACCTAGAGAGCGCGATTTTCAAAATGTTTTGCAACAAACGTTCCACGTTGAGAAATTGTTATTGAACTTGAATATTTACAGCATAACAATAACGTTGAATTTTTGGAAACTAGCTGTTGATTCTTTTTAATAGATTAATAAGAGTAGTTGAGACACAATTTTTATGTTTTTCTATCATTTGACATCTGACATTTTTGTATTCTACTTACCTAAAATTCCAACTATTTATTTATTTGTAATTTCACTACCAAAATTTATTCTAATTCGTAAAATATTCATTCAATAAAATAATTGCAAATTCAGTAGGAAGTGTGTTTATCTCTACGCAAGGAAATGTGCCTATTGCGTAAACTCAAATACTTACTTTTTGTTTACGATCACCTCGTCGATATCTAAAAAAAATCCTAGGGTTTTAAAAAAAATGTCAATAAATGAAACACAAGTATAAAAATGATTTATTTACTACACAATAACAAATATGAGTCGCCATTACTCGCTATCTCAAAAGCGTGCTAGGGTTGTACAAAAATTAGTAAATAATTCATTTATTTACTAATTTTAACAGAAGTTTGTAAATTATTAATATACTAATTAAAAGTATGTAATTAAACAATAACGAAATATGAGTTCAAAATTCTAATGGTTTTTCATTCGATTACGGATCAAGTTCTGATTTCTGCTAATTTGATGATAAAATCAATGGCTATCACAAAACCTATCAGAATGAAAACGTTACCAGCTGCCCGATTCACGTAAGTAATAAAAACCGTAGCGCAGTGACGTCACTTCGTTTTTTGCAAATTTAGCCCTTTTAACGACTTAAAAAAAGGAGAATTCTCAATTCGCTGTATTTTTGAACCAATTTTTATGATTCTTTACACCAGGTAACTCAGAAATTGTATAGTAATTGAGCTATTGGAAGATTTATGACAATCCAAGACTAGATAAGTAAGTGCGTTTAAAACAGAAAACCAAAAGGCGATTTCTAAGTTCCTAAGTTAAAACGACTTTTGGACTGGCGTGTTTACGTGAATCGACTGGCTGGGTAGTTAAGTTACCTGTATCTTTCAAAATCATTAGGCGTTCTTCTCTTTCATAACACGTAAAGCTCTTTCTTTCCTCTCTTTCATAGCCTCTATGATACTGGGCGCGTCACGAATGGGCATGCTTCGTGACTGCCGAGGATCAACTAATTCTGGAAGTAGGCAATCGTAATAAAACCTAACTAATTTCATCTCCATTTTCTCCTCCCAAAATTTGTCGTCCTTTTCTATAATATAAACTTTCATAGGTACAGTAGCACCAAACCAGATGCCAAGCATGCAAACGTTTCTTTTAGTAATATGTACCTGTCCCTGAATTTGGAAATACCAGTTATGATTTTTATTTATGACATAACCCTTGGAAGCCTTGTCCTTAACCCAAAAGGTATGTTTGGCCATTGCTTCATCAAGAGTCATGCCAGCTAAAGAATGTGGGCACTTAATTTCAATTAAACCGTTTGCATAAATGCCATCTGGTGTAGTACCAAGAAATTCATATTGATCGTCGACGAACAAACCGCAACCTTGTATACTAATATTCTCTTGAATTTCTTACTGTTTAATTGCGGTTTCTTCGTTTTCGATACCGTACCGTACAGCAGGCAAACTGGAGATATTACTACCATAAACGATTTTACGAACAAGAACAGCACAACTTGTGCTCTCTCGTTTTTTACAAACTTCCCCGAACGATGATGAGGTTAGTAATTTTCTCCTTGTACTCATCCACTCAGAACTACTTCTTTGCAAATGGGTCGACCTTTCAAGCTCCTCTCTTTCAGCACAAGACAACTTTAAATCGGCTAAAAAAGATGACTTGGCTTTCTCATATAATTCTGGACTCAGATCAGGTTTTTCGCAGTTTGGTCCATAGTGAGCGTCTTTCGATACAGCGCTGTGGCTCTTTTTCAATCTTAATTTAGGTTTAGCAATTAAACGGATTCTACGATTACAATTTTCCACTTTCGCGATCAAAGGATTAGGACTAGATTTAAATATTACTTCATGAGTTTTACTATGAATCGATCCTGTATTAAAAGACACAACAGCAGCTGCGCATCGGCCCGCATAAGAACCACGGGAAGAATAATTTACACGCTTACCCCCTACTAATTTGGCAATCACTGCGTTAAAACTTTCAACTATATTACTTGTACAATTATGAATTAAACTTCTAGAATGATATGACAGTCTTTTACTTAAAATGTGTACCGCGTCCATTAATCCGCATCCAACAATTGCTGGAAGCAACCCAACAGGTTCTATTCGACGAGTATCAGGTCTACAGAAATACTCCTTGCAATATTGGTGATTACCAAATACGTGTTGTGGACCATTTAGGATATCTTCACTAAGATTTTTTATTTTTTCTTCGAGTGACTGATTTTGATCGCCCCAATATTTAATAGCGCATTTTACACCCGTTCTTAAACGCAAATACCTTTCTTTTAGGAATTTCCGCAATTCGCAAGGATACTTAGTGTCTTTCGACAGTTTCTCCAAGCTATTGCAGTAGTTTCGTAAAAGATGATTTTTGCATTCAATTTTCTCTACTGTTAAATTACCGTACGGTCGCGAATCTAATATTTTTTTATAAGTACTGGAATCGCCGTCTGCTACAAATTTATTATAAATTACACCGTGATCAACAATGGAACGTTTAAACCCCTCAACTATTATGGTCGATTCCATACCGGTAGATGATCCCGAATAATTCTTGAAACAACGGTGTTCCGAGGGCTGACTGTCGTTCTTTGCGGCTCGTGCACAAACTACGCAGTATTTATTTTTAACTCCAAAAAACAATACTTTATTAGTTTTAATGCCAATTATCGCAGCTGCGCCGGACAAGGCGGAAAAATTCTTACCATAAGATCTCTTGCTCCAACAACCGTCAACAGCAACAGATATTAATGGTGTACCATTTTTATCAACACTACCTATAGACACTGCGTACTCCGCTTCTTCCTTGACAGCTTCTGCCATGGAATGTGCTGCTGTCTTTTCCCACCAATCGCAAACCGTATTATTAATTTCATTGTATAATGAAGGTGACATGATTGGTAGGGCTACTGCGGCAGTTAATGTTTTTAACTGATAGTAGCTCCCACCAGATGATATGATACCAGATACAATTTGATGATTCACTTCCATTCTATCTTCTTTCTTTTCAATCAAACACACAGTAAATTTCATACTACACATACTACATTTCATGATGAGTTTTGAGTCCAGACCAACTTTTACTTCACCTATTATACTGAGGTAACTTAACTTACAATCCATTGGACCGTGGTCCCCTATGGCCTGAAGAGCTTTAAAAAAAAAAGAAACGTCTACAACTCTACGCCCAACTTCCATTTCATCCACCTTTCCCTCTTGGTCGTTTTCAATAACTAGTTCCTGTAAAGAAAGATAATGGCTTGATTTTTTTTATAAAAAATAATTAAAAATTTAAAAAAATGCAAAAGAATTAATACAATATTAGGTTCCTGATGAATAGAAATTATAATTTCTTTACGCATTAGGTATTGTTTTTTTATGACGTCACCTATTTGAACGTAAATTTTCTTTTGAGAAAGTAATTGAGAAGTATTTCGGTACTAAGGTGTTTGTCTCTCGATGAAAATAATAAATATTGCAAGAAAAATCTATAGGTAGGTATTGAGATTTTGTCTTCGCCCATCACTAACTAAGTAGTTTGTTTATTTATGTAACAAGTCTACAAGAATTACGTATAACAACTTACCTCTATACAGCGCGTAGCATTGTTGCTCAGAGTCTCGGCCCCAAGGTTTTCTTTATTTTCAATACTGGAAATATTATTCATCAATATTATCCACTTTTTATTTATTTTGTACAACCCTAAGCCAGACGCTAGGCGCCTCGCGTCTGTTTGGCGGTATAGGTATGTCGACAAAGTTGCGCTGTCGCCTACCTACTTCCACAATTTGATATTTAGACAATACTAGCCGACCCGGCGAACTCCGTATCGCCTTTTTTTTTTTTTAAAAATCCTATTTTTTTGATATTAC
This sequence comes from Sesia apiformis, assembly GCA_914767545.1. NCBI lineage: Eukaryota > Metazoa > Arthropoda > Insecta > Lepidoptera > Sesiidae > Sesia > Sesia apiformis. Next base: position 11,567,037 of record OU611971.1, read on the forward strand.
ATACAGATACTTCAATTTTATTTATCAGTATAGATATAGATAATACAAACCAATATTTACATGTTATTGTAGGTATATGTCTGAATCGGGCGATCTAAATCATATGACATATTGTATTAGCTTTGTAATGTACCCTGTTCAAATGCGATAATAAATAAGTAGGGAGGAACTTACATTTTATTCCGAGATCTTTTGGCTTTCATATTTTTATAATGCGTACAAAACTTTCTTTTCCCTGGCATGCCACTCAAATTCAATCAGTCCTGCGAAAAAAATAGCCTATGTTACTCAGTGATAATGTAGCTTTCGAATGATAAAAGAATTATTAAAATCAGTCCAGTACTTTTTGAGTTTATTCGTTACATACAAAAATCCAAATCTTTCCTCTTTATAATACCTATTAGTGTAGATATTGTATTTTTTACGATTTATATCTAGTTCCATCATGGTTTTCTTTCAGACATTCATTATATCGATACTTTCTACTAACTGAAAATAAATTAATTATAAAAATGTTATACTTACAGTTTTTTACAAAAAACACAAATTCACAATACGTAATTCTGCTGTCTGCAGCCGACAAGCGTGGTGTCGCGTTCACTTACAGAAAGGAACTGCCGCTGCAGACCACCGAGATTGCACGAATGAAACGAACGTTTTATCCCATACATTTGTGTATGAAAAATTTACCTTAAAATATATCTAGATTTTAGGGCTTTAAAAGAGGAAGTCTTTGTTTGTAAAGGTATAAAAAGAAGTATACAGCTATACTTATTGGTTTCTTCAGTGTTCAAAAAGTGTTTCTTTTTATCAATTTGTGTTGATTTATGGGGTTAAATCTGAAAAATACGAAGTCATGTTTTTGCATTTTTACTCAATTTTGTGCGTTTGTTGACGTTTATTATATAACAACTATTAGGTTTAAGAGTTTAATATAAGCATGAACATACTTATTGGTCTTTGATTGTAATATATACAAATTATCATTGATATCAATCATATGTAAATAGGTTAAATATGAAAAATCGTAACACTCTTTTCGGTGATTTTCACGATCTACACCCTTAATTAATGGGTGCGTTTCTTTATGTTATTTCAATTTTACATCGCGCTGTAATGGAGTGGCTGTATAGGAAGTTAGATCATGGTTACATAGAAATGTGAAAATAGCTCTTTTTTTTTTCTTAATTTTTCAGTTGTCTGTCAGTTGAAAACGCTCACCCTAGGGTGTATTGGGCTATTTTCACTTCGCTCCACAGGCAACTTCGGACCTACTTTCAGAGTATGAGTAATGAAATAAATATTTTAATCACGGGTACACGGTATACAGTATACATAAATTACATATAATACGTATTCTAAATGGTGATATTCTAAAGGCGGCCGACACCAAACGGATTATTAGCAGCAACCTTTTTTAACACCGCCAACCTTTATAAGACCCAAAAAATACAATCAACCTTTATAAGACAGACAATTACATAAAAAGCGTAACTATAAAGATTTTCCGGACAAAACTTTGTAATTCACCCGCGCGAAGCGGATCCCGACCGCCAGTTAAGAAGGGATGTCCGCTGAAATCTCTTCAAGTTAACGTGGTCATGTCACGTGACGCCGAGATTCTGTTACTATCCGGATTGGATCGCGGATAAGTTAGTTTTGATGGGAGCTACACACGCGATTCCGTTACGGGTTAGGGATTCACGAGATGTGTGGGAGCTTTAGTGGGTTTTGCGATTTGATGCTGGGATTTTAAATTGATTTGCAGTGAAGTTTTTGCCTGTACATTATTATATTATGTAAGTTAAGAGAGGACGACAGAAGCGTCTTCTCCATACAATTGTATTTCCCTATTTTCTTCTTGAATTCTGCCATTTGGATAATTATTTTTTAATATGCTACATACGAGCTTGTCCCTACGTTTTGATATGTTATTTCTTATAGGAGCTAGGATCCCTCAAAAAAATATTGCCCGTTAAACGCTGCAAAAAAGAAGTCCAGTGTGCAAATTAAAAAAAAGTCTTATTTAAAAAAGGAAAACGTACCGACATAGAGAAACTATTCTTTAATTCAAATCAAAAAGAAAATTATTAAAAGCGATCCATTTTGGACCAGCAGAGTAATGTAAAACCTCGATTTTCTCGAATTATTAAAGGTACCATCAATTCGAAGTGGAACTGTCTCTTTCTTTCAAAGAAGTTGCATCTCTCGCTGCTGAAATAGCAACAAATTGTGAAGAAACCTAATTTTGAAATCCGCTTCGCTCATTTCCCCTCTTAAGTCACCATTCTGAATGTCTCTTTGTACTCCTTCCTATGCTTTCTTGTTGATTAGTTAGGCTTTAGTTTATTTCAAACGCTTCACTGAGGACTCTATAAAAATATAGCACTGGCATTGCCTTAGTAACCCTTTCTTCATGACATCGAACTGATATAACAAAATAAAACGTCGAAAACATAAGAATAATTAAATACAACTTTCATTTACTTCTACCTACATTACATAAAGAGGAGCATGCAATGCAATGCAACCAGCTCTTTCAGTATCCACTGTTGGACACGGGCCTCGGGTAAAGTATGCACTTTGATTCGTGCACGAGATATGTATGGCCTTAAAATGCCATGCGGCACTGGCCCAGCGGATTGGCGACTCATTTAGAACCCGTGCAGTTTCTCAGGGCTTACGCTAGCCGCCCTATACATAATAGGACCATACAATCAACTATTGATTCAATCCGTTAAGATGTGACAATAAAGAAAGAAAGTAAATATATTTAGTTGTTTTTACAACACCACAATTACGTACGTACATAAAATAAAGATATATCTATTGTATATTGTGTGTCGCGACAACAAAATGGAACTGGCTCAGCAAACGCTGTAAATAATTCACAGCACTAATCTGCCAGCACCTATATAGTATATGTATATGCTGACGGCCAGCCAAAGAAGTAGACAGCCTTACTTCAAAATAAAAATACACTCAATTAGTGATATTAAAGTAAAAAGTGGATGAAATACAGAAACAATAAATGAGGATTCTATCCTTATAGTTTACAACGAACATGTTCGAGCTGTACATAATAAAAAGTTGATTATTGACATATTATTATTAAATGTATGTATCCATTATTCCCTAGAATGGATGTAAATAGATAAATTAAAACCGAGGCATTTCAAAAACAATTCGGTGTCATTGTTGGAGGTGCGGGCAGACAATCAGACGATGAATCGAAACTATAACAGGTTACCAATTACCAATTTTATAGTTTGATGAGGAAGAAATAAACTTACTAGTACTCAGTTGCATGGTGAATTGAGTGTTAACTACACAAATACATTTTTGAAAATTGAGATAAACTCAAATAAATTGAGATTTTCGAGCTTGCATTTATCTTACTAATATTCGATATCGAATTTCAAACATGCCATTTATTAAATAAGAATCACTGATCTAGACACACTGGTCTATGGTTTTCAGGTACTTACAATCTACTTCTGTAACATTAGCCGTGTAAATAATAATAATTAATAAATTGCCACCAGGAGGCGTTCGGCGAGGGCGGTTGGCCGTTGGAGTTCAGAGCGGCTGTGGCGAGGCTTCTGTCTCAGCATGCGCCTAACGACAAAGAAGCGCCGCGCACCACTGTTTTACGTGAGTACATAATAATATCTAATCCGAGTTGAAATACAATTTTTTCAAAATGTAAACAAATATGGCGGTCTGGGATTACTGACATTTGCTTAATACAAATCTTACCTTATACAAGCAATCCTACTATTTATAAGCCATGAAGTTGTTATATTTAATAGCATTTTCCCATTAGGTCTAAGCCACCAACGACTCGACCAAACGTTATCTGAAACCATGGTGCTGGACCTCATCGTGTTGGTTGGCTTCGTGATCGTCAACAATCCACAGTTACAGGTCAGTTGATTTTATTTTATTTATTTCAATAATGATATGCCAGAGCCCTTTTTCATCCCGTCCTATCTTATCCCTCTTCATTTTCTTAACTATTTTTTTCAAATCTATTCCTAAATCTCCAAAGGTAATCTCCAATAGATCCGGGCGCGTCTAATTTTGAACAGATGTCGTCATGTTTCGCACATGTCGCAGTTCGACAGTATCCACTCACCACCAGGTGGACTATATGCTCGTTTGCTGCCTTCTTATATAAATAATCTAAAAATGATTTCTATATTTTTTCATATAAAGTCATTTCAATATAAAAACCGACTGCCCAATATGTAGTCGAGTATGGTCCAATTAACTTTGTAAGTCAAACAGAAACTGATAGCAGACGCCAGTTGGAAGTGAGATTCAATATAAAAACCGACTGCCCAATATGTAGTCGGGTATGGTCCAATTAACTTTGTAAGTCAAACAGATACTGATAGCAGACGCCAGTTGGAAGTGAGATTCAATATAAAAACCGACTGCCCAATATGTAGTCGGGTATGGTCCAATTAACTTTGTAAGTCAAACAGATACCGATAGCAGACGCCAGTTGGAAGTGAGATACAATATAAAAATCGACTGCCCATTATGTAGCCGGGTATGATCCAATTAACTTTGTAAGTCAAACAGATACCGATAGCAGACGCCAGTTGGAAGTGAGATTCAATATAAAAACCGACTGCCCAATATGTAGTCGGGTATGGTCCAATTAACTTTGTAAGTCAAACAGATGCCGATAGCAGACGCCAGTTGGAAGTGAGATTTCGCTGTTTTCCCATACGTTTTAGAAACTTGTAAGAAAAACGAAAAAGTTCACTAACATATATCTATTTATTACTATTCTATAGAATTAGCAATTCGAGTTACAATGGTAATTGTTTCTGTACTATAATGTTGATAAAAACCTTTCACACCGAACCAACGCCTTAGAAATATTAATGTGCAGTGACCGTTGGCGTTCCCATGCGGGCGGCGACACACCTGTGTCTCTTACACGTGTACTGTGGCTTGTAATAGGAAATTAGCTGTGTTTATTGGTTATTTAAAGCGCTTTTTTTATAATTTCCGAGACGGTTTTTGTTTTAGATAATTAGTTTGTTCTTTTAACGGATTTGTTTTAGGGACTTAATTGGATCTCATTAATATGAAGTTGCTGGATGCAGGTCGCTGCCGATAGGTCTAAATGGCGGACAATGGGGGAGGCCTATGTCCAGCAGTGGACGTCCAAGGGCTGAAATGATGATGATGATGATGATGAATATGAAGTTTTCTAAGAAATTTCTGTTATCATGCTTAATTTCGATTTCTGAAAGAATAACAAATTTTATACTGCCATCTTCTTTTCTCATTGATCATGTTACAAATGTTCTTTTTATTCTAATTTTCTGATCTAAATATCCCAGGAATATTATGTTTATTTTCCCTACACACATACACGGCAACGTAATCATCACATACCATGACCAGCCCCACCTTTTTTAATGAAAAAAAGGCGACAGACGAGCATACAGTTCATCTGATGGTAAGTGGATACCGTCGTCCATAGACATCCGCTATACATGCCAACATTAGTTCAGAATGACAAACGTTAGCACGCCCCCGGATGCGCTGTCCACCTTTGCAGATTAAGAAATGGATTGGGAGAAAGGGAAAATTGGTTGGAAAAATGGGAAGGGATACGATGGGATGGGAATGGGCTCTGGCATATCTCACTCACTACCGAAATACGTACGTACCTTGGGGAAATACGATAAAGTGGGAAATGCAGTACATTTCAAGGTAGTCTTCTGTGAGAGAGGGGTAACGTGGCTAGTCGAGTGCGCCCAGCGGCTGTGGGAATGCAGCGTGCACTCTCCCCCTACAATACTCCCCCCCACGTTTTCGTCCACTACTGGACATGGAACCTCCCATGCACATTGGCTTGTGCATGAGGAATGTTAAACCTTCTGGTCGTGTGGTGCCAGCCGGCTTTAAAATAGCACAACTTCATATCGTCCCGTTTATGTCGTAACAGGTGACTAAGTCATAACGAAGCCAGTACCACATACCATAAGGAATTAAATGAGTGGACTTGCCAACCCGCTTGCTTGGCCAACGTGATTCTTTAAGGCCATACATCCCTCAATCATTATATAGTTTATATAATTTGTGTCAATATGCAAATGTTAACATGAACGTCGTAAATTCTTTCTCCTGCCTACTATTTATTTTAACTTTTTAATCACTTGTTCAATATATTACCAGGGAAGGTAAACGCAACAAGTTATCATAAACATAACTTAGACTATAACTTAGCTAAAGACTTGAAATAATGTAACATTTTTAAAACAAAAATTAGTTTAATAATTTGGCATCATACAGAACAGAGACCTCTCAACATCTTCCGACTGTGTCAAAATCATTACATAGCCATTTTAGAACCGTACTCCATCGTTATTTATTCTTCTGTCCTTAGTCTATTAAATTACAAAACTGAATATTTCATTACATTTACCTTGCTAAACTACATAATGTCGCTTCTCACGGGCACAGGTGCGCATCCGCGCCCAGTTGTCCGCAAGGAGCTATCCTGGGCCCCTTGCTTTATGCCATTACGCACTTAGCGTTTTACGGGCTGACCATTAGCATGAATTATTTATGGCGTGTTTTTATGGTGTTCATGGTTGATGAGGTGTTGTTTACACAGTTTTAGGGTGACTATTTCTGTTTTCGTAATTGAAATTTGTCACCAAATGGTGACAATAGAGTGAGCTTAGTATTTTATGTTTTCTGAGCAATGGAATAATAATATTTAAATAACTACGTATTATATACATATTATTTTAAGATGAAAATAATTAAGATAAATAATTAAACTTCATAACTAAATATTTTAAGGTAAACAAAAGAAAAGATAGTAGCAAATATAATACTGAAGAGGTAGGGGGAAAGTACCTTGAAAGGGACAGGTTTTGATTGGAACAAATCAAGTTTAGCACACTAGAAACGCAGCAGTAGATTTTCTTTTGATGATTTTCAAAGATTCAAACAAACGATATTGTTTTGATGTAAAAGCTGTTTTAGGCAGGTAAAACTACATCAACGATATCTGTCCCTTTCATGACCATCAATGTCCCATTCAAAACCATGTAGTCATGAATGGGACATTATTAATGTTTTTTTTAATTTGATTTTTAAACGAATTTGTTCCATGGAAATAGTGGTTTAGATTTATTTTTTTTGTTAGAGGATAAATATACCTACTTTAATTTTAACCGAAAGCTCTTTATTTATCTCTAATACAGTGTTCAAAATTTTGAATAATAGAATTTTGTCTCTTTCATAGCACCTCTCCCCTACATAGTACTAGATACTAACAATTTAATATATTACATTATTATTATTCGCCTATAAGCTTCATATTTGCAATATGGACACTGATTGGGGTTGGTTTTTATTTGGGCTCATTTTAAAGTGGGTTAGTCGTCTATTTTGCTGTAATACATTCCACATAGATTTTATGTTATGTCAAAATACTTTTATTCTTAGCAATTAAACAACTGTGAACGGTTTAAATCGCGTATATTTAACATTATTTATATCCCGACGTTTCGAACACTTTGCAGTGGACGTGGTCACGGGGTGACTAATTGATTTTATTTGTCACTTGAGTTATTAAGAAATTATTTGAACTACCGTCTGAAATTTTTTTGAACTACCGTCTGAAATTTTTTAATCATAACATTCCCTATGCACGCAGTATTCGCTCACGGTGTCCCGAGGTCTTGCAGTATTGTATTAAGACTTTTATTCTTATTAAGATCTATTAAATGATGTGATACAATATTTTACGCTGTTACAAAAGTATATCTTGTCAACAGGAAACAATCTGTGATGGCTGGAGCGTGATCAAAACTCTGTGCACTTTACCAGCCAACTGGCTAGTATCCAAGATTCACAGCCATGCTCTATTACCGACTCTAGTGGCTCTGTCTGAAAGACAATCAGCTGCACAAGCGATATCTTCGGAACTTAGTATGGATGTAAGTATTAATCACAACGTCGTCATGTATCATCAGTTTTTATGTTTTGTGTAATTATAAATCTTAGTATGTCTTCGTAGTAGTATCATTCGCTTGTCTTTCTTTTTTCATTTTATATCCGTCATTATCATCAATTGAATGATTACCGGGATTTACGTGCTGTGTAATTTATCTTACTGTGTCTAAGATAACAGTCTCTTGTCTTTGCTTTTTAATCGTCTACTAATCATCAGTTGAATGATTGAACTGATAATTTAAACCAGAAAGAAATCTATTCGGCTTAAGTATATTTTGGCTTTCCGATTCTTCTCATCACAAGGCCATTATGGCTCTAAAATTAATTTGCAGTAGCATAATTGTTATTCTAATTTATAATTTCTATATATAATGAAATGAATTTGATTGGTCAAACTGTCTCATTCGAATTGAGAATTCTTGGCGGTAATTTTCTTATCACAGCAGAATATGATTGTTATCCGTGTCAACTTTTTGAAAGCTATTATATAAATCAAATATCGTTTCTTTTAAAACAGATGCTGGAAGAATATATAAACAGTCCAGATGCTCAAAAGGTAAAACTAGTTCAGGTAATAAAGCTGGGAAGGACGAAGCGAGGCAAAAAATAGGTTAGTCCTTAAAAGGACCAAATATTGGTCTGGTGTAATAATATATTGACTATGGCGTCTATAGCCTATGATCTTATTGGTGGTGGCTGTGGTTTTAATACCTTGTCATACTTTGTTGTAAGTAGTGGTTACAAACGACAATGGCATTTATTTCGTCAATGTCTGGAAAGATATTTATACAGTTTTCGTATTTATAACTATTTTTGTTCACTTTTAATGATTTCTCTTTTGAGAAGGTTTGTCTTCGTTTTATTAATTTTATTAAATTGTTAATGTTTCTCGTAATTGTTAAATGTTTGTTTTATTATTTTTTACAAAAGACATATTTAATGATACTTTCATTCGATACGCCTGTTCTAATAATTTACTTTGTATTTTCATTTCAAAAATCACAGAGTTATCAAAACTGCAGCTTACCAATATAAATTTACTAGGACTAGGCTAGATCACAATGAGCGGCTAGGAATTAAAAACAACAATGACAGCTTAAATTCGAACTACGTGATCTTATATCTAATTCGAACTACGTGATCTTATATCTGTATACATTATAAATTGTGTAATTGATATATTACAATACATATATTTATGATAATAACAATACTCGACAAATATAATGTTTAAATAATCAATGTTCCAATGTTCTTCCAAACCTTTTAAATCACATTACATCTCAAAATATATCCGTTTCGTTTTTGAATAACACTAATTTTCATAACCAATTTTTTGCTTGATCCACATAGTACCTTATTGTTCTATATTTTATTTTTTTACATCCCGATCTTTTAATTTACATTAACATACTTATTTGCATTCATGAAACTGAATTTCGTCTAAAATAAATATTAAAATATCAAAACAAATGTTGATATACATGTATTCAATAAAACAGCATTAGAATACAAAAGCGAGGTTACAGTTTTAAAAATCACAAAAGGTTTCCTATTTCTGGTACTTAAAGATAATCATAAACCGTAAGTAGTCACTACACAGATATTTCTGTGATTTTTATAGTACTATGACCTTGTTTAATCCCTGGTACTAAGAAATGTATACTCGTAATTTATAACTATAATACTATCTCTAATTTTAGAACTACAATTATTATCAGTGTTAAGCTCGTAAATTGCAGGTACATAGTTGAGAAATTGTACAATTTTTGATGTCACTATACCTATTTTTGTATGAATATAAACTGTATACAATGTGTATCTTTCGATAGACCCAATTCATAGTATGAAATGCAAAATAAGCTACAATTCAGTTGATACGCGGGCAGTGTTGAGCTCTACAGCTTGTAACGTCCCAGACACGTGATCTCTTGTAATTTGCAATTACAATTGTACATACACAAATAAATCTATAAACTATGTTGGTTTCAAACTCATCAATGAAGTTACTGATAAAGTACACAATAAAAACCAACTGGTGATAATGAAAGAAGAAGTAACTTAACAGCGTTGATCATTTTGCATTTCATAATGCGTTTTGGGTCTTATTTCGGAACTTATTTTAATTTCACCAATTAAAAACAAGGAGTAAGAATAAATGGTATCGTGGTGACATATCACCTATTTAACAATTTGATACAATAACTTTCAAACCGTTTTCAGTCAATGCGCTGTTCCTATAAGGAATGACGAAATTTTGACGAATATTTTTATGAAGAATGTAATATTTTTTTATATTTCTTATTCTCAAATTAGTGCTAGTAATTTAACAGCAACAACATAAGTTTTAATTAAGTTAATATAAGTTTCCAAGTAAAACTGCTTTGGGTTTATTTTTTGTTATTTTAATATTATTTATAAACGCTTTAATTAAATTATTGTATTACGTAGTTTTTTTTTTATTATTTGGAGTGAATAGAAACGTTGTGTATAACTATTCCTTAAAAATTAATTAATAAAATTTTTTGTAGTTAATAAATTTTAATATTGACTAACGTAATTTCCTCTGCGAATGGAAATGATTATTAATTTTATACTATAGTAGTGTTAAAATTAATGAAAATATTTGATTTTATTAATAAATTAAAAACTTAAAGTAGGGGTGGATAGGAGTGTGCCTTGAGGGACACCTTTTTTCAAAAAGGAACGTTAAAACTAATATAGGTATTAAAAACGTATGGAATGCTGTGATAAACTTGGAAGTTAGGAATTAAACTTAAAAAAAAACAAGTTATTAATTTAAATTAACAAGGAATTGTGAAGGTGTACACAATCGAAGGCTTTAGTCACGTCCAAAATTGGATTTATTTTTCTATTACTTTCCACTTTTTTTACAATTTAGTTTTTGTGATAATTTCGACTATTACTAAAACTGTGATTTATATTTTTATTATAATTTCACTTAAATATAATTTATACATATATATTTTAAATGTAGTCGCGTAGTGTCACGATTAATAGTCGTTGAATGTATTACATCTGTGATTTCTGTTGTTTAGATAATAACTTTGCATGTACTCGTAACTTTCTTTGTGTATTTTTGTGTAAGTGGCGAATAAAAACTTATGTAATAAAACGTTCTTTTAATTTAATAACCCATATGTATTTGTGACCGACATAATAACACATATGTATATGTAACCGACATAACTCTTAAAAATTGTATTGTCATTTAGTGTAGAATATTCTAACAGGTCAATCAATGCACTGAAACTATTACATCTAACTACAGTTTAACATATATTTCATGATTTTTTTTTATTACAATAAAAATAAATTGGTGATGAATTTTTTTTTATGGACTAAGACGGCAGACGAGCATACAGGCCACCTGATGATAAGTGGATACTGTCGCCCATAGACATCCGCGATACATGCCAACATTAGTCTAAAATGGCAAACGTTGGTACGCCCCCTGATGCGTTGCCTACCTTTGGAGATATAGAAATGGATTTGGAGAAAGGGTTGGGAAAATGGGGAGGGATAGGATGCGAACGGACTCTGGCACATCTCACTCACTACCGAAACACATACGTACATTAGGAAAATAAGATAAAGTGGGAAATGAGGGGGGGGATAAAGCAATGAAGCAACAAGAAGATAAAGCAATGAGGGGGAGAGTGCACGCTGCAATCCAACAGCCGCTGGACGCACTCGACTGGCCACGTTACCCCTCTCTCACAGAAGACTACCTTGAAATGTACTGCATTTCCCACTTTATCTTATTTCCCTAATGTACGTACGTGTTTCGGTAGTGAGTGAGATGTGCCAGAGTCCATTCCCATCCTATCCCTCCCCATTTCCCCAACCCTTTCTCCAAATGCATTTCTATGTCCAAAGGTAGGCAGCGCATCCGGGAGTGTGCCAACGTTTGTCATTTTGGACTAATGTTGGCATGTATCGCGGATGTCTATGGGCTACAGTATCCACTTACCATCAGGTGGACTGTATGCTCGTCTACCACCTTCGTCCATAAAAAAAAAAAACGCAGTACATTTCAAGGTAGTCTTCTGTGAGAGAGCGGTAACGTGGTCAGTCGAGCACGCCCAGCGGCTGTTGGATTGCAGCGTGCACTCTCCCCCTCAATGACTCAATTTACTCGTATGTGCATAACACTATCCAAACTCGCTCGCTCTGATCTTTGAAGTTTGACCGCTCTTGCTTCTGTTAAGGTTTACTCCCGAGCACTGCGGTTTGCGTCACGCGTCGTTTGCCGCTTACGCGGCGGATGCGGCTATAAGTTGCACTATGGGATTGTGACGTCATTGCGAGCAACGCGTCTTCGACGCATGCGACGGTGCGCGGACCACAGCCGCGCATCTATGACGCAGTATCCACTGTAAAAACTGGTCAATTAAATCGAGTAACAAGCAGATCGACACATAAGCAGCCATGAAATTGCGAAAGAACTTAGCATTTCACCACTCAACGGCGTTGTAATCAGTTGAAAATGGGGAGGGAGAGGATGGGCTCTGGCACATCTCTCTCCCCACCAAAACACGTACGTACTTAGAAAAATAAGATAATGTCGGAAATACAGTATATTTCAAGGTAGTCTTCTGTGAGGGGTAACGTGGCAAGACGAGCGCACCCAGCGACTGTTGGATTGCAGCCTACACTCTCTCCTTCCCAAATTATTATGAATTTGAACTTTCATTTATTAATTAAATGTTTGATACAAAAACAAAGCTATAACAAACCTAGCATAGTACTCACTTTAGTACTTTTATTAAAGAAGAAAGCAAATAATACTGAAAAAATTACAAGAACCGCAATTGTACTAACGGCCTTCCAAAAATAAATTATCATTTTAATATCTCATGAAAGCCGAACGTTTTATGACAACGCACCGCATATAAATATAACACATCAAAACACTTTTAACTGAGCTCATTCATAAATATCGCAGTTATTTTTACATTTTCATTAACACTTTTGTGAATGAGAGTTGTAAAGTAATGTACGGCAGTGTACTTCGATCGCTTTACGTCTCGGGCCTAAGTGCTATAAGAGTTATGGGCACGTGACGTTATCTACAGGGTGCTACAGAGGAATAAAATGTCATTTTCAAAGAAAATAGATTCCCTTTATAAACAGATAGCGCGAGTCCATGAACTTGTATGGAAATCAAGCTTGTATCAGCCTATAACGTTCTATTGCAGATCACCGACCTACCCTAGTAAATCACGGGGGGTTTTCGGGCCATAATTCACCACGCCGCGCCGGCCCAGTGCGGATTGATGGATCACATACTCCAGATTTTATTTTAATTTTCGTTTCCTCACCGCCGAGCTGGTGACAGTTTTTAATAAATGTAGAAGCTCAGTGGTTCCGGCCGAGGGTACCATTGAGAATAAAGCGCTGGAAATCAACAGTGTCACTTTAAAAGGGAAACCACTCGCCAATGAAACGAGCTTGTTGTTGTTGAAACATGCCAATGAAACAATTGTTACGTTTGATTATAGCATTTTTATGCTTTGTTACGACTTCCTAGTGACATTGGTCGGAACAGATTGAACGAGCAGTGCGAGAAGTTGGAGCTTAGCGCCAACTTCGGACAAGCAGCGACCCATAGCTTGCGTTATCTATATTAGTCTATATAATATCTGAGATTCCCATATTGAAATATCAAAAAATAACATGATTTTTTTATTGCTTCAGATGTTAGAGAATATTTCTATTGTATTTAAACACGACAATAAGGTTCCTTTGTTTACATATTGTCATATTATGTAATTTACAATAAAAATAAAAAGACATTTATTTACCAAAAATAATTACAGAAGGGTGCCTGGACCCCAAATTAGGATACCCTGTACTGTGGGTGGCCTGACACATATCTTTAACAAATTTGTTGACAATATCAAATGCTTGGTGTGATCGCTGAACAAAATCCTGAAAGTAAAATTTGACGAAGAACTAATTTCACCTACATAGTTCAAAGAATCACCTGTAACCGAAGTGGCGCTGCGGAAGCTATATCTGTCGCTGTCGCAGCACTGATAACCAATGTGATACACGGATCCTCAAATGGAGACTATATAGGTGGACAAACAACTTGGAATAAAGCCCCGTAGTTGGCATAGTTGGCTGAATATACTGATATAGCACTTCTAGCAAGTTGTATTGCTTTGAGTTTACGGGAGATATACTTTCTTTTATATTCATTAACTTCAAAGACATTAGTTTCAGCAATTAACATCTCGAGATTCAACGCGTAACAATTCTAACTTTGCGGCCTTAGAAAACGGTTTTGATGTAAACATACCTCATGGAAAGTGCCCGCTGTCATTCCATAGTCGCTAGACGCACTGGACTGGCTTCGCGCTCACAGAAGCCTACCGTAAAATGTATAGCATTTTACACTTTACCCCTATTCCCCTAACGTACGTTTGGGATTCGGTAGTGAGTGAGATATGCCAGGGCCCATTCCCATCCCATTTTTCCAACCCTTACTCTAAATATATTCAAATCTCTTCACACGCAGGTAGCTCATCCGGGGGCGCCTCAACACTTGCCACCACGTAGATTGCCAGTTCATCTGCCGCCTTCTTTCTGTAAAAAAATATCTTTTATTTCTAAATCAGTTTCTTTTATCAAGATCCTCGAGTCTTCTAATTCAAGACTTGTAAGAATTTTTATACTTATGAAAGTCATATATACTTTTAAATCTTTCACGGCTCAATAAAATAGAAATCATCCTAAAATTTTCCTTGCATTAAGGAATTATGCACACATCAATAACCAACAATGGAATGTTCCGGAACATTTTAAAGCGAAATGTGGAAAAATGCCCCGTAATCGCCGGCGATGGAATGGAAAATCACTTCCGATCGCATGTAATAGAGGGTTTTATGATTCTGCCGGCTTTTTTAAACGATTTCAAATGGGCATGAAGTCGGTACATTGAAGTACCCATAGCCTTAGAGCTATTTTTTCACTTATGACATAGATTAGAATGTAGCAAAGGAAACGTAGTCCAAATATACATACAAAATTCTTTATATGGCAATAATAAGTTGATAAGTTTATGGAGACATCGAGATGATGACTTGAGTATCGGCCGCCTTTAGAATAACACCATCTCATCTCTTCTCGTGGGTGCCGTAAAAGGCGACTAAGGAATAATAAAATCGCTAGCACACATCCCGGGGAATTAACACGACCTCTAAACGAGAACTCGCAAACCGTCTCCTGCCGGGACAGCGTGACAAGTCCAACAGTAGACAATAAAAGGGCTGGTTACTGTTTTAACATGTTTATGTGCCATAAACATGGTAGATGGACAGACGACCTCATAAAGGTTGCGGGCACCCGCTGGATGCAGGTCGCTGCCGATAGGTCTAAATGGCGGACAATGGGGGAGGCCTATGTCCAGCAGTGGACGTCCAAAGGCTGAGATGATGATGATGATGATGATGATGTGCCATAAATATCATGACACTTGTTTGCTTCTTTTATATTTAATGATTATTAAAATTTGTACATATATAATTGAATGTATTGAATACGTAGTAAATTATCAGAAATTGAATTATGGAAATCTCTGGTTTTAGTGAAAATAAAAAGTAACTTTTGAATTAAAAACGACAAAAACTAACTGCAAAGCCACGCAAAAAGTTTCATTAAATGTCTATAAGATCGACATATAATTTTATCAGTTTATTCCCGCGTTTATTAATTTCACTTTCTTACTAGTTTTAGAGCATAACATAAAGTATAGGTACCCCGCAAACATTTCAATATGAGTTGTTGAAACTTAATCAAATATCCCTTAACTCTTACTAAAGTATTTAGTAGAACATAAATTAAAACACTCACAAAATATAAGTATAGATGCATAAACAGTTCCTAATAAAAGCTGTCCGAATTTATCTATACAGACAGACAGTAAGAAGGATATGCCCTAATTTGTAATTACCTACACAAAGTTCTTACGTACAGTAGGTATATAATAGTTACACAATTCTTGGAGGTTGTGATTGCATGTGAAATTCCACAGCCGCTGGGCGCACTCGAATGGCCGCGTTAACTCTCTCTCACAGGAAACTACAAAATGTACTAATTTCGCCCTTTGCTCCAGTGTAAGTACGTGTTTCGGTAGTGAGTGAGAATAAGCCAGAGCCCATTCCCATTCCATCCCTCCTAATTTCCCTAATCCTTTGTCGAAATCCATTTCTAAATTTCCAAAGGTAAGTAATTCGTTAGCGTGCCAACATGTCATTCTGTACTGTAGTTGGCATGTATCGCGAATGTTCATGAGCGGACCAACCACCACATGTTCACATGTCCACCACATGGATTGCGTGCTCTTATGCCGCCATCTTTCAATAAAGAAAATACTGGATGATTGTAATAAAAAAATAAGTGTGTTGGCGTGCTATTTGATGCCTATATCTCGTAGGTAGTGGAGACTACCTATATCCATACCCAAATACCCACGAATTTGAACAGGCCTTGAATCACAGTGTAAATAAAACTACTTTAAATTGTCCTTAAGTGTAAATCGATTTTTTTTCATATTTTTGTTGATAATAACTAATTCTTTGGGCCTAGTGGCCTTCCAAGAGTCACACAGTATCCAATCACGCTTAATTCTTTACAGAAGACTATTATGCATTAGGTACGTAGGTACATATGTTACGGTTAATGTTAGGTTTGTGGATAAAGCTAGCATTATCCAGATAAAGCCAGGCTTTGGATAAAGTCCAAATAGCATATGAATTGTTTCAAACAATTTCAAAGTATTCAAATAGAATACTTAGCAGAATTATTTCTGGATAGGAAGTATATTGATACTTTCTACCCAAAAACAATGTCAAAGCATTGTAAAAAAAAAATAACCATAAAAGCTGACCTAAACGAGTCAAGTCGTTTCTGGGTAGGAAAAAATTCTAATTAGGAAGATTTCCTACACAAGTGAATTACCTTTAACTAACGCTATTATCTGGATAATGTTAGCTTTATCCACACACCTAACATTAACCGTAATACATACATTGAAACAAGTTGTACTTTTGGAGTCTGAAAAAATGTTTCCCACTCTCTATTTGGACCTCCCAGTCTGAAAAATAAATCTCCATTTAGTTCCTTTGACCTTTCATCTCACTCGGCGACGCGCCTCAGTTTTGTAGGTGCGCCTAAAAGCTTTCAGAGACTGACAGATGTGCACGCGTTTCCCATTTTATCTTTGCATTGGTTTATTTTTAGTGAGTCGAGCTGAAGGCAACCGATATTCTTTTTTTGTAGTAAGTATTGTATATGTATTTCCAATTTTATTATCTTGTAAGTTGCTGCGTCCAACTCTTTGAGACGTGATGCAGTTGCTCAGGGTAGCCGCTTTGTTATCGCCGTATACAACATCCACGGGTAGAGTTGTTGGCCATTTGGCCATCGGGGCGTTTTAAGGCCATACATCCCTCATACCAGGGGCGGATCTATATATGGGCTTTTTGGGCTGCAGCCCAGAGCCCCGTGGATATAAAGGGCCCCAGCCCCCATTGAAAACCTGTTTGTGTATCTAAGTCATATTAAATAAATAAAATATTTTATTGTCCTAACCTATACCTACTTACATCATTATAGAAAACAGTTTTTTGACAAAATGGCAATTAGTTTGATTAATTAAGTAGGCCCTCAAGTAGTGTTAGCCCAGGGTCCCCCAAATTCACGGTCCACCCCTGCCTCATACACAAGATAATGTCAGATACGACAAGGTTACAGAACAATTAGACATAGAAATTCGCACAAGAAAATCGAATGACTAATTTTCGAAATAAGCGAAGAAAACACATGTATACACTTTATTGGATACACAATATTATAAACAAAATAAAGCTTTTATGGCGTTTGGCATCTGTATCTATATTTAACAATGCCAATAATTACCCATAAATTATAGATGTGTAAGATTACACCATGACCAACGACTTTATTACAACGTCATCTAATTACTAGAAGCGTGTAGATTTGTATCGGACATATGGCGTAGAGATGGTCTGGGGTAGATAAAACACCAGCGATGTAGACCCCTAATCGTCTAGTTGAATGCAGGAAACGGGGGTTCTTATATTGTGGACATGTAAGTTCCAAATATGAATGATCCGTGATAGTATGATGGAGTATACGAAATTAGGGTTAAACTTAAGTTGGTTATTATTCTATCAGGAACTCGGCTGCTAATTCTTGGTCCATTGCCTTAATACCTATTCTATACCTACACTAATAGTGTAATAGTGCCTGCCTCAATATTATAAAGTGAGATTGTGTTTGCTTTATTATTGCGTGGATCACGAATTTGTCATAAATATTTGCTATAATGAATGAATGAAATTTAAAAACAAATTGCACAGCGCATTTTTTAATGGATTGAAATGAAATTTGGCAGAAAAATATTTTCTTCTATATCTCGTTCTATAACTTAAGTTCGAAGATGTGCTAAATCAGCTCAACACTTTCAGAATTATGAAATTTCTAACTTATAAAAAAATCTTTCAGACTGCCGCCTAGGGTTCTGACAAACGGATTTTTAGATAAACGATATTTTCCCGTTCTGTGATAATCATTTTTAAAATGAATCGATGTATCAAATAGA
Source organism: Sesia apiformis (assembly GCA_914767545.1). NCBI lineage: Eukaryota > Metazoa > Arthropoda > Insecta > Lepidoptera > Sesiidae > Sesia > Sesia apiformis. Next base: position 11,585,689 of record OU611971.1, read on the forward strand.
AATCGTCAAGAGCCATCGATTTGAGAATACCTACATACTATAGTCACATTTTAGATCTATAAGTCAGGGATATGACATGTAGAACTGTCAATAAAGTGTCATCTCCGTACAAATTTCACTCTGTTTGACAGTTCTATATGTCATATCCCCCACTCGAATAAAAAAATTTAATTTACATACTTAGTTATACAAGCACTCTAGGGCAGGTACGTTAGAGTCTAATTGAGTAGCTGTATGTGCTATATTGAGTAGCTCTCGAATTCTTTAAGTCATGTGTTTTGAAAATGGAACATTCTTATTACGTAGTACTTGAGGGTTTCATTTAAAAGTCAAATTTGATACTTGTCATCTGTTTCACTGAAGAAGTTGCCAACCAGGTTTCTTCTATAAGAACGTATGATGTGTCATCTAGTATATTCCCCGATATATAGAATAAACGATTTCTAATGGACTGAAAAAGATGCTGACGAAGGAAGAACTTTATTTAGTAAGTCGATCGGTTATTTAAAAGTCAACAGTACAACTAGTATCATGACATTCGTGACGTGTTACCGCGCCCCGCTGGGCGGTACGTTCCCTTGTAATTAACGAGATGGACGCGACCAACCCCATTGATTTTATATATAGAGTGTACGTACTTTATATATATAAGGAATATATGTCCCGACTGACTGACTCATCAACGCCAAGCTGAAACCACTGAAGCTAGAAACATGAAATTTGGACAGCAGCTTCTTTTTACGGCGTAAGTATCTATTAAGATGGAAACGGGGTGTCAATTTGTATGGAAAAATATCACTTGATGGTCTATTAACTTGAAACTTGGTATAAACATTCTACAGTACAAGTGATTAAATAGGGTGTTTAAATTAATATTAAATAGGTAGGTAGGCGTGATATTATGTTTTAATTGAAATACTACACGAACACGATTTTTTATCGTTTTTTAAATTGTGTCAAAACAATTAAATACACGCGATCGCAACCGCGGCCAACAGCTAGTATGAAATACAGGGCCGTCTTTGAGGATTTCGTGACTCTGGGCCAGGCAGGAGTTGGGGCCATTGAAATACCTATAGTAGGTATTCAAACGAAAATTTTAATTTTACTTAATGCTATTTTTAGGATAATAATTGTAATTTATTCACATTTGATTCCAAAATTACAATAATATTCAATACATAATTATCCACAAAATGAAATTATTTTATCATTATTAATTATTATTTAAAAATCAGTGAATAAATTGAACGATATCTAATGAACATTTTTCGAGGCCCTCCTTCCTCAACTTCGGGGCTCTGGACCTTTGCCCAGCAGGCCGATAAAGACGGCCGTGATGAAATTGATGGGACACTTTTTGTAGTAGGTACCCAAATAATGTATCCGTTATGAACAAAGTAGGTAGAAACCTATGAAAAATTAGCAATATTAAAAACTTCCACAGATAACTTATGCGAATGTGTCGTAACGGTCACAGTTTCCATAAAAATATAGGAATTGATTGATGCATTCCGACCGCGGCGCATTGTTACGCAATGTACAATCGGCAATAATTTATACGTATCGGTACCTTACCGCGCTTGTAATAAGGACTAGAATTGAACGGTTTTGAGTACCGTAGCCCTGGAGTAGCCATTCGTTAATGCTCAGTTTTGTCAGATACAGATACTTGTCAGATAATTCCCGTCAGTTACATTTAATAGTTTTCTTAATATTTTATAGGTACAAGAAATGAGCAAACAAACACTGGTACCTGTCTAATATATTGAACATAACTCCTCTAAATATAAGCACAAAATGCGCCGTTAGCAGCCAGAATCTGATCCTACACACAGACATACATCTGTCCAAACATGTAATAAGATATTTCACTATAATAGCAATATCGTGTGTCGAATGCAACAAACGCCCTGGCGCTCGCATGATCTGATCGGAAGCGATGCGCCCCCGCCGTGAGACACACGGCTGTAAAGAATTGTCAACCTTTATGTCAACCTTTATTTATTAAAATTTGCACAAATTTAAAATCAATTTTTGCACACCTATTGATGCAAAATATAATGGGAGATATTTATCATAAGCACTGTTTGCTATGTTCTTGCAAAATAAATTATTTCATTTGTTTTGATCTAGAATTTCATTGGATCTGAATATTAGCTCAATGGAATAATCGTCGAATTTTAGTATTTACTGCTGTGTAATTTTTTTCTTATGTAAATGTTATTTCGCGTTTGCTTTGTGTTTTCCTCTATAAGCATCAAACAGTGCCCCTAGCGGACGTTTAAAGAAACGTAAAATCTTAATACAGAAAACAGCAGATATAAATGATTGCAACGATAATAATTTACACTAGGGGCACTATTTATAAAAGGTGGGATACTCTTAGGCCACGCCCATTATGAGTTCGTTTCCGATATTCTTAAAGCCACAAACACTACTGGGTTCGACACTGCCATTTTAAAAAAAAAGGCACAAAAGAATGCTCTGATAACATTCCAGAAAAAATAAAAAAAAGTTTGGTAATATTTTCATTAATTTTAAATGAAGCTAGGAACTTGGAGTTTTGAATAAAACAAAAAGAATTACCACTGTATATTTTTCTTATTTTTATATACCTATATCTTAACTATGTATTGGTTGTCTTCTCACCGACTCGCGATCCCGCGGTATTCTCCCAAAGCAACGCCCTACGCCGGTCTACCGGCGAGGGAGCCCTTAGGCTCGTTGCTGCACACACATTTTGTTCCTGGCTGAGCGGCTTCAGCTCTCGCCCTAAACCATACATATCTGGTGACTCTTGAAAGGCCATTAGGGCTACAAGAATTTAGCCATTCCAAAATAAAACTATGTAGGTATCTTTTTGTTTAGTTTAATTTTTTAATTTACGAATAACATGTTACTTATGGTTTCATTAAAAATGTTAGTAATGCCTTTTGATTGTGTAGAAAAAGAGAGTTGCGTGTTTAATGTTAAAATTTAGATCCTTATTTTTAATTTGTCCAGCAAATAATATGAAATAGTAAATGGTAAATTATGACCTATACACCCTCAATCGCACTTCTTGAAATGCACAGCTTGATGTCAAAAATACTAAACGGGCAGCAAATTATGATCAACAAAAGAACTTACTTTTAAATAACGGACTCATCAGCGCCGAACTGAAACATGAAATTTGAACAGTATCGTGAACAGTATTTTATGATGTGAACGCTTACAAAGAAAGAATTTCTCTAAATTCAAACCCTAGGTGAAACGGAACTGGGTATTCAATGTTGTGTTGAAGATTGAATGAATGAATGTAATTAAATGTTGCATATTAATCTGTGATTAATTAATCCTGCAGCCAGCGGGATGCATACGGCATACATTATTTATCTACTGTTATTAAATTTTCTTGCTGAACAGTCATTTTAATTGAGTGCAGTATTTTGATGATCAATCATTTATTTGCTGCCATAAAAATTACATTAAAATTAAAGGAATTTTTTGCTTTTTCTGTTCTTGGATCACAGCTTCGTTTGAGCGTTTTCGCAGACGTTCGTGGGCGACAGTGTCCACTTATCATCAGATAGACTATCTGCTTGTCTATCGCTTTCTTTCTATAAAAGAGAATTACGTTTCGCGTCATGTCCGTGTGTCACGTACTGACCACCTGGCGGTGACGTCACTCCCCGGACAGTCGGCTGTCTATTATATTGAGATTAACTTTTAAACGGCGTGTACAGTGCGCGTGTCGGCCGTGCATTAAGGCGTGACTAGGTGTGGTGAGGTCACTGGCTTTTAATACACTTCCAAAAGTTCATTTGAATGTTATATTTTGTTAGATAGATTATAAAATAATTTACGCTATCCTACGATCAGTCCACCTGACCTGGACATGGACTGACGACTTGGAGAAAGTCGCCAGTAGTGGCTGGATGAGAAGAGACGACCGTGTGTGGCGGCGTTCCTTGGGAGAGGCTTATATCCAATAGTGGAGAGGCACAGGCTAATGATATGGTACGTGTGTTTGGGTCCTTTAAAATTTACTTATTAACGTCATTGAACTTTGAATTCCACCTGGTGGCAACTAGATATTGTTGCCCATGGACACCCGCGATATATACCAACATCAGTCCAGAATAACAAATATTGGAGATTTAGGGATGAATTTGGAATGGGAAAATAGGAAGGATGGGATGTGAATGAGCTCTGGCATATCTCACCAACAACACGTACGTACACCGGAGAATAAGATGATGAGTGAAATGCAGTACTTTTTACGATATTCTTCTGTGGGAGAGTGGTAACGTGGCAGGTCAAATGCGGCGAGCGACTGTGAGGTTTCAGCGTGCATCCTCCCTCTCCCAAAATTGCACGTTACCAATATCCAAGTGGATTCGGCTTAATTAAAAACAAAAAGTGATTAAACTTTTCACGACTCCTTTTAACCCTACAACAGCCGCCAGCGGGATATAGCTAGCAGTAACGGATTAAGTACCGAGGTATTGTATGATACGCTACCAACCAATCAGTTAATTGCCATATAATCCGTACTAAAACAGACCGTACTACAACACCCCGTGGCGGTTGCAGCATCGTTAACCCTTCTGTATGTTGCTTTCTTTATTATCTTTACATATAACATAATAAAACCGTAACAAACACGTGTCTGTACATTTAATATTTTTCGAGAAAAATCTTGGAGTATTAAGTACGACTAATACACAGTCCAAAACAATAGATAGGTAGATAAAACATTTATTCAGAAAACAGTTACAAGACTTGTAACTACAAGACGCTACAGTTAGGTACAAAGGATAATACAAACTCTTATATTTACGCGCATAACAACAGAGAAATTTTCGAAAAATGAAGAGAAACAGCGTAGTGTCTGTGATGGATGACACACAGCGCTGATTTTCAGCTGGAGCCCGCGGTGAAATCGAGACGCTAGGGTCTAAATTTTTAATTATAATATATAGCATATTCGTATTACAGATCTCCAAATATGTACACGATGACGCATGCTAAAATTTATCTATGTATTAAACCATATGATATACCTACAACAATTATAATTATATTTTAACGTACGAAGGCGGCAGACAAGCATACAGTGCACCTGATGGTAAGTGAATACTGTTGTCCATAGACATCCGTGATACATGCGAACATCAGTCCAAAATGACAAACGTTGGCAGGCAGGTATGTGCGCCTACCTTTGGGATACCTATACCTATAGGAATGGATTTGGAGAAAGGGTTGGGAAAATGTGGAGGGATAGGATGGGAATGGGCTCTGGCGCATCTCACTCACTACCGAAACACGTACATACCTACATTGGGGAAATAAGATAAGGTGGGAAATGCAGTCAAGGGAAATGCAGTCAAATTTCAAGGTAGGTAGTCCTCTGTGAGAGAGGGGTAACGTGGCCAGTCGAGCGCGCCCAACGGCTGTTGGATTGCAGCGTGCACTCTCCCCCTCAAATATTATTATAACTACGCCTACCTTTGGAGATATATAGGAATGGATTTGGAGAACGGGTTGGGAAAATGGGGAGGGATAGGATGAGAATGGGCTCTGGCACATCTCACTCACTACCCAAACACGTACATATATTAGGGAAATAAGATAAAGTGCAAAATGCAGTTCATTTCCAGGTAGTCCTCTGTGAGAGAGGGGTAACGTGGCCAGTCCAGCGCGTCCAGCGGCTGTTGGATTGCAGCGTGCACTCTCCCCCTCAAATATTATTATTATAACTACAAAATATACCTTTGCATAGTATATGTATATACATCTTTATCTATATAAATACGATTTCAAGAGGTTGAAGACGCATGCAAAGAACAATTCTTATTGATTTTGGTAGTCGTGGGTATTCACGACTCCCCGGAGTGTTTCGGCTCACTCAATCCGACTCCGCTCGCGGATCCGACTTCTCTTAACGATTCCTTGACTCACTTGATTCACCTACTTATATTTTATAAGAGCCTGAGAGCGACTCATTCGCATTGCATCATGTTCGTTCGTGTAACTCAGCAATCCAAAAATGAAAGGAATAAATAACTCCTCGGAGTCGATAACAGCCGGAATCATTAAGAGTTTTGGCTCCGCTCGCGGTTTCGGATCCTTTGATTCATTGAATCTGGAGTTACCCATCGCTAGTTAATGGAAATATCTTTGAAAAAAAAGGCGAATGCAATAGAATGTATAAATGAAATAGGTCCTAAACATCAATTTTGAGGAATATTTGTCTGACTGTCTGTCCGTCCGTTTGAACGCGGCTTCGCGCAAAAACCGTTAGACGGATTTTAATGAAATTTGACCTAGTTTTCGAGTTCACGTGGTGGGTTAAATATTTAGAAAGGATTAATAGTTTGTCTGTCCGTTTGTCTGTCTCACAGAACAGAAGAAACTCGTTTTTACTGTTTTGTGGTCTGTCTGAAGCCTAGCAAAAACCATTGAACTGATTTTAATAAAACCCATACTCGACTCGTATTCGTGTGATTCAAATTCTAAGTCCGTACCACTGAGTCTCTATTTAAGTCCCTAGGGATTTTTAAAAAAATGACACTTGTTCGGCGGTGAGGGAAAACATCGATGCTACCCGCATGCTAGAAATCCCGATCCACCAATGCCGACCCACTGGGCCCGCGGGGGAGGCCAGTGCCCTACAGGCTGATACATGTACATGGAACAGTTATAATTTATGTGGAATGAACTGCCGACTGCGGTTTTTCCGTTACGTTTCGACAAGGGCCTCTTCAAGAGAGCTGTGAACAGGACTCTGTAAGGTCGGCAGCGTACCGACATGACCCCTGGTGTTGCAGGTGGCTGTGGCCGGCCATGACCACTTACCATCATGTTGCCTGCCCGGTCGACTGCCATCTCTTTAATAAAAAAATGTGCTGGGTTAACATTTATGATACTCTTTATACAAATCAATTATATAGTTCCCACGGGAATCAAGCTAACCACATATACTTTGACGTTTGCACGTACGAAGTCGCGTCGGTGTCAGTGTACAGTATTGTTTATAAAAAATAGATAAAATAAAATAATCTAACGTTATCTGAACAAAAGGATCTTATTGTCGGTATCGAGAAGATGGATAAAAATTGTCCTCCGCATGGAATACAGTGGAATGAAATAAAATTAAACCTCGCAATTTTTCGTCTGACGCTACTTCAGATATTGTGAGTGTTGCGTGCCGCAACTTTCCGGACGATGAAGACCAAATGCGGGTAGTTGATGAAACTGCTTGCAATTCTCGATGTGGACTACCCACCCGCCTCTTCAGTCAGCTCGTGATCATGGTTGTTGCAGCTCAACCGAAACATCGATTAAAATAAAAAAGGTAAACATACGCGTTGAGACCCGTTTAAATAGGTAAATATAAACGTTGAATAAACGTCTATAAACTTGAAACAACAGAATTTAAAGTTACTAAATCTTAATCAAAGTAAAAATTGGGTTGAAGTTTTCTAAATTAAAATTTTGCTGTTTCAAGATTGTGTTTAAATCGAAACCTGCTGTAACATTTGATTTTTTCTATACATAATTCTATAAGAAAAATATACTTTATTCAATATTTCACTAAGGTTTCAAAATGGGGACCACTATCCCGTCTATTTTCTTTTTGTCGGCATTGCTCGGGCGGTGCTTACACTAGGTACACACAGTGTGTCCACACTATTGTGTATATTGAGATATATTTTTTGTATTAGGTACAATGTAGATCCTATTAGCTACGTATAAACACAGGTATAATAGAATAGGTATGAATGAGCTAGCTAAAGGTATATAAAAACTGACAGTTCTCAACTTGACATAAAAAACATGTCTAACAGAATTATAAGTCTTAAAATAAAAAATGTATTCTCTGCTGCTACGTACGCCCTTTTCATCATTTACACAAGGAAAGTTTCTTGAACGATTCGGGCGAGTGACAAAACTCGATGATAACGGGAATAACATGATGTTAACAGTTGCTTATCAGCGATCACATGATGTTAATCATTATCTTGAGCTATTTTCGCTCCTGTTATTTGTTCAAAAAATCTCCTTGTGTAAATGTCCCTTAATATAATGACTATATACATACATAGGTACTATATGTACTCCGTAGAAACTCTCTATGTAACTTGTGGAAAGCTGCATGACGATCATGATCACGGATTTATAATTTTAGAAAAATTGCGGCGGTGTAAACTTTTAAAAAAATCCAAAAGAAACATTCAATAAAAATTTGAAATCAAAATTTTGAAAACTGTACTCGTAGACTAGAGCTAGACATATCTACCTAAAGCTTTTAGTGTTTCAAATCTGCTCTTAGCGAATGTAAAATTAATGAACTTTTTGTTTTATGTGAGTTTGTTTATATCAAATTCTTTATAAGTAGCTTTCTCGGGACTAAGATATACTACTTGTTTGTTGAAATTTCAACTAACAATGCACAAAATGAAATTATGAGTTGTAGGAATGCACTGAAAGTACTTTCGTGTGTACCTATATTTAATTATTCTCTTTGGATGTAAAATGGTCCAAGTAACGTCCCCAGCAGAAAATCTGCGAGTAGAGTGCGTTAAGTGCGTTCCGTACCGGCTTGCTGGGACGAATTCTGCTATAAAAATTTCAAAACTAAAGTAGTTAGCTATCATGTGGCGTCATGTAAAAAAATAATTGGAATACCCATTTATCATTATACTTACTTGTAGGTATATATTTTCACTTTTGCTTAGTGTTGTCACACATATTTTTCAGGACACCTATTATTTTTTAGGCATACATAATGTCAATGTCCACAGCGAGTCTATCGAGATTTAGTAATTCTTTAAAAATGTGTACAGCATACTAAATAAAATTAATCAAATCTTCTATAAAATATAAACAATCTCTATGAATATATAATTAAAAGCGATTGTTTATATAATTCTTTTATTAGTTCATTCTAATAATAATTCTAATAACAACTATATAATTTATTTCATTTATTTTGTTATAAAATTACAATGTGTCGTATTTTTTTTTTGCCATTTATCAATCAAGATAAAGAGATAAATAAAAAACTCTTGTCTTTAGTAACAGTTATACAGACATAAAATATAAATTAAAACTATCAAAATTAAGTTGATTGGGTTTTAAATTGAGATGTCGCCAAGAAATAGGTCGCCTACGATTCTACATATAACGAGTTGGAGCCATTTAAAATTGTAACTAAATACAAGTGTTTCAAACATTACACGATCAGAACATCATTCTAATACGGTAACTCATACTATATTTAAAAATAATTTTATCATAGAATTCATTCTATCCTATCTTTTATTTCTATATAAATATATAAGTAGGTATGTATACATATAATAGTCACAAATAATAGTATAAATAGTGACAATAAATAAAAAAAATAACTTAAAACCAATTAAAAATCATAGACAATTAAAACGTAGTTTCATCGCAGCGCGTCTGTACCACATTTAACCAAGGGGAAGCCATCATCGTCAATCAGAAACTAACATAAATATGCTTTCACCTCCCTCCCCGGCACACCCCCGCACTGTCTCACCCCCCGAGTGCTCGGAGGGTGCAAATGTACCTAAATGTGTACATTATGTTAGGGCGCTAAGCACAATGGGACATGGGGATGCATGAAATTTTTAGACTAAGAGCTAAAGGCTGGGATTAGTGTTCCTGGAGTCCAGTGAGTTTATTTAAGTAGATAGGTAAGTAGTTTAGTGTTTTCATATTTTTTTTTATAAAATGTCGCCACCTAGAATGAACAGTAAAAACTATTCTAAAGAATACTTATGACAATACTGAAAAGCGTGTACAGATAAAGCATGACCATTTAAAACCCAAATACAAAAGAAAATGCAACTAATAAAATTTCAAATGAAGGAAAATCGTGTTTCATTTTTTTTCGGAATGGCTAAATTCTTGTGGCCCTAGTGGCCTTTCAAGAGTCACCGGACTTGTTTAATTTAGGGCGAGCGCAGAAGGCGTTCAGCCAGGAACAAAATGTGTGTTGCAACGAGCCTAAGGGCTCCCCCGCCGGTAAACCGGCGGAAGGAACGGGCCTCGGCTTAGGGCGTTGCATTGGTGGGATACTGCGGGATCGCGACTCGGTGAGAAGCGCCCAGGTACATGCCGATACCTGGTAAAAGTGTTGGCTGAAGGCCGGTGTGTGTTGACGGTGTAGCGAGGGGGACGTCCACGTCTCCGCCGGCGGGGGCGGTGTATCTGTGAAGTCTGTGAGTGTGGTGTAAGAACCGCATTGACAGCAGTGATTGGGTCGTCGGGGTCGTCTAAGACGTGCCGTGGACGACGGTAGCGGGGAGGGGCACTCCTATTTGGGCAGGTAAGGGAGGTAACGATCATAGTAGCGTCAGGCGGTGTCTTTCATGTATTTGACGATGGAAGGAAGTTCCAAGTCCTTATGGAGGTCGACATTGCGTGAGTACCATGAGGCAGCGACGGCCTTACGCACGAAACTGTTTTGGAGGGTTTGGAGAATTTTGATGTTGGAGGGAGCTGCGTGTGCGAACACAACGCTAGCGTAGGTCATTATAGGTCGGACAAGCGTTTTGTATAATGTCAACTTATTTCTAAGCGACATTTTACTTCTCCCGCCTATGAGGGGGTTGAGGCGACCGAGTACGAAGGCGGCTCGGTTCCGGACGGCTATAATGTGTTCTCGGAAGGTCAGTCTATGGTCTAGAGTGACTCCGAGATATTTGGTCTTTCTAACCAGAGGAATGGTTTGACCGAAGAGGGTTAACCGGAGAGGGGAGAGCGTAGGATTACGACAGCCAAAAATCGTGTTTCTGCTCACATGTAAAGACAAAGGCTTTGACATACAAAATTAAGTAATAAAACGATTCTAAAACTATTATCTTACGTAGGTGCGTGGGAATTAAGGCCGCTAAGCACCCTTAAGACAAAATAATAAAACAATTCGATAACTTATCCTAGTTAACTTAACGTACGTGTGTGGGAAATAATCACCACAGAGATCTAGGGATGGATTTGGAAAAAGGTTTGAGAAAAATGGTGAGGACCTATAGGATAGGATGGGATGGAAATGGGCTCTGACATATCTCACTCACTATCGTAACGCGTGTGTATTGGAGGAAATAGGATTAAGTGGCCAACGTAGTATATTTTGCAGAACGTGGCCAGTTAAGTGCGACCAACGGCTGCGGGATTGTTATAACCCTCCCAAATATAAACGCACAAAGAAAATTGTCCCTCTATAATATCGACTATCAGTATTTAGAAGAAATAGAAAAATTTGATCCACAATAATTTAGGTCATAGATTAACAATGGCCCACCCCCGAATTATGAATATTGATGTGCATCATTAATAACCGCGTGACTGACGGACGGACGACCTGACAAATGACGATTTTATACATAATTGTAGTGGTGGTAATGACGCGTCACGTGATCGAAGTATGATCGGCGTAATGGTAATGAGTTTTTGTTATTGGTAATGACAAATGTCAAATGAGTAAATATTGAAAAAATAGTACCAGCTGCTTTAGTAATTGGAATTATATACAGATAAAAAATGAGTATGTTCTATAATTACCTATGTCCGAATATTCATAAAAGATCACGCAACTCGGGAGCGCGTGTCATACTTACTTGTGTTTAAATAGCCTTAAACACAATAAAGTAACACCTGCGGCAATGTAAGTATTTAAAAGTACCTATACGAGTATTGTGAAGAATATAAAGTATCTTTTTACGCGTAATTACAATATATTCAAAACTACAAGCAAAGTATAGTATACATATATATGGGACTAGCTGTTGCCCGCGACTTCGTCCGCGTGAACTTTAGTTTAAACACCGTCTTTAAATAGATATTACTTTTTTATTTAAGAACTGATTGAAATAAAAAAAACACTAAATTTTAAGTGCAGCTTACCGCAATACATTAGTGAAAATCTCACCCAAATCGGTTAAGCCGTTTCTAAGATTAGCGCGCACAAACGCACAGACAGACAAAGACAACCAGACAAAAATTCTAACAATCATTGTTTTGGGTTCTATTGCGTTGATAAAGGCCCCCAATAATAGTTTTACTCATATATCTTCCATCTCCAGACAGCGATCAGATACATTTTTATTATATGTATAGATATAGATTGGGATATATTAATTAATACGTTGATAAATAGAATGAATGTTAATAAATATTATTAGAGCATAGAATCCGTAATGAGACGTAGGCGAATCAGTAGGCGAATTGTCTGTCTTAATTATAGGGGAAAACTTGTAAATTGATCTAGAATCCTACTTATATTTCACTAACTGATATACTGTAGATCGTAAGTTTTCCTAATATGTAAATAAATAAATGTATGTATACACTTCTAGGAAATAGGACACCTTGAAATTCCTGTTGATTAAAAATCATAAGCTTAGAATGTGAAGGTAATGTTAGCTCACCACCCTTCAGTTCGACATTGTCTGGTACCGGAGACAATCTCGCCGATTTGTGTCGCCTGTTCTCACCACAATAGCGTGATGGTTGTGACAATGCAATGTGAATGAATGTGGAAGGAAAGACGATTAATATTGGCATGTTAATAAATACAGGTTTTATTGGAAAAATAAATGTTTCTTGGCACTGAATTCCTGACAAAACAATGAACGTTTGTTTTACGTCTCAGGTAGGTACTAAAGATGCTTCGATCTATATCTCTGTTAAGTTTGTAGATGGGTCAAATCGATTCATTAGTTTCAAAATTACGACTTTTAAAAAAAATCTTAAAACATTTCAAAGTATATATATATATATATATTATGCTGATGTGTGGTTGGATAGTTTGTGAATCTGTACAAATTTTGATCTAAACAATTATCATCTAAAATGTAGGTACCTACCTACTTTTTAAAACGTAATCACTAGCTCGGCGGTGAAGGAAAACATGATAAGGATTGCTCAAGAAGGGCATATATATTCACCAATCGCTGGAGTTGCGGATTAAAGCTCAAAACCTCTTAATGATTTAGTGAGGTATATGCTCTGCAGTGGTGGTTTGGTGGAAAAATAGTTGGATCTGCCTTTTTGACCGGTACATGGCATTGATTTTTTTTAATTACTTGCCGTGATAGTTCAGGGCTTAAAACTCCATTGTATCCACGAGGAGACGTCTGCAGTTTTTGACTTGCAGACGGGCAAATATCGATCCCAATAGAATATAGATCGACTGGACAATTATTAATTCGCAAATATTTAATAAGCTTCGCATAAAAATCTGTCAAATCAATCACGTGTTCCCTAAAGTTTCTGGGTCAGTTCTCCCGCTAATATCACTAATGTCTGAGTGCTTACGCGCCGCTGCCCACCCCCGAGCGTGATGTCGTGAATATAAATACCGGAGAATCAGCGATGACTGTTAATTGTTTTTTTTTCGATACGCAATCTGCAGACAAAAATATGTTGCAACAAATTTAAAAAAAACATTACCAGTACTTACTTATCTGTCACTGGCAAAACTCGGTAGACGTTGTCCTGCCTGTGTAAATGATTTTTGCGATCGGTTGAACGGTATAGAAGTAGATGTGCTGCAGCGCCATCTAGTGGCGAGTTACAACAAAGTCGATAGCATAAAAACCTTCTCCATGAAAAAATACATAGATGTGCCAACTTTCATGGTGAACGGTCAAACGGTGTCGAAGTCTATTAACATCAGATATACCAATATCCTCTTTTACAGATATAGATTACCAGGCGACGATATTGCTCATACATAAAGGTGATAGTGTTTTCATGTGGTGCTAGGGTGATTTTCTTGAAATTTTACAGCTTATTAGACAACAGAACATCAATCACTTCAATCAAACAATCAATCATTATAACATCAAACAGATAAACAAAAACATTTTTTTTTGTGAATTTGATTGGAAAGTTATAAGCTTGAGAATATGAGTAGATATATATATTGAGAGCTTTCAGAGTTCAAAAAACCTTTTTTGAACTCGGAAAGCTCAAAGGATTTTATTTTGAGCACTTAGAGCACTGCAAACCCATATTCAAGGAATTGAAAAATCTTTCTTTTCCTTGTCAATATAATAATACTTTGGAGCTGTGTGTTCTTGTGATGAAATATCCTCATTTCTTTTCTTCACACGATGAAGTTCTAAAACTACTAACAGTAGGGATCCAGCTGGACAGCTGGCTTGACTTCACGACGAAGGTTGCGAATGTACAGCAATGTGTATTGTATGGCCATGAAAATATTTAACAAAGTGCCCAAAGATATAAGAGAACTACCACTGAACAAATTTAATAAATAATAGAAAGTTTGAATTACACAAGTATATTTAGAACTTAGGCCTAATGTATAATATTAATTGTCAATTTAATATTCTTAATATTATTAATTGACATTTATTAGTTAACTTATAGTTTATTAGTTATTTAAATGTTATTTTAATATTTCCACGCCAGCAATGGTAATGTGTGTCAATATGTAATTTTAAGACCTCGTATACCACATTTTTTGAAACAAATGAATGAAAGATGTAACGGGGTCGCAGTGGATTGGTAATCGCGGACAAAGTCATAATTCTTTCGCTTCTAATTAATCAGGATAACATCAACTAACAAACTGCGTAAATTACACCAAAAAACACGACTAAATAGCTCATAAAACTCATCACGGGCACATGTCATTGCCGCGGCATATGGCGTGAAGATCGCGTCCAGTCGCGTGCGCACGCGCCATTGCCCGCCAACTGCTGCGATATGGGTAATGAGAGTTTATTAGAGTTATTAGTATTTACAAGTTTGATGTTTTTTCATATATTTTTTGTTTTATTGACGAAGGCGGCAGACGAGCATACAGTCCACCTGATGGTAAGTGGATACTGTCGCCCATAGACATCCGCGATACATGCCAACATTAGTTCAAAATGACAAACATTGGTACGCCTCCGGATGCGCTGCCTACCTTTGGGAATATAGGAATGGATTTGGAGAAAGGGTTGGGAAAATGGGGAGGGATAGGATGGGACATGCTCTGGCACATCTCACTCACTACCGAAATACGCACGTACATTAGAGAAATAAGATAAAGTGGGAAATGCAGTACATTTCAAGGTAGTCTTCTGTGAGAGAGGGGTAACGTGGCCAGTAGAGCGTGCCCAGCGGCTGTTGGATTGCCGCGTGCACACTCCCCCTCAAAAAATTGTGCATAATGTATAATTAAATATTATTATCTTTATATCTAATGTAACATACAAATAAGCTTAAAAATCAGATGTTGTAGTTTATATTTATATTTATACTAATATATATCTTGACCTGTGGTTCACTTTCCCAGGTCTACTGAAAGAATCTTCGCAGGAGGTAAGGTTGCCTTTAGTACATCTTTTCTACTTCTTTCATTTTTATTTACGAGTACTTCAGAGTGGAGTCGCCATCCCGCTCGCCCAGTCGGCCCATGTCCAGCAATGGACGATATAAGAGTGGTTGGTTAGTGCTAGTACCCTACCGATTAATTATTTATCAACATGTATTTTGAAGCAATTCTGTTAGAAAAAAAAAAAAAAAAAACAATCATTAGATATCGTGTCTTTTAAAATTAATAAGTCGACTTGAATTGAAATAATGATGAAAATCGCATTGAAATTAGACACGAATCTGTCATCTAGATCTATGAGCCTAGTTTTCGAGCTCTGTTCAAGTGGAAACAAAGACAGACGGATGTCGTTCATACAGTTTATACAAGATGTGTTATCACAGGCACAAGATCCATTGGTAGGTGGATAGGTTATATCTATATCTATAGGTGTTATGTATCGAGATTCGACAGTGAAACGTCTCGTGTTTTAATCCCCTTAATGGAATAGGGGTGTAGAACAGGAAATACGCGGAGTAGTGTAATGTTTTATTGGTGTATATACAAAATGTGTTATTTAAAGCCTGAAACTATGGATTCTGCTCATAATTCTGAGTTATTGACATATAATGTTGCGTATTTATTTATTGTAAAAATATCAACTTTTTCGATATATCACATTATATTAATCTAGGAAACAAACGTTAGACGTGAAGTTTAAATATAAGAAAGTAAAAAAATAACTTTTACAGTGGCGGTGCGTCATCGGTGAAACTTTAAACAAACAAAAACAATACAAGGTCAAAGATCATATATTTTCAATGAGCTTAAAATGCACGTTAGTGCGTGCGTGCTGATAATTATTAAAATAATATAAAATTTAATTGTCTACTCAGTACTTACTGCGGAACTTAATTTCGAAGGAGCCGAAATTATAGACAAAAAGTTTTAAATTTAGGATAATCAAATATCTACTCAAGTTCAGAAAGTGTCTAACTGTTTACAAGAGATGCATGATATTTTTTTAATTATTTAAAAGTACATTACCTACAGAAAACACTTATTACACTTATAAAAACCAATGCGTACCTACATTCTTTAAAATGATTTCTCTAAAACATACACAGAATTCCCGCTCAGAACCCGCTCATTTGAGATGAAAACATCTATGTATTTGATTACGCCTCGCTGATATTTCAATTATGTCATGTAATATTTTATTGCAAGACCATATATTTATTTATTACATCACAGTTTATAAAAAAACAATGCTTACATTCTTTATAACGATCTCTGTCAGAACTCCACAGTGTACCTGCTCGGAACCCGCTCATAAATATACCTACTAACAATCCAAAATTTTGCATTAATTGGTACTAAATTTGAAAATACAATAGAGAAAATATCTACCTACATCAAGTTCCTAACTGAGTGTTTCTATTTATGACTTAATGGTAATAATATGAGAGAGAAAATACATTTTCAGGAAGTGACTGGCTTGTATTAGATACTTGGTCTATTTAACAAAAAGGTTTAAAAGAAACTAGTGTGCCATGGTTTCACATAATTTAGTGCGCGTTTTTACCGAACCGCGGATAGGTAAGTGAAACTGGAATACAGAGACCGCAGTTACGGTCCAACTGTATGCCGTTTCTAATACTTTTATTGTTTTCTCAAGTATACATGGACTCGCCTTGTTTTTGTTTCTGGAGCTTAAAGACTCTTCCCTTCGGGGTTTCAAGAAACATAACTGCAATATTTCTATCGCGGTTTTATAAACACAAAATAGAGTAGATTTATAGGTATATTATACGTATATCAATTGGACCCATTCGACTCCATCCAACGACGTGCTGTTCGTATTGTCGACGATCTCACTCTCACGGGCGGTTTAGAATCCCTCAGCGTTCGGAGAGACGTTGCGTCTCTCTGTGTGTTCTACCGCCTGTACAATGGGGAATGCTCTGAAGAATTGTTCAATATAATTCCCACCTCGGGTTTCTACAACCGCACCTCCCGTCACAGAAGTGCGGTTCATCCGCATTTCCTCGATACGGAGGTGTCGCGCACTGTTCGGTCCAAAAATCATTTTATACCGCTAACCCGTAGGCTGTGGAACGAACTGCCTCAAGAGGTATTTCCATTAAGCTACCATATGGGGTTCTTCAAGAAAGCTATGAATAGGATTTAGCAAGGTCGGCGGCGCACCCGCATGCCCCCTGGTGTTGCAGGTGTACATGGGCGGCGGTAACACTTACCATCACGTGGGACCGCTCGCTCGTCCGCCCACTTCTCTATAAAAAAAAATATGTATGCTATGTTATCATTAGGTATATTTTAGTAAAGCAGGTACCTATTTATATATATTGTTATCTCGAGAGACAAGTCATATTTCGATTATCAAGCCATGGCCTTAGAATTCCAAGATCGGGCTCATAGGCAACAGATAAAGCAAATTTTATTATAGACTATATATGTTGTTAGACATGGCTCGTAAATAGTGGAGTGTAGGCTTTCTCGGCCGGTGTCCATATTAATTTAATCTTCCGGGCTACTTGGCCGAGGTCTTCTGGAATCTCTTCCCTTTCTTCCAAACGTTTCGTCAACAACTGCGGTTGACATCTTCAGTGGCGACTGCGTTCACTTTCGGGAGATGTTATCTCTTCGGCTTCTCGAGCGCAACAATATTCAATTAATATGGCTCGTAAAGCTCTAGAAAAAATAACAAATACTCTCTTGCCATTGGCTCCTGTCATCGACCTTTTTTATAATTAAACTTTTATTTAATCTCTCAAAATCAACACTCGCGCCATTCCGCGACTGCGCAACGCTCAAGTGTTATTCGCCGCCGGATATGAGCCGCATTTGAATGTTATTGCTTCCGAGCCAGAGCGGCAAACACTTCAGGACCATATTATTAGGCGCAGTGCGGGTTTTATACTATTTTATACCTACTGCGGCCTTTAGAAGAAAAGGCTTATACGTACAGTCAGCAACAACGTAATGTATATCCATCGGTACCTTATTTATTGCAAGCACTTACTTGCAATAAGGATTAGAATCGAACGGCTTTGGGTACATTAGCGTGTTGCTGACTGTAGGTAACTCAATTTGAAAGTAGGCGGCAGACGAGCATACAGTGGCTCTTGTGGTAAGTGGATATGATCGCCTATAGACATCCGCGATACATGCCAACATCAGTCCACATAGTCCAGAATGACAACCGTTAGCACGTTAGAATGACCAGCATTTAATTAATTGTGAAGATGGGGTAATAAAAACAAAATTTAAAATCTAGGTGATTAGATTTGTAATATCTCATTTAAAAAAATCTGTTTCACCGACTTCGTTTATTTTACATTGAAAAGACCGCCACCGCACACAGTCTCCTGCTCATCTCGTCCAGTCTATATGGCCTGTCCACTTCCACTTCAGCTTGTCTTTAAGCCACGCCTGCAACTTTAGTTTTTGGTCAAATCTCTTCGTTACGAATTTTGTCCAAGAGTCTCTGAGCATAGATAGCTCTTTCCGTCGCTGCATTCATGGTTTTGTATAGATTAAACTTGATAGATTAAACATTTTTCTATATAATCGGCAGCAAATAAAATCGACTGACGCTCTGCATTCCCACATAACACATCAAAGCGCACCGCCCGGCGCCATCTTTTTTTAGTTTCGGCGGCAGATAACGCACTCTCGAGGCACGTGCATTTGGCCATTGAGTGGCGTACAAATAGTTTGAGAGTTTTAGTTGATGCTTCCCGTCTTAATGCTCAGATAGCGGCTATTCCAACTGTGTTGTGTTTATGTAGAGACAATAGACAGATAGACAGACCTAATAATATCCCATATATGGTATGTGGGTAATGTCTTCTTGTGCCGTGCAGTGTCCACCGGCTATCTCTCTCTTCCCGTGGCTGTCACAAAAGGCGAGTAGGTACCACATGCCCCGAGGAAGTACATCAGCTCTAAAAAAGTAAACTTGCCAAACCGCCATGCCATCATCATGCCATGCCATGCCAACATGCCAAGAAAATAGCTAGTAAATGAGCATTGCGCATGTACCAACTCCTTTATCATTTTCTTTTCCTAATAAAATCTGTCAATATTTGGCTCGATATTACAAAAGACAGCTACAGCTTATATTTATCTGTTTGTCTTGTTTCTCGCGTACAATCCACACGTAACAATTATAAATTATATTAGCTGGTAATTTGTATTATGGGATTATAAATCGAGATATGTACCTAGGTCCGTACCTAATAAATTAAAACCTAGGAACCGTACCTAGGAATTATAAAGAAAATTAGAAAAATTGAAAATATTTAAAAAAAAAATATTTTTTCTTTCTACAATTGATTTCGTAGTCGTAACATTCTTATAGCTACTTTTATTTAAGATTGGCCTAAATGAACCTGAAAAAACTCAACCTGTATAGATATAGAAAAAATCCTGATTACACCTACCTACCTAATAATAAAATTATGTCATCAGCATGACGTCATCATAACCTACACAAAAGGAGGTCAATTTTGAATCCATAAAACTAAAAGCCTGCAAATAATACACTGCAACCAATAATTTTACAATTCTAACATTATAAAGAGATATTAATCTCACCCACTTTCAACTGTATTTCTTACGCGATTAGGTGTACTATAGATGAAAATATGATAACAAAAAAATTTAACATAAGATAAAAACTTAAAAAATATTTTGACATTCCCAAAGGCCATGACTGTCAAAAAGCAGGCGAAGGTAATTTATCAAAATGCCCATCGCGGACCTTAGAATACGGGCAATTTAAAGTCCCGCCCACATTCATCGTGGAAGGCGGCAAGCGTTCTGATTGGTCGACGAAACGACGCGTGCGCCGATTCCAAATTTAAAAATAAAACCTGATTCGTTTCCCGGTTATTGCTTGTAAATATTTCGTCGCTTGTTATTAGATAAAATAATGCTTTCAGTAAGTTTATCGATAGATTTACTCTAAGTGGATCTATCGACACTTGCCATTATCGATTGTAACATCGAATGAGTATCGATCATGACAAGGCCGTGGACATTGAACTTGCGGAAAAAATAGCCGGTTCTATTAAAATTAGCATACGAGTAGAGTGCGATGCAAGTGCAGCGGCCGCCTTTTGGAAAAGTCAATGCAGGATATTAAATGCAATGGGTACTCCAGACACAAGAAAAACAACCCACGAAAAGAAACACACTTACCTATATAGAGTAAATTTAAAATCAAATTTAATTTACTTATTTTTAAAATCACATGGGGTTCTTCAAGAGAGCTGTGAATAGGATTTTGCAAGGTCGGTGGCGCGCTCGCATACCCCCTGGTGTTGCAGGTGTCCATGGGCTGCGGTAACACTTACCATCACGTGGGACCGCTTGCTCGTCCGCTCACCAGTCTATAAAAAAAAAAAAACATTTCACACTTGTGAGAATTTTGTTTACTAAGTCAAGATTTTGGTGGAAAATAACGAAAAGCTTTCACAGTTACCCATATTTAAAAAGTAAATCAATCATTAAATTACCTAACTTATACTAAATTAGCTGGTGCTGTGGAATTTTAGTTTTTAAACTTTAAATTGAGATATCTTTTCTTCCCGTCGGCCGATTTCGATGAAACAAAGCCTATTCGAAGCGCCAAACTAAGCTTAATTAACTTGTGGAAACCCCATGAAAATCCGTTACGTAATTTTGGAGATTAGCGTGTTCCAATAGACAAACAGACAGACAGACAAAAATTTTCAAAATGTGTATAGATTAATAAGTACAAAACGGGATTACAACTATTGCAGCACTGCCCTGCGCAATGCAGGACGGTTGGCCGCCTTAGGTACCTACAACATGTATCTACAAAGCATTGAGAATAAGTCTCTACTTGTACTAAGTACAGTCCCTACTTATGCATAATTTGTAGTAAGTACTACCATATAGAGTGGGGATAGCCTAGGGATCTTTAAACACAATTCACATTCGTGTGATCGTGAATTTAAATTCTCGGTCCGTACCACTGAATTTCTACTAAAATACGGATTTTTAAAAATTGACACTAGCTTGGCGGTGCGCGAAAATATCGTTAGGAGACCCGCGTGATACAGAAGTTAAAATATATCCGGCGTATGTCATCCACCGATCCGCACTGGGCCTGCGTGGTGGATTACGGCCCGAAATCCCCCAGTGCTTTACTAGGGGAGGCCTGTGCCCTGCAGTGGTATGTTATAGGCTGATTAAATACAAAGATACTATAATAAGTCTCAACTACTCTTAATTCAATGATACAGACCAACTGGTGGTAAGTGGATAATGTCACCCATGGATATCCGCGACACATGCCAATATCAGTCCAGAAAGGAAAACGTTGGCTTTTTTTTTTTTGTTAGGAGAGAATCAGGAAAATCCTGCATTGGACACCTGGCACCATCTAGTGCCAGGTGTCCAATGCGCTAGATGGTGCATTGGACCATCTAGCGCATGCACCATGGATAGCGGACGCGCTGTCTGCCTTTGGAGATTTAACAATGTATTTGGAGAAAGGGTTAGGAAAATCGGGAGGGATAACACAGAATAAGATGAGAAGGTCTTTCCATTAAGCTACGTTATGGGGTTCTTCAAGAGAGCTGTGAATAGGATTCTGCAAGGTCGGCGGCGCGCCCTCATACCCCTAGTGTTGCAGGTGACCATGGGCGGCGGTAACACTTACCATCACGTGGGACTGCTTGCTCGTCCGCCCACTAGTCTATAAAAAAAAAGAATGGGCTGTGGCATATCTCTCTCACTACCAAAACACATTAGGGGAATAGAATAAGGTGGGAAATGCAGTACCTACATGTTACAATAATGTTTCGTGAGTACGGAGTTACCTGGCTATTCGAGGACGCCCAGCAGCTGTAGGATTGCAGCATGCACTCACATCCTCCAGCAATCTTGACATTCGACGGGAAAACATAATCATCCAAATTTATAAGTTGCAGCCTTGGAAATGGTCGAATTGACTACGGTACGTCTAGGGTTCGCCTACCCTAGACCTATAATTATAGAATTGTACATTTACTGAATCGCGCCTTGCACTCAGATGAGTTTCAATACACTCCTTTAATGATCAAAGACATTGCGTATTCCGTAAAATTGCGTACTTAATAGAATATTTATCACCTTATAAACCATGAAGCTTTTTACAGAATTATTTGAACCATGCATAACTTCCCGGCCGAAAGTAATACACAATCGGCCTTTAGAAAGAGACTATCGGCTAGCTTCGGTTTTGTAGAGAGTCGTCTCTGTCGTGTGCCGTTACGACAGAAATGACTCTATATAAATCCGAAGCTAGCCGATCATAGTCGATGTGTATTACTTTCGGCCGGGATGTGTGTGGACAGTCAGTTTTCATTTTGGAATTATTTTTAGAAAAAACATAGAATGTTTGTATAGAAGGTGTGTATTAGACGAGCAGAGTCTGTACCTGGTGGCAAGTGGTAACTATAGTCCAAGCGTGTGCACATGTCAACTTCACTCGGAAAAGATGAACATCTCTGGATCATCTCTGGATGCAACGACCACCTTTTTAGATTTTGGAGGGAATTAGGAAAGAGGATTGGGAAGGATGGGGAAGTGTACCAAGAACAGCGTACTCTAAACGATGTAAAACTGGACACACTTTTCCATTCATTTCTATGTAAAAGCAAGTAGTTTGATTGTCAGGTTGAAAAAAAGTCATTTTTTTTCTGTAAAAATCAACGTTTTGATTTTATTAGTTCATGCTTTTATTGTTTTCGAAAATGAATGAAAACTCATATTTTTCCAACTCAAATAACAACGCAGAGAACTACTCTAGAGGTTCGGTGTCATACTCGTAGTAATCAATGTTTAGACTAACAAGTTTTAAGAGAATATAGCATTACTTTTGTTTGGGCGGTACTTTGATATGAATATGAAACTGAATATATGAAAACTGAATTATATCCTTTCCCGAGACAACGTACTTCACCCAATCAGAATGCGGCATAGACCTATAATTACACGTCTTACGACGTAAGTGGCTTACCCACCCCAGGAAATGCGAGGCAATTTTAAAATCTCACCCTCTGATCCGCCGACGCTATTTTGACAGGCCATTTTTAGGGTACCCCGGTAAAAGCTTTTAAAAATAAATGGATAATTTATATGTATTGATAATTTAGTGAGCGAAAGGAGATTTTTAAATAAATTTGCAGGTCATTTTGAATTTTAAGATTACTTATTTAATAATATTAAATATAAATAAAATTCAATGCGAAAATATGTAAAGAATGTATGGATGTCGTCCTAACCCACCGTAACAAGCCCTTTTAGCATTCTTTAGAGTCCAGTCTTTCAGAGCTGGTGTAGTTCCTCAGGCTTTTTGTAGTCTTGTTATCTCGTAGTCGCCTTATACGACCTCAATGGGAAGGATGGGACGGCGCTATTCTACCATAAACCAGGCCAACACCACACGGCTCAAGCAGGAAAGCACCAAACAAAAGATCTTTTATAGGGCTGCTTTGGGTGAGGGCGAATGAGTGAGGTGAGCGGTTTTTGTTCCCGATGAGAAAAGCTGCTCGTAAATAATCATTAATAACATTAATAATTCCAGTCTAAAGTAATCGCAGTTCTATTATTATTGTCCTCTGATTATTGAATTGCATTTAACAATCGGAAATAAAAGTTTCTGGAAGCAGCCCGTCTGTCTATCTCGACATTGTTTTCCACCAAAACATTGACATTATCTCGGATACATCTTAATCTATAGACATTAGAATTTTGGCAAGTCCAC
This sequence comes from Sesia apiformis, assembly GCA_914767545.1. Classification (NCBI taxonomy): domain Eukaryota; kingdom Metazoa; phylum Arthropoda; class Insecta; order Lepidoptera; family Sesiidae; genus Sesia; species Sesia apiformis. The sequence continues at coordinate 11,609,838 of OU611971.1, forward strand.
TTACAACAGACCGATTATTGTATCTTTTATATTTTGAATTTTATTCAAAGCCAGCCGAAATATTAGCGATTTTATCGCTTCATTATCTTTTCTTAAACGTTAAACGCCGCAAACGTTGTTCCTAAAGGCATAGAGAGCACATTGTAATCAAAATACCATAAAATAATACCGAATTTAGGCTATAATGGCTCGAGAAAGAAATACGTTATCAACTGTCAAATCTGACGTTTGGACGGCAGCCATTGTGGCGGCGTGTCAGCCAATGGCGGCACCCGCTTTGAAATTGGAATGTTTTCTTTTTCTATCTCACTACCATTGTTTTTCGGCCAGTGTTTTTGTTTCTATTTTCACCTGCCATTGTATTTTTAAATGGCCCACCGAAGAAAAGCAAGTATACATACGTATATTTAGTGACCGTTTATATATGCACCTACTGTATTGTTTTTTACATTAAAATTAGACCTTGTCTTTTAACAACAATATTATAAGACTGTAATAATACAATATTTTAGTAAATAACACTATTACAAAGCTCAACTTGCATAATAAAACGGACCTATTTACCATTCAACCATATAGAACTGATTATGCTAACAATTCCTTGAATAGACGAGTTTTTAATTTTATAACGCTGACTTATTAGATGATCAGACATTTTCGTTAAAAATTTAAATACTTTCATAAAAGTACCTACTTATGAAAAATTAATTGATATTTATAATTTGTATTTTTACCTGATTTGTATTGTTCCGATCAGTATTAATTTAATCGATGTTATTAATAATATTGGAACGAAATGTCTTCAGTACAGTTTATATACCTACTTTATGTAAAAGAAAAAAATATCGAGTACAATAAAGTTATCAAACAACTAGACTCCAAACAACTAGAATTAGACTTTAGACTCTAACGTTCCTAACGTAGCTTGTATAACATATCTAGTATGTATTCTCAAATCGACGGTTCACAGGCACGTACAAAAACAAACATTCATTAGCACACACACGTTTAAACAAAGGGACAGTTCAAGTTTAAAGGTTTTTAAACAGTTTCAAGTAAAGGTTCACGTAAGCTGTGAATAGGATTGTTCAAGATCGGCAGCGCACTCGCATTCCACCTGGAATTGCAGCACGTCTGCCTCGCTCCCTATAAGAAATATAAATATAAAACTTTCCTATATACGAGTATCTTCACTCTCCGACATCATTAATACCCTTTTACTTATTAACTTTTATTTTAAAAAAATACTTTACCATTTTATAAGTAGTGGACTTATAAAATTGGCACTGCTGTAGACGAATCTTCTCGAATGGATGCCACGTACCGGGAAGCGCAGTGTGGGGACAGACGACTTAAAGAAATTCGCGGATGGTGGTTGGATGAGAAGAGTCGAGGATCGTGTGTGGCGACGAGCTGCGGGAGAGGCATATATCCGGCAGTGGAGAGGCATAGGCTGATGTTATGGTATGGTATGGTAAGTAGTAGACTTAAATCGATCGGCTTTAAAATACCACCATCTCATCTCTTCCCGTCGGTATTATTAATTAAACATCTTGGTCGGTAATGATTCTTCGGCAAGTTTTAAACGCAAAATTTCACGTAAATTGCAGTCGGGCACTTTTGATTTTGTATTTTTTTCATTTGTTTAATTAAATAGTAGGTATAGTAAATTGTAATTTAACCTTATTTAATCGGATTTATGTACATCCATATTTAAATTTATTTTTTTTGGATCATGCTCGTATTGTATCATACTCGCATGCCTCTGTTAAAGTATTGCACGCGGTATTTTGAATTTATAAGTTTTTTTATCATTTGTATTTTTTCGTGTAAATGCTGTTGGTGTATCTTGCAAATAAATAAATAAATAAAGTATCGTAAAAGGCCACTAAGGGATAACAAAGCCGCTACCACGAGCTCTAAGCAACTACACAACCGTGTGCTTTTTTCGTATGCTTCCATGGAGGCCTCTTCTGTCCTCGGTAAACCTAACGAGTATCTACTACCACTTTATTGAGTGACTCGATGAGTCTGAGTGGCTGAGTTGAAATGTTTGAACTTTATATTAGTTAATTGCGAAAAAAAAACTCGACACTGGCACTATGTGCTAATTGCGCTATTGCCATATATAAAAAAAATACAAAGTCATTTTTACACTTCATACAGAGAGTTGATAATAAGAGTTCATTAGGGCTGGCCACGTGTCTCTTCGGACACGGTGAGCGTTCCCACGTCCACGCCTCCCGCATTACGATCAGTCACGGTAGCAACCCTATGGACTAGGTGTGGTACAAAGGGTAGGTTGCTCTATTACGATTTCTTTTTTATTCTAAGGAAGTGGCGGACTAACATATAGTCCACCCGGTGGTAAGTGAATACTGTAGCCCACGGCGATCCACTATATATCCGTCCAAAATCACTAACGTTGGGGAGCCCCCGAATGCGCTGCGCTGCTTTCTTTTGGAGGCTTAGGAATGGTTTTGTAGAAAAGTTTCAAAAAGTAAGGAGTAATAGAATAGTAGGTATGGAATGGGTTCTTTCATATCCCACTCACTAAGACGTGCATACATTGGAGGTATAGGATAGCATTTGTTTCGTAAGAACTAACAATATTTATTCTACAACTTTTTTAAAATTCAATACTTATTCACATAAACCAGTCAGTTCGCACCAATTTAGCGGTTCGATTAGCAATTGTTAGTGGAGTGTACTGCGTTGCAGTTCATAGTGGGATATAGTAAAGTGTAGAGTAATTAAATCAGAGATTTCATTTATAAAATAAACTGTTTTTGGGCGAAAATATAAAGTTCAGAAAAACTCGAACAAGAGTTCTTAATATTTTTAATGATAAGTAAACGTTTGGTATTGAGAGGGCGCGGATAATTTTATTTAACTATGTATAATACTGATAGGAAGAGTGTTAATTAGTATGTATGATAATCAATATTAGTTCCTCACGTATTAAATAAATATTTCTTCTGTCTAAACTAATTTCTGCTTGTTTAAAATGTTTAAGTAGAGCAACATTCGGACGTATTTACGCATATTAATCCATAAAGTTGTCTCATTCTCATAATATAATGTACGTTCTCACGGGGAATGGTTTTCAACCAACCTGCCTGACGAACACAGACCAACACGATCCATACAAATATTTGTCTTTAAACAATTTAAACTGGATATTTTCTTAGGTTTTCGCGATTACTATACATTGCAATTAAACAACTTTTAACGGTTTAAATCGCGTATATTTGACATGATTTATATCCCGTAATAATTTCTTAACAACTCAAGTGACAAATAAAATCAATTAGTCACCCCGTGACCACGTCCACTGCAAAGTGTTCGAAACGTCGGGATATAAATCATGTCAAATATACGCGATTTAAACCGTTAAAAGTTGTTTAATTGCAATTTAAACTGAAACCGATTTTCAGATCTTTGCAGAAGTTTTTTATAGGAAGAAGGCGACAGACCAGCAGACAATTCACCTGATGGTAAGTGGACACTATCGTCCATAGACATCCGCGATATATGCCAACATCAGACCAAAATGACAAACGTTGGCACGCCCCCGGATGCGCAGCCTACCTACCTATGGAGATTTAGGAATTAATTTGGAGTATGGGTTGGGAAAATGGGAAGGGATGGAGATGGGTGAAGGTGAACGTTTTGCAGATTAAATTTCTGACAACAATAATATGGGCTGTTAACGCTGTAGGCCGTACAGTTTACGGTACAGTGCATATATAATCGGTGCGGTCTGGTCTTCACGAGTCACCACATTTCTTACAACTTGGTACAGTTATAGTTTATGTGCCGGGTAAACATTTAGGATACTTTTTATCCTGATCGATTATAGAGCTCCCACGGGAATCACAAGTGCATACGAACAAAGTCTCAAACACCGCTAATATTATTGAAATATATCCGTTTGCGGTTGCATTCTGTGCTTTCTGAGTTGTTGCTATCGACCTTGTTGCTATGGCGACATCCCATAAATCCACCTAATAAAAATCGGCCCTGTAATTGATTGTGTGGATGTCATAAAATCACAAGACGTAAAAATATTTATTGACTCCATCTTGAATACAATTGCATGATTTATTTTTTGCATTATTTTGAAACAAGCTGAATTTCTCGGTTTTGCAACGCGATTTTATTCCAAACAACTAGCAATGACTTACATTAGAATTGTTTGTGGCTTGAATTCACTAACATACACAAAGACAAACACAAACTGTCCAGATCCCGAACAAAAATTTGTCTTTAAACAATTCTTGAACTTATATTTGTCTGGTTAAGCCGAGATCTTTTAAACGGCATGCCCTTGCATGACCACTAGTCTTCAAAGGCCAGCTGTCTTACATGACCTTCTTTCTCTATTTTTTTTTCTTTATGGAATAAAGGTGGCATTCGACCATACAGTCCACCTGATGGTAAGTGGATACTGTCGTTCATAGACACCCGGGATACATGCCAACACCAACCAGTCCAGAGTAACAAATGTTTACCATTGGAGATATAGGAATGGATTTGGAGAATGGGTTGGGAAAATGGGGAGGGATAGGATAGGGTGGGATGGGAATGGGCTCTAGCATATTTTACTCACTACCGAAACACGTACGTAGGTTGGGAAAGTAGGATGAAGTGGGAAATGCAATACATTTCAAATCTTCTGTGAGAGGTCCGCTTTTCTCATTCAGCTATTATCAACTACTTTTTAAATGGTTTTCTGCTTGTTCGGCAGCATTATGTTACGCTCAAACAGCGAAATCACTCAACGGGCGAAAAAACATCGATAACGCGTTGTGGAACCGTAACTCAGTATAGCATATTTTATACTACAACAAAAGTCGGAAAACGCTGATGTCTCACGGATGGACGACAGTATAGGCTTACCACCGGATGGACTGTCCACTCATCAGCTGGCTTCTTTCTTTAAAAAAGTACAACAACGACATAAACAAACACAAATGCTTAACTATAATATTATGCCTGTTCTCAAGTGCAATTGATGGAAATCGTAAAACTCACATAAAGTTATTATTGGATTTTTACTCAATTTACTATTTTAAGATAAATAGGTATAATAAACAGAATATTTGTAACGCCACTAGCATTGGGACCTGCGCCCGAACCTCAATATACCGATATACATATACCGAGAGTGGGTATGTTCGATTACATCTTTGTGTTTATGACTTGATATAGAAAACTGAAATTTCTGTTGTTAGTGTTAGGGGGCGTCCATTAATTACGTGAGCTCAAAATGTTCTGGTCCGGCAAAATCTCATCAAATATTATTTAAAGGGAGCGGGGGGTCATTGGAAATGTCACGTCAACTTTGCAATTCAAAGAATATACATTATTATTACAGATAACATTTTGTATACAAAATAAATCTTTCACCAAATCTCACCAAGGGGGTCCAAATTAAAAAAAAAACACCTCACGTAATTAATGGATGCCCCCTTATTGTCTCACAACTCTAACAAAACACTGTTTTTAAAATATTGCTTCGCGATCACTATTCTGCTGCACTTTGATGCTTAAGTTAATGATTTTTGAGGGGGGGGGGGAGTTCACGCTGCAATCCAATAGCCGCTGGGCGCGCTCGACTGGCCACGTTACCCCTCTCTCACAGAAGACTACCTTGAAATGTACTGCATTTCCCACCTTATCTTATTTCCCTAATGTACGTGCGTGTTTCGGCAGTGCGTGAGATGTGCCAGAGCCCATTCCCATGCTATCCCTGCCCATTTTCCCAACCCTTTCTCCAAATCCATTCCTGTATCTCCAAAGGTAGGCAACGGATCCGGGGGCGTGCCAACGTTTGTCATTTTGTACTAATGTTGGCATGTATCACGGATGTCTATGGGCGACAGTGTCAACTTACCATTAGGTGGACTGTATGCTTGTCTGTCGCCTTCTACCATAGAAAAAAATCTCCGTTCGGTGCCGTATGTTGTCGGCCGCCTCTAGAATAGTACCACCCTGTCAGCTGTTCCTGTGGGTGTCATACGCCCTGAGGAACTATACCACCTACAACAAAAGTGGACTCGCCAACCCGCTTGGTCAGTTAAGGCCATGCATCCATCACGCACAAGAGATTGAGGAGGTTCATGTGCAGCAGTGTATAATGAAAGGGTTGGTTGCATTGCATTGCACTGTTTTCTCTATGAGGTTATCCTCTGCCCCTTTTTAATTAAATGTTACAATTAAGTTATCTATTATGGACTATATATATGCTATATAAATGCTGATTTTGAAATAAGAACATCGGTAGCTATTAAATGCATTTTGTTTTATTTTGAAATTCGAATTAGGACGGAAGATATCGAAACTCAAAGTGGCCAGTAATAACATCGGTCATTTCATGATAGGTAAGCATCTAATACATGTGGTCGATCACAGGCCTGTGTCTTTTGTTATCACAGTAACTATCACAGCACTTAGATAGTTCCACTGGAAAGTCATTAGTGTAAATTAATGTAAAATGTATTGGGACTATCAAATTAATATAATGTTTTAATGTATTTCTTTTTTTTTCTAAATATAACCACTGAACCCACTGAATGACGTACTAGCATAATTTACACTATTGTTGTAATACCTTATACGTATACATAGATTGTTTCATAACAAAATGTTGTCGTGTGATACTAAAATTAAAAAATATGTTATAGTTACCACCATGTTACCACCAGCGTTCTTTTTCTTCTTCTGCCTCACCGTCATCAGAGCTGATGATCAGGCTTCGTCAGACGATCGCCAGTCGGAAGCTGAAAAAATTGTGTCCTCTCTCAAAAAGCAGATGGCATCTGAAACTGGATCTTCTCTTCTCAGAGGTGGAGACTTAGACTTGGTTAAAGATACTGATATGTTAATGAAGTATGTTAGACAACAGTATGAAAATTTGTAAGTATATTTTATGTATATTCTAGTATGAAATGGCAGACGAGCTACATACAGTTCACCTGGAGGCAAGCGGATATTGTCGCCCAGCGATATCCGCGATACAATGATATAGCATAATTATCTCATATACCGGTGCCGTGTGGAGTCGGCCGACTATAGAGTAACGCTTCAAGCAATGACCTTTGACCTTTTCATTGTTGGCTGGGAAGCAGGAATTCTAAAGTCACCGTAAAAATTAAATTGCTACGCATTTTTATACTTTAGACTACACACTGAGATATACTCGTACTTTAGACTTGCCACCTCGCAGAAACGCCAAAATTATTTGCTGAAGTCGACAGCAGCTTTATCCGGGCTTCAAGTATAACTCATTCTAAGAATATGTACTAGAATATTTCTCGTCATAAGTCCTGTTGTTGATCGGACATTTTACCAATTTACTCAAACACTATCCTCAAGTGATATCCATCAAAGTTACCGTGTAGCAAAATTGCGTTAGAGGCGACACAAGGATAACAAAGCCGCTACGTCAAGAGCTGAGGAACGACACCACCTCTGAAAGAGTAGACTCACCAGCCAGTTTGGCCGGTGTGGGGTTTTAAGGCCATATATCTCTTATGCACGACAATGTATTGCAGTGGATACTGATAACGCCGATTGCATTGCATTGCAATTATATTTGTAGAGCCAACGACACCTGTAAATCAATAGAGTGGTTGGTTATCAATAGTGGTTCTCGCATTATGATGCTACTACGCAAGAACTATAGCTGTCCTATATTGCATAGCAAGCAGCAGACAAAATTGCGAATGTTAGGCAAAGGCCGTCATTATCCGAGATCTAGCCGCCATGCTTTATCTTGTGCAAGGATACGTTAGGATACTCCCGGATGGACAGTCAAGTGTATAATGGAATGAGTATTTTCTTTTATTCCATTATACTTTCCATAGAATGGGACGGGATGAAGTATGGTCTATGACATATCTCATTCAATCTAGAAACACGTAGGCACATTTTAGGGAGAAGATGTGGACGGAAAATGTAGTACCTACATTTAAAAAAACCGGTTCTAAATACAAGTCGTTAGGCCACCAGCCAGACGGCGGCCCGCGCCACGTTTACCGGTACGTGGCTCCGATTAGAAGACTTGTCTCCACCATCGGCTATCGGTCCTGCTGCATATATGCCCTACCCACTGCCACTTCAGCTTGATGATCCTTTGAGCTATTGATAACTATATCATCATTAAAATTTGATTTCACATTCCAGAGCTTACACATCAGAAGACAATTCTAACAGCGATAAGTACTTAGAATCCCTTGTGAAGAACTTCTTTCTAGACTTCTGTGTATCATACGATTCCCAATATATGGCGACGTATCTTGCAGCGGCTAATAGAACTGAGAATAAGCGTTCATTAACAGCCGTCCAACTCGCTGCCCCCGTTAGACAGTATTATGACTATATTATGAATTTTATTAATACGGTAAGTCTGCGTTTTTTCTATTCAATTTCCAGTTTTCAATTTAAGACAGTTGTCATTAATTCGGTTTCTGACCAAGTTAACATAGAGACTCATTGAAGACAAAAGATAATTTAAAAGACATGTTCGTTTTGGTACTGAGAGTAAGTAATACGTTTTTCAATAGTACAAATGAACAATTGGAAATGACCACGGGTTCTACGCTGATTTTACGCTTCTAAAGTTTCGGGCCCTATACAGCTCCGATTATTATTTATTTATATGGTGGGATATTGTTATCGTGAAATTTGACGTTTGTTCCCAATCATCTTTTGTCAAAATCTATATTTTGATCGTTATTTCGTACCATTTGGAGTAGTTTCAAATGTCAAATGAACTTCGTTCCGGCCGGTATATCGTAGTGAACGTTTTCGATGTTGGAATCTACGGATATATCGACCGAAAGATCGTTTTTCGTGTTTCCGGAGTAGACTCCCAGCGCCAGACTGAAACGGGATTTCTCTATTTTGTATACGTTGTCTTCGGGCAAAAATTTGTAGATCTATACATATAGACGCCAATTATTTTGGGATTTCTTGATGTTTTTACACCTAATCTCAATTAGGTCAATATCTCGAATACATTCAGGTATTTTATTTTTGCAATAAATCGTAGACCTGTGATTTTATTATAGATTAATGACGCCTTGCTAAAAGCTAAATTTCTAAACTCCTTCACCAATTACTAGATGATTCCAGGCCATAAAACACCACACTGGCCATTGCGAGGTGGCGAGTTATACTTTTTTGGAATTGCTTATGCGCCACGGTTTGTGGTCGCCATCGTGATAAGATACGATACGTTACCAAATTATCTCGTTTTCTATTATAGCTTCCAAAATATTCCTTATGTTTCCAGCCATTAACAGCAGTTCAACAAATGTGCAGTGTAAGCGATAAAAACCGCGAATGCCATTCCAAATTGTACAGCGCCATGTCAAAAGAGGCAGAAACTTGCAAAGATGTGTGGTCTCGAGTCGTAGTCTTCGAAACAGTTTTGTACTTCTACAAAGATCTTCGGAAGCAACCGAATCAGATAACCGTTGAAGATTTAAAGAAAGAATTTCTGAATACAATTGTCGGCCCGACAGTTACAAATAACCATTATTTTAATAGTTTTATCAGTAAGCTTAACGATAATGCGTTTCGTGGTCACCTTTCCATGGACTCGAGAACCGACTTGTATAAGGTGATAGCGAAGACACAGAATGATGGAAAGCTCACTTGTCTCTCGAGTAACGTGTGAATTGGCTGAATTTTTGAAGTAAAAGTGTTTGGTTCACTCTTGTCTATGCTTTTCATTTAAATTACCGTAACAGAGTACGTAACTTTGTGCACTACAATATTTAGGTACCTACAAAATGTTAGGTAGGTACTTAAGAATGATGGAAAGCTCACTTGTCCCTCGAGTAACGTGAGACGAATAATTGGCTAAATTTTTGAAATAAAAGTGTTTGGTTCACTCTTGTCTGTGCTTTTCATTTAAATTACCGTAACAGAGTACAGTAAGTTTGTGCACTAGAATCTTTAGGTACCTACCTACAAAATGTTAGGTACTTATAACTTATTTGTGTAGATAATATATGTATTAGGAATCAGAATAGGTAATTAATTTACAAAAATCAATTTGAATTAGGTAGGTACAGCTGACTTTTAATAATGAAATTTTACAAAATTTATTGCAGAACGAAAACCTCACTGTAATTAAAAAAAGTTATTTAGAAAAAAAAAGATACGCTCACAATTCACGTCGATCTGTCTGTACACGCCAAACGCTACAGCGAAAGCGAGGAAAGCTCGCCACCTCAACTGTTGTAACATTTGACACAACGTCCCGTGACTCCCCGCCTCGCCCCCTCCTTGGTGTGGGGTATACCATTCCTAACAGTATATATATATTTTTATTGTAGAAAGGAGGTGTCAGACGAGCATACAGTCCACCTGGTGGTAAGTGGATACTGTCGCTCATGGACATCCGCGATGCATGCATGAAATGTACTGCATTTCCCACTTTATCTTATTTCCCTAATGTGCGTACGTGTTTCGGTAGTGAGTGAGATGTGCCAGAGTCCATTCCCATCCTATCCCTCCCCATTTCCCCAACCCTTTCTCCAAATGCATTTCTATGTCCAAAGGTAGGCAGCGCATCCGGGGGCGTGCCAACGTTTGTCATTTTGGACTAATGTTGGCATGTATCACGGATGTCTATGGTCTAAAGTATCCACTTACCATCAGGTGGACTGTATGCTCGTCTACCACCTTCGTCCATAAAAAAAAAAAATGCCAACGTCAGTCCAGAATAACAAACGATGGCATGCCCCCGGATGCTCTGCCTACATTTGGAGATTTGGGAATGTATTTAGAGTAAGGATTGAGAGAATGGGGAAGGATAGGATAGGACGGGATGGGAATAATGGGACTTACTTGTGAAATTAAGTTTAAATAAACAAATAAATGAAACAGGTTAAATCTTTTACGTAATGACATTACGCACGTAACGATTACGAAGAAAAGATTTATGCTACAATATATATAATTTCACAGCAAATTTGACTCCAGTGACGGTGCAAGGCTCCTTCCATTTGGGCGAGGCTTTTAAGGAAATTGTTCTAGGCGCGTCCTGTCAATACACTCACGAGCAGTCGAAGTGAATGCAAAACTAAATAAAATGTAATTGTAGATCCACAAATAAAGCCATAATTGTAGATCTATTAAGATATTAATTGAGCAGTCTATAATCTTCTACCGTAGAGAGAGACCCCTAGTTGAAAACAAATTTAAAATATTCCTTCAAGACCATGTTTTGATAGGTACAAAGTTAGTGGTACATTTTCTCAGTTCAGCTTCTCTATTTCTTTCAGTTTTCCATTCAATTTTGGTGTATGTGGTATATTTTATATGAATTTAAGAGTGTATGTATCGTATTTTTGCATTTATATCTGTATAGGTATGTATGTATAAATTATGTTATTTTTTTTTATCTATCAAAACTGCCATTCTTTTTCTGTATAATCTGGTGGTTGACTGGTAGAAAATGTCTTAAGGCGTTAAGTCCGCCTTTTGTTTATATCGCTGTGCAATGACATTTAAATTAATAAATAAATCAGACGGGGGTTTAGAGGCTATAATCCACTACGAGGCCCTACTGCGGACTGCGGACGAATTTAGTTTAGACATCTTTTGTCAACTCAGACATCTTTAGTAGGTACCTATTTTGATATATATTGAAGAATCACAGAACTAACCATAGTTAGGTTTAAGAGTCAGACAACAAAAGTATTTCGAGGACTGATTACTCAGAAATCTACTATGCAAGAAATCTACTAAGGCGGGAACTACTGTGCAAATAAGGTCCTAGGTTCTTCCTGTGTGTGTTAGGTACACACACAGAAACGTGAATATTTTCTTACCTGCAGCCCTAGGTACTTTGCGTAAATGTGAGTCAAGTCAAATCTAATATGGTGGATGTAATATTAACAGCCAATTTATGAAGGATTAAATAATATCGGTTCATTTGAGGGTCATTTGTTGTCATAGTTTGATTATCTGCATGTCGCCGTACATCTCGTTAAACCACATGATAGTGATGAAAAATCAGCCAAATAAAAACTAAATATATATTCATATATAAGTGATATTCACTGACGTCTGCTGTAGCGGCAATCCTTACCTCTTCGATATCCTAACGGGTATTACGTATGTGTACAGCTTCGTATGTGTACACTATACATAGTACTAAAACTGAAATTCTATATTAAGCTGACGGTATTTTATATTCTAAATCGGGTCAGAACTCGTATAATAAAGGTATTTGTTTACTTTTTATCACCTACTCGACGTTTCGGCGCGGGCGCACGGGTTACAACAGCCGTGGTCACGAGTTGACTGAAGAGGCGGGTAGACCAGGATGAGAGCTGTGAGCAGTTTCATCAACTATCCACATTTGATATTCACATTCGAAAAGGCTGCGACAGACTAAACTAACAATGTATTTTTTTTAAATTTATTTTTTAAACTGATAGGCGAAGACCCCTTATATCTGAACGAAGAAAGTATACCGTACCCAGAATATCCCTACCCATAGTAGTGACAAATATCGCTTACATATCTGAATAGGCCCAAGATGAGTATTATGTTGTCCGCGAGTGTACAGTCCGCGTCTTGTCCCGACTTACCTACGCCGGTAACCGAACCGCGCGCTAATGCACGCCGTGACTTGTAACACGAGCGTTATTACGTTTTAATTTATGCGGTTTACTGTACGTTTACTGTATGCGGTGAAATGTTAAATAAAGCTTACTGCCCCAACAAAAAATTTCTGTAAAAACATTGCTAATCCTCGCAACTGTTTAGCCGATACGCGCTAAACAATGCTAAATGAGATCAAAAGTCGCCAAGACTTCTGTAATGGAATTTTATCTCATGTGGCTTGACCTATTCCATTTGCCTTTAATAACGAGATTATTATTATTTGTGCATCTCTAACATTGATAAACTAACGGATTGCTTATGTAAATGGCTTTATGTGACCACCGCACCCCCTGATACAAGCTGAATAGTTCTTGCAACTCAGCGCGCTTCTGCCTTACTTGTAGTAGCGAGTATCTTATGTAAAACGAGACTTTATGCCCTTTAAAATATACCCTTAAGTTTTAAATAAAACCTTAAGTAAGTTGCCCTTGTAGTAAGGCTTTAGAATAGTAACTAAGAGATAACAAAGTCTCTACCACGAGCCCCGAGGAACTATACCACCTTCAAAAAAATGAACGCGCCATCCCGCTTGACCAGTTTGGGGTTTTAAGGCCATGCTCACGACATAACGTGCATGAGATGGCCCATGTCCAACAGTAGCAACTGTTTACATATGTAACAGCATTGCATGTTTAAACAATACATCATGTGTATCCTTCTCTTGTTTTGACGATAAATAGACCGGTTACGGATACAATAGTGACCGGTTGGTATGTAGGTAGGTTACCATTTCCTTCAATTATTAAAGTTGACCTAAAAGCTAGTTAAAAGCTTATTTACGTTTTAAAATAGAACCTAAAAGCGTTTACTTGTAAAATCACTTACATACAATAGAAACGCTACCACCCGGTCATTGTGTAGTTCGTTAGGTACGCATTACATTATCTGTTAAAGAAGGTTATATTTTTATGGCAAGAACGTTGGAGACGAATAAATGGTCAATCAATGGTAAAGGGTTTCTATCGTTCATGGACATCTTCGATTCATAGCAATTAAACAACTTTGAACGGTTTAAATCGCGTATATTTGACATTATTTATATCCCGACGTTTCGAACACTTTGCAGTGGACGTGGTCACGGGGTGACTAATTGATTTTATTTGTCACTTGAGTTATTAAGAAATTATTTGGACTACCGTCTGAAATTTTTTGAACTACCGTCTGGATTTTTTAATCATAACATTCCCTATGCACGCAGTATTCACTCACGGTGTCCAGAGGTCTTGCAGTATTGCGTTGGCCTTGGGATTTAATTAATTTAATGACTGGATCCCAAGCCGGTGGTACTTGCCAACCATCTTCTCTATTGAAATTTGGGTGTTTCTTGATTTCAATAGCCTCGCGTAACATTCTTGGCATTCGATTCATCTTCGATTCATCTCGACATCAGTTAAGGGGATGGTGCATATTGTTATCCCATGTTATGGTGCTGGTTATAGCCATGTTGCCCCACACTTACAGAATACTGCCGTGAAGTGTATAGTACGTGGTAGCGTGGGACACCCTTCGACCTGGTGGGCTGACGACTTAAGAATGTCGCTGGTAGTAGCTGGATGAGAAGAGCTGAAGTCCACGTGTGAAGGCGGTCCTTGGGAGAGGTCTATATCCAGCAGTGCAGAGACACAGGCTGATGTTATGATATGGTACGGCGAATAGGATAATAACGTTTAGCGTTTTGGTACACAAATTGTGCGGAGACAAGTTCCCTACGTTACGACAATCCCTGAGGAAGAGGCCTGTATCCAGCAGTATATATATGTGTAGATTCGTGTACTATTGTAAAAGATGATAGGTAAGTTTGTATAGTAGACGCATTTATTTACTTTAAATATAAAGTAATATAAAATTACAAATAAAAATGAAGCGTGCGTCCGTTCACGTCGAGTCACTTTTTTCAACTACCGGTCCGTGGGCAGAGCACGTTCAGTTTGACATTTCAGCGAAACAATTGAAGATTGAATTTGGAAGCGGACATCGTGGACGGCGCGATGTCCGAGAAACAGTACATTACTGTCCAGGCCCGAAATAAAGCAATTGACGGCCGAGTAATGTTGGAAGAACGAGGCGAAGCCGAATCCTTACGAAGTGATTTTACTTGAAATAAACGAGGCCGTTAATTGCTATTTCGGCCGAGACTTGTACATATAGTATTTTTAATAAAGAAATTAATTCAAGAAACAGAAGTTTTCCGAGAAAGAATTCGCTTTTTTTCAGTTTTCCACTTGATGAAAGCTTCATATGCCTTTTCATATTTTTCTCTCGATTTCGGTGGTAACAGGTTTTCAAAAAGTATCTCTGTTTCTTCAGCTATGTCTGGTGGCGTTAAATCTAATTCACCTTCCAACGAACTAGTACTCATTGTTTATTAGAGAACTTAAAATTGTGATAAACTTATGAGAACATAACATCCACAATACAGAGTAGGTATCTGATTTTCATTCCGCCAATTCGACTGCGCAGGGTTTTGTTCTTTTTTTAAACTTTTGATAAGAAATGCACATTCAGTCTTTATAATAATAAATATCGTGTACCTAAAAAAAACCTAATTTATGTTAGTGTGCACTAAAAATAACCTCGCTACTGTCCAGCAATCTCTATTATTGTCGTGTTGGAAATTGCTGGCGTGCGTACAGAAAAGAGCCGATTGACGTATTCCTTTTTAAAATAATGAAGCCATTTCCGAGCAAGTAGGAGAAAAATATAATTACCTAATTAATTTGTTTGAGGCCAACGGACGACTGCGCGCTACACTATGGATTGCCTAATCTGTGGTCGAATATGATCGAAAGACAGCGTTGATTGATTTACAATAATTATGGTAAGTCGCAAAGAAAACAACTCCGCTCACTGAGGTCGTAATCTATCTAATCTGCTTTATGTGGTGGTGCGTTTATAATCCGACATATTTGATGTGCGACCACCCTTATGGGGACGGACTTAGAAGAATAATTATTAATCGTGTTAGTTGCAGGTATTTGGATAAATTGATTTTAAATTAAGGTAATGACATTTATGATGGATTAGTTATCGCTCGCGGCTTCGCTCGCATTGATAAAATCTATCGTGTGTGTTAAATCCAACTCAAGTTTTACATGTTGTCAAATTTGGCACTAACATCTATTGTCTCATTCATAATATTAGTCATAATTACGGCATTTAGTACTAGAATTAGGATTATAATTAGTACCTACCTACGAATTACATGTATACTAAATCTTGTAGGTACCAATTCCTTGATTTCTTGAATAGTTATTAGCTAATGAACAAGCAAATCTCCTTACCACCATAAAAACTCCTCCTTACCCATCAAAAGTTGCCTTGTAGAAATTGCTTTAGCGTTAAGGCCGCCGATTGTACTTCTAATTACTTGTATGTACTTTGTATTTCTCTGTATGTTCTTGGTGTAGGTACAATAGCACAACATAGGTAGGTAGGTATCATTTATAATACCATAACATACAATCAGCCTATGTCCCTCCACTGTTGGACATATGCTTCTCTCGAGGCTCGCCATCACTGCACACAGCAAACTTCTTCAGCTCATCGCTCCACTTGACCAGCGAGTCGCATACACTGCACTTTCCGTTATATGGTCTCTATTAAATCACCAGTATATCACATCAGTTGTCGATCCCGCGACAGATATGATCTGCTCGTAGCCACTGCTCATTCTATGAACCTATGTCGTTGACTTTGGTGAATCTTATTCCGCAAAGAAACTCGGAGCATAGCTTTCTCCATAGCTACCCTAGGCCCACCCTTTATAATATTACTTAGAACTATTTCTAACTTAGAAACAAATGTAGGTTAGTTACCTGGATTTTGCGTAACATTTTAAAATGTTTAAATAGGTAATATGTACATAGCACTATCATATTTTTTATTTTAACACAATTTTGCACATCACTATAGCTTTGCTCGTGGCTTATAAATAGAATAGTAAATATTATTCACCGCTTGCGCAGAGTCCGTCCCCTTCACAGTTTGCTTACAACCAATTTCCCTAATGCACGAGACGTATTAATATTTTTGCACCCACTGCACTCTGCAACCGCATAAGCTCAATTTTCCGCCCCGAGGCAAGTCATGAAACATTCATGAGTGTAGTGTTTGAGCCCAATCTGCTAGGACCCCTATGATTTTATTGGTCGAACTTATGAATGTATGTATGAAAAAAATAGTAAGTAAGTAAGTGCACTTTATAGCACACCAAAGAGTACAGTGAAAGTAACACAAAAGTTTATATGAATGGGTATAGAAAACGGTACATAGATAGACAACGCAAATTGGAGTAAAAATTGTAGCGATGGGAAACCAGTCGTCGATGAAACGAAACATCTCCTTTGACTCGGTTCACCACTTCTGACGAATTTTTACAATTGATTATAGCTTCCTTGTGTTTTGTAACAATGACTTGCTAGCGACGAGGGTCGGAACTCACTGAAGAGCAACGCGAGAATTTTTCTTCCTCACAATGGGAAGACATGGGTCATAAATAATGTTAAACGTTTCACGACATTTCTCATATGTCTAAGTTGTATTTAGTTTATTCATAAACCTCGTTAAAACTTACTTGCGATATAAATACATATTTATGAAAATATTGCACGTTAAAATCAATGATCCTTTTATATAAAAAATTGCTCTTCCTAATTGAGGGGTCATCCATATTACGTCACACGTTAAGAGGCAGCGAAGGGGGAAGGGAAAGTGTGACATCGTGAGACAACGGGGGGGGGGGGGGGGTCCCACAAATGTGATCACGTGTGACAAGGACGGGGGGGGGACTCCAAAAATCATGAAATTCGTATGACGTAATTTATGGATGGCCCCTAATTCTGCAGTGTATTTTAATCACTTGTCCCGTATAGTGGGACAGACCATTGTGCAAAACTTTAGGATTCATTGCTTTTAATGATAATGATATTTTTCAATAAATATTTATACTTGTTTCTCGGATAGTGTGATATGGATTGTAGGCTTATTGTAATGCAATAAATTGTTGAATGTTTTTATTATTCTTTAAAATGTCAATATTAAAATCACCCACCGGTGTATCTCTTTGAGAAATATTCCTAGATTTAAGCGTAGGTTTTTTTTATAGACGAAAGCGGCAGACGAGCATACAGTACACCTGATGGTAAGTGGACACTGTCGTCCATAGACATCCGCGATACATGCCAACATTAGTACAAAATGACAAACGTTGGCACGATCCCGGAGTACATTTCGAGGTAGTGAGAGAGGGTTAACGTGGCCAGTCGAGCGCGCCCAGCGGCAGTTGGATTGTAGCGTGCACCCCATAAAAGGTTTAAGTAAGAGAATATCCAGTTTCTCAAAGAATATATTAATATTGCTGTTTGGATGTCTGTACAGATAAATCATGCTATAATTTATGTCAGGTAAGAAAATTCCACAGAACTCGAAATTATTATCTAGAGAGATTTCATTAATCCAGTCTAATTATAGTAATAATTTATAGATTTCTTATAGAGTAAACTCAGTAATGCGCTTGGCCAGCTAATGTCTAGCGGTGGATATTGAAAGAGCTGGTTGCATTTTAACTTCCCAATAGGTACACACTTAACAAAAAATATAAAATATTGCAGGCATAATTGATAAAATCACAAAGCTTCACCCCGCACCAGCCCGCCATTATCACGGACAATTAGACGGAAGTAAAAACGGAAGTATTTGCGGAACAATTTATCATCGTACAGAAAAAACAGAGTAAATCTATATAGTTTATGTATTTTTTTTATTTTGTATCATATTTTCAATGCAAATCATTTATAATAAGGAATCAAATCAAAAATTTAGGTTATAGTACAAATTGGCACGCACTAGTCTGCACGTCTGTTATTCTGCTTGAATCTCGCTCTCGATACTCGCACGCACACACACACACACACAGAAAGAGAAGGGCGTATGGAGGGGGTAAAAATCTTACGTGACGTTACATTTTCTCTCGAATCACACCTACCGCAAGCCGCGTAAAAGAACTTCGTTCCAAAAGACGCCTTTCTTGTTGTGACGGGATTTGCCCGACAAATTTAACGCAATGTGACGGAGTAATCAGCGGTATTTAACCTATGACATGATTTTTTTTATGTTGGTATTAGTATAAAAACAGAAGAGGCAATATGCTCTGCAGGAAGGTTTTTTATTATAGGTACCTATTCTGTCTTTTTAGCCGGTGACTTTACACCCGTCAGATTGTCCGAGAGTCACCCAAAGCATCCGCCCGTAACTGAAAACTGGACTGTGCTGTTAGGTATTCTTCTGTTTACCCACCCACCCAAGTTTATCAAGGCTAAGCGAAATTCGAAAATTTTCGAAAGCGCATCGGAAACAATAGCATCCATTTGGCGCCACGAGACCTCCACGCGACCGCCACGCGGCAAGATGGCAGACGACTTTTGACAGCCATTACCGTGTTTTGTGTTGATTAGATTAATGTGCGGTGTTGCCAACTTTTAAATGGTGAAATCTTCGGAAGTGGGTGTGGTAGGAAATTATTTTATTTTTTTATAGTTGATGACAATATTGCGCACGCTTCGGTTAATGTTTCCGTTGTGAATGAATAGAGAACTAATTTTTGATGTTACGCTGTCATCTATTAATATTTTCTGACATAAGATTTTAATCATATACCTAGTTATATTTGCTCATATGCAGCAAATATAGCAGACGATAGCAGAAATTAATTGCCCGTGGGAGCATAGGTTTATCCGAAAGCGGTATATTCGTTTCTACTAGATACCGTTTTTTGTATAATTATTTGGCATTTGTATTATTATTTTGAGGGGCAGAGTGCACGCTGCAATCCAACAGCCGCTGGGCGCGCTCGACTGGCCACGTTACCCATCTCTCACAGAAGACTACCTTGAAATGTACTTCATATTTCCCACTTTATCTTATTTCCCCAATGTACGTACGTGTTTCGGTAGTGAGTGCAATGTGCTAGAAGCCCATTCCCATCCTATTCCTCCCCATTTTCCCAACCCTTTCTCCATGGATGTGGATCCATTCCTATATCTCCATAGGTAGGCAGCGCATCCGGCGGCGTGCCAACGTTTGTTATTCTGGACTGATGTTGGCATGTATCGCGGATGTCTACGGGCGACAGTAACCACTTACCATCAGGTGGACTGTATGCCCGTCTGCTGCCTTCGTAGATAAAAAAAATATTTTTGTAATATTGTTACAAAAATACAGGCTTTTATTATTATCGTAGATTGTTTTTTCTTGTTAGTTTGGAATTACTGGAAACACTTCGATGATACTAATGATCTTTAAGAATATACAAATAAGTACCCAAATTAATACCTGACAAACAATCTTCCTGACATAATTAAAAGTAAATTAAAGAAACTATTATTTGAAAAAGCATTTATCTATATAAATAAAAATGTAAACGTTCGTTTGTTCAAAATCTTAAATCTCCGAAAGTTCTTCAACGATTGATTTGAAATTTTGACACAACGTTGCATTCGAATACGCGCGTGTTTTTATATACCTATCACAGAGTAAAAACATGCTTTTTACCCAAAAACAGGTAAAAACAGGGTAAGCGCCATCTGTTAGGCAGCTACAGCAACGCGTGGCCGGGCACAGCTAGTTACTTAATAAAAGATTATTTAAAAGACGATTTAGATTATTATTAAGTGTAAATAGTATTTACGAGCAGTTATTGACAAGAACTTTTTATGCAGCACTGAATAGTAAAATATAATTTTGTAATTTGAGTTGCATTGTCTATTTTGAATTGACAAGTTGAATGCATTTGTATTATAAAGAGGTTGACATACCAATATATTAATTATTATTTCATTTAATGACATCCTTATCTAATATATTAATATGTGATTGTATTTTACTTTATAATTAATTTGATGGATTTGGTTTGAAGGAAATTTTCTTATCTCCTCATCGATCGTATAACTGCTGATCACTTTTACACAAATTGGCTGATCGGGTGATCTGTGCCACGTGCCCGATGTTATTGCTCCCAGGGGAACGTGCTCGCGTTATGGAGGTAGGTACAAAGCATATTTCTCAGAAAACAGGAGACTACATTTGAGAAAGAAACTTATTTATATTGATTGAGGTTAGTTGGTTTGTGAAATATAGGTATAAAAATAAATAAATATTTTATATAAATATAATTAGTACCTACCTAAGTATTGAAACGTAATGAAATGACACCTATGTTTCATGGTAGGCAATACATTTTTGGAAAACCCATTCAGAAAAATTAACATTATGCATAGTGGAGAGAACGGATCCCAAGATTCACCCTTGCGGTACACCCCAATGCATTAGCGCAAGTTTTAATCAAAAAATCGTGGGTGTGAAATCCAAACAAGTGAGGGGAAAGTAACTTTCCCATATTGATAATGAAGCAACGGAAAAAATAACATAGAAACACACATTTTTTTGTGTATTTTGTTGGTGCGTTTAATCGGAATCAATCACGGAAATTATTTTTGTAAATAATTACACGTTTTGGCGGGAAGCGTGATTTCTGTCGGCCGATATGCGGCGATGACTTTTGTGATTATTTCTGATTAGTGAAGGGTGGTTCGTAATTTTTTTTTGTTGTTTGTTCATTGCAGGGCACATTGCACACACTGCACATGCTATATACATTTAGAACTGTTTAATTTTAGTAACTTATATCTACTTAGATTTGTACGAGTAGCGTGGGACGATTTTTGGAAAGTCGCCGATAGAGGTGAATGAGTAGAGCGACGATCATGCCTTTCATCATTGGAATGCTACAAGTAAAATAATTGGAATGCTACAAGTAAAATAATTGGAATGCTACAAGTAAAATAATTGGAATGCTACAAGTAAAATAATTGGAAGGCTACAAGTAAAATAATTGGAATGCTACAAGTAAAATAATTGGAATGCTACAAGTAAATTAATTGGAATGCTACAAGTAAAATTTTTAAAATTGTTTACATTGTACGGGTAAGATAATGCTGTTCCCCACTGCAGATTGAACGTTTAGAAGAGTTACGTCACTCACAAAGAGTATCTTGGAACGTTCCCAAGTGTTTCGGTAGTACTTAAGGAAGAATTACCATGACACCTGTCCGCTGATCCCCATCTGATCCTTGTTCTTGTCCACTATCTCGCTTGTGCAATGAGATAGTGGACACGGGATATCGGGATATGGAATCCGGAAACTACTTTCAAAACATAATTTCTAAATCCTCTTAGTTACATCTGCACGTATGGTGATGTGCGTCATTATTGATTAATGTTGGCATGTACATATATAATTAATAAGGGGAGAGTGCACGCTGCTTTCCCACAGCCGCTGGGCGAACTCAACTGGCCACGTTACCCCTCTCTCACAGAAATCTACCTTGAAGTATACTGCAGTTCCCACATTATCGTATTTCTCCAATGTACGTGCGAGTTTCAGTAGTGAGTGAGATATGCCAGAGCCCATTCCCATCCCATCCTATCCCTCTCCATTTTACCAACCCTTTCTCCCAATTCAGTCCTTAATCTGCAAAGGTGGCGCATCCGGGAGCGTGCCAACATTTGTCTATGGACGACAGTATCCACTTACCAGCAGGTGGACTGTATGCGCGTCTGCCGTCCTTTCTATAAAAAAATGTATCGTAGATGATTAACTTAACATACTCTACTTAATTTTAATGACAGATTTATTTTAAACACTAACGTAATAAAGTGCGATATAATAAAGCACCTCGCACACTGAGCTCAATGATCCGTGCTAAGCTACCCACTCGCTAGTCTCCTATTGAGCTACTGTGCGCTGTGCTACGTACTATGATAATTGTTTGATACTTTTGGATGATACTCAAAAAAATGATTTTTTTATTTTAAGTACGTACCTTATTATTCGTGTTACGTTGTTTTTCATTTATTACAAAATATTTTTTAGTTCTCTTACTCGCCATGAAATAGTGTTAACATTTTAGTTGGAGATTTTGTGAAAGTTTTGATATCAAATCAATACAAAAGTGAATCTGCATGGAATTATATTATTATAGGTAGATAGGTACATACATAACTACATATCTATATTTTATTATAAACTTTTTTTTGTAATTTAGCAGTACTTACTTACTTTTATTCCGTAGTTAAATAGTTGAATAACATTTATTATTACAAAATGGGCAATGGGCAATGTACATAATGAAAATTTAAAATATAAATTATCGTTATGAAAATGTAATTAAAAGTAGTCAAAAACAAAAATATCATGACAGAAAACCAATTTATTACATAAAAATATATTATTAAAAGTATCAAAATTAGTCGCCTGAATTAAAAACCACGTGAACCCTACATCATACATCGTGCCATATAACCCACACCCATACACACGTTGACTGACAACTAAATGAAAACTTTTATCCATGAATATTAATTACAAAGAGATTTTATTCAATTCATTATAATATTTCTAATTCACAAAATATGCCTCTCCATTTAACAAAAGATTCGTGTTGTGCATTTTTGCAATTTAATTATTTAATAATATTGGCGTATGAAGGGTTAAAAATTCGACAAGTGTACGACATTGTTCCACTTCTGTTGTTAGTTTTATGCTAATAATAATGTTGTCACAATTCGAAGTGTTTTATAGGAAATATTGGAAAAATTTAAAGATGTGTTTAATAGGTTTTAGTTCTCTGGTGATAATAGAGATATAGTAAGGAGTTCGGCGACGTTGTAACGACACTGATGACGTTCTTAGTAATTTAAAATTCTATAAGTACCTACTTTTTAGTTATTCAAAAACAGTTTGTTTATTTGTTTTTATAGTAAGAAGGCAGCAGACGGGCGTACAGTCCCTCTTGTGGTAAGTGGATACTGTCACCCGTGGACATTCGCGATACACGCCAACATCAGTCCAGAATGGCACGCGCCCGGATGCGCTGTCTACCTTTTGAGATGTAGGAATTGATTTGGATAGAGGCTTGGGAAAATGGGGAGGGATAAAATGGGATGGGAATGAATTCTGGCATATCTCACTCACTGCCTACATGATTTGCTCATTTAGTACTTTTTTCTGCTCGTTAATAAGTATCTGATTGCCTCCCTATGAAGAAAATGTGAATGTACCGCATTTCGACGACGGCCGGTGCGGTTATAAAAAGCCGGGGTAGGTATTATATTAAACAGTTCCTCAGAGCACTCCCCATTGTATCTATAAAACAAACAAGAATAACTATTGTTTATTCTCTTTGATTAGTATAATTTTATATAATCTGATTACATAATATCTGATTATATAATATTACTTCTGCTTTCGTTAAATATGTTTCCAATGAGGGCAGTATAGTAACTACACGACAACGAAATCGAAGCATGCAAAACCAAGTGTAAAGCTTTGAATTCGACATGGGAATGAAAAATTTACATTCCACTCACCCCTTGTTACCGATCAATATGTAAAAAATGAACCGTGACTGTCCATATCCACTAACTAGATCAGACAATGATCGCAGATCGTTTATATCAATTTTGTGAGGTTATTTTTTTACCAATCTCCGTACTGCTATGACAGTGCTGTTTTTAGATCATTCGTTTCCATTTGCGATGTCGTCTTTATGATGGATTTGGGACAATGTTGCTCATCATTGTAATATCTCTAAATAGAAAGACATAAAATTTACTCAACAAGGCACATGAAACACACAAAGAAAATGAAAGCATTAACAGAATGACAGAAAATGATAATACGGTAAGTAGACACAGTGAGCAAGATTTAACAATTGTCGTCGGGTGCGTGACAGTGCCCTGCAGAAAGGGTCTCAAGGTCAGCAGAATGCCAAGTACCTGAGAGAAGCATTCAGTGCTGATTTTCAGCTGAAGCCCCTGTGATACACGGACGTATTAGTGGGGTGTATAAAATTGTAATGAAATACCTTTAAATTTAAATAATTAATTATTAATAATAAATAATTTAGCGGATGTCTATGGGCGACAGTATCCACTTACCATTAGGTGGATTGTATGCTCGTCTGCCGCCTTCGTCCATAAAAAAAATATTAAAATAGATATTATTGTGTCTTTACCGCTGCCGTTTGTTCATAGTGACCATTTTGAACGTATTTATCTTGCGTTCGGCTTGAAATTTCAAATTCAAATTAATTTCAATTTAAAGCTATGACATTCTTTTTCAAAATCAGTTATTAATTTGTGTCTCCGTCAAACGACTTTTTGCTTAGATATCGTTGTGTTTGCGACCATGGAAAAGTTGAAACATCGCGTTATTTTTCGAATATGAGTTCCGTTGTGGCAGCAAAGCAGCACAGACGGCACGCAACATCAACGATGTATACGGAGCAAACACCGCAAACGAGCGCACGGTGTTTTTGGTCTGATCGTTTCCGTTCAGGAAATTTCGACCTGAAGGACAAGCCCTGTGGACGACCGGAGCCTGAAGTCAATAATGACGAATTGAAAGCAATAGGGGAAGCGGATTCATCTCAAACCACGTCTGAGTTAGCAGCAGCCTTCGGCGTAAGTGACAATACGTTATTGATTTATTTGCGTCAAACCCGAAAAGTGAAGAAACTTGGAAATTAGGTACCGTATGAGCTTAATGAAAGTCAGCTGCAAACACACGTCGAAGCTTGACTTACTTTGCTGAACCGGCACAAAAATGTAGGGATTCTGAATCGTATTGTCACTTGTGATGAAATGAGAAGTGGATCCTGTACGATAACCGTAAACGTTCGTCACAATGGTTGAACCCAGCCAAATATACAGCCAAATAATGTCCCAAACGTGAACTGAGTCAAGAGAAGCTCATGGCGATGGAATGCTCATGGAATTTGGATAACTTTTTACAGGGGAAAAAATTTAATTCAGTTTAATGAGGCAGTGAAAAACGCCTTCAGAGAATTCATCGATTCCCGTCCCCAGGGCTTCTATGGCAGATGTTAAAGGTGTACGCCGATTTGGCGATCGGGTGTTGGCTCAGCAATCTGGCTCTGAGAACCAGACGTTAGAGTTGCACGTCGATCGCGGTCGAAGGCCAATGTTGCAGGCCACACGCCTTAGCTTTAACGGGGGGGTGTAGGGATTCAGGCTTGCCGGTCTTGATGTTACAGGGATCTCGGCAGATCAGGTGTTGGGGTGAATACGGAAATAAAACGCCGCTTTGGTTTACATAAACACAGGGGTGCGGAGGGAGCGGCGACGGGCAGCAAGCTCACTTTTCTTCTATATGTTAATTACTATTCAAGTGCTGAGGACGAACTGGCTTCCTGGCTGTTAGGCCTTTGTCTTTTTATAGGGGTTTGCTGCCCTAGCGATCCCCCCGTTCCCTGAGGAAATTTTAATGCTATTAGCTCTCCACTTTTGCATATAATATCTAGGTTACAAGTCTTATTTATCTGGGCTGGTCCTCTTATTGCACAGAGGATAAAGACTATTTTCGGTGGCGAAGTTTAGGTATTTTCCTTTTAATTTCCCTTTTTCCTTATTGTTCCTCCCCCCTCTGTGAGTAGCAAGAGGTGTGGGAGGACCGGGGGTGCACGGCTTTTCAGTGGCGCCGATACCGGAACTACGCCACCTAGCCCGCAACTTTTTGTTCTAGAACTTATCCTAAATGAAACATACTGCGGGCGGTAGTCTTTATTTTAAACCTTATTCTAGCACCCTGACTTATAACCTAGGTATCCTAGCACATTGGAGAGCGAGAATAAGACATATAAACACAAGCAAATTGTACATAAAATATTATAAAATGTAAAGGTAAAGGAACAATAATATAACACATATTTAACCTTAACTAAACATTTTACATCTTACATATCAATGTTATTTATTTTATACATAGTATCGACATCTTATGATAACGTGTTATGTATGTGTTAACATTTTATTATTCCGGAGGAAGGGCACGTGAATTTTATTCTTGACCAAAATCGTGCCGCTTAAATTTTACTACTTGCGGAACTCTGTTTAGACGGCCCTCTTTTCCTCCGAAATGTGTGATGTTAGCACATGCATATTTCGCGCACTGATTCTATATTGTACACATAGGTATATAGGCACCGCACTTTCACTATTCACTTATTCTGTCGTGCACATTCTCCCGCCGTCGCAACGCTGCGAACCGACTGGTAGCACGACGACCTTCTTCGTAGGCCTGCGTAGCACGGTGCCGTTGCCCATGGTGATGTCGATGACTCGAACCTCGTTGTCCTTGCCCGGGTAGACACTGGTGACCCGGCCTCGTGGCCAAGTGTTGCGGGGCAAGTTTGGGTCGCACACGATTACTAGGTCGTTGACCTTTGGTTGTTCGCCGGTGCTGCGGGGCTCCCGCCGGTACTGGAGTAAGGGCATGTACTCCCGTACCCAGCGGTGCCAGAAGATGTCTGCGAGCCTCTGAGCGCGCCTCTAGTGATGGCGCGCGCTCAGGTCGTCCTCCGTGAATTCTCCGGGAACCGGCATGTGACAGTTTGGGCCGAGTAATATAAGATTCGGCGTGAGTGCTGTGGGTTCATCGGGGGTCACTGCCACGTGAGTGAGTGGGCGGGAGTTTATTGTCATCTCCGCCTCAGCTAGTAGTGTGCTGAGTGTTTCGTCACTTGGATGTTGTTCGTGTAGGGTGACTCGCAGGGCTTCTTTGACGGAGCGCACCATGCGCTCCCATGCACCGCCCATAAACGGTGCTGCCGGTGGGATGAACCGCCATCTAATCATGTGGTTCGTGGCCTCGTGCTGAGTAGCTTCAGCGATGGATTGGGCGAGCTCTTTGTCAGCCGCCTTGAAGCAAGTTGCGTTGTCACTCCACAGCTCTGTTGGGCATCCTCTTCTGGCTATGAATCTCCTTAGTGCTGATATAGCGGAGTCAGCGCTTAGGGAGGTCACGACCTCTAGGTGTATGGCCCGTGACGTCATACACGTAAATAGCGCCACGTATCTTTTCTCGCGGTGGCGCGCGACGGTGACTTCTATTGGACCGAAATAGTCCAACCCGGTGAATGTGAAGGGGCGTGCGTGATGGGCCAGGCGAGCTGGAGGTAAGTCTCCTGTGGCCGGACTCGTCGGCTTTGTCCTTCTTATTCTGCACGCCATGCAGCTCTTGATTACATTTCTCACGGCCGGTCGGATTTTCATCACCCATAGTCGTTGGCGTAATTCATTTACGACCATTTCTATGCCTCCGTGATGAAGTTTCTCGTGGACGCGTTGAATATATAATTTCGTATAAGGGTGTTTTCCATTTAATACGGCTGGACTCGCAGATTCTGTGTGGACCCCTTCGGCCGCGTTTATACGACCCTTTATTCGTATTATGTCGTCACTATCAATGATAAGGCTAAGTGACGACAATAAATCGCCGACAGGTGGCGCTTGGTTCGCTTGTATGCGTAGCTTTTCTCTATAATAGCTATCTTGCTGCGCCGCTCGAATCCATAACTTTTCGGCCTTTACAATATGACGCGTTTGTAGGTCAATGTAGCGGCGGGTCGATGAACTCGTGGGAATTAGGTCGGTCGATGTAGGTCGAGTTTGTTTATTTTTCTTCCAGTCGGGGTCACATAATTTGTTTTCACGCGTTCGTTTATGACGTGTAGCGGTGATTAGGAATTTGTTTTCCCGACTTATCTCGACGAATTGCAGCACTCTGGCTGTCGTTCTTATTAGTTTGATCCACTTGGAGAATCGCTGGACATCTGGTAGGTGCTCGTGGGTCGGCTTATTATTTATCACAAAACACTTTTTTCTCTCTTCCCCAGAGCTATTTATTTTGATTTCGACTTCTGTAGGCCATTCCTCTCTAGGTAGTTGTAAGTAGGATGGGCCACTGAACCATCGATGTTTTACATTGAAGTCGCGAGGTGTTGCTCTCGTCGCGTCGTCCGCTACGTTATCCGTTGTAGGCACCCATCGCCACTCACCCTTTTTGGTGAGTGTCTCTAATTCTGCGAGTCTGTGTGCTACGAAGGTTTTGTAGGTGCGTGGTTCGGACCTTATCCACGCTAGGGCCGTACGCGAGTCGCTCCAATATACCTTTTGTGCTACTTCAAAGTCATGTTCTCTTAGTACTGTGTCGGCTAGGCGAGCTCCTAATAAGGCGGCCTGTAGCTCTAATCTGGGGATGGAGACAGGCTTTAGTGGCGTCACGCGACTCTTTGCCGCCGCTAGTGTGACGTGTACGCTTCCGTCGCTACGTACGATTCGCCAGTAGATAGCTGTAGCGTAGGCCTCTTCGCTGGCGTCGACAAACGTGTGTAGTTCGTAGGTGTTTGCCGATTCGTAGTTGTAACATCGGGGAATGCGTAGACTTTCTATGTCTCTTAGTAATGATAGCCATGCGTCCCATCTTTGCCTTAATTGCTCTGGGATGGGCTCGTCCCATTTGGTACCATAGCTCCATGTGTCCTGCATAATTCTTTTAGCGGGCGTTGTCATAGGTGACAGTAGGCCTAGTGGATCGAACAGGGACATGATGATACTTAAAGCTTCCCTTTTAGTCGGTGGACGGGCGTTTTCAAGTACTTCAGGCGGTATTTTTATCTTGTTTAGGCGGAAACTTATACAATCATCTTTAGTGCTCCATAGGAGACCGAGCGTTTTTTCTGTCTCGCTCGCACCTATGGGTTTTGGGTTCGTTTCCGGGCCCGTACTGAAATCTTTTATGACATATGTGTCGTTGGATGTCCACGCTGTCAACTCGAAGCCGGCTTGTTTGTGTATAAAGTCGACTTCCTTTATTATTTTAATTGCCTTTTTAGGTGTAGGGAAACTTTGTAAGTAATCGTCCATGTAGTGGTTTCTTTCTATTGCGCACGCCGCCTCTGGGTAGATGTCGACGAACTCTTTTGCGTTTTTGTTTTTTATGTGTATGGCGGTGCATGGTGATGAGCATGCGCCGAATATCACAGAGGTCATTCTATATTCTTCCGGCGGACCCTCCCGCCGGTGATCTCTCCATAAAAAACGCAGGGCATCTCTATCCTCTTCTCGGATGCTTATTTGCATAAACATTTCTTTTATATCGGCGGATACGGCATACGGATGTTGTCGGAATCGCATAATGACGCCTGGGAGGGACTGTAGTAAGTCGGGCCCCGCTAACAACATGTCGTTAAGACACAGTCCGTGTGCTTGAGCCGCCGCGTCGTGTACCATCCTGATCTTTGGTTTTGCTGGATTGATAACAGCAAAGTGCGGGAGATACCATGTTCTATCGCCGGTCGGCGGGGCGGGGGCTCTCTCAGCGTATCCGCTTTTGAAGAGGTTGTTGACCCGTTCTTGATATTGTGTTTTTAATTGTTCGTCGCGATCTAGTTTCTTTTCTAAACTGTAGAGGCGCTTCAGTGCGTTTTGATAGTTATTGGGTATCTTTAGTTCCTTTTTTCGCCACAGTAACCCAGTTTCGAATCTGCCATCGGGGAGTCGGCGAGTCGTATTCTCTAGGATTTCTAGTGCTCGCTGCTCGGGATCGTTTTTAGGTTTTCTAGGTTCGATCCCTAATGACTCCAGTTCGAAATACTTTTTCATTATATCTTCCATTGCGTCACCCCGTGTAGTGGAGAGGTGACCGCAAAAGGTTACGGGCTTACTTTTTGATGTGTGGCATCCGTGGAGTACCCATCCCAGTCTAGTGAGGGATGCCACTGGTTGGTCGCGCCGACCTTCACGGAGGTTACGTGACACTATTAGGTCCCAGTTATCTTGACCGATAAGTATTTTCGGGGACGCGTAGTCGTACGTGAGTTCTTTCATTATCTTTTGTAGATGAGTGCAGCCTTTTACATTTTCTCTTTTTACTGATTGCGACGTAAAGTTCAGCCTTTCTACTGTTCTGGCATTTTGGATTCGGAATTCCTTGCCGCTGAACTCTCCTTGGATGCCCAAGTTGACACTTCGACTTTCTTCATGTCTTATCTCTGTCCCACTCACCCCTTGTACCCACATTGGTTGTTTGGGCCCGTCTATTCCCAATATATCGGCCAAAGATGCGTCGATAATGGTCACTGTACTTCCCTCGTCCAACAACGCGTACGTCTTTACCTTATTCTGAGGGCCCGATAGCGTGACAGGTGCTATTTTCAGGTAGGCCCGACGTTGCGTATCTAGGTTGGTAGCTACTGTTGAAGTCAGTACCTCTTCTTTTTTCTCTGGGATGTTTGACGGTTTATCCACCTTTTGGTGGTGGAGTAGGACGTGGTGTCTCATGGTACATCCGTCGCGGCCGCATGGTTTGGCGCGACACATGCTTCGTTGGTGCGTGTCTTTTAAACACCGGAAGCAGGTATGGCTCTTCTTTGCCATTTCCCAACGCTCGTGAACGTTAGCGTTGAGAAACTGTGGGCAGTGCAACAATTGATGAGGTTGCTTGCATTGCCAACACTTTTCTTGCCGCTTTTCTTGCGGCTTGCGCTTTTCTTTCATCGTGTAAGCGCGTTCGACCTTTTTTCGTATAGGTCGCTCTCTCCCCGTCGACTCGTCGGCGATGTATTCTGGAAGGGCGTATGCGCCAAACTTATCCGCTTCTTCATTTAAGTATGTAGACATTTTCTTAAATTCGGATTCTTCAGAAAGCTCTCTCGCCGCGTAGTCTACCCATTTGCTTTTTAGGGTGGGAGTGAGTTTTTCCATCACGTTGTATAACATTTCGGGATGATGGAGGTAATGTGGTTTCTTTAATGCTTCTATTGCAGCCACAATATTCGCTAACTTACTTGCGAATATACAAAGGTCACGTGGGTTTTCACTGACCTTAGGTAAACGCTTCACTCTTTCTAATTCTAGCCGAATGAGTGCCTCGGGCCGCCCGAATCTTCTCTCCAGTGTTTGTAGTATCACTGACGGGTTAGGCTCGCTTATTAATAGGCAACTCACGGCTTCCAAGGCGGGCCCTTTTAAACATCTTCGTAGTCGGGCCACATTCTCGGTTTTAGTGAAGCGTTCTTCTGTTTCCCTATACGCTGCTCGAAAGGCGAGCCAGCCGTGGGCGTGTCCACTGTACACGGGTAACTCCTGTACATACCGAGGTGAGTCCCTGTTCTGGCGCATAGCCTGTGAGAAGGCCGTGGCTAGTGTAGTCACGTCGATCGCCGGTGAAGATTGGTGTGAAGACGGGACCTTATTCTCATACCCGTGATTATTCAAACGGGTTCCCGCCTCACCCGGGTCTTTTGCGTACCCGGCCGATCTCTTTATACTGCCCTCTCTGTGTTCGGCTGCCTCCATGGTTTTGGGACTCTTTTCCCCCTCGGTATTTGTGATGGCTAATATCTGTTTTTGATTATGTAGCCATTGCTGGACACGCTGTGGATCTGAACCCGGTTCGTCCTCTTCACTAGACGATGATGATGGTGAATCTAGCTTTAGTCGTTCTAATTTGGCCTTTTCAAGCGCGGCTGCGGCTTGAATTTCTTTAGTTTTTAACTCGGCCTCTCTTAAGTACAACTCGGCGAGTCGCTCTTTCGCCTCTAACTCCGCGAGGAGTCTCTTGCGAGAGGGTTCGGAGCGGCGCGACCGAGTGTGGCTCGAGTGTGGGCGTATCGTGTGTCCGGAGCACTCTGGCACAGGTGATGGTTCCCTGGACCGTACGGCGAGGGCGACGCCGTCCTCGACTGGTTTGTTATCACTGGAGGACTTACTTGTGATTGTAGTTTCCGTAGGCGTCGTCCGGGTCGTTGTGGTGCGTGACTCCGTGTTTGATGTTGCGCCCGTGGTGGCCGTAGTTTCTGTTCGTGAGCTTGACGAAGCCTCTGCTCCCTCCTTGTCACTTTTGCTTCTTGTGGTCGGCATCTTCTTGATTTTCCGTATTCTAGGAGATCTTTTTGGTGATGATGACGGCTTGGAGATCGTAGTTTGAAGACTGGACGATGGTTGCGCTTATCCCGACTTGAAGGACCAATTGTTAAAGGGTCCTGACGTCGGTAGCGAAATCCGAACTCGAAGGACCAATTGTTAAAGGGTCCTGACGTCGGTAGCGAAATCCGAACTCGAAGGACCAATTGTTAAAGGTGTACGCCGATTTGGCGATCGGGTGTTGGCTCAGCAATCTGGCTCTGAGAACCAGACGTTAGAGTTGCACGTCGATCGCGGTCGAAGGCCAATGTTGCAGGCCACACGCCTTAGCTTTAACGGGGGGGTGTAGGGATTCAGGCTTGCCGGTCTTGATGTTACAGGGATCTCGGCAGATCAGGTGTTGGGGTGAATACGGAAATAAAACGCCGCTTTGGTTTACATAAACACAGGGGTGCGGAGGGAGCGGCGACGGGCAGCAAGCTCACTTTTCTTCTATATGTTAATTACTATTCAAGTGCTGAGGACGAACTGGCTTCCTGGCTGTTAGGCCTTTGTCTTTTTATAGGGGTTTGCTGCCCTAGCGATCCCCCCGTTCCCTGAGGAAATTTTAATGCTATTAGCTCTCCACTTTTGCATATAATATCTAGGTTACAAGTCTTATTTATCTGGGCTGGTCCTCTTATTGCACAGAGGATAAAGACTATTTTCGGTGGCGAAGTTTAGGTATTTTCCTTTTAATTTCCCTTTTTCCTTATTGTTCCTCCCCCCTCTGTGAGTAGCAAGAGGTGTGGGAGGACCGGGGGTGCACGGCTTTTCAGTGGCGCCGATACCGGAACTACGCCACCTAGCCCGCAACTTTTTGTTCTAGAACTTATCCTAAATGAAACATACTGCGGGCGGTAGTCTTTATTTTAAACCTTATTCTAGCACCCTGACTTATAACCTAGGTATCCTAGCACATTGGAGAGCGAGAATAAGACATATAAACACAAGCAAATTGTACATAAAATATTATAAAATGTAAAGGTAAAGGAACAATAATATAACACATATTTAACCTTAACTAAACATTTTACATCTTACATATCAATGTTATTTATTTTATACATAGTATCGACATCTTATGATAACGTGTTATGTATGTGTTAACATTTTATTATTCCGGAGGAAGGGCACGTGAATTTTATTCTTGACCAAAATCGTGCCGCTTAAATTTTACTACTTGCGGAACTCTGTTTAGACGGCCCTCTTTTCCTCCGAAATGTGTGATGTTAGCACATGCATATTTCGCGCACTGATTCTATATTGTACACATAGGTATATAGGCACCGCACTTTCACTATTCACTTATTCTGTCGTGCACAGCAGACATCATACAACTTTCATTAAAATGGCAAAAGTGCATTGATAATAATAGACAATAAATACTTCGAATAATTAAATAAGTATATAATTTTCGTAAAATAATTTTTTTAAATTTTTTCATATATAACGGAAATTTAATTCATATTTTTAAAATAAATAACGGCCAATGACCCACACTAGGATTCCCTGTGTCGTGGGTCCAGAGACACATACAAGGACAAACACACACCCAGACCCAAACATACTCGTACATTTGTCTTTTTTTAATTAAATGTGTGTCCGACCGGGAATCGAACCTGGAACCTTTTGCAGAGCAAGTTGGGTCACTACGAACTGCGCCAATCGATCGGTCAATTGTAGATAGATATGCGAGTGGTCCAATAAAATTTACAACTGTGTTAGTACTTTATGATTTAATTTACTTTTACTCAATTTATTAACAGTCATATTAATGGGCAGTTAAATTTATCAGATAATCAGTTAAATTTTCCAGGCTGGTGATGGAGTCGCCTCTTGTTGTACAAAGAAGTGTGGTGGTCTTCTTACGTAACGACGTACCGAGGATAGCAGGTGCTGGTGAAACCCATCTGCACCGTAATCTGCGAAATTTTCGCTGCAGAAGCTTTCTATGTAAAAAAAAATGGGATTTTAATGTTCTTGACAGATGATAAATAAATTCTCCGCCTAAAGTGTTTCATTTTGCCTAAGACTAAATAACGCACGTTTCAAATCTGTCTGTTATAAGGACTTATCAACAAACAAACTATCAATTCACATTTTAGAATAGCTGAGGTCCAAACCGCTGCGGTCGGTAAATTTATTTCCGCGATAAGTGTGTCGCCGGCGGGGAATGTCGTTCGTCCGTCCGTCTGACGGTAATTATTTTTATTATTAGCTAGTCCACCAAGTACAGGTGTTTTAGAAGGCGGACTAATCTGTAATCTATAAATATCAGTAACAGTCGCAGTGATACAAGACTATATTAACTCGCAGATCCTCTAATCCTCCATAATAATTTTTATAGCCTATGGGACTTTTGAAGGAGGTACATAGAGGAACATTTATTTTTTTCTATATAGTACCTAACTGTTTTGAAGAAAGATTTTGGAAAATTAAGAGGGAAAAAACAGGATGGCTTTGGCATATCTCGCTCGTTAAAGAAACACTTCTTTACATTTTGGAGAAATAAGATGAAGTGGAAAATGTAGTAGGTACATTTTAGAGCTGTCTTCTTCAAGAGAGGAGTTACTTGGCCAGTCAGACGAGCCCGAATGCTCGTGGGATTGCAGCATCTGTAGTTTCCCTCACAAATCTCACAACTGAAATCCTCACTTTAACTGCAAATAAAAATATTTCAACAACACTTCCGTCTGTTCGTGATAGGGATCTGACAGAAATCAGCGCTGCAGTGCAAGCTGCAGTATCATGCTAAGTCAGGTATTTCCTGTTACAGCGTTAATTAAGTATATTATACTTAATTGCGTCAATTAAGTATAATATACATTTTCTCTGTTGTTCTCGCATGATTTATTTGTATTTTTTCGTTACACTTATACGGGAAATAAACTGTTTTTCTTTCTTTCCTTATTCCTTCAAAAGTGTGAATTTTTTAGTCTCACTTTTGCCCCTAATTCACCCGACTCACCCGAAGAAAACCTTCGTCTCGTCGTCGCGTGTCCAAAAGACTTTATTATTTAAGGGTCGATATGTGAAGAAAAAAGTTTACCACTCATTTTGAGGGCCTTAAGACGATTGGAGTTTACAACGATTGTTTTGGAATATTCGACTATTTCGACTTTAGACTATTGTTGACTTCAGATATTTTTTCTATAGAATAGTGTAGTTACAGAAGCGATAAGACGAAATAAAACGGCATTTTAGTGTATTGTAGCTACACTAAGTTGTAGTTGACTTTGTTTTTGGTTATAGTCCTTTCTAGATTGTGCTTGTATCAGCCTATAACATCCCACTACAAGGCACAGGCCTGCCCTAGTAAATCACTAGGGGGTTTCGGGCCGTAATCCACCACGCGGGCCCAGTGCGGGTTGGTGGATCACATACTACAATATTTTTTTCTTTCATTTCTAAAGCATGCGAGTTTCGTCACGATGTTTTCTATAAGTTTCACGATGTTTTCTATATGTTTCACGATGTTTTCTATATGTTTCACGATGTTTTCTATATGTTTCACGATATTTTCACGAATTATAACTATCGATTATTATGATGGATGCACGGCTATGGAGATCCAACGGCAATATTTTTGCTCTTGTACGAGGGCAACACTGAAAGCTTTCGGAGTGAATAAGAAAAAATTACAATGAATGGCGAAAAATCAATTTATTGTTTCTCAAAATATTCTCCGTGAGCCTCAATACACTTTTTCATACGAATAAACCAATTTCCATAACATTTATTCCACTCCTCCTTGGTGACCTCGGAAACATGTTTTTCATACTCTTCGACAGCCTCTTTTGGCGATGAAAATCGTTGACCGCGTAATTGATTCTTAATTTTTGGAAACAAGAAGAAGTCACAAGTGCCAAGTCGGGACTGTATGGAGGATGGCTCATGAGTTCTACGTTTTTCGCCTTCACAAAGTCGTTTGTCTGTTTGGCCGTGTGAGAGCTGGCATTGTCATGGTGCAAGATTATGCGGAGTTTACGGTTGTATTTACGGAGTTCATCAATAACTTCCGGCAAACAAATGGTCGTGTACGTATCAACATTCACGGTACGACGATTCTCCAAAGCAACAGTAGGAACGTGTCCAGTATTTCTAAAAAAAGAAGCGTTTATCTGCTTCGCGGCACTTTGCACGCGGGCCACTTTGGTTGGGATTCGGCTCATCTTGAAAGACCCAAATGGTCGATTGTTGCTTTGTTTCGGGGTCGTAGCTGTAAATCCATGTTTCTTCACCTGTTACTATGTTTCACACCAAATTTAACGCCGCTTCGTTGAATCTGGTAATTATGGCGTTGCATCAAGTGACGCGTTCCGTTGTTTGAGCATCAGTCAAATTGTGTGGGATCCACCGCGAGCACAGATTTCGCTTCGCACTGCATCCATCGTAATGCAGACACGCAATTTTTAAAATGACGCCACAATGAAAAAACAAATGACTGTTAGATGAAACAAACTTTATTCTAGAGCCAAAGAGTTCCATTTTCAAATATTGTATTTACTTTTTAAATATTGTTTATGTAAGTGGCCAGTTCCGGAAATTTTCAGTGTGACCTACGTATTACGTGTACAACTGTGATTTATCCATGTGTAGCTTTTAATTTAGCATGTATGCAAATGCCATAATTCGTGTACAATAGTAAATTAATAATTAATAGTAATGAAATAAATTAATAGTCTTACTGTACTTTTATTATTTTCTTATGTATTAGATACTAGCTGTACCCGAACACGGGTTGCTGTGGCTGCCCAAAAGATGGCGCTTACCATGTTTTTACCTGTTTTTGGGGTAAAATTATGTTTTTACCCTGTGATATGTATATAAAAATACGCGTGTATTCGAATGCAACATTGTGTCAAAATTTTAAAGCAATCGGTGAAGAACTTTCGGAGATTTAAGATTTTGAACAAACGAACGTTTACATTTTTATTTATCTATATAAATGCTTTTTCAGATAATAGTTTCTTTAATTTACTTTTAATTATGTTAGGAAGATTGTTTGTTAGGTATTAATTTGGGTGCTTATTTGTATATTCTTAAAGATCATTAGTATCATCGACTTTACTTTACTTTTTTTTACTACTTACTTTTTTATTTATATTTATTACTTTTATTATTTGCGGTTCTCACTCGCCTATATTGGAGAGAGGTACTCGTAGGTAGAATAGGCTAGAGTCAAATGTAAACATTAAAATACCATTTTTCTGAGAATTCGCGACATTGTATTGAACCATATGTGTGACAGGTAGCGAGATATGGTTAATGTAACGCTTTTACTGTTGTTTACACAGCGCGATGCACTCTATCGAATTACGATATCTGATAACAGCGGTGAGGTATATTCATAGTTAATTTCATTAGATAGAACGGAAAAGGACCGTAATTATATTGAAAAACTATCTAATAACCACCATCAACGTGTGTACCACTGGATATAGGCCATTCCCGCGGCTCTCCATCAGACACGACCGTGGCTATTATCATCCAGCCACTATCGGTGAACTTCTTCAAGTTATCGATCCATGTGGCCGGAATGTTTCCTGGTACCTGGTACGTGGCCTCCATTCGAGGACTTGTCTTGTCAATTGTCGATCCGACGGCTGGTGTGACGACGATTCTATGACGATGATTTTCATTCTTTGACTAATCTCATGACAGTAAAAAAGCATGCCAGGCGGAAGTGACTAATAACTAACAAGTGATGACGACTCAATACACATGCCAGTAAGAGGCATGAGAGTTATACGCGAGTGCCAGTTGAAATCCACAAAAAGGATTTGACTGCGGGAGACATAGGCACGCGAAAAATCAAACGGCGTTTGATGCACTGGCGTGCTATTAAAACGTATGCTCCAGACTGGCAAAATCCTGAATACACATGCCAGTAGCACGCATTTGCAAGGAACTCCTATGTTTTTGTGCGAGTAACACGCATGTGTAGCACGGCCCTTATGTATTTTTATCTAGGTCATTACTTTCTTGCTAGTGGGTCACTTCAAGCACTTGGCCGTAGCTGAAAATCAGTGTATCTCGTTTGAGGCGCTATTCCTGATATTAAAAAGGCCTCACAGCTGTAATTTCCTAAATCTGGCTTTCCCTCTTTTTCTTCTCTTTTTATTGTAAATTATTACAAACTGTTCAGTATTATCTCCCAGTCAACCGTTGGGCTATGCAAGGCATGAAGTGTCAGGGAACTATATAAATGTAACAAAGTTTCAACAAAGAAATCTAGTGTAAGTTACCTTTCAGTATTTAGTAAATCTAAAAACTGAATCAAGAACTGTCTGTTAAACCTAGATTATAATGACACCGAATCCTTACTTATACCAATGCGTTAAATTATTTTTGACAGTCTGCTTTTTGGCATCTATAAATGTTATTCGGGTACACACCCATACTTTTATGGCTTTTATTTTTTGGCTGAAATCGTATGTCTACGAACACACTCCTGCACAATCACATACACACATACTTACATAAAACATACACGATGTACCTACATACTATACACAATAATTACCACCTGAATGAACTGTTTTTTTTTTATATAAAAAGTGGGCGGACGAGCAAGCGGTCCCACGTGATGGTAAGTGTTACCACCGCCCATGGACACTCTTATATAACTGTAACCTAGTACTAAGAATTGATATCGGGAAGGATGCTGACAGCTGTAAAACAGATTATCCTAGTACAGATGTCAGCACACATTGTCCTAACTCATAAGCTTATCTTCTTGTAAACTTGATGCTCTCTTGTAAGCTACATTATAAGTGACAATTACCGTATAACTTGTATACTTGTATTAAAAAAATAAGTTGTATTAAATTAGGACATTTATTTTGAAAAGGCACTGGCTCCCAAAAAAAAAAAATTTTTCTAGTTTGGGAGTTAGGCTTACCTACTATAAATTGTATCAAGTATGTTTAATACAAATAAAGAATTTGAATTTACTGTTAATACGGGCCTCCTCACGTATGTTGTCTTATGTATCGGGGATATAAGGCCTTAAAACACCACACTGGCCAAGCGGGTGGGCGAGTCCACTGTTTTAGAGGATCAGGCCTTCACGACATCCACGGGAAGAGATGGGATGGCCGTAAATATATCCTAAAGGTTATCTGGTAGAGATGGTATTTAGCGATAAGACCGCATGGTATGTGCATTCATGTAGGTAGGTACCTATTTATGCCTGTTATTATTTTATTTTGTTTTGATGTGCAATAAAGAGTTTATCTATCTATATGTCAATATACTCGTATTACAAACTGCATAATACTACTCTCCGTAATGTAAAAGTAAACAGACAAACAAAAACCACTCGAATTGTTATAGATAAGGCTTTGTTTACAAAACGCTCCAACTACATTATCTTAGTGCGCGCCGAGCATTATCATCTATCATGACGTAGTGTGCGCCTCGCCTTATCGCCTCGATATACCAATACAAATTCCAATTTACTGCAGTATCTTCTCACGAGAATGAACCTTAAGGATAATAGACATAAGGTTTAAGATAATAGTGCTGAATTACAATTGCACAAAAAAGCTTCGCGTATTTTCGACTCGGAAGGATTTTGTTGTTTTTTTTATTGAAATTGTTGGAATAATTTGATCACATTTTACAAGATCAGTTCTGATTTTCTAAAAATACATATGTTTTAGTAAAGACAAAAATATATGTACTTAGATGGGTACAAAAGTGGACTCTCATTTATACACGCTTTTGATTTATGTCCATTTGACTTTTTGGACGTCAACATCATCTACGTTACTAGCCCTTCTTTCGTCCACTGCAGGAGACAGGCCTCGTAATATGCATGAAGGATGTATGTCCTTAAAAGGGCACTCTTTTCGAGACGGTGTAGTTCCTGAGGTCTTTCATGACACCCACAGGAAGAGATGGCTGGTCCTGACACCATACAATTCGTTATCTACTTTGAAGTCATATTATACTCAAATATCGACCTAATTAAAATTAGTAAAATTAGTAGTTAATTAGTAAATTAAAATTAAAATCAAATATAATTAAAATTAGGTTTAATTTTATTTATTCTCATTAAGATTTATTCTCAATTATTGCCTCGTACATGAGAACATACAGTTATAATACATAAAGTCAATAACATTCCATTGAACAGAGCAAAAAGAAAATGAACAAGTCGATACAATTCAATATTTTAAAGTTGGAACGCACCTACATATGTATTTGCAAATAAACTACCCACTTATTTAATTATATTTTTATTTATTTTATTATATTCCTGGCTGTTTGTCTGTACGTATGTTATTTATTTTATTATATTCCTCTCCGTTTGTCTGTACGTATGTTTTCTGATAAGATAGGGATAATAATGCTGCTATTAATAATGTCGGATAGTCGTGACTTGAAGACACCAAATGCTTTGTCATTTTGGACTTCTGACGGTGATTTATTAAAGAGTTGTCCTCCCTCAAAAGTATTCATTTTCTTACCATAATTAGTTCGAATCTTTGGCAAAGTAAGATGGCTTTCTCGTCGAGTTACGCAGTTGTATGTGTAGGTATCCAGTGTATTTAGTTCAGATATTCATTATTAAGAAGCCCTTATACGTTTTGAATACGTTTTACGTAATATGTTTGAGTACTTATACGTAGCAGTTTAATCTAATAAATAATTAAAATGAGATAAAATATTTATTTCTTTTCCACCCGAAGATTGTCTAGAAGGGATCGCTATTAGCGATAAGACCCGCCTTATGTGCATTTCATGTGTTACGATATCTGTTACTCTCTTATTTTGTTTTGGGATGCAATAAAGACTTTCATTTACCTATCTATCTATCAAAATGTTCACAAATCTGAGTCCGTCTTTGTACAAATTAACTGATTTCTCATGCTTTCTCATATCATGCTAAAAAACTATCAAGACACAAGCAGTGTGTGGTCCTCTTGACGCTACAAGAGACACTTGAACGTCTGGTGTGGAATAAGAGAATCCTTGTTATTATACGATTCAATGTGCCTTGTGTGCTGCGTATTGACGTCGCGTCGGTTCATTAGTTTTTAAATGATTTGAGGGCTAAGGGTTTGATTAAACGTCTATGTGTGTCGTGGGAAAAATACGGAGTTTCTTTTTGTATAGAAAGATGCCGACAGACGAGCAGACAATTCACATGATGCCGACACCAGTCCAGAATGACAAGTGGAGTAGACGAGAAGCCACATGGGTTGGGAAAATAGGGAAGGAGAGGATAGGATGGGAATGGGCTCTGGCACATCTCAGTCACTACTGAAACACGCACGTATTTACATTGGGGAAATACGATAAAATAGGAAATGCAGTACATTTCAAGGTAGTCTTCTGTGAGAGGGAGGTAACGTGACCAGTCGAGCGCGCCCAGCGGCTGTGGGAATGCAGTATGCACTCTCCCCCTACCACTCAATGACTACTGAATGAGCAGCAAATCGAATTGTAACAAATTTAAAGGTGAGCTATGTTTAGGTTCTCTCGTGACAATAAAGATATAGGAGTCCCGCAAATCCATCCCATCCGATCCAAAGGATTCCTATCTATCAAGGTTAATACGATTCTTAGTAATTTAAAATTATTTAAAAGGTTGTTTTGTTATTCATAATATAATTTATGTCTCATTCATATTGATGCTTGTTTTAAATACCTACAAGCTTTATTCCTTATTCATTGGGTATGATTAACTTTCATCAGTCACAAATTATGGTAGATAACCAAACGACCATAAAAATAATCCAGAACTCTGCAAAGGATCCCATTTACTGCATTCTTAACTTTTCCATAAACTTCAACATAAATAAGACTTACGCAACATTTCCAATCGCGTCACAATACGTTTCCGCTTCACTGCCTCAAATGCCAGCTATTCAGGCCACGTTCAGTTATAAAAAAATTGTTCCCGAAAAGAACAGCATTCCCTGGGCATCAAGTGATTATCACTTACGGACACAATAGGGAGGCGAGTAGAGATGATAAATACGTAATCCGATGGTGTTTACGCACTAGGTCGGATGAACGTCGTGGTTTCTCTAGCAGTTTTTGTAATTTAATGTCAAATTGAATAGAAGAATGGAAACAGTAGATAATACATAAAAATGGTAGGTGCACATAAATAGCCCCGATAATATAGTATAGTATATAGCACGTAGTAAATGAGTAATCGATCATCTCTTGTTTTTTCTTAATATTTCGACATATTACTGTTGTTGCAGATTGAAATACATGAGAATTACTTTACAAATTCAGAAATGTATATAGATAATATGTATAAACAAACTAATTTTAACTCATGACGCGCTAATATACGTACCCACTGTCCCTAATTAAATGGTTTTTGTACTTCATCAAAACTTACCGTTCATAAATCTACCCACGGCTATGCAAGTCTAGATTAAATGTATCTGCAAAATGTTTGGGGAATAATTTATTTAACTATTTTGCATCACAAAACACAATATGTACATTTTAATCGAGTACACGGAACTGTTTAATCAACGAATAATTAAAAGCACTGTTTTAAATATGGAATTAAAAGTAAAGTAAAGGCAATTTTACTATTACGAGTACATACAATATACAGCATTGGATAAATGTCATCGTATAGTCGAAATCGTCTAAACTTAGTTCATTTACTAATTTTAAAAAACGTCAATTGTTACCTGTGCGTTTCTTCCACCCAGTGCGTTGTCACGAAAGGTCTAGCACACTAACCGGCTTACGCGCGCCGCTGATTTGACGAATCAAAGTGACACGTCGCCATACTGTGTTCTTTACAGATCCTGCCAC
Source organism: Sesia apiformis (assembly GCA_914767545.1). NCBI lineage: Eukaryota > Metazoa > Arthropoda > Insecta > Lepidoptera > Sesiidae > Sesia > Sesia apiformis. The sequence goes on from OU611971.1 coordinate 11,653,155, forward strand.
TACTGTACGCGGTGACAAAACGCTCTTGTGTGTATGCTCCTTTCAGTGTAGCTGCTGGTGCTGAAGGGCTTTGTAGTTAGTACATGATAGCTTAGATTAATAGCTTAGTGTACGATGTATCGGATTAGTATGAGATGATCAAAAACGCAAGTGTTCTATGATAGCACCTGGTCTAGTACTCAAATCGTCTAATGTTATATTTATCAATTCTTGACGAATTGCTTTTGAAGAAACATAGATACCTCCTATTTATTACAAAATAGACGGACGACAAGGCGTTTTAGACGACCCATAATTAGGCTTGTCACCCGTACCCTTTTCCCAGACATACTCCTCATTTGAAGAGCGGCCGGGGCCACTGCTAGGACTTCTCGTGCACAATGACTTGTGCATGAGGGATGTATGGCCTTAAGACCCCACGCCGGTCAAGCTGGTCGGCGAGTCCACTATTTTAGAGGTGGTACGTTCCTCAGGGCCTGGGGTAACCGCTTTGTTAGTATCCTTTTACGGCACCCACGGGAATGAATGAATGAATTTGCTAAAAGAATGCTATAATTGTTATATCAATCACCATTTTTATTTATTCTACATAATGCCGGCGTTGCATGCCCGGCAATTTTTTTTCACATAATATATAAGTATACATAATATAAGTATAGCCTATGTCCATCTGGAATAATGTACCTTTCAAATGGTGATAGAATTTTTCAAGTAGGGGTGCAGTGGTTCCGGAGATTACCCTCCACATACACACAAACTCACAAAATTCGCACTCTCTCTTTATTACATTAGTAGATAGGTACCTATAGATTTTTCGGTTCAGTTACAAGAACGGTGGTTACGGCGAAACAAAACATCACGATAACAAGAGTTTAAAATTTTAAGCAATTTCAATAGTTTAGGTACTTATATCGCAATATACTCGTAAGTACCTGTCTATTGGCCACCAGTGGTCGCAAGTCTCCTCGCCTCGTGACGTGGGTCACGAGTATTACCTACAGCTTTATCTAGGTAGTAAATTAACCAGATAGGTGGCTCTCATGTTCAGCAAAAAGCTCTCATGCTTTTAGATTTTTATATGTCGTATTACTTATTTCAAAACTATTTTTATTCAATAGTTAAGAAGATTTTGTTTTATATTTACTATTTTCGAAAATAAAATACAGTCTTTATTACGCGAAATTAATAGGGAAATTGATCAATATCTTTTATGCTGATACCTATTAGGTATTACTTTTTTAATAATTGAATGTTTTTTTTCATTAAAATATGATATTTCGTTATTTCAAAATTTGTTTCTAATCCAGACTTTTGGCCGAGGTTCCACATGTCTAGGTATATTTTAAAACTCGATAGTTTTAGATGCCTGTACCGTTTTTTGTACATTTTACACTTGGAAACACTAGGCACAATCTAAGTCTTAAATCTGACTCTATGTGTAGTATCTAGTTATCTAGAATGGTGAGAATCCCTGACATTATATCGAAACTTATAAGATAGATACTATAAGCGATATATAGAAAAAAATTTGGGCATCAAACAATCGACTAGGTTGGACAGGAAAAAGACGATTTTTATTAAAGAGCATTTATTGTGTATATGAATCATACCAACAGTTCCTTAGCACTAACTCCTTGGCGGTAACTAGAAATAGTAGAAAAACAATTTATTCGGCTTATGTCCGCAGTCATTTGGAGTTTGCAAGTACCACATAGTCTCCTCAGCATGCCGAGACAAAGTAGAAATCATTCAATGGAAATTTATTAAATGCCTACCCTAATTACAAATTTGATAAAAAATGCCATATGAAAAGTCATGCGAATTATTTAAGTTACTTTCTCTTAATGATTGTAGATCCTTAATTGACTCGACCTTTCTTTATGATCTGGCAAACTCAAAAATAGACTCGTGGGACAACATCTTTTCGTGTAGATACAACTGCACACTTCACGAGGACAGTTGCAGAAATTATTATTTGACATACCTCTTATTAGCACCAATTAGGGCCACAATAACGTGATGTATCGCATCATGCGTGAATATATAAATCAGTTTAGTGACGTAAAACTATTCTGCAACTAAATACTGGGTTTCAAAAATACAATTATTAAAAAAAATTCATAGAAGTGTGCATAAAGATAAATCTATTATCACACGATCGAATACACTCTCACTCTCAGTGGATGGTTCAGGAAAGGCAAAGAATGCAGTTAGTAATTCTAAATAGTTGATATGACCATCAAGTTTCTCGACCGACCACGTTCAGCTCGCACATTAGTGGCTCCACAGCTCGTAGTTGAGGCGTCAGAACATTTTTTAAACTTAACCATGCCTATTGTACAGCCATCCTCATCAGATCTTTGACCCGAAAACTCCTTGAGACTGAAGCCCAGAGTAGAACGTTATGGGCTGATATCCATCGGTCGATTGATCTATGTGATTAAGTAACTACTAAACAAAATCTATCTATAAAAAATGTGGGATGCTGATGTACCTATAGGTAGGTACTTATATGTGTATAGAAATGGCTTTAGTGATAAAGCCGCCGGTTGTACTTCCAATTACTTATACTTTGTATTACTCTGTATGTTTTTGGTGTATAATAAAGTATATCTATCTATCTATGTATCATAATTTTATGTTTAAGACCTTATAACAAACACATTCCGTAACGCGATACCGCACAGTGGGCGAGACTTTTGTATAATCCCATCAGAGCCGGGGAGCGTGTAATCCTGGGCAGCTTGGGTTGGGATAATGCAGTAAAAAGTTGATAGAAAGATTTGATTAGCATCACTGTTAAAATACGTAATAAAACAGTAACTTGGTACAATTATTGTGTATCCAAAAGTCGAAAAGAAGTTCGCGGACGAGATTTATATTGTAGTATCAATAGAAAATCTATTTTGCTATTAGGTTTCTCGTGTGGTGTCGGCCGGCTGTGGGATAGCACCACCCCCAACGCCGGATTTATACTTAACAGGCCCCTGGGCACGAAGGCTGTGGGGGCCCCCTTGTAAGGAAATCAAAAGCGAATTGATCAATATACTTTATATATTTCCAATTTCTTTAAAATTTTTAATCATACAAAAAATGAAACAGTATCAAGATAAATAAATAATACATACAATAAGTAATACATAAACATTTTACAACATTAAATAAAGCGTTTCAATTTGTTTCAACGGTTATTAAATATTATATTTTCTCAAAGAAGTTTTATTGTTTGAGTGATCAATGTGTATGTTCCACGTTCTTTGATTTTTCGAAAATGTAGGAGACAAAAAAATGGGATATTCAATTTGTGGGGGCCCCTGGCTTGTGCCCAAAGTGCCCTTATGTAAATCCGCCACTGACCACCCAGACCAGCTCCTGAACACCAGCTCCAAAAAAGTCGACTCGCCAACCCGCCTGGCCAGCGCGCAGCGTGGCGATTTATGACCTTACGTTCCTCATGCACAAGACAATATGTCCAGCCGTGGATATTGACAGGGTTGATTGCACTGCATCTGGCGGCACAGAAAGGAGAAGTGAAAAAAAAAACCGTGACCGATTGTCAAGTTATTTTTTTTTTATTAAACTTTTATCTGAAATAAACTGGTTACTAAAAACTTTGCACCAATGTTTAATAGTTATGTAAGCGATAGACCGCCTGTTTGTTTATTTTATTTACTGTAAACGTTACATTTGACATATTCATTTGACATATTCGCATTTCGAATGTCTACCTTATTCGGTTGCAACCGAAACTTCGAGTAAAATAAATAAGGTTTCATAAATAAGGTTAAACATTCGCGTCGAGACCCGTTTAAATAGAGAAAAACTGTAAACATTGTTTTTTGTTTTAATGCAATTATGTACATAGAAAAACGTATCTAGCTTCTGTCTATTAATCTTGTTTCTCCTCTTTGTCGTATAGTAACTTAATTGTTTTTTAAATATCACGCACGACAAAAGAACTTATCTATTTAGACTAGATGCGTTTTAACCCAAACTGTCTACATCCGATAATACCACAGCATTAAACAATTTTATGCTGATACTATCGAACTATATGATTAGTTAAAAAACTATCATATTAAATGACAGTTTATCTCAATGTTAAAATCTCCATAATATCTCCAAAATGGCGCCAATCGATGTGTTAAAGGCGGTCTCTATTTTGACAAAAGAGGTTTTAATATAATCTCCTTACTTTTTTTCGAGGCAAAGGCATTCTCTCATGCGGCCTTTCTTTGTCGGCGTTGACAAAAAGTTTTTTGTCACAAAATAAGTTGTTCTTTTCGTCGCCATTTTGGAAAATGCTTTGTTGCCTTACATTTTGATTCAGAAGTGTTTGTATTTTGTTTGTTATTATGGTGGGACAGTTGTTGCGTAATTTGAAAGAAGTTTCGCCAAAAGTAGGCCAATATTTAACGCCCATTTCTTGGTGCTGTAAATACACGAAGAATCTGAAATTTATTTAAATAATTTCACACCTAATTAGATTGCAAAATTTCGGTCTAGTCCCATAAATAGAATAAATAAGAACATTTAAGGAGAAACCGTGACAAACCCGTATTTATTAAGGTACCTATACTTTATTTTACCTATATTAAGGTACCTATTACCTGGATAAGGTACCTATCCGTATTTTTAGTAACCAGTTACCTACATACAGGTTATAAAAGATAAATACGTAGGTATAAATTCATTTTCTTTAAGACGCAAAACTAATGTGGGAAAAATTGTCCGTCAACGTATCAGGTATCATACCACAGATTTTTAAACTTAACAATGAACTATGGAAATGGAAAGAAAACGCAAAGAAGTCTTGATAAATCCTTTTCATTGTAAATCTGGAAATATTTTCTTTTTCCTCCGTTAATTTGTTTATGTTGTTGGTTTTATTCTTTACTTTTATCTTAAATAATATGTAACCATACCATACCATCAGTCTGTGTCACCCCACATGCTGGATATAGGTCTCTCCTAAAGACCACCACCACACACGGTCTTGATTAGGGCGCAAACCTCCCAATAAATATGTGATCCACCGATCCGCACTGGGCCGGCGTGGTGGATTACGGCCCGAAATTCCCCAGTGATTTACTAGGGGAGGGCTGTCCTTGCAGGTGACGTTATATAGCTGACACAGCAATATATCTATAATTAATATGTCACATTAAACGGGTTTCAGAATCGTTACAACAACCAAACAAAGTAATTTCACCATCAAAATTTACATTTTGATAAAACTCTAGTTGAATAGGTACCTAGGTACTGAAAGAAAAGAAAACTTACTAAATTACTACTAAATGAATAGTGCGCACAAGCATAATCATTTAAGTAATATACAATAAGTAACAATAGCTTTTCAGTATCGCAATTACTACTCTTTTGTCTTCATCCCTTCCCATAGATAAGGGTATTGAGCACGGAAGCGAAATGAATTAGCCGCAATCAATAAGACGGCGCTCTACGTCACTTCCGGTCAGCGGCTTCCGCTCCGTTTCCGGACGACCCTCGCTTCCGTTTCCGGTGAAGCTGGCAATTCGGACTACCGGGGAAATTAATTTTGTTGTATCATGAAACTTAGTTCACGAGCTGAGTATAAGATTGGCCATCATATCATGATCTCAGCCCATAACGTACCACTGCAGACCGCAGACCTCCCCTAGTAACCCACTAGGGGTTTCGATCCATATAGATACCACCGAGCGAGCTCAGTGCGGATTGGAGGTACCACGTACTCTAAATTTCTCAAGCATTGGGTTCCTCACAATCTTCTCCTTCGCCGAGCTAGTGATATTTTTTTTAAAATCCGTATAGAAAATAGTAGTAATAATCACCACGATAAAAACTAATTGTAAATGAATATTTCTTTTCTCGTACGTTATCATTTCTCGGAAATTTAAGTATTTTTCGAACATCTTGCAACAATGTACCAACTTTATTTACATCCATCAAATGTATATTTAATAGGGCTTCTAATAATACCTACATTTCAGTATTGGGCGATGTAGTTCAATCACAATTATTATTTGTTTGAACGCATAAGTTCACGATTAGTGAAATTTTAAATTTCGAACGTCTCTGCCTAAATAGCTCAAATAGATTGGTACGTCAGCTGTCATCGCAAATGAGTGGTTAAATTCTTCAAAAAACTAACTTCACTTGGAAGAGAAGTTAAGTTAGTTTTTTTATTTCATGATATTAGGGGTTAAAGTATGAAATTGACGATTTGTACTGAAAAATTAAAACTCGTTTTTTTTCTAAAATGTAACTGTGTCTAAAATGTGGCCGGCGGCCGGCTGTAACAGCACCACTCCATCGCCTCAAGTGTTTCCTATAAAAAAAATGCTCCTAATACCTTTTCTTCATAGGAGGGCATTATATAGCTCGAAGTTTCGATGATCGCTTCCGATCTCGAACCAATTGCTCACTGTAACATTTCTAAATATGCGCTCTTTGCCTGCAACAATGAAGTCAATTTCGTTTTGTGTTCTGCCGTCTGGACGTGTACCCTTCTTGTGGGGCTTCGTTTCGAAGAAAGAATTCATCACAAATAATCCCTACATCCCGAGGAAGTTAACCATCGGGTGGTTCTTTTCTCCAAATCCTTACGGCTTTACTTTCCATTCTTTCTTCGCGTTCTCGTACCTACTCCTTCTTTCGCGTTATCGAGTATGCAGTCCATCTGATGGTAAGTGGATATCTACTGTAGATTTTTATTTATGGACGAAGGCGGTAGACGCTCGTTACGGTTACGTAAAATGGTGATTAAGTAGGTACCTACCTACATAGATATATTTCATCCTATTATATTCTGCCTTTATAATACGTGCAAAAATAATATTACCTACTTTTATATATATATTAATTATTACCTTAGTTATCATTAGTGAATACATTTTTTTTTATAGAAAAAAGGCGGCAGACGAGCATACAGTCCACCTGATGGTAAGTGGATATTGTCGCCCATAGGCATCCGCGATACGTGCCAACACTAGTCCAGAATGATTAACGTCGGTACGCCCCTTGGACGCACTGCCTGCCTCTGGAGATTTAGGAATGTATTTGGAGAAAGGGTTGCGAAAATGGGGAGGGATGGGATGGGAATGAGCTCCAACGTATCTCACTCGCTACCAAAACACGTACTTTTTCCATATTTTGTATATTTGTATTTTGTATCCTGTTGAGACAGAATATAATGGGTCATGTTTGCAAGTAACACCATATTTGTTACAGACACATTACGAAAACATTGACCATCCGACCATTGGCTAATCCGGAAACATCCGAACGCGTCGTCCACGTCTATAAATTACCGTATCTACCTCTAATTGCATATTTTACTACGAGATACTTTATTACTTGATTGTATATGGTAGACGTGGATGACGTGTTCGGGTGTTTCCGGATTAACCGATGGCCAATGTTTTAGTAATGTAGCTGTGCCTATATTTATGCGAAATAAATGATTTAATTTGGGGAATTAGGATTAAATGGGAAATGCTGTACATTTTAAGGTATTCTTTTGTGAAATCCCGGATAATATTATACAAATTAGCATTAATCGTGGCAACTTACGCAGGGACCAAATTAGCAAAAAGTTGACTGGTCTGACTAGTAATACGATAATTTGGTCTACATTTCGTATGGTATCGGATGAAATCTTACCCATAGCGTTACAAGTATCAAGTATCAAGCGGCAATATCGCGTTGTGATAATACAGATCGTAATATAGCGTCTGTTTCGGTGAGGCTAATTCTTGAGTCTTTGGGATAGATAGAAGTCTGGTAATGATGATACTCAAAAAGTCTGCATGTGGCATGACTTGCAACTTGTTCGTAACTGGCTTTTAGGTACTAATTATAAGGTAAAACATGATTTTTTTCCGTCTGTAGTAGGATCTAATTCAATTAGTAACAGTTTGAGCACAACGTGAGAGAGACGTCATTTTCTATGCCTCTGTTAATGAAATGAACAATTCCGAAAGTGTAGCGCGATCGTGACTTTAAAAAAAAGCTAATTACCGAACCGGGGAGGAAATCACAAAAATATTCAAACTAGAAATATGGTCGTCCAGGGTCATTGTTATCACGAGTGGTAATTGGGAATGCATGATTTAATTAAATCACTATAAAATGTGTCCTTTATTCAGATAACTGTAACCGCGTTATATCGCGAACCCGTAGGCTGTGGAACGAACTACCTCGAGAGGTCTTCCCATTAAACTACGACATGGGGTTCTTCAAGAGAGCTGTGAATAGGATTTTGCAAGGTCGGCGGCGCGCCCGCATACCCCCTGGTGTTGCAGGTGTCCATGGACGGCGGTAACACTTACCATCACGTCAAACCGCTTGCTCGTCCGCCCTCTTCTCTATAAAAAAAAAAAAAACAAAAACCACGGTCCTCGGTGGTTCGGTCCTAAGCGTCGTCATGAGTCTTGTCTTGTGCATGAGGGATGTCGTCACTCTGGTCAAGTTGACGAGTCGTCAGCGCTTGTGGCACCTGTTTATTATCCTTAAGTCGCCTTTTACGACGCCCACTTGGGTGGGGGGAATGGGGAAACGAAAATACTTTAATTGTTTTTTTTTTTTTTAGAAAATTAAGAGCCGACAAATGGACTATTTTTTTTTTATTTTTTTATGGACGAAGGTGGCAGACGAGCATACAGTCCACCTGATGGTAAGTGGATACTGCAGCCCATAGACATCCGTGATACATGCCAACATTAGTCCAAAATGACAAATGTTGGCACGCCCCCGGATGCGCTGCCTACCTTTGGATATACGAATGGATTTGGAGAAAGGGTTGGGGAAATGGGGAGGGATAGGATGGGAATGGGCTCTGGCACATCTCACTCACTACCAAAACACGTACGTACATTAGGGAAATAAGATAAAGTGGGAAATGCAGTACATTTCAAGGTTATGGCCTATGAGAAAAAATTTTTTCATGGTCCATCTTTCCCCTATTATTGTGACGTACGCGGCCGAATCGTGAACTCTGACCGTCAGCGTCTACATTTCGATACCGTATTCGTATACAGTACGGTCAAAAAGATCACTCTATACCGCGAACCCGAAGGTGAATGAACTGCCAGCTCAGGTATTTCCGTTACGATATGGGGCTCTTCCGGAGAGCTGTGAAAAGGATTCACCTCAAAGCCCCCCGATGTTGCAGGTGTCCATAGATGGCGGTGACCAATTACCATCATGTGACCCGCCCGCTCTTCTGCTATCTGTTCTAATATAAAATGAAACCGAGAGTGAGCATTGGTGCTGCTGATATGGGGGAAGAGAACTAAATAAGTATAAATACTTAGGTATATCTATCTCCATAGCTCACTGAGCTCGATATTTCATTGCTGGACATAATACAGAAAGTATCTACATAGGTATCTACTTATTTTGAATTATTTTTCTCATATGTATCAATAATGGATCTATTTATTTATAGGTATTAGGCAGATGGGGTACCTACCTACTTAATTTGATCGACCGATTGGCGCAGTTGCTAGTGACCCTACTTGCTGTGCGAAAGGTCCCAGGTTCGATTCCCGGTCGGACATAGGTGCCTCCCTACATTTAATTTAAAAAAAAATATGTTCGGGTCTGTGTGTGCGTTTGTATGTGTCTCTGGGCCCACGACACGGGGAATCCTAGTGTGGGTCATTGAGTGTGGCGTTATTTATCATTATCTATTATCTATTATGACAGTTGAGTGATGGAATAGAATAATTAAAATGATTGATGTTATCGTTTTAACATAAAATCTTTAATACGTAAAACTATCAGCTTAAAACGTCCCAATGTAGGTACCTACACAGTCCCACTCACTGTAGCTACACGGACATCCCCTAGCTGGCTCGGTGCCGATTATAACACATGGTCAAGATTTATTAAAATTCTCCTTAAAAATTAGAAAAAAAAAATCTTTTTTAATCTCCTTTGGTAGGAAGTATGTTTTCCTTTACCGCCGAGCTACCTATAAGTACCTAGTAGGGGGATGGGTGTGTCAATAGTTACATTTTTTTTTTAAATCACCATAACCTTTTAATTATACATAACAATATCAAAATTTCTGGACACAAGATAGGCACACTTACCATTTATTAATTAAACCATATAAAAAAGAAATACAATTACACCGTTATTACTACAATTGCACTTCAGGAGCTTAAGTCGGAATGTAACAATTGTAGGGGAGGGTGGTGTCAAAAGTAACAGGTGTCGATTGTACCAGTCACCATAAATAAGCAAGTTTTAATCTTATTTTAAAACAACTACCTTCATCTGTTAGCCTTCAATGAAATATATCTGTGAGCGACCAGTTTGAATCGATGTCAGTGGAGAGATATTGTCAATGGAGCAAGGTGTGTTTTTTATGCTGTTCAGTAAATTATTTCATTATAAGTGAATCTTTATTAATCTGTTTCTTAAAGTGTTTTGACAAAAACTGATGTGCATGTAAGTATTGCTAATATCATCTAGTTTTGTATTATGTAGTTATTTCTGGGCAGTAGTTTTATTTCTGTACCTAAATCTAATCTATAATAAATATGGCCGAAAGTCACGTTTGTAACAAGATTTTAGGTGTCGATTGTAACTTGTTACAATTGACACCTCTAACATTATTTTTCCTACATAACGGTTATTCCTTAATTTTCATAGGTCCCTGACCGACAATGGTGAAAAGCAGGGAGCGTAAGACAAATAGAGGCCGGGCTACTAAGGAAATTTTTGACAAAGCCCTGGATATGGTGAAAAATGAAAATGTCTCACTAAGAAAATCACTACGACACAGTTCAAAATGTGCGGCTCATTTTGAACTGTGTCGTATCACTTTACCGATATAAAAAACAATTAGATAACTGCAACATACTGCCAAAAATAGGATACCAACCGCACAATAAAGTTTTTAGCGAGGATATGGAAAAAGAATTAGTTCACTATTGTCAAACAGCAGCAAAACTGTATTTTGGGATATCAACAAAAAAAAATCGTAAATAGCGCTAGAATATGCCAAAGTAAACGAATTAAAATATCCCTGGCTAATAGATTCCAAAGATTGGCTAATAGCCTTTCTTAGAAGAAATCCTTCTCTCTCAATTCGAACACCAGAATCGACAAATTTGGCTCGGGCCATGAATTTCAATAAAGTGAATGTAGGGAGATTCTATGAAAATTTAGCTTTTATCATGGATCGGTACTCCTTCGAACCTCATAATATTTATGACGTTGACGAAACTTGTGTCAATGCAGTACAAAATCCTTCGAAAGTTATTGCTTTGAAAGGAACCAAACAAGTTGGAGGTCTAACTTCACAAGAGAGAGGTAATCGATCACCATGTGTTTAGCCATCAGCGCTATTGGGCATGCTGTACCTCCTACATTCGTCTTTCCAAGGGTGAATTTCCATCATCACTTTATTCGTCAAGGGGAAAGGTAAGTCAAAAAAGAAAGGGAAGGGGAAAAGTAGCGATAAAAACAATAAGAAAAAGCAAACAACAAAAAATATAGAAGATGAAGAAGAGAGTGAAGACGAACTGTGCTTAGTATGCATGGATCCTTATTCCCTAAGCAAAGAGGACTGGCTACAGTGCTCTGTATGTAATTTCTAGGCTCACGAAACTTGGCTCAAAGTAAATATTTAAATTATACCTGCATAAATTGTGCTGATTCTGAAAGTGATTAACATGTAGGCAATTTTTAGTTATATCTAAGATTTTTAAGTTTTTATACTTACTCGTATATAAATCTTATAGGCACAAGCCTATAAGAGTTCGCATTATCGGTTTAGATAAAAAATATGTTTACCTACTATTTGTTTTTTTAAGGAAAATAAGTATTAATGGGCAAAATGTCTGTTTTTTAGTTTAAAAGATATTAATTCCTTTTTATTTAGTTTAATAATAAATTTTCATAAGTAACTAGGTGTTAAAAAGTGATCTCATTATACTCTGTTCGCGTTAAGAATGCAGTGAATCTGATTATTTTACCTCGACTACTATCTGTTCGCGTTAAGAACGCATGTTCATTTACCGTTCATTTGGTTCCCTTTTATATGTTTTATTAAACGATAAATAATTAAACTATCTGTCTTAACGCGAACAGATAGTAGTCGAGGTAAAATAATCAGAGTCACTGCATTCTTAACGCGAACAGAGTATAGGTATATTACAATTGACACCAAAGGCGTTACAAACGACACCATCATGGTGTCGTTTGTAACAAAATTTTTATTTTTTTTAAACAGTTATGGAATGAAACTTGAAACTTGAAATGGAATGATGTTATGCAGTTGTGACGCTACCCAGGGGCAATAGTTACAGACTTGTACACATCGCATTTATTAAAATATTAACATGTTTTCATAACATACTTTTTTAAGATGTTGTAGAATAGGTCATATTGAATTTCTTAGCAAAATAATAGCTTACATAAAATTGATTTACCTTAAAATCAACAAACTTTAACCATAATTTTATGAAATAAACGAAATAAACTATATTTTAAATAACAAATAATAAAATTCTATTCCGATAAACAATTAAGGCAAGTAAAAAAGGGATCGTTGTCAGTGCACTGCAACCAATCTTCCTTACTGCGATAGTATGTTTTAAAACATACAAGACAAATATTAGAATCGTCGTTCTCAGAAGAATCATCAGAAAAATCAACGTTTTTCTTCTGCCGCGTCTTCTTTTTTTCAACTCCAAATTAGCAATTTTAGGTATTTTTTCGCCTCCATCTTTCTCTTCTCTTCCTCTAAAGCTTGTTTCTCTGGAGCTCTCTGGACGCCTTACTAATAAATTTGGATGTCGTTTCATAAAGGCTTTATATCAATCAATGCTCGCCATTCCTGATGCTTCCCATTTCTTTTGATAGTTTAATTTATGGTCTTTTGCAAACTCAAATGCTAATTTGCGCAGATCTCTTGTAGTCAAGCCAGAATACAATTTACAGGCACTGGTACAGTTAGACACAAGCTCGTGTTCATTTTCTTCTGTGTAAACCCTGTTGTGTGGCTTATAACCTGTACTGAAGCTTGCCATCTCTTTGTACTTTTTAACATATCGAAACAGAGTCATAGGGCACATACCTAAGTTCTTGGCTACACTTCTGCAAGTTTCTCCTCCAATGACTCGGTTACAGACTTCAATAGGTATACATTTCTCCAGGTATGGTACCCCTGGCAGATTTACGAGGCCGTTTATAAACCATTGTATCACGTATATCTGAAATTTTAAAAATATACAGAGATTACAATTAAAGACTTACTAAAACATTATAACAAATAGGGTGTCAATTGTTACATGTAACAAACGATTCTATTCAATCCCTGTAAATCTTTCACTATCAATTTATTACCTGCCTATCTTTCCACACAACAAAAGTCCATTATTTTTTCACTAATTACATTGTCAACGATGTGTGAGGTTGTCTATGCCGCGTAAAAAATCTTTCGGCGCCAAATGTTCGCGCCAAACGTCATTAAGACTGCGAACCATAGATAAAAATGAGCGATAAAGTTATCTATGGAACTTAGCAGATGTGCCGATTGGGTAATAGTACCTACCTACTTAAATAAATTGAAAATAGTATGATATTTTAAAGCATTGCGTAGGTAATGAAATTTAGGGTTGATAATACCTACCTAAGCGAAAGAAAATAGGTTGGCAATAAGTACTTAATACAAGAAGGTAATCAAGTTAGAAATTTTTGTTTGTCTGTCTGAACACGTAGGTATAACGCAAAAACCATTGAACGGATTTTAATGAAACTATGCATACTGTTTATTTAGATCCACTATAGTTCCCACGGGAATCACAGGTTCACGGAAAGCCAAAGTCGTTGTCTAAGTCGCGGGATCCGCTAGTAAGTTAATCATTAAATTTATACCTATCTATCCTGTATTTTAAATCGTGTTTGATTTTAAATATCTAATCTCACCCTTTAATCGCAATGGTGTGAAAGGCACGGTAATGAATTTTCATTTGGTGGCGCTGTTTCCATTTTCAATTTTAAATAGTCGTCTTAATATTGGCTGCAAGAACATAATTCTTACTAAAATACTTAATTTTAAAGTAGATGTGGATATCTTTCATCAAGGTATAGAAATATTAAAGAAAATGGCGTGTTAGAATGCAAAGATACACTACCAAGAAAAACAAAATTCAGTAGATAAAACAAGCTAAATCCTCCACAGTCGGTGAAACAAGAAAAAATCAAGTCACGATTAATGAAAAACAAAGCACCTAAAACAAGAGAGATTAACATGACCAGATTATAAAATAAAGCCAGAAAAAACCGCTCACGGATCAAAACCATAAATCATGCTCATTATATTCCGAACCGGATTATTTTTTACTGAAGAAAATGTTCAAAAAAGCATCAAAAGGCTATAGGGGGGCGCCATTTTGTGAGGGTAACTTCGATTAGGGCGGGAAAACGCTAACACATCCACCAATGGGAAAGCTCGTTCAAAAAGGCGTAATGCAATTCCACCAATGAGAGAGGAGGTCGGTCTACTCATGCGCTTTGGCGTCAATCCATAGAATTATAGATATAACACGGCAGTGTGGGCTTGACCGCTGCCGCGAAAGGACGTTGGTGACATTTGATAGACTTATTTTTTGAAAAAAATGTCGAAGTGCCTAAGAACAGACATTAGTGGAAATTTTATTTTAAACTAAATGTAGTTTTTTGGTGTATTCCGTTTGTGATTGTATAGTGTTATTCTCTAAGTGTTTTATCAAATAGCGACGAATTTACCTTAATGTGATATCAAGGAAGTTAATTTTAAATTTACTTTACCCATTATCAACATTGAACCAAACCTTACCGACATCATACAAATAAACAGTCGCATACAATCCGCTAAAGGCGCAATTAGTACGGTGATTAACGGTGAAGAAATACCGTCAGTGATGGTGATGGCCAGCGGAGGCGGTGGTGGGCTGGTGCAGTCCCCACCTGATATGATGCATCATCACACTATCATGGACACATCGTCGCACGTTGAAATGATGCCGAGTGAGTATCTAGCTTTACAAAAATAAAATCACCCGCGTATGTAGATACAAACTTTTTTTATGGCAAAAGTCACTGGTTTGTTCATTATCTCAATGTCTATAGATCTATCATATATCAAATTTATTTGCCTATAAGGTATCAAATATATATCAAATATAATAAATGAATGTCTATTATAGGTATCAAGTATATCAAATGTCTATAAACATATTTATTACGATGTCTATAGGTAGACTAGTTTTTTTAATACAACTTTATTAAATGCGAATTTTGTAAAAATAAATCATTACCGTAATCATTATTAGGTGTCTACTTTGCCAACGCACTTTTTGAAAATGTTCCGAAGAAGTCGTTTTTTTCTTTTTTTTAATATGCTATACCCATATAGGTATATCTACATATATGCCTATTATACACCGATATACAATTATTATGTATGCCTACGTAGGTACTAAAAACTTATTCGATTATTTATTTACTTATTCTATTTAAAATTTTTAACTCTATCGAAACATTAAAAAATATAAATAAGTAGAAATCTATTTGCGAGATGTGTAAAAATCTGCGTAATAATTTTAAATCTATAAAAACTGTACAATCAACGTGTCTGTACATTGAATAGTTACTAAAAACAGATTAGGGGCGATGAAGGAAGAGTATCAGAATACAAAAAGACGATTTTGAAAATTTTTGTCTGTCTATCTGTTCAAACACGCTAATCTCCAAACTACTGAACGGATTTTCTTGGTGTTGCACAAGTTAATTAAGCTTAGCTTGGCGCTCCGAATAGGCTTTGTTTCATCGAAATCGGCTGACGGAAAGAAAAGATATCCCAATGTAGATTTTAAAAACTAATACCTATTTCACGCGTTCGAAGTCGCGGGCACAGCTAGTCTATAATAACTAGATTAATACTATGGATACTATTTTGATAATACTCATTTAGTTCCACGTGATTAGATATTGATTATGAATGAAATGCTATAGCTAACAGCACGGTGATGATTTAATGAGGCAGCTACGATGATCGTTAATGATTTTGAATGAATAATGATACTTATACAGCAAAGGCGACTAGTTATTATGTTGCATAAAACACGTGTATTAGATACGTAATATGTATTAATGTATGTAAATTGACAATAAAATTAAAAGTCGCAATAGGAAGTGCTTGTATCTACCGAGTATTTCCCACAATGATGTAATGGGAATTTTAGTAAATAAACAATAACATTTAGCATTCACGATAGTTATTGTGCTTATATAAAAATAATTACACTGTAATAAAACTAAATAAATATTTAAAAATAATTTTAACACACTTCAATGAAAAATATATTTGATATTTCCTTTTTTTTTTTTCCAAATGGTAGATAGGTATACGTAAGGTACCTACGATAAGTTTTATTTTTACAGAAATAAATGCCCGTCCACTTGGTGGTATGTGGATATTGTTGCCCGTGGACACCAGCGGTGCATGCCAACATCAGCGCAGAATGATAAACTTCAGCATGACTCCCGGATGTGCTGCCCGCCCTTAAAGATGTAGGACTGAATTTGGAGAAAGAGTTGGGAAAATAGGAAGGGATGGAATGGGGGTTCTGGCATATCATACTCACTAAAGAAACACATTGATTACAATTAGATTTACACTGGGGATTAGCATAAAGTAGGCTGTGGAACGAACTGCCTCAAGAGGTCTTTCCATTATGCTACGATATGGGGTTCTTCAAGAGAGCTGTGAATAGGATTTTGCAAGGTCGGCGGCGCGCCCGCATACCCCCTGGTGTTGCAGTTGTCCATGGGCGGCGGTAACACTTACCATCACGTGTGACCGCTTGCTCGTCCGCCCACTAGTCTATAAAAAAATATATATATTATTATTTAAAATTATATTAAGAGTATATTTCAAGGTAGTATTTGACAAATAGGTATCGAGGCCAGCCGAATACGCCCAGCAGCTGTTGAATTGCAGCGTTCACTGTCCCCCTTCAAAAGTATATGAATTTTATTCGGTGACATATTTATTTATTATCTGATGAGAACCTAATAAAATAAGTAGGGTAAAAGCCGGATAGTTGCCCCACTTTTCAAAAAAGCTCTATTATTAAAAAATATGTACTTACTAAGAATATTGCAACATGTATATCAAAACATAGATCTTTGATCTTTAATAGTAGCCTATTTTTGTAAACATAATTAATATTGGTTTTGAGTAAATCCTGTTTTATTTGACCTCTCAAAAAAGGGATAGTTGCCTACTGCAGCGGATAGTAGCCTAACGTTAAAAATGCTTCGGGGGATACTTGCCTCGTGCGGGGATAGACGCGTCACTATGATTTTTTTAGGTACCTATAAACAAATTTATATCAATTTAAGTAATCAGTCTTGATTATTTACTGAAATCCTTTATTAAGTACGAATCAAAATATTATTCAACATTATAAAATAGTATCAAGTTTTAATGTTTTAAACTATGAAAATACAACAAAAATAGCATCCAAACATTAAGTTAGGTAAGTTATTAGTAAAATATTATTATTTATCTTAAAGATAGAACAATATGGCAATCAACTTTGGCATTAGCATTAATTATTACCAGAAGCTAGGGTTTTCAACTTTCCACATCTCATGCAATGGTTTTGAAATGTTGTGCAACTTTCATGCAACCACATTCGACATATCTCACATTGGATCCAATCTGATTTCGATTTAGTCAAATTGTAATTCTCAAAACATTCTGTGCAATAATCATCAACTGAAACTTTTTTATTAGTATTTTCTATTTTTGAATTAGCGTTTTTCACTTTTAATATCTTTTCAGTGTCTTTTATCGATTTTTCGTCCTTTTTTCTTTTGATTGGTAGTTTTTCGTTGGCGTTTCCTTTGGATGTTTTTGAACTGATAACATATTCTTCATTTTCACTGTCAGAACTGGAAATTTGTATTCTTCTCTTCCTTGAAGCTCTTCCTTTGTTCAGTTCAATAAAATCTGTGTTATCGGATTCAGTTTCACTGCTGGTAATATCGATATATTTTTTGGTCTTTTTTTTTTGCGGTTGCCCTCTTTTCTTCACAACTACCAGCTTTTTTTTTTTGCTACCAGCTGGTTTGTTCTTCACTGTGTTAATATCTTTTTTTTTTCGCTGTTTTAATTTTAGTTTCCGTTATTTTGTTTGTTTTCTTCATTTTTTCTTCTTTATTCTTCTTATGGACAATTTTTTCGTTCGAGTTTAAAATTTCTGCAGATTGTTTAGTCCTTTTAGACACGCTCAGCGGTATTTTTGGTATAGGAGTTGATTGATGTAAAAATTTAGATGGAGTTTCTTTTTTAAGATTTTGGTTCTGTGATTCACTTAAAGATATCAGTGATGGCAATGATAGTTCAGTACCATCAAAGATGTAATTTTCAATGTCGGTATCTCCTAGGGTTAAACAGTCTTGAGAAAGATTTAAAAGGCTTGAAGATGGCCTAGGTGGCGTGCGATTTTGGTTCACGCTATTCTGCTCAATCTCATTTAAGACAGTTTCTAGTTTGTTTTTATCAGCATCGCTTGGGACTTGATAGCCTAGTGGAGGCACTTCGTTCCGCTGATTTAGTGCAAGACCTCGATCAAACTCAGATTCCTGTACGCGCTCACGTAATGCAGATTCTACAGAAACGCCTGGTACTTGGTTGCTTAGGGAAGGCACGTGGTCCCTCTCATTTGGTACAAGACTTTGCTCAGGATCTTGTGAACGCTCTCCTAACGCAAGCTCTCCAGAAACACCTGGTACTTGATCATTTAGAGGATCAGACTCTCGTTCTTGCGCAAGTTCCCCCAATGCAATATCTGATATAGCAAATTCAGAGTCAGACAGAGCATTTGAATTGACTGGGTAGATTCCGCTGCCACGAAAACCCCTTATTGCATTGGCAGGAGTCGCTGCTCGAATCCACGCTTTGGCTATTAGCTGACCTGAATTGTATCGGTTCAGTTTTTTCTGTGGATTGGTGCGCATGAAATTGTTCGTCTCAGCATAATAATATTTTTTAAACGGTCCGAATACTGATATGTCTAATGGTTGCAAAGCAGAGGTAGTGTGACTAGGTAAACAAAGTAATACCACATCATTATCCCGAGCAGTTTCTAGCATATTGACAGCACTTTAGTGGGATGAATGACCATCTAAAATCAGCAATACTTTTCCTGACGGCTTGCGTGGAATAAAATGTTCAGTCAACCATTTATAAAAAAGGTCTGAGGAAATGTATGCTGATTTTTTTTGCATGTAAACTTCGGAACAAGGCGGAAGTCCCTCTTCAAATTCCGGTTTTTTATTTACTCCCCTGATAATCAGAACTGGTGGGAGAAAATTTCCGATAGCGTTGCAACAAGCAACAACAGTAATTGTTTCTCCTTTTTCACCGGAAGTGACTGATTTAACTGCTCTAGCACCTTTCTTGGCTAATACTTTGCCAGGTTTATTATTGAGTTGGACACCGGTTTCATCCATGTTAAATATCCTATCTGGTTTATCCAGCAAATCATTCTCAGTTAAGACCGTTGTGAGCAGATCAAAAAATTTTGCAACTTCTGCTCTGTTCAGACCCTTCGCTCTTTCCATTGATAAACCCTCAGTTTGTCTCACAACTATTTCGCGATTTCTTTCAAGAAAGCTTTTTAACCATTGCGGTCCAGCCATTTTGGTTTCATTGTTAAAGTTGTGCTTCAACCCCATTTTTTCGGCAAACTGGTAAGCTAATTGGCGAATTACACTTCTTTCAGGAGGAAATCCTGCGTCTCCGAGCTTCAATATGTGAGCTACCAGTCTTTTTTCATTCTCAAAACCAAGGACAGGGTATTTTCCTAGAAGTGACAAAAAATACAATTAGGTGAGATAAGTAGGTATGTAGATATTTTTTTTTATTTATACCTACTGCTAAGTATACAACTTTAAAGCGGAGACATACCTTGAGTTAGCAATTGCTGGTTTTTCTTTTCGTAGCGTCTCCTTAAGGTTCGAGAAGATATTCCGTAAATTCGAGATACCTCGTTGATTCCTTTTTGTTTTTTATCCAGTTCTTCGAACGCAAGTGTTAAACTATCTTGTGTCCAGCTGATGTGGCGCGGTACCACGCCTGGTTTACGTTTGTACTTGCGAGGCATTTTGCTCACCTAAAATGAATGCATGAAACAGTTAAATACTTATTTTGTTCAAAAGAAAAAAATCTGTCATTGCTCATTAAAGAATTTATAGTTGCGGATAGTTGCCCCAAAGGCGACTATCCGCAAAAGTGAATAGGGCGACTATCCTTTTTGATACGGATACTTGCCTTTTTTATTTATAAAATAAATAGAAACTATTCAACCATAAAACGTAATCAACAGTGTAATTTAAACCTTAATGCATGCAAAAAACAAAAAAGTTGACTGAAACCACAATCAGTAATAAAAATATTCAATAGAAATTACTTACCAATATAATTTCGACGCCTGTCAAAGTTTCGCCGCGGAAGATTTTTGCACACACGGACAAAACGCGTGCGCCCACTCCGATGGCTTACATGGCACTAATGCCTGCGGGCTGGGCACTTTTAATTATATAAAGCGCTAGCGCCACCAATATCCCTAACATAGTGAATTCAAAATCGGGGCAAGTATCCCACTGAGGCAACTATCCGGCTTTTACCCTATGAATGAATATTCCGATTCATCTTTCAAATATAAATCACTCCACCAAAGGTTAATAGGTAGGTGATCTTAAGACGTTCTTGCAATGCAATGCAACCAGTCCTTTCAGTATCCATCGCTGAACATGCATGGGCCATCTCGTGCACATTGTCTCGTCTGGTCTTAAAAACTCCACGGCAGCCAAGCGGGCGAGTCCACTCTACAAGAGGCGGTGTATTTGCTCAGCGCTTGTGGCAACGGATTTGTTGTGCTTTAGTAAACTTTTAGTACACCCACGGGTGGAGATGGAGTGGTCCTGTTCTGCAGACACCACACGGCAGTTCTTAGATAGATCAAATTAATCCTGTAATGAAAGCACCATCATTACTCTTCTAGCAGTGCCCGATTTAGATATACCTACCTAATGGAGTGTAGGCTTTCTCGGCCGGTGTCCATATTAATTGAATCTTCCGGCCGCTACTTGGCCGAGGTCTTCTGGAATCTCTTCTCTTTCTTCCAAACGTTTTCAGTTGCGCTCGAGAAGCCGAAGAGATAACATCTCTCCGAAAGTGAACGCAGTCGCCACTGAAGATGTCAACAGCAGTTGTTGACGAAACGTTTGGAAGAAAGAGAAGAGATTCCAGAAGACCTCGGCCAAATAACCCGGAGGATTCAATTAATATACCTACATAAGTTTTATGAACTGATAGAGACACATTTGTATTATCTTTAAAGATATAGGTATCTTTACCTTTAAGTGCCTACCTACCTAGAGATTAGTTCTGCCTGTAGTGATTTGTTTTGTTATAGTCATTTCACTAAAATTATTTAGTCATTATCTAACTATTAGTCGGATAAAACATCTATCTAAAAATATGATTTTCTTAAAACCTAATTTTCCCTTTCCTTAAATTTTATAATTCACTAGTAATTTTTTATTGATTGCTTGATTTTTTTTATTCAAAAAAAACTGATTTTCAATAGAATATTTGAGCTTAAAATTCATTGCCATGCATTCATTATTAGCATTTCTCATATCCTCAATCTCATATCTTAACACTAACCGACAAATACAAAGGAGCAACCGAAAGAGGAGTCCGATTGATTTATAAATTGGTGGGGTCGAATCGACCGGGGCATTATTTCTGCTAATGCAAGCGAGACCGACCATTAGAGGGTTACATTTGAGATTTATTTGATAAGTTTCGATTCGGTTTACCAAAATCATCGGATTTGTTTTTACTTCATATTATGAAAAGTACGGTAGTGTAAATGGATATGTAATCTGAGGTCAACGTACAGTTATATACCATAATTATCTACATACGGTTTAATTACATATTACATAACGTAATTATATAAGTCACATCCGGTAGTGTAAACCAGCGTGTCTCTCTACTGCTGGATATGGGCCACTTCCAAGGCCCGCTACCAAGACTAGCGAACTTCTTTACCTCGGAGCGGGCGTCCCACGCTACATTTCCCTACAATTAAGCAATAAACCTCCCAATGAAAACGCAAACGATGGTACAGTTTTTGAGGGGGAGAGTGCACGCTGCAATCCAACAGTTGCTGGGCTAGCCAGTCGAGCTACGTTACCTCTCTCTCACAGAAGACTACCTTGAAATGTATTTTCCACTTTATCTTATTTCCCTAATGTACGTACGTGTTTCGCTAGTGAGTGAGATGCGCCAGAGCCCATTCCCATCCTATCCTTCCCCATTTTCCCAACCCTCTCTCCAAATCCATTCCTATATCTGCAAAGGCAGGCAGCGCATCACGGGGGCGTGACAATGTTCGTCATTTTGGACTGACGTTGTCATGTATCGCGATTTTCCACGGACGATAGTGTCTTACCGCCTTTCTTTCTGTAAAAAAAACCTTTTGACTATATTTTATTTTCAAAAACACACAAAGTAGCGAATTTTTTACTGCACCTACCGACATCATTCTACCTGTATACTCGCATATCGTCGGCTACTTTACGACAGTTGCTGCAAAATATTAGCTAAAATACGCCACTTTCTACATGTTTGCCTGTTAGCGAGAACCCAAGGATGAATTTTATTGCAAAGTTGCGTGCGAACAAACAGACAAACGCTAAGTAGTAACGCAAATATACGGGATAGGGATAACATGGCAAAATAATTTTATGACTAGTTGCGGTGAAGTATGGAGTCTAATAGGTGATCCTATGTTGGCCAACTAGAAGAATTCTTGTTGATATATGCAATTTTTATATTATAGCTTTAAACCATACCCATACCTGTCTCTCGACTGTTGGATCCAGGCCTCTTCCAACTTTCTTCAAATCCTCAATCCATGTGGCTGAAGCGTGTCCTACGCTACATTTACCTACCGGTACGTGATCTCCCTTTGGGACTCTTCTATATCATCGATTGTCGGTCCTACGGCATATATGGCCACATGGCCCACCTACTGTCACCTACTGTACTTCAGCTTGATGATTCTTGGAGCTATGTTGGCAAATTTAGCTGCGTTAGTTGTGGATTTTGTGCAGCGAAAAGACAGACACATTGAGCGACTTTGAGTTTGTGAAACAGGCCTACCGTGAGAGACCGCCGTACCTCTACCTACATCATACCGGGCAGGATGCACTGTATGAAGAGTTTCGTCTTCATACATTTACATACAACACTATTAGTGACACTACCTAATAAGATGAAAATTACGATTTTCTCGAAAGAATAAAACGGTCTTTAACAGACAATAAAACGGTAACAAAGATCCTTTGGGTAAGTAGATCTATTTCTTAGAGGCCCCTTCTAGACCTTCAATTATTTTATGTAATTTTAAGGATTGTGCAATGTTTTTGATGGTTTTTACGAGTGAAATGAAACTCATTTTGGTACAAAGCGCGATTCAATAATATTGTGCAATGGCATTATTGTACAATTTTCTTGTAGAGGTTGGGGCCGCCTAACAGATATAGGTACCTACATTATGTTACTGTAGGTACTAAGTATTTAATATATTCTATCTTAATAAAAAAAAAGTACAAAATATTTATTGCAATATAAAAAAATATGACTTCCATCCGGGTAAAGCAAAATCACGTAATGCGGTAATCATAGCACCCGACACGCGCGTGCGCTTGTCCAATAGTTCCGACTAGGAACGTTTTTTTTTTCAATTTATTGGTGTGCACTATCTACAGACTCAGTTTAGTCTGTCGAGTGATACGAACTTTGAATAGCGATTTTTTTTTTAAACAACCGACATTATTATCTGTTCTAGTTTCCCAGATATTGAGACTTTAGTGCAATTCAAAGTAAGTTAGACTTTCCTTGAAAATAACATATTTCTCTATTGTGTTATCTTATTGCTTTATCTTTTATCTTAGAAATCAGATTTTAGAGAATGTTCTATTTAAAACAGAATTTAAAACATCGAAATTTTAAATCCAGAACCCTTTGGAAAATGTCATGAGCAATAATAACACTAGCAATCGGGTGCGGTTCGTGAGCGAGCGTATGTTTAGCGTAGATATGCGACCTGCCCTTTTAGTATCCACTGGCAGACATGAGCCTCCACATGCACATTGTCTTGTGCATGTCCCTCAGAACGTCATGCTGGCCAGGCGGGTTGGCGAGTCCATTCTTTTAGAGGTGGTGTAGTTCCTCGGGACTTGTGGAAGCCGCTTTGTTATCCCTTAGTCGCCTTTTACGACACTCACGAGAGGAGATGGGGTGGTGTCACCCTAGGACGACAACACACGGCACAAGCGTAGATAAGTGGTAGTTTAATGATAGGTATACCTATTCTCCTTGTCTGCTTTGCTTATAATAAGTTACACGCCCCTGACGCAACGCAAAGAACGTTATGTTCATAGCTATTTGAGACAAGAAAAGAAATCTGATTCAACATATTGGATTTATTATATTTTACCTGCCAACTGTTGTTACTTACATTATATGAGTAGCAATCGATAACTATCAAAAATGGTAATGTGTAAATTTTCGACTTCAAATACAACTTCCTAACTAAAATTGAAATATTTATGTCGACACCAGTGGGAAACGGTTAATACTTTAACCCGTAGGTGCGATGCAAGACGGTGTTGGCTGCTGACTTCGCACCCCCATAAAACTGACCCCGGTATACCGCGGTGGTCTCAAATACCTACCCCATATCGTACCTACCCGGGAGGCTGTTGAATGTTTGACTCATCGTTTTAATGCCTGATACTTCATTTGTGTGAAATTTAAATTCTTCCTTTTATTTATTCAAATCAGGCAACTAAGCTTATTACTAAATAATTAAATATATATAAATAAAGCTTAATTAAATCTTACTAAATATTTTTATAAATTTTTATTTTATACAAAAATGGCCAAAATTTTACACTGAATTTTCGGTGCGTTGTAGGGGCTGAGCATAGGTATAGGTCATGCAACTAGACCTATATTTTGGTTCCAAGATCTGCAGTTTCACCTTCAAAGTGCATCTAATTCGTGCTCATCCCTATTTTTAAAATATTTTATTATAATTAGCTAACCCATTTTTACATAGGGAAATGATACAAGTAATAGTTACCTACCTACCGAGGAGTTTAGCTTAAACATTAACAGTGAAAATATGTCAGTGTTTCTTTTATTGTTACGGACAAGTTGAGATACTGTTTTTATAGATTTTATAATCAATCAATAATAAATAATCAATAATCATTTATTTCGCAAGAACACAGGTTACGTAAAATGGTGATTAAGTAGGTACCTACCTACATAGATATGGTACATTTCATCCTATTATATTCTGCCTTTATAAGGCGTGCAAAAATAATATTAAATACTTTTATATATATATTAATTATTACGTTTATCATTAGTGAATACATTTTTTTTTATAGAAAAAAGGCGGCAGACAAGCATACAGTCCACCTGATGGTAAGTGGATACTGTCGTCCATAGACACCCGCGATACATGCCAACATCAGTCCAGAATTATCAAGGTCGGCGGCGCGCCCGCATGCCCCCTGGTGTTGCAGGTGCCCATGGGCGGCGGTAACACTTACCATCACATGGGACCGCTTGCTCGTCCGCCCACTTCTCTATAAAAAAAAAAAAAGAATGAGAAACGTTGGCACGCCCTCGGATGCGCTGTCCACCTTTGCAGATTAAGGAATGGATTGGGAGAAAGGGTTGGAAAAATCGGAAGGGAGGGGTTAGGGTGAGATGGGAATGGGCTCTGGCATATATCATTCACAACTGAAACACGTGCGTACATTGGGAAAATACGATAAAGTGTGAAATGCAGTACATTTCAAGGTAGTCTTCTGTGAGAGAGAGGTAACGTGGCCAGTCGAGCGCGCCCAGCGGCTGTGGGAATGCAGCGTGCACTCTCCCTCTACATTATCATCAATATATTAAATTATCATCATTACATAGACACATTTTTGAACAGACAAAAGAAAAATGCTTTTTTATTGTAATTAAAGTAATTAATTGTATAGGTAGGTGCAAAGAAAACATGGAATCCATTGTGAAAACGAAAGTACCTAGGTATAAACTACAATATTTTTTTTTTGGAATATAAAATCGTTTTTTTTTTATATACTTACGCATATTTTGTAGCTTATTTTTTTCTTAAGTGGCTCCTGAAAAAAACGCAACTTGTTCTTTAAACATTTTATTTGATAACTAAGTACCTATGTAGTTATAATTCTGAAATGTTCGATTAAGTACTAGTGGTATCCATTTGTCCACAAAATATCCTAAACTAAGTAAGTATTGACAATAGCAATAAAATAACATATTGCATAGACGCCGAACAAGTGTTTAGTTGATAACAGAATTTGCATACTCCTTCATGTTTCACTACCGAACCGTGTCCAATAGTTTGTTCTAGATAACGGTGATATCTCCGAAACATATGTTCGTATTAGTATTTATTACCTTAGTTAATAGTAATACTTTATAAAGAAGAATAGGGAGGCGAAGGGCTGTTTAGATTTTGGGCTTGTACCTAGGTATAGAGGAAAAGACCTGAATCTCAAATAGGTACCTACAATAAATAGGACTTCAATAAATGTATAATAATTAATCAATGTTATAATCATTCTTTGTGGTTAAAGTTAAAATATACATATACTTCTAAATAAATATATAGGTAATTCTGAATAAACATTAGCGTTGCTATTTTAATGCAACTCTGAAAAAAGGGTTCCAATTAGGTATGGAACACGATTGAACCTCAATTTCAGTCTCTAAATCCTTCTCACCGACTCGCGATTCCGCGGTATCCTCCCAAAGCAACGCCCTAAGCCGAGGTCCGTTCCTTCCGCCGGTCCACCCGTGGGGGAGGCCTTTGGCTGGTTGCTGCACACACTCTTTGCTCCTGGCTGAGCGCCTTCTGCGCTAGATCTAAACTTAAACCATACATGTCCCGGTAACTCTTGAAAGACCATTAGGGCTACAAGAATTTAACCATTCCGAAAAAAGAAGTCCCTAAATTAACAACGTTTGCTTCTGCTCATACTAAATGGCTCCACTATGCGATTCTTACACGATCCAAATAGCCCCGAGGATTTGAAATGTACATTTCAGTTTCTGCGTGACACCGATGACCATCATCTTCGTTCCGCTACCAACTCCTTACTCCAAGTCTCTTCTTGCTTTATGACCAAATCTTCCACTGCTCAGGCAGCTAGACCCTGGAATACCATCCCCACCGACGTCCGGGAAGCTCCTAACAAAATATCTTTTATAATGATACTTCGGGAACATTATGTCTCCATTTCTCATTTATTTTCTTTCATTTTTATTCTACTATTGTATTCATATAAACATATTATGTATTATATTTTTTATGTAGGTATATATGTATGTGTGCAAGTTTGTATGTATGTACTTATATGTAATAATGTAGGTATTATATTTATGTTACCACACCATCTAAATCGTGTCTTTCATGAATCTCCAAATTGAACATCTCTGATCAACCCAGAGGTTGGCTACTAGAGAATGCCTTAATGCATTAAGCTCGCCTTTTGTACGATATTGTGCAATTACGTAAATGTAAAAATAAATAAATAAACTCTTCACCTTTCTTGTCCTCACTATTGTGACCAAAACAGAATATGCATTCTGCCTCATTATCGTAATTTGTAGGCTGGCAACACAGATGGAAGTTAATCTAACGAATGAATGTTTTTTTTTAATAGAATGTCAGTCCAGTCCAGAATAACAAACGTTGGCTAGCCCTATCTTTGCAGTTTAATAAATAGATTGAGAGAAAGGGTTGGGAAAATGGGAAATGATAGCATAGGATAAGATAAGAATGGGCTCTGGCATATCTCACTCACTATCGAAACACGTAAGGGAAATATTATTAAGTAGGAAATGCAATACATTTCAAGATAGTCTTCTGTGAGAAAGGGGTAACGTGGCCAGTCGAGTGCGCCCAGCGGCTGTGGGAATGTAGCATGCACTCTCCCCCTAGTTGCACCTCCCGCAAGTTGCGCTCCAGAAGCCGAAGAGATAACATCTCTCCGAAAGTGAACGCAGTCGCCACTGAAGATGTCAAGCGCAGTTGTTGACGAAACGTTTGGAAGAAAGAGAAGAGATTCCAGAAGACCTCGGCCAAGTAGTCCGGAATATTCAATTAATAATTTCATATCATTTATGAAATTCAATTTAATATCAAGTTATTCAGTTATACACATGGCAAGGCATATACCTAAATTAAATTTAGGTACTGTGAATAGGATTTTGCAAGGTCGGCGGCGCGCCCGCATACCCCCTGGTGTTGCAGGTGTCCATGGGCGGCGGTAACACTTACCATCACGTGGGACCGCTTGCTCGTCCGGGCGATAAAAAAATATTTTCTCTATAAAAAAAAAAAAATATGGTAGGTACTCGCAGTATTCCATTCGTATATTAGATGCAGAACGAGATTCCATATACTTACAAAAAAACGGCCCTTGTCTTAACCAGCCACGTGGTCAGTTCACTTGGACAGCGCTTCCCGGTACGTGGACTCTATTCAAGTTACTTCAGCTTACTATTAATTGTATGAGCCACGCTGGTAAGTTTATCTCTTTGTTCAATCTCTTTGTTATGAATGAAGGCAAAGAAACTCCGTGCATAATTCTCTCTATAGTTCGCGGAGCAACTTTAAACTTATGGATCACGCCTAGGGGTTTGACCCGGAGTCTCCGGATTTGAAGGATGCTCTCCCGGGCTGCGGGTTAACATCGTAAATCTCCTAAATCCTTTTATAGATTTATTGTTATGACAAATACAAAACTCAACTTAAAACGTCGCTGTGTGTTGCTCTCAAAGACAGTAGGTATATCTTGTGTTAATTATTATTCGTAATTTTATATTATCTCATTAATATGCTATAGGTTACCTATAACTTTAAATAAAAATTTACTACTAAATTTCCTGTTTCGTTTATTCTGAAGGTGGCAGCCCTAATCGCGCCTACTGTTATGTACGACACTATCGCCGATCAGAAATTGATTTTATGATCTGGTGACACTATGCACTGCCACTATAGCAGGTATGTTAATATGTATTTATTATATGTATATAAACATTATTGTAATGGATATAGTCTTAAGTAGTACCTACCTATTTTCCAGATAATCAAGATTCTGTACAGTTAATTAGAAATGTATTCAAATTGTTATTCCCTATAAAGTTCATACATTATCGTGAACAGCGCAGAGGCTGCTTTGATCCACCCGCCCTTATCTCTCGATCTCGCGCCGACTTCCGTGTGTGCCTTAAAAAGGCGCCAAAGATGTTTTTTAATTGGCTCGGCAAAGGAAGTGTGTGTAGAGGCAAGTGGCATAAGTGGATAGTGAGTAAAGTGGGTGAATTTTTGAGTGTCTAAAGTTAGTTTTGAACATATGGCATCACAAAATAACAAGACCCAATTTGTGCGACTTGAAACGTCAATGTGATGTGTTGCAATACATACCTGTTTCTGATTTGGTGTTTAATCAATTTTGTAAACTTTTTGAACGTGCTAATAAAAAAGCAATGACAATATTCGTTGCAATCGTTTGCTATAAATATTGAATACATTACCTACATAGGTACACTCATTTTACGCAAGTATTATTATTTACATAGTTACACATACATGGTTACATATTATTATTACATAGATAGGTAATAATAATAGTATTTAAGTACAAATATTATTTATATCAACTTATAAAATCTCTGCAGTAGGTAACTAATAAGTACAAAAAAAACGTTTAGCACTCTTTAAATAATAATAATAATAATCAGTTCAATTAATATACGCATACTTTATGTATTTTGTAATCAGTCTTACTATGCATTTTTCAAGGCCTACCTCGCACCATCCTATTCCGTTTAGTTAAACGTTGACCGCCAGAGAATTCCACTAGCGTTCAAATTTAACTCAATACCTAAAGCTTTAACAATACATGAATAAACTAAATAATAATAATAATATAAATCACATCAGAAACTGAAAACATACAGAACTTAGAGCGTGGCACTAAATTTGTTTTCATACCCGTTGGAAGCAATAAGACCATTGCACAAAAAATGTCGCCGCAATCAAACAAAGGCACCGAAAAGTTTAGAAAACGAAAGGGAATCAAACAAGACTGAAATGTAAAACCGGTTATAATATAAAACCGCTGTGTTATCGGACGCGTAAATTCTGTCAATTACCAGGCTGAATGCGTCGGGATTTTTGCTTCGAGAAAAAAAAAAACCACCCGGCTCTCTGCCACTGGCGCCGGCCAGAGATAACGCGGGATTTTTTTTTTAACATTTCTTTTGTTTTTTCGAAGGACATTATAGTTCTTTTATGGGGGACAGTCGATAACGCGGCCGAGATTAGTTTTTCGAGGATAGGCGTAAACCCGTTCTTTGATATTTGGTTAATCTGTCCAAGGGTTAAGGTTTTTGTTGGATTAATATTTTACCGCACATGACCTCGGAAGGTAAAGAAATCTTTCAAGAACGGTACACTATTTTTGGTCAGTTATTGATAAAGTTTTTTGAAAATATCGTTTTAATACCTACTTAAGTAATTAATTACTGATAGACCAGGCACTAACATAGTATAGTAACCCAAATGGGCCCTTTGGTGTCTAAATTTCAAATAAATATTTAAATATGAATAAAATTATAAAAATCTGCGTATTTTTATTTATCAAACTTAGAAACACGATTCAAAATATCTCTATGAGAGTACCTACCTAAATGAAACATTGTTTTAAACTTTTTTTATATATAGAAAGAAGGTGGCAAGCGAACATACAGTCCACCTGATGGTAAGTGGATACTGTCGTCTATAGACATCCGCGGCGGTACATGCCAACATCAGCCCCAGATACATAGCCCCAAGCACGGCTGAGATGTGTTAATTTTTTTTATCTATAGGTATATGTGTTTCTTAAAATTACAATACAGGTATTCTCATTGTTATTTTAAGAAATTATTTATTATTGGCGCTCGGAAACCATTATTTATAGGTTTACATCGAATCGATGCAAATAGCATTGGAAGCTTTTTTATTTAATTACGCCTACGACCTGTATATCTCATGTAAACTATTAATTAGGTATCTAAACTACAATTACAAGGAACGCAACCAGTAAAAAAAATATAACGTGAAAACATTAATCTTTTTTATGGACCAGATGGCAATAATGCAGAGATCTCCTGTCAGTTCTACACATTTAACCCAAATGTTAAATTAGTGGACAACAAAATGCTGTATAAATTAAGTAGGTAATACCTACAACATTTGGTGACTCGCCGAAAATTTTAAATATGTACGTTAATATCTCAAAATATTTTCCAAATCTCGTGCAAACGTCAATCACAATATTTTGCCGCCAATAACGCCCACTTCGACAGCTGTCAAATTAAACTGACATCTCTATAACGACGCGTTTTCTTGTCTATGGAAGCCGATGATAAAGCAGTCTGTTTTTTTGGGCAAAGGCAAAAATTCTTGTAGGTGTGCAAAGGTGACGAATCGCTAAAATATTTGTTGGTACCTAACAAAAGGATAGATAAGAGTGGCGCCTCTAGTACTATTATAACGCTGTGAGATATATTTATATTTTATTTAGGTATTTATTTGTGAACATGAATCTACAGCAAAATAGAAATAATTAACTGAAATAATACATCAAACTTATTGCCACTAACAGAATCTACTGTGTTATATTAGATATATTAATTTTAAAATTTAGGAAAGGTTCGATAAAATATAAAATAAAATGTGGTTCCGTAATACCAAGCTGTTTTTTTTTTAAATTATAAGAGGTGTATTTTCGCTTTTGTATTTTCACATCTCTGTGTACCTATCTAGGTATATTCTTTTTCACAGATATTCCACACTGTTATAACTATGAAAATATTCTTTAGGTACCTATGTTTGATGTTTACCTATAAATGTATTGAATGTTATTAAAAGAGAATGTCTATTTCGTGGTCACCTGCCTGACTAACTTGATATAGGCTGGTATATGTGATATTATGTGACGTTTATATATATGTATATAAATAATCTGTGGTGATGTGATTTAATTAGATAGGTACACCATAAGCGTATACGGTCTGGTACGGTAAGTAGGTACATAGGTACACGACGTGTTGAATACATAATTCATAATTCTTTATTTGCATTAATCTGAGTACGTAGTACACAAATATTATTTGCATTGCAGTTTTACGTTTCCTACCAAAAAAAAAAAAAACAATTCAAACCGTCAATCAATCGAAATTTGACTCTGTTTGACCAAAGATTTATGGTCAACCAGTGGCAATTAAAATTGGCACATATTTTTGTCGTTTTAGGGTCGAATTTCGGAATTTTTTTGAATAAAAAAAAAGCTACCCAGGCGCCATCATTTTGTCGCGCCAAGAAATGTCGCGCCGATCACATCCGGTGTGTGACAGAGAGAAGAGGATTTTTTCTTTTTTTTTGAGACCTCCAGCCGGTCAGTGACCATGGCGTTAAAATATTGTCTGTCTGTGCGTATACTAATGATTTATGGTGTATGAGAAGCTGCTGGTTCTATTTGTTTTATTTTTTATTTTATTCAGGAGTTGGTCTTGTAGCTCTTGTTCGGGTTCGGTGAGGGTCATTTGTTTTAAAATCTCCGAGTAGCGAGCGAACAACTAGCGAGCGAGTATGGCTTCGTCTGGAGAGCTTGTAGAATAAAAATGTAGAAATCAGACAAAAAAAAATAGTAAGTAATACCCACCTACTTAGTTACTTAGGTATCTACTTACTATGGTAAATTAGAGGTGACATGAAAATGAATCTCAATTAGTTGAAGCTTAGAGCTGGGTTAGACGATGAAAGAGTATCGTCAAAATGAATAAATGTAGAGAGATAGGTAGGTACTTCTATAAGTATTTACCTATATTTCCTTCTTCCTTCTTAAATACCTATCTACTGATTAATAAGCACCAACTTACTGATAGTTTAGCGGTGATAGAATAAGCGTGTTTATTTTCTACTTTCTTTCGTGAGGTCATGAATTCAAATGCTTGGGCAATTCAATGCAATTCAATTTTATAATTATCACCAATTCGGCGGTGAAGTATAACATTACGACTATTACGAGGTACCTAAAATTCACTCTTGAGAATTAAAAAAAACATCTGGTGTATCTATGTGTCCACCAATACGCACTGGGCTCGCATGCTGGATTATGGCACGTAACCTACTAATGATTTATCAAGGGAGATCTGTGGCCTGCAGTGGAACGTTATAAAATAACTGCTTACATGACGTTTTCACATTTCTCGAATATAATAGAAAAAAATATTTACCTATTATTAACGGAATTAATCTCGGAAATATAAATAAAATTGAAGCTAGGTTACTAAAAGATGAATAAATAACGCCAGATTCAATGGCTCACACTAGGATTCCATATGTCGTACTCGTGGGTCCAGAGACACACAACACCCGCAACACAGAGACTCGAACAAACATACCCGTCTTTAAAGAAGTAATTGTCTGACCGGGAATATAATCCGGAACCTATTGCACAGCAGGCTGGAGCAGTCCTATTTGGACTAATTGGTCGTATTTAATAATATAGGGTAACTACCTACATTATTGATTACATTTAAGTGCGTATCAAATTTCTATGCACCACATTTGTCGTTTTAAACGAGGTTGCTTCTACATCACGTTCTTACAAGAAGTGTGAAGGAATTTGTATTAAAACAAACATGCAAATATTAATTATATCGGATATCTATCATCTATTTGCAGACGAAGACGTGTGCACTTAATAGGCGAGGGGACTTTCACACGGTTCTCGTTGGACAATTCTAATGCAATTCAATTAAAATTACCTATATATTTGCCAAAACGTGTGGACAGTATAGATGTTAAAACATAACAAGACTTACACATTCTATCATTACCGGCGTGCATATCTATCTATATGAAACTTTGGTGAGTTGTTGTCGAATGTTCCTGAATTAGTACTTGAAGACCACGCGAACAAAGTCGCAAGCAATAGCTAGTATTTAATATAACATGCAATAAATAAACAAGTATGTATTTAGAATTAAGTTATATTACAACTACTAATAAAAATAAACATGAAAAAAGACCATAGACAATCCTTTGTCTATCAAAATAATATGCCAACGTGATTGGCTATTGAAAATTAATTATTGTATATAAATAAAATTTATTAAGCCACAAGTGTTGAAGAACTACACCACCCCTGAAAGAGTGGACTAGCCGATCCGTTTAGCCAGCGAAGCGTGGCGTTCTATGGCCATACCAACACCAACCATCTCTCATGCACAAGACAATGTCCACGAAAAGGCCAATGTCCTGCAATGAATACTGAAAAGGCTTATTGCATTGCAAATAAAATTGGTACATTCGGCAAGGGAAAACCTACAACTTTTCAGTGAGGATATTTTTTTATACATAATCTCCTTTTTACTTTATTAGGGTTATTATTTGTTTATTTATTTTGAAATTGTGTTCATTTCTCTCAATTTTTACGTAAGTAGTTACTAGACTTTAAATAATGCCCCGACCCATCTGTATCTTGAATGCCAGTGCCCCTCCTTAAAGTAGACCTTTCTAATATAATTTTGGGCCATACCTAAAGCAAGATCTCAACAAAACAATTCACATTTAATCAAGTATATAGTACATTAACTGTTTAATTTAATTGACATACTTATCATTGATGTATCGACAGCATCATCAATTGTTTAACAATATTAATAATAATATTATTATTTAATAACTAAGAAAAGGGTTAAAAGTAAATAAAGGAACAGTAAAATCAGTGAGAACAAAGTAAGTGCAGACCTAATTTGTCGTCATCCCTCAGGCCCGTGTCTAGCGCTGGACAACAAAAGGGCTGGTTACAGGCATCATGTTTAATACAAACAAATGCGAAAAACATACGTACATTGGGGAAATGCGATAAAGTAGGAAATGCAGTACATTTCAAGGTAGTCTTCTGTGAGAGAGGGGTAACGTGGCCTGTCGAGTGCACCCAGCGGATGTGGGAATGCAACGTGCATTCTCCCCCAAAAAGAGGCCTCCTCGTGTGCCTGAGAGATGAATGGCCTTAGCGAGCCTTAGATCTTTTAGAGGTGGTGTAGTTCCTCGGGGCTCGTGGTAGCCGCTTTATTATACCTTAGTCGCCTTCCGCGACACCATGAAAGAGGTAGGGTGGCGCTAATCTATAGCCGCCCGCACACTACACGCCACGACAACCCGTCGTTGCTTCAAAAATATGACAGTTATTGTAAAAAAAAAAAGTTAGACTATCAATATACGTTCTTGATAGTTTTTTTCCCGGCCAATTGACAAACTGAATTGACAGTAGGTGAAATTGACCGCCGCCGTGCAAATACCTCGCTTTTAGTATAGGTAGTAATGCTTACATGTCTGTATTTTGGTTGATCGATGGTAAAACCTAACCGCACACGACCCGTAACGTCGTGGGCAGAAGGTTATAAAGATAATAATTTTGTCTCAGATTCCATACCTTTTATCTACTTGCTTTCGACTCCATTCACATTGTCATAAAACCCTACAGTAGCTTGGATCTGTCAAAAGTTTTTTAAACATTTTTTTTAGAGTTCTGCTCGGGGTACACCGAGATTCCAAATTAAATATTCTAATTGGTGTGTCCATAAGAAGTTGATAAAAAATAATAGTACCTACTTACCTATGTACATATTTCTTCAAAATACAGAAGGGCCAAAGGTTGCGTGGAAGAGATCCCTTTAGCGATAAGACCTATTTATATTCCATTTATTTAAAATGTTGTGTCCTTATTATGTATTCTTTTGAGTGCAATAAAGTGTAGATACTTACTTATATGCAATGCAATGCAACCAGCCCTTTCAGTATCCACTGCTGTACACGGACCTCCTCGTACATATTCTCATGTACCTACATGAGGGATGTATGGCTTCAAAACGCCACGCTGGCCAAGTGGGTTGGTGAGCCCATTCTTTTAGAGGTGGTGTACCTAGTTCCTCGGGTAGAACAAAACAATCTGGAAAAACTTCATGGATCAGGCCAAGGCACACCCCGGGCTGTACAGCCAAAAGAGAGAGAGTAGTTCCCAGGGGAATGTGGCAGCCGCTTTATCCCTTATTCGCTTTTTACGACACCCACGGTAAGAGATGGAGTGGTGCTGTTCTATATCCGGCCCACACTAAACGGCATTTACTTATACCTATACTTATCTTAAATTATGGGAGGTCGTAGTTGGATCTTGCAAAGATCCAACTTGGGTCCATCCATCTTGGATCTTGGATTTTGTATCATAACAGCTGCGACAATGAATTTGGAGCCCCACTAACATTGAAATTAGAAAGGGGTGGGTGTACGCTGCAATGCCACAGCCGCTGGCCACACTCAACTGGCCACGTTTACCCCTCTTTCACAAAAGACTACCTACAATAAAATGTGTTGAATTTCACAACTTTATCCTATTCCCCAATGTACGTACGTGTATCAGTAGCGAGTAAGACATTGTAAAGGTCATTCCCGTTCCATCTTTTGCTAACCCTCTCCATTTTCTTAACCCTTTCTCCAAATGTATTCCTAAATCTTAAAAGGTAGGCAGCGCATCGGTGGGCGTACCAGCGTTTGTCATTCTGGACTGATGTTGGCATGTATAGCGGATGTCTATGGGCTACAGTATCCACTTATCACCAGGTGGACTGTATGCTCTTCTGTCGCCTTTATCCTATAAAAAATATCTGCAATCTTTTCTATATAAGAAAAAAAGGACAACAATTTATTAAAAAAGCATTTTCCAAATCTCATTGTGTCCCAACCTTTATCCGCGTAAGACCGGCGTAATCCGACACATGACGTTATTAAGAGGTTTGTCCGACAACACTTGGACGGATCGTGGACGGATGACAGGCCGCCTGCTTCTGCTTAGCAGCTCACTTCGGGGATTAAAAAAAATGAATTTGTTTTTGTATGTGAGGTGGCATGGCAAAAATACAGATGGTATAATATGCAATCAAACATAATACGTAAGGTCTGTTTGTATTATCATAACTTGAAAATTAACATAGCCGGCTGTTGCAGTATTCACTGCTGGACTTCCTCATGCAGTTGAAGACTTTCGAGTTCAAATATCGTGGACGTTAATTAACCATTGAAACGGACATTTTCGAAGTCTGTTCAAAGCCTTGGATATCAAAATTCAGACCAACAATTTATTTGCCTACATAACTCTCACGTTACGTTTCTCCGCTGTCTTTTATTGTTTTTTAAATCGTATGTTTATTTGAACAGCTAATGTGAGTTTTTCCGTCATAATCAATCATGTGCATTTATGTCGGTAACGGTGAAGGAATTTTTTAAAGTGGAAATTCCATTCCATCATCGATTGACGGAAAATTGCGTGGAATTTGATATAAAAGTACGAATTTCTTAAGTAAATAACACATTTGTACTTAGTTTTGTTTATTAAAGACGCTAACATAAGCCTATAAAGAACTCTTCAACGCGCTTGGCCAGTGTGGCGTTTTAAAGCCATAGATCCCTCAGGCCTCATCCACAAGACAATGTGCATGGCTAGAGTTACGGTCACCGTAGATGCCATGGTTCGTGTATATTTCATTATTATTACAAACTGTCGATTATAATTTTACTCATCAGCTATATTTTTTATTGTAATTCTAATTACTCATCAATTATTTTTTCCCACCAAAACCTCACCTTCTCACCTAATCTCTAATCATTTGACACTCATGAGACGCCATCTTTTTTCATATTTGAAATTTCAAGATGGCGTCTGATATGGGAATATAGACGTCAAATCGAGGCAGAAAATGCGTTTATCTTGATTTGAACGTGGGGCCACAAAATGAGATTTATTTAGGTAGCTAAGAATATGATGTATACCTAAATTAATTACTTTTATTAACAATTAATGTTCGAGAACATTAAATTAATATTTAATTAATTATTAATTGAAATTTTATAGCGTACTTAGGTAAGTACCTACTATATGAAGGTAGGTAAGTATATTAAGTTGTGTTAAACACCAGATTACGGCTCACATTAAATTTTAATATTTAGTTTCCTGTGCAATCTGGAATAAGTAGGCATATTAAAACGTGTATTTATGGTTTAATAAGTATCTCTGTAATAGTCGTGGGTATTCACTACTCCTCGGAGTGTTTCGGCTCACTTAATCCGGCTCCGCTCGTGGATCCGACTCCCCTTAACGATTCCTTGACTCCTTTGATTCACCTACTTATATTTTATAAGAGCCTGAGGGCGACTCATTCGCTTTACATCATGATCGTTCATGTAACTCAGCAATCTAAAAATGAAAAGAATAAATGACTGATAGCAGTTAGCCGGATCAGTATCATTAAGAGTTTCGGCTCTGCTCGCGGTTTCGGATCTTTTGATTCATTGAATCCGGAGTTACCCATCGCTACTCTGTAATATACAATAATTTATGTCTAGCTAATTAGCGTAGGCAGATATTATACTTTTTATTATAAGTAGGTACCACGTGTCCCAGGGTTTTTACAGAATGTCCATGTTAATGATTACGTTATTTAAATACCATATTGATTTGTATACTACTTTAACACCCTATTATCACATTTTAGTAGGATGTGACGTTATCTAAACAAAGGGACCTTATTGTCGGTATGGACTTATACAGTATGGTCAAGATTTTCTAAATTAAAATGACCTTGTCCCTGAACCATGTTCTAACATTATCTTTTTATTTCGCTTAAATCTCAATATTTGAGAAACCACGACCGAAAATAAGATCTCTTTTATTAGATAATACCACACACCGATAGTTTTATCCGCTACTCGCTTCACCCGTTATTCTCGCTCGCTTCCTGACCCAACATCGCACGGTAGCGTACCACTGCCGCCTGCGCGGTATTGATGTACTGATAATACATATAACATGACTTTTAATTTTTTATTCACACGGCTCACTCATACAACTATTGCTGTAAAGAGTATACCACAAATTCATCTTTAGATATTTATAGCCATTGATATACTAAAAACTTCGAAGATATTCCTATTTTTAGTTAATAATAACTAATTGAAAAACATCATTATTTTTTTATTAATACGACACACAAACACAGAAACTAGTCTTTTTTTTTTATTTAAGAGAGGCCGGCGGCGGTCAAGCGGCTCATGCGATGGTAAGTGGGCACCGTTGCCCATGCGACACTAGGTGGTAGGTATACGCGTGCTCTGCTGACCTTGCAAAATCGTATTCACTGCTTTCTTAAAGAGCCTTTAAGCAGCGACTAAAAGTAAATAGATTAAAATTAAATTATTTCTGGCATCAAATTAAACAGCTCTTTTACAATATTGCCCATTGTAATACATGCGGTAGAAAATGCAGAGAGATGCAATATCTCTTTGGATGCTGAGCGATTTTAAACCACCCGTGAGAGTGGGATCGCAATTGACTTGCAAAGGGTGTCTAAATAAAAATTAATTTTCGAATACGTGTCGCAGCTGGAACAACACAACTGTTGAGAGTATACGCTCGTTTTCATTTTATTATTATTTATGATAGGTACACTAGCTAGCAGTGTACCTACATTGTTTCGGTGTACTTTTTTTAAATGATGTCCAGTCTATTTTTGAGACAGTTCACTGAGGTGGCACTAATAACAGTATCCGGTAATTTGTTCCAGTCTTTCACTACACGTTTGGGCAAATAGTGTTTCTTCGTATTGCTTGTAGTTCATAGATAATTTTGTATAGTTCTTTCATCTCACGAAGGCAGGTTACGTTCAATAGTGGTTGTGCCCGTACTTGTACATTGTTTTAGGGCGCGTAAACTTTATTTATGAACAAAATTCGCTTTAAAGACCTGTTTTCTGGAGGACTGTAGTGGGGCCTGGCTGTGGAATAAATCAGTATTATGTCCAGCAAAGACATTTACTACTATGCTATGCTCGTCTGTCTGTGATCTGCACAGCCGACAAATTGGTAATTTAAGTAACCGTCTACAAACCATCTACCGTAACAATGGGCTATTTTCGTCCCAACCACATATTTGGACCGCTGTGGTTAATATTTGTTTTAACTATTATCCTTTGGAGGGACTTTAACCACGCCGCGGTAGTACTTGCTAATTTAAACGGTCCTTTTCAAACAAGTTAAAACCAACAAGCACTTCAATACTGGTCAAAATCGCCTCAACCAAAACTTAAAGTTCCCCATAAAATATACAGGTTTTTAAAATTTATTGAAGGGATTTTAGTTTTAAGAGACTTGGTGAGGCAAAGCTAATATGTTTGTAGAGTTATTAGAGGCCAGATTTCAGTGTTTTATTTCTTTAAAGCATCGCGATTGAGACTGCATTTGAATGTTTACTGGCGTTTGAGTCATCTTTGTTAAAGTCTGTTTTATATTCTTTAAATAATAATAATACTCTATTGCGTAGGTACACAATAAACAAAAATCTATAATATCTTATATTCTATGTGCGTATGTATGTATTCGTTCGTTGTGTGTTCGTGAGATTACTGCAAACTATTTAATGTCACCTGTGTAGTTCTGTAGAGGCTTCGGCAGTTAGCGATTTGCGGTTCGGAGTCTGAACGGCGTTCTGACGTTCGTACGCGTCCTCGTGTGTACTCGTATGAACGTTATTTGTGCGTGATGTGGTGAGGAAGCGTCATAATTAACTATTTAACTAATCTCGGTCAACCCTACGAAACGCATACGGCTTCTTGGATTCGGATGGGTATAATACTCATCCGCCCACTGAGCATAAGTTAAACATTATTGTGCTTGTATCATGATGCAATTTAATTATTTCCTTTTTTAGAGATTTTTTTTTTAATTTAAATATGTCCAATTCTGAGTAATGAAATTTATAGGGACGTACGACAAGAGGGACGTAGAAGAGTGGCGTATGTACCTATGCCTATTGCGTGCCAACAGTGACACTGTAGATAGAAGATCTGCGCAGTCCAATTGACCACAACATATCGCTTGCAATAACACTATGTCACATCGACGTCGTCTCATATCCAAAGTGTCAAGTTTATAATGTTTACATACATCACAATATGTATTTAATGATCTTCGCAACAAATATTTAAAACAAAAATCTGGATTGCCTCAATTCTTTGCTCGTGTGTAGCATATTGTGGTGACTATATACAACACTTCACACATAACAATAATAATGGACCTTATCCTTGAATGACTGACTAACACGTTTGACAAAACACAATTGTTTCTACGCACTGTTGACGGTTAAGTCGACGTTAACGCCTAGATCTCTAACTGAAGAAGCAATTTTCATTGCAATATCATTTATCTTATAAATGAAGAATATTTTTTGTAAATTTCTCGTAAACGTTAGGTATAGGGGAAGAGTGGCATGAAAGAGACAAGTTTTGAAAGAGCCACTATCATTTACGCGGTTGTTTTCGAACGAATGATGAACGAATTATAATTTTTAGATAGCAACACTGGCTATCTGTCACCCACAAACATTTCACAGTTCACCGAAAATAAACGTCGCCGTTGTAACGTATTGAAGACTTCGTCGTTATAAAGTAAATTTTTGAGTTCATTTTATTTGTTTTCTGACGTCTACACGTACAAAATTAACAGCAATATGATTATACTATAATTTTATGGATATATTAGGCCTTCCAATAACATAAAAATATTGCAGGCAAAGCTTTAATTTCATTCTAATTTTCGAGGTTATGTTTCTTGGGAGAATATGTTTTGAAAGAGCTGGGTTACGGTGTAATGAAAAAGCCGGCTCTTTCAAGACCAATATTATAAATATTATTATTATTTATACAATATTATAATACTATAATTTTCATTGCACACTACACAATTATCCTGTCCTCTTCCTCTTATAATAATAATAATAATATAATATATAATAATAATATTTATAATATTGGTCTTGAAAGAGCCGGCTTTTGGTACAAGTGCAAAATTTGTTCCGGTTGGGCACATGAATCCTGTGGTGTAAAAGGGAGATTGCATTATTATTGCCAAAAATGTTTTTAAGTTGCATTCTTTATTTTTGTTATTAATTTTGAATTCTTTATTTTTGTTTTTAAATAACTTTATATGTTCTATACCTGGTTAGTTTGCAATGATTGATCTCAAACGGATGGTTAAGTGAGAATTTCTTAGATTTAAGTAAATACTTTATTCAGAGTTTGCGTTATATAAAACATTTTATATAATAATAAATATTTTCGATAATATCTTCGTTAATTTACAGTTCAAGTCCTGTAATAATAACTTGGCTCTTTCAAAACTTTTGTTGGCTCTTTCAATGCCTATGTGTTATGAAAGAGCCGAGATCTCATTCTTTTTATAAATGGTTAGAAGTCTAAGAATATTGTTGCTTTTGGAAAATGTTTCATGACATTATGTACATAAAGAAATAAACAATAACTTATGATATAAGTTTTATTGTTTATTTATTTCCTTTTGTATTATTTGCTCCATTTTTCAAAACTGGCTCTTTCATGCCACTCTTCCCCTACGCATTATGAGTTAAATGGCATTTATGAGTATTAACAGTTGTCGAGATTGAGACTAACGAATTGAGATTTTTTATATCAGATGACAATGATGACAGAACTAACCCTCAAGAATACTTTTTAATCATCAGCAACCATTAGATGAGGGGTATGTTCAAAACCTGTGTAAATATCGAACGCATAAACGTTGTAGGTATAACAGGGGGCCGAGAATCAAACCCTTTAGGACTCCGGATATATTATACCTATATATTAACAATAAAGTCGCTAAGAGCACTGCCCAATCTGACAGCTTGCTGTCTATTTCGTCTATATATTAGTAATATATGATAGGAGCCATTGATAAAGGTCTCCTCTAATTACTAAGCGCCTGTAGTTTCCGCAGCAGAATGATGTACCTAATCCACCCGGTCGAAAGCTTTCTTAAAATCAAAAATGTATAGATTACATCAACATATTGCTCTTCATCCATGGTGCACAAAAACCTAGTTGGTAAAGACTGCCAAATTTGTGACTGTTGAACGATTCTATTGAATAAATGGAAATTCGGTTATCCAAATATTCAATTTTCAGTAAACTTGAGTGAATTGCCGTTAGTGTAATATTTGCAATTTGCACCTAATTGAAAGTAAAATAAACAGTAGGTACCTTCTTCTTCTTCTTCTCAGCCCTTGGACGTCCACTGCTGGACATAGGCCTCCCCCATTGTCCGCCATTTAGACCTATCGGCAGCGACCTGCATCCAGCGGGTGCCCGCAACCTTTATGAGGTCGTCTGTCCATCTAGCAGATGGACGTCCTCGGCTTCGTCCGCCGGTACGTGGTCTCCATTCGAGAACCCTTCTGCCCCATCGGCCATCGGTTCTTCGAGCTATGTGCCCTGCCCACTGCAATGAACATGGACAAGACGAAAATCATGTCGAATGTCCATGTCGTGCCCACCCCAGTTTCAGTCGGGAGCTCGATTCTCGAAGTTGTTGACGAGTAGGTACCTATGTCTAGTAAAATGTTAATAGATCTCCATTCCGTGTGTTTACCTATACCTACCTACTTAGCGGGAATTCGCGTCAGTATTGCTTTCACGCATACGCACCAGTTTGAGGAGAACTAAAGTTTGGATAATCGCGTATCTCTTGTAACCACAAGAACTTGTAACTGCTTGCCAACTAGCATAATACCAATCTTAGATGTGATTGGAAACTTTTCCTCATTTTCCTTAATAGATAGATACTCAGCAATTAAACAACTTTGAACGGTTTAAATCGCGTA
The DNA here is from genome assembly GCA_914767545.1 of Sesia apiformis. NCBI lineage: Eukaryota > Metazoa > Arthropoda > Insecta > Lepidoptera > Sesiidae > Sesia > Sesia apiformis. The sequence goes on from OU611971.1 coordinate 11,697,141, forward strand.
TATTTGACATTATTTATATCCCGACGTTTCGAACACTTTGCAGTGGACGTGGTCGCGGGGTGACTAATTGATTTTATTTGTCACTTGAGTTATTGTCACTAATTGTCACTTGTCACCGTCTGAAATTTTTTGAACTACCGATAGTCCGAACTACCGGTGGTTCAGACGGTAGTCCAAATAATTTCTTAATAACTCAAGTGACAAATAAAATCAATTAGTCACCCCGTGACCACGTCCACTGCAAAGTGTTCGAAACGTCGGGATATAAATAATGTCAAATATACGCGATTTAAACCGTTCAAAGTTGTTTAATTGCTATGTATAGTAATCGCGAAAACCTAAGAAAATATTAGATAGATACTCTCTTTGTTGACTACGTGTGGGAGCAACCTATCTCCCATAACACCTATTAAAGGTTCACATCTTATACGTTTTGATATTCAAATACTGCACCAGTACACTGGCTACCCTCCGTGGTAATAGTCGTGGAGATAAGCCGTACGTGTATCGCGGTGCCTTTGAGACACTCAGCTTTGCCGCGCCGCCTCCAATTTGATCATTGGTTTTAGGGTTGGCACTTAACCCATTTTAACATATTAAATTATTCTTTTATTTCACGAATAGAAATAATTAAACGAGCAATAGAAAATACTGAATGCAAATCGATGGTAGATGATTTGAGAGTCGGTTGGGTTTGGGTTTTATGGTGTCAGAGAAATAGGAGTTCCGCTTCGCGGGAGTTGGTCGACTTCATGATGATAATCTTAGTAGATAATGTAAAGTTATTTAGGTACTACAGTTATTTAAAAATACGCTGTTTTGTTTGTTATGATTTATTACTCATTTAGAACTTTTAAATATCTTTCACAAATATATTAATTGTACCTACTCTTCGAACTTTCAATTGATCACACAATCTGTGTTGTTGTTAGATAATGTGTGGGACTGTGGGAATGCAGCATGTACTCTCCCCCAAATACCTAGGTAAAAGATAAAATGTAGGTAGGTACTTATTTACTAACAATATTTTCATATACCTATTTCATATGATTTCATCTTTAGTTTATTTTTATAGATATTTAGGTATCAGCCTATAACGCCCCACTTCCTAGGGGGTTTTGGCTTATAACTCACCACGAGGGCCCAATGCGGATTGATGGATACACATACCTACTCCATGTTTTTTTTTTATTTCTCAAGCATACGGACCCTTCCTCGCGATATTTTTCCCCATCGCCGAACTAGTGACAATTGTTTCAAAATGCCTACCTACCTACTTAAAAAGAAACTGAGAGGTACGGGCCGAGGATTTGAACTCACTATCATACGAATGCGATCACCGCTCTTATACTTTTACACTGTTTAATTTATTTACACTTTCAAAAATATTCTCTAGAAGTGTCAACCCTAAATCCGAACACAGCGGCGGCGGGCAGTCCGTTATTGACTCAATAAATTCTAACGCACGCGTTTTTAAAACCAGCCTCACACATACACACACACACAACACACAATGGTCGATCACACACATAAAGTATCGAACCTGAATTATTACTTATTAGTAAGCTTGAGCGTTTCCGGATGCCAGATGATGGTACATTGACGATTGACAATGTACGATTGACGATTGATATGACCTTGGAGGATTTACTTCACACCTATGTCTCTTCACTGTTGGTTAGAGGCCTCTCCCACGGCTCTCCACCACCCACGATCATCCTCTGGATCTTCCAGCCACTACTAGTACCTACTTACCTACTGCAATCAGCTCCCAAAATGCCGTCAAAATATAACTTGGTGACAACGACGCGGTGGCAACTTGTTTTTTTGTAGAAATGATAAATTTTGCGTCATAGATGAAGGAACGATATGAGTTTTTTCCAATTCAAGTGGGAGAAGGGATAAATCACCCCCACAAGGCTACCCACAAGACTCGGCTTGGAAACAGGTTCCACTGGGTTCTTTGGATTGCTGAACTCGAATCCGGTGTCAAAATTGAGTTTCACACAAGACTACTAATTATAATTTTAAATTTGGAACCAGTAAGCGGCCATTAAAAGATCTAATTTAAATGCCCGTCAGTTGACATAAACGACCGTTGACATTAACTAACGAACTGTAGGTAGGTACCTACAATAGGGTATGATACGAGTAATTACGTGAATAAATGGCTTTACAAACGTAGGTATAAATTATCAATAACAAATGTTAGAGCTGTCTGAAATGACAATCAAAACAAATATTTGGAGGTGATTGGATTTGAAACGGCCCTGTGGCTTTAGACTTTTGACCGGCTTTAGCCTCATCTCTACCGCTAGATGTCGTTAAAGGCGTCTAGGGATAACAAGGCGGCTACCACAAGCCCTCAGGAACTACACCACCTCTAAAAGAGTGGACTCGCCGACCCGTTTGACCAGCAGCGTAGCGTTTTCAGGTCATACATCCCTCATGCGCGAGAAGAACCGTGTCCATCAGAAGGGCTGGTTGTGCTACTAAACGATGTATATGTGAGATCTTATGCAATAGTAAATGTCTTACAGAAGTTATAGTGACTACGACTACGACATACCTATTTGAATTTAACAATGCGGAAACCTAAAAAGAGTGATCAAACAATGAAATTAGTCATAATCACGAAATGCGAAAAGTTTAATTAAAAACTGCAAAAATTAAAACAATTATTTGTTTGCGGAAATAATAACTTTTATTGCAATATTGTTTCAGATACGGTGTTTTTGGTTTATGAGCGAAAGGATGTCGTTATGCGGGAGATAACCGTTAAATAATTAAAATTTATAATTGTTTTTTTTTTTATTACGTTGTGAACGGCGAATAAAAGTTCGTTGACCTAATTTCTGTTGACTTTCATTTGTTAACATAATCTGTATTGATCTTGTAAAGATAAAATCATGTTTAGTAAACATGCCTAAATAAGTTTCCAATAAAGATTTTTAATCTTGTTTCAAGAAAATAAAACTTAACTATATTGAAGTCCTAAATAAATTTACATGTGACATGAGACTATGCTATCGGAAGATGTTGTTGCCTGTAGTGAATCTGTCTACTGTAGCAATTATCTATAGAGGATTTTGTTTACTGTCAGTAGATATTGTTTTAAATGGATAGAATTACAAGTTCTTAATTTTTTTTATGACCGAAGGCGGCAGACGAGCCTACAGACTACCTGATGGTAAGTGAATACTGTCGCCCATAGACATCCGCGATACATGCCAACATTAGTCCAAAATGACAAACGTTGGCACGCCCCCGGATGCGCTGCCTACCTTTGGAGATATAGGGCCTATTTTTGGAGATATAGGAATAGATTTGGAGAGAGGGTTGGGAAAATGGGGAGGGATAGGACCCACTACCGAAACACGTACGTGTTTCGGTAGTGGGTCCTATTAGGGAAATACGATAAAGTGGGAAATGCAGTACATTTCAAGGTAATCTCTGTGAGAGAGGGATAATGTTGGCCAGTCGAGTTCGCCCGGCGGCTGTTGGATTGCAGCGTGCACTCCCCCCTCCCTCTAATTATTAAAATATTCCGACAAAATTAATTTAACTAAATGAACCTATAGTTTCATAAAATCCGTTGTAAAAAATCCTTCAAACTTATTTCTAATGTACGATGGTCTATCTAACGGTTCTTGACTTTTAAGCACACAAATAAACAGATACAGAAAAGAGACGTAACATTTTAAAATATGTTAAAATAAATAAATTTAAAATAATAGAGAAAATAATTCCAAATCATTTTCCTAGCTGTTACAAGGTAAAAGGTAGAATTTTTTTAAAAGCTGATTGATAAATGGGTTTGTTTCACTATTGCATGTCGTGTTCCGGTCACGCACCACGCGCATCGCACTGCGCATGCACTAATCACACGTAATATAATGATAATTGTGATGCATTGTTTTATTTAAAGGTTAAGCACCTTTGTTTATTTATGTTTTATGAAGTAAAAAAGACGCAGACTGTTAGTTGCTTAATAAAAACATTATACTTACCTACATATTATGAAAAATATAATGTTTTTCTGGTTTTATTGTTTTATACTAATCCTAGAAATTACTTACGTCGCTTGAAAATATTGCTATTTCTTACTAACTATAAAAGTCAGTGCATTGTCTTTCTTAGTCAATTCAGTCGTCTCCCAGAGCTACTATGTTATGACTATGTTGCAGCGGTAAGTACGATACGTAACTAGATATAGATGTGTCGTTCGTCCTCGAGACGTTTTGTGTAATTTATGAAAAACCAGATAATTTTCTCTCTCTTAGTTTTAGTGTCTGTTTAACGGTAATTAATTTTATTTTAAGGTACTCAAATTATTGTATCACCATGGCAAGTGGCAGGGCATTAAATCCAAGTCAGATTGAGGCACAATTGACATCGCTTAGACGTATGATTATCTTTAACGTAAGCAAACATATGATTATATTTCTAGGGCTAAGAAGGCTGCAGACGAGCAGACAGTCCATCTGGTGGTAAGTGGATACTGTCGCTCATGGACATCCAACATTAGTTTAGAATAACAAACGTTGGCACGGCCTGGAATGGGCTGCCTATCTTTGGAGATTTAGGAATAGATTTGTAAAAATGCTTGAGAAGGAGGGAGAATAGGAAGTACCTACATATAACAGGACGAAGAGTTTCTTGGGAGATGTTTGCTCCTAATAAATATAGGTGGGTATATGGTATATTTCGTTATTAGAATTGTTTTTGTTATTATCCTTTCGCTCGATAATTGTGTAAGAAGTAATTGACAACTCCGTGAATTGTAGGAAATTCTGTTTCCTTGAAATGCATTGAATTTTAGCTTTAAAAAGTGCCGGACAGGGTTTAGTTTCATTTGAATAAATAAAACAATTATGAGGTTTCAAAATGGACATTGTCAGTGGCAAAATGTTTTATTGCCATTTGTTGTTAGAGGGCGCTGCGACGACTAAGTATACACTTACCTAGGTAGGTATATTGGATTAGGAGAAAACCGGACCTACTCTTATAAGTGTGACATCAATAAAAGGAGATTTATATTCAACTATAATGCGAATTAGTGAATATAGATTTTTTTAAATTCTCAAACATTCTGGTTTCCTCACGTGTTCCTTCACCGCCTGCCTAGTGATACCTAATGAAAAAATAGAAGCTTAAATCAAACAAAATTTTCTTTTAATGAATTTGAAAAGTGTTCGAGTGAAAGGGAGAGCATCCGAGAAAGAGATGGTTATATACACTCTTGGCACACATCAAGTGCTATGGGCGCGGCGCGTCTAGCCACGCCTAACCGGGACATATCGATTTTGCGAACAAAATAATTTATTCATAATTCCTTTATCATTGCTCCAATTCACAGTTTATGAATGTTTTGTTAGTAATTGGCGGCAAAGTTAAATGTTAAGTTTATTGTAATAAATAGATAGATACCTACAAAGGTATTCTAGACTTATTTTTGTATTTAATTCTTTGAATGGATACCTACAACTCAAAACTAACAAAGTATGACTTTGGCTTTTGGTTAAAATAATAATATACCTACAGGGGATGTGTCCGTATCTTTCGCGACACCCGAAACACGGATTCTGACCTAGTTAATCAATATAATGTACCTACCTACCTATCTAATGTTTAATTTTTTTTATTTGTAAAATATATCAATGTTTGGTCCTTGCATTTAGCATATTGTTGTATGAAAAAATTGATAAAAAGTCGAGAGAAATTGTATTGCAACAAAAAAAGATTCATGTCAATGCACTCATAGACAACACTTTATATCGACATACCGACACTAACACGCATAACAATATAAATACCTATAACAATAGCCAAAAGAAATAAACAAATTAAATGTAGGTGCGGTCAGGAACGAAGATCCTCACGCATTTTTTTTAAACTCCGAATGTAATTCGAAATAAAATCTGTACAGTTCATATATTTTTTTTTATTTTGTACATATCATATTTTCAATGCAAATAATTTAAAATAACGAATCAAATCAAAAATTTAGGTTATGCAACCGGCCACGCACTAGTCTGCACGTCTGTTATTCTGCTTGAGTCTCGCTCTCGATACACGCACGCACACAGAGAGAGAGAAAGAGAAAGGCGTATGGAGAGGGTAAAAATCTTACGTGACGTTACATTTTCTCTCGAGTCACAGCTACCGCAAGCCGCGTAAAGGAACTTCGTTACAAAAAGCAATGTGGAAAAACGAAAACAAATAATAAAAACAAAAGAAAAACATCAGAAACAATGGATATACAAGAAATAAGAAAAATAAATTGATATGAAAAAGATAAAAATGACACGTTGCTATTTCACGCACGCGTGTGTTGCGATGCCGGAACTGGTCTCCAGCTCAGCACAAGTATGCAGCGTTGATGTTCAGTGGAGCCATCGGTGACCCACGGACAAAAGAATATTAACTAGGCACTTATTTAAAACATTAGTAACTAAATAGTCATACAGATATATATATATATATATACGAGTATATATATATACTCGTATATAAGTACACTAAGTAGGTACCTACCTAGGTATATTTTCCCGAATTCAATTCTTATGACTTTCCTCAAACTAGAAAACAGTGGTGACTAGTTACCATCCTGTGGCCAGCCCGTCTACCATCTAGGTATATAAGTACCTATATACCTACCTGTAAAGAGAAGTCCTGACTGACGCATTCGTCATTGCTGAGCCGAAACCGCTGATGCTAGGAACATGAAATTTGGACTGTACCAAGTTACCTTTTTGACGTAAACGCTCACTAACAAGTGGTCGGTTCCCTTGAAATCTAACCCCTAAAAGGGTGAAATTTGTATAGCAAAAAGCGAGCAAAACCCAGAAGCAAGGGCAACGACAGCTAGACTCCTCTATATAAAAAAAAATGTTTTTTTAGTTTACCAGTAAAAGTAATTTGTTCTAAAAGATTTCTTATTCTCCCCAGAAAAACTCCGGCTATCCCTCTGCGTGGGGTGTGGAGGTCAGATCCACGACCAGTACATCCTGAGAGTGGCTCCCGATCTGGAGTGGCACGCGGCCTGCCTCAAGTGTCAGGAGTGTCGGCAGTTCCTCGACGAATCGTGCACGTGTTTCGTCAGAGACGGGAAGACTTATTGCAAGAGGGATTACACTAGGTAAACAATTTATAATTCTTGTACAAAGAAGGTGACAAATGAGCTGACAGTCCAGCTGGTGGTAAGTTGATGCTGTCGCCCATAGACATTCGAGGTACATGACAACATCAGCCCAGAATAATAAACGTTGGCACGCCTCCAGTTGCGCTACCCGGGTACCTAGGTAGGTACTTTTGGAGATTTAGGAATGGATTTGGAAAAAGGATTAGGAGAATGGGAATTATAACGAAAAGAGGTGTTTTCCTCATGTCATTACACATTCCAATTTCCCTTCGGATGAATCGAGAGTCGTAACCTACACATAATGAGTTTCTTTTATTCTATTATTCACTACATTCGATAGGATGGCACGGAATGAAAAATGGTCTCCAACATAACTCACTCACTACCGAAATGAAGTAGGTACCTATCTATGTACTTAATTGGAGGGATAGGGATATAGATGGGAAATGTAACACGTATTACGCAATTTTCTTCTAACTTTCTAACCGTAAAACTTAACAAAGCACGTGGAAAAGAATTCAAATTACAAATTATAACTCGTCCGCCCACAGACCACTCGCCCACGAACCCAAGGGGTAGGTGGTCTGTGCGTCTGCCCCATCAGTTGTAGGTCCTACGGCAATTGGGTATTACCTGCCCATTGCCACTTCAGCATACTTGGTAATTCTATGAGATATATCGGTGATTTTTGGTCTTTATACCAATTCCAATTCATAGGCTAACAGTTTATAACGCGTAAATTTACGTCTGTGCAAAGACCCAGAGTCTCAAAAGAAAAACAACACCGATAATCATAACCGAACGTCAATCATCCATCTCAGGCGGCGCCTCTTTTAACCAGACTAAAGATAAATTCACTAAAATAACTCACATATGTTTACCTTTTCACCCTTCCATTTCTCGCGGCTAAAATATAGAATTACACTAAATAAACATCGACTTTGTCTATGCGCAACAAATATTTGTAACCTCTAAAATATCTAACTACAGCGACATAGAGTGATATTTCGAATGAAATGTCTTCAAAAGAGAGTCCTATAACAGCAAAATAATATTTGTCTTGCCATACTCTGATGTGCCGAAGAGAAAACAAACTGAGTTTGACTGAGCATTATGTATTTTGGCGCCAAAACAAACGTCAGTTTGACAGCGCGGCGGGCGGCGGGAATCTGATATGTCTATGGGTATGTTTGTTCCCGTTTACACCGACTGGATAAGCGGGTTTTCGATTACATTTTTTTAATGTATTTTCTTTTCCGAATATTCTTGCGAGTAAATATTGTGAAACGGTTTTTACACCTGCTAATTTAATAAGAAAAAATAAAAACAGGAACCTTTGTTCGAGTCTTCTCCCAATTTTTAATTTGGTTCTATACATAATGTATCTGTGTTTATTAAGTAATTTACTATATAACACCCATACTGTCAAATAAGTACCGGGAATTGTTCATTAGTAAAGCCGGCGCAAAGAGTGAGAATTTCCTTTTTTTTTGCTATCCTAAGTTGGTAACACTGTATCTATATATGTATTTGTCACGTATTCTGTCGGCCTATTTATTTACAGCTGTTGGTTAAGTTGACTTCAAGAGTGCTTTGCGAATTTTATGATGCATAAAAATATCGAACAAAGGGTTTGCCCTAAATATTCTTTTTGCCAATGAATTTCTTATGTTGAATCGTTGAAATTGTTAGAGAAAGCCTACGGTGAGTCTGCTTTGTCAAGAACGCTAGCATATGAATGGTACAATGCTTTCAAAGAAAGCAAACATGTGGTTCCACTTCGACACTTGAAAATAAATTTCTATCAAGCGCTTATGAAGTAAGTTAGGGGTTGCTCACTAAAATGATAGTAGATTTACTGAGGACAGTTGGACTACTTGAAATCACATGAAAAAATCACACATTTGAAATTTAATAAGGTATCTATTAAAACACAAAACCCACAATATTTTCATTTTCAAAGTATTTCCAATCTATTTACTTAAAATAATACTGAATACCGGTAATGCAAAATTGTTATTTAAACTTCAATTAGAAAGTAACTACACAAGATCTTCCAACGCACATTTTCATACAAACATCTTTATTTTCTGAAAGGATTGCAAATGCGTTTGTAAACACAGACATTAGGCCGCAGTAACGTGAGACGGTAGGGGGCTATCATGTTCCGCTAATTGCGGGGGCAAACGGGTCGCGGACGTAAATATATGACAATAGATAGGTACGATTTATCCCCCTTAGGCACGTCTCCGGAATCTTTTTTTGAAAGGGGGGATTCAAACACAAGGTGTTCTAGAAAGGCCTGAAAGGTATATTTTATACGTTTTAGAAAAACAATGTTCAGATAGGTAGGTATAAGTTGTAGATCTTACGCCTTATCTACCGATATGTTATCATTAAATAATTTTGTATCAAAAAATAAACAGATGTGTCATATAGGTATATTGTCAGAGTTACCTATATGAAAAATTACCGAAACTTTTTTTTTGCAAAAAATAAGATTATTTTTTTGAGATTTCACTAATCTTTTTCATAGATATTAGTAAAATGTGCATTTAGTAAAATGCACAGCCAAAAATATTTACTTTTAGAAAATAGTAGCTACATAACGTTATAATAGCATTCAATTGACTCGGAATTATGTCAAGAATCCCTGGTTTCAGGTTTCGGGAAAGGTTCTGGCACATAGTGTTCTGTTTACTCAAAACAAAATAGGGCCCACTTAGTTTTTACAGTGTAACTTAATAATATACAAACTTATGTAGTTTTTATGAATAGACATATTTAAATTAGGGATTTATGAAATTTTAAACATAACCAATGGTAAAAGTTGTTTATTTTTTGTAATTACTCACGAAAAAGAGTATTTAGGGAAATTATCACTAAATGAACAGTAAAAGTAGTCTTTTGGTTATAACCATTTTTCTAAAAAAAACTGATGATAGGTGTCATGTTTAATAGCGTGTAGGGCCCCCTCGGCTCCGTATGCATTCTCTGCGCCTGTCTGGTGCACTTTCAATCAGATGGCTAACGTTTTCATCAGGTATTCGCTCCCAACAGACTTTTAAAGCGTTTATGAGCTCTTGTTGACTGTTGACGCCGCTGTAATTTTCTTTGAGGCTTCTTTTCAATTGATCCCATAAAAGTTCGATGGGATTGAGGTCGAGACTCATCGCTGGCCATGGCAAAACTGTAATACTGGCGTCAGAGAGTACTCTTTGTGTGATACGGGCCGTATGAGCGCGAGCATTACTATCTTGCATAAAAACAAAATCATTGCCCACTTTTTGTGAAAATGGGATCACATGAGGTCGGATTACTCGCTCGACATAACTGGCAGCGGTTACGGTACCTTCATCCAGAATTACCAGTTCTGTTTTGCTATAGCTTATTCCACCCCATACCATCACACTTGGACCCCAAAACGGTCTGTTCCGTGGATGCATGGTTGTGAAAAACGTTCGCCTTCTCTTCTCCACACGCGTACTCATCTGCCATCACTAAAAAACTTGACCTTACACTCGTCTGTGAAGAGTACAGTCCTCCAGTTATCTATGGTCCAGTCCAAATGCTCACGGGCGAACCTTAAACGCGCTACACGATGACCACTTGTCAGCTTGAGCCGAACAACATGCATTCTGGAATGTTGTCCGTCCTCGTGGAGTCGACTTAGGATGGTTTGATCATTAACGCGTGTACCAGTAGATTGCCGTAGTCGGTTTTGTAAGGTCCGGGTAGTTACAGTACGATCCCGACGTGCAGTTAGCCTGATGTACCGGTCTTCCTGGGCGGTTGTGGCACGAACTCTTCCTGATCCTCGTCTTCTAGTTACACTGCCTGTCTCCTGGTAGCATTCCCATACGTTCCGGATAGATGTATTGTTACAGATCAAACAAAGGATGGATAATGTGTACGGGGATTCTTCTCCATCAATTTCCAACATCAAAGATTGTTTAGCACGTCATAATCAACTCATCGTCATCATCTCCATCAACGTCAAAGCAATTTTGTTTAGCACGAGAGTCCATCGACGACGAACCTCGCTCCTTGTCGACCCGTTGAGGCCCTCACTCCAAACAAAATCAAATTAGTGGAAGAAAATGTTCTGAGCGACCGACTGCTAAAGTCGAAAGAAATAGCAGCAAGGTCAAGGGTTTCAAAAGCAACATTCCTTAGGATTCTTCATGAATATTTTCATATGAATTAAGTTAGTGCGAGGTGGGTGCCAAAACTTCTTTCAAGTGTGCTCCAACGAAGTGAACGAGTAGCGTGCCATAAGAAACTTTCGGAGGTCTTTCAGTGAAACGGAGACTATTTTTTGGAGTCAATTGTTACTGGGAATGAAACTATGGTTCTCTACTATGACACCCTTTCCAAAAGGGAGTCGATGGCGTGGTGTCGTTCTGGTGAAGCGCCGCCTAGAAAAGCAAAGGTGACTCAGACCACCAAAAAGATTATGGCTTCGATATTCTGGGATTGTCATGGAACATTGCTTATAGACATAAAAGAACGCAATACTACTGTGACTGGAAGCTATTATGCTAACCTTATACAGCAATTACGAGAAGCAATCCAGCAGAAACGTCGTGGAAAAATAACACACGGAAACGTTCACGGAAATTTGCCACCTACCCTATAATTCTGATTTAGCTCCCAGTGATTACTATTTGTTCGCAAAACTCAAAGCGGACTTAAGGGGTAGAAGAATTTCCACTGATGACGAAGTCACCGCTGCGGTTTTTGCCCATTTTGAAGACAAAACTTCGAACTATTTTTATACTGGGATAGAAATGCTAATTAAACGACCCGAAAAGTGTATTCAAATGGACGAAGACTAGGTATATTGAAAAATAAAAATAGTTTCATGAACTTGAGTGTGCGTTTTCTTTGTCAGATCCGAAACTATTGGACCACCCCTTGTATAAATAATTTTCCTATGTGTTAATCCGTATGTGCTTAGTTTAGTTGCCTTTAAAAATAATAGGTAACTATGTGTACCTATGTCTCATAGCTATGCAAGAAGTTCAAGAGATGTGATTAAAAAACTTATCATTGGTCAGGATCTACTAAATCAGTTTTAGCCGGCGGCTTCGCATAGTTTTTTTTGTGTCGTGTACCTATTTCATATACATGCATACTACATATAATTTGGAAAGCGAAACATGCCACTACGGTAGAATCGAAATTCTGTACATGACAACACTTTTTAATCATATCTACCTAGGTGCCTACCTACCTAAGTTTAATTAGACTTAAAGACTCCACATCCAGGCCTTTACAAATAAAAAAGTACTTAAGTTGAATTTAGATAGGTGGTAGGTATACCACAATACCATAAACATATTGGATAGTTGTTATTTCTTTTGTTATACCTACTAATTTTTATTATAATTATGTACCTACCTATATACTTAGTTATATTTTTTACATATTCTCCGATCGCACAGCAAATATTACAATTGAAGGTAGCTATAAAATATTTTAATATTTTAACAGAAATTATTAAATTATACACGTCATTAGTTTTAGCAAAATTAAGTAGGTATCTATATAAGTTTTAAATAACAACAAACTAACCTGAAAGATGCCTTAAAAAGTATAAATAACTGTTCCATAGTCGTATTTTTTATTCGAGTCAGGGATATGACATGTAGAACTGTCAAACAGAGAGAAATTTGCACGGAGATGACACTTTATTGACAGTTCTATATGTCATATCCCTGGCTCGAATAAAAAATCCGACTTTATAAGATATTGATTGATGTTATCTAATTTCTTTCTGCACTCATTTATTTGTTTTATGTTGGTATTTTTTATGTTTTATGATGGTCTGTTTATTCTGATTTAAATGAGTATTACCTCCTCCTTTCTTTTTATTTCTTTTTCCGACCCTTTTTCCATATACTTATTTAAGCGTATCCTGTCAATGTTCAGTCCCGTAAAAGTAAGTCAGAAGTCACTCAGTAATATGAAAGTAGATTTACTGAGGACAGAAGAGGACTCCTTGGAAGCACAGGAAAAACGCACTCCTGTGTTTAAATTTGTTTATTACGTAGGTACATTATGAAGCACATTAAACGCTTTAAAGTTTAATAAACTGTCACTAATAAACAACAAAACCACATTTTTTGCAAATTCAAAATTCAAATTAAATTTATTTGTTTAAAATAGGTAACTTACAAACTAAAATACGTTACTTATCACTAATTTATTATCTCGGCTACCTTCGTAACCTATAAAAGTCACACGGATATTTTCAGTATTCGTATGTTTCAGTATGTTCACACGGTATTCGGATAAATATACAGTATACTTAATTCTTCATTTCTCGAGTTCCCGCCAAAAAGTCCTATGGACATTCTGATAGATAAATACTTTGACGCGAATGCACCATAGACAAATGTAAACGCGACGAAAAACAAAACCAAGATTAACCCCTTCCGTAATATTATACCGACGGAAACGCATGTTTACATTCAACAATAACAAGAAGTATCGAATGACGATTACTTTAAACATCGGAAACATAACGTAAATAACAATTATTTAGTAAGGAAACGTACGTCACTAATGACTATTAGAGTGATTAGATATTGTTTTTATAAATCAGAGAACGAATACCCACGTCCGTTTCAAAGGAATTTACAAGAATTTAAGTAAATAAACAATGATTATGGCCAATTTAAGTGTAAATTTTTCAGATAAATATTTAAGAATTTAATAAAGCTGATGTATAAAGTGTCGTTACTACTCTCGGTATGCATTTAGGTATATTGACTGGTTTAAATTTAGTTATTAGTTCTATTTATATAAATAGAAACTTGCTATGATATTTGACTTGATAATAATAAAATATATGTGAAACTAGTGGAACTGAACTATGATTACGCTATAGGTAGGTACTATTACAATAAACGACATGGAGTTTAAGGTTTGACTGACCGATTTATTTACATTATACCTTGTTGTTTGTTCTGTCTGTGTAAGTCTATAATGGCTCATGTATACAGGGTCAGTTTCTCGAATGGTTCGGGCGAGGATATATACGATTTTCGTATGCGACCAAACTACATAAGTAGGTACCTATACTTAATTCTCACCGAAAATAATTGTTCCCATGATAATAAAAACGCCATGACAACAGCGATAACAGTGATCTGATGATGGTAACAGTTGTGTATATTAGCTTCTGATCGGCGTTCGAGTAACTAACTCTCTTTGTGGAAATGAGTCCCTAGTATCAGTAGTCCGGTTGACCGGGCTACTGATACAAGAGCGGCTCGGATGTTCGGTGATACGATACAACGGGACTATTGAGCCTTTTAGTTCGGTGTTAACACTTCAGTCGCTACTTACTTCATAAGTATAACATAAGTTAGCAATTAAACAACTTTGAACGGTTTAAATCGCGTATATTTGACATTATGTATATCCCGACGTTTCGAACACTTTGCATTGGACGTGGTCACGGGGTGACTAATTGATTTTATTTGTCACTTGAGTTATTAAGAAATTATTTGGTCTACCGTCTGAAATTTTTTGAACTACCGTCTGGATTTTTTAATCATAACATTCCCTATGCACGCAGTATTCACTCACGGTGTCCAGAGGTCTTGCAGTATTGCGCTGGCCTTGGGATTTAATTAATTTAATGACTGGATCCCAAGCCGGTGGTACTTGCCAACCATCTTCTCTATTGAAATTTAGGTGTTTCTTGATTTCAATAGCCTCGCGTAACATTCTTGGCATGAATCGGGTCTCTCTAGCGAGGATTTGTGGATTATCAAATCGAATGTAATGGTTGGGTTTGTCCAGAGCATGTTCACAAACTGCAGACTTGGTCGAGCGTCTGTTCTTCATGTCAGCTATGTGTTCTTTTATCCGGATACGTATATACGTATATCGTATACGTTATCCGCTATGTATAGTAATCGCGAAAACCTAAGAAAATATTATATAACATAAGTTCATATTAACATGTATATGATTCAATAATTATCATACTTTTTTATTACCTGTTGTCATGTTGTGATTAATGATAATAATGTATCCATATTATTACTACGTAGGCACTCATATTACTGTAAGTACTGTACTGTCCTACTACCTACTGATCAAATGCCACCCACCCTCCATTTTATCAACTCACCGCGTATTTTTGACCTGGACGACTAGTCCCTATAGTAAGCATCAAGTTGTCGCGCCATTGTTTTTTTAGGTCTACCACGATGTAATGAATTATTAACCTTACATATTTTTATTTGTAAAATTCGTATGACATTAGGCCGAAACGTGGTGTCCAGGAACAAATAAAATTAAATTATTGAGTGACGGTTGGATGAAAAGTGCTGAGGATCGTATGTGGTGGAGAGCCGTGGAAGAGACCTATATCCCCAGCAGTGGAGAAACATAGGCTTCATATCTTCATACAAGTTCTAACAAGCTGATTATATTCTAATAAGCTGATTATTTTATATTGTAAATCGGCTCTGAACAGCTAAAACACAATAACCTTTAATTTTACGCGTCGAGACGCGATTTTCAATATACCTAAAATGTGTACAACACGCGAAAGTTTAACAATATCTAGTACCTATATATCAATTATGAGTGGGTATAGCTAGGTAGGTATATAGAGTTGACACGTTCTGTGTGTGGTCTTTGTAGCAGCTGTTCGTTGCTGTCAATCAATACGAATGACATGTTACAGACAAACATATTATATGTTGTAGGTACGTATCGTTCGAGCGAGTAATAAGCGAATTTAAAATAGTTCTTTTTAGTAGACCGAATCTTTCCCGTCCATGTCTAGACACTGATTTTTATTTGTCAAAAAAATAAATTATGCACACAAACGAAGCAATGGTATAGAGAGTTAATTATCTCAGTGCGCAAAAGGTCGTATGCTGTGAATACTCAGCGCTGATTTTCAGCTTGCCCCTGTCTCATTATTACAATGGTTTCAAAATGTTATGCGTAGTCGCATCTCTTATGTACCTATTTATGTAAGTGTGGCCTTAAAATGCCACTCTGACCACGCGGGTTGACGGTAGTTCCTCGGGGCTTGTGATATCGCCTTTGTCATCCCTTAGACGCCCTTGTCATCCCTTAGTCGCCCTTGTCATCCCTTAGTCGCCTTTTACTACACCCACGGGCAGAGGTTATTTCAAATAACCAATCGACACCACGTGGACATATTCCTAGTTCGACCATTAACATACATTATCTACTCACATTTTTTCATAAAGTAAAAATTTTGTGTACCTACTTACTACCTGAACATTTTTTTTTACTATTTCCAACACATCCCGAATATTAAAAGCCTGTGATGGTAGAATCGATCTCCGAAACTTCAGGTGTACATTTTCGTCTAGCAGGGTTAACCCTACAGGCGATGCTTTTAGCGAGATTGCCCGAGGGTTGGTGGGGGGAAGGGGGCGTTCATTCTACTAAGTGCTAGCGAAGTACACACAGGAGACAGTAGGTGAAAATAAATTTCCACTTAATTTTTAGACTCGTAGCGTGTCATATTGCTTAATAAATATCTAATATTAAATGTATAATAATTTCGCTGTATAGGTACTAATGACTATTAAATATACAAAATAGAGTCTTCAATTATCAAATAAACTAGATTTAATACTAAGTTTCAATACAATATTTTCAGTAGGTTTTAAATAAAACTTTTGAGTTTTTCAGACTTATTTATCTACTAGATTTTGCTCGCGACTTCGATAGCGTGGTATACATTAATAGTATGGCCTGCTTGTGTTAATCCGGATTACAATCTACCTATTTGCCAAGTTTCAACGATATCGATTTAGCCATTTCGACGTGATTGAGTATCAAACATCCAAACATATAAATTTTCGCATATATACTATATAATACTAACTTTTGTCAGTGACTTCTTTGAGGTGATCTACATGAATAGTAGCCTATGTGTTTAACTGGATTACAATCTACATATTTGGCAAGTTTTAATGAAATCGGATCAGCAGTTTCGACGTGACAGAGTAACAAACATCCAAACTTTCGCATCTATATATTAGTCGGATTAAACGGATCCTATAAGAGGTCAGCTCGTGACTACGGTTTGTTTAAAACAATCTAAACGTCGAGTAAAAAAGAAAGGCAAATCCGTTTAGAAATTCCGTTTGTGTTTAGAATCCGTTTAATAGATATTTGTTTATTTTATAAGGCGGCAGACCAGCATACCACCTGATGGTAAGTGGATACTATCGTCCATAGACATCCGCGATACATGCCAACATCAGTCTCGAATGACAAACGTTTTCACGAAGAAGCACTCTCCCCTACAGAAGGGGTTTAGAAAATATATAAGTTTTAGAACCTGAAAATGAATCTGTTATTAAGTCCGGGTTCTAAAACGATAGATATCAAAGAAATATTTATCACAGTTACTTGAAATTACCATGCAGAAAATATCGAAGTTTTTGAAATCGAATATAGATATTTGACGTGACCCGAACTTACATTATGATCGTATAATAATTTTCTAATAATAAAATAATAGGTTGTAGTCACGTCACGCCAATCACGCACACAAATACACCGAAGATACGATCGTATCTAGGAACACCATTTCGTATTGTATGTGGTGTGTTTAGTGTGAGGGTGCATGCTGCAATCTCACAGCCGCTGGCCGCACTCCTTACTGGTCACGTTGTCCATCTCTCAATGCAGACTACCGTAAACTGAACTGCATCCCCCACTTTATCCTTTTCCCCCAATACCTATATGCAAGTGTTTCGGTAGTAAGTGAGAATGCCAGAGCTATCATCGCTCATCATTTGTATAAATGTCAAATATTCGTTAGTTTTTATGTCGGTCTTTAGTTAGTTTTTACATTCCTAATTCTAGCAACTGAGTTTTCTCCCACTTTCAGTGGTCTTCATATATATTTAATTAAAGGATTTGTATATTTACGTATGTATTTAAAGGTATATAAGTTACTTGTATACGGACATTTATAAATATCCCAAATTTTTTAAGTATTCATGCAGAAGCAAAATCCACAACCCACAGAACCTATATAGGTAATTTTTACATTAATTGGTCAGAAAATTCGTGAATGTTTATTTCATTACAATAAAAAAACTTCATTACACTATAATATGTACGGAAAACGGACTTAATGTCATACGGCATTCTCTACCAGTCAACCACCAGATTATACAGAATAGGATCGCAGGCGCAGTTTTGAATTTAAAAATAGAATAAACAAAAAATAACTTATTACAATAGATATATAAATAAGTATACATACATATCTAAATATACAAATACAGACACGCATAAATACACGCATAACACAATACATAATGTTGTGTTAGGTATTTATTTAACGTACTGCGAGTGTATCCCGTAATTATTTATCAGATAGGTGACAATTCAACTACTGAGTTTGCTTTTTACTGTGTATCATCCCACTAAGTGCCGGTCAATAACCTTTTGGGAGGGTTTAAAATATGCTTATAGGTTTTGTGGGCGTTTTCCTGTTTTCCTGAGGACCAGTGTAGTGAACGTGTGGGCTATTTTGGAAAACAAGAAGTTCGGGAAGGGTTAAGAAGGTTTATAGAAGTAGCAACAAAACAGACGAGGTTATTTTTGTGACTTTGTTAAAAGAAAACTTTTTATGCCAGTTATTTTGAGTGCGAAAGCTTACAGCTTGACCACTGCCATCATTTTAACATCGTAAACACTTCCGATTACTCAATTTCCTCTTCTCAATCCTAATGGAACCTTATTAGGTTCCATTAGTATTGATTATTAGGTTCCATTAGGAGTATTCTCCTGAATATCTAAAATGTTTATTCAGCTTTCTTGGAGACATACATCAAAAATATCTCCGTTATACCCATGCACTGCAGATATTGGTTTTCTCTCTGCCTTTTCGCGGTACAGGCTGCCCGGCTCTAGTATGAGCTACCAGTGGTCAGTAATATGGCCCATTTAAATAATAGTCCAGTAACTTTATACATCACAGCATGCGTCAAATCCGGTAGTTCTGATTTTTTGCAGACTTGTTTATGATGTTGGCCTAATGAATAATCCAAGTTTGTGACCTCGAGCGCCGAACGCAACTTTGTCAAAAATCGAAAAAACCGCGAAAAAATGTTTTTTTTTTCAAATTTTGGCGATTATAACCCTAAAGGACTAGTTTTTGAAAGAATTTTCTTAGGACGTTTTTAAAGTAGACTAAATTTGCTACAATATGATACTAGATTTGTCTCTGTAGACAAAATAGTTTCCGAGATTAAGGCTTTCAAAGTTTATAATTTTTTTCGAACTTCGCAATTTTTTGCAATTCTGTCGTTCTGAATGAATTTTGACCCTGATTATACTATCGAAGCCCTGTACTTTTATGATGGGATGTTAAAAAAGAAAGTGACAAGTGTGCACGATGATGTTTAAGCTAAGCTACGAATAATGAAGTAAAAAAGATAAGTACAACAAAAGTTAATAAGTTTATTTGTTAGGAAATTGAGTAATATTCAAAATCAAAAAATTATATTAATTTAGCCCTCTTGGAAGGTCCCGGTTGAGGTTCGTCCGTATCTGGATCGACGTATTGGCATTTTAATTCTGCCTTCCTGCAGCTGCACGCGTTCCCACAACCCTTCGTGCAGCGGCAAGAAATCATCCGCAAGAGGTGTTGTGGGGCTGCATCTCTGGTCATCATTTTGGGGTTGAGGCCTTGTGGCGTGGATATCCACCCCCAGGAGAGAGGGTTCAGTGTGACTCCCAACCACGCCTGTACCTGTAAGAAGATTGTACATGAGAATAGAAAAATGATGAATGATATGTAACTGATGTAAGGACAAATTTTTACCTGATGGTATATCCGCAAGGAGTGAAATCGAGCAGAGTCTCGTGTAGGAGGTAACCTGGCTAGATTGAAGCTGGTTTTCGTCGCAGCCCTGACGAATAGTTGGTACCGCAGCTCGTCAAGGTTATGGGTGTTGGGGTTGCCTCCGTATAGAGCAATTATGACTCCCTCTCCTGCTGCTGCTATCTCGTCAGGTGTAGAGTTGGTGTCGAGAAAAATAGCAGCTTGCTTTTCAACGTCCGGATTTGTTTCGACTATGGACATCATTTGCTTCTTCCCTAAGCCAAAGAAGCAGGATGTCGAGTCACAACCACTAAAGGCATGGATGAAGAGGAAAAACTCTGGTTGCAAAGAGGATTTTGAAGAAGCGATGCTGGAATACATGACATCTGATGCTTTGCCTCTTCCACATTTATTGTAAAAAATTTCACGTTGGTTTGAGATCGCAGTAAGGATGATCAGCAAGTCAATGTCCTCACCAACGACTACCACTATATCATAGGTAGAGGCAGCAGTTACAGCTGTAGTGATGATGAGCCTATCAGCATCTTCCTCTGCTTGGAGTACTTGAATGTTGTGATTTCCAATTTTTGTTGTCAGCAGCTTTATGAAACGAATCTTGTTTTTGTCATTTGACAAGAATTTCTGTTGAGGAACCTGTGCCATGGTTTTCTCATCAACGATTCTCTCTCGCGATGAGTGTAACTTGGCTCTTCGAAGACGCTCAGAGCTCTTTGTGTTTTTCTGTACAGCATCTATGGGGTAACCATCGAAAACTACTGCCACGTTTGAGCCATAGTGATGAGTAATGTACTGTATGTATCTGTCAGCTATCGCACCAAATGATGAGCTTCGAGGCCACACAACTTTGTGAAGTAGATGCCCTCCATCCACTACTACAAACTTCGTTAACACTTGCTTCTCATTTAAGGTTACAGGTTGAAATACTGAATACAAGGTGGATTTTGTGCCCTTTCTCATTCCCTCTTCAGAGAACAATGACATTTAGATTGGTGACAGTTCGTAAGTGAAGAACTCTCGCAATTCTTCATCCGATTGTTTTAAGACACACAACCTGTGAAACAGTGTTAGAGGATCAACAGTTACCTGTTTATTGCCAACAGTAATAGTTCGTACAGCTGAAGAAAGGGACACCACATTGTTTTTACGTTTGAATTTCACTTCCTGGAAGTTCTGGTCAACCATCTTTAGCATCGATTCTCTCCCAATCTCTAGAGCCATGTGGCTGTTGACACTAGATTCTCCAACCAGGCCACTGCTGATGGACATAATGAAATCTGTTGTAAGGAATGGAGGGTGCTGTGCAAACCATCTACAGAGTTTTTCAGTATCTGATTCATCTCTGGTGACACGAGATGGTCGCATGTCAACATGTTGTTCAGTTGTTGCAGTGGTAACCTCGCAGTATGTTTCCACTTCATGGCAGATATTATGTAGATGCCTAATGTCCATCGAGAGAGTACACTGTCAGTCATACCACGTCCTCGGGTGAGCCCTCCATAGCTTTTCATAGATTTCATCAGTACTTGCTCAATGGTCATATCTGACCATATACCCGACCAAAATTTAGTTAGTGCGCCGGATACTTCAACAAAGTATCCCTTGAAAAACTTGAAAAATGATAAACTTTGAAAGCCTTAATCTCGGAAACTATTTTGTCTACAGAGACAAATCTAGTATCATATTGTAGAAAATTTAGTCTACTTTAAAAACGTCCTAAGAATTTTTTTTCAAAAACTAGTCCTTTAGGGTTATAATCGCCAAAATTAAAAAAAAAAACATTTTTTCGCGGTTTTTTCGATTTTTGACAAAGTTGCGTTCGGCGCTCGAGGTCACAAACTTGGATTATTCACTAGGCCAACATCATAAACAAGTCTGCAAAAAATCAGAACTACCAGATTTGACGCATACTACCCCATACTTTCAGACGACAAAGTTACTGGACTATAAGGAGAGTTCTCGGACATCGGTTGATACCTAGCTAGTATAAAGAACTGTTATCATCATCTGATCACTATTATCATTTATCACTGTTGTCATCGAGTTTTTATCATCATGTGAACAGTTGTAGGCAAGAATTCTATCTAGTTTCGTCACATTCGAGAATTATTAATGGAATATTCTCGCCCGAAGCGGTCGAAAAACGTTCCTTGTATAAATGACCTTACAGAATGGCTTAATCGCGTGTAAGTTTTAAGAAAAACTCAGGGAACATTTATACAAAGTGGAGAATATTGCTCAGACATACGTCAATTCAAGCGAATATTTTTAAACGTACCTATATTGTAGTTTATGCATACGTATGCATGCAGGGTCGGCGGATAATGTGCGTACAGTGGGTATGGTCCACAGGGTCAACCGTTTTACAGATTTTATTTTGTAGTTTTTACTCTTATAAAATTCTCTTGTTTATGAGTCATTCCTCTATATACAAGTTCTTGAGGGACTGTCCCCGCTGGTGTAGGACTAACACAACCTGCCGCCCATGTATGCATGTCTGTTTATTTATCTCGGCATAGCCTATCGATATAGAAATATATACTTAAATCGAATTATAAATCAAAATAAAAATAGGAAGCTACATTATCCGTGTCTAATATAGGCTACATTTTATTTTGATATTTTGAAAAAAAAATTGTTAAATTAAAAACTTATAAAGCGAAGCGAGGGCGGGTCGCTAATAAATTATATTTAAAGTTTTGTGCCATTGTCTACAGGTTATTCGGCACAAAGTGCGACAAATGCGGAGCTTCATTCAGCAAGAACGACTTCGTGATGCGCGCCAAGACGAAAATCTATCACATCGATTGCTTTCGATGTTGTGCCTGCGCCAGACAACTCATACCTGGTGAGCTAATCAATCATCTGTGAACGTATTTAGGTACACTTCGATTATTCGTGACATTATATATTTTTTTTTTTTATGGACGAAGGTGGCAGACGAGCATACAGTCCACCTGATGGTAAGTGGATACTGTAGCCCATAGACATTCGTGATACATGCCAACATTAGTCCAAAATGACAAACGTTGGCACGCCCCCGGATGCGCTGCCTACCTTTGGATATAGGATTGGATTTGGAGAAAGGGTTGGGGAAATGGCGAGGGATAGGATGGATATGGGATCTGGCACATCTCACTCACTACCGAAACACGTACGTACATTAGAGAAATAAGGTTAAGTGGGAAATGCAGTACCAATCTTTTCAAGGTAGTCTTCTGTGAGAGAGGGGTAACGTAGCCAGTCGAGTGCGCCCAGCGGCTGTTGGATTGCACCGTGCACTCTCCCCCTCATAAAATATATTATATATTAATTGTGGTTTCAATTTATTCACATACGTATCTTACTTATTTTAGCCATTAAAATATATTTATTTATTTCAATAGATATAACTGTTCCGCTAGCCACGAAAATGGGCACATTACGGAAAATCAACGTTGCGTCGTGGTCATCCCACGGCATTATGCTGAGTCAGTCTCATTTTGCTGTTGCAGTTCGTTTATTATTCAGTTAATTAACTTTGTTCATTTGTATTTTGTCTACATTTATTTAATCTTGAATAAGTATTATGTGTTTTGTTTCCAACGATTTGTGTTGGAGTGGCAAAATAAAGCGTTCTTCTTTTTCTTAACCTCTCAAGTAATGACATTTGACCTTTTATTGTTAGTCTGTTGTTTGTGGGATGCAGAAATCCCAACGCCGCCGTAGCTGTTAAATAATTAATATGTGGAGACGAGGACTTCCTCTCCGCGAGACCGTTAACACACGCAGGCCTTCAGTCAACACTTTTACCAGGTATCGACACGTACCTACCTGGGCGCTTCTCACTGACTCGCGATCCCGCGCTGCCTTCCCAAAGCAATGCCGAGGTGCGTTCCTTCCTTTCTTCAGGTGTCAGGTCCGCCGGCGCGGGAGCCCATAGGCTCATTGCACTACACTTTTCTGGTTGAGCGTCTTCAGCGCTTAAACTAAACATGTCCGATGATTCTTCAAAGGCCATTATAGGGCCACAATAATTTAACCGAATTTTTTATCATTCATATCATGAGTCCCCGCTCGTATTCACTAACAGCTGGGCAAGAAAAAAATGATAAAAACAACAGTAAGTGAATAAACAAAGTCATTAGTGTTCGCTATGTTAATGTGCGACTATGTTTACTGTCACCAGGTACACGGTTTGCTCTACTGCCATTTTTTTAAACAAAAAGCTTAACCAAGTTCTATAAATAAAGTTCGCAAAATCGTTCAATGTCTAACTTCAAGATAAATATCATAAATACTCATTATAATTATCAATTAACACACTCTGTCACTCGAATTAACAGACCGCGACTACTTTATTTGGTTTAATTAGATAGCCATGCAACTTGTAACCGGTAACTTGTAACTATGCCTTTATTATTAGCTCAAAGAAATAATTGACAGTAATTCGCTTTTTTTTTATAGACTAGTGGGCGGACGAGCACGGTCCCACGTGATGGTAAGTGTCCATGTACACCTGCATCACCAGGGGGTATGAGGGCGCGCCGCCGACCTTGCAAAATCCTATTCACAGATACATCTCTCCTCGCGGATACGTTAATCAGCGAGCTTTTGGTTCTTTTAAATTCTTCCTGTCGAATCAGCAAGCTGAAGAGGCTGTGAGCAGATATGCCACAGCACCGATAATCGAAAAGTCTAACTTCTCTCCATCCTCAAATATTATGTGAAAGACTCCGCCCGACTCTACTACGACAGAGTCCCTCACCATCCCAACCCCCTAGTAATTGACAGCCTATAGGAGTACCCTATAGGAATAATCCTCCCCCTGTTGTCGTCGTCCTCAACCCAATTACTGTTCCCAATGCGGTTCTTACACTAAACTCACAGGCTACACATAAGTATACAGCGTCCTCACCGGCGGAGACGAAGACGTCTCCCTCGCTACACCGTGAACACACACCGGCCTTCAGTCAACACTTTTACCAGGTATCGGCACGTGTCTGGGCGCTTTTCACCGACTCGCGATCCCACGGTACCCTCTCAAAGCAACGCCCTAAGCCGAGGTCCGTTCCTTCCGCCGGTCTACCGGCGGGGAAGTCCTCAGGCTCGTTGCTGCACACATTCTTTGCTCCTGGCCGAGCGGCTTCTGCGCTCGCCCTAAACCATACATGCCCGATGACTTGAACGATCATTAGGGCCACAAAAATTTAGCCATTCCGAAAAAAAGTCTTCGAATGGAGACCACGCATCGGGGAAGGTAGCGTGGGACGCGTTCTCGTTACGTAGGATTGAAAAAAGTCGCCGGTAGTGGCTGGATGAGAAGAGCCGAAGGCCATGTACCATGGTCCTTGGGAGAGTGGAGAGACATACGCTGATTATATGGTAAGTTCTGCGTACGAAATGTATGAGAATTATCAAGAACTAGAGGCGTTTACACGCCTTAGGCATGAAAATAAAGTGCCAACGCATAAGATTGAGGTGAAGGGAGCATGCTGTAATCCTGCGCGCGCCCGACTCGCCAAGTTACCCCTCTCTCAGAAGGTAGTCCTGTATGAGAGAGGGGTGACAGCCCAGCGGCTGTGGGATTACATCGTGCACTCTCCCGCTCTTCGTCTGCCATTTTCTTTTCAAAAACCCCTCACCAATTTATATGCGATTTTGTTTCAGGTGACGAATTCGCGTTGAGAGAAGGCGGTGCTTTATATTGTAGAGAAGATCACGATGTATTAGAAAAGGTAAGACTTGAGTAGTAGAAGTAAAACAATTGGTGCTTTACTGCACTTTTAAAACATGGTACAAAAGACGGGCTTTAATGCCTCACCGCATTCTGTACCAATCAACCCTTTGGCAAACAGAGAAACAAAAAACAGGTTCATTAAAACAATAATAAACACTTATTGGGAATAGGCTTCAGTATTTTCGTGACCATGCCGTATTTGTGCCCCGTTGCATTAACCCATCTCTTCTCGTGGATGTAGTAAAAGGCTACTAATGGATCAAGCCCTGAGAAACTTCACCATCTCGAAAAGAATGGACTTGCCTCTAGTCAATGGGCACTAGACAATGTGGATGTCCCGCAGTGGATACTGTAAGGGCTGATTGCACTGCATTTTCGTGTTGGATTTAATTTATGATTTGGTCAATTATAATAATTATCTTCTTGATTACAGAGCGCTAACACGAGCGGAGTGGGCAGTGGTAGCGCAGAGAGTAACAACAACACCACACTAAGTAATAACAATTCACACCATCCCCACGAGCTCGGCTCTATGTCAGGTGAGTACTTTTGAGACAAAGTGATAAAAAGATGACATTTCTCGTTAGATTTCACTAAAATCTCAACAACCCTTAGAACCCGAATGATGAAACCGGTGGTAACGTTTACTATCTGGAATGTACCTCGCGAATTCAGCGATGAGATCCAATGTATCTCACTAAAAATTATTCCACAACTAATAGGTAAGTACATTGAAAATACTTGGTACGCTATTTATGCAATGCAGTGCAATCAGCCCTTTCAGTATCCACTGCGGGACATCCACATTGTCTAGTGCATGGACACGGGCTTCCTCATGCAGATTGTGTTGTGCATCAGCAGGCCCGGACTGGCCATAGGGCAAATCGGGCAAATGCCCGATGGGCCGTCCGCCTGGTGGGCCGGCCCGCGCGCCGTTCTGGCTTGATCGATCGGAAATCGACTTTTTTACTTTTTGCTAAAACCAAGAAGAAAAATTGTTTGTAGCATGTGAGACACGCCGTACATGCAAAAATTGCGCAGTTCGCTGCTTCAAAATTTACATAGATTCAACCTATTGACCAATGCCTAAAGTTTAATTGGACTAGCATTCAAATTTCTGCTAACGTTATCAATGAGTAAAGTTGCTTGTGAAAGATCCTTTACGACCCTAAAAATTATAATAAAATAGCATGAAGAGCACCTGTCATCCGATAATCTAAATTCTTTCATGATAATGGCGATAGAAAAAGATCTGTTGATAAATTTAGATTGCGACGAAACTATTGACAAAGTAGCCGACAGCAGTGAGCTTCTTCGGAAGTCATTGATTAACTAACTTGAATTCGTAAAAATGAAAATAAATATGATTTTTTTCTATTCATAGTTTTCCTTTCTTGTGGAGATTGGGGGGGAGGCCGGTTGTCCCTAAAATGCCCGGGCCGGTTTCAGGTCCCAGTCCGGGCCTGTGCATCAGGGATGTATGGCCTTAAAATGGCACGCTGGTTAAGCGGTTTAGCAAATATACTCTTAGAGACGGTGCAGTTTCTCGGCGCTCATGCTAGCGGCTTTGTTATCCCCTATTGGCGTTTTACAACACACACGGGACGAGACTGGGTGGTGGTATTCTATAGCCAACCCACACCACACGGCTATTTATACTTGTATCTGTTTAGAATAGAGACGACCCCACTAGATAGAGAAAACTATCAGACTGAATTTCTCCGGAGCCATCAAATATTCTTTAAGATTGAATGTATATTTCGATGGCATTGGAAGGTCTTTCATCAGATATGACTTAAATCGCTCGGCCTCAAACAGCAGAGAGCCCCGCGGGATCGATCTCAGTTTCTATCATTATAGCGAAGGTACATTGAATCTTATCACTGAATTCGTAAGGGTAGGTACATTGAACGTTCCATCGATTACATCATTCTGGCTCTAGGGACCCCGTTAGGTATACACCACACATTATTATTCTCAACACGACTGAGTAATTAACACGACAACAAGATCCCACTTCTGAATCAGATTTTGGAGGGGGGTGCACTCTGTAAACCAACAGCCGCTGGGCGCACTCGCTCGCACTCATTACCGCTTTCATACAAAAGTCTACGGTAAAATGTACTGCGTTTCCCATTTTATCGTATCGGGGAATACGATAAAATAAAATACGAACCATTTTAGCGTATCGGGAAGCGTGCCAACGTTTGTCATTTTGCACTGATGTTGGCATGTACCGCGGATGTCCAGGAGCGACAGTAGGTATCCACTTACCTCTACGTGGACTGCAAGCTCGACTGCCTCCTTCGTTCTAATATATATATGTATATATATGTTTTTAGAGTAGGCGTCTGAGTGGATGTTTTAAAATTAATAAACGACCTGCGTAGGATTAAAATCAAATTTCAACTAATTGACATTCGTCAACGAATTGACTGACATATAGGCCTTTCTAACCCTGGAATCCACGTAACTACGTCCTGGTTCTAAAGGTTACAGTTTTCTCACAGTCACACTGTCACCAGTATTGGTTCGACATATCTATCTATGAGTAATTAATGCTTATCGATATAATATCGATGTTTCGAGTGTCGATTCGCGAGCACTGATTGTACGATAGCTCCTTTGATGTGAGCCGACAAAGTGGCCGCTCGCTTTGATCTAGCCGTGAAGCTGTTATCAGATAATCGGTGGTTATTACCGGAAAATAATCTTTTGTTTTCGAATTTAGATAGTTACAGGTAAAATCTAGGTATTGAACAGATCATGACTTTCGAATTTTGGAAAAAAATTCAATACCTTCTTAACTAATGGCTCATTTACATAAGGAGAGTTTCTCGAACGGTTCGAGCGAGAATATTGTAGATAGGTATAAGATTTTCGTACTTATACGACCAAACTTCATACGATTCTCGCCAGAAATCATGCTCACATGATGATAAAATCTCGATGAGACCAGTGAAAACAGTGAACACTTGGTGATAACGTTGTTTATAGGTATTAGTTTTCGACGGGTTTTCTCGCCTCCACGCGTTCGAGAAACTGTCCTTGTCTAAATGAGCCTTAAGGATCACCAACTGAATCCAAAAGTACGGTCAAATTGGTTGAGTAGTTACAAAGGTTATGACGGCGTAAACGTAAAGGATATTATAGTACGTACGTACTTACCTTTCGCCGTAGTGTTCTGTAAGGAAGGGATAATGAGGACAGTCGAGTGCGTGGATTGCAGAGTGCACCATCCCTCTCCAAAATCTGATTCATAAATGGGATCTTATTGTCGCGCTAATTTCTCAGTCGTGTTGGAAATAATAATAATATACATAGGTATGTCTATGCCTAGTCTCCAGTATAATTCAGTGATTCAGTAATAAGATTCAATACCTATCCATTTACTGTAACGTTAGAAACTGCTTCTAATCACTGAGATCGATCCTGCAGGGCCATTTGCTGTTTTGAGATTGAGCTATTTATGGTTAGGTACCTTCTTACCTTACTTTCAGGTCTTACCCGCCTGTCTGTAACTATCATTCTTAAAAAAAAAACTAGACGTTTTTAGTTCCGTGAACCTGTGGGCTGTGAAACGAGTCGCCCCAAGAAGGCTCTCCATTGCGCTACGATTTGAGGTTCTTCACGAAAGCTGTGAATAGGACTTCACAATGTGGACAGCGTAACCGCATACCCTCTGGTGTTGCAGGTGTCCATGGGCGGCGGTAGACACTTTTTTTTATTATGTACGAAGGCGGCGGACGAGCATACCACCTGATGGTAAGTGGATACTGTCGCCCATAGACATACGCTATACGTGCCAACATTAGTCCAAACAAACATGATAAACGTTGCCACGCCCCCGGATGCGCTGCCTACCTTTGGAGATATATGAATGGATTTGGAGAAAGTCTTGGGAAAATGGGGAGGGTGGGAATGGGTTCTGGCACATCTCATTCACTACCGAAACACGTGCGTGGGTACATTAGGAAAATAAGATAAAGTCGGAAATGCAGTACATTTTATGGTAGTCTTCTGTGAGAGAGGGGTAACGTGGCCAGTCGAGCGCGCCCAGCGGCTGTTGGATTGCAGCGTGCACTCTCCCCCTGCCAAACTTACTATCATGTGGGCCGCTTAACCGTCTACTTCATTTAATATAAAAAAAATGTAGCTCTTACGGAAATATCTCTACCCTTCCAATTAATAATTCATAAGGAGTGGATCAAGTGGGTGTTAATCCCGGTGTCCAGTCGCGTGTGAAGGATTAGTGCTATGGACAATAATAATTGATATAAACTAAGTCAGTAGGTACGCAGTAAAATCATAATTGTGTTTGATACACCTCGTGCCTCGAAGAGTGGGTGGTTCAAATATTTAAAAAAAGAATGGATAAAAAAATTTAAAAAAAGAGTCGTTAAATTCATAGTTATTGGTTCTTGTAAAGAGAGGAAGGCCTAGCTATTTTTATTATTGTTAAAAATGAGTTATTGTTGATATATTTTTTATGTATAAGTACCTTGATACCTATGTTTCTTTGTAACCGTAGACTGAGAACCCGTAGAATGTGGAATGAACTGCCACGATAGCCATTATCCTACGATATGGGGTTTTCCTGAAGACCCCCTTTTCAATAGCTATCAATAGGATTTTGCAAGGTCTGCGACGCACCCGCATACCACCCTAATGTCGCAGGTGTCCATGGGCGGCGGTAACACTTACCATCAATTGGGACCGCTCCTGCCGAGTTTCCTATAAAAATATATATATGGAGACTTAGTTACTGAAGAAAGATGAAAGAAATTAATACATTACATCCCATGAAAGACTAATAATTTGCATTGATATTTTTTTTATATAGATAATAGGTGGCATACGAGCATAGAGATTAGAACACCTGACGGTAGGTAGGGTGGATACTGTCGTCCTTAGAGATCCGCGATACATGTCAACATCAGCCCAGAATGAGAAACGTTGGTACGCCCCAGGTGCGCGCCTACCTTTGCAGATTACGGAGTGGACTGGGAGAAAGGGTTAAGAAAATGGAGAGGGATAGGATAAGATACAATGGGAATGGGCCATATATGCCATAGCATAGCTTATATCACTCAGTACCTGAAACACGTACCTACGTACATGGGTGACATTGAAAGTTTTTAGAATCTCAAAAATGAAATCAGATATAAAAATGGAAGTTGTTTTTTTGTTTTTCGAAGTATTCTCCGCGTCAATCAATACACTCTTTCATGCGATGAAATCATTGCGTGAAGCATTCACCCCACCCTTCTTTTTGCAACTTCAACAGCCTTTTGGAAGGTCCGTCACTGCCTCTTCTGCATCCATAAAACGTATTCCTGTTGATCATAAAAGGTTTATAACAGAGTTTCAATAGTAAAAATATAAAAATTAAGTTTTCGTATTTTTCATACTTCATTTAGCGGTTGTGTTGATAGATTGTAAAGACGATAAAAGCCAAAATGGCCGTCCGGTCAACGAATTATAAATTTACAAAGGCGGATTAGCAGAGGCGTGAAGTGTGGACATACTCGTATAGTAGTAGGCGCTCGCTGGGACTAGTTAAACCCTTTAATCGCGCTTTAGTGACCTCCCCTTTCTTTGTAAACATGAAATACTCAATTTGTATAATTCAGTGTGTAATACTTACATGGCTCGCATACCGATCAATAGACATTTTATATGTATTGTCGTTGCTTCTAAGGTGAAACATCAAGCCTTGACTGTAAATAATTACTTGAAATGCGACTGGGTTTTAAATGTAGGTAGGTACGGAGAATGTATTGAATGTTGAAATATGTTTGGTTATTTATAAACTACGCGATACCGCAACAAGGCCTCGTATCGTCCACTGCTGTACTCGAGCCTCCTCAAACAGCACACTGGACCAGCGGATTAGCGAGCTCAGCTTTTTAGTGGTGGTGTAGTTCCTCAGGACTGCTGACAGCAGCTTTGTTATACATTAGTCGCGTTCTACAACATCTACCGAAACAGATTGGGTGGAATTGTTCCAAAGCCACCCGACACCACGTGGTCGCACGGCTTAACGTTCCATTTTATATAATTTCAGATTCCGGCAGCGAATCGGGCTCCCATAAAAGCGGAAGAGCGCGCACCTCGGCAGCTGCAGACGGGAAACCGACGCGAGTGAGAACAGTACTCAACGAAAAACAGCTTCACACACTCAGGTAATTGAATACACATTTTGAGACACGGGGCAACGCAAACACAGGCTCACAAATATGCCGGTCTACTGTTTGGTGGGTTCGTGAATAGTCGTGGGTATTCACGACTCCTCGGAGTGTTACATCTCATTTAATCCGGCCCCGCTCGCGGATCCGACTCATTTTAACGATTCCTTGACTCCTTTGATTCACCTACTTATTTTGTAAGAGCCTGAGGACGACTCATTCGCTTTGCATCATGTTCGTTCGTGTAACTCAGCAATCCAAAAATGAAAGGAATAAATAACTCCTCGGAGTCGATAACAGTTAGCCGGAATCATTAAGAGTTTCGGCTCCGCACGCGGTTTCGGATCTTTTGATTCAATGAATCCGGAGTTACCCATCGCTATTCGGGAATGTTGAAGTCTTCTATTGTAATAGAAGACTTCAATATGTTTTCATATAGATATATATTTGACACGACTGGACATTGCTTTAAAAGAACATAACAGGACATAGACGAGCCGGACTGACGAAATAGATTAACATTTAGTTTAGTTCATAGCACAATACTAAAGATAGACCTCAGAGTAAACATAAACACATGCACAGAGCAATCGTAAACATAGGGTAAAAACAAGCACAGGACAAATTCAACCACAGGGGTATTACACACACAGGGCAATTACAAACACAGGGTAAAGATAAACCCAGGAGTGGTACAAGCATAGGGGGATCATAAACACGGGGTAAGCAGATAGAAACACATGGCAAACACAAACACAATCCAGGTAAACACAAACACACACAAGGGGCGGATGGGCAAAACAGTGAAAGTGACAAGATATTAGTGCAGTTATTATTTTTAGTTCAAAAACACTGATTAATTACAAATGATTTTAATAGATAATGTAATAATTATTGTAACTTTATCAGTTCAAAGCTACGTTATTGTCGGTTTTACTTCCTTTATAGCATTTTCTATTTGTCCGTTTGTATAATATCGGGATCTACCTACACTGAGTCCAATACGTTACGGTCTTTTCCGAAACGTTACTGAAAGACATTTTTTTAAATAAAATTTGCTCATTATTCATTAAATACTACCTAATAATTAATAATAATAGAATTTACCCAAATAAAATAAAAATAAAAGAAATATAAATTGAAATAAAATATAAATAAATAGTACTTAAAATATAAATTGAATATTACTACTTAATTACTAGTATAATCTTAGTGGGGACCTATCTAATTGTTTCTGCGGCGATGTTGTTTAAAAAGTATAATAATGACAGTTTATTTGCGAAAATGTGAGTGCACTATCAATACAGGTGACAGTTTTAATGAAGGCTACACATTCTACCTTAAAATAGCTTGCAATAAACTACAATGTAAACAGAGATTCATATATATTTAAAAGAAATATTGAGCCAAGCCCCTGAACTATAAGTAGGCTATAAGCCGCGCGCGTAAGGTACGCCGATGATCCGTAAACCACGTTCCGTAGTCGCCCAATATTAGTAGATACCTAATTGAATTATTTATAATAATGTACTAACGTATGTATATTATAATCTCTTTTTTATTTATTAAAGATCACCAACAGATTGTTTATACATCATATAAATAAAAGGTTACATGCAAGAATGTTAATTATAGATAGCCTGACTAAAAAAATGAAAAACCTCGCCACGATGCGTAAAATTAATAGAACTAATATCTTCTACTGACAACACAACTATGAAAAAAGCGAATGTGGCGCCTCCACAGCAAGTTTTTTATTTATCTGGTCAGGCTTTATATGAATGTCGCTCTACTTAAAGACGACGACGACATTGTTGAACACAAAAGTAAACACAGCCAAAAAAGAATTATAATTCAAATCACAATAGAAAATTAAACTATAAATACAAAATTAAAAATGTGTATACAATAAAAAGAAGTTCTAAAGAAAGGGTCACAGTGCTTGCTAAAATAAATCAAATAATTTTATTTATGGACCATCAGCAAACAAGTCTTTGTATTTAGAAAACTCTCTTTTTGTCCACCCTACCGACTGTCAATGCGTGACGTGATGACGTCATCGGGAAACTTTTTGCGCACGGCTAGTAATATTTATTATATCAAGGAGCGAATGTCAATATAATTACTTTTAATATTCGAAATGTCAAATCATATATCAAGATATTACTCGCACCTACCGACAATAAAATACCTTGATGCTGATAAAGTTACATATCGTTTGCCCGCCCGTCCCATAGACATAAAGGCGGCAAGGCGCGCGCGGAGGCCGACGGCCACACGCGGGTGAGGACGGTGCTCACCGAGAAGCAACTGCGCACGCTCGGGTAATGCACATATACAACATACATTGTATCAGCCTAAAGGCTCGCGCACATTACAGACGCGGCTGGCCGCACCTCAACGCAATAAGTTAGTCGATTAACGGTTGACATTCAATCCTTCACGTCGTCGCACAATCAATAACCCTCGAATTACGTCTGTTAACTGCACCCGTTTAACGAACAGTGAGGCGGGCCGAGTCGCAGCGCATAACATCAGCGGAATGGCTCAAAAATACGGCTGGAGAGCGATCCGATAGTGCGCTGCGCTGTGGCCCGCCACAACTGTGCGGTGGTTTATACAAAATGTATGAAAATGATTCAGGACGGTTTTTGCGATATTATGCGCTCTGGTGCGGCTCGCCGTAATATGCGCGAGCCTTATAATGTTACACTGCAGGACACAAACCTCCCCTAGTAAATCCCTTGGGGTTAGGTTGGGCTGTAATCCACTATCACGCGGGTCCAATGCGGATTTGTGCATACAGCTGGCGAGCGACCCGCTACTACACTGCGCTGCGGCGCGATGCGAGCCGCCTCAAGTGTGCGATGGTTTTTAAATGGAAATGATTCAGGAAAATTTTTGCAATGTTAAGCGCTGCGGTGCGGCCCGCCCTAATATGCGTGAGCCTTAAAGCTTGATTAGCGCTCATTCAGCACTAGAGCGATCAGCTCTCATTTGTACAACTCGTTGAAACCGCATTATTATTAAACCGCTAGTTGAAACGAAATCGTTGAATGCACAATTACGCATTGCGCCAATGTTGAATTTTCTTCGTAATTAAGGCGCCACCTACACGAGTGAGTCGAAATATCGCCAATAGCGATCACCTCCCTCCTCCCCAAGGTGATGGAGTATGTCATAAACATACAGCTCCTTGGGTACCTAGAGGATTACCAGCTGATTAGCGACCGTCAATATGGATTTCGCCATAATCGCTCGGCTCTTGATCTTTTAGCGTATTTAACACACCGCTGGGCTGACGCTATTAGAATAGAGGCGAGGCTCTGGCTGTGGTCCTAGACATTGCGAAAGCTTTCGACCGGGTATGGCACAAATCACTGTTTTCCAAACTACCATCTTTTGAGATACTCGAAGGATTATGCGAATGGATTGCCAGTTTCCTGACTGAACGGAGCATCAGAGTCGTTATCGATAATAGATGCTCCGACACCGTGTCTATTAATGCTGGCGTCCCGAAAGGCTCCGTGCTATCCCAACTCTGTTCCTTCTGCATATCAACGATATGTTGCAAATTGATGACATACGTTGCTATGCAGATGACAGCACTGGGGATACCTTGTTCCTGTACAAGGCATTCCCAGTGCTGCGCAAACAGAGTCATGTCAGGCTTGTGTCTGAAATCGAAGACGCTTTAGATCTAGTCTCGACATGGGGTTCTCCAAACCTAGTGGATTGCAACCACAGTAAGACGCAAGTCTGTGCATTCATCGCTAAAAAACCCTTTTGTAGTAGCACCTCGCTTTCAGAGCATACCTCTTAACATCTCGGAGAGTATCGAAATCCTTGGTGTCGACATTTCCAGCAAAGTCGAATTTAGGGGTTATCTGGAAAATAAAGCCAAAATGGCCTCCAAAAAGCTCGGTGTGCTGAACAGAGCGAAGCGGTACTTCACCCCTGGGCAACTCCTAATGCACTACAAAACTCAGGTTAGGCCCCATATGGAGTACTGCTTACATATGCTTACACCGAAATATAAATTGAACCCATTTGACGTCATCCAAATGCTGTTCGAATTGTCGACGATCTCACTCTCACGGGCGGTTTAGAACCCCTGAGCATTTGGAGAGGCGTTGTGTCTCTGAGTTCTACCGCCTGCACAATGGGGAATGCTCTAAAGAACTGTTCAATATAATTCCCACCCTCGGGTTTCTGCAACAGCACCTCCCATCACAGAAGTGCGGTCCATCTGCATTTCCTCGATACGGAGGCGTCGCACACTGTTCCATCCAAAAACCTTTTTATACCGCGAACCCGTAGGCACAGCCTAAGAGCCTAAGAACGAACTACCTTAAGAAGTTTTCCATTAAGCTACGATATGGGATTCTTCAAGAAAGCTGTGAATAGGATTTTGCAAGGTCGGCGGCGCGCCCGCATACTCCCTGGTGTTGCAGGTGTCCATGGGCGGCGGTAACACTTACCATCACTTGAGACCGCTTGCTCGTCCGCCTACTTCACTATAAAAAAGCTCATATAATTAGTTACTATTGAATTAATGGCTCGTGTGAGGATATTGCCGGCCAGAGACTCGCTCGTGTAATTAGCGCCTAACAACTCCTAACCTAAGTTGAAGTAAGTCAGAAGTCGCTGAATAAAGTGATAGTAAACTTTTTTTTATGGACGAAGGCGGCAGACGAGCATACAGCCCACCTGGTGGTAAGTGGATACTGTCGCTCATAGACATCCGCGATACATGCCAACATTAGCCCAAAATGACAAACGTTGGCACTCCCCCAGATGCGCTGCCTACCTTTGGAGATATAGGAATGCATTTGGAGAAACGGTTGAGAAAATGGGGAGGGATAGGCTGGGAATGGGCTCTGGCACATCTCACTCACTGAGTACCAAAACACGTACCTACTCACATTAGGGAAACAAGATAAATTTGGAATGCAGTACATTTCAAGGTAGTCTTCTGTGAGAGTGGGATAACGTGGTAAGGTCGAGTTCACCCCGCGGCTGTTAGATTTCAGCGTGCACTCTCCCCCTCAAAAAGTACTCGTACAAGAGTTGAACTCCTTGGAAGCACACGAAAAACGCAGTCTTATGGTTTTATTTCATTCTCACTAACATTATGAAGTTTATTAATAATAAACCATCGCTATTAAATCACAATAAATATTGTAATTAACAAACACTCGACATCATTTCTTGATTTCCCGCCAATGTTAGCTTTGTCGGGACGCACATGCTCACGCTAGGTTGAGCGGTAGCACAGTCACGGAGGTAAGGTAAGGAGGTCAAGGATGTAAAGTTAATGAAAGGAAAAGAGGGACCTTTGGAGTAAATATCGAGATTTTGTTTGATTACTATAGAAAATCTGTAATTAATGTGCGTTTATTGGCTTAATAGCGACAGTTTATTAAACTTCAAAATGCGTCATCATTGTGATCTATTGTTACATATAATAAAACTGTAGAACCAGAGTGTCTGTATCTTGAATATATTTACCAAGAACTAATTGGGGGCGATGAAGGATGAGTATCAGAATACAAAAAGACGATTTTGAAAATTTTTGTCTGTCTGTCTGTCTGTTTGACTGTTCGAACACGCTAATCGAAATCGGCTGACGGTAAGAGAAGATAACTCAATTTAGATTTTAAAAACTAAAATTCCACTCGTACGAGGTCGCGGGCGCAGCTGGTAATCAAATAAAAATTTAAGACTGCATTTTTCATGTGCTTCCAAGGACTCCTTGGAACTTCTGATGACTCCTGATTTGTCTTCGCCGAAGAAAAAACACCTGACAGAAATTCATTTTCACTTGACACTGGTAAAATAGTGGTCGCGTTTGAGACGACAAATGATACTGCCACCAACTTAAAGAAGAAGGAGATGAAGAGAAGTTCGTTGGAACAATTATATTAATTTGAAACCGTTTATTCCCAGAACATGCTACGCGGCGAACCCACGACCCGACGCTCTCATGAAGGAGCAACTGGTAGAGATGACAGGCCTCAGTCCTCGGGTCATCCGCGTCTGGTTCCAGAACAAGCGCTGCAAGGACAAGAAGAAGACAATACAGCTTAAGATGCAGATGCAGCAGGAGAAGGTGGTAATTGAGATTTTGGTATACTACTTTTGAATATTTGGTAATTCCGAATTTTCCGTTAAAATATTCTTTTAAGAGTTCGTCTATTACTCAGTTGCACAATTTTGATTGAATATTTTACATATTTATCGCTAGATTCAGATCCCCCGGGAGAAGATAATTGGTAGATAATTGTAATTTTGGTATAAGTACTTTTTGGTAATGTTTACTGATTTGCATTTTACGTTAAAAGATTTTTTTAAGAGTACGATTTTATATTTCAATTGCACGTTTTTGATTTAAATAAATAGATATAAACATAATAGATATAACAACAAAAATATAACAAAAATAGTTATAACAAGTAAATTTTACATAGATATTTATTAAAGGATACTTTTTTGTAAAAAAAATAAGAATAGATTTCACGTGTATGTACGAGTACGAGTACGAGTAGGTATGCCATTTGATATCAAATAAAGTTACAATAAAAAAAAGCCTTTAGTAATAGTTTTTAAAACATGGATTAATTGCTAGGGAAGCCATATTTCTCTGCTAAGGTAATATTAAATATAAGGCAGATTTACCTCTAAATAAAGTACCTACCCACCTACCTATTTAAGGTACGCCATACCTTAGATAGGTAGGTGGGTAGGTACAGAACGGTAGCTTGCTAATCGATCGCCAATTCTACTGAGCTTTCTGGTCTTCCGCCAAGGCTGCTGAAGGTAACTTTTGCCAATCGTCCCTTCTGTTGCTTTTTGTCATAAGGCGAAAGAGAAAGCCTCTCTCTCTTTGCGTGAAACTCAACCCTAAACGATAGAGATGCCACACCGCCGTCGATCACGCGGTGTGAAAGGTCTATGTTAGAAATTTGTTTCACTTACCGTGAAGTCTTTCGAGCTCATGCATCTTTTGATGTCCGAAAGACGATTGGGCCAGATGGTATTCCCGCAGTGGTGTTCAAACCTTAGTTGTCTCCGGCGCTTACGCGACTCTAAACTTTCATTCTCCTCGAAACGCTTCCCGTCAACATGGAAAGTGGCTCACGTTCATCCCTTTGTTAGGCAAAGGATGGACGTAAGCCTGTTTTTAGGTAAAGGGACCGTAC
This sequence comes from Sesia apiformis, assembly GCA_914767545.1. NCBI lineage: Eukaryota > Metazoa > Arthropoda > Insecta > Lepidoptera > Sesiidae > Sesia > Sesia apiformis. Next base: position 11,736,268 of record OU611971.1, read on the forward strand.
CAATCCGTCCAATATAATTCCCACCTCGGGTTTCTACAACCGCACCTCCCGTCACAGAAGTGCGGTCCATCCGCATTTCCTAGATACGGAGGTGTCGCGTACTGTTCGCTCCAAAAATTATTTTATACCGCGAACCCGTAGGCTGTGGAACGAACTGCCTCAAGAGGTCTTTCCATTAAGCTACGATATGGGGTTCTTCAAGAGAGCTGTGAATAGGATTTTGCAAGGTCGGCGGCGCGCCCGCATACTAGAGATGATAAATATAACCATCAACCATTAAAATTAACTAATATTAAAAATCAACCATTCTGTTTAATAAACAAAATTAACGTTATTGAATAAAAATATCAACTTCAATCTGGGTTGATGACCTCACCTCACGCTTTGCCTGCCTCTGTATTTAAATTTCAACTTTAAAGTTTTATAGTTATGGAACATTTTTGTACGCTGACATATTTTACTTCCGTCCTTTTCCGACATGATAGTAGGTACAGGTGACCGGACTGAAGTTAGCCGTTGTGAAGAATATTTAAAAAGTTAAGTGCATTCAATTGCATGGCCTATCGCCCTTAAAATAAAGCACATTTTTTATTTATTCACTGATTTACTGTTGTCGATATTTTTATTCTAAACAAAGTGATGTGATATTTTTATCAAATACGTAGGTAATGTTATTGGTTATTGGTTGGTTAGTTGCGCGTCGTTGTTATTTTTATTTATTCACTGATTTACTGTTGTCGATATTTTTATTCTAAACAAAGTGATGTGATATTTTTATCAAATACGTAGGTAATGTTATTGGTTATTGGTTGGTTAGTTGCGCGTCGTTGTTATTTTTATTAGTTGGTCAGTGTTATTAAGTAAAAACAAAGTCGAGTCGTTGTTGTTTTTATTGGTTGGTTAGTTGTAATAAGTATCTTGAAAACAAAGTAGCGTCGTCGTTGTTGTGTTTCTCCTGAATGTGAAGTTTGTTTTACAAAATGCCGAGACGGAATAATGAGACTTGGAACCATTTTGATAAGTGTGTGGGAGTAGAAAAAGTCGCAACTTGCAAGTATTGTAAAAAAGACTTATCTTCTTAAAGGTTCTTAAATGAACCTTGTTCTTAAAGGAGACAGTTATTAACAGAAAACTTTGTCCCTTGACATGGTGGCGGACACACAAATGTATATATCCTGTACTATACAAAATTTTCAAAACCAAATGTAATATAATGGTATCATCGGTGCCCCGTGAGCGGGCATTTTCAAAGGCGGGATATATCGTAAATGATAGAAGAACCCGCCTCACCACATCACAAGAGTGGCCCAAATTATGTTATTAAATGTAAATAAAATCAAATGACCAACAAAAAAAAATTAAACTAAAAAATGAACAACACAAAAAAAATGTACAAAAACCATAAAAAAAATAAAAGTGTAGGTAAATACTAAAACAATGTACATAAAATCAATGAACTTTAAATACGCCTAGCTGTTCTTACGTGTTAAAATGTTTAAATATCTAACTAAGATAATGCTAGACAGTCCTAAGCCTGTTCAAGTATGAAGGAAAGTTCATTGAATTTAACATGCATAAGTAGAATATTCGACTTTATCATCATTAACATCAACATGTTTTAGGGGTACTTGAATAAGAATATTAACTAATATTTTCAACCAATAAAATTATCGATATTTTTTTTTATCAATTAACTATTAACTAATAACCAATTTCAACCATTATTGCCATCTCTACCGCATACCCCCTGGTGTTGCAGGTGCCCATGGGCGGCGGTAACACTTACCATCACGTGGGACCGATTGCTCGTCCGCCCACTAACCTATAAAAAAAAACTAGAGGCCAATAGCGATTCTGTCCCTCCTCTCCAAGGTGATGGAGCGTGTTCTAAGCACACAACTCCTCGGGTACCTAGAGCATCACCAGCTGATCGATCAGTGACCGCCAATGTGGTTTTTGTGATAATCGTTAGATCTTTTAATGTACCTACCTACTTTACGCACCGCGTACTACACACACTACAGTCGCGTTAGACTTGTGTTTGAAATCGAAGACATCTTAGTCCAAGTCTCGATTTGGGGTTGACCAAATCGCTAAAAAAGCCCCCTTTGTCGTAGCGCCTCGCTTTCAGGGCCATACCCCTCTTAAGATCTCAGAGAGTGTCGGGAATCTTGGTGTCGACATTTCCAAAAGTACTTCACTCCGGGGCAGAATCTGATGCTCTACAAAGCTCAGGTCAGGCCCCATATGGAGGCGGTTTGCAACCACTCAGTGTCCGCATAGATATTGCGTCCCTCTGCCTGTTCTACCTCTTGTATAACGGAGAACGGGGAAAGAATTGTTTGATACAACTCTCACCTCCGGTTTCTACAAGTGCACCTCCCGTGACAGAAGTGCGGTGCATCAGCGTTTCCTTGATACTTAGGTGTTGCGCCCTTTACGGCCCAAAAACCGTTTTTGGCTGCGAACCCGTAGGCTGTGGAACAAACTGCCTCAAGATGTCTTTCCCTTCGTGTGCAAGGCAAACCTCTTCGTGTTGCGGGTGTCCATGGGCGGTGGTAGCCACTTACCATCATGTAGATAGGGGGACGTTTGCCTGTATTCCTCCTTTAATAAAAAAAAATAGCAAATACAATAAATTAATAAAATTTATATGTAATTCCCGGAAAACACTCTTAATTTTTAAAAATTTAGCAGCTTTAGATTCCAGGTCTTTAAAATCATAAAAGAATTCGCAATGTAGCCAAATTCCTACAATTCCCAGTTCTTAGGAAAATTCGACAATAAACAATTGGTATTTTTTTGGCAGGAACCCGTGAAGTAAAGTTGAGTTTTTGTTTGATTATTGTAATAATTGTGTATTATGGAATTTGTTGTTTAATATTGATAGTTTATTAAACTTCAAAGTTTCTAGTGTTAGTGCATAATGTTTGTGATAATCAAATAAAAGCATAGAACTACGTTTTTCGTGTGCTACTGTAAACGTACTACCAATTTTCTGAGTGACTCGTAACTGACTATGCTTTCAACGGGACTGGACAAGCGATAAAAACAATTCTGTGTTATTATTTACTGTGTGGACCAATGGCTATGCCAGTGTCCAAATGAATTATATTTAAAAAACAGTAAACAATTTTTTTACTACTTTTTTTTTAATTTATAGCTCTTGGTAGTTTCTGTTCAATCAAAGGTCTAGTTTTGGTAATTTATATAACCCAGTTAAAATTTTTATATCCACATTTAATTAAATCCTAGGTCGCCGAAGCTAACGAGTGGTCTTCGAAAAACTTATTATTTGTTTATTGTAGGTAAATTCAAATAAAAAGTATAAAATATCTCTAGTTCTCTATTAACTTATTTCAGCTATGCACGGTAATTATACTGAGTACCTAAATGTAAGATCCCACAACAGTACCTACACTATAACTAAGAAATGGCATGTACCTAGGTATGTTATGATATTAAGTAACTGGTGATTAATTTATGTGAATTAAGTGATTATTTTTGCGATTAATATTTATGAATTAATGTTTATAAAACTTGTTATTAAATTCTAATAACAAGATTCGGGGTGAGAACTGTTGTGGGCGTAGATGTGTCACACTATATTTATCTTTTTATAGAAAGAAGGTGGCCTGTCTCCTATAATCATCGGCGGTACATGCCAACATCAGTCCAGAATGACAAACGTTGCTACGCTCCCGGATGCGCTGCCTGCCTTTAGAGATCTAGGAATGAATTTGGAAAAAGGGTTGGAAAAATGGGAATGAATAGGATAGGGTGGAAATGTTCTCTAGCATATCTCACTCACTACCGAAACACATACGTACATTGGGGAATAGGATAAAGTGAGAAATGCAGTACATTTCAAGGTAGTCTTCTGGTAGAGACGGGTAACGAGGCCACTCGAGTGCGCCCGGCATTGTTGGATTGCAACGTGAACTCTGCCCTCCAATAATCATGTTTAGAACTAAAATTTAAAAGATAAATAATTAAAACCACCGGATCTCTTATTTTAGAGGTATAAGCTGCCTTTTTAAAATAAATATTAATAATTTTGAACAAACAACCCAGCAATAATCATTTAAAATTTGAACCCAAAAATATGCAAATGAGATATTACTGACCGTTAAGCTTAGCTAACATTCCCTATCCAACAGGAAGGCCGCCGGCTGGGCTGGTCGATGGGCGTGCCACTAGTGGCGGGCTCGCCGGTGCGCCACGAGCCGGGCGGCTCGCTCGCGCTCGAGGTCACCGCGTACCAGCCGCCCTGGAAGGCGCTCTCCGACTTCGCCCTACACGCAGACCTTGATCGCGCGCCGCACCATAGTGCCGCCTTCCAGCAGCTTGTTAATCAGGTATACACACACACACACACACACACACACACACACACATATACACCTACACATTCTTATTGACAAGGCACCAACACATATCACACTCTCGTCAACACAGCGACACACCGTACTCTCGTCAACTTATACCGACACACACACACTCGTCAATTAGATATCGACACATCAACATACGAGTAGGGGAGGGTGGGGGAATCACGGACGGCGGGTAATGGCGGAGACGTCAATTTAGCTATGTTAGAAAAGGATGGTGGATATTTTGAATGACGCAATCGCGAGTCGAGCCTGAATGTAGTGCCGAACGGTGAGTGGTAAAGTGAGGCCGCGCACGCTGTACAAGGTAAGTTAACTTAATTGTTTTACAACAATTTCATCTTATTCTTGAGTTAAATAGATTAAGTGTACAATATTTACGACAAAACCATAAAAGTCCGGTATTTTTTTGTGAAGTAACATCTAATTAAATAATGTTTTCAAGTATTCGTCACGTGCATGACGCGATTCTAACCTTAAATAAAAATATAGTTTTGCTGTTTTGTGTGTGTTGGGTAACGGCGAACGATTTAAGTAGGGTAATCCCGAACGTCTGTAATTACCCCTAAACAATGGAATTATTATCTTTTTTATAATTTATGGTCAGCAGTCGGCTGTGATGGCCATCCTTAGTAATTTATAAGTAAAACATGCTATTCTCCAATATATTTCAGATGCCGCGAAATTACCAAAGAAAGACGGAGACCAAATACAAATTAGAAGACTTAGAAAGAGCCGTTCAGGATGTCAAGAACAAAATACTTTCAATAGGAAAAGCAGCTATTACTTATTCTGTCCCAAAAAGCACTATACACGACCATTGCAAGAAAGAAATTATAAAGACCCCAAAAACTGGAAGAAAGCCTATATTTTCTGAAGAACAAGAAAAAGAATTAGAATCACACATTTTAATATGTAGTAAACTATTTTATGGTTTAACTATAGAGATGGTGCGTAAAATAGCTTTCAAATTTGCTGAAGTAAATAAATTAAAGAACAATTTTGATAAAATATCCCAAATAAAAGGCGGGCATCCCAGGCGGGAAAAGACTGGTTCTACGGATTTAAAAAAAGGCATCCTAACATTTCGTTACGTAAACCTGAGTCCACTTCTATTAATAGAATTACAGCTTTTAATGAAATGGAAGTGAAAATGTTCTTCAATAACTTGGAAGCCTTACAAACAAAACACCAGTTTGATGCTAATCGCATTTACAATATTGACGAGACCGGCATTTCTAATGTCCAGAGAAATTCTAGGATTCTAGCTCCAAAAGGCCAGAAACAAGTCGGCGTGGCAACAAGTGGTGAAAGAGGCACTACAACAACAGTTGTTTGCGCATTCAGTGCTTCCGGAAAGTATATTCCTCCCTTTTTTATTTTCAAGAGGAAGCGAATAAACGCTCATCTATTGCGTGGAGGCAATCCTGATATGATAGCAGCAGTTAGTGATTCGGGTTGGATAAACGAGAACCTATTTGTAGATTGGTTACATCATTTTATCTCCTATGCTAAATCAACTGTTGAAGAACCTATTCTACTTATTTTAGACAATCATGAAAGTCATGTTAGCCTTGCTTGCTATCTGCTTTGTCGCCAGAATGGAATAATACTGTTATCCCTTCCACCGCATACCTCACATCGTATGCAACCATTGGACTTAACTTATTTTGGACCACTTAAGACTGCATATAACAGAGAATGCGAATTATACATGGCTTCAAATGTAGGCCGAACAATTACCCAGTATGAAGTTGTCGAACTTTTTACTAAAGCTTTCAATCGTATCAGTAATATAGAGAAATCAGCAAATGGCTTCCGGGCAGCTGGTATTTGGCCATTAGATACAACTAAATTTGACGAACAGTTCTTAGATACGGCATCGTCTAATACACAGATAGTATTGGCGTCAAATGTACAAAGATCAGCGATACCTGATGTGCAGATAGCGTCGACATCAAATGTGCAAAGAGCAACTACACCTGATGCTCAGATAGCACCAACATCAAAAGTGCACCAGAGATCAGTAACCCCTGTACCTGTGTTTGACAAATCAATTCCACTTCAAGATGTTGTTAATGTTCCCCAAGTGCCACAACCCAAGAACAAGCAAAGTTCCAGAAAGAAACATTCAGTTATAATAACCAGTAGCCCTATAAAAGATGTATTAGAAGACAAAGAAAAAAAAAAGAAAAAAAAAGAGGAGATAAAATAAAATGACAAGACTGTAAGTACCACTAAAAGAAAGAAAGGTGTGAAGAATCTTAAAGCATTTGCAGATGATGTGAAGGAAGACATGCACATACCACACAAGAAAAACAAAGTCGATAAAGGTGCTAAGAAGGATGATGAGGAATATTATTGTCTGATTTGTAATGAAAAGTATGTAGATCCAATCACTGAAGATTGGATAATATGCTACAAATGTGAATTATGGGCCCACGAAAAATGCACGAATGGTGAAAGCACATCAAGGGGATTTATCTGCGACTTCTGTGACAATTAGACTATGTCCGTGATTACCCCCTGCACCATCCGTAATTACCTCACAAGTTGTGGTGTAATCCCGGACACCAACGTTTTTGTTTTTTTATTAGAATTTGATTTTATTTTGATAATTTATCTATGTTGACTATGAGAACATAAGATTGATTAGTTTAAGTAAATATTAAGCAATAAATAGCTTTTGTAACTTAATTTGGTTTTGTTTTATTTCTGTTCTCCCTTAAGTATTCGCAATTACCCCACTCTCCCCTACTTTACAGTGTGCTTGTGTCTGGTTCATGAGAGGTAGTGTAGAGAGTGACAAATCACGAGCGCGTGTACACACTCTATGTACTAATAATACAGACGAAGACACGTACAAATACAATGTCAGGCTCCTCTGTAATATATTCTCTAATGGGCGTACAATGATTTGTCATTAATAACAGCACTAATTATCAAATTACAATAAAATTGTAATAAGAAAAATTATACACAAAAACAGGCACACTTAAATACCTATGCATTTTTATTTCTCACAATAGTAGCGCCATCTCTATTATCACGCGGAAATATTGAGTAGTGGTAGGGGGAGAGTGCATGCTGCATTCTCACAGCCGCTGGACCCACTTGACTGCCCACGTTACCCCTCTCTCACAGAAAACTACCTTGAAATGTACTGCACTTCCCACTTTATCGTATTTCCCTAATGTACGTACGTGTTTCGGTAGTGAGTGAGATATGCCAGAGCCTATTCTCATCCCATCCTCTCCCTCTTTATTTTCCCAATCCATTCCTTAATCTGCAAAGGTTGGCAGCGCATCTGGGCGCATGCTAACGTTTATCATTCTGGACTGATGTTCTGTATGTTCGTCTGCCGGCTTTTTTTTATAAAGAAAAAAAAATTTAGCAAAATTTACCAACATTAATGTAAACTGAAGTTTTTTTTTATTTATTTATTTACCTCCGGTAACAAGGCCCATAGAATGTATAAATACAAAAACAAAATTAAAAATCTAAATCTAATATAAGCGCCCTAACCTGCTCCACCGTGGCTATCCCCATGCTATCAGGAAACATTTTAGATAGTCAAATTGTTTTAACGACGAATCAAATAAAATTGCTTCTGATCAATCAATCATTTATTTGGCACAGTAATTAAATTGTAATAGATTTTCAAATAATCAAAGCAGTTTGACTAGCTGATCGAACTTTAATTAAGTCGATTAAAATGCTAATCAAATTTTGTTTACAGAATAATTTTAATACGGGTAGAATAATTAACTAAGTCAATTAATACTAAGTAGCCCGGAAGATTCAATTAATAATACTAAGTCAGTTAAATATTTACTAAGCAGATTTATAACACTTATGAAAAAATCACGGCTGCAATAATTTATTCCATTTATTTTTCGCAATACATTGAAAAGACCACGAATCTCAAGGATTGAAGTTATGATCACGACATTATAACAATATTTTGTTTACAGATGCACGGCTATGACATGCCCTCCCTCCCACCCCCGCGCCCGCCGCAGTGTGCAGAGGACAATTACGTCACTTACCTCGAAAGCGACGATAGTCTGCCGCCCTCACCCTAGTGTCGTCTCACTTAATTCCCTCCGCCAGAGAGAGATAACGCACTACAACATATTTACCAATCGTGAAACAATCATTACAATGTGCTTACAAGTGAGAATCTGGACTTTAATGCCAGATAAGATAACATTAAAAAGTAGTTATATTATTGCGGAAAAAAAAAAACGCTGATATCCAACCTTTTCTATGGGATAGTGCAAATTTTTGTAAAATACTTGCCAAGTTTTTTTGTACGATCATTGTTGTAAGCTGAAGAAATGTTTATTACATTTTATTTTCTTAACAACAAACTGTTGAAACGATGTAAATGAATTTATTTAATTTTTATGTGATGTTTACCACTAGCCGTATTATTAAATGTACTTACTAGTTACTATTTTTCATTTACATTTTAGTGTTTTTAACGAGATCTGTTAGCGTTCGTATTGTATATAAGTTCCTGTGTATATAAATTGTATAAATTTACATAATAATAAATACTACTATAAATATTTACCTACTAAATATTCTTAATGCCCATAAATTAGGATTAGGCATAGTAATATTTTTTGTGTGTACATTTTAATACCAAAACCAATGTTACTTCATTATCTGTGAATATCTTCAACAGTTTTTTTTTATACTTCCCTCACGTATGTTCTCTTGTATTTATTACCATTTTGTTATATTTTTTGTATTTTTTTACAATCTATAAAAGTCTCATGTATCCAAGTCTTAGGTTAGATATGTTACGAATGTAAAAAATGAGTGATGTATTGCACTAATCCTGATAGTGTTTACCAGTTTTAATTTATTCAGTAGGTAATAAAACTTTACACTGTACTTAGATTGTGGACATAACGTTAATGAAATATTGAGTACATACTTACAAAATTAAGAGAAATTATTATTTTCCCCATCCCTTCCCTCATATTCCGATTAGGAATTTGTGAACACTGACGATAGGGTAGGTATTACAAATTTCTTGAAAGTAGGTACTTTAATGTACTTGACTGTACTTGTAATTGATATTTTTATGGATTATTCTATAAATCCACCTTTTCATGGGTTTTTCAAATTCTCTATAAAAAATAATAGATTTTTATTTAAAAGTAATTGACTCTTGGAAAAAAAATATTGATTTTGCGATATAAAAATACCTATGTCGTTTCCTGGGTTTCTGGATTTCAGTAGTTTAGTCAACTTTCTATTGATCCGCATGCTGCTACAAATTATACAGTTTTTTTTTAATTTTTTAAACAGAAATTGACACTTTCTTGTTCCAACAAAAAATATCGTCCATCGTGAAAAAAGAACTATGGGCGATATCACATTTAAAAAAACGTGGCAGGTACCTACTTGCCCCGGAACGTGGTATGGAAAAGTACATTTTTATCGCAAAAACCTTTCTATATAACATTTGCGATTTTCGCGTTTTTTCACACATATTTACTTATCTATTTAAACGGGTCGTATCGCGAATGTTTTTGAGACAACAAAAACCGTGAATTGTATCCGTTACATAGTGAGTTGGGTGTTTGTTTATCAAAAAGTGATTTCGTTTTATGTGATCGGGTGACAACATCAAACAATTCGTACTTTCGAACTGTTTTGTGTGTGTTGTTACTTTTGAGCTCTAACGTTGCAACAAAAATACGAGTAAGAATGTATCACACCCGACAGTTGAGTTCCTATCCTCGTCGATAGAAAAAGTGACGAGTGTAGGGGAAGGTAGCCTAAAGCGGGTACATCGCCCAAAGCGGGTATACCTCTTCTAACCGTAAGCTATGGACATCATTGTGAATGTGTGAGTGTAGTGCTGTGCCTCGACGGCCGACCAATCAGCGTCAGTCGGCCCGCTCGCCTAGCGTTGAAAGTTTTCAAGGTACGACAAAAAACATTTTTATTCCATTTTCAGTAAAATATTTGAGTATTTTTAAGAACTGAATAGTCAAAAACTGTGTATGCTAGATGTATACCATTATTGTATGATTATTTAGTAGTAAGTCACCCTACTTTTCCTCAAAAACAGTTGTCAACTTAGTTTTGATTTGTAGGTTATGTCTCTCGAAATTTAAAGAAACACGCGGTTGGGCAAAGCAGGTAGGGGCAAAGCGGGTTGCTTTTTGTAAGTTAGCTCAATACTATCATATTTTTTATTTTTACAGATGATTAATAAATATAAAAGAAAGACTACCCAGGCTACATGGGATGAAAATACCATGAAACTCGCCATGGAAGAAGCTCGAAAGTCGTCCGTTTGAAGTGCTGCCAAAAAACATAATATAAACTTGTCGACCTTACAACGACATATTAAAAAAGGAACTTTCAAAAAAAGTTGGGAAGATTTACAACCGTTTTCACCGAAACACAAGAATCGGATCTGCTCCAGTATGTTTTTCATATGGATAATTTGTTTTATGGACTCACAAAATTTGAGTTTTTAGAATTAGTTAGAAGCATCCATTCAGAAATGGAACTGCGGGCATAGACTGGTATATCGGTTTTAAAGCTCGACATCCAGACCTTACTCTTTGCCGTCCAGAACCTACGTCAATAGCACGCGCAAGAGGCTTCAACAAACTTCAAGTTGAACGTTTTTTCAACCTGTTGGAAGACCAGATCGACAAGCATAATATTGATGCTACTCGTCTATATAATATAGACGAGACCGGCATTCAAACTACGAGTAGTAAACCGCCCAGGATTCTAAGTAAATCAGGAAAAAAACAAGTTGGGGTTATATCTAGTACTGAACGAGGAAAACTTACAACGGTGGTGTGCTGCTGTAATGCAGCAGGGGCATTTATGATCTTTGCACGTAAAAGGATGGTTGGTAGACTATTAGACGGAGCTCCACCTGGCACAGCAGCCACATGTACAGATAATGGATGGATAAACGGCCCCACATTCCTCGAATGGTTGTGACACTTTGTTAATATAACTAGACCGACTCCAGAGAGAAAGATATTGCTTATAATGGACAACCACGAGAGCCACAAATACCTGGAAGCCTTGGAGTATGCATCGAAAAATAATGTGATATTTGTGTCTCTGGCTCCGCATACAACTCATCGAATGCAGCCTCTTGATAAATGTGTCTATGGCCCTCTTAAAATCTATTCCGAGCAAGCAATTTCTGTGTTCCAAAGAAGCCACGTTGGACGCATTGTTTCTCAATATGAGGTGGCAAGATTATTTGGAGAGGCCTATTTAAAAGCGGCCAGTTCTCAAAATGCTGTGAATGGGTTTTCCTCCTCAGGCATTTGGCCCACAAATAGAAACATATTCGACGATTCCGATTTCGTCCCGTCAATGTTAACGGACAGACCAGAACCAACAAATACCAGCATTGTTGCTGAAGCCAATCAGCCTGCGTGTAATGATTTATCCGAGACTGTCGCTATTGCTGGTCCCAGCACAAAAGAGCCTGATCTAAATACCCCTAATTCCATTGATTCTGACTGTACTGTTTCACCAACAATTCTAGATGAAATTATTATGAACCACCTTAGGCTCAAAACTCCATCACCGGCTATTTTAGTTGCGGGACAATCGGGACAAGACTTGACCTCAAATGATGCTGTTAGTAACGAGATTATTTGCAAACCTACTAGCCGTGAAACTCCTACACCGGCAGTAGCAGAGACAGAACAGTTGACACAAAATTATACTTCCATTGATGACGTTGATGCTAAAAACTATTCTGGAAACATCGCAGCAAGCTTAATCCCCTATATGACACCTATGGATATAAGACCGTCTCCTAAAACGCAGGCGAAGAAAACTACACGTAAAAGAAGAATACAAAAAGCTGAAGTACTCACCAGCACACCCATTAAAGAAGAACAAAAAGCAAAGGAATCGAAGAGAAATGCTAAGGAACTTAAAAAAATGTAGCTGTAAAAAGAAAACTTACCAAAGATAAAGATGCTGCTTCAAGTAAAACTGTGAAGAAAAAGGAAATAAATTCTAAAGAAGAGAAAATCTATAGATGCCTGATCTGCAGTGAGCCATACAAAGATTCTCCTCAAGAGGACTGGATTAAATGTGACGACTGTCAAATGTGGGCCCATGAGGCTTGCTCCTCATATTCAGGCACTGGCTCATACTACTGTGATATGTGTCAAGAATAATATTTTTTGTTTATTTTATACAATTATGTTTAAGAACAAATTAATAAGGCTGAGTAAGGTTGAAAGCAATTTGAAAGAGTCTGATTATGTAACATTAGTAGGTGAACTTTGTTTTGTTATTGAAGATTATAAAATGTTGATGTAAACGTAATTATAAAGTTTTCTGGCGTAATAAAGTGATTGATCTCATTATAATTATATTAGACCCGCTTTGCCCAAACCTTAGACCCGCTTTAGGCGCCTCCATGGGGTAAAGCGGGTCAAAAGAGGGTTATTAATTTTTCTTGGTTTTTCATAAAATTGTAAGATTTTTTTTGAGTTTATTTTTAGATTAATGGTCACTGATACATGCTAAATACACATATAAAAAATAAAATGAATGTGTCTTAAATAGTCGTTTTTATCAAACCACAAACGTTAACGTACCCGCTTTGGGCTACCTTCCCCTACAGTCAGAAGAAAAAATAGTACCTACTAAAGGACACTAATTAATTAACCGAACAAATTGTTGGACTAACGTTCGCTCAATTTACTGGCAAAAGGTATGAATTTCGCCTTAACTCCTAAGCATATTCCCTAGGAGAAAATTATCAGCAGTGTGGAAGAAAGTATCCTATGTAAGTATCATAAGTAATAGGACATAGCAGTCATATTACGTAGGTCGAGACCATTTAGAGCAATATAACCACAGGGGATTGTCAAATACTGAAGTACTTACAGTAACCAAAGGATATAATACCCTATCAGACGCCAGGTGTCTATAATGATAGACTACAGCTGGGATAGTTCCTACATAGGCCAAACAAAGCGCTCCATAACAGAACGGGACAAAGAACATATCGGAGCGAATGTAAAGAATCGCTAGACGAATAAATCGCCGATAGCGGACCATGTACTCTACCCTGGGATCAATCACTGGATTTACCGTAGTCCAAAAATCGTCTCTAATGATCGCCAATATTTATCCAGGATTGTGCGTGAAGCAATTGAAATAAAAAAAAAACAGAAATTTCAATCGAGAAGATGGATACAAATTGTCCACGACATGGAATCCAGTGATTAACAAATTTAATAAAACAAAACAACAAATTTATATGATTCGCGTTAAGACCAGTATAAATAGATAAACCCTTCTTTTACTTTTGACAACCAGTTTAATTTTTAGTAGCATGCGGATCAATGTGGACTTTTAAAATTTTATTCAAAAAGGATAGTATGAAAGTTCACATAAAAAATTAGTTCCATCGGAATTATTCCTAAGTTTGTCCTTTTTTGGACTGGACTTTCGGAAGTGTGGATTGGTGCGGAAATTTAAGTAGTTTTCAGTTCTTCATGCGACATATATTCAAATGTGATCTCGTAGTTCTTCAAACTCCAGAAATAAAATAGTGTCAGGAACTGGCTACCCCACGTCTATCAACTGTTATTATAACTGTGACTGTGCGATTATCACTATTAAACTGTCTATCTTTTTCTATCGTCGTAGTACAGAAAGAGAGGCAGCAATTGTTAGAGAATGAATTTTGTCCGTTTCGGAACACAATCTAATGAGGTTGGGCCTTTTTGGCGGGAACCCGAGAAATTCAGTTTTTATTGATTATCGTAAAAATTATGAATTGTGAAATTTGTTGTTTATTGATAGTTTAATCAATTTTTAAAGCGCCAAATGTTAGTGCATAATGTTTGTGATAATTAAATAAAAGTGTGAGACTGCATTTTTCGTGTTCTTCAAGGACTGGACAATGATGCCATAAAAACAATAATTGTTGCTGTGTGTAGACCAACGGCTACGCCAGTGTCTACATAAATTATATATAAAAAAAATACACACTGACTTTTGCTTCAAGTCAAGTTCCACTGAAACTACTTATTTCAAAAAATACCTAACTTGAATTCATTACATAAAAGTCCCTATAGTGCATAATTTTATTTTAAATTAATGTTTGCAATAATAAGTAATATAATAATTTGAGTTTAATACTGACTTTATTAAATAATAATAAAATGAACGGTGCCGGCGACGAATATCGCGATTATCGCGACTCTATTCGAAAAGATAAGTTAGAATTGGTAAGTAAAGTTATATAAATTAAAATAGCTTGTATTTAAACGATCAGCATAAAAATACTAACCGGGCAGCATATCGTGATCGGAAGAATGGACAATTTTTCAAAATTTGAAATCAACTTTTAATAACTACGAATGTCAACAAAGTAGACGGATTGCCGCTTCACAGGACTCTATATCTTTGTTGCCACCAGACAACAATCCAACCTTAAATTGGCTGCCATTGATTTGCTGCCACTTTGAGTATTTCTGCTGCTCATTTATTTCCCAATTAACATTGCTACGAAAATTAGAAATAAATATGTGCAGTAAAAGGACCTTATTGTCTGTATAAAAGTTGTTTCAAGATTCTGTATAAATAGAAATATGCTCTAACATTCCAGCTTGGATTTTAGCCTGATATCCTCCTATGATTTACTATGGTCCGGTTATCATAGAAAGAGTGTTGACAGTTCTGTGTATAAATTCATTTTAAATATATACGGTTTCTTTCTTGAGCCATAAGAAAAAATATATTGCTTTAAACATAAAAATCAAATATCAGCCTATAACATCCCACTAGCGCTCCTCTATGGTCCGGTTATTAGAGTAAGCTGACATAAATCTTTAAAATGCAGTAAAAATCGTGTGGTAAATGCAGTAAAAATCGTGATATGGCTATTGAGTCATACATAACACAAAAATAGAAAAAAATAATCTTGAAGGACTATTGAGTTGTATAATAATTTTTACTGTGTGAAAGATTTATGTCAGCTTGCTCTTCCTATAATAACTGGATCATAGAGGACAGTCGTTCCCTGTAGTGGGAGGTTATACGCTGATATTTGATGTTTAATAAAGCAATATAAAATATATTTTTTAAAGATTTATCTTGAAACCAGAACTAACAAAAGGTTCCTTTTCTTAAATAATATCACATATATCTTAAGGTCCTATTTAGTGCTCCACTGACAGTCGATCTTCCATAGCTATTGTATCATATCACTATAGAATTCAACTATTGTGTTTAGTAACGCACTGACTGCATACCATACGGTACCTACGGAGGACCGATGTCAGTACTGACCGTCAGTAGAGCACTAAATATGGCCTAAGTGTCGGCCAATCGAGTATTTCCACAAATACAAACTCCTTTGCAGCTCATTATTAACTTATTCAATAAGCGGTAGCGCCGACCACAACTATAATGTTGTAGCACAAACCTATTCACAGTCAGAACAAATGGAAATGAACTTTAAAATCACTAACAAATCATTTACAAATGCAAAAGAAGTTTCTAATTGTGTGAACATTTGGTTGGCTAATGTATAAAGCATTGGCCAATCGAGCATAACATCTATTTGTATGTATTCATATTACATACAAATAATAATAGAAAGAACTACACTATCCCAGGATATGTATCACAGGATTCTGTACGTATACGGCATATAGTAAATGAGAATCCAATCACCTCATAAAAGCATCTTACAATCTCATAAGATTCTGATAAATGTAACTTTTCGATCTCAGAGAGGCAGGCTTATTATGTATGTATTATACAAGATACTTATGTATGAGTCTAATTATGGAAAATCGTACTTATTGGTTTTTGACCACCAAATCTCATTCAATAATTGCCATTCATATGCCAAGCCCATCTAATGTAAGGAAGTCCATAGTCTAAGTGTAGTGACACCATATGATTTAGTGTTTGTGGGACTGTACATTTATATATAACAATAAAAAAACATATCCATCCTTGCATGCTGTAAAAAAAGAATTATATGCATTATTCCCATTTTTTTATGGGAATAATGCAGCAGACGAGCAAACAGTCCACCTGATGGTAAGTAGATACTGTTGCTCATGGACATCTGCGAAACATGCCAACATCAGTCCAGAATGACAAATGTTGGTATGCCTATGTGTTGTGCTGCCTACCTTTGGAGACCTAGGAGGGGGTGGAAAAATTGGGAGAGATAGAATGGTATCGGAATTTGGCATACCTAACTCACTGACTACTGAAAGACATAGGTTGGGGGAATAGCATAAAATGGGAAATGCAGTACATTTTATGGTCTGTGAATGGAACCACAAAATATCACTTATTTAACTAATATTTCATATGACCTACTAACCAAATTTGTCTAGTGATATGGCAGAAATACCAAAAACATATTATCTTTTTAAAGATAAACCATGATTTGAAAATGTGTTCTTATGTGTCAGGTATGTCTGAAGATAAGATTATGACTGTGCCCTTGATCAGCTTAAACCACTGATTTGGAAGTAATCAGTAACTATCCAGTTCAAATACTACAACGTGTCACCAAAATAACGCAAAATTTGGAACAAATTAACTAATTTAAAATATATAAACCCGTTATAGTGAAAAATAAAGTTTCGTTGTCCTGTCTGGAACGTTCGTAGCGCTCATTACTCAGACCGAGCGTCTAAGCTGAGCGCGCGACGCGGCCCAGGCGACGCGCGTATAATAAAAGTTGTAAAAACTACTAGAATTGATTCTACTCTCCATTCTGAACAACCTATTTTTTTTTTACCCCTCCGCCCCGCTCAGAGGCGTAAGGGTTATTTCGGACTCTTACCGGCTAAAACCCCACGGTGTTAAGGGAGCGCTATTCGCATTCGTTCGCGACCCCAGCGGTGGCGGCCCGCTAGTGCAGGCCCCGAACAGATGTTTTCCGCCCAATGGGAAAATACGCCGTCCACCCAGGCAGTGCCCCTGTGTCTGGGTAACCCTAATACCACTGGGAAGCCGGATGGCATCCCAGGGCTGGCCAACAATGACTTGTGCCCTCCCAGTTGCAGGATTTTTTATAGAGGTTTTGTCTTCGCCGCAGTCTGAGTGGTTAGGCCAAGACCTTCGGTCCCGTCTCCAGACGGGATTACCATATACGGCGGTGGCAAAGGAGAAGAAGTCGCCTACCCAACGGCAGGGTTAGTGATTGCCGAACCCGTCCCTGTTTTTCCACTGTATACTTTGCTATTCAGGACACGCAGAAACCACCCCCTGGTATTGGTTTGCGCCTGGTAACACCGGTACCGTCCACAACTAAACGGCATTCCCCTATCCACCACCGGAGGAGGCCGATGGGGGGCCAGAAACTCCACACAGTACCTTAATCTGCCACATGTGGGCCCAGTGCCACATTGGTGGATAAAATTTATATTATAAACATCTAAATTATACATACTCTAAAAAAACACAAAGGCATGCCTGCATTTGTAAAATAATAAATATCTGGGTCCCAGCAAGTACGAAGAAATGAATCGGCCGACAGTAACGAATGCGTGAGCCGGCAGCTAATCAAACCGCTTCCTACCACGAATGCAACAGGAATAACTACAGGATTAGACGAGTCAACATGATAGTTATCACAAACATCGTTCATAAAAAAAATCAGCATAAATAATAGTAATACCGTCCTTGAGCTAGCGTAAACCTGATATATGCTTTTACCACCAACTTTATAGGACATTACTATTAAATTACGACCAAATTTATACGACATAAAATTATTATAATTGTATTTGTCTAATTTATAAAATGGCGGTATCTAGTGAATAAACGGAAATAAAACAATGCATCAGTTTTGGGCGCACCGACCAATTACTAATATATTTTTTTTTATGAACGGACGTTTGATGACTAACATGTTGACTCAACTATTTCTCTAGTTACTCCTATCGCATTTCTGGTACGGAAGGGTTTGCTTAGCTGGCGGTTCGCGCAATCGTTACTCTCGCCCGACTCATTTGTTCATGCTTGCTGGGGTCCAGATGCAATAAATAATTCTTCACGATAATAACATTTTGATGGTAACTAACGGTATCGATTATTAGGATTTATATCCGTGCATGGCGGGAGTAAGTTGATAAGTCAAGATCAACTGTTTTTAGAGGGCGCAGTTTGTTTGTGTTTTAATTTTCAATATCGAGATATCAATTTAATGCTGAAATCAATTTCATTAAAGCATTAATAAAGGATCTCCCAGATTGAGCGCCGGAAAAAAGAAATTAATGTTTCCTCCGGTTGTATGACATGTGGCACCGTCCCGTTGGAACCACAGTTGATCGATGTCCATATCTTCCAATTGATGGAAAAAAAACTCTTGTAGCATGTTCCGACATCTTTCTATGCCTACCTATATACCGATACCTAAAAAAATGGCCCTATGACCCCGCCGAACCAAAAGCCCCCAGATACGACAATTTTGCTTATTGACTTAACGGTCAAGGTGGAAATCGGCCTCGTCAGTAGATGATTTTTTCGCCAAAATGATGGTCCACTTCATACTGCTCTAAAATTCATACTGCATTGCTCTTTCTTGTAGCGTTCCACGTTGACTAATTGCAACTGTCATATGTGACATCTGTTAACAAACCAGAGTTGCCAACCGCCAAACAAAAAAAATGGCGCGAAATTTAAATCCGACTCAATCTAGGACACCTTTATAAAGTGATACAATGTGTTAGAATACTTATTTAAAATTTGTAAAATGTTTGATCTATCAACTTGTTCCGCCCGCCGTGCTTAGATATAATTATTTTAATAGATATTGTACTACAGATAAGACCTTTTTAAATTATGTATTAATTAGTCACATCCCAACTGTATCATCATAAATATAACTACAATAAATAGGTATTGTATATAGATAAAGATATGAGCAGGTATCGGGTGAGTACTCAAAATAAATCATTCCTTTCTGGGAATTATTATTAACAAGATTATTTATGTTATCTCCAAAGTAGTAAATAATGATTTTCCGGCTGTCATAAGTCGCCAAAATACAATCGAAAACGTGCTAAAATCCATAAAGAAATAGCTCCAAACTCAATGACCCATTCCCTATGTTTGGGTCCAGAGGCATATACAAAGACATATATACAACACACCACCCACACTCGAACAAACATTTGACTTTAAACAAATAAATGTTCGACCGGGAATCGAAATCGAGACCTTTTGTACAGCAAGTACAAGTACACCACCGACTGGACTAATTGGTCATCATCGGTCTTTTGACAATCCAAATCAAGTTATGTCACTTGGTATTATGAACATAGAAGAGGATGCACCATATTTAGTTGTTAAAAAGTGGTATTCGCACGTTTGAACCTTATCACTAGGGCATGTTTCAATACGTGCGAAAATCGCTCTTGTTGCTATCTAATTACGGTGTATGTTTTTTTTTCTTCTTGGGGAGGTGGAGGGTTCAAGTTGCAGTCCCACAGCTGCTTGGCGCAATTGGCTGGCCATATTACCTTTCTCTCACAGAACACCGTCGTAAAATATATTGACTTTTGGTAGGTACATATGTACGTGTTCGGTAGTGTCTACCCATTTGCCCAGCCCTTTCTATAAATCAATGCTTAAATCTCCAAAGGTAGGCATCGCATTCGGGAGCGTGACAACGTTTGTCATTCTGGACTGATATTGGCATGTATCACGGATGTATCACCCATGGGCGACAGTAATCGCTTTCCACCAGGTGGACTGTCTGCTCGTTCACGGCCATCGTTCGTATAAATCTCTCCTTGTGCTACATTTCGACGACCAGATGACGCATTTCATTTAACCATGCTATACAGCTGTGCAATATTCCCGGTAACTGAAACCATGGATTTTGTTCATGATTTAATAGATTAAATTTTAATTAGGTATATTCTTGCAAAAAAAACATGCACTTCGTATCTTGCAAATATTTAGGAAACGTAAAAATTAAAATAAAAAATGAATTTTCTAGTTTTATATATTTCTGTTACAACAGATGAAGTTGGTCTTAAGGATTAAATTCAAGTATTACTTGACATTAGTCCGAGTTAAGTACATATTTATTTACAAATTGACAGATACCGATGTCTGCAATAAAGCGTTATAATTATTATTAATAAAAAAAATTGTAAAATCATGTTCATTAACTCAGAGGATCTCGGGAACAGATCCATCTTCATTAACTCAGAGGATCTCGGGAACAGATCCATGTTCATTAACTCAGAGGATCTCGGGAACAGATCCATGTTCATTAACTCAGAGGATCTGGGGAACAGATCCACATGTTCATTTTCTCAGAGGATCTCGGGAACAGATCCACATGTTCATTTTCTCAGAGGATCTCGGGAACAGATCCATGTTCATTAACTCAGAGGATCTTGGGAACAGATCCATGTTCATTAACTCAGAGGATTTCGGGAACAGATCCATGTTCATTAACTCAGAGGATCTCGGGAACAGATCCACATGTTCATTAACTCAGAGGAT
This sequence comes from Sesia apiformis, assembly GCA_914767545.1. Lineage (NCBI taxonomy): Eukaryota > Metazoa > Arthropoda > Insecta > Lepidoptera > Sesiidae > Sesia > Sesia apiformis. The sequence continues at coordinate 11,757,192 of OU611971.1, forward strand.
CTCGGGAACAGATCCACATGTTCATTAACTCAGAGAATCTCGGGAACAGATCCACATGTTCATTAACTTAGAGGATCTCGGGAACAGATCCATGTTCATTAACTCAGAGGATCTCGGGAACAGATCCACATATTCATTAACTCAGAGGATCTCGGGAACAGATCCATGTTCATTAACTCAGAGGATCTCGGGAACAGATCCACATGTTCATTAACTCAGAGGATCTCGGGAACAGATCCATGTTCATTAACTCAGAGGATCTCGGGAGCAGATCCATGTTCATTAACTCAGAGGATCTCGGGAACAGATCCACATATTCATTAACTCAGAGGATCTCGGGAACAGATCCATGTTCATTAACTCAGAGGACCTCGGGAACAGATCCACATGTTCATTAACTCAGGAACAGATCCATAATTTTCAGTCTTTCGGTCACTTTTTCAGAGACTGAAAATTTTCATTTTCAGTCAGACTACACCCCATATTTTTTAGACTGTTCATTCTGTATAGTGATAGTATTGGGGTTAAAGTATGAAATTGCCGATTTGTACTGAAAAATTAAAACTCGTTTTTTTCTAAAATGTAACATATTTATTTAATCAAAATATTTACCCTCATTATCTATACATTGTTGCCATCTAATCGGAAGTTCATTTATGCCTTTGCGATAGAACTCTGGGGATGTAGATTCGACAAACTGTGTGAAAGCATTTTGTACTGCCTCTTGGGAAGAAAATTTTTTACCACCTAGAAAATTGGCCAAATCACGAAAATAACTGGTAGTCCGTTGGAGCAAGGTCTGGCGAGTACGGAGGATGACGTATGGTTTCTAACTGCAGCTCCTGTAGAGTTACAACGGTTTCTCGTGCAGTGTGAGGTCTTGCGTTATCATGGAGCAATAATGGTGAAGATCGATTCACGAGTCAGGGCTGTTTCACTGCTAGTTTCGCCATCATTGTTCGAAGTTCGGCACAGTAAATATCTGCTGTTATTGCTTGACCAGACCTGAGAAAGCTATAGTTAATAACACCATGAATAGACCGCCAAACAGTTACCATTACCTTTTTATTGGTAAACTTTGCCTTAGGGCACTGTTGCGGCGTTTGACCTGGGGTCAGCCATTGCATTTTTCGCTTTTGGATATCGTAAAGAATCCACTTTTCGTCACATGTCACAATTCGATCCAATATTCCTTCATTTCTGTACCGATTCAACAAGGCAACGCAAGTTTCAACACGCGTGTCTTTCTGCAGATCAGTCAAATCATGAGGCACCCATTTTTCATATTTTTTTATCTTATTGATTTGATGCAAATGAGTCAATATTGTAGGTAAGGTAACGTTAAACCATGCCGCTAATTCCTGGGTAGTTTGACTCGGATCGGCTTCCACCATCTCCTTCAATTCAGCGTTATTCACCTGTGTGGGCGGTCTTCCACGTGGTTCGTTCTTCAAGTCGAAGTTTCCATTACGAAAGCGTTTAAACCAAAAACGCACGGTTCGTTCATTAGCAGTCTCCTCTCCAAACGCAGCATTGATATTGCGAGCCGTTTCTGCCGCGTTAGTTCCGCGTCGGAACTCGTATTCAAAGATTACTCGGATTTTCGAAGTATCCATCTTTCCCGTCTAAGCTGAATAAAAAAAACAATTGAAAGTCGAAAATCGAATGGTGCACATTTTTTAAAACAAGAACCTCATAGGTATCATGTGAAAAAAGTTTCACTCGAAAATCTCACACCATGAAGGTTTTATGTCAATTCAAAGTATCTATTACTATAAAACGGCAATTTCATACTTTAATCCCTATTATTAAAAATCATTCAGATTTTATCTGTTTTTTTTAAATAGTTTGTTTTCCTTCAAGCAAGAAATAGTAAAACTAAAACTGTAAGACGTGGAAGAGGACAATCGTTATAGAGTTGAAACACAAAAAAATAATAATACGTGAGAGACACGTGGACTTTGCCATCGTGAGTTAAATTAAGGAGAGTTCTCGAACATCGGTCAAAAGCTATTATAGACAACTGTTAGCATCATCTTATCACTGTTATCATTGAGTTTATATCCTCTACATATTGATATAAACTATGATATAACAGTTGCAGGCGAGAATTGTATGTAGTTTGGTCGCATACGAGAATCGTATACAATTTTCTCGCCCGAACCGTTCGAGAAACTCCCCTTGTGGAAACAAGCCTTATGTCTCGCCACTGCTGAGGCCTGAGAGATATAGACTCCACTGATAGTTCCACTCAATCGATTTTAATTTATGAACTTACTAACTTACTTGGTCAATTAATGTGTACAAATAAGTATGTCGCATCGCATATAAGTAGACATGAGAGTAGTGCCGGGGTTAAGAGAGAGAGGTAGGGCGATCGCCCACAGCGAGATTTTTTTTATAGAAAAAGGCGGCTTACTGACATACCTGATTACCTGATGGTAAGTGGATATACTGGGAATATAGACAAACGTTGAGTCTCCCCCGGATGCGCTGCCTACCTTTGTATATTAAGAAATGGATTGGGAGAAAGGATTGGGAAAAAGAGAAAAATAGGATGGGATGGGAATGCACTCTGGCATATCTCACTTACTACGGAAACACGTACGTACATTGGGTAAACACGATAAAGTAGGAAATGCAGTACATTTTAAGATAGTCTTCTGTGAGAACGTGGCCAGTCTATTGCGCCCAGCGGCTGTGGGAATGCAGCGTGCACTCTCCCCCTACAGGGACGCTGAACTTTACGCCGACCGGAAATTCAAAACGAATAAATAAGGAACTGCAAACACGGGGCAATGCTAAGGGAAAGTGTCAAAAAGTTTCTAGTAATATTAAAACTAAACCAGTCGATTTCGCGTCATTTTTTTCTTGAAATTCTGTAACTTTAAAAGCGGGCGCCATGACAGTGTTGCCCGCGCCGTGAGGCCCCGAAAGAACAAATAAAGAAGATTCTTTCATAGAAAGAAAACTCGTATGTCACCTTCTCTCTATAAAAAAGGTGGCCGACGACTTGAAGGAGTTCTCCGGTGGTGGCTGGATAAGAAGAGCGGGAAATCGTGCTGTGCTAGAGAGCTTCCTATATCCAGCGGTGGTGAAACATAGACTGATGGTAAAGTATACAACCTCTAGCTTTCATCGACTACGCGGATGTGTTTTTCAAGTTCACGTGCCATTATCATGTCGTAAAATTTATAAAATTGTTAATTTTATTATTTTATGAAGAAAGAAAGATAATTTCAATATAATTTTATTGTTATGATAGTGGTATTATTGTTTATTACAGTTTGTTTACCTTATTGGGTTTTGCGTCAATGAATTTAACTTCTGCGAACCAACTTTAGGGTGTTCTAGTTCTTGCAACTCACGAGCGCACTACCTTGAATTCCCAGAATGCTAGAGCCCATTCCCATTCCATCCTGTCCCTCCCCATTTTCCCAATCCATTCCTTGATCTGCAACGGTAGGCGGCGCATCCGGGGGCGTGCCAACGTTTGTCTTTGTGGCATGTATCGCGGATGTCTATGGGCAACAGTATCCACTTACCATCAGGTGAACTGTATGTTCGTCTCGCACCTTTTTCCTATAAAAAGAAAAATTGAATCGCACGTGTAAAAAGAGACCTTATAATCCTTAAACGTAACCAGCTAACCAGCCCTTTTATCGTTCACTGTTGGACAAGGGCGTCCTCATGCTTATTGCCTTGTGCTTGAGGGATGTACGACCTTTAAAGGGCACACTGGCCAAGCGCGTGGGCGAGTCCACTATTTTGGAGGTGATTTGTTGTTCAGGGCTTGTAGCACCTTTGTTATTCCTTAGTCGCATTTTATGAGATGGGGGTGTTGCTATTCTGAAACTGGTCTACATCACGGCCATCGGACACCAAGTTACGTTAGTAAAAATGTTTACATGATTCACGTAGCCTATCTATCAATCACGCAACAACTCCTAATCGTCTCATGCAGTGACTACCAGTAATTCTCTTTATTGATTTTTATTATGACATTGTTTTTTTTTGGGCTTTTAGAAAAGTTTAACCGTCGTCATTTTGGAACTACTCAACCGATTTGGTTTATCTACGTACTTAACCGAGATATTGATCCAAACTATTTGTGGACTGGATTGTGGATTCATTTCAATGGATTAAGAATACACAAATTAATAAATACAAAACGATTTACTGTTGTATCTTCATTTGTCGTGGCACCTCGATTTCAGAACATTCCTCCTAAGATCTCGATGAGAGTTTCGGGATCCTTGGCCTTGATATTTCGACCAAAGTCGATGAGAGCAAAACTTGCCAGTAAAAAGCTCGGTGTACTGAACAGGGCGAAGCAGTGCTTCACTCCGCGGCAACGTCGGCTCACATCTCTGGCCCGACTGTGCCGTCCGAATTGTCGACGATCCCACTCACAGGTGGTCTAGAATAGCTCAGCATCCGAAGAGATGTTGCGTCTCTCTCCGTTTCCTACCCTTATATAATGGGGAATGTTCTGACGAACTGTTCAATTTGAGACCAACTTCGGATTTTTACCATCGCACTGGTCGTCATCGTCGTGCGGTGTTCATGGGCGGTGGTGACCACTTACCATCATGTGGTCCGCCCGCTCGTCTGCCATCTGTTCTATATATATATATATATATATATAATACATAAACAAGTTATTTATATCTACTTTCATTTCTTAAAATATTGGGATTAAATTGTATATTAATTATCATATTTGCATAAGGTGTACCTTAGGCTTAAGAAACTGCAGTTAATCCATCTACAATCATGTTTGTATCTCTCCCCGTCTCTCTCTTACATTCACTATATAAATAGCAATGGCAAAGACAGATATAGTATACATTCTGAACGGTTTATAGTTTAAGCCTCTTTAAGATAAAACTGTTATAAATCTTTCAGTATTATCTGTTTTTCACAATTGCCTCTTGGCCATTTATGGATTGCAAATTCAGTTATTACTCAATGTTGTGTTAGTGAGATATCAAGTGGATATTTTTGAAATAGTGTTTTAATATTTCAAAAAAAAAAAAAAAAGAAAATGGGCGCTGGAAATGAATATTCGTTAAAGGATGAAAATTCTTTAAGAAACAGAACAAAGAAGTTCATGTCTAAGGTATTTCTTGTATTTCTCTTCATTCGCCCAGAAGTTTTTCTTCATTCGTATAACTATGTTATCCCGCAATTCCCTCAAGATTATTCATATCATCAACCCACACTTCTCTCATATTTCTGGATTCATACGTCTCCCAAGGGTCATTATTCAGAGTTCGTATCTATATTTTAAGCGCTATTTTTCACCTCTCCATTAAATCTGTATTATAATAATTATAAAATATATAAGTATGTATAATTAATAAAATATTATATTATTTATATTTAAAGCAAAATTCCATTCGCGTTCCTATTTCTGTTTGCACTGCTAGTTGACTGGTAGAAAATGCCAGTCAACCACTTCATGGAATAGACTACTTTCTGAATTTTGAATAGTTTATATCGGTTTTCAAAACCCCAAATAAGGTCATTCAAACAAGGTCATATTCCAATTGTCACTAGCTCGGGAAGACAAAGATCATAAAAAAACTCGCCATTTTTCGTGACTTAACATTGTAAAATTTGTTGATGTCGACAATAATCTTACCTACAATGGATCTGCGTAATGAATACTTCTTATTTCGCTGGCTTAACAACTTGAATAGGTATGGTATTGGCCCCCGACACTAAGATTACTTGGAGTTTCCGCAAGACCTTCTAAATCTCTTCCCACCAAAGGTATTTGGGCTCTAAAGACAATCCGAGATGCTAAGAGACTGCGCCAGATCGTCTCCCATACGTTGAGAGCAAAAGCTGAGAGAGTCCTGAATAAATTGTACATTGTAATAATGAGACAGGGGCCATCTGAAAATCAGCGCTGTGCAGACGAGTACTCACAGCATACGCTGAGTTTGCGACCTTTTGCTCACTGAGATATTTAATTAACTCAGTTCTTTGTCCATTGCTTTGTCCGTGTAATTTACAGTGAGGAAAATAAAGAAATAATTTATTTAAAAAGCTGCTGTATGACCATTATACATAAAGCCTTTTCGGAAAATGGCACCGGTTGCAGAAATTGCATTAGAATTAGGTCAATAAATAATCATCTTATCTTACGAGATATTTGCTCAATCTCTCTTGAATCAAAATAAATACCAACATCTTTACAAGGACCGATATGAAATGATCTCAAATATCAATGACTGATAAGTGTAGCGTTTGTTCTGGCCGCGGGCATTACTTATCTCATTGCCAGGGACAAAGCGATAGTGCAGCAACTGTTTTCTAGCTGAAGAAACATACGTACTATACGTACGTACTATACGTATGTTTCTTGTTAATGAAACGTCGTGTTAATCATACGAGATTCATACATACATATAATGTCGTCCACCAAGCACAGGGGGTCCATTTCTCAGCTTCCAGATTCACGCTGAAGTTGGACGAAAATGGCATTTCTTGTTTTGAATTACATATTACTGGCTTCTGCCCGCGGCTTCGCCCGCGTGGAATTCGGTTATCGCGGTAAATACCCTAAGTCCGTCCCTGGGTTTCGATCTATCTCCGTACCAAATTTAATCGGTTCAGTGGTTTAGCCGTGAAAAGGTAACATACATACATAGTTACTTTTTCGCATTTATAATATTAAGGTCTTACCTATGAAATTGCCGTTTGTTCATACTGGCCCTCTGAACTTAGTTGGCTTGCGTTTGATTTGGAATTCCAAACTCAAATTAATTAATTCAATTTAAAGCTATGACATTCTTTTTCAAAATCAGTTAGCTACTCATTTGTTTCTCCGTCTAACGACTTGTGCTTAGATATCGTTGTGTTTGCGACCATTGAAAAGTCGCGTTATTTTCGAATATGAGTTCCATCGTGGCAGCGACGCAGCACTGACGGCACGCAATATCAACGATGTGTACGGATCAAGTACCGCAAACGAACGTAGGGTACGTTTTTGGTTTCAACGTTTCCGTTCTGGAAACTTCCACCTCAAGAACAAGCCCAGCCCCGTGTACGACCGGAGACTGAAGTCGATAATGACCAGTTGAAAGCAATAGTGGAAGTAAATGTAACCATTATTTGAATTCTGCTCCGTAGAAATGAAAAATCCTGTTTGTAAACTCCCTACAAAATTCCTGTTGATAGGAACAGAATTTGTCATAAAGATGTCAACTCCTTTCACGGGCTTGACGGTACAACATTGACAATTGCTTCGCCCAGGTGTCCGAACCCTCGCAGCCGTCTGAACGTCGCCACTGAGTGATTATGGTATTTGGTTCTGAGCAGTTTCTGATTTTTTTTATATAGAATATGTGGCAGATGAACGGGCGGACCACATCATGGTAAGTGGCCAGGGCCCAACATGGATACCTGCAACACCAGGGGGCTTCCGAGGTGCAGAATCAGAATCCTGTTCACACCTGTCCTGAAGAGCCCCATATGGCAGCGTAATGGAAAAACCTTGGCTGGCCGTTCATTCCACAACTTTCGGGTTCGCGGTATAAAGTGTCTTTTTGACCGCACTGCACGTCGCGACTCTATGACTTATGAGTTGAGTACTTACTTGATCTTTACTGAGCGACAGAAAAATAATTGTAGATACTACACACCTGGCGGTTTTCTCTTCAACTCTCTCCAAGGTAGTCTGGAAGAAACCGTCGATACCATCGATATGGTCGCCGTTTGTATACGTTTTTGTGTTATTGGTTGCGTTGTATTTTTGACTGTGGTCGACAATAAATAAAAGTGGTAGGAAAGTGCATCGCACCCCACCGCACCGCACCGCACCACCGTAGGCGATGTAACTTGGCATGCCTTTTAGTAATGTTCCCCACTCCAATCTTCTTTTCTTTCTATCTCTTCTATCTTTCTTGTTTGGCATAATAAGAACTATCTATGTATTAGAAAAGGAATTAGTGTCGAACAGGTTATGGTCACTCCTCCTTTTTTTGACGGCTTGTTGGGAGTTGCAGTCTACCAAATCTTATACGACGAGTGTCTTAAAAGTTGCCTTCAATGTTAACTTCGAAATTACTATTGTCAAGTACAGATTTAAAATAATAATTTTACGTAGCAATTAAACAACTTTGAACGGTTTAAATCGCTTATATTTGACATGATTTATATCCCGACGTTTCGAACACTTTGCAGTGGACGTGGTCACGGGGTGACTAATTGATTTTATTTGTCACTCAAGTCACGTCGGGATATAAATAATGTTAAATATACGCGATTTAAACCGTTCAAAGTTGTTTAATTGCTATGTATAGTAATCGCGAAAACCTAAGAAAATATAATAATTTTACGGTTATAATAACTAACGTTTATCATGACTATATCGGGCTAAAAGTCTATAATAGGGCAATGCTCGGTTTGCCAATGCTATTACATTTTTTTCAGATTTCTTCAGAACGCTAATGTACTGGATGCGGTTTAATGTACGAGTATATTTTGTGTGTAGGCCGTTAATATTACCTTCTTAATAAATCTTTTATCTATTTCATGTAAATTGCTTGTTTGAAAATGCTAACTGAATATTTTTATTGACGAACGAGCAATGCGTGTGAACTATTATCAAACATCTTTATATTATGGAATGCTTCATATGTTCTTGTATACTTTCAGAGACCTTACTTTGGTGTGGCGACATTTGACTACGATGACAGCCGAGACGAAAAGCCCTGGCAGCGGGTTATATATCATTTATTTATATAATATTTATATCTATTTATATACATATGTACACATGCAACAGTTTTAAATGTAGTTGTGATTATGCACTCAGTGTAGTGTATATTTCCATATTTACGCTTTCATTAATGATTACTTCCGTTTCTTTTTTAATTCTACTTTCATTTAATTTGCACAATTGATTTTATATTTTACACAATAGTTGTCTTGTTCGATCGATCTGATTTCTTTTTAAATTTTTAGACTATGTTATGTAGTTTGTGTTAGCAGGCACAAGTATGAAGTAAAAGAATCAAATCCACGATTAAATCGCCGATACTTGTTGCTAAGTAACGCGACTTTATTAATATATTTTTAACTAGCTGACCCGACAGACGTTGTCCTGTCCAAATTTCAATAAAAAAATCCCTAATTTTTAAAATTTCAATATATATTTTTTTAAAACGTTTCCAGGGCCATAACGAACAAAACCAAAAAGCAATTACACATATCCATCGTTCGAATCGTTAGTTATGGTCTTGAGTTCATACAAAAATCCCGTAGAAAAAAGCACTTTCAGTTTTTCCCGAATTTTCCAATTTTTTTTTCTCTAAAAACCTTATTCAGCCAAATCGGTCCAGCCGTTCTCAAGTGATACGCTTACCAACGAACAGCATTTAATTTTTATTTATTTATATAGATGTCTCTTTTTAATATGTAAAATGCATCTCTTCTTCACATAGCAGTGTCTTGGTATGTAATGATTATGACTTTATGACATATCTCTGGCGCCCAATTTTGCAATATGTTTGATTGAGGCGTTGCAATGTTGTATGTGAGGCACTAGTGAGCCGCTCATTTGTGTAAACGGCTCAGATTTAACGTCATAAATTATCTCATTAGTAGGAAGCCAACATAAACACTTACATTAGATATTTGTACAATCAATGATATAATATAAATATAATTGTAGTGTTTTTAAAGGTTAATTCAGTGTTTCTATGCTTTTTAAAAAGCGATAATTAATTCTCTAGTTATATATAGCGTTCGCTAGGATCTTAAAACATAGTACCTACATACATCTATATAATGAAATCAAACGTTTTATATATATGCAATACAGGCAGATCTGTTGACGTCCATACTAATATATCATCACATTTCAACCATTTCAATCAAAAAAACATTCTCTGCTTTAATTCATAAAACTATATCACTTTTTCCTGTATCACTTTTTTCCTGTCATTTTAAACTCTCGTGTGTTAATAATAATATTTTTGTTTCGTGATAATTCCCTTTGTTGTGTTAAAGCATAAGTATTCTTTTTTTCCTTCTGTTTATTTTTCTATCTCACTTTTCCGATATTTTATCAGCAATTAATCTCTTTCTTTGAACTTTTCATGAATTCTTATCTTTTTTTTTTAAATCTAACTTTTTAAAGTTGAAGATTACTTTTACTAATCAATTTACAAAGATTACATTTTTTATTTTAGGTGGTATACCAGATAAGTAGGAAGGGAAAACATTTATATAAGCCGGTCAAGTCAGTGAGTAAATTTATATCACTAAGTGGTTTGAAATTATATTGGGATTATGTCTTTATATATGAGTCGATTAGAATTAAAAATGGTCATCTCCCTTTGACAATATTTGTGGGTATAGCCAATTTTTTGTATTCAGCTCCTTGCATATACAATAGTTAAGGTTAGTATTAAAAGCACTTCGTAAGCTGGTATTATTCAATTTAAAAAAAGAAAAACTGTGACGTCACAGCGATTTATTACAAAAAAGTGAGGTTGAAATGGTTATTGATTAAAACAAAAATATTTTTTTGGATTTGACCGATTCTGATTCTAAGCCACACGTATGTTTTATATTTTAAAAAGATTGGGTTGAATGTTTAGGAGAAAATTCTGTGGTGAGTGTTGCTTATTGTGAATGTTAATTTGGGGGGCTATAAAACAAATATTAAGGGCTACATATTAAGTAGTACTTTTGGATATTTTTGAAAACAGCTATTGTCTTCTAAAAAACACTAAAATTGTTTCTTATGATATAAACATAACTCTGTTAATGAATTAAAAAATTTTGCTATCGATTCTACTCGTAGTATTTTTTGTTCTCTGTTAGAAAATCAACTTCTATATTGTTACGAAATTTACAAACAATTTAGATATACTTACTCTAACATTCCTTTCTTCCTAACTATTAACTGCTATTCGCTCTCATGAATGTCACGAGTACGCAAACATATTGACACTGTAGTATTTTAACACAATAATTTTTAAACTAACGCTCTCACTAAGTATATTAATAATACATATACTTACCAATTTCACTTCTAACGTCATTTATCACCACTATATTAATTTCTATATATTTTTTTCTCCCATGTATGTCTTTAATGTTTCTTATTCTTTCATGTAAGTACATTCACAAGTTTTTGTATGATATCTGCTTTTTATTGTTTGATTTTGTAGCCTATTTTTCGTAATAACACAAAAAATTGGGGTTAAACAGGATAATTGTATGCAAATATTGTATGCAAAATACCCCGAATTAACCGTCTGTGTTGGATGTAATCATTACTTGTAATTATACAAGTAGTTTTTTGTTTTTTTATGTAGTACATGTTTTCTTTTTAAATTTTAGTTTGCTTGCTTTTTTTGGTTTTAACTAATAATAATGCCTTTTAAACAAAATAAAAACGTAGAAATCGCTGAATCTTATTATGCCAATATTTTTACTGTATTTTCGCTGGAACATATTTATTTATGTTTATATATATTTGTAGGTGCCCTGTGCGATACTAGTAGTGGCGTTAGGCATATATCTACTTCTCGCATTCCTGACTCAATTGGTAGAAGATGACATGCCCAGCGTTGTTGATGAAGCCGCAATGACCACAGATGTGAGTATTTTTTGTTAGAATGTGTGCAAGGTTACTTACGTAGTAATCGTGGGTATTCACGACTCCTCGGAGTGTTTCGGCTCACTTAATCCGGCTCCGCTCGTGGATCCGACTCCTCTTAACGAGTCCTTGACTCCTTTGATTCCCCTACTTATATTTTATAAGAGCCTGTATATAACCCAGAAATCAAAAAATAAAAGGAATAAATAACTCCTCGGAGCACGTGGCCCAAGGAGGTTGGCGTGTGTACACTCTTTTAGACGTGTTATAGTTCCTCAGGTCTAAAACTGTTTTTCTAAAACTTACGAGAAATAGTGAAATCTATCTATCTTTCGGACTTTTGTAGATCTATATTTTTCAATATTTCCAGAATTCAAACGCATTCAGCGAGGGAACAACATGGCGGCACCTACGATACATAATGGGTGATGAGCCTCGCGTCGCAGGCACTGCCTACCACTTACAGAAAACCAAAGACCTCAAGCTCTTGGTTGATAACATTACTAGCGAAGCATTTCTACCGGTTAGGACGGACTGGCAGATGGCTTCAGGTATCTACAGTGCACTATTTACTTATCTAAACTTGTAATAAATCATAACGGAGCCGTGTCTGTACATGAAAATGCCTTTGTAGTGTAAAGCACGAATGATACAGAGCCCAAAACATTATTTTTTGTCTGTCTGAATGCGCCTCATGCGACAACTACCAGATGGATTTTAATGAAACTAGCCATATTTATAGCTCATGTGCCTGGTTAACATTTAAGGTACTTTTCAAATCGATTATAGAATTCCCACGGGAATCATAAGTTCACGAACGAAGGCTAGTTCATAAAATAAAACTAACGGTGCCAGTGACTTTTTTCTCGTGAACTTGTGATTCCCGTGGGAATTCTATAATCGATTTGAATAAAAAGTAGGTACCTACCCAAAATGTTAACCCATAACCCAACATATAAGTTATTATAACTGTGGCAAGTGTCGTTAAAATCCGTTCAGCTATTATTACGTGATGTGATTCACACAGACAGACAAAAATCCAAAAATTAATGCTTAGGGCTCTGTACCTATTACTCGTGATTAACATTGCAATGATTTTTTTGAAAAAAAATATTATAATTGAAAAAGGAAAAATGAATTTAACAAGAGAAACATTTTCGTTCATTGATTTTTTAAGAATTTCTGAACAAAAACAAAGTTTTGAAAGACTTAAGTTAACATTTAGTGATGAGGCCCCATCCAGTGCCACTGTTTATAACTGGTTCAGTGAATTTAAATGTGTAAATGAGGTGGGTACCTCAGTGACGATGTTGGAAAAGTAAAGGGCGTCCTGCGACGGCGGCGACGCAGGAAAACATCAAAACTGAGCGGCTCATGATTGAAGCAGACGAAACGAACGACATATCAGCAGACACGGGCATCATCAGGTATTAGCGTGTGTCAAGTTTCAAGTATTTTACAGGATCACCTACGGATTAGGAAGCTTTGTGCTAGATGGATTCCTCACAATTTGACCGCGTAGAATGATGTCTTCAAATGCTAGATAAATTCGACAATGATCAATCGAGTGCTGTTTTTTTGTTTTTGTTCGTACCTAAAGCGCGGAGTGCGCCAGGCCTGACATCAGCTAGATTTTATTGACAGATAATTTATCTATCAGAATGTTATCTATAGTTACTTTATCAGGAATTATCAGAAGTTATTTTACCACCATCTGAAAGTATTAAGAGGTGGTGCAAAAGGTCCTTAGACTTCAAGCATTGTGGTTCAACGAGATGAGTTGACGCCTTTTCTCAAATGCTGTCCAGCCGAGCTGAATGCGTCTATCGATTTCCTTGTTGAAGTTGGACTTGCCTAATTGAATGGTTTAGCCAATATAGACATAATGATCAAATATAATAATACTCGACTACATATATATAAAGGCAATACAATGCAATCAGCCCTCAGGGCCTGTGGTAGCCGCTTTCTTATCCCTAGTTGTCTTTTACAACACCCGCGGGGAGAGATGGGATGGTGTTATTCCATAGTCGGTTGACATTGTACGGCAGAATTATATATAATTATTTGACAAATCATTTAAATGAGCACCAGAAAATACTGAATAGGCAGCAAATTTAAAGGTGGTTTAGGTCCTCTAGTGACGATAAAGATATAAAACTTCTACCTTGTGATGACATACTAAGGTACTAAGTATTTAAGTTAAATTATTTATTTTCAGTTATTCAAAAATAGTTTTTGTTATGCTGCTTATTAAGTACATTTTGCTGCTCATTAAGTACATTTTACTGCTCATTTAAATACAAGCAATTAATAATTATTTGTCAATTTTATTTTCAGCGGATTTCTGGCTTATCAGGACAAATTCCTTTGTAAATTTCTATCAGAACGCATCAAATGTTATTGCTATATTGGAGGGGGAAAGCGGTTTTTATAACAATGGGACTGCAAGGAGTTCCGTGCTCTTCAATTGTCATTATGATTCTGTACCTTATGCTCTAGGTAAGAAAGATCTTATTTCTTTAATAATAGTAATTACTTAAGGCATCAAACGATTATTCACACGCCTACAAGCTTTTTTTCGCGTTCGTAGACGAATTATTATTATTGCAACGTGGATATTCGTTGCCTGGCAGAGGTCGCATTTAAACACGTGCACATGTAATAACTGAGTGTATGCAATACAGAGTATTTATTATTATTCTTTATACGTATATATTTGCGGTTGGCGCTACCCAACCGCCCACTGAAGGAGTTTGTATTTGTGCCAACGCTCGAATCTTTTTTTTATAATAAAATAAACATTGTGTTTGTTGAATGAACAATGATATTACAATAAAAACTGATTAAAAACCTCAGTAATATTGATATCTATCTTTCTTTATACAAATACGGAAGTGTAGTGCATACAGACAAAGCACTTATAGTAAATCGAAATAATGATGTTAAATTAGCATAACAATGTATTTATTTATATGCTAGCTGTACCCGGTCACGCGTTGCTGTGGCTGCTTTGCTTTTACGTCCAACAGATGGCGCTTACTCTGTTTTTATCTGTTTTTGGGTAAAACGCACGTTTTACCCGTTTTACCCATGTGATAGGTATAAAATAAATATAAATAGATATAAAAACACGCGCGTATTGGAATGCAACGTTGTATCAAAATTTCAAAGCAATCGGTGAAGAATTTTCGGAGATTTAAGATTTTGAACAAACGAACATTTACATTTTTATTCATATATATATTTTGCACACAATACTCTACAAAAAGCAGATGCCTTATAGCATTCTTTAGCAGTCAACCTTTGGGTAAACAGAGAATCACAAACGCGGGGCATTAAACAATAATAAAAATACATGGATTATAAAGGAAAATTAACAATATAAAAAAAACATACCAATAGCAAGTCAATAAATACATTTACACAAATATATGTGAATATATATATATATATATATATATATATATATATATATATATATATATATATATATATATATTAATATACATACATATTAATAATAAATATATAACAAATAAAAGCTAGTAATAACAAACGCCTTTGACAAAATAGTTGTAGTGAGTAGTGAAGATAGAAAATACTGAAGAGAAGAAAGCAGAAAAAGAACAAAAGTATTGAGTTGTAATGATCGCGTAGCAACATTTTGAACGAATGTTTGTTAGGAGCTTTCCTAATGTCAGTGGGAAGCGCGTTCCACAGTTTGGTTTGCAGCCTGAATGGCCAAATAATGGGACATAAAAGCCACTACAGCGACGGGAGAACAAAGACTGATTTTCATCCGATCTAATGTGAAAATCACGAGTGCTTCCCAGAAAATGAAGTTTACATTTCATATAACCAGCGACAAATGGATCGTATAAAATACAACAAAAAAGTATCGTACATAAAATTCTAAAGCGTCTACGTTATCGAACTCGTAGTCATTTAAGCTGATAAGGATATTAATCGATAATGAGAAATATGGTCGTACTTATGCAACCCATAAATGAAACGTATGCAGTTATTAAGAAGACAATCCGATTCGTCAAGAAGTTCAATATCAAGCCAAGAAGTTGCTAACATCAGAGTAGCAAATATCAACGTAATCATGTATGGTTAAAAGAAGTGACTGAACGAACAAGTTCTCAGTAAATGTCGGCAGATTCTTTTAAACGCAGCCCTCGTAACGTATTGTTAGCTTTTCCACTTACTATTGTAACCTGCGGGGTCCAATTGAAAGAATTGTCAATTATTAAACCAAGATTATTAAACGATAGTTATATATTTATTTCATGTTTAATATTTAATTAGCAATTGAATTATCGTTAGTTAAATTTTCATTTTGTCTTTGACAAGCTCCAATTTTTTTTTATGGACGAAGGCGACATACGGGCATACAGTTCACCCGATGGTAAGTGGATACTGTCGCCCATAGACATCCGCGATATATGCCAACATTAGTCCAAAATGACAAACGTTGGCTGCCTACCTGTGGAGATATGGGAATGGATATCTCCAAACCGAACATCTCACGCACTACCGAAACACGTAGGGAAATAAGATAAAGTAGGAAATGCGTACATTTCAAGGTAGTCTTCTGTGACAGAGGGGTAACGTGGCCATTCGAGCGCGCGCAGCGGCTGGTGGATTGTAGCGTGCCCCTCAAGACTTGTGTATTTCTTAATAAATAATATACAATTTGATTTTTACTATATTTTTGTAGGTGCATCTGATAATGCAATATTCTGCGCCATACTTGCTGAAACTTTGAGCGTATTGTCTAAAAGACAAATTAGATTCAAACACAATATAATATTTTTGTTCAACGGCGCCGAAGAGAACTCCTTACAGGTAAATATTTTTTCTTTACTCACCAATTCTATATTTAAGGGTGAAGGGCTGAATTCAAAATAACAATCAGTAAGGAAGCATCAACTTTTAACCGATGGAAATGAGGTTCGACACTAATAGTTTGGGTCTGTAGTACAGTTAGGTTCAAAACGAGCCAAATCGAAGTTCCAAAATTACTTTAGTTTAAACTGAAAAATCTAAAATAAAAATTTCAATGTTGACATCTAAAGAGCTCATCAAGTTTTACAACTCTTGTACTATCTACATTTCTTTTTAAAACGTACTGAAAATAGTGAAACCTTTCCCATAAGTATTTTATTTCCTTTATGCAGTGAGTGATTTTTGTATTTCAATTTTATTTCAATATATTATTCATATATTATTTCAAAAAATAATTACAAAAATCTTGTACTTATATACCAATGTTAAAAATACAAGTAACTAAATTAAAAAGATGTCTTTCCCTTTAGTGTAGTTATAATTTTGTTTTTCAAAATGTTGGTAGTTTTATGACGTTGTTCATTTTTGTTGTATACAACACATTTTGTGTTTATTTGCTCATCATATGTAAGAGGTATCCAAAAATGCTGAATCAAGAAAAACTTTTAAAATTTGGTGTTCTTAAATACTTGTAAGTACGTGTACTGCCAACAACACGTTGATGTATCCAAAATAATTCGATTCTAGTCCTTATTATGAGAGCATTATTTACCTGTTGTTGACTGTACAATATTACAACATTGCATGAAGACGTAAGCCGGTGAATGAATGATAAGATTTTATAATTTGTTACTTCAGTTACAAACAAATATTTATTGTGACACTTCAATGAAAAGAATATTGTCAAAATCTATTACTTTTTACATTTAAAAATAAGTATGAAAAATGTTCTGCAAGTATGTTTATCAAACATTGACTACTTTCGTCAATATAAATCTCATCCTCGTTTGGCGGCCCTTTTAGGATGCTTACTTACTTACCTTACCTTACTTACTTACTGACAGGCCAGTCATGCGTTTTTACAACATCCGTGGGCTCAAGAAGTGATCGCCGTCGTTAATCTAGACTCCGCTGGGATGAACGGGAAAGCGAATCTGTTTCAGGTTAGTAATCGTAAATCATATATATATATATATACAATTTAGGTATAATATATTATATCTTTTGGTATTTATTTTACATCGTATGTTATTCAATATCATCATTTTATTTTATAATTATACAAATGCATACTTACATGAAAATATTTTTTTTAGTAAAATATTATTTTCCTAGGGTCATACGCAAGTATCTTATAAAAAATGCTATAATAATAATTAAATAAAAATATAAATAAATAATAATATAAATGCTTATAATAAAAATAAATGCTATTGATTTAAATCAATAGAATTATGTACGATTTAAAAATTATAAGTTGAAAAAAATTATAGCATTTATTTTTATTTTTTTAATTATAGAGAAATAAACAATATAGAAAAATAATACACACAGAATTAAAGATAATCGCTGTCCCATATGACATGAGCGCCGCATTTAAATTTCGCGCCATTTTTGACGGCGGTTGTGACTAATTAATACATAATTTAAAAAGGTCTTATCTGTAGTACAATATCTATTAAAATAATTATATCTGAGCACGACGGGCGGAACAAGTTGATAGATCAAACATTTTACAAATTTTAAATAAGTATTCTAACACATTGTATCACTTTATAAAGGTGTCCCAGATTGAGAGTCGGATTTAAATTTCGCGCCATTTTTTTGTTTGGCGGTTGGCAACTCTGGTTTGTTTATAGATGTCACCTATGACAGTTGCAATTGGTCAACATGGAACGCTACACGAAAGAGCAACGCAATATGGATTTTAGAGTTGTATGAAGTGGACCATTATTTTGACGAAAATACTTTCTTTGGTGGCGAGGCCGATTCCCACCTTGACGGATAAGTCAATAAGAAAAATTGTCGTATCTGGGGCTTGGAGAAACCTCATGAGATTCATGAAAAACGGATGCATCCTCAAAGAGTTACAGTTTGGTGCGGCTTTCGGTTCGGCGGGATCATAGGGCATTTTTAGTTAGGTGTCGGTATTTAAGTTAGCATAGAGAGGTATCGGAACATGCTAAAGAGTTTTTTTTAGCACCAATTGGAAGCTATGGACTTCGATCAACAGGACGGTGCCACATGTCACACAGCCGGAGAAACAATGACTTTATTTTTTTTCTAAATTAAATCCGGCGCTCAATCTGGGACAACCTTTACTTAAACTAGATGACAAGTTCATATGAAAAACTACACGATTCAGGGAAAATTTCCTGACACATGAATAAAGAACTCTAGCGGAGCATCGTTACGTACACATTTTTTTTTATAGTTTAAGATATTGTACAAAACTCGTGATAAAGAATTTAGAGAAAAGTTTAGGTTGATTGGGAATAAGAAAAGAATAACGAGAAATAGGGTTTGGGAAGATGGAGTAGGAGTGGATTTAGAATAAAGTTGGAGAATAAGAAGTATAAAGGGACGTGGAGTGGATGTGGATCTCTCATTCCTCTTTGGAAGGGATCGGGTGAGATGGAGAATATAATGCAACAAGGATTTTCTTTTATCCCATTTTCTCCATTCGATAGGACAATAACGGGTAGTATGGGATATCTCAATCACTGATATATTAATTATCCCATATATAGTACATTTTGCAGTAGTGCGAATGCGAGGTAACTTGGTCCATCGTCTACGCTTAGGGACCGTAGGATTTGCGTGCAACTTTCTATAAAATCTATCGTCTGTAAATAGAACTGATTTCTATCTATCTATCTATTTAAATATCTACTCTTACCCCATCTTACCAAACCCCTTCATTTATTTATTTAAACAAAATCTACACCTTTTACGTTACAAAATATATAAATGGTTTTTAATTATGCCTTTTCTTCAACAAACTGATTTCCAAAAGTTAATTCTCAGGTAACAGATCCGCGCGTGCTGCGCGCGTACGCGCGCGTAACCCACAAACCAAGCGCGCAGTCTTTCGGAGAATACCTTTTTAGTTCCGGTATTATTCCCTCAGACACCGACTTCCGGATATGGCGGGATTTTGGCTCCATACATGGTGAGCATTCAATACACACTTAAAGAAATGAAAAAAAAATACACCATACACTTACAATCTTAAATACATATAAATTATTCATACAGTTTTCTAATAAAAGTCAGAATAAAAATTAGAATATGAACGTTAATTAATTAAAATTACAACTAGATCTAAGGACGTGGGTCGATATATATAGACTTGGACACCGTTTGACCGATCACCATGAAAGTTGGCAAATATATCTTAACCATTTCATTTACTCTATGTACATATACTTATTTAAATAATTTACTTATATTTTCACAATATGAAACTTTCTTTCGTGTGCGGTACGAAACGCAAGCCGCCATTTTGTTACCCCATGTCGTGCTAGGCAACGCGGAGCGTCGCGTCGCGTCGACATTTTGCGAAAGTTTGACATTTACGCGACGCTGCCCACACGCGCGTCCTGCGTGAGCAATGCGTCTAGAGCGTAGCGGCGCCGTTTACAAATTACGTACTTTGCGCCTTGCCGTTCTAAATATAAACACTTTAAGTAAATGTTTTTTGAGTAACAAAGGGGTTGGGACATTTTTGTATGGAGCCTGGCACACCTACTTTCCTTCATTTTGAAAAATTCTCGATTGTGCTGCATAATTATCTAGCAAATATGTATAATTATCCATCAGTATCAACAACAACTCGTTAATTTGTGGTCAGGTGTGGACATAGCGTTTATAAAGTGGGGCCACGTGTACCACACCCGATATGACAACGTGGACCTGGTGCAGCCCGGCGTCATACAGTGCGCGGGGGACATGATATTGGCCCTGGCCACCGAATTGGCGGACACGGACGATTTGGAGGACAAGGTAATATGTCACTTGATACGTTTAATTTTGTAAAATGTGAAGTTATTTTCTTGAAAATCTCGAAGAGATACGAAGCGATAGAAAGGTACATTTGTAATATACCTCATTTTGTGTTGGAAATTAATAATGTACTTTTGTAAAGTATACTTTTGTATCCCGTGGGTGTCGAAAAAGGCGACTAAGGATAAGTGGCTTCCATAAACCTTGAGGAACTTGACTTGTCAACCCGCTTGGCCAGTGTTGCGTTTTAATACCTTACATCCGTCATGCACGGGCCAATGAATACGAGGAGGCACATGTCCGGCAGTGGCTTCTCAACGGGCTGGTTGCATTCCATTGCATTTGTAAACTATAATAAGAATACATTTCTCTATTCCTAATAATTTCATAATTCCTAATAATTTCATAATTCCTAATAATTTCATAATTCCTAATAATTTCGTAATTCCTAATAATTTCGTAATTCCTAATAATTTCATAATTCCTAATAATTTCGTAATTCCTAATAATTTCATAATTCTTAATAATTTCATAATTCCTAATAATTTCATAATTCCTAATAATTTCGTAATTCCTAATAATTTCATAATTCCTAATAATTTCGTAATTCCTAATAATTTCATAATTCTTAATAATTTCATAATTTTCCACACTGACCCGTCTCAAGAAAAGAACGTGTTATAGAGCTCCTACAAAAATAGTGTGAAATATTTTAATATCACATCCATTACACTAAAACTAACTAACAATTAGCATGTATTTAACGATTTTTTATTTCATTCGAAATTAATCATTACAATGAACGGTAACACTTACCATCACGTAGGACCGCTTGCAAGAAAAAAAAAAAGAAAAAAATGATAGTTGGTGAATCGTATTATTTACTGATTGCATTCAAAACCATTTTTATTGTTACGAATATTAACGCCAGTAAAAAGAGCCTTTGATTACGTGAATTGGTTACTCAAGTATTACTCAGGCAATAAAAAAAGAAATATTTTTAGACGAGCTCAGAAGCGGCTGTGTATTACGACTACCTGAACGTATTCGTGGTCACGTACTCGCTGCGCGCCGCTAACTTCGTGGACGCGTTTATCGTTATATTCGCGTGCATCTCCGTACTGTACTACCTGTGGCTTGTTGGATTCCGTGAGTATTAATTAATTAATTAAATTATTATTCAGGTGAATCAAATGAATGGGCCCTAGTAAATTTTACTCAAAGAAACTTTATTTTATTTTTAAAAACTGCATTCATGCATGGATCTCTATTTGTAGAATCTCTATCTCTAAGTCGTAGAACAAAGTTGTTAGTTTTCAATGATAGAAGTTTAGTGTTAAGAGTGGGGATGGCTATCTGAGATCGATTAATCGGAGAATCCTGTATGTATTATTTTTAGTTAACTTGAAAATTAACTATTATTATGGGGTTCTTTAAGAAAGCTGTGAATAGGATTTTGCAAGGTCGGCGGCGCACCCGCATACGCCCTGGTGTTGCAACACCTGCAGGTGTCCATGGGCGGCTGTAACACTTACCATCACGTGGGACCGCTTGCTCGCCCGTCTACATCACAATTTAAAAAAAAAAAAATAATAGTAAGGTTTTCAAGAAAAAAAAATATTTTTGTTTTCTAATTTTCATTGCCCAATATATTTGTTTTCACTGATTTTTACGGCTTATCAAAAGCATATCAATAAAAGTTGCAAACGAATCTATCAATGATCTTTCGGACATCGATTTAATCGAGAATCAATTCTTTGGCCTTCGATTAGAATCGATTCTAAGATTGTTTCTTTTAGCAAGAATCGCCATCCCTGGTTGAGAAGGTGCGGGATTTTTTTGTTTAACCTTGTATAAATATAATATTTAAACCTTCTTGTGGTTGTCTTTATAAAGCGAGGTTTACACTTCCTAGGATCGTCAACATTTTGTGAGTTATTGTTCGCGGCGGGAGGGCGTCTGTTGTCTATGGTCGTGGGCGGGGCAGTGGCCATCATGTGCGTTTTCATTGTGGTCGGCGCTGATATGCAGCTACGGTAAGTAGAAATAGGCTATTTTTACTGTTTAATTGTTCAACTATTAGAATTAGTATATATAAGTATATAAATATCCTGGTGGCTAATGTCTGCGGCCAGCATATTGTTTAAAAATGTATTTATTTATATACAATACTATATTGTACACAACAGAAAATACATACAAAAGGCCTTCCTCTCTCCTATGGATATATTTTGCATTTTTAAATAATTTCCATAATATTTGAAAGAAAGAAAATATTTATTTCATTTTTCCGTTTTCAACACTTTTATTTATTAAAAATGACTATCAAATGACGTTATCGGCTAGCAATTTATTAATCGTTAGTTTATTATTCACGTCCCCTATTTTTTTATGGTCCCTCCAGTTTGATATAAGCAAGTGACATACGGATACGTATCCGTTACGAAGGTGGTTATGCCTTTAGGGGATGACTGTATCGGCGGGTCCGCAATTTTTTGTTTTACAAACGCTTCTTTAACACGAATTTGGTTTTAATATGAATAATGACTATCAAAATTAAATGACGTCATCGCCTGACATCATTAATTTTCATTTCGTTTGCATAAAACAACGGGAAAGTCTTAATGTACAGATATTAAGCATCGTTTGGAGTATTGCTATAAGTATTTTCCCACGTTGATCCCGTCCCTTATATTTTTGTGGTCCTTCGAGCCTGATATAAACTGGTGATATATGGATATACAGTATATACAGCCGTTTGTATCTTTTGTTTGTATGGGACATCTGTACCATCAGCAGGCTTCGAAATTCTTGTTTTTTTAATTTGTAGGTACTTAACACAACCATGGATAGTAGTGCCTGTATTTTGGATGCCATATTTGATAGTGTCGTTCGCTGTATCAGAATATCACGATTCGTGGAGGTATCAAAAGGTGAGGAGAAAAGTATTTTCTTATAGTATTGTATACAGGTTGTTTTTTTTGTCAAATGTTTCGCTTAAATTTGCTAAATCAAATTGCAATGAAATCATATTTTTGCGAGAAATACGTAGCATTGCTATAAAGAATTAAGATGCATTTCTAAAAATACTTCTTTACTTTTCGTCATTTTTAGAGCTATGATATAAATGAATGAAGACACTTTTTTAAAAAAAGTCGAACCACACTAATATAAACTCTAAAATGCGTTCGTTTGTCTGTCTCTTTGTTTGTTACGTTTTCTCGATTATTTACTGAACCGATTTAAACGTAATTCAACAGATAGGTTGCCTGAAGTCCGGAGAAGGACATAGGTTAATAGACATAGGAACATAAGCTATTAATTTTAATACAGCCTCCTTTTTGTTAGATCGGTCTAAACCGCTGCCTGAGGACATTACAAGCTATGGCCGCCACTCGACTACTTCTGGCTATATGTGTGTTGGTACTACTGCCAGTATCGACCCTAACAACTATGCGATATGTATTCTCTGTGCCACTGTTCCTCATGTCCCTGACGTCATTGATCACTATAACAGTCATCAGATACGTCAGATTACAAGGTAAGTCTTTGTTATGTACATATTAATATTCACTTCACTTTTGTATTATCTTTAGATCTGTTCAATTTATCTAAACGACTTTTAAAATTCCAATTTTCTTTTTTTTATTTTCAAGTTTACATTTTTCTTTGTGTCACAATCTAGTCTAAATAATTTTTTATTCGCGTTGTGCACGTCTATAATTGGGATACATACTGGATGTTATTTAGTCTTATTGTATACTCAAATCATGTTTTGTATTTATATCATTGCTGTGCTTAAATATTTATGTAGTACATATTGTGGGTACATTAAAATATCCAATGACGTACGTACAACACCCTGGAAGGGTGCAGCACAAAGTTAAAATTGAAAAATACATACATTACATATTATTAAATGAAATTATTAATTGGGTTCTTAAATAATTTCGTATTACTTATTAAATTAAATTTCATGTTTAATTATTCAGTTATACACATGTGGAGGCATGAGTCAATTAAATTGTCAACGGAGTCGCTGTGAAGCCCATTTAATTATTTATACTTATATTACTATGTTATATTATTATTAATATCACTTATATCTATCATATACTAGCTGTTCTTTGCCGTCGAAAACCGCTTGCAGTGTGTAAAAACATTTGTCTTTTATACGTTTAGAGATTGAATTATAGATTGAATCTTCCGGGCTACTTGGCCGAGGTATCTGGAATCTCTTCTCTTTCTTCCAGAAGAAAGAAAGAAAGATTTTTATACACATTACGTAGAGTCTCGAAATAAACACTTTGATATTAGAAGCTGGCAGAACTTATTCTACATGTTGGTTGCAATTCCAGTGAGCTTGTGTTTTGGTCTTTTGGACTTACAAATTTTGGAACGTATTTTCTTACAAATTTATAGATTTCTAGTATTGTATGTGGATGTTAAAGTTAAGATCTTTAGTTGGGAAAAGAGAAAGCAGTTTATTTTATTCTTCGTGTTGAAGTATGTATATGCGATTAGCTTGATTCCCGTGGGAACTTTATTTTTTTTATTATAAAAAAAAGGTGGCAGACAGTCAACCTGATGGTAAGTGGATACTGTCGTCCATGGACATCCGCGATACATGCCAACATCAGTCCAGAATGACAAACGTTGACACGCCCCCGGAGGCGCTGCAGATTAAGAAATGGATTGGGAAAATGGGGAGGGATAGGATGGGATGGGAATGGGCTCTGGCATATCTCACTCACTACCGGAACACGTGCGTACATTGGGGAAACACGATAAAGTGGGAAATGTAGTACATTTCAAGGTACTCTTCTGACAGTCTAACTAGGTAGTCTACGTCATAATTGATCTGGATAAAAAGTACCCTAAATGTTAGCCTGGCATATAAGCTATAACTATGCCAAGTTTCATCCAAATCCGTCCAGGAGTTTTTGCGTGACGCGCGTTCAGACAGACAGACAGAATGACAGACGGACAAACATTCTAACAATTGTCATTTTGGACTCTGTATCACTTGTACTTTATAATCCAATCATCTTCTCAAGTATTTAACGTACAGTCACGGCTTTGCTACGGCTTTTTATTATAATATGTATAAATTCGATTATATTCTCCTTAATATGTTAATAATACATTTTTTTCTATCATTTCAGCATGGCAACACCTATTGATGGAGCTATCTCTTTCACTCCCAGTGTTAATGTTCGTGTTAATGATCGCTCTACGTATTAACGCATTGCTAATACCCATCATGGGTCGTTCCGGTGCTTCTTCACCTGACGTCACCATTGGAAGCATTAACCTCATTATGACCGTTTTAGTGTCCGCTACCCTGGTCAGTATAACGATATATATATATAAAGGGTTTTATAAAGGATTGTGGAGTGAAACAAACTTATTTGGTGTTGCTTTGATATTCAAAGAAACGACATATAATGTTTAATCTTCAATCCTTTTTTAAAATCTATTATCTTATGTCTACCTACAACTTTACAATTTTGTCTACCTACAGAACAATTCTCTTCACCTGACGCCCACACTGTTTTACCGACACCATAATACGAATAGTTTTACCGACAGCGCGGAGCGCCTCTAAATTCAGATGAAAGAAATATATTTTCTTTACATCTCCCCCCCTAGGAAAGAAAACTTTCGCCATATTCACCCATCTTCTTCTGTTTCTTTTGTTTCTCTATCTTCATATAATTTTATAGGGACTGGAAGAAGTTTTGTAATATGAAAAAGATTTGATTCCGTTTTTTTGTGTCCAGTATCTATCCTATATATTGTGTTAGATATTTTTTCAATAATCTCATATGGTCCAATTCTCAGTTCATCCAATTTCCTCCTGTTTAACTTGTTTCCATTTTCCACGTACACCATGTCTCCTACATTAAATTCCCAATATTTTAGTTTTTTGTCGTATAGTGTTTTGTTGTAATTGTGTGATTTTATTGTATTCTCAAGTGCTGTTCTTCTGTCTCTGATCCAGTCACTACGTGATCTTTCTTGTTTTAATTCTTTCGGTAAAATCGTAACATCCGTACCATATAAAAGATAACTTGGTGAAAAGCCAGTAACTGTGTGGTTAATTTCATTGTATTTATTTACGCATTCTTGAGCTATTGTTGTCCAAGCTTTCTTTTTCACTCTTTCATTTATTTTGCATCTTATTTTGTTTACTAGTGTTTGATTTAGTCTTTCATTTAGGCCATTCGAGAGTGGTGCATTTACTGCTGTAAATACAATTGGTATCTGCTTGTCATTTAAGAATTTCTTGAACTCTTTAGAATTAATTCCCGGGTATTGGTCTGTTAGAAGCATACCAATATCCTCCGATTCTGTTATATTCTTGACTAGTTTTTCAAAATCATTTGCACTCTGAGTTTTTGATGTTAGAATAAATGCGTATCTAGTAAAATGATCTACCAACAGATGTAGATATTTCTTTGTTGACCTTGTACCTCCAAAACCTCCAATTGTGTCAATTGAAATTATTTCGAAAGGCTTTGTGGCCGGGCCTAGATGAGACATAAACCCATATTTGTCGTGTCCTCTTGTTTTATTTTTTATACAAATTTCACAGCTTCTACAAACTTTTTTAATATTTTTTGTCAAATTTTTGGCTGTGTAGAGCGGACTAATCGTTTTCTGCATTTGTCCAATTCCAATATGGCACAGGTTTTCATGTATTTTTCTTAAAAGCTTGATGCTAAATTCTTCTGTTAGTATTATTTTTTCTTTTCTTCTGACCTTTTTTAAGTATAATTTGTTTTTTTCAATTAATTTGCTTTTTTTATTTTGTATTTCTTTATTCTTATCCTGATCTGTTAGAATATCTTCCAGTTTTACAAAGTTCACAACTTTTAATTGTTCATCCTTATTTTCATCCGATTCCAATACTGGATTCCTGCTCAGGCAGTCTGCTTCCAGATTTTGTTTTCCTGGAGCATATTTTATTTTAAATTCATATTGCGATAAATAATATGTCAGATCACCCAGTTCTTCATCAGTTCTAGATTTCAAATTCATGTTTTCTAGTGGTTTGTGGTCTGAATAAACTGTAAATGGTTTACCTATCAACCAGTATTGCCAGTATCTCACCGCTTCTTTGATAGCTAAACATTCTAAATATATTGCTTTTTTTTTCTTTTGGGCTAAATTTAGTTTTTTTGAAAAGTAAGCCACTGGTTTTTCTTTTCCATCAGGCTGTGTCTGTTTCAAAATGGCTCCAACGCCTTCTAAAGAAGCATCTGTGTAAATATTAATTGGTAAATCTTGATCAAAAATTTCCAGTATTGGTTGAGAGCATAGGAGGCTTTTTATTGTCTCAAATGCTTTTTGGCATTCATCTGACCAAACCATTTTTTGATTTTTCCTGAGTAAATTATGCAATGGATCCAGTATTATTGCACTCTTTGGTATGTACTCATGGTAAAAATTAATTTTCCCTAGAAATTGTCTTACATTCTTCTGCGTTTTTGGAACAGGAAAATTCCTTATTGAAATCAGGTTATCTTTCACTGGTTTAATAGAATTATTTTGTATTATATGACCCAGGTATTTTACTGAGTCTGATGCAAATGTACACTTTGTAAATTTTAATCTGAAACCTTCTGTTGTGATTGCTTCCAGCAATAATGCCAGATGTTTTATGTGTTCAGCAAAAGTTTTAGAAAATATTAAAATATCGTCTATATAATTAACGGTAAAGTGGGTAAGTTTATATTTTCTCAAAATATTACTTAATATCCTCTGGAAAATTGCCGGTGAGGTCTTTAGTCCAAATGGTAGGCAGGTCCATTGAAAATGTCCTTCCTGTGTTACAAATCCCGTCTTTTTCCTATCTTCAATTCGTAATGGAATAGACCAAAAAGCAGAGTTTATGTCCAGAGTTGTAAAAAAATTGCAATTCCTGGTCTTTATCATCAGGTCTTCAGTTAACGGAAATGGTTGGGCTTGAGGTACTACAATTTTATTCAAGTCCCTGAAGTCTATACATAATCTTGATTTTTTATTTTCTTCTTTTTTAAATGCTAAAGTAACAGGTGCACCAAATGGACTGTAGGATTCTTCTATCAGTTTATTATCTAGTAATTTTGCTATTTGTTCCTCTATTTCTTTTTTATCTTCTACAGTACATTTGTAAGGCCTTTTGCTGCAATATTTGTCTATTAATAAATCGATTCTTGCTTCATATCCATTAACAGTTCCGACATCGTATTTATTTTTTGCAAAAACTGATCTGTATTTGTTAATCAGTTTATTTATTTCTGATTTTTCATACTCATTTAAATGATTTATTTTTATTTCAAAATCTTCTTCTTTCACATGTTCATTAAAATTTATTTCATATTCTTTTGTAGTGTTATTTATTTTCTCTTTACTTTTTAATTCCGTATTTGTTCTGTTATTTGTAGAAATTTCTTCCACCTTTTTTGTATTTTCAATATTCTGAGACTGTTTCTGAGTTATTTTCAAGTCTTCATTTTGGATTAGTTTGAATGTTTTTATCAAATCTAATCCTATCAAAAAATCATATTTGAAATTTTGTTCATTAATAATGTACACATCAACACTTTTTTCAATTTCAAATATTTTTACTTTTAAATTAGTCAAACCACTTGTTTTTTTAACACCATTAATCGTTACTAAATCTGTTTCATTCAAATTGTTTCCTTCTCCTTTTAGTTTTAATAATTTAGAATTTATCAGAGAAACGTTTGAACCTGAATCATAAATTCCATTTACTTCTACTGTATCATTTAATAGTAGCTTGACATTTATTAATGGTGTCACTATTCGTTTTTTTGATTAGTTTCATTTAACTCAGCTTCTATCACGGTGTTATTTACATGTTTAATGATATTTTTCTTTTCCTTATCATTCTCTCTTGTTCTAAACCAGCATGTAGCTTCCGAGTGATAACGAGTTCCTTTATTTAATTTTTCACATATTTTACATGAGGTTTGTTTTTCATTTTTACTATAATTTTTTGAATTTCCATATATTCTCGTAGGTAAAAAACTTTTTCTATTTACCATGTGTTCATATTTGCTCACCTCATTAAACAAATCCACTGTGTCTGTTAATGCTTCTCTATTAATCTTATTGAGTATGTATTCTGGTAACCCAACTGCAATAAGATCCACCAAAGTACCTGTATCAATCGATTTTCTCATTTCCAGTATAAGTTTTTCTTTCCTTATAGCGTAATTCAACAATGAACCTTCTCTATATTTAAATAATAGAGCATAAGTGACTGGGTTCCATCCCTTGTTTGTAAATGATTCACAGAATTTGGTTTTCCACATTGACCACTCTGAGTTCATTGTCAATTTTATAATCATGGAACTGTACCAATCTGCGCAACTTTTATCCATAAACAATCTGAGTATTTCAATTTTATTTTCATCCTTCGTTACATCAAAGCGTATGCATTCTTTTTCAAAAATATCAATCCACTGGTTTGCATTCGTATTCTTGGTTGTAAATTTCTCAAGCACAAACCTCTCTGCGATGTATTTTAAATTCTGTGGTCTATTTTCCTGTATATTTTCCATGAATTTCTCAAAAAGTTTTCCCAATGTACCTGTTTCTTGTTGTTGTGCTGCAGCAACTTGTTCTGGATTCAATTCTTCTAGAAATTGACCCCCAAACTGTAAATTATCATCCTCATCTATGTAAGTTTTTTTTAGTTCATCTGTTATTGTTATCCATACCTTTCTTTTCTGGTATCTTTTCACTATACTGTTTTTTACTTTGCTGTAAGCATTTGTTTTTATTATTTCTTTATGAAGACTCACTGATTGTAGGGCTTCTGGTATTGCATACACTTTATTATCACTTGTGGTTATTGAGGTTATACTATAAATGTTTGTTTTTGGATCACTTGCAGGCAATAATGCAAATTCGAAACGAAGTTTCTCCATTTTCAATTGACTTTTGTAACCAAATATGTCGTTTTATAAAGGGTTTTATAAAGGATTGTGGAGTGAAACAAACTTATTTGGTGTTGCTTTGATATTCAAAGAAACGACATATAATGTTTAATCTTCAATCCTTTTTTAAAATCTATTATCTTATGTCTACCTACAACTTTACAATTTTGTCTACCTACAGAACAATTCTCTTCACCTGACGCCCACACTGTTTTACCGACACCATAATACGAATAGTTTTACCGACAGCGCGGAGCGCCTCTAAATTCAGATGAAAGAAATATATTTTCTTTACATATATATATATATATATATAAGTATAATATATATATATAAGTATAATGACTGACTTATAAGAAGTTCTAAGGAATCTGAACTAACCTTGCAGTGACCTAATATTATTTGTTTAATAATATATTTATATCGACACTGGCAATTTCGCGTAAAAGACAAATTATAATTTCGCACGACCCATTGGCGCAGTTGGTAATGACCCTACTTGCTGTGCAAAAGGTAAAAAAGGTTGCTGTTGAAAATAGACGTCATTGCAAAGTCACGTCATATGGTATAAAATGTGAAGGCATCTCAGCAAAGGAACCTTATTTGTATTCTCTAATAAGTGCGTGTGGGACAAGGACAAACAAATTTTGTTAGTTGTGTTATTGATTACTTTTGCAATTGGTGGCGAACAATTCCAAAATTAAATGGAGTAACGTGTTCAGAGGTAAAATAGGATAAATAACAATCACACTTGCTGAAAATACGATATTTCATCTTTTATTGACCGTTGCTGCGAAATTTTTACTATTATTCACCACATAATGCGGCATCATAGACTTGTCGTCGGTTGCTCGGCTGAATCAAGACTGACGCGGAATTGTTTCTCTTTTTACTATTATTCACCACATAATGCGGCATCATAGACTTGTCGTCGGTTGCTCGGCTGAATGAAGACTGACGCGGAATTGTTTCTCTTTTTACTATTATTCACCACATAATGCGGCATCATAGACTTGTCGTCGGTTGCTCGGCTGAATCAAGACTGACGCGGAATTGTTTCTCTTTTTACTATTATTCACCACATAATGCGGCATCATAGACTTGTCGTCGGTTGCTCGGCTGAATGAAGACTGACGCCGAATTGTTTCTCTTTTTACTATTACTCACCACATAATGCGGTATTATAGACTTGTCGTCGGTTGCTCGGCTGAATGAAGACTGACGCGGAATTGTTTCTCTTTTTACTATTATTCACCACATAATGCGGCATCATAGACTTGTCGTCGGTTGCTCGGCTGAATGAAGACTGACGCGGAATTGTTTCTCTTTTTACTATTATTCACCACATAATGCGGCATCATAGACTTGTCGTCGGTTGCTCGGCTGAATGAAGACTGACGCGGAATTGTTTCTCTTTTTACTATTATTCACCACATAATGCGGCATCATAGACTTGTCGTCGGTTGCTCGGCTGAATGAAGACTGACGCGGAATTGTTTCTCTTTTTACTATTATTCACCACATAATGCGGCATCATAGACTTGTCGTCGGTTGCTCGGCTGAATGAAGACTGACGCCGAATTGTTTCTCTTTTTACTATTATTCACCACATAATGCGGCATCATAGACTTGTCGTCGGTTGCTCGGCTGAATGAAGACTGACGCGGAATTGTTTCTCTTTTTACTATTACTCACCACATAATGCGGCATTATAGACTTGTCGTCGGTTGCTCGGCTGAATGAAGACTGACGCCGAATTGTTTCTCTTTTTACTATTACTCACCACATAATGCGGTATTATAGACTTGTCGTCGGTTGCTCGGCTGAATGAAGACTGACGCGGAATTGTTTCTCTTTTTACTATTATTCACCACATAATGCGGCATCATAGACTTGTCGTCGGTTGCTCGGCTGAATGAAGACTGACGCGGAATTGTTTCTCTTTTTACTATTATTCACCACATAATGCGGCATCATAGACTTGTCGTCGGTTGCTCGGCTGAATGAAGACTGACGCCGAATTGTTTCTCTTTTTACTATTATTCACCACATAATGCGGCATCATAGACTTGTCGTCGGTTGCTCGGCTGAATGAAGACTGACGCGGAATTGTTTCTCTTTTTACTATTACTCACCACATAATGCGGCATTATAGACTTGTCGTCGGTTGCTCGGCTGAATGAGACTGACGCGGAATTGTTTCTCTTTTTACTATTACTCACCACATAATGCGGCATTATAGACTTGTCGTCGGTTGCTCGGCTGAATGAAGACTGACGCGGAATTGTTTCTCTTTTTACTATTACTCACCACATAATGCGGCATTATAGACTTGTCGTCGGTTGCTCGGCTGAATGAGACTGACGCGGAATTGTTTCTCTTTTTACTATTACTCACCACATAATGCGGCATTATAGACTTGTCGTCGGTTGCTCGGCTGAATGAAGACTGACGCGGAATTGTTTCTCTTTTTACTATTACTCACCACACAATGCGGCATTATAGACTTGTCGTCGGTTGCTCGGCTGAATGAGACTGACGCGGAATTGTTTCTCTTTTTACTATTACTCACCACATAATGCGGCATTATAGACTTGTCGTCGGTTGCTCGGCTGAATGAAGACTGACGCGGAATTGTTTCTCTTTTTACTATTACTCACCACATAATGCGGCATTATAGAATTGTCGTCGGTTGCTCGGCTGAATGAAGACTGACGCGGAATTGTTTCTCTTTTTACTATTACTCACCACATAATGCGGCATTATAGACTTGTCGTCGGTTGCTCGGCTGAATGAAGACTGACGTGGAATTGTTTCTCTTTTTTCGTTTTGTTTCCCTTTTAGTTCGGACACTTGAGCGCAGACCCGATGTCCATTTAGAGTTAATAAATCAATGCCGAAACCTCAATATTTTTCAAACTAGCGCCGAGAATAAAATTCCTTTTCTGGCGTAATAAAAAAGTCAAAAGAAATATTTGCAAAAATTCTAATTTCCTACTTTTTAATTTTCTTTGTGAATGAGTAATAGCTTTTGTGGATATTATCGCACATGGACATCCACGATACATGCCAACATTAGTCAATATTGACAAACGTTGGCACGCCTTCGGATGCCCCGCCTGCCTTTGGAGATTTAGGAGTGAATTTGGAAGGATTATCCCTGGGAATGGAATGGGAAGTAATCATAACAATATCCGCTTACATTTACATACTTTTACACCACACAACGGTATATATGGACATATCTTGAATGAGAAGATTACACACAACGTTGAAAGTGACTGACGAAACTTTACGCGATTTTGAACTATACAGAAATCGCTCTACACTCTTTTATTGTCGTGTACAGTGTTCCTTAGATAACGCAAGACCTGAAACACGTGAACTTATTTAAAATATACCTATGTAGGTATTAGGTGCTTACCTATGAAATGAACGATTTGTATGAGAAATTGAAACTTTTTTTATTGTTATAAAAATGTTTATTGTTAGGCGAAATACTGACTCATATTATCTACACACACTCACTATCTCACGGGCAGTTGATTGATGCCACTCAAGTAGAAGTCTCCTTGCCTGGTATCAATGAATTCGTCAAAAGCCTTCGTCAAAAGTTCGTCACAGCTACTTCGGAATCAAATTTTTTTCCTTGCGAGAATTTGTCCAAATTTCAAAAGAAATGTAAATCTGCCGGCGCAAGGTCCGGTGAGTTCTCCAGGTCCATATCTTGAAGTTTCAAAAACTGTCGTATGAGAAGTGTGAGGGTGGGCATTGTCATCAAGAAGTGGAGCTGTATGACCTGCGTTGGTGCCGCGGCCAAAACCGTATTCAAAAATAGCACGAATTTTCAATGTATCCATTTTATTTTCAAGACAATCACATGAATTAAATTTAGGTACAGAAAAACAAATGAAATACTGATTTTAAAATAATATACATCGGTAGATA
Source organism: Sesia apiformis (assembly GCA_914767545.1). NCBI lineage: Eukaryota > Metazoa > Arthropoda > Insecta > Lepidoptera > Sesiidae > Sesia > Sesia apiformis. The sequence goes on from OU611971.1 coordinate 11,791,518, forward strand.
TTTGATGCATTTTGTTTTAATTTGAAATTCGTATTTAGAATAGAAGATGTGGAAACTCAGTGGCCAGTAATAAAATCGTTCATTTCATAGGTAAGCACCTAATAGGTATAAAACGTTCTAGCAAAGAATATAATTATTTTAGGAGATTAATCAAAAATTACAAACATGGAAAGCTTTATTTTTCTATCTAAAGGGTTCGTACCGCTCATTACTTAATGCAGGGCAGGCACGTAGAGTGCAACTGCGAACATAAGATATAGTAGAAATGAACAATAAATAAAGCTATTGTAATAATTGCTTTAATCGATTCTACCCTCGGCACTGAATAACCTATTCATCTTTGCGTTATTTCAGTGTACTTACCTGTATACTTTGTACCTTTATATTGGTTTTCTGACTTGCGTAAATGCACATTCTAGTCGGGAGCGGAACTGCTGTTCTCGCGCAAGCGCCTCTGGACGGTGATGTCATTACTTGGGGCCGCTTGCTTCATAATAATGTTCATACCGATGAGTCCGTACAGTGATGATGGACCTTCCGTACAGAGGCATTACTGGTTTGTGAGTATAAACACCTAACATGATTAATATATTAATTTTGTTTATATTTAACGCTGTTTGTCACTTATTAAAATAATTAGCTTTGCATCCATCAATCATTTGCACCCAAAGAGGTTAATGCACTTTAACAGATGTTTCTTTGATAACTTGACAACGTGAACTGTACTTTTCACTTTAGCATTAGATTTGGGGGAGAGTGCACGCTGCAATCCAACAGCTGCTGGGCGCGCTCGACTGGCCACGTTACCCCCCTCTCACAGAAGACTACCTTGAAATGCACTGCATTTCCCACTTTATCTTATTTCCCTATTGTACGTACGTATTTCAGTAGTGAGTGAGATGTGCCAGAGCCCATTCCTATCCTATCCCTCCCCATTTTCCCAACCCTTTCTCCAAATCCATTCCTATATCTCTAAAGGTAGGCAGCGCATCCGGGGGCGTGCCAACGTTTGTCATTTTGGACTAATGTTGGCATATATCGCGGATGTCTATGGGCGACAGTATCCACTTACCAGTGGACGTATGCTCGTCTGCCGCCTTCGACCATAAAAAAAAAAGATTGCCATCCCTGTCATAACTCAATAGAAACCGCAAACAGTCCTTTAACAAAATGAAGTTTTCTATTCGCTCTAGCTATATTAACCTAACTCTAGCTAATTACCTAACCTGCCAAATGGTGATGCGGAATAAACGTTGATCGCTCGTGACGCCGCCGTCAGAGACCCCGGGGTATTTCGGGAGGCTAGTTATTAATGAAAAATTGAATTTCAAGGTCATCTAAATGTGTGCACCGGAAACTATATTATTTTGTTGTATTAAAACTCAAATAGATGTAGTACATCCTTCTCATTTATCTTAATAGCCCTTTCCAAAAGAGATTGAAGGCGATGTTCTTTCCGGCTGTAATAATGTAAACGATAAATGCTTTACGATAAATGTAATAATGTAAACGATAAATGCTTTACGATAAATGTAATAATGCAAACGATAAATGCTTTACGATAAATGTAATAATGTAAACGATAAATGCTTTACGATAAATGTAATAATGCAAACGATAAATGCTTTACGATAAATGTAATAATGCAAACGATAAATGCTTTACGATAAATGTAATAATGCAAACGATAAATGCTTTACGATAAATGTAATAATGCAAAGACTGATAAAATTATTTCTGCTCAAACAATAACAAGGATGCACAAATAAAATAATAGTAAAGACACGTGCAATAAAAAATAAATGTTTTATTTTACTTACGCAATTGGTGACGCCGCTGTCACAGACCGGGATGGCACCAGAACACCACACCGAGCGCACGTCTTTTACTCCAGGTATCGGCACGTGCCCGGGCGCTTCTTATCGACTCTCGATCCCGCGGTGCCATCCCAGAGCAACGTGCTAAGCTCGTTGCTGCACACACTTTGCACACTGGCTGAGCGCCTTCTGCGCTCGCCCTAAGCCACACATGCACATGTGTGGCTTAGGGCTTAGGCTGAGTGGTGACTCATGAAAGGCCTTTAGGGCCACAAAAAAAAAACATGCGCACACGTCGCTGTCACGCGATCGACTGACGATTGAAATGGTTTTTTTTTTTTTTTTTATGTTAGGAGAGACAATCAAGGAAAACCCTGCATGGTCACCTGGTACCATCTAGTCTAGCTAGGCTAGTCTAGGTGGTACCAGGTAGTGCCGGACTCCTACCAGCTAAAAAACCGGATTGCCTCAACATCGTGTACGTCTAAATTCTTGTGGCCGTGTGGCCTTTTAAAATTCACCGGTCGTGATTGATGTAGTGCGAGCGCAGAAGGCGCTCAGCAGGAGAAAAGTGTGTGTTGCAACGAGCCTAAGGGCTCCCCCGTCGGTAAACCGGCGGAAGGAACGAACCTCGGCTTAGGGCGTTGCATTGGGGGATACCGCGGGATCGCGTGTCGGCGGGAAGCGCCCAGGCATGTGTCGATGCCTAGTGAAAGTGTTGGCTGAGGGCCAGTGTGTTTTCGGTGTAACGATGGGGATTGAAATGGGTAAATCAGACAGCTACACGAATTACCGGCCAAATTTGTAAAACTAGAAAAAAGTTATTCAACTTTTACAAAAACCCCGATACGAAAACGTGTACAACGTCACCATTGGTGGGTTTCTATCGTGATCTAGTAAACTATATTAATATAATTTTTGCCCTGATCTAATAACAATTTTAAAATATAATTTATCATTTCTACCCAGTTCTATTGACTATTTTAAAATATCATACTGTACCTATTTCATACACACCTGATCCCTGTCGCCAAGTTTGCTGGGAGAAATGTTCCAAGGAGATAAACTTATCTGTTGTACGTTATGTTATTAGCTTCGTTCGCGGTAAGGATTCAGAACTGATTCGGAACTATACGCATGCGCAGTTCAAATAATGCCGTTCGCGGAACACACAGTTCAGAATTTCTAGTTACAGTTCTGTGTTCGCGGAACCGTCGAACTCGATTCAGGATCGGTTCAGAATCAGTTCTATAACTTTGGCAAGAATCCGTAGTTCCAGACATGCGCAGTTTTTACCTAACGACATTTGACATACATGCTGCGGCTATATTCAGTTGGTTAGAAACTAATAAACTGGTTAAATAGTTAAATAAAATATAAATTTTATTAATTTATTAAGGGTTAAATAAAATATGGTTAGTTTTGTTTGTTGTTTATATAATACTCTAATAAGAGTAATCTGTTTTGGTGGGTCCACTTAAATACTTGCCAACTTAGGGGTTTTCCCCCCAAATTTAGGGGGTAAATAAGTGGGATGGGTTTCTTTTAGGGGTTTTATATTTTTAGGGGTATTTTTAGGGATTTTTTGACTCTTCATATATTTTTTTGAATATATATTTTTCATATATTATGTGAAAGTATAGGCCCTGGGACAATCCAAACTATAATAGCTAATCATATTTATTTGTTGACCTAGCGACTTACGACATCTAGTACAAATATATTACAACTACTCTGTGGTGACTGGTGGTTATTGCGCCTATGCTTACTGGAAATACATATGTATGTTGATTATTGTTTACTTGTTTAATTCGATTTTGTTGTTGTACTGCTGTGCCGACAAGCAATTTGTTAATGATGCCTAAAGAAACTAAAAATAAAAAAATGTACAGTCAGAAGTACACGTAGATTTGGGAAACAGATCCAGATTTAAAAGGTAAAGAAATTTCATTGCATTTTTGTAATTTATATTTTTTCTTTTATTATATATTTTTTTAGGGGGATTTCTAAGTAATTGGGGCGATTTTGGGGGTTTTTGACTTAAGCTTTAGGGATAAATATTTTTGAGAGTTGGTAACACTGCCGATGACAGTAGATCGTACGCAGTTTGGTTCCGAAATCGTTCGCGGAAATAAAAATCACGAATCGGTTTATAACCGAGCATGCGCTCTACTACGATTCCAAATTAGTTCAGTACTAGTCCAGAATCAGTTCCGAATCCTTACCGCGAACAAAGCTATTACTCCATTTTTATGTACTATATATATATACGTGTGTATATTAAAGTATAAATGAGTATAATTTACCCCCCTCCCCCTAGCACACACAAACAACAAACTACAACATCAACAACGAAGTGACTTCAGTCACTTCAGGCGTGTTCGTTACGAAACAAGACGCTTACACAATCGAGTCCATGAAATCGGTCCTTAGTGAGTTATCAACACAAAGAGGGTACAATTTAAATACGAGGGACGACTTCGAGGAGGACTGCCACAGACATGTCTTTTGCAATTTGCCGCTTTTTAGAAGAGGTTCCGAAGCACGGCTGTAAGTATATTATTATTTGTTTATGTTTAATATTTTTCAGTGCAAGCGCAGCATATACGAGTATGTATGTATTCTATTCTGTGGTTATCCTTGTGGCTATATAAGCACACATCCTGTATGCTGTTTGTGGTTATTCCTATGGTTATGTAAGTACGTGTCCTCTATTTCAGTGGCTATCTAAGTACACATTTTCTATTCTATAACTATATTCTATGGCCATTTAAACACACCTCCTATTCTGTGGCTATGCATGCATACATCCTCTATTCTGTGGCTATCTAAACACAAATCGTCTATTCTATGGCTATATATGCACACATCCTAGGGGATGCCACAGAATGGGTTCTGTGGCTATGCATGCATACATCCTCTATTATGTGGCTATCTAAGCACAAATCATCTATTCTATGGCTATATATGCTCATATCCTAGGGGATGCCACAGAATGGGTTCTGTGGCTATGCATGCGTACATCCTCTATTATGTGGCTATCTAAGCACAAATCGTCTATTCTATGACTATATATGCACACATCCTAGGGGATGCCACAGAATGGTTTCTGTGGCTATCCATGCATACATCCTCTATTCTGTGGCTATCTAAGCACAAATTGTCTATTCTATGACTATATATGCACACATCCTAGGGGATGCCACAGAATAGGTTCTGTGGCTATCCATGCATACATCCTCTATTCTGTGGCTATCTAAGCACAAATTGTCTATTCTATGATTATATATGCATACATCCTAGGGGATGCCACAGAATAGGTTCTGTGACTATGTATGCTCACATCCTCTATCTATTCTGTGGCTAAATGTTTTGTTAGATAAAAGGATAATATACAATCGCTAAAAATAGTTTGAAAAATAATTTTGATACTTGCATTCATTGCTAGGCTAATTTATTATTGGATTCAGGTATCAAAATTATTTTTCTAGCCTATTTTATGATTTACTCCACGTTCACCAGACTCCACTTTTGCCAGAGTTTTTTTACTTGGGGCACTTCGCGTTTATATGCATGTATGAGTATCCACATCCAGTACTTCCTTAAAATGAGTTTAATATGAAAAATGTTACAATTGTGGATTATCTAAATAGTTGTAGTATGTCTAATTACAATAATCAATTTTTTCCATATATATTTTTCCCTTCAATCCCATTGTTGCCAGATTTTCAAAAACGTGTCTGGATTCTGGCGAATGTGGAAGAAAATTAACATCTGGCAAAATTGGAATTTGGTGAACATGGAATGAATATTTTTTAATTATATATTTAACTTTGAACTTTTTCGACATTATCTACCAATGGACACAAATAGAAATCAGAACCAATGGGGAGACATATATGGAACCAAATAGAAATTCTGATCAAACATAAAACATATAGAGAAAGATTTTGTATCTTAATAAAGGTTTTGTACGTATTCGTTGCGTAAGCCTCTTCCAATAAATAGATAAATTATAAGAAACAAAATACAGATAGATACCTTCATCTTCAAACTAGCATAATATTCATAGTTTCAAAGTAGATAATGCCCACCTGCGGACGGACACTCTATACAAGGTATCAGAAAGTCGGTTGTACTTTATCAGAAATGCAGTATCAGCTAGATTTAATAGGCAGATAATTTATCTATCAGATTGTTATGTTACTTTATTTATTTTGGACTTAGTTTTCAAGTAGATACCTTAATTAAGTACAATTTTCAAGTAGGTACCTTGATTAAGTACAATTTTCAAGTAGGTACCTTGATTAAGTACAATTTTCAAGTAGGTACCTTGATTAAGTACAATTTTCAAGTAGGTACCTTGATTAGGTACAATTTTCAAGTAGGTACATTGATTAAGTACAATTTTCAAGTAGGTACCTTGATTAAGTACAATTTTCAAGTAGGTACCTTGATTAAGTACAATTTTCAAGTAGGTACCTTGATTAAGTACAATTTTCAAGTAGGTACCTTGATTAAGTACAATTTTCAAGTAGGTACCTTGATTAAGTACAATTTTCAAGTAGGTACACCTTAATCAAGTACATTTTTTTTGTTGTGCTAATTTTTCGTGGCCCAGCTTGGCGAACTGGTTTTTAACAGTTACTTGTTAACAATTACTTTACTACCTCCTGATACCCGGTCAGAAAGTGGTGAGAAAGGCCCTAAAAATATAAAATTTACATTTCCAGTAATCAAGGCTTGATGATAGCGATGGGCCCGCCCGCCGCGTTCGACCCGCCCCCCGCCGTGCGGCTCATCAACCGCACGTGTGTCGGCGAGGCCTGCACTTACGACATGCAGATGATCAGTAAGATATATACATAACTATTATATCTGTGGACAAATGACATGGCGTCCTCTTTGCAATATTTTAATTATTTTCGAGTTCGTTGTATACTAAAATTGGACCAATGGCTTAGAAATTGGTTGAAAAACTAAAAATAGGCGTTGCGTTTTATATATGCTCATTTTTCAGAGTGATTATAAGATAACTTTACTATAAAGTCTTTACTATACGGTTGACGACTACGACTATGCCAATACCTGTTTATTTCAATAATGAATGTAGTAACTACAGTTGAAGAATCGTATCACCTCGTTTCATGAACAAAAAACAATGTCTATTGAAAGCGGATTAGGTAGCGTTTATCATACGAATATATGGTAATTTTTTTGTGTCAATCTAATGAAAACAGTCAAGTCTTATTTACTACATTTTAAAGGGAATTTTCAGTCGTAGTCGGGTTTTAGTTTCTTAATTTTATATTTATTTATTCAATTACACTGTTGATTCCCTATCCGAACCTATCCCTTCCAAGAAGAATTGTGACGTGTAATGCACTCCCCTTCTTCCTCACTTCCCCAATTCTTTTCCCAAATGTCCGATTGTCTGGCGGTAGTTTGTCATTGTGTACTGATGTGGAGACACACCGCGCCACTATACACCCATCATCACGTGGATTGTCTGTTCAATTGACACCTTTATATAGATTTGAATACCAAAAAAACTAAACTTCCCGGTGTCCCTAATAAATCAATATACATAATATTTTTTTTAAAATGCAGGTGCTCCTCACAACATGTTAACTATTTGGCCAATAGCTAACGTAAATTTGACCTCATGGTCTTTCCAATCAACTGCTGCTTCGTTTTTGAAGAAAGATGGCAGACCGATTTATGGGATTTTCCACTCTGTTGCCACTTACAGTAGCGTTCATGTTCCTTTGGACTTCAGTTTGACGTTTATTGTAAGTATTATTGTGATTTACAAGGGCCTACAAAAATTGTGTGAAATGTATGCCAGAGGGTTATACTGAACTTAATTCTCTGCTCACCCAAAGGTTGACTGCTAGAGAATGTCATAAGGCATTACGTCCGGATTCTCCTCCGGACTCTGATTCTGGTTTATGGATTCGGATTCTCCGCCTTTTGTAAATATGGTCTGTGCAATTAAGTTTAAATTAAAATTAATACCTCGAATGAAAATCCGTTGCGCGTTCAAAGGTCAAAGATCTAAGCGAGCGATAAGCGGACGCGGTCAAAGGTCAGAGACTTGAGCGAATGTGGGATAGTTTTATGCACATACGAGTAAATTCATCATCAATTGTTTATTTTTATGTATGTAATAAAAAAAAACGGGAATTACATGTTAATTTTTAGTTACATGTAAACAGTTTTAGTGTACTTATTCTCATATTCAAAACTATTTTTGTAGGCTCATATATTTAGCTTTAAGATTTCTTCACATTTTCGTATTTTTTATTTACAGGGCTACTGAAGCCTTAAGATATATATATATATATGTGTGTGTGTGTGTATATATATATATATATTTAAGACAATATAGTTACTGAAATGTGTAAATTTATAACATATTAGGGTGTTTTATAAAAACTACAGTGGCGACAACGATAATAATTTTGTCTACGATTCCCGTTAATCCCAGGGGATTGTCAGTGGGAACAACGGTACCAAATCTAAAAATAATACTTGTCAAAAAGCTTGTTTGCAGATACAATTTTATTTGTACTACAATGACATGTTTCAATCCACGTTCACCAGATTCCACTTTTGCCAGATTTTACTTTGGATATTTCACATTTATATGCGTGCGAGTATCAAAATCATAACATCATGTACTTCCTTCATTCACTGGACACTAAAAAGGTTAATAAACAAGACACACATTTAACTATACCATTTCTAGAGAAACTAATTTGCTCTGAGAATCGTTATCGACATTTTTAAAACTCCATTAACACTAGGAAGGATTTTGCAAGGTCGGCGGCGCGCCCGCATGCCCCCTGGTGTTGCAGGTGCCCATGGGCGGCGGTAACACTTACCATCACGTGGGACCGCTTGCTCGTCCGCCCCCTAGTCTATAAAAAAAAAAAAAAATAACTATCACCTCTCTAGTCGTGCGATACTGACAGCTGTCATCCGCGCCATGCTACAGCGTAAATAGTGTAGCCCAATCATCCGGAATTGGGCTTATTCGCTGACGGTTTGTTGACTTTCAACAACAAAGTCAAACGCGCTCTGACTACAGACCGTGCTAATTAGGTCTCCCTTTGTTTTGTTCTATTCTTTTTTTATTATTTAAAAGCCTTACACGCTGTCGTCACGTTATTGAGATGTCAATTAGATTTAACACTTGTGTACACACTGTACGGTATTAAATTATGTTTGGATATGTTGATATCTTGCTTTGTGATGCAAAAATATATAAAAATCTCTTTGATAGTTTCAATTATTATTCTCTTCTTTCATCACTCTGATTGCATGCCATTTGTTAAACAATAATTTCTGGGTTCTGGCGAATTGGAAGAAAATTAACATCTGGCAAAAGTGGAATAAATCATTATTGAATCCCGTCTTGAAACTAGTTTCCATACACTCCCTAAACGGTGATGCGTTGTCCCTAACGGTGTCCACGGGCCACGGTGACCACTTACCATCACGTGGTCCGCCCGCTCGTCTGCCATCTATTCTATGAAAGACAATAACAACATATTTATTAATATTTTAGGTGCCTCTATCCCTTCAATCCGGTGGTATAATGAGCGTATCCCATCACGCTCATAAAATACACCATCCACAGGACTACACCGCAGAGTACAGGAACTTGCTCGAGGCCATGCCCAAATACTTCAACGTTGCTACCTTTATGACCTTTAGAAATAATTACGATTTTTAATGTACGACTAATGTTCGTCCACGGTTTTATTCGCGTTAGTTTAAGAATCGGTTTTTTCAAACCGGTTTTCCGTTTGATATATCTCCGTGCATGGCGAGAGTAAAGTCAAAATCAACTGTTTTTCAAGAGCATAATTTAAAATTTTAATGTTTGCGTTTTCGCTTTAAATATCGAGATAGCACTTTAATGCTGAAGTTAATTTCTCTGAAGTTATCTCTATAAATTATTTTTCTTACAACGTATTAGAGTTTCTATTTAAAATTTATAAAATTTGGAGTAATCAAGTTATTGCTGCCGCCGTTCACGGATATAAACTTTTTGAAGACTAATGATAATTATAAACTCAGTTTTGTTAACAAAGAGTATTTAGACTTGACGACGATTTACTAATTTCCTATTAAAGGTATGTTGATGTGCGCTCATCTGGAACAAACTATGATGTTATGGAACCGGTTTTATAAAACCGAAATTCTTAAGGAACGGTTCACTAACATTTAACGGTTAAATACTAGTTTAATGTTCTAGTTTTCCGATCTAAACTAGGCACTCGTGTAGAAACAACTGGTTTTGGTTCAACACGTAAAAGTATTGAAAATCGATATTATAAGATCACAGTTTTTTTAACTTTACAAATTGTATGACAGATGCCGTTTAACGCCGTCCTCTGAAACGAACCATTTAAGGTTTATGGAAAATTTGCAAATACGTTATTACGCAATTACGTTTGAACGTAACCATTATTCCAAATCGGTTTTAATCCGGCTTGAAAAAGTATTTTTTATTATTTGCTCAAATCATACGACTGAATTGAGAAATTTATCGGACATTTCCAAAGAAATACGTACATTCCGACAAGGCTTTAGATGAACGTGGCGAAGAAATAAATATGTTATTGTACACGGACATGTGTGTAGTAACTAAAGGGTTTTAACAATACAATACAGAAGTACAAAAAAAAAATACAAAAGTTCAAAAGTAATAGTGTAACTTATACAAGTTATAATTGTATGCAACAATAACAATAGGTAAAATAAATTGTCTTTTAAATACCGGCAGCCATCTTGAAATATCAGTTCATTAACAGTTCTCCACGATATATGTGTGTTGCCGTGTAATAAATTATGACTCCGTTTTTGTCTTTAAATAAATTAATACAAGAATCGGCGTTAATTTACTTTTAGTTTAGTCTCGCAGGACTTCTGGACGTTACATGTCCAATGTGCAAATTTCATTTATTTTTGCGTTCCAAAACGTGTAATAATCGTTCTTTGATAATCATTACAATGCACTTGTTCTATCGTCACAGTACGGGAATATGTATCAAAAACAATTTGTCGAGAGCAACCAAGGAATGGTTCAATCGTTCTGCGGCCTTCAATCGACGCGCTGCTCGGGATATGATCGAGCGCCTCGCGATTTTTACAGAAAATCCTTTTTTTAAACAATATCTAATACCGTTTTACGATTAGTTGAGATTGCTGGACATCACTATTTTAAAAATGCCAAAAACTAGAACACATCTAATGTCACCAGTCTCCGGGATTAAAAAAAAACGAACTTTACCTGTATCATTTATTTTTCTGTCGCAAACTGCCCGCAAGAGATCGTCTTAGCGCTAAGGTCGCCATTATTGTAGTCATTTATGTGTGTACATGTAATTACCATTTATAAACAATAACAAATCTTATACTGTTCCTTCCTGTATAATTGATAAACCCTATAGGACTGTCACACGCTTACATCTAAATCTTACGCTTACAACGCGTTCATCTAAATTTCTGTCGGACTATACAAATTAATTAGGGCCTTTCTCATCGCTTCCCGATAAACTGTAGACAATCTGATAGATAAATTTACCTGTCAATTAAATCTAGCAGATATTTATTTTCTGAAGAGGTGGTGAGAGAGACCCCTATTTATTATATTTGTACTTAAATGTCATATCAATTGTATTAAAATGCAAGGCATTTAAACCGCGTCCCTGTTCCTGACGGGGACATACTGTGATTTGAATTCTGACTAGACAGATAAATAATAATAAGAAGCAATGACATGTTGGCTACGTGAAATAGTTCTCGAGATACAGCGATTGCGTTGCCGAAATAAGCTTATTCTCTGGCAGGGACACCAAGACACCCTCGTTACTTTTAAAGGGTGAACCGATTAATTTGACCTTTTTTGACAAATTATCGTATTTTTACCTGTCTAAACAAAATTAAAAACCATCACTATGTCCCTGCAAGGAATAGAGATGCAGTTAAACCTAAAAGTTAGCTGCAGTTATCTGAGCAAATGGACCTCATTGTCGGAGTGAACTTATTGAATTTGGTCAAGATTAAGATTGGTATTGTTTCAAGTTTCTGTTTAAATAGAGAAACATGCTCCAACATCAGACTTGAGCAACAAAAATATTTTTCTTAAGATTTCACTTACGCCTCAACAATATAAGGGTCTCTTTTCTCAGATAATGTTATAAATTATTTTTATACTAACTTATTTTAATGTAGTTAGTTTGTAAGAGGGTAGTCGACAAAGTCTGCGAAATAAAAGTCAAAGACATACTGAAATATTGTTTTATTTATTCTTCAGTCTTTCCTCGTATAAAAAATATACATTATCTATAGGGTAGTAATAATAAAATGTCTTTATATAACAATGAATAAAAACACGTTTTTAGTATAAATTCGTCATATTTTATTTGAGATCTGCACACGTTTGAGGTTCAGTGTAAAAAATAACAAACATTTAGCATTTACAATATTTTATTAACAATCTGTGGACATTTCCAAATAATCTAGTATAATATACTAGAAGATTCTACATTTCTAATAATATTAAAGAAGCGATTTCTTATAAATGGTCCCCAGTCTTTAAATTCCGCCACGGAATTGAGTATTGAGATAAATCTGGAATTCTGAATAAATTTTGAGGTCAAGTTGTATTTATTTTTTTGGTTTATTAATCAAATTCATATATATTTTTTTTAATATATTCAGTATTGTGTTCCTCACTCGTGGCATTGTACTGTTGCGTATCTGTCATAAGGTCTATAAGTTTGTGTAATTTAAGTTAGACGGGTAAATGCAAAATGTGTTATATATTTCATAGTTTTATTTATAGCATCCATAGAACTGGATGAGTTTATGTTTGGAACTTTCTCAGATGGCGATTGTACCGTGTTGTATGGCGACAACGCATTTCGTGTGGTTTCAGAGCACCAAAGACGGTAAAATGCAAGTACCCACTATATCTACGATAGTAGTACATTTCTTTATGAACGCTGCGTTCCAAACATATGGTAACCGTTTTTTGACAAACTAAATATGATGCATCCTTTTCTATTTTTATAATACAAAAGTGTACTATTAAATGTTGTACCTTTGTTATATCAGTAAACTTTTATACCTTTATTATTATTATTATATATTGAAATTAAACCCCAAAAAAAGGAGATTCAGCATGATTTGGGTTGTCAGTGACATTTTTTGTATAACTTGATTGAAGAGACTTCGAGACCATTTACGAACAAGTTAAAGAGTATATTTAACCAAGAACATTAGAAGCTAACTTAAATGGCTATTTAAAGAGAAAAAAACGAGATTATTGAAATCCCAAACAGTCCCATGTGTCTAATGTAATTTCACTACGACGACAATATCCGTCAATTCTATGGAAAACATGTTTATATTTGTACAAGCACAATATAACGCATGTGAACACAGGATACATAACAGGTGTATATTCTTCAATTGAAAATACATAAAACATTAATTTCAGCGCCGAATGATAAGTTTTAATTAATTAATTAAAAAAGTTTTTCCATTTTGTAAATATGTCAAACAGATTCCATTTTACTTGTGTAGTAATATATTGTGTAAGTATATTTTTGCGGAATCTTAAAACACAATTGTGATTGAATAAACTTTAATAACAATAATGTAATCGACATAAAGCTATAGTGATTTCATATAAACTGCATATGTTGGCGGCTAGGTATGTCTAATGCGTTTTAAACATTCGTTTGGAAAATTAACAACTAAACCAGTGAGTCAAACAAAATTTCTGCAATAACGACGTTTTGTGTAATTCAAGTTTCACAGATAAATGCAATAATTAGGGAATTCACAATCTCAATTAATAAGGATATAGGAATATTAATTAACGTATAAAGTGTACACATTTAATAAAAACATAGTTATGTATTATTATAATCAAACATGTTAAATAAGTTTATTCACTATATTTATGATCTAATAATAATTAGTAAATTACAAAAACACCTTTGCAAATACGATTTGTGAGTCTTATTGCAATAAGCATAACGACTCATTTACACAAGTAGAGTTCTCGAACGATTCGGGCGATCAAACTGCATACAATTCTCGCTTACAACTGTTCACGCGATGATAAAAAACTCGATGATAACAGTTGTTTATACTAGTTTTTGACTGATGTTCGAGAAATTCTCCTTGTGTAAATGAGCCATTACAAAGCGCATTTCTACAAGGCGTAAAATGTAAGACAATAATATAAAAGATTTTTAGTTATTGACCAATTATTTATTTATTAACATAAAATATGTAGGTAAACGGTAATTTTATTCTCGTGGTCAAGAGCTGACCGTTTGCTCGTGACCACAATCGTCTGACTGACAGTTGGTAAGGACAGTTGAATGAAATTCACCACGTGACCACGGTAGGCCAACTGTCTGCTAGTAATCACGATCGACTGACAGCACGTAATCAAGGTGTAGATTGACTGTCGATTCATGACTACGGTCGTCTATGGGGTCATTACCACGATCGACTGTCAAGTCGTGACCACGGTTAACTTAGCACTTGACCACGATGGTGTAACACGATCGAAAGAACAAGTAAAACAAACAAACGTACACGTTATAATTACTATTCATACTATAACCTATAAAAGTAATTATATCTATTTACTAATAATTACGTTGAAGATACATGTAAGGTCCTGCGCACACTATAAACAAGATTATTATAATGTTAAGACAATTCTAAATAGATTCCGTTCATTAATCGTTAACACCCCAACGATGCGATAACTAGAGCGGGATGCTACGTTAATGACCTTGGTTACGCCGACGATATGGCGCTGCTGAGCCCCTCGGTCAGAGGGCTGTGAAAGATATGCTGAGTATTAAACTGTGCCGAAGTATTTTAAAGTAAAACAAAAAAGGTCCCGAAAATATATTACTGCCATGTTGTCCCAGACACTTAAGATCTCGATGGGTAGAGACGGGTCCTCGCTGCAAGGAGCAATATGCTGGCTAGGCGATTCGCTCGCTGCTCGAAGGACGCAAAAGCGACGCTATTCAAAATGTATTTGCAGGCGTTTTTCACCGATCACCTATGTTACTTATTCAAGCAACTCTCATACAATACAACAACGCTTTTAACATACTAGGGTCGCCATGGAGGTGTGGAGCGTCTGACATGTTTGCGGAACACAAAGTTAATGACTGTTTTAATGTCCTAAAGAGGCTAAGGGCCTCCCCTTCGAGCGGTGAGCTAGTGCATCTCAGAATATACTTAACCATCGATACTATATAAAAGGGATGTTATATCTATTTTTAATTGATAATGATAATTCTATTATCATTATATTTATCTATTATCATTATTATATTTATTCTATCAGAATATTTCTACAAATATTCACATATATTTATTTTTAAAATATGTACCTAGAATTTTACATATTATATTAATATAGGTCTCGTACATGATGCAAAAAAAATACAAAATATTAATTTAATTACAATTTTCAATTATATTTATTATTAAATATAAACAAGATATTAATGACAAGATCTAAGACTGTTGTGTCTATAGTGTGCGCGGGGCTTTAAGATATTAAAAGAAATCATCTATTTGTCTTATTAGACAAACATATAGAAATGTTCAGAAGAAATACGTATTAATGTATACGAATACTGTATTAATTATGCAATTATTATAAAAAAATATCAAAATATAGTAATTGGGAAGCGGGTAACAGAGAACTAAGAGTCGATACTTTTCTTTTGTATCACTAAATCATTCTTAGCACTGTATTATTATGATTATGGGATCTTGAGAATAGCCCGAAATAAAAGCATTTTTATTTTTAATTATTTATTTACGTCAGTAAGACGTCAGCAGAGATTTGTTAGGAAACGGCTTGCCTGCACTTAAAACATTTTTTTTCTTCGATATATCTGCAATTAGTTGCATATTTCAGAAATCTAGACCACATTCAAACTTCGTTAAAACACTATACATTTTTAATACAAAGTTGACGGAAAATTGATATTCAATTATAACAAAAATGGTCTGTTCTTTAAAAATTGTCAGGCGAGCTGATGATCAGGTGGCATTTTACATTCGTGATACATCGCATCATTCAATGTGAATTGATTAAAGCATATTCTCAATTACCCCTAATTATATCTACCACCTTCACGATAAAAAAACGGCGGTATTGGGGACAGCCCCAATACCTCATTAAAATACCCCCCATTGTTCCTTTTACCAATTACCCCTGTTCACAATTACCCCTACTTGTTAAAAGGTATCAGATAATATTAAAAATGCAATTTAATGGGAACTATCTTCTTACACCTTGTTTCAATCAAAGTGGACCATTTTAAATTGTGTTATCTAACAAGACAAAAATTTGATAACGAAACCTAAACCTACGTTTACACATAATCGAAAACTATACAGGTGTCAGGTATAGTGGAGTAATTCTCAAAGCTTAAAACCACCGTTCATGATTCTAAGTTAATTGACATGAGAATGTCAGAAATATTATTTTGAAAAAAAAAATCGAGTTTTACACTAACATTTACATTATTATATGCTGATACAGATCGATATGTATACAAACATATATTTAAAGATTTATATCAATCAATTTAATCAAGAATCACGAGCATAATCATGGATTTAGGCTTTGGAAAAAATTCGGTTACACCCAGTATGTTATCAAATAGTAAACAACGGTTTTCTATAAAAAAAAAATGTATTCATATTCTATGATAAATATAAAAAGGTATAGATTATAAGTATACACGTATATCATAGACACGAGTAAATACCCACGTGCTCTTGATAATTCTCATACATTTCAAAGGGAGCAAAAATCAGTGCCACGGCTTGAGTCGGTATCTACCGATTGACGGTTAACTGAGTCAGTTAATTGCATTATTTAGGTTGAATTATAAGCAAAAGGCAAATGAAACTAATTTGAAAAAAAAAAACAAAAATAATTATTAATTAAGTTATGTTTCATTTTATATTCTAAATCGGGTCTGAACGCGTATAATAAAGTTACCTATATGTTTACCTTTTGTTACTATTAGACGGTTCGGGACGGGTTACACCAGCCGTGGTCACGAGTTGACTGAAGAGGCAGGTACCCCAGGATGGGAGCTGCGAGCAGTTTTATCAACAATGTTAGTGTAGTGTGTTGATAAAACTGCTCGCAGCTCCCACCCTGGTTTACACGGCTCTTTAGTCAACTCGTGACCACGGCTGATGTAACCCGTGCCGAAACGTGGAGTATGAATAAAAGGTAAACAAATAGCTTTATTGTACGCGTTCAGACGCGATTTACAATTTTACAATATAAAATGTGTAGAAAACGCGAAAGTTTAAAGACTCATATTTTATTTTATTTAAAACTGACCGCGCGCGACACTAATGTGCCTTTCTGTTTCATTTTTAAGACATGTATGTTAGAAGAAAGAATAAATCTTTTACTTTACATACACATTTTTTTGACAATAAATCTAATTAGAACACTACATACGCTATTGTAATCATTTAACAATAACATTTGTTTACGTATCGGCTGTGAAAATTAAAAATTAGTAAGTGAATAGAATCAAATTTTACTGAAGCAGAAAATATCTGTGGTATTTCTTTTCCAAAATTAATTCACAAAAATCATAAAGTAATTTTGAAACTATGTTATACGCATTATTTTAATTAGTTGAGAATTTGAGAATATTTTAATCAATTCGATTTTGTTAATAATACTCTTTCTAGTCTTTTACCGGGCTTATTGCTTCTAAATTCCTAAGCACTGGTCTAAATTATCATTGCAAACCTTCGAAAAGGAATATGTGATTTTATTCTACGTTTTTCTTTCCCAAAATTCGAATTCGCTCCAAACGTCAAATGCCTTTAACTCAGTTGATATCTATCGTTTGATCGGAAAGGACGTGCTAACTGCACTCGGCTAAAGCCTTCAGTGTCAATAATATTTATATTTGTGAATATGCTACATATTAAATGTTGTATATCTCACGGCTAGAGAAGCGCTTGTTGCGTATGGGGCTGAACTAGTTCTACAAAGCCATATAATAACCTTAATAATGTTAAGTAGTTTAATAATAGATCGGACAAATTTACTTCATTTACTCTATAATTAGCTGTATTCTATTCCAATTTGTTCAAAACGTAAAAAAACATGGCGGTCTGGGTTAACTGAAGCGACCCTAAATTAAATAGCGCGGTGATTATTTGTATATCCATAATTTGATTAATCAAGAGTGCAAGTTTGGCTTAGATAAAGATGTTCATTGATTTGGTTTTATTTTCGGCAAATTTCAAATCAAATCGGTTTATTTGTAAACGTATTAATTCTGCCGTAATTGGATTGGAACGAACTACCTATACATAATTTTGTAGATATTGTTTCAGTATGATACGCAATTTGAATTGATTAAAGTTTAAGATTAAATATTCTCAATTACTCCCGATTAGCCCTGTTCTCAATTACCCTTAAATTTATTTACTAACATATTCGTGGAGTGAAGGATTACTGGTATTCTCCGTAGAGTACCTAATTAGTAGAATGCTAATTTAGGTGGTAGGTATACCACCCAAATTAGCATTGCAATACAACAAAAATATATAAATTTGATTAAACGAAAGTGACAAAAACCAAGTTATTAATTTACACAGTCAATATGTTTCAAATGATTACTAACAAATACAAAAAGGAAAGAAATGATTAAGGGCAGTTTGTACAGTGTCGTCGAAACCGAACTAATACGTTTGATATATGTACCGATGAAAATTACTGATGTAAATATTTTTGTTAAGCCATATTTAACGGTATATTAAAGGACTTAAGTAAATTTTAAATTTTCATTGATTCTGTCGCTTCGTCGGCACTTATGTGGGAACTGCCCCTAAATTTGTTTCTTTTCAAGAAAATGTATCGATGTCTACATACATTTCTATAAATATGACTCTCGGACAAAAGGGACATTCTTATGTATGTGTTTATGAAAATATATTATACAACATACATATTATCGTACCAATAAAACTAGTGCTTAACATCTTACAATTGTTATGTTATTATATTCTTGCATTCTTGTTAGAGTTCAATACAACTGATGTTACCCTATTGTGACATTTGTTGTGGTCTCAAACAATAATTGTTGTTCCTAAATGGTTTATTATTGTGTTGTTACTAGAGATTGGATATTCGGGTGCATATTTACCTACATGGTATTAAAGGTATACAAGGTATGGAAGCGGCTTCTTAAAATAATTTATTTGAAAACCGAAATCCTGGGATTTCACAACTAATAGGATGTTTATTTATGAAACTCCTGAGCAGTTTTGAAGGTCTGATGGTGACCAGGACAGAGTCGATAGGATCTAAGGCACTATTGAAGATATAAACTTCGGATTTGAACTCAAATTCTTAGTCTTAATGGCAATTTGTAGGAATGCAGTTCTGAGGGTCTAAGGTATTAACTTTACAACTTTATGTATATGCATCGTATTCTATAGTCGGAACATAAAATTTGTGGATCTCGGGATTGCGGCATTCGCCCGATACAAAAGTGTACTCCATACTTATAGAACACCTCAACTTTAGGTAACTATGCACCCGAATATATCCGATCTATAATTATTACATTATTGTTCGTGTTCAACACAACTGTTATATCTGTATTATGTTATATGACATTTGTTGTGGTCTGAAATAATAATTGTAGTTGTTGTAAACAATGCTACTTAAATCTATAAACTATTACTAAACTATTACATGTTTTATAGTTAACAGTAACTAATGATATTACTATATATTTATTATAAGTGTTGTTTATTGTATCAACTAACAATAGTTTATACAATAAACTATTGTACTATTGTTACAAAACAAATAAACTGTTGTCTGTTGTTTATTGTATCAACTACTAGAACTGTTTCAAAATCTTAAATTATAACTGTCGTTTATTCTAACTACTATTACAATTATTATTATTGTAGTCTTAACGTATAACTGTTGTTTATTGTATCTATTACAATTGTTGTAGTTATAACTGTTGTAGTGGTTTATGTAATTGTTGTTTATTGCAAAGTGACGGTCAGTCGGCTGGCGGCAACCATTTTGTTGTTGAACTTCTTTTTGAAGATTTCTGCTGCGATGGTATTTTTGAATGTAACCTTTGCGCTGCGATCTTCTTTATCCAATATTAAACTCTGCAAAATCAATCCGTGTTGTTTTCAGATTTACCGTATGTCTTAACTAATAATAAACTTACAAATAACAATTATATACAAAATATATATGACTAATATATATTTTACATACAGGCTATATATATATACAGGCTGCGGTCAATTCCTGAAGTTTGAGCCGTAGATAATTTGATAGTTTGAGTCGAATACAAAATAAAAAAAAAACGTATTTTTACAAAGAAATGCGTAATATTCCATGTTAATTAACTTTAGAATTATAAGCGGAATACATGGTTTTAGGTTTCGGGAATGGATCATCCTGTATTTATTGGTAAAATACGAAAAATGTCAAGTACCCTCCTTATACAATAAAAATGTTACTTAAAACATTTAACATGTTTTATATGGCAGATAAAGGTTACGAATCAGGTACTATTTTTAACAAACGATTTATAACGTAAATTAAAATTATTAAAATTACACATTGTTGCTAAAAAGCGCTTAACACTTTTCCTATTTTAAATAAACAACACAATCTCAATATCAGATTACTTCAGATATTTTAAAAAGAAAGTTGCAATAATAAAAAGTGCCCCAATATTAAGAAAGTTCAACAAAAATTGTTTAAAATATTTTAATATGTCAATCAGTAGACTAAAAATTAACATGTATTCCATGATTTTTTTATTTATTTAAAAATAAATAACCGATGATGAGTTTATATGCATAACACTATCCACAGTCGCTCGTTTAGGTTTGTGACCTTTGAAAATGCCGCTGTTCACATACTTCGTACCTACTCGTATTTACTTGTACTTAATACATTGAACTTTTAATCAGTTGATAGTTTGATATTGATTCTCATGTTCGATCATACATTTACAGGCTTTGGACATAACTTTAATGTAGTTTTAATATTAATACCCCATCATGTTCGACAGTAAAAATAGACAAATATAGTTTGACAATCGGAAATCACAACGAATTATTTGTAATAACATGTCAACATTTTTGAATTGTCAATTGAATTTGTTGTGTAACATAAAAGATGTTGATACTTTCCGTCTTTCATATCATTTCTTTTGTATATTTTAATACGTGTAGGTTTCTAAATGATTATACCTAGTCTAGCCATAAATATTACAAAGAAATCAACTGATATTTTTATTTTCACATTTTATTAGAAGAATTTGTGTTATTATAAAAATAAACAGGTGAGCATTTTAAAAATACAACGTTTATTCCAAATGGTCACCATTATACAATCTAACGTTGTGGCCAGTTTTCGATTGAAACAGGCACCCGATTGGCGATTGGCAACTGCCACCGACCCTTATCGAATGTTTTAGGGATTCTGAAAGATCATTATTGATTATGGAACAGGGTGTTATTAAGAGGCTTTACGACCTTCTCAAGAATCGTATCTTGATACACTTGAGTCGACATTTTAATACCCTTTTCACAAAAAATATTGTTTAGTCACACCTCGATAGCTAACACCCCACCAAACCATCACTGAAGCCGGACAATGGCCACGTTGCGTCGTATTAACCAATTGAATAGCTTCTCTGGAGCGTAAACTCGATCATTCTGCTTGTTAAATTGATCCTCAACGGTGAAGATTTTCTCGTTCGTAAATAATATTTGTGTGTGACCTCCCTTTGTGTACCACCGAAGAAGTTTGTTTTCATTTTTCAACCCAATTTTTCTTTAAATTATCACCTCAGTGACCAGCACCTACGTCTTTTGTAAGCAGTAAGTTATAAATCATCTTTTAAAATACGCGACATAGTTCTGGGTGCTGTTATCATCTCCCTGGATAAAATCTTTTGTTTCCGGGCGGGATTTCTTCGGATTCTCTTCTTCACAGCTTTAATCGTCTGTTTAGTACGAATAGTGCATGGACGGCCAGACTTTTTCTGTCAGTAACAGAATTTCAATGTACGTTTCAAAACGTACGTTAAATACGTTTCAATGTATCCCCACCAATAGCCTGGTACACAAACATTCGGCTAATACCAAGCGAATGGAGAGTTTCAAGTATTGCATTTGGGTCCATGCCTACTTTGTGTAATCCAATTACAGTAATACGGTTTCCGTTGTCACCCTAATCCATTTCAATATTAGTATTAGTACAATATTAAATAATGATTGACGTCAAAATGAGGAAGTAACTTATTTTTCACGTGACAATGATTAAATTCCAAATTCAAATGTATTGTTTTTTCTTTATTGTAAAGATATGGCCGGACTAAGTAATGATTGTAAAATGATCAAATGTGAACTACTAAACTATGTAACAAAAATTGAATTATATAAATTTATATTTTTAGAAATTTTGAGTTATTTTTTAGTGGCTATACTGGCAATGGATATGGCAAAAACATTCTTAATTTCTTTTGTCGCTTTGCTCGTGGCATGTTCCGATAGATATGTTGTTCATAAACGTACAAAATAATTGGATTCCCTGTAAATCTTAGGAAATGATTATAGTTTCAAGTGACATTTATTAAATGTTTTGTCTAGTGCCACAAATATATTATATAAAAAAAAACCTGTAGTTTATAAAAGGCTACTTTAGTACTTAAATATTACGCAAATTAACCATATTTAGATCAATATACATATATTTAACTGTTACCGTTTCTTGAAATAAGAAACCGAGCACTTCGACTTGAATTTAATTTCTGTTATCCATATTGTAAACGTGCTAAGTATATTTTTATACAATAATTTCTTTTTAAATTGTGAGTATCGTTATAAAATATATTTCAAAAGCATGTTTGCTGAGAATTCTGGGCAATATTCAACAAATTTTAAATCAAAATCAGTCCCGTAATAAAACGTATGTCGATAACAATGCAATCGGTACAGTTACATGATACATTTACATGTTGACAAGACAATATAAGTTTAACTTCACACAATATGTGTGAGTTTGAAATGCTCACAACGAGCTCAAAATGTGTTTCGTTATTCATAACATCAAAGGTATTTTAACACCTTATAGAATAACTTAATAAATGACAATGCCATGAAAATAAAATATACATTTATACATATATTTTTTGTTACAATTTTTCTTAAGATTAATATTACACTAAAAATATGTAAAATACAATAAACGTATAGTATGTATTAATAAAAAAAAAACTCCTTGGTAAAGTACTGTGTAGAATTCACAACATTTTATACTAGACTAGAGTCTAAGTGTAAAAAAATACGACATATACATACATAAATATACATTTAAATAATATCACAGTTTAATATCACATTTAGGAAATCGAATGAAGAATAGTTTGATGCTTCAAATGAAAAAAACTTGTATTGACATATTTTAACATTTTTACTGAAATGCAATATACTTTGTGCGACCTATTGAGATGTTACAACTGCCCTTTGAATATTATAGGTTATCTTTTTATAGAAAGAAGGCGACAGACGTGCATACACAGTCCACCCAGCGGCGTGTGTATACTGTCGCCCCGCGGCATGAGCGACACATGCCGACATCAGTCCAGGATGATAAACGTTGGCAGGCGCCAGATGCGCGCGCTGCCTTTGAAGATTTTGCGAAAGGATTGGGAAAATGAGTATAGAGGTGTTCTGAAGTGTTCTTTTGAACTACAGGAGTCAGTGTAATCACCTTATTTTAAAGCCCGTGAGAACCTTACAGCCTGCTCGTCTCATATGCGAGTCTCTCGCCGCCTTCATGGATTGTTCAACTATTTTGGCAGCACTGGCGATAATACATAAACAGTCAGTCCTCGAAGAGTTTGACAGATTTTGATACAGATACTCTGTTGCGCCAATAACGACTCGACAATAGGATGCGCCTAGTAATTA
Organism: Sesia apiformis; assembly: GCA_914767545.1. Classification (NCBI taxonomy): domain Eukaryota; kingdom Metazoa; phylum Arthropoda; class Insecta; order Lepidoptera; family Sesiidae; genus Sesia; species Sesia apiformis. Next base: position 11,815,421 of record OU611971.1, read on the forward strand.
CTAGGGGGTTGGGGCCATAGTCCACTCGGACCCAGTGCAGATTTGTAGATACATATGCTCCAAGTTTTCTTTTAATTCTTAAGTTTCCTCACGATGTTTTCCTTCACCGTCAAGCACATGACAATGTAAAAAAATCTTGTTCACGAGTATGTACAATTTGGTGGCACCTACTGTCCGTGGATTTTAACTATATATGAAATCGTAGAACAGTTAGATGAATTACTTCGATTTTCTTACCTAAGTAGTTAATGTCAAGTTTTAATGATTGTTGGTTATTTGTTAGTTTGAATTTTTTTTTTATTTATGGACGAAGGCGGCAGACGAGCATACAGTCCACCTGATGGTAAGTGTACACTGTCGCCTATAGAGATCCGCGATACATGCCAACATTAGTCCAAAATGATAAACGTTGGCACGCCCCCGGATGCCTACCTTTGGAGATATAGGAATGGATTTGGAGAAAGGTTGCGAAAATGCAGAGGGATAGCATGGGAATGGGCTCAAAATAATTAGGAAAATAAGAAAAGTGAGAAATGCAGTACATTTCTAGCGCGCCCAGTGGCTGTTGTATTGCAGCGTGCACTCTCCCCCTCAAAAGGTTTATAATTTTTGTTCAATATAGTCAAATGGTGCGGGTGTGCTCTTGCCAATTTAATAGAAATCAATGTTAAAAGTTAGTATTCAACAGAAGATTTTCTTTACATATCCCCTCAAATACGCTACATTTTTGATCTTATCGAGATATATTTTCAAATTGTTAGAATTAAGCTGTGTTATCTCAATGAATAATCAATGTCACTTTCCATATTGTCTCTTTACTACTAACTAGACATGTAATTAATGTCATTCATGTAAATAAGAAACAAAAGGGGTCCCAACACGCTGCCCTGTGGTACACCGCGCATGTTTTGTTAGAAGTTTAGTAGATCGATATCCATAATTTTAGTTTTTGTGCAATATTCTTTGTACTGCATTGCTTGCTGTTCTATCGCTCAAGTAGGAATGAATGAATTTGAATACATTTCCTCTTAATAGAACTTAAAATCATATGATAAAGTAGAATGTTATGATTGACACGGTCAAATGGTTTGGTTATATCCATAACGTATTGTATGCGCGTTCTATTGCCTACATTTACATTGACCTAATAGAGGAAATCATATTTTGCTTTATATATACTGTTTTCTGAACGAATGTTGTTCTGGAGGCAATTGTGTTATTACAATAGTTTCAAAAATTAGGAGGCTTTAAAAGGTAATATTTTTTTTTTAATATTAGAGGTTTCTCTATATCAAAGATTTTATTAGCGATTCTTTTTTAATTTATCTGGGTAAATAACATTCTATACTTAAATATATAAGGACTGATACAAGGACTGATACAATAATATGTGAAACATGTTTTATTATTGTATTTTTGTGACTATTCAGTCTATTAGAGGTATTGTTTAATGATTGAATTATTCAATGAATAGTTGAGTCCGTATCCCATCTTTAATATTCCTCTAAAATGCCTAAACGTATATTTCTTTCTTTTCTACTTATTTCACATTTCATTTGAAGCATCAAACATAACAAAACGAATTTATCCTATTTTTACCTGTACTTCGTTCCCGGCTAGCGTTTTTAACCTTGTATCGGTCATGCCGTGGGGCAAATTAGTAACATTGGCAGTGTTGCCAATATCTTCTAGCAATGTTTCCTCATCGATATCGGATTCAGACATTTCGATATCGACTTGCGGTTCATCGAACTTTTTAATTACGATTCGGGTATTATCAGCCCCAATCGCGGTTCTAACGGCCCGACTAAATATCCCGGGATGGGGTTGACTCGCGTCGTTTTCGATACGATTCATTTTTTCTTTTTGCTGGTTCGTTTTGCGAATTACGACGCGACGGTTACTAAATGGCTGAGGCTTTTTGTCGACAGGTTTATCTTTCTCTTTCTGTGTAGGAAACAATAAGAGAATTGTCTATGTAAATATTGGCAGGATTTTAAAATGCTCGTATTTTTGGTAAAAACAAAACCTCAGAAAAAACACTTAATCTCTAGGAAAACTCTGTAACAAATTCCATTGAAATCGGTTCAGTAGTTTGTTTGGCCGTGAAGAGAACACCGACACATTTTTTGGATTCATAAAATTAGTGTGAAATATGGATAATGTGAATCTTATTGTAATTAAGTGAAATCGGTTCAATAGTTTAGTCGTGAAGAGACGTAACAAACAGACAGACAAAGAGACAAACACTTTATTTTTGTGAATTGTGGATAATGTGGATAATTAACTCGACTGAATATCTCGGGATGAGGTTGACTCGCGTCGTTTTCGATACAATTCATTTTGTATTTTTGTTGATTCGTTTTGGGAACCATGACGCGCCGATTAATAATTGGTGGAGTCTATTTGTCGACAGGCTTCTCTTTCTGTGTTGGCAACAATAAGGAAATTGTCTGTGATTTTAAAATACATGTGACTAACTTATAATGTGTGTAAAATTACATGTACTAACTAATTTTAAATTATACTGAAATGTAAAAACAAATTATATGTAACTTTAGAGTAATTAACTAATTTTTAAAATACAGGAAATTTAATGGGATATGTAATTTTAAAATACATGTAATTACTTTTCTCTAATTACTCTAATTAGGAATTAGAGGATATTTTGTACAAATAAAAGAAATATAAATACGAATTTGACTTTAGTTGTGCAGTGTTGTGCCTTTGCCTGCCAAACAAGAGGTTACAGCTTCGATTCTCTGTGAGACATTTGTTCAAATACAAACATTTGAACCATTTTCTGTGTTTTTGATACACACATACCCACAGATAAGATAATTGTAATGTGGGTGAGTAAATATGGTTTATTTATGTCTTATCTTCATAAAGAAGTCTTGGTATAAATTGACTAAAAAAGAAATCGTTATTTAACATTTGTGATTTGACTATACATTATTGTAACTCACCTCTTTATTGTCAAAGATGATCCTTTGCCTCAGTTTTAGTGGAGTTTTATCACTCTCCTGTTTAGTCTGAAACAAAATGTCCTCATTAGCTACATTTATTATTAAAATTGATTTCAAATAAAAATAAATATTTAAAAAATAAAGATAGGCAGATAAAAAAGTAGAAATCAGGAGTAAAAAAAGTGTAATTTATGTCAGTAATAGCAACAGAGTAATATTTATGGAGGGTGTGGAGCGAAATGAAAACCAAATAGGGAATAATTGCAACTTTACTATTAAATCAAATGCAAGCAGCACGAACTTGTCAAAACCATGCTATTTACGCTGTAGCATGGTGTGGATGACAGCTGTCACTCTCACACAACTAGAGAGGTGACAGTGTTCTCAGAGCAAAAATCTCGAAGAGATATTCAATTTAAAATTTCGTTAATACAAAGTATTTTCATATTTTATGATGATCAATATTACCAATCGGAAAATTGGTCAAAGGTCGTAAATAGAACAAAAACAGATATTATGTGTGAGTGGGACCGCGACATCCACATCGATAACATCGTGGATTTGCCGTTTATAATATCAGAATCAGGCGATGAATCCAGTGAGGATTCAGATGTATCTGCCTCTGATATAGGTATAGCTTGTGAACCCTTAAATGAATATAAATTTAATTTAAGTACATTCTGTTGTTTTATTTAACACTAGCTGTTTAAGGATGAAAATTAAATGACATACAAATGTCGTTACTTTCCCTGTATCGAATCGAATCGAGTCGATAAGTATCGACATATCCATCGTGGCATTATGTCCCATCACTAAATTAGTCTGTGACGTTACGTTACACGCATAACACAATGCTTCACTTTTCTTACATTTTGAATGTATTTGTAGATAATAACATTGTGGTAGGTTAAATTTCTTTGATTTACTGCAGTTATTAAGGCTTAAATATTTTACGTCGCTGATATTTAGGGTGCAAATGAAATATTACGCCATGTTCTTAGATCGCAGCATGAGTGAAATGGAACGGTTCGTCAAATGTCATCCGCACCATGCTACAGCGTAAATAGTACAGTCTCGTTTAAATTCCGCCCTAACAGCAATGTATAAAATTACTTGTTGTACATAAAAAACATGCCAATGTTTTATTTCGGATTCGATTTCGGTTTCGAATATTTTTTTAATTCGGATATTATGTAGTATCGGTTATGTTTACGGAGCTTCATAACATCTTTAATGTACACACATTTATACTGACCGACCGACTTATCAACGCGGAGCCGAAACCGGTGACCGGAGAAATGAAATTTGCACACAGTGAATAGTTTTTATGACGTACGTATCCTAAGGATGGATTTTAAAAAAAAATACTGGTAAGAGCGAGCCGTTTTTATATACAATGCCTGTATCTCAAGAACCATTTAAGTTAGAGACGTGGAATTTGGTATGTGTAGACTTATACATTTAAAATAATCAAACACGATATGGACGTTTTTTTATATTTGACTTAGAAGGGGGTAAAAGAAAGAGGAGGTGATTTTTAGCCTGAAATCTGATGATGGACACTTTTTACCCCATAAAATTGATTACTTTTATTTAAGGAGGATCCATTACTTTAAAAAAAAGAACGCAGGCGAAGCCGGAGAAAAGCCTAATATTATATATAGTACAATAAATGCCAATTTTAAAATTAAACAAAACATACCGTGAGTGGTTTTTTAGTATCCACGGCGGTTTTAGTAGAGCTGGTGACGACCGCTTTAGTGTTGGCTGACAGTAACTCTGCAACAAATTATTATTATTATTAACTCACATCTCTGACTGTACGCGCCGCACCAGAAGTTGTGGCATTTTTTAACATTATTGTCAGATGTTGACACACACACCGCGGATGGTCACGTGCAACCGTAACTGTGCACCATTTAGCCACACTATCACTTTGTAAAATTGATTTCTTCCTACACAAAAAAATATATTGATACTGAAGTCTATTATTATATCAAACAGACACTGACACATATAGTCACTGACTGAAACTCAAAAGTTCAAACTCAAGATTTGCCAACGGACGATGAAGTGTAGCATACTGGGACCGCATCAAGAACACCGAGCTGCGTTCTAAAACCCTTATCACTGGGCTGGATACGTATGTCGCATGCATCCAGAAAGGTGGGCGAAAATTGTTACCAAGTGGATGCCACAAAATGGACAGAGACGTAGAGACACGGAGACCGTGGAGAAGATGGCGGGACGAGTTAGATGCATACCAGAGGAGTTGGCGGAGCGTGGTATAGAGGGGGAGGCCTTTGCTCAATAGTGGGACACAAACATAGGAATAAACATAAGAATGAACAAGAAAAGTTGACGCTAGACATTTCTTCTTAGACTTTTTTTTGTTATCTGTCATTTGACATTTAATCTGTCATTCGTCATTTAATCTGTAATTTATCATTATGTTACCTTTCTTTCTCTTATCATCTCTTTCACTGAAGATGATCTTCTGTCGCGGGAATTTCTTCTCTGGTGAACTTCTTTTGGGGGGTAGTTTGGAGCGAAGGTCTATTTGTGGTTTTGGTGACTCCGCTCTGTTAAACAAAAATTGACTTGTTTACTACACATGTTGTGTGATGTCGTGTGGCTTTAGAATAGCACCACTCCATCTGTTCTCGTGGATATCGCGGCGACTAAGGGTTAACAAAGCCGCTAGCACAAGCCCTGAGGAACTACACCACCTCTAAAAGAGTGGACTCGCCAACTAGGTCATTGTGGCGTTTTAAGGCCACACATGCACTGATGCACAAGAGTGCATGTGAAGGCTCATGGATACTGAAAGCGCTGGTTACGGTACGGAACTATAAATATAAATATCCTGACTGACGATTAGCCCAGCTCAATTGGCAGTGTCCATTCCTGCTATGCAAGAGGTCCGTGTTTGATTTAATTATAATTATTTTCCAACTGATAATTATCAGTTGGAAAATCATTTGTTTAAAAACGGGTGTTTGTTCGGGTCTGGGTGATTTGCACTTGTTGTGTGCGTTTTTGTATGTGTCTCTGGGCCCACGACACGAATCATATTGGCCATCGAGTGTGGCATTATTTAAAAAATAAAACGTGGAGACGAAACCGCTGAATCTAGAAACAGGAAATTTGGACAATAGCTTCCTTTTTATGATGTAAAAACTTAATAAGACAGGATTTCTCGAAATTCAACCCCTAAAGGGATAAAACGGGGTGTCAATGTTTCTATGGAAAACATATTTAATGGTCCTATTAATTTAAAACAAATAATCTACAATACAACAAAAATAATTAAACACTTATTATACAGTTTAATATTGTGTCGGGGAGCTAAATTACAGGCTGTCAAAATTTGTATCGAATCACAATTATACCCACGTCGTGGGTCGTAGAAATATACTCGTATAAAGTATACACCGTGAAAAATTTAGTGTGGTCTCCACAATAGGATTACCTAAAAATTTGGATAATCCTCTGATATATACTTTACACTTCATTCAAAAAACAAGTCACAAACCCTTGTAAAATGTTAAAAATTACAAATAGTTATAATCAAAATGATTCCCAAATCACTCACCGTCTCGACCTCTCCTTGAACCGTCCGGTGTCATCGTCATCGGACAGTATGTCATCAATGTCATCCAATATCAGGTCCAACTCGTCATCGCTGTCATATCGCTTTGATGTTGGTTCACTTGTTGTTCTAGTGGTCGGCGTTGTACCTGTTACAATTTAAACGAAATATGAACTAATAGGTTTGTTTAAATACAAAAATAAAACTGAACATCTCTTTGGTAAATAAAGCATACAATATGGGATATTTTTAGCGACAAACAAATGATTGTTATTATATTATCTGGGTATATTGAAATGCTTCTACCATAACTTAATAAACTATTCGGTTACTCTTAATAAAAGAATCGAAAATGACAAAAAAAAAGTGCAAATTCTTTATTTGCACAATGTGAGTACAAGAGGTGTTATTATAATTGGGCCGTTCTAATAGGTCGGATTTGACATATGACGAACCATATAATCCACCGATATGAAATATTAATTATCATAGACGCAACGCTTTCAAGAAAATGACGCTTGAAATTGATCGAGTTATACCACCACACGATACTAATATAACTATAATTTGACAGGCTTCAATCAGAATGGCTCCAAACCACATACATTTAGTTTTAAGATTGGTGGAGCATTTTGCAAAATATAAAACAAATATACTCGTAAAAACAATTAATTTGATAAAGTACTATATGATTTCCAGGATCCTAAAAGCGTTTTGATTGAAAAACTAAGCACGATATTTTAGTTTTTTGTCAATAATTGTCTGATTAAAGTCTGTCAAGCGATCTAAAATTAAAAAAAAAAGTTCACATTTCGTTAGCAACTGTCAAAAATATGTGAGTTAGAAACGTCAAATCATGATATTTGTGGCATGAAAGTGTAGGTACGTAATAATCGTACCATTCAAATCAAGAAATGTGTTTTTTTTTATCAAACTACAGAAAAATGTGAATACATATTTGGGAAACTGGAAGCTGTATTTTGATTAAACACATACAAATTATTCCTTCTTTATACAACAAGCAGTTGATTTCTTACAAGAACACAAGTTTGTACAATCTATAGTAAATCTACCACAAAATAAGTGTTATGAATATTTTTATTAATGAATAAATGTGAGCAAAGAGACTTCATTACTGAAGTAAACCTTCATTACATATAGACTTTGGTTAAGATTCTTTAACATAAAATTTCTTTGTTTCAAGAATATGACTCTATAGAAACAGACTCCAATATCTGATTTTAAAAATAATACAATAGAAAATATGTAGGTACTATTTTTTATCATTTCACTAAAGTCTCAATATCTGGGAAACTAGAACTGACATTATTGCGACGTTATGGACGCATTTATTAGATAATATCACAAATAAAATTGAACCAAGTGAATAACTAATCTGGAATATTCTACTATAATTTTCTGGAAAAACTAATAAATTTTCCCGGGACAAAAAGTATTCTACGCTCTTCTCTGGACTTCGGGTTACCTCTCTGGCAAATTTCTTAAAATTTGGTTCATTAGTTTTTTATGAAAAAGCAATAAACATAGCGACAGACAGATAAGCAGACAAAGACACGCTTTCGGATTTTCAACATTAGCATACTGTCCTTCTAAGTAGAAAGGGCATTAGTAATATTTTTTAACAGAAGAATATTTAACATTATATCCAGATTTAAAAAATAAATAAGGAATATAAACAATGGTTATTAAAACTCCCAGGTCAAATTTTAAATTAATGAAAAATCTACCAAAATTCCTTTCGCATTTTCCTGGAATGTCATCAAAATCCACTTGAATTGTTTTTTCACTTAACTATGTTGGTTAAGTTGACTGCAGTTGTGGCACGTTCGAAATGTGTTAATATAAAGATAATTATCATTGTCAATTGTCGTTTCGAAACCCGATTATAATTATGGGTTTATTTAAATTGTCTGAAATAAAAGTTTATTGTGTATAGCATTTGTTGTGGTTTCTACATACCTATGTTGATTTTGTTGGAAGCAGTTGCTGTAATTTTTATGGGTGCTTCAGTTTTATGCGGCAAAGGGGGGGTTAGAGCGCGCTCGGGGGAGATTGCGGGTGGCTCGTGAGGGGGGGTTAGCGCCTCTGTAATGAAAACATTTATATACAACGTGTCATTGAAATAACGCAAACGCTAAAAAATAGGTTGATCAGTATCGAGAGTAGAACCGAACTCATGAGTAGATTCTCTCGTAAGTGCATAAGCACTTACGAGTAAATTCATCCCCTAATTATTTATTTTAGTGTAATAATAAACTCATGGAATACATGTTATCTTTTTAAGTTATATATAGTTTTAGTCTACTGATTGACATATTAAAATATTTCACACTATTTGTGTAGGACCTTATCTCTTTTTTTTTCCAAATTCCTAATTTCTAATAAACACAATACATCAAACACAACAATAATTCAATAAAACTTCAAATTCTCACCACAAGTAGAGTTGACTTCAGCGCTCTCTTCCTTTTGTTTCTCTATCTCCTTCTCTGGAGATGTCCTCGTGGTATCAGGTTTGTTGTCCTGCTCTGTACTAGTGGGTTTGCTATCTGTGTCCTTTTCTAAAGGCTTTGGTGTTGGTTTATCTAAACGATCACGTTCCCTGAAGAAAATAATTTAAATGTTTTAGGGCCTTTCTGGCCACCTCATGATACTTTATCGGAAGATGTCAGAAAGTGAGTATCAGCTAGATTTAGGGCCTATCTTATCACCTTATGATAAAGTAATTGTTAACAATCTGACAGATAAGTTATCTGCCAAGTAAATCTAACTGCTACTGATAGAATAGCAGACACTTTATCTACCAGATTGAGTTATCTGACCGTTGTGAAACAGAAACATAACAAGATAAAACCTTATCCTTCGATAATCCTTGGGATAAATTATAGATTGACTATCAGACACTTTACCACGAGGTGGTGGGAAAGGCCCTTAATCTTATAAGACGAAACCAGATCGAAGATGAACATTTCAATTGAATACAATTATGCATAACTAGTCCAAGCACCAAATTTGAAATTGGTTTTTTTTGTGCGATTCCACTCAATTTAGCGCAATATTTGTACAAAAAGAGTTTTGAATTTTTACTTATATTACACGATATTTTAGCAGTGGTTCAAGCGCTTTATAAAGTAATGTAGTACAAATACAAAATATTCATTCCTGTAAAATTTCATTTTCGTCGCTTGGATCAGTTATGCAGAACGGCATCAAGTTATAAGTAACTATAACAATGTGTGTGATTTCCATGTACGATAAGTGAAACTAAAAGTTCTTAGAACCGGCTACTGTACAATACGATAGAAATAATTCGAATTGGGAAAATGGAAATCTTTGCTTATCAAACGCCAATAAATTTTCAAATCTGTCATTTTTTTTTATTTTTTTTTGCGGTAATTTGGAAATTAATTGTTAAAAATTAATTTAACAAGAGAACATTTTAGTTCAATGATTTTTTATGACTTTAGTTTAGTGATGAAGCCCCACCCGGTGCCACTGTTTATATTTGGTTTAATGAATTTAAACGTGGTCGTACCCACCTTAGTCACGATATTAGACAAGTAAAGGGCGTCCTGCGACGGCGGTGGCGCAGGAAAACATATCAAACTGAGCGGGTCATGATTGAAGCAGACGAAACGAACGACATATCAGCAAATACGGACATCATTGGGTCAAGTTCAAACTATTTTATAGTATCACCCTATGGGTAAGGAGGCTTTCTGCTAGAAGGATTCCTCATAATTTGAGCGAAGCTCAAAAACAACCCGCGTGGAACGGTGGAACCCGCGTGGTCTGTAACTAAGAGGCAATCTGCGCGTGGATCTTTCCTTTCGAAGAGTTACCGACAAAAGTGAAGAAAGGACGGGGTGTTGAAAAGAAGATTGCCTCCTTCTTTGGCAGATCGGGCCACTTTTCTACTATAACTTTAGAAAATAAAAGAACAGTAACTGCAGGCTGGTATGTGAACAGCTGCTTGGCTTATGTTTTGAAAAAAGTCGTAGAACCTCACTCCCCAGATAAATGATGCAATTTTTGAGTACTGTAAATGTAGAGTTAAGGGGTCATCCGCCAAACAAGCCCGACCTTGCGCCTTGTGATTTTTATTTATTCCCTAAAATTAAGGATAAACTCCGAGGAATACGTTTTATGAATGCAGAAGAGGCAGTAACGACCCTCCAAACGATTGTTGAAGAGGTGCCTAAAGAAGGGTGGGGTGAATGCTTCATACCATCCCATGAAAAAGTAGATTGTCGCGGAGAATACTACAAAAAGCAATAAAACAACGTCCATCTTTATACCCGATTTCATTTTTGAGACTCTTAAAACTGTATATATCAGTATCACCCCTATATAAATAAATCAGACAGTCAAATCTTTAAAACTTTGTCCACCGTTGGAATGATAATAACTATTCTATATTCTTATCACAGAAGAAATATTTTAATGTCCAGTAAGATTTCTCACTTGATACATTACGAAGTTTCATTTTAAATTAATGTACATTTTTATTTCAGCGATTGATTTGGGAATATTGTTAAATGTTATTTTAAGATGAAACCATATTTTAAAAGACTTAGAGGCCTTTATCACCACCTCCCGATACTTTATCAGAAAGTCCGTATCAGCTACATTTAATTGGCAGATAATTTATCTATTTGTTAAGTTACTTTATCAGGCGTAAAAATAAAATCACCGTGATAAAGTATCAGGAGGTGGTGAGAAAGGCCCTTAACAATGTTTTAAAAGACAAAACCATATCTTACCAGACGAGTTCATATTTTACAAGACGAAATAGTATTTTACAAGATAAAAAAACGAATAAATTACAAGATAAATACAACATACCCGTACTGTATCTGTTTCTGCAATAGTACTGCATTTTTCCTTCGTCTCACTTCCTTAGCACGGAGTACTCTTTCTCTTAGACTCTCTTGTTCACGTAATCGCCTTTTATATTCATTTTCCTGTAGAGACATTTGAATAGTTATGACATCTATATATAAATTTGTCCATATTGTAAACAAACATGGCGACCTGAGATAACTGACACACCTTTAATGGTAAGGTAATAATTGTTTGCATATGTAAATTTTTATATTTGATTGATTAACAGTGTAAGTTTGCCTTGGATTTACAACTAAATGTATTGATGTAAGATATGTAAGAAACTGATATTTCTTTGACTTAAAGCCTGCCTGTTTGGCCATGATTGTTTACATTTCGGACAAATTGGATTGGACCGAAATATATGTGTACCCATCAATTCGCCCATGTATTCTTGTTGACATGTACCGATGTTATTATTTAAGTAGGTCATTTAAATGGGTCAGGAGAGTTTATAAAGGCATTTTTACACTAAGATTCGAAGTTGTAGCAAACTTCATTCCACTAATATTATAAATGCGAAAGTTTGGATGTTTAGATGTTTCTTACTCGATCTCGTCGAAACGCCTAAATCGATTTCGTTGAACTTTGGTAGACTGTAATTAAGATTAATACATAGGCTACTATGTATACCACGCGAAAGTTGCGGGCAAAAGCTAGTTGGTATTAATTTACAAGGAATGATTATTATGACTGTTCCCTATTAATTTGCCAACCCATTGTACACATATTGGCCCAAAGTAATGAATATCGACTAACTCGGTTTTGTAGAGCGTCGTCTCTGTCGTGTGCCGTTACGACAGAGCCGACGCTCTACAAAATCAAAGCTAGCCGACAGTCTCTTTCTAAAGGCCGATGTATATTACTTTCGGTCGGGAAGTGTACATTAATTTGGCTACCCCATTAATTTGCAACCAACTGTAAATTCGCACCGATTTACTTACATATTGGCATCTAATAATAGTGGTTGTTTGTGAATAGATTGTTGATATTTGTAGTGACGTATAGTGAGTGGAATAGAACAATAAAGTTCATCCTTCACTACATCCTGCATAAAACTTACCTCATCATTTGGAGGGTGTCTAGAGGTGTCTGGTCGTCGACGCGGCGCAGGCGGCGGAGGAGAAGGCGAGCGGCGCGGCGGGGGTGTGGGGGAACGCATCCTATACAAGGTAATAACAGATAAATAGAACAGTTTAGAATAGACGTTGCATCTCTCTGTGTGTTCTACCGCCTGTACAATGGGGAATGCTCTGAAGAATTGTTCAATATAATTCCCACCTCGGGTTTTTACAACCGCATCTCCCGTCACAGAAGTGCGGTCCATCCGCATTTCCTAGATACGAAGGTGTCGCGTACTGTTCGGTCCAAAAATTATTTTATATCGCGAACCCGTAAGCTGTGGAACGAACTGCTTCAAGAGGTCTTCCCATTAAACTACGACATGGGGTTCTTCAAGAAAGCTGTGAATAGGATTTTGCAAGGTCGGCGGCGCGCCCGCATACCCCCTGGTGTTGCAGGTGTCCATGGGCGGCGGTAACACTTACCATCACGTGAGACCGCTTGCTCGTCCGCCCTCTTCTCTATAAAAAAAAATATATATACAATGTATCAGTGCCACCAACCTGCCCACAGTATCCACTGCATGACACGGGCCTCCTCATGCACATTGCAAGTCTACTGAGAATATAGTGGTCTTTCCCTTTTCGTTATTTCAGTTTCTTTCACTTTTGGACATTCAGTAATAGCGTATTGTTGGATCCAATTTTTGTTTTGTTTTATTAAAGCTTTGCATCGGCAAAGCATCTAATCACCGGATTAGATCAGGTCTTGTGGATTAATATTTTTTAAAAATGTAAAAAGCAACAATTTTCTAAAATAACTTTTTTATTTTTTTTTGTGTGTAAAATATAATCAGGAAAATACCATTAAATCAAATTTTAATGATAAAAATTCAGTGCAGTTACTTTTTATTTAACCCTGTATATTCCACAATCCATCCTAAAAAGTTAAAATAAACTTCAAAAGTTAAGTTAAAAAACCCCTTCCTCCGAAACTTTTTTTCTAAATCTACTCCCTAAATTTCCAGAGGCGGAGGGCACATTGGGAGTTGTGCCAACGTTCGTCATTACCGACTGACTTTGACACAGTATTCACAAAGAACATACCTTCTCCTGAGTCCGGCCCTGTTGGCATTAATGAACTCTTCCTGCCTTCTCGAAAGATCTTCATCTTCACTTTTCCTCCTCACAACCGGTGGTGCTAAATCATTCTCTATCTCTATCGTAGTGTTATCTATGTATCTGCCAACAAACAAAGTATTTAAATACTGGTACAATCATCAAAATAATTGTGTAAGGGGGGGCAGACTCTCTCGGACTTGGACAGATTGGAGTGTGGGGTGCAGGGGGGGGGGGGGGGGCGTGCCCGGTCTCTTCAATTTGTATATGATAGATAAGCTTAGTGGTACCAACGTCGGATGTCATATTGGTGGTGTCTGCGTAAATAACTTAAGTTATGCAGATGACATGATGCTACTGAGCCCATCGATTGGAGCCTTGAAGAGGTTGCTCACGATATGTGAGTCATACGCGGAGGCCCAAGTAGAACGCACAAAAAGGTGAGCTCATGGTTTTCAAAGTAGGGAGCAAGTATTACTCCACGGTGCCAAATGTCGCACTTCTCTGAGCAGAGTTGCGAAATTGGGCCATTGGGTCACCGAGGACCTTGGTGACGATCTTGATGTGCAGCGGGAGCGCAGGCCGCTGGCTGCCCGATGTAATATGTTGGCCCGTAGGTTTACACGCTGTAGTAAACAAGTTAAGGTTTCGCTTTTCAAAGCTTATTGCCAGCCCTTCTACACGTGCAGCCCGTGAGTACCTAAACTGTACGCGGAGGGCATACAGCGATCTCCGCGTTCAATATAATAATGCGTTCAGGGTGTTGATGGGACTGCCACGGTTTTGCAGCGCCTCAGGCATGTTTTTGGAGGCGCGGGTTGATAGACTTGAAACCATCATGCGCAAGCGTTGTGCCTCCATAATGGGTCGCGTGCGAGCTAGCACCGACAGCATCCTGAGAGCATTAGCGGACCGATGGGACTCCCCGATCCTGGGGAATTGGCAGGCCCGGACTGGCCACAGGGCAAATCGAGCAAATGCCCGATGGGTCGGTCGGCGCGCCGTTCTGGCTTGATCAATCGGAAATTCTTTCATGATAATGGCGATAGAGAAAGATCTGTTGATAAATTTGGATTGCGACGAAACTATTGACAAAGTAGCCGAAAGCAGTGAGCTTCTTCGGAAGTCATTGATTAACTAACTTGAATTCTTAAAAATGAAAATAAATATGTTTCTTTTTTCTATTCGTAGTTCGAAATGCCCGGGCCAGTTTCAGGTCCCAGGCGCGGATTGATGGTTTTGAAGCAATCATGCGCAAGCGTTGTGTCTCCATAATGGGTCGCGTGCGAGCTAGCACCAACACCATCCCGAGCGCATTAGCAGACCGACGGGACTCTCCGATCCTGGGGCATTGGATACGACTGCATACAGTTAGGTAGATGCGCCCCGGTCTCGGATAGACTGATCGGTTACCGCTTGTTGTTTTATTTTAGCCTTATTTAACAAATATGGATATTCTATGTGCGAAATAAATTATTATATTTATTATTAATCAACTGACCGTTCGCAAGATTATAATTTTTTTTGTGTTCGTAAAAGTCTTATTGTGGTGAGTACATTATGATACAAGTGTGTTAAGTTGGTCATTACTGTGCCAACTGTGCCCATTGCAGCCCGAGCCGAAGGCGAGGGCGTAATGGAGCCGAGACTGTAATGACCAACGCTCTCGCGTTTCATACGATGTTTTTCAACACACTTGCGAGGTAAAATAAATAAAGTCTTATTTTGTTAATAAAAAGTTTAATTATTGAAGCAATTACTGAAAGTACAATTATTAAAACGATACGCTACAGTTTTTGTTGGCATTTGCATAGTATGTGTTATGGTATTATTAATAATTTCATTGTTTGGTGCGGTAAAGTAAAAATAATAACTAACTTTATAAGCAATAACTTTACGAGCAAGTGTGTTGAAAAAGTTTATTTTCGTTTGATCTACAGCGTTATACTTGCGGTTGGTACTATCTAATCGTTTATTGAATAATAATGAATGAATAAATATAAAGGTCCTACAAAAATTGTGCGAAATATTTTTTTATGTATTTCATGATTTTATATGACATTAAAAATAAATCATTGTTGATTAATTGACTGGTATGTGCATAACACCATCCACACTCGCTAAGGTCTTTTTGCCCATTGACGCATCCGCTTCTGTTAGTGGGTACGCGTAAGTATCGACTATCTAACGTGTTATGTCACATATGAGTACATTAATCGTCAATTACTTCATGAAATGAAATTATATGAAATAATCATAAAATAAGGTTTACTGATTGACATATTAAAACATTTCACAATCTTTTTGTAGGACCTTATTTTTTTATTTTATGGCTTATGTACTAAACACTAACTAAATTTGAAAACAAAATCTTTTTCTATATGGGCTTAAATTACACATAGGCCAACGTTCATAAAAAATAGTGTTGGTACATTAATAAGAACGAACACAAACAACAGCAACAAAATTTGCCTAATTTTACAACACGAAGGAAGAAAAGATTAAAAGTTACGAAACTTATTAAATGCAGTACCAAAAAATAAAAAAAAGAACTGTGTATATTACAACTTATACGTGTCATGGCAATAACGCAAAACGTGAAACATGTCAATCAATTAAAATACATACATACACACACACACACTCACACACATCGGAGCTTTTACAGGTGTTAAAAACTTATACAGCTATTTAGTCCACGCGAGCGAAGTCGCAGGCAGAAGGAAGCTAGTAATTAAATATGTTAGAGCAAGTGTATACCTTTGCGGGGATCGTCTTTTTCTGGCAGCTCTATTGGCTAAGGCATTTCGTTGTTCCGCTATAAACCTCTCCGCGGCGTCATCTATGTCCTTTATTGGTCCTGTCACAATAACATTAAAATTAATATAAACTATAATTTCAGACAATTGGCGTTTGACCTTACATTGTTTTGTTTAAAGTTACACCGGTGGTTACAAAACGACGAACGAATTAAATCGTTTAGGTGCATAATGAGCAATTCGCTAAACGTACAATCAGAAGCAGTTTAGTAAAACAATAGGTCGGGGAGAAAGTCATTTTGTATGTATGAAGTTGTGATCCAATATCTTTGATTGAACTGTTTGTACCTGGCTGGTTATGGTACCATTAAAAAGGTAACATTTAAAGAAAGGAAATAAAAAAAATAAAAAACTATTTCCCGTCATTTTCCAATTGCTTTTTTGTCCAAGAAAACGAGTGAATCTAACGAATAAATTCGATACATTTTAAAGTTTTATTACAAAAAGGGGAAAAATGCGACACAAGCCGCGAAAAAAAAATGTGCTGTTTATGGACCTAATAATGCAGTGTCAGTTGTGTCATTAGGTTGTGCTACTGCACAAAGTTGGTTTAAGCGTTTTCAGTCAGGAAATCTTAATGTTAAAGATGCATTTCGCTCCGGTCGCCCTGTTACCGATAAAGTTGATGCCATCTGTGAAAAAGTGCAGCAAGATCGGCATATAAGTAGTTACGACATTGCTGATGAACTGGGCATTGACCACAAAACAGTTTTGACTCATTTGAAAGTCTGGATTCACAAAAAAGCTATTTGGGTACAACACGAGCTCACTGAAAGAAACCTAATGAACCGTGTACTAGTTTGCTATTAAAACGCAATGAAACCGAACCATTTTTGAAAAGATTGATCACTGGTGGTGACATGTGGATCACTTACGACAAGAACGTGCGGAAAAGATCATGGTCTAAGTGCGGCCAAGCTCCACAGACTGTGGCCAAACCCGGATTAACGCGCAATAAGGTGATGTTGTGTGTATGGTGGGATTGGAAGAGCATCGTTCATTATGAGCTTTTACCGCAGGGCAAAATCATCGTTTCGGACCTCTACTGCCAACAGCTGATGACACTAAAGCAAGAAATTGAGAAAAAACGCCCGGAATTGATCAACAGAAAGGGTGTAGTTTTTCATCATGATAACGCTAGACTACACACATCTTTGACCACTCAGCAAAAATTGAGAGAGCTTGGTTGGGAAGTGTTGATGCACCCACCATATAGACCCGACCTTGCGCCCTCAGATTTCCACTTGTTTCGGTCTCTTCAGAATTCTTTAGGTAGTGTGAGGTTAACATCAAGAGAAGACTGTCAAAACTACCTGTAGCAATTTTTTGACCAAAAATCCCAAAATTTCTACAGCAACGGGATCATGTCACTACCTACAAGATGGCAACAAGTTATAGAACAAAACGCCACATATATATTATAATTAAACGTAATTAAACTTTTAAAAAAATTGTCTTGAATTTGTATATAAAATACGAAGAAACTTATCCCCTGACCTTATATGTATTATTCCAAAGTGTCAAACCAAGTGTGTTGTACGTATTTTATAATTTTTTCCATGGAAAGGTTCATTTTCTGTTTCTATGTACGACCAGCGTTCCAAGAGCATTTCTCTGGGTAATAGTTAATACGGCACACAAATGAAACAATGCGATTTTCTGCTTTGCATTTTCGATTTTCCCAATAATGTTTCTGCTTTTCTCCAAAGGCAACGATGGCAGTATTATATTTTGTATAAAATAAAAATGTGTCATTTCAATAGTTTGTATGTTTGTAACCCTATCGTTACAAACATACTCGTAACACGGGCATTTTTTTATTTGCCTTATAACAACTAACTACTACAGTAGTAACAACGGCAATCAAATTACCCGTATTACCTACTGGTAGTAAATCTGGTAGTATCACGGGCAACAATAGTACATTGTTACCCTAGGGGTGAAAGTGACTTATTTCAGTCCCGAGACTGGGTTTGGTGCCCGAGCGCAGCGAGGTTGCCAATAGGTCGAGGGACTAAATAAGTCCTGAACCCCTAGGTAAACACTGTGCTTTTCATTACGAATACAAGGAAAGTAATTTAAAAAATATACTCTTTAATTAATGGGTGCGTTTCTTTATGTTATTTCAAGGTGCGTTTCTTTATGTTATTTCAATTTTACATCGCGCTGTAATGGAGTGGCTGTATAGGAAGTTAGATCATGGTTACATAGAAATGTGAAAATAGCTCTTTTTTTTTTTCTTAATTTTTCAGTTGTCTGTCAGTTGAAAACGCTCACCCTAGGGTGTATTGGGCTATTTTCACTTCGCTCCACAGGCAACTTCGGACCTACTTTCAGAGTATGAGTAATGAAAAGGCCATTTTCGAATTATACTTATATACCTACACGCGTTAGTGATTTTTATACGGGAGTCAGATAAGCTAGTCCCCGCCTGATAAAAGGCTAATGTCGACTATGGAAATCGATACATATAATAAAATGGTAAACAGTCGTGTCTGTATATGAAACATTTTTAAACAAAAAAAATCGTTGCAGGGTTCTTTAAGAACGATACAGGACCCAAGACACCCATTTTTAGAATTGTCTGTCTGAACGCCCATCAAACAAAATCTACTGGACGGACGCAAAACTGCAACAATGCACACTACAGACGCGGGCCGCGGCTCAAAGCAATAATTTGAGTCAGTTAGCTGTTGACATTCAATTCTTCGCGTCGTCGCAAAGCGAATAACTCTCGAATTACGTCCGTCAACGATTTGGTGCGTAGATTCCAAATTCTCAATTGTCCGAATTATAGGTATTCCAAATTCTGCATTTTCAGAATTGTTATATTTCTTAATTATATTTAGATTCAGCTCAGCTCCTGCAAGCTCCTCCTTCAGTTTTCTGCGGAGCTGGGTGGTGAGCTCGAACACGCCTCTTTAGCACATCTCATAAACGCTCTATCTATGGGATTGCTATCTGAGCTTCTTGCTGGCCATTCCATGACTGTGATATCGACGTTACGAAGGTATTCCCTGACGATTCGTGCAGTGTGTGCAGGAATGAAATCCATGAAAATTAAATATTGGCCAACAAAGCCAGCATATGGCATCACACCGAGTCTCTGGGCATTGACGTATGTAACGGTCGCCATTTAATGGTGGCAACCGTGATCCGGTCACAAGCTGAAGTTCAGTTTTACCTTCCGCGGAAATTCCTCCCCAGCCTGTCGATGACCCCCCGTCATAACTCACTTTCTCCTCAACACAGCACTGCACAAAACGCTCTCCCTGTCTTCGGAACACCTTCCTTCTTCCATTAACATACAGCATAATCTTAAATTCATCAGTGAAGAGTAACTGGCTCCATTAACGTTGAGTCCAATGCAAATGTTCGAGCGAAAACTGAAGGTGAAACCCATTCGGTGAGTTCGTGTTAGTTTGGGCCCATTAGCTGATTTATGTGGTTTTATATCACGTTCTTCCGAGTCTCCTTCTAACAGTTCGAGCGACTCCATGAAAGCCTCGACACTGTTCTTGGATCTGTACTGAGGTCAGGTGACGATTTCATAAACTGGTCGTGAAGATAAACCGAAGATCGGTTTATCTTTCCGTCGTAACTGGAATCGTGGTCCTCCTGGACGGCGAACGAAGCAGTCATTCTCTAGGTATCGATGGTACATTCTTTGAACAACAGAACGGCTTAAATGAAGTTGTGCACTCACATTTCGCTGACTGCCACAGCTTGCACGGCTACTTCAGGCGCAGCATCCATAATTTTAAGGTCAAAATCGGTTCAAATCTCAGGAAAAACAATTTAACGAAACTTTTATTCAAAAACAACATCATTAACTCCAAAAGACTACTCCATTTCAAACTTTCTGCTTCCTTATTTTTTTCAAAACGAACTGACTGCTTTTCTTTTGTGGTTCAAATTCGTGAATTCAAATTTGGAACAATAACCACATCATTTTCCAACTATGGAAAATGTTGGTGAATATGCTAGCTTCAAAACTGCATAAAAACTTTTTCTTTGACTGAATATTATTTGTTTCAGGCCTTTATACATAAAAATGCAAGGTGGCTCGATTAGAATATCCGGGAGTGTATAATGGGAGACATTAAGAAAAGAGAAAAAAGAAAAACCATTTTTTGCCACTCTATAGTAACAAAAAAAAAACAATACCACAGAATAACTAATAGTACAAATACAGAAGACTCACTCCCCAAGATCGCTCCTGAAAATCTATAAAATAAAATTTCGTTCAGCGCGAGCTAAACTGAATGCTGCGCGCATCGGAGAAAGGCGATATTAAACTGAACCGCTGAAGATCACGCACACACTGACACTGCATGGCTAGCCGCTGCAGGCATATTTTTATATGGTACGTGTGAAAAGTACGGAGTGGGACAGGCCTGACAATACAACTTTAATACCTAATGAAACAGTAAAAAAAAAAAAAATAGTGGCATTAGGAAGGGCTCAGCTGATGATAACGATTCTACTCGTATCTAAAACAACACAAATTCCGTGCTGAACAAAAAAAAGCATGCACAACTACATTTGAATACATACTGACATACAAAGTATACTGCCCCTTACCACAAATAATAAACAGTATTGGAATCCATCATTTAGATATCTGTATTTATTTAGTTTATTAAGGTATGTGTATCTTGTTCGAAATTATTCCATTAAAATTATATTAATATTTGTAGTGCTCGAGCTGTCCCGTTTCTCACTCTTTGTCACTTTAAAATCTTTGTCAAATAGCAGTCTTTGTTAGTTTGTCACTAAAATGTTATGACACTTTTCTTTTTAGGGAGATATACGAAGAAATCTAGGGATTTCGGAAAAGTTCATGACCAAAGCTGAATTCAAACCACTGATCAGTTTCAAAGATGTGGTTAAACCGCTAAGTATTTCTTAACGGACTGGAGTGAAATTTTTAGATGAGCCAAATCGGTACAGTAATCAGAAAATTATAACGATGCGAATATCCATAAAAAATCCTCTATTCCTACAAATAACTATATGTCGTTGGATAGGGTCCGTAAAGCTCTACAACTATATGTCGTTGGATAGGGTTCGTAAAACTCTACAACTATATGCCGTTGGATAGGGCTCGTAAAGCTCTACAACTATATGTCGTTGGATAGGATTCGTAAAGCTCTACAACTATATTTCGTTGGATGGAGTTCGTAAAGCTCTACAACTATGTCGTTGGATAGGGCTCGTAAAGCTCTACAACTATGTGTCGTTGGATAGGGTTCGTAAAGCTCTACAACTATATGCGTTGGATAGGGTTCGTAAAGCTCTACAACTATATGTCGTTGGATAGGATTCGTAAAGCTCTACAATTATATGTCGTTGGATGGAGTTCGTAGAGCTCTACAACTATGGCGTTGGATAGGGCTCGTAAAGCTCTACAACTATGTGTCGTTGGATAGGGTTCGTAAAGCTCTACAACTATATGCGTTGGATAGGGTTCGTAAAGCTCTACAACTATATGTCGTTGGATAGGGCTCGTAAAGCTCTACAACTATATGTCGTTGGATAGGGCTCGTAAAGTTCTACAACTATATGTCGTTGGATAGGGCTCGTAAAGCTCTACAACTATATGTCGTTGGATAGGGCTCGTAAAGCTCTACAACTATGTCGTTGGATAGGGCTCGTAAAGCTCTACAACTATATGTCGTTGGATAGGGCTCGTAAAGTTCTACAACTATATGTAGTTGGATAGGGCTCGTAAAGCTCTACAACTATATGTCGTTGGATGGGGTTCGTAAAGCTCTACAGCTCTACAAGAAATTGTGTTATTTTAGAAATAGGAAACCATTTTAAAAATACACTTGTTTTGGGATACAGAGAACAAGAACTACGTGGGAAGAAATTTACCAGTGATGAAGAAGTGAAGGATGCAATTTCAGCTTATTTTGAGGATAAAAAAGAAATCTTTTTTTTTTCGAAGGCATACTGCAAGCTAATTGAAAGATCTGAAAAATGTATTAGGGTTGCAGGTGAATACATTGAAAAAGAAAAATAATTCTGTATTTTAATTTTCCATCCTATTCGGCGATCTTAAAAACGCACCCTCCTACTCCATCCTCCAAACTAACGGAAAATCTACGCACACCCAAGGATGTCTTACCAGATATCTATAAGATAGACTGCAGCTGTGGTAGTTCCTATATAGGCCAAACTAAGCGTTCAGTTGCGGAAAGGGTCAAGGAACACATCGCAGCTGTAAGAAGCCGGCAAACGAGTAAATCAGCAATAGCCGAGCACATTCTACACGCTGGAATTAATCACTGAATAGAACTCTGCACTCCCAAAATCCTCTCCACCGAACGTGACTATTATCCCAGGATTGTACGTAAAGCGATTGAAATTAAGAAATATCAAAATTTTAATTGGGAAGATGGATATAAACTGTCGTCGACGTGGAATCCAGTGATTAACAAATTTAAACCTTGCGATTTACCGTTGAATACGTCCGCGGAAATTGTTAGTGTAGTGTGTCACAACTTTTCCGATGAAACTGCTCGCAGCTCCCATCCTGGGGTAGTTCAGTCAGTCAGTACTTTTCAGTCAACTCGTGACCACGGCTGGTGTAACCCGTGCGCCCGCGCCGAAACGTCGAGTAGGAATAAAAGGTAAACAAATACCTTTATTATACGCGTTCAGACCAGATTTAGAATATAAAATTTAATAACGATTGGCGCCAAAATGAGAAAAACATATTTTTCACGTGAAAATTACAGATTCCAAATTTTGTTTTTCTTTATTGTAACGGTATTTTTGGCTATATATCGTTGGATGGGGTTCATAAAGCTCTAAAACTATATGTTGTTGGATAGAGCTCTTGAGGTAACTGACACGGTCTTAAATGAAATAGTGAGGTGATAATTGTTTACATATCCATAATTTGATTCATCAAGACTACAAGTTTGACCTGATTTAAAGCTAAACATTGCGAAATTTCTCTAATTTCGAATTGAATTTGAACGGAATATAGTGCAATTTTGAGTGTCCTGAAATCTTGTTTATTTTTTGTGGTAAGCGGGACGACTTTATGCTAGAATTTACCAAATTTATTCTCCAAAGTGGGGCTGAGGGGGGGCGACTTTTGTATTCTTGTGGGGATGTACGTTGCCGTCCCTATGACAGGCGATAAATTTTTATTACAATATAATGTAGCATTTTAACAAATAATACGTATATATAAGGTCCTACAAAAATAGTGCTAAATATTCTAGTAGCTCATTCAGTGGGTTAAAGTTAACACGACTCTGTTCAAGTGCGCTTGCGTCTTAGTCCTAATACTACTCGTGTCGTGTCAACACGGTGATCCGAACTCACTCTGACGCTGGCATCCGAGACGAGTAATAGGCATGATGACAGTATTAAAGAATAAATGATTTTAGAGAAAAAAATATGTTGAAAGAATTCTAATAAATTAACCAGTTTTAATGTAAACATTGAGATTAATAATATTTTCAATAAAATAAAAGTATAAAATACTGCATTCGGCCATGTTAACTAAAACGCCAATCAGAGCGAATGACGTCACGCCTCAGTGAACATCACCGTGTCGCTTGAACTTCGATTGATTTACCTACCTACGTTTACCTAGGTGTAACGTCACAAGCGACGCCATGACACCTGCGAGTGTTTTCGCGCACAATTCAAAGTAGATAGAAAAAAATGCATAATTTGCGTTAAAACTTATTTGATTGCTGAAATAATGTTATTTTCGGAAACAGTAGACGTGAATCTACATTATAGAAGCGGATTTCAAAATCCGTCATCATGCCTATTCGGATCGCGTTCTACTTTTCCGAGAGGGCTCGTAACCGAGCGTGACAAGAGTTTTATAAAAAATGGCGCACTTCATCTTTTTCTACGACTTCACGCAGAAAATTATGGGATGCACTCAATTTTTCAACACCGATCACCTAATCAATCGGAAGGGGAGAGGGTGCACGTTGCAATCCCACAGCTGCTGGGCATATTCGGCCACATTACCCCTCTCACACAGAAGACTGCCGTGAAATATACCGCATTTACCACTATATTTTATTTCCTTAATGTATGTACGTGTTTCGGTAGTGAGTAATATCTCACTTCAGGTGCTAGAGGCCATTTCCACTCATTTTTCCTATCTCCAAAGACAGCGCATCCGGGGGCGTGCTAACGTTTGTCATTCTGGACTGATGTTGTCATGTGTCTTGTAAATAATGTATAATCATATAAATACAACCATAGTGAAGTTGATTTTGTAAAATTATTGTAACTAAGTACATTGTAATTTTAAACTCGCAAATATTTATGTAAATTCTTGTTTACTTATTACTTTACCTACCGACCCATTTAGTCACCAATTATTTATTTTTAAGGTAATCAAAAAATCATGCAATACCTTTTATTTCTTAATCAGATATAAGTTTTAGTGTATCTACTGAATGATGTATTAAAATATTTCACACTATTTTTGTAGGACTTTATTTTTACATAGGTACTAGAAGAACGGTATTTACCTATTTTATTGGTATTGCCTTTATTATTTCCTGACATAAAAAGGAGAGGTGTTTTATTTCATTTATTTGTCGCTTTCATTATTATTTTTTATGTATTTTATTTTCATATTTTCATGAGTCATTCAAACATTATAGCTCGTGACCACAGTCTGTATAACTCGGCCACGTGGTAATTTAATTATTTTTGACATTTTGTTCTCGGTTATAATATAAGCTCATTGATTAAATACTATAACTGTTTAACATCTTGGTACCATGTTATGCAAATAAATACATTATTATACAAATGTGAACAAAAGACAAAAATGTAATCAAAAATAGAAAAATATTTAAAATCAAATGCAATATTTTATCTGTTTAATAATTGAACTGGAAGTATTTTTAATGCAACATAATAATGCAACTTTGGAAACGGAATAATAAAAAGTTAAATGTAAAAAGAAACAGAAATAAAAATGAAATTCAGATACATAAATCGATTTCTTTTTAAATTAGACGTTGATAAAAGAACACAGTACGCCTTTTAAAATTATTGACATATATATAAACTGTGTTATATAAGTTAGTCTGAGGTACTTGTTTCAATATTGATACAGCATTGAACCTTATTGTTGTGGTATTAAGGTCCAAAGTTTAATACATAATATGTTATTGCAAACAATTTGATTACACTTATTAAACAAACAAATTTTACAAATTTCCAAAATTAAGAATACTCCCCCCAAAAAAAAAACGATTATATTTTAAACGATATAAAAGATATGTTATTTCGAGTTCAGACATTTTATTTTGTAAAAAAAGAAGCCATTCTTACCTTCAGGTCGCTGAAAATTCCCCTTGAAGTGTGGATTTATCAGCACCTTCTTCCCTTGCAAGCCTCCCGGGGATAGATTTGGTGGTAACGGCAACATTCTCACTTCCTGGTCCCGCATTAACCCCATTTTCGACTCGAATTCCTCCATGTTCGGGACATTATTCACTGGCATACCCGGAAGAGGTTGACGAATTGTCACTTGGGGTAAATGATTTACGTTATTGGGGGATATTTCCCGGATAGGGTAGAAAGGTCGAGGACCGAAAGGGCGTTGGAATACTGGCGGTTCAAATCCAGGACGAATATTGGATCTAATGTTTGGTATAGGTTCGTCCAATATTTGCTGAAACTGGGGATTAGGGAATCTTTGAAAATTTGGGGGAAAAGGTGGTCTACTTTCAAATGGTGGCCTAAATGGCAAGTCTTGGGATAAAATTTGTTCTGGAGGCAATTCGGGGGCCATTTGCGGTGGCCTCAATTCCGGACTAAGAACAGGAGTAGGCCCGATTTCGGGATGAATTTCAGGGCCAATTTGGGGACCGACTTCTGGGCGTATTTCAGGGAGTAGTTCCGGTATTATTTCGGGACCAATTTCGGGGTAAATTTCGGGTCTGATTTGGGGTGGTTTGGGGCGTAATTGTGGGGGGAATGATGCGCGTTGATTGAAGTTACCCTGTAGAAAAGTGTAACATTGAAATGATCTTATTCACTAAGTAAATTTTGACACGTTGATACAATTTTTTGTCTACTTTACTCCATTTAAGGTGATCCCTTGAATTACTGAATGTATTACTGTATTACTGAATGTATTTCCTTGTAGTTTTCACCACTTTCACCTACTGGTCGAGTTAATCCTATTTCACAGTAAACCGTACAAATTTGATAATCCGCCTTTTCTCGAACAGTATAAATAAATATAAGTATTCAGTTTTTATATACATATGTATAAGTATTATACTTTTGTTCTATGATCTTTTAAATTTAGCACTTTTTTCTGCCCAAAAACACTAAGTCGCACTGAATCTCACACATGTAATCACAATTTAATAGTAGTGATTCGATTAGTTACCGTTCTTAGTAGCGTATAGTGAGTAACAAACTCAGAGACTTCATTTCAAAACATTTAACTTTTTTCGGGAAAACATTAAAATTCATCAAAGGGAAAATTCATAAAAAAGTAGTAGAACGAATTTGTCAGTTTTAATGGCAGATTCAATGTTAACATAGTGCAGGTATTTTTTAATCTAAAAAGTGTAAATAGTGTGTAAATACTGATCTGCGTTTAACAGAACAACTCTTCCAGAATAATAAACAAAAAACAGAATGTGAATTTTCCTTCATTTGTAGCTAATAACTACTTACTGGAAATTACTGGACCAAGGACGCCAATTACTCAAAAATTTAAAAAAAAGGACCAATATCTCGAAAATCGTGCGAAATTGTGGTCATCCGATAGGTAATGAGTAATGACAGGCCTATCGACAGTTTCAAGCTTGGCCACTTGTTGCTGGTCACCTGTATAGAGAGTATGTGTCTGTACAATAAAGTGTATAAATAAGTAAACTCACCCTAGGAACATTATTCCGTCTGTATGGATGTGAATATCTCGGTAATTGCGGGTTTCGCCACGAGGTGCGTCCGCGATTGTACCCGCCGCGGGGTACGAACACTTTATCTAAAATAAAATGACGGTAATTGCTAAAAACGTTTTAGGTGTATGTCAAAAGGGGTCTCTCAATGTCGCTTCCGTATCGGAAATAATTGAATGAGCAGCAGAAATACTGAAAATGGCAGCAAATTTAAAGGTGGTATTGCGGCCATGGTAGAAATTTGAAAGGCGCGGTTACATGCGTGCTTAATTTAATATAATATAAAAATCTTACAAATATAAGTTAATTATAATACCTAATGTATCTGGTATATCTCTAACTTGCGGCGTTCGTTGTCCACGCGGTCTAGAAGGTATGAAACGTTCGCGAGGTTCCATCATTTCACCATCTTGAAATAACAATAATAACTATAAATCCTAATTTTCTGATGAAACACCCATATTTTTTTTAATAAATAATATTAAAAACATCTCCACAATAGGTAAATGTATTGTAAAAATATTTCCAATTAAATAATTTACGATACTAATTTGAATCATCTGTAAAATCTTATTAAACTTAAATAAGAACTTGATACAGACAAACATAACAATACCGCTAGTGTCTTACAAAGTGACAGAGATAACAATAGCTTTTTGTACCCACCCCACATATTTATAAGCTCAGATTTACTTAATTTTCTAAAGAGGTATGAATATTTCTTTTTGAATTAAATAAATTGTATTTTAATTCTGCTTAATTAACATTTTGTTTAATTCAAAAAATAAGTAGAAACAGAATATACCATATTGTAGATAGAAACAAAACACACCATATTCTATACAGAAACAGAATATGCCCATTCTAGATAGACAGAAACAGAATGTAATCTACTATATTATATTTAAAAAATAGACAAATTTCTAATTTATTCAGTTACTTACTTGCAATTGGAGCACTCATCTCTGATGGTACGATCTGTGGAGGCTCCATAGGTGCTGCTGGCTGAAAGGATTTTTATTATTGAAACATCAATTTTGAATTTAAACATTCACAACTAATATAATATCACTGTCTGCTTACGGGTGGGTTCTGAGCAGGTATGCAGGGGATTTTTTAGAGAAATCGTTATAAAGAATGTACACATTGGTTTTTATAAACTGTAATGTACTTTCTGTTGTATTTATATAATAATAAAGGGCCTTGCTCACCACCTCCTGATACTATACCAGAAGCAGGCATCCGAGTGTAAGGGCTAGGGTTTACTTTGTTTTTGTAAAACTCTGCCTTATGTGATGTTTAAATAAATTAATATCTTATCTTTCTTTCTTCATGTAGACATTGTAACATCTAAAACTAGTTTTCATTTGTACTGTGTTTGTAAACAACCAAAAAACACAGATTTTACTTGGTGACAGTGACAGTTGACGCGATGCGACTCTGTTACCAGCCGCCCAGCTTAATTTACTCCCTTTAAAGCATAAATGTTGCCTACGTAAAAAAACATGATGTTTTGATTAAAATAAAGGTATTTTGATTAAAATAAAAATCATGATTTTTATAAGCCTTGACCAGAAGGTATCACAAAGTCAGTTATATGTTATCAGAAAGTCAGTATTAGCTAGATTTAATTAACTATTTAACTATCTAGTTGGCAGATGATTTATCTATCACATTGTTACCACTTACATTATCACCTTCTGATAAAGTATCAGGTGGTGTGAAAGGCTCTAAATAAATTGTAATTTATAAATTCAATTCAATTGTAACTATCTATTGTAACGCACATTGCAAATAATTCAATTCAATGAATTTACTTATTTGCAATGTGCGTTACAATAGATAGTTAGATCGACACATTTGTCAATAATGGCGTGCAAAATTACAAATATCTACTCGTAACATAAAATTACACAAATGCTTCCAAAATCATAAATAACACAACACCATACTTAATACAAAATATCACAATAAAGCTGGCAGATGGATATAAGCAAGTTTGTGTAATCTAAGCAAATTGATGGTAGAGTACCAGTAAGTACCATTATACAGAGCGTTTGGGGACGAACAGTACAAATTTTAAGGGCAAGTAGTAAACTCAAATGTATCGATAAATAAATGGCAACCATTTTTGGGTGTTTCAAATTTTTGACTATTATTTTGTCTGTGTGTTCAAACTATAACATGTTTGGAATTCTAAGTGTTATAAAAACATGAAGAAAATGCCATTTAATAGGTAAGCTAAAACATTTGTTAAATGCTGGTTACTATGTAGATAAAAGTTATAACGAAATTGAAAGTATATTTGATGTAGTACAATAATATTTTTATAATATACTTTATTACATAATTTAGACCCATAATTATGAAATTACAAGTGCATACATTTATACACATATATCAATATGAAACATTATGAGGGGCTGTATTAATGTGGTTCAGCTTCAGCTTTTAGAAAAAAAAAAGTATATGCTATAATCCTATAAGACGGAATGCCAACAATCACTTACAATAGCGGCGGGGACCACAGCAGAAGTTTCATAAACTATGGTCTCACTGTACGGAGCGTAAGTGGGTGATGGTTCCTGAGTGTTAGCCACTTCCACTATTATGTTCGGCACCACACATTCTGTATCCACGCTTTGGTATGGCGGGGCTTGCTGAAATTAAAATATTTGTGAATTGTAGCCGCATTATGTAAACTTAGATAAAACACTGGCCAATGCAAAAGCAGGCCATAAGGTTCTCAGCAACAGAGTTGTGAACATATGGAATATGTTACCGCAAGGAATCATTAAATCACCCAACGGTTTCAAAGAGGGCTTGACTTCTAAGAGAAGAGGTATGGCGAAACTTGTAACACCAGCTAACACAAGATATTGGCATACCAACAGTAATGCTGCTCGCCTCGCCTATTATCCAATAGGAATACAAGTAAAAGTCAACTGCTTCTGTTAAATACCTTTTCTATGAAAAGCCTGTTTACACTGACAGTCTCTTAAGTAAACTTGAAAAGAAGAAATGGAAAACAATTTAACAAAAAGACAACAAATTCTAATGGCATATTATGCATAAGTGAAAGTTAAAGGAGAGTGAAAGTTAATACTAGCAAAAGGACGGGTGAAAGTTAATGCTAACGAAAGGGCAGGTGAAAGATTTGGTCAAAAAAAAGGGATTTTTTATGGATGAATGTGGCAGACGAGTATACAGTCCACTTGATGGTAAGTCATTATTGTAGCCCATGGTCATCCACGATACATGCCAACATTAGTGCAAAATGACAAACATTGGCATGCCCCTGGATGTGCTGCCTTGTTTTGGAGATATAGAAATGTATTGTAGAAAAGGTTGAGAAAATGAGGAGGGATAGGATGGGAATGGGTTCTGGCATATTTCACTTACTATCGAAACATGTACATACATTAGAGAAATAGGATATAATATTGTCTTAGGTTTTGGCGATTACTATAATTTTGAACCGTTCAAATAGGATATAGTTGGAAATGCAGTACATTTCAAGGTACCTAGGCCATTTGAAAAGTTTCCGGCCTCATTGACATAAGGTAGGTGTAGAAAAAAATTTCTTTTGCCGTCCGATATAAACCGTAAAAATTTCGAATCATTCTGATCATTACTTTGTCTATGGCACTCTTCAAAGTTGTCAGCCGACATTGTCTGTCAACAATGGAGAAAATTGAGTATCGCACAGTGATAAAATTCCTTCTTTTGAAAGGGAAAAAGATTCAGGAAATAGAAGATGAGTTAGACTCTGTATACGCGAAGCGTCACCTTCATTTACAACGGTCAAACATTGGGTGACCGAGTACAAACATGGTTGTACGAGCATTTTAGACGAGGAATGTACCGGGTGCCCGAAAACCGCTACAACTGACGAAATGGTCGATTTAGTGCATCAAATTGTGATGGAAGATCGTCGATTGACTGTTAACGCTCAGGCTCACATGTGCATGTCGCAATGTCAAAATTTAATGAATTGCTTCCGTACCCACCCTATTCACCAGATCTAACTCCCAGCAACTTTTTCCTGTTTCCTAATTTGAAAAAATATCTCCCGGGAAGAAAATATAAGTTATTTAACTTATATCTTCTTCCCCTTGGGAGTGGAAAATGCTGTAAACCAGTAATTTTCACGTTTAGACAATCAATTTTTTTCTGACGGTTCAAAGGATGGGAGAAATGTTAGATTAAATGTATCGAGTTACAGGGAGACTACTCGAGAAATAAATTTTGTTTTGCTTCGAAATGTGTTTTTCTTAAAAAGGCTGAAAACTTATCAAATAGCCCCATAGTCTTCTGTGAGAGAAGGGAAACATGGCCAGTTGAGCGCGCCCTGGATTGTAGTGTGCACTCTCCCCCTCAATAGTAATGAAACAATAGAGATCAAACAAACATTTCTTTATGGCCCCTCAAAATATGATCAATAATGTCATTTCACTGCTAAAGTGAAAGTGTCAAGTAGGGATGGACATTGAATGAAAAAAATCGATTAATTAATAATCGATTTTGCTTCGCTACTTATAAATCGATTTTCAAAAACATGATTTTTTTAGACAAAATAATCGATTTTTCGGAAAAATCGTTTTTTTTTTTAAATACTATATAATAATAAAACCAAGCTTAAGGTTTTAAGACGAAGGAATATGGGTATCAATAATTGGGTTGGGTTGGGTATCTATCTATGATAGCTTTTTCCCAGGACAAAGAAGTACTCACGGGTTACTGGGAAATAACCACCATCGGCCTCAGCCGTCATGTTTTATAAACGTTAGTTTTAAGGAATAGACGACATAGAAATTATATTAATACTTTATTAAAATAAAAATAAACGAAAACGAAAAAAACAAAAAAAACTTCTCTTCTCAAAACTAAAAACACCGTTCAAACACCAGCTGTTTGATATTAATTGTGTGAATTATTTATATTAATGAAAGTTATTGTGTTTTCGAGCTCACAGTGTTTATTTTGGTCGCTTTATTTGTTATTTTTGTCCCTAGCTTGGACAACAAAAAGATAACTACAAGTGAAAATACTTATTTTAAAAAGTGTATAAACAAGTACGAAAAGAATCAGTTACGTAGATTTTAATATTTTTGTAACAAAATACGACATACTCTAACTTTGATACTAACACGTAGTAAAAAGATGTTGTATTTTTAATTTATTCCGAGTGCTGTGTACCTGTGAATGTAGAAAAGTGAGTGAAGTAATTATTTGCGAACATTTTCATGTATAGCGAAAACGGAGTACCTTTAGTTACCCTGTCTGTATGAGCCCTAAAGATGACGTCACAATGGCGTCGACAGGTAGAGAAATTAGGAGATAACTTTTGAAAAATTATGATTTGTGAACTCGAAACATGATATTTCGTAATGATCTATACATGAAAATGTTCGCAAATAATTACTTTAGTAATTGGCTAGTCTGTACCGCTTTACCGATGGTACCTACCCCTAGCCCTACCTATTTCAAACATATACATACAGATGGCGCCGTTCGATTTATTTGTTCCTGTTAAGTGAACGGGAACAATTTCTTTCATCCGGCGCATAGATGGCGCTGTGTACAAAAATCGATTAAAATGTGTATTTTACATAATCGATTAATTTATAATCGATTTTTTTATTTCAAAAATCGTTTTGTAAAAATCGATTATTTGAAAAATATTGATTCACATTAAAATCGATTATTTTTTCACATTCCTAGTGTCAAGGATACAATTAGCTGTGTAAATTAATAATTCAATTCCTTTGCAATGTTCCTTACAAAAAGGCGGTAAATATATAGATCAACATATTTGCTAATAATGCCCTGCAAAATTACATATATCCAACACAAAAATGCATAAATGTTTACAAAGAAATACAAAATATCAATTGGCCTTATATACTGCCTAAGCCTTGTAATGTTGCTCCCACTTGTAATTGATATACCTAATACATATTTTTATATTCCTATAGTATCTAATAGTGGTAATAATACAGTGGTAAATAATAATAATGTCACAATAGAAATGTCATATTTTATATCAATGTATATTTATTTTATAAAAAAAACGCTGCTGCTTGCTAGAAAAAGTTTGAATCTAAAGAATTTTTTATGTGAGAAAACTTACCGAGCCTTAGAGCAATCTGAGGTTGCAATAAGCAGTATAAGATCAGTCCCTGATGTATCAATTCTGGTGGTGTACGTGCATGCCAGTTTGAATGATGAACACAGAATTTACTATAACAATGACAAGGGACCTTACATTGCCCATGTTTCTTGGAAGGAGGAGGATCCTATGTTAGGAACCTGCTGCGGCCAATTAAATGTGGCCCTTTCTTTATGGTTAATTAATTCAAAAACATAATAAAGGAGAGTTGGTCGCAACAGGATTTCAGTGAAACTTTCCTTTGCAGTAGCAGCAAATAAATTTCTGGAAGATCCCATTTTAGAGATGTGTAAATATATTGCAAAAATACCCACATTCAACTTACAAGAACAGTGATCGCGTCGCGGCGTTTACGTGCAGACGTATTTTCTTTGTTTACCTTTCGTGGCTCTTATTTTCTTACGTTTCTTGCTAGTATATACTCTCAAGAGTGTTATACGTCAATATAATGACCTTCTATTTGATATTTGTAGAAATCTGGATTGATAAGTGATTAACTTGTGAGTTTTCGTAAATTTTAATAGGAAATAACACTTTTTCTCAATATACCCTACACTCTGATTATGAGTGATTTGTGTGAGGAGTCTTGCTGAGATGTCCCCCGGAGGAGTTCGGAGGGTTATTTTGGGCACACCCTCACAGATCGAGAATGAACAACGTGAGTTAGAGTGGGTGATATGGAGAGTGAGAATCAAGTCGACGAATGTAACGCGGGGCCGTGCTACAAGAGGCCGCTGGAGGAGGGCAGTGATGAGGATGATGGCTTCACTGTAGTAACTGGCCGTAAGCGTATGAATTTACGTGGTTCGCCCACTGTTGTTAGTTCACCAAATGCGACAGAAGACACCTTCTATGAGATTTCTGTAACCTCCAAAGAGGCCCTCCGCAAGCAGTTAGGATTTGCTAAGAAATTAAAAACATATAATGTCCAAGGCATCCTAAGAGTCACCTATAAGAGTCCATTCAAAATATTAATCCGATTTAAATCGATCAATGATGCAGATAACTTTTTAAAGTGCGATATAGCAAAGAAATATGAGTGGAATTGTAGAAAAACAAATGAGGTTACATTTTGCTATGGTATAGTGAGGGATATAGATATTGATACCGAAGAAAAAGACCTAAAAGAGATTTTTGAATGTGATAAGGAGATTTTAGCTGTTAAAAGATTAAATAAAAAAGATACAGAGGGAAAGTGGATTAAAAGTGAGACTATACGTATTTGTTTCCAAGTGTTATATTAAAGCATATGGATGTCGTATGGCTGTAGATTCTTATATGTATCCAGTAACGCAATGCTCCAAATGCTGGCGATTCGGGCATGTTAACCACTTTTGTCCATCTAAATCACAAATATGTCCAAAATGTGGCGAAAAGCACGAAAACTGTGATACCAAGAGCTTCAAATGTGTTAACTGCAAGGGGAATCACTTATCGCTAATGAAGAGCGTGTGTCCAGCATTCCAGAGGGAGAGATCTATACGTATTTATATGAGTCAAAATAATTGCTCTTACAAAGTCGCTTGGAACAATCTCAATGAACAGAAAAGAGTTAAAGATGTTTTAGTTAGAAAAGAACAGGATAGGGAGACGATTATGGAGACTAAATTACCGAACCCGAGTCCATCGGTCGTTTCATCTGGTGAAACTTACAGACCTTCTTACAAAGATGTTTGTGCGGGTACCACTGCTAGAAGAAGTAGGGCAGAAACAGAGTCAGAAGTACAAGAAAGACCAATAACGCTCAATCCAAATATAAAAAATAAACCTAACAAAAAAGGAGGTAAATCGAAGTAAGGGCTGAACCACAATAGCTCGGAAAATGATTCTGATACAGATAATATCTTACCTTTGTCAGAAGTACCTCAACAGTCCAATAAGAGTAGAAGGGAAAGAAAGGGTATAATACAGAGATTATTAGACAAAATAAAAGAAATTTTATCTTTAGAAATTGAGTTTAAAATTAAAATCAAGATGTTTATTGAATTTATTTGGAATGAAGTAAGGAGTTTTTTACAAAATTACGTTACAATTGAGATGTTGCTTAAACTTATGGGAATGAACCTTAATGGATAGTAACAAAATCAAAATTAATTCTATTAATATGCAATGGAATGCTAATAGTTTAAAATCTAAAGCACGCAACTTTGATCTACTGTTACTTCAATATAAAGTGCATATGGCGTTTGTGAGTGAGACTTGGCTTTCAGAGCAGACCACCCTGAAGTTTAGTGGCTATAACATAGTTAGAGCAGACAGAGATGATTCTTACGGGGGTTTATGCGCTATTATACATAGATCTATAAATTTTTCTCAGAAGCCTTTTAATTTTAATAATACTCAAATGCAAGTAATGATATTTGAAATATTTAACATTCCGGGAAGCATATTGTCTCAATATACTGCCCCCCTTCTGTGGTTACTAACCAACAGGAGTGGGACTATATTTTTAGTCTCTTTAAATCTGAGTGTCTCTTAATAGGCGATATTAATGCCCACCATACTCTCTGGTCGTGTAAATCTGATAGAAGAGGAGAATCTGTATATAAAGCTATGTTTGAAAATGATTTCGTATGTCTCAACGATGGATCGCCAACGCGAATTAAATGGGTTAACGGTTGCTTGCAAAAATCTTCACCTGATGCTTCATTCGTAACCACTGATATTGCTACAAACATGTGCTGGCGGACTTCTAGTGAAACTCTAGGCAGTGACCATGTAGTGATTAAAATTAACTGTGGATATATGAGATCTAAGTCTTTTACTAAGAAACGGAATTACAAGGAAGCTAATTGGGAAGAGTACAATAGGGCGGCAGCGATAGTGTTTGACATTCCAGTGCCTATTGATGTTCAATCCGCTTATGATTCATTTGTGGAAATCATTCAAATTATAGCGGATAAACACATTCCTTGGGTTAAAACTGGTGATGATCCAACATCTATGTTCCGGCCCAAACATTACTGGAACAAAGAATTATCTAAAGCCGTGGCAGAAAGGCGTTTGGCTCTCGCTAAGCTGCGACGCAACCCTACTCCAGAAAAGATCTGATAAAAAGAGCTAGTTCAAAAGCATGGAAGGAGTACTGTACGAGCGTCGACCATGAAACTTCGGCTTCTATCATGTGGAGGAAGATGAGATGGGTGAAGGGAGGCAGCTATATTAGAAATTCCTGTCTCATTAGCTGAACTTCTAAATTGTTTAAAAAAGAAGGATACTTCCCCAGGAATTGATAGCATTTCGTATTCTATGATTTATAATCTTTCAACCAACGCAAAATTAATGCTTTTAAAAATATTTAACATGATAATACATACTGGGTAATGTCCCTGATCAATGGAGAGATATACAAATTCTTCCCATACTTAAGCCGGGAAGAGACCCCAACTTGCCATCTTCACTACATCCGATTTCCCTTATGTCTTGTCCATGTAAGATTTTAAATCTCATTCTTATGAAAAGGATTGAGTGGTTTGTGGAGAGTCGGTGTCTGCTTCCTGAGTCATCTACGGGCTTTAGACATTCTCAGACTTGTTTAGACAATCTAGCCATACTTACATCTGATATACAGTTAGGATTTTCTAGACAGAAACCGACTATTGCCTGTTTTATTGATGTTGATAACGCATATAATAATGTTAATATTAGTTCATTGATTAATATTTTGCAGAAAATCGGTGTAGGTAATAAAATATGTAAATATTTATGGAATTTTCTCTCTGACAGGCGTTGTAGAATGTTGTTGTACTGTGGAGGGGAGCCTTTAATTAGACACACATATCGAGGATTAGCTCAAGGAGATCCCATATCTCCTCTTTTATTTAATATTGCCACTATGGAAATAGGTAATAGTATCAATAATATTTGTATTTCTCAGTATGCTGATGACTTCGTATTGTATAAGACAATAGAAAAAGGATGTATTTTAGACACCGCTAACCTTCTTCAATCTGCTATTGAGTCCATAGTTAAGTTCTTAGAGAAAATCGGTCTGTGTTTATCTGAGTCCAAATCGAGTTTGTGTATTTTTAAGAGATCAAGAAAAAATATTAATGTAAATATTGAAATTAACGGCACGCCACTCAGGGTAGTTAATAAAGTTAAATATTTAGGATTGTGGCTCGATTCATCTTTGAGATGGGGGCTTCATGTAAATGAAACCTATGGAAAAACTTATAAATACATAAATATTTTGAAAGTTCTGGCAGGAAAATCATGGGGAGTTCACCCTAAACACCTACGCCGCCTTCATATCTCCCTCTTGAGAAGTCGTTTGGAATATGGTAGCTTCATTTATAGAAGCTAGATATTTTACAAAATAGAGCTTTACGGGTGTGCGGGGGTTTTATACGCAGTACTCCTCTTATTGCTATGGAGAGTGAACTGTCCACTCCACCTTTGAGTGTTCGTCCCTATTGGCTGGGTTGTAAATTTTTGTTAAGAATAAGGTTAAGGTCAAATATCATATGGTAAATATGTTACAAAACATTGTACTAAAACGTAGTTGCTTTAGTGATAGAAATTTTCCCTTGCTAGCAAAAATCTATGATGAATGGAGAGACTTGAATGTGCATAAAAGTCCTAAATTAGAATTATATTCTCTAAATACTTGGGTGTCATCTATTGATGTTAAGTCATGTATTGTTGACAAAGTTAATGACATAAAGGCATCTAAACGAAATTTAATATACTGGGAATTGAGGAATTCTATTCTGAAAATGTTGTATCACAGTTATTCTCAGTTTTATAAAATTTATACTGACAGATCAAAATCTGTACAAGGAGTTGGAGCGGCTCTCTTTGATCCTCAGTGTAATATTTCACACAAATGGAAGTTGCACAGGGAGACGTGCGTGATGAGAGCAGAACTGTTAGCTATAAAAGAGGCTTTAGACTATGCAAACAGTCTACCTAACAGCCCTCCAGTCGTTATTTTGTCGGACTCAAAGAGTGCCCTCCAACATCTTATTCATTGTGTCTCTAGTCAGCGAGGAATGCCCATTGCCTTTGAAGCTCTCCATTTAATTCATGAAATAACTCATAAAAATATGTGTATAAAGATTCAATGGATCCCCTCTCATGTAGGGATACTTGGAAATGAGATGGTAGATCACCTTGCAAAAGCTGCTGTAATGGATGGTGCAGTTTCTGATTCCAAACCCTTTGCTAGTGAACTCATTCCTAGAATTAAAAGAAGAAGTTTACAAAAATGGGAGTATCACTTCGGTGAACAGTCTATATCTAAGGAGGTTGGAATCTGGTACAGAACTATCCAGTCAAATCCCTTGTGGACACCTTGGTTTGATTCTGCCAATCTCACAAGAAAAATGTTGGTCTCAGCTTTTAGACTGCATTCCAGACACATCCCAACAAATAAGTTCTACCACATGATGGGTATTAAACCATCACCACTGTGCGATGACTGTCAAAAGACCGATGACCTTTTCCATTTAGTGTTGGAATGTGTGCAGAATTCAGATATGAGAAGAAGAGTTCTTGGGAGCTCAGGTTCATTGCGCAATGGAGAGATCAATTGCTGGCTAGCAGAGCCTCTTTCCAGTAAATCTGCAAGTTTATTGATCGTTCCCTTGAATAAGGGAAAGGAGAAAGTACCCATGAGGCTGGCATGATCATCCAGGGTGTTCAAAGCCTTGTCAAAAAGATGATTAAAAAAAAAAAAAAACAAGAATGGGCCTCGTAAGAGGAGTTGATTCTGACCTTTCAATGGAGGAGTTTGCAGAGTCTGTGACACTCCCTGATAGTTGTGGTATCATCCTTATAGCTCGTAGGATAAATAGGATGAGAATTGCAGAAGGAAATGTTAACTGGGTACCTACACATATACAAGGAGGCCACACATGAAAGTGTCAAAGTATAAACTA
Organism: Sesia apiformis; assembly: GCA_914767545.1. NCBI lineage: Eukaryota > Metazoa > Arthropoda > Insecta > Lepidoptera > Sesiidae > Sesia > Sesia apiformis. The sequence goes on from OU611971.1 coordinate 11,854,865, forward strand.
CAAAGTATAATATAAGAATAAAATACAATGAATAGCCAAAAATAAATTTAAAGTTTCTCAAAATATTCTCCATTAGCATCAATACACTTTTTCATACGAATAAATCAATTTCCCTAACAATTATTCCACTCCTACGTGATGTATCTCGTGATCTACAGAAAGGTACCTCGTATAGTTACACAAATTTGACTTATGCGGCTTTCATCAGTACCACCTATCGCGTAATTGAGGAGTATTACTGTATTTGTTTACCTTTTATTCCTACTCGACGTTTCGGCTGGTGTACCTGGTCACGAATTAACAGATGTAACTTGTGACCACAGGTGGTGCAACCCATAAAAAAATGTGTGTTTTTAGTTTAGTGTGTGTAAACTTGAGAAGCGGCGGCGCACACCAAAACAATGTAGATGTACGAACACAGTCACCAGAGTCACCACTACACAACCACGACTATAGAGTCAATAGAGTCACAACCCGCCTTCATTAGATGATAGAACTATACAAGGTTTTAAGTTGCACAGCCGACATAAATGAAGCATATAGACTTAACTTACTTGATTACTATATTGGTTATGTGTGTACTGTGTAGGAACCACATCGAGGACATGCTGAAATCTATTGGAGATGGACGTGGGCACATTTTGCGAAGGTCCAACCTCACAGTCATCCGCCAAGAGTTGTTCTTCTTCTTCATTACCAAGGTTGTAATCTGCGAGGCTGTGATCACCTAAATCGTCTCCTAGCAAGTCCTCACTGAAAATAACAACAGATTTTGAGACGCAAAATGCCATGCCATGTTCTAGTTTACGTCAATACAATTTTGTACAAAAACACAATGGTCTCGCAAATAATTTTTAAGAAATTAGGTGTTAGGAATATGAACAATTGTAAAGAACAAACTTTTGGTAAGATTTTTCTAGTTATAACATAAAAAATAAAATATAAAAGACTAACTTATCGGACATGTTGACAAGAATACAATTTTTTCTCTGTTCTATCTTGTCTTATGTCTATGATATAGAGTCCAATAGAGGGCTTTCTTTTTTGATTAGGCTAAGTTCTAAAACGTGGGATCGTCTCTCTTAATGCTAACGCCCGCCACACACGTCATTTATTTTATAAACAAAGTGCCACAGAACACGTATTAAAAAATATAAAAAATACGATTTGTCTCAAATGTTTCCTATACTGGCCCAATTTGCAAAAAAATTATTAACATTACCACATACTAATGATAATGTCGAGCGTCTGTTTTCTGCAATCAATTTAATGAAAACTAAAATTAGAAATAGACTTTCCACAGAAACTTACGAAAAGTGGTTTAAAAAATCGTGAATTTCCACAAGAACTTATTAAATATATGTATAAATTCAACGAACAATTTTAATGATAAGTCAAATATAATTCATTATATATTTCTAACATTAGTTTTATTCAGTTTTATCCTCTTTATCTCGCCTAATAAAAAGTAGGTAGGTACGGAGATCTACGAACTTTTCATATGCAATTTTTACTAATTCTACGTAGGTAGTTTTCTAGTCTGGCCTACGTCTTGTCCAAAATCCGAGTTGGTAACACTGATGCCAAGCCAATAGGCGTTCATTCGTTAGAGTCAAATGTCAAACTGAGTAAAACATTTACATCACATATAAGGAGATAACCTAAGATTCTTATTATTTCTCATTTTATTACTAATTATAACTAAATTATACCGTTAAGTATCGATTCTTTCGTTATTATTCTACAAATAGCACAATGGAAGAATCCGATGCTGAAGGTCAAATTGAATTCCTGGACGAAGACGCAGAAATCGTTCAACAATGCGTCCAAATAAAAACAGATCTATCAGAAAGCGGTGTTTTATCTACAGACGATGGCGATATAGAGAAAATGATACCATCAACAACCTTACCAATTACTCCTTTGCTAGTCGAACGTGTACCTATTAAAAGACCTAGCACAGGCAGAAAGAAACGTAAGAAAGAAGATGACGATTCAGATTACGATCCTAATGCTGACTTAAAGCTAAAAAAAAGAAAAAGTTCTGTTAAACTGTTTACACCTAGGTCCATAGAAACAGTAAAGTTCGTTCCTAGACCCATAGAAACAGTAAAGTTCGTTCCTAGACCCACAGAAACAGTAAAGTTTGTTAGAAAACCCAGCAGTAGATCTGTCGGGAGACCTCTTAAATATTCAATTGATAGACCTATGTTAATACAAGACTTGCCCCATCAGAGCACTGTTAAGGCCCTCAAAGCTACTGATCGCAGAACCTTTGATATCTGTATCCCTGATTATGATGATCCATTATGTCTACCTGTAAAGTTTATAAGGAGGGATGAAATAGATATTAAGAGGTTAAATAATTGGAATAATCTTTGTTTAAATTATTTCAAGGCCTGTGATAGTACTCTAAAACCTGATGACGGTGTAACTGCTAGCTCAAAAAGAATTGTAGTGCTCAGAAATGTGAGAAACAAGAGTTCAGGTAAGAAAAATTGCAACATTTACAAACTTATTTTAGGAGGGGCACAGTACATGCAGCAATCCCATGCAATTATATCCTAATTTTATATACAAGTGTTTACCACAAAATATCTAAACATGCTGTATACACAACTTGTTGGTTAAAATAGAATGAACTCCAATATAGTGTTATAATCATTAAGCTTATCTTAAGCTTTGATAGACATCATTGTGTGCAATAAATAAATCCTAGATTGATTCTGTGTTTCTGTTGACAGAAACATTTTCATGACATCGAATTAGGTCTTTTTGGACTATTTTTCAGTTGAGAAGCTAATTTTTTATGGTGTTGGTGTTTTCTTTGTGTTTGTTATCTAGTAAGAGGTAAAAAAACAATTGGTAAGAGGGTAAATTCACTAAAATGGGCTCAGAGATTCACCTTCCCCAGGGGAGGGTCAGTCTCAAGTCATAGTAATTTCTGAGGAACTTTTTCCCAATACTGTTACATACATCCTATGTCCGGACCACTCACACCAAATATTCCCTATTCTGAGGCATCTCAATGTTCCCGTGCAGTGAGGACACCTCATGCAGACATTGCTGCCCTAATCCTCACTTCTTTCATGTTAATATCCCTATAGTTCCTAGTCAAGTTTTGCCCACATCAAAATTTCGACAAATACAATGTACATGCTCACAATTCTATAACTAAAACTCCTCAGCCCTCCATTCCGAATGGCTACGCATTGTCAGATCCTTGTGGCTTTTCCCCCAATGACAATCTCGTAGAACTACTTGCCTCTCTTTTAATGATTTTCTCGTCCAAATTTAGTGACCATTCCTCCAAATACTACCCAAACACTTCAGCCATTGCTCTCTCTCTCCTAAAAAACCAAAGTGAAAGCAACTCACCTAAAATAATACAAAAATTAAAGAACAATGTTATCAATTCTAATGAATTGATGAAGGATATTAATAGCAGGGGAAAAGACAGGGGTTAGTATGTAATTCACATTTAAAAGCTGAACATTGTTCTTTAATTATTTTTTATTATTTTTAACCATTACATCATATTCACCATCAGTATTCTATTTTAAGTATATAATTATTAACCAAAAATACTTTTTGCTCTGTCATGCTCTGTCTTTATATTTATAAAACTAATATCTAATTTAGTCTTATATTCTTATGTAGGTACTTATATATAAATTTAAGTATTCTTCGTTTTAGTGTGGAACCAGCATAATCTCCTGTGTTTTTATTTTTTTTTCAATGTTTTTTACTGTTTTATTCAACCTTGACATTGGCAGAATCATCAAAGTCTTGATGGGTCTATATTAAGAAATTGGAATTGGTAAATCCTACTGCCACTGACCCAGATCAAATGAATGATGAATCACGAGATTTTTTTATTTTCATTAATGATTTAAATCAAAGTCATTTTTAGACAAAATTCACTGGATTACAATAGAAAGTGATTCAAATATAATTTAAAAATAAAACAATTCTTTATTTTATGTTAATCAACATATGTATAATCACATCCAAAACTACTTGTCACATTCAAAACTAGTTTTTATTTGTATTTGTAAACAACTAAAAAACAAAATGATAACACAATTCACAGATTTTACTCCCTGACAGTGACACTTGATGCAACATGACTCACTATTATCAGTCGCCCAGCTTTATTTAAAGAAGAAATGTCTTATGTATTAAAATTTTAACAAATCGTGATATTTATCAACCCTACGCTGGACTCCTACCATGAATCTACCAATCTATCTGGTTATACGACCGATCGGGTTTGTAATGATAATTATAATTTGCAAGTTTCCTACGGACCGAAGATTTTAACTCACAATCACTTAAATGTGAGTTGAGTATAGCTTTCCCTAGGATATGCGTCAAGGCCGCATTAAAATAATTGATTGGAACTGGGCAATCTATGCCTATGTGGCTCGTTTTACCTGGAATAGTGTTTTATACATAGTGTTTCTAGATACTGTACATAAAATCCAGTAAATAGGCTATGTATTAAGGATGCATTGAACTAATTGAATTGCATTACATTTAAATATTTTTAGGCCGGATAGAAGCAACAATGTGGAACAAAACTCAAGTAGTAAACAAAGAGGGCAAGGTGAAGTCTGAGGTGCTAGACTCTGTGTTACCAAGATACAGAGAGAAAACTATTCTAGATGTTAAACTGAGTGATATTAAGAAGAAAAAGTATGCCAAGTATGTATTATACAAACTATAAAATATGGAGTATAGGGAGGAGAAGAGTGCACGCGGCAATCCAACAGCCGCTGGGCGTGCTCAACTGGCCATGTTACCTCTCTCTCACAGAAGACTACCTTGAAATGTACTGCATTTCCCATTTTATCTTATTTCCCAAATGTAGTTCGTGTTTCGGTAGTAAGTGAGATGTGCCAGAGCCCATTCCCATCCTATCCCTCCCCATTTTTTCAACCCTTTCTCCAAATCCATTCATATATCCATCTCCAAAGGTAGGCAGCGGATCTGGGGCTGTGCCAATGTTTGTCATTTTGGACTAATGTTGGCATGCATCGCGGATGTCTATGGGCGACAGTATCCACTTACCATCAGGTGGACTGTATGCTCGTCTGCCACCTTTGTCCATAAAAAAAAACTATACCTTATTGTACACACATATTGTTAAGATTTGTTAATAGGTGAGCAGTAATTCTGCTGGTATGCCTATATCTTGTGTTAACTGGTGTTACCAGTTTTGCCATATCTCTTCCCCTGGAAGCCATTTGTCAAGTCTGTTTTTGAAAATGTTTATAGTTGATCGTTAAATGATACTGACTGCGTATACTGATTTGCACTATCTCTTTTTTAATATTTTAAATATTAAAATATATTTTTTGACCCTATTTTTGTAAGACCTCATGTGTATGTATATTTACTAAAGATTGTAATTATTTTTTAGGTCTAATAAAATTGTCAATGAGGTGGTGTTGACTAAAGAAGATCTTAAAGAGGGTGAAATGTTGGTCGTATACAAACCAAATGAGGCACTATCTGCAGTTTATAAGTTTATTAATACTGATGACAAGTAAGTATTATTTTAAATTGTTAATAGTGGTCGTTTATACAATGCCTCACTGAAATAACGTGAAACCTGAAACACGTCAATCAACAAAGTGATTGTAGGGACCAAATCGAAAGTTACAAACATGTAGCGTTCATTACTTAGGACAGGGTAATGACTGGGCGACGCGCGTAGAATACGACTGTGCGCAGAATAAAAGATATACTAGAAGTGAACAATAAGTAATGAAAAAAACTTATTGTGAAAATTGGTGGAATCATACCAAGTCTACTGTGGATACTGAACAACCTATCTTCAGCTTTTGCACCATTTCAGTGACACTTAGAATTTTTATTTGTGACGACAAATTTTGTTTAAAAAAATATTAAAATAAAATCACACCTCTGGGTCGGTGCACCGAAGTACCAACTGGACCCTTTTGACTCCGTCCAACGACGTGCTAACCGAATTGTGGACGATCCCACTCTCACAGGTGGTTTAGAATCTCTCAGCATCCGTAGAGATATTGCGTCTCAGCATTTTCTACCGACTCTTTCTAATGGGGAATTATATAGGCATTCGAGAGCTGTTCAATTTGAACTTAGATTTTTACCATCGCACTGCACGTCATCGTCGTGCGGTTCATCCGCACTTCCTTGACATAAAATCGCTGTGTAACAATACGGTCAAAAGTCACTACCGCGAACCCGATAGTTGTGGAATGAACTGCCAGCTGAGGTATTTCCGTTACGGTTCGACATTCAAGAGAGCTGTGAACAGGATTGCGCGTGGTCGGCAGTGCGACTGCAAACCGTCTGGTGTTCATGGGCGGTGGTGACCACTTGCCATCATATGGCCCGCGCGCTCGTTTGCCATCTATTCTTTAAAAAAAAGTAGACTGAAAAACACTATTAAACAATATAGGTATCGTTTGTATGTAAATGTATCATGATTCATGACATCGCACGCTCCTTGGTCACCATCCAGCTTTGAAAAATTATAGCTTCGCCATTTTTAAAATATCGAAAAAAAATGTTCATTCTTGTAATTTTTCAAACCTATAGGCAATCTATAATTCTATATCTATACTAATATATAAAGAGGTAAAATTGTGTGCTTGTGGGTATGTTGGGGGTAATCTCTGGAACTACTGAACCGATTTCAAAAATTCTTTCACAAATAGGAAGCTACATTATCCGTGTCTAATAGAGGCTAAATTTTATTTTGAAATTTTGAAAAAAAATCTTATAAATCGAAGAGAAGCGAGGGCGGATCGCTAGTAAATAATAAAATGGTGAACTTTTCCATTGTTTAATTACTTAGTATATTCATTTATGTTTCAGTTTCATGCTATTTCATGTAAACAACAAGGGAGAATACATTTATTGATTAATTAGTTGTTTACTTTTATTGAATTAAAAAAACGGCGGAATCAACTATGCCAACTATCGGTTGGCAACTATGCCAACATTAATTGATTACACCACATTACTTTGATATGTTCCTTTTACAAAGAAATGGGGATTTTCATTATTAATCCGCTTTCAGTTGTTTTAGTTTTCTATCTTACCATAACCAGCCCCCTTTATCGTTCACTGCTTCTTAATGCGGACCTCCTCATGCACATTGTCTTCTGCATGATCGATGTACCATATAGCCTTAAAATGCCACGCTAGGCAAGCGAGTTGGCGAGTCCTCCCCTTTAGAGGTAGTGTAGTTCCTCAGGGCTTATGGTAGCGGCTTAACGATCCACAGGAAGAGATGGAGTGGTGCTACTCTAACGCCGACCGACACCACACAACCCTACTGAAATATCTTTTTTCTATCTTCTAAGTTCTATTTCAAAAAATATTCACAGAAACAACAAAGAGTCCAAAAAGGAATCCAACGAAGAGGATGCTGTGGAGAAAAATGAGAAGAAACGAGTAATGCGTGAGATAACGTGTTGCAAAGTTTGTGGTCCGTGTTACCAAGCTTCTTGGCGGGGCACCAGGAAAAATGAAAACAAAAGTGAGTCATACATACGCATGCACCCTCGCACACACACGCACTATAACACACAACCTCACAAACACTCACGGCACCCACTCATACATAAGCACCCACACTTACATAAGCACCCACACACCATCACATACACACAAGCACACACACTCACAGGCCAGCACACACCCTCTAACACACACAAACGAAATACACAGTTTGACTGATTTTATTATTTGTCCCCTGTTAACAGTTACTTCATTTGGCTGTCATTGTAGAACGTTTCTAAAAGCATGTTCAAACTCAGATAAGTAAATCTTAGATCTTAGATGTCAATCTTAGATTACCATGCTCTTATTTTTAAATAAAAATATTTTATAAATAAAACAAGTCTATCCATGCAGCCGTTACTGTGACGTCACGCTACTTTTAATGAACGAAAACTTTAAAATGTTATAATAACTGCATTTTTTTTTTCTTTTTTGGAATGACTATATTCTTGTGGCTCTAATGGCCCTTTAAGAGTCACCGGACATGTATGGTATAGGGCCAGCGCAAAAGGCGCTCACCCAGGAGCAAACAATGTGTGGAGCAACGAGCCTAAGGCCTCCCCCGCCGGTAGACCGGCGGAAGGAACGGACCTCGGCTTAAGGCGTTGCTTTGGGAGGGTACCGCGGGATCGCGAGTCGGTGAGAAGCGCCCAGGCATATGCCGATACCTGATAAAATTGTTGGCTGAAGGCCGGTGTGTGTTCACGGTGTAGCGAAGGGTGACGTCCTCGTCTCCGCCGGCGGGGATGGTGTATATGTGTAGCCTGTGAGTGTAGTGTAAGATTATAACTCTGCAATTATCATCTTTCTCACTTGTTCTTCTATTGGTCTACTCTATAAAAATCGAAAAAGTAAACATCGTGTTACAAAAATTATCCCAATCTCGTTATTGACAATATTATTGTCAATTTGCCAGAGCACGTTAATTGCGCGGCGTGCGGCCGCTCGTACGTGAGCGCATACAATTTGCTCGCACATCTGAAGACACACTCCCCAAGCGAAGTAAACAAGTATAAACACCACATATCCAGGACTCTGGCCTCGGTAAGTATACACTATCCACAATTTAAACTAGAGCATATATATATATATACAAGGTACAAACATACATACAAAGTGTATTTCACATTTTTTTATTACGTTAAAAATAAATAATAATTGGTGATTAATTTACTTGTGTGTACATAAATAACATTGTCCTTTGAGTTGTATTGTGAAAACTCTTATGAACATTTCGGCCGGAATTCGAGAATTGAAGGCTAAGTTGTTCTTTGATTGTTATAAATAGTTGAGTTTTGTGGTTTAATAGTGATAGTTTTGTTTAAACTTCAAAGTGTGTAATGTTTTGTGCTAATTAAAAGTGTTGACCTGGAGGGTCAACGGGAGGGCTAAGGGAGAGAATTCAGGAATAAAACGCCGCTTTACTGATACACACGAACCATACCCCCTTGTACAGGGGGAACGGCAGTCGGCAACGAACTCGCTGTTCTGGGCAGAGATTTGCCTTACTAAACTATTACATAGAAATTGGGCGTTTGTACAAGTCGAACTGGTGGCGCGCGCTTCCCCTATTTATAAGAGCTAGTTGCCTGGCGATCCCACCTTTCCCCGAGGAATTTATTTACTCTTCGCTCATCCACATTTTAGACAGGTTACAGGTTTTACTAACATAACTAATGAAATATTATCCCCATCACCAAATTGCGTAAATCTTTCTTAGAGGCTCCCTTAAAATATGTTTTGAATATATAATTCGTCACCCTTAAAACAAAACCACGAATGTTGCAATTGGATAGTTTCGAGAGAAAACGATTTTAAAATTTTCATTCGCTGTGAAAAATCGGGATTATGCTTTAGCGCAATGTGATTTCACAGAAATATTAGTATTAACCTATTTATACTATGTGAGGTTCATGCTATGTGCAATATCTAACAATAAGTCCTATAAACATCTCATTATCTAATGTTCACCAAATTTGCACATTCGTGGTTCTGGCATAAGGGTGATGATATTATAGTTACCCTACTTATGTAGGGTAACTATAATATCGTCATTGACAATTATCGAGATAGTTGTTATAATTGATAATAATCGTATTGAACCCTGGTGAAAAACTTTATTATTGGACAGGTGGTAGGTTACCACTACAAGTGTCACATCTGCCAGCAGCAGTTCACCAGCATCAAGGAGATCAGACGGCATGTGGTCAAAGCACACACGGGCTTGGGTAAGTTTCACTTAATAATGAGTCTTATGCTGGGATGTTACGGTTGAATTCTCATTTTATCCATTCGATTTTATAATCCTCATATTTTTTAATTAACTAAAAAATTTAGTTTTATAACAATTAATTGACAATTTATTTTTAAACTATGACATAAATATAAATAACTTAATTCCACATTATGACACAAAAGGCGAACTTAATGCCTTAAGGCATTCTCTACTAACTGACCTTTGGGTTGATCAGAGGGATACATTGGGAGGTGGTAAATTATATTTTTTTTACTATGGAATAGCGCCGGCTCTAGCCCACGTAGCGCCCGGGTGCAATCAATACCCTGGCGCCCTCTAGTAGGCGCGCGAACACGGGCGCAGGGTCTTTGAGAGCGCCCCCTAAAACCCTGCGCCCGTGTGCGCTGCACACCCTGCACCATAGGTAAAGCCGGCTCTGCTATGGAACATATACAGAAAAAATGACAATATTTTACATGCCTTTTTTTAAAATTTTTAATCTTATTATGCCAGACTGGCTGGTCCCACGACTTCGTGCGCGTAGTCTTAGAGTTCATGTGGTTGGCTTGATTCCCGTGGGAATTTTATAATTGATCTGAATAAAAAGTACTCGATGTGTTATTAATCGGGCACATAAGTTATAACTATGCCATGGTAATTAAAACCCCTCAAGTTTCTCTGTATCATTTATAATGTACACTGCACGTTTGTTTTTTATTTTTTTCCAAAAATATTTAATGTACATACAGACACGGCAATGTTACGATTTTATTATAATATGTATTGTGTAATATATACTGTCTATTCGAAGAAATAGGAGGATGAAACAGGATGGGAATTATCCCTGGCATACCTATCTAATTCACTACCGAAACACGTACGTACACTGCCCTCAGTGTACGTACGTGTTTCGTTAAACCCCGTTAATGATGGGATATGTACAGTACGCGACAGCGAGCCAATGCGATTGTGGTATGAGTTCACTCGCTTTTGTTTCGTTGTTTGATTCTTTTAAATTAAATTATTTTATATACAAGTATATCCAATTTATAATAATAAATATAAATTATCAATCAGTATCTATAAACCTAACGTTGTTTTTGCATCGCTAATAGATTCCTTGAAATCGCATTGTCGGTGTACTTATAGTAATTTGTGAGAATTGTTTTAAAATAAACCTATGTACTATGACTATTATTTTTATACGGCTTGTATTTACACGGGCGCCAAAAAAATACCAAATGGGCGCGGCAAATCACCGTCAACAAAATAAAAAAAAAATCAATAAATAAATCAACAAATTTTTGAATACGTGAAATAAACAATTTTTTTAGTTACTAAGAATGCAATACAAAGTCGACGGAGTCCTATATATCTTTATTATGACCAGAGAACGTAAGCCAAACCCACATGTACATTTGCTATCATTTTAATTTTAATTTAATTTTCAGTTTCAGAACCATTCCTTTGCGAGGTTGGGAATCACATGGTGAAATGAAATTTTATAAACAATATAATAAAATGATGAATTTCAAAATTAGATGTTTCTCTTTTTAATTATGCAGTCAATTGAAACAACACTGTGAACACTGTGAAACAACAAATAAAGCAAAAGCTGAACTAACGAGGGAGAGACAAAATTATGTATACTTTCATTGAAACACCTTTAGGATTGTCATACTACCTTCTACATATATGCTTAGAGTTGATACGACTGTAGCTATGTGTGCGCCATCTGACCCCGATCGCGTCAGTTGCCTGCCGGCGGTCACAGTGTAAACATGTCCGCTCCGCTAGCAGTTTGCACCGAGGAGGAACAACGAGCAGTGATCCGATTTCTCTGGTCGGAAGGTGTGTTAGGAGCTGAAATTCATCGTAGACTTTTATCACAATACGAGGACATTTCTTTGTCACGTAAAAGTGTTTTTTCCTGGATTGAGAAGTTTATAAGTGACCGGACGAGTGTGACGCACCACGGATGACGACAAGATTCAGCAACCTCGAGAGATGGTTCTGTCGGATAGGCGAGTTACCATCGATTAGGTAGCGTCTCCTTTGAAAATCAGTCATGGTTCTGCCCATCAAATCATCCACGACGAGATCGGCTTCTATAAAATGTCTGCGCGATGGGTGCCAAGACAGCTTACAGCAGAACACGACCTCGAACGTGTTGACATTCATTCAAACCCTCCACAAGTTGAGTTTTGAGGTGCTGGCAACAGGGTTCGTAAAAATCCGATATTTATAATATATATATATTATAATGTGTATTAATAATATACATATTAGATATATATCATGTATATAAAAAAAGACGGGAATTTCATTTTGTTTTAGTTTAGTTTTAGTGGTTTTAGTGTGATGAAATTGTTAAATGAAACTGAGCTGGATTAAAATAGACTTAATAATTATAAAACAAAACAAAAAATAAGAGTAAAATTAGAGTACCAAATAATAGTCTTTGAGATTAATATAATCAATCTTAATCAACATTGTACTAAATTATAATTATAATCTTTAGTGTTGGATCATTGGCAGCAGCATTCTTCATAAAAAAAAAATATATGGACGATGGCGGCTGACAGCATACAGTCCACCTGATGGTAAGTGGATACTGTCGCTCATAGACATCCGCGATACATGCTAACATCAGTCCAAAATGACAAACGGCACGCCCCCGGATGCGCTGCCTACCTTTGGAGATATAGGAATGGATTTAGAGAAAGGGTTGGGAAAATGGGGAGGGATAGGATGGGAATGGGCTCTGGCACATCTCACTCACTACCGAAACATGTACGTACATTAGGGAAATAAGATAAAGTGGGAAATTTCATGATAGTCTTCTGTGAGAGAGGGGTAACGTGGCCAGTCGAGCGCGTCCAGCAGCTGTTGGATTGCAGCGTGCATTCTCCCCCTCAAAAAGTATGTCAGTATAACAATTTGAAACTTCAGAGTCAGGTGTCAGGCTCAGGTCTATATGAGGGGCATCGTCTTCCAGCTCCCAGTCCAGTTGACTTTCGGACTCTACCTCAACCTCATCTATTTCTTCTATGTCCGCATTGGAATTGGGATCCCCCAACCCAGTCCATATTGTATGTTGGAGTACCATGATCTTTTTTGGGACTGGTTCAATGTCTTACCAACTTATAGGCTTTCTTGTTTCCTAATCGATTGCGTATCTTTGATTGCACCATGCAGAAGGTAGAAAAAATTCTTTCGAGACGCGGCGTTGGTACTACTGCTCACAGTAATTGTTCACAAAGTGGATTGGAATCGTTCTTTGCCTATCCAGTGAGATCTGCCAAAGTTTTGACGATAAATATCAATTAATCGTGATATATATCCGCGAACCCTGGCCAGAACACCCTCCCTACAGCCCAGATCTTGCTCTCGGCGACTTTCATCTATTTGGTCCGCTCAAGGATGCTTTGTGAGGTCGTTGTTTTTCCACAGACGTAGAAGTGCAGGAAGCGGTGCCAAAGTGGCTTCGCCACGAACAGAAAGCCTTCCAGGGAATACGCAAGCTTGTGGACTGCTGTACCTAGTGTATTTACAAGGGAGCAGACTATGTTGAAAAATGATGTACCTACATATTAAATCCCTATTTTTGTGTAAATAAATTGTAGAACGAAAGTGTAGACAATTTTTCACTCGCCCTCGTAGGTTGCTCCGTATCGATAGTAGAATCGATTCTACCAGTGTTTACAATAGATTTCTTTTCATAACTTATTGTTCATTTCTAGTATATCTTTTATTCTACGCGCGTTGTCCAGCCACTGCCCTGTATCTACTGAGTGCTCGCTATGAACGTTGTAGATAGAACAACAACACTTTACATGTTTGCAACTTTTGATTTATTCCCTAAAATAATTTTATATTTTCCCTGGAACGGTTTCATATATTTTAAATTCGTGACGTGTTTCAAATTTTGCTTTATTTCAGTGACACGTATATGTAAATATTTCATGTAAATTAACTCATTAAGTCTTACTAATACTAATTAACTTACTAATGAAATTTATCAACTAATGAATCAACTATTCATTAGTTGATAACTAATCTGTTACAATATTATAAATATTAAGCTTACAATGGAACATACTTTTGTAAATGTAATAATAATTAAATGTAACAAATAAATGTATTTACAAACGATGTTTTTATTTAATTTAACGATACCCTGAATTAGGTCCTTTTGGTGGGCACTCGAGAAGTGAAGTCGAGTTTTTGTTTGATTATTAGGTATAAAAATTGTGTATAGTGCTTTTTGAGCTTCAATAGCGATAGTTTATTAAACTTGTTTTTTTGAGTGTAATGTTTTAGATAATCAAAGAAGAGCATAGGAATGTGTTTTCCGTGAGCTTCCAAGGAGTCCTCTTACTCCTTAGTAAATCTACTATCACTTTTTTTTTTTTTTTTTAAGAGGAGGGCGGACGAGCAAGCGGTCTCACGTGATGGTAAGTGTTACCGCCGCCCAGGGCCGTCTTTACCAGGGGGTGCAAGGGGTGCGGTGCACCCCGGGCGCTCACCTTTTAAAGGTAATGAAAAAATATAACGCTATAGTAAACAATTACACAATAGGATATTTGACTGTCATAGGATACACAATAGGATATTTGACTGTCATAGGATACACAATAGGATATTTGACTGTCATAGGATACACAATAGGATATTTGACTGTCATAGGATACACAATAGGATGTTTGACTGTCTTAGGATACACTCCCGCACCCCGGCGCAGAATAGACTTAAGACGGCCCTGCCGCCGCCCAACTCCTAACTTACTTCGATGGGACTGCACATTGACAGCGTACGTTTTAGACTAAAATTGTTTATCACGATTTGCCACTGGCAGAATGTGCTAATTGACATTTAAGGAAAGAAATAAAATACAATTATATATTAATAACATTTTCTAAAGAAGTCTTTGTCCTGCCATCTATTGAGAGATTTTTAAAGAATGTCTTTTTATAGTTTGTTTCTATATTGATAGATGGCGCTACTGACTACAACGTAGGTAGAACAAAACATCACTAATCTCGAGGAATGAACTTAAGTCTTTGTTTGATTATTATAAAAATTGTGTTTTGTTGCGTTTTGTGGCTTAAGAGTGATAGTTTATTAAACTGCAAAGTGTTTTTTGTGCATAATGTTCGTGATAATGAAATAAAAGCGAAGTGTTCCGTGTGCTTCCAAGGAGTCCTCTTCTGTCATCAGAAAACCTACTATCACTTTACTGAGCGACTCCCGACTTAGATACTTGAATGGACATTTATTGGATACCTACTACTTACATTTTTAAGCGAAAACAATTGACCGTAGCCTACGGATAAATTTTAAGTGTAGGTATAGGCAAAAAGTCAATATTCAGAAATTTATAGGTTTGGAGGTAGGTATCAGTACTTAAAACAAATGAATAATTATGAGCCCAGGCCTCCCATACTATATATATACCTATATATTTTATATTGAAGTAGGCGGACAAGCATGCGGTCCCACGTGATGGTAAGTGTTACCGCCGTCCGTAGACACCTGCAATACCAGGGGGTATGTGGGTGCGCCGTCGACTTCGCAAAATCGTATTCACAGCTTTCTTGAAGAACCCCATATCTTAGTTTAATGGAAAGACCTCTTGAGGCAGTTCGTTCCACGGCCTACGGGTTCGCGGTATAAAATGATTTTTGGACCGAACAGTGCGCGTTACTTCCGTATCGAGGAAATGCGAATGGACCGCACTTCCGTGACGAGAGGTGCGGTTGTAGAAACCCGAGGTGGGAATTATCTTGAACAATCCTTCTGAGCATTCCGCATTGTACAGGCGGTAGAACACAGAGAGACGCAACGTCTCTCCGAATGCTGAGGGGTTCTAAACTAGATATCTAAAGTATTTGATTTCCGGGCATAATGCATCACGCGGGCCTAGTGCGTATTAGAGGATATACATCTCCAGATTTTTCAAAATTCTGGAACATATCCGCTAGTGATATTCATATTTAATAAAATTATACTTAAGTAGAAACTCAGCGGCACCGGCCAAGGATTAGAACTCACGACCTAGGATAGCTTAGGAATATGTATATTCGACTCGACCTCGACTTAAATCCTCGACCCGTACCATAGAGGTACCACTTAAATACGTTTTTTAAAAAATGACTATCTCGGCGGTGAGTAAAACCTGAGGAAACTCACTTGCACCAGAAATAAATAAAAGTACATAGGTATGTGATTCACCATATCCGCACGGCGGCGCCCGCACGGTGGATTACGGCCCGAAACTCCCCAATGATTTAGGTACTAGGGGAGGCCTGTGCTCTGTAGTGGGACGTTACAAGCTGATACAAGTATAATCTTTTGAGCCTAAAATTATTAAGATGCCCATGGGTATATGTTGAACTGTTACTGGATATAAGTACATTTAAAAATATACCTTCTTTAATTAGCTTTGTGTATATCAAATACACGTGTTTTTTCTATACTACTCCATCCGTTCATCAGTTCAAAAGAAAGTCCTTAAGCCAAGATTAGGTTACAAAAGACTTCAGGATAATATTAATTCATTTATACCCACGGAAAGAAATGGGGTGTTGGCGGCATTTATTTATAGTGAATAGTGGGACGTAATAAGCTTATATCGAATCGAAACATTTGGTTACCATGACAACAACTCAGTAATTTATTCCGACCCCAAATAGGTAGTGTGTGTACTCATTAAAAAACCAAAAAGGGGTTGTATGACGTAATTCTAATTATACAACAACGCGTGCTATCAACCCTTCATTATGTCTTTATAAATAATTAAAAGGTTGTACAGAACCTAGTTGTTACATATCAACGACATTTCGTAAATTAACGAATGTCTATATCAGAATATAGAAAATACCAAATGACTTCCCAGTGAAAGTCAGAGAAATGTGATAGTCAAAAATTTAAAAACATACCTTGTCATAATAATCGCATTGATATTATAAATGTTAGAGTTTGCATGTTTCTTATTCAATCGGGTTTCATTCAATCGGCCCCATGGGTTTCCTAGTGCGCACTTATTCTAGGGCCTCTCAAAGCGCCTGGTCGACAGCACCGGCGATCTAGGGCTGGCGATTACCTCGCACAAGGCATTAGCCTAGCAATCCAGCGGGGTAATGCCGCCAGCATGCTCGGTACCTTGCCACACACAAATAATAATTTATTTTTAAGTTCAGTTTATGGATTTAAGTATTTCCTTTTCATTGTGATGTATAGTATGTATTTCTTATCCGGTCAACAAATAGAGTATTTCCAATTATTACTTGCATTAAGGAGATAATGAGTAGACTTCCCAACAATAACACTTATGAGGGGGAGAGTGCACGCTGCAGTCCAACAGCTGCTGGGCGCGTTCGACTGGCCACGTTACCCCTCTCTCACAGAAGACTACCTTGAAATGTACTGCATTTCCCACTTTATCTTATTTCCCTAATGTACGTATGTGTTTTGGTAGTGAGTGAGATGTGCCAGAGCCCACTCCCATCCCTTCCCATTTTCCCAACCCTTTCTCCGAATCCATTCCTATATATCCAAAGGTAGGCAGCGCATCTGGAGCTTGCCAACTTTTGTTATTTTGGACTAATGTTGGCATGTATCACGGATGTCTATGGGCTACAGTATCCACTTACCATCAGGTGGACTGTATGCTCGTCTGCCGCCTTCGTCCATAAGAAAAAATAAAAAATAAGACCAGTTACCTATTTAAATTCACAGTGACAGTCAAGCAGCTGTACAGACGCTCATGTCCCAAAAAATCGATTCCAGGTTGGTGCTCAATTGCGTTAACATACGTAGGTATACGTACCTATAGATAATGGTCTAAAATAGATGGTTTTACTATATTTTAAAGACTAATAATCTAGGTAACCATAATAGGGTGAAGATAAAATCAGTGTCAATGTATTGGTTATATAATCTGACATAATAGGTAACTGCTAAAGCGATGGGCTTAGTTTTACTAATTATATGAAAAAAAAAACTGATATAGGTATCACGTTCGTGAACGGCTATAAGCATTCGATGCTTATAGTCAAATTTGTGATTTGAGTGTGTCAGGTTTTGCTTTATTTTCATGTGCCACAGGTGCAGTATGCTGGCAACATTACGCTGAATTGCTAAGCTGATGCGTTGTGCGAAGTAGTGACCAGTCCTGCGATCGCGCGTGCTGTTGAGCAGGCGCTCTGAGAGATTCTTAAATATTAAATGCGGGGGCACTACGACCCCATTAGCGGAGGGTTTATATCTAAATACGTCTATAAAATAGCACCATCCCATCTTTCTCCGTGGGTGTCGTAAAAGCGACTATGGGGTTAATAAAGTGGCTACTACTGGCCCTGAGGAACTTCATCAACTCTAAAGGGTGCAGTCGCCAATCAGTTTGGCCAGCGTGCCATTTTTAGGCCATACATTTAAGGCAATAAACACATTTAATGTGTATACACACATCAATGACAATTTGCATAAGGAAACCTGTGCAGTGGTCTAGCAGTGGACAGGTACTAAAAGGGCTCATTATGGTTACAATTATAGCTCTTTAGGTATTAATTCTATTAATTATTGTAATTAATAATTGAATGGGTTTCGGTTTACCATGCATTATTAGAATTAAAACAAAACTGCCATAAATTTTATTCATATTAGAGATTTCACATTTACTTCGCGACCAATTCATAGATAGGAACTAACCCTAATTTGCAATACATTGAGTATTACTCAAACAGCTGACTTCGAACACGCAAACGAAACAAGATAAATATCTAAAACCTCCCCAAAAACAGAGGTCAGTCACCTATCTACGGGTGTAGGGGTCAAAGCCCTCGCTGACGTCATTTTGGGGTACTTTTACTTATTGCGTAGGGTAGTAGAGTCTTGTAATGGGCATGACGTAGGGAGTGTCGATATATGGTTCACTCACCCCGGAGAACTAGACAATAATGTGTCGCTGATATTTGGTTTAGCTCTGGAAGGATGTTGAATGATTTGAAGACTCTTTCCCATTTGTTGGCGAGTCTTGGAAGAGGTAAGTGCTATACATACATGGTGCCTTGTACATGAATGGTTCGTGCGAGAATATTGTATAGGATTCTCGTATGCGATCAAATTATATACATTTTACGTCTACAACTTTTCACATGTAGATAAAAACTCGATGATTAAACAGGGATTACAGTGATCGATCAGATGATGATAACGGTTGTTTATACTAGCTTTTGACCGATGTGCGAGAAACTCTCCCTGTGTAAATGAGCCATCTCTCTCCATAGCTCGATGGTAGATTTTGACCATATGCATTAGGCCAACCGTTAAAGGTCACACGTTTCCGCAACTTACGTATCTTTTTGTAGTACCTATCAGATCTCGATATTAATCTTTATTTTGTTAAATATTTATTTTCTCGTTATCCTTATTTCTTTATTATTTTTTATCTTTATTTTCTTTATTGTTTGAAGGAGAGAGTGCACGCTACAATCCAACAGTCGCTGGGCGCGCTCGACTGGCCACGTTACCCCTCTCTCACAGGAGACTACATTGAAATGTACTTCATTTCCCACTTTATCTCATTTCCCTAATGTACGTACGTGTTTCCGTAGTGAGTGAGATGTGCCAGAGCCCATTCCCATCCTATCCCTCCTCATTTTCCCAACCCTTTCTTCAAATCCATTGCTATATCTCCAAAGGTAGGCAGCGCATCCGGGGGCGTGCCAACGTTTGCCATTTTAGACTAATGTTGGCATGTATCGCGGATGTCTATGGGCGACAGTATCCACTTACCATCAGGTGGACTGTATACTCGTCCGTCGCCTTCGTCCATAAAAAAATCAATATAAAGTCTTTGGGGATTCAACTCTCTTTTACTCTCATTAACATTCTCCATACCAATAGCATACCATTCATTAACATGTCTTGCTATTAAATCCCTAAGCAATCGTAAGTGGCCGCGAAAGAAAACCTAAATTTAAATTCGCTCCATACCAAAATAAATGATAGATAGCAGAATGTATTAAAGTTCACGCATTGAACGTTTGGAGAGGATTCGAATTTTGGTTTACAGTTAGAGGTTTGCATTAGCAACCATCAGGAATTTACTAGCAAGAAGTTAGCTAACGGACATTACCCTTTTGAGTAAGTTAACTATAAACATATGACAGTGTGGTGTCGTGCATAGAATATCACCACCCCAACTCTTCACGTGGGTGTCATGAAAGGCGACAAGCCCTGAGAATCAAGCCATCTGTAGAACACAATATTCACGATGTGCCCCTTGTCCAACAGTCGATACTCAAAGGACTGTTTGCAAGTTAAGGTCAATGGCATTCAGTTGTCTGTCAAAATTAGATTTTTCATTCAAAATTACTGGATAAATACTGTTCTGACACTGGAGAAAATTATCGCCAAAACTTCATATTACGTGACGTGAGAGTACTGCCTTTGTATTCAATATATCTATCTGTAGTGTAGGTATGTGCATACTGTCACTATCCGATACGTGGGTAGTGCGGGACGGCAGTCTGTAGCCGACGATTAAACGTGTAAGATAGATTCAGATAGAGAAGAATTATTGTCATTAAAATTATTACCTGACGAACAAATTGAAGGTTCACACTCAGAGGCTGTATACGAATCTTGTAGCGGTGGTGTACTATACGTTTTGAGAGGGGTGCACACTTACAATACTATCGTTTGAAGTTTCGTAATAGACAAACTCAATTCGGACATTTCCTTTGATCTCTGGCATACCAATCGATACTTAATTAAACAGGGAGCTAACTAGCCACCCTACAAGACCCTCGCCCGACCGGCAGAGTCGTTCAAACCGGGAGGATTATAATTGAAAATGCACTCTGCGCGTCTCTGATATTGAGTGATGTTTTTGTTACGTTTTGCTAGGATTTGCCGGCGACTCTCCTCGCGTATCATTCTTGTAACTCTTTATTGTTCAATAGTTGTTGAACAAAGACAACATGTGGCATTATCTCAGTAAATGGACCTTATTGTTTCGTACTAGTTATACAGATTTTGAAAAATGTTTATAAAATAATTGAAATTTTCATTGCCGTGTCTCAAAAGTCAGATGTTACAGCGTATTTCTATTTAAACATGATCTTGAAGCATTGAAATTTTAAGTTAACTAATATTAATTTTAATCTTAACAGAATTCAATAAGTCCATACCGACAATGAGGTCCATTTGCTCAGATAACGTCATATAATATTTACTGTTGCAGAGAATGATTTATATAAACTTCCATATAAGGTTTTCTATTCATTTAACTAAAGCATTGATAGAAGAGACTCGCCAAAGAATCGACATAGCTTGTAGAATCAGCATGTTGAAATGGCAATGGACAGATCGTGTTTGCCGCAGATCCAATATGATCAAAAAAAGAGCCGAAAATCGTGTGTGGTAGCGAGCTGCGCGAGAGGCCTATATAGAGCAGTAAAGAGACAGGCCCATGGTATATGGTATGGTGTGTCCCATTCTTGAGGCCGTAAGTGCAAATCTTCGATCTTTACTACTGAGTTTGCACTTTAGTACAGTTTAAAAAAACATCACCAGCTCAGCGGTGAAGGAAAACATCATGAGGAAATCCGTGACTTCGAGTATTTAAAAAATCTGTAGGTATTTTCTGGGCCCGCGTGATGGAATATGGCCTGAAATCCCTAGTTTCATTAGATAAGATCTTTGCCCTGCAGTAAGGCGTTAGACTGACTTTATCATCAATAAACATTCAAGTATTCATGTAGGGACACAGTGTTGACACAGTGCTGGTAGAACGACACGAGCAATGTGGCCGGCGCTCGCCACCTGTTGTAATCATTCATAGTCACGAGAATCCGCATTGAGCCCGTGTGCAAGATTGTAGTCCGAGTCCTCGTCGTGGCTTCACCGTCCAATCACCTCGAGGTGACTCGGGAGTCCTGCAGCGCGACATCACAGGCTGATATTAATTATAGTTTCTGTGTCAAAACAGTTGACTAGTCAAAACTAGATATAGGTAACCGAAACTCACATTTATTGTGACTAGACTAACTTCAAAAGTTCAATGTTAGCGCCAGTCCGAATATAGATTTCGTTATTTTC
The DNA here is from genome assembly GCA_914767545.1 of Sesia apiformis. Lineage (NCBI taxonomy): Eukaryota > Metazoa > Arthropoda > Insecta > Lepidoptera > Sesiidae > Sesia > Sesia apiformis. Next base: position 11,876,769 of record OU611971.1, read on the forward strand.
CATACGTTTTATAAAAACGTGTTAAGACAAAACTTGGAGAGCTTCACGAGCCCTATACATTTTTAGTTTTGTTTTTTATTTTTATCTTCAAGTATTCGTACTTAACCAATTCAATCGGTCTTAACGCGAATGTTTACCTTATTTACCTTATGTTTATCTTATGAGTCAGCTCGTGACCACGGTTGGTGCAACCAAAACGCCGAGTAAAATAAAAAAAGGTAAACATTCGCGATAAAACCCATTTTAATAGATAAAATATGTATAAAACGCGAAAATCTCAAATGTTATATTGGTACTAGTGTTTTTCTAAATTCTATTTCTAATTCTATTCTATACTCGAATACTAATCGAATAGTAAAAGCCAAATGTATATACTAGATAAAAGAAGTTTTCTACAAAATGAAATACTTTAAAGTAAACATTCATTTGAAAATCGGTTACGTAGGAGGTACCTACTTGATTTTTTACTTTAGTTAGGAAGTGATTTTATAGTTTAGTTTAAAGTTAGGTGGGTACTTAACTTTAGATTAAAGTAAAAAGGTAGGTAGTTACTGATTGAATATATACTACTTATTGAAATTGAATATTGAGGTAAGTTACTTTAGTAAAAAAAATATTTATAGCACTAACTGAATTTGAATGTGCGCATTCGCGAATAGTGGGGCAAATTATTGGTATTCGTTATTGAAATGCTTAGGTTTTCACCATTATATTATTGGAGTTAGTGAGTCGATTTGGCTCATCTTCGAATATAGATCCAACCTGTATATATAGACCCAACCTGTATATATACACCCAACTTGTATATAAATATACACTCAACCTGTATATAAATCTTGACCCAACCTGTATATATAGACCCAACCTGTATATATAGACCCAACCTGTATATATAGACCCAACCTGTTATATACACCCAACCTGTATATAAGTATACACCCAACCTGTATATAAGTATACACCCAACCTGTATATAAGTATACACCCAACCTGTATATAAGTATACACCCAACCTGTATATAAGTATACACCCAACCTGTATATAAGTATACACCCAACCTGTATATAAATATACACCCAACCTGTATATATAGACCCAACCTATTTTCCTGCCAAATTTAATTTCTTTTAAGATGTAGTAAAATAATTCCGTAATTAAAAAGTCGTGATCTCCCAGAACTTTCGGAACCTCACTATCATTCGAATTATTGAGATTGCTCCAGCGGAATCTGTACGTGCATTTCATAGATTACTTACAAGTTCTATGTGATTCCTCTTATGTATTGTTAGGCATTACGACATAGTTTACTATAGTCGGATTTTTTATTCGAGTATTCTATTCTATATTCGAGTATTCTATAGTCGGGATATGACATGTAGAGCTGTCAAACAGAGTGATATTTGTACGGAGATGACACTTTATTGACAGTTCTACATGTCATACTCCTGACTCGAATTTAAAAAACGGACTTTAAATTATTCAGTTGAAGTGGCAATGGACTGGTCATAATGTGTCGCAGGACCGACAATCGATGCAGTAGACGAGTCCTTGGACTCGATCCGGACACGTTGATCAACGACCTGAAGAAGTTTACCTATATTGACTGGATGCGAAGAACGAAAGCCGTGTGATGAGCCTTTGTAGGGGCACATATCTTATATTAAGTAGAGAGACGTTGAATGATGGTTTGGTATGCAATGCAACCAGCCCTTTCAATGCAATGCAAACTGCTGGACTTAGGCCTCAAAACGGGTAGCTGGCGAAGCGGGTTGTCGAACCCACTCTTTTTAGAAGTGGTATAGTTCACCAGGGCTTGTGGTGGCAGCTTTGTTATCCCTGGTCTGGTATAGGAAAGATAAAATAAAACAGTACACTTTTCTGATTTTTTATATATTTAGAACAAGAAATGTATAGTTACAACCATTGAGGATATTAAATATCATATTGTAAAAACTATTGTATAAAGTGAAGAGAATGTGACATTTTTTCATATTTTTTTTTTATTTAATTATATAATTAATTCCAATAAATTAATATTATAGACACATAAATTACGTGAAAATATTAATGAATAAATACTTAAAAACAGCCAAGTAACCACTACGGATGTAAATATTCGGATATTAATGCTTAATTTTAGGAATTAGTATTTATAAAAAAATCTATTCCGCACTTCAAAGAAAGTCGGCGTGTAGCAATTTTCCAAAATCGCCACGTTGCACAGTTCAGCAAAGTTCTTGATAATGTTGGAAAACTGTTACAATAATCATCGATTTGAGAATACATACTAGATATGTTATACAAGCACTCTAGGGCAAGCACATTAGAGTCTAACAGTGTTCTAGGTATGTTCAGTTGCTCTGGAATTATTTATTTCATATGTGTTTTGATAATGGAACATCTTATTACGTAGTCCTTAAGTTCCAAATTTGACGTTTTAATGAACCCTTCCTCATCTGCTCAACTCCTCCCTAGAAATTGCCAAGTATCTTCAATAAGAACGTATGTGTCATCTAGGTTATTCCCACATCGATGACAATAATTCAAAAGTCCTTAAACGATCTTATAAATTATTGGGAACAACATTCATTTCTAAGACGACGCTAAAACTGAATCAACGTGGAACAATCGCACTGCTATAACTCGTTTTCTAATTAGAGATACAGAAATTATTACAAGAAAAAAATTGTCTGCGTGTCCCTTACAGTTATTGAAGGAATACGTTGTAGACTTCTGTATAGTTCTATCATTTCACGAAGGCGGGTTACGCTCAGTAACGGCTGTGCTCGTACATGTATGTTGTTTTAGTGTGCGTAAACTTGATACCTTGATACCGCTCAGTTGGGTCAGCCGACGACGCGTGGCGCACACTAAAACATTGTACATTCGCGAGCATAACCCGCCTTCATGAAATGAACGAATTAAACATTGGAAAACGTCCGCGTGCAAATGATATCAGATTTAGCCTCGACCTCTCTACTATTTCTTGTGCAAATTAAACTTTTCTCACAAAAGCTATAATTAAGTAGAGGTAAATATTTAAACCGACACAATAAGTATATAGAAATACCTAACCATTAGGTATAATATTAACTAAATCGGTAAATACGACCAACACAGACATCTACCTCTTAATTTTATATAATCATAAAAAGATGAAAAGAAATTTCAACATTGATTCTTTATTATACCGGAAGATCTTAAGTGTTTTTATTTTTTTTTTATTTTTTTTAAGTTTTATAAAATATGTATTTGTATCAAATTGGAGTCAGCTAGCACGAACGAGGAAATTGGCTGACATTTTTCATAATATCATTTTTTTAATTATAAATACCATTGCTTTCATTGCCCTAGTACACCTTAACGTTGAAGTTGATAAAATACTTATTGAATACTTTATTTTTGAGACTCTTATATCTTACGATGCTTTTGACTAATTATTTCCTAGTCTTACATTCGACTCAGTTGGAAGTCTGGGAATATGACCACGAAATGTATGTACGTTCCATACTTTCCTTGATCTAAATGGGATTATGAATGAATATTTATTACAGTTAGTACTAGAGTATCACATGCTACTCTGCATTTTGCTATGTGTTTGTCCCCATTGCAGTACCTATATACGGACGGGTAATCGCAGCGCGTACGCAGCGTTTGCGTAGAATATAATAATTTGGCGATAGATGGAGTCTGCTTTGTACATACTCGTAAGGTTGTGTTATACGCTGTATTACAGCAACGCGATGTTAGGGTCAGCCAAGAGATAGATTAGCACATATTTACAATTTATTAACGTGCTGCAATACCCTACGTAATGGGAACGAACCGTTGTGCTATGCAGTTTATATAGAGGAATCAACACCGAAAACAAATACCTAATAAATAGACAGTGAAATTGATATTACATGATATTACTTTTTATTTATTTTTAAATTCGAAACTATTGGTTATTTTTATTAATAATTCGCGTACCCGAAGCTGGACCGTTGCCGTTTTATTTACATATTTATTGCAATCTGCTATTTACCCGACTGCGTTACAAGCTAATATCATTCTTACGCTTGTAAATATTTTTTTTTATTTTTGACTACGTTTTTAGTTGGACATTTCATAGTCGGGGTTTTTAATATAAATTTGTAAGTACTCGCTCCGGTTGCTGCCTTTCACTGTCTATAATTGTAAATTAAGGCGAAAATACATGTCGTGGTTACGCGACCGATTGTAAAAGCTATAATGTGGCATTTAGATTTCTTGTTAACATTATATAACTTTTAAATAGGTATCAAAGAATCATGTTACCTATTCATTAACGCTGTATAAATTTAATCATCAAAATTCTTTGTCACTGTCTAATAAATTTGAAGTTCTAATTGCTAGAAACGGGTAATGGATTTTAACAATGTTTAAATTTGTATTTTTCATGAGAAAGGTAGATGATTATTTTATGTAATAATGCAAAGATACCAATACAAAGTGTCATCGATGAAGTGGCCAAGTGTAACCAATATTGTATAAAGATACCAATACAAAGTGTCATCGATGAAGTGGCCAAGTGTAACCAATATTGTATAAAGATACCAATACAAAGTGTCATCGATGAAGTGGCCAAGTGTAACCAATATTATATAAAGATATCAATACAATGTCATCGATGAAACGGCCAAGTGTAATCAATATTGTATAAAGATACCAATACAAAGTGTCATCGATGAAGTGGCCAAGTGTAACCAATATTGTATAAAGAATCGTGGCGTTCGCGGTCGCAAAACAACGCCGTGTATTTCCACCTAAAGTGACGATGATCATGCGCGTTAGGGGCACGACACGTGGTCGTTAAATGCCTATATTTTATAAAATTACCAATGAGTATACGGTCTAAAAGCTAACTAGAGAAACGGATCGAAAAAACAGGAAGTATGTGGTGAGCAAATGTTTGTTATTTTTATAATCATTTTACAACAATATAGCCGAAGTTACATTTGGAAAGTAGGTATTGTGCAATGCGGTTTGTTTATTATTTCCACTAGTATTTTGTTGTATGAAGTAATAGTAACACATTTAGTCGATGTCTCGAGTTTCACACGGCGTTAAAATATTTCAATTTTGTCCACACAGAATATATTTATTGCTTAATTTACATTTTTCAACATCCAGTGCATTTAAAAGACATGGTTTTGTACAAAAACAACAGGATTTCTCGTAATTATTATCAATTTGATTTCGTTTCGAATCATCGAAAAATATTGAAGCGATAATCACAATCAATACCTACATATATAAGTAATATCGAATTAACATCGAATTACGTGCATATTAATTAAATTCAATGTTAACTCGCGATCTTATGCGCGAAACGTGCTATATTTGACTCTGTGTCTTTCCATACTATGAAAACAGAAAAAGATATACCGTCATTCAATTATAAGAAATAATGAATTATTACCTATGTATATTATTGAAAACAACATTATGTTAAGTTCCAAAATGTAGGAAACCGCCTTTAGAAAATCTGATTTTGGAACATCTTTTTCTAGCGTCATAATACAGACTAAACAATATAAATAGATAATGGCCGCCACAAGGGATCAGATAAAACTGTCGTTTTGACTGACCGATAAATCAGGCCTTTCTAGTATGAAAAATTGACAGTTTTCATACTTACACGGTCACTTTTAACCATCATAATTAGCGGCTATAAATTAGTTTGACAATTGCAGGTTTTGGAATATCAATCATATTATAAGTAATATGAAGTGTTATCGCTTTCGTGAGATTACGTTTTTCGAAATCGATTCGAATCGAATGTATCAAATATTAGCAAATATTATTGTAATAATATCTGTTTCCTTCGTCTTTTAAATTCAAAGGAACGGCGATGGCCCTAACAGAGCGACATCACGTCGTGACACCAAACCGATGAAATATTGAGCATTTTGACTAAAAAGTCGTCCTGATATCACAACGCGAATACCTATTGAAATATTTTCACGCGTAGATAGCATTTTTAACTTACGTATTTATTTCCTATGGAAGATTTGATTACTTCAATTTGTGACCTACTAATTACAAAACGGAATTGCGTACAACATGGTCACAGTATTATTTGTGTTGCGAGCGAGTAAGGCTAACCCTATCACACAAAGCATTGACACACGCTTTACCTATCGCTCAGTTGACCTTTGCCTCCTAGACTGGTGACGAAAAACACCACAATCGAACAGTCCACAAATGCGTATTATTTCACAAATGAGTTTGAATAGACGTTTACTGTGAAATTATTGAAATATGTGGTTCGCTTCAATCACCCGAGATAGGCGAACCAAATCAAGTTTTGTGTTTCAGGTTTTGTGACGTAGGGAGTGTTTACAAATAGATTGGAAATCGCTTTTCTATTTAGCCATATTTAAGCACCTTGTATAAAATATATGATGGACTTTATTTATTACTATTATTTTATTTCTAAGTTAATTTTAAATACTAAGTCATAATTTAACTGTAAAATGTATTATTTCATTTAATAAATATCAAAAAGGAAATGAGAAATCACTTCAAGTGCAGTTATACATAAGTATAGGTACTACATACTACGGCAGATCCTACCCCTTCGTTTATCCACTGTATTAACCCACTGGCATAGTCCACACACCGGAAAACAGAATCACCCTCTTCACACCCCTTTTGCGCATGATAATCTCTTCTGAAACGTTACACGTCAAGAAGTACTGACAATACGAAGACTTTTTAGCTTAATACTCGATATTTTTCGTTCGAAGCATGAAAGCTGTTCGTTTGGTTTACGAAATATTTCGTTTCATGGCGAAATGATGACAAAAGAGCCCCACAATTCGCTCCTTAGAAAAAAAAGACAAGTGCATTTTGATGACATTTCAGAAACATGCAAAACATTGATTTGATTTTAATATAAAGCTAGAAACTTGGAATTATGAATCAAACAAAAGGAATAATCTGTGTTCATTTTTGATTTCCTTATTTAATTATACTTATGTGTCCGTAAAAATGTTACGTTTTTTTGTTAGGAGGGCAGAACATTAGGGAAACAATCTCCAATCTGATGTAGTGTTTTTAAAAATATTCTTTTTACTTTATCTTTGGATTCTCTATTTCTTCGTAAGACTGTTCGATGGATAGTGATTGTTAGCACGTCTAGGAGGCTGGAAGTATATATACCACCTGCCTCGGCATAAATTTTACGATTTAAAAATATTTTTTTTGTGACATCGATTCTTCTGATACTGGATGGTTATTCGCCTGATTGTAAATAATAATTACAAGTCAGTCTTATCATTTGGTTTACAGTCTAGAATACAACAAGATGTTTTGGCTTTACGTTTTATGTCGAAGGTTTACTTCAACTTTGAAAATGAGAAATGAGTTTTGATTGCTATCTTTTTAAATATAATTCTGAGTCAAATGTAAAATGTATAAAGTTGTTTTCTTTCATTCGCATTTTGACAGATGGTATAGGTACCTACTTCAGGTCGTATTTAAGCTGCGTTACAAAACTTACGATAAATACTCTGATAATCTAAATATATTGTGTCTCTTTTTATCGTCATGCTCATGACATAATAAAAGATGCAGAATTATTTAGGTTGTCAAATAGCGATATTTGCATGTTTTGAAACCCAACCTCTAATATAGTCAGTCAAATGAAATGTGGTATAAGAAAAGCGAGGGAAATTTAAAAAAAACATTGTTAACACCCATTTTAATCAGGAAAATACGAATTTGATACTTTATATTTATTTATCATAAAACTAGTATGACACTGAAACATAAGTGAATTTAGAAATTCAACTTAAAAGTTTTTTTTTAATTTGCCGCGCTTTTCTTCTGTCACGTGACATTTTGACAGATTCTACTGTCATCACTCATTATCGTCGGGAGTTGTCAATTGATTTACTTATTAAATATGGGCCATTAAGCATTTGTACGCAGGTTTTCACTTACTTATCCAATAATTAAGATCAATCGTCACACGTGTTTTTTATTATTTACCTTTGCTAATTTCACAGCCTCAATGTCAATTAGCCTATGCGTATTAAGAGTATTGTTTCTGGGTTGCCAATTAATTACGTAATTTTTTAATATTTAATTTTCATAATAAATGCATCAAAACCGTTCAAAAAGTAGCCGTTATTGATAATTCCGATTATCCTTGTCACTTAATGGGGTTCGTATCTTATTACTGCGTTCTATCCGGTCTAGAACGACGCTGTATCCACCGTGAACGTTTGTTATTAGTAGAACGTTTTGCATGCTGACCTTACAACTATGAAGATATGAATTACAGTATATATTTAAAATACATATAAAAATATCAAGTCAATTATGTTGTAGCTTACCCGTGGCAACTGCGCTTTAAAATTTCATAATATTTATTATTGCTTTCACCGTTACGACACTATAAAGGCCGCCGCCCTCTAAGCTATTGAGCACTATTAATAATTTACCATTACCATTTTAATTTTTAATAATTATTACCGAAAGAAGGGGGACCGCACAAAACATTCTACTAATATACTAAGTGACTTTTCATTACCTAACCGAAGCCCTAACGAACATCTCCAATCCAAAATAATTTGCATTTAATTATTTTATTATTATCTAAATAGTCGATGAGTTTTCACTGAATACTTTGGTGTTTTCGTTTCGATTCGAACGACGTAATATTTTACATCCTTCACATACAGACTAGAACTGAACATTACAACGGAATCGAAACTATGAAGGGTTTAACCTTTGCCCTTGAAAATATTGAACGTAACCTAAAGAACTTTCGTACATCCACAGGTCCTTCGATTAATCGCCCGATATATTTCCCTAATAAATAAATCAATTTAAGTTCTTACCAAAATGACATTACGATAAACTATACAAATAAGTTGAATACACGCCTAAGTTAATTACACGTAAAATACAATTGCACATACACTAAATTAATATTAAGTCTAAGAACAAAGATACCGTGAAAATTATCATATTGTTATTATTAAATAATCAACATTTGATAACTCCAACTATTCTTAATAATATCCTCAATTTAGTACTCCTTGGAATAGACAAATGACTGGAATAGTTGGAATTTATGTTGAACTTGAAACAACACAAAACAACAACTATTATAACCTAGGAGACGAACTACAGTAGTATAATTATAAGTAGGTTACCAAAATTGTGCTTCACACATCCACTTCTTAATCCTCCTTCATTGCCAACCGCAGTTCCAATAATACTCTATAATATAATTAAAAATTAAATCAAACATTTATTTTGTATTAAATCCGGCAGCTAATCAGAGCTCTCAAGTCGGTGGAATGGGCAAATTACAATGAGCAATACCTAGAATCCAAAAAGTGGCATTATCGCTCTTTGATGATTTAAATCATACTTCGTATCTTTTTGTGTTACAAAGATAGAAAAGGATATATTTAAATTGTCAAACAGCGATAATTGCAAGTTTTGGAACGCAGTCGCGACATGTCGTTAAAATATCTATAGGTACACCAGCGCGTCATTGGATTGCTAGGCAATCCGATTACGCTATGCCAATCATTACCCAAACATTACACCATAAAACATCCAAAAATTGACTACTGCTCACTTAACATCAAATTATACTTCAGAGCTCTATCTAGATGCCGATATTTTAACACTGAACATCGCTCTGCTGTAAAAAGAAAGTCAATTTGACATTTAACACTATTTCCCGAGTGGTTCGTAACTAACAGAGCGACATTCAGAAACGCAAGTGGATAACTCACAAATTCTTCTAAATTAATACAGTAATATCTAATTAATAAAACGTATTACGACTAAGTTGGAATGTTAAGCATATCTTAAGCTTTAAATAAAGCAAGTAACTTTTTAAAAGGTCTTTTTATTGGTTAATTTTTAAAGAAAGTAAATTGTGCCCGCTCGTACTGTACGCGCGGATTAATTAATTTAGATTACAATAAATAGTAAACAAATGTGGCGCATTATCATAACTGACATACATTGACATAAAGTCTACCAACGCCTCTTCGAGTCATTTCTTTAATATATTTTTATTAAATTACGGCTATTAGTTATTGCACGATTTACATTTATAATAAATATATAAATACTTGTAAATTTTAATCTCCATCTTTGGTATGTAATGGTACCTATTAGTAATATCTGAAATGTTACAAAACTGTTTTTTTACATAATATATTAAGTATATTTTTTTTTACAAAAATTGTAGGGTCGTTAGGACGGCACGATATTAATTCTATTCAATTTCGATGTTCATTTATAGGTCATTATCGGGTCCAAGTAAGAACTGGTGGTTTGGTGTGGCGTGGTAACGCGGAGAGATTAGTTTTTATTTTTAAACCATTTTTTTCTATATACAAATTTCCATTTAAACTAAGACAATTAAAGCCTACTTCGAATAGACGCAGGATCGCATCCATACATTATTATTATAGCAGGTACCCATCATATGTTTAGACATCGATTAAATTTTTGGAACGATATCGTTAATCTAGAGTATGCACCATTGTCCCGCGAACGGACTATACGTATTCCTGTCACCGTCGTGACCTAGGCATTAGCTCAGTGTCGCTTCCTTGTCTAGCGCGTGGGTGCGAGCGGGATGGCGCTAGCGGCCCAGCAGTCACCCTGTCACCCCACCCCGCGTGTAGCTCAGAACAGCTCAATCGATTTTCCCCATCTTCCTCCGGCCGCAAGTACCGCGATCGCTCACGCGTCAAATCCGTGATACCTAACTGATGACTTTAGTCCACCCATAAGCGTAACCCGATTCCTAGCTTTACGCGCAAAATTTATCTCAAAAAACTAACCTACGAGTCAGTTTCGTCACCACCATGCGTGAAGCGTCACAGTCAATAATCATTGCGTTTACATCGCAGATCTCCTTTTAGCTTTTTAAAATTTTATCAAAACCTATCACAGTTTTTGATTAGTTTTCATTCTTAATTAGATTAATATATGATTAAAATATACATATAGATTATATATATCTTCCAATCTTTAACAATATAACACTATTTTACTTCGATTAAGCGCCTCGCAGGAGCGGGCGTTCGTGTTACATTTGGCCGGTTATATTACTAGTTATAAGTTGTCGTGTGAGCGAGAGAGTTGACCATTTCGATATATTTTGGCATATATTATCGATCTGCCAGTGCATGCCGGCCTAGCTGCGTCAGTATACGCACAAATACAAAGTGTACTTAACACGATATGATCGCATATAAAATTGGAGCATAGTATTACACAATTTTAGGCTATTATTGCTAATATTATTTATTATATTCGAAAACTATTTCTCGATAACCACAACCGTTCATAAGCGAAGTTTAATATCATTATTTTGTTATTGACTATTATCAATATGTATGGGTTCTTATGCCGTGGAAGTTTCAAAAGACATTTGATGCCAATTGGTGATCTAAAATTATTGCATGCTCGCGACGGCTCTTCATTCAGGCCCAGCCATTTTATCCGGACATGCGCACCAGCTCCACGTTCAGCCATTTTGATTCCCTAAACACACTTAACCCAATTTAACGTGTACGTTTGTATGTCACTCATGAAAATGGCTGGTTTGAATAAATAGCCACCGAAAAGGAGCAAGTCGAAAACATTCGCTAGTTTATAATTAATTAATGTATAAATGCCCGCCCCGTCCCTCAAAGTGGAGTCGAGCCGTCTAAAGTCGGGAAGACACAGTCTATACGTCAGGTCCTTGCAGCGGCTGCGAGCGAGCTCGCGGCCGCTAAGACGCCGCTTGAATGTTCTGGAAAAGCGGCGTGTGGTGTGTATTTATGTACATGTGTGTGTATGTATGGGTGCGCGCCTGCTGTGCCGTCCTAGCGTCCAGCTAGGCCGAATCCGGGGCGATGCCCTTTAGATCGTCTTGATCTTATTAGTCTTGAAGCTGACCTGCAACACCCGGTTGCCGAGTGTGTAGCCGTTGAGCGACTGGATCGCGACCACAGCCTCGTCGTAATTTGTCATCGTGATGAACCCGTAGCCTTTACACTTATTTGTCTGCAGGTCGCGTATTACTTTAACGCTTTGGACGGCGCCGAAGGGTCCGAAGAGTTGCCAGAGAACATTCTCCTCTGTTTCTGGAGCTAGGTTGTAAACAAAGATGCACCATTCTGAGCCAACTGCACCAGGTAGCACGCCGCCGAGCAGCTCGCCGGCTAGCGGACTGTAGCGCTGGAGACCCTTATTTATTGCTAGAAGTGACTTGCCTGAACTGAATCGTCCCAGCGGCGCAGGGAAGCGGAGCGCAGCCGGCAAGTACGCGGCGAGCGGAGCCAGCGCCTTCCCGTTGTTGCTAGGGTTGTTCGCGAACTTCACTGTAATCGGCTCCGTCGCTCCTTTAGGCACAGTCCCGTTCAGCTCCTGGATCGCCCGCTCCGCCTCCACACGCTGATCGAACCTTATAAATCCTACTCCTTTAGACAGTCCCTGTTCACCACCCGTGAATGGTCTACCGCCTGAATTTTCGCACAAAATCCGCGATGTAATGATGCGACCGTAAGGGCTGAACAGTCGCTCCAATTCGGATTGCGTCATTGTTTTCGGCAGCCCTGACACGTAGAGGTTCGCGCCTTTGATCGCTTCGCTGCTCGGCCGCGCGTAGGATACTTTGATCGTTTTGTTCTGGAGGCGTAGGCCGTTGAGAGTTGAAATAGCTTTCTCCGCATCTTCAGTTCGGTGGTAGTTGACGAAAGCGTAGCCGAGACTCTGTCCGCCGCCGTGCAGTGCGTGATTCAATGCGTCTGGGAATGCAGCGCCTTTGTTTCGGATCAGTTTACATGACTCAACTTCACCAATACTGGAAAATAGACTCCGTATTTCCTCCTGAGTCATGCTCTGCGGCAGGTAGTTAATGATCAGGTTGGTCTTGGACTCCTCGCCGGAGCCATTCTGTTGTTCACCGTCGCCCTTAGACATGGTGGCTTAAATCATAAACGTAAAGAACGAAAGGGAAACGAAAAACGCGGTAACTAAAAACACGGCACGTCCGATGCGGTAGCGCGCGCGAGCGGGATTGCGAGGGTTGGACTGGGGGTGCGCGCATGCCTCGTTATATCGACCGCTCTTACATAACGCCGTTCGTTCACCCCTCCCAGTTGGTATAGTGTCCGAAAAAACCAGATACACCCCTGCATCGATCCCGGCCCGGGAACTAGCTGAGCACGCTCCGTAACTAGGTTCCGTCTTGCATCGCATCTTCCATTGTTTATTGCAAAACTCGTCGTACTTATTTGTCAGAAAGAGAGGGTCGTAACTCACTAAATCTGAAATCTGTGCCAAATTCTCTTATATCGCACATTCATAAGTCTTTTTGGCAGGTTTCCCATTACAGACATACAGATTGTACAGTAAAAATACGGATATTAAAACTCAGACAATACTTATAAAACGTTTTCTGCCCTATGACAATGTTCAGTCAACTCAACACTGTTGTACATACTGTTGAAACAATTACATACAATTAAGAAACAAAACTTTATACTTTTTATTTCCTTGTTATATTTACAAAATAAAAGTTCTGTGTTTATTATAGAGTATGTATATTGTTTTAAATTATTTAATAAATTATTTATTTTAAAAATATTTATGAAGCAATAGGCGGCCTTATCGCTTCCACGTAACACAATATTATGGTTTTATAGTATTTTTAACGGTATTTTTAATAGTATAATCGATTAGTATCAGCAACTGTGAACAAGGAAACACACAAACACTTAAATATATTTATTATTGTTCAAAGTACAAATAAACATTAATTTCTTAAACCGAAATGGAGGCATTTAGCAACCCCAATATTCGACAATATTAAGAAGCATTGCAAAGGGACTTTTTGGCGGGAACTCAAGAAGCGAAGTTGAGTTTTTGTTTGATTATTGTAAAAATTAGGCGTTTTGTGGTTTAATAGTGATAGTTTATTAAACTTCAAAATGCTTTTTTCTCGTGTTTTCAAGGAGTCCTCTTCTGTCCTCAGTAAACCCACTATCGCTTTACGGAGCGACTCCTGACTTACTTCGACGGGACTGGATATTGACAGGATACCTTTGAGACTTTGAAATTGTTTGTTACGAAGAAAGCTTGTCACTGGCAGAATGTGCCAAGTGCACAATTGCCATACACGAAGAAAAAAAAATCATTGCAAACAACAATCTTTATGTAATTAAATTGTTTTTTTTTTTTCATACCTGTTGGGTTAGGTTACGGAAAACATACGGAACAATTGTAATTTTATTAACACTTGTTATACTATGTTTTAAGCGGTAAAGAAATCATTTGTATAATTATATATATTTTACTCAAAATAGAAAATCATATCTTTAGCAATTAGGCCTTTCCGTTTTAGGGGCGCGTAGACCCATGCGTAGACTTTTCATTCGTAGCGCTCTCGTTCGTAGCACTCGCAGCTTTCGTTCGTAGGCCTCGCAGCTAATTCATTCATACTTTAATTGTAAAATAAACTCTGTGTACTCTACGTGTAAACTAAGAAAGTAAATAATGAAATTGTTAAGATTACTATTTTATTTGATGATCCACTGGCTGTTGTGCGAAAGGTCATCAATGGGTTAGATTTTCTGTCGAATAACCATTTGTTTAAAAGACAAATGTTTATTTTGAATTTGTTTGTGGTTGTGTTCATGGTTTGACGAGGCCAGCAGTGTTAAAAAAAAAAATGTGTGATATAATATCATGATGGTCTGTGAATTTTTCCTTGGTGTAGCGTATAGAGTAGGATGATAAAATAAAAAAAAAACTTTTTTAAATTTGTCATTGTTGGAATTATGTAGATAACGTAAATTAAAAAAAAAACTAATTTCAAATACAAAGAAATACTTCGCTATTTTTCGTATGTTTTAGAAAAAAAAAGTGTTTAAACAATTTGTAGAGATATATTCCCATATAGTTGAGGCAAACGTATTTAAAACATGCAAAAATAAATTTGCTATCAGTATGTATACGATGCACGATATAGACTGCCGTAATCATAGAAATCGAATTAATAATATTTAGATTTCTATAGTCGTAACGTTTTCATAAAGTAAAAAAGAAATCAGCTAGCAATGATACATTCACATTCAGACATATGGCAGAACGTTGGTACACTCAGCAGAAAAAGTAGATTAATTTATCGACGCGTAATTAACTTATTCTATTATAGTAACTACCGTAAACCGTCAATGCAATCCGCCCTTTTACCGTCCACTGCTGGACTCGGGCCTCCTCACGCTCATTGTACCTATGGCCTTAAAACGGTACGCTGATCAAGCGGGTGGGTGAGCCCACTTTTTTAGAGGTGATATAGTTCTTCAGCGTTTGTGGTGGTACAATTACGTAAGAATTTCCTTAAGTCAAGCAATGTTTTCGTTGAATAAATCTTTGATTAAAGAAATTATCTACACTCGTCGTATCGCATTCGTGTGGTTGCGAGTTCAAATCCTCGGCCCGTACCACTGAGTTTCTACTTAAGTACGGATTTTTTGAAAACTTTCAATTGATCGGCGGTGAGGGAAAACTGAAATGCTCTAGATAATAAAAAAAAACTGGAGTATGTGATCCATCAATCCGAAAACCCCAGTGATTTACCTACTAATGAAGGACTGTGCCCTGTTGTGGGACATTATAGGCTGACACAAGAAGATTACCATAAGCTTGTGTCCCTGGATATAGGCCTCTTCCGCTGTATTCATCCAGCCACTATCGACTAACTTCAAGTCGTCTGTTCATCTGAGCAGAGGGCGTCCCACGCGACGCCTTGCTGCGGTACCTGATCCCCACGTAAGGACTCATCGGGCGCAGTTCTCTAACTAATCTCATTGTTCCGGAGCTTATACTGCAAGAACTCCGAGCATAGCTCTCTCCATACCGACTTTAAACTTATGGATACATCTTTATATAAGAATGTATGTAGATTGTTTTTTCACTTAGACTTGTTTTGCACAAAAATAATACATGTTAAAAATTAATGGCAACTGATTATTTTGCATCATCGTCTATTTGTTCAGATGTATTTTTCTATAACATCTTTTAAGTGTTGTTGTTTTTTTATATTATTATAATAACATTTAGGCCTTTTATATATACAATACTTAAATGCATATTTGTGGTGATTTCAAATGGCATGTCTACTAATTTCTATTCTTCGTTACATTTCTTCAACAATACTTTTACCATTTCTGTAATTTTTCTTAAAAATAATTATGTAAATTTGTATATTGTACATATATTGTATATTGTACGTATATATGACCGTATATATTGTAGTTGGTAGTGACCCAGCTTGCTGTGCAAAAGGTTCCGGGTTCAATCCCCGGACGCACATACATTATTCAATAAAAAAAAAAGACAAATGTATGTTCAGGGTCTGGGTGGTGTGTTTGTGTTTGTCTCTATATGTGTCTCTGGGCCCACGACACAGGGAATCCTAGTGTGGGCCATTGAGTGTGGCGTTATTTATTTATTTATATGTATATTTCCATTCATTAGGTATATTTAAGAAAATTATATTATACTGTTGTCAGTTAAAATTATATATATATATATACCTGTCATCGCACATTCTATGTGTATACGCAATCATGTGTCTTTCTGTTTATCGGCCTTTAATAATAAAGATAAAGTTAATGTTCCACTGCAGGGCACATACCTCTCCTAGTAAATCACTAGGGAGTTAGGGCCATAATGCACCACGCGGGCCCAGTGCGGATTGGTGGATACACATATGGTACTCCAGATTTTTTGCGGATTTCCTCACGATGTTTTCCCTCACCGCAGAGCTATTGACAGTTTTTAAAAAGCCGCACTTAAACAGAAACTCAGTGGTATCGGCCGTGGATCACGATCACACGAATGTTAGTCGAGTATATAAATAAATAAATAAAAATAAAAAGTCAGACGCACCATTGGATACTATATTTCGTCACTGTTGCTGACGGTACTTCGTCTCAAAGGATCGTTTCGCAATTTCCATATGTAAATGAAGAAATATGTGCCTACCAATGTCGCTATATTTATAAAATGAAATGTCTGTCTTTTATATTTTTTTTAGAAGTGAGGTGGCAGGCGAGCATATAGTCCACAGGGAGTTATATTGTCGGATATTGTCGCCCAGCGACATCCACGATACATGTCAACATCAGTCCAGAATGACTAACGTTGTCACTTCCCCGGATGCGCCGCCTACCTATGTAGATTTAGGAGTGGATATTGTGAAAGGGTTGAGAAAATCGGGATAGGATGGAATGGGACGGAATTGGACTCAGGCATATCTCATTCACTACCGAATCACGTATGTACGTTGGGGGTGGAATAAAGTGGGAAATGCAGTAGGTACGTTTTCCGGTTGAATCAGTTAGAGAACTTAAGTAACAATGAAATTTCTTTATCACAAAAAACTCTGTTAGCACAAAGTTACACATCAGATATGAAAATGAGGTGAAATTTCAGCTTAATGAGGAAAAATAAAAGGTGGGTAGATAGGTACGACATCAGATATTAAACTGGTTTTAACCACTACATAAACATCCAACTTTACCATTTTTGCAAGAGAATATTACGTAACTCAATATTTAAAATAGATTTTTGACCAGTCAAACGCTTTTTGGCCCAACAACGGGGCCACTAATACGGTGTTGGCTGCACTCGGCTTTGTTGTTCCGTCTAAAATGTTCGTAGCGCTCGTTACTTAGACCGGGCGCCTAGACGGCGCGCGCGATGCATTAGAATAGTATTCTAAATCATTAAAGAAAAACCCATTACAATGGGTTTTTATTTAATAGAATTGTTTCTATTCTCGATACTGAAGAACTTATTTTAAGTTTTTGCACTATTTCAATGACACGTATATTT
Source organism: Sesia apiformis (assembly GCA_914767545.1). Lineage (NCBI taxonomy): Eukaryota > Metazoa > Arthropoda > Insecta > Lepidoptera > Sesiidae > Sesia > Sesia apiformis. The sequence continues at coordinate 11,894,674 of OU611971.1, forward strand.
AATAGCCTTCGCTGTCGCAAGTTCCTAGTTTTATAGTGGTATTGTTCACATCATTTTGCAAGTAAAATTGGGTTTGCCGAGTTGTGCGAAGTAATTCCAGGGATGACAGCATTCAAATAACAAAAAATATTCAAAATTCAGTTGTAAAATAAGTCAGCCCATTGATTAAATAGTCGATTTTCATTTTATTTAGTAAGCTTTAGGCCAATCAAATACAAAGTCACTAGATGTGGAAAGGGTATCTGACCTAAGTGGTATAGCTACTTACCGTCATTTTGAAAAACAATCTCGATTTCGTGGTCACCAACCAAACTTTAATAAATCGATAGAAGATATCAAAATAAATAAAAAAGTGTACTTTGATAAAAACTCCTAAAACGTCTCGGAACTGAGATAATTAAGGTCAAAGTTAACTTTCGTAGACGTTTTAGAAAAATTTTTTTTATTTATTTCGAAGTCTAACGATTTATCTACCGATTTTAAAGGTATGTCAGGCTCCATACAAAAATGTCTAGACCCCTTTATATAACCTTTGTAACACTGAGGATGTGTGTGTGTCGTGTGGTGTGGGTTGGCTATACAATATACCACCCCATATTTCCCGCGGGTGTCGTAAGGAGGACTAAGGGATAATAAAGCCGCTGCCACAAGCGCTGAGGGACTACACCACCTCCAAAAGAGTGGACTCGCCAATCCCGCTTGGCCAGCGTGGTGTTTTAAGGCCATACACATCTCATGCATAAGGCAATGTGCACGAGGAGGCCGTGCCCAGCAGTGGATACTGGAACGGCGGGTTGCATTGCATTTATCTCGTCTCTCCCGGGGCTTGCCACCACATACGACCTCATCTTCTCATTCGGCCACTATTGGCGTACTTCTTTTACTTCTTCAAGTGGTCGGTCCACGTGAGCGGAGGGGGGTCCCACACTGCGCTTCCAGGTACGTGGTCTCAATTTCTAGGACTTGTCTGCCCCACCGGATATCGGTTCTGCGGCAAATATAACTGGCCCTTTTCCACTTCAGCAAGTACTCGTACAATTTACTGACATCTGTTCAGTGTAGGTACATTTTACTAATGAGTGACAACCCTATCAGATACAACAGCGGTGGGAACAATTTAAATGTTAATTTTGGCGGAGGTTCCTTTGATATTATTTTCTCGCCCAAAGTTTTAAAAACGAGCGTAAACTTAATTATTAATACATAAATACATCTATTTATATAGGAATTATACTAACAGTCTAATATATATATATATATATAGAGAGAGAGAGAGAGAAATAAAAAATGATTTGTTGGATCTAATTTAAATTAATTGCCTTATAAACTAGACTTAGCAACTAGTTAACGTTACGTGTCGATATTTCGGCAGGCGCTCTGATTATGACTGTTATTTTCAATCATTATTAACTAATTTCTTGCAACATTCAATTTTCGATAGTGAGTGAGATTTATTCTCACGGTTACGGTTATTCGTAACCAACTCCTCCACCGTCCTCTGTTGGACGCAGGCCAACGCCTTACATGGCCATGCCGGCCAAGCGGCTTGGCAAGTACCTACACTCATTTAGAAGTACCTAGTGCAGTTCCTCAGGGCTTGTGATAGTGCTTATATTGTTGTACTTGCTCTTTATTCTACTTAAAATGAGTTGTTACAATTACAATTACAACAATTTTACCATAAGTCCAAAGGCGGACTTATTCCTAGAAGGAACTCCTTAGTCGCCATTTATGACCCCCACGGAAATTGATGGGGTGGTGCTATTCTAACGCTGGCGAATCTTTTGATATAGGTACGACATGTCGTCATGCGTTTAAATTATTTCAGACCTATACGAATACCTACAAAAATAGCTTATTATTTGCTATGATTACCACATTACTTATACCAAGAATACTTTGACAATTATGTGACAAATATATCTCCTAAAAGGTTCACTTGAACGGAAGTTTTGTTTTCCCACTTCCGTGTCGGAAGTCGCCAATCAGTGTCTGATAGAGGCTGGAGCTACATGTAATGTTTCGCATATAGGTCAATGTAGGTAATGTCACATATTTGCTAGATATGTGCAGGGCTGCTGGGTTAATTGTTTAAATAAAAACTCGGTGTTACATTGCACGTGAGACATTTATTGGGAGAACCCATAGACTAATATCACAACCATAGACAATCCTAAAGCACAGACTATAATTTATGCAACACTCCTCTCTTCTAATTTTTATTAAATTTTTAAATTACTACAAATCAAGTCTCTGAACAGGCTTATGAGTACGTGCACTTCTACGCACTTCTGGCTGCACTAGAATAGGAGAATTAGCAATGTTACTTGGTATTTCTTTGTTAATTAACGGCTTATTTACTTCTAATTTCTCCGATTCTTTTTCTTGCTCCAATACACTTTCATTAGGTACACTATAGTTAGGCAAACACTGAGTAACATTCCTGGTGAGTATGCCTTTGTCAGTGTGCACATCATACATAACATTTCCTACTGGTTTTTCAATAACACCATCTAACCATTTTTGAGAGTTATCATATGATGCGATCAGTACTTTATCACCTGGCAAATATTGCTTTACAGGTTTCTTACAAATCAACTGCCGAGGAATAATTACATCTTTTTTTATTAAAGATAAACGTGTACGGAGTTTTCTACCTAACATTAACTCACATGGTGCCTTGCCTGTTGTGGCATGTGGTGCTGTACGATAAGCTAATAGCCAATTCTGTATACTATGATCTAAACAATTTTTATCAAACTTATATGCTAACATGGCCCTTTTGAAGGTTTGAACCCCCCTTTCTGCTAAGCCATTGCTGGCTGGGTGATAAGGTGCAGTACATATGTGTCTAATATTATTATTCTTACAAAAAGTATTAAACTCTTCAGATGTCCATTGTGGACCATTATCAGTCACCATTTGTTCCGGTAGACCAAATCTAGCAAAAATACTACGTAGACATTTAATTGTACTGCTGGAGGTAATATTGTTCATTTTAACTACTTCTGGCCATTTTGAGTGTGCATCTACAATGATTAACCACATATGCCCTAAAAATGGACCAGCAAAATCAGCATGAATACGTTTCCATGGCTCCTCTGGCCACTCCCATCTATGTATAGGTTTGATAGGTGGTAAGTTCCTATTTTGGATACAACCTGCACAATTATTAGTTAATGTTTTTATATCATTTGTGATGTTTGGCCACCAAAAACAACTATTAGCTAAAGATAACATTTTATTAATACCCAAATGACCAGAATGCAGTTCAGTTAAAACTTTATCCTTTAAACTGTCAGGTATAACTACTCTATCCCTCCATAATATGCAATCTTTAATTATATATAACTCAGTTTCTTTGCCTTTAAATTTACATAACTCTCTATTAATCAACTTTGGCCAGCCCTCTCTTAGGTAAGTACAAACCTTGCTTAAATTAGGGTCTTTCTGAGTATGTTTGGCAATTTCAGATAAAGTTACAGGTGGATTATCCAACACAATGCTGTTAATGTTGCCTTCCAGATTAATTTTATCCTCCTCATTACTATTTTTAATTGGTAACCTAGATGGAAAATCTGCTGCAGCATTATGTTGTGAAGTCCTGTACTTTATATCATAATTATAATTACATAAAATTAATGCCCACCTAGTCATTCTATCTGCATATATACTACCAGCTGTTTTATTTGGATTAAATATAGATATCAGTGGTTTATGGTCAGTAACTAATGTAAATGTTCTACCTTTTAAATACAAATCAAATTTCTTAACTGCCCATATAATGGCTAAGGCTTCTTTATCTATTTGTGAATATTTTACTTCTGCTTCATTGAGTGTTCTGCTTGCAAAAGCAATAGGGCGTTCAACAATATTATTACCTAACCTAATTTCATGAGCTAAACAAGCTCCTAACCCATACTTGGAAGCGTCACAGCTCAATACAACTGGTAGCTTTGGATTATAATGTATTAATACTTGCTCTGATACAATAGCTTTCTTGGCCCATTCATATGCTAGTTCTTGTTGCTTAGACCATACCCATTTTTCTGAATTCTTTAGTAATGTATATAAAGGTTTTAAATTTTCAGCAGCATTCTTTAGAAATTTATGATAAAAATTAATAGTGCCAAGGAAACTACGTAATTCTTTAATATTTTCAGGTTGTGGTGCTTCCAATATGGCCTTGATGTGCCCTGGTGTCTTGTGAATGCCTTCCTTATCAATCACATGCCCGCAATACTCTAATTGTGGGGACATCAACACAGTTTTCTCTTTATTTACTTTAATATTTAAATTTTTAAGTTTTTGAAATATACACTCTAAAGTTTTTAAATGGCAATCCACATCACTACTTGCAACCAAAATATCGTCAATGAAACAATATACATTTGGCATATTAAAGTGTTCATCCATAAAATCTTGCCATTCCTGTGGAGCAGGTGACATACCGAACATCATGAACGTTGGTCTATACAACCCCCATGGTGTGGTAATTGTCATAAGCTTTTGTGCCTCCTCATCCATTCGCCTGTTCATATATGCCTTTCTTAAGTCAATTTTACTAAATACTGTTTTAACATTTTGATCATCTTTATTTAATTTTGCAAAAATGTCTTCAATGACAGGGATTGGATGATTTGGCACCTCCAAAAATGGATTTATTGTTACCTTGTAATCCCCACAAATTCTTATATTATGAGGTCCTTTAATGATGGTCACTATGGGTGTAGCCCATGTGCCTGTTTCTTTATTTGTCACTCTATACATTTTACCTTCGGTACATAACTTGTCAAGCTCCTTTTTAACTAAATTTTCTACAGCATAAGCTATTCTTCTTGGTTTAAATGCAATGGGTTTAATATTAGCTTCTTTTAATTTTAAAGTGCCTACAGTACCTTTAATTTCGCCTGGAACCCCTGAAAATATATCCCTATATTTTTCTACTAAATTGTTAAGTTTAATTTGTGAATCTTGGTGAATAATTAAATTGCACCGTTTCATACAAGTTTGCCAATCAATTTTCATAGCACTCAGCCAATCCCTACCTAACAATGGCTTTTTACCTTCTTTGACAATAATCAATGTTGCTAAGTATTTTTCATTTATAATTTTAATATTTACATTTGTCTTACCCAATACAGTGATATTGTTACCACCATATCCTGATAGCTTTAGGTTACATGGAAATAATTTTACATTAGGAAAGGATGCTATGAACATAGATTCAGGCATTAACGTGACATCTGATCCACAATCAATTTCAAATGATATATTTACATTATTAATTTTTAAAGTTATATACCAAGGACTTGGACGCTTCTCATCTATTGATACCACTTTGTTAATATTTAATTGACTCTCTGTTTTCTGAAATAAACTAGACAAATCATAACTATCACCCACAAATTCACTATTCAATTGTACTTCACTAACTTGCATAACAGAAAATTCTTCATCATTTGTAATTTCATGGACCCTCTTGGGTTTGAAAGTTTTGTTACTGTTTGCTTTGCAAACACTTGCCATATGCCCCTTCTTGTGGCATTTAAAACATTCTTCCTCTTTAAATTTGCATTGGGGTTTTACATGCCCCATCTTCCCGCAGCAATGACATTTAATGTTCACCTGTTTTTTACTTATTTTGTGTATGTCTGAGCTTTCTCGCCCAGAACTGCCAGCAGTTATTAATTTTGCTCCCTTCTCCGCCAGCTCCATGCTCATTGCTATCTTCACGGCTTTTGCAAACGTTAAATTTTCTTCACCAAATAATCTTTTAACTATGCTTTCACTCTTTAATCCATGAACGAATTTATCTCTTAGACATCTTTCTAAATGTGTGGTAAAGTTGCACGTCTGTGCCATTTTCTTTAATGCCGCCACAAACTCAGAGATTGACTCGTTTGCCAACTGTTCACGTTTCATAAACTTATATGTTTCCGCGATTTCTGATTGCTGTGGCTCCAAGTGTTTTTCAACAAGTTCCACTAATTCAGTATACGTTTTATCCTGTGGTGTTTCCGGGAAACAGAGTTCTGATAGCAACGTGACCATGTCAAAACCTATAAACGAGATTAAATATTGTGACCACTTCGTTTCATCCACCTCGTGGATCTTCATTTTGTTTTCAAACACCTGTTTGTACACCTTAAATGTGCATTTTGCAGCTGAAAACTCAGGCAGTGAGAGCCCAGCAGCCGCCATTTTGTGAAATTTCGTCCGACGTAACAAGACGAAATTATTCTACTATCTTTCTTGTAGTTTACGGACGTAACACGTAAAACTTTCACTGATTTCTTTTTATCCTCGTCGCCACTGTCACATATTTGCTAGATATGTGCAGGGCTGCTGGGTTAATTGTTTAAATAAAAACTCGGTGTTACATTGCACGTGAGACATTTATTGGGAGAACCCATAGACTAATATCACAACCATAGACAATCCTAAAGCACAGACTATAATTTATGCAACAGGTAACATACCCATATGGGCACGTTACTGCACTGGAAATAAGAGTTAAAATGGCCTGGTTCTGGGTAAGTTGCTTCATTGGCTGTTTATTATATGGGCTGTGAACGTTTTATATTCTAAATCGGATCTGAGCGCGTATAATATGTATATTTAGAACAGGGATGTTACGAATGTCATATTTTTGACATTAGCGAATGCGAATGCGAATGCGAATGTTCAGGAAGGGGAATGTCCGAATGTTACGGGCAACTGATTGACAACTAAAAACAATGCGAGCCAATCCAGCCAAACAACTATTGGTCGAATGAATCACACGACGCGTGCGTCGTCGTGCCATGTCTTTTTAAGTTCCAACTTGACGTGACCTGCACAACACTCGCATTCGCAAAACATTCGCATCCCTGGATGCGAATGCGAGTGTTGATGCGAATGTTTAAAATGATGCGAATCATTCGCATGTGCGAATGCGAACATTCGTAACACCTCTAATTTAGAATATAAAATGTGTACCAAACGCGAAAGTTAAAAAAGTTATATCTTCGTGAACGTGATATGCGTTCCTGATATTTAGTAATATCAGTAATATACTCGTAGATTGTACTTTTAATAGTGTAAATACACTTAAAAGAAAATATTGTAGTCGCTTCTTTTCCACTGATACATCATTTTCCACATTTTTGTAATCACTGACAATATTTGCTTGTTATAGATGGCTTAATTTTTTTTGTAATGAAATAAAATAATAAAGTTCCGTTATGACTACACTCAGGTAGACTACACTACATTCAGGTATATTACACTACACTCAGGTAGACTACACTATACTCAGGTAGATTACACTACACTCAGGTAGACTACACTACACTCAGGTAGATTACACTACACTCAGGTAGACTACACTACACTCAGGTAGATTACACTACACTCAGGTAGACTACACTACACTCCCTAGAGAAACCAAACATAGCCTATAGTTATCTTAATGTTTGTAATCATGTGGATACTTGTCCGTGTATAATATGTGTTATGTGTGGTGTGGGCCGGCTATAGAATATCACCATCCCATCAGAAGTGATGGGACATTCGCCTTTTACGACTTCGAAAAAGGCGAAAGATAACAAAGCCGCTATCACAAGCGCTGAGCAATTACACCACTTATAAAAGTGGACTCGCCAACCCGCCTTAACGGCGTGGCGTTTTAAGGCACAAGATAATGTGCATGAGATGGTCCATATCCACCAGTGTGTAATAATAACGGGGCTGGTTACAAGGACTGTGTAGCATAACTATAAGTTCTTTTTACTAACATTGTGGTCAGAGTTTAAAAAATGAGTTTGCATTTCAAAGTCTAAGTGTTCCTCGAACTCTTTGCTTAAGTCTAAGTGTTTTTACAAGACTAATGAATTTATTAATGGGAATTATAGCGGCCATTGTTCAAATGTTGCCAAACATTTGAACAATGATTGTTTAAAAAAAATGATTTGCAGTCGAATTATTTTGTACGTTCAGTAAATTTTTGCCCACACGTTAAGGAAAAATAATTTGATGTTTTGTATTAAATAAGAATCGGGTGTGCTGTGTTTCTTTGTGTTGTTTGTAAGCATTTGTGTGTGTGTATGTATGTAAATATGTATGTAGATTTTACTATGTATTTATCACCTTTTGTAATGCACATTGCAAATAAACAAATTGATTGATTGATTGAAGATTTGTTTGCCCAGCGCTATTATAGTTAAGTGTAGCAGCCGTAACTCAGTGGATTCTCCCAGAAATCACTTAATTGGACCTCACAACCTCTTACCTTTGCTTTCCAAGAATGACATTACCTTTTTATATCCATTTTTAAAAAAAATATAGCTGAATGTAGGTGTAATTCACAGAAACAACATCGTTTTTCGCTTCCCGGCCTTGCCTGCCTCCCCAGAAAATACTCTACTAAACACACAATTACATACACTTATAACAAAATCAACTTTAAGCTCTATATATTAAGTTCGATTTTCAACTGTAGAACAACTCGGAAATATTAGCTACAATATCTTGCCATTAACAAGTAAATAAAGACGCTTTGTAATAGATTTTAAGGTTTGTTTTTGAATGTGAATGTTCAAATGTTTAATTTAATGTCTGTTGTGACAAAAAGTAGCCCGTATGATGTGGTAATAAGGTCGATTGTGGGCTGTACAAGTTTATTAAGGGTAGCTGTACTATACTGTTCAGTCCTAGTCGAGGGGGGATTGTGTGTTTCCATTATGATTTCTATAAATAGAATGGAATACAATGCGGATCTCAACTAATATATAGAAATGAAACAATGTCTGTTTGTTTGAAATGTTTTCACTCTTCAGCGGATGGAAAAATCGAGCTGAAATTTTGCATGAACCTTTTTGGAGACTACGATAAGAACGTAATGTAATCGTAACCAGCGCTTTTTTCATCCACTGTTAGACACCACATTTCCAACAAAGTCGAATTTAGAGGTCATCTGGAAAATAAAGCCAAAATAGCCTCCAAAAAATTCGGTGTGCTGAACGGTACTTCACCTCTGGGCGACTCCTAACGCTGTACAGAGCTCAGGTTAGGCCCCATATGGAGTACCAACTGCTCACATCTCTGGACCGGCGCAGTGGAATATAAATTGAACCCATTTGACTCCATCCAACAACCTGCTGTTCGAATTGTCGACGATCCCACTCTCACCGGCGGTTTAGAACCCCTAAGCGTTCGGAGAGACGTTGCGTCTCTCTGTGTGTTCTACCGCCTGTACAATGGGGAATGCTCTGAAGAATTGTTCAATATGATTCCCACCTCGGGTATCTACAACCGCACCTCCCGTCACAGAAGTGCGGTCCATCCGCATTTCCTAGATACGGAGGTGTCGCGTACTGTTCGGTCCAAAAATTATTTTATATCGCGAACCCGTAGGCTGTGGAACTAACTGCTTCAAGAGGTCTTTCCATTAAGCTACGAATAGCGTTCTTCAAAAAAGCTATGAATAGGATTTTGAGAATTTGGCGGCGCACCCGCAGGTGTGGTGGTGCACACCTGGTGTTGCAGGTGTCCATGGGCGGCGGTAAAACTTACCATCACGTAGGACCGCTTGCTCGTACGCCTACTTCCCTGATCATCTTAAGCTACATTGTCTTAAGCATGAGTGATTAAAACCTTAAAACGCCAGACGACGTGGGCGGCGCGATGGTGAGTCCACTCTTTTCGAAGTGGTGTAATTCTTTAGGGTTTATGGTAGTAGCTGGTTTGTTATCCCTTAGTCGCCCTTTACCGCACCCTCGGGAAGAGATAAGATGATGATTTTCTGTACCCATCGGACACCACACGGTCGAAGAACAGTCTAACATTAAAGAAAATCTTTAAATGAAATACAATGTCCATACATACAAAGTATATTGCAATGGATAGGGCTCTTAAAGCTCTACAAATTTTGAATAAATATATTTTTTCTAAAAGTACCCACAGAAAACACTGCAATCTCCTTGGCAGTTTATTTTTGTCGTAACGTGTATAAAATCGTATCGCAAAACAATGCGAATGCATCCCCAAACTCAATCAGAGTAGTATACACCCTGTGTATCTCTAGCCCCCTCCCCCTCGCCCCCGCGGAATCGACTACTTGTCACTGTGTAGGGGTCAACGACTTCAGCTGGGCGAGTGCTAAAGAGGGGTGGTATGAAAGCGGGCAATTGGTGTTTTTTTGGAACTTTTTATTTGTGTTTACAGGTGTTATACTGAAGGGAATGGACATGTTTCAAATTTGTTATACGTATGAGAATGATCGATGAAAATTAACACAATAAGATGTAATTGCAAATACAGTACATTAAGTCCTGCCTTGCAAAATTTTATTTATAGTTAATACAAAATATTCAATCAGCCCTTTCAGTATCCACTGCTGAACATGGGTCCCCTAATGCACATTGTCTCGTGCATGAGGGATTTATGACATTGAAACACCACGCTAGCCAAGCGGGTAGGCGAGTCCACTTTTTTAGAAGTTGTTGAGGCTCAGCTTGTGGTAGTGGCTGTGGTAGAATATTTTTATAGATGCGATGGTGTGGGGATTAATATGTATCTATAAATCAACACTAATTTAATTTATAAGTCAATATTCATAGATAATAATTATTAGATAATAACGTCAATAACATTTTTCATTTACATTCAGCCTGTAGGTAACTGGCAGTCCCAGTTGTTATTTAAATTCTACATACATTTAATCTAGTATAATTCTTATTAAAAAAATCATTTTTCTTATAAAAACACTTTTTTTATAGGACTGTTTCCTGCGCTGTTTAAAAGGGAGACGACTGGTCAGTTTCGATTCAGGAACGGTGGGGTCCCTCAGGAAGGAGACTTGGAGAAGCATTTGGCTGTATTCAGGAATGAGCTGAAGAAGAGTATGCCGGATCCTGATTACAGTGGTAAGTTTACTACAGTCCTCGCAATGAGGGGTTCTCATTGTAAACTATTTTTTTTTATATAGTGAAGTAGGCGGTCCCACGTGATGGTAAGTGTTACCGCCGCCCATGGACACCTGCAACACCAGGGTGTATGCGGGCGCGCCGCGCGCCGCCAACCTAGCAAAATCCTATTCACATTCGACTTAAGCCATAGCAATGTACATATTTTTAAAGTGATGTCCAAAGGAGAATGCTCATTTGTTACCTCTAATTTTACGATAGAGTATAGTAGGGTAATTTTAATATAAATTCGAAACATATTTTAAGGGAGTCTGTAAGAAAGATTTACGCAATTTAATTGTGGGGCTAATATTTCATTACAATTGTTAGTAATTGTATTGACATGTCCGACAACAGTCAAAAAGATTCTACTGAATTGCTTTGGCTTTTAAGAAGGAATATAGAAAGATAACTATAATATAAATTTGTACCATATTTTGATGGAATCTGTAGCCATGATTTACGCAGTTTGGTAATAAGGGGTAATATTTCATTAGTTTTATTAGTAATTGTATTGACACAGATTACAAAGACATGAATTTGACTCTAAATTAGCATTTACGAATATTGCTTGAGATTATTGTACTCGTATTTAGACAAATATTATTTTACAATGTTGAATGAAAATGTTACTCGTTTTGTGAATATTTAATTATATCTTGTTTATGTGATAATATTTATATACGATTTTTCTTATTATACAAAAAAAATGGGGAATGCTCTGAAGAATTGTTTAATAAATATAATGCCCACCTCGGATTTCTACAACCGCACCTCCTGTCACAGAAGTGCGCTCCATCCGCATTCCCTCGATACGGAGGTGTCGTGCACTGTTCGGTCCAAAAATTATTTTATACAGCGAACCTGTAGACTGGAACGAACTGCCTCAAGAGGTCTTTCTATTAAGCTACGATATGGGGTTCTTCAAGAAAGCTGTGAATACGATTTTGCGAAGTCGACGGCGCACCCACATACCCCCTGGTGTTGCAGGTGTCTACTGCATACCGCTTGCTCGTCCGTTCACTTTTTTATATATATATAAAAAAAAAACTAAATAACATACTTCGTAAATGATTTGGCGTTGTCAAAACAACAAAAACCGACAAAAACTAACCTAAAAATCGTTACTTCCTATAATATTTTCAGCGTAATCCCACATTGGATTCAATAAATATTTATATATATTGAAATTACGCAAATAGTGATACATATTTTAGCTTTAACTGACATTGTATAAAAGACGATTGTTGATAATTCTCATTAAAATTCACTAATCATATAAAAACAATAAAGCCAAAGTTGGGTCATCACTATAGTTATAAGAAAATTAAATGCAGGCAACATAAAATAGACATTCATAGTCCAAATCTACCTATTTCTTTATGTACAATGGACAATTCGAGCTAGGACCTAGACGAGACAGATGAATCCTCCAGTGGAGAATAGCATTGATTATTTTTATTTGTTCTATGTACCATACCATGATGGCCTGTGTCTTATTTACTGCTGGATAATCGACGAGGGACAAGCATCCTCTAATAGAGACCAAGTACCGGGAAACGTAGACTGAAGAAAGTCACTGGTAATACCTGAATGAGATGAGCGGGAGACAGATTATGGTGGTGTGCTTTAGGAGAGACCTATATCCATCAATGGAGAGACACACGTTGAGTATAGGCAAAAGACAAACAAACAAACGCACTAGGCGTACATAGCATAAACCTTTGTCTATAATTTGTAGAAAATATAACTGATTGGATTCCGTAGATCCTGAACTGGACTTATTCGCAGACCGTTTGCTGACTTCCCAGAACAAAATCAAACGCTCTCTGACAAATTAGATCTTCCTTTGCTTTGTTCTCACTCATTTTACTTCCTTTTTTTATAATTATAGTAATTAAATTTTATGTTAAAAAGTCAATCATGTTGTCGTCACATCATTGAGATGCCAATTAAAATTAAATAGCTCTGTATACTTGATTAAATCATTTAATCATTGATTTATTCATTGTGACATTTAATCATTGATTTAGTTATTGTGACATGTAATCATTGATTTATTCATTGTAATAATTACAGGTGAAGAGATATTACAAGTATATATGCTCCTCTGCTGTCTGTAATGTATATACCTCGTGGGCGTACAATGATTTGTCATTAATAAATTGAGTATATTTATGTCGATAGCTTTGTGAAGCAAAATAAATACACGTAAAAGACAAGCTGAGGTGAAGTGGTCTCCAAGTAAATGACAATTATCTGATTGAGCAAGCTCGTCCTCCCTAGAGAAATAGCTTAATTTACAACTTAACCTTAAATTATTGCGTGGTATCTTATCTGTACAAATCGATAGCCGGCAGAAGTTATTTTGCAGGCCACCGCTTTGACAACCCCTAAAATACAACCCATTCCCAATGTAAGTCCCTACAAATCATGCCGGGAATCGAACATAAACCCCCGCATTAGGCGAGCACCCCTAGCTTAATTCCAATTTTTCATTTTAATACACGAATAATTCAACGCGACGTAAAATATTTCGTGTACCCCATTTACATAGTGACACGTGTTACAGAGTAGTGGTGGGGACAGAGAGAAATTAGGTTTATTTCAAACTTTTATTTAACTTCACATGTTTGTTTAGATCAAATCTTGCAAGTCGATTTTAACCCACTTCCACTTCTACTACTGCCTTGAAGTTTTACACATACTATATGTAAAACCTATGACAATACAATGATCTGATGACCTTAACCTGATGCCGCAGTCAGGAGGCCAGCATACTGTGGAACTCCGCGATGGTGAACAGTAGACACGTCGTGATTGGGCTCGTTTTGATGGGTTCGCAATTTTGATGACAAAAAGTTAATGACATGAGCTTGTCAAGCTCTTATTTTCTTCTATGTTTATTTTCTTCATTTTAGTGCATTGTTTTAAAAAGCTTGTTTTTAAAAGGCTTTTTTACGTTTAATTTTATTTAGTAAAAGCATCAAATATCTACAAAATATGTCTATCTCTTTATTTATGTATACATATAATAAAATCATAACAGTGTCATGGAATGTTTTTCGAAAAATGTAGTTTAAAAAAAAAAGTATAAAGTATGAATTGTATAAAGTATGCACCAAAACGACAATTGTCTGTCTGTCTGATCGCGAATTATGCAAAAACCACCGGATGATTTTTAATGTACTTGGTATAGTTGTAGCTTATATTTTATAACATTTGGGATACCTTTTATTATATACGCTACCTTTATCCATTACATATAAAGTATCTGAATGCTGACTCTACTCTCTGTCGCCTCCCCAGAGGGCCGTCATGTGTGCAGATTTCACATCGCGCGTTCATTCGGAAAGGTGACTTTGTTTTGCTATTGCAGTTATCTAACAAAGTTAGTTTGTGATAAAATCTGGACGTACGATACTTTAAATATCGTATTATGCATTTTTATATTTATTATTGATCGCTGGATATTAAGAATTTAGCATTTATTATGTAGAACAGTCTACAAGACATACATCGAAACAAGACTTACAAGACTATAAATACTTGGCTAACTATAGAATGTCCCAGTTTGAGCGCCGGATTTAAATTTTGTGCCATTATTTTGTTTCTCTGGTCTGTTTATAGATGTCACATATGACAGTTGCAATTGGTCAACATGGAACGCTACACGAAAGAGCAACGCGGTAAGTATTTTAGAGTTGTATGAAGTGGACCATTATATTGGCGAAAAAATCCTCTTTAGTGCCTAGGCTCATTTCTGCCATAACGGATAAGTCAATAAGCAAAATTGTCGTATCCGGGGCTTGGATAATCCTCATGAGCTTCATGAAAAACGGATGCATCCTCAAAGAGTTACAGTTTGGTGCGGCTTTTGGTTCGGCGGGATCATAGGGCATTTTTAGTTAGGTGTCGGTATTTAAGTAAGCATAGAGAGGTATCGGAACATGCTACAGGAGTTATTGGGCACCAATTGGAAGATATGGACCTCGATCAACAGGATGCCACATGTTACACAGAAGGAGAAACAATGACTTTATTATTTTTTTTAAATTACCTAAATCCGTCGCTCAATCTGGGACACCATTTTACAATGCTTCAACTGAATGTTGGCCTTACAGGCTGTCACCGCAAAGAAAATGTGGAATGCTGACATTGTTGGAGATCAGTTCTTAATATATGAATACAAGAGGAAGCCTAAAGGTCGAATAGGTCATAATTATGCACGATTGAATGCATGATTATTCTTTCTTGCGTTCCTGTTTCAACTAGTTAATTCCAAACAATAAATACAGAAGCACGGCCTTATCGCTAAAAGCGATCTTTTCCAGTTAGTCAACGGACAGTAAAGAGAGAAGTAGACTCTGCAGTAAAGTGAAACAAAATAATAATAATAAAACAATAATTACTTCACTTACTCGTCCGGCTCAGCGAGCCAAAGTGGATCTTGGCCGCCGACACCAAGAGACGCTACATTTTTCGATCGCACGCAGTTTCGTGCCAACAGACTATTTGGAGGCTATCTCTATCCGCTTCTTCTCTCCAGCGGTGTTCAGGACGTCCAATCGGTCGTCGATCGCTTGATTGTGATCAGGCCAATGAAGTTTTGGTGCTTTAATTTCGACGATGACATTCGGCATGGACATCGGCCCATTCAACTCTTGGTTGCTCATTACTCTTCACGTACCATTTTCTCTCCTTAACGGTCCCAAAATTCTTCTTCAAATTCTTCTTTCCGTTATTAGAAGTTACTAGAACAACAAACCAATATGAAGTATAGGTATATATATATATGACAATACAAAATAAATACATACATATACACATTTTCAAATCTGAAATATGTTTATTTGTAAACATATTAAACATATGTAATAAAAATTAACATATTGAAGTAACATATTAAACATTTGTAAACATATGTTCTGCCGTAAGACGTACAAATTTATTACATAATTATTATGTTACAAAGTTTGAGTACAATCATTAAAATGCAACTTCATAATTTGGTCCTAATGTAATTAAATACAATGTATAATTAAATATATTTTTTCGGTATTTTTTGTGTTTGCGTATTGTGTTAACAAAAGTACTTATTTGCTTTTATTTAAATACCAAATTTACAAAGAATTAGTATATAGCTAACATAGTTATATCTAAAATAAACCATACAGATATGTCTAAGATACAAGTACTCCTGAAATCAGATGTCGAGACCATTAAAAACGTACCTGTGAGCAGTGAACAAATTATAATTTACAGAAGAAATATCTTCTTAATTTATATTTTAAATATTTAACACCTTATATATGTGTTTCTCCTTGTATATGTTACTTACCGATAGCATAGTAAAGCAAGGTTGTTTATAATTTTAATTAATAAAGATTTAAAGATTTAACATGAAGTGAAAAAAAAGTGTGCTTTGAAGAGTTTTTCAAAAGTAGCGTGCCAGTCAAGGCCACTGAGCACGTCTAATATATGGTGGCAATTTATTACATAGTCTAATTGATTAAACACATGTTTCAATGAATGGGAGTATTAAGAAGGTTATGTGAAGAATATAGATTACGGGAATGAATATAAGGTTAATATGCAACCAACAATGCAATGCAACCAGCCCTTTCAGTATCAACTGTTGGCCATGGGCCTCCTAATGCAAAAGACGCCACGCCTGGCCAAGGGGGTTGGCGAGTCCACTCGTTTAGTTGTGGTGTAGTTCCACTGGGCTTGTGGTAGTCGCTTTGTTATCCCTGTCGCCTTTTACGATACCCATGGGAAGATATGGGATGGTGATATTTCATACCCAGCCAACACTACACGGCCCAACGTTATTATATTAAAATTTAAATGTTACTATATTTTGCGACAAAATTAAAGGATTTTGTAAGTACTTATAACTTGAGGGTGGACGCATGCTACTTACTATGAAAAACTTATCCATATTAATGATCAAATCTTACAACTACTACAGTGACATCAACGAGACATGAGCCTTGCATATGTGTGAGTGGTTGCCGAATTGTCTAATCCGATTGTCGAAATGGTTCGCACTGTACACTATCGGTGTGCACTCACAAAGACGCAAAGTTCACGTCTCGTTGAGTTCACTGTACTATTTGGTTTAAGAAATTTATTCTTAAGAGATATTTACGAATTGTTCAATTATTAAACGTCTAAATTACAAACGTCCTTCGTTTATCGGTTAAATAGCTCTCAAACGAAACGCCGTTTTTTTTTTTAAATATATGTTAATATACTTTTATAAAACTGTACAAATGATTTTTGCTCTCATACGTTTCCCAGTGACCTAAATTCGCGAAATAAAGTTTTACTAAACGCTGTACAATAAAAAATACAAAAAAGTAATCCATTCCAACCCCCGCACTAAAGGGGACAGCTCCCCTAACTCCCCTTTACATTTGCATTTTAAAACGAGGGCCACTTTTAAAGACAAAGCGTCTTGCCACCCCAATCTACCCCTATTTATAAACTACTCTCTTTCTTTCTTTAAAATACCGCCACTTATGTATATTTACACGCCTGTAACATGAAACATAACCAACGAATTTTTCTGAGTTTCCATCGTCTTATAGCTTGATTTTTGAGCTTTCAAATGAGCCATAACTCCTAAACCTACAGTCATCAAGAGCTGATTTATAGATCGAGAACAAAATGCAGGCCAAAAAGCAAATTGTCATTACAGAAATTGTACGGGGTTTTATCAACTGCAAAGATAACGTGGCTTTTATAACCCCCCGATATGAAACACTCATAAAAGAATACAGAGGCTTAACTGATCATAGTGCCGTGAAAGATTTATGTAGGTCAATCCAAATATAGTCTGCTAAGTGATAGCGGTAACTAGATTCTAGCTAACGAAGCGTGGCTGGCTATAATGGCTATAACTGTAATTGTTATCTTCCAAATTTTAATAATTTTGCAAATTATACATAATTAAATTGAACTGTTTGACATCCCTGTGCTACGATTGTCGCCATCTTCCGTCCATTATAATCATTCAGTTATATAAAACGAAAATATTACGTTCATCTTGCCTGTGAATATGATTTTTCCATCAAAAAACTAAGCACCAATCGGAAGGATCAGAGAATAGCACCTGTGGCGGCGACATCAGGGAACAAGGAAGCGGCATTATATTCTATAGTTCAAAATTTTCTAAAGCCGCAAATATACAAAATACTGACATAAGTTTACAAAACTCATTCGCAAAATCATTGAACTATTCAATATCTATCTTAATTCAATTCAATTGTTAGTACAATTCAACAATTAAATTTAGCTGTAACCGCATTGTCTGATTAATCGTATTCTCGACATTTTCACGTGACATGAGACTCGTGAGAATACGATTAATCGGACAAGTATAGTATGAGGATCACAGGAAATGCAAAAAAAAAGTGTCACTAGTAAGGTTCGAGCTTGTGGCTATGAAAACACCGAAATGTTGAGCGCGGATAGTGTCATTGGGACCAAACCCATCAAATTTAGTAGTTAGAGCGTTGTTACTGCACCGCAATGAGTGTGGATCCGACCGCAGCTCCGAGCTGCATTTTTTTTTATAGAATAGATGGCAGACGAGCGCGCGGGCCACATGATGGGAACTAGGGAATGCAATACCAGGATACCGGGACTTGATGAAGCAGCATCAGCAGCACCAATGTCACTTCAAGACGAACTCGAACTGACCTTGACCAGTTTAAAAACTTCTGGAACACCCCAAACTAGCAATGCAATAGCATCTGGTAATAGCTATCTTGAGGTTTTGATAAGGAAGGAAATGAATTATTTTGATTCGGGTGGATTAAAAGGCACACACCACCAATTTGCCTTTAACTCATTAATGGCGGTTGTTCCTACTAGCGTAGAAGCAGAACGAGCTTTTTCTGCTGGTGGCTACCTAGTCTGCAAGGTCAAGAGCCGTTTAGCCGATGAAACAATTAACACTTTAACTTATTGCGCAGTTATTTTCAAAATAATATTTAATTCTCTTGTAATGTTTAATTTCTTATAATAATAATGTTTAATTCTCTTTGAAAAATATTAATAAAGAATTTGTTACTTAAAATTTGTTTAATTTCAGTTGAAACCCCTCAAATGTGGTACTAGTTTATGATTTATTTCCGAAGTCTGGTGGCTGCGGGATCCCGCAAATACCTGGATCCGCGGGATTGAGAATGTTCAGTCCCACAAATACCGGGATTGAAATTATCTCACGGGATTGCATTCCCTAATGGGAAGTGGTCACCGCCGCTCATGGATACCTGCAATACCAGGGGGCTTGCGGGTGCGCGCCGACCTTGCAAACTCCCGTTCACAGCTCTCTTAAAGAGCCTCGTAGCGTAATAGAAAAACTTTGGCTGGCAGTTCATAATTTTCGGGTTCTCGGTATAACGTGTCTTTACAACTGCTCTGTACGTATCTTCAGCCACTCCACTTTAAGTAACTGCGGATGAAACCCACGATGATGACGAGCAGTGCGATGGTAAAAACTTGAATTTGACATCAAATTGAACAGTTCTTCAGAACATTCCCCGTTATATAGGCGGTAGAAAACGCAGAGTCACAACATCTATTCGGATGCTGAGCGCTTCTAGCCCACCTGTGAGAGTGGGATCGTCGACTATTCGGACAACACGTCGTTGGACGGAGTCCAGCTAGTATTTCGGTGCAGCTTAGTGTGGGTCATTGAGGTTGGCGTTGTTTATTTATTTTCTATAAAACAATTACGTTGCGGCAAACATGGTATATCAAGACGCCACTGACGTAAAAGACGTTATAAAGGAATCCTCCGCGATAAATAAACATCTATACCTACACAGTGTCCATTGCATTTTCGGGAAACCGTAAGAGGCGTTTCCTGGAAGTGTCTGTGAAATTTATGATAATTTTTAAAATATTTCAGTTTCTATAGTGGAGTGTAGGCTTTCTCGGTCGGTGTTCATATTAATTGAATTTTCCGGGCCACTTGGCCAAGGTCTTCTGGAATCTCTTCTCTTTCTTCTAAACGTTTCGTCAACAACTGCGGTTGACATCTTCAGTGGCGGCTGCGTTGTACTGACATTTGTACTGAGGTACTAGTACTATGGATCTCAGGTTGTAGGTTTAACATCAAGTTGGCACGGGTTCTCGTTATACTAAGGCAATAATATTTCATAATCAAATAGGACCAAATAAAAAAATAATATTGTATGCGTATCTGATTTTGCAAAAAAAATACCCTGTATGTCAAAATGTCATGGGACACCCCACTTGAATCCGCCATAGTAGGTACAACACGAACAAACATACCGACAGATGTTGCCCTTACGTATGTATGTGATGACAATAATCATAATATATTAATCGTTTAGATAAGTATTAAATATTACGTTCGAGTCTATTTAGCACTAGCTCGCGTGGTACTTACATTGATGTATTGAATAGTGAAACACCTAGGAAGAAATAATCTACACGATAGTGAAAACCGCATTAGAATCCGTACAGTAGAACCTAAGTTATAAGCGAACAAACGGACAGAAGGAAAGATATTGCGTTTTATAAATATTTAGCATTACGAATACAAGTATTTTGAAATTCTTATTCATCTCTTGCGTTTATTTTAAAACGTTAAATGAACTGAGTAATAGATGAGTAGGCGAAATCGTTGACTAACCACGATCTCGAAACGCCTACATGTTTACAAATCAATATGTCACGCTACAACGACATAGATTCACTTTCCAACATCTTCGTCTATAAATAGAACTGTATCTAAGTAATTGCAGCGCTGCAGTTTTGGCAAGCATCGCTTCCTCATAACTGACGACATACTGAAAACAAATATGTTTCACAAAGCAATATATACAAAAGTGAGCTTTGTGCTGAAGGTAACAGAGTTTATTTCAAATCAATGGAAGAAACGGTGACATTTCACATGAACTGTTTGAGACAAGAATAAAGTGGACCGACTCACTAAATGGTCAGACACGTACTGAATTTAGAATTGCTCAGTCGTAGCCCGAATTTTCCGTAATAAACACTTCAGTGAATCTTCTAAAATACTAAAATACTTCTAAAATCATGAACACCAAGAAAAATAAAAATAAACATCGTCAAAGTAAACCATCCAATCCAACTCCACCGCAGAAGAAAGAAGTTGTTGCCCCGGAAAAAGAAGCGAATCAGGAAGAAGAAATAAGTGAAAGTGTTAAAGAAGAACGTGTTCCAGAAATACTAAGTGAAATTATAACTCAAGTTAGTGAAGTGAAAAATCCAGCGGGAGTAGAAACTCCTAATAAACCCAAAAGAAATAGAGGTAAGAAGAAAAAAGAAAAAGATGATGACAATTCAGAAGCTAAACCTGCGGAACTTCCCATAGAAGAGCCGAAAGTTGAAGGTGATGTAATTGAAGATCAGCTGTTGACAGAGAAAGAATCTTCAGATATACGTGTAGTACCAACTGCTCGTAAAAAGAAAAACAAGAATAAAAAACACGCGGAACAGTTTACGGAGCAACAAAAAATAATTGAACCGGAACAAGTATCGCTAGAAAAAAATACAAAAGCTGAAGAAAAAGTTGACGTAGAAATTATCCAGGAAATATTATTATCTAAGTCCAGTGAAAAAACTGAACAAGAAACTAAATCTCCCAAGAAAAGGAACAAGAAGAAAAAACATCGCAATGATTCTGAAAGATCAGATAAAGTGGAAGAAACATCTTTTTACCCTCCTGATACCCAGAAAAATGAAGAATCATCCGAAATAATACCTGGAGATAAAGAAAAAAACGAAAAAAATGTTGAACACGAAACACCCGTTATAGATGATAGTAGTACTTCTGAATGTACTGTGAAAGAAACTTCAATTGCTTCCAATAAAGAAATTGTAGATAGAACTGAGCCTATTGAGTTAATAATGGAAAAAGGAAAAGCCCTTGAAACACAGTCTAGAGAAGCAGTAATCGAGACTCAGAAAGATGATAAGAATAAAAAGAAGAAGAAGGACAAAAAGGAGCCCCATATAGTGGAAAGTCAAGTGGAAACTACAACTGCCCAAATCCAGTTGGAATCTGAGGCATCAGATCTCAAAGTAAAACCAATGATTGATGAAAATATGCCTTCTAAACCTGAAGAAATTACTAAAACTATTATCAAGGACAAGAAGGAAGAGGGCCAGCCTCCTGAATCAGAACTTGCTGAAAAAAGCTATGAACCGGAAAAAGAAAAAAATACAAAATCTAAAGCGAAAATGGCTAAACCGGCTGAAAAAAAAGGCAAAGGGAAATCAGAAGTGCAAGTTACGGAACAAATTATAAAAGCTAGTGATAAACCTGAATTTATTACATCAAAAGACGAACTATCCATGTCTCTAACTGAACCACAAGTAGAACAAATTTATTTAAAGACGATGGAACTACAACGAGATGATACTATGGATATAATTGAAACTAAAGAGACGAAAGAAATTACGAACGTCGAACTCGTGACTAAAAAGTCTACATCAATTGCAACTGCAACTGCATCTGAAGGTGGAATGGGGAAAAAGAGAGGAAAGTCACCTAAATTACATAAAGAAGGTACAACTAAGCAAGTGGGAGAAATTGCAATTAAGGGCGGTAATAAAGCTACAGTTATTGAACCTAACATTACAAAGACGGAGGAATTCGTCAAAGAAACGGAACATGGAATAAAAGAATGTTCTGAACCAATTATAATTTTATCTACGACTGGTGACATAATGCAAGAAAGCACTAAATCACATGAATCTCTGGATTTGGTCCCAGATTTTATAGAATATCCTCGTTCATATAGCGAACAGCCTCTTGACGATAATAATAATATGGTTATAGAAGAAGTAATGACTGAACAAGCAAAGTTAGGTATCCCTACAGAAATTTACGATACGCCTTTTGTTCAGGGATCAGGTGAAACTCCAATAGCTTCTCCTGAATTGGTAGCTACTGGTATTAGAGTAACGGAAATAGAATTTAGTGTGCCTAAAGAAAAGAAAAATGATTTGAAATCTAAAGTTATGGAAGTTAATCAAGATATGGAAGAATTGAGACTTTCAATTGAAAAGTCTCTAGCTGAATTGACGGCCATAGAAAAAAGCGAAGAGGAAAAAGAAAAGCAATTCGAAGAGAAAATCCAAGACAAAGCATCGAGAAAGCAAGATATGGGACTCGAAAAACAATTAGAAAAGTCGACTGTTGACCATACTGTAGAAATTCCTGAAACAGAGTTAACAATAGACAAAACGAAATGCAAAGAAAAAATATTAGAACCAGTGATGGAAAAACCAGAAGAGTTAAAGGAGTCTGCCCCGATGAAAAGTAAAGATATACCGTCTGAAAAATCCATAAGCGAACAGTTCTTAGAACCATTAGCTGCAGTACTTGTAGATACCACGAAAGAAACTACATTAATTGAAACTCAAGAACCTTTAATTAAGAGTGAAGAAACAACTATAGAAAATCCTGTTACTATTGATACTCCAGTTTATATCCCAAACACGACTGTTATGACGGATGTTAATATTGATAAGTCAATTAAAATTACAGATGTTCAATCTAAAGTTGAAGATGTAAAAATTACTGAAAAGTTTGTCACTAGTGATATACCAGCGCCACCAGTATGTCCGGCCAGAAGAGATAATAAAGGTAAAGGCAAAAAGAAGAAAGACAAGCAAGCAAGAGAACAAAACGTTGCCTCAGCTGATACTGTAACGACACAAACTTCTTCACAAACAGAAACTGCCACTACACATTCATCAAACGAAGGAAAAGAAGAAGAAAAAAGTAAACAAAAAAGTGAAACGACCCAAGAAAAGGGCAAACAACAAGCCAGCGATGTTGAACATGATGAAACTAATGATCAAATTCAACAAGACAGGGTCGGAATACAAGGCATTGTTGAAAAAATTGATAATGATTCAACAAACGAATTAATTAACTCTCATTCGCCTGAATTTGAATCTGTAGATAAGTTTGAAGATGCTCTAACTACCAATGTTGATGATGTAAATAAAAGTTTTGGATTGCTTGCTAACGAAACTAACGAAGTGATAGAACAATATCAAAATCCAGCAATAAACACAACTGCGCCAAATGAGGATACAGAAATAGACAACAGTCAAGAAAAAGTTAATCCTGTTTCGCAGCCAAAAAACTTATTAGGCCATCCCGATATTCCTGCACTATCGAGTAAAACGGACTACAAAAAGGAGAGAAATAAAACTCCGAATTATAGACAAGCGAAAGTTAAAATAAAAGATACTAGAGAAATCGAAGTTGACAAAAAGAAGCAATCTAAGGAATCACAGACTAAACTGCAGTATCCAAATGACAAGACTGTTAAGGAATCCATAGCCAGTGATGACGAAGAATATATTTACAAGTATAGTTTTAGAAAAGTGTTCTTGCAAAGCGCCTGCCATGTGTGTAAGAAGAGTCTCAAGGAGCAGAGCGTGCCGTGCAATTTCTGCAATTTGATTTTCTACTGCAGTACGAAGCATAAGGATGAAGAATGGTCACAACATCAAGCCTTTTGCTTTGCTGTTTCTACGATAGTACATCTTAAAGGTATTGTTTCATTATTTATTTCCTTGTTAATGTTTATCCATAGGTTGCCGTCTCGAAGGACCATTTACGACGTAGGGAACGTTCTTATATTGGTAGGTGTCGAACGGAGAGAAATACTTTTCTTAACAAGCTGTTTTATATGTAACATATATTTGTATGGTTTTGCATGCATACATTTGATTTTAGTAGCCATTGTCGGAGGGACCGATAAAAGAAAGCTGTTGTTAAACACCATATCATAATTAATATTCTATCATATTGATCATACGATCATCATCCCGTATCTATCAAATGCAGTATGTAGGATCCCAACAAAAATTGTAAAAATGTTGCCAATCCTCGCTACTGTCTGGTTGACAAAAAGAGGTGAGATCTAAAAATCATCGAGACTTATTTAATGGAATTTTACTTCTTGTGGCTTGGTAATTTCCATTCGTGCATCTCTACCATTAATAACTTATACGATCCCTTATGTGAAATGGTCAAGCTACAAAAAGTAAAATTTCATTAAACAAGTTTTGGTGCTTTTGTCGGTTTTGGTGGCATTTCACACCCTTTTGTGTATGATTTTTTTAATCGGCAGCTAATCAATCAGTTTGTAGATCTTTACTGCATAAGTGTGGATCCAGCCGTAGCGTTATAACAGATTCCATAGCAATTAATAATAAGTCAAATAATTCGATATTGTACATTGATTGTGGCAAAAGAGATTTTTTTTAAATTTTATTGTATTGCTGGTTGGTTCAAATGTAACGGTATGGACTCGTAAGTAGCTGACCCGTGTTCGAGTCTCTTCTCATTCCTCAATAACACTTGTTTTGTTTTACTCTTTTTTGTTTTTTATTCTCCTTTTCTAATGTTTGCATTGCCATTTGTATGACACTGTTGATATACAATATACATACACTATTTAATATTATACCGAAATTACCATAATTAATCGAGTTTAACTTATTAGTAAACTCTCCTTCTCATTTTGGAGGATACCAGAGTGGAAATTTAAATCTTCAGATGGTGCCCATAGGTTTTCTTCCAACCTCTACCGGCCGACATGCCAAATGTCAGCTTCCTAGCACCTTGGGAAGTATTTTTGATGATCGCTGATTGAGTGAGTGACAAAATTGTGGTTTTTCGTGTTCATATATCTTCAAAATTGGCAGTCGTAGAAACTTGAATTTTGACAGTTTAATTTAGCCCCTAAACTTCTTGTTGGGGTATCTTTTTGATACGTTTTTGTTTCTCCAGTGTAAATAAGGGGTATAAAGAACGCCGAGTTACTTCGAGAAAAATGTGCAGTGTTTGGTAGTCCGGCGAGTCTTGGCGGGAGCTCTACCGCACCCCCTAATGTAATAAAATTAACCTGTATCATGGACTACGGTAAACTTAATATACGTATAATACATATACGCCATTATATATATATACATATATATTATGTATATTTTATGTATTACATAATATGTTTACAGTAGCCCCTTAGAATGGTGCAGGTTAATTTTATTTCAATTTATATATATAGGTCTCTCTTTGACTCATAATGTTGGCAGGTCTCCAGCTATTTTCGAGATGTGGAGATTTTCAGGGGTCTATTGACCCATCCCGGGCGGGCGGAATGCCAAAAGACCCAATTATTGACATGATTGTTATTTTAAAACACGCCAAGAACTATGTGAATGAACGACACGGATCCGTTTATTTATTCATTCTATTGAATTATTTCGTTAAGTTCTATTAATTAATGGGCTAAACAGTGTTATGTGCCTATTACGGAATGATAAACTCAGTTGGTCGATTATCTTTGTCTTTTTTTAAAGTTTTTTTTAGTAATTACTGCTTTTTTGGTCAAAGTTATATTTTTCTTCACATTATGCATCTGATGAGACAACTACTATCACATCACACACGATATCACGCTCCTCATATCAAATCTTGTTACACAGGATTAAGTTAAATGCAAAATACTCTTTAGGTCTAGAATGTCAAATCCCCAAAATGTCCACTTTCATCATTTTTCACCGAAAAAAATTACTTCTTTTTATTATTTTGTCCTGATCCTTCCGTATTCTCTCTTTCTGTTGGCAGTTTAACATCGTTGCGTATTTTTTTTATCACAGAGTACATTACATTTATAGGTACGATCGCAAGAAAAAAATTATGAGGGGGAGAGTGCACGTTGCAATCCAACAGCTGCTGGGCGCACTCGACTGGCCACGTTACCCCTCCCTCACAAAAGACTACCTTGAAATATACTGCATTTTCCACTTTATCTTATATCCCTAATGTCCGTACGTATTTCGGTAGTGAGTGAGATGTGTCAGAGCCCATTCTCATCCTATCCCTCCCCATTTCCCCAACCCTTTCTCCAAATCCATTCCTATATCCAAAGATAGGCAGCGCATCCGGGGGCGTGCCAACGTTTGTCATTTTGGACTAATGTTGGCATGTATCACGGATGTCTATGGGCTACAGCATACAGTCCACCTGATGGTAACATCAGGTGGACTGTATGCTCGTCCGCCACATTCGTGCATAAAAAAAAAATATTGAGCCACTATCTTTTATTTCGCCTTATTCTAGGTGCTAATTTTATCATGTTTGAGTTGAGTTTTGAGTTGGTATTTAGTCGTAACGTGTTATCATCGTCCGTCTTGACTCCACAATGTTTGCCCGCGCCGATGCATCGCGGCTCCCCAACATCAGAGGGTACGCGCCTTTGCACTTATCACCAAGAGGGGCTTCACTGTTGCCGCCTAAGCTGTTTGCTTACCGCGAAAGCAGCACGAAGGAACCTGGAGGCAGCGTTACGGCCCAAAGGGTCAACTCAGCGACCTATCCGTGTTGGCGGAAGGAGCAGACATCACTGAAGAGGACTCAGTCCCGAATAGTTACATCCGCTCTCGTGATGGTGTGTGAGAAGACCTACGGGGCTCATTTAATATTATGCTGTTGATGTTTGCCTAATACTGTTAAATTAAGAATAAACTATCCTTTATTAACAATTAAATTAAGAATAAACTATCCTTTATTAACAATTAAATTGTTAATGTATACGCTCAACAATTAAATATTGTGACTGTATAAGAAATTTTCCATAGAATATAATCCTCCAGTTTGTATCGATTTTACTGTCACCAATATTGTGATAAACAAAAAACCGTATTACATAAAATTTATATATTTCTATTCATAGATCAAAAGCATATTTACGTGGACGCGAAGAACATCACAGGCCACAACTACCGTCTGCTGCGGATGCAGATGATAGCCTCCTGTGAGAAGATTCTCAAGAGGAAACTGGTGCCTTGGGAGCAGGAGGCTCTATTGTACCCTAGGATTTGTGCTGATCCGGGTTGCAGGGAATGGAAGCAGAGTTGTCTGAAGGATTGCGACGGCTGTGGTCAGGTATAGTATAATTATGACTAGTGAAATATTAAAATGATTGATTTTTTTGTCGCTTTATTTAATAATCAGATTTTAGTGCATTTTAAATTTGAAAATTGTCTGTACAGACATAAAAATCCATTTACTAAGATTACATCACAAACAGTATAAAAAAGAATTGAATGGAGTTCTCTCAAGAATTCCCTGAAGATTCTATTTAGTGTCTTTTAGAGTGCCATTAGACCGATAAACAGTTGGTGTAATAGCTCATTAGTGGCAATTTAAATATCTTTGATTCCGTCTTTCTCACCCCTTTGCTGTATATTTTCTAGTTATAGTAATACATCAGATATAACATTGGTAAGTAACTATTATATATGTATACTTGTTCGTTTGCCTTTGATAAAATTAAAAAGGTATACCTACACAACAAACTATTTTGTGAGCAACTGAATAAATAATTTTAAATTATTGAAGTGTAGGCTTTCTCGGCCTGTGTCCATATTAATTGAATCTTCCGGGCTACTTAGCTGAGGTCTTCTGGAATCTCTTCTCTTTCTTCCAAACGTTTCGTCAACAACTGCGGTTGACATCTTCAGTGGAGACTGCGTTCACTTTCGGAGAGATGTTATCTTTTCGGCTTCTCGAGCGCAGTTGCAGTTGAAGATCTCGATCAGTTGCAGAAAGAGAAGAGATTCCAGAAGATCTCGGCCAAGTAGCCCGGAAGATTCAATTAATATTTAAATTATTAAGAATGTCATTACAAACTCTACGCGGGCTCTCGCCATCGATTACTATCAATTCAGTATTTGTTGGCGCTCAAATGATTCTCGATTTTCGATCTGTACCACCAAGTTTATACTTAAGTACGGATTTCAAAAATTATTACTGACCCGGCGCGGCGCTATAGAAAAATTTCATGAGGAAAAATCATGCCCGATTTAAATCCCAGTTATTTGGTGAAATATGGGTTAAAAAATTATTTGCCGTTCAAATGATCTTGAAGAAGTAAATTTACACGCTAGAAATACTCCTGGTATTATTGCAGGTACTGTGAAATTGATAAGGACATTGCTTACAGGTGTCATACTGTTCTGATAACCCTGATCACCTTCCGAAGACGCACCAACGCTGGTGCAAGTCCTACTGCCTACATCAGAAGCTGGTGTGCTACCAGCAGACTAAGGGTCGACTGGAACCGAAGTTGCCCACCAGAGTAATGCCTTACTTGTACAAGTTGCCGGAGAAGATTAATGAAGTGCTGGCTTCTATGTATGAAGATAAAGTTGGTAAATAGGAACTGAAGTTGCTCACACAGTTGCAATATAAAATTACTCCGATTAACATTGCGAGATTTAGCAATGGACTTGTAAAGAGTTTTGGGAAAATGGAGAGTAGCAAGTGTAAGCAAACGAGGCGTTTTCCTCACCCCAATGCTCCTTAGAGGGATAGGGTCAAGAGTCAAGAAGTCAAGAGTATAAATTAATAAGAAGATTCTTTTATTACATTATGGTCCCCAGTCGATGGGATGGGAAGACATAAAATAGGATGGATTGGGTGGGAAATGAGTTCTGACTTTGGAGTCAGTGGACAGGGTTGGGAAATTTCCTACATTTTACGGTTTAATATTAATGTTAAAAATAACTGTTTACTAAAGCGTTGGCTTAAGTGTTTATTAGAGTTTTCTTCGCTAGAGATGGGATAGAGTGGGAATGAAGAGTATAACGGTACAAGGAGATTCATCTATCTCATTAGACTTTCTACTGGATGTGTGAGAGATTCATCTTATCTACCCATTTTCATAAAATGAATAATTTGATTTGTATTTTATCAACAGATATGAGCGACCTCCAGTACGCAGCGCTTACTCAGCTGGCGACAGCGCCCCTCACTGCTGTCTACAGCTACCAACTTTGGAACAACAAAGTTAACTCCAAAACTAATGGATTTAATAAAGTAAGTATGTTTACTTGCCATCGCAGGTCATATCTGGCGCAGAACCTACAAGCAATGGGACAGACAAGCCCTTGAATGGAGACTACTTACCAAAAAGCGCAGCGTGGGACGCGCACCGGAAAGGCGCACCGACGATTTGAAGAAGTTTGCCGGTAGATATAATTAAAGTAGGGCAGATAATGGTCGTTGATTGATTAAATATGTGAATATGATTGATTAGAACGTAGCTAGTTGTGAGCCAACAAAATCATAGACAAATAGAATCTAACTTTATATACTTTATATAACTTCATATATGATAGTTCCTCTCGTCAGAAAGACCAAATATCTCGGAGTCACTCTAGACCATAGACTGACTTTCCGAGAACACATTAATACTGTCCGAAACCGAGACGCCTTTGCGGTTGAGGCGACCGAGGAGGTCGCCTCAACCCCCTCATAGGCGGGAGAAGTAAAATGTCGCTTAGAAATAAGCTGACATTATACACAACTCTCGTCCGACCCATTATGACCTATGCTAGCGTTGTGTTCGCATACGCAGCTCCCTCCAACATTGAAATTCTTCAGAAACTCCAGAACAGATTCGTACGCAAGGCCGTGCCTGCATCATGGTACTTGCGTAACGTCGACCTCCACAAGGACTTGGAACTTCCCTCCATCGTCAAATACATAAAAGACACCGCCCGACGCTACTATGACGCTATCTCGCACCATCCCAACCCTCTGATTGTCTTCTCCCTCACCTACATACCGGACAGGAGTGCCTCTCCCCGCTATCGTCGCCCGCGGCACATCCTGGACGATCCCGACGACCCGATCACTGCTGCCAGTGCGGTTCTCACACTGCACTCAAACACAGCACTCAGACACCGTCCCCGCCGGCGGAGACGTGGACGTCCCCCTCGTTACACTGTTAACACACACCGGCCCTCAACCAACACTTTTACTAGGTAGCGGCACGTGCCTGGGCGCTTCTCGCCGACTCGCGATCCCGCGGTATCCCCCCAATGCAACGCCCTAAGCCGAGATTCGTTCCTTCCGCCGGTTTATCGGCGGGGGAGTCCTTAGGCTCGTTGCAAGACACACTTTGTTCCTGGCTGAGCGCCTTCTGCGCTCGCCCTAAATCAAACACGACCGGTGACTCTTGAAAGGCCACTAGGGCCACTTTAGACATTACACTTTAGAATTTAGACATTCCGAAAAAAATATATACTATAGTTAAATCCCGACTACAAATCGTTTTCTTCAGAACCACAAGAAACTTCTGGAAACTGTTAGTACAATTTTCAACTAATGTGAACAGGCTTCTGCGAGGTCGACAGCGTACCCGCATGTGTTGCAGGTGTTGCAGGTGTCCATGGGCGGCAGTGACCACTTCCCATCGTGTGGCGCGTCCGCTCACATAAAATCTATTCTATTCTATATAAAAAAAATATTTTTCTACGAAAGAAGGGTCGAAAAACTGATGACGTTGATGTTCATCTTCCAGAAGTCAACCTTCACTCTCCACGTGGTCGGAGCTGAGCTTCAGTTTGAGGCTGATGCTCTTAACAAATGGGAAGTTTTCTTTCTCCACTTACGCCCTGATATCAAAGAGTTGAAGGTGGTCCTCATTGCTCCCGATCTGAACCCTTCGAATTTGCCTTTGGAATTGCTCGGGAAGATCAAGTAAGTTCAATGTTACAAAAAAATTGTCGATGGCACCCGCCAATTGGAAGGCAGGTTTTTTTTTATAGACAAGAGGGCGGACGAGCAAGCGGTCCCATGTGATGGTAAGTGTTACCGCCGCCTATGGACACCTGCAACACCAGGGGGTGTTCGGGCGCGCCGCCGACCTTGCAAAATCCTATTCACAGCTTTCTTGAAGATTCTTGCCCCGCTTATTCTTGCTTTATTCTTGCTTTCTTGCCGCGTAGCTTAATGGATATAGATGGATTTTTTCATATTTAGATATTTTAACATTTTAAAATTTAAATATTTTTAAAAAGTTGTAGTGCCTGATAAACCGTATCCAAAGACATACTTACTGTCAAATAAGTATCGGGAATTTTGAAAAATAATGCCTGCGTAAAATGGCTGCGTAAAAACTCAGGAAGTGCCACAAATCCGTTCGCACCATTTTGGTTGATGTTTTAAATATGAAACGAGTCGCGACACGGCTTGTTCCGAAGGAATTGAATTTTCTTCAAAATGATACCCACCAACAGGTTGCTACCAATGCGGATCTTACATTCATGAAATCATAACGGGTGCCGAAACGTGGGTTTATGAGTTTGACATGCAAACCAGTCAACAAGTTTCGGAATGGCGCTTCGATAGCGTGCCGAATTTCATTTAAGATGGTTATGCATCCTCCAGTTTGTCAAATTTTGATTCAGCTAGTCACCATTAGAAGCGGTACTGAAATTGTTACTTTCAGTACATATCGTGAAGGATGAACAATGCATATGCCGAATTTTTGATTAGTTGTACAGGTTGGGTTGCACCAACCATTGTCACGAGCTGACTGAAGAGGCGGGTAGTCCACGTCGAGAGTTGCGAGCAGTTTCATCAACTACCCGCATTTATTTGGTCTTCATATTCATGAAAGTTGCAGCATACAACCGTCACAATATCAGAAGTAGCGTAATTTTATTTAATTTATTAATCACTGGATTCCACGTCGAGGACAATTTGTATCCATCTTCTCGATTGAAATGTCTATGTTTTTTTTTATTTCAATTTTATTGAATTTTATCATTTTATTTTTATTTTGTTTTTTATTTCAACGCACAATCCTGGTAAAATAGTGGCGATCAGTGGATAGGATTTTTGGACTATGGAGTTCTATCCAGTGATTGATCCCGGCTTTGAGTCTGCTATCCCCGATTTATTCGTCTGGCAATTCTTCACAGCTGCAATATGTGCTTTGACCCTTTCTGTTACGGTGTACTTTGTTACGGCCAAAGAATCACTTTGGCCTATGTACAAACTATCACAGCTGCAGTGTTTAGGTGAAACATTGAGTAAAATTAATAAGGTAAACATTCGCGTTAAGACCCGTTTAAAGAGATAAACATTTTTTTGTACGAAGGTGGCAGACGCCTTTTCATAAGCCTGTAATCACTTCAGAAAGCACAAACCTTGGTACGGTGATTTTACTGCCAAATTGAATTGAAGCCGTGGCTTTGATATAGAATGTCACAACACAATAAACAACTTCTGGCAGAGCCGCCTTGTCCTTACTGGTTACTCTGAACTGAGAACTTACTAACGATATTTCAGGGAATAGATCGGTTTCGTCATCCATCGAGCTTGGTGAATGGCATATGAGGGCTTAATTTTTCTTTTATGGATGAAGGTGGCAGACGAGCATACAGTCCACCTGATGGTAAGTGTATACTGTCGCCCATATACATCCGCGATACATGTCAACATTAGTCCAAAATGACAAACGTTGGCACGCCCCCGGATGCGCTGTCTACCTTTGCAGATATAGGAATGGATTTGGAGAAAGGGTTGGGAAAATGGGGAGGGATGGGATGGGAATGGGCTCTAGCACATCTCACTCACTTCCGAAACACGTAGGTACGTACATTGGGGAAATAAGATAAAGTGGGAAATGCAGTACATTTCAAGGTAATCTTCTCGTCAGTGTAACAGGTAACGTGGTCAGTCGAGCGCGCCCAGTGGCTGTTGGATTTCAGCCTGCACTCTCACCCTCAAAAGAATGCGAAACATGTGAAAGAAACAAATTTTCATATTTAAAATATTACTGATGTTTTCAATGCGAAAACATATCTCTGAATATAATAATTTTAACAAAATAAGTATAAATAAATAAATAACTATTTCAGTCTTTTACGAGTGGCATTAGTCATTGTCAATATTCACCTATGGTTGACGGAATTCACCATTTTCCGACATTCACAGTAACATAAACCTATTTGTACCAGGTTATGTGATAACTGTCTTCAGAACAAGCGTCGCGTGGTGTTCAGTTTCCAGGACAAGATGAATTACTACGATTACTGGGTCAGCGATGAGTTCACTACGCCGGACTTGGGTAAATTCATATTCACTCCAGCTATTATTTATAATAGTAAGGTGGCTGGCGAGCTGACAGTCCACCTGATAGTAAGTGGATACTGTCGGCCACGGACTTCTGCATTACGTGCCGACATTGGTCCAGATTGACGAATATTCACACATTCCTTACCTCACCGTTTGTTCATGTCTAAAACTTATAGAATACTCGCTAGAGCGTGTTCCTTTGTAACGCATTGTTAATTCAATAACACAAGTATTGATGTCTTTACATTATCACATGCAACGTATAAAAACAAGTATTAACTGCATTAGTAGACAGTGGCCTAAGGTATAGATGGTTTTGTAATTATTACCTATGTATCACTAGATAATAAATATGTTAATATATCTCTCTCTAAATACTTGTTTCGGGGATAACGGTGCTGGTTGTACAATTATATCAACCGACTAGCGATCCCGCGGTACCTTCCCAAAGCAATGCCCTAAGTCGAGGTCCGTTCCTTCCACCAGACTACAGGTGAGGGGAAGCCTTAGGCCTGTTGCTGCACACACTTTTTGCTCCTGGCTGAGCTCGCCAACCACACCTGTCCGGTAACTCTTGAAAGGCTATTCAATGTCTCGCCCAGTGTCTCTAATGGCCATTAGAGACAAGAAAATAGCCACTCTCAAAAAAAAAGTGTTGTTAATAGATTATTAATAATTAAGTTTTATTGTACAATTATTTGATATCCTACATAAAATAGAACAAAAGTAAAATTCCCGGATGCACCGCTAATCGTCGGGTGTTTGGGAGCAAATTTGGGGAAAAATATTGGGAAGGATAAGGAATAGTTATACCTAAAGCGATAAAGATAAGCATAAAGACATTCGCCCGAACGTCACTATGAGCTTCAGGTGAAAATCAGCGTCGAAAGTCATAATAATCCATGGATGGATAATCCATCCCAAAATCAATAATCAATTTTTGCAAAATGTTAACAAAACAATTAAATCAATTAAATTTCAAGCTCTTCATTAAATTCATTGTTTGCATGTCCATAATTTAATTCATTGAGACTAGATTTGCCCTAGAATCTAGGGCCTAGATTATGCTGAGACATTTCACTGATTTGGTTTAATTTTCGGGGATTTGGATTGGAACGGACTATAGTCATACTTAGTCTTGCTAATTCGTGATATTTCTTTCCTTGTCCTGTTTTACAATTCTCACGTGTACTGACTGTGTCGTGTTAACACATTTTTTTTATTTATTTATTAGGTTACTATGATCAGATTATTACAATTTTTTTTTTAAATCTATTGCAAAAATCTCCAGGTTTAACCGCAGTTCTTTAACGTTCTTTCTATCAATTATATTTGAGGACCCCAGAGGTAAAGGGGTCTAAGTGACAAAATTTATGTTTTGAGATAATTGAACCAAAAGTCAACAAAATTTGTAAGTGTAACACAGGTGATTTTAATAATCTATTGTTAGTACTAATTAGAAGCAAATGGCCAAAGTGTTGGCCTAAAATGGTCAAAACAAAAAAAAAATAACTTTTCGTCTTACAAAATTTTGTTTACTTTTGGTTCGATTATCTCAAAACATAAATTTTGTCACTTAGACCCCTTTACCTCTGGGGTCCATTTTATACTTCTTTTTCAATTATATGATGTAAAAAAGTATTTTTGTTTTTGCTTCCGTAACCATCCCTTTTACATTGTACTAAGTACATTGTGAATGCATTTAATTAATAAACTTTTCAGTATGCGCGTTCAACTCCGGCATCCAAAGATCGTCCATGTGCAGCGGCAAAGACCCGTGGCCTGCTGCAATCTCTTGCATTATAAAACTGAAATCTCCGCTACTCATCACCTCGCACACTTCGAACGAACTCCACAGAGACCTCTCCAGAATCAGACAATGTTCAGAAACCTCTGGATTGAATTGCACTGTAGTCTCTGAACCGAAATATAACACCTTTGCCAGCGTTAGGCCGGATAGGAACTTTATATCCGACGATGAGATGCCTTTGTTGTTTAACAATTACTGTTTTTCTGTTGTTTGTGGTGTCTGAGTGTTTTTTTGTTGAGTTAATAAAGTGATTTGTTGTTATGTTAATTTTTTGTGCGTTTTTAGACTTAAGGTGATTTGACCTTGGTTCAGATTTTCTAGCCTTAAATAAGATAGGTTCTGGCCACGTGGCGTGGACTGAAGGAGTGGACTCGCCAACCCACTTGGCTAGCGTGCCGTTTTAAATCCATACTTCCCACATGCACCAGACAATGTGCATAATAAAATAGAAATAAAAAATTAATAAAATAACAGTTTTTCTTTGCATCAATACATTTTAATAACTAAATACTGGCAACAAATCATACTTAAATTATGATAAACTATACTAAAATTGTATTTACAAAACGTAACCTCAAATAAGCAAATATATCACAGATAAAAGTGTATTAGTCAAAGATATAATACAGGTATATAATTATTATAAAGTATACAGGGTGTGTAAAACCAACGGCATTAACGAGATTTTGAAAAAAAATAATCTATTGCGGCGTTAATAACTTTTTGTTAAATATTTCGTACACCAACACAAGTTTATTGCACTTAGTGGGCAAAAATACTAAGTGGGCAGCAGAAATACTAAGGGAGCAGCAGAAATACTAAATGGGCAGCAGAAATACTAAGGGAGCAGCAGAAATACTAAGTGGGCAGCAGAAATACTAAGTGGGCAGCAGAAATACTAAGGGAGCAGCAGAAATACTAAGTGGGCAGCAGAAATACTAAGTGGGCAGCAAAAATACCAAGTGGGCAGCAAAAATACCAAGTGGGCAGCAAAAATACTAAGTGGGCAGCAAAAATACTAAGTGGGCAGCAATAATACTAAGTGGGCAGCAAAAATACTAAGTGGGCAGCAAAAATACTAAGTGGGCAGCAGAAATACTAAGTGGGCAGCACAAATACTAAGTGGGCAGCAAAAATACTAAGCGGACAGCAAAAATACCAAGTGGGCAGCAAATTATGATCAACGAAACAAACTTGTTTTGAATAACTGGAATAATTAATTTTAAATTACTGAGAATGTCAAACATACAGCCTTTATTGTAACCAGAGAACCTAAATCTAACCCATCCTTAAATTTGCTGCCACTTTCCATTTTTCTGCCGTTTATTTTATTATTTCTTTTCAAAAAGTGGTCATCTGTACAATGAACTGTTTTCGATTCTACAGATCTTTTTCGGAATTCGAAGGCCACGGCCACGAGAAATCTCCCCAAAATGTACATTTTTACCTAGAGATCTCTCTAAAATGTACATTTTTCTAGAAATCTCCCTAAAATATACATTTTTTCTAGAAATCTCCCTAATATGTACAATTATTTAATAAAGAGCAGTAAATTGACTATTTCATTTTACGACTGACCTGAAAGTAATAGTTCTTGTGGTAAGATTATTATGAGGTTTAAAAAAGACATTATTCGCTTTAATTTGCTAAAGTGATCGTTTAAACACACCCTGTATAAAAGTTTAAAGCACATCAATTCGTGTTACACAATATACACACACATATGTTACCAAATAGTAGAAGAGTGTGCATAAGAAGTATTGGTTGATAGCTGCAGTTGATGTTGAACCGGTCACCTACACAGAGAAACCAGGTAAACACAACATATATATATATATTACATAAATAACATATTACTATATTATAGTAGGGTAACATAAGAATGTAACATAATAAATGGTTCAAGTACACCCAATAATACCAAACCACCCAAATATAAAGCTTTTCATAAAAGTGTTAAATGGCAAAAAATATACCTAATAAATAGTTGAAAGACAAAAAGGTAACAACATGGCGTTTCATTATGGCATTCAAAATAAGATTATTGTTATACTCGTAGCTCATTTGGCAACTAAAGAAAACAAATCCATATTAATAAAGTTAACTATACAAGTTCCATTTCTTTAATTTCTCGATGACAGCTGACACACAGTGGTCGATATAACTTTGTTCTAGCGTCAACGCCTAAAACTCCGAACAAAAATTAGGCACCAAGACGTCATATTTCATTAACAAGGTCACGTCAGACAGAAAGCAATTTTAGGGATGTAGTTATCGATAAACGTAACACGATAACAGATCCGATATTTTTTTACAAAATGTAAGAAACTAAACTACTGCCGGATACTTTTGTACAAATTTATTAACTAATATTATATTTCATTACAAGATGTTACACGTGTTAATTCTTGATTGATAATGCCAACTTCTTTAAAATTTTCGAAGCTGTTGTAAAATAAGTAGGTATAGGTAGGTACTCGACAATGAAACGAAATAATTATAATGACTTATAATTAAATAATAAAATCTGATGAATCGTCACTGTCACTCGATGAGTTCTCCCCAACATTTATTATAAGTTCCTGTACTTCTATATTATCGAATGCCACATGAATTTCCCAATCCGACGCTATAATGTTTTGGGTTCTTCTCACAATTTTTTCCCAGTTTTCGGCAGTTACTTCCGCACATGCATTTTTTAATAAATCTAACATCTTGTTTGCCGTAAAAGGGGGATGGGTATTGTTTCGAGCGGCGTGTCCTTTGATTTGTGCCCATATTAGTTCTATAGCATTGTACTGGCAATGATACGGCGGAAGTCGAAGAACCCACCATTTTGATACTCTGCTTCAAAGTAATTACGAACCTTGATCACCAGTTCTCTCGCCTGCCTTTTCAGAACAGATCCTTTCGGCATTTTGATATTTGACAGCTGGGCAGCAATCAACACGGAGGAACACAAAATACACAACGTAACGTATGGATAATGTGAAAAAACTCAGCGAACAGAAATGTAGTGACTAGCACGACCGTCTTGTTGCGAGTGACAGATTAAAACAAACACAAAATGGCGGTGGGCCATTGAGTGTTCCCACCTTGAAAAAATATATTTGAATGTTTTTGTTGTATTTGTCTTTGTTCAAAATATAATAAATATATGCGATCGATATCATTACTTATTAGGTCACAACACTACAACTATCAAATTAGAACTGTCATCGAGAAAATAAAGAACTGGAAATACCTTAAGTTTGGAATTTTGACCATTTTAGGGATTCATGGGAGATTTTTCTACAATCGCAAAAGATTAGTTCGGGGATTCAAAACATAATTATTCGTAAATAACCACCTGATCGGTTCAGTTGAAATTCACTTTCAGTTGAAACATCTGTACTTTTCGTTGTTTCCAAATCTCCAAATGTATTTGATACTTCAAGTTCATGTAAATTTCCTTCTGTTGTACTTGAAATTTCATCTTCAAAAGTATCATAATTTTTATTTTCTAAAGTTTCTGCAATATCTGTACTTGTAGTTGAGAATTCATCGTTAGATGTAGTTAATTCATTATTTCTTGTAGTATTTTCTTCATCGTTATTCGCCTTTGTTACTGACTCATATATTTCTGTCGCAAATGGTACTTCTTCATTTCCAATAGTAGTAGTTTCAATTTCTTCAAAATTTTCAGTATATGAAAGGTTTGTACTTAAAGTACTGGTTTCTAAGTCATGTTTATTAACTTCAGTTGTACTATAAGGCAAAGTACTTTTCAATTCATCTGTCGATTCGGTAACTTCTGTATTTTTGTTTTCTACTACTTTGGTTTCACTTACATCGGAATCATTTTCACTAATTTTATTATATAGAGAGGATTTTATCAAGTCTATAAGAAAACTATAATTAACATTATTATTAACAGTTGTATTTTCTGTTCTTTCCTTAACAGAGTCATTACTTTTAGATTTTTTCGTGAATTCTTCTTCGATATACTTTATCAAGTCTTCTGTGTAATTTTCTGGTGGATTCCAATTAAACTCTGGATCTAAGGAAATATTTTTATTATAATTTTTGTCCGTACCATTATCAGTTTCTTTGATAGGATTGACTGCCGTTGTACTATTATCTAATAAAGTCATGTTATTAAGATTATTTATATATTCTAATTCACTTTCTTCTGCTAATTTGTTTTGGTATTTCGTATATTTAGCAATGGCTGGGCCGAAAATTGTTTCAATATAATCATGAAGTTTAAGGCATTTGTCGACTGTATTTACGTCATTAGAACTGCCCCAAATAATGACACCGGATGCTTTCGACTGGTATAGTGTTCGTAATGCATAATCTAAATCTAGCTGTAAAGAAGAAAGTTGAGAAATTACAATTACAGTCTGAAAAATGTCGTTTTGCTAGAACAGACAAAACAGAAGAATTATTAATATATGAATATTGTTATGTTTCATGGATAGATAGAATACATACTAGAAATGTTATACAAGAACTCTAAGTTTAAAAAATTGACTTTTTAATGAACCCCTCCTGATAGGGGGGGAGGGGGGGGGACCCTAGAAGTTGCCAACCAGGTTTCTTTGATAAGAACGAATGATGTGTCACCTAGTCTATTCCTAGTCTAGTCTATATCGATGTTATGTTTACTTTAAAGCAATTCAAATTTGCTCACGGTTTTGAAATTATAAGTTGTCAATTGTGAAATTTGATAGAGTCCATCATTTCCCGTGTTGCTTTTAATTCATTCCCTAAAATAAGTTAATATAGGACGGATATGTTTTATATGTTCGGTTAAAAATTCATTTTATACCGCGAACGCGTAGGCTGTGCAACGAACTGCCTCGAGGGGTCTTTCCATTAAGCTACGATATGGGGTTCTTCAAGAAAGCTGGGAATAGGATTTTGCAAGGTCGGCGGCGCGCCCGCATACCCCCTGGTGTTGCAAGTGTCCATGGACGGCGGTAACACTTACCATCACGTGGGACCGCGTGCTCGTCCGCCTACTTCCCTATAAAAAACAGTAAAGTATATTTGGGATCGCTATCGTAGGGGCTACTGATATTTGTGTCCGCGGCCCCATGCGACTAATGGGAAAATATATAATTTTTGGTGTCTCTAGGGGCTACTAATTTTTTAAAAGAAAATAAATTCTTCAAAGTACAGTAAATGACAATTAGTGATCCCAAGAGACACTGAAAATAAAATATTTTTAGTTAAGTCGCATGGGGCCACGGCCGCAAACATCAGTGGCCCCATACGAAGCCGCATTTTTCAAATTAGTTGCGTGTATCAGGTTCTGGTTTATATCAATGACAGTATTTTTTTATACAAAGTAGTAATAATAACAACTCACCTCAGTCAAATACCCGCCTTCTCTATATCTGAACCAGAAGTATGGCAGAATTGGCACACGTTGACGCGCGGCTCTCGCGGCCTCGCGCACGCGGCCTCGTATCAACATGCCCAGTTGACTGGGCGTTAGTTCCCGAGAGCTGTATACTGAGGGGTATAGAGCTGTACTGTCTGCCCAGAGCCAGTTACTTCTGGAAGTGCGATCAGAAGTTACAAGATAACACAGAAGTTTAATATAGGAGGTACCGGCACGTAAGTGCAATTTTTATTAATCCTTTATGATTGGAATAATGGCCTACTTATTATAGGGCCTCTTTTTTATGGACAATGGCGGCAGACGAGCATACTGTCCACCTGATGGTAAGTGGATACTGTCATCCATAGACATCCGCGATACATGCCAACATTAGTCCAAAATGACAAACGTTGGCACGCCCCCGAATGCGCTGCCTACCTTTGGAGATATAGGCATGGATTTGCAGAAAGGGTTGGGAAAATGGGAAGGAATAGGATGGGAATGGGCTCTGGCACATCTCACTCACTACCGAAACACGTAGGTACGTCCATTAGGGAAATAAGATAAAGTGGGAAATGCAGTACATTTCAAGGCAGTCTTCGCAAAGTCATTTCAAGGTAGTGAGAGAGGGGTAACGTGGCCAGTCGAGTGCGCCCAGCAGCTGTTGGATTGCATCGTGCACTCTCCCCCTCAAAAACACCCAATAAGTAAATAGAGCTAGAATAATGGACCAATAAAAAATAAACACCCAAACAATAACTAATAGGCCTACCCAATAAATAGAGAATTTTCTACCAGCGAGTTGTGTTCGCTTTCAACCGATCGGAGTCTCCAAAGTTCAACTCCTCGGTCTAATTCTAACAGGCTTCCCTTCTGCGTACCTAGGTACCTACATGACCAAGAAAGCAGGGATCTGTTTTCAGGTTGACGGTAATGAATCATACATTTTTGAATTAAAAACCTCAATTTATATGTTATTTAACGTTGTTGATAATAAAAGCAGGTCATAGGCATGTCATGCCGGATCCTTCACCCCTGGGCAACTCCTAATGCTTTACAAAGGTCAGGTTAGGCGCCATATGGAGTACTGCTCACATCTCTGGGCCAGTACATCGAAATATCAGTTGGACTCATCCAACGACGTGCTGTTCGTATTGTTGACGATCCTACTCTCACGGGCGGTTTGGAACCCCTCAGCATTCGGAGAGACGTTGCATCTCTCTGTGTGTTTTACCGCCTGCACAATGGGGGAATGCTCTGAAGAACTGTTCAATATAAT
This sequence comes from Sesia apiformis, assembly GCA_914767545.1. Classification (NCBI taxonomy): domain Eukaryota; kingdom Metazoa; phylum Arthropoda; class Insecta; order Lepidoptera; family Sesiidae; genus Sesia; species Sesia apiformis. The sequence continues at coordinate 11,937,052 of OU611971.1, forward strand.
TCCCACCTCGGGTTTCTACAACCGCACCTCCCGTCACAGAAGTGCGCTCCATCCCCATTTCCTCGATACGGAGGTGTCAAGTACTGTTCGGTCCAAAAATCATTTTATACCGCGAACCCGTAGGCTGTGGAACGAACTGCCTCAAGAGGTCTTTCCATTAAGCTACGATATGGGGTTCTTCAAGAGAGCTGTGAATAGGATTTTACAAGGTCGGCGGCGCGCCCGCATACCCCCTGGTGTTGCAGGTGTCCATGGGGGCGGTAACACTTACCATCACGAGGGACCGCTTGCTCGTCCGCCCACTTCCATATAAAAAAAAATACCGGATGGATGATAATAATAATAGATATAATTTATTTGTAATCATTGGTACAGAAATACAAGATCTTAAGTCAATACAATTAGTTTCACTATGATTAACCCAAAGGGCGTACAAATCTTAAAAACTCCACTGCATTAAAAAACAAAATAAAAATGGATTTTAATGAAACTTGGTGTAGTTACTACCTATTGCTTATAAGCCGGGTTAACATTTAGAGTACTTTTATCGTGATCCTTTACAGAGTTTGCACTGGCACCGCAAGTTCTTCGCTTCAAACATATAAATTTAATTTATACAAAATTAAATGTGTAATTTGTAATTACAATTTTGTGGAACAGCCAACACGACACACAATGAAACAAGATCTAAATACTAGGCTAAGTACAATGTTGACGTACATCATTTTCAATCTGACCGTTAGCCAAATCAGTCCAAAAGAGAATATGAAATATTTTTTGGAAACGTGAAAGTCACTGGACAGAAATAATGGAACTTTGCATAATTATCGCTTATTACCTGGGTTTTAACATTAAGTGTAGGTAGGTACATTTTTTTTTGATCCGTTATAAAATTCCCACGGGAATTATCATTAAGTACGCATGCACAATATCAGCCGTTACATAAAAAAACACTGAATGCATTTTAATGATACTAACTACAATAAATCACCGCGTAGGATATTTTACCCTGAACTACGAGTATTTATAAGGAATCAGTATCGTGAGGCGTCGCCTGATAATCTCTAATAGCAATATGTGGATGTAAGAAGAAATTCAGGCGTCGTTGAGGTTTAATTTCGGATCATTAGAATTCAAATACAGTGGTGGGAGGGCCCCGGTGAATTAAACATCTGAATAACTACGATCCTATACACATAGTAAATAAAAATAATTATAATAGGTAAAAAATATGTACCTATATACCTACCTACTGACAACAAAAGGTGGGTAATGACGTTCCTAAATAACATTTCTACCCTATCAATTTTAATACTCTGCCGTTTGTGTCATCGCTGTCACAGTCATGTCAGTCTGGCATGAATCTTAATTAGTTCCATATCCCCCCCCCCCCCCCGCCTACATAACGTACAGCTTAAATACAGATTTGCATACTTACTGGTCATTCTCCGTCTGTACTCTCTCGGCGCAGTTCTCCTGCATATTATTTCCCGCCATATTGAAGCAGTACGGAAACCCGTAGTAGCCCCACGAGGCGCGAGGCCGCATCTGCTTCGCTATCTCTAGGGTCTTCTGCATGAACGTCTGTGCTGAGACTTCGAAGCGCTTGCGGGCCTGGAATATGGAATACTGTTTTGTTACTTCCAAATTCAAATTTATTTGCAAAACACTTTTGTACATCAATACTAATATAATGAAGAGGTAAAATTGTGTGTTTGAATGTTGGGGGCAATCTCCGGAACTACTGAACCGATTTCAAAAATTCATTCACATATAGGAAACTACATTAATAATTCTATATGGGCTATATTATATTTTGAAATTTTGAAAAAAAAAAAAAACTTATAAACTGAAGCGAAGCGAGGGCGGGTCGCTAGTATTTTATATTCTAAATCGGGTCTGAACGCGTATAATAAAGGGCGTATAATACCTTTTATTCCTACTCGACGTATCGGCGCGGGCGCACGCGTTACGCCAGCCGTGGTCACGAGTTGACTGAACTTTTATTATACGCGTTCAGACCCGATTTAGAATATAAAATGTGTACAAAACGTGAAAGTTTAAGTTAAAAACTCTTGTAGTCAACGTATTGGAGCTGCACGTGGCTGTGCAAATATACAGATTTAACATATTGTCACAATTATTTACAGGAAATTATTCAATCATTCAATTATTTGACAAACCGACTGGCGCACTGGGTAGTGACCCTATTTGCTGTACAAGAAGTCCCGGGTTCGATCCCCGGTCGGACATGCATTTGTTTAATAAAAAAAAAAGACATATGTATGTTAGGCTCTGGGTGTGCGACTGTCTGTGTTTGTCTTTGTATGTGTCTCTGGACCCACGACTCAAGGAATCCTAGTGTGGGCTATTGAGTGTGGAGTTATTTATTTATAAGAAAATTAGTCACAGGAAGTCGTACATTCATAATAGTTAATATAATAATAACGACAGTTTGTAGTTTATAAAACTTATCCAACTTTTTATAATTCCGAAATTCACTAAAACAAATTTACTAAATTTACTACAAACTAAAACTAGTCATTTGGCCCGTTTGATTTAAAAAACTCCCCATCAATAGATTTTATATTACAAGGTTTTTTATTACAGATTTTATATTACAATACGTTTAGATTTATTTATACTTTGATACAAAGAGAAGAAAATTCTTAAATCTAAAAAGCAATCTAAACTTATTTGTAAAATAACTTAAAACTAACTTATACCTAATATTAAAAATGATTATTACACAAGTGTTTATTATAAATACAAAATGCTCAAAATATAGGATTACATATTGAGCATGTTGTACAAATTTGGTCCCTGTAGCAAGGTACTTGAAGGTACCCAGTATTCTGGCGGCATTACCTCGCTGGATGGCAAGGCTAATGCACTGTGCGAGATAATGGCCACCCCTAGGGTTGCCAGTGCTGTCGACCAGGTGCTTAGAAAGATTTTTGAACGCGCACTAGGACCTCACAGACCTACGGTCTCGACACACAAGGAGACAAAATTGTATTTGGGACCGATATTTCTATATTTGCCTGTCTTACGTATCTCCGCTTCCTATGCCGCTGCCCCACGCTTCGTACTAGTTCCGTGGAGGTGAGACGGAGCTAGCGTGTCGACGCACGTTATTCCCCACACAATGGGACGATCCATCCTTCACGGCACCAATGCCATCCCGTCGGGTCTCTTATCATCGTCACGCACGATACCGTTCGGCTCCAGTAAAGCCCGTACGTTGACGGTGGCAAGAGAACGACGTATGATGTCATTAAGTGGGACATGGCGTTAGAAGCGGCCAGCACTCGAGAGGCAAAATAGTCCATGGTGTCCTATCTGGTCGACAACCTTGCCGCAGGAGGTTGTTGTTGTTTGTCAGACATCTTGGACCAAACATCTTGTTGGGCACATACCTCGGCTCCCAGACGGAGGCTGATCGCCAGACGAAGGCTATTGGGATCCAGATAAGTCCCCAAGTTCGCTGAAGGAATAACCTGAAGCCAATACCCAGACTCCTTTTGCGCGACTGCCCTCAGTCTCGCCTTGGCAGCTCCAGAGTTATTTTTTAATAAAGTATTGTATGTTTGTTGGTATAATACATCATTCCAGCTCCTTTTAAATTTAGGATGAATTAGTTCATTCGGCGAAACCATTTTCCAAACATTCCTAGCCTCCACCAACCACGCAACTTCGCAGTTTGTGGCGGATTTTAAAATTATTCCTGTGAGGCTAATGGTACCTACTATGGATGGAGGACAGGAATGTCGGTAGGGCTACACTAGAGATTTTGCGTATCCCTAGCCCACAGTAGCATATGGACAGGGATGCTTGTATCCAGGACTGTTGGTTCCCTTTAATATTTTTTTTTTAAATGAATAATGCTCAAAATATAGGATTATATATTGTTGTACAAATTTGTACAATTTTTGTACGCTGGATGGCAAGGTTAATGCGTTCCGTGAGATAATGGCCACCCCTAGGGTCGCCAGGGCTGTCAAACCAGGCGCTTAGAAAGATCTTTGAAAAACGAACGCGCGCTAGGACCCCACGCCACGCTACTAAAAACTTATACTTTCACTTTATTAATTAATACCCCCTGTCAACACCAATCTAAATTTCTTTGGCGTTATATATATATGCATATTACTGTGTACTAATGTCTATTATGTTCGTATATATGTACGTAAGTAGATATATATTTTACTATAGTTACATGTAGTATTTACTATCGTTACTTAACACGGATATGTACACTACCCGCGTTACTTTAGTCACACGGTCGCACTCCCATTTTCAAGGTTGTCTCGAAGAGATTGCTATTTTTGTCACAATGTAACAATTATACAATAAAGAGTTTCATCTATCTATGGTCTTAAAACGGCACGCTGTCGATGGGCGACAGATTGGCAAGTCCACTCTTTAGAGGTATCTCTTTTGATCCCTCGTGCACTAGATCACGAAGACAATGTATGAAGAGGCTGGTTACGATATCCAGTTTTCTGATGAAGTAATGCCAATCGGCGTTGGCTGAGCACGCTAAATATGTAGGGCGGTTAGTGTCCGCATTGCTGGATGTTTACACAATGAGTAATGAAGCTCTCGGAATATCACTAGTGATTAGTCACGGACTTTGTCTGAGTTTGAATATAGAGAATGGGGCTGAATATATTGTTTTGGGTTTTTCATCAAATCTAAACCACTTTCTGGTGGATTTCGATGAATTCTACCCCCAGGGAGATCACGACTTTCGACTTTCATGGAATCCAAATCACCGATTAGTTTCGACTTTTACATGTTTTTACATACATCGATGGGTCCAAAGTGCAAGGCGTTGCCTTGCATTTCCTGACTTTTTATCTACGGCTAAAACAGGTAATTTAGTTTAAGTTGTGTAACGTCATAAAATTTTGTTGTTAAATAATCAAATCCAGTATTATACATTAAAAATTGTAAAGGATTTTTGTAACTTATGTTAATTAAATCCCTTAATTAATTAATTTAACCCTTAAGTTTCAATGCCAAACACCATATAAAAAAGACCCTTAATAACCTTAATAATATAAATATAATAATAATGACATCTTAACATCATAGGTACATAAGATAATAAATACATAAGAATAAATAATAACTACATTTTCTATTTCCACAATTTCTATTTCTATTCAGTAAAAAATACTAGCAAAACATATTTCTCCAAATATACATTTTGACATACAAATTTGAACAATCAGCGCACGTCAATAAGAACTAGATTATTATTTCTTCTTTTGGTACTATGTGACAAGATAATGTGACTATGAATTGTGGATGTTTGTATGAACATGAATAAGGCTTTTTAACTGTTCAAGTAATTAAATATCACTTAACACTTGTTACGATTAATGACTTGATATTTAATGTCTTTGTTTGCTGTGTTGTAACCCTCTTTCAATTACTTTTTTATGAGTTTTAAAACTGTTTATGTTTAGACCAGATCTGACCGTATTTAGACGAATATCAACATAGCTTTTGAACAACATTTGAACTCACACCTTATAAGAATAACCGTAGACCAGCTCCGTCCGCTGTTGGACACTCTTCAAGCACATGGTCTCGTGCATGAGGGGTGTATGGCCTTAAAACGTGACGTGACCCAACCCTTTCTCCCAATCCATTCCTTAATGTGCAAAGGTAGGTAGCGCATCCGGGGTCGTGCCAACGTTTGTCATTCTGGACTGATGTTGGCATGTATCGCGGATGTCTACGGACGACAGTGACCACTTACCATCAGGTGGACTGTATGCTCGTCTGCCTCCTGTTTTCTATATAAAAAAATTGTATATAAATATACGTCATAACTGGCAGGACGCTCATGAAGATCATGGCACTGATTGAAGAGTTTCGTCATCAAGAATTATAGTATAGGCGACGGGAAGAGCCGACGCATTTACCCAAATGCTGCCCGGCCAAGTTGACCTCCTTGCTGAACTTGGACCTAACTTGAACACTTACTTAGCTGGATTGTTTGCCCAAGGTAGACATAATGGTCAACAACTTCATGATCAAAATGGTCAACCGCTTGCTTTTGTAAACCAAGTGGATCAAATTCGTCGATTTCCAGGTGGAATTAGTAAAGGGCAAATTTTTGTGCAAATATTTCTACTGATTTTTCAGGTAGGAAAGATGTAGGTATATTTAAAAAACAGGGTCTGCGTATAAATCATGGTGTTCGTGATAGAACATACCTCATCCTGTATCCATCCCTTCGGCCACCACCAGTGTATCTTCCGCTCGATCTCGTAGGACACGTCTTTGTAAGGCACCAGCACTCCGAAGTTCTGCCTGAAGATCGGTCGCCAGGACTCGAAGTCAATGATGGCGACACCTGGAATTTTGATGGAGAACGGTATAGAGAAGTTTGTGCTCCATACTTACGGGGTGTAAGTCTGAGACCATGATTTTGTAACAACAATAGTGGGGACAAGGATAATTCAAACAAAAAACAAACGTCCTCACTAACCTTAGTATTTTTATAACTTATATTTTTATCCACAATTCCCGTAGTCCCCACCAGTGGGGATTGTCAGTGGGGACAATGATTATGAAACCGTTGAGCCCGATGTATCATCATGTATAACGTAAGACCTCAGCTATGTTCACGAAATTCAGAGCATATGGCCAACGTCTCTGTATTCTATGTTCCGATAAATGACATCAAATAACATTCAATATTCCGTTAGATGCATGAAAACCTTTCTATGCAACAGAGTTGATAAATATAGTTAATTAATTTTTTTTCTACGATTTTATTTCCCTTGTTAATGGCTTATATTATGTTTTTAGTAATTGAATTTATATTGATAACTTGTGGTGCTAGTAGAAAGTAGTTAGGACGTAGAAGTACTTTTGTTGTTTCTACACAAAGTAATTAATGTCGGAATTGATTGCCCCAATATTCTCAATAGAATCCGTATTCGCTATTTGCCCAGAAAACATACATATGCTCTTTTTGACATAAATGTAGAACAAATTTCGCATTCTACTCGACCCTTAATCGAATTTGTAGAACTTACAATAATTAAAGTCTGGTGTAATTGACTCAACAAATAATTATGGCTGTATGCTTGATGTATCGCATGTAAAAAAATAAAAAATATATTGTTGTATGTATTTACATGATTATATAAGTAAATATAACTGTACATGTTATATATATAACACACATATATCTGTATATGTGTGTGTGTATTGTACATATTATATGTAATGCTTTTGTTGATTGTTTGCAATTTTGTTGATTGCATGATGCACCGACCTTCGTATTTCTGTATAACCACTAATAATTGTAATTTATATATTATGTTTTATATAAAATTAGCTGAACATTTTATAGTGAAGTAATTTTTTTTTAAATTACTACTTACTATAAAGTTACTTTCGCGAATGCTTTTTTTATAAAAAGAAGTAATAACGCTACAAAGAAACTCCCTTAGTTGATCAGAGTTCAAAATGTTTAAAAATAGTAAGGTTCATTAAATCATACCACTCAAAGTCTTTCGGTTAAAACAATATTGCTCTAACAGCTCCCGACTCATAATGTTTACAAATACACATTTTAAAGTGATCCAAACAATAACAATTGAATGAATGAACCTGAGGTTGCGAATTCGGAACTGAGCGGAGCGACAAGCGGAGCGTGTCGGTTGGAGCGTGCACGCTACCCTACTTATCAAATTAAAATTATTTATTTGCAAGAAAAATAAGATGTAAAGTCAAATACATTGCTCAATATATTCAGCCCTAATAGGCTTTTATACTCGTATATATTGCTATTAATACGAATATACATTGCGCGCTTTGCAAATTTTTTATTGGTCAGACTTAAACAAAAAAAAATTCATCTACAATTGATTGAATTGTTTTCATAATAAGCCCTTGTAAAGTGGAAAACGATAGATTGCTGGAACAGGTTAAAGTGGAGAACTGCAGTATATTTTATGGTAGCCTTGTGTGAGAGGGGGCTAATGTGGCCAGTTGAGTGAGTCCAGCGGTTGTGGGATTAGTGTACACCCTCTTCTTCAAAAATATAACGCATTGCAATGCTTGCAGATGTATTTGTTAGAGCGTCTAAACGTGCTAGATGCTGCAATAGCACTTGTCGTGGAGTGGCCATCTCTGATTGGTCAGTACACTAAACGCCCCTAGCGAAATATAGAAGCCTGCGCGATAACGCAAGCTCAGTTTAACGCTCAAACGCTCCGCTAGACGCCACGCGCCGTACCGAATTTGTGGCCTAAGAGGGAACGGCATCTATGGTCAAGGTTATAAGAGAATTTGTTAATTAATACTGAAGTGTTTATGTAAATAAATGAACCGATGTTCGCGGTACATGGATGTGGAGACCATTTAAAATGTCCTAATGGGTCTCTATAATCGTCACCAACTGGTTTATCCCAGGTTTCTCAAATGAGCGGGTTTCTGAGTAGGTATGCTATGGCATTTTTAGAGAAATCGTTATAAAGAATGTACGCCTTGCTTTTATAACTGTAATGTCCCTATTGTTATATTTAAATAAATAAATATATAAGGGATATTTTAGTGGATATTTTGTTGGATAGAATCTCAGAAAGCTTTATAGCTTTTAACAAAACTTTTTTCTGTAACGTAAGTACATAAATTATCGAAATTTCTCTTATAAGCGCCGCTTATTCCGCATGAACTTGAGCTAAAAAAATAGATAATCCAGGTCTAGTTGAATGCTGCACAAATTAGATGAAGGATATGTAATTATAGTTTACGGCGGTGAACTGCAAATTCCAGTTTTAAAAACACTTTTTTTTTTAATGTACGAAAGCGGAAGACGAGCATACAGTCCACCTGATGGTAAATGGATACTGTCGACCATCTTTTGTCTTGGTTACGGTACCTATCCATGTTTATCATATTTTATGATCCATAAGTATATGTAGTTACATTACGTTTAATGTTCTTTGAAAAAATCGTTGTAATATAAACTGCTAATGATACAGAGCTCAAAATATTTTTTTTTTGAAATTAATGGAACAATTGGAGCCTTATAAGTAACAAATAACAATGTTAAGCCTTAACAATGTATTATACGTGTTTCGGTAGTGAGTGAGATATGCCACAGTCCATTCCCATCCCATTCTATCTCTACCCATTTTCCCAACGTTTGTCATTCTGGACTGTTATTGACATGAATCACGAATGTCGCAAGGCGACTGTATACTCGTCTGTCGTCTTTTCTCCTTTTTCGCATTTTGTTGCATTCGTCTTTTTTCACGAGCGAGTCTCTCGCCGGCGATATTCTCGTCCGAGCCATTAAATTGAATAGTAACTATATGAGCTATCGTCGAGCCGACTACACGGGCGTAATTATCGTCCGTGTAAACAGCTCGGCCGAGTACACTGCCGCGCGCCGGTAAGAGACTCGCTTGTGTAGGCAGCGCTTTAGTATGAATCGCGGATGTCTGTGGACGATAGTAGTGGTGGGTAATCAAGACTTTTCGGGGTAGTTTAACTCACCTAATCCTACTCCGCCTGCGGATCGAACTCCTCGTAGTAACTCCTTAACTCTTTTACGTAATCACTATCGATGCTAGTGTTGGGTAATCAAGCACAAGGAAAAAAAGAAGCTCTATGGAACAATTAAACAATTTAACTCTTGATACATCTATCCTAAAAAAAAAAGGTTGCGCCATCGAGGAGTAATCTCGGACGATCGGAGTAAATGGAACAATTAAGGGATTTCAGTCTTGATACACCTATCCTAAAAAAAAAAAAGGTCGCGCCACAATCCAACCAAAAACAAAACGTCAAAAGAATAAGTAAGTCCTCGGAGTTAAATGACTCCTCGGACTTAGTAACAGTTCGGTGGAGTAACTAAACGTTTCTAGTCCGCCCGCGGATTCAACCCTTTTAATTCATTAACTCCGGAGTTACCCATCGCTAGACGATAGTATCCATTTACCATCGGGTGGACTAACTAGTCTGTCGCCGAAACTGGTAGAATCCATTCTACGCTTGATATTGAACAACCTATTTCAGTTTTTTCGTTAGTTCAATGACACCTATTACTATATTATGTCCCTAACTCTGTACGCTTAGGTTATGAGATCAATAGACACTGACAGCTAATGAAATGGATACCTACAAATTATTACAGAAGTTTCCATAGCTACGACCTTGGAGCATTGTAACGCGCGATCTAATTGACGCTCAGTGATTTATGTATTAGGTTACTTCACGGTGTGGACGCTGTATTCGATACAATTGTAGAAACGATGTGTAAAGGCCCATACATAGATATTAATAAATGTTCATACATTTTGTATAAATGATCGCACACTTTAGGCGGGCCGCATCGCGCTGCAACCCAGAGCACTGACGCCAGCCAATTTATTTGTCGATGTTATGCGCTGCGACTCCGCGAGGAGGGAGCCTCAATGTGTGTTGAAAGGGCGCAGTTAATGGATGTAATTCGAGAGTTATTCGCTATGCGATGACGTGAAAAATTTAATATCAACAGCTAACTGATTTAAATTCCGTTTTAAATCTGAACTGATTCTGTAATGTGTAATGTGAGTTGTCGTAGTTTTGAAGTGCAATGCGCTGCGGCTCGATGCAGCTATAATGTGCGCAAGCCTTAAGTCCACAAAGCAACATAATATTGTACACGATGGTAACCTTCCGAAAATTTACTATTTCGATAATTGTTAACATCAAATTCGTTAGAATAAATGCATTCGAATACAAATGCATTTATTTTGACAGACATTAATAATATATCAGCAGTGCACTTAGATTAGCACTTAGATGGATATAGATAGTTACATAGATACTGCCGAGTGTTACAATACCTAACTGCTAATAGACAGGGAAACAGCAAGCGAAATCAGGTAGACCACCTATCTGTATACTACATATTTATCTATCTAACTACTTACCTATTTTAATAAGTCGGACTTTAATCCGTAAGACAAGGCTTTTCCAATTAAAGAATATAATGAAATATGCAGATTAGTTTCAAACTTTGTCAATAGATGGCGCTGTCACCAAAGATAGAATGCTCTATTTGTTGGTTTTCTTGTTAGGGTATTTATATGCGGAGGTTCAGCTTTCAAGCCAATGAGACAGTTCTCGGTCACATACGTACCAATATTGGGTAGATGCTTCCATGTCTATGGGATGTTTATGGGGTCCGCATCACATCTACAATACAAATAGTTATTCTGTACAAAAAAATCCATTCCGTAATCCATATTGGTAGTTTTCTTGTCCGGGCCCTAACTACAAGGTTCAAAGTTGTATACCTCACTCCAATCCAATTTCTCCGAAATGTAAACAAACACAGTGACTTGAGGTAACTTAAATTAAATAGTGAGGTGATAATTGTTTATATATCTATAATTTGATTTATCGAGACTGCTAGTTTGCCCTACATTTAAAGCTAAATATTGATATATTTAATTGATTTGGTTTTGTTTTCGTTAAATTGGATTGGAATGGATTTAAATTATTTTGTATTGTATTGTAGATTAAATTGTGTACCCCAATAATTATTTTTAAATACTTTCTATTTTCAAAAGAGTCTATTATATTTGCCTTAATGATAATGCGTACAAGGTAGGTTGGAAAATGTGATGTCACTGCACTTGACTAGGTCACTCTATTGATTGTTGTATCGCCTTGAATGTCTAATTAAGTTCATATTACAAGGAAATAGGGTAGAAATTCGTGTACTTAAATGATCTCGTTGGACTGGTGTAATTTGACACTTGTTTTAGTTCTTATGTCAAAAGCCGTAAGATTGAAATTCTATTATTCAGAGTGTCATTACGATTGGTCTAGTTTACAATAGCAAAGGCACGTGTGAATTGTAAATAACGCCAAAGGAATGTAATCGTTATATGTTTTTGTATATTTATATATACACATATATAGATTGTTTACGATGCGCACACTAGGCGCGCACCTGCCTCGCGTTACGCGAAAGCAGCCCGAGGAATGTGCACTCGAGCCCAAATGTAGTAAACTTACTCAATAACCACCACAATGGTGGGTAAGCACAATAATAGGATATACAGGCCTCACTTACCCCAGGTGGTTTTGCCCACGCACAAATCTGGAAAGTGTTCCTACGCTAGTCCCTACTAGACGTGACCTATCTTAGTGTGATTGAATAAATAAATACATAAATTCCCAATAAATACTTGTGTAGTAATCCAAGTCTCGTCCTGTGGTGAGCCGGTGGCCGCTATCGTTCGGCAACTCACACCCGGCAGCAAATCACCTCGAGAAATGACTCCAAACCACAAGCACAATCACACCCAAACAATTCCAACCAAAACACTCGCGTGGCACAAGGATATCGCGAACAAGACCTATTAATAGGCGCGAATATCAATAATCAACTGTCCGAGACCGCGGTGTGAATTTAACTCAATTTAACTCCTGCTCGCCGCCGAGCGCGTGTTACTACTCAAAAATATCAAATTCTCAAACCGCCTTCAATATGGCGGGGACAAAAAAAATGTTGCTTCAAATAATCAATGAATGCGGGTATGCAAAGATGCTCGCGCCAATTCCAAACAAGCCCCCGTCCCGAGCCGAAGTATTTGGGTCGCTAATCAATGGGTAAGCGGGATAATGTCGCGACGGCCCGCTTCAAAATAGAATCGCCCACCAAGACCTCGGCTAACCTGGGAACACCATCAGAGCCCGGAAAAAGGTTAACAATGCACCCCCGGCGCCAACACAAGGGCGGTAGGTTAGCATCTTTAACCAACACGAGGTCCCCAACCTTCGGCGGATTCGTTTTGTCCGTCCACTTGACGCGCTGCTGCAGAGTGTGCAAATATTCAAGGTGCCAGCGTTTCCAGAAACTCTGAGTGAGTTGCTGGAGCAATTGAAAACGCGACAAACGAGAACTGGGCACATCAGTCCAAGGGTACTCTGGCAGAGCGACGAGTGGCTGACCAATCAAAAAATGGCCCGGCGTTAGGGCTTCCAAATCATTCGGATCCGACGAAAGTGGGCATAGCGGTCGAGAGTTGAGGACGGCCTCAACTTTCGCAAACACGGTCGCGAGTTCCTCAAATGTGAGAATCGTCTCACCAATAACGCGCCTCAAATGGGTCTTTGCCGATTTAACTACGGCCTCAAAAATTCCACCCCAGTGCGGACAAACTGGCGGATCGAAGCGCCAGGTTATCCCACGGAGGGCCATCTCACGACCCAAATTAATTTTCTGCTCTTCAAGAAACTCATACACATCCCTTAAGTAGTTATTGGCCCCCTGAAAATTAGTTCCGTTGTCGGACCTAATCAAGGTAGGGAGTCCCCTACGAGATACAAATCGGCTGAGGGCCGCTACGAAGGCTTCTGTGGAGAGAGCAGACACAACTTCCAAGTGTGTGGCCTTAGTAGACAGGCACACAAACACACACAAATATGCCTTTACGGATTTGGCATTACGAAGCTGAGATGACTTCACCAAAAAAGGGCCAGCAAAATCCGTACCAACCGTAGCAAAGGGTCTAGACTCAGAGACTCGGTCCGCGGGCAAATCGCCCATCTGGGGTTGCATGGTAGAAGCTTTAGTTCGGTAACAAGACATGCAACGAAAAATGACTCCCCGGACGAGTCGTCTAGCCGACAAAATCCAAAATTCGCGTTGCAAAATCGCCAACAGTGCGTTACAGCCTGCATGGGAGTTCTTGATGTGTCGATCAATCGCCAGCAACCGCACCAAATGTCCATCTTTCGGCAAGAGAAGAGGATGGCGGACACCATGAGGCAAATTGGCATGTCTAAGCCGACCTCCCACGCGCAGTAGACCCGAAGGATCCACAAAGGGATTCAATCGCACAATAGCGCCTTTCAATTTAGCGGGACCTTCCTTCATAGTTTTTAACTCTGAAGCGAAGCTAACAGACTGGACTACGCGAATCCAACTCAATAGCGCTTCATGTCGTTCCTCAGACGAGATGAAGGCTGACAACAATTTATTTTGTGGGTTTTTAACATTGTGACGCCAACGTCTAACCCAAGCTGTCACATTCAAAAGTTTATCCAGTGAGCTGTACCTGGCCAGCAAAACATCGGGATCACATGATGATTCCGCTGCTTGGCCGCTCCCGGCACCATCGGCCACTGGTAAACTTACAAAGCCTATCGCAGGCTGAACTAGAGTGATCCGTGAGGCCGGCGAAATTGACACTGGTCCCTTCAGCCAGTCCGGACCCCACCACAACGGATGTCCAATAATCTCTAGGGCTGAGCATCCACGTGATGCACAATCAGCTGGGTTTATATCGCCAGGGACATGTCGCCAAATCAATCTAGCTTGCGACGCCTGGATCTGGGAAACACGGTTCGCCACAAACACCTCCAAGGTGTGAACAGAAGCTCGCAACCAACAAAGCACAATTTGACTGTCTGTCCATGCAAAGACGTCTACTAACTCTACGGAACGCCCTAGAGTAGCGACGACATGATTCAAGAGACGAGTCAAGAGAGTGGCGCCTGACAATTCTAGCTTCGGTATTGTCATACGCGAGCGAATAGGCGCAACCTTGCTCTTTGCTAGAACCGGCGAGACCAAAACATGTCCAGCAGCATCCACTGTGCGTAGATAAACAACCGCTGCATATCCTCGCTCGGAAGCATCACAAAAGCCATGAAGGCTAGCTCTATATTTTCCAGACGGAAGGAAACGTCTGGGCAAGGAAACCCGATTAAGAGCTGGGAGGGATGACACAAACTCTAGCCATTCCAACAATAACTCTCCATGAAGAGGCTCATCCAACGACAATTCAGCAGCCCATAATTTCTGCAAGAAACATTTCGCCCAAAAAATAACCGGACTGATCCAAAGGTCCAGTTGGCTCACCAACCAAGCTGAGACTATACAACCCTGGGCACCCGAGTCCAAAAGGGCACGAACAACAATCGAGTTGCCCTTCGGGTCCCATACCCGCACAGAGACCGTAGGCAAAAGGATGGTCTCTGGGTTCTCAGCGTGGTGAGCTGCAAGTCCCTAACGGGAGAAGTTACGGAGTGAGGGCTCCCTC
Organism: Sesia apiformis; assembly: GCA_914767545.1. NCBI lineage: Eukaryota > Metazoa > Arthropoda > Insecta > Lepidoptera > Sesiidae > Sesia > Sesia apiformis. The sequence goes on from OU611971.1 coordinate 11,952,135, forward strand.
CACGAGTGCGGCAGGGGACGATAACTGTCTACCCTGCCCTCACCGCGACGACCCTGCACAACATGTGCGGATGAGAGGGGGGATGCAGCCTGCCCTCCCAGGCGGGCTGGACGCCGTTCCAACCTCGGTCGCTCCAACAGCGGGGGGGGAGAATCTCCGGTTGCGGTAGACTGTGGAGTACTCCGCAAACCCAACAGCGCCTCTAGGGGGTGGCGAACGCCTACCCCCGCCCGTAAGGGCTCGATCCTGGGCGCTGGACCTGGCAGGACTGTCACCACCAGCGCGAGCAGCCAAATGTCGCTCAGCATCGCGAACACCAGCACCCTCCTGGTTGCGGTTCGCACACAAAAGAACGTGGTGAGCACCACCACATTGTCCACATGGACGAGGCTGAGGACACTCTCGCTGGAAGTGACCCTCCAGACAATGGTAACACAATCGCCTCTCCTTGGCGATGTGTCGACGCGCTGCTACGCGCAAGGCCACAAATTTGTGGCAAGCAGTCATCCGGTGGCCGGAGCGCTTGCAGAATCTGCAAGCCACGGACTCCTCTTGGGAGACCCCATATCTCGGCCGTGACTGCTTGAAACCCGGCGGACCCTGCGGTCGGGCCAGTGGTCGCTCTCGGCGAACACTAGGCTGCGGCACCAAGGGAGCGGAACCCTCCACGGTATCCACCCTGCGACACTCGTCTTCGAGGAACCTTTCGAGTTCCTCATAGGAAGGCAAGTGAGTGGAGCTGTCCCCACCATATTGTCGCTCAAAGCGCAGCCGCATCTCCAAAGGCAGTTTCGCCAACACAATATGGAGCAACAAAAAGGACCACTGGTCCACAGGTAAATCCAATCGCCTTAAGGCGTTAACAGCCACCAAAACCGGGTTTACAATGTCAGTCCGTAAGGCTGACGCACGGGCAACCTTAGGCAGATTCAAAATTTGCCCCACATGGGTGTCAGCCAAAAGGCGCACGTTGTGGTAACGGCGCTTCAACAAGTCCATGGCTGTCGAGTAGGTGTTGTCATCGACCTTCAGGTGCTGTACCAGGCCTAGAGCCTCTCCCTGTAAGGAGGCCAACAGGTACGCCATTTTTTGAGCAGCTGACAGGTCTGTATGGGAGTCCACCAAACTGTTGAACATCCCATAGTAGCTCAACCACTGGTCCAAATCACCGTCAAAGGTGGGAAGGTTGAGCGTGGGGAGACTACCCAACAAGGCATGGGGTGCAACAAGTGAATCCCCACCAGAGGGAGCTGAGATGTGGGAGACCGCCTCGTTAATGGTGTCCACAAACTCGTATATTTGGCCAAAGTCCGCTTCATATCGCTGCTTCTGCTCGTCCGGTACAGGCGTTTCCAAATTCGCCACAAACGTCAAGCCGTCAGCAAAACTCCTATCTAACGCCACCAAACGGGCCGGCATTTCACTCGCCCGGGCGAGTAAGGCTTGCTTCCGGTCCGGGCGGTCGACCATTGCAACCGCAGAAGAAAACCATCTCAGCTGCGCAGTCATTGCGGACTGATGTGTGGAAAAGGTCACCTTGACAGACATGTCTACACCTCAGGACGCACGCAATACAGAACAAAAACCAAAAATAAACGTAAAAAAAAACAACAATAACAAAAAAAGTAACAAAATAAAAAAAAACAAAAAATGCAGTGGAGGCACAATAAAAAACAAAAGGGGTGCGTATGTGTCTTCAAGAAGGTATAACCGTCCAAAATATTAATTAAGACTACCTGACAAAACAACAACAAAAAAAAACAAATTAAATTATCAAATTAAAATAAACGCAACCAAAAATGTACACGAGCGTGGACTCAATAAAACCGCAATGTCCAGCTATCAAAAAAAAAAAAAACGTGAAGCGTTATATCCAAAAAATTATTAACGCGTGTGGGTAACTAGCCAGCTACTAAACGTCGCACGCGTGGATTCAAAATATACTCAGAATACAAAATATACGTAGGGCCTAGCCTTCAAACCGTGAACGTAAAATAAAAATCAAAAACCAAATATTTAAACCAAATTACCAATATACAAAAACAAAAAGTCATCAATATTAACTACCTAACGGTATTATCAATATCACGTAACGGTATCAAACCGCGCTCTGCTACCAGATGTTTACGATGTAGCAGGAGCGTGGACCCAATATACGCAAGGCCCTTAACACGTGAAGTTACAATTATCACGAACAAATATTGAATAATGACAAAACAAAAAAAACAAAATAATGGTTGATGACGGTATCAACCACGCTCTGCTACCAGTTGTTTACGATGCGCAGGAGCGTGGACCCAATATATGCAAGGCCCTCAAGGATAACTTTATCAACCACGCTCTGCTACCAGATGTTTACGATGCGCACACTAGGCGCGCACCTACCTCGCGTTACGCGAAAGCAGCCCGAGGAATGTGCACTCGGGCCCAAATGTAGTAAACTTACTCAATAACCACCACAATGGTGGGTAAGCACAATAATAGGATATACAGGCCTCACTTACCCCAGGTGGTTTTGCCCACGCACAAATCTGGAAAGTGTTCCTACGCTAGTCCCTACTAGACGTGACCTATCTTAGTGTGATTGAATAAATAAATACATAAATTCCCAATAAATACTTGTGTAGTAATCCAAGTCTCGTCCTGTGGTGAGCCGGTGGCCGCTATCGTTCGGCAACTCACACCCGGCAGCAAATCACCTCGAGAAATGACTCCAAACCACAAGCACAATCACACCCAAACAATTCCAACCAAAACACTCGCGTGGCACAAGGATATCGCGAACAAGACCTATTAATAGGCGCGAATATCAATAATCAACTGTCCGAGACCGCGGTGTGAATTTAACTCAATTTAACTCCTGCTCGCCGCCGAGCGCGTGTTACTACTCAAAAATATCAAATTCTCAAACCGCCTTCAATATGGCGGGGACAAAAAAAATGTTGCTTCAAATAATCAATGAATGCGGGTATGCAAAGATGCTCGCGCCAATTCCAAACATAGATATATCATGTTATAATGTTTGCTACTATAAAATATTCTTGTAATAAATGGTCCTACAAGTTTAAGGAGATTCTGAAGCACGTATTGCAGAGATCACGTTTTTTAAATTTCGGAAATATTCCACTACATATCGACTAATCGACTTATGTGTGTGCGATCTCACTGGGGTCGCAACCCCTAGGTTATGAAACAATGCGCCATAGAGAGTAGAATGGTATAAAAGCAACTCCTTATTCCATTACACTCTTATAACTCCCATGCCATCCCATACCTTAATGAAAAATGGGAAACATCCCATAACATTAACTCCTCATCCCGTTTTATATTCCTAATTCCCATCCATGTTACTCCTTTATCTTCATCCACTTCTAATCTGCCAAAGTGGTGCTTCTGCATTGTTTTGTTTTTGTCATTCTTGACTGGAGTTGTCATGTATCGCTGATGTTGAGAGCCACAGTGATTGAGAGTATCCACTTATCAACAGGATTGTCTGTTCGATTTTTGTGCTGTTTTGTTTTGACTCCGATGTTCGTTGAATTAATACTAAAATAATATCGAACATTATTTTCCGTTCATTTGCCGATTGAAAAAAAACTTGAAAATTACAGTTGCGTTGGTCTTCAAGGGCGTAGTCAGGATTGTGTAATGCAGAATTTCTGTTCATTATGTCTATGCTATGCTAGTCTAGCTTATCCCACTAAACGAGACATGAGCTTTGCGTTTGTGTGAGTGCAAAACAATAGACTGTGGAACGAACTACCTCAAGAGGTCTTTCCAATAAGCTACAATACGGGGTTCTTCAAGAAAGCTGTGAATAGGATTTTGAAAGATCGGCGGCGCACCCGCATACCTCTTGGTGTTGCAGGTGTCCATGGGCGTCGGTAACACTTACCATCACGTGGGATCGCCTACTACACTGTATAAAAAAAACAGTTTACATTGAGAACCCCTCGTTGCGAGGACTGTAGTAAACTTACCACTGTAGTCAGGATCCGGGATACTCTTCTCCAGCTCATTCCTGAATGCAGCCAAATGCTTCTCCAAGTCTCCTTCCTGGGGGACCCCACCGTTCCTGAATCGAAACTGACCAGTCGTCTCATTTTTAAACAGCGCAGGAAACAGCCCTGGATCATACAAAATGGTCACTTTCTCCCCGCGAAAACTGTCATTATCATTTTGTATGATGCCATACTTTTCGTATAGATGTTCGAAAGGGATTTTCTTGGATTTGCACTGCATTGTGGGAACATTCCAGTAGGCTTTGAAGGGTTTTTTCATTTCTTTTGTGTCCTCAACAGGCATTTGGATTACGTAATAGTTGTTACTGTAAAGAAAAAAAATTTTTTTAAGTAAGAAGGCGACGGATGACCATACAGTCCACCTGATGGTAAGTGGATACCTACTGTCTCCCATGAACATTAATTGCCAGTTCAGCGCACAGGCCGCGTCGTAGTGCGTGCGTAGGCCGGCGAGCGATCCGCCAGTGCGCTGCGCTGTGGTGCGATGCGGTATACAAAATGTATGAACGTCATTCAAGAGGATTTTTGCAATGTTATGCGCTGCGTTACGGCCCGCCTTAATAATGTGGCCCGCGAGCCTTAAATAATGAACGATAATAGCTTATAGGAAGCGCAATGTGGGACCCTTTCCCCGGCAGTGGTTGGAAGAGACGAGCCGAGGATCATGTGTGGTGGCGAGGCTCATAGTATGGCATGGTATGTTAATAGCTTATAGAAAGAAATAATATAATTTTATTGACATCAACATTTAATACCTACATAATGAATGAAAGTAAAAAAAGTATAAAACCTTATATACCTACATTTATAAAACATGTGGTAGTTGTAATAAATAAGTTAGATCACTTAGTAATTACCTATGTCAAGCTTTCTTTTAATAAGTGATCAATGAAAATTTTCCGGTCCTCCTACTTCCTTTAAAAGGCATAGTACAGATTTATTTATTTGCAAGATACACCAACAGCATTTACACGAAAAAATACAAATGATAAAAACTTATAAATTCAAAATACCGCGTGCAATACTTTAATAGGTGCATACAAGTTCAATACAGAGGCATGCGAGTATGATACAATACGAGCATGATCCAAAAAAAATAAATTTAAACGTGGATGTACATAAATCCAATTAAATAAGGTTAAATTACAATTTACTATACTATTTAATTAAACAAATGAAAAAAATACAAAATCAAAAGTGCCCGACTACAATTTACGTGAAATTTTGCATTCAAAACTTGCCAAAGAATCATTAATATGTTGATTTATGTTGACACTAATAAAAGATTGACTACTTCTGCTCTTCGACTTTATATGCGTATCTTTATAGGGCAGGAGGAGGGTGCACGCTACAATTCCAAAGCTACTGGGCGCACTCGAATGGCCAAGATACTCCACTCTTACAAAACGCTACCATAACATATTGCATTTCCCATTTCAACCTCTTATACGTACACGTACGTACCCAATATACGTACGTGTTGCGGTAGGGAGAGATATGCTAGAGCCCATTCCCATCCCATTCCTATCCATCCCCATTTTTCTAACCCTTTCTCCAAATCCATTCCTAAATTCTCGAAAGGCAGACACAACGTATCCGGACGGGTGCCAACGTATGTCATTCCGGAATGTTGTTAACCTGCACCGCGGGTACACACGGGCGACAGTATCTATCCATTTACCACTATAAAAAACTCCTTCAATTATTCCAAGATTGACCGGAAGAGATTTCTTCCAGGATAAATCTACTTTCGTATGTACTTATGATAGCATTGTAATGACTCTGCAACAATTTATTGAAATGTCGAATGTCCAATTGAAGAATTGGAAGGGATAGAATTGCAGAATAATCGATGGTTTGCACAAATGACCAGTGGGAATTCTTGGGATTCCATTAAGGATTTAGAAGAAGGGATTTCGGTGGGAGATAATATATAGAAGTGTATTATACATTCACGAGTATGCACTTACTACCTGCTTATTTCTCGGTACCTATTCACGCCAAAACACGACCTTACACGTCCCACATGAAATAAGAGCGAGCTATTTGAAATATGCAAACAGATAATGAAACTCGTTTAAGGAACTCTTAATAAAGTCAGATCTACTCACTATACCTTGCACTCCACTAACATAGCCGTGTATCTTATTGACAATGCAATTAATGTGATAATCCCTTGTATAAAACGTATTACTTTGGTCTATATTTACTCTATATGACACTACGACAATTATCGCCTACATTGTACGTGCTTTGACAAGGCCGTTACTCTTTTGTTTATTTTTTACTTTTTCATCTGACAGACATACGGATAATTTATGTAATTAGTTACTCATAGTGATAGCCTAAGGATATCTATTCCTAGTTGACATTCTTGTCTATGTGAGTTATACCATATAAATATAAAGGACCATATAAAGGAACCTTAAACGAGTGGTTTAGTTGTTTTGTTTCACTCGATTAAAATTCCCAGGCTTTAGAATAGTGCCACTCCATCTCTTCTCATGGTTGTGGTAAAAGGCGACTAAGGGATAATGAAGCCCTGAGGAAACTCTGAGGAGCCACCTCTAAGAATGGACAGAGTGGTGATAAAAGTGGATGATAAAAGGGTTGTTACCACTTAGTCGCCTGGTGTATGGGAAGAGAAAGAGTGATGCCATTCTAAAGCCGCCGATCACCACACTTTGAAGATCATGAACCTACATTTTATCAACATACTTAACAGATATATATCAATGTTGTTTATTAGATATACATAGTTTTTAAATATTGACAATAAATGTATGTCGTGGAACGTTGTTTGTTATTGCAATATCGATTCGCTTTAACTGGGTCAGTTTAGACCACGGACATGTTTACATGCGACTATGTTTGCCCGCTGATAACTTACAGTTAAGATTGTAAAATGATAAGTAGTACATCTTCGCTATACGATTTAAAAAAATAAATAAAGGAGTGTTGTGTGTACTGCAATCTCACAGCCGATTGACTCACAGCGCACTCAATTGACCACACTCACAAAAGACCACCATAAAATGTGTAATCATTTTATGGTGGTAATCCATTTTATTACATTTTATACATAGAGGGTGGGGGGTTCTACTTACTGTACACTGTGGGTTCCACACTTCCTTGACAGAGAGTCGCTGTGTACAGTGCGGTCGTCAAGACACTTCATATCGCGAACCCGAAAGTTGTGAACCAAAACAGTGAACTGTCTGCTGAGGTTTTTCCGCTACGCTACAACATGGGGTTCGTCAAGAAATCTGTGAATTGGATTTTACAGGGCCGGCGGCGCACTCCCATACCCCTTGGTGTTGCAGGTGTCCATGGGCGGCGCTAAGCCACTTACCATCACGTGGACCGCATGACCATGTCTGCCACCTTCACCACAATAAAATGAGTGTATTTGTTTTGCATAACTGCGTTTTGCGTAAAATCTATTGTCAAAATTGGTAGAACCGGGCTATTATTTCAGTGACATGTTACCTATATTAATTAAGATAGTTTTGAGCTGCTCAAATAAATAAATTGGATCGTTAGTCCTAAAATACTACACTGAATTGTGTTGTCAAAATTGGTAGAACCGGGCTATTATTTCAGTGACATGTTACCTATATTAATTACGATAGTTTTGAGCTGCTCAAATAAATATATAAATTGGATCGTTAGTCCTAAAATACTGCACTGAATTTGAGTTAATTATGATTCTAATTGGATACAATTATGCATAACTAAGGCATGTGGCAAACGTGGTATTTTTGTTTTTTTTGCGTCATTCAACTCAATTTAGCGTAATCTACGTATCGCGTATCTATATTTTAGCACCAGTTCAAAAGCCTTGTAAATTAATTTAAAACAAACACAAATATAAAATCGTCTTTCCTGTAAGATTTCTTATTGGTCACTTGGATCAGTTATGCACATGGTATCCAATTATGATTCGTTGTTTTTAAGTTATAAAGCTCCTAATTAAAGTAACACTGAAACAATGAATACTGATCTTTTTTTAAAAGTTAATCTTTTAAATGACACATCTTTAATTTAAATCCGATACATAAGTTACGAGAAACGTCTATTTGAAGTCAAACAATGGGGTTCGCTTGATTTATTTGCCTGCCAGTGTAGTTTGGCCACGTTTATAAGCACCGCTACTCAAATACAATTTCCCTCATTCCCATGGTGTTGCACACAGAAAAAATACAAGTTTTCACGTGCGAGTTCATCCATGATGAGGTATTTTTTGTACATTAACATGTCTTGTCTATTATAGAACTAGTTTATGCTTGCGGCTTTGCTAGCATGGATTTAATTGCTCAAAACACAATTTAAAAAACGGTAATATACGTATTTATTTGTTCATATTTTGTTTGTTTTGTTCTTTGAATCGGCCTATAACGTCCCACTGCGGATTGGTGGATCACATGCTCAGGTTTCTTTTTACCTCCGGAGCATACGATATTTTCCCTCACCGCCGAGCTAGTGACATTTTTAAACTTAAGTATAAGGCCAAGGATTTGAATTCACCATCACACGAATGTGAATCGAGTATAGATACCCCTAGGCTATCACCGCTCTATTTATTCATACAGTACAACATATTTACTGTATTTGAATTAAAAATGTACAAATGTACACGGTTATAAATAAAAAATGCTAAATATTAAATTATTAAGCTAAATTTTAAAATTGAATTTCTATCGTGACAAAAAACTTGTTTGCATTCTACAATTTTTTTAATTCAAAATTAACATTTACATTAAAAATAACATTTACATACATACGTATTAGTTAGGTAGTCTGATGATGGGTAACTCCAGAGTTAATGAATCAAAAGAGTTGAATCCGTGAGCGGAGCACAATCCTTTAATTGTTCCATCGAATTGTTATTCATTCCGATTTCGGCGCCAATCGTGATCGTGAGTGTAATCGCGCATCGGCACTTGTCGGGGGCTCAAAACGAGATGCAACGATGGCATAACCTTTTTTTTTGCTTATGCAACAATCATTAGCAAAAGGGAATGAAACGCTCTCGGAAGGTGATTAAGTAGGTGAATCAAAAGAGTTAAGGAGTAACTAAGAGGAGTGGAATCCGTGGAACACTCCGAGAACTCTTGAATACCCACCACTATTAGGTACTAAAAATGCTGTGAAAAGATTAAGAACTACATAATATTTAAATTACATATTTATAAATACAACAAAAAAATACAAATATAGAAATATTGGAGGAATTTCCATCGATTAATAGAATAGATAAAGTCGTATTTTTAATCCACGGCCGCGAGGAACCGGTTTCTCTGTACGATCGGTGGCTTCATTACTGTGACTGATTTGCTGCGTGAATTGTATTCATTATTTAAAATAACAAACCGGCAATGTATATTCATATTTTAGTAATTGAAATATATACGGATGTGCAGTGTCCGCACAAACCTTCTTGGTTTACGGGCACAAAGTAGCCAACATTAATGTATTTATTCATTGGTATATTTAAATAAATAAAACAAAAACACGCAACGATGTCAAACTGCACGCGGACGGTGTGTTAGAGAAAGAATACAAAAGATATTAAGGAATATAATTTTTGGGGAAAATATCAAGTTCAGAAAAGTCTTAGAAAAAAACGCTGTAAATTTTCACGAGAGGATGCAGAAGTTTTTTATGTCGCCTGTATAGTCGCTCGGCGAACTATAGAGAAAGTTATGTTGAGAGTATCTTTGTGAGATAAAATACAAACGACGCAATTCGTCAAAGAACGAAAGTCATGTCATAGAATCGGCACACTGAAGTGGCAATGGCCAGGTCATATTGCGACGCTTGCTCAGACGACAGAGGGCTTTTTAGTAAATAAATGACTCCCAGTCTTCACTCCAGGAATTTATTTGACAGTAAAATTATTTAAGAAGGAAAAAAAAACACTAACAAAGAGTTTCTTTACAAATATATTGTTCTATAGCCTAATTACAGCATCATGCCTAGTTACAAGGTTTTATGACATATTCACAAACATACATTTACACAAGGCTTTACCGAAGTGTAATAGGAACGTCTTTACAAATAAAAAATAAGACAGTAGAATGAATCAAAAAGCAATCAAGTCAAAGAGTTGGAAGTAAATTTGAATTTAGATTCTTCATTGCTGGTTAGTGGTTAGCATTTAGCAGCAAGAAGGCCGGTGAAGGACAACACTCGAAAGAGGATTGCTACAATATCTGCCGCAGAACCGACATCCGATGGAGTCCACGAATGGAGATTACATACCGGGAAGCATAGTGTGGGAAACGCTCCGATCACATGGACAGACCACTTTGAGAAGTTCGCCAACAGTAGTTGGATGAGAGTAGCAGAAGATCATGTGTGGAGAGACACAGGCTGATGGCACGGTACAAGTGTAAATGGGATATCGTGTTCAAACTGTTTTTGTGGTTAACCTTGACAGAAAATGTGTGACAGACAGACATAAATAATATTATATAAGTTATAATAATTACAATGCCGACCTGGGTCACAGAACAGTTGCAAAAATTATCAAGCGTCACGGTCTTATGACTGGAGCTAGGCGATGAGCAATCTACACGCTGTACCGTACCGTAACCACTAATGAACATGGGCCTCCGAATGCACATTGACTTGTGCATTTTTTTTATGGACGAAGGCGGCAGACGAGCATACAGTCCACCTGATGGTAAGTGGATACTGTCGCCCATGGACATCCGCGATACATGTCAACATTAGTCCAAAATGACAGGAGATAAATTTGGAGATAAAGGAATGGATTTAGAGAAAGGTTTGGGAAAATGGGAAATCTCATTCATTACCGAAACACGTGCGTACATTAGGGAAATAATAATAATAAATAAGTGGGAAATGCAGTACATTTCAATGTAGTCTTCTGCGAGAGAGGGGTAACGTGGCCAGTCGAGCGTGTCCAGCAGTTGTTGAACTGCAGCGTGCACTCTCCCCCTCAAAGGTGCACGAGTTGTCTACGGCCTTAAAATGCGACGCTGACCAAGCGGCTTGGCGAGTTCATTCTTTTAGAAGTTAGTTATAAAGTGTCTAACTAGGGTTCTTGGTTAGTAAAAGTCCACACTTTATTTGACACACTTTATTCACGTAGGTATGTCAATATTTACAATAGCGATTTAGATTTTTGAAGAAAGAGCATGAATTTCACACATAGGATGTCACTGATATGATAACGAATTATTAGAAATTGACTAGAATAAGATTGAATAGAAATTTATAATGAACAGAAACTAAAAAATGCGCATGCATTCGCCGTCGGATATCGGTAGTGACTGTGCGGCGCCCGCTCGCTCCGCTCTGCGCAAGCGCCTTCTACAAGCGGCCGCGCGTACATTCCTTAAGCAAATTTAGCATCGGCCGGCGGGTTTGCTTGCCTAATTAAATTAATTGCAGTGTAGGCAAGGTTCCTACAGTTAATTTTGATCCCGAGGGCTTGTGACTGTCTTGTCTCGTAGTTCCCTCTCATGACATACATAGGAATAAATGGGTTGGTGTTATTTTAAAGCCGGTTGACACCACACAGCCCAGTCACAACATTGAACAGTGATCAGCAATTTCAAAATGTCTCGTACGGTACTAAAAGCGTATACAAAAGCATAAACAATGAAATATTATTGTATATTTCTTCTCTTGGGATGTGACTTCGGCATTATAATATTTAAAAATAATATGTTTCAGGTTAATGTGACACAAACACGCTTAGACACTTATTCAGAATAATAATAATAGTTTTATTAATATAGTTAATATTTTTAATAAGACAGTCATGTAAAATCTTGGTAATGACTGGATATAGTGTTAATTATATTTTATACAATGCATTTAATATTGATATAAAATATCTTTGAAAATTGATTAGTATTATTAAGTATTGCTATTATGCAAAAATAATGAAATCCTTGGCCATGTGGTGTCAGTCGATTGTAGGAAGGGCGATAATAAAGTCGCCACCACGAGCTCTGACAACCTACACCATCTCTTAAGAGAGTGGAATCGCCAACCCGCTCGACTAGAGGATAATTGCTTGTGCAGCAGTGGACGGTAAAAGACCTGATGACGCTGGGACTGACGTATGTCTACTGAAGGAGGATAAAGTCCCTGTTAAAATTTGATAACAAAAAATGCTAAGCGAAGTCAGATCTAATTGCTAGTCTAATAAAAACATCTCAACAAGTGGTAGTTTTATAAAATAAAAACATTAAAAAACAATTCTATTAATAACTATTAAATGGCAAAGTGATTTCGGGACCCCATGCATAGATCTCAAAATGATATCACGTCATCAAAACATCTATTTTTACATCTATTCGCCTTTGTACGTCGATTTTTATCTCAAATAGTTCAAGCCATTATTGCTTTTATTACGTCATCATACCATCAATAAGACAAAGTAAAAGCGGCTTTAGGCGATTGTATATTAGAGTTTCATTTGAATAATAATATTGAATGGTGTAGTGATTCAAGATAGTTATCAGGTCGGTTGCCTAGCAACGCGCGTAAACAGAAATCGCGACATTATTACCATTTGTCATTGTAGGAATGGCATTTTTTTTGTAAGAAAATGTATAAGGAAATGTTTTTTTCTTTGTGATTAAAGAAAAAATGTATCGCGGTTATCTATATATTATAATAATCTAAAGTATTGGTCAAGCAACGTCCGCACAAATACAAACTCCTTTGCAGTCCATTATTTATCAACTTAATCAATATACGGTTAGGTAACGCCAACCGCAAAATATGGACTTTTTGGGGGAACTCGCGAAGTGAAGTTGAGTTTATTGTTTGATAATCAGAGTACATAAATCACACTACCTAATTCCGACCTCTGGTGATAATCAAATAAAAGCATGGAACTACGTTTTCGTGTGTTTCCAAGGGTATGTACTCTATGTTCCAAGGACTCCTATTCTGTCCTCAGCAAACCTACTATCATTTTACTGAGCGACTCCTGACTTACTTCGACAGGACTGGAGAATGACGCGATAAAAATAATTCTGTGTTATTTGCTAATAATAATAATTTGCTATGTTTGGACCCAATGGCTATGCTAGTGTCCAAATGAATTAACTTTAAAAATATCGCAATAATTCGTTCACGAATGCAAAAAAGTTTGTAATCGTGCAAACGCTAGCCAATCTCTTTTACTTGAAAAACTTAGTCATATATCTCTCAGGTGGCATAATGATTAGCTATGATAAAAACAAACAAATAATCCCTAACTCACAGTGTTTTTATATCTGGATTTAATTAAACTAAATATCATTTTGAACTTTTTTTAAGGGGACGTCCAAAAGTTTTCTCCCTGACAAAGAAAAAAGATACATTTCATGAAACTATTTTTCAATATAGTCTCCGTCTATTTGAACACACCTTTCGGATCGTTTAATTAGAATTTCCATCCCTTGGGAGCCAAATCAGGACTGTGGTGAATTTCTGTGAAGTCACACTTTGAAACAGCAGTTTTCGCAACTGCGGTCGCGTTGACGGCTGCGCCGCTTCATAGAGAAGCCGCTTAGTTTTTAGCAACGTTTTTGTTTGATTGCTTCTCGTAATTGCTCTATAAGGTTAGCATAATAGCTTCCAGTCACCGTATTGTTGCTTTCTTTTATGCCTATAAGCAATATTCCTTGACAATCCCAAAATGGCGAAGTCATAATCGTTTTGGTGAACTGAGATACTATTGCCTTTCTAGGCGGTGCTTCACCAGAACGACGCCACTCCATCGACTCCCTTTTAGAAAAGGGATCATAGTAAAGAACCATAGTTTCATCCCTAGTAACAATTGACTACAAAAAAACGTTTCCTTTCTCTGAAAGGTCTCCAAAAGTCCTTTAGAGCACGCCATTCTTTCACTTCGCTGCACACTTCAAAGAAGTTTTGGCATTCACCTCGCACTAAGTTTATTCATATGAAGATGTTCTTGTAGAATCCTAAGGATTGGTGCTATTTGTTTCGTCTTTAGCCGCCGATCGCTCAGAACTACTTCTTCCACTAATTTGATCTTGTTTGGAGAGAGCGCCTCAACGGGTAGACTCAAGAGAGCTCTCAAGGGAGCGAAGGTTGTCGTCGATGGACTCTCGTCCTAAACGAAATTACTTACACCGATCTTCGACAGTGTAAAATGATGAAGAAGGATCCCCGTACACATTAATAACCTTTGTTTGATATCAGTCGCGCTAACACATTCCTTTGTAAGTAACTCAATGACGCAACGACACTCCAGTTTATACATTTCAAAGATTATACGACTTCTGTTCTAAGAGTCGAGGAATCAAAACAATTGAGGGTTGAACTCTAAAAATTATACAGGAATCAGCAGAATGAATGACAATTACAACGACGTATAATTTGTTTTTTTTTTAGACACCTAGAAAAATGTCAGGGCAGAAACTTTTGGACTCAAAGTATTTTTTTTTTTTATTTCAATATTTACCATGCATAGTCATTGAATATGCATAAACTTGGAATACACGGACCTCCTCATGCACTCATGCGCACGAGACCAAGGGGGTTGGCGAGTCCACTTTTTTGGAAGTGGTGGAATTCCTCAGAGCTTGTGGTAGCCACTTTGTTATCTCTTAGTTGCCTTTGGACACCCACGGGATCAGACCAGGTGGTTCCATTCTATAGCGTGGTGTCGTCCAAGGAAAGTTAGATTGCCAAAGCGTAATTGTTAACAATATAAATTTATGTATAATTAATGTGTTTTGTTACAGTTTAATTTTAATCTTTGCGACAAGCAAACCATTTTTAAATCTACGGTGATATCTATAAAAATAAATAAACGATTTTTTATAGAGCGACTGAATGATAAGTTTTATCCAAAAAGTGCCTATTTACAATTCTAAATGGATAATTACGTGTTTAGAAGCTTACGCGGTTAAATTTGCGTCATTTCTAACAAATATCATTATGTCACGTTAATTTCCTGTTACACGTGATAGAACAATTAAAATTGTACTAATTAGTAGCTAGTGTATTACAAGTAATTAGAATTCTTGTTAAAATTGTTTGGCACCGGTTGCAATTGCATTTCTGGTTTCCTTTGTTTACCATAAAAGAAAAGCTTGATCGTCAATCAAACTTTGTTTTTTAAGTTTATTTTTCCCAAAACAAACAAACAAATCTCCATAAAATTATGTTGAAATAAAAATTAATAATTATGCTTGTTGGGAATGCTTTTAAAAGGGGTCTCAGGTTCGATCCCTGGATTTCGTCTTTTTTGTGTTTTTAGTTTCACGGCACAATTCTGGGACTTTTTTGGTGGGAGCTCGAGAAGTGAGGGTCGAGTTTTTGTTTGATTAATATAATAATTGTGTATTGTGGTTTAATAGCGACAGTTTGTTCAACTTTAAACTGCGTAGTATTGGTGCATAATAAAAAAATATAAGACTGTATTTTTCGTGTCCTTCCAAGGAGTCCAATTCTTGTTTCCAGTAAACTTACTATCACTGTAGGTACTGAGCGACGTCTAACTTCGACGGGACCGGAGTGACTGGATATTGACAAGATGTGTTTTGAATTTCGATTTTGAAATAGTTAATTACGAAGAAAACTCGACATTGGCATATTGTGCTAATTGCGCTATTGTCATATATGAAAAGGAAAAAAGGTCTGTTGTTATTTATTTAAAGAAGTTGTTACGTATAATTTGAAGGAAGTGTTTCTTTTCTCGACAAAGGGCTTATACATTGTAAATTATGAAGTCGTTGACACGAAAACAAAAATAAAGTTGTTTTTGTGCCAAGAATACACAAAGAAATCATTTATGTTATAAATTCACTTACTAATTACGTACTATGTCATAAGAAAACAATATCCAAGTGTGGAAAAAAATCATAAACATACCTTGTGTCGTCGCATCTGACAGCGTAGCCCGCCAAAATTAAAAATACCAAGGATTTCATAGTTTCACCACTTTCAAACCAAAAATTATGAATTAAACCGTAATTAAAACTATTTTCAAATTAACACTGCGTTAAAATACTCGTAAAAGAAAACTTATGGACGTTAAAAATTAAACTTCGATGTTTCGCGCCAATTTTGACGTTTAGTGATGTGCGTTCGTTTACCGCGCGCGCTCAACTACGTGTGTTGATGACAACATTAAATACTCTACTTGATTCTCATGATATGTAGGGCTGCCACCTTCTAAATATCCTAATCTCGGACATTAATAAAATTGCGACAAAAAGAAAACAGGAAATTTATAGTAATTTTTAAATTAAAGTTTTACTTCGTTATTAATAACATATTAATGTTTTCGACGAGATAATATTAAGTTATTAATTATAATGTTATTAACACAAGATATTTTCTATTATAGAAGCGATGACAGACGAACGGATAAGATGATGGTTAGTGTTCACCGCCGCCCATGCAGCACTTTATACTTCAATTTATACTGTCTTTGGTACATACAGCAATGCTTTAAAGGTATAGTGGTGATTGTAAGCAAAGGTATACAACTAAAGATATAATAGAAGTAGCACTTAACATATATGTTTGGTTGGTTGTTGGAAATATGTTTTTTTTTTCACAATATAATATTTATAACTTATGCCTAATGTACAATATGACATTGTGAAATTTTTGAGGGGGAGAGTGCACGCTGCATTCCAACAGCTGCCGGGCGCTCTCGATTGACCACGTTACACCTCTCTCATAGAAGACTACCTTAAAATGTACTGCATTTCCCACTTTATCTTATTTCCCTAATGGACGTACGTGTTTCGGTAGTGAGTGAGATGTGCCAGAGCTCATTCTCATCCTATTCCTCCCCATTTTCCCAACCCTTTCTCCAAATCCATTCCTATATCTCCAAAGGTAGGCAGCGTATCCGGGGGCGTGCCAACGTTTGTCATTTTGGACTAATGTTGGCATGTATCGCGGATGTCTATGGGCGACAGTATCCACTTGCCATCAGGTGGACTGTATGCTCATCTGCCGCGTTCATCCATAAAAAAAAATGAGATTCTTTTATTAGTTATTGACATTTTTAGTTACTGTGTTTATTTAAATTTTATTTTAATATTTACACGCCAGCAATGGCAGAATTTGTGACAATGGGACAATATATAAACTTAAGACTTTGTAAATACCACATTTTAGGAAACAAATTAATTGAAATTGAATTTCAATCTCAACAATAATTAATGTTTACTGGTATCAATATTTCTTAGAATCAGCTTGATATTTAAAATCCTAGTTGTTATTTTTCTGACAAATATTCTGACATTATTGGACGCTCGACGTCATAGTCCACGTCTCGCCCGGAGATTCTTACCGGTAGTCTGGGAGAAGCATCCTTCAAACCCGGAATCTCCGGGTCAAATCCGAAGGGGTGGCAACCCTAATCATATGCGCGGAGCTGCCGAACAAAAGTTTAACTTTTTAACTAGAAGTTTAGCACGTGAGCTGAATACCTGTTTACATAGAATTTACTTAGAATTTCAATGACTTTCCAACCATATAATACAGGGACAGGTGTCTGTCTATGTTAATGAGATGAATACATTATTCCAGATAATGCTATGTATTTTAATATCAATAGCATGGTGTTCTATAAGCGCCGTGATATAGTTTCTGAAATATTTACAATAAAACGTAGAAATTGTTAAAACAATTATGCTATTTCATGTTTAGGGGAATGTTAATAACAAAAAACACAATATGGTTGTTTGTTTGGAACTATATATAGTTGGTGCTATTATATTAAGAAATCCAAGTTACAATTGCTTTTACTATTAAAATTATCAAAAATATCAAAATTATCAAATCCCTAAGTCGTTCACCTGCATATAATTTACAGTCGAACAGGTGTTAACTGCAATATAAGTATTTCTAAAAAATAGTATTATATTATTTAGTATTAATAAATTTATTGTCGTTATCTAGTTATTAAGTATTGGTAGTTTTTTTTTTAAATTACTCTTTTTATAAATTATAGCTATGAACTTTATAAAGAAAAGAAAGGAAAAAGAAAACGAAAGATAAACATAGAAATAAATTTCAAGTCTCTTCCCAGTCGGAATTGTAGATTTTGTAATTTTAAAAACTCGTAAAAAAATAATAAGAAAGTTATCGAACGATATACAGTTTTTTTGCTGTAGGTACTGAAAAGTTTTCATTTTCGGGGTTATGTGGAATAATCCACTGAGTGTGCGAGCTATAATCCCAAAATTTTCCGACAATCGTGATATCTGATTTAATTTTATATTTTATTTGATAATTATATTTATATTTTTTTTAATTTCCCTAAAACCACATATGAATCACAAAAAAATGAATATCTCTATTCGAGAAATTCTTTGTTTGTCCTTGTTGTTTCAAAAACTCCACTGCATTTCAGATGACATACGGACGTATGTAACAATGTTGTGATTCCAAATTGCGTTTGACCTACAAACCTCCCTCATTATGCGAAATACTATGGGATTGAAAGTACTTATACATACATATATTCTGTACACATGAGTTACCAGGAGTAATGATTCACTGTTTGATTAATCAGATTAAAATCTAATTATTTATTTAGTAATTAGGCCGTTGAAGGGCTCATTTACTACTCTAAGGCTTCGTTGTTTTAATAAGAATGTATATGCTTGTTTATATGCAATACTATACCAATGCAATGCAACCAGCCCTTTTAGTATCCACTGTAGAACCCACGCCTCCGGATGTACATTTTCTTATGCATGAGGAATGAATGGCCTCGAAACGCCACGCCACGCCACGCCACGCCACGCCACGCCACGCCACGCCACGCCACGCCACGCCACGCCACGCCACGCTGGCCCAGCGCGTTGGCAACTCCACTCTTTCAGAGGTGATGTAGTTCCCCAGCACTTGTGGTAGCCTCTTTGTTATTCCTTAGTCGCTTTTTCCGACGCCCTCAGGAAGATATGGGGTGGTACCATACCATACCATCAGCACGTATCTCTCCACTGCTGGCTATAGAGCTCTCTCAGGGACCGCCACCACCACACACGTTCTTCTGCTCTTGGTGAACTTCTTTAAGTCGTCAGTCCACCTGGTAATAGCTTATACTCATGTTCATTGGATAACGAGTTTGGATCCCGGTCCGAACTGGTCCAATTTTTCAGTTATCACTAACTCGGCGTTAAATGAAACAATCTTGAGAAAACCTGTATGTATGGCTGAGAATTCAAAAAAGAAATCTGGGACTGTATTAATTGATACGTACTGAATCCTCGTGGTGGATTACAGCCCAAAGATTACAAAGCAACAAAGGTGCAGGTCAGTATTCCATCCAGGGAGGGACAAAATAAACAATTTTGTTATAGTTTTAAATAGAGATTGTGAAAGTGTCAGTAAATGAAGACTCTATATATGATGCACGTAACAGGTTGATATATTAATTAAGACATGTTTCTACCATTAATAAAGAAAAGTTTTAATGAAATTTTACAATTATAATTTGTAACTTTTCTTAGGTTAAAATCAAAGATGCATCTTCAGAAACAAAGTTAACTTTAACAGTAATCGATTTTATATATCTCGTTTTATAACATGACTATTATGAAGAAAACGTGATTTTCTCCCCAGTGGACAGAAAAACAAAAACAAACAGAAACAGTAATGGTGACTCTTACACTATGGCAAGGCTAAATTAATTGCCTTACGCAGCATTCGTGAAGATAGGAAGTAGTCGATGATGAAACGACACAGTACAATTAAACAGTAGGTACTGGTACATACTGTACTCGAACAGCTATCTTCCATAGGACATCTGATGCGGGCTCCATTTTTATCAAGACCGTATACCGTTTCTTACCAGTACTGTGATCACATGAGGTGCTCTCGCTCACAATCGATACACGTGAGTCATCGAGTGAGTAAGTTCATTGATTATTCCATTAAAAATGCTTAATTGCATTATTGTGGTTTACGTGCATCGAGGCAGGATGTTTTAAGGTCATAGATACGCTTGTATACTTGTTGTTTTTTTGAATATTGTACTTAAGAGGAGACGATAGCAGCAAACGTATTCCCCTGTTCACTTCCGGGGTATGGCCCTAGGCCCTAGATCCGTTATTCTTTAATGTGTTACAGATATCTGTCATGAGCATGTCGCTACGTTTTGATTTTTTTTTATTAGTCATTAGCGACCCGCCCTCGCTTCGCTTCGGGTCATAAGTTTTTTTTTTCAAAATTTCAAAATAAAATAATACCCATGTGTTATTCTGATGTATGAGCTATATTATTGTAAAGTTTCATTCAAATCCATTGAGTAGTTTTTGCATGAAAGAGTAACAAACATCCATACATCCATCCTCACAAACTTTCGCATTTATAATATTATAAATAGGATAGGATTTCTTACAGGAACTAGGACCGTCCAAAAATAAAAAATGCACCTTCTGTACGTTATCCAAAAGAAGTCTATTGTGCAAATTGAATAACTCATATGTAAAAAAGCAAAACATTTATTATAGAGAAGTGGGCGGACGAGCACGCGGTCCCATGTGATGGTAAGTGCTACCGCCGCCCATGGAAGTAAACATGAAAGTAACAAGAATCAAAAGTTACCATTAAACGTTATATAAACACTATTTAGCAATGTCGGCGCCCACCCGCATGCCCCCAGGGGGCATTTTGCGGGTGTCCATTGGCGGTGGTAACACTTACCATCACATGGGACCACTAGCTCGTCCGCCCACTTCTCTATACATAAAAAAAAAAACTCATTTTCGCCATAATGGCTTTTACGCCAATTGAATCGCAAGGTGTCGATATGTATATTAAAATTGTAACAAAGACGTGTAGAATTTTTTTTTTAAAAGTGTAAAGTATAAATGATACAGATCCTTGGATTTTTGCTATGTATATAAAATTTTTTTGGAAAGAAATCACTGTGTCGTTGTGAATAATACATAGTCCCAAATATCAATTTTCGGAATTTTTGTCCGTCTGTCTGTCTGTCCGTATGTCTGTCTGTCTGAACGCACGTCATGCAAAAACTAGTGAACGGATTTAAATGAAACCAATATAGTTACAGCTCTTAGTCAACTCTTTTTATTCAACTCTATTATAGATTTCCCACGGGGATACTTTTTATCATCAGTGCTGAATGGATTTACATGAAATTTTTATAACTTATGTCTAGGATCTATTTATCGGACATTTTATCCTGAACCGATGAGCCTTGAGGTCCCGTGGGAATCATTGTACCTATATTTGTAATTCAATAAGACCATACACTCTATTTAATGTGATGAGGGTAGGAGAGGACTATGGTGTGGTACGGAATAAGATGAAATGGGATGGTCGGGATAGGATTGAGTAACATGGGGCGGCTCGGGAATAGGAGTTCAATGAATTTATCCCACATACACTAACGTCAACACGTAGTCGCAGGCGCAACTAATGCAATAATCATACAATTTTAAATAACACAAGTAACATATTTCAGTCCTACAACTCCCGAACTAAGGAAGTAATTTCAATTTCCTAATGCACTTGTGATAAGAATTCGAAACTAGTGCATAAATCACCAGTGTAAATTGAGCCTTCACTTTTTTCTGTCCATCTTTTTGGAGTACTCTTTGTTGAGAGGAGAGAGGGGTGAGGATGGTCTGTTTATAGTGGATACATTTTTGAAGACATTCTTGTATATGGGAATGTACAAAAATATTGATGTAGTTGGGATAAGTAAATTGAACTTCATTGCGTTGTAATATCGATTGTTTTGATGGAAATGTTAATTTTGTATTGCTATCAAGGGAAGTTGCTAAATGGTTATTTGATTACAATTAATCTCAATCGGGTTACTTATTTAGGGTAAATAGCAATTTCCACAATTAGTATATCAGTTAATCTAACTTGAGTATTCATTACATGTTTAATTACAATTTACACTGTATTCTGCGATATAGGTATAGGTAGTATAGTAAAAATGAGCGTTGATCGCTCGACGCTCACTAATGAACTTCTAAGACTAGCGTTAATGGTGAAAATTTTTAATGATCTATGGTCTAAAGATAGAATATAACACGGTTAAGGTTAACATTAACATAACGCACCAGAGGTCGAGCGCTGAAGCGCTCATTTTAACAACACTGTATACAGTGTGGTATAGTGTGGGCCGGCTATAGAATAGCACCACCCCATCTCCACTCGGGGGTGTTGTAAAGGGCGACGAAGGAATAACAAAGCACGGCCAGCATGGCGGAAAGGTCTAGTTGCATATACTTATAGTCATGTATACACAAATCCTTGCCTGAACTTGAAGTAAATATTGAATCAATTTAAAAAAAAACATTGAATTAATTGTTCTGGAACAAAGTGTACACACAAGTATACTCGTAGAGACTGACTGACTGACTGATTAATGAAATAGTTAATCTTCACCACTTTCACAGCCTTTTTTGTTAGTTTAAAAATAGTAGATACAAAATTATTTTTAGAAATAATAAGCTCTATTGTACTCGTAATCAGCTCTTTTATTATTCACTGTTGGACACAAACTTAGGGCGCGTTTCCACAGAAGCGGAGCCGGGCGGAGAGGAGACTAGCGCGGCTGCGGAAACGCACCCTTAATCATGTAAACTGTCTAATGCCTTAAAATATATGGCCGTAAAATGTCACGCTGGCCAAGCGGATTGGCGAGTCCAGCGCTTGTGGTAGCGGATTTGTTATCCCTCATTCGCCTTTCACGAATCCCACGGGAAGAAATGGGGCGGTTTTATTCTATAGCCGGCCCAGAACAAAAAGCTTCATTACAAAATATTAACTTATTTTGTTTTTTTTTGCTCTTTATTTTATTTGGGGAGTTTTATACTTTTGTGTATGTCAGCACCCTGAAGGTTATTCTTTTTTTCAAAATCCACACTCAATTCCAGCATATCTATGACACTGATAGCGATTCGCAAGTTCGCATAGAATGTTTGCAGCTTTCGATGTTCAAATTTAGAGTCATTTAGAGTGATAGAGATCAGAGCCTCCCTCTCAGATTCGTTACGAGAACACTCTACCAACAAGTGTTGGATATCCAAATGTACTTTGTATAATACATAATTTATTGACAAGTCAAGCGCGGCTTGCCCCAATAACGCGACTAGTACAAAAGAAAAAATCAAAGGTTAAACCTACTTAGGAGTATAGCTTGATAGGTATTTTTTTGTCGTTAAACACAATTTTCAAATAACCCAAGTCACAGATTTGTACCATAACAGTTCAATGTATTAATTCATGACTATAGCTATGAAATTGAATGCATTTGCCGGCGTTGTGCATCAACAACATTTATTAAAAGCTTCGAGAAAATAAATAAACCGCTAAATATTTTAAAGGTTAATTCAATATTTACACAAAACATATGCCCGTTCGTTCGTCGACCCCGACACGATAGAGGATAGATGTACTCGAGCGTAGTGGAGTGGGCATGGCGGCTGCTTCACTGGGGCATATGACACCACTTTTCACCTCACAGTTAATTAACATTTTACTTATAACTTCTAAAATTCCTCGTTCTGCACAGGCATACTTATATCTTAAACGTGTATATTTACCTACAGTAAACGGTCGAAAGTAGCTTCGGTTTTGTAGTACTTTCGGCCGTTTACTGTACATTATTTTAGCAGCTTCGCTCATCATACTTAACTATGGTCACAGCACGTGACTAAGGTTGGTGTGATGTAACCGAAACGTCTAACAAAATATCTCGTAATGCTCGCTTTCACGCATTGCCAACAGATGGCGTTATAAGTCTTATTTAGCAAATATATTAATATTGGGATCACGGAGTATTCTTGAAAAAAGTAGACACGCAATAGCAAAATAAAGACACGGGTGCCGAATAACAGAATTTGGAAATAACTTTTGAGTTGTATGTTTTAATGCTATAGTTTTGGTAATTAGTATCGTGTTGTTAATGTTTTTCACCATGGAGTGAGTTGTATAATAATGAAAACAACACACATATATTCTCAACTATATCGTAACTTCTCATTGTTGTAGCCTTAAGGAACGCCCTTTAGGACGATTACTCACGTTAGGGATAGGCAAGCGCCCTTGCCAACACACTACGAGGTGAAGTTCGTGGGCACGCAGTAGCTTATCGGGTTCTTTTAACATAGGCATAACGGAATGGATTCTCGCTAAGATTGATTCTTCTTGGCGTTTCCTGACGAAATAGTTTTGCTCTCGCCTGTCAATCTGTTGACTCCAATTCTTGTTTGCCGCTGAATCTTATGTTTACTTATCGCTGCGTATCCTTTCACATCCTTATTCCATAGATACATAAAGACTTGGTTTGGGAGTACAGTTGAGGACATTGTTAGTGCTAAGTTTGGTTAGTAATTATTGTTAGTTATTTCAGTCAGTTATTGTTAGTTGTTAGTACTAATATAATAAATATGTAGTACGTGCATTTGTTGGCACTTGTTGTGCTGTCATTTAATTTATCCCAAGAACCCAACCTGAAAGCAAATAGTTTAATCCACATACATCACAATCTTCATTCTTATTATCGCTTGTATTTGTATCATTACTACTTTTCCTCTTATTCTAATCATGTTATTGCTTATACTTAATTTGACCGTTTTATGCATATTGTATATATATAAATAAAATTGTATTATATATGTCATTATGTGTCTGTCACACTCTATCTGTAACTAAAATATTTATTTCCTGTCTACCCAAAGGTTGTCTGGCAGAAGTAGCTATTTGCGATAAGACCGCCTTTTGAGCATTTCATGTCTCACAGACTGTCTTATAAAGAGTCTTAACCAATAAAGAGTTATATATCTATTTAAAATATGCCAAACATAAATTAAAAATCTTAAGAAAAACATGGCATAAATAAGTATCAACTGTGAAGTCGGGCAATTAGGCCACTCTACAGACAGTTATGCTCTATGCTAATTTTTTTACACATTGTAAAATTAGTTTATTTTTAAACAAAATGAATTTACAAAAGTTGCATGCTGTTATCATATGCGTAGAATTAAGTATAAACAACAGAACAATCGCGTATTCAGAGTAACATTAATTTCGTATTGATTGTACCTACTCGTATTTAGGATTTTTGCAAAAATAAAAGGGGAGAATGAAGTATCCCAAAGATTTTTATTCAGTCGACTTGCTTGGGTTGCTTGACTGGTCGAGTCACTTCACTCTCACAGAACCGTAATCAGCCCTTTGATCCACTGCAGGGCATAGCATCTTCATGCCTCCCCCCCCCGGGCGATGCCCTTGTCTAAGGACCTTGATCCTTAGACAGGACCTTGACCAACAAAACCTTGATCGGGCATCCTTAAATCATCTTCGAAATATGTGTACAATATTGGAACTTGGAAAGTATGTGGTAGAATATTAAACAAATTTTCAAGTGAAACAACTTCATAACTTAATTTCTTTACTTTTCTTATATATTTACAATCTCACTGACTCTGCTCTCGATGAATCAACGGTTTTTCAGGCGCAAACCGCTGGAAATTCCACCCGAAACTTCTTTGAGTTCCGGCCATCCGGTTCAAGCTTGGCGACGAGGGCAACGACTCTCCCAATTTTGACGACTCTCCTTCTTGGCTGAAAGACATGTTTGTGGGGGAGAGTGATATATCTATTGGAGAATCGAGGATGTTCCTGGAAGATTTTATGTCTTCTTCGAAGTTCTTCAGTCTGCTGGCGCTGCAGAGAGGCGTTTCCACTTGTTCGACAGTGTTGAGGTTGTCGACGTCAATGATGTAAGATTCTTTCTTTTTTGAGTATCTGTAAAATACAGAATACGTGATTATTTGTGTACATGGAAAGTCCCAGCAGAACTTTGTTAGTACTTAGTATTCAGAATTTTGTGAGGTGGAAGTCCAAACACATTGAGAGTGCACGCTGCAATTCATCAGCTGCTGGA
Source organism: Sesia apiformis (assembly GCA_914767545.1). NCBI lineage: Eukaryota > Metazoa > Arthropoda > Insecta > Lepidoptera > Sesiidae > Sesia > Sesia apiformis. The sequence goes on from OU611971.1 coordinate 11,978,064, forward strand.
CGCGCTCGACTGGCCACGTTACCCCTCTCTCACAGAAGGCTACCTTGAAATGTACTGCATTTCCCACTTATTTATTATTATTATTATTTCCCTAATGTACGGTACGTGTTTCGGTAGTGAGTGACATATGCCAGTGCCCATTCCCATTCTATCTCTCCTCATTTTCCCAACCCTTTCTCCAAATCCATTCCTATATCTCCAAAGGTAGGTAGCGCATCCGGAGGCGTGCCGACGTTTGTCATTTTGGACTAATGTTGGCATGTATCGCGGATGCCTATGGGCGACAGTATCCACTTACCAACAGGTGGACTGTATGCTCGTATGCCGCCTTCTCCAGAAAAAAAAAATGTGCTCTGAAAAGGGCAAAGGTTAGGTTAAAGAACTTAGGACATTAATTTAATATGTGAATCATATCTTATCCTTTTAATGAACGGTTTTCTAAACATTTTTATAACAGCGTAAACTCGCAAAATTTTAAAATATGAAAAATTTTGGAAGTGTAATATTCTGATTCTATGTCTCAAATATTGTCGGAAGGAGTTCTAAGCAATTAGCTTCAGGAGAGAAGTTTATTGGAAGCAAAGTAAAGATGAAGTGGTGATTGAATTGTGTTCGCGCCAATAACATTGGTGCTATTATTTTGTAGGGTAATATTATATTTTAATACCCACATTTTTAAATAATCACTTCCACCGATTCCTTTATATCGCAGCACCCTTTGCATACCCGCCAGTCAACAGCCAGAAACAAGAAGGAATTCACAGTGACAGTATTCCTCGACATGGAGAAGGCGTTCGACCGCGTCTGGCATAGCGGTCTGTTGTACAAACTCTCGAAGTCCGCGGCGCCCCGTCGCATCATCCGAGTGGTGGCCTCCTTCTTGGAGAGCCGCCGCTTCCAGGTGGTGGTTGAGGACGCGATCTCAACAGAACATCCTTTGGAGGCCGGTGTTCCCCAGGGCAGCTGCCTCTCTCCAGCCTGCTATTCCTGGTTCACAGACGACATCCCCATGGTGGAGGGAGTGTCACTAGCACTGTACGCCGACGACGCGGCGTACTATACCAGCTCTTTCAAAGCCGCCCACGTCGCACGAAAAATGCAGCGCGCGCTCGATACCCTCCCGCCATGGTTAGCCAATGGCGGTTAGCCTAACCTAATCATCACCGGTAAATCGCGTCTTCCGCCACTGCTACGCCTCCACGGAGAGGACGTCGATTGGTCGTCCACAGTGAAATACCTGGGCGTGACCATCGACCGCTCCCTCACTATGAAGCCCCACGTACAGAAGACGATCGCCTCGCAAAGAGTCGCGCGGTACCATCTCCGCCCAGTGCTCTCCTCACGACTCCCTCTACATGTGAAGCTCGGGGTCTACAAAACATACCTGAGACCCCGCCTCACGTATGCTGCACCGGCATGGTACGCCCTGGTGCAGAAAACTAACAGACAAGCCCTGCAAGCGCAGCAATCCCTTGCCCTGCGTACCATCGTCAGTGCCCCACGCTGCGTGACGAACGCCACGATTCAGAGGGACCTACACATGGAGAGTCTGACAGAATTTATCGGCCGCCTTGCCACAACTATGTTCGCCCGCGCTGATGCATCGCGCCTCGGTCACATCAGAGGGCTGGCGCCGCTGCACGCGCGGCCGCCCGATGGCAAGGCCTTCCCACGTGACCTGATCACGCCTGCGGACGAGTCAAACGTCGGGGCCTCTTAAGACACCGCCGCCCAAAAAGGGGCGGGAGCTAGCAACGAAGCCGCAAATAATCCTTATCAAGGATAAACGACCAATGATCCAATAGGGTCACCCCAGGGACCTGTCCGTATTAACGGACAGAGGCGAAACCACATTAAGGGAGTAATCCCGGAAGTGTTTCCTCCGCCTCCCTATAAGGGGGTGCGAGAGACGGCCTCAGGAATTAATACCCGCCAGTCTAGCAATCGACCCCTCCCGTCGCCGATCGATTGTGAAACTCACATATTTGGGCGGTCTCCTGGACCCCGGAATTGGCACACACTGTGCCCTTTCTATACCGCTAGTGTATCTGCTCTAAGCTGCACGTGGAAAGTCAAGAAGAAGCCGAGAAGAAGCGCTACCAGGCTGGGAAGAACACAAGGCGACCGCAAGCTTGGTCGGAAGGCAGCTATTCTCGGCATATAAGGTCAGGCTTTCTATTTGGCTATTTTATCAGCAATAAACCTATGGATCCGCATGTGGATTAGCGCACGGCTATATTGCTTAGCTGTCGTGTTCACAAATTGTATTACGAGTATGCTGAGAAATAGCGTATTCTATAGAAATTCAAGATTTTTTTTAAAGTTTAATTACATATACATACTTATAATAAATATGTGCAGTTTCGATCGATAACTTGTTGCCATCGTGTAGATAGTGTCATGATCCCATTGCTGTAGAAATTCTTGGACTTTTGGCCAAAAAATTGCGACTCAAGTACCTACCTACACGAGCTTCATTTATTGTTGAATAGCTTGCTTGACTATATGTTTTTACGCACGGCTGCGCTGGCGTGGATTTTGTTTTAAAAGACTTTTATGCTCCTTCTAAATCAAATATCAAAAGCCGCCGCTATACGTGTTTAATTATGTTAAATGAGATGTCTTTATACTAAATTTCATATCTATAACTTAAACAGTTCATGAGGTTCATAAAAAAATCTTCTCGCCCCTTAATCCCCCTCGGTCCAGTAAGATTTCTAAAAAATATTCTTTAATGGATACGTAGTGGATACGTGGATACTTCAGCGGTTTAGGTTCGCCGATGATGAATCAGTCAGTCGGTCAATCAGACCATCTTTTTTTTTAATAAAATTAATATTAAAGAACGAAATAAAATACCAATACCATAACATACCATCAACCTGTGTCTCTCCAGTGCTGGATATAGGCCTTCCCCAAGGACCGCCACCACACACGGTCTTCAGATCTTCTCATCCAAGCACTACTTGCGACATTCTTCAAGTCGTCAGTCCCCCTGGTAGGAAGGCGCTCCATGCTATATTTAAATCTAATACGATTATTGCAAAAAACTAAGGAATGTGACAATTTTCTTGATTTAAAAAAAATCCTCATGTATATTTAATTTAATTAAAAAAATAACCCATATTCACGGACAGCTGAATATTTACCTTAACACATTCTTGAACCTATACCCCCAAATGATTTCTTTGGACAAATATGAGGTCCTGTTCTGCGTGACTGTCCCCATGTTCTTCGACGATCCACTTAGGCTGACCACTATTTCAAACCTAAATCATAATATATATCATATCATAATGAAAAATTGAATGTTTTTTTATACAACAGATAGCAGTCCACATGATGGTCACCGTCGCTCGTTTTTTCAGGGGTTTTGCGGGTGCACTGTCGACCGCGCAACTCCTGTTCACAACTCTTGTGGAAAGTATATCAGTTATCTAAAACACCATTTATTTTTTGTTAAACTTTAATTTTCTTTTAAAAGTATATCATACTAACATTATAGCAAATAAAGACTTGTTATTATTTATTACATACAAAAGGAATCAGTTTAAAACTGTTAAAGGAATTACTAATATCAGGTTGCTTTTATACTCACGATGACATGGAAGTACGTTGTTATTACCTTTTATGACATTGGTTTTTAGTTTTTTTAGGGTTTCTTGTATACGATTTATAATGCTCAATTTCCATATAGCTATATTCGTATATAATTTTGTTTAAATGAATAAGAAAAAAGTAATTTTTCTATGTCAACAGTTCAAAAATTATTTAAATGAAAACATTTAAACATTAAAAGTTTCAACATTTAAACATCATTTACTATTTAAATGAACGTTTGAAGATTTTGTAGAAAATATGAAAAAGATATTAGTGAAATCACTTCGTTTGTAATACTTATAGTAAGATTTACCGATAGTCCATCATGTCCTGTGCCGAGAAATCATATAGCGGACTCTCAGCGTTGATCACGTGGACCACTGTAATGGGCCAAAGCAGGAATGCTCGCGCTTGTTTTAACTTCAGCTGGTGAATGTAGTTGTGTACTAGCTCGCCTTCTAACGTTCTGTAACAATAACAACCTGTTTGAGATACATATCAGAAGAGTTAGGAAGGTGAGGTTGGTATAGTTCTTTCATCTCACGAAGGCGGGTTACGCTCTTTTTTTAGTGTGCGTAAACCTTGTGAACACTCATTTGGGTTTTCGACGCAGCGGCGCACACTAAAACAAGAAGAAATTTATGTCAGAAAAATAGCAAAGACAACGCGAGTTGGAAGAATTAAAACTAGGCTGTGAAGACAGCATGAATATAGAACGATCAAAAATTTATAAAGGTTATGAAGATCTTTCGGAGATATAGACTACATATACACAGAATAGTAACCATTGGACGTGACTGTGTAACATGCTAGTATACTATTTTATAATAAAATAAAATTGGGTTAATAAATATTTCTTTACTTCATTCGCTCAGGTTTTTGACCTCTGAAAGCGTCCTTCTGTAAGTATGCGTAGGTACCTACCAAGCACGTAGCGTGCTATGCACATACGGTTAAATTAATTACCTATTTATTTTTAATGCAACTATGAAATACATGTTAACTTTTAGTTACATTCTATAATTTGAGTGTACTAGTGATTGAGATATTAAAATATTTCACACTATTTTTGTAAGAACTTATATACATAGAACTAATATATTATATATACTAATAACACAAATAATTATAGATTCAAATAAATGTAGCTCAAATAATGTAGGCATTAGGTCCCAATAGAACATCAGCTTCACTTACGCTTCTCCTACGTAGCTGAAGCAACACGCTGAGTTGGGAACCTACTTATTAACATGGCAAGTACACACTTTTTTCTCCCAAATTACTATCTGAATCGTTATTTTGATAAATCTACGTGTCCTGTTTGTAGTTACAAATAAATTTAATATCCCCCTTTCTTTTTCAAATTAAATTTATTGTTTCATTAACGACATTTCTATTTGCACAGTCGCTGGACGCACTCAATTGGCCTCGTTAACCCTCTCTCACAGAAGACTACCTTGAAATGTACTGCATTTCCCACTTTATCGTATTTCCCCAATGTACGTATGTGTTTCGGTAGTGAGTGAGATATTTCAGAGCCCATTCCCACCCCATACTATCCCATCCTTCCCCATTTTCCCAACCCTTTCTCCCAATCCATTCCTTAATCTGCAAAGGTAGGCAGCGCATCTGGGGGCGTGCCAACGTTTCTCATTCTGGACTGATGTTAGCATATATTGCGGATGGCTTTGGACGACAATATCCACTTACCATCGGGTGGACTGTATGCTCATCTGCCGCTTTGTTCCTGTAAAAATAATAATAAAACAAAAGCATTGTAACGAGAATTAAGATGAACCCGTAATCCTTACTTGCATATTGTAATTTGCGACCAAATATGCTCTAAGCTTTATTATTTTAATTAATTGATGTCGTGGCATATATGTAGAAAGAAAGACAAATCCAGTAGAGGGTGGAATTAAACTTAAAGGTGTACATTTATTTATTTAACATTTTATTGCACAAAGTATAATGGGCGGGCTTAATAATATTACAAGGCATTGTCTTTCAGCCAACCTTCAGGTGCGGAAAAATTGTGATGACAATAATGACGATGTTATGGCAATAAAATACATTTATGATGATGAATTTATATCACTGGAGTTACCTAATAGGTTTGAGTATGTATGCAGTCACTGTACTCCCGATGATGTGCAGGTGTAGCAGATCCCACACACGAAACTGAAGGCACAGTTCGCCATCGCGAAGGCATACCTAAAACAATCAATTTGCAGAGTTTCGTCCGTGAAGGGAGAAGTGCCTAGCTTCATGTTTCAATATTTATACGGAGAAATCGAGTGGATCTATCCATTGATTATTGTTCTCTTTATATTTATATGTTTATTTTTGGACGTGAATCTACAGCAAAACAGAGAAGTAAATAACAAAAATACATATACAAAACTTATTGCCAATAATAGATTCAACTATATAGGTAGTACTACATAATTCTTTATTTTAAAATTTAGGGAAGGTGTACGCAAGCTCCGCCGTAAGACTCAATGGTATTACAGAGTGCTTGTGTGTGAAAGGGTATAAGATGAAATACAAAAAAAAAAATAAGACTTACAGTTGCCTTCCTGCTGAACCCAACTGACGTCACATGTCTGTTTGGTCTAACTAGCTTAGTGAATAACAAACTAGATAGACCGCCAGAGAGAGCTGTACCGGCCACTATCTGAAATCATAAGAACGAGTTAAAATTGTGATAATATCTCAATCACTAGACTAAAACTATAAAATCTAACTAAAATTAACATGTATTTCATGATATTTTTATTCTATTAAAAATAAATATTTTGTGATTAATTTACTCATACTCGTATGTGCGTACACGTTACATACCTAGTTCATACCTACTTACGCCTAAGCGGACGCATTCAAAGGTCAAAGACATGAGCGACTTTGGATAGTGTTATACAGTTACGAGTAAATTAATCACCAATAATATATTTTCAATTTTTTTTTATGGACGAAGGCGGCAGACGAGCATACAGTCCACCTGATGGTAAGTGGATACTGTCGCTCATAGACATCCGTCATACATGCCAACATTAGTACAAAATGACAAACGTTGGCACGTTTGTCATTTTTGTAAATGTTTTATAATATTAATTGAATCTTCCGGGCTACTTGGGCGAGGTCTTCTGGAATCTCTTCTCTTTCTTCCAAACGTTTCGTCAACAACTGCGGGTTGCATCTTCAGTGGCGACTGCGTTCACTTTCGGAGAGATGTTATCTTTCGACTTCTCGAGCGCAACTGACTCGACGTTTTTGTTTTTTTGTTAGGAAAGACAACGAAGGAAAACCCTGCATGGACACCTGGGAAGGGAACCCAGGTAGTGCCGGACTCCTACCGGCTAAAAAACCTTTAGTTGTCTTAACATCTTGTAAGTCTAAATTCTTGTGGCCCTGGTGGCCTTTCAAGAGTCACCGGTCGTGGCCTGACTCGACGACTGTGGCGCACCGGTATTTATAGTGGGCGAGGGTAGTTGTGATTGTGTGTGTACCGAGTCTGTTTTTGTTTTTGTGAGCTTGATGTCTTCGAAGTGCTGGATACCAGATATTACGGAGTCTTAGATTGTCTTCTTTTTTTTTTAACAAAAAAATTTAACAAACAAATCAATTTTAACATACGAGTATTTAACCGGAAGATTCAATTAATATGGACATCGACCGGGAAAGCCTACACTCCACTGTTTTATACAATTTTGGTAGGACCAATCACACCGAGTATTTAATATTTTTATTACCTCTAGAACCATAACGATGATGGCTTCTGGACATTCTTCATTAGGATACCTCACGCCATATCCAATTGTCATCTGAAACAACATTGTTTTATTGAATTATATTATCTGTGACTAAATTATTTCACAGGATATATTATATTATTATCTGTGACGCTACCAGTACCTACATAACAATTTTTACCACTTACTTTTTACAACTACGAGACATGGGTCTTTAAAAGGGTTCTCGTAAGATAAAAGAGTTTCAAATGGCCATATAGTTCATAATGACTATATGTAATTAGTACTTTCTTTTAAGTTACATATTTGTAATTATAACAATGGAGATTTTCGCGTTTTTCACACATATTTATCTATTTAAACGGGTCTTAACACACCAACCATGGTCACGAGCTGACTGAAAAAGGGGGTAGTCCACGTCGAGAGTTGCAAGCAGTTTCAATAACTACCCGCATTATACCTGACAGTTTACCTGATGTTGGCACGCTCTCAAATGAGCCGTCCACGTTTACAGACTTAAGAGACGTTTAGAGACGTTTTTTTAGTTTACTTTGAGGGGAATAAATAAGGATTCATAAAACTATGAAGTTGAGAAGGGATTCGGTAAAGAATCAAAGTAATCAATATCGTCCGAAGAATTAAAAAACTGAAGCTGCAGAAGCGACAATCATTGGAGTATTGAACTGATAGACCTAAATAAAGCATTAAGGAGCAAGTAAATTGTAAAAGCTCATGATGTTTATATTGCAGTACCTTGAAGGAAGTTATATCCAGAACAAAATAGACATAGGCTAATATGATGATGTTATTTTCATGTCAGCGGCTACAATCGATAAAATTCACATTAAACATACCTGAGTCTCAACGGACATCATTAGTAGACCAGCAAAAGACGATGTTCCCGTGACGCAATGCTGCTTCCCGTCTCCTATGTCGTCTTCGTAGGATCTGGATACAGCATACCAAATGCTGGCGAAGAACAGCCAAAAAACGAAATGAGCGGCTACCATCATGAGTATTATAAAGCGCCATTTACTGTTGAGCTGGAAAACAAATATTATTATAGATATTTTTTTGTAGATAGTTATAGATGACCAGATGTTCCACTTAATGTTGCTTGTAAATATTTGCATTATAAATGTCATTATGCATTATAACTTCCGTTAATCTATTCTATTAGACATTTAGATGTCAGTACTTTTCAAGACGTGTGGGTCATGTTGTGACCGCCATCTTTAGATTCACCTCGCCTTTTCCCGTGGGCATCGTAACAGACGACTGACTGTGCTGAAGAACTACACCACCTCTAAAAGAGTGGACTCACCAGTTCATATGGACACCGTGGCTTTTAAGGCATCCCTTACGCATAAAACAAAGTGCACGAGTAGGCCCGTGTCCACCACTGAACGATTACAGAGCTGGTGACGGCCACTGACTTTTCAAGATCAAGTAATAGCAATAATGGGCCAATTAATTATCGTCAAAATATTTTTTCTCTGTAATACTTACGACTGTATTGACTATGTCCCTCATATACTTGAGAGACTTGGCCGGAATGTTGCTTCTGACTGGAACGTTCTCGTCACCATTCTTGTAGACCACTCTTCTTGAGTGAATGGGTCTTCCGTGCTGGCGTCTAAAATGTTTATTTTATTAATTCTCGAGAGGAACAAAATTATATTTCAGGTTCAAAATGTATTTTATGAAGCTAATGAAACGAGTCTGGCTCGCTGCGACTATGTAATCTAGTCGGACTAGTTGGTGTCCTGGTAAAAATTTGATAGTTGGCATAAAATGGCTCTTCAGTACTATCATTATAAAGATGATAGAATACGCAGTGGGGTATCTATACTCGACTTACATTCGTGTGATCGTGTGTGATCCTCGGCCCGTACCACTGAGATTTTACTTAAGTAAGGATTTTACTTAAGCCGGGCAGCTTGTGCCCGGCAGTGGGACGTTATAGACTGATACGAGTATAATTAGTAAATAAAAAACAAACAAACAGCCAAACATATTAATTAAGGTGTGTAGAGGTAAAAAAGAGGTAATTTTCTAGTCAGTACATTCAAATAGAGAGAGCTTAAAAGTGTACTATCTTATCCAAACAGATAATAAATGCGTTTATCGACTGTAAGCGTGGAATGAATCAATTTTTAACTTCGCATTTTCTTATAACTCGCCATTCTTATCTAGATATGATTTGTCTATTTCCTTTTCTACGTCATTTATTTTTATTTCTTTATCCAAAAGCAATTTTTTTTTTTCATTAAAAATGGAAATGTTTTCATTATTTTAAAAAAGGAATACGTCAAACGGCTCTTTTCTGTACGCACGCCAGCAATTTCCAACACGACAATAATAAAGATTGATGGACAGTAGCGAGGTTATTTTTAGTGCACACTAACATAAATTAGGTTTTTTTAGGTACACGATATTTATTATTATAAAGGCTGAATGTGCATTTCTTTTCAAAAGTTTAAAAAAAGAACATTAATAATAGGGGTTAAAGTATGAAATTGCCGTTTTATAGTAATAGATACTTTGAATTGACATAAAACCTTCATGGTGTGAGATTTTCGAGTGAAACTTTTTTCACATGATACCTATTTTAAAAAATGTGCAATATTCGATTTTCGGCTTTCAATTGTTTTTTTTTATTCAGCTTAGACGGGAAAGATGGATACTTCGAAAATCCGAGTAATCTTTGAATACGAGTTCCGACGCGGAACTAACGCGGCAGAAACGGCTCGCAATATCAATGCTGCGTTTGGAGAGGAGACTGCTAATGAACGAACCGTGCGTTTTTGGTTTAAACGCTTTCGTAATGGAAACTTCGACTTGAAGAACGAACCACGTGGGAGACCGCCCACACAGGTGAATAACGCTGAATTGAAGGAGATGGTGGAAGCCGATCCGAGTCAAACTACCCAGGAATTAGCGGCATGGTTTAACGTTACCTTACCTACAATATTGACTCATTTGCATCAAATCAATAAGATAAAAAACTATAAAAAATGGGTACCTCATGATTTGACTGATCTGCAGAAAGAAACGCGTGTTGAAACTTGCGTTGCCTTATTGAATCGGTACAGAAATGAAGGAATATTGGATCGAATTGTGACATGTGACGAAAAGTGGATTCTTTACGATAACCGAAAGCGAAAAATGCAATGGCTGACCCCAGATCAAACGCCGCAACAGTGCCCTAAGGCAAAGCTTACCAATAAAAAGGTAATGGTAACTGTTTGGTGGTCTATTCATGGCGTTATTCACTATAGCTTTCTCAGGTCTGGTCAAGCAATAACAGCAGATGTTTACTGTGCCGAACTTCGAACAATGATGGCGAAACTAGCAGTGAAACAGCCCCGACTCGTGAATCGATCTTCACCATTATTGCTTCATGATAACGCAAGACCTCACACTGCACGAGAAACCGTTGTAACTCTACAGGAGCTACATTTAGAAACCATGTACGTCATCCTCCGTACTCGCCAGACCTTGCTCCAACGGACTACCATTTTTTTCGTGATTTGGACAATTTTCTACGTGATAAAAAATTTTCTTCCCAAGAGGCAGTACAAAATGCTTTCACACAGTTTGTCGAATCTACATCCCCAGAGTTCTATCGCAAAGGCATAAATGAACTTCCGATTAGATGGCAACAATGTATAGATAATGAGGGTAAATATTTTGATTAAATAAATATGTTACATTTTAGAAAAAAACAAGTTTTAATTTTTCAGTACAAATGGGCAATTTCATACTTTAACCCCTAATAATATATGAATTAAACTTCTGTTTCTTGAATTAATTTGTTTAATAAAATACTATAGAAAAATACTATAGAAGTCTTGGCCGAAATAGCAATTAACGAAAAAGGACACGTCAATTGCTTTATTTCGGGCCTCGACAGTAATGTACTATTAATCAAGAACATTAAGCATATAAGCAACTGAATATATGTACATATATAAATAAACAATGAAGCCACATACCTCCGCCGCAATCCTTTCTTCTTTCTCTTAGAATAAGGTGTAGAATACCCAACAGCAGATGGACCATTATCGTAAATACTCTCATCCATTTCTATAGTTTCGTACACGTCATTTGTTCCACTGGAACTGACCACGGGCTGCGTTGACGCATTAGAAAAATTGTGTGTCGTATTAGTTTTAGGACTCTCCGTTTCAACATCTATTGTCATAACCAGACCTTGATCAGTTTGTTCATCTTCACTTGAATATTGCGAGGAGTACAATATACCGTCATCGGCTGATGCTATCGTTTCTTTTGTATCAACATTAGTTGTGACTGAAGGGAATGATATCTCTTTCCCTTCGACGTACGTCTGGGATATTCTGTAATGTTTCTTCAGTTCCTCATTTGTGTAGACCTCAGTGTTTACGATGTTGGTTATTTCGATGGAGGAGCGACCGGAGACGTTGCCTATGGCTTCAGAATAGCTCAGGGATCTTTCTAAAGTACGGGATCTACTACCACGTCGCTCTTCATCCAACTGGATTTTATTTAATGAGTCCATAGTGACGGTTTCTTAAATTAAGACAGGACTGTTAAAATTAATGATACAAAATACCGAATATACAAGGCTCTAAAGTTGATTTAATTAATAATGTTTTGGGATATATTTTAATTTTTAAAAATATCAAAGTGAATGAAGGTAAAATCACAATTGTCTAAACTTTAGACTCTAAAGCATGTAAGATGATATAATAATTACTAATAATGTTATTATTTACCTATTAGTTAGTCAACATTATTTGTAAATAAGTTGTTATTATAATCTTAATAAATTATTAATTAAATATCTACTTAACATTGGTTCTTGTTTAGTTCAACTAAACATAATATTACAAGAAGAGTCTGGTCGCCTAAAAAATCAACTAATTCTAGTTTAGGAGTTAGAATTCATCAGTTAAGTGCAAATATTATTAAATAAAATAAATTTATTCTAACAGATATCTAGGAACAGAAAAGAATATTTACTTACTGATAAATCCATTAAAGCGTCATAAATTGCATTGAACACAAATAAATACAAACACAGGAGATGTAAACAATTACACTCGCAGATGCACAATCGTCTTTCATCACACCAACCACATAATTATGTGAATATAAGACTATTTTATAACAATATAGATTATATTTTAAAGTAAAATGAATGTCTTTAGTGTTCTATTAGAAGTTATCTGAACTTGTCAAGATAAGGTTCACACCTTTATCCAACAAGATAAGAACTATCGTAAATAACTGTGTAGGTTTATACATATTTGTACAGTCCTTCAATATTTTAAGTATTTCTTCCTTTTCATCTGTAACTTATATATTAAACTCTATTGAACCGACGTAAGGATTATATTCTTTGAATCATTTACGTAAATAGTGAAATCATTTTATTTTGTGTACGTTCTTCCTCACTTGGAGTTCTGTCTTCAGTAAACAATTTAGTATTTTGAAATTTCAATCGATGTAATAAAGATTAATTTGCGTTGAATGTTTTGTGTTTGATGACATAATTTTATTGTTTGCCGAGTGTACTTTTACTGGTGTTTTGATCAGTTGGCCTAGAAGCTTGACGGTGCATTGACTTAGTAATTGTTACGATTATTTTCACATTATTTGTTCAGATGTTGGTAATGTGTGTATTATTATAAATCTTTTGTGACGACTTGCAGAAAGATTTTCAAACAATATCGAATTAAACATTGTTTATTGTATAGTAAACAGGGCCAACTAAAGCCTCGAAGGGGCGGCTCGAAATGGCTTAAATCGAGCTAATAAATTCCTCAAACAGATCAAAGGACGACGATATCTTATATTTAGTTATAATTATAACAGAAGACAGCTTCGCCAACTGATTGGAGTATGTGCAGATTGATACAAAAAAAACCCTTAGTGATCTTATCAGATGACAACATTAAACAAAAAAAAAAACCCTGTATACAAATATTGTAAGGCCGATTATCGCAAAATAAGACAACTGTTAGAGAAGATAAATTTGACGTTAGAATAATAATTAGAGCAATGTTTATCGGTTGATGAATGTGTAAAAATATTTTACGATAATCTGAAAAAGATGATTTAAGAACACGTATCTTTAAAAACGCCTACTAAGAATAAATATCCATTCCGGTTTAGTCACAATATCATTAAAGTATCAAAGGAACAGGCAAAATTTACATGAAAAGATGCAAAATGTAGATTATAAATGGAGATAAAAAGGATGAAGAAACGTAATAACAAGTTAGATGAAGAATATACCTTGGTTATAGATGGAACTAATAAGTTAATACATAAAGCCTATCTCTAGTATATTCATGACATTCAATGAAATATTGCCAAGAACTCCAAACATTTCTGGTCTTATCTCAATAATAACAAACAAACGTTTAATATAATGATCCATGAATATAGATATTGTAGCAAATGATGTTACTTCGATTGCTAATCTCTTTGCTAAGAATTTTGTATCAGACATTTTTTTAGGTTTTGGCAATGTGCTTACTAATAATGTTGAACGTTTATGTCATATACTTATCTGGGGAGGACATTAAAAGATATGTCAATAAGTTTGACATCATGAAAAGTACTGGATATTTCTGGTTAAAGTGCCATATTTCTTGAAGAATATGCGTCTTTGTTGTGTACACCTTTATTTATTATTTACAACAGATCATTCAGAGACAGCATATTTCCCAAGGATTGGAAAGAGGCATTATATGCATCTATACCTAAATCCGGTGATAAAGTAAATGTCGTCAATTCATCAAAAATCGTTCAATAGCATCAAATTTGATTACTTATGTAGATTGGACACTTAACGAGATGAGCTTTGGTAATTAAATCGATGTTGTTTACGGTTATTTCAGCAAAGCTTTTGATACTGTAGATCAATATTTGCTAATCCGAAAATTAAACGCCCACAAATGGAAACAAGAGTAGGTAATGTTGAAAAACATCAATTACAACAAAGAGAATTTCCATGTAAAGTAAAACTAGAGTAATTGTATGTTTAGATAGTTTAAAAAATAGACTGCTTTAATAATTATTAATTGTATTCAATTTAGTACTTGTTTACATTTATTACCTCCACTTAGGCAATATAAAAATGTAATCATTATTTAATTATTTAATTCACATGTGTAATAAATAATAATAACAATATTTACAGACATAATAATAAAAGAAACATAAATTCTTACAAAATCTCATGACGCGTTTTTATTTGATTGTTCTTTTGCATACCTAAATCAAATTATATAGTAGTATTATGTAACCTTATTATAATAGGAAGAATGTAACAATATATAATAAAAGTAAATAAAAATAACATATATGTTGAACATTGTCTACAATTTCGTGAACAAACTTCAATGAAATGTGAAAATGTCACTCACAATGAGTTTTAGCAAATTTAAACAACGAATCGAATTATATCTGCTACACAATATACCAATTAATTATACCCACAATACGTTTTGGAATATCCGAGACGATCTCAAAGCGGAATTATTGTTGTTCCATCAAGCCTTTTCCTTCTTCCTGAAAGACGAAGACCTCTCCAGGTGGAATGCGGATATCTTCTCGCTAAAGCTGCTCGGTGTGCCCGGACAAGGGATAGACTCGGACCTCTCGTCACTTGAACTGAAAATTAATTGAACAAATACATTATTCTATTGTTTGCTACAATTAGGATAAAAGCAGGTAATGCCGGTCAGGTGGCAATACCGGTCACTACACTTATAAATAAACTACAAGTAAAACAAGAACGCACACGTGCAAAACAGGTGGCCTAACGTCTCCCCGGGCTATAACAATGCCCCCTGCTCAATTCCGATCGCACATTCGATAGAGGTGTGCGTTGATTGTTTTTGCGCAAGCCTGAAGTAATTATTCGATCTACTTAAATAATAAGTAAATATTTATTTATTCGCATATCTGAATTTGATGATTTTAATTTCCATTTCTATATTATATCCCTACACATCTGTGTATCCTGTTTTCATGCTTTTTTATGCGTTTGTAAACAGCTATGTTATTTTCATAAAGTCAGGTGGTCGGGTAATGCCGGTCACGCTTACCGGTATTATCTGCTGTTTTTCTACTCATCTAACATAAATTTTTACATTTGTTTTTCTTTTCTATTTTATCTTTTAATTAAATATTTTTGTTGTAGGATGTCAACGAGAACTGGGTCGAAAGAAAAAGAGTGTAGAAGAGTCAAAGTGCTAACGGCAGAGTGTGTAGAGTCAAAATATACTTAAAATCGTGGGAAATCATACAGCGAACATTTTCACGAGTTAAATCCATCGTAATGCAGTCGCGCATTTTTTTAAATGACGCCACAATGATAAAACAAATGACTGTTACAAGTAGATGAAACAAACTTTATTCTTCAGCCAGAGAGATTCATTTTCAAATTTTGCAATTACTTTTTAAATATTGTTTATGTAAGTGGCCAGTTCTGGAAATTTTTAATATGACCGTATAATGTGCTATAACGTTATATACTTTCAAGCTCATTAATAACTGGGCCAATTATAATCATTTTAATAATTTATTCAGCTTGATTATACAAGGGTATTTGTTTACGATGCGCACACTAGGCGCACCTGCCTCGCGTTACGCGAAAGCAGCCCGAGGAATGTGCACTCGGGCCCAATTGAGAAACTTACTCAATATATCCACCAAAATGGTGGGTAAGCACAATAATCAACAATTTACACAATTTAAAGGTCTCACTTATCCCAGGTGGTTTTGCCCACGCACAAATCTGGAAAGTGTACCTACGCTAGTCCCTACTAGACGTGACCTATCTTAGTGTGATTGAATAAATACATACATTCCCAATAGATACTTGTGTAGTAATCCAAGTCTCGTTCTGTGGAGAGCCGGTGGCCGCTATAGCTCCGCAACTCACACACGGCAGCAAAATCACCTCGAGATATCACTCCAAATACCACAAGCACAATCACAATACCCAAGTCCAACCAACTCTCTCGCGTGGCTCAAGGATATCCGCGTGCAAGTCCAATTAATAGGCGCGAATCACAAAATCAACTGTCCGAGGCCGCGATGTGAACTTAACTCCCAAAACACTCGCGTGGCACAGGATATCCGCGAACAAGACCTATTACTAGGCGCGAATAACAAATCAACTGTCCGAGGCCGCGGTGTGAATTTAACCTCTGCTCGCCGCCGAGCGCGTGTCATACTAAAAATTCTCAAACCACCTTCAATATTCGCAGACAAAAAATGTTGCCTCGAAATCTTCAATATATGCGGGTATGCAAAGACGCTCGCGCCAATTTCAAACAGTATTTGAAATAAATCCAAAATGTACCATGACGTGTGATATCATATTAAAGGTAATGTAAAACAAGATTAAAAAAAATGAAATGTGCGGTCAGGGGACCCCTCTCTCGCTCTCGATACTCGCACGCACACACAAGCAGAGAAAGAGAAAGGCGTATGGATGGGGTAAAAATCTTACGTGACGTTAGATTTTCTCTCGAATCACACCTACCGCAAGCCGCGTAAAGGAACTTCGTTCCAAAAAAGTTCCATAACTAAAGCCAGATTACCCAAAAGTTTCAAATAATTTTTAGATTCTTTAAGAGGAGACTTTTTATACATGGTGTAGTTGCATGTCGGTTATCACCTGTGGCACCTGTGTGTGTAATGTAACCACCCGTGCCGTGTGGTGTGTTCCGGCTATAGCATAACACCGTCCCATCTCTCCCCGTAGATGTCGTAAAGGCGACTAAGGGATAACAAAGCCAGAGGAACTACACCACCACCTCAAAAAAGTAGACTCGCCCACCCGCTAGGCTAGCGAGGCGTTTTAAGGCCATACAATATACATGAGGAGGCCCTGTCCGCCAGTGTATACTGAATGGGCTGATTGCAATAAATAAAAGTACCTGTAAATCTGCATAGCACTGCAGTAAGGAGTGGGGACAGATTCTACAGCATCCAACTTCTTGTGGTTGATCACGTATTTCTGTTTGTGACTGTCGTATCTGAAACAAGAATTGATCGCGTTGTTTTATCTTACAAGAAGACAACTGACACTTTCGGCGGGAACTCGAAAAGTAAAGTCCGGGCGCGTGTCAACGTTTATCATTCTGGACTAATGTTGGCATGTATGGCATGGATGTCTATGGACGACAGTGTCCAATTACCATCAGGTAGACTGATGATAAGCCGTGCTCGTTTGCAGCCTTTTTTCTATAAAAGAAATGGCGTCGTGTGACTTCGCCTGGACAATCATAAAAATGGCTCTTCGTGGGTTGAATTACAATACCACTGATTAACAATATGTAGGATTTTTAAACAAGAGCAATGACGCAAGAAGCAATTTCATTGCTATTAGCATTTCTAAAGGAGAATTATATTTTAAGTTTGTATTAAGGGTAGGACACAGTGTCGCAGTAATGTTTGTCTAGAATTACTGTTTACAAAAATGAAAGTTTCTGGTCAGCATAAAACTTATGTCTTTAAAGTTACTGTTTTTGAACAATTTTCTATATTCCCATATCGCAGACATATCTTCCTGCACTCACCGCAGTCCACGAACAGGAATATGAAACATGAACCAGCATGCCTGCATTCTTCTGGTATTGGGGCTCCAACCTTGCAGGATCATATTCACAATTATCTTAAAGAATCCCGTGTCGTAGCGTAATGGACAGATATGCAAAGATACACTACCAATTTGGAAAGTTATACCAACTTGACAACGGACGGGAAGCGATATCCCCACAGCACTTCTTTTGATAAGTAGGAACTCTGACTTTGGGTGAAGGTGCCCATGGACGCGGACGCTCCTTTCAGGCTCACCGTGATCTCGTAGCTGTCGACAGGGAAATGAGTTTATATACAAATCGCTTACATGTTTACAACTTACACAATGAATTCGGAATGTCGTTTTTTCTCATTTTTCTATTATTTGCTTTATTTATTTATACTTTGGTGAGGGAGGGGGGGGGGGGTGTATGGCTGGCCACTGGAGTGTACTGGCCACGTTACCCCTCTCTCAGAGAACACTACCATGACCTGTCTCCACTTTATCTTATTCCCAGAATGTACGATTCATGTTTCGGTAGTGAGTAAGATAACTATGTCACTTGTGATGCATCGCCTAGTTTTCCTAATCATCTTTCCCTGCCGCAGATTGTCTGGCAGCGATTGCATGATTATCAATAAAACTGTCTATTGTTTTCTGTTGTTTTGTAGTTATGTGTGCAAATTTATTTGTAATTATAAATAATAAAGATAATATAAATAATAAATATTACTATTATGTTAGAGCACCTATTTTATCCCTCTTCTTTTTCTCAATCCTTTTTCTAAATTAATTCCATCAAATCTCCGGTGGCAGGCAGCGTAAGCGAGGGTGTGCCAACGTTTGTCATTCTGTACCTACCTGTCATTCTGTCGTCATGAACCACACATTTCGCAGGGCGACAGTATCCATTTACCACCGGGTGGACTATATGCTCGTCTGTCGCCTTCTTTCATATACCTTTACTTTAAAAATACCTTTACTTGCATAGATATCATCGCGGAGATATAAGCATTGAAGTTGAGTGATAGAGAATTTTACCAGTCAATCTTTTGCCAAATAGTGCCAATTGTGCGAATAGTAAAAAGATCTTATTTTTAGTTTTTACTAAATTTTTTATATAAATTTACTAAAAAAAGCTCAAAATATTTTTTTTTTACAAAACATCAATCAACTGCGAATCATTAGTTTTACACCCTGTGTACTTTAATTTTACAGCTTAACTTATACATTCTATATTTTACAGTTTGAATTTTGCAGCCTGAGTTGTACAGTCTGAATTTTACAGCTCGAGTTGTACAGTCTGAATTTTACAGCTCGGGTTTTACAGTCTGAATTTTGCAGCCCGAGTGTACAGTCTGAATTTTACAGCTCGAGTTTTAATGTCTGAATTGTGCAGCCTGAGTTGTACAATCTGAATTTTACAGCCTGAGTTTTCAGTCTTTCTTTTCAATACAACTCCCTAAAACATCATAAAACAAATTAATACCTGTTATTGGTAAAATCATCGGGGGTGTATTGGTACAGGGGACTGGCATTATCAATAACGTGGACTAACGTCACAGGCCATAATAGGAACTGGCCCTTCTGCAGTACCAGAGGTTGCGCATAGTAGCGGATGATTTCGCCTTCTTTTGTTCTGAAAACGTAGAAATAAAGAAATGAGAAAAATTAAATCAAAACAAATCATTTCATTGTGGGCCATATGTTATATTAAGCTATTCTGAATAGTTTATATAGCTATAAATTTATATAGTTTTATATGTCCCGCCCTAAGGGTATACAATTTTAACAGCACCTTCCGTTAGAGAAGTGCGGTCTATCAGCATTTCCTCGATACGGAGGTGTCGCATGCCGTTCGGTCCAAAAATCATTTTGCCTCATGGTCACCACGTGGCCAAGTTTTGCTTTTTAATCAATCTCAATTTTTGTGTGAATTACCTGTGTGTACTAATGAAGTGTGCGGTGAAGCCTGAGCTCACGATGTGGTCGTAGTTGAGGTCCCACGCGCGGAACATCAGGCACAGTTTCCCATCGCGCATACTGATCTGCACAAAACGTTATCTTTAACAATTGATTGAACAAAGATCTTAAAATATATGTTTCACCGCTAGGTCATAAGTATAATGTCGACAGCATCCCCGCATGCGCCTGGTGTTACAGGTGTTCGTGAACGGCAATGATCATTTATTATCTCGTGACCAGCTTGTCTACCCAACTTGACCTGACCTAACGTCTACCTAGTCTATGCCACACTCCGCTTTTCGTTACGATGCCTCCATCAAAGACTTGCCCACTCGGTTGTCCAGATATGACCCGCTAATTGCCCCTTCAGCATGTTCAGACTTTAATATTCGTTAATTATTTAATTAGAAAATACAGGAACAGAATAGTCGGTATCACACACTCATCTTTCTGGAGTGACAAAGACCATACCATACCCATTTAATATCAGTTTGTTTCATCCACATCTTTCTTACCCCGAGTGTCGTATAAGGCAACTGGGGGGGAACAAAGTCACTACGACAAGTCCTGAGGAATTCCAGCGTGCCGTTTTAAGGCACAAGACAATTTGCAGGAGTAAGCCTAGGAAGCCCAGCAGAGGAAGAAAAAAAAGGTTGGCTACGGTTTTGTTGCATCTACATACCACAGCCTTCTTGCTGAAGCCGACACCCTCTCTCGACAGCTTCTCTGGCCTGGTCACCTTCGCGTACACCACGCACGTCAGTACGCCCGATAGACCGGTACCCAGGATTAGCTGGGAAATGTAAAAAAAGTACTCGGGGATATTAAATGATTTCATATCGATTTATGTAATAACAGAAATTCTTTTTAGAGATTTGTATAAATCTTTGTAGCCCCTAGTCACAAGCTCGGTGTCTCTTGTAAGTAAGGTGTTTTTATAGACAGAAGATCACAGACAGTCTTTGTACACATATATATATTTTATATAAAGTCCCACAGAAACAGTGAGAAAAAATTGAATATATCAATCAATACACTAATAACACCTTCATCCTTCGTCCTTCACGGCTACCACATGCAGTGGAAGATGTAGCGACACAGTGTTCGACACATGACGACACGGTGTTTTATTTATGTTAGATCAGTTTTTCACGGATTTTTTCAGCACAGACCTTTCTGTGAGTCATGTGCTCCGTGGTCACCAGTAAATAAACAACTGAAATCCTCAACTCGTAAAGATTGTAAAGCAAAATACACAATGGATAGGTACATATCGCTCAACATAACGTTGAAGTGATGAAATAGTGAGGTCCCCAGTCGGCCCTTGCTTCAAAGTGCCCAGTCGGCCCTTGTTTCAAAGTGCCCAGTGGGGCCTTGCTTCAAAGAAATTGATTCTTCAAAGAATTGAAATTGACATAGTCTTATGCATATCCTCATGCATGCATGCATGGAGATTGAGGGTTGACTGAGGAGAGACAAGACAGGCATAGTCAAGACCAGGGCCGTCTTTACCAGGGGGTGCAAGGGGTGCGGTGCACCCCGGGCGCTCACCTTTTAAAGGTAATGAAAAAATATAACGCTATAGTAAACAATTACACAATAGGATATTTGACTGTCATAGGATACACAATAGGATATTTGACTGTCATAGGATACACAATAGGATATTTGACTGTCATAGGATACACAATAGGATGTTTGACTGTCTTAGGATACACTCCCGCACCCCGGCGCAGAATAGACTTAAGACGGCCCTGGTCAAGACAACTGAATGCTCTGGTAAATAACTGATTAAAGAATAAGTGACGATGATTACCTGCATAACGAATAAAAATATTGATTCTGGACATTCCTCGTCGATCGTACGATCGCCAAATCCGATGGTAGTCTGAAATTTAATAATCTCTATTAACTCATTTTTTTATAGGAAGAAAGTGACAGACGAACAGATAGACGTTCTGATGGTAAGTAGATACTGTCGCTAATGGACATCTGCGCTGGCATGAATATATAACCTATTTAGATGTGCAACCGTTTTTCATTTTGGATTGATGTTTGAAAATATTGGCACGCCCTCAGATGCCCCAGTAGGCAGCGCCTAACTTTAGACATTTAGAAATGGAGTTTGTAAAGGGATGGAGGAAATGGAGAACAGGAAGTATAACAGGACGATGGGTTGTGCTTATCGCATTACAAGTTCAAAATCCTCCTTGGGAGATTAGGGTGGGATGGGTAGTCAAGAGCATAAGCAGATAAGGCTCTAAGAAACTATTCGATCATATAAAACCGGTTCTGACAACGATTGGGTCAACCAGGTCAGGTGTACTATATGTCTTTGAAACTATCGCAAATAGATTTCCTTTAGATACATGCCAAATTAAGACACGAGTGCCGTTTTTTTCGCGGCGGTGGAAGCATATTGCGTATTTACTATGTTTTACTTTTGTTTTACTTTATAAATTTTACGTGTAGTTTCGGCCTGTTTTAGGATCGCACCACTCCATTTCTTCTCGTGGGTGTCATAAAAGGCGACTGGGGGTACAAAGCCGCTACCACGAGCGTTGAGGAACTTCACCAGCTCTAAAAGAGCGAGACCGAATACCCGCTTGGCCAACGTGGCATTTTAAAATCATACATCTCTGTGACAAGACAATTTGCATGAGGAGGCCCGTGTCCATCTATGTTCTTAAACAAAAAACAAAACAAATTACGGAATTATGTTGAACATGAAAAATAATCATCAATTTCACTACACAATCAGCCCATTAACCAATCAGACGAACTGGTCTGCCGTTAATTCTACAAAAGAGGAAGCCGCCTCCAATCGACCTTGATTGCCTCAAATTGCTCTCTCTATGCACGGTCTATGATTCATCCAAATATTTTGAAGTCTTTAAACGGCATAATTTTGGAATACCTTTTTGTGACAGATTCAGTAGGTCTTGAGCTAGAACCTTCGACTAGTGTCACTAGATGTATAAAGTAAAAGAAACGGTACAGATATAAAATTAAATTAAATCAATGAATTACTTAGTCAAATTCAATCAGAAAACCGGAACCTTGGTCAAAAATGAACGAATCAAAAACCCAAATGATTCAGAGATAAGGAAAAGTCCTCATGCCAACATACTCTGTAGTATATGTCGTTATCTTTTCAAGGAGATTTTGAAGAAATCTACATATTGTGGAGATAGAATTTCAGAAAAAAAATCACTATATTCGCGGTTTCTCGCTGAAGATTGAATATGAGCCAAATCTGTTCAGTAGTTCAAAAATTATCAACGTATATACATACAAATTTCCGTGTGGTGTAGGCCGGCTATAGAAAAGCACCACCCAATCTCTTTCCGTAGGGGTCATAAAAGGCGACTAAGGGCGACAAAGCGGCTACCACAAGCCCCGAAGCACTACACCACCTTTAAAATAGTGGACTCGCCAACCAGCGTGCCTAGCGTGGCAGACATTTCTCGATAACTAGATGGGTAAATTTGGAGATACACAATTGGAGTAGGGGAGGTCGGGGCCACAATTAACAGAGGTAAGTATTAACAAGTGAATTTCTCTAAAACTATATACACTACAACTATAGCGCGTGCTTTGATATGCCGACTAGACCACGCCGCATGGCTTGGGACTGGCCAGTTGCGCTCAACGCGCCGTGAGAGTGAGTTGTATACTGAACGACATTTTTGGACAGGTAACGAACATTTTCAACATTATGATTTTTTGATTCACGCTTGAAATATTCGGTATTATGATTATGTTTTTTTTTCCCTAGAAGCGCATTTTATACTAAATAATGCTACATTACTTAATTAACGTAACTTTTAACCAATATTTTGCTATGTCTTTTAATACTAAAAAAGTACCCTTGGGGCTATAATTAACAAATCGGCGGGGTCAGTATTAACGTGTTAATACCTACCCCGGATGTGGGGGCTAGTATTAACAGGATATCTGACTTTTTGTGTATAATTATTGTAGTTTGGTATTTTTTTTTATGAGAGCATGAGAACGTATAAACGAAAAACTACGCGAGGCTCAACATCCTTAGAGGTTTACGAGTTGGCTGCGCTAGAAGTGATGGAGAGAAACAGAAATTACAGGGATGTAGCAAAAGAATTTCAGCTGTGCTACGTTTCACTCTTCAATTTTGTGAAGAAAAAGAAAGCGGGTGCACCAGTAGAAGTGGGCTACAAAAAAACCCGGTTAGTGTTCAATCCCGAACAGGAAGCAATAATAGCAGAATACTTGTTGCTAATATTTATTTTGGATTACTACCCAGTGAAGTAAAGAAATTAGCATATCAATTGCTATTTTTTACCATGTTAAGAAGGTACCAGAATCCTGGAAAGTTAATGAGATCGCGAGTAATGACTGGTTCACGAGTTTTATGAGGAGAAACCCGAGGTTATCGATTCGAAGCCCTGAAGCGAAAAGTTTAAGCAGAGCTACTTCCTTCAACAGAACCAACGTGCAAACCTTTTTTGAGAAATATAGATTCGTGCTAGAAAGATACAGCTTTAATGCATCCCGGATTTGGAATATGGACGAAACAGGTTCAAAACCAACACCGTTTTTGAACCACCATTCAAAAGCCGAAGAAGATTGTTGCAGAAAGGGGCATAAAGCAGGTCGGTGCTGTGACATCCGCCGAAAGAGGCGTACTGGTTACACTTGCAGTTGCAACAAATGCTATCGGTAATACCATGTACCCTGTATGTTTGTCTTCCCTCGTATTCGCTATAATGACATCTTTGTTAGAAACGGACCACCAGAATGCATAGGCGTTGAAAACCAATCGGGATGGATGACTCAAAAAGAGTTTCTAAAATTTATTGATCACTTTACTCGTCATGTGAAGCCTTCAAAAGAGGATCCTGTCTTGCTCTTACTGGATAACCACAGCTCACATGTAAACATGGAAGTGGTCAACAAGGCCAAGAACAACAATATTGTTTTGTTGTCATTTCCACCACATTGCTCTCATCGCTTACAGCCTCTCGATGTCGGGGTCTATGGTCCACTGAAAAATTATATGAATAGAGCACAAACTACTTGGATGACTAGTAACCCGGGAAAAACCATGTCTACGATCTCCCTGTAATTGTTAGGGATGCGCTACCTTTGGCATTAAACCCTATGAATGTAATCAACGCATTTAAAAAATCTGGCATCTGGCCATGCATGTCTTCCAAGAATCTGACTTTGCGCCATCTTTCGTTACAGACCGTCCAGATCCCAGCGATCAAAACCAATCACTTGTCACTGAACCACCTGTTGAAAATGAAGTTAATGTTGCTGATAATCTGTCATTAAATTTGGAAAATCCTGAAGTTTTAAACGATATGCCCAATTTAGACATAAGCGTAACTGAAGTGATAGCGCAAATGTCTGATGAACCGGTTGCTGGACCTTCAGGCATGCAAAATGATAATGATTTCTTAGTCGAAACCATAAGACCTCTTCCAAAAGCTTCACCACGAGCTCAGTCTAATCGTAAACGCATCAAAAAATCTGCCATTCTCACCGATACTCCAGAGAAGAATGCTTTAGAAGAAGAACATCATAGGAGAGAACTGAAAAAGAGGAAAACGACAGCAAAAGACCAGAACAAAGGGAACAATGCCAAAAAAGATAAAGGAAAGGGTACAGGTAAGGTTAAAGGAAAAATAAAAACGACAGACGAGACAGTAGAAAAGGTGAAGAAACGGATATTAGATGAAAGCAGTGACTCTGAAGGAGATGAATATTTTTGTATTGTTTGTGGTGTCTCTTATAATGAAGATACATCAGGTGGTGACTGGATTCAATGTATCTCTTGCAAGCAGTGGGCCCAATCTGGGTGTATCAATGTTGTAATGTGATGTATGTCACATCACTACTTTTATACACTCTATGCTACTGTCTAGATTATCTATGATCTTATGTCATTCACATTGGAAGTACATAATAAAAATGTATTATTATAATGTTTCTTTTATTTAACTAAATTAGAGATACAACATGGCGCAGCCGATAAAACTAAACATTGAACCGTGAATTTTATAAAGTTTCGACACAAACTTAAGTTTACAAGTTTGCAACAAAAAAATTTTTACGAAAATCAAGATCAAAATATCAAGATGGACGCCGGCAAATGTGCATCCCAAACTAAACATTGAACCGTGAATTTTATAAAGTTTCGACACAAACTTAAGTTTACAAGTTTGCAACAAAAAATTTTTACGAAAATCAAGATCAAAATATCAAGATGGACGCCGGCAAATGTGCATCCCAATTAGAAAATGTCTCGGTTAAACTGCCACCAAACTTAGATATTTCAAGAGAAAATGCAGCTTCAGAATGGAAGTTCTGGTTGTGCAGTTTTGAAGATTACTTGGTCGTTACGGGTAAAAATAAAAGCCCAGATGCGGTAAAATTATCCTTGTTGCGAAACATGATGGGGCCGGAAGCCGCTAGAGTCGTGTCAACAATCCCTATCGCTGAAACCGAGTTGACCTATGAAAATGTTGTCAGTGCAATCACTGCGCATATAAATCCTCGAACAAATATTGTTTTCGAGCGCTTCAAATTTAATGAACGCAAACAACAAGAGGGCGAACCGTTTGATGCATATATGACGGACTGCAGACATTTGATAAAATCGTGTGAATATAAAACTATGGAAACCGAACTGATGAGGGATCACATAGTTCAAACTGTCTATGACAAAGGAACACAGGAAGCCTTACTCAGAGTTGATGAGCTTACACTAGATAAGGCAATAAAATTTTGCCAGACCAAAGAGCAGGCGTCAAGACAAGTATCAGCGATGAATCCTGTGTCCATTGAAGCCGCAAGAATCAATAAGAAACCTTCTAATATATTCAAGTGCAAGAGGTGCCAAACGGAGCATGGTCCACGTTCATGTCCCGCATTTGGTAAAAAGTGTGTGAAATGTGGCTTGTTAAATCATTTTGCAGTGAGTTGCAGGGTCAGCAGTCATAAAAAAGTGCGTGAAGTAAATAAAGAGTCAAATTCTGATAGTGATTGTGAAACTGTTCACTGCAAGGAAGCTAAAAGTATAAATAGCTTAAAATCTGAGTGGTTTGAAGTTATCATTATTGAGGACACCACAATAAAATGTAAGCTTGACACGGGTGCCGATGTCAGTATAATGCCTGTTAATTTATTTAACAAAATTAATAAAAATTTAAAATTAAAGCTACTGCCAACAAATATAAAACTTGAGTCGTTTGAGGGCAGCCAGGTTAGACCGTTAGGCATGATCAGTTTGCAGTGTAAATACAGAGACAATAAATGTCTAGAGAATTTTATAATTGTTGACTGTAAATCCATGCTGCTGGGTTTGCCTGGTTGTGTCAGCCTAAAGTTGATAAAAAGGGTGCATAATGTACAGGCAACTGTACCTGATGTCAATAAAGAAAATTTTATTCAAGACAATGTTGAAGTATTTAAGGGGATTGGCAAGGTGCCTGGTGTTTTTGAAATTCCCACCAGATGTTCTTTAGATCCAATTTGTTATCCTTCGCCTAGAATCCCACACTCCATGTTGGAGCCGTTAAGAACTGAATTAGATAGACTGGAAAAG
This sequence comes from Sesia apiformis, assembly GCA_914767545.1. Classification (NCBI taxonomy): domain Eukaryota; kingdom Metazoa; phylum Arthropoda; class Insecta; order Lepidoptera; family Sesiidae; genus Sesia; species Sesia apiformis. The sequence continues at coordinate 12,005,566 of OU611971.1, forward strand.
AGAGAAGCTATTGTAAAAGTAGAGAATATAAGTAACAAAGCATGTGTAAACAGAATTGTATTAGTTGAGCGGCCAAATAAGAAAATTAGATTATGTTTGGACCCATCTGACTTGAACAAAAAAAAAATTGCAGAATTTTACTATCATGGTTGGCCAAAGTCTTTACCAGCTGAGCTCAAAATTTATGAAAAATTTAGAGATGACATGTACATGCAGGATGGTTTATTATTTGTAGGAAATAGGCTCATAGTACCTATGTCACTGAAGATCTATGTCCTTGATATCGAGAAGGAAATTGAGGATTTAGGGTAGGTGCCGAAATTTTCCAAGATGGCCGCCATACGAAATTCTCTCAGCGACAGCTCCGAAACGGTTAGAGATATCGGATTGGTGCTCAAACTAATATCGTTTATCTTGACGATTTCATTCTACTGAGGGGAAAATTTTATTCAAGATGGCGAATCCAAGATGGCGGCCATTTTTCCAACTTCATCCGATTCGGATAAAAATTGATATCTGGGGGGCTTAGGGGATCCTGACTAAGGATTTGGAATTATTATTTATATTCAACACTTTTTGAAGATGGCGGCTATACAGCGAGGCCGCAGGCCGAGCTCCGCGTAGGGCGAAGCCCGGAGCGTCCGAATTCGATCACTGTGTAACTTACGCGAGGCCGAAGGCCGAGCTGCGTCTGACGAGGCCGCAGGCCGAGATCCGCGTAGGGCGAAGCCCGGAGCGACCGGACTACGGCACCACCAGCCGCCGCGCACGATGTGTAACTTACGCGAGGCCGTAGGCCGAGCTGCGTCTAATGAGGCCGCAGGCCGAGATCCGCGTAGAGCGAAGCTCGGAGCGACCGGACTACCGCACCACCAGCCGCGTACTCTGTGTAACTTACGCGAGGCCGTAGGCCGAGCTGCGTCTAACGAGGCCGCAGGCCGAGATCCGCGTAGAGCGAAGCTCGGAGCGACCGGACTACCGCACCACCAGCCGCGTACTCTGTGTAACTTACGCGAGGCCGAAGGCCGAGCTGCGTCTAACGAGGCCGCAGGCCGAGATCCGCGTAGGGCGAAGCCCGGAGCGACCGGACTACCGCACCAACAAGATTTCAAGTTGTCCGATCTGGATGAAAATTGATATCTGGGGGGTTCAGGGGACCCTGATTAAGGATTTATGGTTATTTCCAAGATGGCCGCCACAAAAAATTCTTCGGAAGACATCTCCGAAACGGGTAGACATATCGGATCGGTGCTCAAACTAATATTGTTTATCATGACGATCTTTTTCTATTGAGGTAAAAATTTTTTTAAGATGGCGAATCCAAGATGGCGGCCATTTTTCGAATTCATCCGATCCGGATGAAAATTGATATCCGGGGGGTTCGGGGGAGGCTGGTTAGGGATTTGGAATTCTTATGCAGGTCCCGCACAACATCGAGTATAGCGATCTCTCTCAGTGTGTAATTTACGCGAGGCCGAAGGCCGAGCTCCGCGCAGGGCGAAGCCCGGAGCGTCCCCCCCATTAGGGGGAGGCCGGCGCCCGGGGGGCGCCGCCGAAACCTAGTTCTACATAAAGGTCATTGTGGTATTTCCAAATGTATCTCCAAAGCTAAGCCTTTATTTTATTGGCCAAATATGCGAACTGATATACATAACTATGTACAAAAATGTAGACCGTGTGAGAAGTATAGTTCCAAAAACTATAATGAACCATTGTTACCCCATAAAATACCTAAAGAACGCTATACTAAAGTAGGCTGTGATATACTAGACTTTAATGGAAAATGCTTTTTAGTGATTATTGACTACTTCTCACACTGGATAGAGCTTTTGCCACTGAGAGACAAGCCTACTAAATCTGTAATTAGTGCCATGCAAGAAGCCTTTACTCGTTTTGGTTATCCGGTAGAGCTAATTGCTGATAATGTACCATTTTCTTCATATGAATGTAAATGCTACTTTAAATCTAAAGATATTGTTTTGTCAACCTCAACCCCAAGATACCCTAAGAGTAACGGTTTGGCAGAAAAAGCAGTGCACATCTGCAAACAGATTTTAAAAAAATGTAAAGAGGATGGCTCTGATTATAGAGAAGGTATATTGCACTATAACAGCTATACTCTAAGTGTGTTCCGCGGAACCCTAGGGTTCCGTGATACCTCTGTCGGGGTTCCGCAAGAATTTAGAAATAAAAAAATCAAAACACCTCTCTCTGGTCGCTCCGCGGCTGTGCGGACTCCGCGGCCGCGCGGAGACAAAACGCTATGAATGTTATTTATTTATTTATTTGTATTTGTATAAGCTTGTGTTACATTAGCTGGTACAATATCTCATAAGTTTGGTCTCAACAATTTTATACTTGTACAACGCGTTCGCTCTAAGTTTGCCGGTCTGTGGAATGCGCGTACCCTCCCCCACGTGACAACAAAACTTATAATGTGTCATAGTTTTACCCAAATATCTAACGTACACAATTTTTATTGTTACAATTAAATAAAAAAATTCGAACGTCATACACTCATACCTATCGCCAGCGGCAAACTTAAAACGAGCGGGTAGTATACTTGTAAGCGCTCAGTCTCTTTGATAAAAGCCGCCTCTGAATTAGACGCTATAGTTGTCAACTAGCGACTTTCGTCTCTAACTTCAAAGGATAAAGTCGATATTGTTTACAACGCTATTTTTAAATTTCTGTTTTTATTTTTGCTTTTTGTTTATCAAAGGTGCCGACTCGAGTATTTTCGAGAATATTTGAGATCGAGTCTAGGACTAAGTATAAAAGCGGCGATCGCGCGTTGGCGTCGTCAGTTGATGATTAGCGTTCGGAGCGATAAGTTACTACCTACTTACAAGCTCGCTAGCGAGAAACTAGTGTTCATTGTTTTACTGCCTGCTGTATTCTGTTGTCTCAGTTTTATACATTTCTTCCCTGTAGGTTCTAAATTTAGTCTCTTATACGCAGTAACGATTGTGCATTATTTAAACCCCACTATCCTGACTTGTAACATTATAAATAAAGAAGAATGGAACGTTGGCTTAAAGGTGTTAAACGTGTTCCAACAACATCTTCTAATGACGCTGAATGTTCAAAAGCAATGCGCGCGGAGAATTTAGCAATCACCGATCCAGAAGATGATGCCACGAGTGCCACGACGTCAAGCTCGACGGTTTCAAAGACGAAAAAAAGGAAGTATGATGAATCTTATATCAGTTTCGGATTTGTTGATTCCAACGGCTCACCTCTCTGCATGCTCTGTAGTAAACTGCTTCCTAATAGTTCCATAGCACCTGCCAAATTGCGTCGACATTTAGAAACCGTACACCCCGAGACTAAAGACAAGAATAAAGAATTTTTTGTTCGCAAAAAAGATCAGTTATTAGAAAGTCAAAAAAATATGATGCATGTAACACAAACTACCAACGAAAAGGCCACGGAGGCATCATACTTAGTTAGCTATCGCATTGCACAAGCAGGTGAAGCGCACACTATCGCTGAGAAATTAATAAAACCATGTGTATTAGACATAACAAAATGTATGCTTGATGAAAAATCTGCAAAGCATCTTTCTACTGTTCCGCTATCAAACGATACTGTTTCACGACGAATCCATGATCTGGCAAGCTACGTCAAACAAGAACTAGTTACACGTCTACAAAATACACGATTCGCTTTGCAAATGGACGAGTCGACTGATGTCGCTGGTTTGGCTATCCTGCTGGTTATTGTGAGATATCCATATAAAAGTTCTTTTGAAGAAGACATGCTTATGTGTTCATCGCTGCTTACAAACACTACCGGGGAAGAAATTTTTAATAAAATAAATATATTTTTTGAAGAACATAATCTCAGTTGGAACAATTGCATTGACATTTGTACAGATGGGGCCAAGGCGATGACAGGTAAAACAGCAGGAGCAGTGTCACGAATGAAAAATAAAGCGCCTAATTGTAGTTCCAGTCATTGTATTCTGCATAGACAAGCACTTGCGATGAAGCAAATGCCGTCTAATCTAAAATTAGTTATGGATGAAGCGGTAAAAATAATTAATTTTATCAAATCACGACCACTACAATCCCGATTGTTCTCATTATTGTGTGAAGATTATGGCAGCAAACATAAAACACTGCTGCTCCATACAGAAGTGCGATGGCTGTCTCGGGGAAAAACTTTAACAAGGCTATTTGAACTTAGAGCCGAGTTACAAATGTTTCTTTCAGCAGATACTTCTTTTAATTTGAAGGACCGTTTGTATGATAAAACTTGGTTGTTCCGATTGTCTTTTATGGCGGATATCTTTCAAAAACTTAACGAATTAAATTTATCGTTGCAAGGTAAACAGACAACAGTGTTTCAGGCCTATAATAAAATAACTGCTTTTAAAAGAAAATTAGATTTTTGGATCATTTGCATTGGTAAGAAAGAAATAGAAAGTTTTACGTTACTCAGTGAGTTTGTTAGCGAAAACGACTCAGAAATGTTTGAAGATAATGTGTTTGAAGAATTGGTCCAATATCTCAGTTCGATGCGCGCATCTTTTGAAAAGTATTTTCCCGAAGAACACAATACAAAAATTAAAGTGAACTCCTGGATTCATAATCCTTTTTTACCCAACTTGGAAAAGCCTGAAAACATGTCAAATGAGATATATGAATCTCTTTTAGAAATGTCATCAGACACAAGTATGGAGTCATTGTTCAAAACGACGCCTCTTAATGATTTTTGGTGCAGAATCCAAGATGAATATGCAATGCTTGGCCAAATGGCTCTGGATATTCTTCTCCCGTTCCCAACTACATATTTGTGCGAAACAGGATTCTCTACCTACGCAGCCACGAAAACAAAATATCGCAATAGACTGGACGCCGAAGCTGATATGAGACTCCAACTTTCTTCCATCAAACCTGATATCAAGCAATTGATGAAAAATAAAAAACAGTTTCATACCTCCCACTAGTTAGATTTTTTCTTTTTTAATGTTTTCTATTATTGTCCTTACCAAGTGGTGAAGTAAATAATAATTAGTAACTGATACATTGTACTTTTATTATGCTGATTAATATAGAATACACTTATAAAAATAATTGTTTTATTGTAGGGTTCCATCAAGTATTTTGCTTCCCAAAAGGGTTCCGTCATTTAAAAAGTTTGAGAACCACTGGTCTAGATTATCTATGATCTTATGTCATTCACATTGGAAGTACATAATAAAAATGTATTATTATAATGTTTCTTTTATTTAACTAAATTAGAGATACAACAATCAAAGGTGATACCACATCATTCACTTGCCTGAATTGTGAATCGGATGATGACTATGAATAGATATACCTACTACTCTTTTGCCATAATGATATAGTTCCTAATCGTTGAAATTTTTTTAATAATTGTTGATTATACTATATCGTATATAAAACTACATTTCATCCATGTTGTGTTAAATTAAAGAAAATACTTATTATAAAGGTAAAAATGTGCCATTTTCTATCTCATCTCGTGATATTGTATAAGTATAAATTAGACATGCCGAATTGTTTGATTCCTATCATAAAAATGATTGCTGATAAGTGTAAGACTGATAAATATTAAGAAAAAATGACCAAAAAAGGTTGATTCTCTAAAATACTTTAACAAATTTTTAGTTTTTGTTCACGTTAAGAGATTTTTGTTTTTTGTTTAATTTAGTTAATTATTAGATAAAGTGTCACATACCACTTCCTCTTTTATTAATAAAAAAAATAATGACATACCTACATATATTTGTTTTCTTCTATATCAGTTGGCATAACACATGATGTTAATTGTTGCCCCTTCTGTTAATACTTACCTTAGACCTGTTAATTCTAGCCCCAAATACGAGGTAAGAATTAACAACTGACTTTTTTCAGAAAAATTGATCTATTTAAGATATTATTTTTCTTATGTTTGATTTGTGTTAATAACATGATACCTAAATAGTTAAAGCATCATATACCATAAAACTCTGGTCTAAATGTTGAAAAATTTCGAAGCTACAACTAAAAATCAATTTTTTGTTAATTGTGGCCCCGGTCTCCCCTACCTACGTAATTGTTTTATTTCGTAATTGGTTCAATTTGGTCGAAGTTGGATGACGAACGCCTCTGTTTCCTTTGCGTTGTACAGAACAATTTGTCACAATTTGTTTAAATCTAAATATAGCCGGAGCGTGCCCAACTGATGGGTTAATGGGCAAATGGACAATCGTGTTGTGACTTATGACGTCATACTTTGCACACACATAGCTACCACTGATTTTTTTGAAAGGGTCAAGGAAATTAGAATATTGTTAGGCTAATAATAATTATATTAAATTGAGAGAAGAATAAAAAAAAATGGTTAAAAAATCAAATTAATTAGCTGCTCCCGCGGCTTCGATCGCATGGACTAACAGCTGCATAAGATTTTTAACACCTGCAAAAGGATTGGCATGATGGATGTCACGGATGAAAATTCATACAGTAGTTTTTGAGTAATTCTATTAAGTTATTTTATATTTTCTATAAATAAAAAAATCGGAGGAGGAGAGTGCACGCTGCAATCCAACAGCCGCTGGGCGCACTCGACTGGCCACGTTACCCCTCTCTCACAGAATACTACCTTGAAATGTACTGCATTTCCCACTTTACTATTTAACTACAAAGTCAGTGGTACTAGACGAAGATTTGAATTCATGACTAAACGAATGTGAGTCGCGTATAGATACCTCTAGGCTATCACCGCTTTCCACCTTCACGGAGTATTGCTGTCCAATGCTAATTTACAACACCGTCACATTATTAAAATTTATCACTTACCTGTGCTTCAACTGAAGCCAAGAATATAGTGACGAAGTCCTTCCCGCCAGTGACACAGGTCTTCTTGGGAGGGTCGGGTTCGAAGTCATAGTGGGCCAGAGCAGTGATGTACCAGAAGATAGCGAACACTAGCCAGATGGCGAAGTGGACCACGACGGTGCCAATGACTATCCAGCGCCAGCGAAGGTTTATCTAGGTTAAGACAAATTTGATAGTTTTTCTTTGAATAGAAAGAAGGTGGCAGACGAGCTGACAGTCCACCTGGTGGTAAGTGGATACTGTCGCCCATAGACATCCGCGATAAATGCTAACATCTATCCAAATAACAAACGTTGCCACGCCTCCGGATGCGCTTCCTACCATTGGAGATTCAGGAATGGATTTGGAGAAAGGGATGGGAAAATGGGGAAGGATAAAGGATGGGAATAGACTCTAGCACATCTCACTCACTACCGAAACACGTACGTGCATTGGAGAAATAAGATAAAGTGGGAAATGCAGTACATATCAAGGTAGTCTTCTCTGAGAGAGGGGTAACATGGACAGTCGAGCACGCCCAGAGGCTGTTGGGTTGCAGCGTGCACTCTCCCCCTCATAAGACCGTTCTAGCGAAAATAAAATTATTTTAAGGAATAAATTAAAAGTTACAAACAAGTAAGATTTTGTTGTCTTGTCTAAAACGTTTGTCTTGTGGCAACGCGCGGCGCTTCGCGGGCGACGCTAGTAGAATTAAAGATATACTAGAACTGTACTATAATTCACGAAGAAAACCTATTGCAAAAACTGGTGGAATCAATTCTACTTTCGATACAGAACAACCCATTTTCACCCTTTGCGTTCTTTTCTAAAAATCCTTACCAAAGTATGAAAAGCGTCATTCAGTAGTCGAATCTTGCCGAAAGGTACATTTGATATTAGCGCCACATTCTCCATCCCGCTCTTTGATACCAGTCGCTTCGGAAAGTCGCCATACGCCGTTCTTGAGCGGAAAGGTGGTGAATTTCTGCAACTATACATTGAAAATAAGACATTTGAAAGTAAACCAAGAAGATGGTTTTTAAATGTAAAAAAAACGTACTTAACATATGAGTAAGTTAGTATAAAACATGACACCTTAACAGACCGCTAAAAGAAAGAAAATTGTATATTATTTACTAAAGCGTGAACGATATGATCTCGGTGATTGATAATGCCAAAATCATTGCTAAAATTTTTTAGCAGAAAAATGCAGGTCTCCAGGCAACAACTAAAATCACTATTAAAAGATTCAACAAAAAAGTCAAATACCAGAAGCGAGGTGTCTATTGGTGAGATTTGTCCAGATAAAAGCCATTGATTAAATAAATATATTTATCTGCGTCCAATAGCAGAAATCGTACTTCAAGGCACAGGCCTTCTTGTACAATCACAGGGGGTTATAAATACCTACGTAATTAACCTAATTAATGCAACTTACTTGTTCACTGGTGCCGGTTTCTTTTTATCAACTTTTGGTTTAGTAAATCGTTCGTCCAATTTTTCAATTTTATCAGTACCCTTTTCGTAATTAATATGAATACTTGTACTACTCTGAGTTATTATTATCTTTGGTAGCTGTTGTGATAATTTCCTCAGTCTCTCAGATCTTACTTCAGGTAGCGATTGCACGCTTTCAGTTAATCGTAATTCGTTTATTATTTTATAATCTATGTTTGGTTTGTCAAATTCTTCATTCGATTTTTCTGTGACTTTTCTAACTGGTTGTTCAATTAGAATTTCTTCTTCAGATTTCTTCTTAATTGGTTTTATCGTTTCATAGATGGGATCTTCTGGTTCTTCTTCATCAGTAATAAACGATAAATGACCATTACTATGAAATTCTTTATTGTCCTTTTCTTCACTGTCTTCATTTGTTTCATTATCATCAAAGGTATATTTATCGTTACTAATTTCGTTTGTTTTATCAAAATCATTGCAGTTTTTTAAATAATTCAAGCACTCGTCGTATAATTGGTCCATTTTAACAAAGTGTGAAACTGTATTTAAGGTTTCAATTTGGTCATTCATTGTAACGAATTCTTTTTTACTTTTAACCTCTTATACTGCAGAATTAGAACTTCTTTACTGTGTCACATTTTATTTAGTTACACGAATGAACAATGTTAAATGATACACAAGTATTACGTGATCCCATATAAAAATAATGTTCTTCTTTAAAATTTTAAATATACTACCCGTCACTGAAATATTTTCAACTATTTGTTCACCATCCACATTCACATCATAAATATATATTTTTCATTATTTTTTCGTTATTCAATTTTACAAAATTTTCCCTCACTTTTTAAAACTTCCAATTTTGATTAATTTTCTTTAGAGGTCTCAGGATTAATTTTCTCACTAACAAATATTCCTTTATGACTCAAATTTCACGAGAACCGTCTATGTGTGATGGTTATCAGCCGGTTATCGCGGTTATCTCCGTTATCAGTGCTAATTGTATCGCTCGAGAGCGGACACTAAGCCGCCGCATCTTTAACCTGACCTTGTTGGGATGGTGAGGGACATTCTGTGATATAAATAACTTCAAAATATATTATTAAAAAAGATTACAGAAAGAGCATAACGGTTTCTGAATGAATTAATTAAATCACTGTGGAATAATTGGCAGATGGCCTACTTGATAGTAATGTTAATTGCTACATGTGAGGTTATCTCTTGACACGGATAATTCTATAGTACTGCTGATTTTTTACAGATTGTTGGTTTCTTCATTTTCGACTGTTTTATGCAACTAGAATGACTTTTCTCTGATAAAGTAGGCTCCTTTAAAAATAAATTTCCTCTTTTTTTACTACATTTCTTCTGTATTAATTTTATTGTTACGTTTTTTATAATGTGGGTATTGTTTAAATTCAAATGCAAACTCAAAACATGTAACATTCACATAGATCTTTTACCTTATATTAATCGAAATATGACGTCATTTAATTTTTTTAATTTTTAATTTTTTACTTTTTTCTTCCTTTTCATGGCCGTGGATGGCAAAGTTTATTTTTGTCATGTTTTTCCTTTATAAAACACCGCACTTCTGTTTATGAACACGGGCTTTCGTGAAAATTAAGCACATATTAAATGAATGTTTTGTATGTGTTTACATAACTATTAAAATTTCTTAGTTTCTTTTAGATCCTTTCTGTCTAGGCAGTCTAGTCTAGTCTAGGTATCTACACTCTAATGGATTTTCAACTGGTTGTCATTAATTGAGTTTACGTTATTCTGCTTATTCTGTTATTCATAAAATTGTGAATTATTACAGAATATCCCATTGCAGCAAACTAACCTATTTGTGTAGAGTATGAACTTCACTAGCTGACGTAACAATATTATTTATGACTTGTTTGTTCTAATTCAATATAATACATACCATATTACTATTTAAACGATTTTGCATTTACTTGCGTTCACGTTATAACGTGTCATCAAATATCAAATGTTTGTTTTGGGAGTCATGACGCCAGTTCTTCAGGCAGATGATGAATGGATTTTAAAAGTACATAATATTAAATATTTATATCAGAACTTTCAAATTTGACTACATCTCGATTGAGAATTATCGAGAACATCAATCGATTTTGAAATATGGAATATAACATTTGGCGCTTCATCACAAAATCACTTTAAGTTTGTTGAGCGAAGTCAGTTCTGTTCGTAATAATGTCGATTTTGAGAACTTTCTTCTTGAAAGATTCTAACAAACCAACACTTTGTCTCCGTATGGTGTGGGCCGGCTTTACAATAACCGGCTGTAGTCGTAAAAGGCGACTAAGTGATATCAATGCGGTTACCACTCACCCTTAGGAATGACACCAACCACCTCTAAAAGGATGGACTCGCCAATATTGTTAGTGGCCTTTCTAAGGCCACACATCCCTCATGTACAAGACAATGTGCATGTCAGTGAGAAAGCCCACGTGCAGCAGTGGACGTGAAAAGGTTGCAGTTGTCCAGAATCAGTCAAATAAAAGAAAATGTTGATATTATCAGGCGTTTATTTGATTGTTCTTTCATGTCTCGTATAGTTAAAGAAGTACAATGGCTATACACTAACTGTAACACTTTTGTTTCATTCGCGTTTTTATGTTGACGCAATAAGGTTTAATTTCTAACGTTATTCCTCTTGTGTATAATATTTTTATGATGACACATAGCTGGTACTACAAATTTAATAATGCCGTTCGGCCATATTAGTGTTCGGGCATTAATTCATCGTGACTGAGTAAAAAAAGGAACGAACATCCAAACACACTTTCAAAATTCATTACGTTACGTTGTAACCACTCTATGTTATGTACAGTCTCTCAGGGTTACGATTATGATAGGAAATACAAAGACGCGTCATTATTCGAAGTGTCTATGATGATTGTCGATGAGTCTAGGACTCGTATAACAGATTGGGATAAAATTATCCCAAATGTTAACCCGGCACAAGAGCTATAACTGCACAAGTTTCATTAGCATCGGTCCAGAAGTTTCTTGCATGATGCGCGTTCAAACAGACAGACAGGGAGATGAAAATTCTAAAAATGTTTGTTTCGGGTTCTTTATCGCTCGTAGATCGTGCAACGATTTATTCAAAAAATATTTCACATTTTACAGACACTGCTCTATTACGATTTTATCTATACATATATTAAAACTGTAGAGCCAGCGTGTCTGTACATTGAATAGGTATATTTACCAAAAACTGATTGGGGGCGATGAAGGAAGAGTATTAGAATACAAAAAGACGATTTTAAAATTTTTTGACCGTCTATCTGTTCGAACACGCTAATCTCCAAAACTAGAGATCGGATTTTCATGGGGTTTCCACAAGTTAATTAAGCTTAGCTTGGCGCTTCGAATAGGCTTTATTTCATCGAAATCGGATTAGGGGAAGAAAAGATATCCCCATTTAGAGTTTAAAAACTAAAATTCCACGCATACGAAGTTATGCTAGTTATGCATATTTATAGATGTATAATAATAATACAGAGTGAAAAAAAAGTAGCTGCGCCTTCTTAACACGGATTTTTTATCATTAAAACTAACAAATTTATTTCTACGATTTTTTAAAATTCTACACTTTTTTCACACAAGACCACTCACTCACTGGCACCGGATACGTACACTAGCACCAAGTTAAACAGATGTAGGTATGTAATACCAGCGGTTTGAGTAGCAGCTGTTTATGAATGGAGTGTGCGGACGTTGCCGTTCGTAGGTAGTATGTGGTGAGTAGTACAGAGTAACAAAGTCAGAGACTTCGTTTAAAAAAAATTTTTTTTTTTAGAAAATTAGCAAATGACAAACATCGGTACGCCCGCGGATGTGCTGCTTACATTTGCAGATTAAAGAATGGATTGGGAGAAAGGGTTGGGAAAATGGGGAGGGATAGGATGGGATGGGAACAGTTTTAATGATTGAAAATCAGTGTTACGAGAGTGCAGACGTTCACCTAATCAATTTTTGTAGGTCATTTTAAAATAAATTTATTTAATCGTAGCTCACATTTTTAACTATCTAGTCTAGGAAATTACAGGAAGAAACAATTTTATTCACTAACTACAAATGAACACATATTATTACCATTTCGTAAATATCTGCCCACGCATGATATAGTATAAGAGTTTAATTATAATTATTATGTATACTTATATATATATACTATATATACTAGGTGTAATAAAATTAATCTGCGTCATTCTAAAGAGCTACTGTAAACTATGCATATATACGCCATTTTTTTATTGATACTCAATCATTTGTTTTATAATTCATGTCCACAGTGAAAGTAAATAGAGTATGGATGAATATATATAAGGCATCCAGAAATATAAGGCGGCAGCCGAGCATACACAGTCCACCTGATGGTAAGTGGATGCTGTCACCCATAGACATCCCCGATACATGTCAATATTAGTCCAAAATGACAAACGACGGTCCGCCCTCGGATGCGCTGCGTACCTTCGGAGATATAGGAATGGATTTGGAGAAAGGGTTGGGAAAATGGGGAGGGATAGGATGGGAATGGGCTCTGGCACATTTCACTCATTACCGAAACACGTACGTACATTAGGGAAATGAGATAAAGTGGGAAATGCAGTACACTTCAAGGTAGTCTTTTGTGAGAGAGGAGTAACGTGGCCAGTCGAGCGCGTCCAGCGGCTATTGAATTTCAGCGTGCACTCTCCTGAAAAACCTACTGAGCGCGGAGGCGTCAGAGAGCTCAAAGAGTAGTGTTACAATGCGCTTAAAATTTACTTGATTTTTTTATTTCATGTGTTCAGCAAATAATAAAATGATTAATAATAGTCTTTCATTAAGTAAATGATTAAAATTCCGTCCTGATGTAAGCCTTGGAATGATGCAGACTCATTTTATTACACCATATGCAGTATTAGAGAATTAAGCGTTCTAATACAAACCCTTTTGCAGTTCCCCATTAGCATATTCGCCAGCGGGCTAGGTGATACTAACCGCAAATAACACTTTGTACAAGAAACTTATTTGTTCAGTTAGATCAGGGGTCGTCAAACTACGGCCCGCGTCAGCGAGCTGAACATACCTGGATCCGACCCGACACTTAACTTTATTCTCTGATAAAACAAAACAATAATCAGAGTTTTTAATCACTAGAGAAATACAATTTACTCTTGACATAACATGGCTTAATATAAATTATTTATCTAAGAATCCAATTATATACTTCTGACTATATCTATATATATTTGGCAATCTAAATTGACTTCTACTAAATTTTTGGCAAATATATTACTATAAGGCTTTACGTATTTGGGGCATTAGATTGGTTCTAGAGTCTCGCAAGGGAAGTGTCACAACGGTATATTGAAAAGAGATGGTAACATTTTTTTCACAACTACAAGTATGCCTTGATACTTGTGGTTTCCAATGTGTATGACGGTTTGCAAATGTGCGATCGCGTACATGTTGAAATTAACTTAAAATCGACGAGTAATTTAACAGAAATCTAATTATAAACTGTAGTTTTAGAAAATATAAGTGAATTGTTTTAAAAAACAGAAAAAAAACATAATCACGTTATGAGCACTAAATATTCTCTAAATTCAATTTTTTTTCTGTATTCATTTACGGCTATGTTTTATTGATTATTCTTTTTTTTTAAAGATGACATGAATTGTATTTATTGCTTACATTTGCATGCCCTAGATTAGAGGTGGAATATGGCGGCCTATTGGTATTGACAACTATGTATACAGGGACCCATATTCTACAAATAAATTACACAGATCTGCAAACAATTATTTTTAAAAGTTGTATGTACTTTGATAACTGATTGCTATGTATTTTTCTGTGCTGATTTCAAAAATGAAATCCATTTTTTTTCTATCAAGTCAGGTTATCTCACAAAAAGGGTGTGTATTTTCGGTGAAAAACTCAATTTAACGCAATTTTGTACATTTTTTCCAAAGGTTCTAAATTTTAATAAACAGATAAAAGATGCCATGGTTTACATTTACACAACAGAACATTGAAAAAAGTGCATAACTATAGAATCAAAAGTCAGCCGTAGAAGCGCTTTCGCTTCACATCAAAACTTCTATTAGTGCTCTTCCTGCTGTGGACAGCTTGAGGATCCTCCCTTTTTAATATCCAGCAGTAATCCGCTATCATGTTAACGTTCCATCTTCCTTGGTACCTTTTTCTATTTCCTTGATGTCTTGATGGAACCTTTCGCCCTGCTCTTCACTGACGTCACCAAGATTTGCAGGGAAGAAGTCAAGGATGTGAGTGGAGAAAATGAACTTTTATGCTCATATTACAATCCAGCTTTATGAAGTTGTCTAGCATGTCAGCGACGATTGACTTGTAGTTTGGGTCCTTTTTGTTTCAACTACTTAGTTTAAAAGATACCCAAGCTGCTTTTTCTTTTGTTTCCATTTTTTTTTCAAAGCTGGCATCCCTCATTAGTTTCTGATGTCGGGTCCGACAAACACTTCTTTTAGCTTTGCCTCGGATAATCCAGGAAACTGCTCACAAAGGTATCTAAAACATTCTCTTTCTTTGGCAATGCCTTGACAAATTGTTTCATGAAACCCAATTTAATGTGTAGTGGTGGAAGTAATACCTTTTTGGTATCTACGAGACTCTCCCTCTCAACGTTTTTAACTGCAACCTGCAAGGTTTTTCTCACCGGTCATTCTTTCTTATATGGTGTTCCTTCCTGTCACGACTGTCCCATTCGCAGAGAAAGCAAGGAAACTCTTCTAAATCGCCATTGCCCTCAAAACTGTTAAAAAAATATCACCACTTTATAAAACCAGAAACAGCACGTGAACAGCACAGAGCAAAGAGATAAACTGAAGGAGAATGTTTCCATTCCATTAATGAGAAGGAGAAAACTGAAGAGTTTCTTGGGTACAGTGAAAGGTGATGGGAAGAAGGATGGCGGAGACAGACAGGCACTGACACGAAAGATGTCAGTGGGGGCAGATAATAAGGGATGGGAGGGAAGTTTGACAGACAGGCACTGATAGGAAAGTGATGCAGTTTTAACCGTATTACACTAGTTTTAGTACGATTGTTCAGTATATATACGAATGTCTATTTCATTGCAAACGCCTTAAAACTTTCTCACATTACTTTTTAAAAGTGTTTGTAAGCAAAATATTTATAACAGTTTCTTGGGAAATATTTGAAATTTTGTCTAAACTCATAGTGCTACCTTACATTAAAAAATACACAAATTCGACAAAACTAGACATGCTAATTGTAAGAAAACTGTACGTGATGGAAATATTTTCAATAATTTTCCCATAATCAGCACCAAAAATACTATAAAAGTCATTGATTACATTTGAGACAAATTTTTTGTCGCAGAACTGTGCTATTTAATTTAGAATATGAATTTGAATAACTATTTTTATCGCACTATTCTTGTTTCGTTAGCCAAACCCTATTTTTCAGCTACATATTTATATATATAAAAAAGGACAGATCTAAGATTTTTTATTACCGCTTAAAGCCAAAGTATCAAGATGTTTTATGATACACTACAAATTTAACTCCCAATCCAAAAGTGTTGCCATATAAATCATTTTGAATATTCGTCTTAACACACTTCGATTGCCAAATTAAAGTGATTTTTTGATCCGTTTAAAGATTAATACAGCGATTTGTATTGCCTAGGTTTTATGAAATAATTAAAAATATAAGGCCCATTACATAAAACACATTTCATTTACACTTAGTATAACGTAGAAATAATATTTATAATTCTTCTAAATATTTCTCTGTGATAAAGCGAATGTCTTAAACCAGTGTTTCTCAACCTTTCGTTACCTGCGGCACACTTCAAAGTAAATTATAATTTTACACACTATTTCATTATTAGAAGACGTGCGTTTTGAATTCGCCTCGAAATCAATATATTCTCATTGGCTAACGGTTAATCAATAAGAGCCATAAACTTACAAATTAATTGCGTGGTAAACTCATAATACCGAAGCGGCGCGGCGGGAGTTTTCTTTTTTCTTTTGTTAAGTGCATTTGTTAATTGGCAATAGTGCAATAAGCACATTGTGCCAATGTCGAGTTTCCTTCTTAATTAACAGATTTAATGTCAAAACAGTTCAAAACGCATCTCGTCAGTCCAGCTGAAGTAAGTTTGGAGTCACTCAATAAATTGATGGTGGGTTTACTGAGGATAGAAGAGTTGGACTCCTTGAAAACACATGAGAATCGCAGTCTCATGCTTTTATTTAATTATTACAAAGCGTAAAAGCATATCAAATTTTCTAGACTATCATTATTAAACCACAAAGCCCACAATACACAATCATAATAATTAAATAAGAATTCAACTTTGCTTCTCGAGTTCCCGCTAAAAAGTCGACGGGATAGTTGAGTATGCATTTTTCGGAATTACAGTAACTTACCAGCGTTAATCTAGAATTTAGATTTTAGTGAGCTTGTAATATATTTTAGCATAAATTTTGATATGTTGCCCAAACACCCGAGGAACGTTCTCAACACTTTGAGAAACACTGATGTAAACAATGGTTTTTGGTCTTTTAATGGTCGGAATGTAAATTTCTACATACTACTTAATAATATGTATACGCAGTACCTATACACAGTAATATGTTTTACACACAAAACTATACCTAGTTACAGCTACTATAATGAACATTGGGGTTGAACTAGAAAGATTTTTGTAGATTTCTCATAAATTATACAACCTGCCACCGATATAATGTTAACCGTTCCAGCGAGAAATATAATTACAAAATTATTTTAAGCAACAAATCAAAAGTTACAAAAAAGTAAGGTTTTGTTGTCCTGTCTAAAACGTTGTAGCGCTCATTACTCGGGCCGATCGCCTAGGCAGTGCGCGCTCACAGCTTAGACCACGCCCGTAGAATCAATAATATACTAGAATTGTACCTACCAGAAATTATGAAAAAATATTTACTGTAAAAACTATTACAATAGATTCTACTCTCAATACTATCTTCAGCTTTTACGGTTCAGTGACACATTGTATAATCGATAATATTTACAAGAAACATATAACGACTTACTTTATTTAAAATTGAATAAAAGTCTGCGTGCTGTATGTTTTATTTATATATTAAACGGGATTTTATTCACTCTACATTTCTGCTGAAGTTCATGTAGTCTTGCCGTGAACTATCGGGCTGGAAATTAGGAGGGGGGTCGTAGAATACAGCACAATATGTGCAAAAATTTAAAATGTAGTGCAATGTGCACGATTTTAAGGTAAATTTTATAAATTGCCTCCCGATGTGAAATCTGTCGATAGTAACAACGTTTCTAAGAAGGAAATTAAATTAATTTTGTTGAGAAGAACTTCCATTTCAACGACCACTGAAATAATTCAAAATTTCGTTTTCAATATGCATGCAGGAGATATAATTTTAATGAGGTTTCTATAATGAATATCAAACGCAATTTGTTTAATTGTCCTCGATTAATTTTATTAAAAATAATAAATAGTTAAATTTTGTCAAGAACAATTAAATAAAGCTATTTTTATTTATAAGAAATAAATAAAATATCGTGAATACGTATAAATATGTGTGCTAAATGAGAAAACTTATGATATCTTTTGTCTGCATTAAACAAACCGCAAGGTACTTAATTTCATTTGACTCTTTGTTATTTAATAATAATTGTCCAAATTATAGAATTTTTTGAGATATATTTTATACAGTTCCTATTAATCTTTTATTAGCATGTGAATAGTTTAAAAGAGTTGTATTATATTTTTATTTCGGCACATAATATACTTTTAGTAAAAACATATGAAATTTAGGATTTATTTTGGATTTAAGATTCGTTAAAAAATAATATTTTTGTATAGTTATTGCTTTTAGTTAGGTATACGTTATGAAATCTTCACAACCGTTTTAAACTCTTTTACACAACCTGAGACCTAAATATATATTGTTTCCAATAACATTTTATGAATATACAAGGTTAAATAAAAATAAACCGCATTCTTTTAAAAACGACTTTTGAAAATTTTGCACGTTTTTACACAGAAACTACCCATACTCACCTTTTTGTACATGCACATGCATGTAGCTATAAATAAGAGTAGCGGTTTGATTAGCAGCTGTTTATGTGTGCAGCGTTGACGCCATTAGCGGCGTGTAGTGGGTAGTACAGAGTAACAAAGTCAGAGACTTCACTTAAAAAAATATTTTTTAATGAAAATATCAAGTTCATAAAAATGACGTGAGTATTCAGTGTTAAAGGGGTAAGATATTTTTTATTTAATCTTGTATATAGCAATAATTAGAAGTGATATCCCCAAATGGAAATAACTAGTTAAAGTTAATAAACGTATTTTTAAAAAGTATGATTTTTTTCAGTTAAATTCATAATATTTATTAAATGATTTAGAATAAACTCTACAATTAGATGATATTAAAAATAAATTCTATAGCCGAGTAAAATAGGACTGATATAGTTAAACTAAAAAATACTGATTATAATTGATTTTAGCACAGTAAATAATAAGATAATCAATAGAACAATAATACAAAAATAAACGAAATGATTGTATAATGATCGTAAATAACTCGATTGCATTATGATCAAATACTCGCTCTAAATAACCTTTTCGATACGAATACCTACTTTTTACAGAATATCTGTTAATGTATGTGTCAATGCATGACATCTTCCGAAGCTAAACATTATGTGGAAAAAAATAAAAATAAAAAAAATAAAAAAATACCCATTTATTCAATAATAATATCTCCAAAAATAAAAGTAAAATAATTTACAACAAAAGTTAATAAAATTGTTTATAAAAATCACAATATTTTAAAACAACACTAAAGTATAGCTCTAGTTACAATATAGATTAGGTAAGTGTAATAATATCTATTTATTAATGTACAATTGTTTTTAACTTAGACTATTAGGTACTATTTATCTTTTAAATAAGTACACACATTGCTATTAACGCAGTATACAAAGTTGGGGGATTGAAGATTATTTTTTTTTAATTAATTCATATAATGGTGCAATTAGCACATTCTGCCAGTGTCAAGTTTTCTTTGAAATTAATCATTTTAAAGTCTTAAATGTATCCTGTTAATGTCCAATCCTGTCGAAGTAAGTCAGGAGTCGTTCACTAAAGCGATAGTAGGTTTAGTGAGGACACAAGAGGACTCTTTGGAGCGCACGAGAAACGCAGTGCTATGCTTTTGATTTGATTATCACAAACATTACACGAAAAAAATCACTCTGAAGTTTAATAAACCATCACTATTAAACCACAAAAAGTACAATAGTCAATTTTTACAATTAATCAAACAAAAACTCACCTTCATATCTCGAGTTGCCGCCAAAGTCTTACTGAAGAGTTAAAATATCTTAAATATTAAAATAAGCAGTGATTCTCAAAGAATGCGTTTCAGTACCCTGGGGAGACGCGATTTCTTCACGGGAAATAGATCTTACATTCTGTTCCCTGTTCATTCGTAGATTCTTTTCAATTGTTGTAATATTCAATGTCGCTAGTTTGAATAAGTAAAAACTATTTCAACAAAAATTTATTGCAATATTATCACATATTTATAATCTTATATTTTAACATATCTTATACATAATCTTTCGACATGACATTTAAACTTAGTTGTTCTAAGTGTAAACAGCCTTCACAATTTGTTCAAATGCAATACTTGTCTAATGTAGAATTCTGTGTGGAGTTTAAAATACAAATGTATTGTGAAATATTTTTTTGTTGCAATCGGCACGGAGTGTGTATCATACATGATTGTTCATGATTCTGAATTTATTCATACGATTTTTTTTTCTGAATTGTTATCAAATATTCTTGTGAATTTTTTCTTCAGGAGAAGATTGGAGAAATTGTCAAAAGAGAAAAAGGGAGATAGAAGATTAAATGGTTTTTATGCTCCGTTAATAACAATAATATTGACGTCACGGAATTGATCTATAGAGGAACTTACCTTAGACTATATAGAAAGGTAATAAAGAATGCAAGGCATTGGCAGTTTAATAATGGAATTGATAAATATGTATTAATACTAAATTTTCTTATACAGATTTTACTTTAAACGTTCTTTATCATCAATTGAATACTTTATTAATAATAGCAATGTGAGTAGAGAAATGTGTAAAATCACAATGAATTCAACGCCTTAAATATCTATTATAACTACGTACATTGTCAGGTGTATGTTCACACTTTGTACAAGTCGCGAGGACTGGTGCTCGTTTCACTGAAAATTAAAAAAAAACGATTATTTCGATTAGAGCTTTGATTGACTTATCATCATCATCATCATCATCTCAGCCCTTGGACGTCCACTGCTGGACATAGGCCTCCCCCATTGTCCGCCATTTAGACCTATCCGCAGCGACCTGCATCCAGCGGGTGCCCGCAACCTTTACTTATAGTCAGGACAAAACGAGAACAATTTTTTTTAAAAATAGGATTTAAAAGACAACTCTACAATCATAGAGTATGTATGTTTGAATTAAGTATGTTTACTTGTTTCGCAGGTCTCGACACAGACACAAAAGAGGTCTCGTATATACTCTTATATATCATAATATATACATATAATAAAATCGTAGCAGACCCGTGTCTGTAGATGAAATATCAAAAAAAAAAATCATTGCGGTGTAAACGAACGATACAGAGTCCAAAACAATGGTTTTGAGTATTTCTGTCTGTCTATCTGTTTGAACGCGTATCACGCAAATACTACTGGACGGATTTTAATGAATTTTAGCATACCTAGTTGTAGCTTATATCCTGGGTTAATAATAAGGAAACATTTTATCCCGATCCGTTTTAAAGTTCCCAGTGGAATCACTCTGATATTCACGCGAACCCAAGTCGCGGGCACCAGCTAGTGTATACATGGGAGTATAATAAAATTGTCACAAAACCGTGTCTATATATAACATTTTTTTGGAAAAAATCACTGTGTCATTGTGATTGATACATAGTCCAAAATATCAATTTTCGGAATTTTTGTCCGTCTGTCTGTCCCTAGGACTAAACTACTGAACGGATTTTAAGGAAACTTGGCACAATTGCAGCTTATGTATGTACTATTTACTTTGTGAGGGATTCAGGATTTGAGAAAGTAAGAATATTAAAGGAGGAATTATTAAATGCAGCATCGCCTCATCTGGCAGAGATCACAATAAGCGGATAACACCGCCTTTTGTTGCTATTCATGTGTTACAATGTCTGTTACTGTCTTGTTTTGTTTTGCTGTGCAATCAAGAGTTTTATCTATCTATCTAGCTAATTCTAAGATGAGGAAAATGGGATAGAAATGCATGGGATTAAACGCATTCCATATCATCGTAATTGGATGCACACTGGACCACCTGCTTCCACTAGATAATATAAATGAGACGGGTTAGTATGGATGGAAGTGTCATGGATGGAGGTACGAATGTCCCCTCCTTCTATGAGTTCCGATCTTTATTTTCTTACAATAATATGTATTATTTCAATGCATAGGATTAGATAGGATGCATAGGAGGAAAATAATAAAGTTGAAATTATTTAATAAATAACTAATAAATTTGTATTACGATCAAAAGTCAGGAGCGTATAGAAGCGGTTTCTTGTAATTAAAGACCCTTTTGAATCACTTTTCATTCTGCGTACAATTTTGTGTCAATAAATTTATTGTTTGTTTTATTATTTCCTTCTGTTCCAGGAAGACGTCTTTATAGATATAATTTGTTCATGTTCAAATTGAAATATGAAAAATTCTCGAATATGATATTTCACTCTATTATTATTATCTAAAGTTATTATTATTAAAGGATAATAATAGTAATTGTTCTGTAAAATATTCCCGCCATTTTCTCAAACATGTGAACTTTTATACCTATTCAAAAAATAGAGACCATCGTATTTAAGTCTTTCACGCACTTCCCAAATAAACCCTTCTGATCAACCCAAAGATTTCTTGATAGATAATGCTTAGTATAATGAAGTGTAGTATAATTAATATAATGAAGAAATAAATAAAACCATACTATATCATACCATATTCATAATAGACACACATTATTGTTTCGTTAGGGCGCCATCTAGTAGCAAATTTAGGAACTACATTATATTATGAGGGCGCATTATTTACAAAAGTATGTATTTCTACAATTTATGGAATCGTTGATTTGTAAACGTTAATCCTTCGAAATGAAATCTAATAATGCAAAAATGAAAGAAATGCATTGAATAAATTATTTATTAACTGAATCGCTTCGATATGCACCTGGCTTTATCTGCAAAATTAGAAAATAATTAAAATGAAGCATACCAGTTATATACAAGTGTTAATCAAACGGTTACACGTCAGTGGTGTACCTGTAATTAAATGATATGTACTTAATATATTATTGTTAGTTACATATACAGGTAGATACATGGTGTGATGTATAAGCAAAACGAACAGTGGTCGAAATAGGTAGTGTCATTTCACGGAATTTTGATAAATATATGGACACAATAAAACTCCGAATTTTTCAAAATTCTCTTATATTGTATTATTATAAAATTTAATATATGAGAAGGCCCCATTGAATTATGATATAACTATTATGAGCCATTGTGGCTTGAAATTTGTTTATTAGTATTTATTATTATTAGAGGTAGGGAATTTTCGTTTTTACGAAATAGACGCGAATTTATGCGAAATTTTTTTACTATTTACGAATAGATGCGAAATATATCAATTTGTGTTTTTTTACGAAATGTGGCGAGAGATGAATCATCTTATCTTTCATCATCAAATCATCATCTCTTCTTCAAAGCACTTCCTCAAAATGAACTCATTGATGAAAATGAATGAATGAAGATCCCAATGTTAAGGACATATTGTGGGCTACTAAATGCTGCTTTCCAAGCTTTGCTGAAGCAGCGTTACAGAGCATTTGGAGTCCAACTAACAGCGTAGACGCACAACGCTTCTTTAGTAAATATAATGTTGTCGTTATGGACAGAAGAACAGAAGAAGAAAGACAGAAGAAATTTCTGTTTTTTATTTGCGAAAATTCCGTATCTCTAATTATTATTATTATATAGAGTTCAAAAAAAAAAAAACTAGTGCCCTCGTGCATATCTTTTGTGAAAATTAACAACTTTTGTTCTAAGACCTTTAAAATGAGTTGGGACATGTTTGTATAGAGCCTGGCATACCTCGAGCCTTTTTGAAAAAATCTCAATTTTGCGGCCGCCAACTAAACCTTAATAACTCGATAGAAGAAGTCAAAACAAACAAAAAATGTCGTTAGGTAAAATCTCTTAAAGGTTCATTAGCGATTGAGCGTCGAGTGATCAAATTTCGTTTTTATAACATTAGGTGATGATATGATAAGCCTGATGCGATGATTCTAACTTTAAAGTAACCACAAGACCTTACCTGTTGCGAGTAGGTACGACTTCATCTTCATCAGAGTCTATCGCGTAAAGATCGCTTACATAGCTTTTGTTGGCGTAGCCTCCCATGTCCACTGAAAATATAAATAAAGAAAATTTTAATGGAAGAAACTCTTCACCACAGGGATAAGTCAAAATCGAATAGAGAGTTTAATGCAGGGAACCCGCTATTAGAATATTTCGAAATAAAAAAAAAAGGTTAAAGAAAAGAAGTTAAACTTGAGAAATCTTTGACCATTCAATTATACTATTTAATCGATAGTTTGGGATGGGAAATGGATGATAGCATCACACTCACTTTGGAAATACATCAGTAAGTTATAGAAAAACGTTCTTTTAAAGTAATTCGAGCAGTCGACTGCGACCAGCCGATTACATGGGTAATCGGGTAATGTGTACATGGTAATAGATTAACATGGGATTACGTGGCAGGTACCCACGTGGAAAGTTGTTGTGACAGCAAGGTATTTCCACTTGGTGGTAAGTGGGATACTGTCGTCCGTAAACATCCGCGATACATGCCAACATCAGTCCAAAATGACAAACGCTGGCAACCCCCGGTAGCGCTGGACCTTTTGAGATGTAGGAATTAATTTGGAGAAAGGGTTGGGAAAATGGAGAGACATAGGATGGATTGGGAATGGGCTCTAGCACTCTCACTCACCACCGAAACACGTGCGTGGGAATATAGTGAGGAATACAGCACAATTCAAGGTGGTCTTCTGTGAGTTTACAATTAATTTACATTCATATTTAGTGGGGTGTTTAAGCGTCTTGTGAGCACTTGACCGTGTGTTGTGGGCATAGATTAGCACCACCCCCTTTCTTCCCACGGGTATCGTAAATGGCGACTAAGGGCTACACCACCTCTAAAACAGTAGACTCGCCAACCTGCTTCGCCAGCGTGGCGTTTTAGTCTCTAACAGTGGACGATAGGAGGGCCGGTTGCGGAGGTCTTGAGACTTCAAATCATACCACTAAGCTCTACTTGACGGAGAGATATATCACTATCTGTAACACCAAAGATCACTTACCTCTGGTGGTGTCCTCGTTGATCCAATTATACTCGTTCTCGCTGTATAGGGGTGGAAGATCCTGGTGTGGAGCGGGGTAAAGGTCAAGGTCTTTCTTTTTGCTGTACACGCTGTCCGTGTCACTGAATGATGGCATCCTGGAATGTGACGTGAAGAAATATTATGTTTAAGTTAAAATAGTCTAGAAATGTATTTGTACTTGTATCAGCCTATAACGTCCTACTGCTTTGCACTGGCTTCCCCTAGTAAATCACTGGGGGTTTCGGGCCATAATTCACCACGCGGGCCCAGTGCCGATTGACGAATCAAATAATCCAGATTTTTTTTTAATTTCTGGAGCATGCCAATTTCCTCACGATGTCTTCCTTCACCGCCGAGTTAGTGACAATTTTACACAAACATAAAACAAAGTCACGCATGGACAAACACGCACACATTCACACACAGATATAAACACACATACATAGTTCTGAGTTAAAACGAAAGGAGTTTTAGTTATTTCAATGGATAGATTATTAACTTTTCTTTATTACAATATTCCTACAATTATTATAAATAACTATTAATGAATAATTATTCTTTTTTATTTAAATATAACAGAAGATTACAGTTTATAAAAAACAATGCTAACATTCTTTATAACGATTTCTTTAAGAATTCCACAGCATACCTGCTTAGAACCCGCTCAATTGAGAAGAAAACAATTATGTACGAGACAATTTGTTGACATACATCGTACATCTAATAGTGTGTGATGGTACTGCCTCCTGAAATATAGGTTTCCCTAGTTTGCGAGTCAAGTTATTAATGTATTTATATCCAGTAGTTATACGTTGGTAGTACCTCTGTCTGAAAGGTTACGTGATCTATTGTCAGACACATATTTCTTTTCGGTGCGAGAGGCCTAGCATATTATTGCAAAAACAAACCAATGAAAATGCAAAAAACATAATTCTTAAAGTCGGTACAACGTGAAATAACGCAAAGACTGAATTTAGCTTGTTGACTATCACGAGTAGAACCCATTTTAATCGTTGTTATAAGATTTTTCTCGTGATTTATAGCTTTTATAGTGTTTATATGATTGTATAGCAAAATTGCAGTATAACATTTATTGTAAGTGCGACACCCGGTCTGAGGAATGACCGCTACAAACGTTTAGACAGAACAACAAAACCTTACATATTTGTAAGTTTTGATTGATTCCTTAAAATAATTTCATATTTCGCTTGAACTTCATACGACTGTCCTCACCTATCGTACTGAACGAAGCAGTTGGACCTCCACAGAGCGAAGGAGACCACGGCCACCGCGACGACCACCGCCGCGCCTACGATCACCCACGCCGTCAGGATCGCGTTGTCGTTCGGCGGCGTGAACTCCTGGACAATTAATACAAGACACATGGAGACATAAACAGATGACAGGTTGTAAAAAAGCTAGTGTTGTAAAAGCGAGCGCTAAGAGCTCGACGCTCCGGCGCTGAATGAGCGCTAATGAATTTTTAAGACTAGCATTATTCTAACATTAATATTGTAACATAAGAATAATGTGATATATTTGTACGCCTCACGGCAGAACTAATAGTTCACAAATAAATGGATTTGATTTTTATTTGAAAGGGCTGGGTTATGGTTATTCACCTCAATACCCAAATTCCTCATCCGCAAAGCGAATGGATCCCTCCTAGAGTAAGTCTCCCACATATCCCTCAGGTCGTCCTCATCGAGCCGATACTCATCTTCGTCCGCATCGTCTTCATACACCAGGGGTACTCCGAACCTAACCCACGTGCAGCTCTCGAAGCTAGGCCACTTGATGTTGCAGTAGGTGGCATTGAGGATGCGAGCGGTTTCCGAGCTGAAAATGTCGACATGATGGTTAAATTTGGTGACAGAAGATGATAAGGGAAAAGGGACTTTTTTTATCTAACTACTACTCATTTTTATATATATATAATCGTCAAAAAAATAATATACGCGAATAAGAATCGTATCTACTTAACCTGCTACACATTAAATTGTAAAAATTGTAAGTAGGTAATTTTCAGTCCACTTATGAAGTGAGTGCTACAAGATGTTTTTTTGGTTTGATCAATGAAATTAGTTTAATCTACAGATAGGTACCTACCTACATTTCAATTAAACTAACAAATCACTTGCTATTTAAATTAAAAAAATACAGCTACGTAAATAACATTTCTTTTTGTCTTTTTTTTTTATTGAGAAGAGGGCGGACGAGCAAGCGGTCCCACGTGATGATCTGCGACCCCTTCCCTGTACATAAGATGGCGACCCCCACCTTAAGAAACGATGTGTTAGATAATATACATAAGTATTTTCGATTTCGATTAATTATATAATTTTATTAACGAATCAACTTAGTCAATATCTTCAGCTATTTAATTAAATAAATTTGATAACTTTTAGCGAAAAATAAAAGTTGTTATTGTATGAAAATTAGGTGTTTATATGTATAAACAATAATACCAACAGTAATGCATACGTATACTTGTTGTAGGTGTGTATACAATATCTTCATTAGCTTCATTTATTATCGTCGATTCAATTTCCCTATCATACAATGGCCTTATCATATCTAAAACTTTGAGAAACAATTAAAATGACCGTATGAATTATTTATGCATAGGTGTATGTATGTAAAATCGTACGACAGGACATTTAGACGGAAAGTCATAAATATTAATTATGATAAACTGAAATACTATTTTCGAGGACCCTGTACCCATCGATCAATCAAAACACATAGAGGGATAATTCCTTGTGACAAAACTGTGTTTGACGGAGAGACATTGTTTTGCTTTTCAACGGCAAACGGGCATGTTTTGTTTATTTTGTCTTACATCAAAATCAATCGATGACCTACCAAAATGTTGAATCGATCAAAATACAGAGATGTAGGTAACATTACTCAGATGCGAGGTGGTCAAATTTACCGAAGGGAAATTCAGTTTGACAAAAACCTACCAAGAACGTATTATTAGCAGTTTATAGTTTATGCAATATTTTTACATAACGGTGTCCGTCAATGTAAGAAATGATTGAAAAACAAAACTTTTTCTATATAAACTGAAATAATATTAATGCGGGTAATCTGTTTGCGTAATTAATTTTATATAAATATATAAATCGAGAACTCTTAAAAAGAAATTATTACTACCTACTCTTGTATCGCAACAGTAACATTTTATTTATACCTCTGGCATGACCTATGCACATAATTTAGTTACAAGGAATCATCAATCTATGTACTTTGGTTGATCGATGGCATAAACATAGAATAGATGACCGTTAACATTTTATCACGTACCACAGAGTTAAAAATACTCGAATACAATTTTGACGCTTGTGACCGCGACGAAATTAATGTGTTTATATGTCATCACCATGGCAACGCGTTTGAACAGTTTCCCGCGAGACTGTACACTTGGCATCCCTCCAACTCATGTCACAGTTAGTTCAACGAATACTGCATGAGTCACGAACTTCCGAATACGTTTCAGTATATCGGAGTGCAATTTCAATGTAGTTAAATTCTTTAAGGGAGCAGTGTGGGCTGTAGTTGAATAATAATTAGTGGCGGCCACTTCCTGTGCGTATTGTGAGAGAGCTACAATGAGCGCTGAAAAACTACACCACCTCAAAAAAGTGGATTCGCCAACCCGCTAGGCGTGACATTTTAACGCTATAGATTCCCCATGCACAATATAAGGTGCATGGGGAGGCCATGTCCAATAGTGGACTATAAAAATGCTGGAGTTATCTACGGTAAATTCTTTGAAAACTATTAAAGTGTGGGCGACAATATCTACTTACCATCAGGTGGACTGTAAGCTCGTCTGCCGCCTCTGTCCATAAAAGAAAAAAAAAAGTAATATTTGTTTGCACGTTTCAAGCAATCTAGAAGACAAATCGGATTCTTTCGAATGTTTTTCAATACTACAATGATTAAAAATAAAAGAAAAAGGAATAAAATTATTAGAGAAATGATTTTAAGTGATGTTGCAGTGGAAAAATTGACTAGTCCAGAATTAAACCATCTGGGGTATGCTCTCCCAGATTCCCTCTACTGTATTTACGAGTACTTTGATAAAGGTTTTCTGAACTGACGCCCTGTAGAAAGTGAAAATAGAATAACAGATATACAATTTATATAAATATTACTCACCATTGGAGATATTGGAAGGATTCTTCTAATTTATTTATATTTCTATATTACTTGCTCTATACCCATTAATACTTTATTTTCTAATTGAGACGGAATTTCCACTATCATACTATTTAATAATTTAGGTAAAACATTTATTATCTACATTGATATCATTCTCTTTACAATAAACATTTAAATATCTATAATTCACATTCAATATTTCTCTTATATCTTTATGTATAACATCTCCAGTCTTTTAAATCATATTTACAGCATTTTGTAATCAGATATGTTTCTTTTCCGCGTAGGCTTTAGTTTCTGATGCCAAAGTCTACTTAAACAAAAGTGTAGCGAAAAAAAATATATCTCCCAATCTCATACGAGCTTCTCTTCTGTAAATTTTTTCGGCTGCCTTATTACTTCTACTGTGTTATCAGATTTTACTACGCAATCGTTTTTTTCTACAGTATCATTGTTATTGACGTTGTCCTTCTTCTCGGTGACAATTTTCGTTTCGTTATTCTCCGATTTAACTTCATTATTATTATTTACTGGCAAATTAAGATCGGATTTCTTTGTTGCTACCGTTACAGGTTTGTTTTGCTCGCATTGAGGGTAATGATGCAAAATTGCCGTAGTATCGAAAGTTATCTTTCCATACTTCACGCATTCAGCTGGTCTCTTATTTCTACTAGTGCTTGGCCTTGGCTCTGCTAAATCTATTTCACTACTTGGTGTATTCCTTTTAGTTTTAATTGGATTTCTCGAGTTATCTACTTGGATACCGTCGAATATATCTTTCGTATTTTCTAGTAATTCTAAAGCGACATCCTTACTTTTTCTAATGTTTTCCATATGCTTATTATACTGGTTCATATCTAAAGTGTTATTATGTTTCAGTGGCAACGAATTTGGCAATTTCTTCTGAGGTTTCTCCTCAGCCGTGTATCACAATTGTTTCTGTGCCATTTGGCTTTTGTAGTTCGCGGATTCTGATTTTGCCGCGGCGCTGTCGCTCACGGCCTTTGTTAGCTATGTTTGGGACTGCACCATTGATATGCTCGTTGTCTCAGTCACGATGGTGGGAGCAGGGAACTCCTCTCCAGTAGAATCATATATTGGAAATTCGCAGCATAAAATGCATTTAAGAAACTTCGGCACTTCGACATAGATAGCGGTCGGTATCGGTATCAGCGGTGACGTGGACGCTTTGTAATACAAATAATCTGGGTTATCTCGGTACTTTTCGTCCGCCGATCGTTCGAGCAACGGTATGCCAGATAAGAAGAGAATGATACCCGTTGTAAACAACGGTGACAGTATAGCCACCCATTCGACTCCTTCGATAACGTTCAGCGATATAATAAATATTCCCCACCAGAGAACTACTTCCCCGAAATAATTTGGATGTCTCGAGAGACCCCACAAACCATCGTTACACCACCTGCCTTGATTGTCTGGTTCTTGTCTGAACGCGAATTTTTGGAGATCCGCATACGTTTCTATAAGAAGTCCGATTACGAATACACCAGCGCCAGCTGAGTCTAATGTGGTCATGGTTTTGGGCGATTTTGGGAACGAATGGTGTGGCGAATTGATAGTAATCACTGGAAGACTAACAATGAACACCCACACAGCCTGAAAACTGTAGAAAACGGCAAATCTTAAAGTATTGCTCTTTCGATCTTCGAATTGCTTGTCTCTTCCGATGTGGTAGATTCTGTAAATGAGATATCCTGATAGCCTTGTGCCCCACACGCATACGAACGCCGTCACCATGAGTTGCCTGCTGTCATAGCTTTTCAGGTTGTTTCCACCTTGTCCGAGGAAGAAGGTTAACAGTGATATAATGATGAAGTTGGCACCGCCAGTGAAATCTGTCACTTTATCAGTTTGAAACAGCGACGCTATGGTGAAAAATAATATTTGAAGTGCAACAGTCACCATAGCACTTATGGCGAAGTTGTTCCTATCTATTAATGGTTCCATGGTTAAAATTTGACACTAAATTCTGAAATTGGCATCGAGAAATACTGCCATCGATTCAACTGTGGCGCATTGGCGCATTTTGGGCTCCATGTGGTTATCTTGTTAAATTTTAATGGCACTGCAGTGGCACTATTAACATGCTAACTTAATTTTAATCTATTTGAACACTATGTTTTGGGATTAGAGCAAATTGTTTTAAATGATAATTAGGAATATATATTTTGGTTGCATGGAGCGTTTTGCTGTGAGCTCCTCGCACAAGCTTGGGCTACTGAAATAGATTTGACGTTTGTTCGGCGCATGTGTAAAGCTTTTGTCCGCGCATGCGCAATGACCTCAGCTCTGTAAAGCTGTCCGCAGACATTAGGAATATTATCGGGAATTTTTGTAATTTGTGTAAAGTTCTGTATATTTCATTTTATTCCAATTTTTATTTTCTATAATGTCATTTCAGCTACATCTACCATACTATCACTATTTAACCTCAAAGATGTCTGGACGAAAATACTTTATAGCCTTAAGTCCGACTTTTGTTAAAACTATATGTAAATAAGTAAATAAATACTGCACTCTTGCGTTATTTTGCTCCATTAACAAAAGATGCACTTTTGCAGTGGATGCATCGTTTGACGGTCATTGATAGAAGACAAAAATATGCAGTGAATTAGTGAAGACTGAAGCAGATTTTGCAAAATCATTTTCTTGTTTTGTATTTAGCAAATAGGGGTATGTAAAAAACAGTGAACATTTTAAAAAATTCAAACACAATTTTTATGTTAATTGTTTCAGAATCGTGAAAGGGTAATTGATTCATTATTAATATTGGTTGATTTACGGTAGGCGAGAGATTAGACGAAGGGGATAATAATTTAAATTTAGGGATGGCTCGTGTATGTATTTGGCTATGTATTTGGGCCAATGGAGAATATATTGAGAAGGAATAATAAAAACTTGAGTACATCTCCTCTTCCCCTCATTCCAAGAACTTTTTGACCGCCGCTCGTATATAGAAGGCTTTGTTTTTCAATTGTTTCTATATTTCTTATGTATATTTACAATATTTAGCACAGTACGTTAGAAATATTGCAGTTATTGTAAAAAAAAAGCTAAACTAACAATAGATACGTTCTTGGAAGTGTTTTGGCGCCAAATAAAATATTGAATTGACAGTAGGTAAATTTGACCGCCTTGCAAATGTCACCAGTTACAAGGTCGTAATGCTACATCTCTGTATTTTGGTAGTTCGATGTCATTGATGTAACCGCTATCAACACACAATTTGAAGCGTTAGGAGATATAATCAAGGACGTCTTATATTTCTAATGTACTCGTATGTGGTCAGCCTAAAACGGTTTTATGAAGATTGGAGTTCCCATCTTTCAACTCGACGAAGTACTTCAACTGTTTTAAAAATAGCTTGACAAATATTTATGGTAGACTGTTTTAGGAAACATATTGCAGTTAATTTAGGTCATATGTGTATGTATGTAGGTATATCAATATATAAAAAAGCCAGTCTGAAGGTAGATTATGTCATTTTCCGCACATTTACGAGCCCTATCCAACGACATACACCTAGTTGTGGAGCTTTACGAGCCCTATCCAACGACGTATACCTAGCTGTAGAGCTTTATGAGCCCTATTATGGGCGATTTAAAAAAAATTGGAACTACTGAACCGATTTGACTTATCATCGAACTTACAGGTGTTTCTTCACAATTATGTCCAACTCCATGGTCGGATCCATTATTCTACGAGCGTCGCCTGAGCCGTGAGCGCGCGCCGCCTGTGCCCGATCTGAGCAATGAACGCTACATGTTTGCAACTTTAGATTTATTTGTTTTATATGTTTTATTATTCTTTTTTGTATTTATTTCAGCAACTTACGTATCATTTATATCTCAATTATAAAAACAAGTACACCACAGCAGACAGAGAGCGTGCATGAACCGTAACTACCTAAATATACCAAATAAACATACCTATATAATGTATTGTCTTA
Source organism: Sesia apiformis (assembly GCA_914767545.1). NCBI lineage: Eukaryota > Metazoa > Arthropoda > Insecta > Lepidoptera > Sesiidae > Sesia > Sesia apiformis. The sequence goes on from OU611971.1 coordinate 12,038,548, forward strand.
ATTAAGTTGAAACAAATTAATAGTATTAATGCAATTGGGTCAAATGTTATCGAATGGAATAATAATCAGAAATTGAATTGTATTCAATCCAATGGAATACTTATAATTGAATTGAATCGTACTTACGTGGTATTCAAACCAGGTTCAATCCCGTTGCTATTTATATACAACGTAGCCATATCAGCGATCAGTTGCTGGAACTGATCGGCGATATCTTCGAAGTCATCAGGAGTGATAGCCAGGTGCACTGTGAAGTTCGAAGCTATGACTGGTAGGAGAGGTTCCGTGGGTTCAGGGATCGCTAATGTGTCTTCGCGTCTATGTGCTAGAATTTGAAAAAAGTTCATAATATCGTAATGTAACATGATCACAAATTTCCAACTAAATGGGAACTCTATTGTTGCGTATTGTGTATTATCATCAGTCTGTCTCTCCATTGCTGGATACAGACCTCTCCCACGGCTCGCCACCACACACAAGCCTCGGCTCTTCTCATCCATCCACCACCGGGGAATACAAGTTGTACCTGGCGCGAAGACGATCCATTTTATCGGTTCCGAGGCAAATATTATGATCTGACCATTCGTATGTCTAAAACAATTTTTATGGCACGCGGCAGATTATGACGTTACTATTTTTTTTTCTACTTAGAGTGTAGGCACAAGCATTCTTGTTGTACATATAGCCAAAAATCTGAGGTTTTTTCATATAAGTTTTATGTACCTAAACATCTGTTTAAATAAATTAAATAGAATCTGAAAAATCCGGCCTCCTTTCGAATTTAAATCATTCTAAATTCAAATAATGATCAACTTTTTTAATGGCCATACTTTTTTAAACGATTCCATTTAGGATGCGCCCTTACACTGCGCACAAACTTCGATTTCAAACCTTTTTAGTAAATTAAAAATAGCGACCTGTCTTGAAGCTGTAGGCTTATGTGCCTGATTCCTATCCGAAATGGTCTAAACTATATAAGACAGCATTTCTGCGAGTGATATACATGATAAGAAAGTCACCGCTACCTGGATTCTTTTAATCAATTCCATGCCGTGGCGTGTCGGCTGGCTAAAGAATAGCGCCACTCCATCTCGTTCCGAGAGTGTTGTAAAAGGCGGTTAACGGATAACAAAGCCGCTGCCACATGCGCTGCGGTACTACACGACCTCTAAAAAGTGGCCATACATCCTTCACGGAGAAAACGTGCATGAGGATGCCTATGTTCAGCAGGGGATACTGAAAGGGCTGGTAGAATTGCAATAAATTTCCATAAAAAAATGGTATACTCACTCAATTGCCTCACGCTGAACTTGAAGCCCCGGATTCCCAATAAAGACATTCCCGAGTTGGAGACGAATCTCACGAACATGCGATTAACATCACTGAAGACGTACCGACGCTCCTCGTTCAGGTTGAATGTGAAAACAAGACCGTCAGAACCAGTTTCATCCACACCACCTGAGAAGTATAATGGAGAAAGAATGTTTTCTGCAGCCTTTGGTGCATATTTTGAAAGAAAGATGATGGTAGGCAGGAGATAATGTCCTCTCTATTTCTGGGTATTTAGGGGGTAAGAATTTAGATAAGGGATTGAGAAGAATAGTAAGTACAAGTGTAATCATTTTAGTAAGAAAGAATGACAAAGAGAAAATTATAAATGGTGGGAGGTTAAAGAGAAATGACCTAACTGGAGTGCTACCATCCTCCTTAGTCTGACAAATAAAAACAAGCATGATGATGAACGAGAGAGTAATGCGAACAGAGTTGCTGTCTGGGTGTCGCCAGGGCACGTCCAGAGCTGGCGTTGGATGTGACAGAAGCCAAACTAGAGGTGTGGGCCAACCACCAGGCTCACTCTCACGTCCATCATCGCCACCAGCCTTCTTGGTCATGGCAGGACCTTCTATAGTCCAGCATTCGGGACCCGCCGCTGGTAGACCTATGCGACGCATAGCGTGGTCGCGTGAATCAAATTTAAACGCTATGCGCGCATATTTCAGGCCCACAGGGTCCAAGACTAGGAGGACGGGTTATGTTTAATACCCCGTTTAATACGGGTTATGTTTAATGTAGCGAGAGATTCTGCTGCTGAAGCCAAGTTAAGCCGTCACGGAACAAAACCTGCTGGATCGGTACATACAGCGCAGGGAAATCTTCAACGCGACCGATCGGTTAATTCCCACCAGGTCTTAGAGAAGGTGCAGAAGGCAGGTGCTGTTCGATACCGCTCGCTCACTCGATGTTCGACTGCGCTTGCGCTAGGGGTTATACTGTCCCTCCCTTATTTTGGCTTATCGATGAGAGATGAGATGGTTAGGACCATATTTTAAATAATAATTTGAACGTCATCTCAGAGGAATACCAACCTGGTTTCACCAAAAGATAATCTCCTAGAAAGCCGTTGATGGCAAAGTCTGTAATATTAAACTCGATTCCAACACCATCTCCTTCAAATATCCAATCGATAATGTTATTAGTTGGATACTGTCCGGGATAATCTGGGGACGTGACAGTTATCGGAGTTTCGACACTCAATGTCATCACATCTGCTGCTACATGCTTGTCAAAATCTACAGATTGAGTGTCCACTTCGGTTTTGTGTGCTTCTTTGAACTGTTTCATGTACTCATTATATGTTTTTCTATCTAAGATTGAGTTTCCTGTGTAATAGATAGGACTTTCTGCAGTAATTACTCCTTTATTGATATCAGATTTAGATTCAATATTGATGCCTTGTCTATTCTCTTCACTATCTTCATTAGCAACCAAAGCGTCGTCGGTGTATACTATGTTTTTGGATTCAGTCTCTTCATTGCTTTGTGCAATATCGTCATCTGGATTGACTACTTTTTCACCAAATGTCTCTTCAAACAACTGGCTTATATCATCATCACTTAATTCTGCGTATTTCTCTTCAGACTGGTTTTCATCAGCTCCTTGTTCGTTACTGGAATTATTATTTTCCTCTATACTTTGGTAATCGTTTTCATTGCTGATTTTCCAGTTATCTACATTTTCTTCGTCATTATCGTCACTTGATAGTTTATCAATCGTGTTGAGAAGGTGGTTCAAATCCTCGTTTAGATCTTCATAGACTTTATCAACAGTATCTTCTTCTGAACTCAGTTGTACATTTTGGACTTCTTCTTGTTTGCTGCTATCAACATTTTCAATAGGACTATTTTCATGTCCATCATTATCATCGAATCCGTTGTCAAGTTTTCCTAATATCGCGTTCATTTTTTTAAACTCTGTGTCTTGATTTTCTACATTATCTTCTTCTAGAGAATAAAGGTCTTCAAAATCATCAATGATATCCTCAGACTTCAATTGTTCACTCTCATTTTCACTCTTAGCCTGCTTGTCATCAATATTTCCATTCTGATTTTCTTCTTTAATATTATCATCGAGTGTATTATCAAGTTTTTCTAATATAGTTTTAGTTTCTTCGAGAATTGTTGCGTCTATTTTGTTCTCGTTAGCATCTAAAGAATCATCTTTTTCAAAATCTTCATTTCCTTCACTTTCGGCTTCGTTTAAAATCGACATTGTTTCTTCAATTATTCTGTCATCTTCAGGTGGTGGTAACATTAATGGTCTCTCATCTACTAGCTCCTGAATATCATCACCATTCCGAGAGAAATCTCCATTATCATCATCGAAGGAGCTGTCACTTTCCTCCAATATTCTTTTAGTTTCTTTTATGATGGCATCTACATTAGTATTCTGGTCCTCTTGTACAGATTGGTTAATAGCATCTAGAACGTCTTCATAATCATTGTCATCTCCCTTTAAAAGAATTCCTTCAATGTTGTCCGCTGTTAAATCTTCGTTGTTATTGTTATCTGAATTAACGTGTATTTTGTCTTCCGCGTTTTCAATCAGGCCTTTATTATCAGACTCTGAATCCGAGCCTAGTTCATCAAAATCTTGTAAAGACTCATCATTCTCATCAGAAGCTCTATGAGGAAGGCCATAGTCACTACCCGTTTCAAAGAACTGCGTTTCTTTAGGTTCAAATCTATTATCTTCAATTTGGTAATCGAGTGGATCCTTCTCATTTTCATCTAATTCCTCCGTGTCTACTTCGCCTCTAAGTTGTTGAATTTCTTTTTCAATTCTTATGTCCATGTTGTCTTCATCTTTTACTTGATCACCCAGATCAATAGGTTCCCTGTTGTCAAAGTTTGCCATGTTAGCGCTATCTAAAGATGTTTTCACCTCTTGACTGTTTGTTTGGACGACCTCTCCATAATCATTGACGTTGCCTAAATTCTCATAGTCTTTATACCAGTCATCGTAGTCGTCTGGCCAGTAGTCAGAGGGTTTTAAACCCCAGCTGTCTGCTCCATCAGCTTGGTCTTCGTAGGTTAATACTGAAAAAAAAGAAGAGTAAATATTAATACGACACCAGTTTATAACGTTTCAATGCAGGGCAATAGATCATGAAACACGGGCCCAATGCGGATTAATGAATTTTCCACGTATTCATATTTTTTTTAATTCTCGCACCCGCGGGTTTTATGTCGCGATATTTTCCTTCATCGTCGACCATTGATTGAAAAATCAATAGTCAAATTGGAACTCAGTAATTTAAATTATTAAAAAAATAATGTAAATTAATGTAAAATTAGTAAAATTAATCAGTAAAATTAATGTAATTAATGTTAATAAAATTAATGGTTAATAATTATGATGGTCTAATTAATATTAGACCATCATAGACTATGTTTTTATCATTGTAAAAATAAAATTAAGTTTTATTACAATTACAATTTTTATTACAACCTCTCATAGGAGACTTACTTTGAAATGTACTGCATTTCCCACTTTATCGTAATTCCCCAATGTACGTACGTGTTTCAACAGTGAGTGAGATATGCCAGAGCCCATCCCATCCTATCCCTCTCCACTTTCCTAACCCTTCCTCCCAATCCATTCTTTAATCCACAAAGGTAGGCAGCGCATTTAGGGGCGTGCCGACGTTTGTTATTCTGGACTGAAGTTGGCATGCATCGCGGATGTCCATGGGCTACAGTATCCACTTACCATCGGCTGGACTGTACGATCGTCTGTCGCCTTTTTTCTATAAAAAAAAAGTATTATAACCTACTAGCGGCCCTCTGCTTAATCTAGGTTTTAATATGGAGCAGCCAATATGACCTTTTATTATCTTTTTTGTATTAGTAACTTTATTGGGTCAAGAATCACTTGTATAGTTAATAATAATAAATAAATAAACGGTAGTTTGCTGTGATGCATCGAGTCATTTTAACCACAGATAAATAATAATTAATAATTACCCAGAAATAACTATTTGTTTTCAAGATGATTAATGTTACTTATTAAATATGCATAGTTTATGTGTAATAAGTATTGTTTTGTGTTATTATAAACTAAATACTAAACAATAATCGTCAGGGGGAGAGTGCACGTTGCAATCCAACTGTCGCTGGGCGCGCTCGACTGGCCACGTTACCCCTCTCTCACAGAAGACTACCTTGAAATGTACTGCATTTCCCACTTTACATTATTTCCCTAATATGTATACGTACGTGTTTCGGTAGTGAGTGAGATGTGCCAGAGCCCATTCCTATCCTATCCCCCCCCATTTTCCCAGTCCTTTCTCCAAATCCATTCCTATATCTCCGAAGGTACGCAGCGCATCCGAGGGCGGACCGTCGTTTGTCATTTTGGACTAATATTGGCATGTATCGGGGATGTCTATGGGTGACAGTATCCACTTACCATCAGGTGGACTGTATGCTCGTCTGTAGCTTTTATCTATAAAAAAAGGAAAAAAAAATGTGTTCTATCTTTACTTCCCTTTACACAACATGTCAGTTTCGTGAATTTTATGTCAATTGGAATTCCTAAATTTCCAATTGAACTGAGAATACAATGCACGGGAAACTGCATTGAAAAGCATCAACTTGTTTCTCATTTCCCATTCTATTCCATCCCATTCCATTGTTGGTGGATTGGGACGACATCCATATACTTCTTCCTATAGTACTTTAATAAACTTGATTTTATATGTGTCTACGCGAGGAGACACTGCGAGTCTAATCCTTTTGTCGAAATTAAACCCGAAAGGTTGTTTGTTGTAATTGGTTTTATTGGCTGGCGTAATGTTAGTGCGTCTCGGCTGACGACTTTGACTGACTGTCACTTTGTATGTAAGAAACATGTAGGTAAGCGCCAAAAAAGCAAGCTACCTATTTTTGTGGCGGTATTTTTATAATTAAATAAAAAAAATTTTGAAGCGGCGATGTGGAGCCGCGACAATATGATTTTAAATACACATTTAAAAATATATATCAAAAGAGTTTATTAATAGAGATCTATAGAAAGTTAAAAATAATTTTTCCGCTTGACATTCAATAAATAATACAGAACAAAGAATGTCTTCATTGATACGTGGAACGGTTATCTTTTGATAAAACGAACGACTGAATAAAATTTGATAAACATTTAGGTATTACTGAGTGTTGGTAGAATTTCATATTATTAACAATATAAATATATAGTTAACTATTAACTATAGCTAGATACGAGGGTCACACTGAAAGTTTCCGGAATGAATAAGAAAAAATGACAATGAAGGGCCAAAAATCAATTTATTGTTTCTCAAAATATTCCCCGATATACATTTTTACATACGAATAAACCGATTTCCATAACATTTGTTCCATTTCTCCGTGGTGACCTCGGAAACATGTTTTTCATACTCTTCGACATCTTCTGGCGATGAAACTCGTTGACCGCGTAATTGGTTCTTAATTTTTGGAAACAAGAAGAAGTCACAAGGTGCCAAGTCGGGACTGTATGGAGGATGGCTCATGAGCTCCACGTTTTTCGCCTTCAAAAAGTCGTTTGTCTGTTTAGTCGTGTGAGAGCTGTCATTGTCATGGTGCAAGATTATGCGGCGTTTACTATTGTTTTTACGGAGTTCGTCAATAACTTCCGGCAAGCAAACGGTCGTGTATCAATCAGCTTTACGGTACGACCGTGTCCAAAGCAACAGGAGCCACGTGTCCAGTTTTTCTAAGTTGATTTTTGTTTTTTTGCTGAAATCTTATGTCTACGACCACACTCCCGCACAATCACATACACACATACTTACATTAAACACACGATGTACACATTATACACAATAATTAGGTACCACCTGAATGAACTGTTTTATCTTATATAACTGTAACCTAGTACTATGAATTGATATAGGGAAGGGTGCTGACAGCTGTAAAACAGATTATCCTAGTACAGATGTCAGCACACATTGTTCTTATTCATAAGGATATCTTCTTGTAAACTTGATTTTCTCTTATAAACATTGTAAGTGATAATTACTGTATTAACTTGTATTAAAAAATTAAATTGTATCAAATCAGGACATTAATTTTGGGAAGGTACTAAGGAAGTTTGGGAGTCAGGCTAACTATAAATTTGTATCAAGTATGTTTAATAAAATAAACAATTTGAATTGAATTCAATGAAATATTTTTTTTTATGGACGAAGGCGGCAGGCGAGTATACAGTCCACCTGATGTAAGTGGATACTGTCGTCCATAAACATCCGCGATATATGCCAACATCAGTCCAAAATGACAAACTTTGGCACGCCCCCGGATGCGCTGCTTACCCTTGGAGATATAGAAATGGATTTAGAGAAAGGGTTGGGAAAATGGGGAGGGATAGGATGGGAATGGGCTCTGGCACATCTCACTCACTACCGAAACACGTACGCGTATTGGAGAAATAAGATAAAGTGGGAAATGCAGTACATTTCAAGGTAGTCTTCTGTGAGAGAGGGGTGACGTGGCCAGTCGAGCGCGCCCAAGCGGATTGAAGCGTGCACTCTCCATCTCAAATTTAGCTGTAAATCTAGGCCTAACTTGCAGTCTCCATGAATCAAATTAAGGCCATTATTAATGCATCATTATTTCATTTAAGGCCGTTTGTTTACATTTTGGGCAAATTGGATTGGAATGTAATATACCTAAATCCTTTCTTTGACTATGGCAAAGTATTTCAGATTCAAGTGGTCCATCATAAACATATGTATGATATAATAAATTTATCTCGTCTGCGGACCTTATCTATAATTGCGTGTTAACTATTTTAATTAGTCTGAAGCGTAACTGGGTCTCGCCATTTTTAAACTTGAGACGTCACAATTATAAAAGACATTCCAGACAGCGAGGCGATATACTGGCCACCTGAGAATAAAAGGCATTAGTATAATTTTTCACGAAAGAATAAGTAACATTATACTCGGAAATTATAAATACCTAAACAAAGAGAGTAAATAATGGCACTATATACATTTTGTTTTTTATATAAAACTCCCAACTTTTTAGCTCGATTTTACCATAAAGAAAATTTTAGTAGAATTTTTTTCATTTTCTCGAATGTCATGAAAATGCACTTGTGCCTTTTTTTCTAAGGAGCGCAGTATAGGCCTCCCCCAGTGACGAGCCTTGGGAGATGTCTATATCTATCAGTGGAGAGATATAGCCTGATAGGATGTTATATGACATAATATTCCAGAAATGATCTCACACGGCGCATCCTAATTCGTAGTTTGCAGTTGAGGTTTTATACGAGTGCTTGGCGCCCGAGCGTTCAGCGCCAATAATCCTTAAGAACCCTAAATCTTTTAGACAGTTTTAGTAGACTCAAGCTTTTAACTTCAGGGATTTAAGACTGTCTAATGTTAAAACTATGAACTGCAATACTCGCGAGCGTTTAACGCTCGAGTCTTATTCGTTCATTAGCGCTCGTTCAAGAGCGTCGAGCTCTCAACGCTCATTTTTACATTTACTCGTCTCATTACATCTCATTGGTTGCTGGTCTTTATATGATCAGTACCACAAGCCCTGAGCAATTACACCACCTCAAGAGTGGACTCGACCACCGGCTTAGCCAGCGTGACGTTTAAGGGTCACATATCTTTCATGAGAAAGACAATGTATGGAAGGAGGTCCATGTTATAAAGTGGAGAGACGTGGGTTGATGGTATATATGGTAAGTATTAGTTAAATAGTACATTCCATGCATACCGTACCATCAGCGTGTATCTGGATATAGGTCTCTCTCGCGGGCCGCCACCACACACGGCCTTCGGCTCTTCTCATCTGCCGGTGATTTTCTTCAAGTCGTCAGTCCACCTGGCCGGACTGGAGGGAGTCCCACACTACGTTTCCCAGTACGTGGTCTCCATTCGAGGACTCGCCTCCCCCTTCAGTTATCGGTCCTGCGGCATATATGGCCTGTCCACTCCTATTTCACCATCAGTTAATTGATTATATGAGATGCACGCCATTAGACATATTGCGTTTATATGGCGTCATTAACATATAATTGAATTCCAAAAAAAATAATAGCGCTGCCGTGCACTAAGTTTCATTGTGCCCTTCGTAAATGGCTAATCGTGGAGGGATTTCACTCTATTGAGAATTTTCTCAGGAAATATCCGTGTGGATTTTATAAGTTAAGATAGCGGTGGTAATTCTACAATTCTGACAAATTATTGTTATAACATTACAAGTTTCATTACATTACACTACACTACACCACACTACACCGCATTACACTACAGTACACTGCCTTACACTACATCACATTACACCACACTACACTACATTACACTACACCACACTACATTAAATTGCACTACATTACATTACACTGCATTACATTACATTACATTCATTACGCTACATTACAAGTAAGTACGGCTTTTAAGATTTAACACAAAATTTCGTATTAGAAAAGTAAAAGATGGCGGTACCTATAAATATAAAGCGTTCATTATCTCGTAGAAAGTGTTAGAAATTCTATATTATATCTTCTGTTGTCACAATAGCGCCTCCATTTATTTGTAACATAAATATACAATAACTGGACCTGGATTCTTAATCGACATTTCCTAATTTATAATTTATTTAAGTTTGTTTCACGAGTGCCTTTGATTGATTGATTGATTGTTAATTCTTTATTGCACCAAAATGTGTGTACAAAGACGAACTTAATGCTGTATAGCATTGCCTTCCAGCTGACCTTTGGTGGTTGAGAATAGGCTGAGGGTAGTGCCGCTAAAAATAGCGTTCGGACAACATTTACACTACATAAATAAATATCAATTTACACACACACATGCATATGTACATTTATACAAACTATACATAAAAATAAAATAGTAATAAACATATCAGTCATTTACACTGTTTGAGTAAAAAGTGTTCAGATTTGAAGATATCACTTGACGGAGCCTCCCTAATCCCAACCGGTAAGCTATTTATGACGTTTTAGAAAATAGTTTAATTAAGAGACTCTATTAATTAATGTTTAACGACGAGCAATGCATGATTTAAGTTTACTTCATGTTCTTTGTACTTAAAATCTGTGCGCCCGCGCGGGCATAACAGCTGTGCAATAATTTTTCCTGTTTTAAACGAATAAATTAAATTTGAATTTGAATTTGACACGTGTGGATGGTATGTATTACCATTTTATACAGCAAACAGTATTTTATGTTTTAGGTAAACCAATGTCAAATTGATATCAATTCGGCCTAAAGTGAAGTCATTGCCGATGATTACTCATCAGCAATGATACTCAATAATTCACTTTGTACTTAATAGTGCAATTGTTCTTTACGTTCCCGGAATTGAGCATTTGATGAAAATAACATAATAAGACATTACAATATTACCGTAAGTACAAAGGCGGTCATATTACTAGAAGGAATCTCTTCCAGTCAGCCTTAGTATAATTGAGAGGAGTTACACAATATGTAATGGCATATTATGTCATTACGAAGCAAGCTACAACTGTAAAAAGCCCTTGTATCGCCCACAGTTGGCCACAGACCTACTCACGCATATGGTCAATATTTGTGCTATGCGTGAGGGATGTGTGTCTTTCAATCGCCACGCTGCGCTGGACGGGTCGGCGAATTCACTCTTAGAGGTAGTGTATTTCCTCAGCGCTTGTGGCAGCGGCTTCGTCATCCCTTAGTCCACGGGAAGATATGGACTGGTTTTTATCCTCAAAAATCTCCAAAACAAAAAGCTTTATTACAAAATAATAACTTATTATATAGCCACACGACACGGCACAACTATTTATAAGTTACAACATATAATATAAAATGTAAGATATATTATACAAGTACATATGTAAAAACATACATACCTAAATATATGTAGAAACACAAAAACATATATATATATATACATACATGTTGCTCACAATAAAAAAAATCAATTTCTGATGAAATAATTTTAAAAGGTGTTGAAGCTATTTCGGTAAATCCCGGGAAAGTCAATTCTTCTATGAACACCCGTTAGTCACGCATAGTTTTATAAATGAGGATCATGATTTTCAAAATAATAGGTACAGCAAATATACTGACAACACTTTTCAAAATATACTACATACATACGTATGTATATTGATGTAATTAATAAATGTAATCGCTTCAGATTGTGACGGGACCGGGCTACCACCACTAAATGGCGACCGTTACATTCGTCAATGTCTAGAGACTCGTGTAATGCCATATGCTGGGTTTACTGGCCAAGATTTCATTTTTATTCATGATAATGCAATAGCACACACTGCAGCACACCTTCATAACGTCGGTATTACAGTATGGAACGGCCAGCAAGAAGCCCAGACAGGAATCTGATAGAGCATTTATGGGATGAGCTAAAGAGGCGTGTTCGAGCTCACCACCCAGTTCCGCAGACCTTGCAGAAGCTGAAAGCTGCCATCGAGGAAGAATGGGAGAATATTCCACAACACGTCATAGTGACGTTGATTGATTCCACGTCAAACCGCATGACGGCCGTCGTAAACGCTCTTGGAGGCAATACAAGTTACTGAATAAACAATTTTTTCATGTTCATGTAGATTCAAATTTGGAACAACGCCATACTGAATGATGCATTTTGATCGATTAAACATTTTAATGATAATCTCGCTATCGACTAAATTATATAGTTTTGTATAATGTTTAAATTACGATAACCTTTAATTACTCGTACGTTTAAATACGCTACGCGCTGACAGTGTACATGTACCTAAATAACTACTATTTACCAATATGTAATTCAAACTATATAGGTATACTTATGCAAAATAAATAAAAAAAAACATACTCGTAGATCTAAACTGATTTGGTGTTGAATTTTATATCGAGCGGCTAAGATATGAACCTTCCAGTTATATAGATATGTTTCAAATATGTCTAATATATGTTAAATATATCGCCGGATATTATTGCAAACTCTAAAAAACATTACAAATGAAGACATACTTTGCATTAAGTATTATCCGTATTACGTTAAATATTGTACCTAAATTCTTTGTTGCAAAAAAAATTCCAATCATACCTCTCGTGGCGCCGAAAGCGCCGATCACAAGCAGGCAAACCCACGGCCTGAACATTGTATATCACTCAACACACCATCAAACAGTTGTTTATCAATATATTATTAAAATTATTTCAAATTCCCAATAGCACGTCCTGACGTGTCCCTTTGTTGAAGACAACTGAGTCAATGTGCGTTATCATCTTTCTTCACTAAACACGAAGTATGTATTTTGTTTGTTTGTTTGTCCGATGTGAGGTTTCGCCTAAACGAGACACTTGCTAGGATTATCTCAGAGAGTCAAAGGTCATGATAATATGCACTTTATTTATGTTTTCAGATAAGCGCTTGTGTATGTAAAGATCTAGTTAATCGTGGAATGTTTTTTTTATGATACATAAAAATAAACGGAGGTTCATAGCCTTCTGCAATGACAATAAATGTGGTGTCGGTGTTACATCACCGCATCTCTTTCCCTGGGTGTTGTAAAAAGCGACTAAGAGATAATGAAGATAATAAAGGTTATTACTTATTACAATGAAGTTATATAGAATTCGATTTGTTGGCGGGAAGTCGAGATGTGAATTTGAATTTTTGTTTCATTGTTACAAAAACTGTGTATTGTGCGTTTTGTATAGTTTAATAGTTTTTAGTTTAATATTAAACTTCAAAGTGTTCTGTGCGTAATGTTTGTGATAAATGATAATCAAATAAAAGCATAGGATTGCGTTTTTCGTGTGCTTCCAATGAGGTCTCTTCTGGCCTCACACTACAGTGAAATTAACTATGAGCTTTGCGTTTGTGTGTGCACACCGATAGTGTAAAGACGAAAGTCTTCAATCAGTGTGTTCTGCCGGTTATGACGTATGGTGCTGAAACGTGGTCTCTCACTGTAAGCCTGATTCACCAATTCAAAGTCGCTCAGCGAGCGATGGAGAGAGCTATGCTAGGAATGTCTTTGCTAGATAAAATCCGTAACCAAGAACTAAGGTTGCTGACATAGCTCAAAGGATCAGTGAGCTGAAGTGGCAGTGGGCATGCCATATGGCCGTATAGCTGCAGTATAGGTATATTCCTCGAATGGAGATCGCGTACCGGGAAATGTAGCGTGGGACGCCTTTCGGCCAGGTGAACTGACCACTGACCATGTTCTATGGTCCTGTCCTCTATATGAGGAAGACCGACGTAGCATGCTTGAAGGGATTGTACGGCGGGAGGGGGGACCGGTGTGCGACTGCGACCTCGTCTCCTCTGAAGCGAACTTCCGCGGGCTCAAAGAATTTGCACACTGATGGCACAGAAAACGGAGCCCGAAAGAGCTGCTCGGCACTGAAGTGAATTGTTAGGTACGTGGAACAGCCCCAGAAATGGGAGAGTGACGATGGGACGCAGGCAAAGAGAACACTTGTTGGGAGGCAGAGCAAGATACGCGCCGCAACATAGCCCTCAGCAGGCGAACGGCGCGTACCTACCTTCCGACGTTTCGGTCCGTATAATCAAAAGGTTGGTAGGACCATGGGAAGGAGGTGGATCATGACCACTTGAAGACATTTGCCAGTAGTCGCTGGATGAGAAGAGCGGAAGGAGGTGGATCATGCTGGCGGTCCTTAGGAGAGGCCTATATCCAGCAGTGAAGAGACACAGGCTGATGATACTGGTACTAAAAGTATCACACGTATTTTATGTTTTATTGAGTGGTCGAGCACTTGATTATGATTATACGTGTGGTTTTGATTATACGTTACTAGATTTCGTAAAGTAATATCAATGTTACGAATCACGTAGACGAAGCGGGAAGCATAATCTGAATTTTTAATGCTTGATAGCCGCCCTTGTAGTCAAAAATCTAGTCTTAAACGGCTAAGGTTAAGGTTTGTAGGAGGAGAGTGCATGCTGCATTCCCACAGCCGCTGGGCACACTCGACTGGCCACGTTACCCCTCTCGCACAGAAGACTACCTTGAAATCTACTGCATTTCCTACTTTATCGTACTTTCCCAATGTACGTATGTGTTTCGGTAGTGAGTGGGATATGTCAGAGATCATTCCCATCGCATCGTATCCCTCCCCATTTTCCTAATCATCCGAAGCAGCGCATCCGGGGGCGTGCCAACGTTTGTCATTCTGGACTGATGTTGGCATATATCGCCGATGTCTATAGACGACAGTATCCACTTACCATCAGGTGGAATGTATGCTCGTCTGTCGCCTTCTTCTATAAAAAAAGGTTCGATAGCACTATCATAAAGCGACAGCGCACGAGTGTTCAAGCGTGTAGCGCTTGTTTTAAGAATACTGGACCGACTTACAGAATTCGCCAGTGATAGTTGCATAAGAAGAACCGAAGACCATATGTGGTCTCCGTGATAGCATAGAAAGTATATAATATTTATTCAAAATTATTACATATTTTGTTGCAGATATTATTATATTGCCTATCGATAAATAGGTACAACGTGACCAAAGTTGTATTGATAAGATACGCAATCTAATTTTATTGTCTACTGGCTGTGTTTTGCTAACATTTTACCTACATTTTATTACAATGTTATTTATTGAATGTTATACAATTTATTACATTGAGAGATACTGGCTTTTTTGTATTTCAGAGTCGCAGCTCAAAATAATAAATCTGTAATATATAAGTATGTTTAATAATAATTAACAGTTCAATTGGGGCATCTATACTCGACACACATACGTGTGATCGCGAGTTCGAATCCTCTGCCGTGCCACGCGAGTTTCTACTAAAGTATGGATTTAAAAAAAAAGTAACTAGCTCGGCGGTGAGGGAAAAATCGTGACAAAACCCACACGCTTGAGAAAAAAATTGTAGTAGGTATATGTATTCCAATCCAAGCTAATCCAATCTAAGCCAGCGTGGTGGATTACGGCCCGAAATCCCAGTGATTTACTAGGGGAGGCCTGCATTCTGCAGTGGGACGTTATAGGCTGATACAAGTGCATATTTACAAATAAGGAAATCGAAATGACAAAGTGAAATTCTTTTCATCGCGTGGACCATAATGCTTGAAGATGAAATTCTTCAATCATTGGGTCCTGCCAGTTATGACGTATGGTGATTTAGTACAGAAACGTGACCTCTGACTGTTGGCCTAAGTGTGGCCAACCAAGTCCTGAACCTGGTGTTCCCTGTAACATCTCTAAATATACGCCTCTTGGTTGTAATAATGAAGTCACACATATATTGCCCACTTCCTATTGAGGGTTCTTTTTGAAGAAAGAATTCATCAAAAAGAGCCCCTGCATCTCGAGGAAGTTGACCAGCGTTTGTCCTTGGTAATTCCTTCCTAAAAAAACCGTGCAGCCCCACTTTCGATTCTTCGCGTTCTTGTGCCTTGAAATCTCCGATAACAACGCTGAGTGATTGAGTCTTTATATTCTGATTCATTGCTCTATTTACGTCATCATAAAAAAAGTCGACTTCATTGTGCATGTGCGTAGACATGGGAGCATATTTTATATTCCGTTCCAATCCAATTGGTCCAGAATGTATATTAAACAAACATAGGCGTCTGAGATTACTGTCACGTCCTTAATCCCATCTTATCAATTTCCGTCCCACCCCATTTCGTCTATCAGGGAGTTTATTAAAGTGAAGAGTCATGATGTTGAATATTCTCTATGCGCTGCGCGTTTCTTTGTATTTTTAATAATAATAATAATAATAAATACTCTTTATTGCATACATTAGTTATTACATGTGCACAAATAATAAATGACAGAATACAATAGGCGACCTTATCGCTAAGGCGATCTCTTCCAGGCAACCTTAGGATAGAGAAAAATAAAAGGGATATAGGTAGTGCAAAAGAACCGAAATCCACAGATCATCATCATCATCATCATCTCAGCCTTTGGACGTCCACTGCTGGACATAGGCCTCCCCCATTGTCCGCCATTTAGACCTATCGGCAGCGACCTGCATCCAGCGGGTGCCCGCAACCTTTATGAGGTCGTCTGTCCATCTAGCAGATGGACGTCCTCGGCTTCGTTCAGATGGATCATGTTAAATATATACCCATCGATAATAAATATAGTATAATAAATACATATAATAATAAATAACTTAATAATATATAAATACATACATACATGTCTACACGTACACTGCGCACAATATCAGTTCGCAAATAAGATTAAAGAAAAATAGGAGGGAATTGAAAGTCTCCAAGGGACGAAATAGAACAGGTTAGAAACAAAAACGTAGCGAGAGGAAATCATTAGGTAAAGAAAGAAAGTAGAAATGCAAAGGAACTAACTAATGGAATAATGATTTCTAATTTGCCTTTTAAAACTAGGCAGCGACTGAGCACGTCTAATGCCAACTGGTAAGGAGTTCCAAAGTCTAACAGCCTGCACTGTGAAAGAGTTGGTAAAGAAATTTGAAGAATGGGTAGGAAATTTAAGAAGTAAATTTTCAGAAGAACGTAAGAGCGTATTTTGCTATTACATAAGTTACATGTCAACATCAATAAAAAATGACAAAAGTTAACACATTTCCAATGAAAGAGCATTAGGAAGAACGAGGAATAGGGTTACTCATATTATCCTATCCCCCGTGCTTTTCTCAACCCACCGCATAGGGGAACGAGACGGGGTGACATGAGATTGGAAAAGAAATGGCCACAGGCTTTCATTACTTTCACTCACTTTCGAAACACATTCGTACACTGCAGTCTATGTGAGAGTGAGAAAACTCGTTCAGTCAGACACATCCGACTGGGTGTGTCTGTGTGTCTGACCTGGGTGTGACTACATGTTGTATATAAAATCGCCTTTCCCTATCAATATTAGAAGTGTTCATCGAACAAAGTTAGATAAAACAGGATAGTTCTACCGTCAAATTTCAAGGAGTTCCATACGCATTAGGCTCCAGCATCAGACGCTGCCGGTTATATGCAAAGTACACCTCTTTAGCTATTAACTACAGAAATTCGAAATCGAATAATGCAGTCGGTCCCAGTCACCCAGTCAGGGCACCCAGTCAACTGTGGGATACGGTGTCATTCTCCTCTATTACAACTTTTAACTTAGTACAGCAGCGCCCTCTGGTGAGTTATAACTGCAACATCCATTCTCAAACAAGCTCCAGGGTACAAAATCGCTTCAAAATCGGTTTTGCCGTTTTAGAGAAAAGTGGTAACAAAGAGGTACACAAACATACATACATATAAACATTCTTCTACCCCTTAAATGCATATACCGTCAACCATCTCAGTTCCGTCGTGAGTAAAAAGTTAAATGAATTGAAATACAAACAAAGAGATACGAGTAGTAGCGCCGTCTGCACAGATATTTCCAACGCGATTTATTTTAGATATTTAGGCAGACCGTTTATGTTATAATTTCTCAATTTTCACAGAGATGTCGCTAACAATAGTAAGTTATTACTTTATACATTACTAGCAAAATGTAATAGATAGCGCTAGTGGTTTCACAAGAATATATTTAATTAATTTTATTATTGTTTTAAAAACAAATATAAAATTCTTTTTATCATGCTTTCGAATTCTATCTAATAAAAATATTTTTTGCGAAACGAGCTTTCACATTGCACTATCTACGAATAAAAAAAACAAATGTTTTTAAGACAAACTAGCGCCCTCTCTACAGACATTTCCGATGAGACATTAATTAATTAAACCGTAGTTAAACTCCTTGCGCACCTCGTTTCTAAATTTTCCTATTGATGTCGCCACACGACAACACTAACCAATGCAGGATTTTCCTGATTGTCTCTCCTAACATAAAAAAAAAAAAAAAAAAAAAGACAACACTAACTAAATTGTAATAGATGGCGCTAATAGTATATCAAAAATATTATTACTGACAACAAATAAGTAATTTTATTATTGCTTTTATAAATACAATTATATGTATTTTGTGATACTTCATACTCTAATAAAAGTATTTCTTTTTTTTCTCATACAAAATTTGCACATTTCAAGGTCTTGTCCTACTCGAGGCCACATGATTTCGCGACGAGGCCACATGACCTCGCGACGAGGTCACCACAAGGCTAAAACCTTGGAAGAAGGACAACTCGCAACGACCTTAAACTTGAGTGTCCTTACCTTGACTAGAAGGTTACCAATGATTTCCGCAACATATTTTTGCGATATATGTTATACATTTGTATTTTTATGTATGAATATGTATTTTGTATCTATGACAGAGTTATTAATAGTTTTGTAATAATCTATTGTGTTGTTCTGATGATGTTTGTGCATACTTTAGTAACCAATCGGTTGGATATCAGTCAGCCTATAACATACCACTGTAGGACACATGCCTACCTTAGTATATCACAGGGAGATTTTGGGCTTTACTTCACCACGCGGGCTTTGTGCTGATTGATGGGTGATGAATATAGACAACTTCTGACAGATCTTATACCATAGACATTCCGAAGATAGCATTAAAGCAATGCCATCTATCAGCTTGTGTTGATATCTTGCGGTTGAGAATTAAGGCCCGATTCCCATTATCTTACGTCACGACAGTTACGTTACGTTACGTCACGTTTAGGACGTTAGGTCCTAAAGCGGTGCGTCATGTTGGTTGGTTAGTAATTCATTCATTACTAACCATTATCATTAGTAAACTTCATCTTCGTCATTAGTAAATTTTATCTTCAACATACATATTTTAAACTTCTGTGATGTGCGATTGGTGACTAATTGGCAGTCTGTTTTAAATTGTCGTTGCTGTCAAATTTTGTTTAGTTTACAACTCCAACCGCGCACGTCGCTAATGTCGCTTGCTGCCATCGATTTGAAAGTACATACATAGGTTCCTATTAGATATATTATACAAGCACTTTAGGGCAGCCACGTTAGTTTAATAGTGTTCTATATTCAGGAGCTGTCGACTTCTTAAATTCATATGTGTTTTGAGAATGAAAGATTCTTATTACTTACTTAAGTATCAAATTTGACTTTTCAATGAATCCCTCCTCATCTGCTTCACCCCCTAGACCCCTCTCCCCCTAGAGGTTGCCGACCAGGTTTCTTTGATAAGAACGTATGTTGTGTCATCTAGCCTATTCCCATATTGCTGATAATTTTAAATCCGAGCTTAGTATTATATTAGCTAGTGGAAACAAACATCGCAGGAGGACATTGACAGGTCGCAGGCCACTGTCGATGTCGCCCTGCGACATGCGCGGTGAATGCTATAGTTTTTTTTGTTTATACGTAGCCAGTTACATAATTTCAGAAATTTAGAATTGAATGCAATTTTACAAAAATCTGAGTGTACGCTAATTAAGTTTTATAGACTTAAGCGTTAAACGCTTGTGAGTGTTATAATGGAAGTTTTTAATGTTTGATGGTTAAAAGCTCGACTCTAATACGATCAAGGTCAAAGGTTCACTAGCGTACTATTATGACACTAGTGCCAATGTCTGTCAATTTTGACTCATGCTAGTGGAAATGAATTAAAAAGCGCTTTTAAAAAACGAATGCATTTATTAAACTCTTATAAAGGCATAAAGAATTTGCAATAATCAAAAATAAATAATTTAAGTACAACTAAGCATAAGGGCATTGAATCGGTAACTTAATGTTTACATTTATAACTAATAATAAAAATGTATTTTTTTGTTGTTATGGGGTATGATGATGAACAAAAAAGCAAAAACATATGATAAATTTAAAGTTTAAACTTTAAATTAAATTTAAACAGTTTTGAAAATTGTTATACAATTAATTATAAAATTACATTATCTGAGACCTTATTGTCGGATCTACTTTTAAAGATATAGAATAAAAATACTTACATATTAAAATTAAATATTTTTTTTATGGACGAAGGCGGCAGACGAGCATACAGTCCACCTGATGGTAAGTGGATACTGTCGCCCATAGACATCCGCGATACATGCCAAACATCAGTCCAGATTGACAAACGTCGGCACGCCCCCGGATGCGCTGTGGAGATTTAGAGGAATGAATTTGAAAAAAGGGTTGGGAAAATGGGGTGGGATACGATAGGATGGGATGGGAATGGGCTCTGGCATATCTCAATCACTACAGAAACACGTAAGTACATCGGGAAAGTTGGTTGAAGTGAGAAATGGAATACATTTCAAGGTGACTACCTTCTGTGTGTAGTCACTGCGGTAATCCATTTATAATTGAATGAAATTAATTAAAAAAATATAATTTTATTAACGTTTTATACTAAAATAAAATCATAATCCTAAATAAGGTCTTTTTTGCCCCGAAAAAGTCACACATTTTTATTTCGATTATAAACAGGACCATCTTAAAAATATGTAGATTATATGTACAAATAGCTTATATTACAATTATCAAACTTCTGACCTTTTTAAATATAAAAAGGTACTTAATCAAAAGTCATGGCACTTATAAAAATAAAGAAAAACCTGTGTCCAGCTGGTGAGCGCTCTCAACTGACAACTTAAATATGTATATTAAATTCGGGCCTCTTGTGTGAGAGTCTGTTTTATGAGAGTTTGCGAGTATCTGAAAGATTTGTTTTAAGATAGAATGTCGTCAAGCTATCAATGATGAATGATTTATATTATTTATTTTTTAGATTTTAAATAAAGTGATAGGTACTGTAAAGTTGACAGATTTTTAAATAATATTAATACTCTCACACAAGTCTGGCCCGTTCTGTGAGAGTGTGTGAGAGTTTGTAAGTGTTTGAGGAATTTATTTTAATAGGATGTAGACTATGTATGTTCTATTATTAATTTTATTTGTTTCTCTATAAATTTCATTTGAAAATCTGAAATATTTGACAGATATTTTTGACAAGAGTACACAAAAGAAAACAAAATGTCTGTTTCTACTTACATATAGTATTGCCTGTTATAATATAATTAAAAAAAAATATGGATGTCAACATTTATAGAATCATTATGCAAACATTTATAGAATCATTAGAAATCAACTTAAATTTTACTACTATGGAAGTTAATTTCTTCCAAAGAGTTATATACAGAATACGGATATAAAGAAATATAGAAAATACAGGAACCAATCAGGCT
Source organism: Sesia apiformis (assembly GCA_914767545.1). Classification (NCBI taxonomy): domain Eukaryota; kingdom Metazoa; phylum Arthropoda; class Insecta; order Lepidoptera; family Sesiidae; genus Sesia; species Sesia apiformis. The sequence continues at coordinate 12,059,973 of OU611971.1, forward strand.
TCAGGAAATATTCGCACACAGCCTGTATACTAAATATACACAGGCTTAAATAAAAAAGTACCTGCAATCTCTTAACATTGAATTCCAACCTTAACAATAAACCTTAACAACTTTTTTTCTACGACAATTATTGACCATTTCTAGGAAGCGTATTTTAGTACAAGCACCTCGCCCCTCGCGTCGCTCACCCCGTGGCGTGCCACTTGCCAGTGGTCGTGGGGCAGTCGACCAGGACAATCGCTACGCTCCCGGTCCGCGCATGGGAGCATGGTGCTCTCGCCTCGTGCATTATTGCAATAAAGGGAAACAAGAGTCTCGCCCCATTTAAATTAACCCCATCTTGAGGTCTTTACAGTGACTTTCAACGTTGGGGCTTTATCAAATTGTGCGTTATTATAGTAAACGCATACGCACAAAGCTGGGTGTGCTGAACAGAGCGAAGCGTTATTTCACCCATGGGCAACTCCTAACTCTCTACAAAGCTCAGGTTAGGCTCCATATGGAGTACTGCTCACATCTCTGGGCCGGCGCACCGAAATATCAATTGGACTCATTTGATTCCATCCAACGAAGTGGTGTTCGAATTGTCGACGATACCATTCTTACTTGAGGTTTAGAACCCCTCAGTGTTCGGAGAGACGTTGCGTCTCTGTGTGTTCTACCGCCTGTACAATGGGGAATGCTCTGAAGAATTGTTCAATATAATTCCCACCTCGGGTTTCTACAACCGCACCTCCCGTCACAGAAGTGCGGTCCATCCGCATTTCCTAGATACGGAGATGTCGCGTACTGTTCGGTCCAAAAATCATTTTATACCGCGAACCCGTAGGCTGTGGAACGAACTGCCTGAAGAGGTCTTTCCATTAAGCTATGATATGGGGTTCTTCAACAGAGCTGTGAATAGGATTTTGCAAGGTCGGCGGTGCGCCCGCATACCCCCTGGTGTTGCAGGTGTCTATGGACGGTGGTAACACTTACCATCATGAGGGACCGTGGGTGAAACAAATTGGAATTTTAAAATGTCAAAGATCAAAGTTTGTTAGTTTTCACGAAAATAATTCACTGTTAAGAGAGTGCCGGTATTTTTTACTTCAACCTGTATATTCTATGAGGCATCAAAAGACCTCTTTCCGGAAGCTGAACCCGAATTGATCGCATTTGACCCTAAGGATACGAGCTAGTTGCGGCGGCCCGCAGTAAAAAACTGTCACTTTACCCTTACTTTGTTCCTGCAGACGTTTGAAAACCTTATCCCAGTTAGGTCTCCCTGCGTTTGTTCGCGTTTTAAGACCTGTTATTAAGTCGCGTTTTTCCTGGAATAAAAGGAAGAATTTTAATTAATTATTTTTTCTAAATATACAATATATAAATATAATATACGATATCTAAATATAATAATTAATTAAAATTTATTCTAAATAAATTTTAAGCGGACTTAAAGCCTTATGGAATTCTCTACCAGCCAACCTATGTCAGTTTTTATGTTAGTTAACTCAGAATCACGGATAGAATCCATGGTTTCAGACTTCAGGAATAGTTCGGACACATTCTGTATATTAAAACAGAATAAGTATTTTTTTGATTTTCATGTTTTATAAGTAAAATACTATATCTATATGTTTGGAATTGGCGCGAGCATCTTTGCATACCCGCAAACATTGATTATTTGAAGCAACATTTTTTTTGTTCCCGCCATATTGAAGGCGGTTTGAGAATTTGATATTTTTAGTAGTAATACGCGCTCGGCGGCGAGCAGAGTTAAATTGAGATAAATTCACACCGCGGGCTCGGACAGTTGATTTTGTGATTCGCGCCTATTGATTGGATTTGCACGCGGATATCCTTGTGCCACGCGAGTGTTTTGGTTGGATTTGCTTATTGTGATTGTGCTTGTATTGGAAGTGATATCTCGAGGTGATTTTGCTGCCGTGTGTGATTTGCCGAACTGTAGCGGCCACCGGCTCACCACAGAACGAGACTTGATTACTACACAAGTATCTATTGGGAATGTATGTATTTATTCAATCACACTAAGATAGGTCACGTCTAGTAGGGACTAGCGTAGGAACACTTTCCAGATTTGTGCGTTTGGCAAAACCACCTGGGGTAAGTGAGACCTCTAAATTGTGTAAATTTATTGTTTAATGTGCTTACCCACCATCTTGGTGGAGAGATATTGTGTAAGTTTATTACATTTGGGCCCGAGTGCACATTCCTCGGGCTGCTTTCGCGTAACGCGAGGCAGGTGCGCGCCTAGTGTGCGCATCGTAAACACTATATATATTTATATTCTATATCTACCTGTCTCACGCGCATCATCACTGTCTCTAGGTTTGTTGGGAGACATTTCGTAAGGAGATAAGATTGCGTGTTGTACTTATAGCATTATGCCAATTCCCTTCTATTTACTATATTAACATCAGCCTATAACGTCTTACTGCAGGGATCAGGTCTCCCCTAGTAAATCATTGGCCTGCCCATGTAAATCACAGAACTCCCTTAGTGAATCACAGGCCTCCCCTAGTAAATAACAGGTCTCCCCTAGAAAATCACAGGCCTCCCCTAGTAAATCACTTGGGGGATTCCGGGCCATAATCCACCATGTGGGTCCAGTGCGGATTGGTGAATACAAATGCACTAGATTTTTTTATATTAATTCCCAAATAAGAGGGTTTCTTTACGGTGTTTTCCCTCACCACATAATTAGTGATCATTTATAAAAAAAATCGTACTTATATAGAAACTTAGTGGTATGGACAGAGGATTTGAAGTTACGTTTTCACGAATGCGAGTTGAGATTCGCAGTAAAGTGGTTTTGCTATTTACCTGAAAACAATCCATGCAACAGTTGGAGGCGGAGAGTACACGCCGGCCGCGCTCGACTGGCCACGTCACCCCTCTCTCACAGAAGACAACCTTATAATGTACTGCATTTCATGTATGTACGTATTTCGGTAGTGAATAAGATGTGCCAGAGCCCATTCCCATCCTATCCCTTCCCATTTTCCCAACTCTTTCTCTAAATCCATTCCTATATCTCCAAAGATAAGCAGCGCATCCGAGGTCGTGTCAACGTTTGTTATTCTGGACTAATGTTGGCATGTATCGCGGATGTCTATGGGCGACAGTACTCACTTACCATCAGGTGGACTGTATGCATAATTCGTCTATAAAAAAATAAATTGAAAGCAACAAATAGTAATAAATGTTGGTATGAACCAGGAAAACTGACATAATTACGAAACGATAGCATATTTATTTATAAGTCTTTACTTACACTATAATCAATAATACAGATCTTTTTAAATTGCCTGCAATAAAATCCATTAAATTTTTTATTTATTTTATTGGGCGTGCATTTACCTTCTCATGCAACAGGTCGAGCGCAAGCTGCAGCCCCACAGCCTTCATGTCGGTGCGCTGCAACGCGCTAGTGATGTACATGTGCATCTCGAGGAACCGCTCCAGGTCTCCGCCGAGCTCCGCCTGCTCTATCTCCAGGTTGGAGAGCAGGTTCACGAACCACTCGAACGAGCGCTGCTCGCGGTTTATCCAGAAGAAGTCCACCTGTGGAATGGGGAAATAGATATTTTGATAGGATAGAAAGCAGAGAGACAGGTGGCCCACGTAATAGTAACTTGTGATGGTGGGGCGGGGCGGGGGGGGGGGGGACGTTTGCCCCCTGGTATGTGGTCTTCCCTTATTCGTAACATACTTTCTGTATTACACAAACTTTATTTAAAATTATAAGAAAATTGTTTGCATTGCTCCTCCCTGGATAAAATCCTGACTACGCTCTTGCATGTGAATGTGCTGTCAACCTTCTAGGATCCTATTTACAGCTTTCTTGAACTCTGTGTCGTAATATAACGAAAATAACTCTTGAGGCTGTTCATTACATTTTTGTTCAGTCTTACGAGGAAAATTGACTCTTTTGACTCTTCTGACGAGGAAATGCAGACGCAAGCCACTCCCGTTGTAACAATACTCTTTCCTTTACCAAACTTCTTCTTACTAAACCCCTACTAGCCGCTAATACTAACCTAAATTCAAATTCACTCCTAACATAAAATGCTATCTATTCATTCTTATTTATTGATCCGTAAAGATGTGCCTATTGCACTTTAGTGGAACCTTCTGCATCAATACTGTATATGTTTGTGAATATCATATATATTCATTAATTTAGGCCTCAGTTAACCTAATGGCTGAATGAATTTCTGGACTACAGTGAGGATACCTTCGTCAGGCTCATGGTGGTCGTTGCCAGCGCGGCTGCCCACGTGTGTCCGCGCTTGGTGCACACGTTCCCGCTGGTCCAGTAGCGGTGCATGAATAAACCAGTGGATGCGTGGAAGAGTAGAGAATGAATGCGTAAACGAATGAAAGATAGATAGATGAAACTCCTTATTGCACATCAAAATCAAAACAAAAACAATAACAGACATATAGACAAAGCCATCTTTGCCAGACAACCTTTGATAAAGTGTACGAGTGGATAATTGAATGGATAATTCCATTGAATGAATGGAACAGTGAGGAATGAATAGTAAATACCTTCGTGAGGCTCATGGTGGTCGTGGGCAGGGCGGAGGCCCACGTGTGTCCGCAGTTGGGGCACACGTTCCTGGTGGTCCAGTAGCGGTGCATGATGGCCTGCAGGATGGACGCGAAGGGGGTGACGCCGATGCCGGCAGCGATCAAAGCCGCGTGCTGCGCGCGGAATATGTGAGACGACGCCGCACCGTACGGACCATCCAGGTAGATCTACATGTAATAACGAGTTTTACCTCAATTAATTGATAACTCATTACTAGTTTATTGATATTCAATAACTCGATTTAATAGATACCATCAATCAACCAAAATACATAGGATACTGTATACATGAGTGGTGCCAGTGGTATAAATATAAGGTCCCACAAAAAATAGTGTGAAATATTGTACTACATCAATCGGAACATTAAAACTATTATATGCAAATAAAAATTATATGTGTATTTGATAACTTTTTATTACATTAAAAATAAATAAAAATTGGTGATTAATTTACTCGTTTTTTTTTTATAGATTAGTGGGCGGTCGAGCAAGCGGTCCCACGTGATGGTAAGTGTCACCGCCGCCCATGGACACCTGCAACACCAGGGGGTATGCGGGCGCGCCGCCGACGGCGCAAAATCCTATTCACAGCTCTCTTAAAGAACCCCATATCGTAGCTTAATGGAAAGACCTCTTCAGACAGTTCGTTCCACAGCCTACGGGTTCGCGGTATAAAATATTTTTTGGACCGAACAGTGCGCGACGCGACACCTCCGTATCGAGGAAATGCGGATGGACCGCACTTCTGTGACGGGAGGTGCGGTTGTAGAAACCCGAGGTGGAAATTATATTAAACAGTTCTTCAGAGCATTCTTCATTGTACAGGCGGTAGAACACACAGAGAGACGCAACGTCTCTCCGAATGCTGAGCATATAAATATAATAAGTATATAAGTCGTATATAAATAACTATTTCAGGTTCCAATCCATTCACTGCTATTTACGCAATGACCGTCAGTCATCACACATCTTCTTCTTCTTCTCAGCCCTTGGACGTCCACTGCTGGGCATAGGCCTCCCCCATTGTCCGCCATTTAGACCTATCGGCAGCGACCTGCATCCAGCGGGTGCCCGCAACCTTTATGAGGTCGTCTGTCCATCTAGCAGATGGACGTCCTCGGCTTCGTCCGCCGGTACGTGGTCTCCATTCGAGAACCCTTCTGCCCCATCGGCCATCGGTTCTTCGAGCTATGTGCCCTGCCCACTGCCACTTCAGCTTGCTAACCCGAGAGGCTATGTCGGTGACTTTAGTTCGTCTACGGATCTCCTCATTCCTGATTCGATCACGTAGGGAAACCCCGAGCATAGCCCTCTCCATAGCTCGCTGTGCGACAGTGAGCTTATTTATGAGGCCCATAGTCAGAGACCACGTCTCGGTGCCGTAGGTCATCACTGGCAACACACACTGGTCGAAGACCTTCGTCTTCAAGCACTGAGGTATTTTGGACACATCATTGGACACATCATCACACATAATCATCAGTTATTCAAACAGACAGAAAGACAAAAATAAATACAAATTGTTATTTTGGATTCTGTATCATTTATACGTGTAGTTATACACTGCAATGATTTTATTACGTGTTTGGATTTTGCCTTGCGATGTTGGTCGGCTTTAGAATAGCACCACTCCACTTGTTAGAATAGCATCGCCGCGTGGGGATCCTGTTGTAGCCGCTAAAGGATAAGAAAACGGCTATCACAAACCCTGAGAATCTACATCACCTCTAAAAGAATAGACTCGCCAAGCCAACCTCGTGCACGAAGCGATGTGCATTAGGAGGCCCATATCCAACAGTGGATACGGTTATTATAAGATTTACATACGTATAGAAATTATAAGATCCAGTAGTGCAATATTTGTTCCAATAGCTCACCTTTTGTAATCCTAGTATTCACTTTCTTTCTACATTGTTCTCAAATTTTGTATTAGGTTATGAAACTTTATTAATTATACAAGCTAAATAATTATTAATAAAAGATAAGACTAGTGGGCGGACGAGCAAGCGGTCCCACGTGATGGTGGTAAGTGTTACCGCCGCCCATGGACACCTGCAACACCAGGGGGTATGCGGGCGCGCCGCCGATCTTGCAAAATTCTCACAGCTCTCTTGAAGAACTCCATATCGTAGCTTAATGGAAAGACCTCTTGAGGCAGTTCATTGGAACAATTACCTACCTCATTCCTTTCTAGTTAGTTTTATAGCTCTTAATTTAACACGACAGTAGTTGTAAAGTAATTACGAACATGCAAGCTTTTTTTAACCAACTACAACAGCGAAGAAGGGCTATGATATGATACAATGTTAAAGATAATAAAGACACTGACAGACACATAACAACATCAAATACAAAAGGGCACCTCCATCCCGGCGCCGAGTTTGGGCAGTCCGTGTGTGGAGTCTCTGCTCAGGTATCGCGAGTACTGACGAGTCGATGCTGCTTGATACGACCTCAGTGCTTTCAATCTCTATACATTTTTTATAGTGTCAATAATAATTTTACTTTCTTCGATGGGGAGAAACGTGTCCACTTTATATGCATTGCAACTTAGATGGTCTATGTGAATGTTCACCTAACGGTACATATGTGTGTAGTAACAAAATTATAGTATGAGTAACATGGATGCCGAGTATTTTTTAATGTAATTTATTGTATACTAGCGACCCGCCCTCGCTTCGCTTCGGTTCATAAGAGATTTATTTTTTTAAATTTCAAAATAAAATATAGCCTATATTAGACACGGATAACGTAGCTTCCTATTTGTGAAAGAATTTTTGAAATCGGTTCCGAAGTTCCAGAGATTACATACCTACAAACACACAATTTGACCTCTTTATTATATTAGTACATATTAGTGTAGATGTTCCAATCAAAAGATTTACCCGAAGCTCATGATTTTAAGTTGTGATTCTGAGTTCAGGGACAAGTTAATAATTTCCAATTTATTTTTTTATTTTTACCAAGTTCTTCGTGCAAATTTGCTAAATATAAAATAGACCTCAGAATATTGATATTTTTAGAAGAAATACTCAACATTATATGTCATTTACTCAATCCAGATTAATGAACGGAATCCATGATTTCAGGCTCCGGGAAATTTCGGACATCCTGTATATTGGGTATTGATGCCCAATATACAAGATTTTCTTTCCGAAATTTCCTTATACCTAATATTATAGGAACGAAACGAAATTAAGTACTTAAACTAAATTAACACTTAAGAGTAAATGGCTTCATTTCAAGGTAAACCATGTTTTAACATTCTACTGAGACATATTTATCTTTTATTCAAAAACATTTACATATGCAAAATAATTTGCATAGAAAGTAACCGCAAAACATAATCTGGTAATTTTAACTAAACTTTGATTCCAAACTAGTTCAGTTAAGCATTTCTATTCACTGTAAAAAAAATTACATAAAAGTTGTTGATGTTTTTTTTTATAGAAAAAAGGCGGCAGACTAGCGTACAGTCCACCTGATGGTAAGTGGATACTGTAGCCCATGGACATTGGCGATACATGCCATCTTCAGTCCAGAATGACAAACATTGGTACGCCCCCGGATGCGTTGCCAACCTTTGCGGATTAAGGAATGGATTGGAAGAAAGGGTTAGGAAAATGGGGAGGGATAGGATGGGATAGGAATGGGCTCGGGCATGTCTCATTCACTACCAAAACACATGCGTACATTGGGGTACATTGGTACATTGCGTACAAAGGTAGTCTTTTGTGAGAGAGGGGTAATGTGGCCAGGCGAGTGTACCCAGCGGCTGTGGGAATGCAGCGTGCACTCTCCCCCTACAAACTTACTACAGTATGAACTTACTTCCAGAGGTTTCCCGACCGGATAGTTGAGGGTGGTGTCACAGGACGACTCTGAAGGGCTGATGATGTTGATCTCCGGTTTGGGGCCTTGCTCTTCAACGTCTTTGTCTGGGGATAGGCTTTTCGATAGACGTCTTCTTGCTGGAAGAAACCCGTGTAGATTTTATTTTAAAAGTAATCGGCCACTCGAAAATTATCTGGAATAAAAAGTGCCCTACGTCCTTGTTCAAATTTTTGACTAACAACAATATATTAGACACCTACATGTATGTAAATTGGCGCGAGTGTACTTACGCGGCCCCGGTGAGTGAGTGAGTGAGTGTACTATGAATGTGTGAAAGAAATTCGTAAAACAAAAATTAGTTAGTTTTCACGTAAGAAATTCAGTGTTAAAAAGATAGATGTATTTTTATTTAATTCTGTATGGTATGTGTATGGTATATACAGGATACAATTAATGCGTGTGTGTGTGTGTATAGGTATGTGTGTATATGATCCTATAAAAATCACTACACTAAACCTATTTATTATATCCAACTATAAATTAACATGTATTTCATGATGTTTTGTTTTATATTAAAAATAAATAAATAATTTCTGATTAATGTACTCGTGTGTGCATTACACGTTTCGTAGTTGATACTTACGCGTAGTGGACGCAGTCAAAATGCAAACACCTGAGTGAGCGTGGATAATGTTATGCATATGCGAGTAAATTCATCACCAATGTAATAAATAAATCATGAAATACATATTAAAATATTTCACACTATTTTTGTAGTGTGTCACATCATATACTATGGAAATGTTTAAGTGAACGTAATGTTGTGAAACGACTGTTAAGCGCCGAGCGAACTTTTTAAACGTTACTAGCGTAACGCTAGTGAGCATTACAGTCCAAATGTTTCAAGTTTAATGGTGTTAAACCCTTGTAGTCAGCACGAGTGTAGCACAGTTAACGTTAAGCTTTACGAGCATTAACATAGCGCCAGCGGTCGAGCGTTCAACTCTAGTTTTAACAAAATTAGATTAGGTATGTGTGTTGTTGAATGTTAAATGTTGAATACTATATTGAAGGCAATGATGGCGGGCTTGGTGCTCATGTAGCGGAACTGTGTGTATACAGTACTGACCGAGTGTAATGATGCTCTCGTTAGACCGCCTCCTCTCGCAGCTCTCGAGGCTGGGCGTCTTGAAGGCGATGATGGCGGGCTTGGTGCGCATGTAGCGGAAGCTGTGCGCCAGCGCGCGGTGCTGAGGGCTGCGGTAAGCCGCGCCTAGAGCGCGACGAGCCCGACGCAGTGAACACTCGTCGAAACTCTTCTCGGATTCTGATCGCATGTAATCGCGGAGACTGTAAAACAATGGTTTATTAAAAAGTTTTATTTGTGAAGTCAACGCATAAACTATTCGTTTTGAAGTATATCAACACGGTATATATTAAATAACGTTGTTGAAGGCTGCAGTACGTCGCGCTGAGAGCGCGACAAGCGAACTGTAGCGGACACTCGTCGAAGTTTTTCTTGAATTCTGACCCCATGTATACGCTGAGAAACTAGAAACTTTAGAAGGTGTCCTATGAAAAGTTAGTTCATAAACTATTTGCTTTGCAGTTTATCAGCAGTAAATATGTATACTCGTATACATGTTAAGGAATAGTACGCCGCGCAGAGGTGGCGATGTGCGCGGTGAAAAAATCAATCGTCGAAATTCCACTCGCATTTCAATCGCATGTTTTCGCGGAGACTGTTGAAACAATAGGCTTATTGGGAAGTATTCTTTATGAAATTAGTTCTTAAGCTCTCAGTTAGTCTCTAATTAGTCTTAAGGTAAAGGTTTTCTTAATAGACATCACCGTCCTCGTGAAAGTCGAAACCAAGAAAAGAGGAATGTATTTCGACCTGGCGCACGAGATTACCGACATGTGGACGCCCCACATGCCGTCGACTGAAATTATTCCAGTCGACTTGTACGTAAACGGATTAATTCCCAGCAGCCTCCGAGACCCCAACCTGAGCCGGATGCGCTTCCGTGGTGGTTGGCTCTCAGCGAAGATGTATAGGCGGTGTCTCTCCCTGGTTTCCTGAAACCTGGGCGACTGTGCTTCCGCCGGGGGTTATACCGTCGCTCCCTCATTTTGGCTTACCCAGGCAGAGACTATATGGTTTAGAGCAACGTTATTATTGTCACAAATAAGTAAACATCCTTACGCCTGTAGCCGTTGCTTCTTCTTGTCTGTGTTGTGCATATCGGGCATCGAGCGCGATTTCTCCAGTCGCAGCGGCGACAGCAGCGACCGCGACACGCGACTACCGCGCGACATTGGGCTAGCTGAAATGATTACAGATTGGGCTTTCATCTAAGAAAAATACAAGACATTTGAAGTAGGTTATGAACATATCCGGATCAGACGTGTCTAGCGCCGTGGATGGTAAATCTCACACATTGTTAGAGTCTTGAACCTACGTAAGTTTATATATATATATATATATTCAATCCCTTGTGGCGATAAGAATACCTTATATTGATGTAAGTTTTTGTTTTATGGACAAAGGCGGAAGACGAGCATAAAGTCCACCTGATGGTAAGTGGATACTGTCGCCCACAGACGTCCGCGATACATGCCAACATTAGTCCAAAATGACAAACGTTGGCACAACCCCGAATGCGCTGCCTACCTTAAAGTTCTGTTTTAATTGGTTTCACTGTAAATTTGTCTTAGTAATTGAAATAAAATCAATAAAATTTACATTTTAACGTTTGTTTTGGAGATATAGTAAGTTTATTATATCGTGGACGTTGCTAAATGAAAACGGTGCTATATTTCGCCATTAAATCATATTTTACGAATGCGACGCGTCACCCCCCCCCCCCCCCCCCCCCCGAGTACCTCGCGCCCTCACCAATCGCCCAGCCCTTTATCCGGCCCTGTTTGTGTACAGACCTACACATATATATATATTTTACTCAATTTATCGGTAAAGATCATTGATATTTTAAGCAAGATGTTACGTTCAATACTTTATGGATTCCTAAATTTAATTATTTAATTAAATTATTTCCTAAATTTTAATGTGAATTTTAGTTCCTAAATTGACCACCGGCAAAGTTACATGTGTAGGTCTATACTAATAATTTGAAGTAATTCACGATGACAGAGCATTTTGCGACTTGTACAGGCAAATATCAGTGTAAGAATTTATAAGAGGAATTTGATTATGATTTCAAAGGTATTATTATGATTATGATTCATCAATTATTGGATGATTATTAGGTGTGATTATTTAGTTATTATGATTATTAGTAAATGGTATTGTTAGGTGATTATGATTTCATCAAATAGGTACAGTAATGCCATCGACCACGAACTTGCAAACCACGTGAACTTGGCTCGTGCCGTAGTAATTCGGAAAATAAATGTTTTGTTGTCATTTTGAGAATTGTACATTTTGCAACTAAAGTATTTATACATCAGTATCATTATCATTATCAGTATTTATACATTCAAAAATCTATACACAGTCAAAGAGATGTCCTCTGACTGATTGATTCATTATCGCCGAGTCGAAACAGTTCAAGTTAGAAACATGAAATTTTGCACAGTAGATATATTTTACGACGTATGTAACAACTAAGGAAGGATTTTTAGGAAATTTCACACTGGAAGGGGGGGTAGATATTTTTAAATTATAATTTAAAAGGGGGGCACAAAAAAAAGGAGGGGCGAAATGCCAGTAAATATATAAAGGTAAACTGTGAATAGGATTCTGCAAGGTCGGCGGCGTGCCCGCATATCCGCTGGTGTTGCAGGTGTCCGTGGGCGGCGGTAACACTTACCATCACGTGGGACCGCTTGCTCTAATGTGGGCTTGTGGGACCATCACGTGACACTTGTTTACCAGTATACTCCTTGCCCTCTTCTTGGATAGTGAACGCGTCATTGCAGTAGGAGGCCGGTGAGAAGTCCACGGAGCGCTTCTTGCCGTCGCCGGCGGAACCTTTGCGTTTGCTCCGACTTGAACTCGTTCGAGTCACTTTTCTGTTTCAAATATACATTCATTATCTATTTATTTATTTAAATCAGACGTTACGGACCAGAGTGCATACAGAAACGTTGTATTACAACATTATAGTGGCCATATTTCTACGTATACACCTAATTATGACTTAATCTTAACCTTTGCATTGTCTGTGGTTTTGTCAAACTGGAGTGCTTACCACCCTATGGCCATAGACTATAAACGCCCTCTTGTCAGGTGAGCTCTGTAAGATGCACATTCACGTCCATCGTCTAATATTAATAAATTAGTTAGTTACTGTTATCAATTCTTTTAATAGACATAACATAATAAATAATACAACCTTAATCATTGTTTTCGTATAATAAAGATTTTATATATTGTTTATTATAACGCGACACCACCGGGTCGAAGGTCTGCTAGTGTGACATATTCTTTATATAAAAAATGTATAAGAAAATCTCACTGGTGTTGTTCCGATGGTACTAGCGAGTTGGTGTGCATCCTATGGTGTTGGTCCTCGAAGTATTCATAGAGGTGGTTGGTCCACTGGCCCACGCCGCGCACGTGTATCCACAGGTAGTCTGCCGAGTACATGCAGTATGATAAACACTAAACTAAGGCCAATCAATGAAATGAACTGAAATTTATATGTATTTGTAAACATAGGTGGTAGATATCGACGTTGAAATATGCTTCAAATGTTTGCCACGGAAGGCGCACAACTATCTCTACATGGCATAAGTTTGCCAAACATTTACTCATCTAATTATTATATTTATACCAGAAGAGAGTACAAGCTGCATTCCCACAGTCACTGGACGCGCTCGATTGGCCTCTTCACTCCTCTCTTAGAGAAGAGTATCTTCAATTGTACTGCATTTTCTACATTTTGTTGTTTTTTTTATGGACGAAGGTGGCAGACGAGCATACAGTCCACCTGATGGTAAGTGGATACTGTAGCCCATAGACATCCGTGATACATGCTAACATTAGTCCAAAATGACAACGTTGACACGCCCCCGGATGCGCTGCCTATCTTTGGATATAGGACTGGATTTGGAGAAAGGGTTGGTAAAATGGGGAGGGATAGGATGATATGCGAATGGGCTCTGGCACATCTCACTCACTATCGAAACACGTACGTGCATTAGGGAAATAAGATAAAGTGGGAAATGCAGTACATTTCAAGGTAGTCTTCTGTGAGAGAGGGGTAACGTGGCCAGTCGAGTGCGCCCAGCGACTGTTGGATTTCAGCGTGCACTCTCCCCATCATGAGTGAGAATGTCAGAGCCCATTTGCATCCCATCCTATCCCTCCCCATTTTCCCAACCCTTTCTCCAAATCCATTGCTACTTATCTCCAATTCATCAGGCAGACGCGTGTTAATGTTTGTCGTTCTGGACTGATGTTGTCACGCATCACGGATGTCTATGGACGACAGTATCCATTTACCATTAAGTGGACTGTATGCTCGTCTTATCCTCAAAAAAAATTAATCACGACCGCTATGATGTTTGATTGCTCGTGAAGTTTCGTATTTACTGTCGCCATTTTTCTCAGGTAATTTGCTTCAAAATGAGCACAGTGCTATTTATTAAAATAGCACTGTGCTCATTTTGAAGCAAATTTACTTCAGTTTAATCTATAAAAGTATAACATTTTCTACCAAATGCATTGTTTAAGAGATATTTTGCAAAAATCAAAACTCATAAAAATCATAAAAGTTTATTAATAATGTTCACAAAAATCAAAACAATATGCAGTATCGCAATCTCGACTCCATAGTGCATAGTAAATCATTTAAAGGTGCGCTATGTGTAACTCATCACGCAAACTTCTAATTGCATAACGCACAGAACTGATTGATCCTTTCAAATTATCCACCTCAGACTTCCAATTAAAAAAAAACTTCAACATAAAACGACCCAGTTCCGCTTCGCGGGACTCCTATATCTTTAACATCACCAGAGCACCAGTAAGGGGTCCACGTTTGTTAATAAAATGTTTGTTTGTTTGTTAATGTTTATTAAATTGATTGAATGTTAAAGATTGAAAGCTGCCAGTTTTAGTTTTTCTGCAGTTCATTTCATTATTTCCCTTAATCAACAAAACCATGTTAACAGAATTAATTTATAGACTAAACCGATAACCGTTCCTTACCTGAAAGATCAGGTGCACTGCTGATGGTAAAAGGATGCCATTCATATGTGGCGATGGCTGGTATGTTGACGAACACGTAGTCGCCCGCGTGGAAGTCGAAAAGGGGGGGGCGTTTCACCACCAGGTGGGTGACGCGGGAGGGTAACAATATACCGGATGATATGTACGTTTTACCGCGTTCTGATCTGTAAAGAAAATTTGACGGGAGAACTCAATACTGCACCGTTGGGACGAAGAAGTTAAAATAGATAGGTTTCTACTAGATTTAGAAGATTATTATATGAATTAATGTATATATAAAATTCCTGGGACTCCGAACTGGACGCCCATTGAGGCGAAACATTAACGCGACAAATGTATTTATTGTAACACCACATTTTGATTACCTATGTTTTGACAAAATAAATGTTTTCATTTCAAATACATATATATATCTATAGGCTCAGCTGAGACCAAAACAAAAAAAAATCAACGCGTATTTTTAAATAATTGAAATGAAATTTAGCAGAAATATAGTTTGGAACTATCATATATAGCAGAAATATAGTTTGGACCTCATATATTTCGATTAAGTTCAAAACATCATTTTGGTTGACTGATGAGTTCAAAGATGAGTAGATGAGTCGAATTGGTATCGTAGTTCCAAAACATTTGTAATTTGGTTGACATGCAAATTGTGTTAGAATTGTATCGATAATCGAATCGATATGAAGCAATTCGGACATCACTAGACCGTTCTGTCATCGAGAAACTAATATAGGGGACGGAGAATAATTGTAAAAAGGAACAGTTAAACATATGACCCTGACTTGGCGCAGCAATTAAGGGGGTGACATGGAAGACCAGGGTTAACTTTTATCGTCCAAGTATTCTCTTAAACTGCAATAACTTTTTTTGGGCAATTTATTGTATAGTGGAGTGTAGACTTTCTCGGCCGGTGTCCATATTAATTGAATCTTCCGGGCTACTTGGCCGAGGTCTTCTGGAATCTCTTCTCTTTCTTCCAAACGTTTCATCAACAACTGCGGTTGACATCTTCAGTGGCGACTGCGTTCACTTTCGGAGAGATGTTATCTCTTCGGCTTCTCGAACGCAACTGACTCGACGACTGTAGCGCACCGGTATCAACTCAATCACACTCAATCACAACTACCCTCGCCCATTATAAATATCGATGGGTCGGTACACACACAATCACAACTACCCTCGCCCACTATAAATACCGGTGCGCCACAGTCGTCGAGTCAGTTGCGCTCGAGAAGCTGAGATCTCTCCGAAAGTGAACGCAGTCGCCACTGAACATGTCAACCGCAGTTGTTGACGAAACATTTGGAAGAAAGAGAAGAGATTCCCGAAGACCTCGGCCAAGTAGCCCGGAAGATTCAATTAATAATTTATTGTATATTTTTATCGACATTGCAAGTAGCCCCGAACTATGCAGTTTTAATTTAGACTCTAGTGTTATTAAATTATTTTTATATCGTGACTCGTAACGTCGCTTCTGGTCGCCTATTTTTGGTAAACAATGCTTATATTTAATTATGAATTCGCAAATTTCTAAAATGTACGAGTATATTTTGCCTACGGGAGTATATAAGTGTAGCTTGCAGTTATCGGTTTCTTGAATGTTAACTTATAATATGTACCTACACATTTTTTTGTGACAAATCTTGTACGTTGTTGTTATGTCCCCCGAGTGCAATGCCCTATCTTAACCCCGTGTACCTACACGATACGGTGTACCCGTGGTTAAGATAGGCAAGAAAGATAGTTATGATAGGCTCTTACAGTGTAATACGCGATAAGAGCGGGTTTGAAATCTGTTTTGTTTTTTAAGTATACTCAAGGCATAAATATATTTTGCCAGTTTTATTTTCGTTTTTAGTATGTTACTGTTTTACTGTTTGTCTTTCTGTCCTGAAAGTAACAAACAAAAATCAATGTGGATCCTAGATCTTTTACTATTTGGATTTATATAGATCCTAGATCCTTTACAATATAACACTTACCTCATCCACGCGAGTCGCATAACCCTCTCGACTATGTAAACTGCGCCGGGCACCACGAACCACTTCCAGAAGTTCGGTCCATGGAAGATCAGCAGCGCCCAGTATGGCACGTACAGCAGGTGCGTCCAGTAGAACACCTGCGAATACAGTATCAAATATGATTTAACGGTGGCACTTACCGCATGTGGCATGTGTCTTACCAGCTGTGGTAACTGATTTATAATTATTGTAAAATACTTTACATCAGTGGCAAGTCACTATGAATTGCATTTATGTCTAGAAAGTGATTTATGATCAATGATAAGTCAGTGGCCATGAGTGGTTTAAATCATCAATGGCGAATTATTGCCAATCAATGTGGTTAGTTACTTAACGAGAGTGTAGGAGAGGAGAGTAGGGGACGGGAGGAGAGAGGAGATGAGAGGAAAGGAGAGAGGAGGAGAATAAAATATAACCGGAGTGGAATGATATAGAACGGAATGATATCCCGAGCAGCGACTCAATAAGTTTTTTTTTTGTTTGGATAGTATATATCGATTAAAGAGCGATGAATACATTTCAGAAATTTAAAACAACACCAAAATTATACGAGTACAATTATCGAAAAACTTCTAATCAGAAAAACATCATTGATCAATGTATTTTGCTCGATCGATGGCTACCATAAAATAATTAGGTGTATATTAGTATACCTACTAATTTACGAATCAAATCAATTGCTATAAAACTGTTTTATTTAAATAAATCTAAAAGAGGAAAACATAATTTTAAGAAAATCCTTTTTTAAAAACAAACTTTTATGCAAGGCATGTACTAAAACGAATAAAATAAGTTTATATTGAATTATTTGTTCTCAAAAATCTTGTCGCGAAATATTCATAAAAGTAGCTACTATTTACAATTTTCGCGACAAGCTTGTTGAGAACAAATAATTTAGATTTGCCAGAGCCCATTCCCATCCCGTCCTATTATATCCCACCCCATTTTCCCAACCCTTTCTCCAAATCCATTCCTATATCTCCAAAGGTAGGCAGCGCATACGGGGGCGTGCCAACGTTTGTCATTTTGGACTGATGTTGGCATGTATCGCGGATGTCTATGGGCGACAGTATCCACTTACCAGCAGGTGGACTATATGCTCGTCTGCCACCTTCATCCATAAAAAAAGTAAAATGTTAATAACTAATAAAGTAAAAGAATTTCAATATTCTTTAGTGGAATAAAAACATTTTTCCAACAACCAACAAAACATTTCATATTTCAATATGTTAAGTGGTAATTGTCTTATATCTTTGGGCACTTTGCTTATTGCTGTACGTTTGCAACCTTTGTCATGGAGATAAAAGCCTAGTTGGATGGTAAGAGTGTAACTCACCTCAAAACTCCCCCCTCTCCTGATAAAGGGTTGACTACACACATACATAACCAGCAGTATCACCACTAGTGCCACACCCGTCGGATTAGCGCAGCCACCAACCAGGCCGAATAGACCCGGTCGCTGTGTGAACAACCACTCGGACAGTGTGTAGTTGGCTTTGTTGATTATCGGGTCGTTTACTACTATTATACCTGCGGGAAGAGATGGGAATTAAGGAAGAAAATTATTTTATTGACAACAAGAATATTGAAGACATAATAATACTCCGCTCGATTGGTTACTCCAGCCGTGGTCACGAGTTGACTGTTACAGTTACAGAGGGTTAATCAACTCGTGGCCACGGCTGGTGAAACACGTGCCAAGAAGCCTGTAATTTTACGCGTTCAGATCCGATTTAAATTTTTTTCCTAAACATTAAACATGTTTGTAGGGGAAGCCTGCACGCTGCATTCCCACAGCCGCTGGACGCACTAGGCTGGCCACGTTACCCCTGTCTCACAGAAGACTGTCTTGTAGTGTACTGCATTTCCTACTTTATCGCATTTCCCCAATGTATGTACATGTTTCGGTTGTGAGTGAGATATGCCAGAGCCCATTCACATCCCATCCTATCCGATCACTCCCCATTTTCCTAACCCTTTCTCCCAATCCATTCCTTAATCTGCAAAGGTAGACGGCGCATCCGGGGGCGTGCCATCGTTTGTCATTCTGGACTGATGTTGGCATGTATCGCTGATGTCCATGGACGACAGTATCCCACTTACCATCAGGTGGCCTGTATGCAAGTCTGCCGCATTTTTCTATATAAAAAAAAAACTCACTAAAGTTACACAGATGCATGATCGTGTGCAGGATGCTGTATACGAAGATCAGGACTCCAGTCAACTTGTGCAAGTAGATATGGTGGTCTAGAGGTAGAACTGAGCCGAAGCCGCGCACGCGTAGTGCCGTGATACAGTGCCGGAGCATTAGTACTAATACCCATGCACTGTTGAAGTTTAGACATTGACCTGAAATAACAACAGTTAATGTGCAATGCAATGCAACCAGCCCTTTCAGATCAGACCTCCAATGTGCATGAGGAGTGTAAGGTTCCTCAGCGATTGTGGTAGCTTAGAAGGAAAGAGATGAGGTGTGGTGATATTCTATGTATAGTCAGCCGACACCACACGTTTGTACATAACCAATAGATATGTACAATAGGGTGGGTCGCTTTTGTATGGAAAAAAAATAAAATTGTCCAATACGTTTTGTAATAGTAAAAAAAATGTGACCCACATCCAATTATGAAAAAATAACGAAAATAAAAATTTCTAGTTTAACCCCTTCTACCCGCGCATTGAGTTTGAAAAACTGTAATTTTTGATTTTTTTGTGAATTATTTGAAAATCTATTTCTCGTGGCTCATAGGAAAAACAACTACGTAAACTAATAAAATAAAATACTTTTGGACTAAATTTTATTATTAAGACAGAAAAATAAACAAATAATAAGACAAAATAAAAATAAAATATCTTCAAATCACGTTAAAATCTTTCTTACTTTCGAACTTAGGCATAAGCTTTCGTGAAATAATTTTATTCTTAATTAAAGCTTCTCTTGCTGTTTTGTGGCAAAGCTGCATAGATGCCTCTGTTACTGTTTTTACAGCCCGCTCCACAGCTTGAGTATGACATGGTATCCGCAGAAAAAGGACTTCATCATCACCATCTGACTCAACTAGGGAATGAAGAGTCTCATCCGGAACATTGGTCAATATAGGTGGTTGCGAGTAAGATTGCTGCCAGTCTATCAAATCGATGTAAGACGAAGCGTTTAAATTTATCTTAGGCACTTCAAAGACTCGAAGCTGAAGGGATTCAAATGGTTTCCTTGCCTTTAAAATGCGTCTAGCGGCAAGTTCTCTCACATGTTTTTGTTCGTCAGATAACATAGACAAGAGCAAGTTTTCTGGGTGCGCAAAAAAAGCATTTCGTTTTATTACAGGATCAACAACACTCTTCAATTCTTGCGGAAGATATCGAGAATAAAATACCAACTTCCAAAAGTGCCTTGCTCCATCTTTACATGTCGGATTTAATTTGATTTCGAACCAAATAGGAGCATATACTTTAACTACAAAAGTAGCGAGTTGTTTCAGTTCGTTTGTAGGTATCTCAGTAGACACATATAAGCGCAAAATCCTATTGGCCTTTGTTAGCCACCTGGCATGCGATATTTTTCCCGGAGAGCGATTAGACAAATCAGGAGAGCACTTACCCCTTATGACGGCAGATGTGATATCATAAAGGTAACGTTGATCAGAACTGAGGTCTTTTACATTTGAAATGTTAAGTAACATACCTTCTATCTTTTCAAACACGACAACAGAGCGCTTCTCACAATCATCTAATAACTTTCCGATAGCACCTGAATAAGTATTAGGTCCTGTTGTGGTGCCATCAAGTTTTGCAAATAAATGTCTTAAGGGCAGTTCATTTAAGTGTAAAAGACATATGATCCATTGAAGTGGTCGGTGTAAACGCTTTTCTAAAAGCCGTATGACTCCGCCGTATTTGCCCGTATTGGTTACCGTCCCATCACAACCTATGGCAAGAGTATCCTCTAGAGACATATTCAGTTGACCTGTTACTGTTTGAAAGATAGCTGACTCCAACCCTTTTGCAGTTCCATGGCTTGGAACGGCATATCCGACATAAACTGATCCTGGTTCTTTAATTATTGAAATATGTTCTTCCACGGATGTTAAGCGGTATTTTTTTTCCCCCTTTCATAACAATTTTCAGGGTCTTATCTTTTCGTCCATCAAAAAATAAGGCAGGAATAGTATCTAGTTGGCCTTGAGATAAGGTTTCTTTTCGTAATTTTTGTCTCGCTCGTCGCAATTTCGACTTATCGATTACTTCGTTGTTGATTTTCACATCTTGCAAAACAGCAGAAGCGACAGCAGCAGCTGCTCTGTCGGATATCCCGTATCGGTCACAGATTGTTGACAAATTCTTGAGAGATGTTATTTTACGTTTTTTTGATACTGGTTTTGATGAACTTGAGGGCAAAGTTTGTTCTTCATCGCTACTTCCAGTCGTTATTGAGGTATTAGGATTTTCATGAGAAGGGCCTGGTTCACAAACGCTAGAATCGTAATAGGATTTGAGCTTAATTTTTCTATCACTCAGTTTTCTTTTCCTCTTACTTGTCAATAAATCAACAGTTCCCATAATCATTTTTCTCTCTGTTCTCTGATCTATTAAAAAAGCTCGTTCTTCCTTAGGAACCTTTTGGTCTTTGGAACATTTGCATAACTCTAAATCTTTACACTTACATGAACTCAAATCAAACAGTCTTTCCGAATTTCTATGAAAATCTTCAATCTTTTCTTCTGATAAACGCTTCAAAGATTTTAATAAATTTTTACACTTCGCGTGGTAACTTTTAATCAATTGCATCACACGATTATGAGACACAGTAGGAATAGACGCTTTTCTCTACAAATATTTAACTTTAGATGACACTATTTCAGATATCTCATTAATGGATGGCTCTTTTTTTGAATTGTTCCCAAGTTTAAGCTGATGTCTTACTAAATTGTAATATTCCATAACTTGTTTGTAAGTAGGTAGTTGATTTTCGTTAATTTCTTCCGGAGCACCAAAAATGGGACAACTTGTGGATATTCGGGTATTATTTGAAATTTCCATGATGCACAATGTCACAAAACTAACAAAAACTACTTAAATTAGCGAAAAAATTAGATAAATGCGTGCGATCTTTCACCCGGAACTAATTAGGCGCACTGAGACAATGACGCGTGATCGACAGTTTACGCCCTCTTTCCCCACTCCTTCCCCCGCACTATACGCACGATTATTCTAATATTTTGGTTTGATTATTATTTGTATTACGTGTATCGCTGAATATAAGAATGTAATATCATTTTACGCCATGTAGTTTATACAATAAACTCTGATAAAATAAATCCGATTTTAACAATTTTTCCGAATTTTCAAACGTCATGCGCGGGTAATTAATGTTAATAAAAATAAAAAATAAATATATACGATTTTAAGTCTCTACCCAGGTCATGTTTCCCGCACTATTACAAATCGAAATTCGGAAAAAATAATTTTCGACCCACCCTAATGTACAAACGGCAAAATAGATAGATTTGCATGAGGTTATGAAACCTACTAGTCATATTCACTGTGTAGTATCTTTCCCTATAATAAAATAAATGTCACATTCCACACGAATATACGGACTTTTATAATAGTATCGTAGAGGGGCAAAGTGGTGTAGATATAGAAAGTGGTGTAGATGTAGAAAGTGGTGTAAATGTAGAAAGTGGAGTAGATATAGAAAGTGGTGTAGATGTAGAAAGTGATGTAAATGTAGAAAGTGCTGTAGATGTAGAAAGCCGCCCCCAAAACTCAGCCATTCCGTTTTAGTTTCTGTATTTCTTCTGCACGCTGCACCTTCTGTTTCTTTTATATCGTCCATCTATCTCCTCCTTGGTCTTGATCTTTCATTCTCTCTATGATACCATTCAGTTGTTCTTTTTGTCCATCTGTCGTCTTTAACTATATATCATTTTAAACAATACGTCGTCTACAACTAGTCAATTTCATAGCTCGTCTCTCTGCACCAACTCGTTTCATTTCCCACTCGTCTGACGCGCGTGTACACTGTGATAAAAAAAAGTGTAGCATTTAATTAGTTCTCTTTACTCGTACCTCGTAGTATACCAATCTAAAAATTGTATTTCCTGCTTTTTCGACACTTGATTGAAGGCAAAGAATGTTTCTATATTAATAAGTGCTTTCAACCTATTTTATATGTAATTTTGTTGCAAATACAGAGAAAGCTATTTATTTTCTGCTTAATTGTACATCGTCGAGCGAGTGGGCAATGAGACGAATTAGTGCAGAAGACGAGTTATGAAATGAACTAGTTAACGAACTTTAAAATAGTTTAGTGTACTGAGTGTGTCACGGAAACCTTCATATAAATAGAGTTATATGCAAAAATGTTAATTATTAGAAAATCTACTTAAAGGTGATGATAATATGGCTTAAAAGTAAACAGCCAAAAACTAAAATTATAAATTGCGTACCTATACAATAAAGAAAAATTTAATAAGATAGGACCATAGTGTTTGTATAAATAGCCTGATTTTATATCGTATATTTACGAAAGACAAATGACAAACAACTCACCACAAGCTCTAGCCAAAATGACGTATCCATTATGATTCCGGTACTCGATACTTCTTGACACAAATAGGCCGATGTTGACAAGTGCAAAAATGGCGAGGAATATGAGAAACACGTGGTTGTTGCGGAAGTACGGCAGAGAGAGCTGGTAGGGTTTTAGGCGAGACATCTTGTTGAGGAACGATGTTGGTTCAGCTGCTGGTTTTGGAGGAACAAGCCACCGGTCTATGCTGTGGAGGAAACGGTGATAAATGAATGTATGAAAGAATGGTTAATTGATTCGACCGTGTGATGTCGGCCGCGACTTTAGAATAGCATCGCCCTAACTCTTTCCGCAGGTGTCGTGATGCGGCGACTAAGGCATAAGAAACCCGATACCACAAGTGTTAAAGAACTACTCCACCTCCAAAAAAGTGGACTTGCCAACTCGCTTGGCCAGCGTGCCGTTTTAAGGCCATACATCCCGCATGCACAGGGCAATATGCAGGGGGAGGACCGTGTCCAACAAAGGACACGAAAAGGCTACTTAGTTATGATTATTGGTGATTGAATAACTGAAATAATAACTGCACGAACGGATGAATAAACTGAGCGAAAGTGATCAAAAACTGAACGGTCCCCGAGGGTTTAGGTTCAGAAATGAAAAGACTAGGAGTCAGGTACACAGTGCATTTTTTGTTTCATTTCAGATCTAACCATAAAGCTATACGATCACAAAAAACTAAAAGATAGTGCGATATAGAACTAGCTACAGCGCCATCTAGTGCTCACCACGCGTAACAAATTCAAATCAAATAATTCTTACTTATTTGTTGATCCCGGTTTTACAGGAAAACAAAAGTTAAATTAGCATTATACAGAAAGGCTAAATCGTGATTGATGCGGAAGTATGGCAGAGAGAACTGGTAAGGATTCAGGCGAGACATCTTGTGCAAGAAGCTTGAGTAGCTGGTTTTGAAGGGACCATGGTGGTCTATGGTGTAGAGAAACAGTGAAAAACAAATGAAAATTTTATAAGAAGAAATAATCGAAAGAAAAATTAAAAAATAACTGTTGAATTTGTTTTAAAAAATTAGAAAAACTAGCAAGAGGACCGAATAAAAGAATGTCTGAAATAATGTCAGAATGCATGATTTTAAGAACAGAAGGAACACTGAATATCTGATGAAAAGTACTCGTACGAAAGAATGACGAATGAATAATAATAAATGAATAAATAACACTACATACGATAAAGTTCCCTGTTGTCAGTAAAAATATATATTGAAAAATACACAAGCACACAATAAACATAAACTGCTCAATTCTAAGTTTGAAATGAGAATCGAATGGTTATACCGCCTGTACTGAAGAGCTGTTCAATATAATTTCCACCTCGGGTTTCTACAACCGCACCTCCCGTCACAGAAGTGCGGTCCATCCGCATTTCCTCGATACGGAGGTGTCGCGCACTGTTCGGTCCAAAAATTATTTTATACCGCGAACCCGTAGGCTGTGGAACGAACTGCCTCAAGAGGTCTTTCCATTGAGCTACGATATGGGGTTCTTCAAGAGAGCTGTGAATAGGATTTTGCAAGGTCGGCGGCGCGCCCGCATACCCCCTGGTGTTGCAGGTGTCCATGGGCGGCGGCAACACTTACCATCACGTGTGACCGCTTGCTCGTCCGTCCACTAGGCTATAAAAAAAAACTATTAAAAACTTGGCTAAGCAATCATCGATCACATACCATAAAATATGGTAAAGCCCAAGTCTTAAATAGGACTCTATTTTGAGTGAAAATGAGGCACAAAACTGAACGCTTCATTAGTGATGTTCCCGCTCTTTAGTGAGTGATGTTCCCGCTCTTTAGTGAGCGCGTCCTCAACCTGTAAAAGCTCATGTCTTAAATAAGACTCTATTTTGACTGAAAATGTATTAATATGAGGCACAAAACTGAACGCCTCATTAGTGATGTCCCCGCTCTTTAGTGAGCGCGTCCTCAACCTGTACTCCCAAATATGAACCATATTAACTAAAAACATACTAACCTAATAGTTAAGTTCTCCAACAGCCCCTCGTGCCTATTCAGCTGGTTCTTAAGCGCCTCATAAGTGATAGCTCCTCTTTGTTCGGTATCAGCGTCCTCGAACATGGCGCCGGTGAGTTCGAGCAACTGTTCGTCGCTGAATTGCATGCCATTCTCTTCCATACACGCTCTCATTACGTGTTGTAGTTCGCGGTGTTGGATGAGGCCGTCGCCTGGAAATGGGGGCAGATAATAGGTCAAAGTCAAATGAGTCGAAGGCAAAAGGTCATAAGTTCGATTCCTGGTCAGACTTTCGGTTATTTCAAAGACAAATGTTTGTTCGGGTCTGGTGTGTTTATCTCTGGACTCACGACACAGGGAATCCTAACGTATTCAATATAATTTTAATTTATATACAAAAAAATGAATGTTTCTTTGTTTGTCCCGTATGCGCTCCTATACCATTCATCCGATTGCGATGAAACTTTGGTGAGTTGTTGTGCGCACGCGCGCGGAGGTTTCTGAATTAGTACTTGAAGACCACGCGAACGCAGTTGCGAACGACAGCTAGTATTCATTATAAAAATAAAACCACTCACCGTCCAAGTCATAGACCTTGAATAGAAATCGTATCTTGTCATCAGGCGTCTTTCCCGCGAATCTGTGAACTGCTGCAATGAACTCCTGGAGAGATATAGCTCCAGAGTCATCCTCGTCGAAGATCTGGAACACCCGCTCCGTGAAGAACGGCTAAAAAGGAAGTTATATTAATACCTTATTTCATTGGAAATCTAAGGAGATACTGAATCATTTTCACCCAAGAGGATCTTTTGTGTAACCCTAAAACTATGTATTTTGGAGATTGATGTCCTTGCGCGCGGGTTTGCTCGCTTTTTTCTATACAAACTTCGACATTCCGTTTTATTTCTTTAGGGGTTGAATTTCAAGAAATCCTTTCGTCGTGAGTGTTTACGCCAAGAAAACTAATGTCCAAATTTCATGTTTCTAGCTTCAGCGGCTTCGGCTCGCCAATGATGAACCATTCAATCACGACATTTTTCTTATAGATTGTTGGTCTCAAATATGAACTATATGCTTTTTTGGCATAAAAAGATGATTTTGACTCTTTAATTTTTTAATGTATAATTTCTTTAACATAAACTTTAGTTTGTTATTGTCACTACGGATAAGTTTCAGTGGCTTCTATAGTGTATACACAGGTATTATGTAAGATTTTATTATGGCAATACTTAAAAGAAAATACTTTAAAATAGTTGATGTATTACTTACGTTTTTGGAGACGACAATGTTCTGGAATTGTTCTCTTGTGATCTCCTTTTGATCACCAACTGTCTGCCGGAACAGCTCTTCCAAACGATCCACACTGTGCTTGTCGAAGCCCACGCGGGGTCTAGACATAATTGACCATAATTAACATCTGGATATAATTTAGCAGAGGCTTACAATTAAGAAAGTTAGACTTAATGCTGATATATATCTAGCGGTACAGAGATACAAGCTAATGGTATGGCATGGTATAATGCTGGGTTAATTGAATTTAATAATATTACAAAACCATTGGGAAAATTTGAAAGACAATTGACCAAAGAAACTTGGGCGAATCTTTAAACCAATTACAGGTTGGTTCCTATATATGAGGGAGGGAATGAAGGAAAAGGTCCAGATAATAACGTGTATCCAAACTTCACAACCTCCCATTGTACGAGTAGATGTTGATAGACAGTTTGGTGAAGGGCTTTTTAATTATTAGCTTACTACACCAGATCATTACATGCATCTACCCTCCTGTAGCCAGCACCATAACATCTGTTACAAGAAACTAAAAATACACGTGATGACGCGATGCCCTATTTTAAATTATGTTCAGTAATTTATTTATTCACGTCAAACCGACAATACGTCACAGAATCATTTCAATCTCAAGAGATCGGTATCGCCCCTTGGCACCGGGTAGATACTGCTCTATTACCAGTGAATTTCTACATTGTTTGATATCTATGATAAATAAAAATGTAAACGTTCGTTTGTTCAAAATCTTAAATCTCCGAAAGTTCTTCACCGATTGCTTTGAAATTTTGACACAACGTTGCCTTCGAATACGCGCGTGTTTTTATATACCTATCGCGGGGTAAAAACATGCTTTTTACCCAAAAACAGGTAAACACAGGGTAAGCGCCATCTGTTGGGCAGCCACAGCAACGCGTGGCCGGGCACAGTTTCAAATAAATCAATAACGGAAACCAGGTTATTTGATAAACGAAACACATACCTATTGCTGGTGACAGTGGATAGGAACTCCATGATCTCGTCAGCGGACGCGCTCCCGTCGCCGTCGGCGTCGAGCACACGTAGCAATTTGTTCGTTACCTGCAAATTAACAACAACTTCGCAGTACGAAACAGCTTGTGCTCTTACTTAGATGGGCAACAAATTATTATGAGTAACTGGAATAAACAATTTTTAATTACTACTCACGTCAATACAAAGTGGACTTCGTGAGACTGCCTATATTTTTATAGTCACTAGGGAACCTAAACCGCCATCGATTTGCTCCCACTTTCAGTACTTAATTATTTCCCTAACAAAACCACCAATATTTTCAACTTTATTTCAATCAGTTGAAAAACGTGCTTAAAAAAGCTCACGGGAACAGCATAATATCGTGTGTGGTGGGAAATAACTATATAAGCTGGTGGTGTGGTATTACCCTACCATTTTTCGTAGCTTTTATCCAACTGTTTTATGAGGGATGTTATGGAGGTCCGTAGCCGTGACCGAAATAAAACATTAGAATTTTATTACAAATTATTTTATACATTGCTGTTAGGGGCGGAATTTGAACGAGGCGAGTTTTGAGAAGTTCATTTGATTTGCTAGATTTCTTGTTTGATTTTATGATTAATTAAGTTTTTATTTTTATAGACTAGTGGGCGGAGGAGCAAGCGGTCCCACGTGATGGTAAGTGTTACCGCCGCCCATGGGCACCTGCAACACCAGGGGGCATGCGGGCGCGCCGCCGACCTTGCAAAATCCTATTCACAGCTCTCTTGAAAAACCCCATATCGTAGCTCAATGGAAAGACCTCTTGAGGCAGTTCGTTCCAGAGCCTACGGGTTCGCGGTATAAAATAGTTTTTGGACCGAACAGTGCGCGACGCCTCAGTATCGAGGAAATGCGGATGGACCGCACTTCTGTGACGGGAGGTGCGATTGTAGAAACCCGAGGTGGGAATTATATTAAACAATTCTTCAGAGCATTCCCAATTGTACAGGCGGTAGAACACAGAGAGAGACGCAACGTCTCTCCGAATGCTGAGGGATTCTAAACCGCCCGTGAGAGTGGGATCGTCGACAATACGAACAGCACGTCGTTGGATGGAGTCAAATGGGTCCAATTGGTATTTCGGTGCGCCGGCCCAGAGATGAGAGCAGTACTCCATATGGGGCCTCACCTGAGCTTTGTAAAGCATAAGGAGTTGCCTAGGTTTGAAGTTGCAATTGTACCCTACGTTTTAATTTTTCTTACCTTTCAGTTAGTAATACATTTCATAAAGAGTTCATTAAAAACGTATCCCTAGCCGAAACCGCATCCAAAATCATATCCGTATTTGTAACCGAAACTGGTAATAGAGTATACAATATATGGATTCGATCAGGATCAGGGGAAGTATTATCAAATCGCCTATATTATCAGGGGGAGAGTGTACGGTGAAATCCAACTGTTGCTGGGCGCGCTCGACTGGCCACATTACCTTATTTCCCGAATGCACATACGTGTTTCGGTAATGAGTGAGATGTGCCAGAGCCCATTCCCATCCTATCCTCCCCCATTTTCCTCAAACTTTCTCCAAATCCATTCATATATCTCCAAAGGTAGGCAGCGCATCCGGGGGCGTGCCACCGCTTGTCATTTTAGACTAATGTTGAGATACATGCCCATTCTTCTGTCAACCACGTGGTCGTGGCGGAATTATTGTGGATGTCACAATAGAAGCCAATTAGGTGAAAGTTGAAGTTACATGCCCATTCATGTATGGGCGACAGTATCCACTTACCATCAGGTGGACTGTATAATCGTCTGCCGTTAGCAAATTAGCAAATGGAGAATCAAAAATACAACTCTTATGTTATTACCAATTATGACATTTCTAAATTAAGAAAACTTACAACTTTATTCTGCAGTATGTGTTGAAACGTATCCAGTGTGATAACTCCATCACCGCACAACACGTACGCGACACTCTCCACTTGTTCTACGAAGTCCAACTGTTTGTCTTCTCTGAAACATATAACACAGGAATTAAAATATAAGTTTTATTTGTGCAGGAAATTTCATAACACCAGATAAATTTCATAAATTTCAGAACAAGTGAGTGAGATATGCCAGAGCCCATTCCGATCCTATCCTCTCATCCAGCGCATCCGGGGCCGTGCCAACGTTTGTCCATCTGGACTGACGTTGGCATCTATCGCGGATATCCATGGACGACATTATCCACTTCCCATCAGGTAGACTGTATGCTCGTCTGTGCCCTTATACAAAAAAAGAAGGTAGATGGTAATCACTTAGAGTAAGATCACACTTGCAACAGTAGCTGTGCAACGAGTTGTGTCAATCGAAAGAAACGTATGAGGTTAAATGTCAGTGTGCACATTTGTAGTTAGTTGCAATGCGATTTGCCGACGACTTTTTAAATTGCAAGCGAACGCAGTTATTGCGCAATTTAAAATTGCCCTGGAATCTATTTCCATACAAAACTGGAATCGCGATAGTCAAAATTTGTTGTATCTTTTTCGTAATCGCAGGACGCAAAATATCAAATATATTAATATTTTCTTAGGTTTTCGCGATTACTATACATAGCAATTAAACAACAAATAAAATCAATTAGTCACCCCGTGACCACGTCCACTGCAAAGTGTTCGAAACGTCGGGATATAAATAATGTTAATATACGCGATTTAAACCGTTCAAAGTTGTTTAATTGCTATCAAATATATTGTTGAAATTTTAGAGACTTATACTTCATAAATCGGAATACTATGTATGAATATTTTTTTTTAATCTTCAAGTAGTGGATGAACCCTGTATCTCCTTATTTTCTTTTCTTGCCATTTTTTTTACTATCACAACGAAATCCATACGTGACTGTTTACTATCCATAGCGCAACATAATTAATTGCAAATGTGTCTTCAACAGTTGTACTACGACGAAATTACAGCACAGCAACAATTGCAATAGTGTATTCCAGCACTTATTTATAATTTTAATTATAAGTATTCCTTATTTTACATCAGTTTATTCCCTATTATTTATTATAGCTGAAGTTTTCAAATAATTCTAATAGCATTATCGTTCAAAAATCGAGAATAGATAATTGAAAAGGAAAAGTAGAAATTGACTGACTTACGTGAGACGCTCCTTCAGAAACTCAATCCAATATTCCTGCACCAAATGGTCTTTCCTCTCCACGTCGAATAGACGAAATATCCTCTCCAGGAGGTCCTAGAACAAAGGAAAATCTAGGTTTAACTAGAGAACTTGTTTTATGACTTTTGTTTCCTATTATGTCAAATTAATGTTAGTCACGTTATTGAGGGTAGTAGATTTTAATTGTCACCTTCAACTTTAGTTGACTTTCAAATAATTGGATATTTTTAAATTTCTAGATACCTACATACCATTTGTCAACTGTTTTGTTTTTTGTTGCCTTTCGTTTGAAACCAAATTGAAACTTGATCACAATTTATAATAAGTTAATTAAATTAAATTATTTTAAATATATATAAATATATGCAATAATATATTAAAATGTGTATATACGTAGTTAACTGCTTATAGGCATATTACTTAAATAATTATTTGTACATTTTTTTCTCTTCTTAGATGTCAATAGCGCAATTAGCATATTGTGCCAGTATCGACTTTTCTTCGTAATTAACAAAGAAGTGAAAACAATTCAAAACATATCTTGTCGATGTTCCGCTCGATCTAAGTATGTTAGCGAATCACATAGAAAAGCGATAGTAAGTTTATTGAGGACAGAAGAGTTAGACTCCTTGGAAACACACGAAAAACGCTGTTTTTATTCGATTATCACAAACATTTTATACACAAAAAACACTTTGAAATTTAATTAACTATCACTATTAAATCACAAAACCAACAATACATTATTTTTCGTAATAAAATCAACCTAAAACTCAACTTTAGTTTCCGAGTCCCCGCCAAAAAGACCATGTACAATAATTTACATATGTAATCATTAGTTTCAATAAATTAGTTTCAAACGTCGATAGATGGCGCTGCCATCAAAGATAGAACACACAAATATTTCATTCATTTAAAGTGATAAGTATCTAAGTTGAATATTGTTTGTTGGTTCTCTGTAGGGCACTCATATGCGAACCGAGTTCTACTTCCAAGTAATTGGGACAGTTCTCGGTCAAATGTGAATCAACAGTGACCTTAACTAGTAGACCCTTGAGGGACGCCGTGCGCATCTAGTCTACAGTACAAAATCTTGTACATTTTAATTCCGTAATTTATGTACGAGTATGTAGTTTATTTGTTTGGTCCTTGACTACACTTATTTATGTTATATTTATAAAAGAAAAATGCAATGGACAATATATATTTAAAAGGATTGTACAAGCGAGCAACAACAAATACTTAGGGGCCTTACTTACCAGATAATACTGTTGATACTGCATCAGAGGTCAGTATCAGTTACATTTAATATAGTTAGACCTATTTAGATAATTTATCTATCAGATTGTTAACAGTTACTTTACTCGGAGGTGGTGAAAAAGGCCCTTAGAATATTTTATCAACAAGCCGACGGAATCCTAAATTTCTTTATTGACATCAGAGAACCATAATCCAACACATCTTTAAATTTACTGCCATCGATTCGGTGTCCATTCGGTGTTTCCTGATACTCATTTAATTATTTATTTAACAGCACAAATATTTTGAAATGAGATTCAAGTATCTCATTACCGCATAATTTAAAACTTTTATTAAATCTCTAAACTGTAATTAGAAATCCAACAAAAAACAGTGTCCAAAAAATTATGTCACACGTCAAAAATCATGTCATCGCTCGAGTGGTCCCAGACGTCACCTGTCACCGCCTACACCTGTCACCCGTCATTTTGACATTAGTTTGACAGGTGGACAGCGCGCGCGGACAGTTCATGTCCAATTACCACTCTTTTTTTTTAAATTTGGTGTTGAATGAGATTTCTTTAGAGCATGGTGTGGTTTGGTGTGTTGAAGTGAAAAGGAATGTGGTTACATGTAGATCATTTTTTTTTTATTTTTGTCGGATCTACTGGTTTGTTTTTAGTCTTGATTAATTGGTATCTATACATATAGTAAAATGGTAACAAAGCGGTGATTGCAGTATAAAGTACGAATGATATCGACCCCAAAACAACCATTTTTGTTTGAACGTCCATCACGAAACAATCACTTGATAGAATTTAATCTACGTTTTATCCCAATCCGTTGCAGAGTTCCCACGGGAATCACTCAATAGTTCACGCGAGCGAAGTAGCTGGTATCAGTAGTTGGTTAATAATTTGTGTGTTGTTCCGCAACAGAATCTGGCTAATTAGAAATGGCACAACAGTATACATACTTAGAATCTGTACATATAATAAAATTTTAACAACGCCGCATCTGTACATAATGGATTTTAGAAAAAAAAAAGAGTCCTTGTAATATTACATATGCGTATGCATGTGCATGTGCATTATGAATGATAAACAGCCCAAATAAACCATCTGTTTGTCTGTCTGCCTCAATGCGCAACACGCAATAATCACTGGATGGATCCTAATGAAGTTGACAAGTTGTGTAAAATATTGAGGGCGCCCTAGGGTGCACACTTTAGGAATCACTGAGCCAATGTATTAAATTATTCTATATTGTTAATGAATATGTAATACTGAAACGATAGGGCGTGGCCATTATATGTAGGTCATGTGGGCCGATCACTCGTGACCATTCAAGGTGATACATATAAAGGTAATCAATAACTAAAGCCCTTAACACACAACACGCGGGCGGTTGCGTGTCGATTGTGGCGCGCGGCATGCATTAGATGATAATGTATTAATTCTGCATTTTCAGAATAACAAACGGCAACATCATTCAGAATAACAAACGTCGGCAGTGAGTCCCCGGATGTGCCGCCCGCCTTTGGGGATTTAGGAATGGATTTGGAGACAGGGTTGGGAAAATGGGAAGGCTCTGGTATATCTAGCGGAATAGGATAAAGTGGGAAATGCAGGACATTTATCAGTAGTATTCTGTGAGTGAGGGGTAACTCAGCTAGTCGAATGCTTACAGCCACACCTGTGGGATTGCACCGTGCAGACACACCTTCCCAAGTATGAAAGTATTCGGCGGTTATGAAAGGTTTTGTTGTATTTGCGTGTCCAAGAATTGTGAAGAAAAATTGGGGCATCTGTGTATATTTACATATGCATTGGGTCCGCGTGTGCCTTGCAGTGGGATATTACAGGCTGATGTCGACTAATTAAATCGCTATGAATATGTTTATAATATTAAATCGACACGTCGTGGCTATCAGGCACGTGTTAAAACCGTGCCCATAAGCACAAAACTATTAATTATCGAAATCTATTTTTAGTATACCCACATAAAATAAATTCATTTTAACAGAATACCATACTCCATTTGTTACGATTTTAAAATTATCCATTTATATTGATAAAATCACGACTATTGCCGTCTCATTACTTTCATCATGGTGGTCAAATAACGGCAACAGTCATAAACCTAATCGTTGGCAAACTGTCGGCCCGTTGAAAATCAAAATGTGCCGCGGGCAGTTGCGCAGATTACTAAAACTTACTACCTTAGCGTTTAAACATTAAATATATACGAGCGACAAGAATGACGCACAAATATGATACAATACAACATTGATAATGGGTTGTTCAGAATCGAGTGTAGAATTGATTCTACTAATTTGTACAACTTTTTTTCTCCGTATTGTTAATTTCTAATATGTACTCATTGAATACCGGACGCGGTGTCCGATCATCACCCGGTACTGAATAGTGGGCACCACGAATGTTCTAGATAGAACAAGAAAACTTTACAAGTGTGTAATTATTAATTTATTGTCAGAAATAATTATATTTTTAGCTAGAATGATTTTATATATTTTAAATTATAAATTATAATTAATTTTCTTAATTAACATTATTATATGTTTTGACGCTTGGCTGAAGTAATGTATCACGTAAAATATTTTTTCTCATATTTGTTTGTACAACATGTTTTACAACACAATTGTATAAATACAGTTAACTAAAGTACCGTTGTACAAGTGTTAACTTAACTTACCTTCACTTCTCGAGTTCCTTCCAAAAAGTCCTTCATTGTCTTTAACCCTTAATAGCTACCCATGGGTCAAAATGACCCGGTAACTTCTGGCAACACCGCCCACATGTGACAAAAGTCGCGCGAGCGTGCTCTTCGCCTTAGTATTCCTAAAGCATTTGTAGAGGAAGGTGTGAGTCGTGATTTTGGTCTATTTTAGTGTAGCGTACGGTCGTAATAAATACCATTGGGTCAAAATGACCCGTGGGTATTAAAAACGTCGAAGTTTACTTAAATTAAATTTGATACTTTTGTAAACATTTTGGTTTTATTTTTATGCCAAGGTATGTATAATTTAGCGTTGAGTTTCAGGTTATAAAAATAATTGATACTTATCTCTACTATCTAAAAATAATTTAGTTTTTTTTGCAGAAAACATGACTAAGCCACTTTCTGACAAGGAATTAGGGGCAATTATAGAAAGTGATAATTAAATGGGAAGAGGATAAATCAGAAGACCAACGCGTCAACCAAAATGATGATCCAGGCATTGAGGAGGAAGATAGGCGTAATGCATGTGAAAGCCTCTTTAATCTCGGGGATCAGAGTGACCAGGAAGAAGTGGACGAAGTGGTTGCGGCTTTCGGATGTATATTCCTAGCAAACCCGCCAAATACGGTCTCAAAGTACAGGTTCTTGCTGATTCAAAGACGCATTACATGTTAAATGCTGAGGTTTATACTGGGAAAGCCATCGAGAAAAGTAAGAGCAAATTATCTCACCCAACAGAAGTTGTTCTTCGTCTAGTTACACCCGTAGTTGGAACTAACAGAAATATAACTGGAGATAATTGGTACTCCTCTTTAGAACTGGTCCAGGAATTAGCAAAGCTTAATCTTACATATGTAGGCACTGTAAAAAAAAACAAAAGATTCATACCAAATGAACTCTTACCATCTAAATCCCGCCCAATAATGTCATCAGAGTTCTGTTTTACTTCGGACAAGACCTTGGTTTCCTATGTGCCAAAAGCTAATAAGTCAGTAATTTTAATTTCAAGCATGCACAATGAACAATCGATAGACAGTGTAACAAAAAAAACCGAGATTGTATTATTTTATAACGATACAAAAGCAGGAGTGGATTCCTTAGATCAAAAATGTGCAAATTACTCCACTTTTAGAAAAACTCACCGTTGGCCTATGGCATTATTTTATATGATTTTAAATGTTGCAGGCATTAACAGTAGAGTTCTATATCAATTTTCCTATGAAAAAGAAATAGCAAGGGGTTCATTTTTACATGATTTAGCACGAAGTTTGTGCCGTCCGCATATGACGGCTCGCACTTATAATATTAAAATTCCACGTAAGCTAAGAAGTCTGACAGCGGATATTTTAGGGATTGTTTTGGAAGTTGAGGTAACACCTGTTCAACCCACTACAGCTTCAAAAAGAAAAAGATGCGCATTTTTCCCTTCAAAAAAGGATCATAAAACCAGTACGTCATGTGATCACTGTAAAAAACCAGTATATCGTCAATGCGCCAAAAATGTGTGCCCAAACTGTTTTTAAGTTATGTTTTAGTTTGTAGTGCCTTGTTTTGTATCCTTTTTCTTTAGTTCTTTGAATAAATTTACATTTTTGTCTCATGTGTTTTTTTATTTTTGTTTTAAACTAGTGGGTCATTTTGACCCATGGGTAGTAGAAAATGACCACTTTTGGGTGGGTAGCTATTAAGGGTAACATTTTTGTTATTTTAATACGAACACAATGTATTTGCTCGTCAAAGAACTTGCATGTGTGTCACAGTTTCGTAACATAGTTATCCAAGTTAATCGCGGGGCGTGAGAAGGCAATCAATTCTGCTATAAACCATGATGTAGTAACCACTACCTGCTGTTACACATCCGTTATCTATCATTGATATATACTAATCTAATAACTTAACATACGTCGTCTTTCAATCATACCAGTAAACGAAAACCTCGAATGTACGCGTCAGTCGAAAAGCTCGAATGTACGCGTCAGTCGAAAAGCTCGAATGTACGCGTCAGTCGAAAAGCTCGAATGTACGCGTCAGTCGAAAACCTCGAATGTACGCGTCAGTCGAAAAGCTCGAATGTACGCGTCAGTCGAAAGCCTCGAATGTACGGGTCAGTCGAAAACCTCGAATGTACGCGTCAGTCGAAAACCTCGAATGTACGCGTCAGTCGAAAAGTTTCCAGCATCTTTATATTTCACATATCTTTTAAAAAAATAATTTAAAGCCTTTAGGTAGATTTCAAAGCATTCTATCAACTGAAGATATACTTGTACATCCTGATACTACAAATCACTATATTTCGATAAACGTTGACCAAAAAGGTATTCCAAAAAATGAAGGACCCTTTCTTAAGCAATTCTTAGGAAAGTTTAACTTGCGACGTTTGCAATGTTATGTTTATTAAATAATCACCGGACTTTACGTTGAAAACCACTTTCACTCGTGTTCTGGACTGATTTTTTTCAATCCGGAAAGTTGCCTTAGATGGAAGGTCTGTAAATATCATTTGAAGTCTACTAAGCCATTTATCAAGTATTAAAAACATTTGGAAGCGTACGAAATCGTTACACGGAAATATTCCCTATGAAGATTAATTTTTAGTGAGACTTTGATATGCTCACCAAATAAGACGGAGTCAAATTAAAGTTTGGAATGTTTCTTTTTCTTAAAAAAGATATATTCTTGTTTACCATCAAGTTAATTGACTACCCGTCTATATAAAAAAATGGTCTAACAATATTTACAATGTCTATATAACTTAAGTAGGTTCACTTTACTGATTTTTATGGTAATATCCGTTGAAACTAGTAAACGCGAACCGGACATAGCTTTGATGGAATTTGAATTATAACTTGCTTTTAAACGAATTAGATCAGAAGTAAATTTCCAACATATCACTGAGATAACTACCTGTCTTATTAAGTACGCTATAAGAGCGATTATGCCGTGTATTGATGAAGTAAGTTTTGGGTAATAAATATCAGAGTATGGAGCGGTTTACTTGCTTCATTGATTAAGGGCCAACTTGTTTTTGTTTTTAATTATAAGTGGTTTAAAAATTTATGAGTTTTATATATATATATATATATATAAAACATCTGTATAGTAAATAATTAAGTTTATTTAAAATTAATTTTACGCTCCATTACTGAGAAATGTGACGAACGGATTCTACATATGGTTTTTCTTTTTTTTAATTTTTTTTTAACGTCCCATTGATGTTTTCTTTTATAGTAATAAGATGGCAGACGAGCATACAATCCACGCGGTGGTAAGAGGCTACTGCCGTCCATAGACATGCTAACATCAGTCTACAATGAAAAACGTTGGCACAATCCCTTTATAATGTAGGAATTAATTTGGAGAAATTGTTGAGAAAATAGAAAGGGGTAGGTTATATTGGGGATTGGGATAGAGAATTTATGTATATTTTATGTAGTGTTTATATATGAATTAAATATTAACATTACAGTACAGTAGTTCGTTTTTCCATCTTATAGTTATTACATTTGTTTACACCCCTACCGCTTCATGTCCCGCATAGCCCCAAGGTTGACCGGGAGACCATGTTGTAAGGCATTAAGTCCGCCTTTTGTAACAATTTACAAAATAGAGTATTTTTTATAAATAAAGTGGGAAATTCAGTACATTTCAAGGTAGTATTCTGTGAGAAGGGGGTAACGATAGCAGTCGAGAGCGCCCCGCGGCTGTTGGATGGCAGCGTGCTACCTCCCACATAGACCTCCCCTAGTAGTTTCGGGTCATAATTTACCAGGTGGGCTTAGTACCGATTGGTGGATACACATACTTCATATTTTTTAAATTAGGAACATTTAAATAGGTGATTTTTTTTAAAATATCCTCACTTAAATAGAATTTAATCACAAATGAGAGGCGAGAAGAATACCCTTAGGTTATCATTTTGACCAACTGCATAGACTGTATAGGAGAACTGTATAGTAGCAGATGAAGACCACAACTCCAGATAAAGCTAAGCAACAGCTTAAACAGCAGATGAAGATGCTTTTTCCATTTATTGTTATGCACATTGCAAATAAAATAAATTTAATAAAATATTTATTTTCCCATTATTCCTCTGTCAATTCGTGTCGAAAGTTATTTTATTTTCATTATTTTTTTTATGGACAGCAGGCGGCAGATCCATTCAACATCAATCCAGAATGACAAACGTTGGCACGGATGCGCTGTCTAGCTGTCTAGGATTAAAAGCAATGAATTTGTCGGAAGGGTTGAGAAAATGGAAAAGGATAGGTTATTATAGGATGGGCATATCTCACTCGTTACCGAAACATTGGGAGAGTACGATGAAGTGGGAAATGCAGTACATTTCAAGGTAGTATTCTGTGAGAATGCGGTAACGTGGCCACTGGAATGCGCCCAGAGGCTGTGGGAATGGAGCGTGCACCTTCCCCCTCCTACTATTCACCTGGCTATCAACTCGGCGTTGAAAGACAATATCCTCAGGAAACCCGCGTATTCGAGTGCCGTAAAACCTGTGCCATGCAGTAGGACCTTATAGATTAATTTCGACCAATCGAGTTAACACAAAGCAAAATCGAACGAATTGTATCTTTTATGATTTCAAGAGTGGCTATATTGGTCAAAATATTCATGTTTTCTGTCATTACAATGTTAATATAGTCTGTTTCGATAGTTGTCATACTATATACGAACACACAAACCTTGCGTTCACTGCAATTGTCTCATGGCAAGTCAGAAGCCATAATCTCAAAATAGAGTTAATTTTTAAAATAATAATTAAAATAATTTAAATTGCTTTGTTTTTTATTATTAGAGCGTACATGGACGTTTGTCATTGTCCGCTAAGATGTCACCGTGTGAACGAAAGTGGCGTTTCGGTGTATTCAGGAAGACGCTCAAGGTCATGGTCGTGTGGCGTCGGCTGGCTTTAGAGTAGCACCAAAAAGAGACCCTGAGGAACTACACAATCTGTAAAAAAGTGGAATCGACAACCCGCTTGACTAACTTTAAGGTGGGCAAGAAGAGGCCAGCAGCAAATAGGAAAGCAGAATGTATGGCCTTTGAACGCTAGTTAAATGGGTCGGTGACCCCACTATTTTAGAGGTAGTGTATTCCCCCAGGGCTTGTGTTGGCGGCTTTGTTATTCCTTAGTCGCCTTTTATGATACCCGGAAGATAAGGAGTGGTGCTCTACTAAAGCTGGCCAACACCATACGACCAAAAAACTAGTATTCAATTTGTAACAGAATAAACCCACGAAACGAGATCACAGGCCGCTCACCGATCTGCCACGACAATAATAATTACATCCCCGATTAAACAAAAGTGTACATTGCAATTAAACAACTTTTAACGGTTTAAATCGCGTATATTTGACATGATTTGTTGACATGGGTGTGACCCCGTGACCACGTCCACTGCAAAGAGTTCGAAACGTCGGGATATAAATCATGTCAAATATACGCGTTTTAAACCGTTAAAAGTTGTTTAATTGCAATGAATAGTAATCGCGAAAACCTAAGAAAATAAAAGTGTACATTTCACACAAAATACAACAGGCGACTACGCCGCGCTGTAATCAATTCTTGTAATCAATTATTTATCGAAGCAGGTGATGCCATCCATGGACGTAACCTGTTGCGAAAATTCAAAAATGTAGCATTTTTATGGTTCACAGAAAAATTCATCTCGACTAAGGTGAGATCATATAAAGCATACAAAAAGTGGCTGCGTACAGACTGGTCTTCACGACACTTTATACCGCGAACCCGAGCAGGTTGACGAATCCATTCTTTTGGAGATGGTATGTGGTAGCGGCTTTGTTATGCCTTAGTCGCTTTCTATGACATTCACGAGATGAGATGGAGTGGTGCTATTCACCACATGGTCACAAACTAATTTAAAAATTAGGCCTTATAATTTCTATAAAGATTTTATCTTTTTATGTAACGGCAATATAATTGAAGGTGTTGATGGACGGGTAAGCAATTATTTCAGGTTATTTTAAGTGCACCAATATAAACTTTACAAGTTATAAATGTCTCATTTATGTTAGCTCTGACATTATCAGTCAACATGTACTCGTAAAAGAGTTCAACGCGCGCACGGACTTCACTGAAATAATTTGTTTCGCTTCTTGTAATGGAATTGAGTGATTTTAAAAGGAAGTTAACTGTCAGCGGCTTCCTTTGCTTATAATTTTGTTTCATGGAACAGATTGTTTTGAAATGAGATACTAAAGTTGGAAATGTATATCTATATAAGTAATACATACATATATACCCCCTGGTGTTGCAGGTCTCCATGGGCGGCGGTAACACTTACCATCACGTGGGACCGCTTGCTCGTCCGCCCACTAGTCTATAAAAAAACGTTCGTTTGTTCAAAATCTTAAATCTCCGAAAGTTCTTCATCGATTGCTTTGAAATTTTGACACAACGTTGCATTCGAATACGTGCGTGCTTTTATATACCTATCACAGGGTAAAAACATGCTTTTTACCCACAGCAACGCATGGCCGGGTACAGCTAGTAATTATATCATTTCTTTTGCCAAATTTATTTCACGTATAAGTCTTCTACGGCAGACAACACAGGCACAACGGCAGGCTTGTGTTTATATATAAGCCTGCTCACGCACATTGTCTTATAGGTCTTAAAACCCCACACTGGCCAAGCGGGTTGGCGGTTGGATGACACGACATGGTATCTGCTGTTTTCAGTACCCACTGCTAACCCAAGGCTAGCAGTGTATACTGAAAGGGCTGATTGTTATTGCATTGCATAATATTAGGAAGCCTGTTTATCCACCTAATAATATATCCGTTAAAATGATATCAAATATTCTTTTAACAAGACCCTATCCGTCTGGCGTTATTTATTATTATTACTTTTACTGACCTCACAATAATACTTGCGCACAAAACAAAAGGATATAAATTTTAAAATATATAATCGCAGAGAAATTCTAAGTGTATCTTAAAGGTATGTAAATATCAAATCAAGAAGGAGTGTTCCAATTGTTTTGATCCAATGATATATAAGCAATGGTACACAAGTTTACTTATGAGGAAGTGTTGTGCCCGCCGTGGATACGACTCAGTTTAAAGTATTATTTAGTATAGTTTTATTGGTTGTAGTATATCATATATTTAAAAAAAAAACATAGTCTTCACAGTTACAATTGCTTATAACAATTACCTTGAAATGTACTGCATATCCTACTTTCTCGTATTTCCGCAATGTACGTACGTGTTTCGGTAGTGAGTGAGATATGCCAGAGCCTATTCCCATCCCATTCTATCTTTCCCCATTTTCCCTACCCTTCCTCTCAATCAATTTCTTATTCTGCAAACGTGGACAGCGCATCCTGGGGCGTGCCAACGTTAGTCATTCTGGATTGACGTTGGCATGTATCGCGGATGTCCATGGACGACAGGATCCACTTACCGACAGGATCCTTTTTTTCTATACAAAAAAAAAGAAATATGTTGCCACTAATTTTATGTTTGTTATCTATAGAAAAAGTTTGTTTGTGGGTTGGGATTTAATAAACTAAAAATAAATGTTTAGTATTTGCATTTCTTGAAATTGTTGTAGGACGAATTAATATTTTTTTCCTGTTGCGGTGAATTTTTACCACGAAAATCTAATAGTTATTATCGTAAGGGCCGTGCGCACCGGGTAAGTGTGCACCAAGCCGTACAGCATGGCAACAGCAACATATAATCTATGCGTCACGCGCGCCGCATTAAGCGATATCAGAGATATCACGCGCGTGATATGTTGTGCAACATTGATCTAGATTGGTGAGGTCGGGGTTAAGCCGCACGCCCACTGGTAATCGCGGGTGGTGACGCCACAAATTTAATAATTAATAATCACAAATTTAATTTTTAATTTAATTTGCAGGGTAGTTATACAATGCGTGGTAATAATAAAATAATTCATTTTGCAATAACACATTTAACAACATAAGATGTAAGGATATAAGTATTTCATATTAATTGCCATTAATTCAATTGTAAACAATATAAGCAGAAAATTTTGCTCACAGAAGTCTATCTTGAAATGTACTGCATTTCCCACTTTATCTTATTTCCCTAATGTACTTCGGTAGTGAGTGAAATGTGCCAGAACCCATTCCCATCCTATGCCTCCCCATTTTCCCAACCCTTTCTCCAAATCCATTTCTATATCTCCAAAGGTAGGCGACGCATCCGGGGGCGTGCCAACGTTTGTCATTTTGGACTAATGTTGGCATGTATCGCGGATGTCTATGGGCGACAGTATCCACTTACCATCAGGTGGATTGTATGCTCGTTTGCCGCCTTCCTCCATAAAAAAACACTACTGAATGTAATAATATTATTTAATCATCACTCAGTTATTGTTATGTGAAAGGAACGTACCGCCGCGGCTCGCCTTATTAACGCCGCGCTAGTTGAGAATAATTCTACGTCAGTGGGCAACGTACTAAAAGAACTTATAGCTCCCGTTAAATGGAGGAACGTTTCTTATTAGTGATGGGTAACTCCAGAGTTAATGAATCCGTTATTAATCCATCCCTTAATCCACCAAATTGTTATTCATTCCGATTCCGGCGCCAATCATGATCGTAAGTGTAATCGCGCTTGTCGAGGGCTCAAAGTCGAGATGCAACGACACGATGGCATGACCTTTTTTTTTGCCTATGCAACAACCATTAAGGAAAGGGAATGAAACGCTCTCGGAAGGTGAATAAGTAGGTGAATCAAAAGAGTTAAGGAGGATTATGTGAATTAAAACACTCCGAGAAGTCTTGATTACACACCACTATTTCTTATAGTTGGTTCTAATAGTAACTTAGGTTTACACATCTTAACTGACTTCTAAAAAGGATTTAAAAAAAAAAAACAAATAATGAATTAATAAGTTTTATAAACTTCAGTGTACGAGCGGCCTTTGTAGCGATACAAGGGGTTAATCGTTAAACGTGTCAAGTAGATACCATCAGCTTATACGAGTAAGTCTAACGCGGTGCTATACCGCGATACATCACTCGGTGAAGGAGAGACGTCTCGCGGTTACCATCTATGACTCACTGCCACTATGATTTAGTAACAATACGACAGCAGTTTATTTTCTGTTACACAGTTCCTTCTGTTCTTTTATCTATCTATAGGGTGGTAACAGAATCTTCCAATTTACGATCAACAATGATGGCAAAGCGGATCGTATTAACCGGGTATCAATCGCCATAGGTATATCTTTTCATCTAACTGTCATATCACAACCTTTCAAATCATAAAAGATGTTTAAACGTCAATAAATCATAACCGGTAAATGTGTTTTGCAAACTTTATTATGAAAATTCGGTAAACATTGTCTTGTGCCTTATTGTAATGTCATAAAAGTTGTTATCCTTTGACTGAAATGACGGCGAAGTGGATGTAAAGAGACAATGACAAGACAATGCTATATTATATCAATATGAGAAGTGATACCATTCAGTTAAAACGAATGGTTATCAAAATGAATGAATGTGTTTGAGCATTAGAGTTACTGCATTTTAAAGACCTGTTGTCTGGGTATACCTAACCTCGACTGATATTCTTAAGGTCGTAAGTTCAAATATTTGGTGGTAACTCAGTATCTATTCGAGTACTGTCAGCTGCAGAGAAAAATGATCACCTATGTATTAATTTTTCAATACGTAAAGTGTCATATTTATCTGCAGCTGACTCTACATATAGTACATATTCAAGAAAAGATAGTGCAATGATGTTTCTGACATTCCTAGATTGCAATCAAAAGAAACATGAGTTAAAATTAACTTTTTAATTGAAAGATCTTAACAAGCGGAGTCCATTATTAATATAAGGTGCTCAAAATAATTTATACATTGAGTAGGTTGTATAAATTTCGTCCGTAAGGTACCCGACATACTGCCGGCATTACCTCGCTCGATTGCGATTAAATATAGAAAGAGAGTCGCAAGGGTTTTCTCGGGACGTTTTCCGCCATCGAAACATAAGTATAGTGATAGTAATTGAGCTAATAATTCATCTCACAATGAAGAATCAAGTGTGAGATAAGTATCGAAACTTTCCAAACCAATTACTTGTACCTGCTACCACATACCAGCTTGAGGTCATTTGTCAGTATGACCATTCATATGGTAATGAATGAATGAGTGATGGATGGGGATTGTGAAACTGCTCCAGTTGCGACGGCTGTTGAGAAATTATTGTCATTAATATAATGTGGATCAGTGATCAGGGTTTGATTCA
Organism: Sesia apiformis; assembly: GCA_914767545.1. Classification (NCBI taxonomy): domain Eukaryota; kingdom Metazoa; phylum Arthropoda; class Insecta; order Lepidoptera; family Sesiidae; genus Sesia; species Sesia apiformis. Next base: position 12,104,886 of record OU611971.1, read on the forward strand.
GAGAAGCTTTTGTCAAACGCGATCCAGTTCCCACATCGCATAGTAGCGCTCGACGTCGTCGTTCCGTTCAATCGAATTGGTACTCACAAGGATATATATAAGGATATATAAACCGCGACATATAATGTTTTAATATGTTACTTAAATACTATAGCTACGTTGTTTTACTGTATCTTTTGTGAAAAAATCTCTTTACAAAACAGAGCTTCACGAGCCGTATCCAACATATCGTCATTCAAATGTTTCAAATTATAATCTGTACTAATATAATAAAGAGGTAAAATTGTGTGTTTGTAGGTATGTTGGAACTACCGAACCGATTTCAAAAATTCTTAAATAGGAAGCTACATTATCCTTGTCTAATATATGCTATATTTTATTTAGAAATTTGAAAAAAAAATAGGTATAAAAAAAAACTTATAAACCGAAGCGAAGCGAGGGCGGGTCGCTAGTTTCGAAAAAGTGTTTCGTAAAATAAAAAGAATAAAATTGAGTATTTCAATTTACATATTAACAATAAAACATTAAAATTACTAGAATATTTTTTTAAAATCAATATTAAAACATTGTCAAAGTGATAAATATTAAATGAAATTAATCATTAAGGTTTTTCTAAATGTCTCTGCCCTGCAACCTGTACATCAAGGAGGCAACCTTCTTTATAATTACGGCGTGAAACATCGATGCATGCCTTTGTGAATATACCGAATGCGCTGCAGTTGTAGAGCAATACCAGCAACATCCCGAAACCATTGTTATCGTCTACGTGAGAATGAAACGGCCTAAAACGTCGCGGTATTTTGACGTCTGTGATTCATCAGGGTCCGATGCCACTTTGAAGTGCTACTGTGTTTTAAGTATCCATAAATTGTGAATTAATATTTTAATACTTTTCCTCATAATGTAATACAAAACAGTTTCTTTTTTAATTCTGGATTACACGGCTGTCATTCCATATTCCATCAAAAAATAAGTAAAAAAATACCTAACTAAGAAGCTGCGGACTAAGAAATATATTTAATTACAAAGTTTTACAGCACCCTTCATTCATTAGACAGCTTGCCATTGGTCGCAACAATTGCATACAGTGACCAATAAAAGATTTTCCTCGTATTAATTGACCAATAGCAGCCGGCGAGTGGAGGCCGACCTCTGTTCTGTTTTTATTGAATCTTGCGTAAGACCCTATACTAGGGCACTCGGGTTATATTTGATGATAGCGATCCGCCTGACTTCGCTTAGAGTAAAAGGGTTTTCAAATCCTGGCCAATAATTTTGCGCACTTTTTACATATATAACGTTACACATTTACCATCTCGTGGCAGCCCACGAAATGGTAAGTGATCGCCGCCGCCCATGGACGCCTACAACACCAGGGGGTGTGGGTGCGATGTCGATCCTGCAGAAACCTTAATCAATATATTCTTGAATGTCGCACGTCGTAATGAAAAAACCTTATGAGGCAGTTCGTTCCACAACCTACGGGATCGCGGTATGAAAAGATTTTTAGAGAATACCGTGCGCGACACCTCCTCATCGGAAAAATCTGCAAGAGAAACTAAAATCTAAAATAAGGTCCCTTTTCACAGAGAATGTTATCTAAAAAGATAACAGATGACTTCATGAAGCAAATATGTATGTATGAATTCGTCAAAAAGCTGAATTCGTCGGGGCCGATTATCGATTTTGGTAGAGGAGTTCTCGATTGGAATTTCGCAGAAATTCAAGGAATTTAAAGAATTTCGCCTGGTGATAGCTGGATTACAAGAGCCGGAAATCGTGGGTGATGGCCGGGAGAGGCCTGATGGTATTCACAGTACATTAATATTTTTCTGCGTTTTATGTAAACGCAATAAGAATTAAAATCGCTCTGTAGAGTTCGTAGTGTTCGATTTATAGAAACAGGACAATCTCTCACCCCGCATGCGTAAACTATAATTAACAACTGTCCAGAGAAACATGTATCTTACGCAGGTGAAGTGTAATGAAATATTATAGCGGGTAATTGATTTATTATATGGGCGTACGATTTAATTTTTATGTTTCAGATAGGATTTAGCAGTCTTTGTGAGCACGCTCTATCTCAAAAGACAGTGCTATAATTAGGCTTCAGTAATCGAATCCTCATGCACATTGGCTAATACACGAGGGATGTGTGTCCTGTCCTTAAAATGGCCAATCAGGTTGGCGAGTCCAGTCTTTTTGAGGCGGCTTAGATCCTGAGGGCTTGTGGTAGCCGCTTTCTTATCACTCAGTCGCTTTTTACGACACAAACGTGAAGACATTGGCTGGTGTTATTCTAAGGATGGCCGACACCACACCGCTGTTTATAACTATACCAGTCAAAATGTGTTACAACGAGATCTTTGACGATTTCGACATCGCAACGTCTTTTAGGGAGAGTTCGAAGAATTATTCAAATAATTCAACTAAGCGTTCGAAGTTTGCGGACACGTTGCGGTTAAAATTGAAATTTCAACCCCTCAACGTATTGAAATTAACTTTGATAGGAAAAGTTATATTTCGTATAGTCTATATCTCGGCTAAGTTCGAAATGAGCCAAATTGGTCAAGTAGTTCCAAAATGATGACTGTTTAAAAAGTCATATTTTTTTTGTTATTTCCTTCTGTTATTACTTGAGACGTATAATTTCAATATCTAGACGACTTCAGATTACAACCTTATAATAGTGAAATATTTATTTTTCTATAGAAGAGTTGGCAGACGGGTATGTAACAGAGTAACATATTATAACACTAGCGGTGCCAGCGACTACGTACACGTGAACTTGTAATTCCCGTGGGAACTTCATAATTTATCTAGATAAAAATAACCCTAAATGTTAACCCAGCATATAATTTATAACTGAGCCAAATTTCATTACAATCCGTCCTCCGGTTTTTGCGTAATGCGCATTCAGACAGACGGATAGATAGCAAAATACCCAAAAAAATGTTGTTTCGGTCTCTATGTCATTCGTACTTTTTACTCCTAATACTTTATCAAAAATAGTTCATCTACAAACACGGCTCAGTTAGCACTTTATTATATGTATCGATGTAACTGATATTTTCTGTATGTAACTTGGTAGAAAATCAATTTTTTTATAATTCGTAAGAACATTAAGAATAATCAACTTAAGTATATTGTATACTAGCTGAGCCGACAGACGTTGTTTTGTCCAAATTTCAATATGTAATACAATAATTTCAATAAGTTCATACAAAAATCCCATAGAAAAAAGCACTTTCAGTTTTTCCCGAATTTTCCAATTTTCCGGGCAACTGTTCCAATTTTTCTTTCCCTAAAAACCTTATTCGGACTATTACGAACATTTAACAAAAGAAATAGTCAAATCGGTCCAGCCGTTCTCAAGTGATGCACCTCAAATGGTAAGCACCAACGAACAGCATTTAATTTTTATTTATATAGATTAAGATGGATTGGAAATCAGTTGCTTTCCTATTTCTTGACTAAAGCGTGGTTGTAATGGCACTAAGACAAACATCACTCCTCTATATTTTATCTTTATCTTGCACAACCTCTAAGCTTCCATCAATCTATTTTAAAAAACACTTTATTTCAGAGTAATTTAAAAATAAACATTCCACCTTATCGCAACTTATCCTCTTTCTGATTGGTCCCCTTTGACCTCAGCTGTCACAAGCGACGCATTTCGACCAATAGCGTCATGCGAGTGAATGCAAGGTTGTCTTGACATGTGACCGTGTGTGAAGGTTCTGACACCTGAACAAGATTAGGTCTAGCATTCATGAACGGCGAAAACGCGCGTTTTTTTTAACGAATTTTTTTACAGAAAAAAGGCGGCAGACATGCAAACAGTACACCAAGTGGTGGATACTGTCGACATGCGCGATACGATACATGCCAATATCAGTCCAGAATGACAAACATCGGTACACCCCCGGATGCACTGCCTACTTTGGAGATTAAGGAATGGATTTGAGGAGAGGATTGGGAAAATTATAGTATATGATATGATGGAAATGGACTCTGACATATCTCAGTCATTGTTGAAACACGTACAGAATGTAAATAGAATAAAGGGGGAAATTTAATTCATTTTACGGGAAAATCAAAGTTGTCATTTTGCCGCAAATATATCCTGTCTATGACACGAATGAGCTATATCGGTGACTTTAGTTTCAGATCTTATCTGACAAAGAAATTTCGAGCTATGAAGACAGCTATCTGTCTCCATAGCTCGCTGAGCGACTTTTTAACTGATAGATCAGGCCTACCGTCGGAGGCCACGTTTCAACACCGTCCCCACACGTGTGCTCCGGGTGGTATTGATTTAATGGGTAACATCAAAACGCCGATATCGAGCTGCAACAACTATCTGGCTTATCAGGGCAGCGATCAGAAACCAAGGGACCTATAACTAACTACCAGTAATGTAGACCCGCCAACTTGAAAAGGTCATCGTGGCGTTTTCGATTTAAACTCTCTGTTATTTTTTTTTTATATAAAAAAGTGAGCGGACGAGCAAGCGGTCCCACGTGATGGTAAGTGTTACCGCCGCCCATGGACACCTGCAACACCAGGGGGTATGCGAGCGCGCCGCCGACCTTGCAAAATCTTATTCACAGCTCTCTTGAAGAACCCCATATCGTAGCTTAATGGAAAGACCTCTTGAGGCAATTCGTTTCACAGCCTACGGGTTCGCGGTATAATACATATTTCGGTATATTACAAGAGGAGGCCCATGGAGTGATACTTTAAAGGTTGATAATAATTAATTTTCATTTTAATTAGGAGATTTATGCCCTGATCAACACGCTGGGCAGGTGGGTTGGTGCTACCAGCGCAAGGCCTCCCGCACTGGTGATGCTGCTGCCCGTCACCGGTCTCTGGTATTTGGTGTTTTGTTCTGATATTTGGTCTCTGGTGTGCCGCTTGCAGGAGGAGATGGATTGGTTCCTGTATGATGGTGATTGGGACCCCTTACACCCCAGTCCTTAGCAGTGGCGATCCTTAAAATAGGCCTATATTCAGAAATGGAGATACAAAGACTGATGGTATGGTATAAAGTGATTGGTCTGTATACATAGAACAGGTATTGCGGAATTAAAATTATGTGTAAATGGTTTAGAATATGCTATACACGCGAACTATACGAACAGGTTTCGGCGCTTTCCTATCTAAACGATTTATTTATAGGCTAACTCGTATGTAAAATACGTTCTATTGCCTGTCTCACGTACATGCATAATGGGTGCATATGCATATGTATGCATTTATTACCGCAAAGAGAAATATATCACCTTTTTAAGACATTACAACCGAACAGACAAAAGCGTTTTGTAAATATTCAACAATACGTTTTATTCAGTAATATCTAGTACTGAATAAACTTTATTATATTTTATTGCAAAATTTGTCATGTTTCAATTTTGCTATAGCTCATTTCCCACTTAATTACCCAACCCTGTCATTAAGCTCAGTAATCATAAGTACAAGTCAATTATCCTTATTTTACGAGTAATAACTATTTGCGGATGTGAACTATGTATTACCTTTAATGGCATTTCGTTATCACTTTGACAGTAACTGGATCACGGGTGAGCGGTTACGTAATGCTAATTTAATGGGCGGGGTAGAGATTAGAGTCATTTGCATGCGATCGACATCATGACCAGCGTACCATAGTAGAATCGCAAGTAAGTGATCCTTATAGAAACTTTATAGAAAAAATATGGAGCCACGACTAGACTATATTTTAGCAAAGAGAGGGAGAGTGAAAGGTGCATTCCCACAGCCGCTGGGCGCATTCGACGTCACCCCTCTCTCACAGAAAACTATCTTGAAATGTACTGCATTTCCCACTTTATCTTATTTCCCCAATGTACGTTCGTGTTTCGGTAGTGAATGAGATATACCAGAGTCCATTCCCATCCCATCCTGTCCGTCCCCATTTTCGCAACCCTTTCTCGCAATCTATTCCTTTATCTGCAAAGGTGGACAGCGAATCCGGGGGCGTGCTAACGTTAGTCATTCTGGACTGATGTTGGCTTGGCACGAATCGCGGATGTCTAGGGACGACAGTATCCACTTACAATCAGGTGAACTGTATGCTCTTCTGCCTCCTTCTTTCTATAAAAAGAAACCTTTTCGGCAGGACAGCGCTGCGATGCACGAGTCATTTTCATTGTATCAAAATTTTTTGGTTATTTTCTTATTTCTTTTGTTTTTGTATATTTATATATGTTATGTGTTGTGTATGTCTATATACATGTTGTGTATAGCATGTTGTATGTCAAAATAAATGTTTCTTTCTTACACTTGCTTTCAGACTCCTCCAGTTACTGAAACTTAAAAATGTCTTAATCTCTCATTAGCTTACTCATCGACTCATTCCTCAACCCGCAACTCATAATAATGAGTAATAACTCACTGCCTCTGAACTTCCATATCTCAGTTAAACCGAAAAGTATAACTATAAACCTGTTATTACAATCCGACGGCTACTATAACGAATTCCCCATTGTATAGTGATCTAATGTGATCCATAACGGAGGCGGTACGATCTATAGATCATTCGGGCAGTCGGTTTGGATCGTTTAAAGTCATAACTCGTTAGATTTAATTTCCAATTGGTATGTTATTGACCATGACTCGGTGACTTAGGTGTCCTGAATCTGATTCGTGAGGTCGTGAGTTCAAATCTTTAACGGGCCGTTCCACTGCGTTTCCATTTAAGTACCTACGGATTTAAAACAAAATATCGCGCATCGTGAAGGAAATTCGCATGTCCCAGAATTAGAAAAAAAATATTCAAAAATGGTAATGTGTATCCACCAAACCGCACTGGGCAAGCGTGGTGGAATAGGGCCCGAAACCTCTTAAATACGCTGATATTAGTCATCATTATCAATGACTAAAAGAAATTGTGATGAGATTCATGACCCATCCAACAATATATCATTTGTACAACTTGGGAATTTTTGGTTGGGATATTTTTGAAAATTTTTTAACAGTCGTTTTAATTTTAATTAATTAATCTTAACTAAAACGAGGAAAATACCTAACAACATATTCATTATTATAATTTATTAAGGGGTTATAGGAAAATCAGACAGAGAATATTATATATCTAAACCTTAAATCAATAAATAGGTATCCGAACTGGTCTTCTAAATTTTTTTTTTTAATTAAAAGTTTACTTCGGATTACTTTTAAATGCATCAGAGTCGAAGATTTGTATTCTCTGTCTGATTAATGATTAATAATTAATAACCTCTTAATGAAAAGTTTCAGTTCATTTTTTTTTATTGAAAGAAGATGGCAAAGGAGCACACAGTCCACCTGGTGGTAAGTGGATACTGTCGCTCATAGACATCCGCGATACATGCCAACATTAGTCCAAAATGACAAACGTCGGCACGCCGCCGGATGCGCTGCCTACCTTTGTTGATGAAAGAATGGATTTGGAGAAAGGGTAGGGGACGTGAGAAGGGATAGGATGGGAATGGCATATCTCATTTACTACAGAAACACGTACATACATTGGGGAATATGATAAAGTGGGAAATGCAATTACGTATTATAATGAATATGTGTAGAATATGTGTATATTAGGTCTAAATGGCGGACAATGGGGGAGGCCTATGTCCAGCAGTGGACGTCTAAAGGCTGAGATGTGTAGATATATCTATGTATAAAGAATGTGTGTGTACATATGTACACTTCCCGACCGAAAGTAATGCACATCGGCCTTTAGAAAGAGACTATCGGCTAACTTCGGTTTTATAGAGCGTCGTCTCTGTCGTGTGCCGTTACGACAGAGACGACGCTCTACAAAACCGAAGCTATCCGATCATAGTCGATGTGTATTACTTTCGGCTGGGATACATTTGTGTTTATTATATTTTATTTTAATAGAAAATTATACAAATTATACAAAATTACAAAGTAGTACAACTGAGTTTTCATTGTTGTATAATCACGATGTTCACGTATATGAAAATAATGGTAAGTTACGTGAACAGTCACTGTCGCAGACGTACTACGTAGTGCGAACAGTAAGGAGTTTACACTACACATGCCTGTAAATCTAAAAAAACGTAACACCATATTTTATTGTTGATTTTAGTTCTTAAATAATTATCTACATTGAAAATTTCTCGTTTGAATCAGCCAGCAGAGAGGCTGAGTATATCAATAGTAACAAAATGAGAAGTATATGAGACGGCGGCGCTGTAGGAGACGGCCCGCTCGCCAGCGTTGTTGCGAGCGATATGTTATGATGAAGGATGTAGATATTTTTACATACATATTACTATGTGTATTTGAACTAAAACTGCAGCCGCGTTCTATGTATTTTCTGTTTGATCTGGTGATTGACTGGCAGACTGTCGTAAGATATTCGCCTTTTTGTATATGTCAACATAAGTATATGTCTTGTGCAATGAAGTTTTAATAAATTAATAATTTGCAAAATTTTGTATCTGCAATAAGACTTTATGAATTACTATTTCAGCCTTTAAGTATATTAGTACAAGTGACGGTAGCCACTTACCATTAGATGAGAACTATCTAAAAAGCTGTGTTATTATTACATCCATTAGTATAAATATGCAAATATTTAATAATTCGCATTCCAATCCTTAAGACGAGTTTATGATGGATGACGTTTAATTTGATTTGCATAAGACTCAGCGTAACAGACAAACAGACATCTGTCATAGCACTGTCAAATATAAACTCAAATGTTACTTAATAAAAAGTGGAGTGTGTGTGGGCGGGCATTGTGAGCGATTAATTTCATTATTTATCGCAATTATTTACTTAGTCATGTTATGTAGTGGAGAAATTGATATTTGATTCCAAGAAATTTAAAAAAACGTGGTCTTCAATTTAATGCGATAATATAGAAACCATCTCGCGCGTCGCCAAAGTTCAACTCGCCAAAGTTTCATCGCAATCGGATGAATGGTACCTATAGGAACGCATACGGGACAAACAAACAAACATTCATTTATATACTAGCTGTTGCCCGGCATGCGTTGCAATACTATATAAATTGAGATTTTTTTTCTTTTTTTTGTCAGAAACCTTCGCGGACGCGCGCACAGCAACTCACCAAAGTTTCATCGAAATCGGATGAAAGGTTTAGGAACGCATAGAGGAACAAACAAACACACATTATTTTTTTGTATATTAAGAAGAAGAAGATATATATATACAAGTAAATTTAATTTGAAAAGACAAAGAGATTCAGTAGTTTAGAAATTACGACGGTGTACTTAATACTTTCAAAAAATCCCAAAAAAATATCGAAGTCTATAGGTACATACGAGTACGAACTCTATATCGATAATGGAAAAAAATCTCGATGTGTATAGATTGATGTGTCGTGTTCTGTACCGATGTACTCGATTGTTTACATGTGTTGACGGGTAACTATATGTAATTCATTATTAATTGGCTTGCATGTGTGTCTGACATACATGAACTGTGATAAATTGAATTGTACCTTTGTATATGACATGGATGAATTAATTAGAAACTTTATTATTTTGCACACCGGTACACCGGGTACAATGAATTGTACCATCTGTATAAAACAAATAAATAATCGTTCAACAAATAAATAATTTGGATTTGAATTTAGAAATATATTACATAAGTAGCTACTTGTGCTAATAAAACTAAGTGATATTTAGCAACGAGCTCATAAATTCAATTACCTAAATAATAGCTAGGACATAATTTAGTCTAACTTGGCCTAGATTTAATGGCATCGGGTAATATATCATTCCGTAATGTGCAATCTCGAGCTCGCAAACACACGTGCATACACATTATTTATACAAAACAACGTATCTTTATAGTACAGGATTCGGTGGTTTTGTACGCCACATTCAATGGTTAGTATATGTTAGCTCAAAGCTCATAGTAGTAGCTCAGAGAAACTGTTTTCTTTTATTTATTACCAAAAAATACACGTTAAATCGCAATATTGCAATCAGCTGCTATATTCACTGCTGGACATTGGCTTCTTCATACACATTGTCTTGTGCATGAGGGGTGTATAGGTTTAAAACGCCACCCTGTCTCGTGATGTGCTGTGTGATGTCGGTCACAGAATAGCATCAGCCCTGGGTGTCGTGGCAGGCGACTCGGGTACAACAAAGCGGCTACCACGAGCCCCGAGGAACTACACCACCTCTAAAGGACTGGATTCGCCAACATGTTATTTATAAGGTTATATTCATATGCTATTAAACCCTTTCGGGTTTGTATTGACATTCACCATAATAATAGAAATGTTTGTAACTAAATCTTATTTTAATAACAATGAATTTCTAGAAATAGTATACTGTGAATAGTGTATTGTTAAATTGTATTATGCTAAATTGTGTATTGTTAAATTATGTTAAACTATGTTACGTTCAATTAAATGTTGCTAATTTATGTTTATATAAGACTTTATGGTATTGTACGCCTGCGCGGCAAGTTATAGTGAAGTGCCTATGCTTTTTCAATATATTTTCAAACCTATAACTATCCAATAAATCAATTGATTTTGACTTTGACAGACGCCCAGAATCATTCCATTAAAATTGCACACCGTCCTTTCCATCCTATCTCACACATTCACCTCGTATCATCATAATCTAGGATAGATCCCTTCCCATCGAATTGAGAGTATAATGGCATAAAAGAAATTCTTTATTCTAATTATTCTCGATTCCCCATCCCGCCCCATCCCTTACATGGGGGATTGTAAAGACATGTAAAGAGATCCCTTTATACTTCCTACTTCTCATTTTTTCAATCCCTTTTGCTTATTACTAAATCTCCGGCGCGGCGGTAGGCAGCGCGAGGGGGAGTGTCAACTTTTGTCATTTTGGACTGATGTTGGCATGCATCGCTGATATCGCAGAGCGACATTGTCCACTTATCAGCAATATCATCTTCAATGCATGTTCCATTATTGCACAGAAAAACATTCTCTTCCTCAAGATTTTCTGGAAGAATTTGCTAAAAGCAATAACTCCGTCCGGTTATATTTTTTTCTTATAACATTATTACTTATTTTTTTCACAATCTAACAATTATACAATAAAGATTATTATCTATGTATCTAAAATATAAGAGAAACGTTTTTATTCATTTAACATTGGCTACATTTTTATTTGCTGATTGTATATTAAACAAGTTGAACATTTAAAATTCATGTCCGACTGCACCTTTGGAACGCCCTGTTGTGTAGCTGTACGTATTATTATGATAAACAGCTCCCACATTGTGTTAGAACAACCTTTTGTACAGACAGACAACAATATTATGCAGTTATAATTTTATAAGTCAACGTTTACTATTTTATTTACTGGGCCTTAAAAAGAAATCTACATATCATTTTTTCAATTAGTAGATTTTCTTTTATAGGAAGAAGACTGCAGATGAGCATACCCTCTTGTAATGATAAGAACGAAAAAAGAATGTAATGATAAAACTTGTAATGATAAAACGAACGAATGTTTAAAAGTTAAACATGTGCTAATTTGTAAATGACGCTAAAATTGGCCTTTTTTGATGTGATATAGATGTATTGCTTAATTAGTGATGTAGTATTTAACAAATCATGTATAGGAATTTGTACTTTTATGCTCATAAAAGTCATTTAATGCATTTTAGTGCATTGGAATGCATTAAATGAAGTATTGTGTCTCTGATTAGAACGGCCTAGGTAATTTTAAGCACAATCAAAAAGGCAAAATGTCAAAAAACGGGAGGTGATGAATTTTTTTATTATTTTTCTCGTAATCAGTACCCCATAAACTATCAGAATCAACACTCAAACCCGAGGGAGGAAATTCATTGTAGACCTGTGTACTTACTTAGGTATTACTTAATTACAAAATTATTTATTAATTCTCTATTTGAGATTTATTTTGACAGATACATAATAAACACAACTACGTCGAACTGGCACACGGCTGTTCTACCAAATACCATAATATTCTAGAAGTAAGATTATATAAGGTTACAATTGGAGGTTACAATTTAAATGTGAAATAAAATGCATTGTTTTATTTTATAAACCGTTGATATATATACATTTTAATTTAATGTTCAGACATTTACATTATACATGAAAGATGATGTCAGCCAAATGATCACCGCGGACGGTCTTGCAGATATTCACCCTTTTGATGAAATTTTCCATCACTTTTAGACATAAGTCATGGGGTATGTCACGAATAACACATGAAATTTCAACTTTTAACTCCAGTATAGTCCAACATCAGTCCAGAATGTTGACTGTTGGCACGCGCTCTGATATGCTGCCTACCTTTGGAGATGCAGGAATAGAAGGGGTTAGGAAAATGGGGAGTAGGAAATCCTCCTCAATCCTCCTAGAAGGGGAAGGGGTGTAATAGGAAGTCAAAGTCTAATAAAGTAAGGAGTTTCTTTTTGTCCATTATACTCTCAATTCAATGTAAAATACGATGGAAAATGAGGCGTATCTCACTACTGAAACACGTATGTACATTGAAGAGAATAGGGTACTAATGGGAAATGCAGTACCTACATTTTACCATAGTTTTCTGCCAGTATATTCCCTACTACCCATCCCATTCAATCTCATCCAGTAGAGAATATTATGGGATAACGAAAACTTATTCTTATTATTATTAAAGATTTATTGCAGAATTGTATTCCAAATATTCGTGAGTAAAAAAATTTTAAAGCTATGTAAGTATACACATTAATTTTAATTACTTAATAAAAACAAATACAGTTACTTTCAAGTCACTGACTATTGAGTAGCTTGAACAAAACTACATTACGCGTTTATACAGACCATGCAAGACTCAAGGTTCATCTCGACTCCAACATGGATTTGTAAATTAACAGGTCCATCCGACACCTCTGTATGGGGCAATCAGCTCTTTCAGCGATTATCTTCAGAGTCCTATTGAAGCTGGCACGCAACCTGTATATATTCTTGTTATATTCCCGCCGTATGGTGTGCGCCGCCTATAGAATATCCCCACCCCATTTCTTTCCCTGGGTGCCGTAAAAGGCGACTCGGGGATAACAAAACGGCTACCACAGGCCCTGATGAACTACACCATCTCTATAAGAGTGGATTCGCCAATCCGCTTGGCCAGCGTAGCGTTTTCAGGACTTACATCTCTCATGCATCAGTCAATGTGGATGAAGCTCATATCCAGCAGTGCATACTGAAAGGGCAGGTTGCATTGCATTATCTCATCTTAAAAATTAAAAAAAATATATATATCGACGGCTCCCTTTCCCCGGGACACGGGATTCTCTGTGTCATGGGTCCAGAAACACACGCAAAGACTAGCAAAGAAGGCACAGTCTACCCAAATTCAAGCTAACATTTATTTATTAAAAATTCATTGCACAACGATATATACTAAAAGCGGACTCAATGACAATATACATTCTCTAACAGTCAACCACCAGATTATACAGTAAAAGGATCGCAGACGCAGTTTCGAATTAAAATACATAAAGTAATGTAACATAATACCAACATAGGTACTATATAGATAAACAAGTGGCGCCCGCGCATTCTTGTGCGAAGAAGTTACCTCTTAATCAAGTTAATGAAGGTTACTGAAGTATGTGTGGTTAGTTAATCAAGCTAACCACACATACTCATGTGTGGTTAGTCAATCAAGCTAACCACACATACTCATGTGTAGTTAGCTTGATTCCCGTGGGAATTTTATGATTGATAAAAAGTACCCTAAATGTTAACCCGACATATAAGCTACAGCTATGCCAAGTTTCATTAAAATCCGTCTCATAGATTTTGCGTGATACGAGGTCAGACAGACAGACAGAAATACCAACAGTTATTGTTTTGTACTCTGTATTATTCACAATGTACGCTGCAATGATTATTTTCAAAATAAATTTAGTACAGACATGGGTTTGTTAAATTTGACCAAAATTTGACATAGAAAGATGACTTATATCACACGGTATAGTGTATACTTATATAGTGTATTTTATCATCGATGGGGCCGCAACTGAAAATCAGCGCGGTTACTGTTATAGCAGGAAATTCTGAGTTGCGGCCTTTTGGCATTGTAGCAACTTACAATTCGTATTATTATTGAGTCTAATGTTTGTAAAAGTATAGTGTGTTGTTATTAAGTCAATAAATAAACCATTCATTCATATATCGTTCAATGATTATCTCCTAAATATCGTTAATATTTAACATGATGTTTTTTTAGAGGTTGTCCAGACGAAGCTGATGGATCGTGGGATGTTGGTAATGGTAACAGATATTTTGTTTATTTTGTCTATAGATAATTAACAACATAAATTAATGTGCGTAATAACACACATTCCGTGGGTGGAGATGTGTGATTTAGATTAATGGAGTTACTACGGTAACTCATGCGGTTATCACACGAAAATAATGTAACGTTGTAAATTTTAATTAAATCAAATCGTATCATCCTTGGAAATGTCCTTGGAGAATCGATTTTTTTTTATTGAAGGAATAGCAGGTCAGCAGACAGTCCACCCGGTGCTGTGCAAATATTATCGTATATAGACATTTGGAATACATGTTGACATCAGTAAATAATGACAATTCCATGTTGAAAACTCTACAATTGCAGTATAATTAGAACACATGAAATTTAACTCTTTCCTTGCCTCATTCTTTCCAACCTATAAACCTCCAATCTAAATATTAGCTTTTGGCATAAAAATAATAGTTAAAGCAATTGTTTTTTTTTATGGATGAAGGCGGCAGACGAGCATACAGTCCACCTGATGATAAGTGGATACTGTCGTCCATAGAAATCCGCGATACCAGCCAACATCAGTCCAAAATGACAAACGTCGGCACACACCCGTATACCTACCTTACCTTACCTTTGGAGATATAGGAATGGATTTGGAGAAAGGGTTGAGAAAATGGGGAGGGATAGAGTAGGGTGGGATGGGAATGGGCTCTGGCAAATCTCACTCACTACCGAAACACGTTCGTACATTAGGGAAATAAGATAAAGTGGGAAGGTAGTCTTCTGTGAGAGAGGGGTAACGTGGCCAGTCGAGCGCGCCCAGCTGCTGTTGGATTGCAGCGTGCACTCTCCCCCTCAAGTGTTTAGTGTCGATAATTTCAAATTCAAAATAATTTTAGTAACGATACCCTGTAGCATATTAATAACCTTATAATATTGTTTATTACTACATATTGACATTATTAATATTATTAATATAACAAACTTTATTATTGCGGTAACAGGAATTCCAACGATCACATTTATAAATTGCTTATTGATCACGCATCAACGGCATTCGACATAAAAGCGATAACCAAGTGAAAACCGATAGTACCACGTCCATCTTCTGATTATAAATCTTAGATCCGTATCTCACAATAACTAGATCTAGCAAGTTTCCGTAAAAAGAGCACAATTAGAGCGATCAATCAAGAGAGACTCCAGTCTATATACGACTTTTTAATTAAAAAACAAAAAACTAACCTTTCCTGACGGATATAATTACAGTAAACTTGTTTTCAACAACAGAGTGCAACAGCTGCTAGGCGCGCTCACTGGCCACGTCACCCCTCTCTCACAGAAGACTACCTTAAAACGTACCTACGTGTTTCGGTAGTGAGTGAGATGTGCCAGAGCCCCATTTCCATCCTATCCCTCCCCATTTTCCCAACCCTTTCTCTAAATCCATTCCTATATCTCCAAAGGTAGGCAGCGCATCCGGGGGCGTGCCAACGTTTGTCATTTTGGACTGATGTTGGCATGTATCGCGGATTTCTATTGGCGACAGTATCCACTTACCATCAGGTGGACCGTATGCTCGTCTGCCGCCTTCATCCATAAAAAAAAAACAATTGCTTTAACTCTTATTTTTATGCCAAAAGCGAATATTAAGATTCGAGGTTTATAGGTTGGAAAGAATGAGACAAGGAAAGAGAACTAACGTCTATAGGCGATAGTATCCACTTACCATCAGGTGCACTATATCCTAGTCTGCTGCCTTCGTTCAAAAAAAAAGAGAATTCGATTTTTTAAAATCAGAGAGATTCTTGAAGGCTATTTATCTTCGTGATTATAAAAACCTCAAGTGGCAGTTCAATGTACAACTTTCGAGTTCATGATGTAACGTGCCTTGGCGAGTGGTGGGTTGGTTGTGTGGTCGCCTATGGAATCTCTTCCCATCTCTTCGGGTGGGTATCGGAAAAGGCAACTAAGGGATAATAAGGCCGCCATTAGAAACCCTGAGGAGCTACATCGTCTATAAGAGAACTACCTCGCCAACCGGCTTATTCAGCTAAGGAGAACTGATTGGTTACGGTTCATCGTTTCGAGCTTTGACTTGGACGTAGTAAGGAATTAAGAGTTGTCCCGATCTGCTTCGGTCTGTCAGTACGCCGTACTTTTATACAGCGACCTTATTATTTATTTATTTACGCAATATATGTTTTTTTTTATGTTATTAGAGGCAATCAAGGAAAACCCTGCATGGTCACCTGGTACCATCTAGTCTAGCTAGTCTAGGTGGTACCAGGTAGTGCCGGACTCCTACCGGCTAAAAAACCTTGATTGCCTCAACATCGTGTATGTCTAAGTTCTTGTGGCCCTGGTGGCCTTTCAAGAGTCACCGTGCAATATATGTACAGCGTTGAGATCCTAATTGTAAAAAGGAACAGTTAAATATGATGACCACGGTGGAACGCAGCAATTTTGGGGGGGGGGGGGGGGGGGCGACATGAAAGACCGAGGTTAATTAAATTTATCGTCATAATATTGTTTTAAAATGTAATAACTGTTTTCATTGGTTATGTTTTATGGTATCGGAGTTTTATGTTTTCCGAACTATGTCCTCCAGATGACTCCAAAATCGAAATGATATTTTTTCTGCCAGTGTTAATTATAAACCTTATCGTCTGCTACTCAAATGTAACGGTGCCGTGCTACGTTTAAACACGTTTAAAGCAATTATGACAACCGTCCGGCTCGTGTAATGATACATTTGTTAATTCCATTGAAAGTAGGTTGATAAAATCGAACCACTGTTTAGACAGATTCTGTAACGAAATCCATATTTTTAAAGAAATTTAATGAATCATGATTTCAAACATACGTTTCGATTTTCGCAAAAAGTCAAACGTTATACTATTGGATGGAACTCGTAAAGTGAAACGATTCTTATTTAAATATTTCTTATCGGAAATATACGAAAAAAAGCAAAATCTACTTATCCGAGTGACATGTGGCATGAACAACTATTGTCTTTTGCCAAAATAGATGAACTATAAATCGATTTTAAAGGAACTAATCCAGCTTATACTTCTAAAGAACTGATAGGTGACCAATTCATAATTCAACCACACTCAATTCCCTCAACACACAAGAATTCCCTGTCGTGGGTCCAGAGACACACACAAAGACGAACGCAACACGTGCAACGCCCAGACCCGAACAAACATCTGTCTTTAAACAAATGTTTGTCCAACCGACGTATTGCACACACTACCAACGGAGCCAATATTAACCAATATTACCCAATGCGTGTTTAGTTTTTATATTTAATATAAGTAATTTTGCTGAAGTTAATTATAAAATCATTAAAGTATAATTGTTGAGTAATCGTGAGCTTGCTGTGCAGGTGTCCATGGGCGGCGGTAACACTTACCATCACGTGGGACCGCTTACTCGTCCGCCCACTAGTCTATAAAAAGAAAGGTTCCTGGTTCGATCCCGGGTCGGACAATTCGGATATACATTTGTTAATAAAAAAAGGCAAATGTATGTTCGGGTCTGGGTGTGTGTTTGTGTTTGTCTTTGTATGTGTCTTTGGACCCACGACACAGGGAATCCTAGTGTGGGCCATTGAGTGTGGCGTTATTTATTTATTCATAATAAAATATTCAAATATAGGTATAGGTTTTTTTATTCATGAAACATTAATTCACAATGTCGCGATATTTCAGATGTGACGTCATTTTTATAGTAAACAAAGGGAGGGTGTTATCATCGCTATCATAGCGGGTAGGGTTTTCGCACCGTATAAATAAAATTAGAAATCTTGTTTAAGGTTATTTTATTTAACAATTTCATGGTATGGAACTGAAAATGTCAGTGGATTATCTATAGCTGGGATTTACTTAAGTAATAATTAAAGATAGTTTTGAAAAAAAAAGTCAGTTATACGCCGTAGAATTGTTGCAGAATGTACCTCTATCGTATCGTAACCGTATCGTTTTCACTGCTGGCATCGATTAAAGTTTTATGTTAATGTAACATAATATACAACCCACAAATCACCAAACACATGGCTTTTATTCCAATTTCTCCATTAACGTTATGAGAATAAGACTCTCCAGTATTACGCTTAGTGTGATTCCGGCTGCACTTGTATTTTGGTTATGATTTTTTTTTTTGGCGGCATTTTGAAGCGGGAGTAATTAAAGTTAATTAGAAAATTATTTTAATACTAATAAAAATGTAGAAGGTCTCAAATAAAAGTAGTAAGTGAATGCATTGCAGTGACGGATGCACATGTAATAATTACAAGGTTAACAACGAAATTGAATGAGAGCATGAAATACTCATTATTATACATTAAGAGATATACCACTAGTTTATATACCACTACCACTAGATATATCACTAGATATACCACTAGTTTATATACCACTACCACTAGATATACCACTAGTTTATATACCACTACCACTAGATATACCACTAGTGAACATCGGTGTTGATTATAAAATCAGGAAAACTCCGTTGCAATACTATGTAATTGACGTATTTTAACTCGTGGTCCCACCGACATTGTCCCCACCATTTACTCGTGGTCTCGCTAGTCCCGATGCTATGGACTCGTAGCCCCACTGCTTGATGGGACAGTAGTCACGGTCCTTGGTTACCACTCATGGTCCCACTGTGTTTCTGTTTCCACGCGAAATGAGATCGCACTATAACAATGACACTGGCCACTTAAGACATTGGCCACTTAAGACATTGGCCACTTTTTTAGTTTAAATATTTTCCGTTTTCACGTGATTATGTTTTCAATTGTTCAAATGAATACTTTTTTTCGTTTCACACTCGTTTTCGTTCATATTTTTTTGATTTCTTGTCTTTCAGTAGTCGGTTGGGCCACAGTTCAGTCGTAAGGATTGTAATCCTT
This sequence comes from Sesia apiformis, assembly GCA_914767545.1. Lineage (NCBI taxonomy): Eukaryota > Metazoa > Arthropoda > Insecta > Lepidoptera > Sesiidae > Sesia > Sesia apiformis. The sequence continues at coordinate 12,124,080 of OU611971.1, forward strand.
ACGACTCATGAACTATGAATAGTATGAATTGATACTGGTAGTACAACAGAGTAGTGGAACCATGAACCCACCATGATCACCACCATTGGTTGGTCAAATTAGTGGTAACACGGGTCAAACGTCTAATTTACCTCCACTCGTATTGTACAATAGTTGTAACTGAACATAACGAGTCTCGCCGTTGTATTCTGTTGTATTATTCATTCCAGTCAGACACTGGAATCAGGGCCGTCTTTACCAGGGGGTGCAAGGGGTGCGGTGCACCCCGGGCGCTCACCTTTTAAAGGTAATGAAAAAATATAACGCTATAGTAAACAATTACACAATAGGATATTTGACTGTCATAGGATACACAATAGGATATTTGACTGTCATAGGATACACAATAGGATATTTGACTGTCATAGGATACACAATAGGATGTTTGACTGTCTTAGGATACACTCCCGCACCCCGGCGCAGAATAGACTTAAGACGGCCCTGACTGGAATTATGGGTTGTAAGTAAATTTAATATGAAAATTGTACTGTATTTTTTTTTAGTTTTCGCTAAATTTTCTATAAGTAAATATTTACTAAATACAAACTAAAAAAATATTGTTTTAACGTAACATTTCACAAGTCTCAATTAAAAGCAGAATTCATTGTGTAAATAAACTCGTCATAAAAACTGCAATAAACAAGATAAGACTATATAATTTTCATTGTTGTTGTTTTTTAGTCTTAGCCCCGGTGACGAGCTGACTCAAATACTAAATGTAGCCATGCTATTGGGTGTGATTTTGTTATTAAATTAAAAAAAAAAGTAAATTACAATATTTAAATTTCGCTTCGAACCATACCTTTCTAATTTTCGGCTCAGTATCGATACCTATTCATTCAAATGCATTTCAATCTACACATGTTCAAAACATGTTTTTACTTTTCTATGCGTTCGTTTCGACTTTCGACTCAGAGTGATTACAAAAATAAACAACGATAATATAAGTGTTACTTTGTTTCTTCACAATCCTAATATTTCAGAAAACTTAGAATACCACTAGTTTGTGTTCATATAATTCCATCATTAATGTTTCTAAATCCATTCCTCAATCTTTAAATTTAATTAGTTTTATTTATTTTTTTATATAAAGAATGTGGCGAACGAGGAGACAGTGGTAAGTGGATACGACATGCGAGATACGTGTCAATATCAAAATGACAAACGTTGGCCCGCCCGCGGATGTGTCATCTACTTTTGAAGATTTAGAAATTTATTTCTAATCTCTAAAGGTAGAGAGAGGACTTGAGAAAAAAAAATGGAGAAAGGGGAATAAAAAGTAGAATGGGACGAAGAGTTTTCCTGAGATTGGGAGTTAAAAGTAAAATAGAATAAGGATCTCCTTTAATTCCATGATAATCTCCATTCGATTGAAGATAGATGGAGATAGAAAATGGACTATACATTTTTCCCTTAATTTTCATTAATTAATTCATTTACTCACTGTAGATTGATGTCTAGGGGAGATAGCATCTTACTACTACTTACTACCAGATGGACAGGTTTATAGAGCTATAAAAAGCGTTACAAAACAATTGTGCGCCAAATGTAAATACTGTCATATAAAATGCACTAAGGAATATATGCAGTGTTGGAAACGCTACTGTACGCCAACGATTGACACACGCTGGTATAAACGGACTTTTATTCTGTATAGATGACTGTCAAAATTCAACTAACACAACCAGTAGTTTATGTTCGTACCAAACTATTATTTCAACTCGGTCACAGCAGTTCATCAACGCTACAACACTCAATCTTGAATAAAGCGTAACTCAGACGAACCAGTTTATAAACACAACTCAAAACTTGTACGGGCTTCAGGCCTCATTGGAATATGTCAGCGCTTCTCCTTAAGTGAAGCGGCGTGCTGATTTGGGGAGCTATTTTTTGCCACAGCATGTTCACCCTTTGTACCATATTACTATTATACTTGTTACTTTGATAAATCTATGTGTACTTTCTTTATTGGTATAAATGTATTTTCTTTGTTTATGCTTACATATTTAAAATTTACATAATAATATGTACTTGTAAGTTCGTTGAGTGGATTAACATAGGCTAGTTTTTAAGGTGCGAATACACATATCATTAGTAGCACGAAAGCATGCTATTAATTAGCAGTTATTAGCATGTATAACATTGTTAGTTAGAAAAGAGCATGTTCAAAACAAGCATGCCTGTAAATCGCACGCCGCCGGATGATTTTTGAGCACGCGGTACGTTGTGCGGGCGGAGGGGGGTATGCTTATGAGCAAAAGTGAACGCGTTAACTCGCTGAGCATGCTAGTTTTGAGTTGTAGATTTGGGGCGCGCACTTCTGTGCGTTAGTTAAAAGTGCGCTGCATTTCTACAGTTGAACGAGCGCTTGCTCCGTGTTTTCCTCTTCTGTTTATCCAACTCTGTACTCAAAGTGTCCTACTCTTTTCTTTTTTTCTCTAAACAAAAGTTTCTAAACGCAGTGCATTGCAAGCAGTATTGTTTTTTCTTTTCGCAGGGATATGTTATCATGTTGATTCATCGGGATGCTTCCCTTTTTCAGTTCAGTTTGCATTGATACGTAGGCGGGATGATAAATATCTGGCCTAAACTATTTAAAAAGAACATATATTTAAAAAAATATCTCATTTTACAAAAGAGATTTCTAGCTATCCATATTCTAAATTTGAAATCGACGGCTCCAATACTTTTTAATAATCTGACATTTTAGAAAATCTTGTGTTGAATTTTTCACAAAATGAATAAAATTGAACAAAGAGCAGTGATAAAGTTTCTTCATATGAAGGGTTTAAAGGGATCAACAATTTTGACGAGTTAAAAAATGTTCAACAGTCAAGAACTGGGTTGCCGAATTTAAGCGCGGCCGTACAAGCGTCCAAGATGAATCCCGATCCGGACGTCCAAAAAGCGTCACCACCTCAGAAATGATCTCCAAAGTCCATGAGATGGTCTTGGACGATCGAAGATTGAAATTTTCCGAAATAGCTGACAGTGTAAGCATCTCGAAAGAATGGGTACATCACATCCTGAGTGAAGAATTGCATATGAAAAAGCTATCCGCTCGTTGAGTGCCGCGCTTGTTTAATCTCGATCAAAAACGAATTCGTACGCAAGACTCCCAACACTGTTTGAATCGTTTTAAGAGTATTAAAGTGGATTTTTTGTGAAGATTTGTAACAACAGAAGAAACGTGGGTCCACCACTATGCATCTGAATCCAAAATTCAATCAAAGCAGTGGATAGAAGCAGTGTTCGGCTCCAAAGAAAGCCAAAGCTGTGAAATCGGCAGGGAAAGTGATGGCATCTGTATTTTGGGATGCGAAGGGAATTTTGATGACATATTAAGGGAAGGGTCAAACTATTACCGGCGACTACTACGCTGATCTGCTACACAAGTTACAGGAATGTATTCAGCAAAAAAGACCAGGTTTGACTCGAAAAAAAAAAATCTTTCACCAAGACAACGCAAGGCGCACATGCGTTAAGGCAATGACAAAAATCAACGAATTACACTACGAATTGCTGCCCCATCCACCTTATTCGCGTGACCCAGCACCGTCGGACTTCCACCTGTTCCCTACGCTCAAAACTTTTTTAGGCGGACACAAATTTGAGACGATTGATGCCGTTATAACTGCTGTAGAGGAGTATTTTGCCGGCCTTGAAGAAACGCATTTTATGGAGGGCATAACTGCTTTGGAGCGAAGATGGACTAAGTGCGTAGAGCTTAAAGGAGACTATGTCGAAAAATAAAAACCACTTCGTTACGTTAAACTGAGTATTTCTTTCCTAGGCCAGGTACTTATCATCCTGCCGCAACAGTTGAATACGTCGACAATCGTGGTTGAGATCGAAATGATTCGTCTGAGTTAAGGCTAAGTGATTTATTTTTTATCCCCCTCTAACACAGAGCAGCCGACTACACGGAATGAATAATGCATTGGACGGCGCACGCGCTCCAAATCGATCACGCCTAATGATCTACTATCGATCAGTGATCTAGAGTTATGGTGATTCGTTTATAGATGCGGTTTCGCCGACATCGCACAAGAATATAAATGTTATTATAACATGTTTTTTTGATGAAAGGAAAAAAGTTATTAAGAACTGTAATCAGATTGGAATATTGAAAAATACAATATTCATTTCAATTGAAGGCCATCATAGTTGAGAATCGATAAACGAAGGATGAGATAATTTAGAAGTTTTAAAAAATTGTAGCAGAAAATTCCGGTATTTGTAAAAGAAAATTAAAATAATACTAACGATTTCAATGGTGTCCCTCACCCCTTACCTTGACCAGCGGGATCATGGAGGTTTTTTTTCATATAGGGCAATGGTGCAATTAGCATATTCTGCCAGTGTCAAGTTTCCTTCCTAATAAACAATTTCAAAGTCTAAAACGTATCCTGTCAATGTCCAGTGCCGTCGAAGTAAGTCACGAGTCGCTCAGTAAAGTGATAGTAGGTTTACTAAGGACAGAAGAGGACTCCTTGGAATCACACCAAAACGCAGTCCCATGCTTTTATTCGATTATCACAAACACGACGCATGAAAAACACTTTGAAGTTTATTAAACTATCACTATTAAAATACAAAACGCCTAATACACGCTTAATGCAATTCCTAGCTACGGCAGCGTCTAACGCCACAACCGGGCAGGGATACACAAAGATTCCTAGGGTTTGACTAGGCTGCCAAAACCGACGACCATACTTGACAATATAGAACACACAGACTTTGAGACTTGAAGAGAATATAGTGCAGTTGGAAACTGAATTAAGTGCTGGTTGTCAAATATTTGTAATTATAATGCATGGTGCTGAAACGTGAACTATGACAATAATTATGACTACAAAACGCCTAATAGACAATTTTTACAACGATCAAACAAAAACTCAACTTTAGTTCTCGGGTTCCCGCCAAAAAGCCTAAAGTCATTCTTCATACCATTAAGTTCATTTGTAACACCAACTCTTCTATCGTCCACTGTTGGAGTTTGGACATGGGGCTCCTTGTGTTTTTATGGACGAAGGAGGCAGACGAGCATACAGTCCACCTGATGGTAAGTGGATACTGTCGCCCATAGACATCCGCGATACATGCCAAAATTAGTCCAAAATGACAAACGTTAGCACGCCCCCGGATGCGCTGCCTACCTTTGGAGATACAGGAATGGATTTGGAGAAAGGGTTGGGAAAATTGGGAGGGATAGGATGGGAATGGGGCTCTGGCACATCTCACTCACTACCGAAACACGTACATACACTAGGGAAATAAGATAAAAGTGAGAAATGCAGTACATTTCAAGGTAGTCTTCTGTGAGAGAGGGCTAACGTGGCCAGTCGAGCGCGTCCAGCGGCTGTTGGATTGCAGCGTGCACTCTCCCCCTCAATAATTGTCCTGTCCATGAGGGGTCTATGGCCTTAAAACAGCACACTGGCCAAGCGGATTGTCAATTTCACTCTTTTATAGGTGGTGTAGTAACTCGGCGCTTCTGGCTTAGTCGACTTTATTATCGCTTAGTCGCCATTTACTACACACACGAGAAGAGATAGATCGGTGCTATTCTATAACCAGACGACACCACACGGAATATTAATTTATAATTTAATCAAATACCATAAAAAATGTTGTCAAACCTCTCTAGTGAGACTGAATATTTACCGCTAATACAGAAAATCCCTGACATGTATAAACATCTACAAATTGGATCAAATAAATCAAGAAGTGGACTTATTTATCGACGTCCAAATACAGCAACTGGTATGTAGTCATAACGGAAATCGACATCCTTGTTTATCGAGTGTCGTGTTAATTTGAACGGACAAACGTTCTTAAAAAATACCATGGACTATGCCCTAACTTCGTTAAGGTGGCGTAACGATTTTCTTCAAATTCTTTATATGACAATGTAAGTACAAGAGGTGTTATTCGTCACTCTTGAAAGGCCACTAGGGCCACAAGAACTTAGACATACACGATGTTGAGGCAATCAGGTTTTTAGTCGGTAGAAGTCCGACACTACCTGGCACCACCTAGGCTGGCCCAGCTAGACTAGATGGTGCCAGGTGTCCCATGCAGGATATTCCTGATCGTCTCTCCTAACATAAAAAAAAAAAAAAAAAAAGGTGTTATTCGAGTGTTCTCGATCGCATTACCATTCTAGTACCCATATAAGTTAATGGTATCAAATTAGCACCCATATTTTTATAACAAATGTATTCATAAAAGTAGTTTTTTTTTTATAAAATTTAATCAAAGAATAAACTAATGCTATATTATCTATATTCAATTAGTGGTAGCCCTAGCAATGAGTTTGACTATTCGCTCATTAGGGCTGCACACGACGATATTAACAAAAAATAAATCCATTGCATTTTATCAGAGATTCGTTTTTTATTGACACAACTTCTCTATCAGGGCCTACTATTACAACGTTTAGTTAACTTTTCTGTATTTAATAAACATAAGGTCTATCTTTTCATCTCTATGACAGACATATATCTTCCTCGACATTATGTCTCTCACTTCGAAGTTACCTACCTAAGTAACTTTGTTTATAAACACAGGTAAGTTTAAGAATTTAGTTTGATAATTTCAAATAGATCAATTAGATAAATTCAGAAGGGGGCAATTCGCAAGAGTTACCTTAAAGCACCCTACACGTGTCTCAGGGTGTTGCTAAATGGACAAAACCTCAGTGCTGAATATCGATATCCCGATTACCGACACCCGACTTATCAAAGTGACTACCACAATTCTTAGGGTTTAAATTACCCAAGAAAAGAGTGGACTCGACAACTCGCGATAGCCAGGGCGGCGTTTTATGGCCAATAAACCTCTCACAGCAGAGCAAACCTCACGACGGCCCCCAGTCAACGGCGATCATGCAATTCCTAGCTACGGCAGCGTTTAAGGCCACAACGGGGCAGGGATATATTAAGATTCCTAGGGTTTTACTAGGCTGCCAAAACCGACGACGATACTTTACAATATAAAACACAGATCTTGAGGCTTGAAGAGAATCTAGTGAAGTTGGAAACTAAATTAAGTGCTGGTTGTCAAATATTGGTAATTATAATGCACAGTGCCAAAAAGTGAACTATGATAGTAATTATGATTCGGAAGTACAATGTCGCTCAGCGATCTATAGAGAGAAGTATGCTAGGAGTTTGTTTACGACATGAACAGAGGAAGATGAAAGAATGTATGTCAGCAATCGAATTTTCAAATTAAAGTGGCAATGTCTGTTGTAGAATCGACAACTGAAACGGCAGACGGGTCTTTGAATGGAGATTGCTCACTAGGACGTGCAGTGTGGGACCCCCTCCGCCCAGGTGGACTGCCGACTTGAAGAACGTTCCCTGTAATGAGTGAATTAGAAGAATGAGTGACTATTTATGGTGGCGAGCCTTAAGGAGAGGTCTATGTCCTGCAGTAAAGACGCTTGATGGTGTGGTATGAATAATAAATAAAGTTGCCTGGCAGAGCTCGCTTTTAGCGATAAGACCGCCTTTTGTGTATTTCTGTATCTAGAATGTCACTTTTGGTATGCAATAAAGAGTTTTATCTATATCTACATATATATCTATTTAAAATAAATATTTTTTATTGTGACTAAATGTTTATACCTTTGTCTTTATTTAACTAATTCATTTAAAATGCTATTACAGGTACGTATAGATTAACAGATAATGGTAATAATAAGTACCCAAGTATAAGTATATAAATGTGGACAAGTGTGCTACCATTTGCACTAAAATAGGAACATTTCGTTTGTTAAAAAAACTAAAAAGTGTATAGTGGCAACCCTGCATTGGAACATTCGTCGCACCTCACTGAGTTTTTAGTCGCAAGCTCGGCGCGCCACCCGGGTTCTTGAGACACGGTAATTAATGCCTTTTTAGCTAAAATATCCCTCAGGTTATATATAAGGAGCCCGTATTAACATAATAGGGTACTCAGAATTAAGTTGGCATGTGTATGTGGAAAAATGATAGTTCTTGGTTTTACCCATCAAATAATGTTTCTGACGGGCCACTTATTACCTCGTCTATCTATAGGGTGATTTAGTATTGTTCAATGTAATAATATACGTATTATTTATAGTGTTATATTGGTGAAACATCTTGTTTTTTTACACATTTTGTTGTAGTGAGAGAGTGCATGCTGCATTCCCACAGCCGCAGGGCGCACTCGACTGGTCACGTTACCCCTCTCTCATAGGAGACTACCTTGAAATGTACTGCATTTTACACTTTATCGTATTTCCCCAATGTACGTACGTGTTTCGGTAGTGAGTGAGATATGCCAGAGCCCATTCCCATCCCATCCTCTCCTTCGCCATTTTCCCTGTGAGAGAGAGGTCACGTCGAGCGCGCCCAGTGGCTGTTGGATTTGGAAATTAGAAGCGGGCGAAGTTGTGGGCAGGTGTTACTATATTTTGCTAGAGTGTTGCTTAACTATATAAGCAATTCGAAATCCAAGATGATTATGGAGTTAACAAGCCATCACCTTGACTAAAAGCCAAAGAAGACCAGCAAAGAAACAATTTTTAAATGATTATTTTTTAAAAACAACTCATTGACAGAAGCTGACAGTAGCACGAGCATGGACATGGAAAGCTTTAACCATCCGTATACATCATACAAGTTGGAAGGGAGCGCCCCATCAATCAAGCTCTGACTCGATTGATATAATTATCGAGTCAAGCTCACGATTCTATGATCGATTACTAAGTACCTACTTTTTACCGGGGAAAAAGTTCGAGTTGTGTGGTGAATACAAAAGAGACAAGATATTGCAGCTAAGGACAGGAATAAATAGGGTATTGTTTAATTATTCGTTATTTATTGCACACTAGCTGTTGCCCGCGACTTCGTCCGTGTGGACTTTAGTTTATAAACACCGCCTTTATTCGTCGTGATTCTTTAAATCGATATAACTTTTGTATTTATGAACTGATTGAAATAAAACAAACACTAAATTTTAAGTGAAGCTTACCACAATACATTAGTGAAAACTGCACCCAAATCGGTTAAGCCGTTTCTAAGATTAGCGCGCATAAACACACAGACAAACAGACAAAAGTTCTAACAACATTGTTTTGGGTTCTATTGCGTTGATAAAGGCCCCCAATAATAGTTTTTCTCATATATCTTCCATGTACAGACAGCGATCAATTATATGTATAGACTAGCGACCCGCTCTCGCTTCGCTTCGGTTTATAAGTTTTATTTTAATTTTTTTTTTAAATTTTGAAATAAAATATAGCCTATATTAGACACGGATAATGTAGCTTCCTATTTGTATAGAGTTTTTGAAATCGGTTCAGTAGTTCTTTATTATATTAGTATAGATTAGAGATTAATATTGTGGTCTCTGACGGCGAGCCTGATCCATGAGTTCAAGGTCACTTCAACGAGCTATGCAGAGAGCTATGCTTGGAGTTTCTTTGTAAGATACGACACGAAGAGATTTGCCAAAGAACCAAACACAGCTCACACGCACACATAATCGGCATGCAAACATAAGCATATAAATCACATAAACAGCAATTAGAGAATCAGCATGTTGAAGTGGCAGTGGGCAGGTCATATTTGCCCCAGCATTTGATGGGGTAGAAGTCTTCGAGTGGCGGCCACGTATAGTGCCACGTGGAAGCGCACTGTGGGACGACTTGAAGAAGTTCACCGGTGGTAGCTGAATGAGAAGAGCCCGAAGATCGTGTGTGGACCGAAGCAGTGGAGAGACACAGACTAATGGTGTGGTACTTCTATCAGCCTCACAAGTACACTTACGTCAAATGTATGTAAGTACCACCGTACGTGTTTCGAGAGTCCATCCCCCATCAGAGCCATCCCATCCCATTATACACCCTTCTCCCCATGTAATTTGTATGTAGAGAAGGCATTTTTTTTATTGTTTTCTTTATCGTTTACGCCGTCATTATTTTGCAACTAGTGAACCTATTGGACTCATTTTCGAACTCAAACTATATTTCTGGAAATTTTCATTTTAGGCTTTCAGGTGATCTATAGTCCAGATGTATTGTATGTATTGTTTTGGACTAATGTTGGCATGTATCGCGGATGTGGCGACAGTATCCACTTACCATCACGTGGACTGTATGCTCGTCTGCCGCCTTCGTCCATAAAACGAAATCCGAATTTTAATAGTCATGATATGAAACCTCTATATAGATATTGGGGATTATTGGGGGTGGAAGACACGAAGCATATAACTACACAATTAAAAACTAAAATATGTGAGCCCAAAAATTGTCTTCTTACCGAAGAGTTTTACCATCAAGTGAGCATTTTTAAAAGCTAGCACTTCTAACATTAATTGCCACAAAGAAGGCATTCACAGATTAGAATCGTTGACATTATATTGACGTATTGCGATTGGCTGGTTCGCGTGTAACATTAGCCAATGACAGACCGTAAATCTCTCACGGCTGTCCACTGCTGTGCTGACCCAGTTTCTGTATGTTGAATTAATTAATTATAAAATGTAAGGCTAAATGTACATGACCCACGGCTACAGTACTACAAAACGCTGTAAGTTCCAATGCTACTTTTACGTACAGAAATATACCAAAATAGTTTGGCAGACAAATACACTCCCGGACATCTGAATCGAGCCACCCTGCAATTTTCTATAGAAAGGTCCTAAACATAAAAATAATGTTAGGTCAAAGAAAAAGTTTTTATGCAGTTTTGAAGCTGTTTTTTTTTATGGACAAAGGCGGCAGACGAGCATACAGTCCACCTAATGGTAAGTGGATACTGTAGCCCATAGACATCTGCGATACATGCCAACATTAGTCCAAAATGTCAAACGTTGACACGCCCCCGGATACGCTGCCTACCTTTGGAGATATAGGAATGAATTTGGAGAAACATGGTAAATGAGCAGAGACGTTAAAATATGTATCCACAGATGTTACAATATACAACACATTGGGACAATCGAACAAATTCGCAAACAAATCCACTTATTTGTTGAACATAAATACAAAAAAGTATTGACTTTTCCCACCTTCCCTAATCGGCTAGTTATAGCCCATTTAGTGCCTAAATGGGAACACTGAACTTATCAGCAAATCAATCTATCGATTCAGTCTTAATGCGATATATATTACATATATATTAAATTATATTACATATTACATATCTTAAATATATATAACAAATATACAATATACAAATAGCTTAAATATATTACATTTAAGACTTTCAAGCTATTAAGAAACCTTATTCGTAGCGCAATAACAGTTCACTGATTTTTATCTTTTTGCATATTTATAACTTGAAAAGGTCTGATGGAAAGTGACTTCTATTAAAGTAGTGCCATTACAAAACTATTAATAGGACTTTGAAGCCCCGGATCTCTTTATTAAACCTTATTTTTATTGGACCGTGTGTCAGCCGGCTTTAAAATAACACCCTTACATTTCCGTAGGTATCGTAAAAGGCAGAACTACATCAAACCTTTAAAAGAGTGGACTCTCCAACCCGCTCGACTAGCATGGCGTTTTCAGACTACACATTCCTTCATGCACAAGACAATGCTTAAAGAATGTCGTCGGCAGTGGTTGTATATGATGAATGGAAGACCGTGAGAAGTGGCGGTCTTTGGGAGAGGCCTATATCCAGCAGTAGAGAGACACAAATCGATATGTATCGCAACCGCAACCAGTGCTATTTAGTATCCACTGAGAAGCGTGAGCCTCCTCATGCACATGGATACAGTGTATAACAGCCTTAAAACGCCACGCTGGCCAGGCGGGATGGTGACTCTTTTAGTGGTGGCGCAGTTGATCGGGGCCTGTGATAGTCGCTTTGTTATGTTTTAGTCGACTTTTACAACAGACACGGGAAGACATGTGGTTGTGATACTCTAACACCGGCCGACGCGACACGGCCCCGATATATTACATATTCCGTAACCTTGCTTTAGAGTCATATTTACACATGACACACATCAGATACTGTCATTATGACTGCACTATGTGCATGGAATCACAGTTTTAATCGAACATAATTGTTATTGTAAACACTAGCTATTATGTGCTCGTGACTTTGACTAATACAATAAATAGTCACGCGGTGCAGTGTGGCTTTAGTGTAGTATTGTCGCAACTCTTTTCGCCGGTGTCGTAAAATGTGACTAATAAAACAAAGCCGTTACGATAAGCCCTGAGAAGCTGCACCGTTTCTAAACGAGTAAACTCGCCAAGCCGCTTGGCCACCGTGACGTTTAAAGGCCCTTAATCCTTCCCAGCAGTGAACAAAAAGGGGCTGGTTGCGGTTCCATTAATTAAATTATGTCGATCGGACATCTTTGTTTACCGACTGTGATCGAAAGTAGAGGCACTGTATATAAGATAGAATCGCTACAACGTAATGAACTCTGATATTAACGTCTGGAAAGAGGATTAGCTGTTTCTCTTTACTGTGAACTCCTACTGACTGGGCTAAAGTTCCTAATCCTTATATTAACTCATCTGAAATTACCTCGTTGTTGAGATCTTCGCAACAAAGACGCATGACTCACGAGTCGCCAGTAAATAAAAACCTAATTACATTTCGTTGTCCATGTTAGCGGAATTTAATACTCGTACAAATTATCATTGACTTGTAAAGAAGTGGTGAAGTGTAGGTTGCAAGTAATATGTGAAGGTTCCGTGAGTGTTGTCTGTGAATGCTGTAAATTTTCTCAACCTAACATGTCAAACAATTTGAAATATATACCTAAAACCATTTTAACGAAAAATAAAATTGTTTGAATGAATAAATCAAAAGTAAAGTTTTGTTATCCTGTCCGAAACCATTGCAGCGCTCATTCGTTTGTTTATTGCCTAATAAACTTGCAAGACAGCAACAAAACATTAGCACATAGGATAGTTTTTAATCCTAAGTCTAAGCGGACGAAGTCGTGGGCAACACCTAGTTAGCCAAAAGAAACCTTTGCGAAATAGTGTCTCCGTACTTATGGAACCCCAAAAAGCCATCTCATTTTACGACGCCAAATTGCGACCAGCCAAACAAGCCTCGAAAACAAATACAACCTTATTATCACACAACCTTCCATTTCAAAGGCTGAACAATAATCAAAAATTAAAAACAAAAACATTTATTCCGTAAAATCAAAAGTCGTTCTTATTAAGAAAGAAATAAAATTCGCAATAACATTTTGGGATTCTTAATTTGAAATGGCAGTTCGAAATTCAAAAACGTGGAATCGTGGAGCAAGATAACGTTATCAATACAAAATTTTATGTGTTTCGTACGTGGTTTGGACGTGTGCAAGTGTGTGTACGTTATTTCATGTTAGGCCAGAGAAATAGCGAACGGCAAAGCTGAGATTCAACAACAATATAAAATAAAAATCGATTATCGATTTATAATCAAAATATACTTATAATATATTTATAATAAATATACTTGTAACATGCCCTCAGTGTTCCTGTAATTGAATAAATTTGTAAGTTTCCAATGAAAATAAAATACAATAGAATAAAACCACTGCATGACACATTTTTTTTATAGAAAGTAGACGAGCATACAGTCCACTCGATGGTAAGTGGATACTGTCGCCCATGGACATCCGTGATGTATACCAACATCCGCCCAGAATGCCTCCGCATGAGCTACCTACTATCGCAGATTTAGGAATGTACTTTGGGGAAAGGTTTGAGAAAATGGGGAGGGTTGGGATAGGATGGAAATGGGCTCTGACATATCTCACTCACTACCGAAACACGTGTGTACATTAGGGGAAATAGTACAAAGAGGGAAATGCAGTATATTTTACGGTAGTCTTCTGTGAGTGCGGGGTTACTTGGCCAATCGAGTGCGCCCAGCAGCTGTGGGATTGCACGGTGCACGCTCGCTCTCAAAAGTGCTGAGAAAGTAGCCTCTAAGGACGCGGATAACAGGAAGTACATACTTAAGGGTGGCACTCACTCAGACTGTCACTTCCGGTTGATAGACTCTTTCAAACACAGAGTATTTCCACAGACACAAGCAAGCGGCCAGAAATCTTCATCAAAAGTTTTCTCTATAATACGGTGTCGTCGAACAGAGGTTGCCTGACTATAGGTACCCACCGGAGCCGATGCTCGAAAACGACCGAGTAAAACTATACTGGGACCAACTCATCGTCACGGACAGAACTATTCTAGCGAATCAACTTGACATCGTGTCGATGGATGACGTCACCATCCCGCGTGACGGAGGCTTCGTGAAAACCGAAACCGAGAAGAGAAGGAAGTATCTCGTCAAAGACATGTGGCGGGACGTCGACTGAAATCATTCCAATCTTTTTATCCGTAAACGGGTTAGTCATTACCAGTCTCGGGAACAACCCGAGACGGATGGATTTTCGTAGCGGCTCCGTAGCCTAGCGTGGTTTAAAACCATATTTTAAATAATAATAAATGTAATTAATTCCTCGCGTATTTCGTGGCCACACAAGTACAAGCATGAGCTTTCAAACGTCCCCTGAGGTCAGCACGAGTGCGAAGTTTGAAGCCAATTTAATGAGATCGCCATCTTGAAGCCATCTAAGTAATTGTGTCTCGAAAATTATTTCGTTAATGAACATTATATTTAATTTTTGACCTTTTCATTTTAATGTTGGTCGCGTGGGTGTTTTGTGTAAAGATGTGTGTTAATCTGCGACTTTTTAAATATATATTTTAATATATTATACTAAATATATTTAGCACTATCCTTTAATAAGCCACTCTCACATGAAACTGTCTAGAAATATACAATGTCTTACAGAAATAACACAAAAATTGATAATAGGCTTCTTGGTATCCAGAGTAGAATCGTTTCTACCAGTTTTCACAATAGGTTTTTTTTTCAATAGTTATTTATCATTTCGAGCATATCTATTTACGTACTGAGCGATGAGAGCCACGAATGTTTTAGACAGAACGACAAAACCTTACATATTTGTAACTTGATTTATTACCTGAAATCATTTTATTTTCCGCTGGAATTGTTTTACATGTTTTAAATTAGTTCATGTGTTTCACATTTTGCGTCATTTGTATGATACATTTTATAAAAATTTATTAGGAACGAGTTAAGATATGCCAAATCCCTCAGATTCTAATTATTCTAATCACTATCAAAACACGTTTGTCTAAATAAATATTTATAATTTAAGATTTATAGTCAGTAAACAAAAAATAGATTGATACTTTAGAATAGTATCTTTGAGGGGGAGAGTGCACGCTGCAATCCAACAGCTGCTGCGCGCGCTCGACTGGCCACGTCACCTCTCTCTCACAGAAGACTACCTTGAAATGTACTGCATTTCCCACTTCATCTTATTTCCCTAATGTACGTATGTGTTTCGGTAGTGAGTGAGATGTGCCAGAGCCCATTCCCATCCTATCTCTCCCCATTTTCCCAAGCCTTTCTGCAAATCCATTCCTATAGCTCCAAGGATAGGCAGCGCATCCGGAGGCGTGCCAACGTTTGTCATTTTGGACTGATGTTGGCATGTATCGCGGATGTCCATGGGCGACATTATCCACTTACCATCAGGTGGGCCGTACGCTCGTCGACTTCGTACATAAAAAAAAAACAAAAAAAAAACTTTCCCCGTAGATGCCATAAAAGGCGGCTAAGGATAACAAAACCGCTACCACAAGCCCAGAGGATCTAGGTCACCTCTATAAGACTGGACACGCCAGTCCACTTGGCCTGTGAGGCTTTTTAAAGCCATACATCCCAGCAGTGGATCACAAAAGCGTTACAGGAACAACCGAGTGAGGTGGGTAATTTGATTTCTGTAACGCGGAAATACATGATATACACACACACATACACATACACATACATACACATACACACATACATACACATACACACATAAACTCTTATTATTAGATTATTATACAATTTAGAAGCGGAAGCAATGACTGGTATTTATACAGCATGTTTATTATGTTAATTGATTTTGTTGATGTAGTAGACAAAATCAAATTCTTAAAATTGTTGTTTCGCGTTCTGTATCATTCGTAGCGTTCACAAAATTAAATATTATAACTTTATATTTATAAGAAAATCATTATTAACAGTCTATAAAGATGGACAAGTCTCGAGCCATATTATTTGGTACAATTTTACTTAGTTAGATCATTATTTGTGACTTTTAATGATTTCAAAAGATGAATGTATAATAATAATTACTATTAAACATTTATTAAACACATTTCGGTATAAAATCATATATTCTTTTATGGTCGTAAAAATGAAATGGCTTTTAAGAGCGTTTGAAATTTAAACAAAAAATGCTTTCACATCCCGGACGAACTTGCGGCAAAAAGTTTGTCGTTAACGACATAATTTCTGTGAAAATCTTGCTCACAAAAAAAGTGCGTTGTTAATGCTATTTTATTTTTTGTGAATATCGTCATTATACATATATGGGAAATTCACGTTATTTTATCAATCGAATTACAGGATTGAACCACGGAGCCGGAACGTCGTAAATCAAATTGAACGGGTGCGCAAATGAAACACGGATTCTTATTGACCTAAAAATGAAGAAACATTTATTTTTCAGTATGTCTTTTGTATAATTTAATAACAGAATGAGTCAAGTGTGATAAGAGAATAACCGAGCGGATTATTTTTCCATTTCGATAGACTAGTCCACCAACAATAGAAATATATAAGTAATTTACAGATTACAAATGCAGTACCGATAAATCTAATTTATTCGTTTACTGATTCAGTTAAATTTAACATTTATTATGATGATTAATGTGCACAGAGTGGCGTTACACAGCTAAGTTACCGGAGGTTGGGCCGACGCCCATCCATGGGACCGTCGGATGCAAAGACGCGGCACACAATATATATTTTTTTTGGGATTTTTTTAAATTTTAATCGTCACGTACTTTATAAATATCTCATACTTGAAAAAAAAATTACATTAAAAAGTGCGGACGCTAGCACCGCATTACACTAGGGCGCGACGCACACATACATAATTATACAGCCCGTATATACACAAATATAAATATGAGCCAACCGGTCCCGGGCTTATACCATCACATTGCGACGCACACCTATTCGTTTCCCTCTTGTACCGCTACAGTTATGGAAAATTGAATGGCAAAATGTTTATTTTTTATTCACGGACCATGTTTCTTTACTGCACGATGTACCTCATTTGTATACAGACTTCTTTTTCCTTACCACCCAAAGGTCGCCGGGAAAAAATCACTTCAGCGATAAGTCCGCCGATTTTACTTCTAATTATTCATATTTTTGTATTTCATTGTACGTCCAGGTTTACAACAGAGTATATCTATCTATCTGTATGTATAAAAGTAGAATTGATTTTAAATTTGTAAGATTTTTTTTTTATAAAATAAAGCTTTGTCAAGATTTAATCTAATCACATATCTTATTCTCATGATTTAAAAGTCATAGAACAAATGTCACTATTTTTTGCGAATACCGTGTCGAATTAAACATATTGCTAAGGTTTTTTTTTTTATATAAAAACTAGCGATGACCCGCGACTTCATTCAACCATTGAACCGTTACACGAATCTCATGACTCTTCATGAGTGATGTTGTGAGTTCGATTCGATTCGATTCGATCGTGATTACTACGGGACGCCCTCCGCAGATAAACGTTATACACTGATACAATAAGCATAATATATAGGAATGAATCAATGGGAGCCAAGAGGAATAATTCAGGAGAGTAATGTCGTCACGTGCCGCAGATATCGCAGGACGACAATATCCACCGTCTATGGAACATATTAATCCAAAATTTCTTCAAAGTAAGTTCAGTAGTTTCTGACATTGACTTGATCAGTCAAGCCCGGCTTGGCCCAATAAGGCCACTATAATACAAAACAGTGCATCTGAAGGTCACAGGTCATATGTAATATTCTTTGAGCAAATGGACATTATTGTCGGCTCTACTTTCCCAAATATTGAGACCACAACGAATTTGCTTTGTCTTAAAAATCAAACTATAGAGCGTGTTCCTATTTGAACAGAATCTTGTAACATCTAACAACGAAATTTCAAGTTAAGAAAATCTTAATAAAAATCAATGATTCCAATATCAGTAACGTCAGATATAGTCTGATAGGTTAGTCGATCCCACTCTCACGGGCGGTCTGGAACCCCTCAGCGTTCGGAGAGACGTTGCATCTCTCTGTGTGTTCTACCGCCTGTACAATGCGGAATGCTCTGAAGAATTGTTCAATATAATTCCCACCTCGGGTTTCTGCAACCGCACCTCCCGTCACAGAAGTGCGGTCCATCCGCATTTCCTACATACGGAGATGTCGCGTACTGTTCGATCCAAAAATTATTTTATATCGCTAACCCGTAAGCTGTGGAACGAACTGCCTCAAGAGGTCTTCCCATTAAGCTACGACATGGGGTTCTTCAAGAAAGCTGTGAATAGGATTTTGCAAGGTCGGCGGCGCGCCCGCATACCCCCTGGTGTTGCAGGTGTCCAAGGACGGCGGTAACACTTACCATCACGTGGGATCGCTTGCTCGTCCGCCCTCTTCTCTATAAAAAAAAAGAACAAACAAACTAACATTACTACTTTATTGTATTAGTTTTATCACCATCTTTTATACTTGCGCTTCCCAAATAGAACGTAGTGAGTGACCTTTACAATATTTCAAACAAATAAAAACCATAAAAACCTTGAACATACCAAAAACTCGACGTAATCAATTCAATCAATAGGTGTGTTTTAAAATTACACACATTTAAAACATTTTAACATTTAATTTATTAACAATTTACCATGGTTAAGTTATAAGTTGGGTTGAAATAATTGATTTGCACACTGAGTCCATGTTCCGAATATTTTAAATAAATATTTTAGTTTAAAAAAGCAGGACACGAAGAAACTTTATCTTCCTAGATATCCATGAAACTTGTAGAATCGGCAATAGCGGAATGTTTTCTTTTTATTATTATTTATTTATTATAAGTAACCAAACAGTTATACAAAAAATATTACTTATCTCAAATGAGACTGAATCGTAAATAATTTAGCCAATATTTAATTTTATGTTAATATAGAAATGGAACAAAACATTTAAAATGTTGCCACTCACGGCAAAATATATATTTGTTAAACCTAAATGTATAAATATGAAGTCATACGAGTAGGTACACAATAAAACGGTTTTAAAATATATTGACAATTAATATATATTAAAGTATAAAACATATAAAATATAAATTATTAACTTAGTACAACATTTTTGTTAAACTTTAGATGTGGATTTTTGTTTATTTTTATATAATTACAAGCTGTTGCCCGCGACTTCGTTCACGTTGTCTTCAAGTACTAACTCAGAAACCTTCATGGGTGTGCGCACAACAACTCACCAAAGTTTCATCTCAATCGAATGAATGGTACCTATAGGAACGTACACGGCACAAATAAAGAAACATTCATTTTTATATACATATATATAGATTGTATGCTCTTAGAGCGGCATATAGTTGTATATATTTTAATCGTGACAACGTTATATAACTCATGGTCCCCAATAAAATTATTTGGTATACCAAGAGTGTATATATGCCGCATATGTTTAAGCATAAGTATATTAACGCATAAGTTAATAGAGAAAAAATATGATAAGTGTTACAACAAGTGGCAAGAGATATCTTTATTTTGAGTAGATAAATATCAAACTGTCATAACTGTAACCCACCAGTGACGCTGGTTACGCACCAGCACTTTTATAGTCCACTACTGGACTTAGTCACGCACCTTGTCTTGTGCACGAGGGTTGTATGGTCTTGAAACGCTGGGCTGGCCAAGCGGGTTGGCGAGTCCACTATTTTAGAGGTGATGTACTTGTCGTTAAGTCTTTTAGTCGCCTTTTTCGACACACATGGGAAGAGACGTGTAAACGGCCATATTGATAACCAATACTTTTTTATTTTGGTAGGTAATAGTGCTTAAAAAACTGAAAATTATAAGGACAATATATCTTCGATCAAATTTTTCTATTATTGACTTTGATTTCTCTTAGCAATTAAACAACTTTGAACGGTTTAAATCGCGTATATTTAACATTATTTATATCCCGACGTTTCGAACACTTTAAGATAATCTTAATAACTCAAGTGACAAATAAAATCAATTAGTCACCCCGTGACCACGTCCACTGCAAAGTGTTCGAAACGTCGGGATATAAATAATGTCAAATATACGCGATTTAAACCGTTCAAAGTTGTTTAATTGCTATGTATAGTAATCGCGAAAACCTAAGAAAATATTTGATTTCTCTTGTTTGGCTTCGTATGTACCTGCATACTTTCTTTCTCTCTCGGCAAGAAGCTATATATAAACATGAAGGAAATGTCATAACGGGGTAATTAGCATCCCGCACACACCTTATAAGGGACGCCTTATTCAGGTATCTAGAAACGGGACATCCCCGCTCTCACGGTTGCCAAATCTACCCCTACGCTATTATGATAACGTTTCGTTGATTAAATTGGTTTACAAACGTATATTTATATTTGAATTCAAATTCCTTTATTTGTGGAACAAGAAGTTTGATAAAAGGTGGAACAAAAAGGTGTTTACCACTGTGGCCGCGACTTCGTACGCGAGGAATTTTAGTTTTTAAACTCTAAATTAATATATTTTTTCTTCCCGTCAGCCGATTTCGATGAAACAAAGCCTATTCGAAGTACCAAACTAAGCTTAATTAATCTATGGAAACCCCATGAAAATCCATTCAGTATTTTCGGAGATTAGCGTGTTCGGATAGACAGATAAAAATTTTCAAATTCGTCTTTTTGTATTGATACTCTTCCTTCATCGCCCTCAATCAGTTTTTGGTAAATATATTCAATGAACAGACACGCTGGTTCTACGGTTTTATTATATGTATAGATATAGATAGATAATGTCATATTTCGTCCACCTAGTGTAGTTATTTAACTGTGGACCCTTTTTGAACAATTGCTTCTAATATTTTATGTATAACGTGTTATTTGTAATTCTTTCCCAAATATAATAAAATAAAATAAACATTAAATACATACCTCATCCTGGAAAGTCTTATGAAGAGACTCCTTGGAATACCGCTGGTCGCCTTGCTTCAAGATGGCGGAGCACTGCTTCAACAAAGACAATCTCAACCTCTCTTTAACACTCTCTTCCTCCATAAATGACATTCTATGCCCATTCTGGACACCCAACAAATTTTTACTATCCCCATTTTGTAATTCACTTTTAAAGTCTTGAAGCACAAATCCGTTGCTCTCACCTCTCCCGCCATCTGCTTTGTCAACGGTTATCACGACGTTCGATTTTTCGTCTTCTATCTTTGAATTTTCGAGGTCATTTATAGTAGCCATTTTGTTTTTCGTTTTACTTTATCATTATTTTGTGTTAATATTTCACACTGTCCGTTTCACATAGTCACTGCTTTCGTAATTTTCATGGTTTGTTGTTTAATAATACCTATAGTTGTAAATTGTAATATCAAAGAAGTATGTCTGCGTTAAAAGTTACGACACGTGAGTTAATCAATCTTTGAAATTACGTTGAGAAAAAACTTGATTTCAATTTAATGAATGTAATCAAATGGTACACAATGTTGTTGCGTTATTAACGGATTAGAATGATTGTAGGTGATGGTTCTGTGGTAGGTACAGTTTGCTACAAGATTATCAATCATTTTTATATGAATGTTTGTGGCAAATGAAACTTAATTAAGAATAACGAGACACATCTGTTTGCGTATTTGTTTTATTATTGCATGTTTAATTTCTTTTTTAGATACAGATTTCAATAGAACGTAGATGCCAAGCATCACGCTTGTTCTTTGCGTAGAAGTTAGAATTCTAAGTTAGAAGTGCTACCAGTGATGGCGCAATTAAAATGGCGATTTAAATGGTTTTAATTTATAAAGGTATTACATACAGGTGATATCTATCATTCTGTCACCAGATTATGACAATAATCAGTCATATGGATAACATTATAATAAAATTCTATAGTATAAATACCTACCTAGATACATATATACTTAATAAAAATACACGAAACATAAATTGACATGAATTCACCTGCCACGATATTAAAAGAATGGATGAATGACGAACGAAAGAACTAACGAATGAATGAAATCATTAAAAATTAACGATATAATGAATTAATTAATTAACTGATTCAACAAATTGACCACTCAGACAATTATTGATCTTTGACCTTTTATTGTTTTCATTTGTTTATTTTTTTATCGGTGACTACAAAACGGCGAATGGATTTAATGAATGGATATATGAATGAATGAATGGACTGTCTGTTCTCCCAATAACAACTAAACTAAATTAAGAAATACACAGTGAAAATAGTTGTCGTAACACATAAATTCAATATTATGTTGAACATTCATATTATGTAGAAAATCGTAGAGGTGAATGACGTCATTATTTTTACTATTTTCTACAAACAATAAAATTATAAATAGATTTATGTATGGTTACTTTTCCAACCTGTATTGTCCAAATTGTGTGATTTATGAATATGGCATTAAGTCGGCCATTTGTATAATTACTTGTGCAATGAAGCTTAAATCAATAAATATATCCAACAGTTGTCCATGGACGATAGTCCAGAAGGCGCAGTGTTGGACCTCCTCCAGCCAGGTGGTGTAAGGATGAGAAGAGCCAAGGATCGTGTGAGGTGGCGAGCTTCGGCAGAGGCATATATCCAGCAGTGGAAGGACATAGGCTGATGGTATGGTATGGACGACAGTAATCGTTTACAATCAGATGAATTATTGGCTTGTTTTCTATAAAAAAAAAACCTGTGCAGTCAGGGGATCCCCGTCAGGAACGAAGATCCTCACGCATTTTTTTTAAACTCCGAATGTAATTCGAAATAAAATCTGTATAATTCATGTATTTCTTTTTTATTTTTATCATATTTTCAATGCAAATAATTGAAATAATTTAGGCTATACAACCG
Organism: Sesia apiformis; assembly: GCA_914767545.1. NCBI lineage: Eukaryota > Metazoa > Arthropoda > Insecta > Lepidoptera > Sesiidae > Sesia > Sesia apiformis. The sequence continues at coordinate 12,147,150 of OU611971.1, forward strand.
GCCACGCACTAGTCTGCACGTCTGTTATTCTGCTTGAGTCTCGCTCTCGATACTCGCACGCACACACACACACACACACAGAGAAAGAGAAAGGCGTATGGAGGGGGTAAAAATCTTACGTGACGTTACATTTTCTCTCGAATCACACCTACCGCAAGCCGCGTAAAGGAACTTCGTTCCAAAAAAATCGTGATATCGAATTTGCAAACATAAATCGTAATCGCATACTTGTTGCTGTTGAATCTAAAACTATTTACTCGTATCTAATGGAGTAATGTATATAAATTTGAAGCATTTAAACTACAGTGAAAGTATAAGATTAAGCCACTGGCCTTTCCTATAAATAATATTTAAATGTATTATATAGAAAGTTTCACTTTTTATTGCCTAGATTGCGTGTTTCGAAAGGCTATTATATTTGTTTCATTTTATCTTTCGATGTTTTTATAGTTTTTATAGATTTGCATGTTAGGTGATTTTATAGTTAGGTGATGTTAGGAGGTGTGACCTCCTTTCTTTGTTAGGTGATCTCCCTATACAAAGATATCACCGGGAACGTTTAACGGTACGCGATAATCTATTCCAATTAGTTTAACTTTTAATTAAATCAGTTGTTAAAGCCTACCTTTGGAGATATAGGAATGGATTTGGAGAATGGGTTGGGAAAATGGGGCAGAATAGGATGGGACATCGCACATCGCACTCACTACCGAAACACGTACGTACATTAGGGAAATAATAATTATAATAAATAAGTGGGAAATGCAGTACAGTTCACGTTACTCCTCTCTCACAGAAGACTGTGAGAGAGGAGTAACGTGGCTAGTCGAGCGCGCCCAGCAGCTGTTGGACTGCAGCGTGCACTCTCCCCCTCAACAAAATTGTTTTTATGTGAGCTGTTATACTTTAATTGCGGACTTGATAATGATTCCCGTGAGAACTCTACGATGGATTTGGACAAAAGGTACTCTAAATGTTAACCCAGCACATAAGCTATAGCTATGCCAAGTTTTATCAAAATAAACTTAGTGCTTCTTGCGTAATGCACATTCAGACAGACATAAAAATTCAAAAAAATTTTGTTTGGGGCTCTGTATCACTCATACTGTGCAGACACGGCTTCGTTATGATACATATACCTACATAGAATTGGGCGACATTACGAACCATCTTATATTTTTAAAGATTTGACAACAAATCTTTATTGGTAAAAAAACCGGTTGTGTGGGAGTTCTACAATGTCTTTCTTGTTCACGAAGTTTTACGAACACTCCTCAAATTAATGGACATTTTTTGCTCAACACTCTGTATGTCAATATCCGTAAAATTACATAACCCGTTTGTTAACTTCTACTAATATTCACGTTTATCTATATTATAGCCGTATATAATTCCGTGTAGAGTTAAATAATGAAGACGCCATTTGATATTTTATTTCTAAAATTTAGTAGCACCTATAGCTTTGCTATAGCTCTAGCAACATAGCTACTTCCTAAGCAACCCAAACACAATACATACTCGTATACCTATTGAGTTCTTTAGGAAACCAACATACTTTTAGGAACACACTTATTTTATTTATTTTATAAAGAACACATATAGCAGAATTTAGGGAATATCTATCTATATATATATATATACTCGTATATATATAAATGGATGTTGGTATATCTGAGATTAATAGACTTCGACACCGTTTGACCGATTACCAGGAAAGTTGGCACCTATATGTATTTTTTCATGGAAAAGGTTTTCATGTTATCCACTTTGTTGAAACTCGCCACTAGATGGCGTTGCAGCACATCAACTTTTATACCGTTCAACCGATCGCAAAAACCATATCGACGGCAAAACAGAATAATTTGTGATTTTATATACAGAAGTAAATAATACACAGGCAGGACAACGTCTGCCGGGTACAACTAGTCATCTATATTAATATAAAATAGAGAGTGCGAATTTTGTGAGATTGTGTGTATATGGAGGGTACCTAATCTCAGGAACCACTGCAATTATTTGAAAAATGTTTTCACCATTTGAAAGGTACATTATTCCAGATGGACATAAGCAATATATTATAAATAAAACAACTCTTATAAGCGCGAGGGCGGGTCGCTAGTATATAAATAAAGTAATCAAACATAATGTTTAGTAATCTAAAAGTGAAATAATTCGGAAACTAGTGAGTTACGAGTTTATCTCTTACACATCTATTCATATAATACATATGCTTTGGCAAATAAATGGAAAAAAAAAACGTAACAAAGTAGTCTGTTCATGATTCATATATTTTTTGGAAAAAACTGCAATATAAAATAAGAATGATTTAAATTCCAAAACATTTTTTTTTATTTGTGTCTGTCCGTCTATGTCTGTCTTAACGCGCATTACGCAAAAATCACGGTCCGGATTTTAATTAAACTTGACATAGTTATAACTTATGTACCGGGTTAACATTCACGAAAGTTTTTATCCAGACCAATTATAAAGATCCCACGGGAATGGAGTTCATCACACATCTCTAACGTCGACATACACAAAGTTTACTTAGTAAATAGGCAGACTGTTTAAAAGTTTAAAACTGTTTCAGCCTATGTCTCTCCACTACTGGATATAGGTCTCTCCCTTGGCTCACCACCACACATGACCCTCTCCTCTCCTCAATCAACCAGCACCGGCGAATTTCTATAAGTCGTCGTCCCACCAGGCCGGAGGGCGTCCCACACTGCGCTTCCCGGTATGTGACTTCTATTCGAGGACTCGTATACCCCAATGGTCATCGGTCCTGCGGCATCTTTTGAAAATATGCTTCGGGAACATTACCTGTCCATTTCTCATCGCCAGTGGCTCAGTCAGATCCATTTGCATTAACTTTCTTTAATTTTATTATACTTTTGCCAGCAACGTGTTTTTTTTTATTTGTTACTCTTAATATAACTTATTTAGATATTCTATTTATATAATGTATTCAATGATTATGTGTACCCTGTATGTATTATATTTATTGTATTACACCAACAAAATTCTTTTCAAAAGTCAAACAAAAACAAAAGTCTTTCATGCACCTCTAATTGAACATCTTTGATCATCCCAAAGGTTGACTGCTAGAGAATACCTTAATAAGGTATTAAACTCGCCTTTTGTACGATATTGTGCAAGTGTAAAAATAAATAAAATAAATATGACCTGCGCAACGCCACTTCATCATGCCGATTCTACGAGCTGGCGACTTTAGTTCTTTATTTTCATTTCGGGTTCTATCCCGAAAAGAAACTCAGAACTCTCTCCTTGAACTTATGGATCAGGCCTACCGTAAAAAGTGAATGTTTAATTACAATCGGTATCATTACCCTGTCTTTAATTACACTGGTAGCACTATAATTATGCATAATTATTTGTATGGTGATGAGAGATGTTTAATGGTGCACCTGTCTTATAAGTATTGACAGCTGTAACAATTTTTTTCTTTCATTTCTTTTTTTTAGATGTCTATTAACTTGAATGGTTTAAACAAGTTTTCCTACACTCTTTTATTTTTAGATTAATAATTGTGTGCGGATTTGTTTTACCTTCAGTTAAGTATAAAAACATGAATTAAGTTATTTAAGCGTACCTAACTATACAAAATATTGTCGGAAGATTATTACTTATTTCTACTATATTTATCTTTATCCAATGTAAGTAGGATTTTAGGTGTTAGGTTAAATTAATCTATATATATATAAAAATGAATGTCTCTTTGTTTGTCCCATACGCGTTCCTATACCATTCATCCGATTGCGATGAAACTTTGGTGAGTTGTTGTGCGCACGCGCGCGGAGGTTTCTGAATTAGTACTTGAAGACCACGCGAATGAAGTCGCGGGCAACAGCTAGTATTATTATAAATTTAAATAACGATTTGTGTCGATTAATAATTTAATAGCAAAATACGTGTGGTTTGTCGAAATGGCAATCCCAATGAAATGACAAGCGTAAAATGGAATTGTCAGGGAGGAGCGGTAGAAGATTGTATGCCGCAGTGTAAAGAAAGAATAATTATTCAAGTTAAAGAAGATTGTTTGGAGGAATCTATGTAGTAAAGCTCAAGAAATATAATAAGGCTATATGTAAAGTGAAGTTTTATTACATAAGTGAATTCCTTAAATTGTTTTTTAAATAATTGTTAATTGTGTAAGGGAATATACGTCTGTTAGCAAGATGTAATCACTTCTTTGTTTACACACTATCTGCATAAAAGCTCCACCGACACTCCATAGTCAGCAGTTGAACATATACATCAAAATAAACCATGAGTTTCATTTTTATAGTGATTAATCTATACTTAACAATAATATAATAAAGAGAGAGTGCGAATTCTGTGAGTTTGTGTGTATGTGGAGGGTAATCTCCTGAACCACTGCACCTATTTGAAAAATTCTTTCACCATTTGAAAGGTACATTATTCCAGATGGACATGGGCTATATATGTATTATGTGCAAAAAATTTGCCGGGCATGCAATAGCGAATAAAGAGTTTAGGTAAAATAAATTAGGTAATTAATAATTAGGTAAAGTAAAGTAAAATATCTACTCTTTATCAGTAACGAGTAACGTATGTAACAACACTCTTTCAAGTATTGTTCTTTACCGAACTTCTTCCCACTAAATCCCTAAGTACTCATCGCTATAGAAGATCTAAATTCTAATTTGCCGTAAAGTCTTTGATGCTTTTTGATTCATTCTTCTGTCTAATTTTTGATCTGTAAAGACGACTGTTACACTTCTGTAAAACCTTCCTTATCAGTGTCCCTTATGTTTCTGAGTGTCTCTTAAAACGCTTGGTTACTGAAGTAGAACATGTTACAGATGCATGTTCTGATGCATAAAAATAAATCTATAAAAAAAAACGCGTTATTAGGAGTTAGTACTTGCTGAAAGTTAATTGCTGAAGTGAGGACTGGTTGTATTCATTTCTCAAGAACCCCGCTACCGACTGAGCGTGCGTCAAACACAGGAACGAACCGCGCTCCAGGCAAGAAGCAAGACCAGGAAGAGATTCACTTTTGGAATTGCAAAATTATTTATTGTCTCTTTTTGTCATTACCATTTTCAGCTTAAAGCAAAATCGAGTATTCAAAAAACAAGCTATTGTAGATATTAAATAATCATATTATTATCTCCGTTATGTATGACTTTAATTAACTAATTTAGGTTTAAAAAATTTCGGTAAATTTTAATTATTTTATTAATATATATATTATTATTATTTTTACGAATATGAATATTATGAATAGATTTTTTTATTTTTTTATGAGGAAAAAATACGTTATTTTTTGTCCAACCTGCAAAACTGTACCATCACATTTTTTTATAAGTTTAAAAGCCAAAAATTGGCATTTGTACAAAAACAAAAATTGGTTATTCTCTAAATTGAAAAGCTTAAAAAAATATTGGTTTCACTTTTCACTTATCACTATAAGACACTATAACAACGAAGTCACACTAAGGTACCGAGTAGGAACGCGGGCGTTCGTCAACGGACGCGATAGTATACTAGATTGAGAGCGAGAGTTAGATTCGGCGCACACTTACGAATAAATCTTAGTACACACTTGCGACTAACTGGTGCCGACCAATTATATAGAAATTGAGTTCTTCCGGATAATTTGTAATCAGAAATAATTGAAGAAGTATCAGAAAAATCATTAAATTAGCAGTAGAAAATATTAAATATGGGAAGCAAGTCGATTGCAGCAATAAAAGTGAGTTGGGATTGGGTTCTCTGGTGACAATGAAGACATAGGAGTCCCGGGACCTTGTGATGACATTTGGAAAAAGCGCTCTATGGAGGAGTGGTCAGTTAGCGATCTGCTTAACTTTCTTTTAAATTTTAATTCACAAAGAAACATCGTACACAAGACGGACTTAATGTCTAGTGGCATTTTCTGCCAAACAACCTTTGGTTAAACAGAAATCTGAAGGGCGATGCATCGTGCAATGAATAAGAAATGACTACAAACAATACATATAATACATAATATATATGATAAACATATATAAATACAGACAACAATAAATTATCACTATAGATTTAATTACATAAAACGCAATAAAAGCTATTGGCATAACGGTATTATCAACTGTCTCGGTTTTCCGTATAGTTTTTTTTTGTATTATTCACTTAATCACTACGATGTATTCGGAACTTATGGTAATACGACACTATACAATAATTTTATATAACCATGTTAGCTATGGTACATAATTAACCTGCCAATGGCCCGTGAATGGGTCGCTTGCGCCCACGCATTGTTGAAACGACAGTGCAAATGTACACAATAATTTCGTATCTAAGTATTACTAATAAACAAACATTTTACATATATACATATATGTATATGTATATATGTGTATGTTTATAGAAATACGGTGGCAGACGGACAGATCGCCCATCTGTTTGTAAGTGGATATTGTGGTTTACGGATAGATGCATTAGAATTGGCAGGGTTGCAAACGCAATTCGATCACTGACACAGTTTGTAGAATCAGCATGTTAAAATGGCAACGGGCAACTCATATTTGCTGCAGGACCCACAACTGATAGGGCTGATGTGTGAATTGTTTTCAAAAAAGCTCGGTGTACTTAATACAGCGAAACGATGATACTTCATTAAAGGGCGACGATCGTTGCTGTACGAAGCCCAAATTATACCTCACATGATGTACTGTCCACACCGATGGGCCGGTACACAGAAGTACTAGCTGGACTCTCATGACTCAACGGGCTGTTCGATTTATCGACGATCACGCACTCATGGGCAGTATAGAACCGCTCAGCATACGAAGAGACTTAGCATCCCTCTGCGTTCCACCTCTTGTATATGCTTGGTATGGTCTGGGGAGTTGTTCAATCTGATGCCAACTTCAGATTTTTATTATCACACCTCCCGCCACCGACACAGGTGTGACGAAGAAAGTTAAATCAGAATTGAGAAGATACTCTATTAAGACTGTATATACTCCGTCCTCTAAACTAGCGGAAAATCTACGCACACCCTAGGATGTTATACCTTACCAGACGCCAGGTGTCTATAAGATAGACTGCAGCTGTGGTAGTTCCTATATAGGCCAATGCAATGTCGCAGCTTTTCTGTATGTGAAGATCAAACGTGGGTAGTTGATGTAACTGCTCGCAGCTCCCATCCTGGACTATCCGCCTCTTCAGTTGACTCGTGACCACGGCTGGTGTAACCCGTGCGCCGGCGCCGAAACGTCGAGTAGGAATAAAAGGTAAACAAATACCTTTATTGTACGCGTTCAGACCCGATTTAGAATATAAAATGTGTACAAAACGAGAAAGTTTAAAAAGTTATATCACTGTTCTATCATCACTAATCATCAGTCATATCATAATTTTTTATCATCGTTTGAATACTTGTCGGCGAAAATCTTATGAAATTTCGTCTAATACAAGAATCGTATACAATATTCTTGCCCGGGCGGTTCGAGAAACTCTTCTTGTGTAAATAAATGAGCCTATAAAATGTTTTTCAAATCGCACGCAAAACGTACTCTCTAAAACCGTGCATTAGCCAAATATAGTATAGGCAGTCATTGCTCAAAACGAAAGGTTAAGTACTCTACAGTATAATTTGAGTTGATTTGTTTCTAACTTGTCCAATTTGTTTACATATTGACCACAGTATGCAGAGAAATCAGTTTGGAATCTACGTTAAATCGCCTCGAGTAAACCTGTTTACGGCTGCGTCGGGAGTATGCGCGGGGCGGGACAGCGGAACCCGCTGCGTATTTTTCAAACACATATCGGCTGATGTGTGGTCAGTATCGGATTCCATCGACGCTTACTAATATTTTAAGCGCGAGTGAATAACTTTGAAGTAACTTTGCAATTTCCGCAGCGAGTTAGTACAAGTTTGTAGTTTCTCTATAATTTTGATATTCTTCTCTCTCGCTTACCACTCCGCGCCCACTCTTGACGCAGCTTTAAGAGACTCGTCCACAGTAGACTAAAATCTCGTAGAACTCATACTGTAATTTACTACGTGTAAAGTGACACTAAGCTAGATGGGGTATCTTTACATTCAATGCACCCTATGGTATCACTATGTAAAACTATGCACCTAACTGTTTTACTCAAAAGTGTATTATTACAATAATTATACATCGTGTTTATACTTCCAATACTGCTTCTCTGTATACTGTGTTAACCAAGTCATGCCCGCGGCTTTGCTCACTCCACTTTATTTATTGTTGTAGGTAATTACGAAGTTTATTATGCATTAGAAAATATCAACAGGTAATAATAGAAAATTTGAAAACCACTTATGCCTCAGTATAATCTATTTACACCTAAATGTTTATATTTTGTATGAAAAGGAGTTGTATTATACATATAGCTTGTAAGTGCTATTTTAGACTGTTGTAAATGTCGTCGTCTACGTCGGGTGTATACTTAATGTGGTGCCACACCCTCGCACCTCAAGAGCACATGCGCCGGTGTTTCCTCATCCTCAATACAATCTTTGCATAGAGGACTTGTGCTTGTATCAGCCTTTAACGTCCCACTGCAGGGCATAGGCCGCCCCTTAGTAAATCACTTAGTTCCGGGCCGTAATCCACCAGGACCCGGTGCTGATTAGTGGATCACATACTCCAGATTTTTTATTTCTATAGCATGCGGGTTTCCTCACGATGTTTTACCCCACCGGCGAGCTAGTACCGATCACACCAATGTGAGTTGAGTATAGATACACCTAGGCTATCACCGCTCTGCTGTAGAGCATAGAGGTCGGTCAGTTGTTATTAGATAAACAAATGACATCACACTCAATGACCCACACTGGGATTTCCTGTCGTGGGTCTGGAGACACTTGCAAAGACGAACACAACACGTGCAAATGCCCTCAGCAAACACCAATAATACACGTGGAATACATGGCGTAAAAATAGCCAATTCGCTTTGATAATCTGGTTTTAAGATTACATTTTGGACATTTTTTTACTAAGACAATTCGCTAATTAACGGTTTGATATGTGCAATTTGGATATTTCCTCTTCTTGGGACCACCCTATACGGAAGCATGATGTAACTCAGCACCAAGCAGCTGGATTTACTCCTGAATAATGCTCCATATCCATTGAAACAACATTATTTCATTAAGCTACCGTATTAAGGCGCATTATCGCTTACATATTATATATACTTTACTACCAATTGCTGTAATTCATTAAAATAACCAACTAAACTGTAGACGTTATTTTAAAAAAAAGACTTTATTTTCTAGATTATAAGATTGAAACTTGAGTGTAGTTAATGAGCTTTTGACAAATATTTTAAATGTTTTACAAATGTAATTGTGTATAATAAAAATTTCTCCCATTCTACCGGCGATATGGAATTGTCATATTATGTTAATGTAATGACCACTCACGTACAAAGATATAAATGCAAAAAAAATCAAATTACTGAACGGGACTTGACTTCTTGCACGACCACTTAATTTTCAATCCTATCGAACTAACTACTATTAAATCGATAGTGATACTGGTATTTATTGATATTGAACTAATATAAAATCTAGGATTTTTTTGGAAAATTTGTAGCATTTTATCTGACATTAATAATCGATTTCTTGTTTATTTCTTATTTTTTTATAGAAAAAAGGTGGCAGACTAGCATACAGTCCATCTGATGGTAAGTGGATACTGACATCGGCGATACATGCCAACATTAATCGAGAATGAGAAACGTTGGCACGCCCCCGGATGCGCTGCCTACCTAATGGATTAAGGAATGGATTGGGAGAAAGGATTGAGAAAATGAGGAGAGATAGGATAGGATGGGATGGGAATGGGCTCTGGCACATCTCACTCACCACAGAAACACGTACGTACATTGGGGAAATACGATAAGGTGGGAAATGCAGTACATTTCAAGGTAGTCTTCTGTGAGAAAAGGCTAACGTGGCCAGTTGAGTGCGCCCAGCGGCTGTGGAAACGCAGCGTGCACTCCCCCCCTAAAATATTTAACTATTTCGAATCTATTTTTTACTTCGTAAAAATAATTTTAATAGTTCATTATTTTATTTTTTCTCCATCACCATAGCACGACCCTAAAGGTTATGAAAAGAGCTGCGTCGTTTTAGAAAAAGTCAGAGTATCATGTCTCTTCTAGTTTCTAAGAATCTCTGTTGAAATATTCAGACGAACGGACGGTAGAATAAAATTCGCATTATTCGCAGACACTGCTCTGATTTTCGAAATTGAGCGCCTTTTTGCGCTTTTTATCCAAAACTCGTTTAAAGTGTATTACGTTCTTGATTAAATTTTGTTTGTATCTTTTGGTCCGTTTGTGTTTATTTAAAATCTCATAAGGCAATTTAAACGTAACATTATCTGAGAAAAGAAAAGGTTTGTAACATTGCTTGCTGGCTTTAGTTCATCAAATATTGATTGGGACTTAGATTTTAGAATAGGTACACATCCCGGCCGAAAGTAATACACATCGACTATGATCGGCTAGCTTCGGCTTAGTAGAGTGTCGTCTCTGTCGTGTGCCGTTACGACAGAGACGACGCTCGCCGAAAACCGAAGCTAGCCGATGATCTCCTTCTAAAGGCCAATGTGTATTACTTTCGGCCGGGAAGTATGTCTAGTTTTTATTATGTTATTATTTTTTTATTTTATTATGTTTGTCGGCGGCGCGCCCGCATACCCCCTGGTGTTGCAGGTGTCCATGGGCGGCACAGAAACACTGATAGTTACAAATCGAGCTGGTTTACGCTGGTTTGGTTTCGGGTCCAGTATAATAATGGATTCAGGGTGCTGATGGGGCTGACTAGTCACTGCAGCGTTTCGGCGATGTTTGCTGAAGCGACTGTTCATGACTTCTTTGCAATAATGCGCAAACGTTCTGCTTCAACCAGCACCAACCTCTGCGTAGCATCCTGAGCGCCATTGCAATCAGGTGGGTCAGTCCAATGCTGCACCGATGGACCCGACTGCACGCTAGCCGGTGCAGATGCTGCATCTTAATTTTAAGTTCAATTTTCTCCCCATTTCTAATACTAGGTTAATATTTATGGTTACTAGCACTTAATATGGACATTTTGTCTGAAAATAAATAAAATTGGGTTCTCCGGTGACAATTGAAAGACATAGGAGTTATTCTCTATTTCAGTTATTCAAAAATACTTTATTTTGTTGATCACGATTTCCCGCCCATTCCATATTTATCTAGAGCCCGTTTAAATATAAGCCATTTTAAATTATGATAAATATAAAATCTTAACTATACTTAATAAAACCACATTAAGGTTCCTTTGCTTGGATTTACAAATACTTATTATTGATTAAGACTCCACGAATAGAATAAAACGGACTAAATTAAATATGGGTGTAAGGGGTCCCAACCTACATCTCTGGGACCCAAGCCAACCTCACCGGCTCGTGGTGCACCCTGCCGACCAACGAACGAGGCTCTGACGACCCGCCACCACGCACTGGACCAGCGCGGCGGGTTACGGTCCACCCCCCCCCCCCCCCCCCCCCTATGGCAGAAAAAGTAAAACGGCACCAAGTTCCCGGCGGCTCCAGTCGCAACACCGGCGTGGACGACGGGCGCTGGTCGAGCGCTGGAACCAGGGGTGCTAAGAATCTCCGGGCGGGATTCCACCGTCGAACGACCAGGGCTTTGAAAACGGATTACCGACGTAGGTTGTCACTGGTGACTTACAACACGCGCACTTTGAGGACAGACGAGAAGATCGCTGAGCTGGAAGAGGAGATAGGCAAGTTGCACTGGGATATATTGGGGTTATCAGAAATCCGAAGAGAGGGGAAGGACACGATAACCCTGAAGTCCGGCAACTTGTTCTATTACCGGGAGGGCGACCAGCAGTCCCAAGGTGGTGTCGGGTTTATCGTCCACAAGTCCCTCGTAAATAATGTTGTAGCCATCACGAGTGTGTCGAGCAGGGTCGCGTACCTTATACTCAGAATATCCAAGAGATATTCGTTGAAGGTCATACAGGTCTACGCACCGACCTCGGCACACCCGGATAACGAAGTGGAAGCAATGTATGAGGACATTAGTAGAGCCATACATGCTTCGAAAACACACTACAATATTGTTATGGGGGATTTCAACGCGAAACTGGGCAAAAGAGGCGACGATGAGTTGAGAGTGGGGCAATTTGGATGTGGGCACCGGAACCAGAGGGGCCAGAGGCTGGCCGACTTTCTTGAGAAAGAGGGACTCTTTATGATGAACTCTTTCTTCAAGAAGCCGCCTCATAGGAAGTGGACCTGGATGAGCCCCGACGGTTCCGTTAAAAATGAGATAGACTTCATTATGGCCACAAAGAGACAAATATTCAATGATGTCTCCGTGATCCACAGGGTGAAAACCGGTAGTGATCACCGAATGGTTAGAGGCACATTGAATATAAACGTCAAGTTGGAAAGGTCCCGCCTGATGAAGTCTACGCTCCGACCTACTGCTGCCCACATACAAAACCCCGAAAGCTTTCAGCTTGAATTGTCAAATCGCTTCGATTGCCTAGAGGATTGCGTTGCAGTGGACGATATCAACAACAGGTTGGTAGAAACTGTCCATACGGTGGGGTCTAAATTCTTCAGACACCGTCGAAGAGATGGACCCCAAAAGCTCACCGATCACACCCTCGACCTCTTGGCGGAACGACTTTCGATGGCACTGCAGACTCCTGATGACGCGGAAGCATATCGGCTGCTCAATAGACGGATTCACCAGTCCTTGCGACACGACATCCGTCTCTTTAATACTAATCGTATTAAGGAGACGATAGAGCGGAATAAAGGCTCCAAAGTGTTCGCAAGAGACTTATCTATTGGGCAGAGCCAGTTGACGAAGCTGAAGAGGAAGGACGGCAGTGTCACTTCCGACAAACAAGAGGTACTGAGGGAGATCGAGGAGTTCTATGGACAGCTGTATACCTCGGTCGCTAAACCTGTTGGCAACTTGGCCAAAGACCCAAGAGCCAAGTTGACCCGACACTATACCGAAGATATCCCGGACATCAGCCTGTACGAGATTAGGATGGCCCTCAAACAGCTTAGAAACAACAAGGCGCCGGGCGAAGACGGAATCACTTCAGAGCTTCTGAAAGCGGGTGGAACACCGGTACTGAAAGTCCTTCAGAAGCTCTTTAATTCCGTCTTGCTCGAAGGTATTACGCCGGAGGCATGGAACAGAAGCGTGGTGGTGCTCTTCTTCAAGAAAGGCGACAAGACCTTGTTGAAGAACTATAGGCCCATCTCGCTTCTGAGCCATGTTTATAAGCTGTTTTCGAGGGTTATCACGAATCGTCTCGAGCGCAGGTTTGATGACTTCCAGCCTCCCGAACAAGCCGGTTTCCGAAAAGGCTATAGTACCATAGACCACATCCATACGCTGCGGCAAGTTATACAGAAGACCGAGGAGTATAACTTGCCATTATGCTTAGCGTTTGTGGACTATGAGAAAGCCTTTGATTCGATCGAGACTTGGGCAGTGCTACAGTCCCTCCAGCGGTGCCATATTGACTATCGGTATATCGAAGTGTTGAAGTGTTTGTATAACAACGCCACCATGTCAGTCCGAGTACAGGAAGGGAGCACGGAGCCGATTCCATTGCAGAGGGGTGTGAGACAAGGAGATGTCATCTCTCCGAAGCTCTTCACCAATGCGATGGCAGACGCTTTCAAGCTCCTGGAATGGAAAGGACTCGGCATCAACGTTGATGGCGAATACATCACTCACCTTCGATTTGCCGACGATATCGTGGTCATGGCAGAATCGCTGGAGGATCTTAGCACAATGCTCAGAGACCTCAATCGAGTTTCCCAACAGGTGGGCCTTAAAATGAACATGGACAAGACGAAAATCATGTCAAATGTCCATGTCGTGCCCACCCCAGTTTCAGTTGGGAGCTCGATTCTCGAAGTTGTTGACGAGTACGTCTACCTAGGCCAAACGGTCCAACTAGGTAGGTCCAACTTCGAGAAAGAGGTCAATCGACGAATCCAACTCGGCTGGGCAGCGTTAGGGAAGCTACGCAGCGTCTTCTCGTCCAAAATACCTCAGTGCTTGAAGACGAAGGTCTTCGACCAGTGTGTGTTGCCGGTGATGACCTACGGCACCGAGACGTGGTCTCTGACTATGGGCCTCATAAATAAGGTCACTGTCGCATAGCGAGCTATGGAGAGGGCTATGCTCGGGGTTTCCCTACGTGATCGAATCAGGAATGAGGAGATCCGTAGACGAACTAAAGTCACCGACATAGCCTCTCGGGTTAGCAAGCTGAAGTGGCAGTGGGCAGGGCACATAGCTCGAAGAACCGATGGCCGATGGGGCAGAAGGGTTCTCGAATGGAGACCACGTACCGGCGGACGAAGCCGAGGACGTCCATCTGCTAGATGGACAGACGACCTCATAAAGGTTGCGGGCACCCGCTGGATGCAGGTCGCTGCCGATAGGTCTAAATGGCGGACAATGGGGGAGGCCTATGTCCAGCAGTGGACGTCCAAGGGCTGAGAAGAAGAAGAAGAAGAAATTAAATATCAGTTACATGAATGAAACCTACAAAAAAATCCTGTTTAATTTATCTCATTTCGAAATTAATAGGAAAACTAGAATCATGTAAATAGAGTTGATGCTGTATTAAAGCTTGCCGTGTGGTGTCATGTTGATTTAGAATAGGACCAGGAGGGAATAACGAAGCCGCCACCACCATCGCTGAGGAAATACACCCGCTTGGTCCGCGTGCGGTGTTAAGGGCATACGTCCCTCATGCATAACGTGACCATACGTCCCGGATTGTCCGGGACTGTCCCGGATTCAGGGTGCCTGTCCCGGGTGTCCCGAGCGTATCCGAAAATGTCCCGAATTGGAAGAATAAAAACAAAATAGGGTTAAATTATTTTTATATTTCGCGCGCGCGTGAAATGAAGCGACGTGATCACATGACGCGAGACAGTTTTAGAATAATAGTAGAGTACATTTTGTGTTTGCCGGCTAGTAACGCGCCTGTAGAAAGAGTGCTCTCACTGATGAATAAAATATGGACTAGTGAAAAAACACAACTAGGAATTCCGGTACTTAAGACAATTTTAATTACCAAAACCAACATTCATAAATAATCTTAAAAATCTTAATCTTAAAAGTAGACTCGACATTTTAAGAATAATTTGCTCTTCTGACAAATGTAAGAAACCAGCAGAGACCAACTAAATATTTAATTTTTTTTTCTAGTATTTTTTTTGTAAACTTCATTACTTAATAAAAATATTTTCTGTAAAAAAATGTTTTCATTTATGTACGTAACACACGACATCGTCATCTCCTATACATATAGGGTAGACAGGGCCGTCTTTACCAGGGGGTGCAAGGGGTGCGGTGCACCCCGGGCGCTCACCTTTTAAAGGTAATGAAAAAATATAACGCTATAGTAAACAATTACACAATAGGATATTTGACTGTCATAGGATACACAATAGGATATTTGACTGTCATAGGATACACAATAGGATATTTGACTGTCATAGGATACACATTAGGATGTTTGACTGTCTTAGGATACACTCCCGCACCCCGGCGCAGAATAGACTTAAGACGGCCCTGGGGTAGGACGTCCCGGATTGAGTCAAAAAAAAAATGGTTAGTTTACTCATGCACAACACAATGTGCACGATGAAGCTGTTGCTCAGCAGTGGATATTAATATACGGTTACAGAATTTACATCAAAAATTTAATAAAAATAAAACTTATTTCAAAGTCCTCCCATGGAGGAGATGGACGAGTAAAGTGTAACTAAAGAGATACAGGTAAGATGTTCTCCATAAACTAGATTTGAATGGAAATTTCTGGAAACATAGGTACTTGCATTTTGAAACAATTGTTTATAACTATTTCCAACGTACTCCTTCTATTTTAGCCGTAAACGTAAACAACGTTTGTTTATGACGTTGCGACGTGGTTTCTTGTAAACTATTAAAACCCGAAACTATGTTGTGACGGCACGAGAATTATTTGTGATTGATTCGCGGAATTCTGGATTAAGGAAAATTTATACTGATTTCTAATTCAGCCAGCTACTGTAAACGTACCCAACCTTTTTACCGTCCACTGCTGAACATGACCTTAAATGCCACGCTCTCGTATCATTCCTCGGGCCTTTTGGTCGCGGCTTTGTTATCCCTTGGCCGTGTGGTGTGGCTGTAGAATAGTGGCTAAGTATTAAAAGGCGACTAAGAGAAAATAAAGCTATACTGCTCGTCATGCATATAGTCTCGTGTACGTGGGATGTATGACCTTACATGGTGAAGCTGGTCGGCGAGCGCACTATTTTAGAAGTGGTGTAGTTCCTTGAAGATAGCGGTAGCGGCTTTAGTGGCCTCTTAGGACGCGACCTGCAATAGATTGGGTGGCGCCATTCTCAACACACGGCCGAGTGTTTGGGATTATTTCAAGTAAAATAAACCGAGTACAGATTTTTAGTGGAGTAATTTATCATATAAACCAACGTGTCGACGTATCACTTACATTGATGTTTTAATCGCAGCGTTTTATGCGGCTGACAAATTACCCGCAACCTTCGCGAGATCACGTCGCCCGCGTCACGACACTGGCATAGAGCGGGGGAAATATCGATGAATTTTATCGATTAAATTATTTCGCCTTTACAAATCATAGTGTAAAATGCGCTGTTCTACTGGTGATGGAGTAGCCATCATTGATTCATTGTATGCTGAAAACCGCCCAGTTTATGAACGATGCATACGTACTTGCAAATTAGTGTACTCAATGTTATGATTGTGTTAATCGTGAAAACACTTGGGATTTCATCTTCTATCTCCATTTTAATATTGAACTTAACCAATAACTTTTAGTTATTATTATATATAAAATACTAGATTCATATAATACATAATTAAGGACGATACACGATACTCATACCATACCATCAGCCTGTGTCTCTCGACTGCTGGATATAGCTCTCCCCCAAGGACTGCCATCACACATGGTCTTCAGTTCTTCTCATCTAACTATTGGCGACTTTCTTCACGTTGTCAGTCCACCGAGCCGGAAAACATCCCACGCTACGTACGATACACATTTGAACGTATCCCCTACCATTAGGCAGGATGATGGATTTTGAAATCCGCTTCTATAATGTAGATTAACGTCTACTGTTTCCGAAAATAACATTATTTCAGCAATAAAAGAAGTTTTAACGCAAATTATGCATTTTTTTTTCTATCTACTTTGAATTATGCGCGAAAACACTCGCAGGTGTCATGGCGTCGCTTGTGACGTTACACCTAGGTAAACGTAGGTAGGTAAATCAATCGAAGTTCAAGCGACACGGTGATGTTTCATGAGGCGTGACGTCATTCGCTCTGATTGGCGTTTTAGTTAACATGGCCGAATGCAGTATTTTATACTTTTATTTTATTGAAAATATTATTAATCTCAATGTTTACATTAAAACTGGTTAATTTATTAGAATTCTTTCAACATATTTTTTTTCTCTAAAATCATTTATTCTTTAATTCTTTAATACTGTCATCATGTCTATTGTTATTGTTTTGGCATTATTAACGTTTCTCTGCACAATTATTGGTCGAGAAATAATTAACAGATAATTTTGAACATAATTCATACGTAGACACATCTCACTCGTGAATATTGTCCAAAAAAACTGCTTTATCGATAACTTGTTTCCTATCACTATCTCTCATCAATCGCAAATGGAGCTACGCGCGTCGGCGCCTTTGAAGTCGTGACATTAGTGAGGTGACGCTGCCGGTAAACTTAATCGGCTTACCCACGTTTTCAATTAAAATAACAAGTTATTAACGACACCGTATTAGAACTTTCCGTTGTGGCAGCGTTTTGTTTATCTTTCGTAATTTCATAAGAAACAGTTATCTAATAAGATAAGTGGATAGACGTGAAGGATATTTAAAAGGCTAATGGATAATCCGATGAGATATTCTCATCACATCGGGTGGAAAGCTATCTCATCCTCAGAAGGAAGAAATCGTATTCCATCTAAAGAGGTGGAGGTCGCAGGCTGCAATCCCACAGCTGCTGAGCGCACTTAACTGGCCATTTTACTCGGCACTCACAGAACACTACCGTTAAATATACTACATTTCGATCACGTGCCCTCTAATGTACTACGTAGTGAGTGACATATGCCAAAGCCTATTTCCATGGCATTCTATACCTATCTAACCTATACTGTCACCTCCTAAATATAGGAATATGGAAACTATAATGGAATATAGGAAGCTGCTGATTTTCTTATACTCTTGATACCCTATCCCACCCCATCCCTTCAGGAAGGAATAGGAGGTGTAATGGGACGAACAAAACTATTCGTCCTGTTATATATGTACTTCTTATTCCTCATTTTCATAACGCCTTTTCCAAATCCATTCCTAAATCTCGAAAGGTAGGCGGCGCATCCATGGGTGTGTCAACGTTTGTCATTCTAGACAACTGATGTTGGCATGGGGCTATGGGTGACAGTATCCTACTTACCATCAGGTGGAGTGTGCGCTCATCAAACATCTTTATATAAAAGGTATCTAATAACCTCGTAATAGTCTGGGACGAACTCATTTGATTCGTGATAGGTTCACGATTAATGCGAGGAGTCGTGAGATGTCTGATTGAGACGAATTAAATACTATGAGACTAGAGTATCCGGCGATAAATACTACACGTCGTTAATATTTCTATCTCTATGTTGTAGATGATAAAATAAACCTTTTTCTGTCTACATTTTGATGTTTGGTAATGCTTTTTAACTTTCCCATTTACGAAGTTGTACGTATAGATTTTTAAACGTATAATAATATATATATAGAAACTAAATATATTGCTATATGTTAAAAAACCTGTAAAACGCTCATGAGCGTTTAACGCTCGAGTCTTAAGTTTCTTTAGCGCATACTTAGCGCTCAAAGAACAAGCGCTGAGGCATCACTTATCGGACATACACTTGTTTAAAAAATAACAAATGTATGATCGGGTCTGGGTGTATGTTTCTGTTCCTTTTTGTATGTCTCTCTGGACCCACTACACAGGGAATCCTAATGTGGGGCATTAGGTGTGGCGTTTTTAAAAAAAAGGCGGCCTTAATGCTAAAAAGCATTTTCTCGAAGTCAACCTTGGGGCTACTTATTTAACTTATTTTATATATTAAATCCATGTAACTTCTATCTACTACAGCAGATTACTTATAACAAGTTATAAGCTGAACCTGAAAAAGGCATGTAAACTTTATATTATTACATAGATTATATAGAAATATTTACCAAACGTATCAGAAAAAGATGATATTTTTTTACGACGTGCCATGTATATCGCCGGGCACTATACATGCACACGCGCGACCAAGCTGTTACTTCACGACTCGACCAACAAGAACTGTATCGTCATTAAGATTATCAGCGGATGTTTATTATCTTATATGTTACATTTTTAGTATTCCTGACATGAGAATATTATTTTTATAAACTTTCGACTTTTTATACTTGCTATGCAAAAGGTTCAGATTTCCAAATCAAATCAAAATGTTCATTTGTGGATTGTAAGTACAAAGATGTCATGATAATTACAAAAAAAAAATAAGCGCCCTAGATCCCGCCCTTTGGGCATTTAAATACGAATTAAGTAATCAAATTACATAGTAAATCACATACAATTATATTCATATCGATCTTTAACGTCCCACTTCAGGGTACAAGGGTGCAAGCATTTCATTAATTCCAAAAAATACTTCAACGCCATATACAATATACTCGTACAAACAAATATATGCAAACTATATGTCGTTGGATGGAGATCGTAAAGCTCTACAACTTTGTTTATCAATAGCAATTAGCTATAATAGGGGGCAGGTTAGACTGTCCTTTTATGCTTCACTGCTGTGGAGTACAAGTGCAGCAGACAAGTTCAATAAATGTACAAATAAATACCAACACTCAGGATGAGTTCTTATTTATAGCAATGTTGAGTCCATTTTACTAATAACTAAATAATAAACATTTATTCTCTTATAGTGGAGTGTAGGCTTTCTCAGCCGGTGTCCATATTAATTGAATCTTCCGGGCTAGTTGCGCTTCAGTTGCGCTCGAGAAGCCGAAGAGATAACATCTCTCCGAAAGTGAACGCAGTCGCCACTGAGGTTGTCAACCGTAGTTGTTGACGAAACGTTTGGAAGAAAGAGAAGAGATTCCAGGAGACCTCGGCCAAGTAGCCCGGAATATTCAATTAATATTTATTCTCTTAAACGTACGAAAAACATCGTAACTGGTGGAGGTACCTTATAAATTGGTATCGAAGTATGACTGCATTCCACACAATACGGTTGCAGATTACTACTTTCAGCATGTGTCTCTCCACTGCGCAACATGTATATGCTCTTCTCAATCAGACACTACCGGCGACTTTCTTCAAGTCAACAGTCCACCTGGCGCCCCACGCTACGTACCCTAGTACGTGATTTCCATTCGAGGACTCCCCTCGCGCACCGGTTATGACCTCTCCACAGCGGCTTAAGCTTGCTCTTACTTTGAGCTGTATTGTCAACTTTAGTTCTTCGTTACAATAATAAATATACTTATCATAACGGATTTTGTCCAGCAAATTGACTCCGAGCATAGATGGCTCTTAGAATCTCTCCCTGAGCGACTTCCAACTTGATAATTACGCCTTCAGAGAGCACAGCACGTTTCTACACCATATTTTTTTTATATTATTGAAAGGATGTGGCAAACGAGCAGACCGTTCACGTGATGGTAAGTGGATACTGTCGACCATGTACATCCTCGACACATGCCAACGTCCATCCAGAACGGCGAACGGTGACACGCCCCGTTGTATACACTGTCTATTTTTGGAGATAAAAATAAATTTGGAGAAAGGCTTGGGAATAGAATAGAATGGGGTGGGAATGGGCTCTGGCATATCTTCCTCACTACCGAATCACATACGTACACGTTCATCACAATAAGATAAAGTGGGAAATGTGATGCATTTTACGGTAATCTTATGGGAGAAGTCTACACCATAGGTACATCATTTTCTTTTCTACCAATCTTATCTCTAGCACTTAACTGAACTGTCTCTCCGAGATAAACATATTGGTGTACAACTTCTATCATTACTTCTTCAATGGTTAACGGTCTTTGTATGGGGTGCGTAACACAGTACAATCTACAGGACCCGTACCAATCAGGAAGCAGTCCAGCGGTAATGTGACCAATTGCAGCTAATGGCAGATTTATGTCGCAATATATCGAGCTCGAGTGGCATTATTAAAGAAGCCTAAATAGGAATGTACCGGTGTTCGGTTTGACGCGGCCGGGCATGCGGCCTTTGCCTGGTCACTACGCACTAGGCAGTAGATAATTATACTGACTCCTGACTTTATTTACTTACCAGCGGTGGCTGCCATCGCCGAGTTACATTAAGATCCGTTCCGTGGTTTCTGCGTGATGCGCGTTCGTGGGCGGACGAACGGACGGACGGCAGACGGACAGATAGATAGACAAATATATATATGTATATAATAGAATATATATACTTTCTCAGTGCTCTATAGTTAATTTTTTATTTATTTATCAAACTACCTTTGATGCATTTCTTAATTACAAAAACTCTTTAGTCTTTTGTGTGTAGTTTTAATAGAAAGATGGTTGATTACGGCTTACCTGGTGGTAACTGGACTCAGTCGCTCATTGATGCCAACATCAGTTCAGAATGACAAATGTTGAGACGTTCCCGAATATTTTGTATTCGTAGCTTACTTTGTAGATTTGGGAATAGATTTAGGAAAAAAGGAACTAATTTTTCGAAAAACAAAAAAAAAACAGCGCTTCGAGCCTATTTTATACAACCTGAGCAAAGTCAAAGCGTGTGGCTAGCAAAAAATAAATGAATAATTAAAGTGATACTTTAGAATCTAGATCTAGTGCGTACAAAAGTACTATTAACATACAATAGCTAGCACAAACAGTCAGATGTTGGCAGATAAATGCAGTTACAGCTAATGTGCTGCATACATAACACAAATAGTCGGCCGCTTTGTACGTACAACAGTTTGTGCAACGGCAGGGCTAGACAATTATTAGATTAATGGTACTACATTTTTACGAGTACCTTACGAGTACCTTACCTTACAATACCTTACGAGGTTTTTGATGATGTTCTGGCACAAAAAAAGAATAGTAAAGTTAGGTAGGCAGCTAGAGTCCAATTATTATAAATCTTTAAATTTTAAGACCCGTTCGCTTCGGGTTGCCGTGCGTCAGAAGCTGTTTCTCACTCCTGAGTTTTGAGCAGAAGGGATAGTATTCCGATGCTTTAGGGAAGCGAGACCGAGCAAGAACAAAATCCGTATTATGGGTTAAGTTTTTTTTTTATCTTATATGTATTCTATGTTACGAATATTGTACAGGTTTAGTTAAATAAAAAAAATTAAAAAACTCTTAGGCTCTTCCATAACTAATATAAAACTGAAACATATATGTATGTAGAATGAAATTACATAATTAAATCTAGATCTTGGTGGACGATTATTTTAATTAAACTTTTTAACGCGTCTTGAACTCGTATTTCAATATTGTAACAGTTTATATTTTTTTATTAATTATAGGTAGGTAGGTAATTAGAAATAATTCACTATCAAACATTTGAAAATTTATTATAAATATTAAACGTAATCGTAACCAGCCCCCTTTTAGTATCCATTTCAGGATACAGGGCTCCCTGTGCACATTGTTTTGTGCATGGGGGATGTATTTGTAATTGGGATGTGCACGCACTAATTATACAATGAAATATGGATCTTATGAATCTTATCTTGGAGTCTGAAATAAATGAATTATTATTATTTATGCATGGGGGGGGGGGGGATGTACGGCCAATCATACCATATTCTTCAAAATGCCCCTGACGTCGTCACGAAGTACCTACTTAATAATCTACTTCAACTAAGTGAATACATACAGAAACTAGATTTATCTTTAACTCACACCTATTCCCTTATAAGTGAGTTCTGATTAACTTAACTGTAGCGTTTTTTGCGGATACGTATGTCGCATAAAAATGTCAATGTTGCCAATACTGCGGGCTTCGGCTAATTGGCACGCCGCTAACGATGTTGGCAACACTTTATAATAGGATAGGGATGTTATGTTTTATTTATTATCGATACTGTTCAATATCTCGGTTCGAGGATCGAATTGATTCCATCCGTTATGGATGTAGGTAACAGTTTATAATAAGATAGGGTTGTGACGTAGTTGGATTCATTATCGATACTTTTCAGTATATCGATTCAATCCTTCGATTTGATTCAATCCGCTAACGATATTACCCAACAGTTTACGCTAAGTGTGTGACGTAGATGGGTTTATTTGTCGATAATTATAATTAATAAGTCGTTCTCTATACAACCCTCGATAAAAGAACACAAGATTCATCAATAATTTTAAAATAACCTTATTTTTATGTTACAGTAGTTTAATGTAATATTTAATTTAGTATTTAAACTAAATCAGACTATTAATTACGGCGAATCGATGTTGCAGAAAATCGATAGATAATATCGATATATTTCCTATCGATTTTCTCCAACATCGATTCAACTTGAACATCCTTAAAACAAGGCCTCCGATCCAATTTGCAATCAAACGCGATCGAATCGCTATAATTTCATAATTTATCGATCGTGTAGTGTTAAAACCCTTCACCTCGTTAAGGAATAAAAAAAGACTAAATGCGCTGTTATGGTTTTTTATGGAGCCAATAGGCTGTTTGCTGATACCATGTTTCTTTGTAAGCTGTCTCAACTAAATCTTCGCGCACCGATTCAAACTCTTAGACCAGGCAAGTATTGGCCCTTTATGGAGAAGACAGCTGCGACGAACCTTGGCATTAGCACAAGGTAACTACTAAACAGCGAAGTTGACCAATTTGCTGGTCGAATTAAAATTTATTCTAGCAAACACTAGAACCCTTTCTTATTAACTTCTTTTAATATGTTGACACAATTTTAATTTTTCGATATCTATAGCCGATGGGTAGCAGTATATTTGACTGTAGTCTTCAATGAGAGAGAAACATGGTATTGATGGTGGCGGCAACCGCGAATAGGCGACAAGATGTAAGGTTTTTTTTATAGAAAAAAGGCGACTAACTAGCAGACAGTTCACGTGGTGATAACGGAATACTGTTACCCTGTGCGACATCCGCGACACATGCCGACATCAGTTGAGAATGACAAACGTGGCGCCCCCATAGACGTGCTGCCTATCTTTGGGTATTTAGGAATGGATTTGGTAAGAGTATTGCAAAAGTAAGTTTGGCTAGGATAGGATTAGAATGGGCTCTTGCATATCTCACTACACTAACGAAACTTTTGATGTAAGTTTTGAGAATAGGATCAAGTGGAAAATGCAGTACATGTTACGGAAGCGATCTGTGAGTGCGCGGCATCGAGAATAAATTAGATGACACATCTTAGGTTATTATCAAAGAAACCTGGTTGATACTCGTAGCTTGTAGGGAGGACAAACAGATGAACAAACTTCGTACTTTTGCCAGCTACTGAATATAGAACACTGTTAGCCTGTAACGT
This sequence comes from Sesia apiformis, assembly GCA_914767545.1. NCBI lineage: Eukaryota > Metazoa > Arthropoda > Insecta > Lepidoptera > Sesiidae > Sesia > Sesia apiformis. The sequence continues at coordinate 12,171,830 of OU611971.1, forward strand.
GCCTGCGCTAGAGTGCTTGTATAACATATCTAGTAAGTATTCTCAAATCGATGCATCGTGCACAATCTCTATTGATTAAATATTCGTCTTTGGCGATCATTAGAAAATACGCGAGACCAAAAAAGATATGTTTATTTCACTTTTACTTTTTAATGTACTTTCCCTTGTTAATGGACCAACTCTATATACATCGAAGCAAATTAAAGCTGAAGTTAATTGTAATGACCGTATTTTAGAGTGTGCGACCTCTGACCGAGTTTAATGAAATAAAACATTAATTATTTCAGTATTAATCACTCACGGCTGACGGGTAGATTAATGTTCAACGAATAGCGAAAAGGGTATAAAAAGTATATCTATGATTAATATCTTGTCACGTCCCAACTCAATATTGTGACAGGTTTTTTTTTTAATAAAATAAATGAATGATTGGTGATTGGGTAGTAGAAATGCCAAAGGCGCAATCCCAAGATGCGTCATAAGTCATAACTCACAACATATTGGAATTGTGTCTAGCTGGGCCACAGTGATGGATTTGAATTGTGACTAAATTGGTAAAATGTTGCGAATTAGTCTTTTTTTTTATGGGCGAAGGCGGCAGACGAGCATACAGTCCACCTGATGGCAAGTGGATACTGTCGCCCATAGACATCCGCGATACATGCCAACATTAGTACAAAATGACAAGCGTTGGTACGCTCCCGGGTGCGCTGCCTACCTTTGGAGATATAGGAATGGATTTAGAGAAAAGGTTGGGAAAATGGCGAGGGAAAGGATGGGAATGGGCTCTGGCACATCTCACTCACTACCGAAACACGTACGCACATTAAGGAAATAAGATAAAGTGCGAAATGCAGTACAGTTCAAGATTGTCTTCTGTGAGATAGGGGTAACGTGGCCAGTCGAGCGCGCCCAGCAGCTGTTGGATTGCAGCGTGCACTCTCCCCCTCAAAAGAAAGTCGAAATTTTTTGCGCAATAGCAGAATAAGTCGATTGGCCATTTAATAAGCTTATTCAAGTTTATTCTGGCAGCGACACTGCTTAATCTGGAGAATATTGTGATATACTAGTACGTATTAATACTAAGACATGGTTGCTCCCAGAATTAGTCGCCAATTAGGTAGTTATTTATCGACCAAACCCTTAAAAATTATAACCGTGTATTTGTGACCCCACCAGAACAAGCTTATTCTGGGAAGGGCATCGCTGAACCACCAGAATTATTTTTTGGCAATCAAGATCTGTTCGCTCCCAGAATTTGTCACTAATTATCGTGTTGACAGATATGGTTTACAGATATGGTTAGACGATTCTTCGAATGGAGACCACACACCAGAAAGCGCAGCGTAAGACATTCTCCGGTTACGTGTACCTACAAATTGATGAAGTTTTCCGATGGTGGGTGGATGAGGAAACGGAAAGCCGTATGTGGTGGCGAGTCATGGGCTCTCCCAAGGCTATCCAACAATGGAGAGATATAGGCTGATGGAATGAAAAAGAATAGCTATTAGTATGTTTTCGTTTTAATAAATTTTATTTTCCGTTATTTAAATAAAATATGCTTCCATTAAGAATTATATTGTTATCGGTATCAAGTAATTGTACCAAATCTTTACAATTGTTTTTATACAGCGGTAAATCACTTACCATAAGGTGACCATCGGTCCGGCTGCTACATAAGCAACAAAAAAATTACAACACTGTAGAAGCACTCCACTTGCGGTTCGTTGATTGATGTACTGTGTAATTCAAAGACTTGTGTGGCATGTACCGTACTTTTTCTTCGTGATTTTGAAAACATACACGTAGCAGTTTTGTAACCGTATCCGACGCGGCAACTAAATGCTGATCAATCGGAATCTTTGACTTTTTCTGTTTTACATCAATCAAGAAAGATGGGTGAAAATAATCACAGAGTGAATTTCTTTTTCTTTCTATATATTGTAGAATAGATGGCAGACGAGCGCGTGGGTCACACGATGATAAGAGAATGCCACAGAATGGATACCGAAGTAGAGGCAGACTGAGTGGGACGATTTAAAACTTGCCACAAAACTTGCCGGAAACTTGCATTGAACAGAACGGTCTGGCATAAAAGAGGGTAGGTTGCCCAATAGTGGGTCCCACATACATGCTAATTAAAAAAAGCATTAATGGTAAAAATTATCATTTAAACAAAAATTCATAATTATTATACTGCGCTCCAAAACTGCATCATAGATGTGGGGCCAAGCCCGCTAGTTTTTAAAATGGAATTGTACTTGACTCGGTCTGTTAAATGCACTCGCAAAAGTAGGCAAACATCGCCACCTAGTGGGTGCTGCGAAGACCACGAAATAAATGACAGCTGATCAGGATCTACGAGAATAATCAAAGTGGCTACCCCCTAATTGACTATATAATTATGAATGATTTAAGAAGAGGGCTAAATTTGAATTTGACTTTACAACATCGGCAGTTGCACAACAGTTGCACAACACTACACTAGTGTGTGCACAACACTGCACAGTTGCAGTTGGTGAACTATTAGCGCTTAACATTTCTTTTTAAGAATTATTGACAAAGTTGCATCTCGTAATTTTTGTAAATTATTTGAATAAAATCTCAGTGGTAAAAAATGTGCACTGAGAATCTGCAATTGAATACGTTTATGCATACAAGCGCCATAGATATTTTATTTTACGCCTCATTCGTCTCAGTTTATCTAATTTACAAGCCTTAAAAAGATTATTGAATTTTCACTTATATTTTAAACGATATTTTAATAGTAGTTTTTCGTTTGTTTCCAAGGAGTTCCAGCCTGAGTAAACCTATTATCGCTTTACTGAGCGATACTTGACTTACTTCAACGGGACAGGATGCGTTTTGTTTATTACAAAGAAAACTTGACCCTGGCAGAACGTGCTAATTGCATCAATGGCCACTTATGAAGATTAAAAACACAAATACTAATTTTTATCTCCTGGACCTTTATTTAATTAAATTTTAATTTTTTTCTTTATTTCTGACAATGTCCATAAAAACTATTAAATATTTTTTTATTGACATGAAATTGTTAGTATTGCGTTTGGAAGGGACAGTCGACCTTGGCCACAATCGTCCTCAGGATGTTACTGTCGCTCTGCTCATCAACGATTCTGCCTTTTTTCATGATGGCTTGAAAGCCATCTGTGCATGTGTGTGTGTGACTCCCCCCTTCATTCCAGATAGAATTCTTCGAAATCTGCCAAATTAAATATGATTTCGCACATACCTATTCTTATATTTTAATTCGCGTGTTTTTTAACGCACCGCGCGCAAACGTAACGACTGCTGACGGGAAATAGCATCGTATGTTTTCAAATACGCAATCACTTAAAATTATGATACCAATCGAATTATTTTTTTATCCCAGAACCTGTTTACTTTCGACAGTGATGCCCCGGAATCGAATTCCGTGCCATTCAATAAAAAGTTCTTCTGTACATATCTGAAGAGAAAATCCTTCTGGGAACAGTTTTCACTAATTAGTCAGTAGGTATGCAAAAATTGTGAATTAATATTTGTGTCATAATTTTAACTTTATTTTCTGTAAGAGACCATTCAGTTGTACGTGAAAATTATTACGTATCCCAAATGAGACTAATTCACTAACAGGTTTGTATTAGCTATAGCATAGATTTAGTTGAAATAGCAAAGAATTAACGTAGATTTAAGGGAGAGACACATTCAACTTTTGTGTGCTCGCTGCAATTCAACGGCCGCTGAGCGCACTCGACTGGTCACATTACACCTCTGTCACAGAAGACTACCTAGATATTGTACTGCATTTCCCACTTGGTTTTCCAGATATGCTAGACACCATTCCATTCCATCCTATCCCTCCCCATTTCCCCAACCCTTTTTCCAAATCCAGTGCTATATCTCCAAAGGCAGGCAGCGCATCTGGGGGCGTGCCAATGATTGTCATTTTGAACTTATGTTGGCATGTATCGCGGATGTCCAAGGGCTACACTATCCACTTACCATCAGGTGGACTGTATGGTTTTCATTAAAAAACGACGATTTCATCAAAACACATGTAGTTAGTGAATATTCTGCAGCTTACGAAACTACTTTCAACAAATAAACATTGACCAAATCCAATGATATTTTGCGCCACCCAAAGTTTTTACATAAATAGTTTAATATTATTTGCACTCGTATTTCATTCAATCTTCCATTCATTACTTGACATCATTCATTCACTAAATTACTTAAAAGATAATATACTTGACTGATCCATATCAAAACCTAGTCGATAACTATTTTTTTTTATGTACGAAGGCGGCAAACGAGCATACAACCCTCCTGATGGTAAGTGGACACTGTCGCCCGTAGACATCCGCGATACATGCCAACATTAGTCCAAAATGACAAACGTTGGCACGCCCCCGGATGCGCTGCCTACCTTTGGAGATATAGGAATGGATTTAGAGAAAGGGTTGGGAAAATTGGGAGGGATAGGATGGGATGGAATGGTTTCTAGCATATCTGGAAAACCAAGTGGGAAATGCAGTACATTTCTAGGTAGTCTTCTGTGAGAGAGGTGTAATGTGACCAGTCGAGTGCGCTCAGCGGCTGTTGGATTGCAGCGTGCACTCTCCCCCTCAACTGTATATCAATAGCAACCAACGCCTTCAAGCGTCTTCACAATCTCGCCGCAACCACGGTTCATGTAACCGGATCCAAATATCGTTTTAATAAACCCAAATATTATTAAATAAATAATAAATCGTGGGTAATCCGTACACATGACAATTATTATGTTCAGCCACGATAAAAAAAAATTTAAAAGTCTTCAGTAAGCGTCATTCAATGAGCTAATCTGTCTCTATACATTCTTAAATGCTAATAAAATGTCTGTAATACTCTCTTGTAGATTGAAAAGTTGATATTTACAGAATATTTGCACATTGCATTATACAGTCTCAGTGTGGCAATAGTTGGATAGGGTAAATTGCACTATTGTTGATACCTAGTCTCGTAGTGATTTTATATGAGTTTTATACTATATAATAATTGTAGTAAATGTTACCACACTCTACCTATAGTGTCTCTGCATTGCCGGCTAGACTTACACCTCTCCCAAGGCTCGCCACTCGACTTGGATAATATGAAAATTATGAATTGATAATTACTAACTGATAATTATGAATTGATAAATACTAACTGATAATTATAGGAATTAAATTTTTTTTAATTTAATTTTTTTAATCTGTGATTTCTAAGTTTTTCTTCTTACAGTGAAGATGGCAGACGGACATGCGGTCCACGTGATGGTAAGTGGGTATGGCGATACCCACTTACCATCACCGGAAGTACCATTACTTACCACTTACCATCAGCCCATGGACACCCGGAACACCAGGCAGTATGTGGATGCGCTGCCGGTCTTGTAAATTCCTATTTACTGATTTCTTGAAGTATAATGTATTTCATGGCTTTTTCTAGATATTTTTCGAGACAGTTTCATTTTTATTACACGAGTTGATTACTAGTATTCTAAATTATATAATAATATAAATTTCAAGTTTGTTTCAATTTCTAGGTTAATTAACGCATTTCACTTTAGATGTACTGAAATATTTGGTCTTCTGTAATTATTCAATTGTACCTAATGGACGAACGGGTACAACTTTTTTACATATATTTATTTAATGTACAAGTACAACATTTATTTAATGTAATGTATCAGTTGTAACTGGTCAAATATATAATCATTTACCCTACACATAAAACCAATAAAATACAGCAAAAGGCAACCAGCAGTTCACTATAAATGCAATCTATAAGGCTTTACTGCATCCTAAGTTATCCGATCTATCATCTTAATAGACGAGTGTGTCGTATAAAGCTATCGGCTCGCCTCACGACATGTCAGCCCATGTTATATCAAATATTACAGTGATCCTGGGAACTAGAGTAATAAAATTAATGTTCTCCAATATGGGCACGATATACCACAATGCTTCAACTATTACGTTCCGCTAGGTGTAAGGCGAAGAAACGTTGGCCAACGTTGACGGTTAGCCCGATATACTTAATTCACGACCAGCGCGCGGCTGCGTTGTTTGTAATGGTGAGTGTCTACGCGTATTAAAAGTTTTGTAGTAGGAGAGTATACGCTGCATTCCCACAGCCGCTGGGCGCACTCAACTGGCCAAATTACCCCATCTTGAAATGTACTGCATTTCCTACTTTATCGTATTTCCCAATTTTTTCCCAATCCATTCCTTAATTTTTAAAGATGGGCAGCGCATCCTGAGACGTGCCTACGTTTGTCATTACGCCTACGCGCTACGTGCCTGATTTCGCACCAATAGCCCTCAATAAAATCCCCAGGGATATCCGTCTGCACTCGCCGGTTCATCAGGATCCCCCAAAATGGGGATCTACATAGAATTTCATGTTTTAAGTAAGTATATTAATTGAATCTTCCGGGCTACTTGGCCGAGGTCTTCTGGAATCTCTTCTCTTTCTTCCAAACGTTTCGTCAACAACTGCGGTTGACATCTTCAGTGGCGACTGCGTTCACTTTCGGAGAGATGTTATCTCTTCGGCTTCTCTTACGCTCGAGAAGCCGAAGCCACTGAAGTCACTCAGTCGGTCGCCACTGAAGATGTCAACCGCAGTTGTTGACGAAACGTTTGGAAGAAAGAGAAGAGATTCCAGAAGACCTCGGCCAAGTAGCCCGGAAGATTCAATTAATATGGACACCAGCCGAGAAAGCCTACACTCCACTTTAAGTAAGTATATTTGGATTCCCTAGTATAAAGATCATTTTACATGTTTATAAAATACTAATTTTTCGCCTGCAGCTACGCCAGCGTGGATTTTGTTTTAAAAGTAATGGTCGCCCCTGAAAAAAATATCCGATAAAAAGTGTGGATAGCCCCCCTCCCCTCGACCCCCTTTTAAGTCAAACATCAAAAAACTTCTAAACACTTGTTTAATTATCCACATTTTAAATGAGAAGTCTGTATGCTAATATAATTAGTTCTTGACATTCAGGCATTGTATAAGAAATCTTCTCCGCCTAAAATTTCTAAAAATCATTCCTTAGTATGTCATAAAACCAATCCACTCTATAAATTTCATGTTTCCAGCTTCAGCTGTTTCGGGTCGGCGATGATGAATCTGTCAGTCAGTCAATCGGGACATCTTTTTTGATATGTCTAAATTGTTAGCATATTATGTAGGTAATTATAAAATAAAAAGGTACACAAAAAAAAGGTACTAATTAAAACTATGTAAAATAGTAGCTTGGGATTCTTGGTGTACCACCGGGTGTCCAACGATCCCCTGACGAGCTGGTGAGGGCAGACAGATCCTACGGAGGATTTTGTTGGGGGATCCTAATGGACAGACTCCACGCTGCTATACCACAGCCGCTGGGCTCACTGTTTTTAATTATGCCTAGCTGGACAGTGAAGGAAAGCATTGGAGAAGATCACGAGCAAGAGAAACAAAAAACAATTGGGGCTCTGTGTTTTCGTGGTGGATACTGACCCAAAACTCCCTTCTGCAGTAGGACAATATTTGCCTGAAAGGACAATAACGCTGGAAAGTGGAGAACAGTCTTTATTTAATTAGAATTATGCCAGCCCTGGCTCGAATTAAAGTATTTACTTGTATATAACATAATTTGTCAGATAATAAGTCTAAACATTTCACATTATTATCTGTCTTTGCACATATTTGAAATATGTGTAAATATTTCCACAAATGTTTTCGGAAACATTTATAAACTCTTTGTAGAGAGCAGCGCAAATATTTGTGGATAAATTTTACTTTCATTAATCATTATATATGTAGAAACAAAATTGTGATCCGTTCTGGATAGCGTCAAACAGCTAACTGACTCTTTGCAAATGTGTGTAGCGATGGGTAACTCCGGAGTTAATGAATTAAAAGAGTTGAATCCGCGAGCGGACTAGAAACCTTTAGTTACTCCACCGAACTGTTACTAAGTCCGAGGACTCACTTATTCTTTTGACGTTTTGTTTTTGGTTGGATTGTGGCGCGACCTTTTTTTTTTAGGATAGATGTATCAAGAGTTAAATTGTTTAATAGTTCCATAGAGCTTCTTTTTTTCCTTGTGCTTGATTACCCAGCACTAGCATCGATAGTGATTACGTAAAAGAGTTAAGGAGTTACTAAGAGGAGTTGGATCCGCAGGCGGAGTAGGATTAGGTGAGTTAAACTACTCCGGAAAGTCTTGATTACCCACCACTACGTGTGTGGGTTTGCGCCCTTTGATGTACCTACGCCAAAAAACACAGTGATGGCAAATACGAAATATTTGTGTAAAGACGAAATATTTGTACAAATATTTGCAATGTTCGTGTTTGTAGATATCTGTATCTACACATGTCTGGGACCGGGGTTACTATCTAAAAGCAAACAAAATGTAAACGCCATTACAAATAATTTAAAAGAAAAACTACATATAAAATAATACATTAATAAAAAACATTGTTTACTTTACAATAATTTTAACCGACTTCAATAAAAGAAGGTTCTGTACGACTTATATATACTTACATAACATGGCCAACCGATTACAAACTTTATTTGCGGTTGCATACGAGATATTTCTGTGACCTTAACATTCAATATTCGTTGCTCTAACTAAACGAATATGTTTGTACTACAACGTTATATTTGCGGTTGGCTCTACCTAACCGCTTATTGAATTTACTAGGTACCGGCACGTAGGTTACTAGGTTACTAGGTACCTGGGCGCTTCTCGCCGACTCGCAATCCCGCGGTATCCCCCCAATGCAACGCCCTAAGCCGAGGCCCGTTCCTTCCGCCGGTTTACCGGCGGGGGAGCCCTTAGGCTCGTTGCAACACACATTTTGTTCCTGGCTGAGCGCCTTCTGCGCTCGCCCAAAATCAAACACGACCGGTGACTCTTGAAAGGCCACTAGGGCCACAAGAATTTAAACATTCCGAAAAAAAAAAGAAATATAAACTTATTGAATAAGTTGATAATGGACTGCAAACGAGTTTGTATTTGTTCTTTTTGTTTCTAAAATATTCACAGCGTGAAAACCCATGAAAGTGTTACAGATATAATATGTATTTGAGCAATTAATAAGTACTTACATACCTGTAGTAGGTATTAATTTTACACGGGGGTGCTAAGACAAACCAGTAGTACCTAATGATGCTATATACTCGTATTGGTATCTTCTAGATGTAAACTATTTTTCTAGGTAGGTATAACACATTCTCATCTTTAAAGAAGTCGTATCTATGTTAAATCTATATCTATCTATACATATAATAAAAATGTTACTGATCGCTGTCTGTACATGGAAGATATATGAGAAAAACTATTATTGGAGGCCTTTATCAACGCAATAGAACCCAAAACAATGATTGTTAGATTTTTTGTCTGTTTGTCTGTGCGTTTGTGCGCGCTAATCTTAGAAACGGCTTGACTGATTTGAACTTAACTTAACTTAACGGCTTAACGGCTTAAAGATTTCGAACAGGGACAATAAATGTTCTGGAAATTTAGGAATGGATTAGAGATGGATAAATCTCTCCATTCTAAATCTCTTTAATCTAGGTACTCGAGAACCTCCTAATCTTCTTCTAAATTTTCAGAATGTTGTATTTAGTACCGTGAGCATTTTGTTAATATTTATATGTTAATTTTAACTATTTGGAATTGTTTTGGTGAAATAAAGAAATTATGAATTCAAAATTATATTAACAAAAAATAAAATTGATTACTTCCGCAATTGACTTCAACTTTAAAAAGTCGTAACCGTTTTAACACCTCTAAAGTTCGATTTTGAATCCCGGAGATTACTCGTAAGTTGACAAGTACAAATGTCAAACTTGAAAATAATATTTGCATTGTGATTTCAAATTCACTCTTTTGCCAGATGATTATTTTTAATTGCAATGAATTATTCTATGGATTCCCACAAATTTGATCCAGCACCACGCGATTTTGCAGAAAAATCTTTTTTAAACAATAGATATCACTATTTTAAAAATGTCAAAAATCAGCAACAATTGAAATGTCACTCTAGTCTGAGGGATTAAAAAACGAACTATAATTGACACTGATATATACAGTCACGTTTAGCTCCTCGTGAGGTAGTCATTAGCAATCGTCTTCCAGTCAGTGGGGTCGATTTGGTCGGCGCTGGGCGCGCTCTTGCGCATCTTGTACAGTAGATCCCAGCCGTTGGCGCGCTCCGTCGAAGTCACGTATGTGTTGGAAGGGTCCTGTTCCGCGGTGTATGCGCCGAGGATCAGGCTTTGTACTAGACGCGATGAGATCAGGGTCTGGGCAATAGAACTTTTTATTAGACTGAATTTATAATTATCCACCCCCAGTATCTACTTAAGCTCATTCGTCTGTGCTGTGTGCTGTCGGCTTCAGAATAGCTCATCTCTTTCGATTTGTTTAACAATAGTTATTTGTTATACAAGAGTGCAAAGTTGCTTTTTAACCGCGTGCTCAATTTTGATGACCGAGCAAGCGAAGGATTCAAAAATTAGAATCCTGAGCGTTAGCGAGGGAATCAAAAGAGCACGAGGTGAAAAATCTTTGCACTCGAGTGCAACACGTAACTTTTCATCCCACCTCAGCGAGGAAATGACTAAATGCAAAAAAAAAAAGTACACCAAGAAGGTTCCGAGTCTGAGTTTTTAACAAATTAAAAAAGGTTGTATGATAAATTCGGCACCATGGAGGTAGAAGTAAATAGGTTTAATGATGTTTTGAATTCACAAACTTAGTGCACACGATGTTCTAAATTCAATTTACTTTATCCTCTAGCGGATAAAAACGGCTTTTGCATTCAGATATCGAAGAACAAAAATACTCTTTCCGAGATAGGGGGATGAAAAAATAATTACCTATGTATGATAAAATATTTTATGAAACAAGTGATTGCAATATTAAGTACGAATGATATGGAGATTAGAACATCATTTTCTGAATTTTGGTCTGTTTGAACGCGAATCATACAAAAACCACTGCACATAATTTAATAAAACTTGGCATTGTTATAGCTTATAACCTGGGTTAACATTTAAGGTACAGTTGATCCTGAATCGTTACAGAGTTCCCACAGGAATCACTCTAAAGTTCATGTTAATGAAGCAGCTGGCACCGATAATAAAAAATAAAGTCAGATTTACCTTAAGCAGTCTATATTCATTATCAGGCAGTCGTCTGTTGACAGTGTACCCAGCCAACACCAGCCCACCAACCTTCGGGTCCCCAGTCACAAGTATCATGTACGTCATCGTGATAGCCAGTTCGAAAACGTAGTAAGAGTACTGTATGTCGCCGAAGTCTATGATGCCCGTGATGTGGTAGTCGGTGGCCCTAGAAAATTAGGTAAAGGTAAATATTTAAAATTTTACATTTTGTTTATAGACTTGATTAAGGGCAAATAGTCCATCCGGTGGTAACTGGATGCTGTCGTTCATGGAGATCTGCTGTACATGCCAAATTACCCAAATGCCAATTACTCCAAATTCAGTGGTAAAGCTCGAGGATTTTAACTCACGATCACACGAATGTGAGTCACTATCACCCCTATATTTGGAGTATGTGATCTACCAATCCGCACTGGGCCCGCGTAGTGAATTACGGCCCGAAACCCCTCGGTGATTTACTAGGGGAAGCCTGTGCCCTGCAGTAAGACGTTGTAGAATACAAGAACGAGAAGAATATTAGTCCAAAATGACAAGCATTGGCATGGCTCTGGAGGTTACTGTCTATCTTTGGAGATTTAGGAATAAATTTGGCGAAATGGTTGGAATTGGATGCGATGGAAATGGGCATATCTCACTCACTACTGAAACATTTACATACATTGGGGGAATAGGATAAAGTAAATGCAATGAGTACGGGTGACTTGGCCAGCGGCTGTGGAATTGCAGCCAAAATATTATTTCTAAAACAATGTATTACTAGTAACTCAGTGACTAATCGACTAAATCGTTCAGATCCACAATGTCCAAAGTATTAAAATGGCCCGTGTGTCAAAAGGTCCAATGCTACAAAATGACCACAGTATCGATTAAATTGGCAACTTGGGAGAAGGTGAAAGCATGCATGATGACGTTACACAAAATGTGTATTTCCATCGGAATTCACAACTCTTCCTCAAAAATCTTCAGAACCCAACAAAATATTAGTTCCCTTTTGCCGAATATGCTATAAATAAAAAAAAATATCAAGTAATTCTAGTCAATATTAGTGCGGGGAAAACTCAGAGATTCTCATATTTCTGAGTGGATATGTTAATTCGAGATAAGCCAACTTACCGACAGACCCAGCACACTGTCGCTACGAAATTGAAAAGTAAAAAGCACCACACAATTGTTTATAAACTTGGCTCACCTCAACATGATTCCATTCAGAATCCGGGTGCATACTCTCAACGAAGATCGATTTAGTTTCCTACATCATATACAACGAATTATTTTTGTCTTTTTATTCTTTCACTATTTATCTATACATATAATAAAATTGAATAAAGTAATCAAATAAACATATAATAAAATCTATCCAACGATAGACAACGTATCCGGGGGTCAACGTTTGTCATCCTGTATTGCGCATGTCGGGACGACATTATACACTCACCACCAGGTGAACTGTCAGCTCAACTGTCGCCTTATTTCGATAAAAAAATCCTTTTATGTAACAGAACAGTGATATACTTTTTATATTGGAAATCGGGTATGAACGCGTAAGCGGTTTTTTTTTCGTTTATCTTTCATTTCTACTTGACATTTCGGCATGGGTCACACCAGCCGTGGTTATGAGTTGACTGAACAGGCGGGCAGTCCAGGATTAATTAACAAGCGGTTTATTTAACAAATGTAAACTTTGCAATTTACCGCCGAATACGTCGACATTGTCAGTATAGTGAATCGCAGCCTTTGTGAATGTGAAGATCAAATGTGGCTCGCAGTTCCCATCCTGGACTACCCGCCTCTTCAGTCAACTCGTGACCACGGCTGGTAAACCGTGCCAAAACGTCTAGTAGCAATAAAAGGTATACAAAAACGTTAATTTTAATTTTATGTGTTTAGACCCGATTTACAATATAAACTGTGAAACGATTATTTTGACAAAAGAAGACCTCACTAGTTATAAACCCCATAAAATACATACCTGCCTCCCTGTTTAGGTCCAACCAGTACGTTCATCTCATTCACATCTCCGTGGATGACGCCTTTCTCCAGCTCCTCGAGTCGAGGAACTATTGCGTACTTGAACTCTTCTATCACCTGAAAAACGTATACTCTGTAATTATGATTTTTACAACCTCTTAATGTTATCAAATCTAGGTCGGTATCAATCTAGAACATTCCTTTACACGATTCCATTTCCTCTCCAGCAACCTTTTTATTGACAAGAGAATAGTAAATACTGTTAGATGTCTCTAGAAATAATTCCTATTTATCAAACCCAAAAATTACAATCACACACTAAATACTTGAGGTTACTCCCTTGACTAGGTACAGTTAAACATTCAATCCTGGTAACCAGCCCTTTCAGCATCCGCACTGTAGGATATTGAAACAGTATCCACTCCTCATACACTTATCCATGAAGGATGTATGGTCTTAAAACGTCTCGCTGGCCAAGCGGGTTAGCGAGTCCATTATTTTAGAAGCGGTGTAGTTTCACAAGACTTGTGGCAGCGGCCTAAAACTAAAACACTACACGGCAAATCCCGGTAGGATGCAACAATTCATATGGAATAAAGAAAAATATGTGGAGACTGTTCTCACCTCCTCAGCCAGATCCAGTTTCTCGGCGTCCTTGATGACGTACTTGAATTTGTCGAGCTCGGGCACCTTGCTCAGCATCCAGATGTGCTCGCGTGACACAAGGCCCGAGTGATTGAAGTGCTGGAGACGGAAAAATATCTCTTAAGGATCTTGCTTTTATAGCATTACGTGAGGCTAACTAATAGAAAAGTTTTACCGATTTAATATCAGGAGATTGTTCAGAAGACCGTTGAAACATTACTCTTCCTTAAAAACTCCTACTGACCGCTAATGCTAATGTAAATTCAAATTAGTTCCTAATGTCGAATGCCTGCAGATCCTGCAGTTCAACTCATTCTGCTATCTATCATTGCATCTGTAAATGTATCTATCTGTAAAGCCTTCAGTGTCAATACTGTTATGTAGGATTAAGTATTAGGTATCCAGGACTGGCAACCCCATGTTACGTCAGGGCCGAGCTTGCGATGGCGTCACCGAGTTCTAGCACTGAACTGTTAGAAATATAAAACAGTTATTATACGAACGCGTTTTATTTAAAGTACAATACAACAAATACTATCTATATTTGTCAATATTGCACTATTAACTATTATATATCTCTCGGTTTGAGAGGCGCTTGTTTGAGCATGGAATTCAACTTCTTCCCTAAAAAACAGCTTATTATCGTAAGCAATTTATTAATATCCCGATTTACATACATAGAGTTTACCTACCTATTGAATAGATATTATTTATTGCTGAAATGAATGTTATTTTTTTTGAGGAACCCCTACCACCTGATCGAACATTGCAACCCCACAAACTCAGGGCCCTCCCTACACCATCGAATGCAATAGACATGTATTTGGGGCCGAAACGTTTTTGAAGATTCACTTAAGGGTGTAGATCGTGAAAATCACCGAAAAGAGTGTTACGATTTTTCATATTTAACCTATTTACATATGATTGATATCAATGATAATTTGTATATATTACAATCAAAGACCAATAAGTATGTTCATGCTTATATTAAACTCTTAAACCTAATAGTTGTTATATAATAAACGTCAACAAACGCACAAAATTGAGTAAAAATGCAAAAACATGACTTCGTATTTTTCAGATTTAACCCCATAAATCAACACAAATTGATAAAAAGAAACACTTTTTGAACACTGAAGAAACCAATAAGTATAGCTGTATACTTCTTTTTATACCTTTACAAACAAAGACTTCCTCTTTTAAAGCCCTAAAATCTAGATATATTTTAAGGTAAATTTTTCATACACAAATGTATGGGATAAAACGTTCGTTTCATTCGTGCAATCTCGGTGGTCTGCAGCGGCAGTTCCTTTCTGTAAGTGAACGCGACACCACGCTTGTCGGCTGCAGACAGCAGAATTACGTATTGTGAATTTGTGTTTTTTGTAAAAAACTGTAAGTATAACATTTTTATAATTAATTTATTTTCAGTTAGTAGAAAGTATCGATATAATGAATGTCTGAAAGAAAACCATGATGGAACTAGATATAAATCGTAAAAAATACAATATCTACACTAATAGGTATTATAAAGAGGAAAGATTTGGATTTTTGTATGTAACGAATAAACTCAAAAAGTACTGGACTGATTTTAATAATTCTTTTATCATTCGAAAGCTACATTATCACTGAGTAACATAGGCTATTTTTTTCGCAGGACTGATTGAATTTGAGTGGCATGCCAGGGAAAAGAAAGTTTTGTACGCATTATAAAAATATGAAAGCCAAAAGATCTCGGAATAAAATGTAAGTTCCTCCCTACTTATTTATTATCGCATTTGAACAGGGTACATTACAAAGCTAATACAATATGTCATATGATTTAGATCGCCCGATTCAGACATATACCTACAATAACATGTAAATATTGGTTTGTATTATCTATATCTATACTGATAAATAAAATTGAAGTATCTGTATGTAATATCAAAATAATAGGATTTTAAAAAAAAAAAAAGGCGATACGGAGTTCGCCGGGTCGGCTAGTATTGTCTAAATATCAAATTGTGGAAGTAGGTAGGCGACAGTGCAACTTTGTCGACATACCTATACCGCCAAACAGACGCGAGGCGCCTAGCGTCTGGCTTAGGGTTGTACAAAATAAATAAAAAGTGGATAATATTGATGAATAATATTTCCAGTATTGAAAATAAAGAAAACCTTGGGGCCGAGACTCTGAGCAACAATGCTACGCGCTGTATAGAGGTAAGTTGTTATACGTAATTCTTGTAGACTTGTTACATAAATAAACAAACTACTTAGTTAGTGATGGGCGAAGACAAAATCTCAATACCTACCTATAGATTTTTCTTGCAATATTTATTATTTTCATCGAGAGACAAACACCTTAGTACCGAAATACTTCTCAATTACTTTCTCAAAAGAAAATTTACGTTCAAATAGGTGACGTCATAAAAAAACAATACCTAATGCGTAAAGAAATTATAATTTCTATTCATCAGGAACCTAATATTGTATTAATTCTTTTGCATTTTTTTAAATTTTTAATTATTTTTTATAAAAAAAATCAAGCCATTATCTTTCTTTACAGGAACTAGTTATTGAAAACGACCAAGAGGGAAAGGTGGATGAAATGGAAGTTGGGCGTAGAGTTGTAGACGTTTCTTTTTTTTTTAAAGCTCTTCAGGCCATAGGGGACCACGGTCCAATGGATTGTAAGTTAAGTTACCTCAGTATAATAGGTGAAGTAAAAGTTGGTCTGGACTCAAAACTCATCATGAAATGTAGTATGTGTAGTATGAAATTTACTGTGTGTTTGATTGAAAAGAAAGAAGATAGAATGGAAGTGAATCATCAAATTGTATCTGGTATCATATCATCTGGTGGGAGCTACTATCAGTTAAAAACATTAACTGCCGCAGTAGCCCTACCAATCATGTCACCTTCATTATACAATGAAATTAATAATACGGTTTGCGATTGGTGGGAAAAGACAGCAGCACATTCCATGGCAGAAGCTGTCAAGGAAGAAGCGGAGTACGCAGTGTCTATAGGTAGTGTTGATAAAAATGGTACACCATTAATATCTGTTGCTGTTGACGGTTGTTGGAGCAAGAGATCTTATGGTAAGAATTTTTCCGCCTTGTCCGGCGCAGCTGCGATAATTGGCATTAAAACTAATAAAGTATTGTTTTTTGGAGTTAAAAATAAATACTGCGTAGTTTGTGCACGAGCCGCAAAGAACGACAGTCAGCCCTCGGAACACCGTTGTTTCAAGAATTATTCGGGATCATCTACCGGTATGGAATCGACCATAATAGTTGAGGGGTTTAAACGTTCCATTGTTGATCACGGTGTAATTTATAATAAATTTGTAGCAGACGGCGATTCCAGTACTTATAAAAAAATATTAGATTCGCGACCGTACGGTAATTTAACAGTAGAGAAAATTGAATGCAAAAATCATCTTTTACGAAACTACTGCAATAGCTTGGAGAAACTGTCGAAAGACACTAAGTATCCTTGCGAATTGCGGAAATTCCTAAAAGAAAGGTATTTGCGTTTAAGAACGGGTGTAAAATGCGCTATTAAATATTGGGGCGATCAAAATCAGTCACTCGAAGAAAAAATAAAAAATCTTAGTGAAGATATCCTAAATGGTCCACAACACGTATTTGGTAATCACCAATATTGCAAGGAGTATTTCTGTAGACCTGATACTCGTCGAATAGAACCTGTTGGGTTGCTTCCAGCAATTGTTGGATGCGGATTAATGGACGCGGTACACATTTTAAGTAAAAGACTGTCATATCATTCTAGAAGTTTAATTCATAATTGTACAAGTAATATAGTTGAAAGTTTTAACGCAGTGATTGCCAAATTAGTAGGGGGTAAGCGTGTAAATTATTCTTCCCGTGGTTCTTATGCGGGCCGATGCGCAGCTGCTGTTGTGTCTTTTAATACAGGATCGATTCATAGTAAAACTCATGAAGTGATATTTAAATCTAGTCCTAATCCTTTGATCGCGAAAGTGGAAAATTGTAATCGTAGAATCCGTTTAATTGCTAAACCTAAATTAAGATTGAAAAAGAGCCACAGCGCTGTATCGAAAGACGCTCACTATGGACCAAACTGCGAAAAACCTGATCTGAGTCCAGAATTATATGAGAAAGCCAAGTCATCTTTTTTAGCCGATTTAAAGTTGTCTTGTGCTGAAAGAGAGGAGCTTGAAAGGTCGACCCATTTGCAAAGAAGTAGTTCTGAGTGGATGAGTACAAGGAGAAAATTACTAACCTCATCATCGTTCGGGGAAGTTTGTAAAAAACGAGAGAGCACAAGTTGTGCTGTTCTTGTTCGTAAAATCGTTTATGGTAGTAATATCTCCAGTTTGCCTGCTGTACGGTACGGTATCGAAAACGAAGAAACCGCAATTAAACAGTTAGAAATTCAAGAGAATATTAGTATACAAGGTTGCGGTTTGTTCGTCGACGATCAATATGAATTTCTTGGTACTACACCAGATGGCATTTATGCAAACGGTTTAATTGAAATTAAGTGCCCACATTCTTTAGCTGGCATGACTCTTGATGAAGCAATGGCCAAACATACCTTTTGGGTTAAGGACAAGGCTTCCAAGGGTTATGTCATAAATAAAAATCATAACTGGTATTTCCAAATTCAGGGACAGGTACATATTACTAAAAGAAACGTTTGCATGCTTGGCATCTGGTTTGGTGCTACTGTACCTATGAAAGTTTATATTATAGAAAAGGACGACAAATTTTGGGAGGAGAAAATGGAGATGAAATTAGTTAGGTTTTATTACGATTGCCTACTTCCAGAATTAGTTGATCCTCGGCAGTCACGAAGCATGCCCATTCGTGACGCGCCCAGTATCATAGAGGCTATGAAAGAGAGGAAAGAAAGAGCTTTACGTGTTATGAAAGAGAAGAACGCCTAATGATTTTGAAAGATACAGGTAACTTAACTACCCAGCCAGTCGATTCACGTAAACACGCCAGTCCAAAAGTCGTTTTAACTTAGGAACTTAGAAATCGCCTTTTGGTTTTCTGTTTTAAACGCACTTACTTATCTAGTCTTGGATTGTCATAAATCTTCCAATAGCTCAATTACTATACAATTTCTGAGTTACCTGGTGTAAAGAATCATAAAAATTGGTTCAAAAATACAGCGAATTGAGAATTCTCCTTTTTTTAAGTCGGTTAAAAGGGCTAAATTTGCAAAAAACGAAGTGACGTCACTGCGCTACGGTTTTTATTACTTACGTGAATCGGGCAGCTGGTAACGTTTTCATTCTGATAGGTTTTGTGATAGCCATTGATTTTATCATCAAATTAGCAGAAATCAGAACTTGATCCGTAATCGAATGAAAAACCATTAGAATTTTGAACTCATATTTCGTTATTGTTTAATTACATACTTTTAATTAGTATATTAATAATTTACAAACTTCTGTTAAAATTAGTAAATAAATGAATTATTTACTAATTTTTGTACAACCCTAGCACGCTTTTGAGATAGCGAGTAATGGCGACTCATATTTGTTATTGTGTAGTAAATAAATCATTTTTATACTTGTGTTTCATTTATTGACATTTTTTTTAAAACCCTAGGATTTTTTTTAGATATCGACGAGGTGATCGTAAACAAAAAGTAAGTATTTGAGTTTACGCAATAGGCACATTTCCTTGCGTAGAGATAAACACACTTCCTACTGAATTTGCAATTATTTTATTGAATGAATATTTTACGAATTAGAATAAATTTTGGTAGTGAAATTACAAATAAATAAATAGTTGGAATTTTAGGTAAGTAGAATACAAAAATGTCAGATGTCAAATGATAGAAAAACATAAAAATTGTGTCTCAACTACTCTTATTAATCTATTAAAAAGAATCAACAGCTAGTTTCCAAAAATTCAACGTTATTGTTATGCTGTAAATATTCAAGTTCAATAACAATTTCTCAACGTGGAACGTTTGTTGCAAAACATTTTGAAAATCGCGCTCTCTAGGTCATTCATCCGCCCCGTCGGATGTTACATTAAACTTTGGCGCTGCGGTCGCTCGAAATCGAGATCTCAGGCCAACAATCTACACCCTTAAAATTGAGTGTATACATACGGGTCTCAATTCAAAGCGATCGATGATTGAATCAAATTGATTCGAGTGCTTTTCATGTTATAACGTTGTAGTACTTGTATCCTGTGTTACAATAGTCTTGGGACTTTTTATCAACTGCATTCGATTATCAGCTCTAAATATCTGTAAATATTTCTAGTTTTATATGGCAATATCGCAATTAGCACATTATGCCAGTGCCGAATATTTTTGTATTTAACAATTACGAAATCAAAGTTCCAAAAACATCTCATCAGTAACGTTTTAGTAGGTTTACTGACGAAGGCGGCAGATGAGCATACAGTCCACCTGATGGTAAGTGGATACTGTCGCCCATAGACATCCGCGATACATGTCAACATTAGTCCAAAATCACAAACGTTGACACGCCCCCGGATGCGCTGCCTACCTTTGGAGATATAGGCATGAATTTGGAGGAAGGGTTGGGAAAATGGGGAGGGATAGGATGGAAATGGGGCTCTGGAACATCTCACTCACTACCGAAACACGTACATACTCGTACATTAAGGAAATAAGATAAAGTGGGAAATGCAGTACATTTCAAGGTAGTCTTCTGTGAGAGAGGGGTAACGTGGCCAGTCGAGCGTGCCCAGCAGCTGTTGGATTGCAGCGTGCACTCACCCCCTCAAAAACACTACACTACACTACACGTACATTGCACATAGATGAATTGGACATTCCAATACACGGCACAAGTCTCCCGTGTTACAATCACGAGGAGTTTCGAGCCATAATCCACCACGTGGGCCCAATACGGAATGGTGAACATGACAATAATTTGTTATGGAAACTGAAATCACTCGGAGATAGAATACAATACATGTCATTACATGTACAATAACAGAAAAATATGTAACGCTCGAGGTTGAGTATTGTCTACACTACGAGTACAATTTTCACTGCCGTCCATGAAATGTTTACAATACAATATGTTAGCTATTGTTATAATTCTTTAAAGGCAGTTGTTGTGGAGATCCTTACTTTCGAATTTCGGAAAAATTTAATTACATATTTAGTGTAAAACTACAAACAGTTCCAAATTATGTACGAGTACCTACATATTAGGTCGGGGAGAAAGTTTCTTCGTATTTTCTATAAAGTTCAAGACATTTTTTTAAAAAGTTTTTTTTTTTTTTGTAGAGTAGTGGGCGGACGAGCAAGCGGTCCCACATGATAGTACGTGTTACCGCCGCCCATGGACACCTGCAACACCAGGGGGTATGCGGGCGCGCCGCCGACCAAGCAAAATCCTATTCACAGCTCTCTTGAAGAACACCATATCGTAACTTAATGGAAAGACCTCTTGAGGCAGTTCGTTCCACAGCCTACGGGTTCGCGGTAATTATAATTACATTTACTTATAATAAATATATGCCGTTTTGATCAATAACTTGTTGCCATCTTGTAGATAGTGTCATGATTCCATTGCTGTATAAATTGTGAGATTTTTGGGCAATAAATTGCGACAAGTAGTTTTGACAGTCTTCTCTTGATGTCAACCTTACACGCTACTTAAAGAGTTTGAAATGACTGGTGGAAATCTGAGAGAACAAGGTCAGGGCTATACGGTGGATGTATCAACACTTTCCTGCCAAGCTCTCTCAATTTTTACTGAGTGGCTAAAGATGGCGTTATGATGGTGAAAGATCACACCCTTTCTATTTGTCAGCTCAGGCCGGTTTGTCCCAATTGTTTGATTTAATCTCATCAGTTGCTGGCAGTAAAGGTCAGTTAATCAATAGTTCCTCCCGGCGGTAAAAGCTCATAATGAAGTCCCACCATACACACAACATCACCTTGTATCGCGTTGTTTCGAAAAAAAGTTCGGAAAAACGAGCATACAGTCCACTTGATGGTAGGTGGTCACCGCCGCCCATGGACACCTGCAACACCAGAGTGCTTGCGGATGCGCTGCCAACCTTGCGGAATCCCGTTCACAGCTCTTACCTCAGCTGGCATGTATCGCGAATGGCCGTGGAGGACAGTATCCACTTACCACTGGGTGAACTGTCTGTACGTTTGCCGCCTTCTTTCCACACCTACCTCCAGTTTATTATCTAGGTTAGCCACGAACTCTCCCAGCTGATACATGAGCGCCTCAGACTTGGGCACATTCTTCAGTAGCTCTCCAGGGACGAATTCCAGAAGGCGCACGGCGTGTTGCTTGTCTCCGATGTACTCGATCGAGTACAAATGTCCGTATACGTTGCGAACTGGTTTAGGAACTGTTACCGCACGAGCATCTGATGGAAGGAAAGGAGAATAGTTAGACTCATCAGTACACACTAATATTTTCTACATCGTGAGTCCAGATTACTTCACAGTCTCAAAAAGATTAACAATTAACCTACCAGATCCAGCTGTCGAATCAGTCCTAGGACATTTTCAACAACAAGTTAATTAAGCTGAATTAGCTTAATTAACAGCCAGCAAGCATAGCGTTAATTGCGGTTGACGACTGGTGCCTGCAGAGCAAAAGGTTCCGGATTGGATTCCCTGTACAAATATAAATTGACGGCCCGGGAGAATAAAATCGTAAAGTGCTGTTACGATTGTTTTAAAGTTTTTACATTTTCGATTTCTACGATTTCATAGATATTTCTTTTAGATTTTTGTCTTTGTCAACAAGAATTGTCTGTAATTCAGTATGGCGCGGTAACAATAATGTTATTGTTAAAATCATTATACAAATTACCGCAATAGTTTCAAAAGATTTTATTCATTTAAAAAATTCAGTCGTTTTCGGGAACATGCTTTTACTTTTGTTTATATACGAGTAGTAGCTGTGTGTTAAGATTTTAAAATTACGATAACATACTCCTTAAATCATAACACTAAAAAAATTAAAGCAAAAAGTTACTTCAATTAAATGATATCAATTTATTACAATAGCAGCTCATTGGTTAAAACCTTAGCGAGTAATTTTAGCGTATACTCGTATAACAATACTGCTTGTGTTTGAATATTTACAATAATAAAATGGTTATAACAAACTGCGTTCAATAGAATGTTCAATAATTGTAAAATTAAATGTTCAATAATTGTAAAAATAAAATGTTCAATAATTGTAAAATTAAATGTTCAATAATTGTAAAAATAAAATGTTCAATAATTGTAAAATTAAATGTTCAATAATTGTAAAAACAAAATGTTCAATAATTGTAAAAATGAATGTTCAATAATTGTAAAAACAAAATGTTCAATAATTGTAAAAATAAAATGTTCAATAATTGTGAAAATAAAATGTTCAATAATTGTAAAAATAAAATGTTCAATAATTGTAAAAAAATAAATGTTCAATATTCGTTAAAAATATATATAATCTATCTTTCAATGCTAATTGATTAGTAGGTACGTTGATTAACTCCTTCAGCATCACGAGATATAAACGTAAAACTGTTTTCCATGTAAAATTTTCTTTTTGCTGTTACGGTTCTGTTCCTTGGAGGCGACAAAATGTTTATTCGAGTCTCTTTGATATCGTTACAGGACCGTGTTTGTTGCATGAAATATTTTTTGAAAAAAAGTATTTACTGTGTGTTCCACAACAGCCATTTTTAGAACTTTTGTCTGTCTATTTTGTCAGTCTAGCCACTGGAGAGAATTTAATGAAACTTGGTATAATAGGCATGATGACAGTATTAAAGAATTAAAGAATAAATGATTTTAGAGAAAAAATATGTTGAAAGAATTCTAATAAATTAACCAGTTTTAATGTAAACATTGAGATTAATAATATTTTCAATAAAATAAAAGTATAAAATACTGCATTCGGCCATGTTAACTAAAACGCCAATCAGAGCGAATGACGTCACGCCTCAGTAAACATCACCGTGTCGCTTGAACTTCGATTGATTTACCTACCTACGTTTACCTAGGTGTAACGTCACAAGCGACGCCATGACACCTGCGAGTGTTTTCGCGCATAATTCAAAGTAGATAGAAAAAAAATGCATAATTTGCGTTAAAACTTATTTTATTGCTGAAATAATGTTATTTTCGGAAACAGTAGACGTTAATCTACATTATAGAAGCGGATTTCAAAATCCGTCATCATGCCTATTCTAGCTTATGACCTGGGTTAACATATAGAATACATTTTATACCGATCGGTTATAAAGTTCCCGAGGGAATCAAGTTAGTACTAACTATCTGCTAGTTGGTTTTTATATGCAATGAATTTGAATTTTTCGATTTTTAAAATAAACACTTAAATAGAAATTTACATAAATTAAAATTTGTAAATTTGGTAACTACAGATGGCATTCAATATTGTAGTACAGCTGCTTTGCTCTCGCGATCGAACATATTTTAAATAAAAATAACAAAACAACAAACTTAAAGGACGCATTACTTATCACTAACTTATCACTATCTCCGCTGCCTTAACCTATAAAAGCCATACGGATATATTCTAATAAAATCCTCAATAGAGTGAAAGCTCTCTCGGATTAGCCATTTACGATATTCAATTTTTTTCGTGCTTCACTATTCACTCAATCAAAAACCATACCTTTAAAAAACAATCAGACTTACGCAAGAAGTTCATAATCTCATTCTGTGCCTCGACTACGCTCAAATTCTGAGAATCCATAGAATTCATGATCTTCAACACGTATCCGTTTGCGCTGTGGTTGGTTATCAACGGGTTCTTCATGTTCGGATCTTCTGTGATCTTGTAGTTTTTGTCATCGTATCCATTCAACTCTGTCAGCTCCAGGACAGAAATGCCGTAGAGTCTCTCGGCCAAAAGCTTGACTCCGTCATGGT
The DNA here is from genome assembly GCA_914767545.1 of Sesia apiformis. Taxonomy (NCBI): domain Eukaryota; kingdom Metazoa; phylum Arthropoda; class Insecta; order Lepidoptera; family Sesiidae; genus Sesia; species Sesia apiformis. The sequence goes on from OU611971.1 coordinate 12,196,553, forward strand.
CGATTGTCGGGCGAATAACATTGCCTGGTTGCAGGAGTGAAGAACCTTGATCGGTCATATTGGAAGATTATCTGAGAAGGTAATTATATAAAATAATTACTTCGAAATTGTTTAAGATATTAAATGATTTTGGTAGGTTGGCGGGACACGTGGGACTATTATCAGAATTTGCCTATTTTAACAACTATTGTACCATGTTTATGCAAAAATATTTCAATTTGTACGCCGCAATGTCATTTGCAGCTGTACACCTCTTTCACAGCAAACTATTGTAAAATGTACTGCATTTTCTATTTCATCCTATTGATGTTGGCATGTTTCCACTTACCAAAGGTAGGCAGCGCATCCGGGGGCGTGCCAACGTTTATCATTTTGGACTAATGTTGGCATTCATCGCGGATGTCTATGGGCGACAGTATCCGCTTACCATCAGGTGGACTGTATGCTCGTCCGCCGCCTGCGTCCATAAAAACAAACACCAGTAGAACTTCTACTCTACTGACACCTTCTATTCATACTTAATTAAAAAATGTTTAATTCAGTGCTGGTCAAAAGGAAAACTTCACTATTTTCCGTACGTTTATAAAAAAATGTTAAAAACAAAAATATTGTAATGCTTGGTGAGCCCTATCCTTTTGAATTGTGTTATTTCTTTATGTTGATATATTATTTATTATTAGTTTATTCATATGAAATAAAATGAATAGAATTATGAATAAAATTAATTATTCTTTTGATTTTAAAAGTATGATACAAGTGTCGCCCTCTGTAGTATGTTTTAGGAAGTTTTCATCACATGACGCGAGAGGGCCGGGTGCAGGCCGGTTTCATTGTAAAGTATCATTAAATTGCAAAATACACTTTTAATTGTTTTGTTTATACTCCTAGAAGTCAACGAGCCATTACTGCAGTCGTTAATAAGTACTAATGAGTATTTAGGTTGGTAACAAAAATTATAGATTTTAACTAAATGCAAAAAAAATAGTACTGCATTCGAGTTAATTTTTCATATATTTTAAGTAGGTAACAAAAATATTGCCTGTTTTATAACAGTTTGATATATTACCGACATATTGGACGAGTTATAATAACGGAGGCAATAATTGAAAAAATCTAAACAATTAAAATACGTTTTTTTCCTAAAAATAATTTCAATACTTTTGTGACACGATTTTTGTATTAAATTATCTAATAGATATGTTTGTTAGAAATTATTATATTTGCCAATATAAAGTAACTAAATCGTGAATTAAATAATTTTCCAAAAAATTAATTTAAAAAAAAAATAAGTGTATTTATGTCTGTTGCAAATTAAATTTCAAGCAAACAGATTAGACAGCGACACGACAGTAAATATACAGCAAAGCTCACCTCACAGTCGCAATGCACAGCGTTCAAAGCACCACTGATAGCAGTGAGTGGCAGACGACACACGAACAAATACATTACGTATTGTTGTCTGATAATGATAAACGAGATGGGACTCCATTAGGTATTGTGATGTCAATTACTGTACCATACCATTAGCCTACTGTTACCATTAGTCGACATTAGTCTGTTGACTGCTGAATAGAAAAATGTGTTAGCTATTTTGACATAATTGAAGTCGAAAGCAAAGTAATGTGAACATGGAAACGTTATTTTGAATTTCGTTATATGTGACAGGATAAAGAATTGACAGACTGTCTGCTAAAAAAGTATAATATAATCATCTTGCAGATAGCTGCATATCTTTCAGCTTTATCGTCAAAATATTATCATAATTGTAGAACAAAAGGAGGTCCCCTATTGATATAACTATTTAACTTTTATTAGTTAATTTCTATAAATCGGGTCTATTATTATGAATTAGAACGTCGAGTAGAAATAAAAGATGAACGGAGGCGATTAATTTTACACGTTCAGACCCGATTTACAATATAAAATATCTATATATAGTTGAAAATCTTCAATCAGTGCAGAGCCGGTTTTACCTATGGTGCAGGGTGTGCGGCGCACACGGGCGCAGGGTTTTAGGGGGCGCTCTCAAAGACCCTGCGCCCGTGTTCGCGCGCCTACTAGAGGGCGCTACATGGGCTAGAGCCAGCGCTGATCAGTGCATCCTGCCAATTATGACGTCAGTGTAGAGATGTGAACTCAGACGGTAAACCTAATATTTTATAAGTTTAGTGAGCTACGTTTGCGGTTTCTTTATGGAATAAAATCCTAAATGAGTCCTAAATCCTAAATCCTAATAAATAAATGCGACAAAGAGCCAAACTCACTGTCATACCTCATAGAATTTACGAACTAAACCGGCAGTGGGCAAGTGTAGCTTAAGACACCTTGCATAAATTTAAAAGATTTTACAATAGTCCTCTCATAGATTACAGAAGAATACTGAGACATGTATACTTTCCTCATTTCGATTTTGAAGTGCTTCTCTATACCACCAAGTTTCTTTGTACTTAAAAACAGTTTTTTTTTAATTATCACCAGTAAAACAAAGCTGTTATACAAATGGGCGACAGTATCCATTTACAATCAGGCGGTCTTAATACTCGACTGCCGCCTTCTTTAAATAAAAATATGTAATATAAATATAAGTAATTTTCAATCGAAAATTACAATGGCAATAAAATTTCCGTGTGCACACGTAATAAGCGCCAAGTGTTCGTCTAGAACAGTACATGTCTTTGTCGAGCTGCCGACCGTGACTACACACTTGACAGATTGCCGCTTGCACAAACAACATTTTGGAAATGTTCGAAATTGGCTCGTACATTGTCCTCTTTAACAATCTATTTTTCACTAAATTGTTATCAAAAATTCGAGCGAAATCACTCTATGGTAAATTGGCAGTTATCGGTTATAGGACTACATCATAGCATCAGCCATTATCATGTCTCTCCACTGGTAGATGTAGCTCTCTCTATGTCACATGCCTGTTCCATCACCTCGTCAAGTTGTCGTTCGATGTGGCCCGAGCTCGTCCAACACTATGTTTCCCAGTACGTGGCCTCCATTCGAGAATTCGTCTACCACATACATTGTCGCTCCTACGGTAGATACGACCTGACTATTGCCACTTATACTTGCCGATTCTGTGTGCTACGAGTATATCGGTCATAATTATTTTTTGCAGAGTTTTGCGTATATGTCGATATGCGTTTTGTAGATTGTTCATTGTGAGTAACTTATTTTATTTTAAGCACTACAAAACAGAAGGACAATAAATTATTTGAAAAAATGCTGGTTGACAGCCCTTAAATATGTATTGACATCATCGATTTAAGAATACATATAGATATGCTATACAAGCACTCTAGGGCAGGCACCTTACAGTCTAATAATGTTCTATGTTCTATGTTCTATGTTCTCGAATTCTTTAATTCAAATATGTTTTGAAATGGAGCATTCTTATTACGTAGTACTTAAGATTCAAATTTGACTTTTTAGTGAATTCCTCCTCATCTGCTTCACCCCTCTCCTAGAAGTTGCCAGCCATGTTTCATTGATAAGAACGTATGATGTGTCATCTCTAGTCTATTCCCCCATCGATGACTGACATCAAGCCCAGGAAACAATTTTACCAGTGACACACTAAAAGAGATATAATCTAAGGAATCGTGCATGATTATATGTTTAAATAGAAGCATCTAATATGTTAGTGTTGGTCGTATTAATCGTGACACGTGTCGTTAAAAATGTTGGTGGTGGTCGTTTTGATCGTGAAACGTGTCGTTAAATATGTTAGTGTTGGTCGTATTGGTCGTGAAACGTGTCGTTAAATATGTTAGTGTTGGTCGTGAAACGTGTCGTTAAATATGCTGGTGTTGGCCGTTTTGATCGTGAAACGTGTCGTTAAATATGCTGGTGTTGGTCGTTTTGATCGTGAAACGTGTCGTTAAATATTCTGGTGTTGGTCGTTTTGATCGTGAAACGTGTCGTTAAATATGTTGGGGTTGGTCGTTTTAATCGTGACACGTGTCGTTAAATATGTTGATGTTGGTCGTATTGATTGTGAAACGTGTCTTTAAGAAGTTACATAGTCCGCTGAATGTTTGTCCGCTTCCTATTAAATTAAACATAGTAGTTCAAAGAGTTTAGTCGCATGGTAACTACAATAAAGACATAAAACCCAGTTCTAAGTGAGTACAAAGTGAGGACACGACAGATAAATCATAATCCGTCAAATGCGCGGATAAACAAATCCAACTTGTTTGTTTTGATAATGTATCTGCAAATTATCTTAATTTTGAACTCTAGTGCATTAACGCATTCGTGGTTTTTGCACGATTAAATTTACAATTATTAAATTTAAAAAAAATCTTTTTTACCGGTTTTAAGAAAATTATATTATTTTTTCAGCCTCTTAACGTCCCACTCCAGGACACAGGCTTCCCTAGTAATCACGTCAAACAGTATTCAACCACGCATGCCCAGATCTCTGTCGGTGTTATACAAGTATAAAGATACCTATATATTTTTTTGTATAAGGGTATAATGTTTGTATTGACCTGTTGTTGATTCGACAATAAGTCCTAATGTCAGCCTAACTCGCTCTCACTTTAACTGTTATTATTAATTATTATGATTCATTTCTGGTATGACTTTTCCAGTTCTCGAAATTTCTTTCACACTGGAACGACGTATGCAACAAAAACATAAACATTAAAATGATAAGATTATAGAATACAAACATAGTTTATCTTTGATAACAAATTATTGTGATTGAGAGAGTTTTCTTTTTGATAAACATATCTTATTATAATACTAGTTGTTTGCCACAACTGTGCGCACATAAAATGAAAACAAAAAAAATCATATAATAGTGGAGTGTAGTCTTTCTCGGCCGGTGTCCATATTAATTGAATCTTCACGGGCTACGTGGCCGAGGTCTTCTGGAATCTCTTCTCCCTCTTCCAAGAGAGAGAGAATGGAAGAAAGTGAAGAGATTCCAGAAAACCTCGGCCAAGTAGCCCGGAAGATTCAATTAAAATCATATAATCATCATAAATCAGAAACCATAATATTAGGGCCTTGTTTTGTTGTTCATAGTGGCCACTTTGAACTATATCTTATAAGTTATCTTGCGTTTGGCTAGGAATTCCAAATTCAAATTAATTTCAATCTAAAGCTATGGCATTCTTTTGCAAAATCAGTTATTCATTTGTTTTTCCATCAAACGACTTTTTGCTTAGATATCGTTGTGTTTGCGACCATGGAAAAGTTCAAAAAAAATCTCTTTATTTTCGAATACGACTTCTATCGTGGTAACAACGTTACACAGATTGCACGCAATAATAACCGACGTATACGGAGCAAACGCAGCAATAGAACCCAAGGTGCGTTTTTGGCTCGAACGTTTCCGTTCTGAAAATGTTGACCTCAAAAACAAGCCCCGTGAACGACTGGAGACTAAAGTCGATAATAATTGAGTGAAAGCAATAGTGCAAGCGGATTCATCTCAAACCACGTCCGAGTTAGCAGCAGCCTTCGGCGTAAGCGACAAAACGGTATTGATTCATTTGCTTCAAATCGGCGAAGTGAAGAAGCTCGGAAAGTGGGTACCGTATAACCTTAATAAAAGTCAGTTGCAAACAAACGTTTCGACGTTTGCTTGCCTTACTTTATTGAACCGGTACAAAAATGAAGTAATTCTGACTTGTATTGTTACTTGTGATGAGAAGTAGGTACCTAGATCCTGTATAATAATCGTAAAAGTTTGTCACAATAGTTGAACCCAGGAGACAAAGCCAAACAATGTCCCAAACGGAAACTGAGTTAAAAGAAGCTCATGGTGACTGTATGGGTGGTCCTGTGCCGGTATTAATCACTACAGTTTCTGAGATCCGGCACAATAATTAATGCAGATGTGTACTGTGAACAACTGCAAACGATGATGGCCAAGCTAGCTATCAAACAACCGAGTCGAGTCAATAGCTCTAGTCCACTGCTTCTCCATAATAACGCTCGCCCACACACTGTACGACAGACGGTCGCAAAGTTACAGGAAGTCCGACTGCAAACTCTCCGTCACCCACACAGTACGCGTCAGACCTTGCCATTAAAGATTTCCATTTGTTTTCGGAATTCGGATAATTCTACTTCCATGAACTTCCATTAAAATGGCGAAAGTGCATTAATAAATGGACTGAATAAATACTTCTATTAAGTAATTAATTATATAATTTTCATACAAAAAGAATATTTGATTTTTTCCATATAAAACTGCGATTATAGAATGATAAGGTAATCTTTCCATTCTATAAATATGACAGCTGTGCTCATGTCCGTAAAAGTTGCCTGTAAACACCATACAGGTGTACCGCGGGTGATTCTTCAGTGGGAACTACAGCTTTAACAAAAACCGTTGCAATTAGAACTTCTTCAGGCGTATTCTTTGCCTTTATCATGCTACTCAGCAAGTTTTGCGACAAAGAGTTTTTATCTATGGAACACTGGCTGGTTTTGATGTCAGTTAAAACTGTGACCATCTATAAAATAAAACATTCCAATTTCTAATTTCCCGCCATATTTTTTACGAGGTGAAAACTTTGAACCGTGAATGAGGTGAATGAGGTGAAAAGTGTGAATACAGGCGAATTAAATACGAGGAGATTCAGGAGTCATTGCAGATTGGATCGGCGAGTCTAATAGGCATCTACAAGTCAGGTGGAGAGTATCGCGCTGGATGCCACAATAGCTCACCGAAGTATTGTGGCAAGTTCATATCGAATGGTGTCATGATATGATAACAACATTTGAAGCAGGGTCGTTTCAGCGTGTTCACGACACTGTCACAGGTGACGAATCTTGGATCTACCAGTATGATCCCGAAATTAAGTGTCAATCTACCATTTGGCTGTTTCAAAGTGAACCAACGCCTACCAAAGTGAAAAGAGCAAAAAGCGCTAGAAGACAGCCGACTTTGCAAAATCCTATTCACAGCTATTTGCACACCATTCATTAATATTTTTAGCAACGACAAATAAGTATTCAAACAATACCCATTTCCATAAATAAATTGTAATGGAAATACATCAAAAATTACAACGAATGCGCGGCAAACATTTTGACTTACACCTACCCCACCTCATGTGGTTGTTCGCAACACACGCATCGCTGGTGCAGGATGATTATTGTTTTTTTGGATATGAGTAGGAACGGTATTATCACCCGCGTACAAAAGGAATTATTCAAGTATACTTACGCTCTCTACTTATACTACTCTACTTATGCTCCAAATAAGCGACATGTAAAAAATTATTTTTCAGATTATAAGCGCCATCTATTCAGATTAAAAGGAACAATACACTGCCATCTATTGATTATTACATAAACTACATGAGGAAAATATTAACTAAATAACTAAGCTACTTACGAACAGATGGTACAACAGTTATACTAACGTTTTCACTATTCATCGCTAGATGGCGTAACCAATATTCTAACGTTTTTAGAATTCTAATGTCGGTAAATGGCACATATTTTATTAACTGTGAAGTGAATATGCATTGCAAATTAATTATACCTATTAATTAAACTTTTATTAGTATCATATCGTAAATTAAACATAACTTAGATCTTAAAAATACATGTAATTAAAGATTTATGGTACCTAGGATTGAGATTTTTAACTACATATTTAGTTTGTATAGATTTAAATCTTTAATTAAAAATGTATCAGAATTTTAGTAAAATAGGTACCATAGCAGGTACTTACACATCATAGCTGGGTAATACCCAGTGGCGTATTTTAAGATTTGGCGCCCTGGGCCTATAAGGTTTGCCACCCCATAAAATTAACGAAAATAAAACATCTTTTAATAATGAAACAGGCCATACAAAAGAATAAACACCATTTATTAAATATTTGCCTTTTTTTGCGGTGCACAAATTGGTTTCACAAATTCGTCAATGACACTGTCATAATTAACGGATACTGTTAAGTCAGCTTCTATATTAAGGGTGGCTAAACTGTTCAAACGTTCTTCGCTTATATGGGAATTAGGTAGGCTTTTTAAATTTCTTCAAGCAAGTCAAGTCAAAAAGCAATAAAATAAAAGATAGGTGACGATTATGAAATGCGCCCAAAGCTGACCCGCCGCCCCGGGCCATGGCCCCCATGGCCCTAAGGTAAATACGCCACTGGTAATACCTTTTGGAGTTTTTACGTTTGTGAATAGGTAGGTACCTACATGCTTACTTTATTCTATATTGACGACTGATTAGTCCAGTTGGTATTGCCTTGCGGTGCGAAAGTTTCAGGGTTTGATTCCTGGAGTCAAACATTTGATTAAAAACTAATGTATGTTTGTTAGTGATCAAATTTGGTTGTATTCGTCTTTGTGTGTAGGTATGTACCACAAGTCACGACATAAGGAATTCTGGCGTGGACAATTATGTGTAGGTATAACGTCAATAAGGACTTGAGTTGAATGTCAGTGTGATAAATCTTTTAGTGGCTTTCGAGGTAGGTATCCACTAAATTACTTACCCAAGAATTGGTGGGTGGCCCGTTCTGTGGAAGAAAATAAATGGTCACATTAGTCATAACTGAGACGACGTGGGTAATGTATGATTGAGTTGAAAACTTGCTGTGTATTTCAAGCATTACCTATAGGTATATAGAAAGAAAGACAAACATTTATTTACACACACAAAACACTGTAATACATAATAGATACCTATATAGAACAAGGAGAAGAGGTAGTGGGAGGGATAGGATAGGTCGGGATGGAAATGAACTCTAGCATATCTTACTCACTACCGAAACACGTGGGTAGGTAGGTATCTACCTACATTGGGGAAATAGGATAAAGTGGGAAATGCAGTACCTACATTTCAAGGTAGTCTTCTGTGAGAGAGGGGTTCAAACGCACCCAGCGGCTGTTGGATTGCAGCGTGCACTCTCCCCCTCAACAAGCAAATTTATACATATAAACAAACGTCACAAACTAAATAACAAACTAATAAAGTACACCCCCGTAAACGGCCAACCGCAAAAAAAAACAAGTTAACCCCTTCATCCAAATACAAGGGTCTAAAAAGCCTAAGCTTTGAAACGCTGACGGCCCTCGATCAAACTCAGTCGCAGGGTTGGAGTAAAAAATACGGCGGTCGCGGAGACCACGTTTGTTTTTGTTGGTCAGCGGAATGGTGAACGAAAGGGTTAGAATGGACACGACATAATGAAGACAGAATCCATTTTATTCCCAAATACTTAGTCCTAATATTTTCTTAGGTTTTCGCGATTACTATACATAGCAATTAAACAACTTTGAACGGTTTAAATAGCGAGGCTATTGAAATCAAGAAACACCCAAATTTCAATAGAGAAGATAGTTGGCAAGTACCACCGGCTTGGGATCCAGTCATTAAATTAATTAAATCCCAAGCCCAACGCAATACTGCAAGACCTCTGGACACCGTGAGCGAATACTGCGTGCATAGGGAATGTTATGATTAAAAAATTACAGACGGTAGTTCAAAAAATTTCAGACGGTAGTTCAAATAATTTCTTAATAACTCAAGTGACAAATAAAATCAATTAGTCACCCCGTGACCACGTCCACTGCAAAGTGTTCGAAACGTCGGGATATAAATAATGTTAAATATACGCGATTTAAACCGTTCAAAGTTGTTTAATTGCTATACTTAGTCCTAAGTTCAAATAATTTACGAGGCCCGTGTATGACATGTTTGACAAACAAAGACGCCAACGTATTATAAGTATAAACAAGTCAAAGTTACTTTTACAATTATTCTCATCAAGTATTGCCGCTTTGGACGTACTCGGGTCACGTGAACTGATGACTTGAAGAAGTTCACCGCTAGCGGCTGGATAAAACGCACCGATCGTGTGTGGTGGCGAGCCGAGGGAGAGGTCTATATCCAGCTGTGGACAGACATGGACTGTATGTCATTGCAAAACGTGAGAAAGCTCTTGATAATCGAATTCATGCCGCATATCTTTCTGTATTGTGAAGATAGAAAAAGATGAGACCTTAAGATCTATATAATTAGATTAAAAATATCTAATGTTATTTGACAAACACTCTTATACCTACAAACTCAAACAAATTTGCTGTCAATGAAAATTTTATTTCACATTATGTAAACGTGTGCTGCAATCCCACAGCCCGACTAGGCTGATGATCGAGTTACCCAGACCTCATAGAATAAAACCGTCAATAATACCTACTCTTAAAACACGTAACTCCTTACAACACGTTACTTTTTTTAGATCTCTTCCAATTTTAGTTGGCGAATGGCGAGCGTCTATATTTGTACAAGTAAGTATATCTCTTGTAGATCAAACCGTCACATTTGGATGCTTTATCTAGCTCTTAAGAAAATTTACAGAATTTGGAAACCTTCACTCCCAAATTTAACACATATTTGTGTAGCCTACAATGCTGCAATCTCACAGCTGCTATGTCCACCCGACTAGACCGATGATCGAGTTACCCAGACTTCATAGAGTGCAACCGTCAGTTATGCTCACAAAACACGTAACTCGGTATAACACGTTACCTGTTCCAATTTGAGTTGTAGGTATTTGTTGGACTTTCTTTTTTTCGGAATGGCTAAATTCTTGTGGCCCTAATGGCCTTTCAAGAGTCGCCGAACATGTATGGTTTAGGGCGAGCGCAGAAGGCGCTCAGCCAGGAACAAAATGTGTGTTGCAACGAGCGTAAGGGCTCCCCCGCCGGTAAACCGGCGGAAGGAACGGGCCTCGGCTTAGGGCGTTGCAAGGGGGGACACCGCGGAATCGCGACTCGGTCAGAAGATTTGTTAGTCTGCAGTGCCGGCAAGCGCATGACACTACAAAATGTCGTTCCTACTTACAACAAATAACTCACAGGATAATTATGTTTAACATGCTTGGTACCTGGTAGAATCTAGATGAGTAAATAACGTGTCCATATTAAGCCAACGGCAGTGGTCACCTCTGTGTGTGTGTCGCGTCAGCGTAGCTTTGACATACAGCCGCCATTTCTGACCGCCGCCTGCCGATAGATAATGTGCTCGTATTTCTGGTATCGCTGCTACCGAGCTGGCAGTTCGATTCAACGTCGTGAAATATGTATACTTGAATAGGTATTTAGATATGCAGGAAGGTAAGAGAACACGCCAGTCTTTTCTTGCCACCACTTGCAAACACTTTTGGGGGGAAAGAAAGTACATGCTGCAATCCCACTGGCCATATTTAATCCTCTCTCAGCAAAAACTACCTACCACATTTCCCACTTTATCCTCTTTCTTCAATGTAGGTAGGTAGGTAAGGTACCTACCTGTTTCGGTAGTAAGTGAGATAATACAGAGCTCATTGCTATTGTAGGTATCCCTTCCTATTTTTCCAAACCTTTCTTCAAATCCATTCATAAATCTTCAATGACAGGCAGCGCGTCCGGGGTTGTGTGTTTGTCGTTCTGAACTGATGATGGCATGTATCCCGGATGTCCATGGGCGACAGTATCCACTTGCCATCAGGTGGACTGTATGCACTTTTGACATGTTATTTCTATAAAAGAAAACCTCCCCGGTAAGGATTCGAGAGATGATCTTACCTAAGTTCAATTTCATTCAGTGAGGTATGGACTAAAGCCCCGATGGCAGCCTCAAGTTGGAAGAAACATTTCGTTATTTTCAATATGGTTTACAAACAAATGTTTACACGAAAGTTGTAGCTTTGCCAGCCTACCGAACGACATATCTATTGTTTATGTTTGAAGTGTGAAGTGTCTACTGTTAAGTAATTTTGGAACTACTGACCGATTCGAGAGCTGGTCTCCATCTCTCCCATCGGTTATCGGTCCTGCTGTAAATATGACCTGCTCATTGTCACTTTAGCATGCTGATGCTATCGGTGATTTTAGTTCTTTGGCGACTATCTTCATTTCAGGTCCAATTAAGTATGTAAAAAGACTAGGACCAGTGGCGGATTTACATTAGTTCCCACTTGTGGGAGCCCCCACAAACCAGGGGCCCCCACAAATTGAATAGACCCATTTTTTTGTCTCATACATTTTCGAAAAATCAAAGAACGTGTAACATACACATTGATCATTCAAATAATAAAACTTCTTTGAGAAAATATATTATTTAATAACCGTTGAAACAAATTGAAACGCTTTATTTAATGTTGTAAAATGTTTATGTACTTATTATTTATTGTATACATTATTTATTTATCTTGATACTGTTTCATTTTTTTGTATGATTAAAAATTTTAGAGAAATTGGAAATATATTTTTTTTTTTTTTATGGACGAAGGTGGCAGACGAGCATACAGTCCACCTGATGGTAAGTGGATACTGTAGCCCATAGACATCCGTGATACATGCCAACATTAGTCCAAAATAACAACGTTGGCACGCCTCCGGATGCGCTGCCTACCTTTGGATATAGGAATGGGTTTGGAGAAAGGGTTGGGGAAATGGGGAGGGATAGGATGGGAATGGGCTCTGGCACATCTCACTCACTACCGAAACACGTACGTACATTAGGGAAATAAGATAAAGTAGGGAATGGATTACATTTCAAGGTAGTCCTCTGTGAGAGAGGGGTAACGTGGCCAGTCGAGTGCGCCCAGCGGCTGTTGGATTGCAGCGTGCACTCTCCCCCTCATTATAAAATATATTGATCAATTCGCTTTTGATTTCCTTACAAGGGGGCCCCCACAGCCTTCGTGCCCAGGGGCCCGTTAAGTATAAATCCGGCGTTGACTAGGTCACCCTCCGGTCAGGTAGACCAACGACTTAACATACCTAAGTTCGTCGGTGGTTGCTGGATGAGGAACGCAGAAGATCGTGTGTGCTGGCGAGCTTTGGAACAGGCCTATATCCAACGTTATAGGCATATTATACACAACGTTTAGTTGTGTAGGTATAATATGGTAGCTATTTCGAAATTAAAGTTGCTTCCGATTTATTATTAGGAAATTTAAAGATTTTCTTCAGAGATTGATAAAAGTCACGTCGAGGCATTTTTGAAAACTTGCGGGTAAAGATGAAACATATTATACGAGTATAAATCGATAGGGGTCGCGTATTTACCTATATAGAAAATTTGCTATAGAAAATATAGAAAAGAGCTGTGAACAAATTTGCTGAGTTTTACGTTATCGAGGTGTTTGGAGGTAAACGCCGATAAATAATAAAAACTTCTATAATATAGAGTTAAAGACAGTGGAAAGACATAGGCTGATGGTATGGCATGGAAGCGGAAATCAAGCGAATACGTCTAAAAAAACGGAATAACGAGGTATTGTTTCTACTTTCAAACAGACGGAATTACTATAAAAAGCTATTAGGTAGGTAGGTACCTATATCAATGGAAAAATAATTTCTGAAAATATTCACAATAGGTATTTTCATGCCATTGGTTCAGACTATAGCTCATTTCAGTATATTCTCATTGAGTACCTTTTTCATTCGGCCATAGAATGTTCGCAATGTTACTGAAAACAACAGCGATCCAATGGGAGGGCCCGCAACTGTATCGAGCTACGCTATTGGATGGGAGTTACTGTAACAGATGTGTAGGCGTGGCCACTTCATTAGGCGACGATGTTCAAAAAATGCTTGGTCTTTGTTTCACCTTGGACGGAGCAACACTCTTTGTTATGGGCTTTATTTCGTGGCATTCGTACTTACATAGTAACTATGTATCTCTCATGATAAAATATATATGTACATTATAATGACAAAAAATTGTTGCTATTTAAATAACTTGTACAAGCTTATAACGTCCCACTGTAGAACACAGGTCTTCCCTAGTAAATAAATCCCCGCGGGACTTCGGGTCGTAATCCACGCGGGACCAATACGGATTGGTCGATCACTCCAGATTTTTTTTATTTCTGATTATCATTTCCATGTTAATTAATTTTTCATGTTTCCATTGTCTTTACAACAGATTACCTAAGCATTGTACCTACTCATGGGTAGGTAATTTTCAACAATTTTAAATACTTTTGATTTCCCTTCTAACAGAAAGATACCTATATAAGAGTAGGTACCTATGCGTATATTTAATTGTATAACAATTCAATTAATAAGTTGTTTAAACTTCATTGCACAAGTACCTAATTGTACAATTGACGGACTCAATGCCATATGGCATTTTCTATCAATCAACCACAAGATAGACTAGAAATAGGGACGCGGGTGCAATTTTGGTTACACATCAAATACATGGCTTTTAAATTGTACTCATTTGTATTAATGGCCACGGATGGAAAGGCACGGAATGCTAAATACCTACCTAACAAACCTATCCAATTTATTAAATACCACTACCAAAGCAAAATGTATCCCACTTAAAAGTACAACAATAGATATACACGTAATGCAGTAAAAACTTGCTGATCATAAACTTTTAAGCCATATAATTCAAAACAGAATCTTCATATGAAGATGCTCTCGTGAGACATTATAATATAGATGTAATAAAACCATGCCAGCTTACACGTTATATCTCTGAGATGTCTTTCATCACGACGGGGGTGCGGTGAGGGAACGAGGACGGGGGGGGGGGGCGATATTCAAATTGCGAACATTTCATTTTAACGCTTGCGAAGATATTCGCCCGCTCCCACGCTCCGAGTAGGGTTGGGCGAGTTTACATCGATAGTCATCATCACATAAGTTTAGTTTTATTCTCTTACTTTGAATTATTGTACTAAACACCGTAGGTGTTTTCAGACCCCTACCCCCCTACCATCAAATTATGTTAATTGACAGAATGTCTCTGAAGGTCCCAAAGTAGGTAGGTACACACCCTGCAAATCAAAGACACCCAAGTTCCATACTCCTGATACGTCTCCATTCGAGGACTCATTTACTCCAACGGTTGTCTGTTCTGCCACAGACACGACCCATTTCAGTATGCTGATTCCGTGAGCTATATCGGTGACTCGCTGTTTGACTTATTTGTTCATTTCAAATCTCAACCTACAAAGAAATTCGGAGCCATTCAGAATTCTACAAAGAATCTTCAAAGTTGTTTGCTAAGCAACTTTCAATTTTGGTAGGTAGATATGGATAGTGTGGTGTGCCATACGAAAATAATAAAAAAATTATTTATAATTAGAACAAATTACAGGAAAATTGTAACAGATTTCCATAACATGTATTCCACTCCTCCGTGGTGACCTCGGAAATATGTTTTTCATACTCTTCGACAGCCCCGAGCAGCTTGGTGTTTCATTGACAAAAGCAATTTGAAGCCGAGCGACGCTCTGCTGAGCTGTCAAATTACACTTAAAATCGTAGAAAATCATACAGCGAAAATTTTCACGTGTTAAATCCATCGTAATGCAGACACGCAATTTTTAAGATGACGCTACAATGTAATAACAAATGACTGTTAGATGAAACAAACTTTATTCTACAGCCAAAGAGTTCCATTTTCAAATATTGTGATTACTTTTTAAATATTGTTTATGTAAGTGGCCAGTCCCGGAAATTTTCAGTGTGATCCACTGCTATATTTATCCACTGCTGGTCATTCAACTAGCCGAATAAAATGACTCTTCACAAAAATTATCTTCTGTTACTGACCCTGTAGCTAAAATTGTAATTTGAAACAATTTCTTTATTTGTCCTCATAAAGACACATATCGATAACAAAACGAAAGTGGGCATCCCTTTCCCTATGCCAAGTTGAGACGTTTGCGAAATGTGAACATTTCGCGAATTGATCGTTGCGCTGCGGAATTTTCATTTGCGCCTTGAGTCCTCCTCTCCCCTTCCTGGCGACCTCCTCTCGCCCGCCGCCACACCTGTATCTGTTGGAATCTATAGGGGGCTCTCAACGAACCAGTTTACTTTTTGTAAGGAAACTAGTGTAAAAGAAAATTGTAATGGTATTTTGCTCTGCTAATTGAACCATTGAACTTACAATTACAGTGCATTTCGATTTTCTGCTTTAAACGAATAGACATTTAGAATGACATTTGGAAAGAGGTCTCGATAATTGAGATAAATTATTGATGACAGTGAAAATAGATAGAAGGCAAAATATCTAAAGGCCTTAGCAGTATCTAGTGTGACTAGGTTCATCGCTCTATACACTATGCAAATCATAAAATACCTAATTAGATATGATAATCAAGCTGGAGACGTGAAAATACAAAAGCCCACCAGTACCTAAACAAGCTAGCTTTCTATTTGATATCCTAATGGAAAATTGGACTTCATTCATTTAAGAAACTCTAACGTCAACATCCTGTACATTCTGATCAGTTTTATACACAATACGCGCAGATATTCAGTCCGTTTTATACATTGATAATTACGGCAACTTCGTCCCCCACGCCCCCCAACCCCATCCCCTATTTCCCTTCCCCCGTAACACCCTGCCTCCCCTCTCATTGTAATTTAAATCGAATTCCCGCCGACAAGTAAATTGAAATATTTCAATTTGAACGCACCTTCCGCCTGTGACGTTCGACATTTGAATTGAATTCGAATTAGGAATTAGGATGGCGTGTAACCGTTAACGTCTTTCTTGTCTCCAAGAACCTACGTTGAAAGTCTTAATTTTACTATAACCTTAAGTGTTTTGCTATTATGATCAATAACAAAACCACTTGCAATGTCCTTAGGTACCTAGTAATGATAAAAAGTTCTTGAGAATAAACGTGGACATTAAAGATAACGTTGACAAAAAACGGCGTCAACTGACTATTTAGCAGACGTGGAACACAATAATAACTTTTAAACATGTTGTCTGTTTGTTTGTTTACAAAAGTATTAAAGTGAGATGGATAGCGGTTTTACTGTTTCGATAATCTACTATCTAAAACCAAAACTGCGGTAGATAGGTATATCTTATGTCGATGATATTAAAATATTTTCATATTCAAGTTCTACCGGATTTTACCGAATTTTTACAATCATTCTATAAAACTTTTATATACGACAGGTGCGTTGCCGACACGAGCAAAGACGCTGGCAAACACTAGTAGATTAATACAGTATCACGATCAAACAGAACAAGTACCTACCTAAATGCATAGTTCTAAAACAATTTATCTGTAGGTACAAGTAGGTACCATAAGTGTCGTGATGAATTACAAAGATAAAAGCAGAATATGGCTAACAAAACATACTATCGTTAAGATCTTATTATCAAATAATGCCCTCAAAAAACTCTATATTGACCCCTGCAAAGCATCGTATTAATGCGCACTGTATAAACAATTAAACAAAACCTCCACAATAAATATTAAAAAGATCGGAATTCTCGACGCGAATAACAAACATAATTGTGTTTTTTGTGCCCCATTCAGACCTTTGTCCGGTAACACAAAAACCGGTTCTCAAAAAAGTCACCTTTATAAATTAAGTTTCAGCATTCGTGAACACCAATCGCGTGGCTGGAGGCGGAGTCGGCGGATCCTGATTGGTGCCCTCGATCCTCTCATCTGACAACATTTTATATAACCGGATGATACAACATATACAGTTATCACTATAGAGGGAGCGGGATGGCGCTACGCAAGAATACAGTGTGTCTTTTCACACTCGTGCCGTCTCGCTCGCTCGCGGCAACTGTCAGTTTGTCTGCTTACCGAAAATGAAGCAACAGTGTTGGTTGTAACTTCACGCGAGGCAGTCTCAACTGTAACGCATTGTGAACGGGACTTTACGTTTGTAACCCTACCAAAAACTGTCTTCCATTTGTGAATAACAAAACTGTGTTCAAAATGTATTTTAGTGTTTGAAGTTGAAGAATATTTCGTTTATTATTGGGTTTATTTTTAAGAGTTATAATGGAAATGTCCCTTCCAAACGGTGTTGACGTATCGCAGTTGGTTCAACATCCAGTTCTGGCCGCTTTGCCACCGTTCTTTCTTAGAGCTTCTGAAAGATATCAGGTAAAAAAAAGGAACGCTTTTCTTTTATAATATCTAAATGGTAGGTATTCAGGTTTGGGACAATCTGTAGTAAATACACAGAGCTTCACAGTGCTTTCTTACAATAGATTTTTCAATTACAAAATAAAGAATTATAAATACTTATGTCAGTTAAAGATTTTTAAAATGAGTAACAAAAAAGAATAAATCTATATTTTTTAACAAAGCTGGGTATTCGAAAATAGATAAAAAAATATAGGTACCTCTTAGGCTTTCGTGTTTTGTTACACATTTCATTTTACACTTATTTTTTTTTGTACACTTTAATTTTAAGCGTTTAAACGCAATATATTTACCATATAAAATAGACAAAAATTATGCTGAAAAAGAAAAATATAGGTACTTATACCTCTTAAAAAGAAACTTATTAAGTTATATTTCTGAAGTGAATTAGCTATAGATACTTTAATATTGTTTAATTCAACTCTGTATCTATGTTCTTACATCTACTTAGTTACAAATTAAAATTTTAACTACATACAAAAATATATATAAGTATTTTAGAACACGTGAAAAAACAATCTCTTTTAGCTTAAACTTAAAATGAATTTCCGTCGGTTAATGGTCCGTGAAATACTAGAACCAAATATATCTCCTAATTTGAATATCTACGGCCCAAATGAAATAATCAACATCATAGTTTTTCAAAATAACACAAAATAGCAGTTTCGTATGTCATTTCCTGTTTTATTTGATATTACACTTTAGTATTGTAATTTTATTAGCAGTGTGTATTACAATGTCACCCTAATATAATCAACACGTCCGGGAGTTATATTAATGTTACAATAAGTGTAAGATGATGCCTTAATAACATAATAGGTGTTATTTTGCCTGTTATTATAAATATAATTGGTAAATGTATCTACCTATTTTCTATTCAACAATTCAATGTTGTTAACTGTAATTTTATGTATGAGTAAATCTATAAAAATAGGACATTTTGAAAGCGAAGGGGAAACAATATGCTTTTTTAACTTACTGTTTTCATACTAAAATATTTTAAAAATAACATTTACAGTTACACTTTATGGTAGGTACGTTGCATTGTTAATATTTTTGGATAATTATCGACTAATTAAAAATCAAGATTTAACCTACATTATTTCAAAACCAAGAATAAAGTAATTTAAATTAGTCGTATTTATTTTTGTTTCAAACAATCTCAAATAAAATTGTGCCAAACGGGAACGAACCAACATCTATACCTACTACCTAATTACTGACATTTGTTTTTTTTTTTGTACCTACAATATAAAAAAAATTAAAATAATGATAAATAGTATTCCAGATTGAAATAAAAATATTCTAGATCTTTATAATGACTACATTAATCAATACGGTGGCGTTAGGACTCCTGCATCCCAACAATCAATAAAAAGTCAAAGGTCATTGCTCGATTAGTCGAAGCGAGTTTTGTAAAAAAAATAGGTTTCTACAATTTCTATAATATAATTACGTACGAAAACGACCAGACGAAAACGTTTTTTATGTTTCTTTTTTATAAAATTCAAAAATGAGTGGATTTTTTTATTTTTATTTGCACTATTGTACCTACTACGATAAAGGTTGTGTGTTCTGAATTAATTAACATCAAATGTTACGAATATTTCGTAAAATCAACTTTCAACGCTTTGTTATTTAGCAAATAGGTAGGTATGTAGACACAAAAAATAGCCAAAATGCATAAATTTCTCATGTCAATTACTTCAGAATTTTGAACGATCATATTTTCAAGTCATGGTGTATAAAAGTAATCAGGTGATACAATCATTTGCGTATATTTCTGTAAAAAAATATGTGCACAAAATTTTTCATACATATTTTTGACATTTATTTATTTTCAGCATATGCTGAGTTGAATACCATTTCTGACATCACAACACACACATCCATGAAACATTTCTTTATTACCTACTTATTAATATTTTTCTTAATGTATTTTTTATTTTTTTTTTAATTTCCTATGTTCCTATGTGTTTATGTTCCTATCCTATGTTCTTAACGTTTTCTTCGTTTTCTTCATGTGATTTTCTTTTTTTTTCTTTATATTGTTTTTTTCTTTTGGTTATTGTTATATGAAGGTATACCTACATATAACTATGTAGGTACAATACTGTATATAGTACCTACCTATGTGTGTTAGTATACCTATGTCGGAATAAAGTGTTGTCCGTTGTCTAAATACATAACATTTTCATTGTAATCAACTTAGAATCATGAGCAGTGGATAACTAACTATAGTTTAAATTTTTACTCCTGACAAACTTTTAAACAAATTTGATTTCGTGAAGCTTTTTAAAACTTTTTTATGAGCTGCTTTTAATTAATGTAACATATCGATGGTCCACTAATGGGAGTTTTCATTAATTAGTCAAATAAATTATTTTGTATTTTGTAGGTAAGTAGGTACCTACGAGTATTGTTACTATTTTAAAATTCTTCTCGTGTTTGAAGTTAATTATAATGTATGAAATATGAATAAAATTAATAATTTATTCACACAATATAAAAGGCGACATATCAAACTAATAAAAAAAAATTAAACTTACGCTACTGTACCAAATTTTTTTTTTTCAATTCCTTATAATCCGTCAATAGATTTCAGAAGAGTAGCTACCTTCGTAATGTATTGAATAAATTTGCAATGCAATGCAATCGGTCCTTTCAGTATCCACTGCAGGATGCAGGCTTCGTGCACATTGTATTGTGCCTATGAGATAGGTATATGCCCTTAAAACTAGTCGCCTAACAATAACAGTATACTATAAGTATAATATAACAATAAGTTTAATATCTGAAATTTTACACAATGCTTAACTATTATTATTTGTAATCCATAAAGGTTGGGCATTAGTGTTTGCAGTGACAGTCTTGGGTTATCTATTCTCGACTCCTGGACAGGACACTTCTAATAAATATTTGTTTGTCTACAGCGCACACCGAAATGCGCCCGCTGTCGCAATCACGGCGTAGTCTCCGCTCTCAAAGGCCACAAACGATACTGTCGGTGGCGAGACTGTGTCTGTGCTAAATGTACACTTATCGCGGAGCGGCAGCGAGTCATGGCGGCACAGGTGAATTGAACCTTATGTTGTTAATATAAGAAGTTAATATAAGTGACCGGTTCTCCTACATTTTCCTAGATCCAGACTCTTTAGAAGTCAAACCTTCTCCTCATTAAAGATCCCTTCTCGTAATTCTCGTAGCTGTGGAGATTCATTTTCAGTTCAAGCCGCACGCTTATGGAATGCTCTCCCTCATACAATACGAGATACTCCTTATCTTACTATTTTTAAAAACCGATCATAAGAGCATTATTTGTCAATTTTCTAAATATTCCGTATTGTATACAATATGTATGCGGGTATGCGGGCGCGCCGCCGACCTTGCAAAATACTATTCACAGCTTTCTTGAAGAACCCCATATCGTAGCTTAATGGAAACACCTCTTGAGGCAGTTCGTTCCACAGCCTACGGGTTCACGGTATAAAATGATTAAGTATTGGGCCGAACCTCCGTATCGAGGAAATGCGGATGGAACGCACTTCTGTGACGGGAGGTGCGGTTGTAGAAACCCGAGGTGGGAATTATATTGAACAATTCTTCAGAGAATTCCCCACTGTACAGGCGGTAGAACACATAGAGTGAGCCATCTATTTATACTAATATAATAAAGATCTAAGTGCGAATTTTGTGAGTTTGTGTGTATGTCGAGGGTAATCTCAAAACCGCTGCACCTATTTGAAAAATTATTTCTTCATTTGAAAGGTACATTATTCCAGATGGACATAGGCTATATATTACCTATATATATCCGATATAAAGAAAAACTTAGTCATCGATTTTGCATACTTCTCTCTCAACATTTTTTCCTGTTCAGTCATACTCCTTTGCCTACTGAGAGTTGAATTACTAGAGGCTACTCGTAACAATTGCTACCATACTACGTAACCCTTTACTACGGCGTAGCACTGCTACGTGCCTACCTACTTTGCTACATTTTTTTACAAATTTAGGATAGATCATACTAAAAGTTCCTAGTTCCTAAAAGTTCCTAGTTTCTAAAAGCTCCTAGTTCCTAAAAGTTCCTAGTTCCTAAAAGTTCCTAGTTTCTAAAAGCTCCTAGTTCCTAAAAGCTCCTAGTTCCTAAAAGTTGCTAGTTCCTAAAAGCTCCTAGTTCCTAAAAGTTCCTAGTTCCTAAAAGTTCCTAGTTCCTAAAAGTGCCTAGTTCCTAAAAGCTCCTAGTTCCTAAAAGTTCCTAGTTCCTAAAAGCTCCTAGTTCCTAAAAGTTCCTAGTTCCTAAAAGTTCCTAGTTCCTAAAAGCTCCTAGTTCCTAAAAGCTCCTAGTTCCTAAAAGCTCCTAGTTCCTAAAAGCTCCTAGTTCCTAAAAGCTCCTAGTTCCTAAAAGTTCCTAGTTCCTAAAAGTTCCTAGTTCCTAAAAGTACTGTAAAATAAGATAGAAAAAAAAACAAATTCTAATTTTGAAAATGGAGCTCTTTGCTTGTCAAACGCCATTATTTTTCCAAATCTGTCATTTGTTTTTCATTACTGGCGGCAATTTGCTAATTAAGTTTTTGCGGAAAATTAAATTTAACAAGAGAACAGTTTCGTTCGATGATTTTTTATGACTTTCGTTGCGGTCTAAACCTGAAACAAAGTTATGGAAAATTTAAGTTGTCATTTAGTGACGAAGCCGCATCCAGTGTCACTGTTTATAACTGGTTGAGTGATTTTAAAAGTGGTCGTACCCACCTCAGTGACGAAGTTAGAGAAGGGCGTCCTGGGACGGTGCTGAGGGAGGAAAGCATTTAAACTATGGGGCTCATGATTGAAGCAAACAAACGAAAGACATATCAGCAGACACGGGTATCATTAGGTATTGGAATGAGTCAAGTTCAAACTATTTTACACGATCACCCGCGGGTAAGGAAGCTTTGTGCTAGACGGACTTCTCACAATTTGAGCGAAACTCAATCAATTCGCTCATTTGAGCGAAACACTACCGAGTAGGTACAATGGTAAACACCATTGGAAACCCAAGTGCTTGAAAAATTCAACAATGGTCAATCAAAAATGCTATGAGTAACAGGTGATGAAAGCTGGATCTATTGCTAGAGCCTGAAACTAAGAGGCAATCTGCGCAGTGGGTCTCACCTTCGAAGAGTTGCCGACGAAAGTGAAGAGAAGACGTTGTGCTGAAAAGTAGCTGATTGCCTCCTTTTAGTGCTGAAAAGTAGCTGATTGCCTCCTTTTAGTGCTGAAAAGTAGCTGATTGCCTCCTTTGGCAAATAAGGCCACTATGCTACTGTAACTTTAGACAATAAAAGAACGGTAACTGCGGACTAGTATGTGAACAGCTGCTTCTGTTTTGGAAAAAGTCAAACAACGACGCCCACGAAGCAGAATGATCCTCCATTACGACAATGCGCCAGATCACTTCGCCAAACAAACGAAGCAATTATTGAGTACATACTGTAAATGTAGAGTTAACGGGTCATCCGCCATACAGGCCCGACCTCGCGCCCTGTGATTTTTATTTATTCCCTATAATTAAGGATAAACTCCGAGGAATACGTTTTATGAATGCAGAAGAGGCAGTAACGGCCTTCCAAACGGCTGTTGAAGAGGTGCCTAAAGAAGGGTGGGCTGAATGCTTCACACAATGTTTTCATCGCATGAGAAAGTGTATCGATTGCCGCGGAGAATACTTGGAAAAGCAATAAAACCACTTCCATATGTATGTCTGATTTCATTTTTAAATTCTGAAAACTTTCAGTGTCACCCACGGACTTGCAAGTTATCTGAGTAAAAGTATATATATGTTGGACTTATAAACTTTGGTTAAGGTTTTCTAACTTAAAATTTCTTTGTTTCATAATTATGTATAGCTAAATAGAAACATACTCTGACATCTGATTTTTAAGATAAAACAATAAAAATATTTTTTTTCTGAGATTTATCTAGTCTCACAGAACGTTGAAATGTACTCCATGTTGCCGTGTTTCAGTAGTGATATGCCAGAGCCCATTCCCATCCTATCCCTCCCCATTTTCCCAACACTTTCTCCAAATCAATTTCAACACCTCCAAAGGCAGACTGCGTATCCGGGGGCGTGCTAGTGTTTGTCATTATGGACCGATGTTGGCACGTTTCGCGGATATCTATGTGCGACAGTATCCACTTACCGTCAGGTGGACTCTATGTTTATCTGCCGCCTTCTTACCTATATGTTGGAAACTGCTGGCCTGGTTCTGTTGCTGCGCTCAAGCCTCCTCTTGCTCAAATAATTCCCTTCATTACGTTCTACCTACTTTGGAATAAGAGAGGAGAATGATTTATGGGATAAGACGGGAGTGAGTTCTAGCAATTCACATTCTAGGCCGAAACACGTTGGTACACGACACGACGGTCTGTAATGGGGGTAACTCGGCTAATCGCCCTTGCGCGAAGCCAATTTCACACTACACAAAAAAATAAACCTAATGAATTATGTTAAAATTCTGGAATTCACAACTCTGGAATAACTCACCGGCTGGGATTAGGGAGGCTCCGTCAATTGATATCTTCAAATCTGAACACATTTTACTCGAACAGTGTGAATGACTGATATGTTTATCATTATCTTATTTGGATTTTTATGTATGTATAAATGTTGTATTTTATGTTGTATTTATGTACTTAGTGTAATAGTATCAAAACGCTATTAGGTATATTTAGCGGCACTATCCTTAGTCTGCTCTCAACCACCAAAGATTAGCTGGAAGAAAATGCTATATAGCCTTTGTACACACATTTTGGTGCAATAAAGATTTTATCTATCTATCTATCTTATCTAAAAATTGACGTATTATAAAGCGAACCTATTTCGTATTAGGTGGCTCTCCGCCGGCAGCAAGCTCAAGAGGAGAATGAAGCGCGGGAACTGAACCTGTTATACGCCGGTCAAGCGTCCACACCCCACCACTACACCGATTTGCCTGATGAATCACCAAGTATGTACAGTATTGGCATATGTAAGATTCATTTTTTACTTATGACATAGTGCAGGAAGCGATATACATTTCTTCTATGGCAATAGCGCATGCGGCACATTGTGCCAGTGTCGAGATTTTTTAGTAATTAACAATATCAAATATTTTCTTAGGTTTTCGCGATTACTATACATAGCAATTAAACAACTTTGAACGGTTTAAATCGCGTATATTTGACATTATTTATGACTTCTGTGTCACCCCGTGACCACGTCCACTGCAAAGTGTTCGAAACGTCGGGATATAAATAATGTCAAATATACGCGATTTAAACCGTTCAAAGTTGTTTAATTGCTAACAATATCAAAGTCAAAACAATCAAATCATTTACTTGGTAATCACATACAACAGCTCTCCACATTTGCCAGAATTGGCGTGCAAAACATTTTTTTTTTTCATGGATGAAGGCGGTATACGAACATACAGTCCAGCTGATGGTAAGTGGATAGTGTCGCCCATACGATACATGCCAACATCAAAATGACAAACGTTGGCACACCGCCGGATGCGCTGCCTACCTTTGGAGATATAGGAATGGATTTGGAGAAAGGGTTGGGTTAAGGGGAGGGATAGAATAGGATGGGATGGGAATGGGCTCTGGCAAATCTCACTCACTACAGAAACACCTACGTACATTAGGGAAACAAGATAAAGTGGGAAATGCAGTAAATTTCAAGGTAGTCTTCTGTGAGAGAGGGGTAACGTGGCCAATCGAGCGTGCCCAGCGGCTGTTGGAGTGCAGCGTGCACTCTCCCCCTCAAAATATAAATTGTCAATTAAATAAACTAACTATTAATGTTAAAACATTACAAATTATGTAATTTAAATTTAAAGTACCAATTATCACAATGTTAAGACAATCACAGAAAAAATATCATAAGAAAAAACTTGCCTCATAATTACCACCAAAACATTAACTTCAGAATACAATGTCATCATTAAATTTAAGTCATACCTGGGTGCACATGTAATAATTCAAAACGCATCATGTCAATGTCCAGTCCCAAGCCAGGAGTCGCTCAGTCCCAAGCCAGGAGTCGCTCAGTCCCAAGCCAGGAGCCGCTCAGTAAAGCAATAGTTTACTGAGGACGGAAGCACACGAAAAACGCAGTCCTGTGCCTTTGTTTCATTAAGTATCACAAACACTGTGCACAAAAAACAACACTTTGAAGTTTAATAACCCAACTCACCCTGCTCGAAGTTTAATAAACTATCACTATTAAACCATAGAACGCACAATATTTTTATAATAATCGCATCAAAAAATTGCATGCAGTTCCATTCCATAAATGTCATTTTGTATTCCATAATGTTGAAAACAAATATGGAAAATTGCCGCTCGATGCGCCCGCCGGCGGCGGCGCTTGCAGTCTATCGATAGGTATAACCTATAAATATAATTTGTTATGTCATTTTCAACCATATGTTTACCTAACGTTAAGTTTAAATTCACATAATCGGTCCCTTCCCGGTCATTATTTATATTTATACATAGATATTTTTCAAGTATTTCTCTGACCACACAATATATGTATTAGTAACAAAACCTATGTAGCCATGTAAGTACTAAAACCTGTGAGGCTTATGTGTAGATGACGAAACGCTTCTTATTTTATACTTTATTTAGATGAAAAATGTTAAGTGTTTATATTTAGATTGTTGAAAAGGGACTTTTTTTTTATGGACGAAGTTGGCAG
This sequence comes from Sesia apiformis, assembly GCA_914767545.1. NCBI lineage: Eukaryota > Metazoa > Arthropoda > Insecta > Lepidoptera > Sesiidae > Sesia > Sesia apiformis. Next base: position 12,223,198 of record OU611971.1, read on the forward strand.
ACGAGCATACAGTCCACCTGATAGTAAGTGGGTACTGTAGCCCATAGACATCCGCGATACATACCAACATTAGTGCAAAATGACAACGTTGGCACGCCCCCGGATGCGCTGCCTACCTTTGGATATAGGAATGGATTTGGAGAAAGGGTTGGGGAAATGGGGAGGGATAGGATGGGAATGGGCTCTGGCAGATCTCACTCACTACCGAAACACGTACGTACATTAGGTAAATAAGATAAAGTGGGAAATGCAGTACATTTCAAGGTAGTCTTCTGTGAGAGAGGGGTAACGTGGCCAGTCGAGTGCGCCCAGCGGCTGTTGGATTTCAGCGTGCACTCTCCCCCTCATATAATATTGGCCTTCTTATTTGTTTAAGTCCGTTCAGTTGGCAATTAGTTTAATATGTTTGGCAGCCTATACTCTCATTTTCTTGTAGGTACCTCCCGTATAACAACATTGTTGTATAACTCATATGTGAGCAAATGTATACAAATAACCAAGATTTCTCAAGTGATCTATTTCTGCGGATCTATAAGCGTTTTTTTTATTCAACACTAGCTGCGCCCGCGACTTCGTTTTTAAACTCTAAATTGGAATATCTTTTCTTCCCGTCAGCCGATTTCGATGAAACAAAGCCTATTTGAAGTCCCAAGCTAAGCTTGTCCAAGATAAGCTTGTGGAAACTATGAAATCCGTTCAGTGGTTTTGGAGATTAGCGTGTTCAAACAGACAGACAGACACACGAAAATTATCAAAATCGTCTTTTTTGTATTCTGATACTCTTCCTTCATCGCCCCGAATCAGTTTTTGGTAAACATATTCAATGTACAGACACACTGGTTCTACAGTTCTATTACCTATAGGTATGTAGGTACCTATAGATATTTATAATCTTACAATGATTGAAAACTCTGCCATTATTTTGATTTCGTTCTTTGATGTGATTTGATAGTATTTAAATTATTTTTAAATTTTCTTTTGTTTGTAACAAATAAAGAAAACAGAGCGAGGAAGAGAGCGCAAAGAATTATAGTTTGGTAAAACATCCAATGCAATTACTTTTGTAATATACATGTACGTTGTAATGATCCAAAACATGTCAAAAATTATACATAGGTACTTAATCTTTTTACGCTTTTGCTGACTATATATCGATCTCACTATATATCTATCTTATCACTATACATATATCGATTATAGTATATAAAATTAGGACACAGACTTATTCGGGTCACATTAGTAGTGTTGTATAATTATACACGGGAGCGGCAGCCTTAAGAATTTAATCTGCGTTGCCTTCGGGCGCTTCCCGTAACAGATGAGGATATTTCCTTTCCCAGTCTTGTCTCCAACACATTTACACACGGATAATGTTCTATATTCTGGCGAACGAACACACAAGGAAACAGCGGCGAAGGACGAAAAGTGTCCTAAAGAAAGAGAACATGTACCAAACACAATTTTTTACAAAACAAAATATGATTTTATATCATACTAGCAAAATCCGGTAGACGTTGTCCTGCCTGTGTATATTTATTTTCATTACTCATACTCTGAAAGTAGGTCCGAAGTTGCCTGTGGAGCGAAGTGAAAATAGCCCAATACACCATAGGGTGAGCGTTTTCAACTGACAGACAATTGAAAAATTAAGAAAAAAAAGAGCTATTTTCACATTTCTATGTAACCATGATCTAACTTCCTATACAGCCACACTTCGATTAATACTATATTAATTCTTAACTTTGTAGAATTTTTGTTTGTGATGTTATTTAAGACACCGATTAAACCGCGTCAAAATTAATTTAGATAGATCATTGACATAAATTAGAAATAATCTATAAAGATAAGTTCTTTTCATCAAGCTAGCAATAAGTACTACTCAAAGAGACTGGCTGGCATTATGGCGCTTGAAAAATGTTGCGCGTAAAAAAGAAAAAAAAAAGGCGGGTAAGCGACATTAATGCAAATTCTTGGGAAGTTGAAGTAATATTTTTTGCATATATGGCTTGTGTTTACTTTCCTTGTATTCGTAATGAAAAGCACAGTGTTTACCTAGGGGTTCAGGACTTATTTAGTCCCTCGACCTATTGGCGCCCTCGCTGCGCTCGGGCACTAAACCCAGTCTCGGGACTGAAATAAGTCACTTTCACCCCTAGGGTAACAATGTACTATTACCTCTGTAGGTAGATATATATTATAAAATCACAAATTATTCTGTTTAGCCGTGGACACGATTTTTGCGATCGATTGAACGGTATAGACGTTGATGTGCTGCAGCGCCATCTAGTGGCAAGTTACAACAAAGTCGATAACTCGAGAATATTCTTCGTGCTAAAATACCTATATATACTAATTTTCATGGCGATCGGTCAAATGGTGTCGAAGTCTATTAATTTCAGATATAACAACATCCATTTTTATATACATACCTATACTTATGGATAGATTAATGATAATTTAATTTATTTGCCTTAAAATGCAGATACATGTTTGTCTTATGCTTATATAATATTGTCATATGACTAGTCTGCAAATGTTTAGGTAAGGATTGCATCAAGATTACATTTATCAATTCAATAAAATACGAGTATAAACATTAAATTCAAAATTAAATGTCAAATTTAAAAAATAAAACAAATAACTGATGCATGTCACTAAATTATTATTTTAAAAACGTTTATATTTCACTGTCAATCAAGTCAGACGATTTTAGCTAGGTAGGTAGGTACTTTATGAAGAGGCTACTCATAAATGTACTAGCCTCAAAATATAATTGTTTGGCGTTACAGCATGAGGCTAGAGGCTATTGAGCGAGAGAAATACTGAAAATAGCAGCATAGGTACGTCAGGTTTAGGTTCCCCGTCGACTTTGTGTTGCCTTTCTTAGTAATAAATTTATTTTTCATTACATTTATGAAAATAGCGTCCAGTTTTGGTTTATGAAATTATGAAATGAAAAGTATTATGAAAATAGTTTGGGTGACCTCAAGTCAATGACCGAAATTCATCACAATTCGCGCTTGGACAATAATATGTCTACCTATTGCTCTTCTACTCACCGGTGGCAAAACGCTAATGTGCTGAATAAATTGCACTAATTGAAAATTGTGTAGGTATAATGAAGTATATTTACATACTGTCATAAATTAAGAAAAATATTAAAATATCGGTGACATCGACTCCATTAATTTGCTCATAGTTCAGCAAAGCGATTGACAATATTCAGGTGGCGTTCGCCCGCCTTACCTTCGCGCACTTTCCACCCGGGTAGTAGGTACAATTTCACCCGGCTGGTGCACTTTTCACCCGGGTATTTCAGCCGCTTGTTGAACACTTACTTGTGAAACAGTTCGGCGGTTAATTGGCGATCCCTGTTGCCTTTTTGTTGTAATTGTATTTTTTTTTATTTACAGATTTGTATTTTAGAATTAATCTAGGCATAGGTAAGCTAATTTGTTTTATTTTTATTTTATTAAGTTTGCCAACGACATTTTTACGACCAACAGTACATTTTTATTCTATACTAACCTGATAAACGTTAAAATACACACATATGGTAGCCTCGTATAGGAGAAAACACCATTCATATCGTAACATGTTAAGCGATCGAAATACAAACCGATAAGCTGGAGTGCGCGACCAAATCACTCCAAATGATTAAAATTATAAATATATTGTTTCATGTTACCATATTTAAGATTTTAACAGTTAAGATATTCAAGATTAAAAATAAAAGTACCACAAAAGTCAAATAACAGAAAAAACGGAAATATTTTCGGAATTCATCAACTTTGGAACTTATGTATACGCAATTCCTTTTTAAAGATATTAAATGTACCCTTACACACATGTAACCCAGTCCCAAATCTGTGTTCAGGGCAAAGCCAAATTAAGGGCAAATTAATGTGTAAGAGCAAGCCAAGCCTTATGCGTTTGTTTGTCAAAGTTTGTCAGGATTCTTGTCACAGATATTTTTTTGTAATCTCACAGAGAGAGAGCGATAATCCACTATAAGCGAGAAAGAACTGGGACCAACCGTCTATAATTGGGCCGTTCTAATAGGTCGGATTTGACAATTAAAATTGATCGAGTTATACCTACCACACGATACTAATTATAACTCGATCAATTTTAAGCGTCGTTTTCTTGGAACCGTTGCGTCTATGACAATTAATATTTCACATCGGTGGATTATATGGTTCGTCATATGTCAAATCCGACCTATTAGGAACGGCCCAATTATAGTAATACACGTTTTTAACTAGTCGGAGAGGGTGGGGGGGGGGGGGGGGGTCCTGTCATACATTTGCTATTTAAATTGATTTTATATTGATCTTATATTATTGCACGCTAAAGATCTCTCTGACAGTAGGTGGGTGACAAGACTGACATGTAAGCCATTATTAACATACGAACAATTCCTAGCCTGTCTCGTGTCTGTGTTTTATAAGTTATATCTATACATACGAGTGTAATAAAACTGTAGAACTAGCGTGTCTGTACATTGAATATATTTATCAAAAATTGATTGGGGGCGATGAAGGAAGAGTATCAGAATACAAAAAGACGCTAATCTCCAAAACTACGAAACGGATTTCCATGGGGTTGACACAGGTTAATTAAGCTTAGCTTGGCACTTCGAACAGGCTTTGTTTCATCGAAATCGGCTGACGGGAAGAAAAGATATCCCAATTTAGAGTTTAAAAACTAAAATTGCACCCGTACGAAGTCGCGGGCGCAGCTAGTTATGAATATGAAACGAAAATGGCGACTAAGGGATGACAAGTCCTCTACCACTAGCTTTGAGGATCCACCTCTAAATGAGTGAACTCTCCAACCCGCTGCCCGCCAACAGCTCGCCGTTTCACAGCCATACATACACCCCTCATGTAAGAGACAATTCTAAGGTTGACTGGGAGATATGTGTTTCATGTGTAAGACACGTAGTCTCGTGATTACAATTTTATGTAGGAAACATAATATTAATGACTGCATTCCCTCTTCTGTTCTTCAAATGAAAACAGTATACGGTGGCGATGAGACGTTAGACGTCTCGACGTGGCGCCCTAGTGCCACTCCACTCGCTACTGTTCAGCTTGCAGTTAACTTTCAAACAGCCTGTATACGTAAGTATTTAGGGCTGCAAAATGACGCTATATAATTAACGCAACTCTTGTAGGTTTTGCGTTTTTCCCTTTTGTGTAAGAAAGAAACATTAAAAAAAGAAGTTGATCTTGGCAAAGAAAGAAAAAGATACATTTATTGCATAACTAGCAGTGCCAGCGACTGAAACAAAGACAGACTAACAGACGGACAGATAGACAGACAAAAATTGTTGTTTTGACCTTTATATCATTCTTAATTTAAATATTCCAAGTATAGACACGGTTCTGTTACGATGTTATTACATGTACGTACAGTAGAGTCAATTTAATAGGCCACTTTTGACATTTCATTGACTTTGTGACGATATAACTTTGCATCGGTCCCATAAATCAATTTAAGTTTATAAATGCATTACTGAACAATAAAAATATGTAACATTTTTAATAAAAAAATATAAACTTGTCTTTTTATATCAAATTTAATAAGTTCGAAGGTTAACTTCGTTGCTAAACATCATTATCAATTTATATTTCAAGAAATTCGAACCCCGGTACAAGGTTACGCCTGTATACATTTTTTCTTTTTTAATAATAGAGATGTGATCTTCATAATCGAAGTAACTTGTAAAGAGAAAGGAATATCGAAGAAAATTACCGTTACGATAAATAAACAAATTAAGAGAACAATAAAATTATTAAATAATTGACATAATTTAAATAAATACAATCATTAATTAGTAAATACATTAAAAAGATATATGTAATTAAATTAATATATCTATACCTCATTTAATATATTAAAACTATATCTGAAATTAAAAAGAAAAAGGAAGAAAAGGAAAAGAATTATGCCAGTTGTCTATGTTGATAGTTTTAATTCCGATGCAATTCGCAACCACATTTATAGTTATTTATTATTGTGAAAAGAGTATCCATCTAGAAAAAAACATTTATGTTCATTAAAAAAAGCAGGCTTATTTTCTGGTGGAATATCATTTTTAATAAAAACTGCGTGTACAAATGTTTCCAAAGATGATTAGAAGAAAGTAGTAGAAAAAACTAAAAAATATAATTGAAGATTTTTAATGTGATTTAAGAATTGATAATAATAGCAACGATAGCAGTTTCAGCGAATCTGATAGTTCCAACTAATACCTAAATAATAATTGATTACATATGGTATATAAACTGGTTTCATTATATTTCCTATAATTACACTTAACTTTGAGGTCATGTGGAATGTGTAGAAGGTTTCTAATGCTGTGTATACTCTAAAAATATTACTGGAGAATTATTTTTTTATGAACACTAAAATCGATTCACTAATATTACGACTTATATATCGATTGTTGTCTTTAATCGATAATTTCTGTTAGATTACCTCACTATGACAACCAGTTTGACACTTGTCAAAAGTGGCCTATTAAATTGACTCTACTTTACCTATAGATTTTAATATAGATATACCTACTACTAGATATGCCAGTGAGTTCGTTCGCGTGAACTGCAGAGTGATTCCCGTGGGAACTCTGTAACGGGTCAGGATAAAATTTACCCTAAATGTTAACCAAAATCGTTAGTTAGAATTATGCCAAGTTTCTTTAAATTCTGCCCAGTGGTTATTGTGTTATGAGCGGTCAGACAAATAGACAGACTGATAGACAGACAGACAAAAATTCTAAACATTGTTATTTTTGGTTCTGTATCGTTTGTAGAGTACACTGCGACAAGTTTTTAGTCTAGTATAAAGCAGTTCCCAAACGAAGGGGTTTGGATTTTCAGAGAGGTAGGTACCTACAGTTTCAAAGGTACTAAACCTTCTACACCTTCCACCTTCGGTCCAGTTTCTGTTCAGTTCTCAGTGCAGTACAGTTTTCAGGTTTCAGTACAGTACAATTCATTAATAACAACCCGTTTATTACAATTATCTGTACACCCAAAACCTCTACCAAAAGTTTATCTGCCAGAGATCGCTTTTAGCTATAAGACTGCCTTTTGTGTCTACAATGTGTTATTGTTTTGTTTTTGGTGTTCAATAAAGTGAATGTGTGTTCAATTATGTGCAATCTATCTAAATTTTACGGATTTAATATAAACCTGTTAGTAATAAACTCTATCATTTCCACTAAAACATCTATGATATCATCACAGGTAAAACTGTATCAAACCGCTAGTTTTGTGCCTAACGAGTCTCACCAAGGTTGTTGTATGGAGGCTGCAGTTAATTGCAGGCTCTTACAGTTTCCTTTATACAAATGTTTTTAATACGCCTAGCTGGCGTTTAATTTCTGCTAACTTCAAACGACTCGGCGCGAGCGCTTTCCTAAACAAGTTATACCTTGCAATTTTCTAATGTATAAAACTTGTTTCTCGCTTTTGATTCAGTTTAACTTGTGTATGGTTATAAAGAATATATGGAGCGGTGTCCAAACCTCTTAAACAAGAAATGCACTTTTTAACACAGACGACGATATTCAAGAAAGGAGATAATAAAGAGCGATAACAGATAAGAAATAAAATGGAATGCCCTGTATTTAAAAGATCACCAAAAATACTAAATGAACAGCAAATCATTTCACCTTCGTAATTCTGTTTAACCAAAGGTTGACTGGCATTAAAGCATTATGAAACTCCAAAAATTTTATAGCGGCATGGAATAATGGCTCTGCTAGAAAAATGACGAAAGTTAGTCAGATTAAATGAACAATATTCCGCTCAATAATATGTAGGTAGTACAAAAAATGTCTTTATTATTTTTACTATAAAAAGGCCGCGACTACTTAATATGACGCTTATGTACCTACCTACTACACATATATAAAACATTTAATGCCTAAATTACAAAACAAAATGTTTTTCTATATGTGCTTAAATGACACACAGGCTAACGTTCTTAAAAAATAGTGTGGATTAATAAGAACGAACACAAACAACAGCAACAAAATTTGCCTAATTTTACAACATGAAGGAAATAAGCTTAAAATATATTAAATTTAAATGCAGTACCTGAAATTTAAAAAAGCTATGTAAATATTACAACATAATGCTTATATAAGAAGCTAGCAAAAAAAAAATACAGAAGAATTAAGCTGTGTTGCCCGCATTGTAATTTTTAAATAAATAAATTACCTACCTATATATTATTATCTATCCTAATACACATTCTTTGCAATTGCTAGCATTATTAGATGTTAAGTATTTTAATTTACCTTTTATCAAACGCCATTTCACTTTTCAGTTACTTTTTTCTTGGAGTAATATAAAGTATACTTGAACTGAACGATCTTCAATTATCTTATCTTATCTTCAATTCATGCGTCTAAGTTAGAAAGTCACTGTCGGTCGAGCCTCAACAGAAGCCCTATTGACAGATGATATGATTGAGCTATAGAGACAAAACTAGATTGCATGTGTCTCATCAAAATACCATACAATACGCCCGTGTGTCTGCTGTTGGATATAGGCTTATCGCAAGGACCACCACCACACGCCGTTCTCTACTCTTCACAGCCAGCCAGTCACTCGGCCTGGTGGGAGGGCGTAACACACTACGCTTGCCGGTCCGTGATCGGCATTCGATGACCCGTCCATCTCACTGGTTTTCGATTCTGCGACAGATAAAGCATCAATACTATCAAATAAAAATATTTTAATTTTACGAACAGGTAAAAGCGAAAATCTGTCAAAGGGTAATTAACTTGCGAAAGTATTTCCACTCTCAATTATAGGTAACATCTAAAAGTTCCACTTGGTCACGTCTCACCAGAAGTGAGAGATATACAATAAAGAATATTTAAAGCAGAATATGCGGGGCCACATAACTATTGCTATAAATGTGGCCACATTAAACGGCACAACGTTTCGCACCCCGCATACCGACATATTGAACGTTTGGTGACAGGACATAAGCTATAAGTTAACAGCGACATATTAATTGAATGCGGCGACAGTACAAAGTAATTAGGAATTGTTAAACAAAGATTCATGTTGACTCCTAGAATTATATACGTATGAAAGCAGTAATAATAAATAAAATTATTACAAGGAATTTATTCATTTAGATTTGTCCAAAGCAATTTACACGGTCAACATTAATGTCTACTAATTTTTACTCAATCCGTTGATACGTTTGCAATACACGAAGCACTGACACGAGTATGTACTGAATACTCTCAGAAATAAACGTAAAATGAAACAAACATCGATGTATTTATCGATATTTTACAAATGATAATGAATAATTGGCGTTGGCGTTCCCCAAGGTAGTATTCTAGGCTCACTCTTCCGACCTTCCGAACAATAATAATTACTCAATATAAATGACACTGTGGTATTGTGATATAACCTCTTACGAGTATGCTTAATTAGCACGTTCTTAAAAATAGTTTCCATTCCGCTACCCGTTGCCTCCTGTACCCCACACTGACTTGAGCGAGGATATTGCAGGCGCGTGTCGGAATGCGACCCGAGATATTGCCGCTACTGTTATATTGAGCTGGAAGTTGATATTGCTCGTATATGAGCTAGTCCTGTAATATGCTATATCGGAGAAAAATGTGGGTCCATCTTATGCGTATTAATTTTTATGAAATATATTTACAATTTTTATCAATGATTTTAATTATTTCAACTCTATATTCACATCATAATTTCTTGTGGTATGAGTCCAAAGACACATTGATGTGTCTCACATCAACGGTCGATCATCAAGTACCTACCTATAATGTATCTACCTAATGACAATTATAGCTTGTGTTAAGTGGGAGTTAATTCTTAACACCACAATACATGTCAGAGTAACTAATACATTGTTCTGTGTCTTTTCTTATTTCTTTGTGTAATATTATTTAATATCTAGTTATTATATAAGGTCGGGAAAAAGTTTCTTCGTATTTTATATAGAAATTCAAGACAAAATTTGTAAAAGTTTAATTACATTTAATTATAATATAAGGCCGGGGAAAAAGTTTCTTCGTATTTTATATACAAATTCAAGACATTTTTTTTAAAGTTTAATTATATTTAATTATAATATATATTTGCCGTTTTGTTCTATAACTTGTTGCCATCTCGTAGGTGGGATCGTAGTGGGAAATTTTGGGATTTTGGCCAAAAAATTGCGACAAGTAGTTTTGACAGTCCTCTCTTGATGTTAACCTTACACTACCTAAATAAAAGAATTCGGAAGAGACCGAAACAAGTAGAAATCTGAGAGCGCAAGGTCAGGGCTATATGGTGGGTGCATCAATACTTCCCAACTAAGCTCTCTCAATTTTTGCTGAGTGACCAAAGATGTGTGTGGTCTGGCGTTATCATGATGAAAGACTACACCCTTTATGATGATAAATTCCGGGCGTTTTTCTCAATTTCTTGCTTTAGTCTCATCAGCTGTTGGCAGTAGAGATCCGAATCGATGGTTTTGCCCAGCGGTAAAAGCTCATAATGAACGATGCTCTTCCAATCCCACCGTACACACAACATCACCTTATTGCGCGTTAATCCGGGTTTGGCCACAGTCTGTGGAGCTTGGCCGCACTTAGACCATGATCTTTTCCGCACGTTCTTGTCGTAAGTGATCCACTTCTCATTACCAGTGATAAATCTTTTCAAAAGTGGTTCGGTTTCATTGCGTATTAATAGAGAATCGCAAACGAGTACACGATTCATTAGGTTTCTTTCAGTGAGCTCGTGTGGTACCCAAATATCGAGCCTTTTTGTGAATCCAGACTTTTTCAAATGAGTCAAAACTGTTTTGTGGTCAATGTTCAGTTCATCAGCAATGTCGTAACTACTTATATGCCGATCTCGCTGCACTTTTTCACGAATGGCATCAACTTTATCGGTAACAGGGCGACCGGAGCGAACTGCATCTTTAACAATAAGATTTCCTCACTAAAAACGCTTAAACCAACTTTATACTACTCTTACTGACACTGGATTAGATCAATAAACGGCACAAATTTTTTTCGCGGCTTGTGTCGCATTTTTCCCTTTTTTTGTAATAAAACTTTAAAATGTATAGAATTTCTTCGTTAGATTCACTCATTTTCTTGGACAGAAAAACAATTGAAAAATGGCGCGAAACAGTTTTTTATTTTTTTATTTCTTTTTTTAAATGTTACCTTTTTAATGGTATCATAACCAGCCAGGTACAAACAGTTCAATCAAAGATTTTGGATCACAACTTCATACATACAAAATACGAAAAGACTTTCTCCCCGACCTATTATATCACTGTGTAGGTATTTATGAGTTTTTGAATAAAACGATGTCTATTATATTTTTTTCAATTTTAATATAGGTAAACAAAGTCACACAGCACTACATATACATTTTAGACAGTATTACACAAGTATATTTTCAATCCTACTCCTAATAACGGACTTCTTTCTTCATTGCAAATAAGATTCTAACGTAAATTCAATGTGGACATGTTCAGAGAACAAATTCAACAGTAATTCATTTAAGCAGGGACGTTAGTGTAGTCTATTTAGTGTAGTTTCGTGTATTAGTCTGTTAGTGTAGTTAGTGTAATCAAAAACTGTAGGTGTATTTTTAACAATATTTTAAGTTATATAAATTTAAAATAATAATGTGTGGGTGTGTGCGTGTGTTTTGCGTGCGTGTATTATTACAGTAAAGTTTTATATAGGTATATCGTTACAGTAAAGTTCACCTCGTACAAAATTTAATTACATTCCAATACTTCATTAAGATGTGAGAAAAACAAACAAACTTTCGAATTTATATACTAGTTAGAATATATACCTACCTAATAATTTCACAACTTGCACCATAACTCTCTTTTCGGCAGATGGCCTCACGGCTACATCAATCAAATCAATAGGTCAATGAGTGGGGACTGGCGCACCCCCGTGGGGTATGCGCCGACCATTGCCTGATTTCATATTAATTACTGTTGGGGAACTCTTTGTGTGTGATCCTTTATACGTACTTTTTTTTTATTCATTTTTGTTTATTAGTCGATGAATATTTGGCATAATAACAAACTGCTTATTATATCCATATTATTTTGTAGTGTAGGTATAGTAGACTCATTATTAAGCGAACAAATTTTTCAATTCATTCAAGTACAAAAGGCAATATCTTATATTTATCAACGGAAAGAGCATTTAACGAGGACCTAATCAATATGAAAAACATTTTATGATCAAATGTGGACGTTTTTAAACAGCACATTAAGTGTCTTGTATTGTTCTCCTTACAACAATGGTGTTGTATTTGTTGTGTTGGCTTCAAAACATGAAAACCAAACCAACACATTCATGCAAAAATAACGAAACACATCCATTACCTACAATCAGTGGCGGATTAACATATAAGCATTAAGCACGTGCTTAAGGCCCCTGTTCTCTAGGGGCCTTTGATTTTGATGAACTTAGTTTTATTTTCTAATTTCTACCTTCCAAATCCAATCAATAGAGGCCCTACACGGTCTCTTATGCTTAGGGCCTCTGAAACTCTTAATCCGCCACTGCCTACAATATTTGCTTCTTAAAATAAAATGCAAGAAATTCCAAGAAAAACAACTAAATATTTTTTCAATCATCACAAGGCATTACAAAGAAAATTATTTGCAATGTTACACAAAATAATTCGACCGAAACAATCGATGCGTGACAACAATGAACGATCGATCAATATAGAGTAATACGATCCTAAAGCTTATTCGATTATATCAAAGTGTATGTGTAATTGCTTGGAATGATCTCGTTGTGCCCATACAATGACTTTTTAGTACAAAAATTAAGGAAGTTACGTATTATTTGCCGTCATTTTTACAATGAAATATAATCAGCTATACACTTGTTTTTTTTATTTTTATTTACTCAATTTACCACATACCATTCCATCAGCTTGTGTCTCTCCACTGCTGAATATAAGCCTCTTCCAAGGCCCAGCACACACGATCTTCTCATTAAGCCCAATTTATATCATTTTATTGTTTTACTAGGGTTTGCCCGCGACTTCGTTTGCGTGGTCTAAACGAATAGCAAGCAGCGTAATATGTTAATCTGAATTACAATTTACCTATTTGCTAAATTACAAAGAAATCACTTCAGCCATTTGGATGTGATTGAGTAACAAACAAACAAACTTTGGCGTTTATGATATTAGTGGTATCTAAGTTTTGTACTGGCTCTGAAGGCTTTAGCGGAGTACAGTAGGCATATCCTTACGTATCCAATGATAGATAGCAAATCAAGGGTTTTAGACGTTTGGAGCGAGTATGAAATGTATAAACGAAAAAATCATACATAATTGAAAGCAATAGAAACGCAGAAATGTTTTTCAAAAATTGCATTAGTGGACAGTAGGTATTCTGAAGAATTTAAAAATCAGATTTATATCAAGTGTCGTTATGCAATCACATCTAATATCTTACACAAGTGCGGTCAAACAGTAACAGAACACCATAATTGTTCCAAATGCTTGTGACAATATCAGATATCATGACAAATGTTTCAATGTTCCGGGAACAAAACTGTGAAACACAATACCTACGCTAATTCTCTTTATATCACTAAATAAAGTAGTGATAATGTATGTATTCATATACCTATGTTTACAAAAGATTTATTTTTTTAATATTTACATTTATTTTTATTTTTTATAGGTTACATCAACAACGATGTATGGATTTTTGATTAATAAATCTTTATGACTCTTTGATGATGAACATGTTGAATCTATCTTTACGATGATGATTCGACATACCTAGATATTTTTATTGGTTGACAATTTAATGATTTATTGGTTAGGCTAGCTCTTTTGTATCGAGGTGTCTTCAGATTACCATTAAAACCTGTGATTTACGACTATCGTTCGCATTTTTAATATTTTTTATTTATAAATACCTAATTTAGTAATTACCGATGGAAAAAAAAAACTCCATCATACATAACCCACGTTCGATCATTCATTTCCTACTCTCTACCATTTCCATTGGCAAGATGAAATATTTACTAACAAAGCGTCGCTAGGCAACCACCGCCAGTCCAATTTATTTAAATTTTGAATAAGTGCAATTAATTATACATTCATTCAATAATAGCACAATGAGACATTTTTATATCGATTCTTAAGCTTTTATAGTACCTAATACGTTTCATCAATGACTGTTTAACATTACCTACTCGTTTTCCTTGTATGTGAGGACATATGAGTATATCTGAAACACGCATCCCGCCCACATCAGTCATCTATTAAAAAGAAAATTCCCCTTCTTTGATTAAAACTATTTGAGTACTTAATATAAATTTATTTATTCTTATAGATACAGTGCATAGCCCGGTCTTAACAGGACTGGGGTTAATCCCAGTCCTACTAAGTCGAGCAAGACTGGGTAGTTTCACCAATTACATTAATTGATTGATTGTTACTAAATACGAAATTTAGGTATGAAAATTCATATTTTCTACTTGTCCGCTGATGAATACCTTCATTACCATACTGCTCCATCCCCACCGCTTGCCATATATCGTCTTTCTTCATTGAGAAGAAAATAAATGTCAGTCTGGCCGCCTTGATTACTAGAAGACGTCGCATTGTGTACCCTCCAACGTTTTAGGAGAGAACTTTAGTACATTCTATATGCGCCCGCGCCGCGATTTTTATAATAATAGTGAAGATGTCCACTGGTAAGTGACTTTGGATACAGTGTACCTAAATATGTTTAGTGTGCTGTCTACAGAAGCGGCAATACTCCACGAGGTATTCAGATAGACGCATTTCCATAGTTCCATTTGTCACACACACCCTTATTCCAGCAATCCTACACAATTGCAGTCCACACCGCCGCGCGCCGGTGGACACCTTCGTGCCTCATTCACATATTATTTTAGTCTTTCGCATACTGCGAATTATTCGTCAGAAATATTTTAATAAAATTAGTGGTCATCCATAAATTACGTCACACGATAAGGGGGTGGGAGGGGGTCAACAAAGTGCGACGTCGTGTGACAGGGGGGGGGGGGACGAGTCATAAGCTTCGTGACGTCACATGTATAAATCTAAAGTATTAAAACTCTAAACTTCAACTCTAACTAAAAACTTTAAAATATTATCATTTTGGAAGTGCTGTTTTAATTTAATAATTTCTAAATTTAAAATTGCAAAATAAGTGAGGTCATATACCTTTGTGGGTGGGGGGGTCACAAACGTGACCACCTGTGACAAGGACGGGGGGGGGGGGACTCCAAAAATCATGAAATTCGTGTGACGTAATTTATGGATGGCCCCTTATTCCATCCACCTCGATACCACTGCGATCGTATATAATATACATATAACAAACTAAACAAAACTAATAGACAACTAAATATACAAAATATTTCACGATAATTGCAAAAATAAACTAAACTGAATTTATTTACGAGGTCACTATCCACTCGAGCGCAATCCTACCCAACTAAACTCTTTCATGCCTCGACATCACTCCATCCCGCTCACACACACCACATATTTGTACTTCCATCACATTTGCACAGGAATCCGATACCATTTATATTTCAAGTGCCACTTATGTCTATCTCTTTTCCGCCAATGTATTTTCATATCTCACATCTCGTGTCCACTTGAGGTCAGCGCGAGCGATGCAACCTGAGTATTCATTGTATAAAACGTATAATGATTTTCCTGCCTCAATTTAAATGGAGTTTCAAGGGTTGAGGCTTTTGATGGGATTTGTATGTGATCTTATATGTGAGGAAATATTTATGTTTGCCTTATTACACTGTTTCTGATATTTCTGACTATCATTCACTTGGAACTAGATTTTTGAAATATTTTTTAAAATATTATTTAGATATCCTCATTATATGATTATATTAGGTACCTATGTTATTACGCTTAATTATATCATAACATCGTAGGAAAATTTACGAGTAGGTACCTATGTCTATGCATATTAATATACACCTACCTACCTACGTGAAATATTTTTTGAAAAAAGTACTTTAAATCAAATATAAAGTACGAATGATATAGAGCCCATATCATTTTTTTTTTCATTTTTTTGTCTGTTTGAACGCACATTACCCAAAAATTACTAAACGGATTTTAATGAAACTTAGTTATAGCTCATTTGCCGGTTTAACATAAAAAAGATAAAAGTACCTACCCTATATGTTAAGCCGGCACCTTAATTTGTAATAACTATACCAAGTTTCATTAAAATCCGACTCGTGGTTTTTGCGTAATGAGACTAATGAGCGTTCAGACAGATAGACGGAAAAAAATCGAAAAATCGTTTTGTTCTTTGTATCACTACAATATTTTTCAAAAATATTTCATACTAGCGACCCGGCCTCGCTTCGCTTCGGTTTATAAGTTTTTTTTTTCAATATTTCAAAATAAAATATAGCCTATGTGTTATTCTGATGTATGAGCTATATTATTGTAAAGTTTAATTAAAATCCATTGAATAGTTTTTGCCTAAAAGAGTAACAAACATCCATCCTCACAAACTTTCGCATTTATAATATTAATAGGATATAAACACGGCTTTGTTACGATTTTCTTAAAATATAGGTAGATTATATGTTGCAAATTCCAGTGACCAGCAACACTTGAATATATCAGGGGATACAAAAATATCTAAAGTCATTAAAAAACACAATACTTACTTAAAATCGAACAAAAATATTGAAAAGAATTAAAAAAAAACTCAATAATAAAATGATCCTTCAACTTAACAAGTTCCAAAGTAAGAAAAAGATACTTGATGGCCCTCGTGTTACTTCACTGACCATTTATTGGATTTAAAAAGTCGCCTTCCCATCTTTTGCAAATATTTTCAAAACCATTTACCATTCAAATAACAACCGTATGTCTTTGTAACAAGAGTAAATATCATTTTGTTATTTCTCGATTTTTTCCATTTATAATTCAATCAAATATAGATCCTACATCTATAGGGGTAGAATACAAAATCAGTTGATGTTCCTTGAACCCTTCAAGGTCCTCGAGTGGAGCTCCAATTTGTGGGGCTAGCAAGGTTAATGGCAGAATAATCGACAGACGCCTGCTGCTTGAGGGTTGTTGTGCGTTTGATATGTGTTGAAGATATAGAGATACTGGAATAGACATTAGAACTATACAGTTGTGTTAGTTGTGTCTCAATCTTTCCCGAAGCAAAAACCATGGATTCTGTAAGCGATTGATATACTCGTATATATATGTATAGTGCACATTTTTTTTTATTAAAAATACTTACATTTTTTGGGAGTTTTGCATTTAGTCGTATGAAAAATTTGGTAAAAACTAATAAAATTCGATTTTCTTTCTCGGAAAAACAATTCATAATAATTTTCAGTTTCAATGACACACTGCATTCCCGAAGACAAACTATTAGAGCCTTACTTATGAAATTGCCGTTTGTTGATAGCGGCCAATTTGAATTTAGTTGTCTTGCGTTTAGCTTGCAATTTCAAATTCAGATTAATTTTAATTTAAAGACATTCTTTTTTCAAGATCAGTTATTCATTTGTTCTTCCGTCAACCGACTTTTTGCGTAGATATCGTTGTGTTTGAGACTATGGAAAAGTGCGAGTTATTTTTAAATATTAATTCTTTTTTTTCTATGTCAATTTGTGTCAGATTTGTCACCTTTTAAACTAGTGTAACTTTTTAAATTTGTATTTAAGTAAAATATTTTAACAATAATAATTAATGACAATTTAACAGTGGACATAAAACGTAAACCTTAATCATTGTCAAGGTATAAAATCTTTCCATTTCTTTCCTAACGCCACTTCCGGGCACACTGTATGCATGTTCTCTTTTTATTTGCTGGTGAAACTGATACACGCACTGTTCGCGGGATTGATTTATTTCTACCCTACAGTTTTTTTGTCACAAAAACGCGGATCTTGATCATTGTCATTTGATCATTGAACGAGAGCTGCAGATTTATCACAATATGAGTTTTTGTTTTTTACGCAATATTTGGTAGACTTGCAAAGAACACAATAGAAAATAGATCCATCCACAAAATCCACAGCGCTTATGTCAAAAATCATATATTTTGTTTGTGGTCGAATGCGGTAGACAAGCATACAGACCACCTGATGGTAAGTAGATACTGTCGCCCATAGACATCCACGATGCCAACATTAGTACAAAATGACAATCGTTGGCACGAACCCGGATGCGCTGCCTACCTTTGGAGATATAGGAATGGATTTGGAGAAAGGGTTGGGAAAATGGGGAGGGATAGGATGGGAATGGGCTCTTTACTGAATGGCGCGTGCCATTGGTCTTATTACTTACCACCAGATGTAGTGTAAATACATTAGAAAACACTATAGTGTATATACGTGTTTGTTCGCTTAATATTTCACCGACTGTACCTCTTGTTTCAAGCGTTGCAATAAGCACGTGTATCGGGCTTCCGAGTGCCTTTTATTAAATTTTCGTCTCGCGTCACTGCAAAAGATCTGATTGGGATGATTGCAAGCTGGTGTCGGGTTACAAGCTATGTTGAACGCACTAAATAATCACAAGTTGTGTTTTTATATATTTTTAGGGTTGTAATGAAATCTCAATTGCTCTTTCCGACATTTCCTCCTCTAAGTTACGTCCATATCAATAGCTGTGCTGTGTGGGAATGCTTTCGAATAGCACCATCCCATCTTTTCCTGTGGATGTAGTAATAAGCGACTAAGAAGAAACGAACCCGCTTGAATTGCGCTACCTCTAATGCTGCTAGTACCTACCCAGGCCAACGGGCTGGGGTAGCATGACGTACCCCTTTGTCAGTTGGCGGATTGTTGATACTTTTTTTTTATAGACTAATGGGCGGACGAGCAAGCGGTCCCACGTGATGGTAAGTGTTACCGCCGCCCATGGACACCTGCAACAGCAGGGGCGCGGGCGCGCCGCAGACCGTGCTAAATCCTATTCACAGCTCTTTTGAAGAACCCCATGTCGTAGTTCAATGGGAAGACCTCTTCAGGCAGTTCGTTCCACAGCCTACGGGTTCGCGGTATAAAATATTTTTTGGACCGAACAATGCACGACACCTCCGTATCGAGGAAATGCGGATGGACTGCACTTCTGTGACAGGAGGTGCGGTTGTAGGTTGTTGTTGTGCTGGTCTTTATTGGCCATTGCGCCAAGATCGTTTGATGTGTGGAGAAAAACCGACAAATTACGTATCGCCGCCCAGTGTTGGTCACCAATGGCCCGATGTGTTGGACCAACATGTGCAAGGGCCTTAAAGAGTGGGCTCGCCAACCTGTTACCAATGCGTCATTTTAAAGCCATACATCCTCCCTGCACAAGACAATGTGCATGAGGGGGCCTAGCAGCGGACGAAAAAAGTGCTGGTCAAGCACCACATCAAACTACACCAAACCATTAGCCTGTGTCTCTCCACCGCTGGATATAAGCCTCTCCCAAGACTCGCCACTACACACTATCTTCCGCTCTTCATCCAGCCACTACTGGCGACATTCTTCAAGTCGTCAATCCATCTGGCCTAAGGGTGTCCTACGCTACTTGGTCTCCATTCGGAAACTCATCTACCCCATCAAATTATCGGCTCTGCGACAGATATGACCATTGGACTAACACTTCATCTTTCTGATTCTTTAAGCAAGTACGTAGAAGTAAGGAAATAATTACAATATTTATTTTTAGTTCAGTAAGCCTGAACAATATATGCATAGGCTCGTTCACTTCCCCTCAAACAAACAAACACGTCAGTGTAGCCTTTGTGTAGCTACCCTTTTGATGGGCGATAGTGACTGGTACACTCGCCACTTCAACTGATAGAGCTAATTAATATTCTGCACTGTGATAGTAAACTGTGGTGGATAACACTGAAGACAGGAATGGATAACCTTTTAGAGAAAAATCTATATTTATAATAAAATCGTAACAGAGCCGTGTCTGAAATATTGTTTGAAAAATCATTGCAGTGTATGAGACAGAGCTCAAAAACAAACAACAAATGTTTGTCTGTCTGTCTGTCTGTAAGTGCATCACGCAAAAACCACTGCATGCACTGGACGGACTTTAATAAAACTTGGCAAAGTTGTAACCTATGTGCCGCGTTAACATATGAAGTTCGCATGGGAATTAAGCTAATGAAACACACAGTGTCTACGGGTACGAATTCACGGACACTGCTAATATTTCATATTTTACTTCAGTAAGATTTTATATAAATGAAAAGCTTCTCAGCGAGCTATTGAGGAAGCTATGCTCAGAGTTTCATTCCCGGATAAGATTCGAAACCAAGAGATTCGTCAAAAAACTCGCAGGTCATATTTAAAGACGAGTCCTTGAATGTAGACCACATGATGGAAAGCGTATATGCAGAGTAGACCTACGATTTGAAGAAATTTGTTGGACGTAAACTCTTAAGGCTCGCACATATTATGGCGGACCGTGTCACAGCGTATAACATTGCTAAAATCCTCCTGAATCTTTTTCATACATTTTGTATCTTACCTAACGGGCCGCTTCGCGCCGCAGCTCAGCGCACTGCCAAGTCGCTCGCCAACCGTAAGTATTTATACGCCGATATGCTGTGACGCGGCTCGGCTCAATCAATGTGCGTTAAATGGGCGCAGTTAACGGTCGTAATTCGAGAGTTATTCGCTGTACGATCACGTCAATAATTAAATTTCAACAGTTAACTTACGCAATAATTTAGTTATTGCGTTGAGCTGCGGCCCGCCGCGTCCGTAATGTGCGTTGTTGCAGTTTTGTAGTGCGACGCGACTGTAATGTGTGCAAGCCTTTAAAGCTCTACAACTTTTCTCTAAACACTATTTCTCTCATCCATACAAAAATAGCGAAATCTCACTTCCGACTGGTACTGCCATCTGACTTTTTTTTCATTATTAATTTTCCAAACTAAAATGCCTAGTTTAAATAAAAGTAATAAACGAAGCCATACATCAAACATCGTAATAACGCGTGTCTACGTCGACGTCGGCTGAGTGGTTATTTATGTATTATTTGTAATCCGACGACAATGGGATCGCTCGCAGATCCAATATTAAATACAGTCGCCTAATTTAATTTACCGGGTTTACGAGTCCTGACGTTAGGGCTGTCGACGCGGAGACAAAATTGTAAACGATAATTTTCCTTATTTTATTCATTATAGCATCATCACATCTCTTTCTGTGGGTGTCGTAAAAGGCGACTAGGCGATAACAAAAAGGGTACTCTACAAAGCCTGAGGAATTACACCAGCTCTAATAGAGTGGTCTTCGCCAATCAGCTTGGCTAGTGGCATTTTAAGGCCTTACATCCCTCATCCACAAGTCAATGTGCATAAGGATGCGAATGTCTAGGAGTGGATGCTGTAAGGGCTGGTTGTGTATTCTTAAAATACTCGTACAGATTCACAGTAGAGTCAGTAATTGTCAGTTGTCGTTAGTTATTTTTTAATTGTTTGTTAATTTTGTTAATCGAATTCCAATATGATTGATATTTTTTTAACTTTAACTCACTTAACTAACTTGATTTAAAACTGTATGATCCCAAAATATGATTAATTCTATTACTCTACGCTCGCCAACCCTACTAGCCAGCTACCGTATGATTGCATTGCAATAGAATACTAATTCTTCAATCGAATGCAACCACCCTACCTTCGATACTCATTTAAAAACGAACCCTAAAACGTTTTGACACAAGATTGAAATTAGCACAATTCACTTTAATAATAGACTCGCCTAACAATTGGTTTTATTGTTACCACCCGCTGATTCAAAGTTACTCCGTTCGGATAGCGACTTTCAACTTCAGAATTATTTGAATTTCAACTTTCTGCTTATAATATCAAGGCCTAATTTTAATTACGGGGGTCGGTAGTAAATTGTAGGTGTCGTAAACAATTGCTTAGAGGGTGTGGGTTCCGTACCTATCGCTAATCACTTGAGAATGGACTCGCTGAATTAGGGGTTATGTCAATTTCGCAGGGCGTTTTATTAAATATCCAGTTATTTGATGTCCTGTTATGGAATTAGTATTGATTCCATTTATGTAAATTTCTAGAATATTGCTGGAATTTTTTGTGATTTAGCAGAAATCGAGTTTTTGCGGAGATCACAACGCAATACAATACACCAGAAGACCTTTTTTTCATAGACAAGAGGGCGGACAAGCAAGCGGTCCCACGTGATGGTAAGTGTTACCGCCGTCCATGGACACCTGTAACACCAGTCAGTGGGTATGCGGGCGCGCCGCCGACCTTGTAAAGTCCTATTCACAGCTCTCTTGAAGAACCCCATGTCGTAGCTCAATGGGAAGACCTCTTGAGGCAGTTCGTTCCACAGCCTACGGGTTCGCGATATAAAATAATTTTTGGACCGAACAGTGCGCGACACCTCCGTATCTAGGAAACGCGGATGGAGCGCACTTCTGTGACGGGAGGTGCGGTTGTATTAACCCGAGGTGGGAATTATATTAAACAATTCTTCAGAGCATTCCCCATTGTACAGGCGGTAGAACACAGAGAGACACAACGTCTCTCCGAACGCTGAGGGATTCTAAACCGCCCGTGAGAGTAGGATCGTCGACAATTCGAACAGCACGTCATGGAGTCAAATAGGTCCAATTGGAAATGTACTACCTACTTTAAAATGTAACTCCATTAATTTATTTAATGACAGCCAGTGGGTATAATTACACTAATGTTTACATAGTATAATATCATAAAAGAAATCTTACCTAAGTGTAACACCTATTTCTGTCAGCCACAGTGCATAATAATATATAAAATAATTATAAAAACAGTTACATTAATGAAAGAAAGAAAAACAGTACTCAACTATGTATACAAATGTGTATACTATCTGCATGACCCGTCTACAAATGTATACAAATGTGTATACTATCTGCATGACCCATCTTCTACTTTCCAACTTTATTCTACTTCTGTAATATATAACATATTGTATATCAGTTAACATTTCTTTGCGCGCGTATTGAGACAGAACATCATGGAAATTGTTTTATAATTTAACCCCATATTTGTTGTCTACAATCCCCAAAATAAATATATTGAATTGAATTCAAATTAGCACATTTCTATGTATACTCTATGTATACTTCGAATGATACATATAATAAAATCGTAACAAAGACGTGTTCGTAGATAAAATATTTTTTGAAACGAGCGATTGAAATATAAAGTACGAATTCTATAGAGCCCAAAACTAATATTTTTGATTTTTTTGTATCTGTCTGTCTATTTTTTGTATCGGTGATGTGTCTAGCACATCACCCGAAACCTATTAAACAGATTTTGATTAAACTTGTGGTAGTTATAGCTCATCTGCTGGGTTAACATCTGGGGTACTTTTTATCTAGATCCATTTATAGAGTTCCCACGCATTTCACGCTAATGAAATCGCGGACACTGCAAATATCCTTTTCTCTCCATTTAGGTATACCTTCGTCTCTCTACTTGGTATTAAAAACGCCCTTCATGTGCAAAAGCTGAAATAAATCCCAAACAATTCAAAACATTACTGAAAAAAAATGCGTGAAAAGAATTATGACTTCTGTTTGTAACTACCGTAAAAAGTAAAAATACAAAATGGCCGCTAATTAAACGCCCCTCGCTGAATTCAGTTATTATAACGTACTAATTAAGAGAGTTGTTCTGTACATTTTTCTTTTGTACTCTCCGCGTCGGCCGGCGGCAGTTTTTTTTTTTTTAAAGAATCAAATGTATACGGGTTTGAACTAGCTTCTGTATAATCCTTTTTACTGTATATTCACCATTCCTCGTTTGTATACAGGATTAAATAAAATGTATTTGCACTTTAATGTTGAATTTCGTGAAAACTAACACGTTTTGTTCTACGACTTTTTAAAACTCAATAATTGTTTAATACAAAAATAAAGACCTTTTTGTTACTTTTGTTTGTCAAACTGTTGAGTAAGAGAAATTGAACATGGACCACGTATTAGACAAAGTTAAAGAAACGGAATTAAAAAAAAAAGTATTTGGGGAAATATTAAGTGCAGAAAAAAGTCGTAAAGCAAAAGTTATTACTTTTTATGATGGTGCAATGCAATGAGCCCTTTCAGTGTCCACTGTTGGAGACGGGCCCCCTCACGCACATTTTCTAGTGCGTGAGGCATGTGGGGCCTTAAAACGCCACGCCTGGACTAGTGGGCTAGCAAGTGCACTCTTTTATAGATGGTGTATTTCCTCATCGCTTATCGCTGCGACACTTGCGGGAAGAGATAGGTGTGGTGGACTGTGGACTGTGTGCAGATATTTTTTATTTACCAAATCCTGTCGAACGGTCGACGGACACGCTGCTCATCAGATGGCAAGTGGTCACCGACACCAACAACACCGGGGGGGATGCGAGTGTGCTGCCGATCGCGCGCAATTCCATTCACAGTCTTCTCGAGGAGCCCCATGTCATAGTTCAGTGGAAAAACCTCAGCTGGCAGCTTATTCCACAACTTTGTCAATAGAATGTTAGAATTTATTTATAATGATAGAGATTTTATTAAATAATGATAACCTCAACAACAAGTCCTGTGTGGGCAGCCTCTGCTGAGTATTAGCCTCCTTTCGTTTGTGCCACCCTCCTCTTTATTTTATTCTTATTTTACATGTAACAACGGCATAAACACAATATAAAAATTTCATTATAATCTCTAAACACATGTCTATTAATGTTTCAACAAATGATAAGTAGGTACCTACCTAATTGCTTATATAATACTATTAATACTACCTGTAAAAAATTGATTCTAAGCTTATATGTAAGCTGTATGTAAAGATAGGTTCCCAATTATAATATGTATAGATAGTAGTGTCTTTAAATGTGCGTGTTTGCGTGTGTTTGTTTGTGAGTGCGGGCGTGTGTGTGAATTTAGTGAGTACGGATGATTAAAATAATAAATGAATTTAGTTAGATACAGATAGTCCACTTTTATCATGCCCATACGCTCTAATTTTTCTTCTAAAGGCCAAACGAGAATTACGAAATAAATAACTTGTAATTCTGGTTGGGCTTGCGGGAGAAAAAATAGATAATTTGTTTTTAATCATACGAGTATCACCCGCAACTCTCGTAACATCATCGAGCCACCGCCGCCGGACGATCAACGGTTCCTTTATCTTACCTCGGCCACCTGCACTGTATCATGACTCCGTGACCTTACTTCAACTACCATCTGATCATCTTTACATACAAGTGCGTATGTGTGCGTGCGTATACACTACGCTGTGACATAGGCAGTGTGGGTAAAGTCACATTCAGACAGCAGTAAATCGTGGCAACAATACGCACTGGTATGGCGCGATGCCAACGGTTATTGTTTTCATTGTACCGGCGATTTATGGGCTTAGTGCTGGCGTGTTTTAACACTTTATCGCGTTTACGCAACCGCTTTGTGTGTAAGTGCCTTTTTACGAGATATTTGGTTTATTATGAACATCAATAGTCATTACCTCGCGCAGAGTATCAGCCTGCCATCATGCATATACGGCATGCCCTTGCCACAGGGACCAAGTTTGTACAACATGCTCAATGTATAATCCTATATTTGGGGAATTTTGTACAATAAACACCTACTATATTTTTAATACTTAATTTTAAGTTATTTTACAAATAAGTTTAGATAAATTTTTAGATTTAAGTATTTGCTTTTCATTATAAAACATAATCTTATTATTGTTTTAAAGAATTGATTGTATAGAAAATATAAGACCAAAATAAGATCAATATAACTAAAACCTGATTGCGCAAAAGTTTTAAGATAGATAGATTAAAACTGTTTATTGCACACGAAAACAAAATAAAGCAGGAACAAATATTGTAATACATGCACACAAATGCACAAAAGGCGGTGTTATCGCTAAAAGCTATCTCTGCCAGATAACCTTTGGAAGTAGTGGGGAAATAAGTATTTCAATCAAAGGTACATACCATATACATACTTATAATAGATATAAATGCAATGTAACCAGCAGCGCCTTTACACGACCAGTGATTGTTGAAAGGCTGCTAGGGTCACAGGAATTAAGCCATTTCGAAAGAAAAGAAACGGCCCCTTCTGTATCCACTTGTGGATACGAACCTCCGCATGCACATTGTGTTATGCATGACCGATGTAAGATTTTAAAACGCCACGCTGGCCAAGTGATTTGGCGAGTCCACTGTTAGAGGTCGTGTAGTTCCTCAACGCTTGTAGTAGTCGCTTTATTCTCCTTCAGTCAACACCCACTGGCAGAGATGGAGCGGTGATATCCTATAGCCGGTCTACACCACATGGCATCATATCAATTTACCATATAGAGCCTGACCAGAAAAATAAAAAAATTGCTGTGAGGGCGCCACATTTGCTTTTTTCATAGCTAGTGTTGCCAGTAGAAGATATTAGTTCTATTAGTTTTACGCAACATGGCGAGGTTTTTTATTTTCACGGTCACGCTATACATACACATTATCATACATATACACTATATACAATACACAAAAAGCAGTAAAATTTAAACAGATCATAAAATATGTAATATGACGAAATCGCAATTTTTTTTAAATCTATCTGGGGCTAAGTGGACAAACGATGGCACGTCCCTGATGCCCTACCTACCCTTGGGGATTTGGGAATGGATTTGGAGAAAGGATTGGGAAAATGAAAAAGGATAGGATAAGCTCCGACATATCTCATTCACTACCGAAACACGAACGTACATTGAGGGAATGAGATAAAGTGGGGTAGTGTGGAGTAACGTGGGCAGTCAAGTGCGCCCAGCGGCTGTGGAGTTACAGAATGCAAAAACCCCGAAGTTAAGTTCACAAATATTTTTATTAAACGGATTTTTTTAAATATGGGCTGTCCTACAGCCAAGTGAACCGACGACTTGAAGAAGTTCGTCGGTGGTGGTCACACGAAAAGACCCGAGGATCGTGTGTGGTGGCGAGCTTTGGGAGAGATCTATATCCAGCAATGAGGAGACATAGACTGATAGTACCTATGATATAGTAAGGTAATAACATTTTAGAGATTCTAACAAAAACAGTGTAGCATTTAACAATAATATTTTGTAGTGGGCTACAACTAGCAAGACGTAGCAAGGGCTACAATTAAGTACAATGAGTGCGCGGCATTCCCCTTCAGGATATAAACACACGATCACAGACATTACTATATCTACCAATAACGGACAATACATCGCCGCTTTTGTACGGCGATACAAGCCAGTGTTATATGCAGACGCGTAAATTAACGTTAAACAATAGCGGACCATGCAAATTGAAGGCGTCAATGGGTGTTTGAAGTGCTTTAAAATAATAACATAGTTACATTTTAACGTTCGACATAAAAACATTCTCTCTCTGTCTTGTATGTATATTAAAGAAACATGTATCTTTGTACAGGATCACCCTGATAACTTTAAAAAGCAAACGGAGGTCCTCGGTAGCAAAACACAACATCAAAATAATTTGTACCAGAATGTAGACTAAAGATTTCTAAAAGAAAATCTTTATAACAAGCTACATAATAAGCTACCAAATTATTTAAAATACATACCGAGAAATATTTTTAAGACAAAAATGATATGCTGGTTTTTAAATAACTTTTTTTTAAATTTGTTTATAGAAAAAAAGAAAGGCTGTGATAATTACTCTTCCGAATTACTGTACTCTTTGCTTCTCAAGACTCCTACTGGCGATTAACACAGCCTTCGAACAGCGATTCTAAGATTTAATTTTTTAAAATAATTCTTTACTGGTTTTCAAAATGTCCAATGTGCTCTGGACCTGGCCCTCTGTCTTATTCAGTTTTTGTAATACATGGTAAGACGTGCCTTCTGTACTCTGAACCACAGGGCCATTGGTATTTTTGCAGTATTTATTTCATAATTCATTGATTTTTTGTACATACTGTAGGTACTGGTACACTTATAACATAGGTATAGGTAGTATTAATAGTGAATAAAAAGCACAATTTAAAACTTTAATAAATAGAAACATCTTCATCATAACGTAGTTCATCATATCATTGTGCACTGATATTCTGCCACCGGCCGAGGTTGTTTAAAAATTTAGTCATGTAATGCTCTAGAATTATTTTGAAATTTAAAACACTTGATATTCAAATCAATTTGAAAATTTAAAAGCGGATTTCAAATTCCATATTAATTAACCATTCTTCAACAGCTCTATCAAGAGTAAATTTTGTTAAAACTACAGAACAAAGCTGCTCAATACCAACCGTGCCACAGGCAAGTCAATGCACGACCCTATTTTCTCTTCCATATGTTATATAGGTACAATACACAGAAATAAAATATATTAAATAATATGAACAAGTAAATGTACAATGAAACACTCATATAGCATCATTTACAAGCAGATGTTTCTATTAATACCATTAAAAATTTCATTACATCTACGTATCTCTTTCATGCCTCATTTATACAATATTTGCTTCCCGCTCCCACCGACATAATGACATTCAAAATGGCCAGTATTTCCTTTATTGTAATATAAAAATAAAAAGTGTGTATAAAATAAATAAAAATAGTGTATTATTTTAATGAAATGTTTTTTTTTTGTTGGGTTGAGGGCGTAGCCTTTTATATTCGAGTTGAAAGAGAATTTAAAAGGAGGTTTCAGTTCTTTTTTCTTTTGTGTTTTTAAAACGCTTTACATTGGATCTTTGTATGTGTTGAATTGATTCACTTTAATTCAGTGTCTGTTCAAAGTGGTCTTAAGAATGTTTTAATCGGTTTTGGAAATTTTGAAGTTTGAGTTGTTCGTTGTTGAAATGCCTCTTTGTTTTGCAATTTGTGAGAGTTCCATCTTAAATTGTTCATTTGTATGTTTTTGTGAATAAAGGTTTAGAGTAGAATATTTACCTGATTTGGTTAGTATAACAGAATTCTTAAGAAACAATTTCTTATCTATACTAAAATAAAATAGAAGTGGAAATAAATTTGTTAAAGGACATTATTAGAGGTTATTAGCAACATTCAGTTAGTTCCACTTTTCTGGTTGAAATAAACATTTGAGGTTACAATAAAAGTTTAAAATATAATCGTAATTTGAAAGTGAAATGAATAGGTAGAAGTTTTCAGTAAGAAATTTTCACTAGAATCAATATGTTCTAGTTTATCACAAGTTAATTTTCTAGTAGATCACTTCAAGATGCTGATTGTAGCTACGAGTATGGTAGGTACCTATGTCGGTGACTTTAGTTCTCTGGCGAATCTCTTCATTTCCCTGTGGGTAGGAGAAGTCCTCGAATAGAGGCCACGGGAAGCGCAGTGTAGGACGAGATCCTATCCAGTGGACCGATGACTTGAAGAATATCACCGATGGTGGTTGAATGAGAAGAGCAGAAGGTCATGTGTGGTGGCGAGCCGAGGGAGAGACTTGTATCCAGCGGTGGAGAAACGTGGGCAGCAGCGCCGGCTCTAGCCCATGTAGCGCCCGGGTGCAATCAATACCCTGGCGCCCTCTAGCAGGAGCGCGAACACGGGCGCGGGGTCTTTGAGAGCGCCCCCTAAAACCCTGCGCCCGTGTGCGCCGCACACCCTGCACCATAGGTAAAGCCGGCACTGGTAGGCAGATGGTATTGTATGCTATGGTATAATAAATTATTTTATAACTTATCGTTGAAAGGAAACCATATTAGTAAACTCGCAACTCAAGGATCCGCTGTAGGTACTGTAGGATCCATTGTCTGTAGGTAGGCACCTACTTGAAATTCATGTTTTATGATTTCTTCGACAATTAGAAAAGAAAACAGATCCATTATAAAAATAATTTCCCTAATCTTTTAGAAAACTAGGTACCTAGTTTCAAGCTTGGGAATATTTGAGGTTATTCTCTATTGCTGTCTCCGTCACTCGCGTGTGATTTTAATAAAATTACTGTATTAGTGATGTCATTATCACATTGAATCACTTCGTTTCCAACGTGTGGCTTCTAAGCTTCTATGACTCAGTTTTTTTTTTGAAATATTCAAATTAACATTTCTCAGATTTCTGGTGTTATATGTAAAAATTAATTATACCTTTACAAAATTATTATTATACCTTCACGGTTCACCTAGAACACCAACAAATCTTTATAATACCTACATCCAAAATATCCCCTTGCTCTAATAAAGCAGCGCTACCCACAAAAATTAAACTTATTTACACAGGAGTTAACACGATCGAACTTCATCGAACCAAATCCTTGAGTAACCCCCGCACTCATCCTCCCCCCCTACGTTTAAAAAAACAATAACATCGACCATTAAAATCGCACACACCACTGGCACCGAGTTGCTTTCTAATTGCACGGAACACAATGACTTGTAGGCGACTGTACTTTGGTGTTTTAAAACAAGGAATTCGAAAAAAGAAATTTAAAACTTTTTGTCTTTTTGTGTTTGTACGAGGTACTAACGTTTTACCAGCTTTTTTGTCATTCATTTTGATAACAATCCACACAACTAATATTATAAAGTTGTTTGTCCGCCTAACTGTATATTTGTTTGCTACGTCTTCATGACTACTCAAGCGATTTTAATAAAAAAAATATCAGAGAGATGGCTTGTAATCCGGAGAAGTACTCGTACATAGGATACTTTTTGTCCTGAAAATTAATTGCTTTTTCCAAAAAAAGGGCAAATACTTTTTTACTAAAATCTACGCGAGCGATATCGCACACAAAAGCTAGTATCCCATAAACCCTTGAATTTTCAAATTGCTAATATACTTCGTCTACTTTGCCAACAGTTCAAAAACGCGCTCGCATCACAGAAGTATGCTCCAGTCCGTCGCCGCCACGGGACCAGCCTCAAGAAACCAAGACCCCTGCCGCTTCACCCCCTCTCAATACTCCACCCCCTCGTTCGCCTTCAGACCATGAGCTGAATGTCGAGGAAGAACTAGAAGACCAATCAGAACCTTCCCTTACTCCCGAAAATTTATCAATGAAAGAACAACGCACGGAAGAAATGCCCGTCAAAAGGGAAAATGAAGAGAAATGGGAGAATCCTGACTTCAAATACAAAATGTTTAGACGCGAAAGGAAAATGCCAGAAACAGCACCAGAGAGGGTTGCTGAAGATAATACACCTCCATTTCAAAAATCACCAGTGGATGTCCTTATAAAAGTGTTCCCGAGAAGAAGTCGGCAGGAGATTGAAGCTATTTTAACCAGGTGCAAAGGGGATGTGGTCGCTGCTATGGAAATGATGGTGAATGGGGATAATCCTCCTACCTATAATATATCTCAAGAATCTCCACCATATCTGCAGAATTATCAGTCAAAATCTGCATTTTCTCCGTTATCCAATCAAAGCTTCAAGTTCTCGCCATCCAGAAGATTTTTAACGCCCCCTTATAGTGGTACTGGGTACTTACCCACAGTGATTCGACCACCTCCCGATTATTTGTCATCATTCATGCCACCTTCAGAGCTGATATACGGTAGACAAATGCAGGTACCCTCGCCTGGCACATCTCCGAGATCTGACAATACCAATCCTGAAGGTTTTTCCGATTAGTAATAGCGGAAATATTAGACTTTACTTTAAACGGCACATTTACCACAGAAGTAAATCAAATAGAACGGCTACATGCTTTTCATGCTAAAAGATGTTAATTTTGGTAATTTCTCTAAAACTCCTCATATATTAATTACTCAAGTTTTGACAAAGTTATTGGATAATGTTTTGTAACAGTTTTTGTTAAACTAGTGTTAAAAAATAAAGAAACATTTATCCAACATAACACAAGAAAACAGTAATATAAAATATATCAGGTAAAGCTCAGCACAATACCTGATGATTCATACTGAAAGCCTGACACGAACATTCAATCCTGCTTTCCAGCTAGGAAGTGTTGTATGATTTTTTATCGAAAAACTGTAATGTAATCTGTCATCAATTTCGTATCCGCACATCAATGAAGCTTCAAATATTCATTAATTTATACGCAAGAAATTGAGTAGGTATGTTCTCTACTCATGTAGGTATATATTCCAATGTTAGCATGCTTAAATATATATAATAGTAAAATAATAGTCATGGCCGTTCTATACGATTTATTTCTGTGTAAACAACTTTGGATCTATCTTCCAATATCGTCTGGAGTATCGTCCAGAGTATAAAAGTGCTAAAGTATTGTTCTTGTCATTATAATGAAGAGGAAAATCTTATTATAGTTTTGGTTATACTTTAGTCAGAATCTTTGTCACAAAAATAAATTTCTAGTATAAAATAGATGTCCAATTATTCTTAAAATACTCGTTAGTCATAAACACAATACTCAATTTGTTTATAATCGAGTAAAATATAGTATACGAATTGTAAATATTGTCATGTTACCTTGTATTTATAGGTTAATTATATAATATTATATACCCATATTTGTATTAAAAATAATGTAAAAAGCCTAGTAAATCGTGTAGCTATTAAAATTTTATTACGGAATCCATAATAATTAAATATCTTATTATTCTAACTGTCCAGACTTGGCAACACTGAGAGTCGTTAAGGATTCGACCAATCAGCGGTTTACGTGAAAAAACTGTCATTGCCTAAAAAAGGTTTTTTCTTACTTAGAATCTGCTCCAACGATCGTTACATATACGTTAATGCAATTTAAATTGTTTAAAAGTTAATATAGTGTTTTAAGCGCAACGTATTTATTATTTAAAAACCCAGTATCTAACATAACTGGTCATTCGGAGCCAAATCAATTCGAAAACGAATAAACCAGCGGCAGCGATCGGAGAAACACGCAGTCTGGGAGCAGGCGTCCAAGTCCATAGCAGCTTATGCAGTAAGAGGAGAAGCCAAGGGGTAGTCGTTGGAATAATCAATCCTGGAGGAAGCTGGTTTGGTATCTGAAAACGCGCAA
Source organism: Sesia apiformis (assembly GCA_914767545.1). Lineage (NCBI taxonomy): Eukaryota > Metazoa > Arthropoda > Insecta > Lepidoptera > Sesiidae > Sesia > Sesia apiformis. The sequence continues at coordinate 12,256,189 of OU611971.1, forward strand.
ATAGGTACGGCCAGCCATCCCATCTATTCCCGCCCCACTTCCACTTCAACTGTTTAATGCTATTTAATTCTCTAAGTTTCAGTAATTACTAGTCAAATAATACCGGCCGTGCGTGTCCAAGTACTTCGCATCTCATTTGAAAACGTCAAACTGTGAGTACCCTCTTTTGTCACTTTCCACTAAAATGATTGAGCCAAGTCATGATACTTTACCACCTAAATCTCGCGATAATTCTCCGTATAAACATAGTAATGCCAGTCTAGTAAAAGAGCTAGTTAAAAAACGCGGTATACTCAAAGGCAGGTTAACTAGATTTGCAAATTATGTGTGTACTTTAAAAAACGAAACGATCTGTAGTAAAAAACAAATAGATTTAAAGTTGCGTATTCAGGGAGCTTCTACTATGTTCAGCGAATTTAGTAATATACAAACCAAGCTAGAAGAATCTGTATCTGATATTGATGATCAATTAACACAGCGAGAGCTGTTTGAGAGCAGCTATTACGATGCAATCTCTGAAGCTGAATATTTGTTAAGTTTATGTAAGGTCACTGACACTTTAAATCCATCCGCACAAAGGCCAACTATTAAATTACCTGTCATATCCTTGCCTATATTTGATGGTTCAATTGGGAATTGGTTACAGTTTAGAGACAGTTTCATAAGTCTTGTACATAACTCCAGTGAAATAAGCGATATTGAAAAATTCCATTACTTAAAATCATCACTAAAGGGTAGTGCAGAATTAGTTATAAACTCAGTGGAATTTTCGGCAAGTAATTACCTAATCGCTTGGGAATTGCTTCAAAATCGTTTCAACAACCAAAGATTACTTGTTCAAAGTCATGTAAAAGCGTTATTTACTATGAACAGTGTTAACAAGGAGTCATATATTCAAATACGCAATTTAATAGACACAGTTTTAAAGAATATACGCGCTTTATCAAATCTTCATGAACCCGTAGAATATTGGGATACCTTACTCATATATTTAATTGTTTCTAAATTAGATCCCACCACAGAACGTCAATGGGAGCAACATAAAGGTACGCTATGCTCAAAAAATGATAACTCAAAATCTTTAAAACTTGATAGCTTAATGAAGTTCCTTACTGACCGAGCTGATATGTTGGAAACATTGCAATTATCACACAGCAAACAAAATCATGATTTCAAAAAACTCAACACTCAAAATTCAATTAAAGTTCACTGCAATGTTTCCACAAATAAGCCGAAGGAACGTCAATTATACAATAACACTAAAAGGCGCTGTTTGTTGTGTAATGCAAGTCATCCACTATACGCTTGTCAAACGTTTCTCGATTATAACTTGGAAACAAAACTTAAATTCATTAATGAGAAAAAACTATGCATAAATTGTTTACGTTTGGGTCACACAGTAAGCGATTGTCAGTTTGGACCGTGTCGGAGATGTAATCAGAAACACAATTCGTTAGTACATCCCGATAATAAATATTACAATATTAATACGACATTCACAAGTCATGCGGGTAACGCCACTGAGGTGAGTGATGGTCGCGTACTGTCAATGACGCCTCCTGTGCCCGCGATAGTCAAAGCGACCGCACCCGCGCCCTCGGCCGCCTCCCCGCTCACACCTTCCTTGTCTGCAAATAATGCACACCTCGATACTAACTGTATTCATTCTGCCAATTTAAAACCGGTATTATTGTCAACCGCTCTAATACAAATAACGGACAACTTAAATAAGTTACATGTAGTTCGCGCCCTTTTGGACAATGGATCAGAAAGATGTTTTATCACAAAATCATTATGCGATTTATTACACATAAATGTTATACAGTCCACGTTCGAAATACGAGGTGTTGGTAACTCTGTCACAAAATCAACGCAAATATGTGACATTGAAATTGTATCGACGTCCAACACTTATAAAACACATTTACAATGTTTTGTTTTGCCTAACATTACTTCGGCCATACCTGCGATGCCATTACAATACGCGCAATTTAATATACCCGATTACATTCAATTAGCGGATCCGCAATTTTATGAAACAAGTAATATTGATATTTTAATAGGTGCTGATAAGTTTTGGGATTTAATAAAAACAGATAAAATTAAATTACCGAATGGGCCTTTCTTATTAGACACAGAACTAGGTTGGATTATTTCTGGGCCTATTTCTACTATTTCACGCGATAAAGGGTACGGAATTCAATGTAATTTTTCAGATGCGATTGATACCCAGCTACGACAGTTCTGGGAACTCGAAGAAACGTTTGCGCCTCGGGATACGCACAGTGAGGATGAACGTGCTTGCGAACAACATTTCGTTAACAATACTACGCGCACGATTGACGGAAGGTTCGTTGTACGTATTCCTTTCAAAATTTTACCCGATAAATTAGGCGAGACGTATTCGCAAACGGAAAGAAGGTTCTTAGCTCTCGAAAAACGCTTAGTACGTAATCCGGAGTATAAAAAACTTTACTGCGATTTTATTCACGAGTACATACGCTTGGGTCATATGAAACTAGCTGATAACTATGGAAAGCCTCATTATATAATGCCGCATCACGGTGTACTCCGCGAGCATAGCACGACTACAAAGCTGCGAGTGGTGTTCGACGGCAGTGCAAAGTCCAGCACAGATATTTCATTGAATGACCTCCAAATGGTCGGTCCACCGATACAGGGTGATCTCATTGCTATATTGTTACGATTTAGGCAGCACAAGTATACGGCTTGTGCTGATGTTGAGAAAATGTTTCGCCAGTGCTTAATTCATGAGGATCAACGTGATCTTCAATTGATCTTGTGGCGGGACGACCCGTCGGAACCTATTCGCGTTTATAAACTTTGTACTGTTACGTACGGAACCGCGTCCGCTCCGTTTTTGAGTTGTCGATGTCTCAAGCAATTGGCAGCTGAGAGTACTGATCCTGATGTCACTAGAATTATCAGCAACGACTTTTACGTCGACGACTTATTAACGACGCATGATAACAAAAATCAATTATTAAAGATTTGTCAAAATGTATCTAGTCACTTACTATCAGGTGGTTTTCCTCTACGCAAGTGGATGTTTAATTTTAATTTAGATGAAGTCGAAAACGGAGTATCCGAATTATCTAAGGAATTGTCATTAGGTAATAATGTCCACGCTAAAACATTAGGATTAGGTTGGTTTCACATTAGTGACGAATTTCATTTTAACACAAATTATGAGATTGACAATAAAATTATTACAAAACGATACATTTTATCAAAGATTAGTCAGATTTATGACCCTTTAGGATTGTTGAGTTGTACGGTGATTATAATTAAAATTTTATTACAAAAATTATGGCTATTGAAAATAGATTTTGATGATGAGGTTCCCGCTGACGTCTCACAAATTTGGAACCGTTTCGCGACTTCTCTGCTTATGCTTAAATATATTCGCCTGCCGCGTCACGTTGTAGCTACCAACCCCGCGCGCATCGAACTGCACATATTCTGTGACGCTTCGTCTGTCGCGTACGGGGCTTGTGTATTTGTGCGCACCATAAATCGTGACTCATCGGTAATCGTACGATTGTATTGTTCTAAAGGAAAGGTTGCGCCTCTAAAACCGGTTAGCATACCAAGATTAGAACTTTGTGGCGCTTTACTGGGTGCTAGGCTTTATAATAAAATCCGCGAATCAATAAACTGTCAGTTCGATAACGTTACTTTCTGGAGTGACTCCACCATAGTATTAGGATGGCTGCGCATGTCTCCTAATCTATTAAAAACCTTTGTTCAAAACCGAGTATCTGAGATTCACGAGCTCACTGATACGTTGAGGTGGCGTCATGTTAGCGGCAAGGAAAATCCAGCAGATTTAGTATCCCGCGGTGTAGGACTGGAAGACCTCAAAAATTGTGTTATGTGGTGGGAGGGGCCAACGTTTCTTCATGACCCAGCATTTGATTGCAATCAGTCATATGACGAACAAGTAGATATTTCTTGTTTACCTGAAATCAAATCTAAACCTATTAATTCATTAGTCAGCTCGTCAGAAATTTCATTATTCCCATTTAAAAGATTTTCGCAATTTAATCGTATGAAGCGGACTTGTGCATACGTATTGCGTTTTATACACAATACACGCTATAAAAATAATATTCGTCAGGGCTCTCTTACTGTTGATGAGTTACAAAATGCCAGTGAGACTTTGGTAAAACTGTCACAATTAGAAAAATTTTGCAGATGAATATAGATTACTTTCTTGTAATAAAAAACTAAAATTTAAACACAAGTTTAACAATTTAAATATATTTATGGGAGATGATAAAGTATTACGAGTAGGGGGGAGAATTAAACAATCTTTATTATTTAACTTTGACAAAAAACATCCGATGTTAATATCTTCTAAGCATTGGTTTGCAGTGTTGTTATTTCGTTACGAGCATAAAAATCTACATCACACCGGACCACAAGCCCTATTATACAATATACGCGAATCTTATTGGCCTATTGGAGGTAGGAATCTTGCAAGGCGCACGGTCCACGACTGCGTCATCTGTACCAGACTGTCAGGTAAATCGTTATCCCCTATTATGGGCAATTTACCACCTGAACGAATTACACCCACCTTTCCGTTTCATCAGTGTGGTGTTGACTACGCTGGACCAATGCTCATATTGAACCGTAAGGGTAGGGGCTCTAAGATAACAAAGACTTACGTTTGTTTATTCGTTTGTTTCGTAACTCTTGCGGTGCATTTAGAACTAGTCAGTGACCTGTCTTCGGAATCTTATTTGCTTGCTTTGAAGCGTTTTATAGCTAGGCGAGGTAAACCTTATCAGATAGTATCCGATAATGGTCGAAACTTTGTCGGAGCTGCTAATGAGTTCAAAAACGTTTTAAAAAATATTTCAAATGATATAATTGAATACGCAACTAGTCAAAATATTAAATTCTCTTTTATCCCAGCTTATGCGGCTCATTTTGGTGGATTGTGGGAAAGTGGCGTAAAATCTTGTAAGCATCATTTGTTGAGAGTGGTTGGGAACGCACGCCTAACTTTTGAAGAGTATACTACGGTACTTTCACAGGTTGAAGCTATACTTAATTCCCGACCTATTAGTCCTTTATCTACTAATCCCACTGACTTTCTACCACTAACTCCTGCTCATTTCCTGGTTGGACGTGCCTTGACAGCACCTGCAGCAGAACCACTGGCTGAAATTCCGGTCCACCGGCTGACACGCTATCAGCACCTGGAGCAAATCAGGCAACATTTCTGGAACCGATGGAGCAAAGAATATATCTCCGAATTGCAAATTAGGACCAAATGGAAGCATCATAAGCCTGATCTTCAACCTAACACTATGGTCGTCATCAAAGACGATAATACTCATCCATTGAAATGGAGCTTAGGACGAATCATATCTACCAAACCAGGAAAGGATGGAATATCCAGAGTCGCAGATATCCAAACCTGTGCAGGAATAATCAGACGCGCATTTCCTCGAATATGTCCTCTGTTCTATGAAGACTCAGAAGAGGGGATGTTGGATGCCAGTGCTTCCAAGGCCGGGGGCATGTCCAGACTTGGCAACACTGAGAGTCGTTAAGGATTCGACCAATCAGCGGTTTACGTGAAAAAACTGTCATTGCCTAAAAAAGGTTTTTTCTTACTTAGAATCTGCTCCAACGATCGTTACATATACGTTAATGCAATTTAAATTGTTTAAAAGTTAATATAGTGTTTTAAGCGCAACGTATTTATTATTTAAAAACCCAGTATCTAACACTAACTATTGTTATTCACCAGAAAGTTATTTGCTTGTTGCCAAATATCTCTGCATAAGGCGACGTGTTTAAGGTGTCCATGGGCGGAGGTAATCATTTAACACATCTTGTGGGTCGCATAGGTAAGTATCCGTGTATAGGTTTCTATAAAAAAAAGTTATCCAACAATTAAACTTTGTAATTTTCAAAATGATTTTTCATTCTCGTAGAATTTTGTAAACAGCAGTTAGTCTAACAAAAGATTAGTGAGTTAAAAAATTGAAGCAAATTGAATCCCATTTGCACTCTTCCCATGGGGACATCCAGAGGTCTGAAATCGGGACAATTGGCAACTCTTGTAATACTTATAGAGCAAATAAAGATTGGATTACACAACGTGGCATTAAAACTAACGTAAAAACTGGAAATAGATTTTTCAGAATCAAGAATGCTATCGATTCTACTAGTTTATTATTTTTTTACATAACTTATTGTTATTTTCTTGTAGATACTTATGTCTGTTATTATTCTACGCGCGTCGCCTCCGCCGCCGTCTTCGCGCCGTAAGCGCCCGGTCCTTACCCTGTACCGAGTGTTACAAACGTTGTAGATAGAAATTTACACGTTTACAATTTTTGATTTATTCCCTAAAATAACTTTATTTTTCACTAGAACGGTTTTATATATTTCAAATTAATTGACTTTTTCCTGGTTTTGCACTATTCCAGTGGCACTTTATATAACTGTACAAAGCTAGAGAAGTATTTGAATGTCAATGATTTGTCAAAACTATTATTTAATAATTTCAGTGTAGTGTAAGTAATTTAATGTAAGTAAAGAATGTCTTTGAAATTTGTAAATACATATTTAAAGTAAAGAGTGTAATGTAAGTATACCATTATACGTATTCCCTTCGTGTTATAGAAAATATAATTTAATTACATTCATTTTAAGAATCTAGAGTGATATGATTTAGTTTTAAAATGTAGAAAGAACAAAACTTTTAATATTATCGATCTAAATTTTTATATTTAACTTACCTAATACGAGTACAATTGCTAAATAAAATGGTTAGGTAACATTCTGCGTCGGCAGATCTGAAATCTGTGGATTAAATTACTATTGATAACATAAAAAAACAGTACGTCAATTTTCTGCAATAAAGGACCTTGTTGTCGACTATACTGTTCCAGATATTTTAGTGAAACCTTATTGAAACAATATTGCTTTGTGTAAAAAATTCAGATATAAGAACATGTTTTTGATTAAACAGTGGAACAACCAAGGGCCTCGCCAAGGGGAGATTCGAAAAAATGTGTTTTTGTACCTACAATTCATATTTCTTCCATCCTCTCTCTCATCTTGCCCCTCCACCCCTGGCCCATTGGCTAACGTTGGCTGGCTACGCCCTTGGGAACAATCAAATTTTAAGTGTGAAAATCTTAATCGGTCAATAAGCCCACAGTGAAAGGTCCCTTTAATCAAATAACGTCACTTATTTGATGTATTTATTAGTGTTCAATAGATAGGTAGATAATTTCATAATACAACCTCGTTTAAACATTCTCTTCAATAGATAGGTAGATAATTTCATAATACAACCTCGTTTAAAAATTCCTGATTTTCTCAAATTCGAGTGTGTGATATTTAAGAGCAACAAAATGATCATACCAACCTCTCTAACGATTGCAAAAATGGATGAACCATTTCCTCTTCACTGCTGAGGGTTGTGACCACGTCCATAGATTACCTACTGTTTCTCCGATGATTATGCACCACCTGCTTGTTTAGACGATTCATTCCTTACCATCCCACGGGATGGTAAGTGTTACCGCCGCCCATGGACACCTGCAACACCGGGGGGTATGCGGATGCGCCGTCAACCTTATCCTTGGCAGTATTCATGGCATCGTGAATGTTCGTGTCGAGAGTGGTGCGGATCTGATCAGACGTAGGTACGCATCGGGCTACGTCCTCAATGTCTCTTTCCGTTTGTACTTGTCTGTCCTTGTCTGTCTCTTTCTCGTCCCATTGCAAGGCACAGGCCTCCCCTACGTAATCACTAGGGGGTTTGGAGGCATAATTCACACTACAAGGGGTCCCAGTGGATATTTCCATTTTCATAGAATTACGTAAAAAAGACCAGCGCCATTGCAATTCTTCGCTGAAAAATAACAACTTTTATTCTCAAACTAAAGTTTAAGTTCAGCACATTTTTTTACACAAATCACACTCACCAGATTTAAAATGAATATATTAAATTTATGTTAATAATTGAATATTTGTCACAATGTGTCACAGTTTAATAAAGTGTAAATTTATTGTCTTTATAAACTTACACAAGGGAGGTTGCAAAACATGAATATGACCACGAGAAATACGAGTTTCTCGTGGTCCTGCTAGTAGGACCACGTAGTAGGACCACGAGAAAACAGGAGAAGGCTAAAGAATCACCTTAAACTCTTATTAGTTTCGTGTAAGAGAAAATCAAGCAATTCGAGATAATGTTTAAATGAGTCATAATATCTTAAGGTGACGTCACACTCACCTTTAGACTCGTATAAGATTATGTATAATTTTAATGTAAATATTAGAATAGCAGCAGTGTATAACCATAATTGTAGTATATTATGTTGTAAATTAATATGTAACGAACAATAAACGTGCTCAATAAACAAAGTCATAGTTCCAAAGCTGTCGTTTTAATTCAACAACAGCACACAATTTTGGAAATCGAGAAAAATTAAATAATATCTATAACTTAAGGATGCCAGCTTAGTAATACTTTATACATTCCACTATTCCGTTACATTTCCTATTCCCCATTATCTTGAGGAACTTTCCTCACTAGTTGAGCGAAGGTGTGCGTCTGTTTTGATTAGCCATTTCTGATTTAAAGGGGACCTTTAGGTACACATAGTAAATTAGTAAATTATGTATAACCAATTCTATAATTTGTAGTGAAACGTTTCGAATGTTAAGTATATGAATATAAAAATGGCTAATCAAAAACCACTTTTCATTTGTATACCAAAGTTGTGTTTCAATAGTGTACCTACTATACCTAATACCTACTAATAGACCTACTAATAGTCTATTATCAAAGAATAATTAATTAAATAGGTAAGATTAAATAAGATTAATGGGGAGGTGTAATTTTTTTAATGATTTATTATTTTAAACTTTTCGAAATAATTAGACATGTATAACATCCCCCATGTACGAGATTTATTTTTAGTTTTTTTGGATAAAGGACTAGGAAACCATAGCGAAAAATGTGAAATGAGGACCCCAGAGGTAAAGGAGTCTAAGTGACAAAATTTATGTTTTGAGATAATTGAACCAAAAGTCAACAAAATTTTGTAAGAGGGAAAGTTATTTTTTTTTTTGTTTTGACCATTTTAGGCCAACACTTTGGCCATTTGCTTCTAATTAGTACTAACAATAGATTATTAAAATTACCTGTGTTACACTTACAAATTTTGTTGACTTTTGGTTCAATTATCTCAAAACATAAATTTTGTCACTTAGACCCCTTTACCTCTGGGGTCCTCAAATATAACCTATGAAGTTACAGTTACGGCTGTATGGCTTGCTAATTTCGTCATAGTGTTTAAAAAAGTAATGTCACCACAGATCAAAATTAACTTCACTGTCACCTGTTATCGAGCTAAACAGACAAAAACATCACCTCTGTTAGTGGCAATAATCTCTTTGTTGTGAACTGACTGCGGTTTGTTCTCTTTCATTATAAGCTTGAATTTCTGGTTATTTACTACAATATTGCATTCGAAACTGTACAATGAATGTTGCTGCTCCACTAAATTGTCTAAAATTGTTACATGTATGATTGTAGAGTACATGAAGACCAGTGACAAGTCTATCCAGGCAGTCGTTTCTGTGACGTCACGCTACTTTTAACGAAAGAACTCTTCAAAATTTTTAAACTGCGGTTATCATTGATCTAACACTGCCACTTTGTGGTTCAATCTATATAGATCTACTCTATATTAATCTACTCTATATAGATCTACCTTATATAGATCTATTCTATATAGATCTACTCTATATACAAATACACAAAAATCAGCGTGTTTGGAAAATTACACCACCCCCAATGTACTAAATCATACTACTTCATATCGAAGACGTCCATGGACGGCAGTATGTCGTCTGCCACCCTCTTTCTATATAAAAATATAAAAAAATAGATACTATTCTCCACTCAATGGCCGAAGTATTTTTTTATATGTATTTTTTTTATTTGTATTTTATTGTTTTTTTTTTACTGTATTCTTTATAATTCTATACGCTGTTATATAATTATAAAAATATGTACATTAGTGACCTTAATTTAGGTATTAATTATCTACAATTGACAATCGACTCAAGCAATTGCAGCATTTTCATTCACCTACAACATAAATTAAGCCTACAGTCGTTTATAGAACACAAACCTGTCACAGCAAACAAGAAACCCTCCAATCACAACATGTGTCTACTCGACGTCGCAACAACAAAGCGCTTTAAGCGCTGGACAGCGGACAACGGCACTAGAAAGGCGAGAGACGTTGATTGTGCGGGCTTTGTCTCACAGATTGGCTGTTCAAGCAGTCAAGCGATTGACGCGGAGTGCAGGTTGTGCACGCCAAATCTTCCATATGCTGACGTATACGAAGTCAGCTGAATATATAAATATTGGGGACTTTTTGGCGGGAACAATAAATTTTAATACTTATATATAAAACTAGCTGTGCTCGCGACTTCGTACGGGTGGAATTTTAGTTTATAAACTCTTAATTGGGATATCTTTTCTTCCCGTCAGTTGATTTCGATTAAACAAAGCCAACAAAAAAAAAAAAGCGCCAAGCTAAGCTTAATTAACCTGTGGAAACCCCATGAAAATCCGTTTAGTAGTTTTGAAGATTAGCGTGTTCAATCAGACAAATAGACAGAGAGACATTTCTTTTCAAAATTGTCTTTTTGTGTTCTGATACTCTTCCTTCATCAGTTCTTGGTAAATACATTTAATGTACCGACACGCTGGTTCTACAATTTTATTATACGTATAGATTTTATAGTTCTATCTAAAATATTCATAGGACTCATTCAGTAGGTATAGGGTAATGACTGGTGGTTGCAAAGACAGTATTTGTTTTGCTTAACTGGGCGTCAAACAAAAGATGTACCTACTTGCTAGAAATTAAAAAAGATAAGTTAGGAGAAAACTCAACTGAAGAAAGTCACCGGTAGTAGCTGGATGAGAAGAGCTGACGACCGTGTGTGGTGGCGGTCCGCGGGAGAGGCCTGTATCCAGCACTGGAGAGACACAGGCTGATGGCATGGTATGAACAAAAAACCTATTGCAAAAACTGCAGCATTGATGCTATTCTCTATACTCATCAACTTATTTTCAGCTTTAGATTCCAATCCAATTTGTCAAAAATGTAAACAAATATGGCGGTCGGGGATATCTGACACGTCCTTAAATTGAATAGTGAGGTGATAAATGTTACATATCCATAATTTGATGAGGGGGAGAGTGCACGCTGCCATCCAATAGCTGCTGCTGGGCGCACTCGACTGGCCACGTTACCCCTCGCTCACAGAAGACTACCTTGAAATGTACTGCATTTCCCACTTAATCTTATTTCCCTAATGTACGTACGTGTTTCGGTAGTGAGTGAGATGTGCCAGGGCCCATTCCCATCGCATACCTCTCCATTTCCCCAATCCTTTCTCCAAATCCAGTCCTATATCCAAAGGTAGGCAGCGCATCCGAGGGCGTGCCAACGTTTGTCATTTTGGATTAATGTTGGCATGTATCACGGATGTCTATGGGCTACAGTACCCACTCACCATCAGATGGACTGTATGCTCGTCTGTCACCTTAGTCCATAAAAAAAAAAAAAAAAAAATTGATTCATCGGGACAGCAACGTTGCCCTAGATTTGAAGCTAAATGTTCAGATATTTCATTGATTTGGTTCCGTTTTCGGCAAATTGTATTGTATTGTATTGTATTGAAAATGTAGAGTAAAAATAAAAGCTAAACAAAAACCTTTTACAATATAAAACTCGATTTACAATATAAAATGTATTGAATCGGACTATAATAATATTTATGAACACTTCAAGCGACACAACCTTTGAAGTTCTATTGTTAACTTTGTATTACCACCACGTTAGTGACCTCAGGCCACTATGTTTGTTTATATTTTGGACAAATTAGATTGGAATGGAATATACTTACCTAATGTACTTCATAGTAATTAAACAACTTTGAACGGTTTAAATCGCGTATATTTAATATTATTTATATCCCGACGTTTCGAACACTTTTCAGTGGACGTGGTCACGGGGTGAGTCACCCCGTTTAAACCGTTCAAAGTTGTTTAATTGCTATGTATATAGTAATCGCGAAAACCTAAGAAAATATAATGTACTTCATGCATGTAATCGTATTTAAAATGATAGATTACTCGATATCGATTCAAGCGTGACACAAGCCTAAGAGCGTCCCTATTAATTGACAATGCAATCGACCAAGATAACGTGACTAGTGCTTTGTGCAAGGCTGCTTTGTCTGGAGCGGTCAGAATGTATGGGGGCCTAGTAATTACACGTGACACGAGACCATGTCCTCCGATCTATACCGCTAGATATACAGCATGTTTGAAACTTACCCGAAACCCTAAACTATGTATTCCGTTCATGATTTTGAGTTCATTAACGTATAAGTTACGGATACCATACCATCAGCCTGTCTCTTCACTGCTAGATATAAGGCCACCACCATACACGGTTTGTCGCTTTTATTTATAAATAGCTAGAGCAGCGTGGAGTAGCGTGGAGTAGCGTGGAACAGCGTGGAGTAGCATAGAGTAGTTTAGAATACCATAAAATAGGATAAAAATTGTTCTAAGTACGGTACATCTTGCACAGATACATTATTTATTCTTTATTGCTTAAAGTGACAAAAGGCGGTCTTAATGCTCATAAGCATTATCTCCCAGTCAACCTTTGAGCTATGCAGAGATGACGTGGTAGGTGCAACGAGATAGGTAAGATTACATAAAACTGCAGTTAATAATGGTGCATATTAATTAAATACCATAATATAAATGAACATGCATACATACACGCATACATATTATATATAGTGCAATACCTCTAAACTTATTAGGAATTGGAAACTAATAAACAATTGTGTTGCTCTGAAAACAAAGTATTTTTATTTTAGTATTTACATAGGTACATACAATAAAAATTACACTAATTAAATTAAATCCTACCTGAAAACAAGGAAACGACATTTAAAGTTTATTATTTAAATTGCCAATTCCTTTTTATACACTTTTTATACTTAAATCTAACAATATAATGAACGATGGCGACTTCTGTCAAAACTAAACATCAGCTGCTCTTCCATCCGCGAGGGCCGCCATTACTCACAGCGCCATCTATGGAGTACAGTACATGGTCACTGTTTACAGATAAAAGAGCGCTGTACGAATTAAAGAAATATAGTTTCTTTACACATATACATACCATACAATTAATGATACCTTCCTAAATAGCCGTCTTAAAGTCGTCAGTCGACCTGGCCGGACTGGAGGGAGTCCCACGCTACGTATCCCGGCACGTGGTCTCCATTCGAGGACTCGTCATCCCCATCGATTATCGGGCCTACGATAGATATGACCCGACCTATCCATTGCCACTTCAACTGATTCTATGAGCTGTGTCGGTGGCTATCGTTCTTTGGCGAATTTCCTCGCTTCGAATCTTATCACGCAAAGAAGCTTTGAGAATAGCGCTCGTTTAAATACAAACCTTAAAACTTAAATAATTTGTTGACCCGCTCGCAAAAGATTACATCAAATGTCATCAAAGATTAAACTAAAACGATTTGACATTTCTATGGCTGTTAGCGGTGCGCACGCGCGACACGTGACCACACAAAATGTTAGAATTAACCCGGTTTTACTTTATTGTTTGTCGGTTTTTAAATAGCTGAGAATTATAGGGATCACCCCTTAAATTAAATTGTATTTTGAATTTAGTTCAAATTGATTTTGCGTGGGAAAGAATTATAGTTTACTGTGTTTTTGACAATTTACTTTGCATAATAATCCCTTATTTGATAATGTGTGCTAATTAATATACTTCACTTTTATACATTTTCATGTGCTTAAACGATTCCTTATTATATTACCGAGTATTATGATCCAATCGATTAACCAAGTGATAAGGACAAATTGACATGGAGGCATTTTTTTTGAAAAATATGTCAATTATAGTAATCACAGACTTGCGCAGTGTGGGAACATTATTTACGTATACATCAAACATTTGGTAATTATAATTATTGAAAAATTTTAAATTGTAAAAATTTTTTTCGAAGTATGTAAAGATTGTAAGATGTAGAATTTTCTAAGTTTTGTAAAGATTTTTATAGTGTAAAAAATATTACAATATATGGAATGTGTGTATATGCCTATGTTATTTATAACATACATACACATATTCGACCATGTGTATATATGTATTAAATACAAATAATAGCTCTAAATTTTATATTTCAGAAATCTAACTTTTACGAATCTTGACCAATTTAATCTCTTTGTCGTAGCGTTTTCGCGCGCAGCTTACGTCTACGAGGGCGTAGAGCGCTACGCCGTAGCAATATTATTTATAGCTACAGTATCGGCTATTAAGCGTTCGCAATACAAATTAAGCGGTTAGTAGTGCCAACCGCAAATATAACGTTGTAGAACAAAGCTATTCATTCAGTTAGTTAGAGCATCTAATTTTACTTTAAAAATCATCGTAATAATTCGTTTACGAACGCAAAAAACGTTTGTAGTCGTGCAAACGTTCTGTTGGATTTACAGTTTGTCATAAATTAGTAGATTACAAACCAAGTTACAGTATTACTAATTAAATAACACCGGTAAGTTCATTAAGAACACTGAGAGAATATATGAAACAGAGTGGTTACAACGTGACGCAATGAATCTGATAGTGTATTTGGATGTTTGTTTCTTTTTTACTTAATTACGAGTATACTGAAGTGATTTGGCCGTGTAATATCATAGAAAATCACCACCTCATCTCGTCCCGTGGGGGTCTAAAGGATAAAAAAGGCGTTACTATAAGCCCTGAGAAACGGCACCAGTCCTCAAGTGGACTCGCCAACCACTTGACAGGCGTGGCGTATTAAGGCTACATATCCATCATGCACGAGGAGGCCCTTATCCAGTAGTGGATACAATAAGGCCTGGTTACACTTACACTTAATTATATACTTGTATTTTCGTATAATAATGGGCAGGCACTGAAGACCAGCGCCGCTAATGGTTAGCAGGGCAGGACGCTAGTAGGTATAGTCAAAGACAAAAGTAAAGGCTTGCAAGTGCTCACACAATGTCGGGAACAAAGCCGGTGTGCGGATAATTGTACAACTTTATATATAATTCACAGCGACGACATCCAGTTGAGGACGTTTTACATTTTATAATGGCTTGACTAAGGTGAGTTTATATTGAAGAAATCACCGAACAACCAAATCCATTCTAATGATAAATGTTCCTAGAAACCATTATTGCATTATAGAAACAATTATAAATTAAAAGCTAGTGTTAGTAATATAATAGTAAAAATAAATTTACAATACCTTCTTGTCTTTATCTGTCTGTGGCATGCAAAGGTGTTGTTATTCTTGTAATTTTTCTCTTCACCAGTTCACCACAGTACCACGAGCCGACCTACCATGAATATAGGTATACGCACGCGGGAAGTGTGCTGGATTAAACTTACTTTCACGGGCGCGAGGGGTTCGAGGTGGTACGAGGACAGCGAGCTCATACTAAATAACGTTTCTACCCTACAAATATTAGTCTTCATTACCATTACATACCATTTGTCACACCATCACGTGGGACCCCTTGCTCCTTAGCCTACATCCCTATAAAAAAGAATAACTTTATGCGTAAGAGATTAGTAGTGTTCGGAAATTTGTTTGAGTGGACTTTGGTGTGTCCTTTGTTCACTTGTTATTCAATTAACCGGTGCATGCTACTCGTAGTATACTGGTCGTATCTGACTGGCCGAGTTGCCATATTCTCACAGAAAATTACTGCGAAACGTATCAATAAGTATACTCTTATTTCGGGAGTGAACCAGTGCAATACTGGTTCACTCTCGAAAGTTCTTTTCTCATTCTATCCTATCACCCCATCTCACTAAATCTCATCTTATGCCAGCGCATCACATCCCAAATTTTTAATTAAATCCTATATTAAAATACACGTGTAATATGAACGTAGCCTCAGTCTCCATAATTCAATACTTTCTTCTGACTTGGCTACCACTATTACAATAAGTTTATCAGAGCAAAACGGCAATATCGCCTCCCAATGCGTTAAAGAGAGACACCAGATTCCTTTGTACTAAGTTTCAGCGCCTGGAGTGGAAACCGATGGAAATTTGTAAAATTTTCTCCGAATTCGATCGTTGATATCATTTAAAAGTAGGGAGGGCGTGGGGGGATTGGAACTCTTTGCAATGGCGAAGAAAATGATTTAATTTATCACTTACAGTTTTGTTTAGTGATAAAAATGTAGTCTTGTAGGTCGTGGATGGCTTAAATCAATACTGTAGTTGCAAAATTATAATCAAGAAGACCGTATGGTGCTGTGTGGTGTCGGCCTGCTTAACACTAGCCCCACCACATCCCTTCCCATAGGTATTTGTAAAAGGCGACTAAAGGCGGCCATACACGCTAGGGTATGCATGCACAGTTTTGCCTCTACAGTCGAACTGTACAGTCAAACATGAGCGTGTAGGTGAGATAACTGCACAGTTATTCATGCATACGCGCTCAAGTTAGACCGTACAGTTCGACTGTACAGGCAAAACTGTCCATGTATACCCTAGCGTGTGTAGCTGCCTTAAAAGAGTGGACTCGCTAACCTGCGTGTTTTAAGGCCATACATCCGTCGTGGACAAGACAATGTACCTGAGGAGGCACATTTCCAGCCGTGGACTACAAAAGGGCTGGTTACGGTTACAAAAAAGGTCGGAAATGACTAGTTGAGAAGAACGGAAGGCTATCCAACTGTAGAGCGATACAGGCTGTGATTGCACGGTATGGTTTTCAGTATTAATAAATAATTATTGCGATGCATCAAAATTAATCTTAAATTACAGTAACACGTGATAACGCGCATCGACTAAATTAACCCCTGGCGGCCACACTCCAATAAACAAACAAAAAAGCGAATAAATAAAAAACAAAATAAACAAATTCGCGGCGAGAGGGGAGGTCAATAATAAAAATAATTACCGGACGAGTGTCGGTGACAGCGGAGCGGTCAACGAGTACGGAGAGGGACACATTCATCTAATTTTGATGTTTCATATTTTGACAGCGTTATAAATTGTTATTGTAAATGTAAGTACAATGTAATTTAAAAGAGGGAGAGTGCACGCTACATTCCCACAGCCGATGGGCACACTCTACCCCTCTTATCTAGGTATCTGGGTTTCCAGGTCACGATTTCACAGTAAAACTGCCTTAAAATGTACTGCATTTCCTACTTTATCGTATTTCCCCAATGTACGTACGTGTTTCGGTAGTAAGTGAGATATGCCAGAACCCATTCCTATCTCCAATTTCCCAACCCTTTCTCTTTATCCATTCCTAACTGCAAAAGTAGGCAGCGCATCCGGAGACATGCCAACCTTTGTCATTCTGGACTGATGTTGGCATGTATCGCGGATGTCTATGGACGACAGTATCCAGTTACCATCAGGCGGACTCTATGCTCGTCTGCCCCCTTTTTTGTCTATAAAAAATATATTGGTAAATCTTCATAGTGGTCCATAAATCCCCGACTTTTGATCACCAGAAGCTCGGTAAAGAATATATTCAAACATTTATGAATTAAAACTAAATCAGTAGCGGTGATCTTTGAAACTAAACTAAATGTTGCGTTAATGAGACTTTCATACAAATTCATAAAACACTTATCATTACCATGAATCTAATTTCTATTGTTATTTATAAAAAAAACAAATGCAAAATATTTTCAGTAGTAACAATCACTACTGCAAGACACCGATTAATAACTCTGTGAACATTTTCTTTAGAATTCTAGCCATTAAAAGTTATTTTCAAGCAGTTCGGATCATAAAATTATGCAAATTAATTGTTGATAAACATCCATACCGCAATAAGGCCGCTGATTACGATAGGTACGTATATACTTTACATATCTTCCGTACATTTTAGAAAAACGTTTTTAATCAAATTTGTAACAATAAATCTTACTCAACGACATAGTTTTTTTTTATTTATTACAAGTTTTAAAGGTAAATTATAAAGGTTTCTTTTAGATACAAGTTCTGCAGTATCAGTAGGCATTCAAGACATTAACACCTACCTGTGATTTCTGTGAACCGTGAAGAAATTATAATTTAGACAAGAAATATCTTTTTAATTTATATTTTAAATTATTTTCACTAATATCAGTTTTTAATTTATAGTCTAATTAATTTATTAGCCTCGGAATTGAGTAAGCAGCGGTCCGCTGACCGTATAGGATGTGAATTTATTTTTTTAAATTTTGATATTGAAATATTATGCTTTAAATATGGGCAGGTAAAGTATTTCAGTGTTGAAATAGTTTATAGTACATAGCTATAGAGTTCGAATTATTGAGACGTTGACATTTTTTAAAAGTTAACACCATCATACTTTTGGAATCACTTAGGTAACCGATTTAGCTCATTTTCGAACTTAATCCAGACAAACGTAACTTATTCGGCCAAATTTAATTTCTGTCCGTAAAGAAATTAATAAGCCTTGCAGTTATGCCTCTTAAAAATAAAGAGCGCATGACGTTTTAAACGAAGGCGTAACTAACATTAATTCAAATTAATGACATCAAAATGCACTTGTGCATAGGTTGGCTACAATATATATAATAACCACCTCGAAACCGATCTTAATGAAATGTGGAAGTAGTGAAAGTTTTATTAAATTCGTAAATCGTGATCTCCACAGTAGGTAGATTTCTCGAAAATCTCCCTAAAAAAATCGCCTCCATACTTCTTGACCGCTGAATCGTATTCGCAAATATAAAATGTAAACGGTGCTCGCACGTCACAAGTATTGCGAATTAATCGAAACACGACAACACCCCCCCCCCCCCCCCCCCTCGACCCGCTCACACTTCACTTTATAGTCCCGTTGATTGACGACTGCCTCACTCGATATTAATATACACGTACTAACTGGTATTCCCATAGACAAGCCCGGCAAAATCAAATTTGACGTTTTTTTATACAAAGACGAGGCATACGTGCATACAGACGAGCATACTGCCCATCTGGTAGTGAGTGGGCTGTATGCTGTATGCCAGCGAGAGTGGGACGAGCTTCCCACTGTCACTGGCGGTCTAAAATCGCTCAGCACGTGAAGAGATATCGCGTCTCCTTGTGTTTTTTACCGCTTATATAATGGGGAATGTTCTAAATAGCTGTTAAATTTGATGTCAACTCCGGGTTTTTACCATCGCTCCGTTCCTCATCATCGAGCGGTTCATCTGTACTTCTTTGTCAAAGATAATGTCCGAGGTATGGCTCCCACACAATGTGGTCACTGCGTTCGACTAATTTTGGAAAAGAGGCCGTCAAGAAGAAATACGCCGTGGACTGTCCGTTGCTTGTGTCAGAGCTAAACATTTAATATTTTAATTTTGTCATTATTTATTTTATTTTTATTTACTTATAGAAAGAAAGTGACAGACGAGCACACAATCCGCCTGGTGGTAAGTGGATGGATGGACATCCGCAATACATGCCAACATTAGTCCAAAATGACAAACTTTAACACGCCCCCGGATGCGCTGCCTACCTTTGTTGATGAAAGAATGAATTTGGAGAAGGGGTTTGGGATATAGGAAAAGATAGGATGGGAATGGGCGCTGGCATATCTCACTCACTACCGAAACACGTTGGGGAATATGAAAAAGTGGGAAATGCAGTACCTACAATTGAAAGTAGTATTCTGTGACAGAGGGGTAACGAGACCAGTCGAGTACGCCCAGCGGCTGTTGGATTACAGCGTGCACTCTCCCCCTCAGAAAATGTTGATTTTGAATGGTATTTAAAATGATTTATTTTGTTTGCCCTTTCAATATAAAGTAATGCGAACAAAACTGAACAAATTACTAATTGACTAATTCAAACAGCCATGGATAAATAGCCATGGAAAATAACGTGTTATAAATATTCTTTTATCGCCAAGATTTGGTGTCGAGAGGCTATCAAGTTATTTTTTGAAAATTCTACATTCTGTACAACAATAACTTTATTGTAACAATGTACAATAGTGTGTGTGTGTGTGTGTGTGTGAGCTGTCAGTATCAGATACTGTGATAGTACTGTACTTGTATTGGGGTGGATGACGTTTGGCATACAGGTTGTTCATAATTTTTAAAAATGAACTTGATGGGTTGATAAAGTCCATCTTGTGTCATACAGTTGATTGTGACTTAAATAACTGCAGCATGCACTGTATCATGCTGCATTTTGCGCAGCCCCTGGGCGTACTTGAACAGAAGACTGCATTTCCTAGTTAATCGTATTTTCCCAGTGTACGTACACTGGGAAACAGACGTACACGTAAACACGTACGTACGTGTTTCGATAGTGAATAAGATATGCCAGAGCCCATTCCCATCCTATCCCTCCCCATTTTCCCAATCCATTGGTTCATTTGCAAAGGTTGGCAGCGCATCCGGGGGTGTGCCAACGTTTATCATTATGTACTGAGTCGGCATGTATCGCAGATCACGCATACTGTCGCCTGCGACATCCCATGGAGTAGGTGTAATGGGATGTGGAAAGCGACCTATCCCTATATAGGTATTCTCTATTCCCATCATTGTCCTTTTTTTTCTTTTCCATTCCTAAATCTCCGGCGATAGGCGGCGGACGGACTCTGGACTGATGTTGGCGTGTATAGTGGATGTCCATGGGCCACTTACAGTATCCACTTACCACCAGGCCGCTTGTCTACCACTTCTATATAGACACTTATAATAAAATCTTAACAAAGCCACGTCTGTATACGAAATATTTTGTGAAATAAGTCATTAGGTACAGTTTAAACAATATTTTTTTGAATTTTGGTCTGTCTGTCGGTCCGTGTATCTGTTTGTCTGAAAACACTGAACGGAATTTAAGGAGACTTGGAACAATTATAGCTTATGTACCGGGTTAACATTTAGGGTACTTGTATCTCAGTCCGTTTCAGAGTTCCCACGCGAATCATTCTAAAATGATTCGCGAATTAGCGGACACTACTAGCTTTTCTTTACAAAAAACTAATGAATCCGTTTGGCTAAACTACCAGCTTCGATGTCGCTCGAAAAATGTACATGCTCCTATGTAAACACGGGTGTTTACATAGGAGCATGTACATTTTCAGTTGTCAACAAACCAGTGAACACCCTATATATGTTTGTTGTTTGTAAGATGAAAGGGTGTCAGGTCTGTTGGGTATCTGTAACCACTTCAACGCAGCGAGGGTTCGCGACGCGATATTGGCTATATGTGATTTGTAACTCTTTGTGTTTTTATACATCTAATAGATTCTAAGCACCTGTCACCTATGACTGCCTCATCACCAGGGTGGCGACTGGATCCACTGGAACAGAATGACACTGGCTTATTCATTACTTATCATTGCTCAGATAAACTGACAGATTTTTTTAAAATATTATTTTTGTGTTCTAGGTCTTAAAAGCTACTTATTAACAGTCAGTAGCTCCGCTCTGGGTATTATTACTACATAAAGTTCGTCATCATCAATTTTCACATGTTTTCAAATACATATTTAGAGACATCTAGCGGCAAATAATGAAACTAACTTAAACTAATTATAAAAGTCTGGAGATATTAACTACAAGTATATCTAGGTGTTTGTTTATTTTACTCTTTAGCAATTTACAAATTTTCCAAAAAAATGGATTGCTAATCCGTATGGTAATGGGCTAACATTCGGCTCATTCTCACGGCTCGATATCAATTTATAACCCTAATTCTGTTTTACCAAAGATTTTGTATAAAATAAGAGTACAGATACCTACCTACCGCAACAATGGATTGTAACCACTGCAAAACCACTTCCACGTCCAGTCCTCTCATACAGTCCATACAGGGGAATATGACTTCTATTCTATCATCAATAAATGTCAGAGAAATGTCTGATTTAAATTTGCTATACAACATAGTCAACATTTGTTTAGCAACAATTGGTACTTGCCGTAGGCGGCGACAGAAGATAAATATCTTCTGATAAATATCTCAATTTCTATCTCTCTTTAAACACTTGAAAGCAAAAAGGATAGGCTTTTTGCAGTTTCTAAATGTATCGATAATAGTTCTCCCACGCATGGATTTCTATGAAAATAAATATCTTTGTTTGTCTGTTCATTAATAGGTACCTATTTTACTTTCATAGGTAAAATATTAATTGACGAAGCAGTTTAACTACCTGTGCTTTATATGGTAACGCTTTATAAAGCATACCATACCATCAACCTGCGTAAATTAGTGGACGGTCCAAATCCAAGTCCGTCATAATTTCGCAATTTAGAAAAAAAAATAATGAACCGTGTCTATAAATTATGTTTTTGGATAGCGCTCAAAAACTGTACAACTTTAGTCTAAGTAGTTTTATCTGTATCGTACATAAACTTATTTTAAGCAACACTTTCGGCACGGATTCCACGGGCCGCGGCCGTGGTCACAGGCTGACTGTAAATAGATAAATATACGTATATAAAATCCATTAATACTCGCAATGACGCGTGCCAATGGCAAATGATTGTATTACTCAAGTTTCTAAATGTGTTTTTAAAAACTAGTAACTCACACGCAACCAAGTAGCAAGCAACTAGCTTGGAACTTTAGAACCTTTGTGAAATATTAAACAGGCAAGGATTCGCAGGTGGCAGGTGGCGCAACAAGTGGCTTTCTCTCACGGTTTTCGTTGCCCTTTGTGGTTATTGATAGGGTTGATTTAAAAAATAACAAGTTTGTTTATCTTATCACAATATAAGGTTACATTTTAGTTAGAGACGATCTAACTCAAACTTAAATAGTTTTAAGAGCCAAGTCAAGGAGCATTATCCGACTCAGTAATTTCCGCAGATAGAGTTATCTCTCTTTCAGTACTTGTTACTTAGTTCTTTACTTTGTTCTGTACTGACTTTGTTTAAATTCTATTTTTTTTTTCTATTCCCATATCATGTATGTGTTTATGTATATATTGTATTCATCTTAAGTAAGTGTTAATCTATAAAATATTATTATTATAAACTTATATTCCGTAAAATTGCATCTTCTAAGTACCTATTTTTGGGATTATTATCAGTTTTCTCATTATCAACCAAAGGTTATCTGGAAGAGATTGCTTTGGCGATAAGGCCGCATATTGTACCTACTTTTCGTATTACTTACCTACTTAAATTGTCTTTTTACAACATGTATTGCTGTACAATAAAGAGTTTTTCTATCTACCTGATGGTAAGTAACCAGAACTTTTAACGTACACTCCGATATTTTAACGATGGACGTCCTCGTGTTCATTGTCTTGTGTACGTTCGACTATAGCCTTAAAACTTCCACTCTTTAGATCCACTCTTTTAGATGTGGTGTAATTCCTCAGGAGTTGTGGCTGCGATTTTGTTATCTCTTAGTCGCCACGGCACGGACGGATGGTAAGTATGAAAGTATAATGCATCGAGTAAGAGTGATGATAGTAGGCGTTTAAAAATGCTGAGCTCTCGAGCGCTAAGTCAGAGCTAGTGAACCCTAAAATCCTTAACCATTTTAGACTCGACTAAGGGATTAGCCGATAAAGGGATAAAGCTGCTACAACAAACCCTGAGGAACTACAAGACCTCTAACAAATGGACTCACCAACCCGCTTGGCCAGTATGGCATTTTAAGGCCATAGACGAGATAATGTACGTACACGAGGCTAGTATCCAGCAGGAGACGAAAATCGTTGGTTGGGGTTAAATTAAGATCATCAAACGTTAAAAACTTGCACTATAACGCTCGTGTCTTAAATGTTTATTAGCGCTCACTTAACGCACGAATATCGGGCGCTCAGCGTTCATTTTTATAACGAGCGGTGATAGCCTAAAGCTATTCTCCATTCTCAGTGTAGTCGTGGGTTCCAAATCCGCCGGTGTTTAGTTTCTACTTAAGTTTTATTTTAAAGTATATTGATTTCTAAAGTTATCACTAGAAAATCATAAGCTAGATGGCCCGTATGTACATTGTCTTCTACGTGAGGGATGTATACATGAGTACCTCATGTACTACGTGAGGGATGTGTACATGAGTACCTCACGTAGTCGTGAGGGATGTGTAAGTCACACGGTCCAGTCCGTTTGTTAATTTCTCAGGGTTTGTGATAGCCTGAAATAAAAGCTTTTTTACCATATTTAAAATATCCAGCCAAAATTTTCCCAGCCGTAACAATTGATTACTTTTGAACTTAACAAGTACCTACTCGTATCAGGTTTTTTATTGCAAACAAATCGTAGGTCTTCTTCGACTCGAGACGAAATTAAATAAAAGTCCAAACAAAAATATACCTTTGACTATCGTGTTACCGGCACCCCTCACGTATCGTATTGTTTTTCCAATGAAACTTTATGTACTTGTAGATACTAACTAGTAAGGAGCCATGCTTGCAGTTCCTTTATTGGTTAGAACCCGAAATAAAGAAATTTATAAAAAGCTAAAATCACCAACATTGTTGATAGATATTATTAATTGAATCTTCCGGGCTACTTGGCCGAGGTCTTCTGGTATCTCTTCTCTTTCTACCAAACGTTTCGTCAACAACTGCGGTTGACATCTTCAGTGGCGACTGCGTTCACTTTCGGAGAGATGTTATCTCTTCGGCTTCTCGAGCGCAACTGACTCAACGTTTTTTTTTTTTTTTATGTTAGGAGAGACAATCAGGAAAATCCTGCATTGGACACCTGGCACCATCTAGTCTAGCTGAAGGCCAGCCTAGGTGGTGCCAGGTAGTGTCGGACTCCTACCGACTAAAAACCTGATTGCCTCAACATCGTGTATGTCTAAGTTCTTGTGGCCCTAGTGGCCTTTCAAGAGTCACCGGTCGCGTTGATGTAGGGCGAGCGCAGAAGGCGCTCAGCCAGGAGAAAAGTGTGTGTTGCAACAGCCTAAGGGCTCCCTCGCCGGTAAACCGGAGGAAGGAACGGACCTCGGCTTAGGGCGTTGCATTGGGGGGATACCGCGGGATCGCGTGTCGGCGAGAAGCGCCCAGGCACGTGTCGATGCCTAGTGAAAGTGTTGGCTGAGGGCCGGTGTGTGTTAACGGTGTAACGAGGGGGACGTCCACGTCTCGGCCGGCGGGGACGGTGTCTGTGTGCTGTGTTTGGGTGCAGAGTGAGAACCGCATTGGCAGCGGTGATCGAGTCGTCACTGACTCAACGACTGTGGCGCACCGGTATTTATAGTAGGCGAGGGTAGTTGTGATTGTGTGTGTACCGAGTCTGTTTTTGTTCCCCCCTCCCTCTCTCGTCTATCTTCCCCGTGAGCTTGATGGCCTACACTCCACTATTGTTTATAGAGTTACTATACTATACCATCAGCCTGTGTCTCCACAGCTATGTGTACTACTGCTGGATATAGGCCTGTCCCAAGAACCGCCACCACACACAGTCTTCTGCTTCTCTCATCCAGTCACTACCGGCGTCTTTTTTCAAGTTGTCAGTCCACGTGGCTGGCGGGTGTCCCACGCTACGTGTCCCGGTACGTGGTCTCCGCCCTGGGACATATATGGCCACTGCCACTAAAGCTTGCTAATCCTTTAAGCTATGTCGTTTAGTTTAGATAACTTTAGTTCTTTCCCTAATGTCTTTGTTAAGGATTTTGTGTAGCAAAGAAAGAATTAGTTAGCTGAATTTCGCAGTATTTAAACCACATTTGTCGTAGGTCTATAATTCTGTCCCGCGAGAGCCGGAACGTCCCGTTGTTTAGGGTAACGCTAATTGTAACTTAGCGTCCCATTCTATTCATTCATTTAATAGAACGTATTATTTAAAATAGAACTTAGACTGAGTCTATAGTTCTTGTTTAGGCTCTATCTAACACGCAAGCTTAACCCCAGGAAAATGCTGGGAATAGGAACTCGGTTTTAAAACTATTGCCTTTTTTGTTCACCTTTTGTTTCATGGTATAATGAATATGGTATAAAACAGTCTACTATGGTCGGGCAGACAATAGCAACAACTTCATATCTAACAATTTAATGGTTCACTAAGAACTACAATTAGTATGTTATCATATATAATAACAATATTAGCATTAGTCAAAATGAATGAATGATTACATGTTAATTTTGATTGCTAAAATAAAAGCCGTCTAGATTATAAAAAGCCTGTTATAATAAGTGTAACTTTTGTTAAATCTTCAACATTCTCACCAATAACAAAAAATATTTCAGTCAGTGCACACATAATTAAATCAAACCTGTCCACTCGATACAGTAGTAACAAATCATCAGCTCCGCGAAGCGTATCATCCCGAAGCCATCCGAAGCTACGCGCAGTCATTAGAGCTTGAAATCGGTAATTGTGCGTCCACAGTTGTTATTGTTGCTTTAGCAGATTTGGTATCATGTGTGTAGTTTTTTTCATCCAGTTGTTTGTGGAAAATACATAACAATAGTAGAGACAGTGAGACATCACCATCAATTCCAATACCATCATAAATTTCATTGTAAAGTTATCAAATATCTATTTATAGTTAGATAACAATAGAATACTTAAATATTAATATTATACATGTTTATACTAATGACTAATATAAAGTATAAAGTTTACAAATGAACTAGATTTACTGCTAATTATTTTCTAGCACAGTATTCTTCGGAAGCTAGACAAGGCTGATTGATAAGTAAGATTAAGATCGAGATTAAGTCTTAAGAAGATCAATATATCATCAATTTTCTCTCTCAATATTTGAATATCCTACTGAAAGTACAAGGGAATCCAGTATGAACCCCTAGTTAAATTTACACAATAGGAACTAAAGGGTAAGTTAGCATATTATAATAATTGTATAATGAAACACCTACAATCGCCTATTCAAATTATATCAAAAACAAATTGCCAAGCACATGTCAAACCTTTCAATTGATTCAACAATAAAGAAATTATAATAACAAACAACTCAAATAGAAATCCTTTAGGCATCTCCCACGCAAAAAGTACAAAAGTAACTCATAAAAAATCAAGAGGTACTAACCCTTATTACAAGGTAGTAGAACTTATTTGAACTGTAAAAGAAACTGGTGATACAGAAAAGATTATTCTGTGGTATAAAGGTTATAATAAAAAGCTTTTATTCTGCAATGATTTCCGAACAATAAGTAATTGATATGCCTCCAATGGTTTCGAATAACCCGTATCCAAATAAACAAGATCTCCCTTGCCCCTCTCGTCCCTAATAAACAATGATTAAAGCGGAGAAGTGGAGCAAATGTACTGGGTCAAAATAATTTGGGTATTATGTAGAGATTTACCTGCTTTTGTGTTCGATTTCATTGAGTGATTTTACAGTTTTTTGTACAATTAAAATTATATTGCGGTTTGAACGGCCACAGCTGAGCTTCTGGAGTATTGGATGACAGTATCCTTGTTTGTAAAAGTTAAAAAAAATTGTCAGGCGCAAACGTTTTGATAAATAATGGTGCTGTTGAACAAAATAGTTATAAATGAATACTAAGTTATAGAATGTGGACAACTAAACACGACACAACATATAATCGGATTTTTTTACATGCAACTTTTTTTAAAATAATATAATCTCATTTTTTTAAATTATAATAACAATAATGGTTCCGTTGGCCATATTTTAGATTGAGTCACAATAATTGTAATTATAATTTAAATTTATTTTTTATTAGCGAAGTCAAAAAGCATATTGACATCATTTCATCGGATCTGTGGCTTTAGTAGACTACAGAACCCTAAAAATACGAATCAATTGTCATTATTGTAAGCCTTTTTACAATTTTCCCTCTAAACAAAGTGTAGAAAGGAAAGAGTTTGATTGTACAAGAGAGATAAGTATGAGAATAGAACATAAAAAATAATTTAGATCAAACAAGAAAATTGAATTTGTATTGAATTGAAGCCTTTGTATTTCAGATCTATTTCCTATAAAACTTTTAATTATAACAGGTTAAAGTAAAAGTAGATGTTTTCAATGACATTCCGCTGTAAGAAACTTTTACTACAATACACAGTTTCTAAAACTATGTCTCTTTACCTGTAGCTGTAGCTGTGTGTTTGTGTTTTTTAATTATAGTTTTATCTATTGCTATGTTAAGGATATTAGCTATGATATACTCGTATTGTTAGATAGAGTTAGTAAAACTACAAAATTTTGACTAAAAATATTTTTCTAAAAAGTGCCAAAAATTACAAAATCTACTTTTGCGACTAGCTTGTATCATCGGCGTTTTTTCATTTGAATTTTGGTAAAGATTTTAAATGCATGCATTGGAATAATAATAATTAAATATTTTTGTAGGTAGGTACAGGTAGTAAAATATTAGTTGGAAATTTAATATAACATATATTAATGTTGCAATATTTTAATAGATATGCATTTGATTTTGTAAAACAATATACAAAATCTGAAAAAATATAACCTTCGCTCTAAAATAGCTAAAATAAACTCTAGGTACAGTTTATTGTCAAAACATAAAACAAATTAGAAAACCATTAATAAAAACTAAATGAGAGTACATAAAATAAACAATAGAGAAGTCTAATTTTTATTGACGAATGCGGGGTACCCCAGGGAAATACACTGGGTCCTTTCAAATTTAACAATTACCTTTTTATTATTTTGTGGTTAATTGAGATAAACGTGGTACATAGACGTAAACAGCATAACCGCTATTCATTACCAACAATTTAAAGCTCCCCTAATAATTGAAACTCAGTAGCCACGCCCCGAACAATGTGCACAATAGAAGTATACGTCAAATATTTTTAACACAACCTCTTTTGTTTGTCCCAATCACAAAAAAAAACTTATTTACAACTCAAGAAAACGTAAATCAATTTATAACAGACCTTATATAAAGGAGACAAGAGCGAAGGAATATGGAAAGAAAGTTATAGAACGGTATGATAAAATTGTCACGCCCTTCATCGGAGTATTATCGAATAACAATATTCAAGGGGACCTTTATTACATTGAAATAAAGAGAATAATAAAACAATTACTGCAAACTGTTCATAGAAATGCACTTACAGTAAGTCAATAGGTATCGTGTGGCGACGCCTTTGTCCGATTAAGTTTGGACGTTTTGTGTGAAGAATGTTTAACTGGTGGTTATAAAACGGTTCACTATGTGTTGCTTTGAAATGACACGAATAAAAGGTAAAAATAGCAATGTTTTACTGAACAAATAATGAATAAGAGATTATTGTGTACTTAATAAAAAATAATGGCCTATACTTTTCAACGAGAAATTCTTATATTATCATATCAAGAGAAATGATTTGATTGACTTAGACTCATCATCGCCGAGCCGAAACCGATGATGCTATAAACCGGTCCAAACATAAAATTTGGATACTAGATTTCTTTTATCACTTAGAGAGTTCTTGTAATTCAACCCCTAAATAGGTGGAACGCGGTGTCAGTTAGAAAAAAATATATTAACTTAATGCTTGGTATATTTATATACCAGAATATAAATAATTAAACGTTTTCTACAATTGTGTAAGGAGGTTAAAATACAGAATGTCAAATCTTGACAATTTGACGCTAGTTTAATTGGATTCCGTTAAATGGGTAACAGTTAGGTTCTGTAGATTTTTAACCAATTATTCACAACGAAAGAGGAGTGCCCCAGAAATCATTTTAACCAACTAGATAACTTTTTTTTTCGAAAACCGTATTGCGAACTCAAAAATATACCTACATTTTTTTCTTTTTGACAATCACCTCGTATTTTAAAAATTGGTAAATTTAGTACGTCACTATAATTGTTGTTGAAACCTGAATTGATAAAAACCAACAGGTACCGGCCCAGTGTGTGAAATTTTGATTTTTATCGCATCATCATCAAATATTCACGCATTGCTGCCTCCTATTTGCAAAATATTATAACAAACAAGTCTTACAGCGCAGCGCAACACAAAACATTCAAATGAACCACATAATATCGTTTTACACACGATTTCATACAAAAATATTACGTTACAACCTCCCCGCTAATAAACAATTGTGTGATAGAAATGAATGGCTTTGTGGTTTAAAGTTGTTTTAAGAACGCTTATTTTTTACTGCTCCTTTCAAAATAGTCTCTACAAACTCTGCACTGTTAACAAGTTTATGAACAAATTTAACAAATTTTAAGAACTGTAATTATTTTTTTTTTCTTTATATATGGCAATAGTGCAATTAGCACATTCTGCCAGTGTGTAGTTTTCTTCGTAATAAACAATTTCAAATTCTAAAACGTATCCTATCGACGTCCAGTCCCGTCGAAGTAAGTCGAAGTCGCTCAGTGAAACGATAGTAGGTTTACTGAGGACAAAAGAGGACTCTGACTTTGACGCTCACGAGAAACACAGTCCCACGCTGTTATTTGATTATTACTATCACTATTAAACCACAAAACGCCCAATGCACAATTTTTACAATAATCATACAAAAACTCAACTGCACTTTTCGAATTCCCCCCAAAAAGTGATATTACTATTTATGTTTAGCCACCGGAACTACAGATAGATAAACAGCTAGCTGTCTAGCCCTTTTTTCGTCCACTCTGGGACATCGTATTGGACTTTTTTTTTATAGACTAGTGCGCGGACGAGCAAGCGGTCCCACGTGATGGTAAGTGTTACCGCCGCCCATGGACACCTGCAACACCAGAGGGTATGCGGGCGCGCCGCCGACCTTGCAAAATCCTATTCACAGCTCTCTTGAAGAACCCCATATCGTAGCTTAATGGAAAGACCTCTTGAGGCAGATCGTTCCACTTATTGCGAATATAGACCTACTGCATCTAGATGAATTGCCATTTGGACCTACCACTAAAAATTTCTTCTCATTGCCTTGTCATTATACATTGTCTTGTTCTTGAGAGATGGCCTAAAAACGCTACGTTGGCCATGTGGGTTGGCGCGTCCATTCTTTTAAAGGTGGTGTAATTCTTCAGGACTTCTGGTAGCCGCTTTGTTATCCTCTCGTCGCTTTTTACAGCACCCACGGGAAGAGATGGGATGGTGTTATTCTAAAAAAATAGAGACAGATAAAACTCTAGTCTATAAATGTCACATTACAACAAAAAAAAAATAATGAATAATAGAAACCACATGATACTAAACGTGGCGTGGGATGCGCTATTACCAGGTGGACTGACGACTCAAAGAAAGTCGCCAGTAGTAACCGGATGAGAAGAGCCGAAGACCGTGGATGATGGCGGTGATGAGAGGCCTATATCTCGAAAAACCGTCACATTCGCAGTGGTGGATTGTGAATTCTTCCTCCTGATTGAAGGCTGTGCAGAAGTTGTCGTCTGCTAAGTTCAACCTTCAGAGATAGAAGACTTTCTGGACCGATGTGGGACGTGGATTCGCTAATGATTATGACGTTCCAATACTCCAATGTTATTGTTGCATAAATTATAGTCTGTGCTTTAGGATTGTCTATGGTTGTGATTATTAGTCTATGGGTTCTCCCAATAAATGTCTCACGTGCAATGTAACACCGAGTTTTATTTAAACAATTAACCCAGCAGCCCTGCACATATCTAGCAAATATGTGACAGTGGCGACGAGGATAAAAAGAAATCAGTGAAAGTTTTACGTGTTACGTCCGTAAACTACAAGAAAGATAGTAGAATAATTTCGTCTTGTTACGTCGGACGAAATTTCACAAAATGGCGGCTGCTGGGCTCTCACTGCCTGAGTTTTCAGCTGCAAAATGCACATTTAAGGTGTACAAACAGGTGTTTGAAAACAAAATGAAGATCCACGAGGTGGATGAAACGAAGTGGTCACAATATTTAATCTCGTTTATAGGTTTTGACATGGTCACGTTGCTATCAGAACTCTGTTTCCCGGAAACACCACAGGATAAAACGTATACTGAATTAGTGGAACTTGTTGAAAAACACTTGGAGCCACAGCAATCAGAAATCGCGGAAACATATAAGTTTATGAAACGTGAACAGTTGGCAAACGAGTCAATCTCTGAGTTTGTGGCGGCATTAAAGAAAATGGCACAGACGTGCAACTTTACCACACATTTAGAAAGATGTCTAAGAGATAAATTCGTTCATGGATTAAAGAGTGAAAGCATAGTTAAAAGATTATTTGGTGAAAAAAATTTAACGTTTGCAAAAGCCGTGAAGATAGCAATGAGCATGGAGCTGGCGGAGAAGGGAGCAAAATTAATAACTGCTGGCAGTTCTGGGCAAGAAAGCTCAGACATACACAAAATAAGTAAAAAACAGGTGAACATTAAATGTCATTGCTGCGGGAAGATGGGGCATGTAAAACCCCAATGCAAATTTAAAGAGGAAGAATGTTTTAAATGCCACAAGAAGGGGCATATGGCAAGTGTTTGCAAAGCAAACAGTAACAAAACTTTCAAACCCAAGAGGGTCCATGAAATTACAAATGATGAAGAATTTTCTGTTATGCAAGTTAGTGAAGTACAATTGAATAGTGAATCTGTGGGTGATAGTTATGATTTGTCTAGTTTATTTCAGAAAACAGAGAGTCAATTAAATATTAACAAAGTGGTATCAATAGATGAGAAGCGTCCAAGTCCTTGGTATATAACTTTAAAAATTAATAATGTAAATATATCATTTGAAATTGATTGTGGATCAGATGTCACGTTAATGCCTGAATCTATGTTCATAGCATCCTTTCCTAATTTAAAATTATTTCCATGTAACCTAAAGCTATCAGGATATGGTGGTAACAATATCACTGTATTGGGTAAGACAAATGTAAATATTAAAATTATAAATGAAAAATACTTAGCAACATTGATTATTGTCAAAGATGGTAAAAAGCCATTGTTAGGTAGGGATTGGCTGAGTGCTATGAAAATTGATTGGCAAACTTGTATGAAACGGTGCAATTTAATTATTCACCAAGATTCACAAATTAAACTTAACAATTTAGTAGAAAAATATAGGGATATATTTTCAGGGGTTCCAGGCGAAATTAAAGGTACTGTAGGAACTTTAAAATTAAAAGAAGCTAATATTAAACCCATTGCATTTAAACCAAGAAGAATAGCTTATGCTGTAAAAAATTTAGTTAAAAAGGAGCTTGACAAGTTATGTACCGAAGGTAAAATGTATAGAGTGACAAATAAAGAAACAGGCACATGGGCTACACCCATAGTGACCATCATTAAAGGACCTCATAATATAAGAATTTGTGGGGATTACAAGGTAACAATAAATCCATTTTTGGAGGTGCCAAATCATCCAATCCCTGTCATTGAAGACATTTTTGCAAAATTAAATAAAGATGATCAAAGTGTTAAAACAGTATTTAGTAAAATTGACTTAAGAAAGGCATATATGAACAGGCGAATGGATGAGGAGGCACAAAAGCTTATGACAATTACCACACCATGGGGGTTGTATAGACCAACGTTCATGATGTTCGGTATGTCACCTGCTCCACAGGAATGGCAAGATTTTATGGATGAACACTTTAATATGCCAAATGTATATTGTTTCATTGACGATATTTTGGTTGCAAGTAGTGATGTGGATTGCCATTTAAAAACTTTAGAGTGTATATTTCAAAAACTTAAAAATTTAAATATTAAAGTAAATAAAGAGAAAACTGTGTTGATGTCCCCACAATTAGAGTATTGCGGGCATGTGATTGATAAGGAAGGCATTCACAAGACACCAGGGCACATCAAGGCCATATTGGAAGCACCACAACCTGAAAATATTAAAGAATTACGTAGTTTCCTTGGCACTATTAATTTTTATCATAAATTTCTAAAGAATGCTGCTGAAAATTTAAAACCTTTATATACATTACTAAAGAATTCAGAAAAATGGGTATGGTCTAAGCAACAAGAACTAGCATATGAATGGGCCAAGAAAGCTATTGTATCAGAGCAAGTATTAATACATTATAATCCAAAGCTACCAGTTGTATTGAGCTGTGACGCTTCCAAGTATGGGTTAGGAGCTTGTTTAGCTCATGAAATTAGGTTAGGTAATAATATTGTTGAACGCCCTATTGCTTTTGCAAGCAGAACACTCAATGAAGCAGAAGTAAAATATTCACAAATAGATAAAGAAGCCTTAGCCATTATATGGGCAGTTAAGAAATTTGATTTGTATTTAAAAGGTAGAACATTTACATTAGTTACTGACCATAAACCACTGATATCTATATTTAATCCAAATAAAACAGCTGGTAGTATATATGCAGATAGAATGACTAGGTGGGCATTAATTTTATGTAATTATAATTATGATATAAAGTACAGGACTTCACAACATAATGCTGCAGCAGATTTTCCATCTAGGTTACCAATTAAAAATAGTAATGAGGAGGATAAAATTAATCTGGAAGGCAACATTAACAGCATTGTGTTGGATAATCCACCTGTAACTTTATCTGAAATTGCCAAACATACTCAGAAAGACCCTAATTTAAGCAAGGTTTGTACTTACCTAAGAGAGGGCTGGCCAAAGTTGATTAATAGAGAGTTATGTAAATTTAAAGGCAAAGAAACTGAGTTATATATAATTAAAGATTGCATTTTATGGAGGGATAGAGTAGTTATACCTGACAGTTTAAAGGATAAAGTTTTAACTGAACTGCATTCTGGTCATTTGGGTATTAATAAAATGTTATCTTTAGCTAATAGTTGTTTTTGGTGGCCAAACATCACAAATGATATAAAAACATTAACTAATAATTGTGCAGGTTGTATCCAAAATAGGAACTTACCACCTATCAAACCTATACATAGATGGGAGTGGCCAGAGGAGCCATGGAAACGTATTCATGCTGATTTTGCTGGTCCATTTTTAGGGCATATGTGGTTAATCATTGTAGATGCACACTCAAAATGGCCAGAAGTAGTTAAAATGAACAATATTACCTCCAGCAGTACAATTAAATGTCTACGTAGTATTTTTGCTAGATTTGGTCTACCGGAACAAATGGTGACTGATAATGGTCCACAATGGACATCTGAAGAGTTTAATACTTTTTGTAAGAATAATAATATTAGACACATATGTACTGCACCTTATCACCCAGCCAGCAATGGCTTAGCAGAAAGGGGGGTTCAAACCTTCAAAAGGGCCATGTTAGCATATAAGTTTGATAAAAATTGTTTAGATCATAGTATACAGCATTGGCTATTAGCTTATCGTACAGCACCACATGCCACAACAGGCAAGGCACCATGTGAGTTAATGTTAGGTAGAAAACTTCGTACACGTTTATCTTTAATAAAAAAAGATGTAATTATTCCTCGGCAGTTGATTTGTAAGAAACCTGTAAAGCAATATTTGCCAGGTGATAAAGTACTGATCGCATCATATGATAACTCTCAAAAATGGTTAGATGGTGTTATTGAAAAACCAGTAGGAAATGTTATGTATGATGTGCACACTGACAAAGGCATACTCACCAGGAATGTTGCTCAGTGTTTGCCTAACTATAGTGTACCTAATGAAAGTGTATTGGAGCAAGAAAAAGAATCGGAGAAATTAGAAGTAAATAAGCCGTTAATTAACAAAGAAATACCAAGTAACATTGCTAATTCTCCTATTCTAGTGCAGCCAGAAGTGCGTAGAAGTGCACGTACTCATAAGCCTGTTCAGAGACTTGATTTGTAGTAATTTAAAAATTTAATAAAAATTAGAAGAGAGGAGTGTTGCATAAATTATAGTCTGTGCTTTAGGATTGTCTATGGTTGTGATTATTAGTCTATGGGTTCTCCCAATAAATGTCTCACGTGCAATGTAACACCGAGTTTTATTTAAACAATTAACCCAGCAGCCCTGCACATATCTAGCAAATATGTGACAGTTATGTCTATGAATAGTTATTTTATCTCCCGAAGGCGGGTTACGCTTTGTAGTGGCTGGGCTCGTATATGTATATTGTATTAGTGTGCGTAAACTTGAGAACGTTCAGTTGGATTCCCCGCAGCGCACACCACTAAGCGTGACCCGCGTTCGTGAGATGAAAGAACTATAAGTAGATCTTTTAGATAAGTATAAGTAGAATGCCTGTATCATTCTACCCACTAACAAATGAGTTACGATTCTTAAGAAAATTCAATAATAAAAATAATTAACAAATTCTATTAAGTAGGAGACTTTAAACAAAGTCAAATAAGAAACCCAATAACTATCGGCTAATGACTATTCGCCAAATCAAATACCATCTTTGTATGACTTATTACAATTGCAGTAGAGCTATTTTCATTTCTTAAAACAGCTTGAATGTTTTTGTCAACTTAATACTTCAACAA
Source organism: Sesia apiformis (assembly GCA_914767545.1). Lineage (NCBI taxonomy): Eukaryota > Metazoa > Arthropoda > Insecta > Lepidoptera > Sesiidae > Sesia > Sesia apiformis. The sequence goes on from OU611971.1 coordinate 12,292,575, forward strand.
AGTTACATTTGCGTGTTTAAAACAGTTAATTTTCAAAATTGTACACTTTAAATGTATATGTTTATGGTTTTAGATCGCTTTGATGTTGGAAAATGTAGCTTGGTAAATGAATTTCGGTGTACGTGCACAGCACAAATGGAAATTCAAGTTTCTAAAATGTCCAAATATTGTTTCGTATAGAGGCATAGCTAGTGGGCAGTCGAAGGCAAACAGAGACGACAAACAGATGGTATGTACTCGTATGTGTCGAGTATTTAGGTGGTCATGCAGAGAACAGGATCATGTTACATGTGATCGTACAGTCGAGAACAAAAGTCGTCACTGACTCTCATTTATACAGGATGCAAACCAGGTCCCGAAGTCTGAAACCGTGAAATCCATTCGTAATTCTGAGTTAAATGACATACAAATTTTACGTATTGTACATACAATCTTAGACTGAATGGGTCCTGTAAGGGCACCGCGATATTTACATTACAAATTTAGTACAAAATATAGAAATTAACATACTATAATAATATAACTAATAATAATTTAATCAATGTTCATTTTTCATTATCCTTCGTATTGCAAAAACTCTTAATTTTTGTTTTGCTAATTTTTCATAAATATTTGCTTCATCTAAAAACAGAGAATGACAATTAATTAAAAAAAATATTTTATTAATTATTGCAGTACTTACTGTCTTGCAGTGGAAAGACACATGCTGGTGGCATGATGTATACATTAATAGGGATAACTGGGGGCATTCGTATTGCGACGTTAGAGGTGAAATTCTTGGATCGTCACAAGACGAACATCAGTGAAAGCATTTGCCAAAGGTGTTTTCATCAATCAAGAACGAAAGTTAGAGGTTCGAAGGCGATTAGATACCGCCCTAGTTCTAACCGTAAATATGTCATCTAGCGATCCGCCGACGTTACTTATATAGGTACGGTATCTATTATTCTTCAAATAATCCTTTTTAAAAAAAGAAGCTTTCCACCAACAACACTTGACTTTTTAACACTTGCCTGCACGACAGTACCAAATTGGTGTCTTTGAAACGGGTTAATTGGACAAACATCGAAATTAAGTAAACTCGGATTATAATTGCGTCACACTCGTACACTTAATTCAGCAGACATTCTGACACCAACATGAATCTTATTTACTACAGCATAAAGATCATAATCTTAATGTACTGATCAAGTGTCATCTATAGTTAGAATAACACAATACGTGACTCTATTGCATGTGTGTGTGACGTGAGAATGTGTGCGTGGTAATGTGTTTTCAAGTTTTTGGCAATGGAATAGTATTTTTATAATAAGTAGTTATTGTAGCGACAGCAGATAAAGATTAAACATATTTAGTTTCATGTTAATTATATTTTTCACATAATCAATAAGCCGGCACTAGACTGACGCCGTGAAGCGCCATTAGAAGCAACTGCGAGCGGATGTATGTCTTGCATGATTTACTTTTTCAAAATGTGTAAGTTTTATTTTTTTTTATAGAGAAGAGGGCGGACGAGCAAGTGGTCTCACGTGATGGTAAGTGTTACCGCCGCCCATGGACACCTGCAACACCAGGGGGTATGCGGGCGCGCCGCCGACCTTGCAATCGGCCCTTTCAGTATTCACTGTAGGACATGGGCCTCCTTGTGCATGCTGGCCAAGCAGGTTGGCGAGTCCACTCTTTCTGACGTGGTGTAGTTCCTCAGCGCTTGTGGCAGTGGCTGTTGACACCCGCGGGGCAAAAAGGGGATCGACTATAGTAGATCGATACCACACGGCACAACAGTTCCTACAAGTTAGAATTATAGTTTTTGGAATTATGGGATGCAAAATATCCAAATGAAATCCGTTTGTTTGTATACGTATTAATTCCGCCGTAAATCGTACAAATACAAGTATAAATCCGCTATAAACAACAAAAATCACAATGCCTAGCTTCGAATAAGTGTTTTTTTTTTTTGGAGATTTTTCAGAGTCAGTATTGGAATGGAACCATATCGAGGGAATACATAAAGATGAGAAAGGATCTCATACATTCGAGAGTTGGTGCAGATACTGTTTTGTAGGCTGTTATTTGATTAGTACAAATCAGGCACAAAAAACACTTTTAAGTTTAATAAGCTGCAGTGTAGGCTGCAGTGCTTTGTGGGGGGAGAGTGCACGCTGCACACCCACAGTCGACTGGCCACGTTACCCCTCTCTCACAGAAGAGTACCTACGCCAGATCCCGTTCCCACGTCATCCTATCATCCTGGTCCTATCCTGGTAACAAGTTGACTGAAGAGGCGGGTCCTCTTCAGTCAACTCGTGACCACGGCTGGTGCAACCCGTGCCCAAACGTCGAGTAGGAATAACAGGTAAACAAATAACTTTATTATAAGCGTTCAGACGCGATTTACAATATAAAAAGAGTAGAGAGGTGTTCTCGGGTCACGCGGGTGAGTCTAGAGCCGTCTATACAAATTTCGAAATCCCTGCAGGTTTTCGCGAAGTCAAATCACACCGCCGCACCGTTACGAATATCAGTTATAAGTAGATACTATTTTTCCAATGGAGAAGTCCAGTAAGTTTTGAACTATAACATTTTTCTTATATTATAGATATTTTATTTACTTAAACGAAAATATACGCTAATGTATTAAGTACGGTGAATAGTTTTTTTTAAATCCATTTTAATAGGACAGTCTAGCAATCCCAATTACAAACGCGCTACTCGCAATGACGACGTCACAATATATAGGTACAATTTCTTTTTCTCGGTGGTGTGGCGTCGGTCGGCTTTAGTAGGTATAGTAGATACTAACCTATCTCTTCCCGTGGCTCTCATAAGAGGTGAGTGTAACAAAGTCCAAGCCCAAGCCCTGAGGAACTACACCACGTCTAAAAGAGTGAGCTCGCCTACTCGCTTGGCCAGCATGAAGTTTCAAGACCACACATCCCTTATGCATGAGAAGGCCCGTTCCAGCTGTGGGCGTATAGTTGTTACGGTTACTGATTTTTTTGCAGTCCATACCTGTTCGCGGTCACTCAGTACGCCAAACAGTTGCCTAATGGTTAAAAGCGGATTCATATTAGTCGAACTTTGCATTTGTCTACTAAAATAATCATTACCTACACACATTGACAAATCGGGCGTTCGCACCATTACAAACTTTTTTTTTTTGTGTTCTTGAACGGTGTTCGCGCATTATTGTAATTCGCGTATTATTTGCCATATAGAATAAATAGATGGCACACGGGCGCGCCTCGTGGTGGTTAGCGGTACACCTGCTAACCTGCAACACCAGGGGGCTTGCGGGTGAGCTGCCGACCTTGCAGAATCCTGTTCACAGCTCTCTTGAAGAGCCCCACGGCGCGGCGCGTACCGTGACGGAAAACTCAGTGATACGGGACGAGGATTTGATTCCACCCATGCTCAGCTTCATCTCCCCTGTCGTGTTAATTTATGTATAAATAACTATATTTTTCAAAAAATAATCCAATGCCTAAATTCATCACGCAATTACTCTTTCGTGGCAGAATTTTTAAAAAGTAAATAATTTATAAGTCTTTTTCGTAAAAATCAACACAAAAAAAATGTCAAAAGGCGAACTTAAAAGACAGTCAAACATGCCAGAGTTTTTAAGAGCGCAAATACATTTTTTTAAGTTTGTCCGTCTGTCCATTGTAACCAATAAGTGACTAAATATTGTCGCAAGCGGCTCTTGGTCAGTGTCCCGTGACGGTTTTTGGCTCTGTCTGAACTATAGCGTATGAGAGAGACGGGTATGTAATGTTAAAAGCGGGCGAGTCGTAACAAAGCTGCCGACTAACAAAATACTAGCATGGTGGCAATACAGGGACGAACTCAATGGATATCCATTTTTATTCAAAAATCGTAAAAAAAAATCGGCTATTGTATACGACAAAATGAATAGGAACGTAAATATATAAATTCGCTTATAGTTGACTCTTTTTTTATAGAAAGAAGGCGGCCGACGGGCATACAGTCCACCCTCTAAAGGTCCTTCCCGGTTAGTGGCAACGGTCACCCATGGACATCGGACATCATGCCAACATCGGTCCTGAATGATAAACGTTAGTGCGCGGGCGCACGGATGCGCTGCCGATCTTTAGAGAATTAGAGACGGATTTGGAGAATAGGTTGGATTTGGAAATCACTACTGAAACACGCACGAACATTTTGAATGATTTCAACATTTGATTTCACAATGATAATTCACGAGTCTTCTGTGAGAGAGTGATAATGTAGCCAGTCGAGTGTGCCCAGCAACTTCGGAACTCAGCATACACCTATAATAAATTAATTGTTCACAAATAAAAAAAAAACAGACTGCGTTCAACTCCTATACATATTATATAAAAATAAAATACAAAAAAAATCAGTGGCGATACTATGGATATCTATATTGGACTCACATTCGTGTGATCGTCAGTTAAAATCCTCGGCCTGTACCACTGCGAGTTTCTACTTAAGTACGGATTTTTAAAAAGTCGCGAGCTCGGTGGCGAAGGAAAACATGGCGAGGAAACCCTCATGCTCATGCGGAGGGGGAGAGTGCACATTGCAATCCAACAGCCGCTGGGCGCACTCGACTAGCCTCGTTACTCCTCTTTCACAGAATACTATCTTAAAATGTATGTACGTATATGTATATGTACGTGTTTCGGTAGTGAGTGAGATATGCCAGAGCTCATTCCCATCCTATCCCTTCCCACGTCCCCAACCCTTTCTCCAAATCCATTCTTTCATTAACAAAGGTAGGCAGCGCATCCGGGGGCGTGCCATTTTGGTCATTTTGGACTAATGTTGGCATATATTGCGGATGTCCATCCATCCACTTACCACCAGGTGGACCGTATGCTCGTTTGTCATCTTCGTTCTATAATAAAAAAAAATGCTCAGGAAATAAAAAAATCTGAAATGTGTGTGTTTACCTACCAATGCGCACTGAGCGCGCGTGTGGATTATGATCCGAAACCTTCCAATGATTCATTCACTAGAAGAGGTCTGTGCCCTGCAATGAAACAGTTTAACTACAGAAAAATCGTTAAATTGAAACACTGGGACTATGGATCTGAGTGTACCAAAAGTCTGCTTGATGTCTTAAATGGATCCTTGTGGATGGAGAGATAGGTTATCAGTCTTGCGAAAAAGAAAAAAAAATGTTGAGCTTCAATAATTTATTTTCCACAGACGTCACTTCTGCTAGACCAGCTAGACTGTCTGCACATATGCTACTTTCTTTTTAAGAAAAACATATATAAACTATCCTTCAAGTTCGGCCCTGTGCCAGCCTCTCGACAACGGTTATATGAACATGTCGCGCTCCTCTCCACATGGAGTCTGTGTCTCTGCCGACCGATATACTCCAAACACTACAGTGGATGATGTAGACTCATCATAAGAGTCATCGGTGAAAGCAAAAAGAGTGAGACATTCTATCTTCACAATCGATAATATCAACCATCAATCATATAATTAACTTGTACCAGCCTTTAATGTCCCGCTGCAGGGCACAGGCCTCTCTTACTAAATCACTTGGGGATTTCGGGCTGTAATTCACCACGCAGGCCCAGTGTGGATAGCTGGATACACATACTCCATATATTTTTTTATATCTGAAGCATGCGGCTTTCCTTACGATGTTTTCCTCTCACCGCCGAGCTGGTGACAACTTTTCAAATAATATGATGTACATATATACTATATATGTAGTATATTGGATCATGTGGGAGTCGGTCTGGTTCAGAATAGCACCACTGTGAGTTTCCAATAAAGGCGACTAAAGGATAACAAAACCACTGCCACAAAACCTGAAAAACAAGTGAAAAAAAGGCGGGAAAAAAAAAACAACTGAAAACAATATTTTTTCTACTTTTTGCCAACTTGTTCATACAAATTAAATTGAATTTCATTATTTGCAATGTGCTTAACAGTAGATCTAGGTAAGTACATACAATCAGATCGTCATTTGCCAGAACGGCATGCAAGATTAATACTCCTATAGGTTAACACCAAGTTGGTTCTTCCCTTAAACATATTTCAACATAAAAGATATAAAAGTCAAAAATAAAAATGCAAATAGTAGCAATTTTTCTCAGAGAAGACATTCTTAATCTGACGTCGAGTGTATTCCTTCGAAAAATTAGGGTTCCGCGCTTAATGGGGGAGGGGAACGGGGCCAATGTATGCGGAACCCTTGCTTTATTGTGGTTTTTATTGTGCCTTGCATTTTATTACTTTTTTATTTCTTTTTAACAGCTCGAGGGAGGTCAGTTATTGATACTGCTAGGGTTGGCGCATTTCTTAATTTTAATTTAATGTTATTTTAACTTAAATAAAATTGTGGTCGCGGATTATATCCATGGGAAACCACTAAATGTATCATATGAACCAGAGAAATAAACTGTGATGCGTTATATCCATAGGGCTAGAACTGGACCAGTAAATGTATTTGCGATGGGACGGACAGTAAATGTGTATGCGATGCGGGGTGTGAAAATAAAGTCAAATGACCAGGAAATGAGAAATAGTACCTTATAGTGAATTGTCAGGTAAGTACCCACTAGGATGATTCCAGACGCAGCTCATCCAGATGCCGGCGAAGACGCGGTCAGTCACTTTTTTAACCACTGCACTGGGGTTGCGACCCGATTGTTAATGTTTAATAACGATATGCACTTTATTTATTTAGCAACATTTTTCTTCTTCGTTTCGATTTGATGGCAGTATCAGTCGTCGATTCAAGCGCGACGACTATTTTGGCAACGTCACGAGTAGGTAAATGAATTTCAAGTAAACATGTCGTCGCTCAGTAAAGTGATAGTGGGTTTACTGAAGACGGAGGGACTCCTTGGAAGGACACGAAAAACGCAGTCTCGTGCTTTAATTTGATTATCACAAACATACAAACATAACGCACAAACATAATATTTTGAACTATAATAAACTATCACTAGGTATAAAACCACAGGAACCACATATTTTTATAGTAATCAAACAAAAACTTAACCTCACTTCTCGAGTTCCAGCCAAAGAATCGAATCAACGTTATAACAATGCGAATTTTCTCCCGATGACAGCTTAAGTCGTCGTCTGTCACATGAACTAAAGGGCCGCGTTCCAAAACGTGGCCCCGAAACATTAAAGCGGAACAAAAACAAAAACGGTGAAATGTTAAATATAACGAATGAATTCAATTAAATAGGTATCTACGTAAAACATGGATTATATGGATGGATGTTGATATTACAGTATAATTGAAGTCCGACAAGATTTACCACTCTAGAAAGCAAATCTTAAAATTCACTACCTAATATTGGTATAAATTAACAAAATTATTTTTTTCTTACTAATGTCATTATCTATTTAAGATTAATTAAAACATATTCGTTTGCCTCCTTTCTTAAAAAAAAGTATCTATTGTGTATTTAGAAAATTGACAACCATATTGCATATGTTAGAAATTGCAACCGGTCAACTGTCACATACACGTCAACCCTTGAGATAGAAATAAAACGTTAAAATAATAATTTAACGTTTTTGTAAACAATGTTTACCTACTTATACCAATAGCATACATATAACAATCTATCTATACATACCTATAATAAAACTGTAGAGCGAGCGTGTCTGTTCGATCACGCTAATCTCTAAAACTACGGAACGAATTTTCATAGGGTTTCCACAGGTTAATTAAACTTAGCTTGACACTTCGAATAGGCTTTGTTTCATCGAAATCGGCTGATGGGAAGAAAAGATATCCCAATTTAGAGTTTAAAAACTAAAATGCCACGCGTACGAAAGGCGGCCGAGACTAGTATTGTAATATTAGTCTAATCCTAGAGCTTATATGAATACCTAGTACAGGTGTAGGTATCTACACAACATTTATAATGAAGTATAATAACGCCACACTCAATGGCCCACACTAGGACTCCCTGTGTCGTGGCTCCGGAGACACATATACAGACAGACACAAGGTGGTAATTAATTAATGTCCAATAACTTGTCCTAAATGTGTGTACAGTCAGAAAATATGTCCAAATCTTTTATTTTGCTATTTAAAATATTATGATTATGACGCAGGCGCTTACATACTTATTTCGTATTAAACATTTTAAATATATACAAATTCAAATATTTATTTGCCGAATAAGTGTTACAACAATGATCTCACAGGAATGCTGACTCAGGAATCTCATGACTTAGTCACCTTTTACAGGTAGGTAAGTACCTACCTACCTATTGCGAATTGAGAGCAGCTTAAGTATACTTAAATATTTTATACTATGTCAAAACAAATAGATACAGTATGTTATATCTACCTACAGTACAAAAAAAATTGTTACGTAGGTAGGTACTAAATTATATCATGTTATTAAATTTTCTTGTTTTATTATATTATTTTATAAATATTAGTAAGTAAGAATCAGTAGTAATTATACTATATTATATATGTTAAAAAGTTTTCCTTACGTCAATTTTTTGTTAGTTTAAACATAGTTTTTTGTTAACTAATGTTAGTTTTGATTCGTTTTTTTTATATTTGATAGTAAATAATTGTATATTTTAAGTGCCATAATTACCTATCAATTAATTAATAGGTAGGTACATTTCTTTTAAACAAAGATATGTGAAAAGTCAACAACAAATGATCGTAATTTAAAAACACTTAAAAGTAGTCGTGAGCTTGAAAAAATACTTCAAAAAAAGAAAGAAAATTTCGAAAGACGTTCCCAGAGCGGAAATCTCAAATTGGATTTTAAAAGTGGAGGTTTTAGAACGAGACGAACTTATCAATCATTCTGCACGTTTGAAAAGGACCGAAATATGTTTCAGACCACAAAGGCAAGTTATTGTAGACAATGAAAGCTGAAAAAGACGTTTCCTTTAACAAGATTTCTATCTGCGAGTGTTTTGCCTGAGGACCTACTTGCAATAACATTTTTTCACATCCCCGGAACCCTTACGACTTTATCACGTGAACAATTAGGGTCAAATTCAAGTAAAATGTAATTTAGTGTATGTAAATTTAAAGTTGTATTGTTTAAGAGACTCGGTATTCTCGGCAAGCGTATGTCGAGCGTTAAACAAGGTTTTGTCAAAGTATTATTTCGATCCAATATAAGTTGAGCTTTCTATTAGTGTAATTTTAATGTGAATAAATGTTCAATTTAATCTGGGTTTAATTGTTCTGAAGTCGATAAGAACATTCATTGTAGCTAAGTTTTAAGATGTGCAAATGGCATGTCTCAATTAACTACTATGTTAAATGTTTTCGCGTTTGTCACACACCTACATATATCTACTTATCTACTAAACAGGTCTAAAGTCGTATGTTTTAAAAAAAACGCGTTTTAAAAATAAGCGCTATTCGCTCGAAGCTTGAGCCCCAATGAACCTGACCCAATGGCTAGAGCGTTAAACGCTCGTGAGTCGTTATAGTCCAAATTTTTAAAGTTTGATGATCTTAAATCCTTGTAAAATCATAAAGCCGCTAAGGTGCCTAACTCATTTGCACCGACTGTATTTCCTGTTAGGGGCCATCCATAAATTATGTCACATATTGGTGTGACGTCACATATTTTGCAATTTTAAATTTAGAAATTATTAAATTAAAATAGCACTTCCAAAATTATAATATTTCAAAGTTTTTCGTTAGAGTTGAAGTTTAGAGTTTTAATTAATACTTTAGATGTATACATGTGACGTCACGAAGCTTATGACTCGTCCCCCCCCCCCCCTGTCACACTTTATTGACCCCATCTCTCCCCCTTAACGTGTGACGTACCTAATTTATGGATGACCCCTTACAGCATTTTCTATTTAAACAGGATCTTGAAACAGAAATTGAAATTTCATTACACATTATAATTACTTACAATGCACATTTCAGTGCACATTACAATAGTGCAGCGGCTAGGCACATTCGACTGGCCACGTCACCCCTCTCTCGAAGAAGACTAACGTATAGTATACCGAGGGCATCCGAGGGCTCGATGACGTTTGTCATTCCAGACTATATCTATCTAGAGCAGTGGTTCTCAAACTTTTTAAATGACGGAACCCTTTTGGGAAGCAAAATACTTGATGGAACCCTACAATAAAACAATTATTTTTATAAGTGTATTCTATATTAATCAGCATAATAAAAGTACAATGTATCAGTTACTAATTATTATTTACTTCACCACTTGGTAAGGACAATAATAGAAAACATTAAAAAAGAAAAAATCTAACTAGTGGGAGGTATGAAACTGTTTTTTATTTTTCATCAATTGCTTGATATCAGGTTTGATGGAAGAAAGTTGGAGTCTCATATCAGCTTCGGCGTCCAGTCTATTGCGATATTTTGTTTTCGTGGCTGCGTAGGTAGAGAATCCTGTTTCGCACAAATATGTAGTTGGGAACGGGAGAAGAATATCCAGAGCCATTTGGCCAAGCATTGCATATTCATCTTGGATTCTGCACCAAAAATCATTAAGAGGCGTCGTTTTGAACAATGACTCCATACTTGTGTCTGATGACATTTCTAAAAGAGATTCATATATCTCATTTGACATGTTTTCAGGCTTTTCCAAGTTGGGTAAAAAAGGATTATGAATCCAGGAGTTCACTTTAATTTTTGTATTGTGTTCTTCGGGAAAATACTTTTCAAAAGATGCGCGCATCGAACTGAGATATTGGACCAATTCTTCAAACACATTATCTTCAAACATTTCTGAGTCGTTTTCGCTAACAAACTCACTGAGTAACGTAAAACTTTCTATTTCTTTCTTACCAATGCAAATGATCCAAAAATCTAATTTTCTTTTAAAAGCAGTTATTTTATTATAGGCCTGAAACACTGTTGTCTGTTTACCTTGCAACGATAAATTTAATTCGTTAAGTTTTTGAAAGATATCCGCCATAAAAGACAATCGGAACAACCAAGTTTTATCATACAAACGGTCCTTCAAATTAAAAGAAGTATCTGCTGAAAGAAACATTTGTAACTCGGCTCTAAGTTCAAATAGCCTTGTTAAAGTTTTTCCCCGAGACAGCCATCGCACTTCTGTATGGAGCAGCAGTGTTTTATGTTTGCTGCCATAATCTTCACACAATAATGAGAACAATCGGGATTGTAGTGGTCGTGATTTGATAAAATTAATTATTTTTACCGCTTCATCCATAACTAATTTTAGATTAGACGGCATTTGCTTCATCGCAAGTGCTTGTCTATGCAGAATACAATGACTGGAACTACAATTAGGCGCTTTATTTTTCATTCGTGACACTGCTCCTGCTGTTTTACCTGTCATCGCCTTGGCCCCATCTGTACAAATGTCAATGCAATTGTTCCAACTGAGATTATGTTCTTCAAAAAATATATTTATTTTATTAAAAATTTCTTCCCCGGTAGTGTTTGTAAGCAGCGATGAACACATAAGCATGTCTTCTTCAAAAGAACTTTTATATGGATATCTCACAATAACCAGCAGGATAGCCAAACCAGCGACATCAGTCGACTCGTCCATTTGCAAAGCGAATCGTGTATTTTGTAGACGTGTAACTAGTTCTTGTTTGACGTAGCTTGCCAGATCATGGATTCGTCGTGAAACAGTATCGTTTGATAGCGGAACAGTAGAAAGATGCTTTGCAGATTTTTCATCAAGCATACATTTTGTTATGTCTAATACACATGGTTTTATTAATTTCTCAGCGATAGTGTGCGCTTCACCTGCTTGTGCAATGCGATAGCTAACTAAGTATGATGCCTCCGTGGCCTTTTCGTTGGTAGTTTGTGTTACATGCATCATATTTTTTTGACTTTCTAATAACTGATCTTTTTTGCGAACAAAAAATTCTTTATTCTTGTCTTTAGTCTCGGGGTGTACGGTTTCTAAATGTCGACGCAATTTGGCAGGTGCCATGGAACTATTAGGAAGCAGTTTACTACAGAGCATGCAGAGAGGTGAGCCGTTGGAATCAACAAATCCGAAACTGATATAAGATTCATCATACTTCCTTTTTTTCGTCTTTGAAACCGTCGAGCTTGACGTCGTGGCACTCGTGGCATCATCTTCTGGATCGGTGATTGCTAAATTCTCCGCGCGCATTGCTTTTGAACATTCAGCGTCATTAGAAGATGTTGTTGGAACACGTTTAACACCTTTAAGCCAACGTTCCATTCTTCTTTATTTATAATGTTACAAGTCAGGATAGTGGGGTTTAAATAATGCACAATCGTTACTGCGTATAAGAGACTAAATTTAGAACCTACAGGGAAGAAATGTATAAAACTGAGACAACAGAATACAGCAGGCAGTAAAACAATGAACACTAGTTTCTCGCTAGCGAGCTTGTAAGTAGGTAGTAACTTATCGCTCCGAACGCTAATCATCAACTGACGACGCCAACGCGCGATCGCCGCTTTTATACTTAGTCCTAGACTCGATCTCAAATATTCTCGAAAATACTCGAGTCGGCACCTTTGATAAACAAAAAGCAAAAATAAAAACAGAAATTTAAAAATAGCGTTGTAAACAATATCGACTTTATCCTTTGAAGTTAGAGACGAAAGTCGCTAGTTGACAACTATAGCGTCTAATTCAGAGGCGGCTTTTATCAAAGAGACTGAGCGCTTACAAGTATACTACCCGCTCGTTTTAAGTTTGCCGCTGGCGATAGGTATGAGTGTATGACGTTCGAAATTTTTTATTTAATTGTAACAATAAAAATTGTGTACGTTAGATATTTGGGTAAAACTATGACACATTATAAGTTTTGTTGTCACGTGGGGGAGGGTACGCGCATTCCACAGACCGGCAAACTTAGAGCGAACGCGTTGTACAAGTATAAAATTGTTGAGACCAAACTTATGAGATATTGTACCAGCTAATGTAACACAAGCTTATACAAATACAAATAAATAAATAAATAACATTCATAGCGTTTTGTCTCCGCGCGGCCGCGGAGTCCGCACAGCCGCGGAGCGACCAGAGAGAGGTGTTTTGATTTTTTTATTTCTAAATTCTTGCGGAACCCCGACAGAGGTATCACGGAACCCTAGGGTTCCGCGGAACACACTTAGAGTATAGCTGATCTAGAGACATGTGTCGCGGATGTCCATGTGCGACAGTATCCACTTACCACCAACTGGATTGGCCACTTGGTGTCCATCAAAAAATGCAAACCGACAAATACAGTATCAAATATAACATCAAATAAGTGTAGTAATTTAGTGCCATTATCAATATGTACGAATTAATTATTGTAATACCAGCCGTGTGCCCGATGAGAGATCTCATCGGCAACATCTCTGGAACTTTTACACCCTTAAGGGATGAATTTTCAAAAATCCTTTCTAAATGCTCACCTACGTTATATACGGAACTCCTGTGCAAAATTTCATGGTTCTAGAGCCACCGGCTTAGGTTGTGCGTTGTCTGTCAGTCAGTCCGTGTTAGATTTTTATTTTAAGTAGATATTTTCAAACGTCTGTCACATTATTGAAATATGTTCATGTCATTAAAATTTCATTAAATATGCCATCGCGAACATACCAGCGTTAAGTATCTCTTTGTTCACAAAAATCCAATGCAGATCTATGAAACAGGCAAACCCTTTTAAATCTCTTTCAATTGTCAAAAACAGAGGTCGTATAACGTTAAAGACAAATTAAAAAATCATTCGTGGTCCCTACTAAATTAGATTCTTCAATATCTTCACACTATTGCCGCGTGGCGCGGATTAACCGATGTACTGTTTAACGGTAGTAGGGCATGTTGAGTTCAAAAAGCTTGAGATCAGGCTCACGCACACATGTTACAGAAACTTACGAACGCGGGAGAGAACTCTGGGAGTATACCTACGTATTTGCAAGTTAGACGCTTCTGCGAGAAAACTCTTACGTTTAATGAGTGACATCCTTGTTAACCTAATTTGACGATGTCATAAGTAGGTTGTAGGATGTCAGCCTATATCTTTTGGGTCACACTTTTGACCATAAAGGGTAATGTTACGATGGTTTAAGGAACGAAATCGTACATTAAAATCCCTATTAATAGACAAATTGTTGTTAAGTGTTATATTTTATTATGTACCTATTTTAGGTTAAGGTTGTTTTATTATGTTGCCTGAATCAAATCTAAATAAATTAAAAAATATATATAACGTCCTACTGCACGACAGGCCTCCTCTAGGTTTGAACTAGTGCGGGCCGAGGATTTGAACTTACGACCTCACAAATATAAGTTAAGAAGGTACCTATAGATACTTGTGCCGTTCGTTCCGATATTTTATTTTGCGGCACGTCAAGGATATTGTCCTGATTATATTGGTGTAAGGTGCGAATAGGCATTTCCTTGGAATTTCTTTCTTTGTATCTCAACTCCTCGGCTGTCCCATATCAAAACATAGTAACTATTTTTTTCTAAATGTTTACAGGAGAACCCATAAACATTCCAGCAACCAAGTTACATATAATCATTGTTTTTAAACAAAATACAAGATATGAGATATATGATGCCTGAAATATTATAGTTATTACATGTTTCATAGGTTTTATAGTGATTTATGAGCGTCGCATGATAACCTAATAATTTTTGAAATATTCATATCTTCGAAAATACAAATTATTTGGAGATCAAAAAACAACTTTCGCAAAATGTTTCCTTACTAGGTTTTGGATATGTTGCAGCCGTCCTTCTGTTCTTATAAATTGTTGAAAGTTCTTATTTTATCCCATCTTATAGTTTTTAATAATATTTAAATCATTGTTAATAATGTTGTCTTGTTCAATTTCAAAATTTCTATTTTAATAAAAAGTATAGACTGTCCGCAAGTCACAGCATATCATCACTCAATGGATAACAAATAACAATATCATGGGCGTACCCAGCTTTTGGCCTAGGGGGAGGCAAATCAGAAATTTCCTGTAGGTAAATAATTCAACATAAATTGAAATGTGCATTTATTAGATTAGATACTTAAGTAATTAATTAAGTATTTATTTCAAAAGCAATCTTCGTGGATCTTCTGCAAAGCGGCTTAAAACAAGTTCTGTGAAAGAATCACCCAAACTATTTACATATAAATATAAATACACTTACATATAAATTTTACTTCATCTACAATTTCATAAATACAACAGCACTTAGGCATAGGCAATAATTAACCAGCTAAATGTATGGGAGGCAGTCCAGGTCCAGGGGGGGGGCAGCTGCCCCCCCCCCCCCCCTGGGTACGCCCATGAACAATATCATAAATAACATCTACCAAGTCAGTATGCCTACTGCAAATACTTCTATCGTGACCGATAAGTATTTGTACGGTAATTAAAATATCTCGTAGCCGCGTGCAGCCGGGGGTGGGCGATAATTGGAACGGTTTGTAAATGAAATTGAGTGTGGCGGATTTTAATTGTTTTATTTTGTTGGTTGCTGGCGAAAATCCTCCGAGAATTAGTCACTACGTCTATGTATTTATTTTATTTTTTTGTATATAGGTTCTAGCTGACGTCTGCGACATCCATCAGTGGAATGAGCATAAAAACTGTTCATTTAAAAATAACAGAAGGAACATTACACTTATAAAAACAATGCGTACATTCTTTATAACGATTTCTCTATGAATTCCACAGCGTACCTGCTTAGGACCCGCTCATTTGAGAAGAATCGTAGGTACCTACGCCTCGCTAACATTTTATTAATATAACGTATAGCGGTGATAGTCTCAAGTAGCGAAAGATGCGAGGTATTGAAAGAACACTAGCTCCTGCACCCAAATTATTTTCCTTTATCTTTCTGTATATATATATATATATATATGTTAATGAATGTATATATGTACATACATTATTTCCTGATTCCAATATCTACTTCTATTTCGTCTATTGACTTATCCTTATCATCCAAAGGTTGCCTGGACGAAATCGTTTTAACGATAAGGCCGTCGATTGTACCTACTTCCAATAACTTATACCTATTCCTATGTATCTATTCAAGGGTATCTAAACTAGACTCACATTCGTGCTATCGTGAGTTGAAATTCTCGGTCCATATTACTGAGTTTTCTGCTTAAGTAGGTTAGGATATTTAAAAAAATAGTCACCAGCTCGGCGGTGAGAGGAAAACATACGTGAGGAAACTCGCATGCTAAAGAAATAAAAAAATAAAAAATCTGGAGTATATGTATCTATCCAACAATGCGCAATAGGCCAGCGTGGGGGATTACGGCCCGCGACTCTCCAATGATGCCAGGCCTCAGTGTTGCCAACTCGGATTTTGGAAAAGACGTAGGCCAGATTAGAAAATTACATAGAATTAGTAAAAATTGCATATGAAAAGTTCGTAGATCTACATACTTTTTATTAAGCGAGATGAATAGGTTAAAACTGAATAAAACTAATGTTAGAAATATATAATGAATTTTATTTGACATATCATTAAAATTGTTCGTTGAATTAATGCATATATTTATTAAGATATTCCTATATTTATTAAAATATAAGATTAATATGTTCCTGTGTAAGATCACGGTTTTTTTTAAACCACTTTTCGTAAGTTTCCGTGGCAAGTTTATTTCTAATTTTAGTTATCATTAAATTGATTGCAGAAACAGACGCTCGACATTTGCACTAGTAGGTAAGTATGTGGTAATGTTAATATTTTTTTGCAAATTGGGGCAGTATAACAGAGGTATAACAGTAGAGGGTAACAGAGCGGAATGATGGTATACCTTTACCATGCATCCAAAATCCATGACGCGCATTTTCCTTCATTCAGTGACACCGAGGGAGCATGAGACGCATATGTAGGTAGCCATGTGATTGAATGGTATTGGATGGATTTTTAATTATTAATATCCATTATTTACAGCCTACAATATAAGTAAGAATTAACTAGTGTAAATATTACCATGGGGAAACATTTCAACATATAGACCTGCTTGCTCCATCTATTGACCAATAGCTTAATTTAGTAAAAACATTCTTGTAAAGTATGAATTTTAGCTTAGTGTTAGCTACTCGCCAATAGATGGCGCAGAAATAAAATTAATACGAAAATGTCATAGATGACGTTAGTGTACATTTATTTTAAATGATGTTTGTATTAACAGATGGCAGGGCTGTATATTTTTTTTTTAAAGAAATGAATATTAAATCTTCTAAAACCTTTATGTACTTACAACTATCTTATATATGTCGATTTTTTTTACGCAAGACGTTATTATAGTTCTTCGGTCTTTCGGGTTTGTATTGACATTTATTATTTGTATTGTCTTATTAGCCATCACATAATAACGAATACGGCCATAGGTATCTAAGGGATATTAAGATCTTCAGAAGATACCGCATCAGTTAATTTCGCGGAAAAATTTAATTATTTTTTTCTCACTTTAATGAAGTGACGTGTAACTGTGACAAAATTTCTTGATGAAACTACTGAATTTTGTTCTTCATGTATGTAGGTAGGTGCAGGGCCGTCTTAAGTCTATTCTGCGCCGGGGTGCGGGAGTGTATCCTAAGACAGTCAAACATCCTATTGTGTATCCTATGACAGTCAAACATCCTATTGTGTATCCTATGACAGTCAAATATCCTATTGTGTATCCTATGACAGTCAAATATCCTATTGTGTAATTGTTTACTATAGCGTTATATTTTTTCATTACCTTTAAAAGGTGAGCGCCCGGGGTGCACCGCACCCCTTGCACCCCCTGGTAAAGACGGCCCTGGGTAGGTGCCCTGAGTGCGTTAGATTTCGTGTGTCGGAAATTTTATAATCGTGTCGTTGGTAGATAAACTTTGTTACATGAGGGAAATCTGAGTAAAATACAGCAATTCTTAACTATGTCGCAAATTGTACGAGTACCTACCTACCTATCCCCGCCTCATAATTCGTGTGGGTGTGGTGCAGTCAGATTTTTAACACAGGCTCAGCATATTTGTTACACAAGATGCAATTGAATTGAAATGAAGTTTCCATTGCAATCTTCACTACAATTGAAAATTGAAGTCATACACAGCGTCCCATTCTCACGCTTTATCCAAATTTCTACAAACGTTTTTTTTATTTTTAGTTTATGTAGACGGTGCCGTTATAACGGACAGGTATTATTTGTTACATTCTTACTGTTTAGAATAAATTACAATGATTTAGCTGGACGCCAATTATAATTCTGAATATTATTGAAGGTGCCAGTTCTTTTGATTAATTAATTATAGGTATTAATGTAGGGGGAGAGTGCATGCTGCATTCCCACGGCACCCGACTGGCCACGTTACCCCTCTCTCACAGAGGACTACCTTATCTTCCTACTTTATCGTATTTTCCCAATGTACGTACGTGTTTCGGTAGTGAGTGAGATACGCCAGAGCCCATTCCCATCCTATCCCTCTCTATTTTCCCACTCCATTCCTTAATCTGCAAAGGTAGGCAGCGCATCATGCCAACGTTTTTCATTCTGGACTGATTTTGGCATGTATGTATGCCTATGAACGACAGCATCCACTTACTATCAAGTGGACTGTGGGTATGCTCGTGTGCCGCATTTTTCTATTAAAAAAAAAATAATCATCATTTTGGCGGGAAGTCGCGTGACTCGTGCATAATATTATTGAGATTAGCTCAAACACCGGACGATAGCATACAACAAGTCAGTAGTTTACTAACATCGCTTATTCGTACCTATGTTATTGTTTCTACCTATGCATAACACCGTTCACCTCAGTTGAAGCTCTACGATCAGTGTAACTGCTATATTATATAGTTATTATATTTTTTATTAAGGACTTTATAATTTTAATTAGTCTTAATTAAGTGTAAGCTGGTTATTCAGGGAAAATTGATAGCTTATAAGCAGGTTGGTGATTTTTTTTTTATATAGGAATATAGGCGTCCAAGCAAGCGGCCCACTTTATGGTAAGTGGCTACCGCCGCCCATGGGCACCTACTCCATGGGGGATGTGGGTACGCTGCGACCTTGTAAAAGAATCCCATAGCGTAGCGTAATGGAAAAGCCGCTTGTGGCAATTATATTCAGACAACACAGAAACATTAAAAAGTAACAATAATTTACTATCTAATTACAAATAATAGGTATTGTAGTAATTAAATTTAGACAGATTGCCTGCATGAAGTCGCTTAAGGCCGCCAGTTGTAGGTACTTTTCGTATTACCTACTTAGGTACACAAATTGTATTTTATGCACTTTTATTTTTAAAAAAGGCAATGTACAATAAAGTTTATGTGTCGTTATCTGAGCATACATAGAGACCTTTTTGTCGATATAAACTTATTGATTTGGTTAGGATTCTGTAAGTTAAAATTACGTTGTTTCAAAATCCTGTTTAAATAAGTAGTAAAAATTGATATTTTTTTTAGATTTCACTAAAGTTTCAATAACTGGGAGACTAGTCACCGACAATAGGGTCCTTTTTGTCAGATAATGTGACAATTACTCTAATTAAGTGCGAGCGGTAAAATTATTAGTTTGTATTAGGCTGTGTGGTGTCGGCCGACATTAGAATAGTACCACCGCGTCTCTTTCTGTGGGTATCGTAGAAGTGGTTAAGAGCCACTAACAAAGCCGCTACCACAAGCCTTGAGGAACTAAACCATCTCTAAAAGAGTGGACAGGCCAATCCGCTTAGACAGCGCGAGCGCGGTGTTTAAAGGCCCTACATCCTTCAACGAGGCCCGTGTCCAACAGTGGATACAAAAAGGGCTGATTACAGTTTGTTACTCTGTAAGCACCTGCTTACACCAGCTGAGTTGATTACAGTTTGTTACTCTGTAAGCACCCGCTTACACCAGCTGAGTTGATTACAGTTTGTTACTCTGAAAGCACCTGCTTACACCAGCTGAGTTGATTACAGTTTGTTACTCTGTAAGCACCTGCTTACACCAGCTGAGTTGATTACAGTTTGTTACTCTGTAAGCACCCGCTTACACCAGCTGAGTTGATTACAGTTTGTTACTCTGTAAGCTCCTGCTTACACCAGCTGAGTTGATTACAGTTTGTTATTCTGTAAGCACCCGCTTACACCAGCTGAGTTGATTACAGTTTGTTACTCTGTAAGCACCCGCTTACACCAGCTGAGTTGATTACAGTTTGTTACTCTGTAAGCTCCTGCTTACACCAGCTGAGTTGATTACAGTTTGTTATTCTGTAAGCACCTGCTTACACCAGCTGAGTTGATTACAGTTTGTTACTCTGTAAGCTCCTGCTTACACCAGCTGAGTTGATTACAGTTTGTTATTCTGTAAGCACCCGCTTACACCAGCTGAGTTGATTACAGTTTGTTACTCTGTAAGCACCCGCTTACACCAGCTGAGTTGATTACAGTTTGTTACTCTGTAAGCTCCTGCTTACACCAGCTGAGTTGATTACAGTTTGTTATTCTGTAAGCACCCGCTTACACCAGCTGAGTTGATTACAGTTTGTTACTCTGTAAGCACCCGCTTACACCAGCTGAGTTGATTACAGTTTGTTACTCTGTAAGCTCCTGCTTACACCAGCTGAGTTGATTACAGTTTGTTATTCTGTAAGCACCCGCTTACACCAGCTGAGTTGATTACAGTTTGTTACTCTGTAAGCTCCTGCTTACACCAGCTGAGTTGATTACAGTTTGTTATTCTGTAAGCACCCGCTTACACCAGCTGAGTTGATTACAGTTTGTTACTCTGTAAGCACCCGCTTACACCAGCTGAGTTGATTACAGTTTGTTACTCTGTAAGCTCCTGCTTACACCAGCTGAGTTGATTACAGTTTGTTATTCTGTAAGCACCCGCTTACACCAGCTGAGTTGATTACAGTTTGTTACTCTGTAAGCACCCGCTTACACCAGCTGAGTTGATTACAGTTTGTTACTCTGTAAGCTCCTGCTTACACCAGCTGAGTTGATTACAGTTTGTTATTCTGTAAGCACCCGCTTACACCAGCTGAGTTGATTACAGTTTGTTATTCTGTAAGCACCCGCTTACACCAGCTGAGTTGATTACAGTTTGTTACTCTGTAAGCACCCGCTTACACCAGCTGAGTTGATTACAGTTTGTTACTCTGTAAGCTCCTGCTTACACCAGCTGAGTTGATTACAGTTTGTTATTCTGTAAGCACCTGCTTACACCAGCTGAGTTGATTACAGTTTTTTTCATTGAATAGTGTCATATGAAGAAACTGTAATCAACTGAGCTGGTGTCCTGTTACCCCACGACATGAAGTTCTCGAGTGCTGATGCGCATGTGGCGCCCTCCACGCACAATTTTTGTTCACAGCACTCGAGAACTTCATGTAGCGTAGCGGGACAGTTTTTTCCACCACCTGGCATTTGTGTGTACGCGGTATAAAGCGATTAGTAAACCTCTCATTACGGTGACGGCAATTGGCGGTTGCGGTGTACACGTATCTTGCAGAAAATCGAGTCGAACAGTTTTTCGGAGCACTCCCCGTTGAAAGTAGGTACAGATGGTAATACGTGATCGGCAATGAAGACGGAAGGTAATGGTAAAATAAAACCTTCCCCGTCATCAAAATTCCCCCGAGTATCTTTCGAATTCCTTGACGAACCTACAGACAGACGCTTATGGGATCTTTATATTATGCTTATACCGACAAACCGACAATCTTCTACGGATTCGTAAATATAAGTAATTTGTGATAGCAGTAAATAGCTTTCAATTAGACATTTTACCTCTAAACATTACCCATTAACATTATCTCTATCATTCCACGATATTATAGTTTTAAACAAATATTTTGTTTCAGATAGGTATAATAAAACAGTTTCTAACGCTACAGACTACACAAACAGTTAAAAATGTCAGCGGTGAGAAAACTGTTAAGGTGCCTATTTATAACTCTTTGCATAGCACAACACAAATGCCAAGGCAAAATCTTAAGGAACAGTGCACTCATGAATAAAATGGTCTCCAACTTCCAAAAAGACAACAACCTGTCGGACGGACAAATGCAGACGCAGCAACCTGAAGGAGTTATGTACCTCATGCAGAACGTATTATGCAAAAACTTTCCAACAATACCATGCGAAATAATCACAGCGGACACGACGTTAAAGAAGTTAATAGAGAAGTCCATACAACAGCTCAACTATAAAAAGCTATCTCTGGAACAGACCACGACAGCTCCGGGCTACTCCTTAACTCTATTTCCCGCCATCAACAGCGAGGATCTGTCAAATTTTCTTCAAGTACATCCAATCGGGTACAACAATGAGATAGGGGAACCAAAGGAATTTGATAATGAAATCACAACAAGAACAAAACAGAGAAAGAAGGCCGCCCAGAAGATGAAAAAGCACTGGCCTAATAAGAAGATATCAAGGAAGAAAAAGAGTAAGATAGAGTCGAAACGCACGGCCGTGTACAGCGGCAGGAAGAAGATCCGCAAGTTCTACCCGCACAAGATAAAGTACAAGAAACACGGAAAGGAGTTTGGGAATTCGGATGAGAACCTCTCACTATCAGTGGAATCTCCCGACACGATGAAAAAGCAGCAATTACTATCTTACAGCAAATTGGACAGCGACGATGCGGTATGGAGGATAGACTACATGAAACACGGAGAGCCCAGCCTTGGCAGATTTGGACGGGAAAACGACCAGCTGCAAACAAAATTGATAAAAACCGGTCCCAGCGTTATAGTCGATGACCATATCCTAGAACAAGCCGCGAGGAGAGACATCTTACATCCTGACATTTATATCAAGAAGGACATAAGAAAACATTCCGCGGACTTTGCTTCTGACGGGGTGGATTAAACATAATATAAATAACAACAGCCTTTACTCTCAGCGGTGGCATGTTGCAGTTCCACGTGGAACTACTGTAACCCACTTGTACCATACATGGAACTATTGGGTTGGGTATTTTTCTTTATTCCCAGAAGTTCCACGACAAACAAAACTAAATATGATTAATTGTTTCATAATCACATTAGTCGCAGTTTACAAATAATGAACGAAATATTTTACATATGTGACTCAGAGATTAATTGGCGGTTCTTTTATATTTTTGGCAACTAGCGTAAGCCAATGAACAATCAAGTATACCTACATATATTTAGAGGTGGCAGTTAGTGTATAGAGGAAAATGAAACTCAAAAGATGAGAAAATACGGGTTTAAAGGTTAATGGAACATAAAAACGCATATGAAGGTTACAAATGTCCCATGTGGAACTGCAACAAAGAACTTGCGGGTGTGAAGGGGCAACAGTACGTACTTATTAGACAATAAAATCTGCACTAGACACGTACAATATTTTTAAGATATAAGCTATCTGCTTTTTATTACATCACTTTACCTTTTTATGGAAAAGGTGGCTGATCGCCCATGAGATGGTATAAGTCCTCACCGCCGCCCATGAAAACCTGCAACACCAAAGTGGAAACGGAAGCTCTGCCGACCTTGCAGAATCCTGTATACAGCTATCTTAGTGCAATAACCTCAGTAGGTAAGCAGCTCTTGCCACATCTTTCGACTTAACGCTGTAAAGTGGCTAGAAGACCACACTGTACGTAGCAATATCTGTCAAGGAAGTGTGGATGAACCGTGCTTCGGTGACGAGAGTATCAGATAGAACTGCCTTTTACAACATTCTACCCTCGTCTACGGTGAACCAGGTGATACACGAAAAATAATTAATGAAGTCTCCGTCCATTATGATCCCCTGACATGGCTCCCCTGGGGATTCATTTGGATTTTTTCTCCACGTGGATGTCCCGAAGGCTACATGTGCAAGTTGCCAGTTGGACGAATTTGTAGCGGTTCATATCGTGCTGTGACGAAATAAGTTATCAGGATATGATAAATACGCATATATGTGTGTATATAATATATGCGGGCAGTTAAAAAGGCTGACTAAAAACATTTAAATTATTCCTATTATTATTGTATATTTATAACTTATCTAATTATATACATATATATTACATTAGAAAAGCTTTTTCTTTTAGTATTATTTATGTTATTAGATTGTATCTTATTGTACCCCATTTTATCGTCAGTGAGTTTTCAATGGCCCCACTGAAAACCAGCGCTCTGGTTTGTCCGCGGCGTTGCTGAGTTGGAGACCGTTTCCTACTTATCAATGCACATCTTAATCTTATAGAATAAGTCTTTATTTTATAAAGATAGAAAAAGTAAGATATGTAAATGATAATTTAATTGTATCTGAATCTACAGTATATAAATTTCTGATCTAACTAGATTCCAACAACGGTCCTGGGGGTAACAAAATCCACGCATGTTTTTATAAAATTTGCGCTTCCAGTCTTGCTAAAACTCTTTCAATAATATTTAATAAAATCAATAAATAAATCCACATACATTCATACATACATATATTTTATTCAAACAGCAATTTTTATATCATACAATTACACTAAACTCGTCAACAATAGGACCTATATATTAATTCTTCAAAAGCAAAAATGAACTCTAACCTCCAACGAATCTGTGGAAAGCTATTAACAGAGCAATTACATAAGCCACGATAGCGACTCTTATCTCAAAACACAGCCATAAGAATAATAAATATTACTGTATTATTTACCATTCGTATGACACTGCCTCTAATGATAACATAATCATATTGACCCGAGAACCTAAATGCAATCATTCAACAATAACTTCACAAAGGAAGAACACGTTATAATCGAGCATTGGAAACAATGTCCAGGCCAGTGTTAACGACACATGTGCTGGATACTTCCAGCGGTAATCCAGCAGCTGGATTATTTGTGGAATTATACAAAAAGCGGGAAGATTCCTGGGTGCAATGGCACAATACAGTGACGACGAGTGACGGGAGGATACAGTTTCCATTTTCGAAAGATGCGATCGGTGGAGGAACGTATAAACTGAAATTCAATGTTGGTGATTATTTTAAGAGTTTAAATAAGGAGACAATATATCCTTATGTAGAGGTGAGTTGCCCTTTTTTATTAAAAAATCTGTATTTGCTTATTCACACGCACGACGAAACCGATGATTGGCCGAAAAATACTTCATGAGCCATTTTGATATCGCCTTATCTATACTAATATTATACCTACAGGTTAAAGTTTGTAAGTTTGGATGTAGGAGGTAATCTCTGGAACTACTGAACCGATTTCAAAAATTCTTTGACCAATATTTAGAATATATTTTATTTTGAAATTTTGAAAAAAAAATAAAAAAAAACTTATAAACCGAAGCGAAGCGAGGGCAAGTCGCTAGTCTTATATATTTCCATTAACTATTAGAAAGTTTTTATTGTATCAAATTATCAATTTAACATTTTTTACCAAAATGCCTAACCTAACTCTTACTTCTAATGTGAATTCGAGAGTTCATACCCAGAGCTTTTAGTTTAATAGGTACATTTATTTTTTAATTATCACTAACTGTGGAGAGAGTAAATGTGCTGTAATCGCACAGCCGACTGGTATTCGAGCTGTGGCCGGGGGATTTTACAATGTCCTGAATTCCTGTCATTCCATCCGATGTCCCTCAAGTGGGTTGGAGTGGTAGAGATTGGATAAAATACATTTTATTCCGCATCCTGCAGGCAGAGCATCTGCTGACGTTGACTGATGACGTTGCATTGTTGACTTATGTAGGCATGTTTCGCTGATGTCCATGAGCGACAGTATCCATCTACCATCAGGTGAACTGTCTGATCGTCAGCCACTTTCCATAAAATGGCTAACATTATTCTTATAATCAAATCTATAAGTCAATGTGAAATTAATGAAATTCCAGATAGTCTTCAACACCATGGAAGGCAAGCACTACCACATCCCTCTAATTGTCAGTCCTTATGGATACTCTACGTACAGAGGAAGCTGACCTTCTACGAAAATAGCTTAATTACTGCACCTCAAGAAAACGCTTTAGAACCATCAGAATCAATGCATCCGAATGCAGGATGATATCACTAGGATCCTCAGTACCTATATTGACAGCCAAATATCAGCGTGTCTGTTCACTGCTGGATACAGACCTCTCTCAAGGGTCACTACTACCATAAGAATAATAGGAAATAATACAAGTAATTATTACTGTAAAACGTGGCGACTTTGACCAACGGGTCTAACTTTGCCCGCCCGGCAAGGTATTTTTAAGTAAACTTGACAAAAATGCTTGTAATTTTCGTTTTTTAATCTGTTAAAATTAATTATATCTCTGGCAACACTAAGTAACGGATTGTCTCCTACTTACTTCACTTCGCTGGTCTGTAAGCCGATATCAAAGTAAGTGGTATGTTTCGTTCCAAACTAGAGTCCAAATATCATAGTTGCAATTGCAGCAGGTGAGTAGTGTTTTAACTACAGATATTTTGTAACAAATAAACAAAATAGACGAAAAAACTAACGTGAAATTTCTCTCAAATTCGAAAATATGGTGGTGGGCAATGTCACCTGCATGTGTCTGGAGCACTGTTGGCGACTTTGCCCACCGAAATAGAAACGTCAGGGTTGTCACCTAGGAATCTTAAATTTACGAGTAGATGACACGTTAATACAACGTTGTTTGAACGTTAAACGTTTAAATGTAGATGGTTATCGTTTAAATAACATGTTTTGCAAACTTTACTTCGGCTTACTAAGGTTATTTATAACTTTGCAGATAGAAAGCATAGGTATTATTAAGATTTATTTTTTTATTACCTACTAAGTATTTTGTACATGTTCAATAATTAATAGTTTAAAAAATACATTAGTATTTGATAGAAACGAAGTTATTTTAACTGCATTAGTCTTAGTCATTGTGCCGAGTATATAGTCATAACCAAATGGACATATGGTCGGAAAACGGCAAAAAAAATTGACACCCATAGAAACAGTAGGGTCACGTGACTAAGTCTTGTATGGAAAGTTCAAAATTTTTACCGCATTTCCGACTCCTGTTTGTTTGGGAAAGTTGTTCATACTGTAGAGTAAAACCAATTATCAAAATTTAGATGGTGACCAAAAACTAACCCTGCATATCGATTATGTACCTACCTACCTACATATTTATAAATCTGATTTATTTTTATTATAAAAAATAATTGTTTTCGAAGTATGGTGGGTGTGATAAGTCTAAGTAGATACCAATATGTTTTATAGAATTAAAATAATTTTTAGTTTGTGTTTAGTGACAATAAACAGCTGAATTGGAAGGCAAAAGTAGGTACTTGCCTTAAGTGCTGGAAAAGATTATGGAAGTAAGCAACATATATAAACAATAAATATTGTCTATTCCAATTGAAAATGCTTTACTGTTTTCTTTGTGGCACCTATAAAATTAATAACGACAAACCTAGTTCAACGGCTTGTTTGTATGGAAAATGCATTAAACTTCTTTGTGACCTCAATTTTAGTGGACAATGTTCAAATGTTTCATAATCTGATACTGTGTGACGCCTAGTTCTATAGAATAGTCCTCAAGTTCAATGATCATAAGGTTGATAATATCGAACTTACAGATATACAAATGGCAAGTACGAAAACTTGCCAAGTTTACTATTTTTGGGTCGCGCTCGAAGTGAATTTTTTCACAAATAAATTTACACGTTCCTGCAAATCGTTTGATAATTAATGCACAGAAGAGTATATTTACGATTATGTAGTGCAAACACAATGAATATATTAATATGTATTTTTGAAAATAACTAACTACTAGTAGTGGCAAATTCTCAGTTGACGTCCGTTAAGGCATAGTTGAACACAATAATGCATAGGTATTATCTAATCTACCTAATAATAAGGTAATACAAGGACTTTTTCTTATAGAAAAAAAGGGGACAGACGAGCATGCAGTCCACCTGATGGTAAGTGGATACTGTCGCCCATAGAAATCCGCGATACATGCCAACATCAGTCCAGAATGACAAACGTTGGCACGCCCCCGGATGCGCTGCCTACCTTTGCATATCAAGGAATGGATTGGGCAAATGGAGAGGGAGAGGATGGGATGGGATGGGAATGGGCTCTGGCATATCTCACTCACTACCGAAACACGTACGTACATTGCGGAAATACGATAAAGTGGGAAATGCGGTACATTTCAAGGTAGTCTTCTGGGAGAGAGGGGTAACGTGGCCAGTCGAGTGCGCCCAGCGGTTGTGGGAATGCAGCATGCACTCTCCCCCTACAATTGAAACTGATCTGAACTCGATGTAAAAACAGCAGACTTCTAGGTACCTACATTGAACCATAAAAGTGTAATCTGAAATGGAACTGAAGTGGTAATAAGATGGCTCACGGTAATTAGGAAATCTAACACATTATTAAATAGCTATAGCTATAATTCAAACCTAACTTACACGATTTAATTAATTTTATTGTATATTTTTTTCAAACAAATCAGTTATTGTTTTAAAAAATTATAATCTATGTTTTCATTAGCTTTCTATAAAATAAAAAACAGATATAAATGGAAAATCTTTCATGTATTATTAGAATGTACTATTCATTACCTATTTACAAGCGCATAACGAATTTAATAATAAGCTGCCTTATCTTGTAAATAAAATGTACACAATTTCGACCCCTCCTTATAAGGGATTTGGAATATACTACTAGACCAGTCTAGTAAACTAAATATAACTTTAATTTTAAAATAATTAAATTTTAAACTTAATATAACATAATTTTAAAATTTACTTCTAAAAAGTTGATGCGTAGAAATATTTACATGTCATTCAATAACTTTTTCGTTCCATAAAATTAGGTGTCAGAGACTCAATGGGCCTTTTATCAAAGCTAATTAACTTGTTTGTTTCCTCTGCATTTCTTAGTCGAATAAAGTCCGCTTGATAATTAGGCAGATGTAACAACTGACTTATTATATTTTGTAATTCACTATATTGATTCAATGCTCTAGCATTCATATCACCAAAACATACACAGTGTAGCAGAACCTTTACCCAAGCCTGAAACCGTGGATTCAATCCAAAGTTAATTCACATATAATTACGTATGTATATATAAAAATATCAATTTGTTGGGCTAGGTATTGTAATCAACAAAATTGAAAAATGTTCGTATGAAACTCTGGAATTCATAATTTCAGGGTAGACGTAAGTGGCTCGGCATCACGTCCAAATTTCAGATGTTTGTTCCGAACAGAAAATGTCGTATTATGTACAAAAGAATTATGGACGGAAGTTGGAAAGACAATTCGCTGCTAAAACTATCCTGCGTTACTTGAACACCATGCTGCGCATTGGCATATTCTTGATTGATTTTCTCTCCTGTATGCGTTCAAAAAAATCTCCTGGTGTAAACGAGCCTTTAGTCATGGGTCCTAAAAATAGGTCCAATGTCAAATAATGTCCAAAATAGGTCCAATAATGTCTATCGCAAGGAACACTACGCTATGCGGCAAATAGTTCAAGTAATTTAATGAATTATGTTTCTTTACCGTTATGAAGTTTATATTTGTTTTTTTTTTTCATTTAAATGCGCGGCCTCCAGAATGCAACTGTACCTATTCGCAGTGTCACGCAAATTTAAACATCAACGTTGAAAATAAAGTTGACTATTTAAAATACAGGAATTAATTACTGGTTCAATGCTTATAGCTCCGCGCGATCGGTGTGAGTAGTCTAAGAGAATTTGCCGAAACGAACATGTGTGTGTATTTACTTGTACCATGCGCGTTATGTAACTAATAAAATAATTTAGTTGATTCTAATAATTGTAATATGTTCGTAATATCTTCATTATTAAAAAAATAGTACTCCGACGGCATAAGTTTTGAAATAAGTATTTTAAATTAAAATTGTATTTAAAAAAAGCTGAGCAATGTCTAACACTGCCAAACGATAAAATATTAACATAGTTTTATTTAAAAATAGGTATACTACAAGCAAAATAAATATCCAGGTACAGAAGCGGTGTCTAATTAATACACCGCCTTGGAATGAGAAATAATTGGATGAGTGATGAATAAGAAAATAATGAATTGGTAGCAAACTGAAAGGTGGGTTAGGTTTAAGTTTTCTGGTGATAATAAAGGTATAGGACTTTGTGATGACATTCCCGCTAATTTAAATTCAAGCCCCTTGGAATTTGATTCTTAAAAGCGAAAAATTGTCGTATTTTAAAACAACATAACTGTCGATATGTCGCTGTAAACGTGGGGACCACGCGTGAAATTTCTTCCGCCAACGAACTTCTATCCATTGCATTTTATTGTTATGAGCACCCCCGCTTCTGTACCCACCTAATAATCTTAATTTACATTTTACATAATCTTACAACATTCCAATTTACGTCATTGACAATTATCACTGCTGATTTTGTTCCTTCGTCTATATTATTACAGTTAAAAATCGTAAAATTACTTGAAACAAGTAACAAATTGCATGCTTTTTTTTAGTACTTACAGATGTCCTAATAATTTATTAATAACACTGATAAAAGTAACCTAAGAAAGTGTTTTGTCTGCAGTCGCCATACTCAACCTACGGCCCCCGGGCCGCTAGTGATCCACAGAGTATAAAGTGCAGCCCAATTGGCACAATATCGAAAATCACGCATTTATAATTATTATATCACTATTACATTACTGGTAGCACTACAGATTCATTCGTATAGTAACTCAAACATCAAAACCCAGTATTACCCATTGGGAGCGGCATTACCTAATGGGTGTTCCTTTCAAAGTTCATGCTTCTCTAAGTGCGTGAGGCTGTGAGTGATAGCACTTACTATATTGCGGTCCGCCTAGCATAGAAAGTATATAAAGGTCCTACAAGAACAGTGTAAACTATTTTAATATATCAATCAGTAGGCACAGTAGAAATATTTTATCTAACTAAAAATTAAATAATTTGCAATTAATTTACTCCTATGTGCATAACATATTACTTTGTTCATACCTACTTACTATGAAGAGGTCGCGTTTAAAGACCAAAGACCTAAAGCGAGCGATTGTAGATAGTGTTCTGCATATACGAGTAAATTAACCACAGATTACTTATTTTTGTAAAAAAAATCATGAAATACATGTTAATTTTTAGTTAGATATAATATCTTTACTATACTGATTGACATATTAAATTATTTCAAAGTATTTTTGTAGGATCATATATGTATGTGGCCCGAGGAAGAAAAAGGTTGAGTATGGCTGATCTATTATTTTATTGAACAACCAATTCAAAAAAATTAAGAGATTGATGTGGACTTATTATAAAAACAACATGTTTGGCACGATGGGTCCGGTCGCGGGCGACGATTCTGCAATGCAAATAGTCACATTCGTCAGTAAAGTCATACTTGTTCACATGTATGCACCGTTTCTTCGTTATTCACAATATCACATACATATATCACAGTTTGACGCATATAGTCTATAGTCCTTAGTGTTGTATGCTTCTTCATGAGCTAAAAGAAATATCTGTCCCCTAGACCTAACAAAAATAAATTCAGCTAGATAACTAGCTGTAAATGTAACTGGAAATAAAGAAAAATAATAAAATATGTTTTGGAATACAACTATTATGGTTGTCTTTTGTAGACGCAAATTTCGTTTTCTGTAGAGACGTCTATGCTTCCTTATTCCTTGGCTTCCGTTTGGTCTTGATTTTTAAAAGACAAAGTCAGTACAGTACGTATGACAGATGACTCTCTGTAACTACTACACATATTAAATCTCCATAAATGTCTAGACGTTAAAGTGGCAGTGGAACAATCGCTATAAAGGGTCAAAATCCAGTGCATACAAATGAGAGTCCACCTCTATACGTCAATATACTTAAATACATCACCTGTCCCTTTTCTATAAAATAATAAGTGCAATGGTAATATGATACTGAATTAGAAGGCAGTCGTATTCTTAAAATGTCCCTGATTAGCCTTTCTCAAAGCGCTCATTACCTACTAGTTTAATGTCATTAACTAAGCCTAAAGGCTTAGTTAATTCCTCTGTTAGCTGTGTAAAAGATACTAAATTTGATTTTCTATCAAAGATACAGTTGTTTAAAAGATACTTATTTGGAAACTTGGTACTTTGTAGTAAAGTATGTTTACAGAAAGTCATTACTGTCTTGCTTAACTGTCCTGAACGGAATTCCTTGATCATTTAAGCACAACGCTGCAGTTATAAGGTGATTATTTTTAGAAGGCGGCACTTGGCAGACAAGTACAGTCCACATTACTTTCTCCTCTAGATGTCTGTTTGCTATTTACCTGTGCTGTGAGGCTGTGAAGGAACAATCATTAGAAAGCAGTAACATAATTATTTAAGTACTTACCCGTATGATGTAGTCATGCCCTAGCGCCGATCCATAGAAGCTGACGCTCCTCATCTATTTAGTGAAATGAGAATCAAACCATTAGGAAAGTGTATTTATGCCTACAACCTTTCAACCCTTGTATGGAATCCTTGTGAATCCTAAATGTTGGACATGGCACACATAGAAAGACAAATTTCACAGTGGAAATAAAAATATCTTAAAACTAAAACACTTTTTTGAATTGTTGCTTAGAGAATTGTCAGCTTTTCATAATATAGTAAAGACAACACTGTAATTGTAAAGAATTCTTAATATATGAAGAATAGTAAATAAAACATTTCAAAAAACATTCAAAAAAACCTTTGAAAAATGAACATTTAAAACTAAATAACTAGTAAAGGACAATGGGCAAAAATGTATGGCGCTTGTCCCATCGGCGGCCACATCTGTCCTATATATTTTTTAGTGGACAATTATGTATATATTAAGACTGCAAAAAATTATTTCGGCAACTTGTTTAGATAAAAAGTTATAAAGCGTTGATCATATAAAAAAATCGAATTAATTAAACCGAAAGTACGTAAATGATAAAACGTAATGCATGTCTAAGTATAAGATAATGATGGATTAAATAAAACTAAAGGTTAATTGGTTATTAAATACATCGATTTATTGACAGACACATATACAATGCTCGTATATAATGCTAGTATTCCTTTAAAAAAAGAAAATGATGGGATTCAATTGTCGTCTACAATAATATCGTTTAAAAAATGAGCTGGTAAACGGATATCTTCCTCTTGGTTTCTCGCCCACCCTAAATACCACACTACACACATAATGTGGGCACAGCAACCAAGAGTGCGCTTACCGCTTAGACAACTGCAATAGTAGTTTTCTATGGCTTCTCTGCCGCTTTTCTCTCTATCTACTATAATGTACGAATAATATATTTTTGACCTAGTATGTCTAGATTGTATTCGACATCTTAGCAGCCAAACATTTGTTGCTGTGATGCCGCACCTGCCTAGGCCTGTAACATCGGGGTCCCTATACGTTTCTATATTATAGAGACCTTGTCGCACATGCTCCGCATAATAGCTGCGGGCTAGCTTCACTTGGTATGTACCAAGTGCAAAAATGGTTAAATCGTCCTCAGTCAGCAAAGGAAAATCACTTATGTTAGGTTGGTTTCCTGTAATGCTATCGAAACTAGCCCGTCTACGATTAAGGTTGTTGGCTAGGACATACTCTGCTAGGTTATTTGGTTGGTTCACTCTTTGGTTTATAACTTCTATAAATGTTTCAGCGTGAACGTTATCTGACAATGGTTCTCTGCAAGCATTCAATAATGCAGCACCTATTCTAAAATCTGTCATCATATGAGGCAAAGCACGATTGAAAAAGTCTTGTCGGAATAGTTTAAAATCGCATTTGAACCAACCATTTATAACTTCAACAACCCAGCGGCACATAGTAACTAACCTAGACTTATTCGCTTGTTCTGTCGTCAATTGATCTTCGTCTCGATTTTTTGTTTTCGGTAAGTGAGCTTCATAACCATAGGCATGTAAGTCGTCGATTACGTCGCGAAACCCACGGTCTAAGATGAACACATCTCCATGTTCAAAAAACCAATGGAAAGTATTTCCTTCGTCGTCAATCATATTTTTCATTATTTGTGCATCTGATTCTATGGCTGAATATGGCCCAAAGGCATCTAAAATGTGGCCATCGCAGCACACTATTAAAAATGGTTTCAACAAATTCGTGTATTTGTGTAGACTATATGATCGCTTTTGGAATAAATAGTTTGCGGACTTTTGTATATATATATAAGTGGCGTCTGCTATCACAATTGCCTTTCTGTTTAAGGCATTTGCATTTCCAAAAATTGCATTTGGAACTTGTAGGTTTCGGTTAGCTACATCAATTCTATTGAGATGATCATAACCAAGATGCCGGGGAACGAAGTCCAGTAAAAGAGAGTCTCTGGCGAACGTTAAATGTCGTTCTAGGGTTCTACGGCTCATATTAAAAAGCGTCGCCAGCCTTTCATTTGCTTCACCGCTTCGCAGTTTCATTAAGTAGCATGCCAAAGATGTTTTCGGGCGTGTTGATACGTTCGACAATGAAGGAGTTTGTTCCAAAATATTCATAAATTGGTCTCGACTAACGCCTAATCGGATGTATACTTCATTTGGGTCCATGTCATCTATATTATCAAAATCTAGTATAGATCCTCGAAGCACCGCGATTTTCATGAGGCTCATGATATGCACAAAATGTGTGGCATTGAAGTCGTGGAGCAAGTTAGGGCTGTCAATTATTTGATCCCAATCATTGGATACCAAATGATGATCGCAAACTCTTGCACTATTTGGAATATAAAAATTAAAATGAATCAAGAATGTCACTTTAATGTTATCCGGAATCCTTCGGAGATCCGTTCGTCTGCAGTTTTCATACATACAACGCGTTGCTGTATTAGGGAGTCTTGAATATTCTTCAATATGTAATACACATTCGTGTGGACGGTCTTCTCTTGGCTGCGCAGCTCTTTCTGCCCGTTGCCAGCATGGTCGACAAATGTACTCCTGACTGTATTGTATCTGAAAATGAGAGTATTACAATTAGTTAAAACGCTTAGTTATTTTCATTGAACGCTGTTCAAACAAAGCGAAATATAAAGAAAAATATTTTACTCGATTGCCTAAGCAGTATTAATTATCTCGCTTACTCATACGTAAATACCGATACTTCTATCCCGTTCTCGCCCCGTGGATCAAACGGAACGACAACGTCGCCGCGTCGGTAACAGTTTACTTACTACTTACAGCGAAATGTAATCTCAATGCGCGAGAGTTAAAACACTGTGACCACCTCAAGTTAAACAGTACTATATTGTTGACGTGACAACTAAGAAATAATGATTTCGTTTGATGTACTTACCTGATGTTCAGAGGTAAGAGCTTCAAAGATATATTGGCCTACAGCGGGATGTTCTTCAAACCGAGCACGGGTTATTTCGTATCTTCTTCTGTTTATCACGGATCGATTACATAAAATACACACTTGGCGATTATCTGCCATTGTTATAGGAATCTGCTTAAAAAAAGTCCAAAAAAACGAGCACAAGTCACCAAGATAGATATTAACAAGTCCGATATGCAAGCCAGAGTCAAAAGAAATTGTCAAACAATAATAATCGCACAGTACTCAACGAAACAAATGTCAACGATGGACTGCGCTGTGCGCTCGAGCATAACGGTAATCGCCGAGTCGCCGAGTGCGAGCGGCGCTCGTCGCTGATTGGTTGACGCATGAAACATGGCGAGACCGATTTTAACAAAGGTTCTTAGACCTCTAATAGAAAAAGTATTGAATATTAGGATACATAAATAATAATGAAAAAAAAAATAGTATTTTAATAATAGTATTTTAACTATATTTTTTTCCCAAACGGTATTTCATAGTACTCCTTGAACAATATTTGTTGTCAAAGATCTCCCCTTTCAAATGACACTAGTTTCATTGACGGCCGCTCATGGGCCGCAATGCCCATTGTCCTTTCAAAATTAACTTTCAAATCAATTTTATTGAAAGTAGCATTCATATTAAATAAAATTGTATTTTAAAATTTTAATTCATTCAAAAGTGAGGTTACCTGCGCCACTTTATTTACTTTATTGATTTTGGTTGAGATTTTCAACTTGAAAATTTAATTATATAAAGATTTTGTTGCTCTAACATTTCTGCCCCCCTTAGAAAAAAAAGGACAAATGCATTTTAATGACATTTGAGAAAAATGCAAAATAAAAATGGTATATTCATTTATTTAAAATCGAAGTAGAAACTTGGGAGTTATGAATAGAAGAAAAAGAATAACCATTGCTTATTATCCTAGTGTATTTTAATGTCCGAATATAATGTTAGTTATTGCTTTAGTTAAAAATGTTACTGCCTTTTCTTAGGGGGACAAATGTTACTAATGCCTTTTTTTAGGAGGACAAATGTTACTATACTATCCGCCAACGCTCGTGACAGTGGTTGTCATAAATCAATCGCGCACTGGGGTACAACCTGTACAAGGTGCCGTACGCATTATCGATTCCTTGAGTCATCCTCAATTCCTTGAACTATACCAAAGTCGCGGAGCAGGAAGAATTTCGTACAATGACCTTTGTGCCTACTGCCAATGGTCAAAAACATTTTTAAATAAAGTGCATATCTATAAAATATTGCCAAGTAGTAGAGTTTGAATACTTGTAATATCCTAATATATATATTATAACAAAAATCAAAATATATTATGCATAATATTACGTAGGTAATGGGTATGTAGGTACATTTCAATGTATTCTTTTAATACTCGGTATATTTAGTTTTTTTTATATTTGTTTTAAACATTTAAAAAAATAAATCTGTACTTTATAAGGATATCATTTTGTACTTAGGTAAAACAACGTCGACCGACAAAAGCATACAATCTGGACCAGCTGGCAAATGAATGGGGTCATGAAGTGATTCATTTGCCCCCATATCATTATCAGTATAATCCGATAGAGCTAATATGGGCCCAGGTGAAAGGAGAAGTTGCGACGAAGAATAGTCGCCAGAACATTTATAATAGCCGACATAGAAAAATTGCTGCACGAGGCCATTGCGAACGTAACGATGGAAAATTGGCGAATGTTTTCACCACGGAGAGGCTCTGTAGGACGAGACCACGAGAATTTAACAAAGGCACATTTGTCCGATCGCCTCATAATAAACGTGGTAGAGGATAGCGATAAAATTTGTTTTATTATGATTTTATTATTATTATATGGTGTTTTTATTGCTGGGTAGTTTTAGTATTTATTGTTAATAAGTTAAAATAATAATAATTACTTTTCAAACATGAAAATGGTTGTTTTCTTTTTCTATAAAATTACTGGTAATTAGCATAATCGATAGGAACCCGGCGCATCACTACGCCTTCCCATAAGGCCCGTAGTAAGTGTGAGCGAAAGCACGTTTTTGACCGTGACTGCCACGAGCGTTGGCGTTCAGTATAATGCCTTTTTTTAAGAGGACAAATGTTACTAATACCTTTTCTCAGGGGCAGATCTGATAAAGCAATAAAAAACGTATTATTTCTTTTAATATTTAAGTAATTAGAACCATCAATAAGATCTCTTATTGGCACATATGTCTGTCACAAATGTCTAGACCCATTAATTGAAATGGCAAATAAACTTGTCTATAAATTATGACGTAATTTTTTATCAAATCTACAGTACTGACCTGAAAAATGCCACCTGCAAAAAAAAAACATTAGTGTGGAAGAAATTAAAAAAAAATCACTCACCTACTTATTGCCCTCCTCTTGCCCTATGACTTCTTTGTATCTGGCTATCATCAATTTCTTTACAGTGTCTCGATATGTCTCCCCAGGTGTAGGTGTGTAAATGCCTCTCCTATGACCTAGACCAGCCAAAGTTGGTCTTTGTTCTGCTTCAATAGGGGCGGTTCTACCTTGCTCTTCTTTACCCAACCCTCTGCCTTCGGACCAGCCCATTTTTTGCAACATTTTCCCCCCGATTGTATCCACAACAGACGGAGGAGGGTGTAATTGTAATGGTACATGCTCAGGCTCATATCGCTTCCTAACTGGACCTTCGTCTTCGCCAAATTTCATGCGTCTTTCTGCAGCCCGATCTCTATATCCATTAGATTGTGGTAACAATTCGTTCTTTTTTCGATACTCCGCTAAGTTCCTACCGTGTAAGTCTGACATGGTCTTGTGTTTGGTTAAAACATCGGCTGATGGGAATTTGCGTTTGCAAAGAAGGCAAGTCAATTTCACCCAATCGATTATTCCTTCATCGGTGTCGTATACTGGCTCTGGAACATTTTTCATAAGAAAGTCATCTCCAGCTACAGGGGCAGGTGGGGGCGATAGTTCTTTAACATGAGTAATGGAAGGACCAGCGCCTAAGACTGAAAATCCAATATCAGCAGAACCTTTACTAGCACCTGTATCTAAGGGTTGCTCCATAACAATATTACTGCGTGCATTTTCTTTCTTTTGATTTAAAGTCCGCGCCCATCTTTCCATATCTTTAGCTATTTTCTTAGCGACTTTGACTTTATCATCTTTTTCCTTCTTCTTTTTTTCCTCTGGCTCTTTTATGATTGTGTTCTCAGCAGTAGCTGAAGGTGGGTTTGGTAGTTTAGGCTGATCTGTATTCTGCTGACTCTGTGTTGCTAAAGTATAAGTGGATGTAGTAGAATCCCAATACATGTACTGATTTGTTTGACTGTTATAAAAATACTGAGTGTTGCCATCATAATATAAACCTGTAGCGGGGTCATAATAGTACCCTGAAGTCTCATCATACATAAATGTTCGCGTATCAGGTGCTGAGTAGACTGTCTTACTATCGCCAGTTGGGACTTTGACCGCAGAAACAACTTGTGAGGTAGAATTTACAAAAGCTGGTACTGAAGCAGGAGACCAGGCTAACTGGCGAGCTTGAGCTGCAGAAATTGCAGATTGAGCGACAGCTGCTGCTGCATTAACCCTATCAGCCTCTGATAAAGGCTGTGAATTGGTGTAAATCTGTGCATAATAATCAGCATTCTTAGCTGTAGACTTTTGCATTTTATGTGGTTCATTATAATACGAAATCAACACTTCTCGTCCATCTATTTTTAATGGAGGACGAAGGTATACTAACTCAGAATGAGCTGCAGTTGAGTCAGCAATGGAATTAAAATTTATATAGGCAAGACACTTCGAAGCACCTGTTAATGTCTCTCGACCTATAGTTATGCCCGCAATAGAGTCTAATATAGGCTTTGAGCAACGTTCTTTCAAAGCATCCAGTATTTTCTCTTCAGTAGTGAGAGCATCTAATCTTCGGAAGAGCAAACGTTTTGTAATGCCAGAGTTACTTTCCAAACTAGCATTTCCAGCATCACCACCGTAAATAACACCCTCTGACCTTTTGCCTTCACAGTTGCGGCGGTAACAAATGTGCCGTCTTTTGAAGTTATAAGAGCCGCATTTACAAATCCAGTCACCGGGGGAGGCAGTCATGGAAGACACTTCATCATGTTTATCCCTAGAGTCGTCCTGTCGTTCTCGACTGCGGGATCGACTTCTAGAACGCGATTTCTTGCTACCACTGATTATGGGAGGGGACGGAGCATTGGGGACGTCTTTTTCGTCGTTTCGTGGGGACCGACGGCGGTCGCGGTTTCTATCGTATCGGTCGCGATACCGATCAGAATCGCGGTCATAGCGGTCGCGTCGATCGCGTTCGCGGTCCCGCTCGCGTTCAGATTCCCTGTCGAAGCGATCGTAGCGATCCCGGTCGTACCGGTCACGGTGGCGATCGCGTTGCGGCGATCTGGAAGCCCGTACAGGGCTGACGCTCCGCCGAAGCTCCCAAACAGGTGAGCGTTGCCGACTGTCCCACTTCTTATCTTGATCGCCCCAACGGGAGCTCGCTCGATCATCTCGCCCTCGCCACGACATATTTGCCTGTGAACATCACCCGTAGACATAAAACAACTTTATTCACACACCGCTCGGCGCCGCAGACCCCTCCAGCTGAACACATGGTGATACCCTAAAGGAATTTCGGTATAGAAACCACGGAAATGACCTCTTCGTGTCGTTTACCTGCGTAGTTACTGGGCGTTATAAATCCTTATTTCAAAAACCACTGCGCACTTTATTTGCGAATAATATTAACTTTTGCACAAGTAATATGATAAAACACGCTTTAAAATGAGATTTCTATTGTAAAATCCTAGACAATACAGATGGGAAGATACGCCTTATTCTCCACTATAACCATCCATATTAATTGTTTTTTTTAGATCAATGACCAAGAATAGTGTTGCCCAAAGATGTCGTGAATAAAAGTATCATAGACAATAAACACATTTGAATAAAATTAATAAATTCTTTAATTATAGTTGCAAAAAAAAATTCTAAATATCTTATAAAATAAATTGATTGCTTTAATCAATTATTTATTTCACCTTTTTCTCCTTCACCTTTTGAATTACCTGTGTCAATAGATGGCGGTGCAATTATGACACACGAATATTCAATCGATGATTTTTTAATGTCAGTTAACGTTACTGGGTTATACCTATTTGCTTTCGCAATAGTAATAATTTTGATAATATCGTATTGTGCTGAATAAACTGTTTCTATATTCATGAAATATGACTCATACAAGACCGTTTTTTCTCAAGATTTTCTTTATAGAGAATCAAAGAAATGCTTTTATATTTCTGTGCAGAAAATATATACTCTTCTATACATAGATTTAAATGACAGAATAATAATATGGTCTTCATACACTTTACCGAAATTATTTCTAAAGAGAATAAATTAGCGCTATCTGTGTAATAAGTAGGTACTACGATGTAAAAATACAAGAGCTCGCGTACTTACTTTACGTTCTAAAACTTCTAACGGCGGGGTAGTTAGTGTTTAAAATGTATTTTATTTTTTAAAGATGAATATTGATTTTTTATATATAATTTTTAGTTGTCTATTTGTTTAACAAAAAAATAATAATTTATTTTTAGTTCTTTTTTGGACGTTTTCTTTTGTGGTTTTTACATTTATCATAAGTTCAACTGATACGACGAGAGTGGAGATGGTGTGCTCTCGCCCGAGACTCTCGGCGAGTGTGTACAGCCGGCATTAAAGTTTGGAATTGTTTATTACGAAAAAAACTTGACACTGACGGAATGTGCTAATTGCACTATTGCCATATATGAAGATAAAAAAAAGTATAAATCAGTCTCAATAACCATGTCCTTTACGTATGTCTATGCTTCTATTACTAAAGTTCTACTGATTACTATTTTAGTAAAGATCTTAATAATCCCATTGAAGTGTACCTACTTATATCATAATTTCCGGTAAGCTGGATTCGTCGATGGTTTCGTTGGAGTGCAAAGGCAATGTAGATGTGGCAAAAGTATTTAGTAGGTACCTACTCTGAAATTGTGAATATATCTTTAAGTTCCGGATGCTGGTAAAAATGTCAAGTCGCTGTCTTTTAGTCAGGGGTGGTCAACAAGTCGATCTCGATCAACCGGTCGATCGCCAAAGACAGAGCGATCGATCGCTAAAGAAAATTAAAATTTTTGACCGGTATCAAAATTTTCTTTAAGGTTGACAATATTAACCAATTATACTCCTGATTTTGTTAATTTGACAGAAGAAATGAAAGCACAACACAAACTTCTCATTATTTTTTGTTACCCATTGATATTCATTTTACCTATTAGTAAATAATATAAAAAACTATCTAATTATTGTTTTAATCATCCCACTAAAGCACAATTAAGTCGATTGCTAGAAGTCAGATTTTTTTTTAACACTGTATTAAACAAGTTGGCCACAACTGCTCTAGATTATTGATTTAAGTAACCACTAAATGGTTTTCATTAAAATATATTGGTTGAGCGAAGTTGTAGCACCACGCATTTCAGCGGCTCCTACCGCCTCGCGCCCTCAGCGCCCCCGCTACACACCGCGGCGGGCTTCTCAATTAAAATTTAAATTACTAATAACGACAGTCGAAAACAAAGGTACCTACCAAGGTGGATAGTGTTGGGTTAATTTCAGTATTGGCGGCCGCGCTCGCTCTATATGGACGGACGTTCACGTAGAATTTGTCTGTTAGTTTCTTTGTTTCTGTAAACTCATCTTTGTGACATTGAACGGGTATCTCGTGCAACCTGTTCGTTCGTTTCATATAAAAAGTTTTAAAATGCTCACTATGTCTTATCATGATTATAATGTTAAAAATATAAATTATAAGTTTTTCACTTAATATGTGGTTAAAAATCAAACTGGTAATGAAATAAACATTGTTTATTGTTAATATTAGCATTACATACCTACAGACATTTAAACCTAAAAACCTATAACTTATTAACTATTAATAGGAAAAGTAAACCTATTAGGTAACCTTTATAAAAAAAAAAAAAAATTTAAAGGATAATTATTTAATAATATAAATGACTATGTCATTTTTGACATTTTTTTTTTTTAACTAAGCCTAGTTAATACAAAATAATGAATTAATAAATAGGCGAATATATGTCTTCGTCAATCGGAAATATAAAAACATATTATATCTAGGGGTCTGTAATAAAAATATTGTAATTTTATTAATACAATAAATAAAATAAACCGGTGTGCGAACTTTTCGTGAAGCCTGAAACCACTCATGATTCAGAGTTAGTTGACACAAAATAATACCTACGTATTTATTGTAAAAATATATCAATTTATTGAGCCTTATCCTGTCAATGAACGCAGAATCGTGAACAAAATCAATGATTTCTGGCTTTTAGAAAAGTTCGTACATAGGTAGGTACCTGTGTAGGTACTTACACATTATATTGATTGATTATGGTATTTATAGACTATACCTAATAGTCTAACATAACATGGACGTAAAGGAAGCTGGAATAAATAGAACGGAAAAATAGAATAAAAGCAACAAAGAATTTTGAACATTGAATTTCAATTTATAGGTAGCTATTTATAGGTTCAAATGTGCTTTGACAATGAACAATATGCTGACTTCATTTAAAATGAAAGTCTGCTGACCTTACGTCTTATTACGTCTATATACTTAGATAAATGTGTTCACAGACTAAACAAAGCTTAATAAATATAGAGTGGTAATTGAGAACATGCTTAAAATCTATGGCAGTGCGTAAAAAGGGCGCGAAAATTTAAAAAAAAAGTATATATTTATATTTCATTTGTATAAATGTATGTATAAATAAATATGTATAAATGTATAAATAAAATATTATGTATAAATAAAAAATGATACCACCAAATGAAAATGATGTCTATACTATTTTATTTATTTAATATAGGTAAATGAGGAAATTTGAAATTAAAATTTTAGAAATATGTAAATTTGTAAAAAAAAAACGTATTTTTTATAAAAAAATCATTTTTTTTAGTATACAAGTATTATATTATTCTTGTTATCTATAAATTAAGGATAGTAACCAATTAAAAATTTAAACACGATAATTCAAATTTATAATAAACTACGAATCATACCTAAACGAAAACACTTTTGAACTTTTGAAAATATAGCCTAATTTTAAAAATGTTTTACATTACAAGAGTAGTTTTATGATAAATTTCAATAAACATCGATCTGTCTGATATCTTCCATTTCTCATTAATTCTCTACTGAGTTTCAATTTTGTTACAAATAATGGATCTTCTCAATTTTCGCGATTAATGCTCTTTTTCTATACAACCATATAATTCATGGTAAAAATATAAAAATTCATTAAGTCATGTTCTCAATTACCCAATTACTGGGATACGCTAGAATTCTAGATTTTCTGGTAATTCTAGAATTTTCCACAGTTGTAGTAAATTATAAACAGAAGTATACAACGAATTATTCGAGGAAGGTAGTGTTTCAATACGAATCAAGTAGTGAAAGACCTCGAACATGGTGAAATATTTTAAGCATTTATAATAATAATTGAATGAAATATTTCGTAAAATATCAATTGATAACGAAATGCAACTGTCGAAAGACGAAACGTCGAAAACTCCGTCAGTCAAAATATGAAGTTCTCATTCATCTTCGCTCGTTATCTTGCTATATATTTATTATGTACAAATAACCTACACAGCAGATATATTGACTGCACTGAAGGTATTAACCTGAGGCTCTATGCAGAACGTTAATTGCATTCTTCTGTAAATACATCTAAAATCGTCAATCCGTGCGTTGGGCCAGCTACGATGAGCAGAGCCAAAACATGACCTCTATGGTAAGGGTAGGCCCGATCCATAATTTCAAAATCGCTCAACGGACTATGGAGAGAGCTGTGCTCGGAGTGAAATCCGAATAAATACGAAGAGATTCGCCGAAGAACTAAAATCACCGACATGGCTCACGGAATCAGCAGGACAGATAAGCGATGCCGCGACAGATCGTAGACGAGTCGTCGATTGGAGGGCGCCACGGCCGCGCGGACTGACCACTTGATGAAGTTCACCCGGTGGTAATTGGGT
This sequence comes from Sesia apiformis, assembly GCA_914767545.1. Taxonomy (NCBI): domain Eukaryota; kingdom Metazoa; phylum Arthropoda; class Insecta; order Lepidoptera; family Sesiidae; genus Sesia; species Sesia apiformis. The sequence goes on from OU611971.1 coordinate 12,336,884, forward strand.
GAGAAGAGCCGAGGATCGTGTATGGTGACGAGCCAAGGCTGGCCTTTACCCATCAGTGGAGAGACGTAGGCTGTGGTGTCCACGCATTTCACGATCACGCGCCCCACTCTTTTCTATGGGGGATGGGCGCGAGGTGAGGGGAGCTTAGTTCGAACGTCAGGTATCGATCGAGTCGACCACCACATAGATCACATGCTTTGTTCAGTTTACGTTACTGCGAATTGCAATCGTGAAAGTTGCTACACTTTTTTTTGCAATAAGCATAGAGGTGTATAAATTTAATTGAGTTGATACAGATTCAGTTCTCTATTGGATTCTTAAGATATAAATTAATAAAACATATGTACAGTTTTCAAATGGGACTTCAATCTCACTTTTGTCATATTAATAGAGAATTTGAGATGTTTTAATTATGATTAACGATTTAAATTATTATTATTATTAGTAAAGTGAATTTTAAAACTACATATATGTTAAATTTAAATTAATAACGTTATTATTTAAACAACGTGTCTATTTAATTGTAATTATTTTAAGAAAATAATAAATAGTGAAGTTCAAGTCCACTTTCAAGTCTTTCAAGTCCACGACACTAATTAGAATGATCTCTCCCGATTGGTTGATTTATGTCAGTGTGCGTGAACAAACATCCCTAATTAGTGTGTATCGATAGAACTCCCACATGTGCAGTTTTACGCACACTCGCACTATAAGCGCTTCAAACAAAAGTGGAGCGCGTCTTCGTGAAATGCGTGGACTATACTATAAGAGATGTGTCGGAATATAAGAGACCCGTAGGCCAGGGAAAATTTTTTGGTGAGCTAGTATGAAACTTTCAGGAAACATTCGTTGCAATAAAATATGATTTATCACAATATTGTTTTTTTTTAAAATCAGCCGTTTTGAAGTTATTAATTTTTTTCGAAAAACTGACCTTCGGCAGTTGTCTACGCATATCTCCGAAACTATCCAACCGATTTGAGTGAATTTTTTTTTAAACGGCTTAAAATAACATATTCTAAATGGCTTGTTGGCCGATTTCGGCTAGCTTATCAAAATTTTGAAAAAAATCGATTTTACAAAAAAATTGCAAAAACTGGTAAATTATGAGTGTCAGCGTCCTGCCTAAGGCTTAAAAAGAGTTTAGAAGCAAATCATGACCCATGAAATTTTTTTTGAAAAATTTTGAATAAAAAACAGGTTTTGCAATTTTTTTGTAAAATCGATTTTTTTCAAAATTTTGATAAGCTAGCCGAAATCGGCCAACAAGCCATTTAGAATATGTTATTTTAAGCCGTTTAAAAAAAAATTCACTCAAATCGGTTGGATAGTTTCGGAGATATGCGTAGACAACTGCCGAAGGTCAGTTTTTCGAAAAAAATTAATAACTTCAAAACGGCTGATTTTAAAAAAAAACAATATTCTGATAAATCATATTTTATTGCAACGAATGTTTCCTGAAAGTTTCATACTAGCTCACCAAAAAATTTTCCCTGGCCTACGGGTCTCTTATATTCCGACTCAGATGTTGATTTGTAGTTACAACAGGCTTAACATTTGATTCATCATTAAATAATCTACTAAATGAACTTTTAAACAAAAAATAAAATTTTAAAAATCGATGTTGAATCCCGCGGGATTGACTCCAATCTCGCAAATGACCTGCGGGATTGCAGTCCTCAATGGTATGGTATAAATCAAATACGTACTGATTGAAGTCCTGTAGATCTATTTGTGCGTCTCGATTCTTTAATATTTAGTTCTGCACAGCGCCCCTATACAAGTATATACACTTCTATTTTTATTTCCAATAGTGAAAAGCACTGTTACTGCACTTGTTGAGCTAATTTTACAGTCCCAGATCTCGTATAACATTCACTGATCACTCTCACTCTGGTCAGTCTCACTGCTGTTGACATCTCCTCCCGAAAGCAGAAGATGTTCACGAAGTGTGCATATCTCTCTGTCGATGTTCTCTCTGGCGGCCGCCTCGAAACACTCGAACTCGGGCGTGTGGTAAAGTTTTGGGATTTTTGAGAATTGATTCAAGACCTGAAACATTAAAATGAAAAATTTCAAGTAACAATTGATATTGATACCTATATATTGCGCAAATAAAATGTGACACAAGAAATGAGCCTATTGATGTTCGACTGGTGTAATCATCAAAAACAAATTAATATTATTATAGCAAGAATGTGTCAGAGGAACTGCGACCCTGCCACATCCACGACATCAGACTGGAATGACAACCGCTGACACTTCCTCAGATGTGCTGCCTACCTTCGAAGACTAAGAACGGATTTGGATTGGATTGAATTTGGGTTCTAACAAGAAATAGTAGCGTTTAGTGTGTGCATTGTAACAGTATCACTCCGATTTTTTTTATAACAGAACTAGATATATAAATGAGTACAGGTAACAGTTCCACGTACGCCTTGAAGTATTCATGTACGTCTTAATCCTTCCAATACAATTTCTATAGCAAAAGCATCACAGTTAAACGCAAATGGTTACCTTAATCCTGAGCTCGATGTACTCCTTCAAGTTACACCTACCATACACCTATTCAGCGTGAACTAGTTTACCATATATCTCCTAAAAAATTTTGTATAACAAAACTAGGTACCTATTTAAAAGTGTTTACCTTAATCCTGAGCTCAACATACGCCTTAGCATTTAGTTTAGAGTACTCGGCGCGCACTAATTTAGCGTGTGCATCATACTCCTCGCGACTAGCGGCGAGGATCGCGAGTTCGCAGTCGCCAAACAGCTGCAAGTCGCGGAGCGGCGCGGGCGCGGCCGGCGCGGTCGGCGAGGGCGCCGCGCCTGCGCCGCAGCTGCCACACCATTGTGCTTCGTCGTCTGTTAGTAGAGCTAGTACGTAGGAGGTCAGGTCTTGCTGGAATTATATATAGGGCAATTAAACATGCTTTAATATTGTAATAATTATTAATAATGAAGAACAATAAATATAACAAGTAATAAGCGCGGTCTGCACGACGGCTGTATGTTATATAATAAGTAAAATATAACATATTTAAAGAGGGGGAGAGTGCACGCTGCAATCCAACAGCAGCTGGGCGCGCTCGACTGGCCACGTTACCCCTCTCTCACAGAACCTTGAAATGTTCTGCATTTCCCACTTTTATCTTATTTCCCTAATGTATGTACGTGTTTCGGTAGTGAGTGAGATGTGCCAGAGCCCATTCCCATTCCCATCCTATCCCTCCCCATTTTCCCAACCCTTTCTCCAAATCCATTCTCATATCTCCAATGGTAGATAGCGCATCCGGAAGGGGGTCAACGCTTGTCATTTTGGCTAATGTTGGCAAGTATCGCGGATGTCTATGGGCGACAATATCCACTTACCATCAGGTGGACTGTATGCTCGTCTGCTGCCTTCGTCCGTAAAAAAAAGCGCGGATCGCGCCGTGGACTGGAATAGGTAGGTACACATTAATTTATTTATTCTTTAAGGCACAAAGCGACAAAAGGCAGCCTTAAATAAATGTCTTAAGATTTAATTTTAGTCTTAAATAAATTTAGTCTTAAATATTGTCTTAAATTTATATCTATATCTCTCAGTCGACCTTTAGGGTATGCAGAGATGGCACGATAGGTGCATAATAACGTCTCACTCCCTAGGATGTCCGAAGTTTGTAAACTGTAGGGCGGAATTTGATAAACGATGGTGTTGATGATGGCGACGTAATTAACATAATTAATCATCCGGCTCGAAAAACTATAAATGCTGGATATTTGACAGATGATGTTGTTGAAGATGGTACCTAGGAATAACTGAGGAAAACGACGAAAAATAAAATCTTCCTCGGGACAAGGCGTAGGTACCATGAGTAGGTAGCTACCTACCTATTTTTTATATACCTAAACATTATTTAAAGTTATTAATACATATGTTAAAAAGATTATAATGGCTAATGACAAGAATTGTAGCAATCAAAAATTCTTTTGATTCAACTTCTAACAAAAACAAAACGGATAATACTCACAGACTGTGGATGCAGGTGCAACAACTCGGCCAATAACTTCACAGTTAGATCAGTCGGTGTGTGCCTCAACACGATTGCTAGTTTAAAAGCCGCTGGTTGTATCACATTGTCGATTCCTTTCTGCATCAAGTTCGCCCAGATTCCCGCCTGGAAACGGCAATGGGTAACCAGCAATAAGATAGTGTCACCATGATAGATAGCAATCAAAGGATGCAGGAAGATGCTTGTTATAAAACACTTACTGTTGTATGGTCATAATAGTCACTTCGGACTCGTGGTCACACCATTTTGTCACACCGACCGGTGTAATATGCCATTACTCGTGGTCAGATTGTTTGGTGTGACCACGAATATCTACAACATTTTTATACGACTCGTACTTGTACCAACCAATTCACACCAGCATCCTGTTATCATCAGCAGTTATGAAAAACTAAGTAGGTATCACGGGTCTAGTACCTGATCAATACTGGCCTCTTACATTTTGTATACATAATAACATATGATACGGAGCCCGAAACAGCAATTTTCAAAATTGTAGTCTGTTTCTGTCTCTTTGAAAGCGCTTCACGCAAAATCCTGGTCTAAAATATCTTACATTGGATTTTAGAACTATTATTTATTTTATTAGGTGTCCATGGGCGGCGGTGACCACTTACCATCATGTGGCCGGCCCGCTCGTCTGCCATCTACTCTATAAAAAAATACTAATCATAGAACCAGAATATAGACTCTACATTTTAAAAACAAAAAAATAGATTATTAGTGAGATCACTGATTAACCATAGACAATCAAACATTTACTTCCTCTCTACCCGAAGGTTGTGTGCGTGGCAAAGATGGCTGTTAGCGATAAGACCGCGTTTTGTGTAGTATTTCATGTGTTACAATATCTGTTATTGTATTTCATGTGTCTTGTTTTGTTTTGGTGTGTAATAACGTGTTTTATCTATCTATCTCTAAGGAGAAGCCGTTCAGTTACATTGTATAAAAATACAGTTATTATTATAGCTATAGTTGAAAATACGTAGTAATTTTACCTGATAAGCAACACAATTTCTAAGAGAATGCCAGACGTTATCGGGAGGTGAACTCTCCACGATCTTCTTCCACGCGTCGTCGGCGCTCGGCACGACGAGCGCGTTGCACGCCATGCGCCACATGCGCGCGGCTGAGCAGCCCTCTCGCTCGCCCATAGGTACTGCCAGGTCAAATATTTAAAAATTCCAAAATAATTATCATAATAATACATATATCTAAAGAAGTTAAGGAAACTATTGTACATCATTCAGAAGCAAGTGACAGAAGCTATCGGTACAAGAATGAATGGAGGCATTGATTCATCATAACAAAACGATATTCAGTAATTGTAAGTCTCAACAGATTGGAAAGGCTGCCAGAGAGAGAGGTCAGAAAGGATGCCAGACAATAGACATGCAAAAGAACGCTTCATTATATTATTGTATGACTGGTGCTATTTATTATTAAAATAACTTTTAATACTAACACCAGTCATTAATACAATTAGTTATTGAAGAGTTCGGAAATCATCGTAGCAACGAATATTTACGATGGCTAAGGTTTTCTCACTAGATCTGTATGTAGAATTTGGTCAACAAAACGTGGCACAACGGTATTTTCTAAATTCCATGGAAACATTTTAAAACAGTGTGTTGATTTTGTACTGTACTATATCTTGATACTTTCTGTAGACGACAGAATAATTAGTGCATGAACAAGTACCAGTGTCATGTGTGAAATGTGTATATAGAAATATGTGCTGAGGGAAATAGACTATAAATTGCGATAAGCAAGCGTCATTGTGTCAGAACAGTGCGCATAGTGTGTACTAGCGTCCCAAGTGATGGAGAAAAATGAGTTGTCTGAATGAGGTTGCGCAAGGGGTAAATAGCGTCGGAAGCACACCTGAGCACGCGCAGTAGAACCATATAAGTAAGTTTGAACTCCTTTTCTCCGAGGTTATGTAATGTTAGTTATACCATTATGGAGTATTATGATGTTATGTATACAATAATGTTGTTGCTTATTGCAGATAAGTGTCTTTATTTTACTTAATATCAATATTTATCTTTATTTCAATGGTTATATTTTACCTTTAGCTTTCCATTTTTATCTATGTGTATGTCTAGGTTATTATAAGTTAGGTCTTAAGCATAGTCTGGGGACAAAGAAAAACTACGTTTGCTGTGTATTTTATTGGAAAAGATAAAAACCCGAAGATGCGAACTAGAACTAGATAGAGAAGGACAGGCAGTGGCGCCATCCCGGCCGTCGCGCCCAGACCCTCTCCCGCACTGTTCCCGAATCTCCTTGCTACTCGATATGGAGGGGTGAGGAAATAAAACTTACGATTCATCGAAAGGACTATCAATTTCTGTCTTTCACTATGGAAAATGGACTCTATGGACTCTATTCACTGTGGAAATTTACTATGGACTCTGTGCAAAATAATGATTGACCTATATGTATATACCTACTTTATAATTTGTGGGCGAGGGTAGTTGTGAATGTGTGTGTATCGAGTCTGTTTTTGTCCCCCCTCTCGTCTCTCTTCCACACAATCACAACTACCCTCGCCCACTATAAATACCAGTGCGCCACAGTCGTCGAGTCAGTTGCGCTCGAGAAGCCGAAGAGATAACATCTCTCCTAAAGTGAACGCAGAAGACCTCGGCCAAGTAGCCCGGAAGATTCAATTAATATGGACACCGGCCGAGAAAGCCTACACTCCATTGTTTGATTTGTATTTATTCATTTAGATTTTTTCCTAAATCTAAAATCAACATACCATAATACATGGTGAATTAATTTCGTCCTGGTGATAAAGGCTTACCAGCCAAGATTTTATTATGCCGCTCTTTTTTGTACGAGCCATCTTTCGCCAGACACTAGTAATGATTCTAAAATAATGATTCCAAAATTAAATATAAAATTAGCATAGACAATTACAATTATAGACTATGAAAATTAGTTAATACTTCATATTAACTTCAGTCAAATACCAAACAGTATATGTATTATTATAAATGTATAAAAATAAAAATGTAGTATAAATTTTATATTATAAAAATAGACTATAGAATGAGTGTCCTATCTGAGGTTACTATGACTTTTCTACAGTCATTTTGAGTTGGACTGGTCGCCTTGTGGGGCTGCATGCACCGCTACCGCTATAGTAGATACAGTCAGCAACACGCTAATGTACCGATAACCGTTCGATTCTAATCATTATTATAAGCGCATTAAGGTACCGATGGGTATACATTACCTTGTTGCCGATTGTACAAATAATAAATAAATCGAAACGGTCAGCTACCCATATCCGGTTCCTTCCACCAGTTTATCGCCAGTTTGCACAAAACGCGGCCGTAGAGCCGTGACGTCAGCTGTAAAAACAACAATGAATTATTTATTACGTAAGGACCTCTATAATTAGACCGTTTCAAGGCCGTTGCCTTATACAACCGCCATCTCGCGCCTTCCAGACTTTTCAAGCGTAAAATGCTAAAAACTAACGAACCCGTAAAAACAAAATGAATTTTTTGTTTGCTATAGGTAAGTATTGAATAGAATTTTTTTGCATATTTGTATAGAGATGTAAGTGATATATAGGGGGAGGACTTACATGTAAGATCCAGGGTTTCCTTAGCCTCTTGTTGTGGATTTATAATGTAATATAATTGTTCTATATTGGAACGTGACAGCGGCGTAGGGCGCGCTCGGGTGTCATGGCGCGCGGCCGCGGAGTCGTACCGCAGCGAGGGGAGGCAGAGCAGTGATGTGTACAATACAAACCCAGCATTATCGACAACGGGCCGTAGAGCGAAGATCGCGAGGTGGCGTGCTACACCATGCGCCTTTCCTTTTAACTTTTGCAACAATGTCATTAGCATTACAATAACAAGAAGAATGTAGGCACCGACTTAACGGTAAGTTACTCAAGCTATGAATTGTGATATGACGATTTCTTATTAATATGTCTGTCCTGCATGAAATATATTGCTAACAGGTGAAATAGATAAATACATAAATTTATTCAGATTATTTACTTCATATCAAACTAAATCGGCAATAGATTTAGTTTGATATCAAGAAAGCTAGCAAATAATCCACTGAGTTGTTGCAGCCACCTCTCTGCAATAGGATTTTTCATATCGTTTATTTCTTTATTTCTTTAACAAACTAAGTATTTCAATACTCATTATTATACAGGATGTAATGGAACCTTTCTCGAAGTCTTAAACTAGTACGGTTTCTGTTCAAGATTCTAAGTTCACTGACATTTTAATTTGTATTACAAATTTTTTCTTAAAAAAAATGCTAATGTAAAGCCCCAAAACATTTATTTTATAAAAAAAAATAGAATACGCTACTCTCAATTCACGGTATCCGCCTTCGGGAAACGTTTAATTTTACCCCGTGTGATACCATCTAACATTAGGTACGAGTACATACTTACTTGTAAATCAATAGATCTAACATTATGAGGTATTCGATATTTACATAATTTTTATCAGTTCTTATTTTGGTGGGGGCAGAAGCACCAAGTCAATGATTCATAGATAACAGAGGTGTTTATATCGATGTTTTATTGCCATCACTATTTTGAGGGGAGGAATGAAGAACCTTTGCCGCATGCGCGAAGGCGCGTGAAGAGGCATTTCTAATGTCGCCATTACATTTGTAAACGATTTTATACCTAATTTCGAGAAAAATAAAGTAAAATTTCGAGCCTGTATCATTAACTCATTCTTACAGGCAATCAATATCGAATCTTAGCTCTTGGAGATAAGTCATTTTTCTTGGGAAATGAAACTGCAGGAGGTAAGATAAGTTCGTTAGGTAGAATTTTATTCAAAACAGTTTTAAAACAGTAATTCAAATTATTCACCAATTAATTTGACTTAATTACAACTTTAACAACTTATTTTCGAATTTCAGATATTTTAAACTAAAAAATATCATTTATTTCTTAAAAATGTTTTTGTTTGTAATTTTTTTTGTCAAAGTTATTGAATACTAGCGACGGCCCTCGCTTCGCTTCGGTTTTAAGTTTTTTTTTTCAAAATAAAATATAGCCTATATAATGTACAAAATACACGGATAATGTAGCTTCCTATTTGTGAAATCGGTTCAGTAGTTCCTGCCTTTTTGGGTTTCTATAGCGTAACACGCAACTCTGCTTCTCAGTTTGTCGCTCGACGTATAACTGGATACCATTCTAAACTGGTCCAAGCGACAAAAATAAAATTTTACAAGAAAGAAGATTTTGTATTTGTTTTTGTACTAGGAGCTTGGATTAGTACTAAAATATACTGTAAAATATAAGTTGTTGATTACGCAATGGCGATGGCGCATAAAAACAAAAATAACCCTGGAGCTTGGACTAGTTGTGCAGAATACTGTATCCAACTATGGTGTATGTAACATAATATTGCATGTTTTTGTTGGCATAACATCCATGAGTATAAGTTTAGTTTTAATAATAATTTCACATTATTTGTTTTAGGAGTATAAATAAAAAAAATACATTATACTATTCTGTAGTTTATTAATTAACATGAAACATGATCCGTGTATCACGTGATTTACTTACATAATATTTATGACACTTTATCAAACATTTATGGCACGAAATCAATATTCTATCGGATATTGTTCTTCCCAAACTTTGTATCTGTCTTCAAAGAGGTTCCTCCCAAGCGAGAACTCTTTACCGAAGTCCAAGAACTTCCGGTCAGTGGGTGTCATGGCGGGCCAAGACAGTGACGTAATTTCCGGTAAATCGCCGCGAGGATTTGGGTCACTACAAGTGAAAAGAGATGTTTATTTATTTATTTAAAGCATTAAAGAATTATACATTACATGCAAATTATATAGTACCTAAACTGAAATTTTACAGAAAGACGATTTGTATGTGTTTGTAATATGTAGAATATTTTACACGGCGCTTGGATTGCAACTAAAATAACGTGTGAAATATAAGTAAAAAGTAAAAAAATAATTATGGCTTAGTAGATTCCACTAAATTGAGTCAAATGGCGCAAAAAAAAAACAAAAATATCAAATTTGGCGCTTGGATTGGTTCTGCATAATTGTATCCAACTGAGTTTCACTTGTACAATCAACACCAACAATGTTAACGGAGAACGACAGAAATGAAAGAAATTCTCAGTGGAATTTTTGGCGGGAAGTCGAAAAGTGATTATCGAGTTTTTGTTTCATTATTGTAATAAAAATATTGTAGGTTTTGTGGTTTAATAAACTTCAAAGTGCCTAGTTCAGCATAGATAATGGGTGTGATAATCAAATGAAGCCATAGGACTGCGTTTTCGTGCGCTTCCAAGTAGTCCTCTACTGTCCTCAGTAAACCTACTATCGCTTTACTGAGCTGCTCCGGACTTCCTTCGACGGGACTGGACATTGATGAGATGTATTTTAAAATGTTTTGACTTTGATTACGAAGAAAACACTTGACACTGCCACAATGTGCTAATTGCACATTACCATATATGAAAATAAAAAAGATAACCAGCACAAAAATATGTAGCGTTATTTCATTTATTTATCAGCATTTGTGCAAACGAGGTTACAATTTAGTTAAGATTTTCTAACTTAAAATTTCGTTGTTTCATGATTCTGTTTAAATAAATGCTGTAACATGTGTTTTTTTTAAGATAAAGCAGTTAAAAGGCTTGTATTTAAACGAGCTGCAAATCATGATCAACAAAATTAAATGAGCAGCACAACATGATCAACAATACTAAATGAGCAGCAAATCATGATCAACAAAACTAAATGAACAGCAAATCGAGATCAACAAAACTAAATGAGCAGCAAATAGTGATCAACAAAACTAAATACGCAGAAAATTGTAATCAACAAAACTGAATGAACAGCAAATCATGATCAACAAAACAACTTATTTTTGAATACCAAAAGTAAATAATTTTACCATATCGGTCGGGCTAACACCTTCCTTTGTTGGATAATGTGTGCGAGGATTATTCTCCATCATTTTCCAGTGTCAAAGATTGGTGTAGGTACCTAAGCAATTTCGTTTAAGACGATAAGTCAATAGACGACGAACCTCGCTCCGGCCGACCCGTTGAGGCACTGGCTCCCAAACAACATCAAATTAGTGGACGAAGAAGTTCTGAGCGACCGACGACCTAAAGAGGAGAAAAATAGCAGCCAGGATAGTGCTTTTGAAAACTACAGTCCTTAGAATTCTTGATGTGAATAAACGAAGCGAACGGGGAGCGTCCTCTGAGGAACATTTGGAGGCCTTTCAGGGAAACAGATATGAAAAATTTTTTGGAGTCAATTGTTATTGGAGATGAAACTATGGTTCTTTACTTTAAACTATGGAGTGGCGTCGTTCTGGTGAAGCACCGCCTAGAAAGATAAAGGTGACTCAGTCCACCAAAAAGATTATGGCTTCTACATATATTGTGGGATTGCCCAGAGATATTGTTTATAAACATAAAAGAACGAGAACGCAATACTACAGTGACTGGAAGCTATTATGCTAACCTTATAGAGCAATTACGAGAAGCAATCGAGTAGAAACATCGTGGAAAACTAAGCAAAGGTGTGCGGCTTCTCCGTGACAATGCACCCGTCCACGCGGCCGCCGTTGGGTAAGCTGCTGTTTCAAAGTGTGGCTGCACGGAAATTCGCCACCCACCCTATATTCCTGACTTGGCTCCCAGTGATTAGATACTATTTGTTCTCAAAATTCAAGGCGGACTTAACGCGTATAAGATTTTCCAATGATGACGAATCCAATGATCCAATGATCCCTGCGGTTTTGCGTCCATTTCGAAGACACAACTTCTGACTATTTTTATACTAGGATGGATATACTAGTTAAACGATCCGAAAAGTGTTTCAAATACACGAAGTCAATATTGAAAAATAAAAATAGTTTCATAAACTTGAGTGTCCTTTTTCTTTGTCGGATCGGAAACTTTTGGACCTCGCCTCGTATTTTGCAATTGCAGTTCGAAATAAAATTATTGCAAAAAATGTTACTTTTTTAAGACATCACTAGTGCCTCTAGAACACTAGAATAAGGTCCTTTTAACTAATAAAATAACACATTACGTAACTTAGATATACTTTATTGTACATCAAACTTACAGAGAAACACAAAATACAAATAATTAGAAGTACCTACAACCGGCAGCCTTGTGGCTAAAGCGATTCCAGCCAACCTTTGGGCGAGAAGGAGACATCTGTAGACAAAATAGAGTAAATAATAAAGAATAAATTAGAATAATAAAGAATAAAACTTACCCGTATTTGGCGAAGGTGTACCATATAGCAGTCATCTTGTCAACGATTTGTGAGTCAGGACCGGAGGTCGGTATTGCGGGGAAGCGGTAGCTCAGACTAAACACGTAGATCAAGTCATCATGATGAGCAACGCCTGTTACAATGATTTAGCAACAAGTTATTTATTTTAACTACTAGTATTTGACGTGTACTCGTACAAATGGCGGACTTACTGCCCTATGGCATTTCCTACCCGTCAACCTACAGATCAAACAGAAAATAAAAAAAATAAACCCGGATACATAATAATGAATGTAGTATAAAATGTACATTTTATACTACATTCATTATTATTATTTTAACAGATACTGTAGACTAATACCTATAGTAATTAGTTAATTCAGTAATATAGTACCTACCTAAGTAGTTAGCGATAGGCACGAGTTTTGCTTCTAACAGATTTATTAAGGCGTTTAATTTCTATTATTTTTATGAATTTTTTTACTCCAATTTGTTCAAAATATAACCAAAAATGGCGGCTTGAGGTAATTGACAGGGCTTTAAATTCAATAGTGAGATAATAATTGAGAAGTCCACTATGCTCGGAACTAACAGATTTTTTTTTATTTAAGTAAAAATATACTATAAAATACTACATAATTATGGTGAAAAAATTTTGAAATCGGTCGGAAAATTACCGCTATTCAAAGTTTCACTGCAATTATCCATCCGTCGCGCTACCCACGATGCTATAAAACGTCACAGTATTTAAAAGAGAAATTTGCTATTTTCTGTAAGTTTTACAAACAAGTGGTTAGACAATAGTTTTAGAACACCACGAATACTATTCAACGATATACGAGTACCATATGTACCTACTTATGTAAGGACATCGATTATTATTAACATGCATTTATTAACATGATCTGTAATTATACTAATTATTTATGTAAAAATAAACGCTATTCGATTTTCACCCACTTACACATGTTGTCACTTTAAATTTTGCAAACTTGCGTATGTCTGGTGATAATATAACAATATAATATTATGGTGTTGAAGTTTGAGGGTCTGCTAAACCAGACGTGGAAGCCTAAAGGACCAACTAAACTGGGATAGATAGAAAGGTACTTTAGTGGGAAATGCAGTACATTTCATGGTAGTCTTCTGTGCGAGAGGGTAACATGGCCAGTCGATCGCGTCCAGCAGCTGTTGGATTGCAGCGTGCACTCTGCCCCTCAAAAAACATTTTTATAATGTAGGTTCCGTTACCCGTAGGTTTTCCAGTATCGGGGTCCTGGTAGTGGCTGTTGTTGCCGATGTAGTTGAACTCGTAGTACCACACCTTGTGTGGCGAGTGGCGACACATCAAGTTCGCCATTCTGTTGAATACACAGTTTGATATTTATTTATTTGCCTCCATATTTAGTTATAGCCTCGTTTCTAAAAGTGTAATTGACAGTTCTATTGCCTCCTCTTTCTTCCCTTTCTGCCTCGATGACCGTGATTGTGCGCAGCATTTTATTCATTGTAATCAATTAATTTACGTGTAAAGTAACACCTAAAAGTAGCGCCGAATTGTTTCACTGATGCATAACAACGACCATACGTGGTCCCTGTCTGATAGGCTGTTGCAAATTTTTAACTATATTAAAACTACAATATAGGTATTTCTAAAATAAGTACTTAAGCTACTAATGTCTTCACATTTGCAGATAAGTATTTAGGTTTGACGTGAAGTTTCAAGCGATTATTGGGCCTATAGGTCTACTAATACTTAAGAAGTACCTATAGCTTGTTATACCGCCGACGAATTTACAGATTTGTATAAATGAAATGATGCCCTATTAAGATACATTTCATTTTTTTTAAATTGGAAAGCCAGACATGTCATATCTAATTTTATATTTTACTATACATATATAATATTTAGTCCAATAACAACACCACATGAAGGTTTTCACGGTTATACAGCTTATACCTATCCCAATAACAAATTAGCTTAATTTCAGTAACTTTAAATCATTTCAAATTAGAACATATAAACTCAATTTCAATAATTTTCTTAATTATTTATCTTATTTAGTCGCCAACGAAGAAAACACGTATAACACAATATAACAGTTACAATTCTAGGGATGTACACCTAAGCGTCATAGTGTTCGACTAGCCAGTATAATAAATTGGAATATTTATGTCTAAACAGTTAAATCATCGAAGTACTAGTAGGACTAGATGGATTAAACGCTCATTAACGGGGGTCAACCTAAAGTGGTCAATGTTATGGAATATAAGTATCTAGTATACCTACTTATTGTAAGTACTAAAATCTTAATGTATGCATCTGTTCCGTCGACAAACTGCCCTGCAGTTTGTCGGAAATGTAGCAGGTGATAATTAATATACACGCACTTTGAATGGATCAATAAAATACAAAACAACAATACGCATCAACCAAACGTAGGTATTTTTGTATTTTGTTATTTAATTCGCACGTCACTTTAACAATAAATCAGTTAGCAACTGACCGCTTAGTTTGAGTGACATGACATTAGGAGAACGCTAAAAAGTTTATACTAATATTATTATAACAGGAAAATTTGTTATTGAAAAAAGAAAACCATCAATAATCCTACCTGTGCACAGAGAACCCAATAATAGAGTCCCCATAGAGCTTTCCGAGCGTGTCCGCGCTTACATCATCTTTCTCCAAACGCCTGTCGTGCAAGTATTGTTCTCGCAAACGACGCGCGGCGCGCGAGGAATGTTCTCGCGGTAACATGAATGCGATGGGAGCTACGCGCTCCCACTGCGCGTTCATCGTGTCTAGTAGGGTCGCGTTGTTTAATATTGCTAAAGTAGATAAGTCGAGAGTTACTAAAAATATACGCAATAAATCGATCTAAAAAGGTTAAGTCTCTAAATATAACATAGTGGTTGATGTTTGAGTGCAATAAAACAAAAAAAAAATCTGTATGTATGCATATATATATGCCTGTGTGTAACTATGTATGTATATAAAGACATTATTTCTTTATTGCATCATCTACCTCTATATCGTTACCACCCAAAGGTTACCTGGAAGACATCGCTTTAGCAATAAGGTCGCAGGTTGTACTTTTAAAAGTTTCCGGCCTGACAAATAAAGAGGACACTCAAGTTCATGAAACTATTTTAAACCACAAAACGTACAATACACAACTTTTACAATAATCAAACAAAAGTTCAACTTGACTTCTCGAGTTTCCGCCAAAATCTCCCATTTATCGCCGCTGCGTTAATGATTGCGCGTTGAAAGTTATTCTTGACTCATGTCAGCATAATTAGTTCAAGTCCATAGACGATAATATCCACTGACCAGAATTCAGGTTGTCTGCTCGTTTCCATAAAAAAAGTTACTTACTGAAAGCCTTCCAGAAGAACTCGTCTCGTGTCCGGCCGACAATAAAGGGCACCGCATGCATTTTGCCCTCTCGAATAGCGTCCATCGGCTCAATAGGTAGGAATCGTTCCTGACCGAAGTCTTCCTCCACTATCGGCATCCAAATACCGACAGGGTCGTAACCGAATTCCTGAACAATGAACGTATAAAATTTTAATTAAATAAAAATGAAAATATAAATAAAGTTAGATAGGTACCTAGGTATATTCAGGGTTACTATCAGAAATTAAAAAAAAACTAGATACTAGCCAAAAAACCCCGATCTTTGTGTCCGCAACCTCAGACGTGCTGAACCTAAAAACATAAGTCAGTCTTGTTGACAATGTGAAATTATTCAATACAATCTGTCAAAGGGGTGGCCTTAGTGGTTATGCCATCCTGTTGGGCCGACGTTCTCGAAGCCATTCGGAGCCCCGAGCTTATCGTGATAGCAAAAAGAAAACAGCAAGTCAATATCTTACGAGAAAAAGTATCTTCCTCTGACTCGCACAACACCCCTAGAGGGTACTCCTCCTGGACGGCCCGGACGCCGCGCGCTGTTCAAACGAGGACAGTGTCCGGGGGGAAAGGGCGGATAGCAAGCCTACCATATATGTATATGTGTTGTGTACAGACTACAGACAAACTCCACACAATAACTTAGAAACGAGAAGTGGGACTCTTTAATGAACAACTATAATTCTAAATTATAGTGAATTAGACTTAGGGTAGATATTTAATTTAATTTTAGGTAAATATAAAAAGGTTTTAGGTAAGCAACGGTTTTTAACATCTATTAGTACCTATTGCATATTTTTGAGTGTGTTTCAGATTAATAATTTGTGAATGCTGTTCCTTCCTGCGCTGTTGTTATTTTTATAATGTCATACGTAGGTGACTATATGTTTTGAAGTGTTGAGATACTCGAAATTTTAAAGTGGAACACATTTGTATTATACCTATTTTAATAGTAAATGTATTTGAAAATAGAACACAAATGGCCATAACTCTAAATTAAAAAAAAAACATGTTCCTTCAATATTTTCGATAGCACTTCCCGCGTTTTTCATTGTAACTATGGAGCTACAGCGTGTACATTTGCTTGCTATGATCTTTTATGATTTTAAATTTCGTTTAACTGAAGAGTTAAGCTTGGAACGCTTACAATCAGTGTTTTATCCGCGATACGCGGAGTCAAAGTTAAAAATGAAATCAAAAGTTCTGACCTTGTAACCTCCTGTTCACCCAACCTCGATATTCCTGGGGGCCCCCGGGACTGCTGAACAGGGATGCGCTTAATAGCGCCCTTGCAAGGTAGTCGTTACACTACACTGTTTCACCGTTTCACTGCCATACACCAACTATGGACACTCGCGTGCCCCAAGGTCTTCCAAAAATGTGCAGCCTACTTGCACAACAACAGATTGTGATCGTACCGCACAAGGATCAATGGCCGACCCGAGCCGCCAAAGGGTCAAAGGCTAACTCACGGGCGATCCGCGCCCGCGCAGCACGTGAATTCACCCCTCACCTCGCAGCCCCGAACAATACCGAACAATCAGTGTTAGCTGATCACCTTGAAGATGAAGAGAGAAGTGGACCACCGCCAACAGCAGTAACTGCAGAAAGTGTGTGCAATATTAAAATGCTGGTGCGAGAAGGACAAGGACTTACAAGGACATTGACAGGATCTGCAACATTAGTGCGGTGAGCATCCAAACCATTTTGCATATACGTCTTGGTCTGAGGAAACTTTGTTGTCGTTGAAAATCTCATTTACTGAAACGGAAAAACAGGCTCGTGTGGATTGGTGCCGAGAAATGCGTCAACGTTTTGAAAATGGGACCTCGAGACTTGTTTCTGAAATCGTAATTGGGGACGAAACATGGATTTATCAATATGATCCGGAAAATAAGAATTGTTCGTCGGTGTGGGTATTTAGAGTTGGACAGTTAACGACAAAAGTGTAAAGACTTATAAACGCTGGTGACTATAATATAATGTACTAGTTGATGTGCTGCAGCGCCATCTAGTGGCGAGTTATAACAAAGTCGGTGGCTCGAAAATATTCTCCGTGCTCAAATACCTATGTATACCAATTTTCATGGCGATCGGTTGAATGGTATAGAAGTTGATGTGCTGTAGCGCCATCTAGTGGCGAGTTACAACAAAGTCGATAGCATAAAAACCTTCTCCATAAAAAGATACATATATGTGCCAACTTTGATGGTGCTCGGTCAAACGGTGTCGAAGTCTATTAACATCAGATATACCAACATCCTTTTTTATATACATATAATATATAGATTAGTTTATAAAAAAAAACTTCCACTTAGGTAGCAGCATTATTCAAACACGTTCATACTTTTCAAAGAAAAGAACAAGAAATATGTTTCTCTGTCATCAAAACACTTAGATCTCCATCGAAAGAAAAACAGTTTCTTTCTATATTACCTATCGTATCGATATATAAGTCAACCTATTTCAAAAAGTCTTCCTAACAAAGAATTAATCTTTAAACAGTCGTAGATAGCCTTAATAGTGTCGGTAGAACAAGCAAAATTCTTGTAACGAACAGTGTAGATAGATAAATAAGTCTTACTTATTTCAAAAAAATGTTGCTTACAAAGAATTGAAGCAGAGAATTGCCGAGTTCCTTCCAAGTCTTGGTTTTCAAACAGTCGAAGATGGCCTTAGTAGTGTTGGTAGGACAATTTACGAGCTCCGCCTGTTTCACTGCAAGATCCCGCATGTTCCGGAGTGATGGCACCTTTGATGTTGCTGAACCGCTCATTGATATCGCCCGGTGGAATAAACCTATGACCAATAAACGTTAATGACAAGTATTTTTTTTTATAGAAAAAAGAACCTTTTTTAGAATGGCTTCTTTTAAAAAACAAATAATGCTTTCTATCACAATGAACTTACATACACTCACAGTACACTCACAACAGATATTAAGCCTCTAATTAACCACACACGTATACATATAACTTCTAACACTACAAATTGCTCAAACAACATATAAGCCCACACATACACCACACATAGTCATAATTAATCTGTTTTAACTGTTTTTTTTTATAATATACTTCTTAATTGGCCCAAACCTTCGTAACACTGTTAAACCACTTTTTTCCATAAATTGTAGTCGTGGTGTTTGTAAATGAATAAAAATAAAATAAAAAAGACGGCAGTCGTCCATAGACATCCACGATACATGACAAACTGACAGTCCAGAATGACAAACGTTGACACGCCCCCGGATGCGGTACCTACCGCCGGAGGCATAGATTTGGAGCAAGGGAAATTCAGAACGTTCAGATAAATGAAAAAAACAAACAGATTTTAAACAGTTTACCTTTAGACATAGGCGATATCATATGTAGCATGACACTTCTAGAACCAGCGCTACAGCCTGAAATCGTCACGAGTTTTGGGTCTCCGCCGAACGATGCGATGTTGCGCTGAACCCATCGCAACGCTACCACTTGGTCTTTGAAACCGTTGTTACCGGGTGCCCAATGATCACCGGTACTTAGAAAACCTATATAAATAAACAAAAATAAATATTTTTATATAACTTGTCCAGGAAATAACCTGAAGAAAATAATGGGAAGTAAACATGGTGCATAAAAATACGATATATATAATAAATATCAAAATATCCGATATTTGATATATATCATGTATATAAAAAAGAACGAATTTCATTCTGTAAGTGGTTTTAATGTGTCAAAATTGTTAAATGAAACTTTGAGTTTGATTAATAGACTTATTTATTATAAAACAAAACAAAAAATACGAGTAACTTTAAAGTAACAAAAAATTAGAGTTTGAAATTAATAGTCAGTCTTAATCAACATTCACCTAAAGTATAATTATAATCTTTAGTGTTGGATTATTGGCAGCGGCAGTGATCATAATTTTTATTTATGTCTGTATAACAATTTAAAAGCTTGGAATCTGCCAAAATTCTAGTTTTGACGATAAATATCAATTGATACCTATATATCGTGATATATATATCAGCGAACCCTGGAAATAAATGTGGTAGGCACAGGTACCTATATAATGACAAGTGAGAAGCGATCTGTCCAGTCGATTGCGGCGCGATGGAGCATATAGCCAATGCGATATACTAGTCTAATTGTCAAAGTGAGTCTAATCCACATACGAGCAATGATTCGTTGTTGCCGGGCCATTATTCCATTATTCATAGATTTCATTCACCATAATTTCATAGATATTTAACCATTTTTTTTACAATTCAAAATGAGTATCACCGTCTGCAATTAAAATAAAATAAGGTCCTACTAGTTTTTAAATTAAATATTTTTACCCAAAGAGCCGAGTCGGTAATTGATGGTGACAAGCACGACATCCCTGTCGAGTAGGTAGTGAGGTCCGGCGAGGTCGCTCCGACCGGACATGGAGTAGAAACCGCCAGCGTGGATATAGAATATCACCGGCAAGGGCTTGGAGCTGCAACAACAGTTAATTAATATGTATAAGGAAAGAAAATTGAAAGAAGCCGGCAGCCGAAGAATGCCAAAGAAAAAGAAACGGTGAAGCCAAAAGAAAGGAAAAAGGAACCGTTTTAAGCCATCGCATCTTAATTTAACAGATAGAAAATGCCATCTCATCTACCGCAATACCGAAAATATCTTGAATGGAGGCCACTGACCGCGCTGTGTGAGACGCGCTTCGGCCAGATTAACTGACTTACCCTGAAGAAGTTTGTTGGTAGTGACTGCATGAGAAGAGCGAAAGATCGGGTATGACGGTGAAGCCTATGGTATATCAAGTAATGGACTGACATAGGCTGATGGTATGGTATCTCATCTTATGATACCTTATGTCGGCTCTAGACTCTCGCCCCGAAGTCAAGAACACCTCTCTAAACTCATAATTATTTAAAGTCGTATCCACGTACTTTTTTTTTTTTTATGGACGAAGGTGGTAGACGAGCATACAGTCCACCTGATGGTAAGTGGATACTGTAGCCCATAGACATCCGTGATACATGCCAACATTAGTCCAAAATGACAAACGTTGGCACGCCCCCGGATGCGCTGCCTACCTTTGGACATAGAAATGCATTTGGAGAAAGGGTTGGGGAAATGGGGAGGGATAGGATGGGAATGGACTCTGGCACATCTCACTCACTACCGAAACACGTACGTACATTAGGGAAATAAGATAAAGTGGGAAATGCAGTACATTTCAAGGTAGTCTTCTGTGAGAGAGGGGTAACGTGGCCAGTCTAGTGCGTCCAGCGGCTGTTGGATTGCAGCGTGCACTCTCCCCCTCTCCCCTGTACTTGTTCGAAATGGACTTAAAAGTAGCTGCACTAACTCTCGAATGTATGAATGTATCTTCATGTATTTCCTTATTCGATTATTTCGATTATTCCTTATTCCTTATTCATGTATTCGATATGTTTTTTCTTCCAATTCTGGCTCTGAAATGATGGCTCTCAAAAAAAACACTTATGATTTTTGTTTTATAGCGGATATTTTGCAATCCATAATATCGGTTCAGGTCGGTGATATTTAAAAAAAATTAATACGCATTCGCGCGACGTGACTGTTCGCGGGGTATTACGACGTTAATCTAGAGCCGGCTTCACGTACTGGTGGGGGAAATACCTACCTGTTGTTATCAGGAGTGTAAACGTTGATGGTGAGACAGTCCTCGTCGTAATAGTAGTCACTGCGAACCGGCTTCGGACAGGCGGGCCCCTCTTGGCTCGCGTCTACCTCTCCCTTATAATTCAGGATCGGTACAGGAGGCTGGGAATAATTCAGACTTTATTAAATCTTTCTGCCGAACCATGTAGCACACATGTACCGGGCCGGTTATTAGCAGGCGAGAATGAAAAAAATGAAGTAACAAAACACTTATTGTAAAAACTGGTAGAATCTACTCTCCATACTTAACAAGCTATTTCAAATTTTTGTGTTATTTCAACTGCACGTTCTTTAGGTGTTAGGTATATTTGTATGCCGCCACCACAAGCGCTCAGGAACTACACCTCTCTAAAAGAGTGGACTTCCCAACCTGTTTGGCCTTTTAAAGCCGTACGTCCTTCATGCACATTGTCTTGTCTTGAGACCATGTCGAGCAGTGGATGTGGAGCAGTTTGTATATATTATGTTTAAATATCTATGTATAGGCATAAGAATAATAAATAATAGAAGTATATTGTGTCGAGGCTGGTCGAGATTAATCTGTTTACGGATAAAATGACCGGGACAATTTCAGTGGACGCCATGTGCCACATGTTTTTGATCTCGTGCGCCAGGTTGAGATATTTTTTCGGCTTTCACGAGGGCTCCGTCATGCGGGATGGTGGTGTCCAGTAAATATACCCGAGACTGCGCCCGGTCCATCAACACGATATCCATCAACCCCATATCCCTCGCCATAGCATCCCCAACCCAACTTGATTGAGTCGAGGCTGCCGGTCAGGGAATACAAAGTAAACCGTCCCACACCGACAAACGCGCTCCGTATCGATACCCAGTCTGGTGGTCGCCTGCAGGCGCGGGAGCCACACCTGCAGGATGAGTACTCCCTGACCCCACGGGAAGAGAGGGGGGACTGATTGCGTTATGGGACAGCTGTCTTATCATGGACGATGGGCTCGTCACGTCCCTATGGCTTCTAATAGTTTATTATTATCGTTATTATTAGGAGCCTGTAGCCTAAATAGTTTAGATTTTTTATATGCATTGTTACATTAATTAGTAAACATAGTAAGTACCAGTACCAAAGTTGATCATGCTTATTTGATCTCATCTATGAATGTTAACTAAATTTTGCTTTATTAGTTATTAAAATAATAAAAATGAATGATCTCTTTATAAAAGTAATTTTTGTGATAAATAAATGTACCTTAATTCCTACATATTTTGTTTGCCATTCTACATCAACTGTTCCTATAGGTACTGTGAAGAGTGCAGTGTCAACGAGCATGGCTGTTTTCAATCGACAAATTAGACACAGACCTAGGATGTTGTCGAGATCTTCCAAGTACCATTTGAGTGAGTGAGATATGCCAGAGCCCATTCCCATCCCATCCTAACCTATCCCTCCCCATTTCCCCAACCCTTTCTCCAAATCAATTACTACATCTCAAAAGGTAGACAACACATCCGGAGGCGTGCCAGCGTTCTGGACTGATGTCGGCATGTATCGACAGTCCACGGGCGACAGTATCCACTTACCACCAGGTGGACTGTATGCTCGTCTGTCGCCTTCTTACTATAAAAAAAAATATACGGTTAAACTTTTCAAAACATCCCAGAGATATTCAAGGGCAATATGTATACCTATATTATTATACATACAATAGATATGTAGTTCGATAGGGCTCATAAATAAACCTCTATTAGTTTTATCTAAACATGTCTTTTTCTAAAACGTACGGAATACGTAGGCTGCGGAACCAACTGCCTCAAGAGGTCTTCCCATTAAGCTACGATATGGGGTTCTTCAAGAGAGCTGTGAATAGGATTTTGCAAGGTCGGCGGCGCGCTCGCATACCCCCTGGAGTTGCAGGTGTCCATGGGCGGCGGTAACATTTACCATCACGTGGGACCGCTTGCTCGTCCGCCCTCTTCTCTATAAAAAAAAAAAAAATTCTTCGTTCCAACTGAAGTCTTCTGAAGATCGGACTTTTTTTGATGAATAGGTAAATTAGGTACTTGAGTGTGGAATATTACGGAAATAACAAACTTGTATTCGTTCATTGTTATTATAAAACCGCAAGGATTGAGTCATTTTTAAGAAAATAACGGGAAATACCAAATGTGTCGTAGATATGAATAATAAGTAAGAATGTCGATTGTGACCCGACTTCGTGTGCTTCACGTGAAAACGAGAAATGGAATTCGAAATAATGCAATATCTGAAAAACCGCTTTAGGAAATAAATCAAAGGTAGAAAGATGTAGTTTTGTTGTTTTAGCTAAACGCTAAACGCTCATTACTCGTGAGCGCGGTTGCAGGGGTGCGGGAGGCGGGGCTACGCGGGTGTGCGCGGAGAGCGGGTGACGTAAACTTATCTTGTTTATCTATAGCAGGTATGGGCAACCTTTGACATGTTGAGGGCCAAACTTTAGCGTGCAAATACGTTCACGGGCCGCGTTTAAAAGTACTTAGTGCATTTTAAAGTAGGTAGTGATAATATTTTTTGCGATAGATATTAGACATGAAATAATACGACAATGTTATTATAGTACAATTTATTAAAATAACAAAATGAAATTTAAAAAAATGGTACATTATAATTAAATCGTTAAATTTGCAATTGTTACAAACTACGAAAGTTAAATACACCGAAATCAATGAGACACTTGAGCTTGAATTTGGGAAACTAATCCATCGATATTTGGATTAATTCCACTGATACAAAGACGTAAAGAATTTTCCAAATTATCGTCAGTCAGTCTTGTACGATGTGTTGATTTATTAACTTTCATCAATGAAAAGAACTGTTCGCATTTATAAGTACTGCCAAACGCACAAATCAATCTTCTTGCGAATTTTCTAAGCTGCGGAAAATTGTCTTTTTCTAGGTATTTTTTGTAGAAATCGCACAACTCTACGTCTTCAAATTTGGATTCTAGGAGTGAGTTTTCTTGAATCTCGATCAACTCCATTTGTAAGTGTATTGGAGCATTTTGTACATTATATTTTGTAGGAGTAGCAAATAAACTGAAACAGTCTTCCATGTTTTTGAAGTCGCTAAATCTGTTCGAAAATTGTTCCGACAGTAACTTGAGTTCTTCAGCATATTGAGCATAAGCAATATTTTCATACGCAGAGAGCGTGTTGAAATGGTAACTGTTACCAGACAGCATCTGTGACTCCCACAAGCGTAGTGTGATCTGAAACGCTTTCAAATGGCTGTACAAATCATTTACTAACTGTCCTTGTTTTTGAAGTTTCAAATTTAAATCATTCAAATAGCCTGTAAGATCGACCAGAAATGCTAAGTCACATATCCATTTTGGGTCACTTAATTCAGATAGTGGTTTATCTTTTATTTTCATAAAGTCTGCTATCTCATTTCTAAGCTCGTAAAACCGTTTCAACATTTTTCTTTTGCTCAGCCATCTGACTTCACAATAATATGTTACGTCGTTATATTCAGCTGATATTTCATCCAAAAACGCCTCGAACTGACGATGGTTAAGCCCTCGGGATCGAATAAAGTTGATGGTTTTTACTACCACATTCATAACATTCTGGAGTCGAATGGACTTAGAACACAAGTTCTGTTGGTGGATAATGCAATGAAGGACTATCAAATCATCTTTTTGCACATTTAATTCTGTTGCTTTTTCATTCAAAATTCCGATGAAACCTTTACGTAAGCCGACCATAGAAGGTGCACCATCAGTGCATACTCCAATTAATTTTGACCATGGCAAGCCAAAACTTGTGAATACCTTTTGAACTTCAATAAAAATATCCTCTCCAGTAGTGGTTCCTTTTACCGGCTGTAAAGCAAGCAATTCCTCAGTAACAGTGAACTCCTTATCAACACCTCGAATAAATATAGCCAGTTGAGCTGTGTCAGACAAATCGGTGCTCTCGTCTAATGCTATGGAAAATGATTCAAAACCAGCCATACGGTCAGTCAATGTTGTTTTTATATCATTAGCCATCATTTCTATACGTCGAACAACAGTTCGTCTTGACAAACTAATTTTTTCAAATTCATTTTTCTTTTCAGGACACAAAATACCGCAAACTTCTAACATACACTCCTTGATAAATTCTCCTTCGGCAAATGGTTTTAATGCCTTTGCCAATTTTGAGCTAACTATAAAACTAGCTTTCACAACATTATCAAGTTGTGTTCTTTGTTTATGAAACATTTGTTGCTGTTTTTCCAAATTTGCGGTAAGCTTCTGGATTTTGTCTGTTCTTAATTGTCCTGTCAGTGAGTGCAGCGTAGCATGCTTAGTTGAGTAATGCCTCTTTATATTGAATTCTTTCATTACTGAAATGGATTCATTACACAGCAAACAAATAGGCTTACCATTGTGCAAGATAAAAAAGAATTCTTCAGTCCATTTTTCTTGAAACTGGTGACCATCTGTATCTACTTTTCGTTTCTTTCCACCAGACATCATTTTTGTTTACCTTTCGTTCAATAAACTTAATAACAAACTATAGTTAGTAACCACTCAAGATGCACACAAAGTCACAAAGCAAGTTGACGGCTCGAGCAGTTCGCTAGGATATCGCTTGTCTAAGTTATCACCTCGGTAGCTCAAATAGAACTGAACTAACGTTCGGGCCATCCACCCGCTTATATAGGCAAAATGAAGGAATAATCTGGAATAAACTAGTTTAGAATAATTGAGAAGCAATAAATCTTTTGATGTGTCGCCCGTGAGGCGGCAAACCTCAAAGAATTTGATCGAGCAAGCCGAGTGGCGGCGATTATCAAAGAGTGAGGCGGCAAACATCAAAGGATTTGATGTTTGCCGCCTCACTGTCACTCCCGTGAGTATAAGTACCCAATGTAATATTTTTTTAATTGGGTTTTTTCAAAATGTCTCGCGGGCCGGATCATATCTTACAGCGGGCCGGATCCGGCCCGCGGGCTGGTTGTTGCCCATATATGATCTATAGTATAGTGATGGGGCGCATTGCAATGAGTGTATTTGTTTTGCGTATAGTACCGACTGCAATCAAGCTCCAAAAAGCCGTCAAAAGACGACTAGGTGACCAGGACGAGGTGACAATTTTTTTTTCTGTGAAAATGATAGCTTTTGCATCATAGATGAAGGAACGATATAAGTTTTTTCGCCTCCAGGGTGCGGAGAGGTAAGGGTTGGACCAGGGGTACTAGTAGATAACTGCACGTAGAATAAGAGAGGCAAAAAATAAACCTACTGTAGAAACTGATAGAAATTCTCTTTTTTGTTTATGTCTTTGGAACTTGCTCTTTATCCTTAGAGGAAGGCATTACTTTTTTATTGAAAAAAGGCGACAGATGAGCACGTGGATAGACATCCGTCCGTGGACATCCGCGATACATGCCAACATCGGTCCCGAATGACAAACGTTATCACTCACAGGGATGCGTTGCCTATCTTTGGAGGTTTAAAGTAATGGATTTGGAGGAGGAGTTGAGGAAATGGAAAGGGATAGGATAGGATAGGATGGGACTGGAATGGCATATCTCACTCACTACCAAAACACACGTAATTGTCGAAATAGGGTAAAGTAGGAAATGCATTACATTCCCTGTGAGAAAGATCCCTCTCTGTGAGAGAGACCCCTCTCTGTGAGAGAGATCCCTCTCTGTGAGAGTGACCCCTCTCTGTGAGAGTGACCCCTCTCTGTGAGAGTGACCCCTCTCTGTGAGAGTGACCCCTCTCTGTGAGAGAGACCCCTCTCTGTGAGAGAAACGTGACCAGTAAAGTGCGCCCAGGGACTGTGGGATTCAGCGTGCACCCTTCCTCTTAGTTCGACAGGTCTTGAAGAAAATACTAACCTGGAAGCGGAGCTCCCCCACGGGCGGCTCCGCATATCTGATGCCCCTGTAGGCCTGGAAGCGGCGGCCGCGGCGCGTCTCCATCCACGAGCCGCGGAACGCGCCCGACGCGCTCACCGTCACCGGACCATCGTCACGTGGAGATGACGACGGTGCAGGTTTACGAGTTACAGGTGTCGCAGGTTCTGATTGAGATGATTCTGTTTCTGGTAAACATTTTATTTTAATAAATATTAAGGCGAGCTAAGTCCAACACGTATCCAACACGGTATTCGTAAAAAATGTTAGTGATGCATATTCTTCTCACGAGAGCAGAATATTGCATTTCATGTGTCACAATGTCTGTTACTGTCTTGTTTTGGTGTGCAATAAAGTGTTTTTATCAATCTATCTCTCTGATAGAAGACAACCTTGCACTGCATTCCCCACTATATTCTATTTCCCAACGTATGTACGTGTTTCGGTAATGAGTGAGATATCCAAGAGCTCATTTCCATTCCGTCCTATCCTACCCCTCCCTATTATCGCACCCTTTCTCCATTTACAATTCCTACATCTCGAAAGGCAGACAGCGCATCGAGGGGCGTGCTAACACAGTCATTCTGGATTGATGTTGGCATGTACCATGGGTGCAGGGACAACAGTATCTACTTACCACCAGGTGAACTGTACGCTCGTCTGCCACCTTCTTATTATAAAAAAATCTATCTATCTAGTTAATTATTAATGATTAATGATGGAACTAACCTGTAGAAGCAGTTACAGTTTTGTTCGCGCCATCAGTTTTCCCGTCCGCGTGTACTAGTATAACAACAAAACAAATGAGCAGAGATTTGCACCACATTTTCCTGGTCTTGAGTAATGTAAACTGAACCGTCCGAGCTCTGACGAGCTACTTATATGCGTTGCGAGACCTAAGCCTGTTTTATATCACCTATGTATTTTTTAAAGGAAACAAACAAGTTTGATAATCAAACGTTTTTTTTTTATTTTAAATAGATTTTTCCCGTTATTCTTTTTTATTTCTTTTCATATATGGCAACATTCTGCAGTGTCAAGTTTTCTTAGTACTTAATTAAGATCACACCAATTTAAAACGCATTTTGTCAATGTCCAGTCCCTTTGAAGGTAAGTGAGGAGTAGTTTACTGAGGACAAAGATAGACCCTTGGAAGCACACTAAAAATGCAGTCTCGTATTTATTTTTTTTATAGAAAAATTCGCAGAAGGGCATGGTAAGTTGCCCTCGATGGTAAGTGGATACTGTCGTCTATAGACATCCGCGATACATGCCAACATCAGTCCAGAATGACATACGTTGGCACGCTCCCGGATGCGCTGTCTACCTTTTCAGATTAAAGAATGGATTGGGAAAATGCGGAGGGATAGGATGGGATGGGAATGGGCTCGGCAAATCTCACTCACTGCCGAAACAGTAGGTAGGTACATTTCAAAGTATTCTTCTGTGAGAGAGGAGTAATGTGGCCAGTAATGTAGTCGAGTATGGCCAGCGGCTGTGGGAATGCACATGCACTTTCCCCGTACCGCATACACTCTCCCCCTATCTTGATTGTCACAATTTTATTTGATTATCACAAACATTATGAATTAATAAACTATCATTATTAAATCCATAACCCATAAAGAAAACCCATAATATAGGTATATTTTTTAAATTAATCAAACAAAACTCAACTATCACTTCTCGAGTTTCCACCAAAAAGGTCGGCTTTCTATGTTTCACTACTATGGTCTGTGAATCGTGATTCTTGCTATATTTCTGGCAACACTGATCATTGGCGGGAAAGTGATAGACCGTTTGTAAATGGCTGCCAGAAAAATGGAAAAAGATAGTGGAATTAAACGGGCAATATTCCATTCAATTTTTTTTTATAAACAAGTGGGCGGACGAGCAAGCGATCCCACGCGATGATAAGTGTTATCGCCGAAAGACAGTATTTTGAATATTAAAGGTAGGTACGATTAAAAACAATCCTGGATAATATTTCAATAGGCCTAAAGGACAAGGCAGACAGACAAAGTCTTGTAAGGGATATAGAGAAAAGAAATGTATTGTAGGTATATTGTACGATTTATGTATTAAGTTAATCTTTTATGATTAGGTAAGCAGACAGCACTTGTGTAGTTATCTTTTCAGATCGATTCGATAAAAACCTACCTGATAAACGCATTTAATCATATCAAATACCTACCCTACTAGTAAATACGTAGAGTAATACAGTTCTCATTTTGAAGGCGGCAAAGAAATAATTCCATTTATAGGCTTTAGTCGGTATTTTCAACAGTTGAGGGTTACTTGGGAGTCTGTTAACAAATTAATTTGCTAGGTGTTGTATATCTGATTTTGAATAATAAAAAAGTCAACAATCAATGGTCCACAGTAGGATTCCCCGTGTCGTGGATCCAGAGACACACACGAAGATAATCGCACACCCAGACCCGAACAAACATTCGTTTTCAAACAAATTGTATGTTTGGCGGGAGTCGAACCCGGGACCTTTTGCACAGCAGGTAGGATCACTACCGATTGCGCCAATCGATGGTCTAAATACGTTAGTGAATGAATAATAAGGAAACTAATTTAGGGAAAATAAAAGTCAGTTTATATTTGTTACTCGTAGATACGTTATATAATAATAGGTCATGTACATGAGGAAAATTCGATATACTTAGTCGATCTACGTTTTGTTGTTGCGTTTAGGGAAGTCCATCATAATTATTCATTTTGATGAAAATAATGATCAACGGCTCATTAAGGAATAACAACGCCAATGGCATGCACCGCGCGGAATGGTCCACTTTGGTCTTAGGATAATTTCTTTATTATTTTTAGGACTCGAGGCTTTTTTTAAAAGTTTATAGTTACCGTTTGTAATTTTAAAACTACTGGGCCCATCTATGAACTTAGGTACTGAGATATACAATCCACTTATTAAGAAATGCGCCCTGCAGTAGTTCCAGGTAACCATAATTGTTTTTTTTTTAATTACACAAAATTTACACATAATTAGATTTTTACAAAATTTAATATCGTGTAATATCCACCCAAAAAATCCTAGATCTGTGTATCCAGCATTATGCACTGGGTCCGCATGGAATGTTATTTGAACCCCCTCGTGAACCTATACCTTACTTGAACCCCCTCGTGAAGCTATAACTACATAGATAGATATTAGATACCCTTAGAATGTACCCGCTTTTACTTTACGCAAAGTTTTGAAACAAAGTGCAATTTTTTTCAATGAAAAAAATATATTTTTTTAGGGACGAAGGCGGCAGACGAGCATATAGTCCACCTGATGGCAAGTGGATACTGTTCGAAACTCTTAATCCGCCACTGATGAGGGATGTATGGCCTTAAAACATCCAGTGAGCCGTGGTGTCGACAAGCTATAGACACCGTAAAACGAGACTAAGGGATAACAAAGCGCTACCACAAGCCGTGAGGTGGGCCACTCTCGTGGTGTAGTTCACACCACCTCCGAGAGTGGACTCGCCAATCCGCTTGGGCAGCGTGGCGCTTTAAGGCCATACATTCCTCATGAATGACATAATTACGTAATTATTGTTGTGTGTAATAAATGCCAATTGAATGGGACTAAGTATTGTGTATTGTGTATTGTGTGATTTTGGTTATTTTAGGTACTACTTATAATTGACTTATAATAAACAATTAGATTTGAGTTTTGCACGGCTTCAAGATACTTACATATTATTCTGGCAATAAAATATATTTGAATTTGTTACATTTTATAAATAAAGAGATGGAAAATAAAACAAGTGTATAGTATAGGTAAACCTGTATAATAATATGTACATGATATATCGTAAGATATTATAAATGTGTATAATAACATTACAGACAATTCCGAGATACAATGGCTATGTTCGAGAATGTTCTTTTAAAATGCTCGAACAAGTACAGCATTTACAAAGTTTTTAACTTGTAAATCCTTCAAATCTTAATTGAGATTTAAATTCAGATTGAGTTAAGGTTGCCACACATATTTTAAAATAAGGTAAATTGTAATATATTTTAGATAAGTGTACTTACTGTACATTGTACAGCAACATAGTACATTGCTCCACGAATAATGATCAGTTTAGCTTCACGAATAGTTTCAACTAAATCTACTTTTGTCGGCACATAACTTTATACCATAGAGTGTCAGTATCACCACACAGAATACATAAGATAAAAATAGAGTATGTTTACTACAAATGTCGATTTTTCTATCTGCTCCAGATATTCCAGCATTTATTGAAATGACTTTTGCTATGTTGAATGTCAGGAAAACAAAAATAAAGCATTAATAGTAAACATTAATTATGAATATATTTAAATTGCAATTCCTTACAGAAATTTTCAGAGAGCTCCTAAAGACTTTCAGTTTCAGATATATTCTTATAAATATAGTTTTTAGAAGTAAAAAAAATGATAAATTAGGAAAAATTATTAAACAGCAATATAACAAAGTGACAATAAATGTGTAATGAAAGAGTAAACATAATACAAATAATCTGTACTTATTTTATAATGTACTTTGATTTTATGAATTAATGATCTGAATTGTTTTATTCGATGCAAGAAAGGTGGCAACCCTAATTGAGATTATAGGAATATATGAGATTTAAGTGAAGATCATACAAATATAATAAAGTAACATTTTACGGTCTTATCTTACATACATTTTTATTTTAAATTGTTCAAATAACTGGTTCATGTGTGCAAGACAAAACTGTAAACATTGTTTCTTTTTATTCGAGATTAAGATTCTAAATTGAATTTGAGAAATCTCAAACTCAATTCAAATTGAGATTTCGAGTAAATTGTTTATAAGTTTAGTTATATAATACAACTAAATCCTTGTTATTAGTGGAGGAATCAACGGTACAATTTGTACAGGGGATGCCTCGATCATTTGGCAACACACTTTTGATGTTTAAAATATCGGACAATCGAACGTTTGCACAAATACAAACTCCTTTGCAGGTCATTATAAACTTATTCGCAAATATAACAAACCTATTCATTCAGTTTGAACAACGAAAATGAACTTCATAATCGCCGCAATAAATCGTTTATGAATGCAAAAGAAATTTGAAATTGTGCAACTGGATTGGCCAATGTTTTGATACAACATATTGATACATTTCGTGACATTATCTGATAAAAGGGACTTTATTGTCGGTCTTAATTTTCCAGATATTGAGACTATTGAAATATACAAAAGCAATAATAATATATTGTTTCGTCTTAAAAAGCAAATGTTATAGCATGCGTCTGTTTGAACAGAATCTTAAAGCAACGAAATTTTGAGTTAACCAAACTCAATTAAGTCTTACTTTTCGTTCTCAATACAATTCAGAAAATTCTTTCGTTCAGAATAAATATATATAACAGGTTTGCACTATTACCGCCGCCACAAACTGCCTGAGAGAGTCAACAGAGTATCTTTATCCTTTTCACACATAAGAAAGTGTTCCACTGTTAGTCGATAAGTTAAAAAGGGACGCAGATAATCCTGTCAAGTAGTTTTCCTTGAAACATTTTTATCAATAAAATTTTGAACTTTATCATCAGGTCATTTTTTTCAAATACGTTTTCAAGTATGACTTCAGGCATATTATTTACTGTAGTATTGTGATTCAAATATTTCGGTCTTTTCATGTAAGTACACTCTGTACACTGTGATTCAAGTATGCTGTCAACAACTCCGTATCGACAATAAGGTGCCTTTGCTCTGATAATGTCACAATTAAATACAAAAAAGTCCTCTTCGAGGTCAAATGATATTAGATAGCCAAGTCTTAGGCCTGAACAAATAAACGATTCTGACTATGTCTTAGACTTAGCTCGAGTAGTGCGAAGCTGACCTTTATGGAGATCAAATAAGGTCCTATGCATCGATCAACCCAAATACAGAGATGTAGCATTGCGGCCCTAAAAGTGAATTGCCCATTTGCGAGGCGGTCAAATTGACCTCCTGTCAGTTCACTGTGTCACTCGGTGGCAAAACAATTACCAAGGACATATTATTATTGGTAGTTTATGTTTTTAAGAAAACTGCAATATTTTTATATAACAGTGCATTCAATATAAAAAACAACGTTAGAAACATAGAAATAAGTGAAAAACAAACGAAACGTTATATTAATGTTGCAGTACGTCGGTCAATGTGTTACGTAATTGATTTTAAGTAATTAAATACTCCTATGAAAAATCCCAGTGGGACGTTAACGTTATAGGCTGGTACAAGTATAATTTAATAAAACAAAGCGACAGTAACATCATGTTTTGTACCACTGGCATCACTCCTGTACACAGTTTTGCGACAAGGAATTATCCATCTATGTATTTTGCTAGATCTGTGGTTCTATAAATCTATAACCTGACTAAGACTGAGAATCGCCTATTTATCTGGGCCTTGTCAGATAGTCGATAAAGTACATACATTTCGTTTTAATATTTTCAAAATATTATATTTAATATACATTATAATAAACTTCACATTTGACGAGATTTAATTAACTAGCATTTCTATAAAACGATACACTTACAGTACCCGGCGATAGATACAGCGCTTCGTAAATAAGAAATGAAAATACAAACATTCTACATACAGTACTCGAGAACATGAAAAAGCCACCGTGCAATGAATAGTGAGACAAACATCAGTGATTCTCTCATCGTTTATTCACGAACTTGCACTAAGTATATGAAAAGTCTTAATAACGCTATTTAGATTATTAAATAAATACTTTATTATAACAGGAATAAAGTTTATCGAAAGATCACAGGGCATTAATTGAATTGATATTCTTAATTCAAACTACACATGAATTTATGTTGATTTAGATAGAGTAATTAAAAGTGTGATTTAATCAACTGAGTGTGACAATGAAATCTAATAAGAGTACATAATTATAAATCATTTGTAGCATGAATCTCCATTCTGTGTTCGTGAGGGATGTATAGTCGAATTCGGAATATATTAGGTTCACAAAAATCTTTTTGAAAAATGACTAATAAAAATGATATTTTTTAATGTGAAGTAAAGATTTTTTTTCAATTAAATAACTTCCTGAGCTTGTGAATAATTATTTTGTAATTTATGTTATAACTGCTCTATATAAATATTCGTAACTGAACCTACTCTTACACTATCTCAAAGGCAACTACTAGTAATTACGATGCGTGTAATTGCAAGACGATAATGCACGATGGCCTTTTCATATTCTCAAATATACAGTATTTGAGAACATGAAAGAGCCATTATTACATGTTTATTGTAATAATGGCATGTAGTAATATTTGCATATTATTACATGTTTATTGCGAATTTGCAAAATTATTGACATACATACATTTATTCTCTATAACAATTAATAATATATAAAAAAATCTATATTGCAAATAAACAAAATTTTAATTCGCGATGTACCCCATATATGTATATGTACATATCGCCAGGTGCTGTATCACACGTGTTATGGCACACGTTTGTATCAAGGTCCTCACATCACATAGCTTATACAAAATATACAGCGGTATCACTCGTACTGGGGAATATAAAATTACAAAATAAAAATTGTAAAAAAAGTAAAATAAAAAATAATATCTTGTAAATTCGATCGAAGCGAATGTGGACTCGTCTCTCTCTTTTATATAATAGCAAGTGTTTCTTCAGAGCGATACATTGTTAAAAAAAAACATGGAAT
Source organism: Sesia apiformis (assembly GCA_914767545.1). Taxonomy (NCBI): domain Eukaryota; kingdom Metazoa; phylum Arthropoda; class Insecta; order Lepidoptera; family Sesiidae; genus Sesia; species Sesia apiformis. Next base: position 12,371,884 of record OU611971.1, read on the forward strand.
GCTTAATTGTCCATTTATACATCGTTCCAATCCAATTTGTCCAAAATGTAAACAAATATGGCGGCTTCAGGTAACTGACACGGCCTTAAATTAAATAGGTGATAATTGTTTACGTATCCATAATTTGGATTCATCTGGAGTGCAAGTTTGCGCTAGATTTAAAGCTAAATGTTGAGATATTTCATTGATTTGGTTTTGTTTTGATTGGAACGGACTATAGTAGACGCTTTCGTTTTATATAGTCGTTTCGTTATAGTCTCAAATTTGTAAGGCGGACGCGTCAGTTTAAAATGTACTGAAACGCCGCTTTCGTTCACGCAACGCAGTATAAATCCCGAGCGCTGGGGCTCTCTTGCGGTATGATCGAGACGCATGTAACTGCGATGTATTTCCGACTTCGGACCTTATTTTAAACAATATTTTGCTTAGCAAATATCAATTACCTACACCGCGCTATTCGCGATTATATAACCTCCTACAAAAATAATAGTGTAAAAAATTTTAATGCGTCAGAGTATGTACACTAAAACCATTATATCTATCCAAACATTAACATGTAATTCATGATTTTTTTTATTATATTAACAATAAATAATTGGTGATTAATTTACTTGTATGTGCATAACATTATTCACACACACACACTCGCTTAAATCTTTGAATGCACGCGCTTCTGTTATAGTACCTAAGTACGCGTAAGTATAGTCCGTGACAAGACGACTTGGCAATTTCTTAGTGAAGGGCGAGTGAGAACTAGTTATCGATATTTTTAAATTAAAAAAATAAAATAATGTTTATTAACATTATAACTTGATTGATAACATTATACTTGTAGCCCTTGATTAACATTATATTTGTAGGAATTGGAACTCACAATTCTGTAATATTTTCTAGAATTATTATTTAGTTCCCGTAAACACGACCGAGGAATCTGTATTTGAACCACTCTGAGAAGTCATTGTTATAGTTAATATAAGTTAAAAACGTTTTATTATTGAGGCGACGAAAGTGCAGAAAGGTTATCGACTTATCGATCAGTGGTTGGGTGAGCGCGATGCGTACAACACTGAAGCCAGATCAGGCGGCAGCGCGGGCACAGCGGGGGCGTGTGGGACGTGCCCCCCGCGCGACTCAAGCGTTCTCCGATTGCCAAGTCGACTTGTTTCACTTAATTATTTATTTTTAATCTAATAAAAATCATGAAATACGTGTACGTGTTAACCTTTAGTCAGATATAATAGTTTTAGTGCACTGATTGACATATTAAAATAATTCACACTATTTTTGTAGGACATAGACATATCGTGCCGCTAAAAAAACGCCCTGAAGAAACCCCTCCCGCGTTACTGTGACTAGCGCCTCGTTGTAACTGTAATGCGACCTGACCATAGGTTAGCTAACACACTTCGTCTTTCCGTCGAGTAGCTTCCGCCACATGTCGAACTGCTCGTGATACCGCACCATGTGTATTGCGATGCCCCGCTGTATCGCGCAAGGGTGCGCCGCTACCTTCTTGTTGTAGAACTCCGGCGTGTGCACGCGATGCACTCCCAGGCGCGACGCTAATACACCCGTCACGAAAACGTCCTCGAGCCTTAGATAAGGCTCAGCCGACGCGGCGGCTAACAGTCCCCGCACTATATCTGCCGTCATCAAATACGCTGGTCCCGTCGTGAAATCCGGGAATCTACGCGCAGGAAACTGAAGCGGAGATACGTAGTACTTCGACTTCGTCGTCCGTTTCGGTAATGACTTGCGCACCAATTTGCCCCATATCGTTTTAGTTGCGTTGACGCGGTTCGGCGCTGTTGCGAAGCTTAACAGTCGCGGCACGTTGATGAACATGTCGTCGTCAGTTTTGAGGAGACGTGGAGCGCGAGTGCAATACGTATCCACCCACTCGAGCATCGATAAAGTTTTTAAAGTGAGATTCGAGTAGGAATCCTGCGAGCGGCCGACGATTAAGTCGCCGTATAGAGTGTCTTCGGCTTCAAGAGCAGGGCGCAGAGCAGGTGGAGGCGCGCCCAATACAAATGCCAATGCGATGTCAGTTCTCGTCGCGTAATGTCCCCAGGTTAAACGAACGGCGTCGCGCGCGCTGGCATGCGATGGTGCGGATGAGATTAATATGAGTAGGCGTAGCCGCGCGCCCAGTGCAGGGCATAATTCCGGATGCGGGCGTTCGTGGCCGGCCACGTATACGTCGCGCGTGTATACGACGCGTGGATCGCGCGATTTTGACTGCGGTTTAGAAGGCGGCGGTTGCACTTTAGACGGTGACGGAGGTGGAACAGTTTGCGCCTGAGATGAAGGGGAATGTGTTCGCGTGGAGGTTACGAGGGTGTGATTTTCGGGTGCGCGGGTGGTCGCGGGGTGGAGTAAGGGGCGCGGGCGCGGCGGGGCGGGCGCGGGCGGCAGCCGCGCGAGCAGTAGCAGCAGCAGCGCGGCGAGCGCCGCAAGAGCGGCAGCGTGCGACCGCCGCAGCGCGCCCATCTCGCACTCACCTCGCGTACGCGCCGTTACACACCTGGAACGTGATATACATACAGTGATTAGTGATTACACACTGGAAAAAAAAAGAATTAGAGCAAAGAAAAAGAAGAGAAAAAGAAGGAGATCAAGTATTTTTCCCTGATCTTTAGAGTTAGACCACTAAATTTAGAGTATTTGGGAACACAGTCGTCACTAAGTTTCAGTAGCGAAGTCTGCACCACTGGCCCGCGACAGGTCGACGACATCTGAATATTCGCATATGTTTCAACACTGCTCTAAGTCGTTCTACGCAGAAAAATACGCTTGCAGTATTTTTGCAAAATTGCGCTTGCAAAATACTCCACAACAGTCACTTGCCGCGGGCCAGAATACCCTCAGTCTTCCCTCACAGCCAAGTCGTAATGTGCTTTAGTTACAGACTGTGCAATGTTTATCATTGGATATCAATCATCAATAAGAGACGGCACTCTTATTGATTAAGAGTCCAAAAATACCTGCTATAAAATAGGGGTGGTAAGTCATTTACCATCAGCTAAACTTACCTGTGCTCCGCAAATTATACAACCAATAACAATAACTAACTGTGCAAATCGATCGAGCTTTTGGCAAATGATGAGAACAAGCAAATGTAGAGAAAGGCCGCTCCTCTCTGGCACTCGGGAAAATGTTAATAAAGTATTGTGTGGATTACTGATATGATAAAACGATAAGCCCACTTTATTCACTAAATGCCGGCGCCAGCGACTTCTTTCGCGTGAGTTTTACTGATTCCCGTGGAAACTCTGTAACGGATTTGGATAAAAGGTAACCTAAATGTTAACCCAAATTACAAGCTATAACTGTGCCAAGTTTCATTAAATTTTGTCCAGTAATTATTGAGGGATGCGCGTTTAGACAGACGGACAGACAGACAAACAAAACCTTCAAAAACTATTGTTATGGGCTCTATATCATTCGTATTTTATGTTGCAATCCCATTCTTCGAAAAATATTTCATGTATAGACACAGTCCTGTTACCACTTTATTATATGTATAGACAACCCTTAGCTCGCGGCTTCGTTGACTTGAAACCCAATTTTTAAATTACTTTTTTAATGAAAAGAAGGCGGCAGATGAGCTAGCAGTCCACCTGATGGTAAGTGGATACTGTGGACTCCCGCGTTGGCACGCCAGTAGACTTTGGAGATTTGGGAATGGATTTTTTTAAATTTATGTAGGTGGACGAGCAAGCGGTCCCCGCCCATGGACACCTGCAACACCAGGGGGTATGCGGGTGCGCCGCCGACCTCTCGAGGCAGTTCGCTCCACAGCCTATTTGGCGAAAGGGTTGGAAAAATGAGGGATAGGATGGGATGGAAATGCCCTCTGGCATATCTCTCACTATCCAAACATGCGTGTAAGTTAGTGGAATAGGATAAAATTCAGAATATCTATTAAATACAAAATACAGCACAATTAGTTCTGACAATGCGCGCGCGCACGTCATCCTTGCTCGTGAATAAATCTCCGCATACACAGTCTTTCGCATTAATGTGTTTAAAGACATATTGCGAATGACATAAGGTCTCTTTTTGTGCGTACTAACACTATAAGCAAACCAGATGCGAAACCCTAGCAGTGAAATTTATCAAATGTTTACTCGCATGAATCAGTAATATAGTACATACTCGTGTTTTGGTGGAAGTATAGTATTGATCGTGAGATCACGAACGGCCGACGGCCGAGGCCTTCCTCGACACTTCATATATAACTAATGCTTTATGACGTCACAAGGATAACGCCATGGAACCGCTAAATGATCGAATCGTGTAACATCGATATAACGGCGATATTACACCGAAGCACCTTTTTACAGTGTTAAATGTATATTGCATGTTTTATTGATGAAATTATTTTGTTTTTAGGTGTTAAATAAGTAATGTACATGAAATGAGATAAATGATGCAAAATTTATAATGTCATACAGTAATATTAATAAGTTTGGAAGGGTGTGTGTGTGTGTGTGTGTGCACCCTGCAATCCCATAGCCGCTGGGTGCACTCGACTGCCACGTTACTCGCACTCATTAATCGCTATCGTAAAATATACTGCCTTACCCACTTTATCCTATTCCCCCAATGTACGCACGTCTTTCGGTAGTGATTGAGATATGCCAGGGCCCATTTCCATCCCGTCCCTTTTCCCAACCGTTTCTACAAATTCATTTCTCAATCTCCAAAGGCAGGCAGCGTATCCGAGCCCCGAGGGCGCGCCACCGTTTGTCATTCTGGACTGATGTATGTCCATGACCGACAGTATCCACTTGTTGGACTGTACGCTCGTCTCTAACGCCTTCTTTATATAAAAAAGTTAATTTACAAATAAGTCTAGATTTCATTTTTTTTATATTGTAACACTGGTCAACGTCAACGGATAACAAACGTATTTGTTTACCTTCAACTCCCGAGTCAATCAAGAGTCAACTCGTGACCACGGCGGGTGTAACCCGTGCCGAAACGTACAGTAAGAATAAACGGTAAACAAATATGTACCTTTATTATACGCGTTTAAACCAGATTTACAATATAGAAATGTGTACAAAACGGGAAAGTATAAAAAGATTACATTCATTAACAGTAATTATTACTGTTACATTCTAAATGTTGTAATTAAATAATAATTACAACTGTAAGGGTGTTGAAGTATGTGTTTACGTATATGTTCAAGTATGTAGCGAAACCACGGCGGGTTCTAATATTTATTCATTAAATGTCCAGAGTTGACCTATGCGCTCGATAGATGGCGTTGACGTCGAGTTAGATCTCGCTATGGTTTCGTTACCTCTGCTAGTATAAGTAGGGTAAGGCATATTTTTAATGTGAGAATCGTTTCATAGAATAAAAACTAAAGAGTACTAGTAAGTTGTACTAAAGCATTATTATTTCTCGCCTAATGGAGCCCTAAGTTTGTTCAAAGGGAATACGTGGCGCGGAACGCCGGCCGGGTGGACGATCACTTGAAGAATGTCGTCGGTAGTGCTTGCGAGAGGCCTATATCCAGTACTGAAGAGACACACTCTGATGCGCTAAGAAAATATTTGTCAAACGATTTAAAAACTTGTTTTGTGTCAAAAGTTTTTTTTTTTGACTTGTGATTTTAACCAGCGGTGACCACGATTTCGCGTCCTATTAGACGTTTGAGTATGTACTGTTATCATGATTCTCGTGGGAACTTTATAATTGATCTGAATAAAAAACAAGTTTCATCAAAATCCGTCCAGTGATTTTTATGTTAATTTTATTTTACACTACTTATTTTACACTACTTATTTTACACTGCAACGGCTTTTTAAGAAAATATTAAATGTACAGACACCGCTTTGTTACCACTCTATTATGTGTATAGTTTACGAGTATATTGCTATGGGAGCTCGAACGACATTTCTTGATAAAAGTGAAACATTGGAACGCAGATACATGTACGCAATAAGTATAATTAATTGTTATTAACAGTTCGTGATTGGCGCGGCCTCGATCTCTGCATTGGATAATTCGATAGGATGTTCTCGTGGAATTCGGAATTAAACATTTATATGAAACGCTACACGCAAGACCTTCCCATATCGTCAATAACAAATTTGAAATCGAATAAGTATTTGTTTATGTAAATATGTACATATATTTGCAAAATACACGTATCACAGAAGACTACCTTGAAATGTACTGCATTTCCCACTTTATCTTATTTCCCTAATGTATGTCCGTGTTTCGGTATTGAGTGAGATGTGTCAAAGACCATTCCCATCCTATCCCTCCCCATTTTCCCAACCCTTTCTCCAAATCCATTCCTATATTTTCAAAGGTAGGCTACGCATCCGAGCTCGTGCCAACGTTTGTCATTTTGGACTAATTTTGGCATGTATCGCGAATGTCTATGGGCGACAGTATCCACTTACCATCAAGTGGACAGTATGCTCGACTGCCGCTTTCGTCCATAAAAAAAATCAATTTAAAGATATTGTGCGTTTGTTTATTTGTATGTAAGAGGTAAACTAAAAAAATACTTGATCAATTTTAAAAAAATCTGCACGTTTAGGAAATACCTTGGCAGTTGAACATAGGTAGGCTATGTTTACTCTATGCTATGTTAGACTATGGCTATACTCGTAGGCTATGTTTGGGTTCCGCATGAAATCGTAATATTTGTAAATCAGCAATCCTTAATCGGTGATCCTACGCTGTAATACAGTAATCCTGACTACATTTATAGTAAGTAATCGTAATATTTGTAAATCAGCAATCCTTAATCGGTGATCCTACGCTGTAATACAGTAATCCTGACTACATTTGTAGCAAGTAATCGTAATATTTGTAAATCAGCAATCCTTAATCGGTGATCCTACGCTGTAATACAGTAATCCTGACTACATTTGTAGTAAGTAATCGTAATATTTGTAAATCAGCAATCCTTAATCGGTGATCCTACGCTGTAATACAGTAATCCTGACTACATTTGTAGTAAGTAATCGTAATATTTGTAAATCAGCAATCCTTAATCGGTGATCCTACGCTGTAATACAGTAATCCTGACTACATTTATAGTAAGTAATCGTAATATTTGTAAATCAGCAATCCTTAATCGGTGATCCTACGCTGTAATACAGTAATCCTGACTACATTTGTAGCAAGTAATCGTAATATTTGTAAATCAGCAATCTTTAATCGGTGATCCTACGCTGTAATACAGTAATCCTGACTACATTTGTAGTAAGTAATCGTAATATTTGTAAATCAGCAATCCTTAATCGGTGATCCTACGCTGTAATACAGTAATCCTGACTACATTTGTAGTAAGTAATCGTAATATTTGTAAATCAGCAATCCTTAATCGGTGATCCTACGCTGTAATACAGTAATCCTGACTACATTTGTAGTAAGTAATCGTAATATTTGTAAATCAGCAATCCTTAATCGGTGATCCTACGCTGTAATACAGTAATCCTGACTACATTTGTAGTAAGTAATCGTAATATTTGTAAATCAGCAATCCTTAATCGGTGATCCTACGCTGTAATACAGTAATCCTGACTACATTTGTAGTAAGTAATCGTAATATTTGTAAATCAGCAATCCTTAATCGGTGATCCTACGCTGTAATACAGTAATCCTGACTGCATTTGTAGTAAGTAATCGTAATATTTGTAAATCAGCAATCCTTAATCGGTGATCCTACGCTGTAATACAGTAATCCTGACTACATTTGTAGTAAGTAATCGTAATATTTGTAAATCAGCAATCCTTAATCGGTGATCCTACGCTGTAATACAGTAATCCTGACTACATTTGTAGTAAGTAATCGTAATATTTGTAAATCAGCAATCCTTAATCGGTGATCCTACGCTGTAATACAGTAATCCTGACTACATTTGTAGTAAGTAATCGTAATATTTGTAAATCAGCAATCCTTAATCGGTGATCCTACGCTGTAATACAGTAATCCTGACTACATTTGTAGTAAGTAATCGTAATATTTGTAAATCAGCAATCCTTAATCGGTGATCCTACGCTGTAATACCGTAATCCTGACTACATTCTCTGAACCTAATGGATTTCAACCCCAGTAAGACGCAAGTCTGTGCATTCACCGCTAAAAAAAATCCTTTTGTTGTAGCACCTCGCTTTCAGAGCATACCTCTTAAGATCTCCTAGAGTATCGGGATCCTTGGTGTCGACATATCCAGCAAAGTCGAATTTACGGGTCATCTGGAAAATAAGGCCAAAATGGCCTCCAAAAAGCTCGGTGTGCTGAACAGAGTGAAGCGGTAGGTACTTCACCCCTGGGCAACTCCTTATGCTTTACAAAGCTCAGGTGAGGCCCCATATGGAGTATTGCTCTCATCTCTGGGCCGGCGCACCGAAATACCAATTGGACCCACTTGACTCCATCCAACGACGTGCTGTTCGTATTGTCAACGATCCCACTCTCACGGGCGGTTTAGAATCCCTCAGCATTCGGAGAGACGTTACGTCTCTCTGTGTTCTACCGCCTGTACAATAGGGGATGCTCTGAAGAATTGTTTAATATAATTCCCACCTCGGGTTACTACAACCGCACCTCCCGTCACAGAAGTGCGGTCCATCCGCATTTCCTCGATACGGAGGTGTCGCGCACTGTTCGGTCCAAAAAATATTTTATACCGCGAACCCGTAGGCTGTGGAACGAACTGCCTCAAGAGGTCTTTCCATTATGCTACGATATGGGGTTCTTCAAGAGAGCTGTGAATAGGATTTTGCAAGGTAGCCGCGCGCCCGCATACCCCCTGGTGTTACAGGTGTCCATGGGCGGAGGTAACACTTACCATCACGTGGGATCACTTGCTCGTCCGCCCACTAGTCTATAAAAAAATAATAAGTAGTTCTGTTGACAGAATTAGTGGGATTTTTTGTACCATTAGTTCTGTGAATTATAAGACACCAGGATTCAATCGTATTTAGTAAATTTACGCGTCTATTCCCACCTGTTCTGTTGACAGAACTAGTGGGAATTTTTTACCACAAAAAATAAATGTATCTCCTTTCAACTCCGGGAAAAAGGTAGAGGTAATATTTTATAGCAAGAACATAAATTAAAAGTTATACATAGGTATGCGTTAAAAATTTAAAAAAAAAAACAGTTTATAAAAGAATCAATTATCTAACTTTCTCTAAAAATAAAGGTACACCGATGTCGCCGTTGCAACATCAGCTCCATTCGCAACACTCTAATTATCGCATCATTTTTAATTTTTTTTGTCCTTTTTTGCTGATTTCTTGAAGTTTGCCAGTTGGATTGCTGCATCTTCTAAATTTTTCAGGAATTGAAAAACAGTAGCCGGCCTAGTTTTGAAAGTGCCGTTAATGGCGCGATGCCAGCCCTCAACAAAATTTGTCGTGGGATGGCGCCGACCAAAGGCAGTCCACGACTTGATGCGCCTGGGTTTCATCCAGAAACTCATATATTTAATAAGTTATCCATGTCACACCTGTCGCTAAAATCACACACACAAGAATTTTACATATTCCCATCCATCCGTAATGCGTTCTTCAGGCAATAGTGGAAGAACGCAACACAAACCTATGATCCTTTTCTTCCGTTTGTTTTTTAGCCCCAGTTGTTTCGATTTTCTCTAAAGTTTATTTGTGAAATCATAATAACATCGTTGATGCTCTGCATTTGAGAAAAAATGAGAAAATCATCAATTGCTACATAAAAGCCCTAAGCCCCGAGGCACTACAAGAGTGGATTCTACTTCTGCAAGAGTCTACACCTCTAGAAGAGTGGATTCACCAACCCGCTTGGCCACCGTGCCGTTTTGGATACATACCATACATTCGTCTCGCGCATGAGGACGCTGACGTCCAGCGGTGGACGGGCTGGTTACGGTATTAATAATATTATCTGGCTTCAATAATCCAATAATTTCAAAATTCTTTTTGTAAACTTGTATTTAATTTTTTATGCAATCGATGGATTGTCTAGAACTGCGTGAATGCAATACACAGTCCTGCGTGCAACCTTCATAATACGAGGTGTTGAAATACAACGTTACGGACATGAGCCGTAATGTTGAGATATCAAATTCAGTGTGACACTAATTGAGTGCTAACAAATGAGCGTTGCTAAAAACTTGTTGCGTTAACTACGGATCCGTCCTATTATTTGTAATATGCATTACCACACCGACAGTCTTCAATCAGTAATAAAAATGAAGTCTGTATGACGACGAAAGTTCTTCGGTGAGTCATGACGTATGGTGCATACGTATGGTGACTCCATCCAACGACGTGCTGTTCGTATCGTCGACGATCCTACTCTCACGGGCGGTTTAGAATCCCTCAGCATTCGGAGAGACGTTGCGTCTCTCTGTGTGTTCTACCGCCTGTACAATGGGGAATGCCTGATCCATAAGATCAAAGTCACTCAGCGAACTATGGATAGAGCTATGCTTCGAGTTCTTTTACGCGGTAAACGACGACATACGTCAAACAACTAAAGTTTTACCGGCGTAGCTCGTAAAATCAACATGCTGAAGTGGCCAATGGGCAGGTCGTGGGTCGTGTTTGCCACAGGACCGACGACGATGGGGTAGACGAGTCCTTGAATAGACGCGATGTACCGGGAAGCTCAGTGTGGGTGTCCACCCTACGGCCGGTGCACCGATGATTAGTTGGTTGAGAAGAGGCCAATAGGACTTTTTGGTGGGAACTCGAGATAGTTTGATTAATTGTAAAAATTGTGTACTGTACGTTTTGTGGTTTAATAGTGATAGTTTATTAAAATTCAGTGTTTTTTGTGCGTAATATTTGTGTTTCCTGGGAGTCTTCTTTCGTCCTCAGTAAACCTACTGTCACTTTACTGAGCGACTCGTGACTTACCTACTTCGACAGGGATGGACATTGACAAGATGTGTTTTTAAATAGTTTTGATTTCACGATGAAATCTTGACACTGGCAAAATGTGCTAATTGCACCATTGCCATATATGAAGAAAAAAAAAGAGCCCAATATCGTGTGTGGTGGTGGCCATTATATCCAGCAGTAGAGAGACATAGGCTGATGGTATGGAATGATAGTTTTGGAACTATTAAGCCGATTTGAATATTCTACAAACTTAATCTTCCACAAACCTTCCAGGTTTAAGTGTACAAAGTACACAAACTGTTCTGTATTGTATTTTTGGTACATATTAGAATAAACAAAACAAAAACATAAACAAGCAAACAAAAAATATAGATAACAAAAACAGTACATAAACAAAACAAAATATAGATATGCAAACTTTTGATACTGAACAATTTTCATGTCTGCTGGTCTACTGGCAATGTCGTGCATTTTTTATGAAATTTTCCTATAGTTTTCTATCAAATCTATATATTGTATGATAGATGAATGACATTGAGTTGTGTACAAAAACTGTAGTTAATGAGTACAGTTTTATCTTAATGAGAAATGTTTTGTTAATTATCTCTTACGTAATTTCACGTGTTCTTTATTCATATAATAAATTGCCTGCATTCAAATGGATTGTCTGTTAATTTATTAAATGAAAGTATTATTGTTATGTGCGTATTAGGTATTATTTATTATGCATGTATTATTATTTATTATATAACGATTTGAAGAAAGTCGCCGGTAGTGGCTGGATGACAAGCACGGAAAACCGTGAGTGGTAGCGGTCCTTGGAAGAGGTCTATATGCAACAGTGCAGTGGAGAGATACAGTTTGATGGTTTGTTATGGTATGGCATTAATTTTCTGCACCTACCCGATTGAGTAGAGTCAAAGGGCTGTATTAATCTCATTGTGGAATTCATTTCAAACCACCATTGGTACCAGTTTTCAGCGGCTTTGGGCAAAGCCGCTGCCACAGGCCCTGAGGATCTACACCACATAAAATAGAGTGGACACGTCAACCCGCTTGAGTAGTGTGCCGTTTTAAGGCGATACGTTCCCCCCCCCCCCCCCCCCCCCTGCACGGGAACAATGTGTACGAGGAGGGTCGTGTCCAGTCCTGGACGAAGCAAGGGCTGGTTCAGTCCCTCTTCACACTACTTATTAGAATAAGTAAAGTTTGGTTAGTAAAATTATTCGACATGCAGCCAGTTGCACCGCGCGGCTATACTCGTATCTTTAGTTCTCAAAATTATTCGGCTTAATGTCCCCCTTTACACGAAAATGTTGCTCAGTGCCGCTGTGTAAATCTTTAGGTGAATCAACAGAACGATGCAATGATAAAGGATCACCTGGAAACATAACGACAAGTCCCTGAGTTACATTATCGCAAACTTTGGAAACACTGAGGAAATTTATCTAAATTTGAGTAAAGATAAATTTGTCGCAGTCTAGGTACATTGGATATCAACTGATCCGCGCTTCCGTCATGATATTAGCCCCGTCTACCGATGACATGCATATATTTATTATAATATATTTTTTAAATAGTGTTTGTATATATAGTTTAAATGCTCAAAAACTTTCGAGAAAAACTGACATATTTAATAAACAAAAACGGAAAAATACATAATAACTTTGATAACTATTATCTCGATAAAGAACAAGCACGATATTGTTCGATGTTGGGATAACCGGCCAGAAACCAAATTCTGGATTCGTCTCTCCACGAAAGAAGGGATGGATTCAATTGTATGCGCAGTAATTATGAACTAAAACATTGGCCAGCCGGGCGTTCGCACGATTACAAATATTTTTGCGTTCGTAAGCAAGTTATTAAGGTGATTTTAAAGTTCGTATTCGTTGCTCTTAACTGAATGAATATGTTTGTTCTACAACGTTATATTTGCGGTTGGGGCTACGTAACCGCTTATTAAATAAGGTGATAATGGGCTGCAAAGGAGTTTGTGCCGACGATCGATTGACCGATACTGTACACTCGTAAAGCTGACTGACAAGTGAGGATGGCAACGCAAACTCACACAGAAACGGGAAAAACCGCAACACTATACGTATTAGTGCGTGATTGTGTGTGTACCTGCTTCAACTTGAGGGTACAGAGTGTCAGGTGTCGGCGGCAGGTATGGGCAGCACGAACGACCGCGACAAACACTTTTTCTTTTTATAGAAAGAAGGCAGTCGACGAGCATACAGTCCACGTGGTGGTATGTGGATACTATCGCCCGTAGACATCCGCGATACAATGCCGACATCAGTCCAGAATAACAAAAACGGGTACGCGCGCCCACGGATGTAATGGCAACCTTTGGAGAATTAGGAAAATGGGGAGGGATGTGATTGAGCTCTGGCATATCTCATTCACTAGCGAAACACGAACGTAAATTGGGAAAATAGGATAAAGCGGGAATTGCAGTAAATTTCACGGTAGTCCCCTGAGAGAGAGGTAACATGGCCAGTCGCCAGTCGAGTGTGCCGTGGCTCTAGGATAGCGACGTGCAAATGATTCAATGATTCAACCTTCAAAATGATTCAGGACATTTTTTTTAATATTAGTTTATTTTTAGATAGGTACTTGATAAGCAATCTATTTAGTGTTGTTGCGATCGCTTTAATTAAATAAAAATTATATGCGTGATTCGTTAATTATTAATAAAAATAGGCGCACTGGTACATCATTAACAAAAAATGTACAGAACTGTTCCATGTAGATAAATCTATTATAGATGCACACGACACACAATTAAAACTAAAATTTGAAGCTTACACCAATAACAATAAACAATTATTAGTCGTATGCCGTTAATTCCGGAATTATTCATTTTTCAATTCGTTTCCCTTTTTATTCACGTTACGTATCCCATAAACGACCGAATGTTAAAACGACTCTCAAGTAGGTACCTACTAGCAATGCCGGCGATTACGTTCGCGTGAAATTTAGTGATTCCCGCGGGAACTTTATAATGGATCTGATTAAAAGGTACCCTTTATGTTAGCCCCCTACCCTTCAGGTACCCTAATGTCCAGTAGTTATTGCAAGGTGCGCATTCTGACAGACGGACGGACAGGCAAAACTTCTAAAAAGACAGTATACATAGATATATTACAGAGATATGTACACAATGTATATATATAGGTATAAATGGTTGCTTTGGGTTCTGTACCGTTCGTAGAGTACACTGTAATGATTTTTTTCAAAAAAAAATATTGTTAAAAACGTTAACACGGCTGTTAAGATTTTATTATATGTATATATATATATATATATACAGAATATAGAAGATAGAATTATTGATTATCGTGCCGAACTAGACGCAATTTTAATTACAGCAATCGTGCTGCCCTCGCAGATTCCACTACCAGCAGAAACATAGAATGTTTTAACTAAAATTAAAAGACAGACCTATTTAAAAGTTTGACTTGTATTTTAATAACAATACTTTTTATTTCAGAATGCATAATTCCATATAAAAAAGTTGTTACATCAAAAATAATTAGAGAAAATACATGTAAAGATAATACATAAATCAAAGCAAATTCAATCAAATAAAATAAAATAAAAATAAAAATCTATTATATGCCTATTTTATTTAAACAAGCAAAAAATCAAATGAGCAGCAAATAATGATCAGCAATACAACTTATTTTTGAATAACTGAAATAAATCATTTTAAATTACGAACAATGTCATCACCAGAGAACCTAAACCTTGCTATCTAACACCTTGCTACCACCCATTTGCTGACCATTCAGTAATTTTTTGCTGCTCATTCCACTTCTCCTTAAGTTTACAATTGAAAAAAATAATCCATTACCGATTTTCGAGTTAAATATGCCCATAAAAATAATTAACTATGTCATTGTTCAACCTGTTTTTATAGATAAATAATTTTTATAGAGATGTTAAGTTTATAGATTTTGTAGTTTTTTTTTATAGATGTATATTAATGAATTTGACCACTTGTTTGGTCTCAATTTTGTTCCAGACAACTCTAGAACTGGATGTAGCGGCGAATAGAGTAGGCAAGTGATTAAAGCTATTAATTGCACCTACGAGTGGTGGCGATACGACTAATAGGAAGACCTTAAGTTTAAATTTCGGTGTCGCCTGAAATTGATATGTTTCATGTCTTATTCGATAACTATTGATTAAAATAATTATATACCTCTGAAATTAAATGATTTTCTCTATGATTCTCTCTGATCTACAAATATTTGAGACGGACGTACATCGTTACAAAATATTTTTACATTTAAGTCAATAATTAGAATCAATAAGTTGCTTCCCAAAATCAGATTACTATTTTTATAAACATTGCAGTGTTTTTATATACTTTCTAACTATGTGTAATAGTCAAAAATCCTATTGTCATCAATTAGCCGTTTCGTCACTACTCAATAGGTGGGAATCCATTCATTTTATGCGGTTCGAGGGTGGAATGCGACGCGCAGGTTCTTCACCTTACACCTACACACGCATAACAATCAATCGGTGCACACAAGGTCGCGTGAATTGTTCTAATTGCATTACTAATGGATACCTGCATCATTACATTATGCATGCTATAGTCCGATTATCATAGGAAGAGCGCTGACAGTTCTGTATTTAATTCATTTTATGTAAATACCGTTTCTTTCTTAAGTCATAATTATGACTCATAATAGGTAACATTTTCTTTTATAAAACGTAATTCTTTCTTAGGGGTGAATGCTATCCGCGGTTTTTATATGAATAAAAAGACGAGCAGAAGTTTACCTGGTGGTAATAAGTGTATAGAGTGTCGCCCTGCGACGTCCGCGGCACATGACCACATCATATTTAAGTGTCTATTTAAACGTGTCTCATCGCGAATGTTTACCTTATTTATTTTACACGACGCACTATGGGGTATTTGACCCAAAAATCTGGTCATAATTATTTTATCAAGTGTTTGTCTTTGAAACATGTTTAGGAATGTAGTTTAGCTTTGTTTTGATTAATCCGAATACAAAAAAGACACAGACAGGATTTTTTAACTACGTTAACAAAAAAACATAGATTTCAATGAAACATGTTGAAATATGAAATATTATATTAATAATATTTCATATTTTAACATTTCAAAATGTACAAATCGTTTTCATAATTATTTACGGTATTCTATTCTTCGTCATCACTGCTTTCATCCTCATCGTTATCTTCGTCAGTTGTAGTAAGTTGACCCGGTCTGAGCATATTTAGTGTCTCCGTTGAAAAAGGTTCAGATGTCTTCTTACTTGTTGGTCTCGAAGAAGACAAAAATGGGTCAGAAGTTAATAATAATCTATTAATTACGTCCATATTACAATCTTCTCTAGTAAATTTGCGAGCATAATTAGCTCTGTACAAACGAAAATGTTTATTTCGGGCCTCTGCTGCCTCTTCTGACAACTGTCCGATAGGCAAAAGTGCTTGCGAAATTATTGTACTTCCATGCACCAATATTTTATGTATAGTTGGAGACATTGGATACCAGGAATAGAGCTTCACATATAATTTCGCAGTGTCAACACAATAACTTTTAAATTTTGACACGTCTATCTCATGTCCACTTGATAGAGTTTCCAAAATGATTTTAAATCTGTGTATCAACCCTTCGTCAATGCCTGTGATACCTGACGCCACCACTGGATCATGGAAAAACCTCCTAGAAGTGTTCCCATCATTGGTGTTCCCAAATCCAGGTTTAGGGATATCTACTAATAAACCTAATTGGTTTCTAAATTTGTCTTGTATGTTCTTCTTAGTTGTCGCAACTAACTCTTTTTCGCTTTTACTTCGTGCTTGCCATTTTCTAATAGATAATTTATAAGACAAATGCAGTAGTCCTTCAAAAAATCTGATTCGGGCATGTAGTATAGATAATCCAAACCTAAGAGATTCTGGATTTATATTTTCTTCTCTTACATTTATTAAATTAAATTCTTTTGAAGTTGCGTTACATATATAACACCGCATTGTAGATTTGGTATTTGTAGCAGCATTGCACACGTTAGCATCAACCATAGTTAATAATAATCTGTGCTCTATGGAAAGGTTTTCATCAGCACTCGTTGTGTTTTGCAATTGTTTCACTTGATTCTCTACATACTGTATTTCTTCATTGGTTATATCAACGGTTTCGTGTACGAACCGTATTCTTATCGGCCTACAAAATCTTGGTGATGATGGCGTTGGATTTTGCCATACTATTTTTTCTACATTACCTTTCACAATTAACCTTATAGGAACAAAAGAACTTTGAAATATATTGGCGTCACTGTCAGAAGTATTTTCAAATGTTTGTTTATATTGAGTCTGTTGCGTTCCATCACAACCCCACTTCGATATTAACAGAAGCTCTTTTCTTTCTTCATTGGTCAACATCTGTAGAACATCTTGTAAATATTTTGTAAGTCGCAAAGCCGTGTGATCAAGCAAGTCTTGAAGTCTAATTTCAGCACAAGTCTGCGTTATCCGGTAAGCTTCTCCGTTTGGATAACACTCTATCTTGGCTTTCTGCAATAACGAGTAACAAGGATATATTGACTTAGCACCTGATCTCACTATTTGATATTGCCTTGTCGATAAACCAGCTTCCACAAAAATTGAGAGTGCCTGCTCGGAAGTAAGTTGTTGTGATTTATTTTGTGCTGTAGTAAACGCTTTTCTATATTTTGTTGCACGTTTGGGGCTTGAAGTAATGTCTTTTATAACCTTCGAAGCGTCCAACTTTCCTTTTGCTTTCAGACTCATTTGTGTGGCAAAAGTCAGAACTTCAGTAGGTACTTCTTGCCTCAAGTGTTGCGTTTTCCGTCTTTTAGTGCGTGCACTTGATTCCTCAAATGGCTTCGAAGGTCGGCCAGCGCCAACATATGAATCCCCAGACGAGACTATAGGGAAGGTAATCGTACCGTCAAGCCATTTCTCATTGTTCTTCAAGAAAGAATCTTCTTTGTTGTGCGCCGATTTCCAATGATATTTAAACTGGGACTTAAAATGCGACAATTTATGTTTAAGGTCACTGCGTTCAGCTTCAGAATAATTCAATATGTTAAAAAGTTTTTCTTCCAAATATATCAATCTCCTCTCATATCCTTTTTGAGGACATTGTTTCATGAGGTCATATAAATATCGTCTTGATACAACCTTGACAGAACTGCCCGAAGCTAGAAAAATAAGAAAAAAATACGCCTTGTAACAACTAAACTTAAGTAAATAATTTTAAGTAATGTTCGATCACTAATTTTTAAAACATCACTAAAAAT
Organism: Sesia apiformis; assembly: GCA_914767545.1. Lineage (NCBI taxonomy): Eukaryota > Metazoa > Arthropoda > Insecta > Lepidoptera > Sesiidae > Sesia > Sesia apiformis. Next base: position 12,390,069 of record OU611971.1, read on the forward strand.
TAGTCTGTGAGATTCTGTGGTAATTTGTTTTTTATTTACTTTCTATAACACATATTCTTTTAATGGGCTCAAAAATAAATACTTGGAAAAACTTGGAAGCACATCTAAACCCTTCGTGTTTTAAAAAATAATCTATAAATTATAAAAATTTCGACATTACTTTAAAATATACGTACAGACAGAGTATTGCAAAAACTTTAATAAAATACACATTACTACATCGTACATACCTTCGGGAATAGAATCCATGATGAAAAGTTTTAATAAAACTTCGTTACACTGAAATATGCAGATAGATATATGTTACGAAAAAGTGCCGAGAACCGAGACCTGCACAAGTTAAAACGACTAAATTCCGACTGATGTCGTAGTGCGCTAATTGTGTGCGCCCATACAAAAAAAGGGTCGACAAATGACGCCACACCTATTCAACTATCCCAGATAGTAATTGTGCTTCGCTAAATACCACTTTTGAATTTTCGAATTTCGACCAGTTTTTAATGTCAAATACCCCTTAGTGCGACGTTTCGGTTGGCTTGCACCAACCACAGTCACTATTGAACAGTTTCGCCTCGCGAGAGACATGACAGAGTATTCGGGGCCGATTGCCAACCTCCACTAGTTGGAGAGGCACCACAACAAAAAGAAACCTATTAAGATCTTATATAGTTGTTATGTGCGTAGTGATCTGGAGTACGCTACACAGGTCTGGAATCGCCGATGATATTTATAAGACCAGACTATATAACCTCCAGACGTAAACATTATGGTTTCTTACCATTAGTGGAACGACGTAAATAATTACATAATACATAATAACATCATACTTAATTACGTCTTACATAATTTAGTGTTCCGCAAGTCAATATTAGGCAGCCCTTATTATTAAATGTGTCGCCTTCAAAAACGAATTACAGGCAATATCTTTATTGCTAGAGCCAGCAAAGTTATAAATAAATTTTGTTTTAATGTAGACCTCTTTTTCACAAAAACAACACACGTTAAAAAATTCATGGCAACTGATAATTTTGCTAAATTATAACTTTTTGCACTCCCTTCTTCTCTTCTATTTCTTCAGGTGTATTCTTCTTTAAGTTCCTTTACGTGTTATTGTTTTTTTTATTATATTAACGTTTAAGCCTTTGATATTCTATACTTAAATGCATATTTGTAGAGATCTTACAAGGCATGTCACTTAATTTTTTTAGCTTCAACAATATATTTAACATGTCTGTAAACTTCCTTAAAAATATATAAATAAATATTGTGTGTAGGAAACTGCTAGAAGACTGTGTGTGATGACGAGCCTTGGGAGAGTACTATATCCAGCAGAGACGTAAGCTATAGTATGTCTCTGCTGGATGGTAACATAGTAAACTGATTTTACACATGATATTATCAGGGAAAAATACAAACTTATTTTTAGAATAACAAGAATATCAGGAACTACTGATTGATAATACAGGTTCTCGGCAATCGGTCGAGTGAGTCATGTCATCATGAGTCAACCTTTTGGGTTTGCCTTATATTTTTGTTTTTTTTTCTATTGAGGGCTCCCTAGCGAACTAAAATGTTTGTCCCTCCAACAATCTGTCTGTACTACCCCTATTACTGTCTTGCAACTGTTGAATGATCATGTGGTGTCGGCCGGCCTTAGAATAGCACCACCACATCTCCTGTGGGTGTCACATTAGGAGACTAAGGGATATCAAAGCTGTTGCCACAAGCCCTGAAAAACACCACCTCTAACAGAGTGGACTCACCAATGCGCTTGGCCTGCACGGGATTTTCAGTAAATACATCCCTAGTGCACAAGACAGTGTGCATGAGGAGGCAGTGTCCATCCAGCAGTGGACAATAAAAGGGCTTTATGGTATGCACAGAATATATAGGTATTTTAGCACATAATAGAATTGTTCTGTCTCATTATTAAGTAATAAGCATGTCGTCTCACAATGGGCTCTGCTTACTGTTAACTTAGTTGGCTAATTATGAGCATTGTCTTCAACAGCGGCACAATCAATCTGTTACGCCTCATTTGTTCTGTTCACTTGTCCTGTGTTAACTTAGTATATTAACATATGGTACTATGTTTACTCTGAAACTTTAGATTTTGACATAGTTTATACCAAGTAAAATATTGTAATGTTAATTTATATTGAATATTTAGGTTAGGTAGGTTAATACTTATTGGTGTCTATAACAATAATGTCTTGTGCATGAGGCATGTAAGTCTTAAAATGCCTCATTAATGATACTTAAACGTTTATGATCTATCGGGTTGGTGAGTACACACTTTTAGAGGTGGTGTAGTGTTTGTGGTAACAGCTTTGTTATTGTGGTACAGATTGTGGTAACAGATTTGTGGTACAGCTCTTCGTCGCCTTTTGTGACACCCACTGGAAGAGATGAGGTGGTTATGCTAAAGACAGCTGACACTACACAAATATGCATATAGGATGTAACAATATAGAATTTAAATAGAATTAAAATGTTAAAAAGATTTCAAATTGTTTATTGGGGAAATTTAGTTGGAAAAAATGCCTACTAATGAGACTAAAGGGATATATAGATATTTTCCTATTAGATAGCTTATATGTAGCGTTTTACTATATTCTGCATAATTATAACTAAAGTGGTATACAACTTTCAGTAAATTTACAAACAAATAAATGTTCTATAAAATATGTCTGTTACCTAAGTATAAGGATAAAAAGTCTGTAAATTTGTTGTTGTACCAAATTAATAAATAACAAAATTTGTAGAGAAACTGTGATTGAAATGAAATTTGACACAAAAATTGGTTTAGTATTTCCAAAATTATAACCATATAAAGTTTTAAAAACTCCAATAAGACAAAATTCATATCTGATATTAATGTAAACAATATTATGCAGTAGGATAATATTTTTTATATTACTGGGATAAGATATGATAGGATGGTATGGGAATGGGCATACATTTAGGAGTATGATAAAGTGGGAATCTGATATGAATGTATGCTGTAGGATGGAGTTTGTAGAGATTTTGTTTCAACATTTTTTTTGTAAACTATCACTACATGGAAAATTGTGAAATCTCAAATCAAATCATTTATTGCATGGCTACAGGTAAAGTATATAAGGTGTTCACAAAATTAAAAGTTCTTCTATAGCCTACTTGATAAGGTATACAATAGTTATTTAAATTATTATTCAAATTATTCATAGTACATATTATCTTTAAAATCATAACCAATAATATATAATTCCAACATTAATAATATATGTAGTTAATAAAATAATTAAAAAAACATTAATTTAACACAATTCCAATATTAACAATAACAATTATGTGTAATATGCCAATATTTATTTAATCTCTCTTCAAACTAGCATATATCATAGGTGTGTTTATATTATAAAACATAGTAAAAGTATTCAATGTTAAGGAATTCAAACAAATTTCGTAAAATCAAAGGTAAGTCATTGCAATAATCAAAGGCATTGCAACATTAAAGTAAATTGTGTTGCAAAAGTAAAGAGAGCATGCAATGCATATAACCATAAAAAAACAAGTTTTTTTTTATGGACAATTACTATAAATGAAATGAAACAAAATTATTTATAAACATAGGTGGATTTACTCTATACTTACTCTATGTTTAGCCATAATTAGACATAACAAAATTTACTCTTTGTTTAGCCATTTACAAATATTTCTACATGGCATAAGTTTGCCAGACATTTACATAGGAAATTATTATATTTTTGTTTCAACATGCATTATTCATTTATATTTTGGTATCACATCGGTATCAAAATTAAAATAATAGCTTAAAAATAAACTGTACATACGTCCATTCATTCGAGTTATTTGCTCATGCGTCTGATCAGTTAAAAAGAGGCAAATCTTTGCTTCAGACTTCCTTGATACAGTTGGAAATAAAGAAGGTAGATGGTAGGTCTTTTGTACTCACCATATCGCGCTGCGTCGGTAATGAGGACTGGGAAGGCTCCAGAGTCAGGCCGCTTGGAACATGTATGGTTCAGTCTCCAATAGTTTGAATGAACAGCGGCTTCTAGGCTCGTGTATAAACTTGACAACACTTGTCACTCTTCTACATGACACGAGGAGAAGTATAGTGGCCGCGAGTTTTAATAACAGAAAACTCCGCTGCTATTGTATACGTATCAACACCCCTCACAATGATAGCGATTTGATCACAGAATAATTTGACAGTTTGACGTAACATGACTCAACTTGGCTCTGGTGATATTGACAGTTTGCGTTTCGTTAACGATAAATATTTTTATATTTTGACCTCTGTCAGAAGCTAAATAAAGACGTAAATATTTATTGAACGGAATATTGTTCATTTAATTCGATTACCTTTCGCCATTTTTCTGACAGAGTCATTATCCCATCGCTGTAAATTGAGGTTTCTGAGCGAAATTCTGATTTAAATGGTACCTATTTATGCTAAATGCTAAAGACTCTATTATATTCTCTTGAATAGAAAGATTATATTCTCTTGAATATAATTTTACTCCATTTAAAGAATTTTGTAAAGAGCGGAATAAATGATAATCCGAAGATGCTATGCCTGGACTAGCGATGGGTAACTCCGCAGTTAATGAATTAAAAGAGTTGAAACCGCGAGCGGAGTAGAAACCCTTAGTTACTCCACCGAACTGTTACTAACTCCGAGGAGTTATCTAACTCCGAGGACTTACTTATTCTTTTGACGTTTCGTTTTTGGTTGGACTGCCGTTCGCTCGCCGTGTGACCGCGTATCGACTAGTGCTGGGTAACTCCGGAATTAATGAATGAAAAGATGGCATGACTTTTTTATTAGGATAGTTGTATTAAAAGAGTGAAATCCCTTAATTGTTTCATTTACTCCGATCATCCGAGATTACTCCTCGATGGCGCGACCTTTTGTTTGGGATAGGTGTATCAAGAGTGAAATCCCTTAATTGTTCCATTTACTCCGATCGTCCGAGATTACTCCTCGATGGCGTGACCTTTTTTTTAGGATAGGTGTATCAAGAGTTAATTTTTTTAATTGTTCCATAGACTTTCTTTTTTTCCTTGTGCTTGATTACCCAGCACTAGCATCGATAGTGATTACATAAAAGAGTTAAGGAGTTACTAAGAGGAGTTACTAGGGGGAGGCCTATGTCCAGCAGTGGACGTCCAAGGGCTGAAATGATGAAGAGGAGTTGGATCCGCAGGCGGAGTAGGATTAGGTGAGTTAAACTAGGTACTCCAAAAAGTCTTCATTACCCACCACTAACTGTATGGACTAATGTAGCCTGGACTGTATGGAGGATGCATTACAACTTTCCAGCCAAGATCCATCCTCTAAGATGTATGCGGTCGAGCATTGTCATGCATGACGGAAAACAGCACCTTTTTTATTCATTAATTCTGGGCATTTTTCTTCAAGTGTTGGATTAAATTTTATTAATTACTGACAGTAGACATCAAAATTAATCTGTTGCTCATGTGGCAAGAGCTCGTAATACACAATGCTTTTCCAGGCCCACCTTAAGCATAACATGACTTTGTTCGGAATCAAGCCTGGTATATATATATATACTCCCAGTATATATGTATATGTATTTGTGATGGCTCACCTCGCTTAGACCAAGATCGTTTGCGAAAATTATTATCGTAGGTTATTCACTTCTTATCGCCGGTTACCAATCTCTTCAGAAATAGATAGATTTCATTTCGTTTTATTAACATCTCGCATATGGAAATTCTATTCACCAAGTTTCTGTCATTTAAATCATGCGGCACCCAAACATCTAGCTTTTTACAAAATTCAGTTTATGCAGGTGATCCAAAACTGTTGACTAATGAATAATAGGCTCTTCTGCAATTTAATGATTGCTTATGTGTCGATCTGCTTAAATTTTTTTAATGATAACATCAACAACCACAGCGAGAAATGTACACATCAAATCATTCACATCAAAATTACCAGACCTGAATAGACTGAACCATTTTCTTGCAATGGATAAACACCACAAATCTCTTTTCGAGCATTAGAAGCATTCATATCTTTGTCGATTTTTTGACGTGAAACGTCTTTAAAATCACACCGAAACATACGAATACCAGGTCAGAAAAGTGAACAGTAACGAAAAGGTCTATATCGTCTTACCTTAATAATTTCAAAACTATTAGTCTTAGAGACATAAATCTAATGTCATTATTTAGATTATATAGTCAGCTCGCTGTTACAACCTTGAGTTTGCGACGGGACCGGGCGGGTTGGCGGGGAAGGGGCACCGCGCAGAATGGCCGAAACCGGCACTCTCGCTCCTTTCTATTTAGTGTAGCTCGCGAGGAGTCAGACGTGATAGCGCGGTGATTCGTGCGTGTGTGTATAGAGTTTATCTATACCGATTGATTTAAGCAAAAATTAGTGTAATTTGGACAATATTTATACGTAAAAATAACAAGTAAGTCTATAAAAAAGTATTGAAATACAATATGTCGGCTTCAGCCCATGCAAGAGCCAGTCGAAAATATAAATCACGCCTGTCGTTGGAAAGAGGAGGTTATGGGCCACGCACAGGTACCCCAATGTCCGGCGCCGAGCGAGCGAGGCGGTTTCGGGAGTGTCGCAAAGCTGCCTGTAGGTAACTTTTTATGCGTTACTATATTTCAATAAATAATGGTATTTAACATAAAAATTACACACTCAACCCATAGAACACACAATTGTTATACATATATAACACCTCTCCGTTTTATCTTTGCTGCAGTCGAAATTATGTATGTGCTATTGTGTTATGCTTATGACTACTTATGAGTATTGAGCAACGGAAAGCAATTTTCAATAACGCAATGAAAATTTTAAATCTATGAGTTTATCAGACCACCCGGGTCCCATAAGGCGATACAATGGTGGAAAATTGCATTAAGGCAACGAGTACACGCGTGGACGCACACTGATTGAAAATGTATTGCTTCTGTTATCGCCCAGAACACTTGGTCCAGACGGGAACACATTCATTGCCTCCTTAGCCGCGAGGGAGGTGACACTGTTCCGCAAAATACTGAAGTGAAAAGAATTGTGTTAAAGTAGTGAAGTGTCATTGCTGAATATGGCACGTACGCCATGAAGGAAGACGAGACTGGCTCCAATGGAGCTATTGCCTTCACGCTTATTTACTTCACCTTCTTTTTGGATAACGTCTTGCTTACTGTTCTGGGTCTGTTTTTAATATTTTTGGGTGACATCAATAAATATCGGTATAGAATTATTGAGTGTGGTGTGATCTCGTCCGGCTTTAAAATAGCAGCACCCCGTTTCTTCCCGCGGGTGTTGTAAAAGGCGACTCAGGGGTAACAAAGCCGCTAGCACAAGCCCCGGGGAAGTACAACACCACTAAAAGAATGGACTCACCAACTCGCTGGCCCAGCGTTGCGTTTTAAAGCTTACACATCCCTCATTCACAAGACAAAGTGAATGCGGAGGCCCGTGTATAGCAGTGGTCAGATAAAAGGGGGCGGGTTACAATTTAATAAATATCATGACTTGATCTGTCTGAGGATCTATGCAGAAGGTTGACTTGGGCTTAATTTAGAGTCACCATGCAGTAATATTCAATGGTAACAATTTGTGGGATTTAATTGATGGCGGAGGTTGCACGCTGCAGTCCCCTTGGGCGCTCTCGATTGGCTTTGTTACTCCTCTCTCACAGAAGACTACTATTCTTTTTTCCATTTGTTCTTTTATCCTTTTTGTATTCTTTTTCCAATCTATTTGTACGTTTTCGGTAGTGAGTGAGATATTCCAGAGCTCATTCGCATGCCATACTATCCTATCCCTCCCCATTTCCCTAACCCTTTCTCCAAATCCACTCCTATATCTTCAAAGGTAGACAGCGCATCCCGGGGCATGCCCACGTTTGTCATTCTGGATTAATGTTGGTATGTATCGCGGATGTCCATGGGCGATAGTCTCCACTTTCCACCAGATGGATTATACGCTAGTCTGCCGCCTTTTCTCCATAATAAATAAATAAATAATCCATAATAATAATTAATAATAATTGTTACGCGTCGAATATTAATGGCATTAAATCTTCAGTGGACATATGAGTTTGATATTATATACAGAAGTGAGCCCTCATTTGTATATAGTAAAAATTGATACAATTTGAACTATCCCTGATAGACAGAAATTCACTTCGTTCCTTCTCGCGACCGTATATCAGTTACAAAATGAAACATGTACTTAGAATTCTCTAAAAACCTTGGTTTATTTTCTTCGTGAGAAGACTTTTCGCTTCAAAGAGTTAATATTCAAAAACAAAACATTTTTTTGAATACAGTGTTAGAAGGAAAATGTGCATAAATCCGGTGAATGTAAAAAGCAACGTTCACCGCATAAATCAGATTCGATGTATCATATTTATTGAAATGGGAAAGTTGGTCTGAACTCAGCCCCTGGGGTTCTAAATACAACAGTATGCTGTAGACCTGAGTACATAATATTTGATCATTGTTTCAGTACCAATTATTCCTGACTGGATCCGTGGCGAGTCGATCGCGTTGTGGGCGACACACGACGCGCCTCTAGTCTCCCTACTCAATAGCACCGTACACAAGATTACTAAACAAGAAAGTGATGGTACCTATTTAATATTTACTCCTTTATATAATTTATCGAAAAATGTAAATACTGTTTTGGAAGTTGAGATGGCGGATAGGCTTGCTGGTTAACAGTCACCTGGAGTAGGGACTACGTATAGTCCGGTCTTAATCTAAATTATCGAAACAATTTTAATTCTATTGACTAGAATCAATTTACACAAAATTATTTACGCGAAATTGAGTTGAAATAAATTTGACAGGAATTCTAAATCTATTTCCCTTACACCAATTTAATGTTTTGGAGTGAACCCCATTTCAGTTATAGTTGGACAGTTTTGATTCTGACTAAACTTATAATCTTGCTTAAGATTCAGACACACGTCTTCTTTAGAAAAAAAAACAATCTAAATGATTTCCTACAGGTATAGGCGGCTCGCAAGCAATAGTTGGTCTTGTATTGGGAGCTAAGGCAGCGGCGCAGCTCGCTACGGCGCCGGTAGCAGGCGCGGCTGTTTGCAAGCATGGGCCAGCGAATGTCCTGCGAGCAGCTACAGCATTGCTAGCTCTCGCTGCTTTTGGTTTGTAAACCTTTTATAAAGGAATTCGATAATACTAAGTCATCATCATCAGCTTGTTTCTACCCACTGCTGACTATTTGTGCCACCCTCGTTGGTCCTGCGTTGTTCTTAACCATATTCCTCCCGCTGAACTACTTCTCTCAAGTTCAGAAATGAACCCGCTACACGGGGAAGTCGCAGAGTGGGCCACTGAGGATAACATTATTTTTAATCTTCTTTGTTAGTGTTCTGGTCATGTAGTGGCCGCCTCGGCGCTGTGGCCGCGTGGAGCGTGGGCGCAGGGCGCGTAGCGCAAGGCGCTGGTGCGGCGTTAGCGGGAGTCTCAGGACTAGCGCTAGCGGCCAGAGCGCTGCCTGATGACCGCCGAGATAGGGCCATTGGGGTGCTACTTGGCGCTGTTGCTCTTGGTATGAAAAAAATAATCTTAAAAATGGAAGAAATATTTATAGAAAAAAAACAAGCAAAGTGTTATATGTAGACGATCCTATATCATAGGCGGTAGGCATAAAGTGTCACCTGGTAGCGGTCGCCGAAATGAATAGCGTGGAAGGAGTAATAATAGCTGTAACAATAGTAGTAATAATAATAATAAGTAACTGTAGTAATAATAGCTGTAGCTGTAACAATCAAACTCACAGCTAAGTTCACCTCTCGTAATGATTCACAAAAAAAGAGTAAATAAATAAAGGAGTTGTATGAGATAGATTTAAAATGTTGAAATTTTAAAGTTTAACACTCGATCGGACGACACGACACCGTGTGTGTGATGCCTTAGTCCGAATTGTTCCGAGCCTTCAAATCCTGCGTAGCCCAAGATCAGGAATTCCTTATTCACATTTCATCATTCTCAATGTAAACGGCTGGGCTATACAACGTGTCACTGGAAAAACGCAAAAGTTGAAGATTGGTTGTTTGACATCTAAGAGTATTCTATTCTAATAGTATTTCTATTCTATTCTATCTATTCTAAGAGTTCTTGCAGTGGGTTATATCTTTCATAATTTGTGGTACATTTCTAGTATCTCTTAATTCTATGCGTGTCGTCCGCTCCACGCTGCGCGCACCGCCCCGCCCCACTCTAGCCGCGTCGCACGCCCGCGCAGCCGCCTTGTCGCTCTGTCTGGTTAATGACCACGCTACGAAAGAGAAAAACAGAACTTTTTTTTTTAAAACTTTTGATTTATTCCTTATAATAATTTACTGTCGTATATATTTTAAATTACTTGAGATGTTTCAAGTTTTGCGTTATTACTGTGACACCTTGTAGATATATTGTTAGTTTAGTTTGTAGTGTAGCTCTATTTTTAGAATCTGTTATTTTGCGAACAAAATTAGCTGTAACAACTTATTATTACCTACAGGTGTGCTGGTGGGATATCCATTCGGAGGAGCATCGTATGCTCTGTGGAGTCGGGGGGCGCCGTTCTTGCTTCTTGCCGCTGCTTTGCTTGCTAATCTTGGTACGATTTGAAACAAAAAAATATTATTAGGAGCGAACGTCGATTGATGGTTATCGTAGGGCCAAATGTTGCCGAACGTTGACTTCCAACGGGGGGTGTAGGGATGAAATTACGGAAATAAAACGGTGCTCTAATTCATGTTGAACCACAGGGTTGCGGAGGAAGCGGCAGTCGGCAGCAAGCTTATTTTGACGGACTTGTTATAGATCAATAGATTACGGTTTAAGTGATGAGGATGAACTGGCCACGAGAGGCTAGAGCCTCGCTTTTTTATAATGAGCTCGCTGCCCTTGCGATCCCCCCGTTTCCTGAGGAAGTTTAATGACATTGGCTTAAAATACAGTTTATAAAGGTTCCAGGTTATAAGCTACACACAATTAGATTGGTTCCTCTCTTATACGAGGAACAAGGCTACTTTTGATGACGAGATACAGGAATTGATAGCCCTTAAACTAATATCTAATTTTTAGTTCCTCTCCTCCCTCGCTGAGTAGCAAGGGGTTTGGCCGGTGGTGCCAATACCTGCACTGCGGCATCTAGTCCACAACTTTATATGCTCTATATACTAATACCAAATAAAACACACTATGGACGATAGCCTTTATTTCATCTTATCCTAGCCCAACTTATAATCCAGATATCCCTAGCAGAAAACATGGAGAGCTAAGATAATATACACACAATAAGACATAAACCTAATAAGACATTATAAATACTATTGTATAAGGAAATAGACATAATCTTACACATAAATGTAGTACTATACTAGTAAATAGTGTATGTACCTACTAACATCGCATAATCTCGGAGGGAACGTGCTTGGATCACTTTATACGCCTCTATTGCGCATGCTCGGGAGTTTGCCGTGCGCTCTTTACCGTCTGCGCAACCCTGTTTGGACGACTCCTTTCCCTCCGAAATGTGCGATGTCAGCACATACGTACTACGCGCACTGAGTTTATTCACACATATTCATGGGCACTGCACCTCCACTACGCACTCACTATTCTGTCGTGCACAAATATTATGTATTTTCAACTTTCTTCCCATTATTTGATCTGTTTGTCATTAATTCGACATGTTATAGTATTAGGAATATCTTTATAGCGAATTATACTTATGTATTGTTTGTAACATTCTACTGGGGCTTCATTCAGAATTGTTTTATCACTTCAACATTTTCGTCGCGTGGAAACAGATTTTAAGTACCTAGGTACATTACTCCTTATGGCGTACGTACCTGTAAGAGCATACATACGCCAACGCGTCCACAGCAAGCGGAGTCTAGCCGCGACTAGACCGAAGCGCGCGAGCGCGCCATATTTACGTGTGCGTTGTCCCACTCGCACACATCATCCGTCCCGTTCTATCGCGCGATGATATCTCCACACGACGCACAGTGGTCCGGATTTTGAAAATAGTGGACTTAGGAAGAACATTAAAATATCCGATCAAAAAAATTACCATTCGATAGTTAATTCGAATTGGAACAATAAATGTTATATTCTTACAATATATCCTTATAACAATAAATGTGGTGCGATCGTAGACACAGACGGTTACTGGAGGGGGTAACACCGACGTTCCTGTCGATCTAGCGGCAGTCTCGGTCCAGTCGCGACTGCTACCATTCTGGCGGGAGTATCCACGATTATGGTTCGTGCAATTCGAAGCACTCGTCGATCCGCTCAAAATAAGCGATGAGAATAAATACCGCTACGTCCTCAGTCAACTGCAACCTACAGATCTACAACACCTTACGTACATTCTTCTCAAGCCTCCGCTAGTCCCTATACTAAAAATTCGTTACATTGTAATTATCTACGCCACAGAATTATTGAAATGGTATAATGCTTCTGAATAGGCGTGTTGTATGACTGTTTGTTCTATAATAAATTTAAATTAGTATGTCTTGTTTCCAGTAATGCAATGCACGTTCTTGGATAAAGAAGAATTTAATCGAGTGAGTGCTTGTGTATGATTATTTATTTCACCTATTTCACCAGAATAATAATTATTGTTGTTATCCCAGCCAAGTATGTCCTTATCGCCTACTGGAGGGTGGGTATCGGGATGGAGCGGCAGCATGGTGCGCGCGGCTCAGCACGAGGCGGCGGCCGCGTGCGCCGGCGCCGTACTGCTCACCACCAGCGTTATGGCAGCGCTGGAGCCCTGCCTGCCGCTGTGGATCATGGAAAAATTTCATCCGCAGGTATGAGTGAGGGCGAGGAAAATGTGAAGAATGATTTTGGTTCTTTTCGATTTTTTTTTATTCATTCATTCATTTGTTATGGAAAAAACACATAATAGCTTAACAATATCCCAGCAAACCGAACAGAGCAAGAAGTAACCGACTAGCAAACCGAATCCTTAAGAAATCTTCACTGACATTTATGTAAGTACGAGTATTACATAAAAGTAGGAAAGGAAGGATTGAAGATGGAAGGATGATCTAAAGGCAGTGGCGGGGACGACATGGCCGAGTAAGGCTCAACACAGGAGACAGTGGAGGACTCTAGAGGAGGCCTTTGCCGACGGTCAAACTGATCAAGACAGCAACACCGAGGTCTGATGGAAATATGTTGTAGTACATGCATGATGTTAGGGCTGGACGCCGATTTGGCGACCGGGTGTTGGCTCAGCAATCCGGCTCGAATGACCGGATGTTAGAGTTGTACGCCGATGGCTATCGAAGGCCAATGTTGCAGGCCACACGTCGTTGCTCTAACGGGGGGGTGTAGGGATTTAGGCTTGCCGGTCTTGATGTTGGTGCAGGGATCTCAGCAGATCAGATGTTGGGGTGAATACGGAAATAAAACGCTGCTTTAATTCACATTAAACCACAGGGGTGCGGAGGGAGCAGCAATGGGCAGCAAGCTCACTTTTCTTCTTACATGTTTCTTACTGTTCAAGTGGTTAGGACGAACTGGCTTGCTTGCCGTTGGGCTTTCCCCTTTTTATAGGAGTTTGTTGCCCAAGCGATCCCCCCGTTCCCTGAGGAAGATTTATTGCTATTCGCTCTCCACTTTTGTACATAATATCTAGGTTACAAGTCACATATATCTGGGTCGGTCCTCTTTTTGCACGGAGGATAAAGACTATTTTCGGTGGCGAAGTTTGGGTATTCACCCTTTTAATCACCTTTTCCTTATTTTCCCTTCCTCCCCCCTTGAGTAGCAAGGGGCATGGGAGGATTGAGGGTGTACGGCTTTCTAGTGGCGCCGATACCGGAACTTCGCCACCTAGCCCGCAAACATTATGTTCTAGAACTTATATCTAAATGAAACACACTGCGGGCGGTAGTCTTTATTATGTACCTTATTCTATTACCCTGACTTATAACCTAGGTATCCTAACACATTTGGAGAGCGAAAGTAAGAGCAAGACATACAAAAACATAACATAACATAATAAACATAAGTAAATGAGACGTTGTAAATACGTAGATAAACAATAATATAACATCTTAACCTAACATTTCACATAATATTAATACTCTATTCATTATTACGCATAAAATTGTTATCTTAAAATAATGATAATGTACGCACCAACATCCCATGATCTTGGAGGAAAGGCACATGAATTCTACTTTTTACGCGTATGTCTGAGAGTTCCGCCGTTCAAACTTTACTGTTTGCGGAACTCTTTCTAGACGGCCCTTTTTTCCTCCGAGATGTGCGATGTCAGCACGTACATATTACGCGCACTGATTTTATATATGTATACATAGGTATATAGGCACCGCACTTTCACTATTTACTATTCTGTCGTGCACACATGAGTGATAGAGATTAATAAAGAAAGACTTATAATAATAATAATATTAGGTGTTTACCAATGAAATGACCGATTTGCATGAGAAACTGATTATTTTTGTTATAAAAAATATTTATTGTTAGTCGAAATATTGAGCCATGTCGCGGCTCCACATCGCCGCTTCAACATTTTTCTTTTTAATTTAACTACAGTCACAAAATATAGGTAGCCTGCCGTTTTTGGTGCTTACCTACATGTTTTTACATACAAAGTGTCAGTCAATCAAAATTGTGAGCCGAGACGCACTAACATTGCATCTAGCAATAAAACCAGTCAATACAAGCAAAACGTTCGGGTTTTATTTCGCCAAAGGAGTAAAACTCGCAGTGTCTCCAAGCATAGACAAGCCATATTATACACTTTTACCACCTCACGGCCAGTTGATTGATGCCACTCCTATAAAATTCTCGTTGGCAAACAATATTTCTTTAAAAGCTCTAATTACAGCTACTACAGAATCAAATTTTTTCCCTTGCAAAAAATTGTCCAAATTTAGAAAGAAATGAAAATCTGTGAGGGTGGGCATTGTCATGTAGAAGAAGTGGAGATGACTGATTGACCAAACTTGGTTGCTTTGTTGCCAGCTTTTCCACCATCGTCTGTAGCTCCTTACAGTACACATTTGCATCGATCGTTTGACCGGACTCGCAAGAAACTGCAGTGGACAATACCGGTACAGGACCACCAAACTGGTATCAATAGCTTTGTCTTAGTTATCTTGCGTCTTGGACATTGCTGGGATGCAACTCCTGGATCCAGCCACTGATACGAACGTTTGCAGTTATTGTACAGGAGCCATAGTTAGTTACAGGTAAAAAATTTCACAGTTTGACAAGCTGCACAATAAAGGAATAGTAATAGAAGCTAGAGGCATGAGATGAAATTTTTAGTACCAGTTTTTCAGAAGAATGTAGGTTAAAACACAAAGAAGAATGAAACTTGAAACACTCCTTCAAATACGGCGGAGTCAAGGGATTGAAAAGAATAGAATAGAGAACAGTAAATAGATGAGTATTCATTCTACCAAATATTTAGAAATTCTACTAAATAAAATATTCTCACTGCTTCTACTAAATATTAACTACTTTTTGTATATTGTATAAAGATTCAAGATGTCTATATACAGGTATGTATATCGCATATTATATATAACGTAATTATGCATAGTTACTGTACACTATCTACCTGTGATCAAAATGTTTGTTTCTCCTTTACCCGAAGGTTGTCTGGCAGAGATCGCTTTTTGCGATAAGACAGCTTTTTGTACATTCTTTAGTCTACAATGTCTGTTATTGTCTTTCTTTTGCTTTTGTATGTAATAAAGAGTTTTATCTATCTATCTAATGTAGCCAGTCGAGTGCGTCCAGCCCTCTGGACTCTCCAAAGTAGATTCGAATATTTTATTGAATCCACGTCAAATCCACCAAAAAGTGAAACTGGAACACAGCCTGATTGCTACACGTTGTACTTTGTGCAGCGTTGGCAAACTGGTGCAGTGTTCATACCCGACAGCGCCGGGTACTTGGTGGCAGCGAGCGCGCTCGGCGGCGCGGCGCGGCTGCTCGGCGCCGAGCGCGTTGCGCTGCTCGGACAACTGGCGGTTGGGCTTGCTGCGTTGGCTGTACCGCATGCCACCTCCGTAAGTTATATAAATAAGAATAAGTTTATAGTCGGATGGAGCATGAATAGGCAAGTCTTGGATTAGCGTGAGGGCCGTTGAGATCCTGGCTGGGGACATTGTGTTTTCCTTTGATGAACCTTATCCAATGGCATATAGTTTGTATAGACCTGGATTTTTTAAAGTTTAGCTATCATAATTTTGAAATTACTGAACCAATTTGGCTCACATTCAACTTATTTCAGATATTACATTCAAGTTACTGTAGGGAGCAATTTGCAGGACGGCGTCACTGTCCAGTGTCCACACTGTTCTCTCCAGTCGTCTCCCGCACGCCAACAACATGTGAACTTTTAATTAATTCTTCTGATAATTTGATATCACAGTATAGAGGACGATTACAGTTTATTATACACAACCTTCTGATACGTCATACGATGGTGTATCTAACACCATCCACCTAAAACCAAGAACTTCCACATTACTTCTCATTCCTGGTCGAAATATAGTGATATTTTTTCGAAACTAAACAGTTCAAATATAGTGAACGTTTCCCAGAATTTGAAAGTTCCTCGAATTTCCTCGAAATCTTACTAATAAGTTTCCCGTGCTATGAGTCCAGATAAACACACACAAAAATAACAACAGACTTTTCCTATATACTTCAAACTATAATATTTTTGTGTCTGCCAACTAATTATATTGGATATTGGTAGGTGGGTGGTCTAGCACTACCACACTTAGTGCTCGGTGTCGGTCTGGGCGCAACGGACGCGGCGCTCGTGCCGGCGCTGCTCGCGCGGCAGCCGCGCCGCGTGCCGCAGCTCGCCGCGTTGCTGCAGGCTGCCTCGTCTGCTGCTTACGGCGCTGGTATGTACACACACAGTACCGTACTGTAACATATCAGGCCATGTCACACCATACTATAACATAACATACCATACCATGACATGACAATACATGCCATGCCGTAACATAACAAAACATCATACCATACCATAAAGCCGCTCCCGGACGGTCTTCATACTAGAACAAATCTGGAGGAACCCGGACGGATGTCAACCCTTCTCACGCGAGTATGAGCTAAGTGCTTGTGTGTGACTTTAGAAAAAGTGCGTGGATGTGTGACTATATTATATACCTATATTCCATTATACTCTACTTGATGATCGGAGAAATGGACGTCGACATATGTTTACTCAGAGCGGTTATAGCCTAGGGGTATCTGTGTCTATACTCGATTCACATTCGTGTCATCGTGACATCAAATCCTGGGCTCGTACCACTGAGTTTCTACATAAGTATGGATTTTAAAAAATTGTCACTAGCACGCCGGTGAGGGAACATGCTACAGAAATAAAAAAATCTGGAGTATGTGATCCACCAATCCGCACTGGGCCCGCGTGATGTTATTGGCTGATATTCTTACTCACAATTTCGAAACACATTTTATATACGTTACGTCAGTCTCTTGGTTGGTATCTCAGTTAGTCGAGTAATCGCGACCATTATCTTTGTCCACCCATGTGATGTGTAAACATAATCATAACCATTTATTTTGCAAGAACAGCTATAATAATGGTTTTTCAATACATACATAATATTATATCCCATTATGTTCTGCATTTAATATGCGTGCAAAATTATGTAAAAAAAATGTGAATACTCCAGGTCCAATAGTGGGCGGGGTGCTGTCCTGGTGGTGTGGGTTTGAGACGGCGCTGCGCGCGCTCGGAGTGCTCAACTTGCTCTACACAGCGTTATTGTACCGAGCGCTCACTGAACACCCACTATCTGAGCAGGTATGATTTGGTGCCTATTTATGTCAGAAAATGCCTAACAATACTAACATAAGTGCTTGAGGTAGGGTACGTATGAAAAGAACTCCTCGTTCCGTTGTGCTGCCTATTCTCCACCTTTACCAACACTTTGTCTAATTACAGCGGTTTTGGAACAATCAACATAAAAATATTTCTATAAAAGTCATAGATCACTCCAATACGTGATCCGCTGGGAAAGTGTATTAAGAATATTCATACAGTAAAGTTACTTAATTGTATATTATTGTGAGGATCAGATGGAAAATCACACAACTTGTTCTTCCTACAGTATTTTATTATCATTATTACAACAATTTTGATAACTTTGACAATCAAAGTCCATTGTAACCTTTCTTATCTCCAACTCTATTTATATAACCTTCTATAATCCTTCTCCACTTTTATACGAACGTCCGTTCGAGAGGACTTTTACTAACAAAATGCTCGATCATATGAACGAGACGACTTAGCAATCCCCACTTATCAACATATTGTTTCCTCAAACACTTATTTGACTACCTACATATTTATCTTTAAAAATATTTTGAATACCTGTTTAGTTTGTTTGAGCATAATAATAATTATGGTTGACTTATTTAGTTAATGTAATATAGACCTGATATTATGTGACCAGTGGGGAGCCAGCACTCCGGAGGATGAAGAAGAGGAAGACGCCGCTGAAGGGAGCGAGTTGTCCACACTTCGCGCACACACACAGCTTTATACGCCCTTGCAGTAGATATCATATTGATTATGAACAAACATGTCTAAATCGGCGTAATAAAACTTCCTGGCGCATAGACAACGTTTTATTATCTTTCAAGAAAAGATGTACCATTGTACCATGCCGGCCTCACAAATTCTAAACTATTTTACCATTTCAATAATAATGTTAAGGAGTATGTACCTACGTTAATAAATAATTAAATGATATTATTGGAGTAATATAATTTAATGCTGATTCCAAGGCCAAAATTATTGAAATATTGAATTAAAATGATTCTGAATTTAGCTTGTAGAATTATCACTGAATTTATCACGACATGTAGGTAAGTAATATTAAGTTATTTAAGCATTTAGGTGTTTCTCATCGGAATGGGAATAGAATGACACATCATACGTTCTTATGAAAGAATGGTTGGCAACTTAAAGGGGTTAGGGGGGGGGGGGGGGTGGAAGCAGATAAGGAGAGGTTCATTAAACTTAAATTTGAAACACACACAGGCACGAAGTCAATAGCGCTTATTTTATTAGACAGAATAATAGTTACCTACATAATATAATAACTTTAAAGAACAATGTATTCGCCCTTGGTAATTGGATGAGAAGAGCCGAGGATCGTGTGGTGGCGAGCCAAGGGAGAGGCCTTGGGAGAGCAGTAGGCTTATGGTATAGATAGATACACTTTATTGTACACCAACAACATGCAGAGTAATACAGTAAGACAGAGATTTAAGATAATTTAAAATATTAACGATACATCTTTATAATAATACAAAATGAATCGCATCATAAATTATTTTATTTGTTGTAGTTTAATTGATTAAATAATTAGTACTTGACAAAGAGAGAATTCGGCATATTTTAAAACGCAGCCTAGGTTGTGTTCCAAAATATGCGAAAACTATTTAATGCGATAACACCTTCTGCGTCTTTTTCTACTATATTTATAAAAATAATACTCGCTTAAAAAAGATGCATCATTACCGACTTATTATAAACACAATGTTAAAGGTGTACGCCGATTTGGCGATCGGGTGTTGGCTCAGCAATCTGACTCGGAGAACCAGATGTTAAAGTTGCACGCCGATGGCTATCGAAGGCCAATGTTGCAGGCCACACGTCTTAGCTCTAACAGGGGGGGTGTAGGATTCAGGTTTGCCGGTCTTGATGTTACAGGGATCTCGGCAGATCAGGTGTTGGGGTGAATACGGAAATAAAACGCCGCTCTGGTTTACATTAACACAGGGGTGCGGAGGGAGCGGCGACGGGCAGCAAGCTCACTTTTCTTCTATATGTTAATTACTACTCAAGTGCTGAGGACGAACTGGCTTGCTGGCTGTTAGGCCTTTGCCTTTTTTATAGGGGTTTGCTGCCCTAGCGATCCCCCCGTTCCCTGAGGAAATTTTAATGCTATTAGCTCTCCACTTTTGTACATAATATCTAGGTTACAAATCTTATTTATCTGGGCCGGTCCTCTTATTGCACGGAGGATAAAGACTATTTTCGGTGGCGAAGTTTAGGTATTTTCCTTTTAATTTCCTTTTTCTCTTATTGTCCCTCCCCCCCTCTGTGAGTAGCAAGAGGTGTGGGAGGACCGGGGGTGCACGGCTTTTCAGTGGCGCCGATACCGGAACTACGCCACCTAGCCCGCAACTTTTGTTCTAGAATTTATCCTAAATGAAACACACTGCGGGCGGTAGTCTTTATTTTAAACCTTATTCTAATTCCCTGACTTATAACCTAGGTATCCTAGTACTTTGGAGAGCGAGAATAAGACATACAAAAAATATAAGACAGCACAATAAACATAAGTAAATGAGATGTTGTAAATACGTAAAAACAATAGTATATCATAATCCTTAACATTTTACATTATATCAATACCTTATCTAATCATTTTATATAACATCGACATCTTATGATAACGTGTTATGTATGTGTTAACATTTTATTATTCCGGAGGAAGGGCACGTGAATTTCATTCTTGACCAAAATCGTGCCGCTTAAATTCTGCTACTTGCGGAACTCTGTTTAGACGGCCCTCTTTTCCTCCGAAATGTGTGATGTTAGCACGTACATATTTCGCGCACTGATTTTACTTATGTACACATAGGTATATAGGCACCGCACTTTCACTATTCACTTATTCTGTCGTGCACATTCTCCCGCCGTCGCAACGCTGCGAACCGACTGGTAGCACGACGACCTTCTTCGTAGGCCTGCGTAGCACGGTGCCGTTGCCCATGGTGATGTCGATGACTCGAACCTCGTTGTCCTTGCCCGGGTAGACACTGGTGACCCGGCCTCGTGGCCAAGTGTTGCGGGGCAAGTTTGGGTCGCACACGATGACTAGGTCGTTGACCTTTGGTTGTTCGCCGGTGCTGCGGGGCTCCCGCCGGTACTGGAGTAAGGGCATGTACTCCCGTACCCAGCGGTGCCAGAAGATGTCTGCGAGCCTCTGAGCGCGCCTCCAGTGATGGCGCGCGCTCAGGTCGTCCTCCGTGAATTCTCCGGGAATCGGCATGTGACAGTTTGGGCCGAGTAATATAAGATTCGGCGTGAGTGCTGCCGGTTCATCGGGGGTCACTGCCACGTGAGTGAGTGGGCGGGAGTTTATTGTCATCTCCGCCTCAGCTAGTAGTGTACTGAGTGTTTCGTCACTTGGATGTTGTTCGTGTAGGGTGACTCGCAGGGCTTCTTTGACGGAGCGCACCATGCGCTCCCATGCACCGCCCAGAAACGGTGCTGCCGGTGGGATGAACCGCCATCTAATCATGCGGTTCGTGGCCTCCGTCGCGCGCCACCGAGAGAAAAGATACGTGGCGCTATTTACGTGTATGACGTCACGGGCCATACACCTAGAGCTCGTGACCTCCCTAAGCGCTGATTCCGCTATATCAGCGCTAAGGAGATTCATAGCCAGAAGAGGATGCCCAACAGAGCTGTGGAGTGACAACGCAACTTGCTTCAAGGCGGCTGACAAAGAGCTCGCCCAATCCATCGCTGAAGCTACTCAGCAGGAGGCCACGAACCGCATGATTAGATGGCGGTTCATCCCACCGGCAGCACCGTTTATGGGCGGTGCATGGGAGCGCATGGTGCGCTCCGTCAAAGAAGCCCTGCGAGTCACCCTACACGAACAACATCCAAGTGACGAAACACTCAGTACACTACTAGCTGAGGCGGAGATGACAATAAACTTCCGCCCACTCACTCACGTGGCAGTGACCCCCGATGAACCGGCAGCACTCACGCCGAATCTTATATTACTCGGCCCAAACTGTCACATGCCGATTCCCGGAGAATTCACGGAGGACGACCTGAGCGCGCGCCATCACTGGAGGCGCGCTCAGAGGCTCGCAGACATCTTCTGGCACCGCTGGGTACGGGAGTACATGCCCTTACTCCAGTACCGGCGGGAGCCCCGCAGCACCGGCGAACAACCAAAGGTCAACGACCTAGTCATCGTGTGCGACCCAAACTTGCCCCGCAACACTTGGCCACGAGGCCGGGTCACCAGTGTCTACCCGGGCAAGGACAACGAGGTTCGAGTCATCGACATCACCATGGGCAACGGCACCGTGCTACGCAGGCCTACGAAGAAGGTCGTCGTGCTACCAGTCGGTTCGCAGCGTTGCGACGGCGGGAGAATGTGCACGACAGAATAAGTGAATAGTGAAAGTGCGGTGCCTATATACCTATGTGTACATAAGTAAAATCAGTGCGCGAAATATGTACGTGCTAACATCACACATTTCGGAGGAAAAGAGGGCCGTCTAAACAGAGTTCCGCAAGTAGCAGAATTTAAGCGGCACGATTTTGGTCAAGAATGAAATTCACGTGCCCTTCCTCCGGAATAATAAAATGTTAACACATACATAACACGTTATCATAAGATGTCGATGTTATATAAAATGATTAGATAAGGTATTGATATAATGTAAAATGTTAAGGATTATGATTTACTATTGTTTTTACGTATTTACAACATATCATTTACTTATGTACACATAGGTATATAGGCACCGCACTTTCACTATTCACTTATTCTGTCGTGCACAGACAAATCATTTAATACAAAGTTGCTACTTGATAATTTCAGTGTACTGCATCTTTTTTTAAATGCAAATACAATGAACATATTTCATTAATTAATAATACATAATTATTTAAAACTGTATTACTGGTGTACTAAACCAATATTGTATCATACCACCCGCCTATGGTTCTCCACTACTGGGTATAGGCCTTTTCCAAGGCTCGCCACCACACACTATCCTCAGTTCTTCTTATCCAACCATCACCGGCGAATTACTTTTAGTCGTCGGTCCACCTGGTCGAAGGGCGTCGCACACTGCGCTTTCCAGTACGTGGGCTCCATTCGAGGACTCGTCTATCCCATCGGTTGTCGGTCCTGCAGCAAATATGACCTGCCCACTGCCACTTCAACATGTCGATTTGAGCTATGTCAGTGACTTTGGTTCTTTGACGATTTCAAGACGAGCAGACCCGGCCGATGTAGTTGCGTCGCGGAGTGAGGGAGATGCAATATCTCCGAAACTGTTCATAAACGCATTAGAAGATGCATTTAGGAAGCTGGACTAGTAAGGACGTGAAATCAATGTGAACGGTGAGTACCTATATCTCGCATTTTCGTTTCGCCGATGATACAGCAGAATCATCATGACATAATCGCTGTAAGACTTAAGTTGGATGCGAAACGACCTTAACGCAACATCACGATGCGTCGGTCTCGGAATGAACTAGAAAACAAAAATGTTCAATGAACATGTTCTTTCGGGACTGATAGACGTCGAAGGTGTGACATTCGATGTTGTTTACCATTATGTCTATCTCGGGTAAACAATCCAGCTAGGCAAGTCTAAGTTCAGCAAGGAGGTTAACAGACGAATTCAACTTGGCTGGTCAGCATTTGATTAAATGTGTCGGCTCTTCTCGTCACTTAATCACAATGCTTGGAAACGAAAGTCTTCAATCAGTGCGTCCTGCCGATTATATGACGTATAGTGCCGAAACATGGCAGTCTAATGATAGGCCTGATCCATAGGTTCAGGTCACTCATTGAGAGTTTTCTCCTCGGAGTTTCTTTGCTTCTTTGGAGTCTGGGAGATCCGAAACGAAGACATTCATCAAAGCATACAAATACAATGTACAAAACGAGACGGAATATAGCAAGAATCGTATGTTATGGTTTGCAGCTTCAGTGTCGAATAGATAATTTTGAATGTTTTGGAACATGGTTGCAAGAAGTATCTGTCAATGTCATTATTAATAACGAGTGGGGATGATGGCCTTTTGTTGTATTTTTTTGATTTCATTTTTATCTTCATCGATTTAATGATTCGTTTGTTTTGCATTCTATAATTAAAAACGTCACTGGTTCAGCGACTAGAGCCGACATTAGTGTGCACTATTTTACTATACAGTCATTGATATCGCGTGGTGATTGGAGCGTGATAATATCATTTATCCCTATATAGTCTTGTAATAAGACATTTCGGTGTAGTGCGTCAGATATTGTGGTTTTTAAATAGTACCATCGGTTAGTATGTTTTCTCTGGTTTCTCTGACTTTTCCTTATCTCTGTGCGGGAAAGCCCCTACAATATGACTAATTGGAATATCTCGCATACCATCTTCGAGACTCGCCGTGTGAAGATCAGGTCTTTTATTGTGTAATTTTCAAAATTATGTTTAGTTCGAGGGAATTTGACGACGACGACGACGATTATTTTAAAGGGATTGACGAGGATTTATTTAAGGTAAGTGTTTTACCTTGAGTTCTTGTGAACAATTATACATTATAATAACACCTAAACATTTTAATCAGTATTTATTGTTAAGAACTGAGAGTGCTTTGTTGCAGGTTCTCAGAAATACAATAATAACTACAGAGTATCATGTTACTGCAGCACTAGGGATAATAACCTGTTACTACTCACTCAGTCATTGTAAAAAGCCTTCACAGATTGCTTGTTTTAAGTTTCAGGGTTATAATAGTGTCCTTTTTTTTTACATGATTTCTACACCTCACTGACTTGGTAGTTGGTGAGTGATTTCAA
The DNA here is from genome assembly GCA_914767545.1 of Sesia apiformis. Lineage (NCBI taxonomy): Eukaryota > Metazoa > Arthropoda > Insecta > Lepidoptera > Sesiidae > Sesia > Sesia apiformis. The sequence continues at coordinate 12,414,767 of OU611971.1, forward strand.
GTCAGTAACAATAAAATAGGTATGAAAAAATTTGCAAGCATTAACATTAATAGAATTTAAGTGTAGATTATTTAGACTAAAAAAGAGATTGTTCATTTATATCTGTTCATTCATTCAGACATGTATAAACATGTCAGTTTTGACATAGGCCTGGTGTAAAAAAGCTTAGTCATGACTTAATCTTTTTTTACCAAACTATGACCCATTGTTATCAGAGCAATTTAATATTATGATTTATTTACTGTTATAAATAAATTGATGTATTTCTCTTTTTTGTGATTTTTTCATATTTACACTTAAATTACTAGTAATTTGTTATGTACAAGTTTGCATTGTGTTCATTTTAATTACTTATTCACATTAAATGATACAGTTTTATATCTTTTATTGTGACACATTTCATTTTCCAGAATATTTGTATTCATAGAATATAAAAAATACATCTTTTTTATTTATTGACTTTTTCGTTTTACAACATAAGTATACTTTATTTAACTATATAGGCATCACAATTAGCCTTAAGATCTAACAGATACGTGCCAACATTAGTTCAGAATGATAAACATGGCCATACTCTGGGATGCCTACCTTTGGCAATTTAGTAATGGGTTTGGACTTCTCAAATCTCTTTCAACCCCTGCGGGTTGGTAAAATGGCCAGGGATGAGTTTTGTCATTTCTGACTCACTATTGCAATACATTGGGAAAATTGGGAATAGAAATAATAACAAGATAACTCAGACATAATTTTGTATAAAAAAATAGTGTGTTGTGTGTGCAGCACAAAGGCACAATGGATGTGATGTCGGTGGTGTACATTGTGGCAGGCATCGTCATCATGGTGCTGATCATCGGCTGTTGTTGTACACGCAAGAAGAATAGGGGGCAGGTGCTCTCGCGTGAGTAATATACATATTATAATACTTGTTAGACAGATATGGAACAAATTTACTTATAGCAGACATTTCATAATTTTGATGGAATTTCCTCACATCTCCACTAACGGTTACCAGTGGAAAAATTTTAGGCCAGTCAGAAATACCCATAAAGTTGAATTTTAATCATGAATCATGATGATCAACCTAACCTATTTTTGAATAACTGAAGTAATTAATTCTACAATTATTCCAATGTTATTCAACCTACCAAGCCAACCAAATATCTTTATTGTCACCAGACCACCCAAACCTAACCCACCTTTAAATTTGCTGCCATTGATTTGCTGCTCATTCAATATTGCTCGGGATTTCTTATAGAAAGTCCTTTATAAAAAATTGTCCTTGAATAGTTTTGGTTTGTGAGCCAAATTATTGACATTGAATTTTTTAATGCCAGGTAAGGTTTTAAATTTCTAAAATTTCTTACATAAATCCATTCAGTACTTAATAGTAATCTTTACGATCATGTTGTTGAGACTTATCAAAGTAAAGTAATATTTGCAAGTTTCTCGAGGTTACCAAGTGACATCACAAAATAAACATAATTATGTATGTTATAGGTACCTACCGATGTATTACTTTCTCACCATTATCTCTTATCTGGCAATATTAAGTGTAATATTTATTTAATAATATCAAGTTTCAGCATTGTGTCCCTACAGTGGTGAAAAAGTACAGCAATCAGTTTCCTTATATATGCCATAGTATTTTTTATGAATGGTGTCAAGTGTTACGTTTTTTTCATAACTCATAAGTCTTTATGGCTTGTATTTATAGAAGAAGCAAAATAATACTAAAGAGGCAGCAAATCATGATTAACAAAACAATTTTCTAATTACTGAAATTTTTCAGTAATTGATCAGTAATTTTTGATAATATTCCGGTGACCACGGCCAGTGTAACCTGCTCCGAAACGTAGAGTAGAAATAGAAGGTAACGAAAGCCGTTATTGTTACGCGTTCAGACCCCATTTACTGAAATGTGTACAAAACGCGAAAGTTTATAAAGTTATAATTCAATAATCTGGCCGGCTAATATTCTTTACGGTATAATTGTATGCAGCACCCTCTTCTGTGCCACCACCCGCGCCGCCCGGCCCGGCTGTCTACCCACAGCAGCAGTATGTGCCACAAGTCTATCCAGGTATAATATGTTATTGCTGTTTTGATCGTCCGGTGTCGGCCGGCTATAGAACCCTCTTCCCTAAGGGTATCCTAAAAGGCGATTAAGGGATAACGAAGCCACTGCCACAAGCCCCGAGGAACTACACCACCTCTAAAAGAGTGGACTCGTCCACCCACTTGGCTACTATGAGGTTCTAAGGCCATACATTCCTCACCCACAAGACAATGTGCATGAGGGGATCCATGTACAGCAGTGGACGGTACAAGGGTTGGTGGCGGTGAATAAGTTCTTTACTATCTCGGGACCGATACACCGAATTACTTCATTGCACTACCATCTTCTAAAAAAGGTTGTCAATTATCATGACTATTAATAGCGACAGAGTGCTCTTGTCTCACTACTGACGTAAGTTTGTTAACCAGTTTTTCGTCTTCCAACCCTTCTATTCTGGATCTTACTTTGTATAAAAAGAAGCAGAAAAAAACGTAACGTTGGCAATTTAACTTGACATATGTAATGGGGAACATTTACCCCCACACCGATATTAAAAAAGAACTTTTCTTGTTTGAATAAATAAGAACTATCAATTAAAAAAATAGGGAATTATTAAATTAAGAATTTAATTATTAAATTAAGAATTTAATTATTAAATTAAGAATTTAATTATTAAATAAATAATTTAATTATTAAATAAATAATTTAATTATTAAATAAATAATTTAATTATTACTTAAATAAACAATTTAATTATTAAATAAATAATTTAATTATTAAATAAATAATTAATTGAATAGGTAAATAAACTAAGTAAATTGTGAAAAATGAGCACAGTTTGGCTGGAAAAAAATAAAAAAAAAATCTAGAATGCCGTACAGGTGTGGCCACATTTCATGTTTTTGACACCTTTTGAGGGTTGCTTGTAGTGCTATTATATTTTCACCGTTTGACTGCACACTTTAATACTTCAGTTCCCGTGGCAACTGCATACCCAGTAAGCCAAGGCGTGCCCTACCCAACATCTACGCCCTACCCAACGAACACGCCCTACCCAACGGCTGCGCCTTACCCGACGGTCGCGCCCTACCCATCGGAGGCACCCTACCCAACTGCTGGAGCGCCTTATCCTACGGCGCCAAGTGCTCCTGATGCGAATGGTGAGTAAAAGTATTTTTATTATATATTTTTTCCAGCAATTCATATCGCGCCTAATGCTCTGATGCTAATGGTGAGAAGCTTTTTTTTATCTTTTTTTCAGCGTCGTAATAGTATCAAGAATACGATCACACTTGCAATAATAAAATAAGTAATCAATATAACACTTAAGTTGTATTAATTCAAATTCTTTATTTATATTTGATCGTCACATCACTATTCCACCAGCATATAATATAATAATAGATTCGTGTCTGTACATGAAATGTTTAAAAAAGAAATCATTGCAGTTTAAAGTATATGTGATACAGAGCCCAAAACAACAATCTTTGGAATGTTTGTCTGTCTGTCTGTACGCAAAAGCCGCTGGACTTTTGCGTGGCAACTACAAACTTGGCACAGTTATATAAGTTATATATTATGGTAGGCGACGCATCCTGCCAAAGTTTGTCGTTCTCGACTAAAGTTGTCATGTATCGCGATGTCTATGGGTGACAGTATCCACTTACCACCAGGTGGATTGTATGCTCGTTTGCCACCTTCTTTCTATAAAAAAAGAATGCTGTGCTAACATCTAGGGTACTATTTATCCTGATTAATTATGAAGTTCCCACGGGAATCACAAGTTCCCGCGAACGAAGTCGCTGGCAACGAAGTCGCTACTAAACATTGTTATACATAGTATTTTAATTAAATAACTGTAACAAAAGATTAGCGCCCGTTGTAATGTTCTAGCAGTGGGGAGGTCACCTCAAGAACTTTAAACAAAATAGGACTGTACGAAATTACACGGAAAGAATAAGTATGAATGTCAATTATAAAAATGTCGAAATAATCAAAGTAATGTATGGGGTCAAGTGGCAATGCAATTTGTCGACGAATTTTTAAATAACAAACGAACTCAATTTTAATGTTATCTAAAATTGCACTGGAATCGTTTTCCACATTGAAACAAGTACCGCGCGCACATTGCGCAATATTCTACACTTTCTTGTCCTACGTATCTTTTTACGTATGTTTGTATCTGTTTAGTGTGTCTTTTTACGTATGTTTGTATCTGTTTAGTGTGTCTTTTTACGTATCTTTGTATCTGTTTAGTGTGTCTTTTTACGTATCTTTGTATCTGTTTAGTGTGTCTTTTTACGTAATCGCACGACGCAAAATATCATGTGAATTGATGAAATTTTGGATACTCATACGCAGTAACTTCATATTCGCAATACAATGTATGAAATTTTTTTATTCTTTCGGTAAATAGTGGATGAAACCAGTGTTTCCTTTTTCTTTTATTCGGCGTTTTTTCTTAACGACTCGTTTACACAAGGAGAGTTTCTCGAATGTTGTGCACGATTCTCGTATGCGACGAATCTACATAGAATTCTCGTCTACAACTGTTCACATGATAAAAACTAGATGATGACAGTGGTCAGATGATGATAACTGTTGTTTATACTAACCGAGGTTCGAGAAACTCACAACGATATTCATGCGTGAATCCGAATCGCAACAATTGCAATTCGCAACACAATTAATTGCAAGTGTCTAATGCAGGGGTGCTCAAACTTGAACTGCTGGCGATCTACCTCAATATTGTTAGACTACGATCGATCGACTCTGAGAGGCTGCAAATATGTGTGATGCAGGATTGTCGTCTAGGTAGGGTGTATCGTGGCATAGATATTAGTTTTCCGCACAATATGCATTTTTTTAGTCAAGGTAAGTCGGTCGATCGCGATCGACCGTTTGAGCACCGCTGGTTTCATGTGTCTGCAATAGTTGTACGGCGACGAGACTATCGCGCAACAACTAACTTTTCCACTAGTGTGAACCGGCTCTAAGTTGCTGTCTTATTTCTTTTTGATAAATTGCGATTACTTACAGACCATTACAGACTTACTTACACACAACAATATTCTGGGGTTTGGCTTCCTGAAGTGAATAAAGAAACCATTTCAGCAGTCTATAGAGACTTAGCTACCTCTTACATAATATTTTGCACGCCAATTCTGGCAAATTTGCTGAGCTGCTGTTTATTACCATCTAATATGGTACTACTGACAGCAATGAATTTGATATGATTTGAAATTGGTTTTAAAAGAAAACCAGCAGGATATGACAGACATCGACATTAAACAACATAGTTGTTGGTAGGTCGGGACAGTATCCCTATTAGGCATTTCCCTTTGTTTTTAAACTACTAATTTGTTTAAAAATATTATTTACTAGTGTTGCCTTTAATAGTTATTAACCCGTAGAACAACTGCCGGATTACTTATATCGATCTACTACACACGGAAATAGCACAGTGTTGTCACTCCGACGCTGAACGGCAAAAGAGGGCTCGAAAGGTGCGCTCGCCCCTTTTATACCGTCTGCCAGCGCCCTCTCCTTCCCCTCCAGTCATTAGATGCTTGGTTCTTGAATCAGCCGCTGTCGCTAGTGTCGCTGTTTGCTCTCGTAGTACCGGGGTTCGCCCACAGATGTCGCTTATTTCGATACTACGACGCGAGATGTCAGCGATCGCCAACACGGCCATTCTGCATGGTGTCTGCCCCAGGCACCTCGCGAGTTCAGATAAAATACTGAAAAAGTTCATATTTTTAGTATGCGTAATATTATTCTATCTCTTAGGGGTCGCGGTCAGCCACCGTCCTCCTTAGGTACCTTACGGTAAGGCCACTTGCACTTAAAGGGACTTTGCCACACTTAAGAGTACCAAGTTTGCCCTAACTTTAGAACCACCTGCACTCAAAGGGTACACAAAGACCACACTTAAGCGTACCAAGTTCGTTCTAAAGTTACCTAATTACACAACTAAATTATAACCATTACACATCTTTCTTATGACTCGTCCATAGGTACCTTATGGTAAGGCCACTTGCACTTAAAGGGACTTTGCCACACTTAAGAGTACCAAGTTTGCCCTAACTTTAGAACCACCTGCACTCAAAGGGTACACAAAGACCACACTTAAGCGTACCAAGTTCGTTCTAAAGTTACCTAATTACACAACTAAATTATAACCATTACACATCTTTCTTATGACTCGTCCATAGGTACCTTATGGTAAGGCTACTTGCACTTAAAGGGACTTTGCCACACTTAAGAGTACCAAGTTTGCCCTAACTTTAGAACCACCTGCACTCAAAGGGTACACAAAGACCACACTTAAGCGTACCAAGTTCGTTCTAAAGTTACCTAATTACACAACTAAATTATAACCATTACACATCTTTCTTATGACTCGTCCATAGGTACCTTATGGTAAGGCTACTTGCACTTAAAGGGACTTTGCCACACTTAAGAGTACCAAGTTCGCCCCAACCCCAGAACCACCTGCACTCAAAGGGTACACAAAGACCACACTTAAGCGTACCAAGTTTGTTCTAAAGTTACCTATCTCAGACTGTTCTCTTATTTCAGATGTGAGACAATTATAATGCCATATCAAATTGAAGCATTTTATCTTGACTCGCACACCCTATAAGATAGATAAGTAATTAGAAAGAAGATAACCGAAACTGAAAGTTATTTTTCTATTACCTCGCCAACACATGTGTAATAACATATTGTATAATAAGTGCATGTCTAATCGGATCCCCAATCGTGAATTCGAATCCAGGGTTTCATATTCTCTTGTACCGTTTCTGTTACCAAATATACGTCGTCTAAATACAGAATAACGTTTTCAAACCTCAAGTTACCTAATACTTTATTCATCATCTGCTGGAAGCAGGCCGGTGCGTTAGCTAAACCAAACGGGAGTCTGAGAAATTCGTAGTGTCCATCTTCTGTAATGAACGCTGTTTTGTCTATAGATTGCCTGTGCATCGTAATTTGGTAGTATCCACTTTTTAAGTCTAGACTTGTAAAGTATTTACGTACCTGAAGCCTATCCACAAGATCCTCAATGCGGGGCATCGGATATTTATCTTTGATCGTGATTTTATTTAGTAATCGGTAGTCTATACAAAGCCTCTTTTCTCCGTTCTTTTTATTAACGAGTAACGCCGGACTCGCATATGGTGACTTACTCCCACGTATGATATTATTTTCCAGTAACTCACCCACCATTTCGCGAATTATTTTTCTATCCGCATTAGAACATCTAAAAGGTCGGCATTGAATAGGCTGAGAGCTAGTTAAATTTATTTTCATTTCATAATTTCTAGCCCTGCCTAGCTCCCGAATATTAGACGCAACACAGTCCTTATATTGTCTGAAGAGAGTTATTAGTTCATTCTGGTGTGAATTAGAGTTTAACTTAAAATCGTTGACGGTTTTACAAAACTCTGTAAATGCATTAGCGTAATCAAACTTGAGTACATTTCCTATTCGCGAATACATTAGGTCTGATCGCTCGGTCACGTTTCTTCCTATCAGAATCTCACAACCTTCCAGGTCGTTGATTACATAGAATTCAACATCTGTCAAATTTACCGAATCCATTGTCAAGTTAACTGTTATCTTGTGGGTAACGAGTTTCGAAATTTGTTTAGAAAACCCTTGCAACAAAATAGGTATGGGTAGTTTAACGAGTTCGAAAGAATTTTTCTTTACTAATGACTCTGACATCAAGGAACAACTACTACCAGTGTCAATAAACGCTTCGTGATCAGAATTATTAATAGATATGTTTTTTACAAATTTATTCCGTGGATCGAGTGTAGAAATGAATTTAGTTTCTTGTTTCTTTTCAGGCTTCCCTACATTCCTTTTCTGGTAACATGCTGGCTCTAAATGACCTTGCTTGCCACAGTAATCACATTTATTAAGCTCACATCGATTCCTCCTATGATTACCACCGCATATATAGCACCCCACATGTTTACGCCGTACTTCACCGGAGTCAAGAGATTTACTAAACGGGGCGGATTGTCCTGATAAGTCCATAGAGGGCACAAACGTAGATGGAGCCGTAAGTGTCTGAGTGACACTCGGTTGACTGACTAATCTTGTCTGACTATCCTTCGCATTAGTGCCTATTAGTTTTAAGTTTTTCGATTTGTATATTCGACCGTGTAAAAAACTAGCTAAGCTATCACACGTTACAAAGTTATTGGCTTCGATCGATGCCCCTATACCACTATCGCCTATATTTCCGACAATAATAGACACAACATCTTGTTCCGAAAAATTCAATGACAATCGATCAATTTTACATTTTTGTTGAAAGTAAAACTCGTAAAGAGATTGATTTTCGGCCGGTTTCGTGTTGATAATCTCTTTCAATAGTTCAAACATGTTCCGACGAATTTGAAAACTAGAGGTTAGTTTCCGTTTCCAATCCCTCCATTCCCACGAAGGCCATTGCCTTTCGGTACACAATAAGGAATCATACCACACTTTGGCTGAACCCTTCAGTTTATTCAAAGCCAGATAACGGATCACTTCATCGGACCATGAAAACGTTTGAGAGTAACATCGAATAATACCAAGCCAAGCGTTTATATCGTCTCTTAACGGGTCGAACTCGGGAATAATGTTGTTTAAAGTGAAAGTATTGTTTGAACTCACAGTTTGGGCATCAGCCTTACGTGATACCCTTTCCCTTCGTTTTGGTGGAGGCGACAGTGTTCTGGCGCTGCTGGAACTCGAGCTTGACAGAGTTCGCTTTGAACGTTTGTTACGCTTACTTCGTTTACCCATTTGTGCGAAGGTTACGTATCCAACTTCTGATGTTGCCTTTAATAGTTATTAACCCGTAAAACAACTGCCGGATTACTTATATCGATCTACTACACACGGAAATAGCACAGTGTTGTCACTCCGACGCTGAACGGCAAAAGAGGGCTCGAAAGGTGCGCTCGCCCCTTTTATACCGTCTGCCAGCGCCCTCTCCTTCCCCTCCAGTCATTAGATGCTTGGTTCTTGAATCAGCCGCTGTCGCTAGTGTCGCTGTTTGCTCTCGTAGTACCGGGGTTCGCCCACAGATGTCGCTTATTTCGATACTACGACGCGAGATGTCAGCGATCGCCAACACTAGACAGACAATAAAAATAACATTTATAAATATAAAATTAAAAAAAACATTAATTAAATTGCAATTAACTAATTGGCGACGATACGATGATGTCATAAGTCTGTGACGTCATCGTGACGAGTCATTCTATTTACATTAAACTAACCTGGTTTGTTTAGTTTTACCGAAGTGGATAATAAATATTAATAACCACCTAGTCTTATAAAATAGTTTTATATTTCCAAAACTATTGGTTCGATTTTTTTTTTCATTATTCTAACAACATACACCGAACCATTACAAATTGTGAAACTGTAGTACAGTTTGTCGGCAGTATACATGCCCTCATACTATGTTACAACACCTTGCCATAACTATGACTAATATATATTGTGCATTGATTTCTGGGAGTCTTCTCACCAGTGTATCCGGTGAGAACACCCTTTGTAATCTACAGCTATAACAGCTATCTACAGCTTTGTTTTTTTACTCAACTTCAGGTAAGTACATACAAATTTGCTAAATACAAAGTCTAATTAAGTCAAATTAAGTCAACTCAAAATCATGGACTGTATAATATCTATGGTTTCAGTTTTTTGCGAATTGATTGAATTGATTGGTTACAGCCTGTATAGAAAGTTCTAACAAATTTTACTTGTAATTGCTAAAATTAGCCCAAAAAGAAACGTCAACGTATAGACAGTGGCGCTTTATTATATGTACTCGTTACGTTGACTGCTTATCATTGCACATCCTGTGATGTATAAATATTGCGCAAATATTGTGTATGCGAGCAGTAGGTATTAAATATTACGTTATCTGAGCAAAAAGATACCTTATTTTCGGTGTGGATTTAATAACTAGTTGATTACGATTTTATATAACTTAAAACTTGAGATTATCTGAAAAGGGGGATCTTATTCTGCGATGCCTAACGTTACTAATGCTCTTGCTGTCATCAACATTTTCAACGAAAACAGAAGTAACAGTATATTCGGAAATAAAAAATGAACAAATACAATAAACAATTATTATTCTTTTTGTTTTATTCAATACTCGCAAGTTTTTAACTAACGACAATTTTACCAATTTTTTTTGCAATATTTCGCGAATGTTTACTAAAATGCACTGCAGTATTTATTGTGCGTTATACTTACCTAGATATTGAGGCCCGGATAGATAGACGATTCTAAGACCGAGGTCGAGTTGTTTAAAATTGACCTCTATGCAAACTGTGTAGTATTATAAAATTCGACTCCAGAACTCAGACTTCAGTGAAATCAAAGATTTTTTTTATCTTGAAACCGGCATTTTGAGATATAAAATCTTTGCCTAAGGTCTAAGGCCCCTTTGCTCAGACGTCATATATTGTTACACAGAGAAAGACATTTAATATTTTAAGCACTGTCTTATTTATTTATACAATAAAAGATATAATTCCTGTCGGATATAATGAATTGTCTGCTTTCGTCCTATATTTGCACTGACTTAATTTTATCAGCACTCGACATTTCCTTTCCGGTGACTCACAGAGTCATTCATTCATTATTATTTATTAATAACCAGTTCATTAGAAACTTATTATAAAACCACACGAATGTGTGAAATTGTTTGTAATTAATAATTACGTAATATTTGCTTGTAATTACTAATGATTTATCAACACCCAAACTGTTTGGTTTCAATTATGATCGGTGTTCAGTACTCATTTTGTTGTTCCTTAAACTGTTTGGAAATATCTATTTATCTAGATAGATAGATAAAACTCTTTATTGCACACCAAAATAAAATAAGACAGTAACAGACATTGTAACAAATGAAATGCACAAAAGTAGGTCTCATTTCTGTCAGACCACCTATACATGTGTAGACAGACTGACTAACTGACTCATTCCACTACGAGTCGAAATCGTTGAGTCTACATATTTGAACAGTACTTTCGTTTTATGACGTCAAAACTTATTATGAAGGGATTTCTCAAAATTCAACCCTTGACGGGCTGAAACAAATATACAATTATACAAATATACAATTTGTATATTTGTAGGGACATTCATTTTAATATTGTTATATAGGGTAATTATTTGGTTTTCGTTTAAATAATACCCATATAATAAATTGTATTATCATATTATGATATTATACTATATAAAGCTGGATTATATTATACAATCGCTTGTCTATAGCTTTCTTTGGTATGGCGCCTCCCGGATGGAACACTCAAGGTTATTAATTTTGTATAATAACAAGAATTCCGGTCGGCTATCTTCGTATTTGTGACCGCCATTGAGCACCGGGGGATTGTATATAAACATAGAGTGGTTACAACGTGACGTAATTAACTCCTCATCTCTTCGTGTTTGGTCGGAATAAGAAAATAGCCGCCGGAATTATTTATTAAATTAGTCGTTTCCTGTATTTAGTTGTTCCACGTAACACTAGTGATGCACGATTATCCCTTTTATATCGATACTTCGGATAGTGATCGCAGTTAAAATTCTATCCGATGAATATGACAAACGTATAACATACCCAAAAAATATTTGAAAAATAGGTAACTATAACATCCTCAGAAAAAAATAATATGCTCGAAAAATTAAAATTATGACATGCGCAAAGAATAATAAAAAATATAGCATGCTCAAAGAAGAAATATAACATGCTAAAATGGGATGGGATAATGGCGCTGTCAGAAAAATGGCGAAAGATAGTCGAATTAAATGGACAATATTCCGTTCAATAAATATTTATGTACCTAACACAGAAAAAGCCTGTATTATTTTCACTATAAAAAGGCCGCGAAGTTATCCAACTACCTAATATACTACTGCATGTGTATGTATTATTTAAGTAACGCTACGTACGACGTTAGGACACTCCATAGACAACTGTACTCATTATTGTAGAAATTGCTTCATTAGCAAATACACATACAGGTGTGTCAAAGTTATTGCAGAATTTAACCATGTCTTGCAATTTTGAGATCAAACTTTTTTTTCTGCTTTCGTACTTCAATTCTTCAATATAAAGCCATATTTGAAGTTGTTTGCGTCATGGTGTCACGTGTTGTCAGCTCGAGACATTTAGTTTCTTCTTTTTTGGTATAAATAGATAAGTGTAAATGTCATCTTTTGATCATCTTATGTCATCCTTAAATTTCACAAAAATGCACGCTGCTTCATGAAAGGAATGAATGGATGGCGAGTAATTGCCTTCCATTCATGTACTCACACTTATTTTGTTGTTCTTAAGAGCCAGAGACCTTGAAATTTTTATACTAATTTTATGTACCTATCATATTTACATGAGAAAACTTTGGGAGAATATGACATTTAATGCTTACAATTTTATATCATGTTCTGTATAAGAAAAACATATTAACATATAAACTAACAATAAGCTGTAAAAATCGAAAAAAAATATATATGTACATAGTAAATAGTGCGTGTAATGTTACAGGAAACTTGTGGGTAGTACGTTAATGGACGTACTCGTAGTCGGTGTTTTTAATAAGCCAGTACTTCTGTGGACGGTCGAAACAAAAGCTTCTATTATATGTGTTACATATGTTTCTATTTATAATATAATACAATAGACTACAATATATATTTTCTACTGAAACTAGCCTACATACATATATTGCATATATCAATTGCACTTTAAATGTTCTGTACGTAATATGATAACTAATACTTGGAAATTACAGATAAAAATTCAGATAATATTACTGTTATTATTGTGAATTCCTTCACATGTAATTGTGATATGGTACATTAAATGCATTATGTTGTAGGTAGTGTTGTCAATATGAGTGTTAAGCGCTTGAGCGCTAAGTCAGCGCTGGTGAACGTTAACCGTTTTAGACCAGCTTTTAACCTCAAAGATTTAAAACCATCTAAACGTTAAAAACTTAAGGCTAAGTTCACATGACCGCGCGGTACAAGATTCAAACTAAACAGTGTGCTTACGAGCGTGCAACGCTCGAGTCTTAAGGGGTTTCTTAGCGCTCAAGCGTCAAGCGCTCGACGCTCAATGTTACAACACTATTTGTAGTGTAGAGAAACACGTTTGTTATATATACGTTATATATATATTTATTTATTTATTGTTATATATATACACTTCAATACGTTCCCAAATATCCAACTGTTTATAAACGTTGTGCATGCCCTATACTGACATTTGGGAAGATAATTATGCCTCTCCCAACTTTGTATAATATTTAGATACTAAAACGCGCGCCACGAGCGAGTCTAGTAAAGTGGTCGGTGATCGACGATTTCCTATAAATCTCTTTACCGTCCAGTCTTGACTGACCTCCTGTCAATGACCTAAATTCTTCCCGCTCGCCGCTTTATTGAAGGATAGATACACTATGCAAAAAAAATATTTTTCCTGTAATTTAATTTGGGACATTTGATACTATGGAAAAGAAAAATAAATTATGTGAATCAGATATAGGTACCTAGTATTTTATAATAATTTTGTGTAGAATTAAAAACAAATAATAAAATGTTGTTTTAATCTTTGTTATGTGGCATTGAAAATATGCTTTATGCATATCAAGATTTTTTTTAAGTGTCATTTAGTCAATAGGTTATTTCTGTAGCATTATAATGACTCATGAAATTTTTCAAAACGTTGCAATTAGAATCCTGTTATCATAATCATAAGGTTTACAAGAGTCCTATTAGAGACACAATGTGACGTTATCTAACCTTATTGTCGGTATGGCCTTATTGACTTTGGTTAAGATTTTCACGAAAATCAATAAATCGAAATTGAAATTTCATCGTTTAAATACACATACCCTAACATTTGATTTTTAAGATCGATCAATAAACAAATCGTTATTTTTATGATATCACTAAAGTCTATAGGTAGACCCGACAACAAGGTCTGTTTTCACAGACAATATCGCATATTATGTATAATAATAGTAATATATTTTGTATCTACCCGCAGTGATGCCACCGTCGTACGAGCAGGCGATTTCAAAGCACCCGCCCTACAATCCTAACCACTAACGGTCACCACATACCATCAGACTATGTAAGTATGCACTAACTACCGTCCGCGGCTTCACCTGATTTAGCATAGATAATACTATTACTTATTATTAGGTATAACAATAATTTTAACCAACAAATTGTTTTTATTTTCAGATTAACATTTGCAGTACAAAACTGTATCGACACCGATGTCCCTACTCTGCGTACGGTCGACAAAAAAGTTTAGTTTTAAGAATATTTCGTCTTAGAGTATGTAATTTTATTTTTATAAGGATTAATAGTACCTAAAGAATAACAGCGATGCGATAATTCAATAACAATTTGAAATTAAACCCTTTTAAGCAATATGAATCGCTATTCATATGGCTTAATATTAGTAAAAGTTAGTTAGTAATTAGAACGTAGGTTCTTATTAAATATATTTATCTGTATTTATCTTAGAAAATAATAAAATTTGATAACGCGTACTAACAACGCCACACTTAGAGTCTTTCTCACCACCTTCTGATAAGGTATCAAGAGGATTTTTATCAAGGTCAAGGATAAGGTGCTCCTGATAAAGTAACTGTTAACAATCTGATAGATAAATTATCTGACAATTAAATCTAGCTGATACTGACTTTCTGATAAAGTGTAACTTAGGTAATTACTGATACCTCCTGATACCTTATTCAAAGGTGGTGAGAAAGGCCCTTAGTGTTGTGAATATGAGCGTTGATTGTTCGACGCTCAGTGGACACTAATAAACCTTTAAAGTCGGCTCTACGTGAAGCCCCGCGAACAGCCGTAAAACGCTTCACCCTTTTGTAACATTCGCGGGCTTCGCGGCGTGAGTGCAGAGACGACTTAAGACGACTTTTTGGCGGGAACCCCCAGAAGTGAAGTTTTTTTTTGTTATTATAAAAATCGTTCGATTTTTTGGTTCAATAGTGATAGCAAAGTGTTGTTTGTGCGTAATGTTTGTGATAATCAAATAAGAGCGTGGGTCTGCGTTTTTCGTGTGGTTCCGAGGAGACCTCTTCTGTTCTCAGTAAACATACAATCACTTTATCAAGCGACGACGCGTTATTGACTTTGACATTGCTTACTTCGAAGAAACATGACACCGACACAATGTGCTGATAGCACCGATGCCACATATGAAAAGAAAAAACCTTTAGGACTAAAACGCTTCGACAGTGTTAAACCCTTGAAGTTATAAGCACGAGTCTAAAACGGTCAGGGTTTAAGGTTCAGTAGCACTCATCGCCGAAAACAAGTAAAAAATTCATAACAATAAAGGCAACCATAACTAAATAAATTTTGCAATACAAATCGCTTTTAACATTATGGTATTTTCAACCGTACGCTAAAGCAGTTAAGGTTCAGTTTGAATTGGTGTCGAATCATTTCATAGTTGGTCAATATCCACAGCTGCCTATAGTTTATTTATAAGTTTATTTTCCAAAGAGATTATATGAAATTGATAGCTAATAAACAGTACTAAGGATATATTTTACTGCAGAACGTGCAGGAAAACCTTTATTTTTTTAACTGTTATTTCTAATAAATATTTATATGTTTGCTGCTATTAAAAATTTTTACAGTTTATATAAAATTGAAACAATAATTTTATATAAACGTATGGAAATATTTTAATGTGTGATAAGTACCTTTTGACAGAAAACTAGGGAATTTCGTTGGACCAATTACTTCGCTATTTATTTAGAGAAGCGATTTTTTTAAATTTTTTGTCCATGTTAAATGTTCAGTTTACAGGGTGAGTGATGGGTCGATCTATCCTTTAAGGGCCCTAAAACTAGTGACAATTAATAGTGATGGCATAATTTTCGCCCTTTTTCCAAAAGGTGAGAATTTTAAGAGAAAATTCTATCTACATTTGAGAAAAATCAAAAGTATGAATATTTTTATTATGTGCAGAATATTGTTATTTCTTAATTTTCAATGCTTCCAAAAATTTTAATTTTAAACTATTTTATTTGCATTTTGAATTTTAGTAACATACTTTTTGAAGGAATGAATGAACGATTTTAAAAAATATACGCATCCTGGTTGATTAAAAATGAATAATTTTTGATATTTTTGTGAAAAATGGATCATTGTGAATTAATAAGCATGGGAATGTTGATTGATGTTTATGTTTTCGTTGGTAATGATCCTAACAATCGCTCTATATATAATATGTATTTCTAAGGACAAGTAATGTTGTGTTATATAAGTAGGTGCTCTAGATTGAAGACTGATGACGTCACCTTTGCCAAAATATATAGATAAAGCACGATTTTGTTCTAAATATGCACCACACAATATGCAGGTGTTTCAGATGTATTCCCGAAGTTAATTGACATGAAGAGAATGTTTTTTTTTTCGATATTTAGCTACATTTTTCATACTTGTTTGTTAGATGCTACAGAAATTGTATTTTTTAAACATAAATCTGGATTTTATTTTTCTGGAATATATTTCACATACTATATTCTGAATATTTTATTTTTATTTATTTTATACAACTGCCATGACGTTCGATAAATATTAGAGATACAAAAAGTGTTAGACCCATAAATTGTCGGCAAGTAGATTTACTTCAAGTTTGTATATAGATATTTTGTTCGTAGGATCGACTGTTCGCGACTTATTTGGAAAAAAGAAACATTATTTTAATTCTTGAATTCAAGATGGCGGCTCACCCCTCTCAAAAAGTTGAAATCTTTAATTTTTCATTAGGGACCCGACCTAAATAACGTAATAATATATCAAAATCGCTGCTACCCCACTTTTGTACAGTAAGAGTTCCTGTTGACCGAATTAAGATACATATGCTTCGATAGCGAAGCTCTAATCGCGGTATTTAATCGTTGGCTCCTTCAACTTCATTGTTACCGTGTAATAAGGGTCAGTTTTCTGTGTTATGTACTCTGCTTTGGACCGTGGTACAGTCAACTTTCGTTTATCTATATAAATAAAAATTAAATGCTGTTCGTTGGCGCACCAGCGCATCACTTGAGAACGGCTGCACCGAATTGGCTATTTTTTTAAATGCTCGCAATGGTCCGAATAAGGTTTTTAGGGAAAGAAAAATTGGAAAAGTTGCCCTAAAAATTGGAAAATTCGAGAAAACTGAAAGAAAGTGCTTTTTTCTGTGGGATTTTTGTATGAACTTATTGAAATTATTGTATTATTGAAACTGGTACAGGGCAGCGTGTGTCGGCTCACCTAGTACTGAATAAAACTACTTACCGGTACGCAAATTAATTTGATCTTACATCTTTTTGTATTTTATCATAAGAATTTTGAATATTTTTTTCAGTGCTTTTTTGTCGGGAAAGGATCTACAATTAGATTACCTCAAATCGTCATTTAATGCTTATTTTAAATTAAAAAGATGTAATATTGTACATAATATAAGAGGGATTTACTAAAGTTTATTAAATAATTAGGATTAATCGTTAATTTAGAATTTCAATTGAATCTAAAACACTGTTCAAGTTATTGTTCGCACGATTACAAACTTAGTTTTGCGTTCGTAAACAACTTATTGACGTGATTTTAAAGTTAACTTTCCTTATTATTGTAGAACGTTATATTTGCGGTCGGCGCCACCGCTGTCGTTTATTGAATATATTGATAATGACCTGCAAAAAAGATTGTGTTTGCGCGAACATTCCATTGACCGATATTTTACATTATTTTGCGGTTTGCTCCACCTAGCCTTGTATTGAATACGTTGATAATTAACTGCAATGGAGTTTGTGTCAACTCTCGATTGGTCCACACTTTACAACGTTATGCTTGCGGTTCTCGTCACCTAGTCGTCTATTGAATATGTTGACAATTAACTGCAAAGGAGTTTTGTATTTGTATGGAGTATTAGTCAACATTATACACTTAGCTTGTTGATGTGTCGCAAAGGTGATTAATGTTAAATTTAAAAAATAATACAAGACATTATTCTAAATATGCGCTCACTTTTATTAGATAAATGAAATATACTTTAATTAACGTAACATTTAATTAATACATATATTGGAAAATGTCCCCCGTACGTAACACGGCATTACACGATATATAAAAAAATAAATATAATACAATAGGTGTAATCAAACCATTTCCCAAACCTAAAACCGTGGTAATTGATATGAAAATTTTATAAATTATTTTTTATAAAGAACAGTATATTTTTTACAAATGTTTCGCATCGGATTTTTTATACACAAAGTCCAAAAAGGATATTAATAATATAATTTAATTATTCATCGCAACAATTTAGCAAATTTGTGAAAATCTTGATAAAATTTAAAGAAAAAGTCTTAAATTATCATTTCAATTAACTCTGAATCATGGTTTCATGTTTGGGAATTGATCGAACACACCCTGTATATACATATTTTTTTATTATTCATCATGACAGATTGATATATATATATATATAAGGTCCTACCTTACATAGCTCTATTTGTTGTAGGACAATTAATTAAAAGAATATATTGATTAGTAATTATAGCTGACATTGCTCTTAATTCTCGTATATTTTTCCTCAATGTATACAATACAACGTAAAATACACGGTTTTTGCATTTAAATTCAAATATTAATAGTTAAGTAGGTACATAGATATATGTGTAATATTATATATTTTTGATTGTGATATGTTCGGGGCGTGAGGTGGACGAGAAATGTTAATACATAGCCACTTTAAACGTGATACACATGTACGGTCAAAGAATTCATTTGTGAAATAAACATTTTCAAATGACTCTTCACCAGAAATTATATTTATGTGCGGGAATTATTCATAAATTCATACTAATATATTAATTGATAATTAATTGGTAATTGATAATGATATTGTAAATAGGAAAGTGTGTTTGTTAAGTGTCATTTTGTTTGTTACGTGTTCACCACTAAACTGCTGAGCCGATTTCAAAGTAACTACAGAAAGGCAGTTTCCGCTAAATAACAAAAACCGCACTGCGAGAAATAATGGATAGTTCGTGTAAATTTCCTCTCTATTTATTTATGGTGGGTAATCGAGACTTCTCGGAGTGTTTTAACTCCTCCAATCCTGCTCCGCTTGCGGATCCCACTCTCTTAGTTATCTCTTAACTCTTTTGATTCACCTACTTAATCACCTTCCGAGAGCGTTTCATTCCCTTTCCCTAATGGTCGTTGCATAAGCAAAAAAAAAATGGTCATGCCATCGTTGCATCTCGTTTTTAAACCCTCGACAAGTGCCGATGGGCAATTACACTCACGATCATGATTGGCGTCGGAATCGGAATGAATAACAATTCGATGGAACAATTAAGGGATTATGCTCCGCACGCGGATTCAACTCTTTTGATTCATTAACTCCGGAGTTACCCATCACTACAGTATTTATCATTTTTGTTACTAGTAGTTTCTCTTTACTCTAAGCACAATTATCAATAATTCCCGCACATCATGATAAATAATAATATAATCAATTATATTTTAGACATTTTCCGAGACTTCATGTACTTACAATAATTGTGCCGTTGTAATATTACCTCTAAACACGTGTCGTGTACCGCTATGTGATGGCGAGCGACCGCGCGGACACCATCATATCTACGTATTTCTATTCAACATTACATTCTGCTCAATTTTATGTAGTTCTTAGCTTCTTCCTGTGAAAATTATTGCAGCTTAATATGATACCTATTGCCAAAGTAGTAGAGACGAAAACCGCGTAAACCATGCCCCGTTGTAGATGCTGTTAGATGTCCTGTTAGGATGAGTTAGGATGTCTGTATAGTAATAACATATTATAAACCACAATTTCAATCCTAAGTCCTTGTTGAGTGCAGCAAACAACTTGCTGCCAGACTCTGCCGCTAAACGTCACAACAGAAAGCTACAAACTAAAAAAACATCTTTGACTATTCTTAAATAAAAGTCTAAATTATGAATAAACAGACGATCCGCGGTCTTAGTCTGAGTTGTATTTTGTTGGCGCCTTATGCAGTCTGCACAGAGGTTATTTTCTATTGACACGGTCTAACTCGAAGCCAAAAGTGATCTCAGAAACTTCTATTTATCCGAACATAAAATCTACATAAATTGAGGGCTCTCGCTCTTAGAATTAATTCGTATCTGCAAACTGCAAGACTTAACACCATAAGGAATTAATAACGTTTTTTATTCCCTTCAGCTCAACCAGTTGTATCTACCAAACGCCGACAGGAAAAAAATCCCTTTTCATGACAAAAGGAAATAAGGTTTAGATACATGACCTTTAGTAATTATAGTTGGAAAATAGATTTAGATGAGTCGTGGAGAATTATTTGTAAGTAATAAAATTTATTTAATTTAACGGATCAATTAATTAGTTGTGCCATCGGGAAAATTTGAGCGTTCTTTTCCCCCGCGGCTCAACTAGTTGAGCCTTGCAGTTGCTCTGTGGACCGGGAAAACGGTCTATGTTTATACTAAGAAAGGTCTTGCAAACCTGGGGGTCTACTCCGAAAACACGAAAAACGAAGTTTCGTCCAATATTTCAGTAGATTCCTACCACGAAAATATTCACTACGATATATCGGCCCGAACGAACTTAATTTGACATTTGAAACTACTCCCATCGCACGAGAGAACAATCGAAATATAGATTTTGGCAGGAGATACTTGGAGGTCAAACGTCAAATTTGACGATAACAATATCTCACCTTTTAAATAATTGGTATTACACGATATATAGAGCTACGAACGAAGGAAAGTGAGAGTAGGGTTATAGCACTTCGTTCCGGCCCGAAACATCTGAATCGTAAAATCAGAGTAGACCCCCTGTATTTGTCCGACCATGCCTGGATAAATAGACGATTGTCGGTCTAAGAATTAGTCTGTGTCGCGTTTATAGACATCTTATGCAGTCTGCATAGGGGCCAGTTTCCAATCACTCTGTCTTCTAAATCTAGCTTGATTAGAATAACAGCTGTCAAAGTGCCTTGAATAGTACTGGGGCAATAATGATCGAGTCGAGGTAATGTGTTTATTTATCGACCAAGTGTTATGCGTAATAAATAAAAAAATACACCCGTGTACCAATGGCAAATACCTTCTGTCATATTTAGGTTTTTATAAATTAATTACTTTTATACAGCACTATTCGAGGCACTTTGACAGTTGTCATTCTAATCAAGCTAGATTTAAAAGACGTAAGTCTTAGCTAAGATACATCTAAGAAATATCTATTTAACTCTCCAGAGTCTAAGCCCAGGACGATCCAAGAAAACGCCCTTAGATAATCTTGGACATGTCGACAATAATTTCATCAGAAAAATGAATATTTTAAACTTGAATACTTGTATTTTTTCTTTTCTAAAGCTAATTTGAAACTGAAACGTGCAGAAAGAAATCAGACAATTATGCAATAAGATCGATATATTATCTAAATTACAGCATAACGATGCTATAAGAATAATTAACAGATACTAAAAAAAAGTTACAAAACTAAAAAGTTACAAAAATAATGATTTTAAACTTTATTTTTAATTTCTATTGAATAGAAATTAAAAATTTCTATTTTAATTTTGTTGAAACCGCCAAATTTTTTTAAACTACGATTAACAGTCCAATAGTTTTAATAATCAAATACTTACCTTATTATTGAAAACAAACAAGATATTTTGGCACAAGTATGTAAGTATAGGTACTACTATAAGCTTATAAGTGAAACATGTTTTGAACTTAACATAAGTCATAATATTGTCCTTTGCGATGTTAAATGATTAAGGTGCATTTGATTGTATCGAGGAGTCAGTCTGTTATACCTTGTGTTAAATGTATTTTATACCAAATTAAAATTCTGTGAATGCAGCACTGTGGTTTTTATTTCATACAAATGACGTTTGTTTCAATCTAATTTGCCGAAAACAAAACCATATCAATGAAATATCTCAACATTTAGCTTTAAATCCAGCGCAAACTTGCACTCGATATGAATCAAATTATGACGTGCGTTAGAAATTATATGTAAACAATTATGACATTGTTAGGGGCGTGACTGTTATCTCGCGTCGGCCGCCATGTTTGTTGGAATTTTGGACAATTAGATTGGAATGGCATCTAGTCACCCGCTCGCCAGAATGAATTGTGTTTATTCTTTTCTTTATATGGCATTAACTATCCCACCTTATTTAACTAACATATTTAAAATATTTAACCCTCTTCTGATTTCACGACGAATAAAAATTGTGCCCAATACATTCCAACATATATCACGAAGAAATAATAACACATAATAGTGTCGGTTTATATCGAATATTAGAATGATATAAAAACGTTTAAACGTATGTTTTTAACACACAAATTTTAATGTGTTTCTGTTGTTTACAAAAGCCGATTTGTTTTGCAATCACCAACACTTTTAATTTTATATATGTCTGACAGGCTTTTTATACGTACAATTCACAAATAAATGAATTTGATTTCATTAAATAAAAAGGATCTGTACCGTCGTAACACTTCTTGAAAACTTACGCCCGGCACGATTCTGCGTGCCAGCGAACAATGGACAAACAATAAATAGGTCATTGCTTGACAGGATAGAGGCCTGTCATTAAATCGAGCACCAAGAAATACTAAATGACTCCTATCTCTTTATTGTTCCCGGCAGGGACATGTGATGGATTTAAACTCTGACTAGAAAAAGCTGTTAATTAGTCACAAAAAAGTAGAATTAGTCGATGCATCGTTTAAAAGTTCGGTGTCTTGGTGATTCTGCTGGAATAAGCTTACTCTGGCGGCCATCGCTCTGACTTCACAACTACTTTACGTATCCTTTTAAACTTTCGCGTTTTTTACCTATTTTATATTGTTTTACCTATTATTTCCACTGGTTTCGGCGCGGGTTACACCAGCCGTGCTCACGAGTTGGCTGAAGAGGCACATTTATTTGGAATTCTTTGGAATTTTCTTATTTGGAAAGGCTGAGACTACACTAACAATGTTCCCGGACGTATTCGACGGTAAATCCCAATGTTTAAATTTGTTAATCACTGGATTCCACGTCGACGACAATTTATATCCAACTTGCCGATTGAAATTTTTATATTTTTTTATTTCAATCGTTTCACGTACAATCCCAGGATAATAGTGACGTTCAGTGGAGTACAGTGGTTTTTGGAGTACAGAGTTCTATCCAGTGATTAATTACAGCGTTGAGAATGAGTTCGGTTGTTGCCGTTTTGCGGTTTCCTAGAGAAGTTAAAGGGACGTCCCTCTACCCTTTACGCAACTGTACGCTTAGTTCGGCCTATATACAATAGTACCTAACTTGTCACCACAGCTGCATCTTTTAGACATTTGACGTCTGGTAAGGTATAACATCCTCGTGTGTGGGTGCCTACTGTACTTAGTCAAGAAATTAGTTGCCAAAAAACAGAACTAAGTAGTCTATTTGCCGTTTAAATATTATCATTTCAGCGCCGAGATCACGGATCATAAGGAAATCCCACTTCTGTGGCCAAGATAGTATCTAATAACTAAGAATTTCCATTTAAATTAGTTGAACTCAATGGTCGGCGGCTGCTGGCCGGAATCCGAACTCACGACCTTACGAATGTGAATCTTATAAGGTGTTGCACCGAAAATCACAGTGTTGGCCGACCATATGTGTAGCCAATATTGAATAGTTACGCTGAAGTATATCCTATGCTTAGATTAGTTACATTTATTGTTCCTTTATTTATTAAATATAGCCACTTATGGCGAAAGATTGACAGACGCATTACGGCGTGACATCTATGATGTGTATGACAAGAAGTGTGTAGCGACGGCGCATGCGCGGCGAGTGGTCCTGCGGCGCCGCCGGGTCGCGACTGCCGACAAGTCTCATACTGTTTCAGGGCTGTCAAGTGCCGACACAATTCAGGATTTTTCTAGGACCTTCAGTGTTCTAATTGGAAACAGGTGGACTTGATAGCGGACTCAAGTGGGCAGAGGAGAAAACTCGGGGATTCCTCTCACTAAATAAGTACTTTGATCTCCATAACATGTCACAGCATACATAGTTATGTATTAAACTTTATATTACACTACTTTCGCTACCATGTACTCGTATATATATGATTGGTGTCACTTTGTTAAAAAACATCCACATTTAAAAACGTCACGACAAACGGGACCCCAATAGATTAGAACTATGTACACAAAACTAAATTTTACAAGGGGTGTTATGCTGTGTGTAAAAATATTAAAAAAAAATCCTGATGATATAAAAGAAGCTCCATTAAGATCATTTAAAACAAAATTATATAAATGGTTACTTGACCGTTGCTATTATTCTATTAATGAATTCATGATGCACAAATAAGTTTATGCACTTAGATAAAATCATTATCATTTATAATAATACCTATGCTTGTATTATTTGTATTAAAATATGATAATGTGTTAGTCTGAAAATCTTTGCAATTTTTAAAACTTATTAATTTAGTAATTTATTTTATAGAGAATGTTTGGCAGACGAACGGTCGGCCCACATGATGGCCACGTGATGGTCCGCCCATGGACACCTGCAACACCAGGGGGCTTGCGGATGCGCTGCCGACCTTACCGAATCCTGTTCACAGCTCTTTTGAAGAGCCCCATATCGGAGCGTAACGGAAATACCTCAGCTGGCAGTTCATTCCACAACTTTCGACCGCACAGTACGCAGCGACTCTGTGTCAAGGAAGTGCGGATGAACCGCACGACAATGACGAGCGGTGCGATGGTAAAAACCCAAAGTTGGCATCAAATTGAACGGAACATTCCTCATTATAAAGGCGGTGGTAGAAAACGCAGAGACATGCAACATCTCTACGGATGCTGAGCGATTCTAAACCACCTGTGTGAGAGTGGGATCGTCGACAATTCTGTTCATATAAATATAATTGATCATTTGTATAGCAGAGACGGCTATACAACTGATACTACCTACTAACGACGGACCTACTAACTGATGTGCCGTACTTAGACTAAATAAAAATATTATATTCTATAAGAAATGCTTCGGTTACAAACGTTATCCACTCTTACTTTCTAGTAAGCACAGAAAACAAAGTCTCCTGCCAAATGTCTCCAATTTTCCACATGAAGTTTGTCTAGAGCTGCCAAAAATGTGAAGTAAACAACTTTCAGTGTCGCAACCCTGCGGTGGCGCCGCGACGTCGCGCCACTTGTTGCCGCGTCTGCCCTCCAACCTCCTCCGGCAGGACTTTGATCGCTACAGGTTTTCCAGCTATCAACATGGAACGACACAGTGTCATCTATCATGTGACTTTATGAAATGTGAAGTTTGTCTATCTGTTCGGGCCTTGAGTTATCTCCATGAATTTAGGTTAGAAATAGGTTATTTATGAAACGACGATGACTTAAAGAAAGTCGCTGATTAGTGGCCTGACTCTCATCTAGCCACTAGGAGAGGAAAAAATCGTGTGTAGTCCCAGGACTTGGGAGAGTCCTATATTCAGCAGTGGAGAGACACTGATAATTTGGTGGGTTATTTGGTATCTTTATTTGAATGTAGGTACTAGATATTTCATTGCTATAAGTGCAGTTCCTTCAATTTTAAACTCAGAACCAAGGAGGTAGGTTCTTCTCTCTGCTGTTAGAAGAAATATTGTCAGTCATATGATTTAAGTCTTGAACCATGGAGCGGGGGAAAAACGAAGCAAATTCTGCCAAAACTCATTTGACCGTGTGGTGGTGGCCGGCTTATGAGTAACATCAAGTCAGTGTTCCTATGGGTGTTGTAGAAGGCGAATAAGGGATACAGAGTCGTTAACACAAGCACTGAGGAACTACATCACCTATGAAAGTTTAATTTAACAAATTTAACACATTAAAATCTCTTACAGAATTAAATTCGCGTCATTTTTATATACATGATATATATCAAATATCGGATATATATTATAAATATCGGATTTTTACGAACCCTGATTTATGTAATAAAAATAGTCATAAAAATATGTACGAAATTACAATTACTCGAGGTACTTACCTTTCCAAAATGAACAGAATTTTAGATTATCATAATTTTCACAATATTACTTTCTCAGTTAACAGGAACAGAGTTATTGAAAAATAAACATACAAAAATCTAATAAGTCTATCTACACTACACCTAGTTTTCATCACTTCATATTCACTATTCGCCAACCCGCCTGGCCAGCGTAGCCTTGTAAGGCCATACATCATCATGCACAAGACAATGTGCGTGAAGCCCATGTCCAGCAATGGACAACTATAGAGTTCGTTACGAATTTATTTTTTATCCGCGATTAAAAATTCGTACAAGATACAATAAATATATTAATTCAAGCAAAGCCACGGGCAATAACTTGTTGTATTTGTACAGACCACAGGATGTGAGAAGCTTCCGAGGACGAAGCGCGAGTTTTACTCTGCGTTACTGAAAATTAGAACAATTTTCATGATTCTGCGGCGAGATGCGTGAACAGATAACTGGAACAATCACTGCGATCATACCACATTTGTTTAAAGCAAGTCTAAAATAGTGATTAAATTAGTGTTTAAAACAACCGATAGTTGTTTTTACATGATTCAGCAATATTCAAAAATGTTGCCCTCGACCCGCGGAAGCAGATACAGGATCTGTTCAACTGTACAAAAATTAAAAAGTTAGAAGTGAAAAAATAGTGAATATGAAGTGATGAAAACTAGGTGTAGTGTAGATAGACTTATTAGATTTTTGTATGTTTATTTTTCAATAACTCTGTTCCTGTTAACTGAGTAAGTAATATTGTGAAAATTATGATAATCTAAAATTCTGTTCATTTTGGAAAGGTAAGTACCTTGAGTAATTGTAATTTCGTACATATTTTTATGATTATTTTTATTACATAAATCAGGGTTCGTAAAAATCCGATATTTATAATATATATCCGATATTTGATATATATCATGTATATAAAAATGACGCGAAATTAATTCTGTAAGAGATTTTAATGTGTTAAATTTGTTAAATTAAACTTTGAGTTTGATTAATAGACTTGTTATAAAACAAAACAAACAATAAGGGTAAAATTAGAGTAACAAAAAATTAAAGCTTTGAGATTAATAATCAGTCTTAATCAACATTCAACTAAATTATAATTATAGGTACCTTAGTGTTGGATCATTGGCAGTGGTACTGATCACAATTTTAATTTACGTCCGTATAACAATTTATAAGCGTGGGATCTGCCAAAATACTAGTTTGACGATAAATATCAATTGATATATATCGATCAGCGGATATATATATATCATCATCATCATCATCATCTCAGCCCTTGGACGTCCACTGCTGGACATAGGCCTCCCCCATTGTCCGCCATTTAGACCTATCTGTGATATATATCAGCGAACCCTGACACAAATATATACATAAAATCTCTTTTCTCTCCCCACGTCTATTACCCAAGAGTCGTTAAAGTGATAACTCAAAGACTTGCCATAGGTACCATATCGTAACAACAGCCCTCTCCCAAGACACTCGATCTTCTGTTCTCATCCAAACTGTTCTCTTCTGTTCTGGCGGCAAACTTCAAGTCCTCGGTTTGTGTTGTGAAGGGCGGCTTTTAACGTCGTGCTTACCTATACGTGACAATGAAGAACTCGTCTAACTCAACGAGTGATGTCGACAACCGTTCAGTTAATATCTAATCTTTTCGATATCTAATCGACTAAGGCTAAAAGAGAAATACACCATCTCTAAAAGAACGAACTGGCCAGCCCGCTCGGCCCGCTCGGCCCGCTCGGCCGGCGCGCGGCGTGCCGCTGTGAGCCGCTGTGAGGCCACGCATCCTTCGTATACAAGACAACACATATTATTATATTTTTTAATACTTTTTTAGTACATTCTTTTTAATGACATAACTCCTCTCGGTTATTCTAAGGTTCCTTACGTTCCTTATTCTGAATTGGAGGAGATTCCTTCTAGGAATTAGTCCGCCTTTGTACTTATGGTAATAGTGTAATATCCTATTGTAACAACTCATTTTACGTACAATAAAGAGCAACAAGAACAATACAATGTACGCGAAGGCCCATATCGAGCAGTGGATGCCATAGGGTTGGTTGGTTATGGTTTGGGCGACAGTATCCACTAAGTGCAATGTCTGCTCGTCACTCATTTCATTTCCAGCAGATACACTTGACACGTGAGTGGTGTCCACACTGGTTACAGAGTATCATCATGGGCTCGCCGGTGGTGGGCGCGCGGCCGCCGAGCCACGTCGCGTACTACGTGGCGCTGGCCGGTGTCGCCGTGCTGCTCATCATGCTCTGCTGCTACTTCCTCTACTACTTCATCTCCAAGGTCAAAGGTAATACTTCCAACTGTTTTATCGAATCTCTGGCAGATACAATCATAGATTTATAACCGCGAAATTCAACGCAGCATACAAACGACATTAATTGTCATCAAGAAAATTGAATATGTAATTCGCAGCAATTACATATTCACAGCTCTTTTGAAGAGCTCCATGTCATGACTCAGTGGAAAACTTCATTTGGCAGATCATTCCACATCTTTTCACGCTATAAAATATTTTAAAGTCTACATTATTTTTACAAAGTGAGTTCACGCAGCGAGTCCAGTCTTTGTAAAGGAATCTTGGACGAACCGCGTACCGATGACGAAAGGTTTATAAAAACCAGAAATTGGCATCAGTTTAATTTAAAACTCTATTTTATCAGGAGCTGTGCATTTAATTTTTTTATTAATGCATCTTTTATCATATTGTTATATATATTCTCAGAGCTGTCGACGCAGGATCCACTGATGCCTTACGTGTCGTCGCCGCGACCGCCGCCCTCGCGCGCGCCCGCGCCCTACCCGGTACAGCCAGGTTAGTACAATACACTCTTCAAATTCATTTGCTTAAAACAGGTAACTACAGATGACATTCAAATTATTGCACAGCTGTTTTGTTTTTTTAAGTAAAAACAATAATAAGTAAATTTAAAATCATGCATTACTAATCATTAACTTATTATGTATTATTAACTATTTATATATTTCAATAGTATCTCTTAATTAAACTATTTTCTAAAACGTCATAACTCAAAGACACTCGTGAAACAAATCTTAAATAAATTATAAATTAGGAGATACCTACTGTTTAATCAATAGCCAACAACAGTGCTCACACAATCTTGGAATAGGACAGTGCGCCAGGCCAAGTTCCAAAGCCAAAGCCAACTTATTTTGTTTTTCGTGATACCATTTTAAACCTACAATTTCAGTTAAGGACTTTTCTTAACTTTCCAAAATTCACTCATTTCCAGTGGTCAGGGAAACAGCGACGGCGATGGCGAAGCTGTGCAAGCAAATGCCTCAACAGCCAGCAGCCAAAGGCGATACTGTGTTCCCCACTTCCACGTCTCCCGAGGCGCAGCAGACGGATACCGGCTCCAATACCAATACCGGCTCTGTGCCAGTACCGGAAAAAATACCTGTGCCTGTCACTGCGCCATTAAGTAATGACTACCAAACCGCTGCAGCGAGATAGGCCTAGTTATACATACGTATAATATAAGTTTGTTTCGATACATTCATTTGTAAAGAATTTACGCCATATTTCGCCGTTTATAATACGAGTACTCGTATAAACGTAACCGCCATCCAGATATATTTTCAGTTTTCTGAGATCGTCACTAGTCTTCGACTTAGTGGTTATAATTAGTTAGTTAATATTATATTTGTTTGATAGTTTCCATATTTACATCAGGCAATTTTAGATTACATTTTGTCCTACCTCATAATAAAACCATATCGATTTTGATGAAACATTTCATCAACAACATCAATAATTTTCTTTAAGATTGATATTTTAATATAAAAAATATAAAATTAATATAAAAAACCTTTTAATATAAATAAGCAGCGTTGAAATAAAAGTTGACAAATATAATGGAATACTTTTATGAAAACAAGTAATTTGACATTGTGTTACACGGAGAGAATGTACCTATCAATTTAATTAAAGTCAGTGCTAAGAGACCGAACTGAACAATCTGTGACAAGATCTGCTTCATTTCGGAGGTAAAAATGCCTTTAAAATTCAGTTATGGTTTTATTCATTTTTGTTTGGTTTAACATATTTTTGAAATAAAATCGCTGGAATATACTCGTATGTATAAAAATGAGTCGAGAGTCGGATTAAACTGCTTTTGTTCCAACGCTTTTCAAATATATTTATTAAAATAAATTTAGATGTTTTTAAGATATGTATTAACGTTTTGTATGTAGATATTCAAGGAAATAAATGTTAATGTACTTCAAAATAATGAAATAAGGTAATAACGCTGTGGCGATATTGCCCGTCCGCATGTTTTATACTTGCTTTTGATACCTACGTAAAATAATGAAACTTATACTTATTATATACAAAATTATATATAAATTTGTACTCGTAGTATGTGTGCATTCAATCGACGTGCCTGTACTGTAGCGTAGGAACAATTAACAGTTTCACTCGATGTGCTTACCTTCTATAGGTATCTAATAATATTGTATTTACTATTTTTAATTGATTTGTGTAAAAATATAGATTAAGAATCCAGGTTTCCTAAGAGCTCATAGGTATAATTTGTTCTGTACCAATAGAACAACGTAAAACAATTAGGTTTCCATCCAGATTTTTCTGATCCGTCCTATTCGGGCCTCTAATAAAATGACGTAGGAAAGTAACTATTTGCATTAAAAAAGGTTGTAGGAACAAACAGGCAAAATTCCTATTTATTCCTAGTAAGTATTTCATGTTTTCATATTACTGTTACCTACCAATTAGCGAAGACATTTTAAAAACTTTAAAACTATCTATACTAATATAATAAAGAGACAGTGCGAATTTTGTGAGTTTGTGTGTATGTGGAGGATAATCTCCGGAACCACTGCACCTATTTGAAAAAATCTTTCACCATTTGAAAGGTACATTATTCTAGACGGACATTGGCTTATATATTATGTGCAAAAAAATTGCCGGGCATGCAAAATAATAAAATGAAAAAAAAAAAAAATGAATAATTTAGGATAAAATTTTAATGAATGTGACAAAAAATATCGTGTTAAACTAACGTGTTAACTAATTTATATTATATGATAAATGTTTGTACTTTTTATAATATTATACCGTTATACCTCTATTTGTCTAGTGCAGCTATACTCTAAGTGTGTTCCGCGGAACCCTAGGGTTCCGTGATACCTCTGTCGGGGTTCCGCAAGAATTTAGAAATAAAAAAATCAAAACACCTCTCTCTGGTCGCTCCGCGGCTGTGCGGACTCCGCGGCCGCGCGGAGACAAAACGCTATGAATGTTATTTATTTATTTATTTGTATTTGTATAAGCTTGTGTTACATTAGCTGGTACAATATCTCATAAGTTTGGTCTCAACAATTTTATACTTGTACAACGCGTTCGCTCTAAGTTTGCCGGTCTGTGGAATGCGCGTACCCTCCCCCACGTGACAACAAAACTTATAATGTGTCATAGTTTTACCCAAATATCTAACGTACACAATTTTTATTGTTACAATTAAATAAAAAATTTCGAACGTCATACACTCATACCTATCGCCAGCGGCAAACTTAAAACGAGCGGGTAGTATACTTGTAAGCGCTCAGTCTCTTTGATAAAAGCCGCCTCTGAATTAGACGCTATAGTTGTCAACTAGCGACTTTCGTCTCTAACTTCAAAGGATAAAGTCGATATTGTTTACAACGCTATTTTTAAATTTCTGTTTTTATTTTTGCTTTTTGTTTATCAAAGGTGCCGACTCGAGTGTTTTCGAGAATATTTGAGATCGAGTCTAGGACTAAGTATAAAAGCGGCGATCGCGCGTTGGCGTCGTCAGAAGTGACTCTTGAAAGGCCACTAGGGCCACAAGAACTATACATACACGATGTTGAGGCAATCAGGTTTTTTAGTCGGTAGGAGTCCGACACTACCTGGTACCACCTAGGCTGGCCCAGCCAGACTAGATGGTACCAGGTGTCCCATGCAGGATTTTTCCTGATTGTCTCTCCTAACAAAAAAAAGGCGTCGTCAGTTGATGATTAGCGTTCGGAGCGATAAGTTACTACCTACTTACAAGCTCGCTAGCGAGAAACTAGTGTTCATTGTTTTACTGCCTGCTGTATTCTGTTGTCTCAGTTTTATACATTTCTTCCCTGTAGGTTCTAAATTTAGTCTCTTATACGCAGTAACGATTGTGCATTATTTAAACCCCACTATCCTGACTTGTAACATTATAAATAAAGAAGAATGGAACGTTGGCTTAAAGGTGTTAAACGTGTTCCAACAACATCTTCTAATGACGCTGAATGTTCAAAAGCAATGCGCGCGGAGAATTTAGCAATCACCGATCCAGAAGATGATGCCACGAGTGCCACGACGTCAAGCTCGACGGTTTCAAAGACGAAAAAAAGGAAGTATGATGAATCTTATATCAGTTTCGGATTTGTTGATTCCAACGGCTCACCTCTCTGCATGCTCTGTAGTAAACTGCTTCCTAATAGTTCCATGGCACCTGCCAAATTGCGTCGACATTTAGAAACCGTACACCCCGAGACTAAAGACAAGAATAAAGAATTTTTTGTTCGCAAAAAAGATCAGTTATTAGAAAGTCAAAAAAATATGATGCATGTAACACAAACTACCAACGAAAAGGCCACGGAGGCATCATACTTAGTTAGCTATCGCATTGCACAAGCAGGTGAAGCGCACACTATCGCTGAGAAATTAATAAAACCATGTGTATTAGACATAACAAAATGTATGCTTGATGAAAAATCTGCAAAGCATCTTTCTACTGTTCCGCTATCAAACGATACTGTTTCACGACGAATCCATGATCTGGCAAGCTACGTCAAACAAGAACTAGTTACACGTCTACAAAATACACGATTCGCTTTGCAAATGGACGAGTCGACTGATGTCGCTGGTTTGGCTATCCTGCTGGTTATTGTGAGATATCCATATAAAAGTTCTTTTGAAGAAGACATGCTTATGTGTTCATCGCTGCTTACAAACACTACCGGGGAAGAAATTTTTAATAAAATAAATATATTTTTTGAAGAACATAATCTCAGTTGGAACAATTGCATTGACATTTGTACAGATGGGGCCAAGGCGATGACAGGTAAAACAGCAGGAGCAGTGTCACGAATGAAAAATAAAGCGCCTAATTGTAGTTCCAGTCATTGTATTCTGCATAGACAAGCACTTGCGATGAAGCAAATGCCGTCTAATCTAAAATTAGTTATGGATGAAGCGGTAAAAATAATTAATTTTATCAAATCACGACCACTACAATCCCGATTGTTCTCATTATTGTGTGAAGATTATGGCAGCAAACATAAAACACTGCTGCTCCATACAGAAGTGCGATGGCTGTCTCGGGGAAAAACTTTAACAAGGCTATTTGAACTTAGAGCCGAGTTACAAATGTTTCTTTCAGCAGATACTTCTTTTAATTTGAAGGACCGTTTGTATGATAAAACTTGGTTGTTCCGATTGTCTTTTATGGCGGATATCTTTCAAAAACTTAACGAATTAAATTTATCGTTGCAAGGTAAACAGACAACAGTGTTTCAGGCCTATAATAAAATAACTGCTTTTAAAAGAAAATTAGATTTTTGGATCATTTGCATTGGTAAGAAAGAAATAGAAAGTTTTACGTTACTCAGTGAGTTTGTTAGCGAAAACGACTCAGAAATGTTTGAAGATAATGTGTTTGAAGAATTGGTCCAATATCTCAGTTCGATGCGCGCATCTTTTGAAAAGTATTTTCCCGAAGAACACAATACAAAAATTAAAGTGAACTCCTGGATTCATAATCCTTTTTTACCCAACTTGGAAAAGCCTGAAAACATGTCAAATGAGATATATGAATCTCTTTTAGAAATGTCATCAGACACAAGTATGGAGTCATTGTTCAAAACGACGCCTCTTAATGATTTTTGGTGCAGAATCCAAGATGAATATGCAATGCTTGGCCAAATGGCTCTGGATATTCTTCTCCCGTTCCCAACTACATATTTGTGCGAAACAGGATTCTCTACCTACGCAGCCACGAAAACAAAATATCGCAATAGACTGGACGCCGAAGCTGATATGAGACTCCAACTTTCTTCCATCAAACCTGATATCAAGCAATTGATGAAAAATAAAAAACAGTTTCATACCTCCCACTAGTTAGATTTTTTCTTTTTTAATGTTTTCTATTATTGTCCTTACCAAGTGGTGAAGTAAATAATAATTAGTAACTGATACATTGTACTTTTATTATGCTGATTAATATAGAATACACTTATAAAAATAATTGTTTTATTGTAGGGTTCCATCAAGTATTTTGCTTCCCAAAAGGGTTCCGTCATTTAAAAAGTTTGAGAACCACTGGTCTAGTGTAATGTAATGTACGTAATATTATGGTAATGTTTTATGATTTTGTACTGATTGCTATAGCGTTTGTGAGCTGTTAAAATTTTCATAATAAATATACATAATTGTATTAAGAAGACGTTTCCTTTTTTTTTTATAGAATGGACGTGAGAGGCGACCAGACAGTCCACGTGGTGGTAAGTGGATAGGTACTATAGCTCTGCGACATGCGCGATACATCAGTCCAGATGGCAAACACTAGCACGCCCCTACCTTTGGAACTTTAGGAATCAATTTGCAGAAAGGGTTGGGAAAAGGGAGAGGACACTATAGCATGGGATGGGAATGGATTCTGGCATATCTCACTCACTGCAAAAACACGTACGCGTCCATTGGGAGAATACGGGATGTGGGGAATGCAGTACATTTGACGGTGGTCTTCTATAAGAGAGGGGTAACGTGGCCAGTCGAATACATCCAGCGACTGTGGGGTTGCAGCGTGCAGAAAATATAAACTTATCATAAAAATGTTTACTTTGTAACAGAATCAACTGAACTACAACATTTGTCGACTACAACAGCGCATGCAGCGCACGGGCCAAGGTCTTTGTTAAAATAAAAGTAAATTACATAACAGAAATTTTATTTTTAAACAAGAATACATTGACTAGATAATATTTTAATTATTTTACGTCAAGTAGCATTACAATAGTTAATTTATAATTACATATTGCATTATTTAGCGATGAGCTGTCATGTGCAGGAATAACAGTTGATAACAACATAAGTGTTTTTATTTACATGTATTTATACATCTATCTACACATCTAATATAGACATTTGTAATGTAATTGACAATAACTAATGTATGAGGTAATATACCATATGTAATTGAGTTATTTTCTTATTATAGAGAAATGAGTTTAAGTTCAACATTTTTCAGCTTTATTTCTCACTAATACGTCCATACTATACAAAAACATCTTCTTAAATACCTATTAAGTATAGAAAGCTTAAAGTGTATTGTATAAAAATACACGAGGATTAATTTTCAAAAAATATTTAAATATACATTTTAGGTACCTATCTTGTTCGTTACTTTGACTAAATAGCAAAAAAGCTACGTTTTATTATTTCAAGGTTATCAAAATATTTCTCTTAAAATGCTTTTTCGATAAGCGAAGTTTGGGTAATATTTTTAATAACGACTTCAAAATCTAGAATAGTTTTCACACAGACATATATATATAGATAACACAAGTTTGTGAAATTGTATGGAAACCAAGCGTGTGACGTCACGAATAAATTTTAGTGATGGGAACCGCTCGCCGATCAATTTTTACAATTGATTATAGTACAATTAGTCATTTTTGTAACAAGAATTTGCTAACGATACGGGTCGGAACAGACTGAACGAGCGGCGCGAGAGGTAGGTGCTCAGCGCTAACTTCGGGTACTCAGCGACCCACAGCTTGCGTTATTTGTCCCTCTATACGGGCTGAACTCTATACTCTATACCTACGAATAGAGTACCCTGAGAGGGAAGTACCTTGAGGGAAAGTACCCTAAATATTAAAAGTAGCAAATTTTACTCAAAGGTACTTTATTTTATTTTTAAAGATAGGTACTTACCTAATAAAAACTGCATTCATGGATTTTTGAACAGTCGCTTGTCTGTGCCGGGAATGGAACCGACACAAATGCGAAAAAAATACTTAAGTTTTATCTGACCAATCGTTAGGGTCAATGATATGGACCAAAACTCTCAAAAAACATTATGTATTAAATTAAAACAATGTCAATAATACTACAATAATCAATCAATTAATACATACAACATCCATCATAAAGTTGTCAGTTATGTAAGTAACATAATTCATTATTAGTCAGTATCTTAGTTTTGTAACAAAATTATAGTTTTTTTTTAAACTATCCCTTTGTAATTATTATGGCAACAAAATGTTCGATTTCATGGCCTTGTTTTAATTTAATACATATCTAATGTTTATTAGGGAGTTTTGATCCATACCATTGATCTTATCGATTGGTGCTATAAAAATATATATATTAAGGTCATTTTTTCGCATTTGTTTGGGTTCGATTCCCGGCTCAGACAAGCGACTTTTCAAAAATTAATGAATGCTGTTTTTCTAATCTTTATAAATAAAGTAGTTTCCTGTGACTAATTTTTTTTTATCTTTAATATTTAGGCTACTTTCCCCCCGTTGCATACGGGTTCATTGCATTCATTCTGTGTATGTGGTTTCTTTACTTTTTCTTTAAAAGTGTATGGTAAAATATATATTTATATGGCTGTCTCTTTTCTGTCAATGTGGCGCCGCGGCGCGGGCTGTGGCGCTGACGCTGATACATCCATAAGTATTTCGTTGTAGGCGGGCGGTCGCTCCTCGCTACCCTCTAGCTCTAGATCCAGGTCACTTTCTGTAAAAATGTAACAGTGACATCATTATCCAGAAGTAGTCTGCAGTAAGGTTTGTGAGTATGGAGAATAGCCAGTAGAACGCGACGAGGGGTTCTGTCTTCTCATACCATTATATGATATGATATTTCTTGAGAGGAATGAGGTGGGAGGCAGCGTGGGGCGGCCAGCGGCCGTCAGGTGGAATGACGACATGAAGAAGGTCGCCGGTAGTGGCTGGATTAGAAGAGCTGAAGACCGTGTGTGGTGGCGGTCCGCGGGAGAGGCCTGTATCCAACAGTCGAGAGGTAGGTACGGGCTGATGTATGATATGCTATATAAATGTAATGTTTTCTAGTTCTATGTATAACGTTCTTAGCGTTCATTACTCAGTACAGCATATATCAACCGGGAGCCTTAGGGGTGTATAGAATAAAAGATATACTAGAAATGAACAACTAGTTATGACAAACAGAACTTATTGTAATAAACTTATTGAGAGAAAATCACCGTGAACAAACCCGCATTCTCTATAAATAAAAAAAATCTGGTCTCTATGAATCCGCACTGGGCCCGCGTGGTGGGTTACGGCCCGATCCATGTGATTTATTACGAGTAGGGGTGGCCCGCTGTGGGACATTAAAAGGCTGATACAATATAACCACTAATAATCATATTTAAATTTCTCAATTCATTAAAAAAGCCAACCTGAAAACGCGCCAGATTCTGGTCTAGGCGCGGGCCCCAGAATATCTCCATCACTGGCATGTCTTCCCCGCAAACCTCGCCACTCCTCCCCGCCACCCTCACTCGCAGCGCTGCTTGCAACGCATACAGCGCCGCGCGATGAGCGAAGAGAAGATACCGTCCCTTCTTCAGCTAGATAGCATGAACCACCGTCATACCCTACTGGTTCTGTAAAACATTATTTTTATTTTATATTTACATGGAACACTAAGCACTAATAAAACAATATTTAGACAAATAGTTGTGAAGAATAGACAACTACAAGCTAATAAGTTTTCACTGAGTAACCGACTTCAACGTAAATTTCTTAGCACAGCCATTATACGTTTAAAACAAATCAAGGTCTAAAGATTGCTTACAGAGCGCATTGTATTCTGAAGTTGCATTGCAAAAGAATGCATTTTTCGATAATTACAAGATGGGAATTATTTACCTTGACAGAATAAATTTTGGACTACCTTTACCAGACTACAAACCTACGGACAGCGGTGGAAAACCCAGTCTTGACACACAAGTCGTCAAACTGGAGCGC
Organism: Sesia apiformis; assembly: GCA_914767545.1. Taxonomy (NCBI): domain Eukaryota; kingdom Metazoa; phylum Arthropoda; class Insecta; order Lepidoptera; family Sesiidae; genus Sesia; species Sesia apiformis. The sequence goes on from OU611971.1 coordinate 12,453,046, forward strand.
GACTCTACGCCGTGGTGCGTCGCGCCCGACCGATCCATTCGATCTATCTCATCCACTTCCAGATCAAAAGCTTTTGACATTTGGTGCTCGTGTACAGGATCAAGAACCTTTGGACGCTCCTTCGATCTAATTGACTCGTTTAATGTCTGCTTTGCTTCTTTGCACACAAATTTAACATCGTCTGATTTCTTGCTTCGCGAAGGCGTATTTTCAGTATCCGATTTTGGCTGGTTTGTGACTAACACAGCACTTTCGTCGTGTGAGTCGCCGATGTAAAAATTGGATACATTTTCGGTCGCATCTTGGTCTTTAACGTCATCTCTTGTAGATTCCTTATCGACTCTGTTTCGAGATGACTTAATGTTTGTGTAATGCTTTTTGCAGATTTTCCCAGCGTAATGCTCGTCCGTTTTAAGGCCATCTTCTGAGGAATTAGAACTAGCCACTTCGTTAGTTACCTTACTGATACTATTGTTTAAGTCTGAGCTGTCAGCAAGTTCTGATTCGGGATTGAGAGGTATGTAAAGGTCTTTAGTGGACCTCTCCCAATCTCTTCTGTGCAGTACTTCGTCAATGACACTGGGTGCGGAATGGTAATGTGCATCCGGTTCATTTGTTTCAAGGTGTGATTTACGTCGACCTCTAATTTCTTCATGACTTCGGTGCGCGGAGAGAGGTTGTTTCTTCTGACCTGAAAAAAATGAGTTATAAATAATAAAAGTAAGTCAAGAAATAATAGCTCGACAAAAGATTATTACCTGAAGTACTGGGTAGATGTAACGACACCGCACTGCTGGCGAATCTTCGACCAAATAACTCGTTGGATCTACGACGTGATCCAGATTCTGTAAATACAATATATTGAAATGATTTTCTGATTAATAATTTTAATCTAGCATTCGCAATTACTTCCTCTAGTTTTACGAGTAGTAATATGTTTTATTATAATTATTTTGTAACGACCAATTCAGAAGGGAGAGAAAAATCCGTATTCTTTTGTGAACGCATAAAATAACCTATGACCAGTGCTGTAAAAATTAACAAGTGCACTAAGTATTTTTGTTTGAAATGAAGTCATTTGCTGAGCGTCGTACCTTGTGCGAGTACCGGCTTCTTTGGGTGCTTACCACAACTTGGCGTATCTGTAGGAAATAACATAATATTTTTGCATTTAAATTAGTGAGGTAATTTCAATATATTTACGAGTAATTATGTAAGAATAATAATTAATTTAATAAATAATAAAATAAATAAATAAATAACGCCACACTCAATGGCCCACACCAGGATTCCCTGTGTCGTGGGCCCAGAGACACATACAGAGACAAACACACCCAGAGCCGAACCTACATTTGTCTTTTTTTTAAACAAATGTATGTCCGACCGGGAATCGAACCACCCGGGACCTTTTGCACAGCAAGCAGGGTCACTACCAACTGCGCCAATCGTTCGGTCGCCAATGAATATAATAATTGTAATGGTACTCATGCAGTCTATTGAAACTAGTGTCGTACACTATCATTGACAATTATTATAAGAAAAATGGTTGGTCAAAGTAAATTGTAATAATTAGATTCGTTGAGCCTTATTCGTTTCGTTGATATTATTATTAAAAATAATTTAATAATAGCTGTTGATGGTTTTAGTGGCAGTGATAATAAGACATAGTAGGCTTAGGCATGTAACAAACATGATGTAAGTATTATACTTCAATCTACCTGATTTGGAGTCGTCTGGCCAGCAGCATAGCCAGCACAATAGCAGTAGCGGCGCGCAGATCTGCGTTGCGACAACACCACTTGCCAACCCGCTGCCCACTCCGACACCCATTGTTCTAGACTTAGTATGAAATGATGTGATTAGTGTTCGTGATGGGTTAATACCAGATAAGGGAACTCCATCCTTTTAACATTTCAGATTATCCTTTTCAAAGAAAACTTGCGATGCGAAATAATTAAGAGCTTCCTATTGTAACAACTAAACGAAAACCATTCTGCACGTCCGTCACAATAAAAGTGTTGGATCGCTGCTCTGCAACCAGTCAGGTGGCAGCATTTCATTTTTTTTAAACTCATTCGTCACTGTGCGATACGTACCTACATGAAGATGATTTGTAATAAAAATATCTAAGGCGTCGCGGACAATTACCACACAGATATTAAAGCAAACAAACTAAACTAGAGCAGCCATAACTGAAATGTGTTACACGAAACTCCATGCTGAAAAAACTGATCCAGCTAATATGATGTCGCTGTGATCCCGATCTCCCTGTATGTACCACTAATATCGCGGCTAATCATAGGTATTAGCTGTGGATCATTATGAACGGAGGACAACTGCGGCAATTTTGTTTTCTCTATTGATTAATAGGTATTTTGTAGGCGTACTTTTGATGAAATACATAGATGGTGATAACAGTGATTTCCCGTTACGTACGAGTTAAGTACACGAAGTAGTTGATTGAGGTAGCTGGTCACGTGACATCACATACTGTTAGTTCTTTTACTAGGTACCAAACCAAATATACGACGGTCTATACTGCTGGATATAGACCTCTCCCAAGAACGGATGCCATGCATGGCGTAGCAAAGAGCATAGCTCTTTCCATCGCTCGCTGAACGACTTTGAACTTGCGAATCAGGCCTACGGTTAGAGAGCACACTTCGACACCATACGTCATAACGGGCAGGACGAATATACAGATATGAAATCATTAATCAGCTCACGCATTGCCTGTGGAAATTTCCAGGCGCTTTATTAAAAAAAATAAACCAAAATACATACCTGTACTTTTTTATTAGCGTGTTATTTTTTATCTTTTTGTCATCTTCGCGTCACTTCTAAATGGTCTAATAGACATAACAAAAGGAATTAAAATATTGAATAAATGTTATTTATTTTAAATTTACTTATAATTTACATAGTATTATATACAATCTGTATATATGTAGTGATGTTGTGGTCACACTGTGCGATATACGACTGGGAGCTTTGGCGAGAGTTTCACAAATCGAGAGTAAATCTGAGGGTTGGGACACATTAAACCACACATTTTTGTCCCGACTTCAAAGTATAAGAACAATGAGAGTGACTATAGTAGACAGCCGTGTGTCAGTTTAACAAATAATGACCTCAACTAACAAAAGTAGCAAGTGACGCTTCCCAGGTGGATGATGTTCCACATATTGTTTACCTACTGTTGGATATTGTCCTCCTCGTGCTCATGCATCAGAGATATGTCTTCTAAATAAAATGACCAAGCGGCCACTGACCAAGCGGATTAGCGAGTCCATTCTTTGGGGTGTTTAGATTAGATTTTAGATTTTTATGTTTTTTTTTTTATAGATTAGTCCCACCTGATGGTAAGTGTTACCGCCGCCCATGGACACCTGCAACACCAGGGGGTATGCGGGCGCGCCGCCGACCTTGCAAAATCCTATTCACAGCTCTCTTGAAGAACCCCATGTCGTAGCTTAATGGAAAGACCTCTTGAGGCAGTTCGTTCCACAGCCTACGGGTTCGCGGTATAAAATAATGTTTTTGTGTTTGCCTACAATTGAGGTGACACAGCTGTACATCCCTAGAATTGTAACTTTTATACTATTAGAAAATAATTATATCAGTGTTTTCTTCGTTGGCGACCTGGTCAAATAAGTGAAGTATTCGCCTTTTACTACACCCACATGAAGAATGACCATTTTAAACCGACCGAGGATCACACGGCCACTCTGAATTCCAGTATATTGTCATAGATATATTTATATAATAAAAAAAAAAATATCATTTTGTTCACAATGATTGCTGGTTTTGATAGTAACATTCATTTCTGACATATATTTTATTGTGCAGATTGTGCACATATATTATACATGTTCGTCCGCCTAGTTCCCTATAAAAAAAATCTACGTAGATACTCTCAGTGTGCCTCTCCCCGGAGGCCGAGGCGCCGGAGTGTCGCGCTTGCATCGATCCTCCGACCTCCATCTCTCTCCATCGCACTCTCGCCGAAACATATCGATTGACCATCACCGCGTCTCCACTCTCACAAACAACATACACCACTTGCCATTAAAAATAGTAACACCACCAAATCTGAAAGAAACTTTCAATGGAAGTCTAACAGGGTAATTTTGTGTTAGATATTTTTCAGTTGATAGGGACAAAACATTCACGTTCATTAATGGCCTTGTAATAAATTTGGGTTTTTGCTACTCGTATTGTGCAGTAGCTGCGCAAAATGCCTAGATTGCGATTATAGGGATAATATCATTGATTAAGAGAAAGTATTTTTTCATAGAAAGTATGTAGCAGTCGAACAGACAGTCTTGGTGGTATGCTGCCGCAGTGGATATCGCAGTTAGAAAATGAGAAGTTGGAAGTTATATTGGGGCGAGGGATTTCCCTCATTTCATTACAGTACCCGCTTCTTCTTTGGAGTTTTATTCCATTTATTATATATATACATATATTGTTTGATACTTCATAGCCCACACTAGGATTACGTGTGGCGTGGATCCAGAGACATATACAAAGACGAACACAAAACATGCAATACTCAGACACGAACGAACACTTGCCTTTAAACAAATGTTTGTCTGACCAGGAATCGAATCCTGGACCTATTGCACAGCAGGCAGGGTTACTACTAACTGGGCTAATTGGTCGTCAATGGGACGGGATAGGAGGGAATAGGATTGGATGAGAATTGGCTCTGGCATATCTCACTCACTACCAAAACACGTACGTACGTTGGAGGAATAGGATAAAGAAAGAAATACAGTAGGTACCTACGTTTTACGGTAGTATTCTGTAAGCGCGCGGCAACTTGGCCAGTCAAGTACGCCTGGCGGTTGTGGGATTGCAGCGTGCACCAACGCCCTCCGATTTTTTTTATTCGTCCATTAATTTCATCATTAATGACGAATTAATCTAGTCCATACTATAGGCCAACCACATACAATAAAATAATAAATCAAGCGAATACAAACTTTTTTGTGTTCGTAAACGATTTAAGAATAATTTTAAAGTTTGTTGCACTAACTGAATAAACAGGTTTGTACAACAATATGTTTGCTACTTATATACTTATAAAAGGTTTTTTTTTTGTGCTACCAACTCACTAATAGAATATGTTAACAATGAGTTGCGCAGGAGATTGTTCGAACGCTCGATTGATAAACTGTGCTGGTGCTGTGACTACTGTGCTGGTCTTGGGTTCGATTCTGTCTGGACCGAAGAACATAAATTCCGTTCCGGGTTGCTTGAGTTTATGATTGGTTTTGTGTTTGACTATTAAATACTTTAGTTATTTTTTTTTTTGTTCTTATAGTTTGACTTTGAACACAGACAATTATAACTGTCTACGCTCAATAGCAGTCTATCACAGTTGATAGCAGTCAATCACAGTTGTTAGCAGTCTATCACAGTTGATAGCAGTCTATCACAGTTGATAGCAGTTTATCACAGTTGATAGCAGTCTATCACAGTTGATAGCAGTCTATCACAGTTGATAGCAGTCTATCACAGTTGATAGCAGTCAATCACAGTTGTTAGCAGTCTATCACAGTTGATAGCAGTCTATCACAGTTGATAGCAGTTTATCACAGTTGATAGCAGTCTATCACAGTTGATAGCAATCTATCACAGTTGATAGCAGTCTATCACAGTTGATAGCAGTCTATCACAGTTGATAGCAGTCTATCACAGTTGATAGCAGTCAATCACAGTTGTTAGCAGTCTATCACAGTTGATAGCAGTCTATCACAGTTGATAGCAGTTTATCACAGTTGATAGCAGTCTATCACAGTTGATAGCAGTTTATCACAGTTGATAGCAGTCTATCACAGTTGATAACAGTTTATCACAGTTGATAGCAGTCTATCACAGTTGATAGCAGTCTATCACAGTTGATAACAGTTTATCACAGTTGATAGCAGTCTATCACAGTTGATAGCAGTCTATCAGAGTTGATAGCAGTTGATAGAGTATGTAGGTATCTATGATTTTAACGATTCAAGATTCCTTAAACATGATTCTCAGACGTAATGTCTATGTAATTTTTACTGTGGCCGAACAAATTTGCTGAGACTAACAAACAAATTATTGGTAAACATACTGTTCGAAACGATAGATAATTTAATTATGGCGCTTTGAGGTTTACATAACACAATATGTGACATTATCTGAGGAAAGGAATCTTATTGTCGATTTTAGTTTCCCGGATATTTGGATTCTAGTGATATATGTAAGAAAATAACAAGTTTTGACTGCTTTATCTTACAAATCAGATGATCATGTTTCTATTTTTGAAACATATTCTTGAAACAGTGAGATTTTAGAAAATCTTAAAGTCGCTCATACCGACAATTAAATTATGTTGCCACACATCCCTCGTGCATAAGACAATGTGCGTGAGGAAGCGCACGTCCAGCGGTGGACGATACAAGGGCTGGTTACGGTTATACACACATCAGAGAGCCAAATGAAAAGTACCCGAAACCAGCTTACGATGGTTATTTGGACGATGCATAAACGGAGAAATCTGATGTGTATTTTTTAGCTGCTTCGCTACATGGTTTTACTGGTGATGCTAGAATGAATGTCGAGGGGTTGATAAGGATTAATCAATTCGCTGCGAAGCAAGTTGGTTACATAAAGAGTGAGCAGCGCTTAGCGCATGCGCGGCGCGCCGGCACGCCCCGCCACCACTTGTTTATTTACCATTTGATGTTCAACTGCATCGAACACCAATAGTTATTACCATTTTAATACCCCATCTTCTTTACTAATAGTCCAAACAACATTGTTAACATGTGGTCATGTGTTCTGCCAATTGTGTGTGACAAGATTATCGATCTCTGCCAGTGTTAGTGTGCTTGTTAGTTGTTCGTGCCTTGATGTACATTTGGTGAGTATTCTGTGTTGTTTATTATATTCAAGCTGCACAATATGGATTAATTAGTAAACAGAAAAGTACCGTTTTAAAATCGTTTCTATATCGAAGAGAAAATCCGCATATTTAAAAAACTTTGACGTCAAATCCTAGAAAGATCTGTAAAATGTTATCTTCAGTTATACATAATTTTTATACAGTGCTTATCCAGTGCACCGTACGCTGTACAGTGCGTACTGTACAGCGTACGGTGCATGAGGTAGCGAGGAATTTACGCGTATTTACGTACACACTTCGTTGTTAGTTACAAATCAAATAACGAGTGATAATGTGATACCTACCTTATAATTCAAAGAAAGTTAAAATTGTTGTATAGATATCAAAAATTGGTTTTTCTTCTCTCAGTACACATGTGTTCCTAATTAAAGTGCGTAATTTAATTTCGATAACGTAAGTATCTATTTTGCCTTCAGTTTCGCTTGCGTTGTGCCCACTTTGCTAAGCTATTATTTTACAAGATTCAAGAAGTTATTAGTCGCCTAGAATAACTGAATTGCAGGTACAGAAGCAAACATAGTCAATAACGTGAGGTCAACAGCGGTTAATTAATTATGTCACCAAATGTTTTGAACCTCAGTAAGGACACTGGTTACCACTGGTTAGAATTATGATTGGCTATACTCGTATGCAGACACGTTATAGACGCTAGTAATTGAATCCATTAACAATTATTCGGGTACGTATTACAATTAGGTATATCTCAGACTATTTTTTTAGTCTAAGGATTTAGTATGAGATTATATATGAGTATGTAGTATCTATGAGTATCATCTAGTATTAGTATGAGTATGAGATGCAAGTGCCTTGCAAAATCTTGCTGCAAGATAATTTGCAAGCAATCTAATTTTCTTGCTACATCTTGGTGTCGTCTAGTAAGATAGTTCAGATATCACAGAATAATTTATGTAGGTAGATACTTCGCCGATTTTATCGTATACAAGATTTAAACATATACCTACATAATAAAAAAATCTATTGCGGAATAGTTCAGAAACTAAAATCACCTCAAGGTACCTATTTGTACTGATAACGTAGTTACGAGACTGCACGAGGCGCGCGGTAATTAATTGCTCTGACACAATAAAGCAGTGAGCGTGAACTGCAGCGCGCGTCCACGCTGCACTACACTTTAGGTTATTGCAACATGTGTTATTGGTACATACATTTGCGTTACTGAAACAACTGCTAACCATAATTCACTGCGATTTCAGGGAGTACGAAGAAATCTACCTATTTATTAAAGAGGTCCTTTTGCTAGACAAGGTGGTGGACGAGCGAACGGACCACAAGTGGTAAGTGGGCACCATCACCCGTGGGCATCTGCAACTAGAAAGGTGCTGCCGACCTTTCAGAATCCTGTCACCGATTTCATTACTTCGACTTATAAATATTTTAATGAATTTTAATTTTAATGACCAAAAGAGTTTAATGGCATTTTAATGTATAACCTTATAACATGTATTTTGTGATAATAAATAAATGAAAAAGAAAGTAATATGACAATAAATGAATCAAAAGAATGGTATTGATAAGGAGGATGTCAGGAACCACAATTGGTCGTTCCCATAATCAGAATTCCAAATAAAATTTGTCGATTTTTCAAGTGTTTTTAATTTGCAATTGGTATTTTTGCAGATGGATAGTAACTAAAACTAGCGAGGAAGGCACAAAGAGATGGCACGATTAATGGTAAGTTCGCTGGTGAACTTAAGATAAGGTAGGATGCCCTCTACTAGTATCTTAGGTGTGTCTAATATATTACAATATATTTCGCTAATCTTTGCTTGGATGTTGCCTTAGAAGGGCTCTTGGCTGCAATGCAAATAATTTTCAGGTTTGAAAGAATATTTAAAATCATACAAAATCATAGGGCGGAAATGTTAACGTCAAATATCCATTTTTTAATGGGACGCCATCAAAATATCCATTATTTTGATTCAACTCGTACACAAATATGGAGGGAAATTTCAATATCGAATGTTTTCGTTTTATGTTATAGATAATCATAGTTTTAATTGACATCAAAACCACCTGGTGCTCCATAGACAAAATATCGTTGTCGCAAAAGTTTCTGAGTAGCCTTCTACATACAGACGTGCGAGCAGCGCAGGAGCCACGCAAATACTATGTTGAACTATGAACTACATGATTAGGGTGCACGGGTTTCTGAGAGATTCATACGAATGTTTACCTTGTGGCGACGCGTAACCGACCACAACTATGTGCTTATTGTTATTGTAGATTACGCTAAATTGAGTCAAATAGAGTCAATTGAGCGCAAATATCATAATATCAATTTTGACACTTAAACTAGTTACGCATAACTGCATCCTTTGTATATTATGTTTATGCACGGTACGGTTTGGTTTCAGATATTGAACCCAACCGCGCCACCAGCGTGGGGCAACTGGCCAGGCTGGGCGGACGTGCGCCGTGATCTGTTGGACAGACTGAACAGGCGGCGCGTGCGACTCTCCCTACAGGACCTCAGGGACCTACAGCTGGAGGTGGACTGGCCGCGGCTTGCGCGACCAAAGTTTACAGCCTTCAAGCCCGAGGAGTTGCGTAACTTGATCAGGTACCATTATTGTCATTAATTACATACGTAAGTGATTGATTATATATTGTTATTAGTTGTGTGTATATGGTCAATGACTGATAACCACGAGGGTAGGCAGATCCTTGAATGAAGGACACGTACCAGGAAGCGCAGTGAGAGATGTGCTCCGTCCAAGTAGACCAGCTACTTTAAGTAGTTCAGCGTTGGTGAGTGAACGAGACGACCTGGAGATGCCTAACTATGTGTGTACTAAACGTACGTAAAACACACACATTCAATACACTTATTCGCGAACAGCCTCGCTAAACTAAACCATACTGTGTGATATTTCTTTACAGGTTTGACAGAACGCGACAGGCGTTCGTGTTCCCCACGCAGCCCATTTCAGTACTTCGCGAGCGTTATCCGAATGACCCACAGTTATGGCACTTGCCAGATTTGACGGTAAATATAATATCAAATCAATTATTTTGTTCATGCGTAGTATACGAGTAGAATAAATTTACACATAGATAAGTATTTGCGATTTAGTAATGCAACTTTAGCGAAGACACGCCCGCTGCAGTTATTACTCGCGTGTTATCTTATCCGCCTATATACCTGAAAATGAGCCACTTATCAGCCACTGTGTACTTTTATATTGAGTACTAGAAGGTCGTTCAAGGCTTAGCCCGCGAAGCACAGTTTGTTATCCCGATTTATCCCATGGGCCCATTAATCCCATGGGATAAAAATGTATCCTATGTCCTATGTTTAATTAATAAAATAAAACAATTTGTATTTTTTCTGAATATTTCGGTACTGCCGAGTCACTGTGCACTGCAAGGATGAGTCACTTTGTCCACGTAACGGTACACAGTGAGTCAATTAGGTACCTCCTTTTTAAAAAATCTCCCTGGTCACATTTTGAGAGCCATTACTGAAAATGTATTTACACTTCCGGGCCAAAAGAAATACACATCGGCCTTTAGAAACAGACTATCGGCTAGCTTTGGTTTTGTAGAGCGTCGTCTCTGTCGTGTGCCGTTACGACAGAGACAACGCTTTCTACAAAACCGAAACTAGCCGATCATAGTCGATGTGTATTACTTTCGGTCGAGATGTGTATATCAAAAGATAGCCCAACAACCAGGCTTTATTGTGTGTCAGATTACTTGTTTCTCATTGCTTTGGTGTTCGAGCTTAACGAAAAAAAATGAGTCACTGTTGCCGACATGACCCATGAATTATTTTTTGGGACTGGTTCAAAGTTTTGAAGATATGGACCAATTTATGGGCTTTCTCGTTTCATAATCGATTACGTATCTTTGATTGCACCAGGCCGAAGGTAGAAAAAATTCTTTCGAGACCCGCCGTTGATACTATTGTTGACAGGAATTGTTCACAAAGTGCTTGAAATCCTTCCTTACCTACTCAGTGACTCAGTGGAGCCATCGAGGATCGTTAGTGTTCATGCCTAGGACCTTCCACCATTCCAATGGTAGGGTCTGTTTAAATTGTGACCCAAAAAGAAAATTGGGAAACATTGATGACTGGGCCATCAATGTTGTTATAATGGGCATGTGACCTGGTTGCAGTTCAGCAAAAGCTTGGTCTCTTTGGTCGTTGCTCAAATGTTTGCCCGGGATTCGGTGGTCAATAAGTATCAATTGATATACTATGTATCCGCTGATATACATCAGCGAACCATTCTAGTAGCGATTTAAAGGCATGCTCAGCATGCGCAATAACTGTGTTAATTAAAAATATAATTTATAATTAAAACGTTACCCTAACAGTTTGACTAGTGAGTAATATTATTATAAAAATCAAATTCATTTGAAAGTACAGTTGGTACTATAGACATGGGACTATAGGAAAGTACAGTATAGGTCGGGCTTGTTGTCAGGGACTATAGACCGACCCCCCCCCCCCCCCCCCCTCTCAACTCGGCTCTGCTTTCCTGACGTCAGTGGTGAGCTCGTTCTAGTTTTATAGCCTGAGCGGCGAACGACTGATGTTCGTTATCCTCAGTCGCTGCATGCGAGCCGCGCGCCGGCGAGCGCGGGCGTGAGCTCGACCGGCGTGGCGGGGAGCGCGTCGCGGTGGGAGGCGGCGGCGCGCGGGTGGGCGGCGGGCGCGGTGCTGCTCGCGGTGCTTGTGCTGCTCGTGCGTGTCGCCGAGAAGTGCCTCGACAGAAGACTGTTTAAACGTGAGCACCACAACTAATTTAACTAATGGACCGAGAGTAGCGTCACAAAACGTGGCTGATCTACTAACTTTTCTAACGTATCTAAATAGGTAGTTTAGACACACCTCAAAGCAATCCCGTTGGTCTGCCTCTCATCTAGCTGGATAGGTGGTGGGAGGACGACGAGGGTGTATATTATTTAAAATAAAAAACAGTGCCTAAACTACTTACTTTGGTTATAAAAGTTGTAGAAGGGAAATGTTTGTGACCCTACCTCCCGGGCTATAAGATCGTCATGATCATTCAGCGGGGTTATTCTAGGAACTAGACTTTATGCTCCGAAGCGTACAATTCTCAGTTTCTTCTTTTTTTATTATTTAGTCCACTGCATGGTATAAGCTTGTCTCCGATTTGTACTAGTCGCTAGTGATATATGTACTGCATGCTATAAATGCTGGCAGTGTACTGGCAGGAAAGAAGCTTACTAATAACAATAAATTATAGCAGTACATACTTAACATGCAGAATTGCAAATAACCAACAACGAACAAGTACACAAATACAATACCAATATGTCGACATATTTCAAGACCGACATGAACCCGTTGGTCTTCGTTTGTTGGTCCAATTTATTGGACCAGCAACGCATTTTTCACTATTGCATTAGACAGCAAACAATCTTTCTAGTAGAGGTATAACAATGGACAGTAGCACCCTGTGATTTCCCAAAATTGCATTTGTTTCTCACTTCGTATTTGATTACATTTACGCAGCCATTGTGTACATATATGCGAGTAGTACAATAAATGAAGATGGCTTAGATTTCATATTAGATGGGTTCATAAGAAACCTTTGAGTTTTTTTAGGTGGACATCATTAGGTGGATCGTTTGCTTGTCTACTTTTCACTTACATTTTGTTTAATTTACGGTTGATGATAAATTCAAAATGAGTTGATATAGTTAATGCTAAATTGATAATGATAGATTGGTCGATGGTATATGGTAGATGGTATATGTAGATAGTAGATTGTTGGGAGATAAAGAGCACTTGAATGTTAAGGTATCCATTTATTAGAAAAATATATCAAAGAGAAACAATATTTAATTACAGTGGGAAGACGACGATCAGTAGAATGGCCGACACCGATTGTTCTTGCTACTAGTCGTAAGTATCAACACGGTCACAAAGTATCCAATACAAAAGTCATTATTACCAAAGTACAAAAACTATTTACCTTTCATATAGATCAACACACAAACGACGAACTGGTGTTTCCTCGACTGGACGATTCAGATACGTTTCCGTCGGAGGGAAACCTTAGCAACGACCTACCGCCGCCGTACTCCGAATGTGCCAACACTAGAGACAGCATCGGAACAAATGACCCCAACAAACGAATCGTTACTTCCGAAGAGCCCCCACCTCCATACTCGGCATGTTACGTAGCATTCAGCAATCCCAAAGATGGCCAACCTTCTGTTCACTTTTATAATTCTCATGATAGTAGATTGGAAATTGGTCAGGCAAGCGAGACTGATTCTAGAAGAGATGTAAACGTAGTTTGTGCTGCAGATGTTGTTACGCCTGATTCAATGGCTAATGAAGGAAGCGACGATGTAACTAGGGAGTTAGTATTTGACAATGGGAGGATAGTTGAAAGAGAAGAATTTCATACAATTCTCAATGTCAATGACGTTCAATCTAGCATCAATACAGTGAACGTAAACGATGTTGACACGCCCGTAAAAATAGGAGATGCAACTCTTATAGAGAGCAGACATTGCAATGATGTTAATGAAGTTCCAGATATTGTACAAACAACTACATCGCCTCAGGAGAGAGTCTTTATAATTTAGAGTACCTCTAGCGCGACATTGAGATAGTAAGTACTTAAAGTAGATAATAGGTGATATTTTTATAATTCTCAAGAATCTTATAGACTTATTTAGGTTAAGCACACAAATAGATATATATACCTATACCGATATACATCGATATGCAACATACCTCTGAAAATTATATTTAGCGATACTTGATAGATGGAATCCTTCACGTGTAATTTGTAGAAACTATGCAAAGTAAGAAAGTTAGTGGTAATAAGGAAATACCTTGTATGTACAATGTATGACTAAATTTTATGTAAAGTTAAAGAAAGGAATGTTCGGAGAACTATTTTTAAGGAGCACCAAGTTTGTAATTTTAATAATAACCAGGCGGGAATGTGATAGATTCTATCGAATGATAAATATGATAATAACAGACAGGTTGTGTCTAGTAGCGATATTGAGTGAGTATGCTTTTATTGCTAAGTATCACTTATTAACGTCTCGGCTGCGCAACGGCGATGGAAAAGTAAATCTTACAGTTAACAATGTGGTAGAAAACGGTTAATATTGGTATCATCTAGATGTACAAAGTAACAAAAGTGACAAACTGTTTAAAAAGTCTTTGGTTAATAGCGGAGAATAGTCAAACGAGAGGGATATTGTGAAAGATGCATCGAACCCATAATTAGTTCTAAAATCATTTACAAAACGTAGAATTTGTAATTTTGTAGTTTACCAAAGTGTAATCCAGTGCAACACGTAGATATATGTAGAACTAGACACACATACAAATATGGAACTTAAAAATACTGTTTTTGTAGAATATTATAAGCTTATTTCTGATACTTGTAAAAGTTCAATTAAACATTATGTTTTGAACAGACAACATTTGTTTTATTAAATTAAAGCTAACAATTTATTTATTCCTCAAACGGGGTGAAATAGGACATTATAGAGGAGAAATTTATATTAAGGATGTTTACAACAATATTTAGAATTACGATCAGAATTTTGACAAGGATAATGAGAAATAGCCAATTTAAATTAAAATGATTTATTAATACTTTTAAAATAACTATTATATAAACTACAGAATATTAATTACGTACTTACTATAATAAAATTTCAAATTCATTACAATATAATAAATGCACATTGAGCTGAGTATTCTCTAACTGCCTACAAATACGAAAGTTTCATACTCGAAGAACATACAATTATACGTATGTTTAACTGTACATTTGTTCAGAAAGAAAATTAATTTAATTTAATGGTAGTAATATATCAGATGATACTGCATCTAAATATTGTTTAAATTATGATAGAGATCTAATCGCACCCTTTCCTACTAAATACAACTAAAATGCAACAATACCTACACGTACTCGTGTCCAAGTCAGACATACTTGAGTATTCGACCTTTTTAAAAAAAAACAAGTAATTCTAAACTATATTTATGCTACAAGAAGAGGACATTTTCTTTGAATTCCACAATTATATTAGTAAAATTACTCAGACAACCCTAATTTTTATAATTGTATATACAGTCTTAAAATCACAACGATGAAATGTCTTAGCACCGATTTGTAATAAAACAAATAATTTATAACTTCATATATAAACATAATACGAGTATAAATACTAGCAGCTTTGTAATTTGCAACGCGATGCTGCACCAATAGGTCATTTTACTTAGGAATGGGCAAACGCGAGTATTTATTGAAACAAAATATGATGTTTCTAAACACGATTGTTTTCAAAAACTTCAATTTTAATAAATTACAGCTGGTACTTTTGAATTTTGATTATTACACATTATCCAAGTGAAAGGGGTTAGATCTACGAGTATTGCTCTCATATTCAATTCAATGCCCATTAATATTGTCAGAGATCTTATTAATTTCAATTTACTTGTATGATATCAAATAATGTGTCAGTTTGAGTGCTACAGTTGTTGATCTGAAAGTTTGACTATACATGTTATTTTATGCACAAGTGATTTGTAAACAGTCACACATTAAAGATGCAATACTATTCTAGCTATCAAATTACAAGTACATGGACGAGATGATGGTGCATCTACAGATGATGTATGTCATCAATATGGTGTTGTGTGTGCACTAGAGCTCGTTGCGACGGCGCACGTAGCGCTCGAAGTAGTCCGGGCGCCAGCACTTGCACGAGCCCGGCACCAGGAACCAGTCGTAGTACAGGCGCACCTGCGGAACACTCTACTGTTTTATATTGTAAATCGGCTCTGAACATGTAAAATTAAAAGCTTTTGTTTATCTTTTATTTCTGCTGTACGTTTCGGCGCGGGTTCCACCAGCCGTGGTCAGGAGTTGACTGAAGAGGCGGGTAGTGCACGATGGGAAACGCGAGCAGTGTTATCATCTACCCACATTTGGTATCGAATTGTATCGAAGCCTTTCCGAATGTGAAATGTCGAGTAGAAATAAAAGTTATGGTAAACAAAAACCTTTAATTTTACGCATTCAGACCCGACTTACATTATAAAATGTGTACTATACGCGAAAGTTTAAAAGGATGAATTCTAGTTTTGTTGAAACGAGCGGCGAATGCTTGAGCATTGGCGCTCTGTGTTGCTACTCGTATAGCAATGCTATTGAACCTTAACCTTAACCGTTTTACACTAGAGCTCTTAACTCTAGGGTTTAAGATCATCTAACATTAAAAATTAAGACTATAACGCTCATTCACACGAGAGTAATAAATAAAAATGTGAAATACTGAAATATATATTTGATTAAACCAGTAATAGATGTTTTATAAAATATGTGAATTTAATTTTTCCTCACCTACTAGAGGCAGAGCATACCGGGACCTGTGTATTGTTCCCTGTGTATTACCTACTGAAACACTATTTTTGTTACCTGTGTTCTTGCAAAATAAATGATTGATTATTTTGCAATGAATTACCTGGTATTTATATTTAAATTACCTGATAGCAGCCGAGCTCGTCGTGGCCGTCGCAGTGCGGCGGCTTGTCGCTCGCGCTCGCGGCGCCTGCGCCTGCGCCGGCGGCGGCGGCGGCGGCCTGCTCGGGCACGCCCGCGCGCTTCTGCAGGTACTGCTGGTACTCCTGCCGATACAATTACAACTGCAAATAAATACACAATAACAACAGCCCGCATCGTTTTGATACAAAATATTTGTATCGTGAGTCCAGACACGAACACGGACTACAAAGAAACATTTATTTTAAAATTGAAAGAAAAATAAGTTTTCATTTATATATTAGTTTATAATGAAGCTTGATATAAGATTGATATATTAGCCTTTTTATAATGAAAAGTAACTTTATCGATCCCTCAAATAGAATATGTATGTAATCAGTGATTACATACACATTCTATTTGAGGGATGATATATAAGCTTACTAATCACTATTATTAATCACAATAGTTTATAAGTTTCCTGAAAAAAAAAGATTTCTGTGTATTACATAAATATTTATTGAACCAAACCAAGATCGTTTTGGAACATTGTTATCGTAGGTGATCCACTTCTCATCGCCTGTTACTAATCTCTTCAGAAATGGATCGATTTCATTTCGTTTTAGCAACATCTCGCATATGAAAATTCTATTCATCAAGTTACGCGATGGTTACGTTGCAAAAGATAGTATCGCTTATGTTAACTGTTTTAATGACTTCCAAAATCTTATCCATTCTCTGCAAAACCGTCTGGTTCCTCACCCGATCCACCTATGATATTCGCAACATCCATCTGTACACCCACACGTCGAATGCATGTAACCTTTTACATATAATCTTGGTGAGGGTCCAGGATTCAACACCGTACAGAAGGATGGAGACGACGTAACCCCGCACTAGAGACTGAGAGAACGGTTTCTAATAAGCTGTGACATCTTTAAAAATACGTAGATACCTACACACAGATAGATACACTTTATTTTAAACCAAAAACAACACAGACCTATACAGTTATTATAAGTACACGTTTATTATAGTGTTACCGTTTGTTTATCCTAATAAAATAAAATAGAATACCTGGAAGTCGTTGAGCTGCGGCGGCGGCGGCGGGTCGGTGGGGTGCGCGCGTGCACTGTGCGGCGGGTAGTGCAGCTCCGCCACGAGCAGCGACAGCCAGCGCGGCGAGCTGAGGCAGCCGCCCGGCAGGTAGTGGCAGCGCGAGTTCATACACCTGACCGACCGACCACCAAACAAATATACCTAAGTCCATCTACCACCTACGTAACATTTTAAACTTTTGTAATCGTGCTTGAACATAATAATTGTTATGTGTACGAATTGCTCACCATTTATTATTTATTTTGAATAAATACCGGTTTTGAACACATACAATTTGTGGTTATATTCCTCAACCATCTCGTGTACCTATTGTTGGGTAATAACTGCTAAAGGAACTTCCTAAGAAGTTCCTTTAGTATTTCTAACTCAACTGTTTAACGCCATTTTCAGAACCTCACATTTCCCAGCATTCTGGAAATTTCCCAAATTGTGGTTCCTAGTGTGATACAAATAAAGATATTAAATATTATTTTTTTGTTTATTACTAATTCATAATTTATTTATCTAGATAAAATAAATATGGGAATTGTTGAAATAAAAAACCGATACTTCAGATATATAGAAGCATCTTATCTTGTGTTCCTTTCTTCAATTTTATTATTTTCTTTTTCCTTTCAGTTTAAGTTTCATTCAAACTGTTAAGTTATTAGTGGTTTGATGGTTACTTTAACCTCTGATCAAAGGTTGTGTAATCATGTAAAAGTACCTTGTGACCTCGACGGTCTGCGTGAAGTAGCCCTCATAGGGGATCTGCACGACGTAGCGCCACACGCCCTGGTAGTTGCGCGCGAACACGGGCGTCGCGTACTCCACGCGCGCCGGACACGGCGTCGGCGGGCCCTACAATCACACATTCTCACTTCAGTCACAATTTTATGAAAATTTGCAAAAAAGCGTGCGTTCGCGCCGGCGCTGGCAAATGGGCTGCGCGTCCTCCTCAAAGTATCAGTAATCAATCATAGATCATTAAAATCATCCCTCGGAAATTGTTTTCTTCACACTCCATAACAAAACGGAACATGGTTCTTATTAAGGAATAACAAGAAGTTGTTTCTTTATAAAATGTATATTTGTTCAGTCTAATTGAATAACTGAAAACATAACCATGGCAACGTAACATTTTTATATTATTTTGTAAAGGATATAAAAAGACACGAAACGCTGTGTACTGGAAGTGCTTTCCTAACAGTTCTTGGAGCTATCAGGAACACCGAGGCTTTTTGAAATCCTTTTTGCTTCTGAGTGTTTTATGAATCCGAATCGTTTCGGTTGGCGCACAATGCGCACATTCCGTATGAGGATCATGGAGACAGATATTTTTTGAAAAGTTTACACCGTCACAATTTTAAAACTACTGAACCGATTTGATTTATCTCCGAACTTACAGATTTATAGAAAAAATAAAATTTCTGCTAAACCTTTAAGTAAAAACATGTTTACTTAATTTCACGGTGACATGTAGGTAAGATTTTATAATCAGACACAAGTTGACACAATGAGTGAATATAAGAGATATTATAATCATGGAATTATTGATAATGATTATTTGAGCGCTCGCCGAATGACAATAGACTTTTAAAGACGTTTTCCTTCTGCCGCAATTCTTTATGAATGACAAGAGATACAGCACAGCCTTTTACAGACGTCTTTATTTTGCTCCAGTCTGCCGCCTTTTCCACAGAACCTGTCAGTTGTTAATGCATACCTACCTCGTATCTCGGCGGTGCGGCGTGCGACGGCGCCGCTTGCCCGGGGTCCTCGCGCCGTTCCACAGCTGGCGGTGGCGAGCTATCGCCGTTGATGGCGCGGTACAGTGTGCAGAATCTATCACAAACAATATAATGTTATGCATATATGTACTTGTAATAGATATTAAACGAGAAAGTGGTTTCCGTGATTTCAAGAATTTCGTATTGGAGGACATTTAGAAGCGCTTCATTATACTCGTACTAGGCATGCCTTTTAAGTTCTGTCGTTTCCATATTTAACGGCAATTTTGAATTTGGAACTGTTCTATATTCGAATGTGTTTAAATTTTGAATTTCAAAACAGTTGAAAGTATTAGGATTAATGCTATTGTTTAGTCACAGCGTCGATTGGAATCTGTCAGGTTACGTACGAAAATGAATCTTTCTAAGGAAAATGTTCGTGCAATAATTTTCTACAACTTTAGAAGAGGCCTGACACGGCTTCAGTCTTTTGAAGAGCTAACATCTGTGTTCAGTAATGAAGCCCCATGTCTGCGAACTGTCGAACGCTGGTATTTAGAATTCCAGCGTGGACATACTAGTGTTAGTGACAAATCTCGCGAAGGACGCCCAAAATCCGCCTTCACTGAAGATAACATCATTGCTGTGAGACAACTAATTCTCGAAGATCGTCATGTGACGTATCGAGAGATAGAGGCTCTATTAGGCATCTCAGGGACAACCATTCAGAAGATCTTGCATGAAGCGCTTGGTGTGAGAAAGCTAGTTTGCCGTTGGATACCGCATCTGCTTTCCGACGATCACAAGGCGGCCCGCGTCAGATGGTGTAAGAAAACTCTGCAAAGGTTCAACCGAGGAGAGTCAAATCATGTCTACGACATCATCAGTGGTGAAGAATCTTGGATCTATGCCTACGATCCTGATTCCAAACAACAATCTACAATCTGGGTCTTTCAAGACGAGCCAAAGCCGACTAAAGTTGTTCGTTCTCGAAGCACTTCAAAGAAGATGGTGGCCACGTTCGTTGGAAAAACCGGCCATGTTGCGACTATTGCACTTGAAGATCGTAGAACGGTTAACGCAGAGTGGTATACCACAGTTTGTTTACCACAAGTCATCGCCGAACTTCGAAAATCTAACTCAAAGCGACGCATCATCCTGCACCACGACAACGCAAGCTCACACAGCGCTCGTCAAACGATTGAGTATTTGAAGCAGGAAAAAGTAGAAATTCTTGACCATCCTCCATACAGTCCTGACCTAAGCCCTAACGATTTCTTTACATTTCCTAAAATTAAGAAAAGTCTTCGCGGTCAAAGGTTCCAGTCCGGTGAAGAAGCAGTCGACGCTTTCAAGTCAGCCATTTTGAACACCCCCACTTTAGAATGGAATAAATGTTATAATAACTGGTTTGAGCGAATGGAAAAGTGTATTAAGCTACGTGGTGAATACTTTGAAAAACAATAAAAAGTACTATAAGGTTCTAGTTGTGTTTTTTTCTTCAAACGACAAAACTTAAAAGGCATGCCTCGTACTATGCAAGCATAATGAATTTTATATTTATTAAATTTTATATTAATCATAAATTTTTAAGGGTCATACATTTTAGATACATGTGTTTTAACGACAGCTTTAAAATATTAAGGATTACAATTTATTTATAATATGGCCTCCAAAAAGCTCGGTGTGCTGAATAGAGCGAAGCGGTACTTCACCCCTGGGCAACTCCTTATGCTTTACAAAACTCAGATGAGGCCCCATATGGAGTATTGCTCTCATCCTCGGGGCCGGCGCACCGAAATACCAATTGGACCCTCCATCAAACGACGTGTTGTTCGTATTGTCGACGATCCCACTCTCACGGGCGGTTTAGAATCCCTCAGCATTCGGAGAGACGTTGCGTCTCTCTGTGTGTTCTACCGCCTGTACAATGGGGAATGCTTTGAAGAATTGTTTAATATAATTCCCACCTCGGGTTTCTAAAACCGCACCTCCCGTCACAGAAGTGCGGTCCATCCGCATTTCCTCGATACGGAGGTGTCGCGTACTGTTCGGTCCAAAAATTATTTTATACCGCGAACCCGTAGGCTGTGGAACGAACTGCTTCAAGAGGTCTTTCCATTAAGCTACGATATGGGGTTCTTCAAGAGAGCTGTGAATAGTATTTTGCAAGGTCGGCGGCGTGCCCGCATACCCCCTGGTGTTGCAGGTGTCCATGGGCGGCGGTAACACTTACCATCACGTGAGACCGCTTGCTCGTCCGTCCACTAGTCCATAAAAAAAAAAATCTCGACTCTAGTTCAACGTCATCATTTCATCATAAATTCGGATAAATCTTCAAATTGCAAATAATTATTTATTAAAGTGTCGATATTATAGCCTGAAAAACAAAAAAATGCGATCTTATGAATTGTCCAGAGATTAAAATTTTCGATAATTAACTTAATTACATCATAATGCATTATGTCAATTGAATAAAGAATAGAATCTTAGTCGCCGCGCGGTGGTAAAATATTGATTAGTTCCCTATAGTTCACTTGTGATTCACTCAGTGGACTAGACTAGACTCAGACTTTTTCCCCTAGTTTATATTATAGATCTCTCTATTCTGCATCTTTTTTTTCGTGAATAATCGTGATGGAGTAATGTCATCATAACTCCATCAGTCACTGTCATCAGTCAAAAACAAATGTTACACGATTTGGAACGCAGTTGATTGCAACTGTTTTGACAGTTGACACTGGTAGCCCACGTGACATTTATGGTATTTGTCATTCGACTAATTTGACGTTGGTTTTATGTTTTCAGGTTACACTTTTTGTAGAAACGTTTTTAATGTCTTTTACTTGCATTGGTGTGTTATAATGTCTTCAGCGTTAGTGCGTCAGGCTCTTGAATTCGTAGATCAAGAAGGTATTATACATTTAAGTCCGTTTCATAGCGATACAATCTTATTTATATAGTGTTATGATTTGTGAACAAGGCATGTGTGTTTCAGACACCCAGAAAGTTGTAAAAAAGCCGCGTCGGACGGGAAAAAGCCAGCAGTCCACGACACCGGGTCAAGGTTAGTGATATAACTGTAATAGTTCACGATTGCATCACCGATTCAGTCATACAACAATACAGTCGTTTATTATTACAACAATATTTTATTATTCGTCACTTTCGTCCAGTTTCGTCAGTACAGACTTGCACGTGTCGTAATACAGACTGAATCTACTATATATTTACGACAACTGTGGGCTAGTGATATCGCCTGCTTATCAATATTATTTAAATAGTTCAATTTTTTTATTTGCAATGTGCGTAACAAAGAGATAGTAACCAGATACAATCAAACCGTCACATTTGTCAATATTGCAATGCAAAGAAATATAATAAATACAAATTAAAAATTTCTTTATTAGTATTAAACACATGATACAAATTAAAGTGAGTCCTAGAAAGAAATTTTACATATTTTAGGAATGTCTCTAATGTTTGTCTTTTTATCACATTATTTACCTTCCTTTACTCTTAATGATTAATTTCATTTAATTACCTTTTAATGATTAATGTCTCCTTTTGTATTGGAAATTTTTTCATGTCGGTATTTGCATCTTTCAGTGATTTGCATTTCTAATACCCAACATATTATAAAATCCAACCTGCTTGTCTTTTTATATAATACATTAGCCAAGTCAAAGGAGTGTGTTTACTTTAATTGCGTAAATAGTATGATTATTGTATGGTAAAATTAAAAATCATCATTTTTATTTTGTGATCCAGATTACAGACATCCATACAAACATACAATTAGAAAACTCAAGAAGCAGAAGTCTGCACAGCAACTTGTGGAAGAGAACATCGGGAAGTTGTTAAAACTGTCCAAACCAACGGCAGACTCCGCTTTTGCAGAAAAGGTAAGCTCATAATGTATAATAGTGCTCATAGTCATAAAATAAATTTTAGAACATCTCGGAATCATATCTGGAATCTAAAATGTGATATAAAATGTTTAACATAAAATAAAAAGTGCATTCTGCCAGTTATGACATATGGTGCTGAAATGTGGTCTCTGACAGTTGACCTGATACAAAGCCAAAGTCACTCAAAGAGCTATGGATAAGATCAAAACAAAGAGGTTCACTAAAGAACTAGTCACCATATAGCTCATAGAATTACCTGAAGGGGCAGTGGGTACTTCATATTTTTGCCACAAGACCATTAACCATTGAGGTAGACGAGTCAAATAGAAGTCAAATACTGGAAGCTCAGTGTGGGACACCCTCTGCCTAGGTGGAATGGCGACTTGAAGAAGTTTGTCAGTGGTGGTTGGATGAAAAGAGCCAAATATCAGGTGTGATGGTGAGCTTTGGAAGAGGCCTATATCTAGCAGTGGAGAGACATAGGCTGATAGTTTGGTATAAAATGCTTTACAAACTACAAGGGTGAGTCAAAAATTAAGCATAGTGTGAGTCAAAAACTATCTACACTTTTTGTTCTACAATTTATTTACACAAAAAATAGGGTTTATTATGTACATTATTTCTCAACATAGTCTCTTCCCTTATCAATACACTTGGTCCAGTGGTCCACAAGCTTGCGTATTCCTTCCAAGAAGAAAGTTTTCGGTTGGCTGCAAAGCCACTTTTGTACTGCTTCCTACACTTCTACATCTGTAGAAAATCGTTGACCTTGCAAAGCGCCCTTGAGCTGAACAGCAGACAGATAAAAGTCGGAGGGAGTGAGATCTGGGCTGTATGATGTTTCAGCACCTCAAAACTCAACCTGTTCATGGTTTGAATGAATGTCAATACATTTGAGTTTGTGTTCAGCAGTAAGCTGTCTTGGCATCCATCGTCACGGACTTTATGGAAGCCAAGCTTATCGTGAATTATTTTGATATGACTGATGTTCAAAGAAGATGCTACCTCATTGATGGTAACTCGCCTATCCATCTCTATCCGCTTATCGCCAGAACCATCTCTCCACAATGAATTTCAGCCCCTTTCACACCTTCTGGCCAGAGAAATAGGATCACTGCTCGTTGTTCCTCCTTGGTGCAAACTGCTAGCGGAGCGGACATGTTTACACTGTAACCGCCAAAAGGCAAAGTATAGTAGTGACTTTCAGTGGAGAGGATTTTGGGAGTGCAGAGTTCTATCCAGTGATTAATTCCAGCATTGAGAATGTGTCCGTTTGGTGTTTAGAATATAAAATGTATACAAAACGAGAAAGTGTAAAAGTTATATTCAATCAAACAATGTACAAGAATTCCTATCAATTTATGTATGTATTTTTATGTACACCTGCCAATAAAGATGTGTCTAAATTAGGAAGCATTACCTTATTGATCACTTATAACTTGGAAGTTTAAAATTAAAATATGTTTATAAATAAATTATAAACAGACAATAATATTTATTTTGTAGAATGGCAGGCCTGTCATATTCAATTCCCTTAAATTCTGCAGGACTGCTTTGGTATTCACTACATTTCAAATCTTCAATAACTTTTAAATTAATTAAATGCGAATGTGTTCAGTTCTAAGTAAAACCAGCTATTAATCGCCACTCTGATAATATTTTTATTGTGTTGTTCGCCTAATGAAATGTTGGTTTATTGTGTACATTACCTACTATAGTGAATATAATTCCGGTAAGAACATAACGATGAGGTTTTCTCTAATAATGGTGATAATTTACTTATTGTCATTCATGAATTGTGCTGAACAGTGTAATACTTGTATCTATTGCACATTCACGACAATACTTGTGATTTTATATGCAAAAAGGGACCTTATTGTCGGTTTAATTGTTTAATTACTTGCAAAAAAATGCTAGATACAGTTTAGTAACATAGATACTAATAAAAAGTGTTAGTAACATAGATACTAATAAAAAGTGTTAGTAACATATACATTAAACTTTCGACCTTAACTCCACAACAATAAGCTTAATTTATATGGCGCACTTTCTGCAACCACACTCACATGCACGTTGTGCTCTTAATGTTTACTTTTTGTCTTTCATCATATAATATCAACATGTTTATTAAATATTTTATCACTCCATTGTGTCATTATGTAGGTACAGTCAGTAAAAATATGAAGTATTTTTCAAAATAACAGCATTCCTATTGTTGTGTATATCTGGATTAAATGCCATTAAAATGTTCAACATTATCGTTTTTTGTTATGTAATCTCATTTTGTATGACAATCACTGGTCGACTTTTTGTTTTTAGTGGCCGATGGTGAATATGTACCATTTGCACAATTTTTTATTTTATGTAAATACATATTCATTACTTAAAAAAATCTTGGAAAGGACATTTATATTTAGATATATGTAGATCCCTTATCCGGCTCAGAGGACCAAAACAAATGTTAAGGGATAATAGCATAAATACAAGATGTCACTGTCAATGAAAAATGTCACTGCAGGGTGAGTCTTCAACGTCCAACTGCAGAGCGAGAGTTGTGTGAGCGACGCCTGATAGAACACCAAAATGTTAACATTAAATATGCACATGTGATGACGTCAATGCTGAAAGTTGATCGCGACCAAGGTGCAAGGCACGCTCTTCCACTGCTCAACTAAATATATAAAAAATAAATGTAACTGTACATACATCGCACAATATAATTTTATTATGCATTAAATATTAATTTATGGCATAACTACTTATAACGTCCATCATATTATGCCGCTGACTGTATTTTCTGATGAAATAATCGCAATCTGTCACCTGCACATAATATTTCTCATTCATCTGCAGATAGTGGAGCGCGCGGTGAAGGGAAAACCTCTTCTAGACAAAATACCCATTCAAACTGAGGAAGAGAAATCCATTCTATTTGCCAACGAAGCGGAGCCCTTTAGTAAATTCGAGGAAGAGTATTTCTGCAGTTAAAATAGATTTTTTGTTGAGTTGTATGTTAGTTTTTGTGCGTATATATGGACATACCTGATGCAGTGGTCGGCAAACTGTTACTGGGGGTCACCACTGCAGTGTTCATAGTGCTGTTCCTTTGGATCAACACCTATCCGTTTATTGACGAAGGTAAGGATTCAATCTATATAAATTCTTATTATTGAATTTGTTTTTGTGTTAGAATGTTATTTGTTTGCTTGTCTCTGTGTTTATTTTCGCTAATCTAAGGATCTAACGATCGATTTTTGTTGCGATTTTCACTGATTTCACTGTTCAAAAAAGATCTATTGGTTTCCAAAATACCGGACAATACTGACATGGTGATCTATTTAGATGATTGTATGATATCGTAGGGATGTATAATAAAGTCGTTATAGATACACCGATCTAGGCATGTTGACAAACTAATTACAGGAATTCTCTTGGTTTTTAATTTTTGGATTGGAAAAGGAATTGGTCTTAGCTTTTAATTAATTTTTAAAATGTAATTGAAATTTAGTGCACCTTAACAATAAATAAATCCAATTAAACTTTTATCAAATATGCGCGGAGGTAAATAATGTAATCATTCTTGACAAAGTCAGTTAAAAAAATCAATTTATTTGAATTGGATGCGCCTTACAGATAACTGTTTTACCTCATTCATATATTGTTCGTGTAATGGTCAACTAGTTCATTATTTTAGCTTTTCTATTTATTGTACTCATTGCAACGCTATACTATCACACTTCCCTCCATATTGTGTACTTATTTTCTAAAGGTGATTTAAAGGGGCACTAATATATTACAGTTTGGATCAGTGTGAAAAACAAATTGTGTGTTATTTATAAGTAAAACAGGTTGTGCAGTTGAGTACTCGTATGAACAGTAAAGGAAATGGAAACGAACTGTAATATATCTTGAAATGAGTAGGTCAATAAATATTTGAATATCAAATATAATCCGATTGTGCAGTAAAATTAATAATCAATTTGGCTTGATTAGGTTACGTTTCTGGGTGATTAGCATATATTTTTTATAGGAAATTGAAAATAAATGTAGTTTATTTAATTAACATAAAAAAAAATCAGGAATTATCTAAAGTAGAGATTTCTTCAATATTTTTTTTCTAAACACCCAATTTCTGACTATATTTGGTCTTACTTAATGATACTACACTGTCTTTCAGATTCTGCTGTATACAATCTGATTCCGGATCCAAAGTGGTATCTACTGTTCTCTGCTGCCTGGGGACTACTTTTTATCGGGGGGCTAATGTCATTCACTCTCTACCACATCTACCCTTACATATAAAAAGATTTTCTTATAACACATCCATAATGGCAAAGGATAATATAATATTGAACAGGAAGGAATGGATAGTTATAGGAATATCGGGCGTTACGTGCGGAGGAAAGACGACTTTAGCGAATAAATTGAAAGATACTGTCACGCCGTCATACATTTTCCATCAAGATAAATACTTCTATCCTGATGATAGTCCCAATCATGTGAAATGTGAAGGCATACATCATAATAACTACGATATTCTCTCTGCCTTGAATATGGAGGAGATGTATAAGGACATAGTGGAAACGATGAATGGTGAAAATAAAGCGCATTCAGTGAATTTGCAGCAAAAACCTGAAATGTTCTCCGCTCAAGGGAAGAAGTTCTTGATAGCAGAGGGATTCACCGCTTTGAACTATGCACCGATTAATGACCTGTGCGATTTGAGGTGAGTGCATTTTGTATTCAATGTGTTATATGTCATAGTATTAAGGTATATTTATAATCTATACATATACAGAGAAATGTCCTGACTGACTGACTGATTGGTTCGGCGTTAATTAGTCAGTAAGGCCGCCGAACCTAAACCGCTAACATAGAAATTTGGACAGTTTCCTCCAGTTAGGATTCCTTTTTCCGTGGGCCCAGAGACACCCAAAAACGAACACAACACATGTAACACCCAGACCTGAACAAAAACCTGTTAAAACAAATGATTGTCCGACCTGCAATCGAACCCGGGACATATAGCACAGCACGCAGGGTCACTACCAACTGCGCTAGTTGGTTAAGATTATTTTAAATATTAAGTGAAATCGCCTACGATTATGTATTTATTAATTAATAACTAGCTGTGCGTTTATGTAAGTTTATATATAATTTATATAAGTCGCGGACTTCGTACGCGTGTGGAATTTTAGTTTTTAAACTCTAAATTGGGATAAATTTTCTTCCCGTCAGCCGATTTCGATCCTATAAAAATGTATTTTTTTGAATTTTTGTCTGTCTGGCTGAACGCGTATCATGCTAAAACCGCTTCATTGATTTTAATTAACTTTGGCACAATTATAATATAACTATATAAGTTACTTTTATTTCGATTAATTATGAAGTTCCCGCGGGAATCACAAGTTCACGCGAACGAAGTCGCTGGCACCACCACCACCACTAGTAGTAGTAAATAAATAATCATTAAATTAAAATTTAATAAGTAAACAACAATTAAACAGTGCACGCTCTCCGTCGCCAGATACTACATGGTGCTGGAGTACGGCGAGTGTTGCGCGCGCCGCGTGTACCGCGTGTACGAGCCGCCCGACGTGCCCGGATACTTCGAGCAGTGCGTGTGGCCCGAACACATCAAATACAGGGCCCGGGTATGTACGCACGCAGACCAAACTCTCCCCCGCACCACAAATACACAACCACACACTCGTGTACACACAGATGAAACTCACACGCAGGCGCGACTTTAAAACACACACACACACACATCACACCTAAACGACACACTAGTGCACAAACACTCATTCACGCACGCTTTCAAACTACAAGTTTTTACACGCGTAAGCAAACGAACTGTTTTATAGGATAAATCGAACAGCCCCCCCGAGGGAAAATACTCTAAATATTGAATTTACTTTTTCCCTTGACATGTGTATAACTGGATAATTTGACATTGAATTTATATGTATTTATATATGTATATATATATGTATATATCTAGTCCGGCCATAAGTTCTGTTACAAATGAAAATGCAATTTTTTTTTAATGAAGAAATGTAATATTACTAAAACTTATATGTACATATTTATTAAAGTCTCAGCAAAAAATAAAAACAATATTCTATTCAAAATGGCCACCTTTGGCTTTTATACGGGCCTTTAATCTGTCTGGCCACGAATCTATGAATTTACGCACTGTTTCCATGGGAAATTTCGCCACTGCTTGCTCCAGAGATTTTTTAAGAGACTCAATGTCGCCGTGTCGTTTAGAGCAAGCCATGTCCTCTAAAACTGACCACAATTTGTAGTCTAAAGGGTTGAGGTCTGGGCTAGATGAGGGCCAGTCTTCAGCTCTTATAAAGTCCAGAACGTTGGTTTCAAGCCAGGCTTGGGTAGTTCGTGCCTTGTGACCAGGTGCAGAGTCCTGCTGGAAAGTCCACGGTACATTTTTAAAAAGTGTATTGCTGAGGGGTTTCACAACACGATCCAAGACTGTCTCTTGATACACTTTGGGCTGAAGTTTTCACTCCTTTTTCACAAAAATGTAGCTTTGTGACGCCTTGATAAGACACGCCCCACCAAACCATCACTGACGCAGGATGATGACCACGTTGTACCTTTCCGACCACTTGAGCAGCTTCTTTAGAACTGTGAGCGTACACTTTATCATTTTGCTTATTGTAGTGCTCTTCAATCGTGAAAATTTTTTCATCAGTAAAGAGGATATTTCTGCGCATTTCACCTGCGTATCGCGACAGAGGGCGTTTTGATCGATCCACTCTCTTTAATTGTAAAGATTGATTTAGGGCATGTCCTGTATATCGACGATAAGCACCGAGCTTCAGGTCTTGTTTTATAATATGCGACAGAGTCCTAGCGGGAATCTTCATTTCTCGCGATAAGATTTTTTGCTTCCTAATGGGATTTCGACGAATTCTGGCTTTAACAGCCTTTGTAGTTCTAACAGCACGCGGCCGCCCCGATCTTTTATGGTCTTCGACAGAGGAAGTGTTGTTGTATCTGTTGATAGTACGATATACGAACATACGGCTGATACCAAGCTTTTGAAGTGTCTGGAATATGACCGACGGCTCCATACCCATTTTGTGCAAGGCGATCACCGCAATCCTATTTTCTTTAACACCCCATTCCATATTGTAATTTGATAATGAACACGAAAAAATATGTGAAATGGCGCGAAATCGAAAGAACTTTTAAAAATAATAAACGCGTTCCAAATTCAAAATAATTAAAAAGTTGAAAAAAAAGAAAAGTTTTTATGTAACAGTATTTATGGCCAGACTAGTTATATATACATATTTGTATTAGATTGTTGCACCCTAACAGGGTGTCATGTCCCATATGTATAAATAATTGTGCACATGAATGCAATAAATAAATAAATATGAAATATAGCAAATTTTACTCGAAGGAAACTATTTTATTTTTAAAGATAAGAATACTGGCGGTCAAATTATGACTGGCATTGCTATTGCTATTGCTATTGGAAATCTTTTAGGATTTGAGATTTTCATATGCTTTTCAAAAAACCTTCACAGATCTTACACGAAAACCTTCACCATCGGGAATATTCCGACCTCCTTACTGTCTTACTCTTACCGACCTCATTTTAATTACCTTTTTATATATCGTTTTCAAAAAGGTATCCTGTTAATGTTATGATGTTGTGATGGATGTCAAAATCCTTCACTAAAAAGCCTCCTGATACTATGGACTAAAGTCTACTATGACTACACTCAACTAACAGAACGAATACAATTTAAAAATTCGTCCGACAAAAATGACTTTAACAAGATACAAGAAAGAGTTCGTGATGCAACTGGTATTTCCCGTACAAGTATCTGTGAAGTTGTAAGAGCTCATGACGACGACGGGTCCAATTGACCAGAAACTCAAAAACGAGGTAAACCGAAAAAAACTTATTGAATCTTGAAGATTTTGACTGTTCTGTTGTAACAAGAATGGTGCATAATTTTTATTTGAAGTTTAAGCGAGTGCCGACACTCAAGTCTTTAAAACTGAAACTAATAGAAGCCATTGATTTCAAAGGATAGCATTACAGTACATTACAAATAATTCTTCGTCACTTGGGTTTTCAGTTCACTAAAAATAACAACAGGAACGTTTTGATGGAATAGTTTGATGTAAGATTGAGACGGACGAAATTCTTAGATTTGATTTAAAGTGTTCAATGTGAAGGCAGACAACATTATGGATGAAACTTATGTACATATGTCACATAGCACACGTACAATTGGATTGATTCTACAGGAAAAGGTATAACACGAGCCATTTCTACAGGACAGTGTCTTATTATAGTACACGCGGCCAGTAAAAATGGATTTATTCCCGCGGCTTTATTATGTATAACTCTACGGATGTATCCGTTGAGTTATACATAATGAAGCCACTACGATAGACACTCACTATGATAGTCACGTTGTAACGTGACTATCATAGTGAGATGAACACCAACAGTTATGAAAAATACATTGAAGCGAGATATGACAAACTGGTTGGCAAGACATGACATTAACGTCCATCCCACTTGGACAAACCCACTTTACCAAGTTATTCTTCCTCATAAGGAAAGATTGTGAAATGTTCTAACGACAAAACATTAGTTGAACATGAACACACTGCATTGAGATCATCCGGATTTCAATCCGATTGAAAACATGTGGTCGCAGCTTAAGGATTATGTAGCTCAAAGAAATGTTGCTATGAATATGACCACAGTATAAAAATGTTATTGGAAAAAAATTATATGATTGGTCCAGATGAGAATGGAAAAAAGTTTATGATCGATCACGCAATCGAATGCAAAGATGAATATAGAAAATATAAACACGCCATCGATGATTTTATGGATAGTATAATCATTTATACTCGTAAGAGTGGTGCTAATTCTGAAAGTGACGACTATTATTCTGATTATGACATAGAAGATATTGAATACATACCATCAGCGTCAACCGAAATCTCCTAAATGATCTGCAACGTTTGACTGATGATTGATATACTAATAAAAGCAATATGAAGTTATATCTACATACATCACACAATATAGCAGAGATACTTACCTACTATAATTAATTATCTAGTACACAAATATAAATAAATAAGACCTAAGTAGAAAACATGTAATACGATACGATTATCTAGCAATCTAGTGACTTGTTTAATAAAGGTATAATGTCATTAGATTTTCAAGGGAAAATAACAACATATACATATTTCTCATAAAGTTTTGTATTTATCTCGTAATAAAGTGTCCAATTAGAGGTATGGTAATTCATAGACGTGGACGACGCGTTCGTTCGTTTGCGGATTAGCCGATGGCCAAGGTTTTCGTAATGTATCGCTAGCAAAGTATGAAACAGAAGAAATTTACCTGAAATAACGCAAGAGCTTAAAGTAGGTTGTTCAGTATCGAGAGGAGAATGAGGGTTCAGTTCTCAGTGTACAGTACGGGGATTACTCCCTGTACTGACCAATGAACGCTACCAACGTTACAGATAGATTCTATCTGATGGAATAACAAAGTCTCACATATTTGTGGAATTATTCCCTAAAATAACTTTATTTTTCACTAGAACGGTTTTATATAAATATTTTAAATCAGTTGAAGTGTTTAAGGTTTTGCGTTTTTTCAGTGACTTGTTGTATATTAAACAGATTTTAAACGCGCATGGAAACGTGGAGACGGCCATTTAAGGCTTAAAACAAAAAAAACATCATTACTTGTAGATGGAGACAGACAAACGAGTGACGATAATAGACGGCACACGACACGACATCTTCGACGAGGTCATGAACAATCTCATTGCTATGGGCGTCGGGAAAATACACAGCTAACGTTGTATTGTACTACTGTAGTGTACACAAATACACAATACTCGTGAAAACGTGACAAACGTGAAATGCTGCTATAGGGATCATTTACACAAGGAGAGTTTCGCCAACGGTTCCGACGATACCACATACAATTCTCGCCTGCAACTGTTCACACGTTGATAAAAAGTCAATGGCAACAGGGAAAATAGTATGATTTTGATGTTATGATGAATGTTATGAATAGTATGTTATGATAACAGTTGTTTATACATGCTTGTGACCGATGTTAGAGAAACTCTCCTTGTGTAAATGATCCCTATAGCAGCATTTCGCGTTTGTCACACGAGTATTAACTTGTACAGAGCCATCTAGCGACAGCCACTCTCAACACTGGCTTGTGTCGATAAAACAAAGATAGCAATTATTATTACGAATTTGGGTCTCAAATCATCTTTTCGCTCATTCTTCTTTGGTCTATTTATAACCGATGCATTCTTAAAAACTTGTACCTTTTTTATCTATAAAATATCCGTAAAATAAGGAGCACTAAAGCTCGAGTTCGAGCTCGAGCAAGCGAAACGTTGCGTTTGAGTTTCCTTTTCAAAACCGATACAATTATATATCGTTGTAATTGTGCACATTTAAAGTTTGAATCTGATATTTTTACTATTTTACAATTAATTCGTAAAATTATTCGATTCAATTTACATCAATTTTATTGTTTTGTAGGTAATTTTTCAAACAAAAGTATTTTAAAACAAAAATCGATTTACTCGGATGTAATCTAAAAAAAACAGATTTGCTAAAAGGGATACAAAAGAGATAATATTTCGCCCTCTCGTGTCTTGAGTCGCGTTCCTATTTAATTATTATAATCTTAGTAGTAAATTGAGAGTTGATTCTTGTATTCATTTCTTGTGGCGCTGTTCAAATTTTGTTTTTGTCATAATTTGCCACATAACGATGCTAGCAACGAATGCTGGTAATGCTGAATACTCGTAACTTACTTAGGTGAAAGTAAACGTTAGCAAACTCTCATTTTCAAAAATATTTAGTCATACCGCGGTGATAGTTTAGGAGTATCTGTTTTCGACTTATTGAAATATAAGTAGGGCCATTGTGCTATTAGTAAATCACCTGGTTTTTTAAAGTCATTAAACTCGGGGAACACTTTAAAAAAATTAGTGCGTATAAAATAGGTTTACTTATCGTCGTTTTGTTCCAGACATCTCGTGTCTGTCGTTCAAGATTTTAAAGTATAAAATGTTTTTAAAAAAAGGATTAATGACTCACTGATACTTACACGTGCATGTGTGCATTGTGTGCATTGTGTGCATATCACGACTAAGTACACACAGGATCACGAGGTCTAAACGAAGGAAACACACTTACGTTAATTGAAATGTTGTTTATAAATCGATATAACATCAAATTGCTTTTTCTAATATAAAGATAGAACTTTGGTATACTTCGTCACTTAATTTTGATTCGGATCGTAAAAGTAATTTAAGATACTTAGCCATTTCTCTGTCGCTACATTAGTTACATCGCACTAAATTCAATCTTTTAGTAACAATAAAAAGTAAAACGTAAGTAGCCATCATAGCTCAAGACTTTGATCAGTTGCAGCAAACTTAGAATATTATAATCAAGTATCAAATTAACAAACGTACATCAATTTAAAAGTTAAAAAAATATCTTGTTTTAAAAGCGCCATTATGGTATTTTAATAAGTTCATATGTGTTTGTCACAATTCACATGTATTTTGAATACTGTACTCGCTTGTGTTTAGCGAGGTCCGCTCCGATTATTGTAGAAGTTTATGAGCACTGTTAAATTATTATCTTTTGATGAATTATATCGTATAATATTAATGTTTTTGTTTTATTTTGCGAAACCGCACGCAACCCGGCCATGCTTTACAATAGGTATATAGAGA
Source organism: Sesia apiformis (assembly GCA_914767545.1). NCBI lineage: Eukaryota > Metazoa > Arthropoda > Insecta > Lepidoptera > Sesiidae > Sesia > Sesia apiformis. The sequence goes on from OU611971.1 coordinate 12,488,053, forward strand.
AGATGCCAGGCGAGCAGACTATCCACCTGGCGGCAAGTGGATGTTGTCGCGATAATCTGCGAATGACTTTAAAGATGGACCTATGTACTGATAAAAAGAACTATTTCTTCAAGGTTCGGTTAGTGTCTTGGGGCTGGTTTCCACCAATCTCACATCACACTCGTCTCACATCACACTCGTCTAATGCATCATACAGTCAATTGGTCAATTGATTTATTTCAAATGTAATAATTTCGTTTAATATTACATATAGCCGCCAAAAATTAATTAAAAAATATGTAGGTATATCTACGATTTTAATTTGCAGAGGGAGTCCCGAGGGCATGGAAACGGCCCAATGGGGCCAAGGAATATTTTGAGCCGTTCTTCAATCAACACAATCACAATTCAATTACTGAAATCACTTAAACAATACATTCTAGAGGGCATCGAGTTTTTTTTGTTTCCTAAATATGGTTGGGAATCTGGTGTACGCTGTGAATTATTCCGTAGGTCTAGGTTGTTTGGTGCAACCGTACAATACGATGCGACCACACATTCAAGGTGTGTAACGAGCACATTTTAACATAAAAAGTAACCAGCGATCCATAGATATAACAGTTCGTTATACTTTGATAACATTTTATGGGTAACTCAATCCCCTAAGGATTGAAGGGCTAGGTGGTCGCGCTGGGCGCCGGCAACCAAGGGGCGCCGCGTCACAAGTCCAAAATATAATTTTTCATCTGACTTTTCATATATATAAATAAACTGAGTATGTTGCCAAAATACACATTAAAATGTCAATCATTAAAAATGTTCGATTAATTTTTAATACCCGCGAAAACGTTACCCCTTCGGGCGCTCCAGATTTTGCGCGCCGGGCGCTCGCTACACGCGCTACACACGCTCGATCCGTTCACAATTCTTTAGTGAAGCTGTGATCCGGCCGTGCCTAAGTATGTTGGGTGGTTTAATAGCAAGAAAGCACTCACACTCCGCCGCCATCGCAGAACTTGCGGCTCTCGCGGGGCGCGGACTCCGCCCCGGCGCCCGTGTCCGCTCCGCGGTGCTCCGCCCTCAGCGCGCTCGCGGCCGCCTCGCCCTCCGCCGACCGCTTGCTGCGCTCCTCCAGCCTACACAACAGCCATATTCTCTATAAAACGTGGCACTGAAATAACGCAAATCCTGGAAGTAGCTTGTTCGGTATCGAGAGTCCACTTCGCTCTCACAGTTTTTTTACTAAGACTTCCATATAATTTAGTGTTCATTTCTAGTACTATAATTGGGCCGTTCTAATAGGTCGGGTTTGACATACGACGAACCATATAATCCACCGATGTTTGTTAGTATCGTGTGGTGGTATAACCCGATCAATTTTAAGCGTTGTTTTCTTGGAAGCGTTGCGTCTATGACAATTAATATTTCACATAGGTGGATTTAAATGGTTCGTCATATGTCAAATCCGACCTATTAGAATGGCCCAATTATACCTAGTATCTGTTATTCTACGCATAGTTTTTTTTATTGAGGGCTTCGAGGGAGGCACAGGTGTCGTGTGAGTACACACAAACTCAAAAGAAAAAGGAGAACAATTTATATAAAAAATAGCTGCTAATGAAGACTCATAATCCTTTACGGTAATTGGGCAGCTTTTGAGTTTGATTCTGCTATAATTCTGTTAAATTCATCCATTCTGTTTAGTTTGAGCGTCCTCGTTAGTACCTCTTTCCCCTTGGTTCCGGACATTCCACCAAAAAGTGGTGGACATCTTCGACCGTTCCGCACCTTCACCGGAAAAATCCAAACTTGTTAAGTGGCATGTGTCCAGATCCCAATCTACAAGCTATAGTTACGCAAAACAAATACATTCATCCACACATATAATAACTTCGTACATGAATGTACTGAGCCGTGTCTGTACATGAAATATATTTCGAAAAACGGCGTTGCAGTCGAAAAACAGCTTAAAACATTTTTTTTGGGTTTTTGTCTGTCTGTCTGCACTCTCATCACGTAAAAACCGCTGGATTCTAATGAAACTTGGCACAGTTCTGGTCTCCTGGTTTGAAGGATGCTTGTCCGGCTACGGGCTAACATCGTACATCTCCGGACGACGCGGCGGCTGTGGCGAACATTCCAAAATCACAGAAAAATGAGACAAACTGACTCTAGTACACAATACTAATATAGATTCTTTAAGGATTATTGTTGTGCCAGGTCATTAAAGTTGTGCTATGATTAAATACAAATATATAATTTAAAGCGTCGCAGGTTGTATCGAACGGTTTAACTGTTAATTTATTATTCGTAATTTAATATTATCTCATCGAGAATAATATTAACTAATAGCTACCTACGTTACAGGCTAAAACTCAAAGTACCTATCTGTAACTTTCAATTAAGAATTTACTACTAAAATTCCTGTTTCGTTTTTTGTCCCATTTTTTAATCTCTGCGTTTTTTAGTGTATTTCGAAGGTGGCAGCTCTAAGTATAACACAACTCGAAATAATTTTAAGACTGAGAGGGTGTTTTGGAAGTGAGTGAGATTTGTCGCAACCGATTTACCATTCCAACCCATCAAGTAAAGGGAATCGACAAGACGTTACCTGTTGTCGTGCAGATCGTCGTGCGGTTGTGGATGCGAGGCGTGCGGCAGGTGCGCGACGCGCGGCAGCGTGTCGTCGGCGCGCAACACGGGCAGCGTGCGCGACAGGAACCGCAGCGTGTGATTGCGTACCAGTTCGCTGCACAACGCATACATATCACTCATATCATATATTCGTAATTTGGGTACATGTGTAGATATCGTATCGTTAATAAATCGGACGGTAGTAAGAAATAAACAATAGTTACACAATAAACAACACGATAGGTGGTTATTTTGCTTTTGGATAGTTGTGATCTTTCTTACTAACATAGGCTATACTTATTATAATGTCCCGGAAAAGTCAATTCCGCGATACTGCGGACAGCGCCGCGCGAATTCACCCAATTTATTAATAAAACATTAAATTTTTGCGTTCCGATATACGCAGTCGTTTTAATACGTCGAATGTGAATGACAGATTGACGGGTGGCGAATGAAATATTTTGTACTTAAATTATCAAGATATTTATTTATCAAAACACTATTACTTATCAAGATAATCATCGATAATTATCATTTCAAACCCTGATTGTAGGTGCGCACTGTGCTGTCTGCCATGAAATGCACCGCTGCATCTAGTGTTGTGTACAACGAGCGCCGAACGTTTGATCGCTGAAGCGCTAAGTTAATGCTATTGAACATTATCAGCCGTTTTGAAGTCGAGCTTTTAAATACAAGGGTTTAATACCATCAAATATTTAAAATTTAGATTTAAATACTCACTAGTTTTTGACGCTGTAGGCGCCTATACATTAAAGGTTTATTAGTACTCTTAAAGGTGTATTAAACGCGGCCTGCATTTTTGCTTCAGCACCGTTTTGAAATAATTTCCACACTGGTCATGATTGCGTATTGAATGTCAATGTATAGTAGGTACCCATGTTGTACTCTAAAGTCCTGTTCCAAGCAGAAACAGATTGGGGGATGGGTAGATGTTAGACTTACAAGGGGTAGGGTTCTCCGTCGGGGTTCTGTCCCATGGGATTCCTGGGGATGAGGCCGCGGTTGAGATCCCCGCAGAGGTTGTGCGCGGAGACGTGCGGCCGCGTCTCGCCCACCTCGGGGCAGTCGATGGGGACGTGCTTGTACGGCGGTGGACGCACCCTGCAATGTAGAGGTTTTGGTTTTTTTATAGAACGGTGGTGTCTAAGGCGAATAGGTAGTTCACCTTTTTTATAGAAGAGAGGATAGACGAGCGGTGGGCTACATGATGGTAAGGGGTCACTGTCGTCTGTGGACACCTGCAACATCAGTGGGCATGAGAGTGCGCTGCCGACCGCGCAGGATCTTGTTGACAGCTCTCAAGATATCCATGTCGCAGCTTCACGGGTTCCTGGTAGCTATAAAATATCTCGATGAGCGCATTATACGAAGACATGGGATAGTAGGGGTAGGGGGACATGGGAATGGGATGGGAAGTAGTTTAATATAATGGGTTGAAAGACTTTATACTATAGATCCAATAAAATGGATGAATCGTGGATGAGTGGTTATGAAGCGTGTTCTTACAAGAAAAAGAAAACAAGAGTTGTTTGTGTTGAGATGCTTGAAATAGGCTCGAACAGCGCTGATTTTCAATGGAGCCATTATAGTCTATTTGTATATACCTAGTCGTTAATAGAATAAATATTTTTACCTACCACAATGAACCACCATAAAAGGTAGTGAAATGAATTCCAAATAAAGGACAGACACTACGATCATTTAAGGCAAGTTTACACAGCATACGACTAAGGCAAGTTTACTCAAGTTTGATCTTAGCTACAAGCGGTAGGTATATGTTAGTAGTTCAATAAACTCTTCAATTTGTCCGCAGACCACAACAGATGATCACTCGTGCAGTGGAAGTGGTAATGGACGGCACGTGTCCGTCGAGCGACTCTCGACACTTTTGTCACGTTGCAGTTATGTCTATGTCCCGCTGTGTTATTGTAAATTTGGCACCTGCCACCGATCCACCGATGTAGTTAATAATTGCATGCGAATGATATAAAGCCTTTCGGCCAGCTCCACTGACAACCAGGGCCGTCTTTACCAGGGGGTGCAAGGGGTGCGGTGCACCCCGGGCGCTCACCTTTTAAAGGTAATGAAAAAATATAACGCTATAGTAAACAATTACACAATAGGATATTTGACTGTCATAGGATACACAATAGGATATTTGACTGTCATAGGATACACAATAGGATATTTGACTGTCATAGGATACACAATAGGACATTTGACTGTCATAGGATACACAATAGGATATTTGACTGTCATAGGATACACAATAGGATGTTTGACTGTCTTAGGATACACTCCCGCACCCCGGCGCAGAATAGACTTAAGACGGCCCTGCTGACAACTAACAGAAAGTAGAAATGTGAGATCGCGGTGTAGGTGAGCCTTAGGAGAGGTCTTTATTTGGCAATAGATACACGCTGATGGTCTGGCTTGCATGAATGTGACGCTGACAAAAATAAGTGATCAGACCTCACCTTAGAGTAGATATACCTACTTCGGCCATACTCAAAGGTGTTGGTTGTTTTAGTCAATGATCAATATAGGTTTAAGTGTCGGAAATGTAATTTTGAACCTCAAAACTGGTTTTCTTGCTCTAATTTCGAGCTGGAGAGAAACTTGGAGTCATTAAGTTGGAACGGTAAATTATCTACGTTGAGAACTTTACTACCATGATAGGCTATAAACCCGTAATGTCAGGGCTCAGATTTATACGTGTAGGAAGGTACTCTCCCTGAGATTACAATCCAATAAAATCGACTTTCAAGACAGATATTTCCTAAAGAAGTAACAGGTCTGAAAATCGATTGACATTTAAGTATTCATTTATAAAGTATTAGGTGCTTACCTTTGAAATGACCGATTTGTATAAGAAACTGGTTTTTTTTTATAAACATTTATTATGTCAGTCGAAATATTGACCCATATTATCTGTGCGGGCTGTATTACCCGCACGTGTTGTGGCTGGGATTGTGAAGACGGAAAAAACGCAGTGAACCGCTCTCGAGACTTATATTCAGTACGGACTTAACTTTTTGTTACACATGTGTTTACTGTGGTGACGTTGACGGTTCTTTTCTTTTTTTTTTCGGAATGTCTAAATTCTTGTGGCCCTAGTGGCCTTTCAAGAGTCACCGGTCTTTGACTAACTGGTGGCGGGATCGGCCCTTATTTATATTGATACAATGAGAGACGCTGGAATTGGGCGCTTTTATTGTTACGATGACCGGTAATGCGATATTTGGCCTATGCGCCCGTTACGGTGTGCAAGCCTTTTTTTTTCTTCGGAATTGCTAAATTCTTGTGGCCCTATTGGTCTTTCAAGAGTCACCGGTCGTGTTTAATTTAGAGCGAGCGCAGAAGGCGCTTAGCCAGGAACAAAATGTGTGTAGCAACGAGCCTAAGAGCTCCCCCGCCGGTAAACCGGCGGAAGGAACGGGCCTCGGCTTAGAGCGTTGCATTGTGGGGATACCGCGGGATCGCGTGTCGGCGAGAAGCGCCCAGACACATACCGATACCTGATAAGCATGTGCAAGCCGTTCGTTTGGGATGCAATTTCTCTTCCTTTGTCTTTTCAATGTCAATAGTGAAGATGTGTAAACCATTAGGTCGGAACGCGCTTTCTCGTCCTTTGTCTCGTTCAATGTTAATAGCGGAATTGCGTAAGCTGTTAGTTTGTTGTACAATTTCTCGTCCTTTATCTAAGTATTCAATGTTTATAGCGGGGAAGCGTAAACCGTTAGTTCTTTGTGCCCTTTCTCGTCCTTTGTTCAACTCCAACGTCCCTTAAAATGAGTTTACAATGAATGAAATAACTATCTGTATGGAACGAACTAACAAACATAGTTTAACTATAGTATCCTACTTTAACCTACCATACTGTTTTGAATCAACTGTATTTGTACTTAACCTATACTTATACATTATATACTTATAGGCTTATATGCTATGTACAAATTATGAGCCGGTCGTCGCGAACAGTATCTACACAATATCGCCACCTCACGGCCAGTTGATTGATGCCTGATTGTACGTCTCGTCTCGTGGACGGGTATCAATGAATTTTTAAAAAGCCCTAATCACAGATACCTACTTCAGAATCAAATTTTTTTCCTTGCAAATAGTTGTCCAAATTTCGAAAAAAATTGAATTCTGTCGGGGCAAGGTATGGTCGGAATATCCAACTCTTGAAGGTCCAACTCTTGAAGTTTGGAAACTGTCGTATGAGAAGTGTGAGAGCATTGTCATGAAGAGTGGAGATGAGTGATTGACCAAACTTGGTTGCTTTGTCGCCAGCTTTTCCATCATCGTCTGGAGCTCCTTACAGTACACGTCTGCATCAATCGTTTGACCGGCTCGCAAGAAACTGTAGTGGACAATACCGGCACAGGACCACCAAACTGATACCTATAGCTTTTTCTTAGTTATCTTGCGATTTGGAGATTGTTGGGCTGCAACTCCTGGATCCAGCCACTGATACGAACATTTGCGGTTGTCGTACCGGATCCATTTCTCACATTACAAGACACGATGCGATTCGAAATTCCTTCGTTTTTGTGACGGTTCAATAACACAGTGCACACTTCGGCGCGTTATTGTCGCTGACGTTTGTTCTGTTCATACGGTATATACCCATTTTTCTAGCTCCTTTATTTTGCCGATTTGACGCAGATGAACCAAAATTGTTTTATCACTAACATCAAACCCTGCTGCTAACTCATCTGTACTTTGAGATGGCTCTGCTTCCACTATAGCCTTTAATTCATTGTTATTAACCTTGGTCATAGGTCGTCCGTGGGGCTCATTATTAAGATCGAAATTTCCAAAACGGAAGCGTTCAAACCATCGGCGCACGTTGCGATCGTTTATGGGGTTTGGTCCATACACACTATTGATAGGTATTGTAAGCTGTCTGAATCGTGTTGGTGCCGCGACGAAACCTATTTTCAAAAATAGCATGAATTTTCAATTTATCCATTTCATTTTCAAGGCAATCACATGAACTAAATTTATTTACAGAAAAACAAATGTAATACTGATTTTGAAATGAGAACATCGTAGCTATTAGATGCATTTTGTTTTATTTTGAAATTGGAATTAGAACAGAAGATATTGAAACTTAAATTGGCCAGTGATAACATCGGTCATTTCATTTGTAATACTAGCATACAAGAGGACTCGTGATATTTGCAGCTAGTTACCTCGGCGGCGTAGCATTAGGTGACTCGACGAAGGCGTAGTATCCTTCAGGCGGTTCTTCCGAGGTCGGGTCGGAGGTGACATCGTCAGCGGCCAGCTCTGAAGGTGTGACGGACGCGGGCTCGGGCAGTACCACGCAGAACAGCGTTAGGAATACCTGCCAACAAGCATACGTGTAAAAGGTTAAGGTATTTACTTAGGAATCGACGGTGGAAACAGATAGTAGACCTAGATTAGATATTTTCCTAAAAGTAACAAAATGTTTTTACAAAAGTCTGATCTGTTTTTCTGACGCCAGGCATCAGCGGTGCCACTGAGCACCTTGTTTGCCTACTAGTATCTCCAATTTTGATTGAACTGTATTAGAATATTTTTTGCCACACACTCAAGAATATATAAATATATATACTAAAGAACAGAAGGGACAAAATAATTCGTGTGCTGTGATAGTGTTCGGTTTGTAGTACGTGTTCGTGGAGTGGGTGTAGAACACGTGTTGAACGAGAGTGAGATGACGACGGGTTTTCCTGAAGTATAATAAGTACATATTATTAACTGTGCCGGCGCCCAATGTTTTAAAGGCGATTGATTAAACGTTTACACATCTGTCCTGTTCAGCTGTCTGTACATATTAATTGTATTATAGATATTGCTAGCCGTTGCATTCGTACGCATTATAATGGCCCGATATACCGACTCTATAAAAAGTGTAACGGTGCAATTCGTTAAACACGGTATGCAGGTACCTACCTGTCGTCAGCTCAACAGTACACACGGCAAAAGGCACGGTTTCCGTGCAATAGATAGACTTTGTTCTTAGACTAGATGCTCAACGTAATTAAAGCTACGGAACCTATGAGAGTCGTCAGTGAAATCTTGTTACACATTCAGCAAATCGATTAACGTTGTATCTGTGCATGTGTTGTTGTTCGTAGGACACAAGGCTAGTTACCCGCAAACTTATCTATTTTGCCGTGTGTACCATTTATGTAGCACGTAAGTATGTCGGTTTTGGTTCACTGTTTGTCGTAACGCCGTAATCCGTCGCAAACAGTTCGCAAAGGATGGTATAATTCAATAAAATATGCAGTTGGTATGTGACAGGCACTCAGGCACACAGTCGAGGTTTCTGAGCTTGCTATTGTAATAATAATAGTGCGTCGCATGGGCACGCGTCGGCGCCGTCATAATTATTCATAATTATACAAACTTCAAAGCTACAATATTCATAATTATTGCGTCTTAGTAATGTTAGCATTACTAACAATAATCAATAATAACTTTTATTTATACTGAATTTTTTTTTATGTACGAAGGCGGCAGACGAGCATACAGTCCATCTGATGGTAAATAGATACTGTCGCCCATAGACATCCGCGATACATGCCAACATTAGTCCAAAATGACAAACGTTGGCCCGCCCTGGAGGCGATGCCTACCTTTGGAAATATAGGAATTGATTTGGAGAAAGGGTTGGGAAAATGGGGAGGAATAGGATGGGAACGGGCTCTGGCACATCTCACTCACTACCGAAACACGTACCTACGTACATTAAGGAAATACGAAAAATTGGGAAATGCAGTACATTTGAAGGTAGTCTTCTGTGAGAGAGGGGTAGGGGTAATAATTGATAGATATTAATGTTGATTATTAAATTCAGTTGACTAATGAAATCAAGAAATCATTATTAGTTTTAGATTTGACTTTATTAATGTATTCTAGTGAGTTAAGTTATTATAATTTTTGGCTCATAGATACACGTATAGGTAGGTATATGTTTTTATAATTCTTATAATATTTTGTATTGTAATTTTTTCTTTACTTGCTCTTCCGAGTTGGCTATCAGTTGGCTATCAGTTGGCTATCAGTTGGCTATCAGTTGGCTATCAGTTGACTATCAGTTGGCTATCAGTTGGCTATCAGTTGGCTATCAGTTGGCTGGCAGTATCACGACAACTACCAATGTCTAATAAAATAATGTATGAGTATAAGTAAATAAATAATGCCGCATATAATGGCCGGCACTAGGATTCGCAGTGTTAGTGGACTAAAAAAACACACACAAACACACACCCAGCCTCGAACAAAGATTTGTTTTTAAATAAATGAATGTCCGACCGAGAATTGAACCCGAGACCTATTGCACAGCTGGCAGGGTCACTACCAACTTCGCCACTCGATCGTCAATATTAAGGTAATGGTTCATTAACCAGTTTAATGTAATATCGTCATCTGTTAAATTAAAATATATAAGAAATCAGTTCTAAATGATACCTACTAGTGGCAGGTGGCAAAGAAAACTATTGATTATTTATTGTTTTATTTCACAATAATCATAGGAACAGCCGCGGCTTCCTCGACTTCCTCAACAGATACCAATTGATACAGTTTAATATAATTACTTTATAAGTCAGTTACTTTATAAGTGCAGTATGGTCTATTGTAATGTATGATCTTTCTCAGGGTAAGTGTCCCATTGATCAGCGTCACCGCCGCACGCACCGTTACCGTACCGCTGACCCACATTCCACCGCTCTGTCACAAGTGGAGGCGTGATTGAACCCATTCAACGACATTGACAATGGACGTCACGTCCATTGATCTACAGATCGACGAGTAATAGTTATTGCAACGATGTTATCAATGATTTAAATGCGAAAAATTTTGTAAAGGAAAAATGTGTTTGCAATGCAACTCAGCACTGCAATGTAAAAAATGCGTCTCACTTTCACAGATGACTATTATTTATTTATCTAGAAATTTTTATTCTACAAACGTTTAAATTCGCAAAGGAACACAGCTCTGTATATAAAGTTTGCCCATTTTTTGTACCTAGCAAACCACTTTTTTGTGTTGAAATTATTTTAGAGGACGAAGGCGGCAGATGAACATACAGTCCACTTGATGGTAAATGGATACTGTCGCCCTGCGACATGCGCGATACATGCCACCATCAGTCCACAATGACAAACTTCGGAACACTCCCGGATGCGCTGCCTACCTTTGCAAATTTAATAATAGATCCAATTAAAAACATAGGTAAATATGAAAAAATGGCCAAATTCCTTCGTCCTAACAAAAACATGAAACGTGTCGTCCACGAAAATGATTGAGATCTAGAGAGTGCCAAGCTCTAATAATATCGTATAAAAAAATCAACGAAATAAAACCTCTTGTCTGTTTGAGCTTTTATATTATTATCTTCAGAACCATGCCTAGAGCTTTCAAAATTAGTATCCAAACCGTAGTCATTATTTGAAGCGAAGACAGAGGGGGTGGGGGGATGAAAATGGCTTAAGTTGGTTCGGCCTGGTGCACTGTCGCGCACCGTGATGTAGAGAAAGAGTTCAGAAAATGGAGAGAGATAGGATAGCAGAAATTGGAATATAATTGGGAGCCTTTACACACGCAGACACTTTATTTAAATTATGAACCCTCTCGAAGTGGTTACGCAGGCATCATTCGGACAATTGTTATATGATTAGGAACGTGAAAATTATAGGAGTCGTTACAAACAATTTCAGTAATCACTATTTAAGTTTAATTTGATCACACCACCATTGTCGTGAGTATGGTTATGTGTTGTTTACTGCTCACCGGCCGGTCGACCGACGCGCACCGACCCATTTTTGCATTAGTATTCTACCTAATAGGTATGATTAGTTATTTAACAGTAACATTAATGAAAACGCTTTAATCATCATGAATCAATGCCGGGTGAGCGGTATCAAATAATTTTTGAACCGCACAGCGGGCAGGCAATGCACTTGATCAAGGACAAAAGATGCGTTTCAAAATCCCGAATAAATACATTTAAATCGATCTTTGTAGAGTACTTATCGTGCTATGTAAGTACTCGACTTCAAAACTGTTAACTATTTTGCCGGTGCAAGTTATTGTAAGCTGCCCTCTATATTGGCATGATTTATTGAGGCGGCGTCGACATGACACCGCAAAGTTTATCAAAAAAAAGGAAAATACCAGCGCTACATGCCGTAACACGTACGGAAAATTAAATCGTTTCGGAGGCCGTGGGAAATGTTTATTACACTGTTCCATTTATTTAATATAATTTTCTGGTGAGAAAAGAAAGTAACTAAATCGGTTAGTAGTACGACTAGTTCCAACATCAAGCTAAGTTACTATCACTACCTATCACCGACCTATAATTAATCGTATCACCGATGACCATTATTAACATTCTAGACCTTTTTTTACACATTCTTATTTTGTTCAATTGGCGACATAAGTCTTATTTTGTTCAATTGGCGATATGAGCAAATACAATATAATTACTCATTATTCGTGTAAGTAAAAACTATACATACATATAATAGTCTTTGCTTACACTAATAGAAAGAAGCCTTAAACTTGAAAATAGCGTACAATGTAATTTTGTGTGCAATTTCTATTTAACAATTCTGTTGTTGTAACTTTACGCTAAGCTTAAGCTTATGTTAAGCTTTATGTTTAGATTTCACTTAAAAATAGCCTTCTGGCATAATTGAATAATATTTTTAAATACTGGTATAGGAGCCAGGTCAATATCGTGAAATGGTCGAGTGCGTTTTCTGAGCCGTATGGGTTGGAGTGTGGCGTGAGACAGGGGGGTTTGACCTCACCTAAGCTCTTCAACTTGTACGTAAACGCACTTATAGAGGAGCTCAGCAGTGCTCGTGTCGGCTGCCATATTGACAATGTGTGTGTAAATAATATTACCTACGCGGACGACATGGTGCTGCTGAGTGCTTCTGTCTGTGGCCTTAGGAAATTGCTAGGCATCTGTGAAAAATATGCTGCTAGTCATGGATTGAAATATAACGAAAGCAAAAGTGAATGTATGGTCTTTCGGGCGAGAAACAAAGATCCACATGATGTTCCACCTATTAAACTGAAGGGAACCCCACTAAAGAGAGTAGAACAGTTTAAGTATCTCGGACATTTCGTAACCTCTGACCTGGGGGACAATGCAGACATTGAAAGGGAACGCAGGGCGTTGTCTGTGAGAACCAACATGATAGCTCGCAGGTTTGCTCGTTGCTCCACTGAAGTCAAGATCACTCTGTTTAGAGCTTTTTGTACATCCTTTTACACGAGCAGCCTGTGGGTTAATTACACTCAAAGACAGTATAGCGCCCTCCGCGTGCAATACAACAACGCATTCAGGATGCTGATGGGGTTGCCCCGATTCTGTAGCGCATCGGGGATGTTTGCCGAAGCGCGGGTAGATTGTTTTTACGCGATCATGCGCAAACGGTGTGCATCCCTGATGCGCAGGGTCCGGGCCAGCGCCAACGGTATCCTGGAAATGTTTTCGAACAAGTTCGACTGTCAGTACATGAAGCGTTGTTGTATGCTACATGTGCTGACAAATAAATTACTGTGACCCACCTATTACTATGCATTTCATTCGGATGTTGATAAATTAAAATAACACTTGATTAACATCCCAGCTGAAGGGTCACTTTATTCATTTTAAGTTAATATACTTTAATTCGTAGCACTAACATAGTTTTATAAGTCTTTTTCTTTAATTATTTTATTATACTAACACTTGCTATGGATCTGTGTTATCCGATAAAATAGAATAAAATAAATAACGAAGAAATGTCCATTAAAAATTCCTAGATGCCGAAGGAACATGCAATTATAATTTCACGTTGTACTCGATGCCCGCAAGTTGTCAAGTTGAAGCTCTCGCTGAGTGGGACACGGTGGTTAGTGATTGACGTGCGAGTGTAACTGTCGCCAGTTCAACTAGCGAGACGACAAAACCACATATCTTAATGGCGGCTATGTGATTTTGAGAACTCTTATTGTAGTACCATAAGATATATCAATGGAAAATGAACGCTCTACGACTTGTTTGATGCAATCTTGTCATTAGATGTGCTACTCCGAGTGTTCCGACGCGTGTTTACGTGAGCGCGCTTATAGTTTCATCTCTGTTAGACCACTTTCAATGTGTTGTAATTACATGTTGGCATTTTACATGTTATTTTCACGCTCTTAATTTCAGAAAGTCTACCAACATTCTCGTGTGTCGTTTAGACACCACATTTATAGACGTTTAATTTATAATTTTATGTTCATATTTTTTTCCATTTTTCATCAAAAATCTTGGCTGAGGGGTTCTACACTGTCTATGCTCGTTTTTCGCCTTCGCCAATAAAAAAAAGTAGCATGATGATGCTCAGCCAAGTGGAGAGACGTAGCGTCTCTCTGTATGTTCTACCGCCTGTACAATGGGGAATGCTCTGAAGAATGGTTCAATATAATTCCCATCTCGGGTTTCTACAACTGCACCTCCCGTCACAGAAATACGGCCCATCCTTCCTCGATTTCCTCGATAAGGAGGTGTCGCGTACTGTTCGGTCCAAAACTCATTCTATACCGCGAACCCGTAGGTTGTGGAACGGACTGACCTTTTTTTATGGACGAGAATCCATAAAGAGAAAAGTGATCTGATCCACCTGATCCACCGGATGCGCTGCCTACTTTGAAGATATAGTAATGGATTTGGAGAAAGGGTTGGGAAAATGCGGAGAGATAGGATGGGGATGGGCTCTGACTCATCTCGCTCACTACCGAAACACGTAGGTACGTACATTAGGGAAATAATATAAAGTGGGAAATGCAGTACATTTCTAGGTAGTCTTCTGTGAGAGAGGGGTAACGTGGCCAGTGGAGTGCGCCCAGCGGCTGTTGGATTGCAGCGTGTACTCTCACCCTCCCTCCCCTCTCTCAGCCGCAAGAGGTCTTTGCATTACTACGATATGGGGTTCTTCAAGAAACCTGTGTATAGGATTTTGCAAGGTCGGAGGCGCACCTCCATATTCCCTGGTGTTGCAGGTGCCCATGGGCGGCGGTAACATTTACTATCACGTGGGACCGCTTGCTCGTCCGCCTACTTCACTATAAAAAAATACAGTCCACCTGTAAGTGGATACTGAAGCTCGTGGATTTTCGCGATACATGCCAACATTAGTCCAAAACGTTGGCACGCCCCAGAATGCGCTGCCTACATTTGGAGATATAGGAATGGATTTAGAGGAAAGGTTGGGTAATTGGGGAGGGATTCTTTTATTCATGTGACAATTTTATTTGAGCCAGTTCAAAGTTATGACTAAAATTAACGAATTTTGGTTAATATTTAGAAAGTCTCTTGGGTTTTCACGGTATATTTTTATAGAAAGAAGATGACAGACGAGCAGACAGTCCACCTGGTGGTAAGTGGATACTGTCGCCCTGCGACATGCGTGATACAGGACAATATCATTCGAGAATGACACACATTGGTACGCCGTTAGATGAACTGTCTACTTTTGGTGATATAGGAATGGATTTGAAGAGAGGGGGCGGGGCGGGGTGGAGGGGATGGGGGGTCAGTGGGGATGAATAGGAAAGAAAAATAGTTTATAATATAATCACGTTTCCTGCAAAACGCAGTAATTACAAGTAGGTGTAGCACCGCGCGTAGTACCGCTTGTACCGCGCAAAGCCGAGACAGAAACAGCACCGTCAGCATTATCGTATGACTTGTGAGGTGCGCGCGATGATACGATGATACGCCGTTATGATTACGATGTGAGAAACAGAGCGAGACGGTTCCCCGTAACAACTCACATGATACATTACGCGTAGCAACAGGTGCCAACCACTTGGTGATTTACCCTACTCTCTAATTCAATACCTAAATTAAAAAACTGTTGCAAAAAACAGGTCACTAGCTTTTTCACGGAGTAGGTCGCGGTTATTTTTTGGGTTTCTTTTTTATTATAATATTGGCTGGCTGTTATGTTTTCAATATATTTTTACAATTTCTTTTAATGATGATATTGAAGCATTGTAAAGCAAGGGCTAGAAAGTAACACAGTTTATGGTTTCATAATGTTTAATTGAAATGTAGGTCTAGAAACTGGTGATTACAAAAAGGAAAATAAAAATGTGAAAAACGATCTTAAACAAACTTATAATGGATATAACCTCCTCGAGGTAGAATTAAGTCGTTGGTAGTCTGGTCAGCATACTGTACATTATGTTCCATATAAGTTCTTGTGGACTTTTGTCTCCTTTTTTATAATGAAATGATGAAGGTGGCAGACGGACATGCGGTCCACGTGATGGTAAGTGCACGCCTATGGACACCTACAACACCACGAGGTGCTCTGCTGGCCGCGTTAAATCCTATTCACAGTTTTCAATAGTTCTATGTCGTAGCGTAGCAGTTGATAATGGATTCATTCCACAAGTTTCGGGTTCGCGGTACAAAGTGTCGTCAGTGTGCGTGGCGACTTTGTCAAGGACGCGTGGATTGACCGCAGGACGATAACGGGAGGTGCGATGATAAGAACCTAAGTTGGCATCAAAATGAGCAATTCTTCAGAACATTCCCCGTTATACAGGCGGTAGAACACGCAGAGGGAGCCAACGTCTCTGTGGACTCTGAGGGGCTCTAGATCGCCCGTGACAGTGGGATCGTCGACAATTACATTATTATGTACTAAAATTATTATTTATCTCAAAAACTTAGGGACCTACTTTTTTGCAACATATTTTATTTAGATAGGTCATTTTCATTTTTCTAAATCTAGGTAGATCTTAAATTAGCATCTACTATTGTTAGATTTTGACTAGTATCATTTGTATCTTGTCGTACAAAAATGATGTGATACACTAAACACTAAACAAACTATTACATGTATCAAACTATAAAATATAGTTGCTATTGGTATTGCTATTCCTTTGCTAATCACAGAGTACATAAAATAATATTAAAATTAATATATAAATAAATCTCCGTGACCTATCATTTCTGGCGTGCCAATGTTCGAGATCGATGTACCTACAATAAAAATAGTAGGTATTACAGAATGTACTCGCATTACATTTTACATTTTTACGTTTATACCCGAAATTAGAAAATATTGACCATTAATTCCTTTGATATATGTACCTATTAAATTCGTCGCTCTATGAGATATGTTTTCATATAAGACGTACATAATCAGATAATGATAATATTAATATTATGTTGTGTGCCGGTGTGCAGTGACGTCACCGGGTCCCGTTGCCGGAGCCGCGTGACCTTCACCCAGTTGGCAGCCGGTCCGGGGGTCGACGACCGCGCCGCATTCCTGCGCGCATCCTAGTTTAGGACTCGTACACAACTTGTTTATTATAACTAACTGTCCTGCCTTTGCACTTGTACAACAATAATATCTCTGTACTTAATCTCTGCGTCGTCGTCGTCATAAACAACTAACTTTAGGATAGGATAGGATAGGACAGGATAGGTAGCCTACCGTTGCTATTCTAAGATGATATGTTGCATCGCATCATCATCAGCATCATCATTGGGAGGATCTCCACTGGACTAAACAAATTAGCTAACGATAAAAAGGAGCCAAGTAGTCTAATTAATACATATTATAATAAAACATATCTTCTGTAGGTAAGTACTTACAACTTACTAAAATCGTATCAAAGCCGTGTTTGTACATTTAATATTTTTGAAGATAGGTGTCCTTGCGGTGTAAACTACAAGCGATACAATACCCAATACAAACATTTTTTGTCTGTCTATCCGTTTGTCTGTTTCTGAATGCGCATCACACAAAATCTCTTTGGACGTATTTTAATGAAACAACTATAAAGTTCTCGTGGGAATCAAGCTAATAACCATACATACTGTAACGTAAGTCGTGGACACTACTAGTGACGAATAAGGAATACAATAAAACCACAGATAAAAAAGAATAGATAACGCAAGCTGGCCGTTCGGTCGCTGCGTCTCCCGAAGTTGACGCTAAGCTTCTACATCTCGCGCTGCTCGCCGTTGTTACAGAACATCAACGTAACACTCGTAAAACGAATTAAGGGAGATATTTCGTTTCATTGGTGAGTGGTATCCTATCACTAAAAATTCATGAAGTTAGTCGTAGGTACTAAATAGTGACACGCTTGATCTAAACACAATTTTACGAACTTGCATTGTCTATCTAAACTGTAATCATTACCTCCTGTGGACAGGCCAAACTTACGGGCAATTTCCATTGAAGGGAATTCATAGAGGAACAATAATTTGAAAATAGAATGCCCAAGCGATTATATTATGAATTTCAGTTTTGTTTGATATCAATACTTATTATTATATTATAAACTTCATTTATTATACCTTCCATATTAAACAATGAAGACGCTGTTGATGAAGACAGAAAACACCTTTTTTTCCAAGCGAGTTTTTAGGCTAATATTCTAAAGCGTATGTGGTTGAATGATTTATCCGTTGGCCTTAATTCGTTGGCGATTATTTAAAAAAACAATAACAGGCGGACGCAAACGAGCAACGGGAGAAAGTGTAACGGGACACGTTTGTTGTGTTGTGATCCTCCGACGGGGCTTTACGTGCGAGCCGGCCGCATACGGAAGGCACTACAGCGCACTTTGTCATGTGCAATCGATGCTTGTTTCTTGGAAGCTCTCTAAGGAATGTCGCAGTGAAAGACTGGAGCGGAGGCGCACAGGTGAAACCCTGGCTAGCTGGCCTCGTGCAGATCATGCGTGGATGTGACCCTTGAATTTATTTTTAAAGCATCGCCTTAGAGCGTTCATTAACCGATTTTATATTGTAACAAGAAATCATAAATAATGTAGATGTTCAAAAGGTTTAGAACTAGCGGATTTAATCGTATTTAAATAAAAAAATACTCTTAAATATTAGGTACCTACGTATGATGAAAAAAAGGTTTAAATCTTCTGGAACTTTACCGAGGAGCTCTTCCGTCGTCTATTAATCCTTAAAATGCGTTACCTTACAATCTTTAAGAGGGAGATTCAACTATTTTTCGTAAGATTTATAGAAAAATCTTCAGACAGAAGATGTACCTACCTATTTTTTATAAATTTTCTAATCTTTAATAAAAAAAAAATGGTAAACTTCTGAATTCAGATGATAAAACTGTTTGATCATCGAAACTTACGAAATGTATTTTTTTGCATTTCTTATTACGATGATAAAGTCGCAAAAGTGTTTCACGTATCTGCAAATGGTAGGTAACGAGCGATCATCGGCACGCGACGGTCACACCCGCTACTAACGGTGCCATATTATTAGCGTCGTTGGAGTATTCATACATCGAACATTTACCTTATTGCGAAGTAGATTCTGAAAAGTTTTTAAGTGTAAGCATAAATTGTAAACAAGTAATACGTGTGTGTGTGTGAGTATGTGTGTGTGTGTGTGTGTCGCCAAGTTGTTGTTCTCTTTCAGCACATCATTTATTTAGTTGTGTCAAATATAGTATGGCTGCTTAACAGGTATAAGAATAATTGAAGATAATGCTCTTGTTACTAATTATGAAGAAACAAGATAGTTGAATTTATAGAAAACATTCAAATCCCTATCCAGCAATAACAAAATCGACATGTCGATCACAACAGAACGGTCCAGTGGAAGGAACCGAAGAAGAAGAGTAAAAACAATTGATGTTACTGAGGAGTGTCGTGATGCTTGTGAGATCACTTTCTTAATCTGAGTGATGCAATTAAAGAGTTGTTCTTTGCTTTGAAGCCTCTTCATCCATATGCAATTACAATTTGATTAACGACTCCGATAAACCAAAATTATATGAAAGAAGAGAGGAACATATTATTTTATTGACAACAACTTCTATGGAGCGGAAAATAAAAAGAGAAGAATATTAATTGTTGTGGCAATCAGCACCAGTTGAGCACAACACGTCGCCGCGTGACCTGCGATGCTGGTTTTTAATCGAAGCCGCAGCAGAGACCACGGACTGCCCACACCAGAGGCCGTGTTATTTTTGCATCAAGGTGTTTTCACATTTTTACAAAGTATATGGACGTTTTCGCCGCCAATAAAAGAATATAGGAGGGCCATTAAACGAGGGTAATTCCTAAACCGCAGGCACACGATAAAATCGTGTCACATTCGTAAGGAATGTGGTTAGAATGTTTACTCGCTAGCGGCCGCGCGCGGCTCCGCTCGGGCTGTTCCGTTACCATGAATATTGCATGAGACCGCCACCAGCCCACGTCGAGCCGTCGAGGTGAGGCACGCGTCCGGCACCACATTAGCATCTATCATCCTCCTAATTGTTATTAGCTAAAACACTATTAGCTTCCGGACTTGTGCATATGTCTTATACTTTATTATTATCTTGTGAGCTACAACGAAAAACTTGTCTTATTAAACATTAATATTATTTATTAATAATCACTTGTTTGGACCAGTCTGCATTCAGCTTGTGATCTCATACACCAAACAATAATTTAGTTTTAATTTAGTCAGTAGAATGTGTTACAACACGATTTTATGTGCTTACTAAATGTTCTTTTTATATACCTACCTATTTAACATACATACTAATAAATTGAATTTTAGTACTATTTAAATGCATTTTATGTTCTCATATTTCCATTTATACTGTTCATTCCCACATGCCATTTGTATCATTTGCACCTACTCTACTGTTCATCTGTTATTTGATCATTTTCGTCCATTTTTCGTTATCGATTTTCATTCGTCGGCTACAGTACCAGTGTCAGGCAATGTTAATGGCGATATGGAAAATTGCATTTTTGCACTTTCTTAGAGAGCCATTACACCCTTCTAGTCTAGTAGACCGATTACTTGAAGTGGCTGGATGAGAAGAAGTGACTGTGATACTGTGTGGCGGCGTGGGGAGAGGTTTACAGCCAGCAGTGTAGAGGCACAGGTTGATGATACCTATTCGAGAGGTTTGGACTCACATTTTTCGAAATTGTTTCTAGAATAGGTTAATACAATAATATGGCCGCTCACTGCACTCAATCTGCATTAGAGATGTACATAATGCACGAGTATCTACAGTCAATGAGATAATGTAAATAGCATACAGGTTTTCATAACAAAAATGCAACTGCATTGCGTGTTCATCAGCCACGCTCGCCTACATGACAGTTATAATGAATTTAATTATATTAATTCAATTCCTGGTGTGTTCAGTGAGCGTGAGCGTTCCACATTTTTAGTGACCATTTGATATTGATATTGTAAATGTCTACACTGCGTCACACCATCGGCAGTGGAGAGACACAGTTCTCTGTCTACCGATGCCTACCCACCGGCCTCTGCCTACCCACCGGCCTCTGCCTACCCACCGGCCTCTGCCTACCCACCGATCTCCACCACACACGATCCCTTCTCTCCCGCTCCTCTCGTCCACCCACTACCGGCAAACTTCATAAAGTCGATGTTATACAGAATGACTAATCGCACTAACACCTGCAACTATGAATTCCATTCAGGATTTTGAGTTCATTGAAGTAAGAATTTTAATAATGTTTTTTGAAAACAGAAATCTGTTTTAAGTTATTACCAAATTTTTCATAGAAGCCAAACACTAGTTAGTTTAGAAAAAAATACGTAACATTATACAAGGTGTTCACACCTTGTATAATGTTACGCAAAACCTGAAATATGTCAACCAATTTAAAATATACATAAAACCGTTCTAGCTCAAAATAATATTATTAAAGTTACAAACATGTAAGGTTTGTCGTTCTGTCTAAAACGTTCGTAGTGCTCATTACTCAAACGCGTCTAGATAGCGCGTAGAAAAATGATATACTAGATAGTGACACATTGTATAATGAATGAATTCAGAATCATGAGTAGAATCCATGATTTCAGCCTGTATCGAACACAGCCTATTTACCTCAAATTAAGAACCCTCGGAAGCAATTTATTTCAATGTTGCAAACCCTGAACTCGTGTTGACGTAAAATTTTATTAAGACTATTTATTCAAAAGTGTCAACTTACCGCATAAATAAGGAAATGCCGAGCCATTTCTGCTGCGTGTCCCAGAAACCGAAATATGCAAACACACACTCAGAATGTCTGATGAAAAGTAGCACTCTTCACCTGCCCATTCATACGAAATATTCAACAAACTGAACAAATTAATTAATTACGAATTCCAACTTTCGAATTGGCGCGCTGGCTCGTTCGTCTTCTTATTTTTTAAATTTAATTTGTAAACGAAGACTACGGCCGCCTTTCGTTCGTCCTATGCGCTCGGAACTGCGGTTGTTGACTGCTTGTGGCGGCTACGAGCCGAGCCCACTCACTAAACGGGAAATTGTGACAATTCGGTGAAAGGACACCACACAGAGTTGTCGATACCTGTACGAGTATGTAACTGTTGGAATGCCAATTGATTTTTCTATCATACAAGTGAGTAGTTTACTCGTGATAAAAACATAAATATGAAGTTATTGAGTCGTATTTAAACAAAATTTGCTCCCTTTTTGTAGGTCTAGGTAGCCCTTAGACCTACAATACAATTGGATAATAATGTCATTGTACATAAAAACATTTACTATGTAATATTTACGCTTCAACTGTTAACTTTTATACTATTACAGCTATACACGTTGTTGCTATTGTTAATTGTCTTAAATAAATAAATATTATTGAATAGTGTCTTGTACACAAACAAGTTTCAATACACTCTTTAATGAAACGCCCCTTTTATCTATGTTATTTGTTTGTCTGTTCAGTTATTAGCTACTCACTTTGTAAACTTTACCTAAACCATAATTACCAAATAATATATGGTGAAAAGCTCTTATTTATTAATTCGGCTTAATCTCAGAAATGATTAGATTTTTTAATAGAAGTGGAAACAGACGAACAGGCGGTCATCCTGACGGTAAGTGATCACTGCCGCCCACGGACACATGCAACATTAGGGGTTATGATCGCGCAGAATCCTATAGAATCCGTTGGGTAAAATATATATTTGAGAAATAGTGTACACGATAGCTTAATTCTTTATCAGAGTCCATTATTTTATTGGAATTCCCTATTTATTAACAATGTATTTCCTTTATTAAAATCCTAGGTGAAACTAGATTGACATTAATCGCTTGTAACCTGTAAGTTACACTCTAAATTCTTCTTGTAAACTGGAGAAATGATTTAGAAATTACTAAATACATTTAATATGAAGAATTATATTGTGTTATTAATGAAACAATATGACAGCTGTATCAGAATGTATGAATTATTAAAGCAGATGTCTGTCACACGCAAATTATAAAGTATCACACTCGTACAGCTCTGTGTATAGCTATGGAGTGGAGTAGAGAGAGTAGTTCCCGGGCCGCGACCAGTACTCGCTGCCACTTGCCATGGACAAGTACTAAACTTAGCCACATCCAGTAAAATAATATAATGTTAATAATATAATAAGAAATAAATATGTTACATTTTAGAAAAAAACGAGTTTTAATTTTTCAGTACAAATCGGCAATTTCATACTTTAACCCCTATATTAATGACAAAAAGAATAATAAAAAGAAATATTAAGCAGAAATTATAAACAAATGTGAGTCCAGTACAACATCAGTACAACATTAGTACAACATCGTACAACACCAGCACAACATCAGTACAACATTAGTACAACATCGTACAACACCAGCACAACATCAGTACAACATCAGTACAACATCAACACAACATCACGCCACTCACATCAATACTGTATTGGATAAAGTTCCTCCCAAACTTTGTATCTGTCTTCGTAGAGGTTTTTGCGTATCGAGAACTCTTTACCGAAGTGCAGATACTTCCGGTCCTGAGGGGTCATCGCTGGCCACGACAATGACGCGATTTCCGGTAGGTCGCCGCGAGGGTTTGGGTCCCTAAACATAACACATAACACTAAACAATCCGTAACTGTTCAATTATTTCTTCAACGTACCGTCTACACTTAGACAATTAATTAAAAAAGATGCATGCATTAGATGCATTAATAAAGAGTGTAAAGTAATTACGATTAATTACCAAAACCAAAAGACTAATTTTGTCTTTATTATTACCTATAACTTCGTAGATTTTCAGATTTAGCTCAAATTAGCCTTAGATACAGAGAAACACTTTATTGTACACCAAAAACATACAGAGTAATACAAAATACAAGTTATTAGAAGTACCTACAACTGGCAGTCTTATCGCTAAAGCGATGTCTTCCAACCAACCTTTGGGTGGGGAAGACGAAATAGAGGTAGATGGTGCGGTGCAATAAGGAAATAATGTCTGTATATACATTCATAGATATGATGTATGATACAGAAATATATAGATACCTTCAGGCATTAATATATACATGCATTAATACATATACATACATACATTCAGAAAGATAAAGGAAAATAATTTGAGTGTAAGAGAACTCTAAGCGTAAGGCGTAAGAGAGTAAGGGAGCTAGTGTACTTTCACGAGTCTTTTAAAACTGGCCGGAGATTGAGCGCGCTTTATACTCGTAGTTGAAGGTAATGCATTCCATAAGCGAACCGTTTGCCCCTTCCCCTGCAGGGTACAGACCTCCCCTAGCGAATCACTGGGGGGTTTCGGGCCGTAACTCACCACGCTGCCCCAGATATTTTAAATAATCCATTTTTTGATATATTTTTTTAATCACACACTCCAGATTTTTTTTATTTCTGAAGCATGCGGATTTGTCACCATGTTGTCCCTCACCGGCGAGCTGGCGAACATCACACGAATGAGAGTCTAGTACCCTTAGACTATCGCCGCTCTCCTAGGCTATCAATATTATTTTATCAAAATAAATATAGATTAATACAATAGTTTTACAAAAACAGCAGTTTTGTAACAATTGTTATAATTAGATTTTGTTATGTATTTAAATATTTTGACAAAATAAGGTTCGATTTCATGGTCTGGCTTTAATTTAACTGATTTGCCTTATGTAATTTTAATTATAAAAACTAGAGTCCCATTGAATAATTAAGCAAGCGTTTTATTATTATAACAAACCAGCGAGCCATCCTGTTTCATGACATCTATCTTACAGCTATCGTATGCTTCCTAAGCAAATTCTGCAATCGTTATATCGTCGTAGTGGTCGTGCTGAAGTGATTCATTTCATAGCAAGCTTACCCGTATCTGGCGAAAGTGTACCACGCGGCAGTCATCTTGTCAACAATCTGCGAGTCCGGACTGGAGAGCGGTATGGCGGGGAAGCGGTAGCTCAGTGTGAACTGGTAGATCAGGTCGTCGTGATGAGCAGCACCTAGTAATCATACCGACCATTTAATTAGCCATAAAAATCTATCAGGTGTATTTAGCGAAACATTTTTATGAAGATGTTGGTTGCTCTATATGATTCTTCAAATGAGTATTAATTGGTTTTTCTATTGGTGGTCTCCTTACCTATTGGTTTTCCAGTGTCAGGATCCTCGTAGTGGCTGTGGTTGCCGACGTAACTGAATTGATAGTACCACACCTTTTGCGACGAATGACGGCACATCAAGTTAGCCATCCTGTAAACAGACAATTTACTAACCGTCAAATATCCAGGTCGAAGGGTAACGTAAGTTCGTGATACCGCTACATTTGCAGTGTTACCTGTGCACGGGGAAGCCTACAATAGAGTCTGTATAAAGGTTCCCGAGCCCCCTCGAGCTGTGCTCATCGTTGGCCAACGGCTTCCCGTCGAGGTACACCTGCTTCAACCGATCCGTGGTAAATTTAGAGTTTTCCTCTGGTAACATAAAAGAAGTAGTGGCCATTCGCTGCCAGTCCGCGTTCATCGCATTCAATAGACTCTCGTTCTTCAAGATGGCTGCAATGAAGACAATTTTATTTACACTTTCAGACAATAAAATTAATATTGTAATAAAATGCAAAAAATACTTTAAGGTACAAATACTGACAGAACGCCAACCAACGGAACTCGTCCTCTGTTTGGCTGACAATGAAGGGCACCGCGTGCATCTTGCCCTCTCGGATAGCGTCCATCGGATCCATCGTCAGGAACCGCTCCTGGCCGAAGTCCTCCTCCACTATCGGCGCCCAAACCCCAACAGGATCATATGCATATTCCTGAATGACAAAATAATTTAATCCAATAAATAAATAATTAGGCAAATTTCTTTAAACGTTTCCTGTCACAGTGGAAACTACAACCTCACTGTACTTTGATCTATTGTTTTTAGAACAGATATGCAACATACCATATTTGGTTTGTGAATAGCTTCCGTTACGTAACACAGCAAATACTAAGCATATGTGGGTATGGAGATGGAGGCGCCGACAGAATCTCATAAACGATCATTTTATTATCTCCATATCGAAATGCACTTCAATGTTTAGTTACACGATTGTAGTGTCAAGAATTCTAATAGAAAAACGAAATTTGTATTCCTTACAAAGAAACCTGGCAACGAATCACCCAATTGTCGCCAGGGCGTTTTTTTCAGGCATTCGAAGATGATTTTGGTGTTGTTGGTCGGACAATTGACGAGTTCTGCTTGCTTTACGGCCAGGTCCCGCATCTCGCGACGCAAGGGCGCCCTTGATGTCGGTGAACCGCTCATACCAATCCCGCGATGGAATAAACCTTCACGAAAAAAAACGAAGATTGAAATCGACGATAGTCTCAAATCATTCTGAAAAAGAAATTGTCCCTTATGTACCTTTAGACATGGGTGATATCATATGCAGCAAAATGCTAATGGAGCCGGCGCTGCAGCCCGCAAGGGTGACGAGGGCGGGGTCGCCGCCGAACGCCGCGATGTTGCGCTGCACCCACCGCAGTGCCGCCACTTGGTCTTTCATGCCGTTGTTACCGGGAGCCAAGGCATCGCCTGTACTCAAGAACCCTGAAATTAAACATGTCAAATATAAAAATGTGACGTTTTGATAGTCCATTCGACTTCAGTCACCCAGAGCACCGCGTAGCACTAAAAGCGAAGCGATGTGATTATGGTGAAGTTCATGTACAATTCATTATCGAGAACTCATAATACACTAGTGATTAGAGACTTCCCGACGATACTGTATAGACCTTAAAAGTATAATTGATGGTTTAGTTTATTCACTCATTTATTTCTTTTATTCATCGTACCTAGTGTTGCGAGGCGGTAGTTGATGGTGACAAGCACGAGGTCCCTGTCGAGCAGGTAGTGGGGCCCGGCGAGGTCGCTGCGGCCCGTCATGGCGTAGAACCCGCCCGGGTGAATGAACAATATCACCGGCAGGGGCTTCGTGCTGCAACAAACAACTGTTCACAACTGATACATTTTACAGAGGCCTACTATATGCAAGAGTCGATATGAACTTCTGATAAAGCTAAATGATGATTAGTAAATAAATATCAAGATAGATAATGACTGAAGCTGGGTTACCTGTTGTTGTTCGGTGTATATACGTTGATGGTGAGGCAGTCCTCGTCGACGTAGTAGCCGGCGCTGGCGGGCAGCGGGCACGCGGGGCCCTCCTTGCTGGCGTCCACCTCGCCCTTGTACTTAAGGATCGATACAGGAGGCTACGGGAAATGGATATTTTTTTGAAAAATATGAAGTATATTTTTTAATCTATTTGGCTACAACTTTGTATTTACTATTGCAGTTGTTAATTACTTGGACATGACTATTAGCTACTTTATCAAAACTCTAGAAGGAATATTTCTAAATGTAATTAATTAATTTATGTACAAATACTTCACAGTTTATAATATAATATTTGACAATTAATAAGCCAATTACTATAATATACCTAATCCAATAATATGTGCAGTACAAAGTTTAAATACGATAAGTGAATAATAGTTTTTAAGTGCTAAGTTTACCCGGAGCACAAGGGACCATAGAACGTGAGAGTGGTGTGCGTGTGTGTGTGTGTGCGTGGAAGGGTGTGTGCGTGGGAGGGTGTGTGTCAAAAGGGTGATGTTAAAAAATATACGTAACCATCGTCCCCTATTGAAAATGGACGCGCTCGTGCACATTATCTTGTACGTGTATAGCTGTAAAGCGCCACGCTCGCCAAGCGGGTCGTCGTCAACTATTTCAGAGGTGGTCCCAGGGCTTGTGGTCCCAGGGCTTGTGGTAGCCGCTTTGTTGTCCCTTAGTCGCCTGTTACGACACCAGGCAACGGAGTCTAAAGCCGGCCGACACGAAAAAGCCTAAAAAGCCGGTGTTCAATTTTTAACACGCAATGTGCAACTTAGGAACCAGTTTTCAGATAAAATTAAAATTTATAAAATAACGAAGCTTCCACTGTAGTTCTAAAATAACTATTGGAGAGTGCTTCGTAGTGCTTTAAAATGTTGGTGCACCGAGATGATATATATACTCGTAATACATTTTATATAATAAAATGGGAGGTCTATTTGAAGTGTTCACCTGGAAGCGGAGCTCCCCCACGGGCGGCTCCGCATATCTGATGCCCCTGTACGCCTGGAAGCGGCGGCCGCGGCGCGTCTCCATCCACGAGCCGCGGAACGCGCCAGACGCGCTCGCCGTCACCGGACCGTCGTCCACGGAGGTCCGGGCCGATGACGATCCTTCTATTTCAAATATTACAATATTTTTTTTAAATTTTTATCAAATCTCTGCTTAATACTAACTATAATTTTCAGTAAATCTTACGAACCTCGGATACTTGCGTATGCGGGGTTGTAAGATACAGTACAGTATACTCAATAAGTTACTGACTAATATTTGCATGGATCTGTATTGTCTCAATGAATAAATCAATTATAAAATAAAAATAATTAAATCACTCACCTGCGCTGGCAGCAGTACTGTCCGCTGACTCATTTTTCCGTTGCGCGCGTGCGCATGCAAATATTAAACAAATAAATAACGCCCTCCACAACATTTTCCTCAAGTTGTGCACAGCGTAATGACTCGAAATGAGCGAGGACGAGCTCCTTATATCGGGTGACACGCAGGCTATTCTTTACATCATTTTATTAATTTTTAATTCTAAATCATTGACTGCGACTTCGCTCGATTTCTCACTGCTCTTACTTGGGGATCTCATAGATCCCTATCTGATAGACCTGTGGGAACTTAGATAATGGCTTACCATTAATACTAATATATTAATACTAATATATTAATACTAATATACTGGCAAACCTTGGGAGAAGCCTACATCCAGCTGTAGCTCTCTACAAGCTGGTGGAATGATTTTGTAATGGTAATGGAATGAAGAAAAAAAAAAATAGGTGGTTTGGGGGATGGTTGACTGATTTTGAAAATATAGGGTGGGCAATTTAAAATTTGGAATTTAATTTGGCTGAAAAAAAAACTTATGGATATTTTTTCAAAAGTATGGCTCTTTTAGAAATAGTAAACATTGCCATTAAGCATGGAACACAACATCATTCAAATGACCTCCACGGCTGCCTTTACAGTACCCCATTCTATCAACCCAATTTTTCAGCACATTTTCGATTGTTTGGGCTTCTATCTCATGAATGGCAGTTTCGATTTCATGTTTCAAGGCTTCAATAGTCTCTGGATGGTTAGCATAACACTTATCCTTAACGGCTCCCCACAGAAAATAGTCCAACGGAGTCAAAACACAGCTGCGAGGAGGCCAATTGACATCAGAATTTCGGCTGATTATGCGATTTTCGAAAACAGTGCGCAAAAGATCGATTGTTGCGTTGGCTGTGTGGCAAGTAGCGCCGTCCTGTTGAAACCAAATGTGGCCCATGTCATCCTCTTCAATTTTTAGAAACAAAAATTCGTTGAGCATGGCACGGTAACGCCATTGACCGTTACGGCGTTTCCTTGCTCGTTTTCAAAGAAAAATGGCCCAATGATGCCGCCGTACCAAAAGCCGCACCAAACAGTCACTCGTTGTGGATGCATCGGCTTCTCCGTGATGACGCGTGGGTTTTCTGAGCCCCAAATTCGACAATTTTGCTTATTGACATAGCCTCCGAGGTGGAAATGAGCTTCATAGGAAAAGATTATTTTCAGGTAAAAATGCTCATCTTAAACCAAGCGATCTTCAGCCCATTGAGCGAACCGATAGCGCGTCGGATGATCATCAGGCTTCAGTTCCTGGACTAATTGAACTTTGTAGGCCTTCATGCCAAGGTCTTTATGCAAAATTCTCCTCAGTGACGTGCGAGAAATGTTCAATTCCTGAGAACGATGACGAGTTGATGTCGATGGCTGTTCAAGCACACTCTGAGCAACTGCAGCAATGTTTTCGGCTGAGCG
Source organism: Sesia apiformis (assembly GCA_914767545.1). Lineage (NCBI taxonomy): Eukaryota > Metazoa > Arthropoda > Insecta > Lepidoptera > Sesiidae > Sesia > Sesia apiformis. The sequence goes on from OU611971.1 coordinate 12,517,947, forward strand.
CACTGGACGAGAACGTAAACGAGTTGTTTTGTCCAATAACGATCCATGTTCACGAACTCGCTTCACAAATTGATCCACGAACTGCGTTGAAGGCACTCGATTTCTGCCAAATTTATAACGTAAATTTCTTACAGTTTGGGTAGAAGACTCACCACTTTGAAAGTAAGTTTTTAATATTTCCCAATTTTCTTCAAGCGTAAAGCGACCCATTTCGTAAATGTCAAACATAAAACTAATTTTCTGTCACCCCATAAATGTCATCATACCTTTCAAACTCAAAATAAACGGTAGTTCAAATTCCAACCGATAGATGGCCCACCCTGTACTTCCTCGCTATCAAAACACGAAGGTATATTTATTATACGAATATGTTCTGTATGGGTGGGTTAATTCGGACAATAGCATGCGATTAGCGGCGGTTTATATTTAAACAGAATCTCGAAACAACATTTTACATTAGAAACCAAACCAAAATCAATAAGCCCATACTGACAATAAGGTCCCTTTGTTCAAAGAACGTCACAAATTTTGATATAACTAAATTAATACTATTACGTCCATATCATAATTATACAACCTATGAGTAAATTAAAATAAATCAGAATAGCCGCAACGTGCAACCATTCATTCATTCATAAGGAAAACCACATCTACTAAATCTACGCATTGGAAAATCCACTACTTATACTAATTTATTTGAAAGAAAGAAAAAAATATATGTTGAGGATAAATCTTCTTAACCAACGTGGATCGCCGGAGTGTGGACTGTATTATAGGATTATTAAAACAATTACTTTTCTTCAATAGAGCCGGGGTAGCGCACAGGTATTTTCTTCAATAGAGCCGAGGTAGCGCACAGGTATTTTCTTCAATAGAGCCGCGGTAGCGCACAGGTATTTTCTTGTTCTTGGTTGTTGTTCTTCGGTTGACCTCGGAATTCGGAATGCTTTGGAGCCCAAAATGCTCCGTACTTTTGGAGAGCTGCCCCTAACATTTCCTGTTACGTATACCATCATACGCACAGGTTATACCGCACAGGTTATAACAGGTATACCGCAGGTTATCATTTATTTGTACATATCTATTTCTTATCCTATACATGGCTAATATTTTATTATCATACTATAGGAATCTAATAGGTATCATTTGTGTTGAATCCAATAAAATCTTGACGCCACGACGTTCGGTCGCGAGTGGACGAGGCGTGCGGCTGTGTGGCATATTTATATTACCTCGTCCCCCGCCTCAGGAGTGTAAATGTTTGCCTGTTTGGCGGTGGGTCATTAGTTGCTTTCCGGACGTTATAGCGCTATGTATATTATCCTTAGCATGCCTAACCTTATTAGTCTAACATCAACATATATCCTAATAGGTAAGTGAAAGACACGCTAGAGAATATTTTAATATCAAACCTGGAGAAACTAGTGGTTTACACATAACGTTACACAATATAAAATACTGGGTGAGGAACAACTATACATGTCTACATTCCGTCGTTAACAATATTTATGAATCATAAGTAACACGACACACAAAATACAGGAAATACCTAAGGCACACTGTAAGTTTTGCACTCCTGGCTGTTTATAAACGTTTGAATTTCGAATGTTATATTTAAAAAAAATATTAAACCTTATTTATTGACTAAAATATTTTTTGGCGGGGAATCGCTTGTCAATTAGCATAAATTTATCATAATTATCAATTTTTATCATAAACTAGCGACCTGCCTTCGCTTCACTTCGGTTTATGTTTTTTTTTCAAAATTTCTAAATAAAATATAGCGTATAATAGACACGGATAATGTAGTTTCCAATTTGTGAAAATTTTTTTGAAATCGGTTCAGTATAGAGATTACCCCCAATATACCCACAAACAAACACACAATTTTACCTCTTTATTATATTAGTATAGATTGAAGTTCTTCGGCCGTAACGAAAATGGAATTAACGCGAAAAGATTTAAGAGCGATGATTTTTTATGTTTTTAAAAGTTCCCTTTCTCCGCAAGATTGCACTACATGTCTTCAAAATGCTTTTGGGAGGGAAGCACTTAATTTGATCGTGGCCATGTTTCACTCCATGATGATATTCGTAAAGGTCTGCCCTCAACTGCCACCACTGAAGAAAATGTGGCTACTGTCAGGTGGCTAATTGAAGAAAACTGACGTGTCACCTATGAGGAGATTGGAGGACATTTGAGAATTGATATGAGCCAAATTAAAAAAAAATTACATCTGTAGATATTTAAAAGTCAGGAAACTTTATTGTCGCTGGATTCCTCATGAACTCACCTCAGAACAGAAACACCAATCAACACCTCAGTGTTGATTGGTGAACAAAAATGTTGCTAAAGTACGATCATGGACGCTCAAATGGTGTTTATGACATTGTGACAGGAGACGAAACGTGGATTTATTGTTATGGTTCAGAAAGTAAGCAGCAATCTTGTAAATGGGTGTTCGAAGGCGACAGCAGACCAACAAAATTGAGACAGGCGTTCTCACCTGTTTCTCTCACGTCACATAGTGGTTTCTCACGTTTCTGCGTAGGTAAAAAAAATGATTGGGTTTTTTTTTCCAAAGACTGATCCTGTCTGCACAATCCCACTTGAAGAACAAAAAATAGTTAATGCAGAGTGGTACACCACCATTTCTTTGCCCAGTGTTCTTGAAAAAGTTAGAGAGAAACGGTGGAGAATTGCATCCTCTTGCACCATGACAATGCTGCTTCGCACACCGCGAACAAGACGAAGTCAGTTGTGGCTTCAGACTTTTCTGAAGGAGGTTTCCACTCTTGGAGGTGTGGAGCTCGTGACTCATCCTGCACACAGTCCGGACTTCGCACCATGTGACTTCTTTGTTTTTCCCAACAATCAAAGATGTTGAGAGTTGACCATGTGACATTGATGTTGATCCAAAATGAGAAATGTGACATTTACGGGGCCAGAAGAGGCTGCGACCTGCATTGGACGAACGTGTAAAGCCCTTCTGAGGGTCAATGGTCGTCATGTTTCAAAAATAATTGAACCGAATAAAAAAGTGTTTAAAATGCATCGGAGAATATTTTAAAAAAACAAATAATACGCGGGAGAACCGGGCGCAGAAGACGCGACCGTCTCCGACGAGAATGCGAGGAAGTTCGTCGAAAAAACTCACTTAGGTCGAAAAAACTGGAAAAAACTATCTCATTGGGCGTTTACTTCTCTATGAGCGGCCGAATGCGAACAGCGCTTGCGTGAATCTGGCGCAAAGTGAACATCGGATTTTAGCCGGTTAGTCGCACAACCCTGGGTTAGGTTAGGTTAGGTTTTGGGTTAGGTTAGGTTAGGTTAGGTTTTGGGTTAGGTTAGGTTAGGTTAGGTTTTGGGTTAGGTTAGGTTAGGTTAGGCTAGGTTTTGGGTTAGGTTTTGGGTTAGGTTAGGTTAGGTTTTGGGTTAGGTTAGGTTTTGGGTTAGGTTAGGTTAGGTTAGGTTTTGGGTTAGGTTAGGTTAGGTTAGGTTTTGGGTTAGGTTTTTTTTTTTTTTTTTTTTTTTTATCTTCGGGGGGAAATCCTCTTGGATGCCTTCCGCTATAAGATGTTCTGTATTCCGGCGGAAGGCGATGCCGGATTTGTACCGGCTAAAACCCCCCGATTGCAAGAAACCTCTGATATGGACGTCAGAGTCTGTATATTTCTTGTTAGTTCTTGCTATTGCCTTTATAATTATAATTCGTGAAAGTCAACTGTGATATCGTTGACTTTCTGTCCTGCCTATTTGCTTCCGACATTAGGTTCGAAAGTCTAGGCTTATTCTTTTTGTTTACTTGTACGACTCTGATGTATAGGGTCAGAGTCTTAGTCGTACTTTTTAAAACTTATCTTCTAAATTCTTATTTTTCTATTGTACATCAGTCGTACTTTTTAAAACTTATCTTCTAAATTCTTATTTTTCTATTATATATCTCAGCCTTCGACTTCTGATGTACAGGTCAGAAGTCTTGGCGTTGTCTTATGGTATACTAATTTTTTGGACTCCGATGTATAGGTCAGAGCCCTGGTCATACTATTAAAATATCCTATCTATTCAGTCTTGTACTCCTTCCGTTCTGTCTTGCTATTTTATTTGTTTCTGTTTATTGCCCCTTTGGCGACATGTCGACAGAACTCCAGGAGTATGTGTCGAGTGTCGTCCCCGTCCATGAGTACAGCGAGATTTTCCTTTTCTATGTTTCGGTTCATTAACATCTCCGTTTCAAACCTTCTCTTTCCATATACAGGGCAATTTGGGTTAGGTTAGGTTAGGTTTTGGGTTAGGTTAGGTTAGGTTAGGTTTTGGGTTAGGTTAGGTTAGGTTAGGTTTTGGGTTAGGTTAGGTTAGGTTAGGTTTTGGGTTAGGTTAGGTTAGGTTAGGTTTTGGGTTAGGTTAGGTTAGGTTAGGTTTTGGGTTAGGTTAGGTTAGGTTAGGTTTTGGGTTAGGTTAGGTTAGGTTAGGTTTTGGGTTAGGATAGGTTAGGTTAGGTTTTGGGTTAGGTTAGGTTAGGTTAGGTTTTGGGTTAGGTTAGGTTAGGTTAGGTTTTGGGTTAGGTTAGGTTAGGTTAGGTTTTGGGTTAGGTTAGGTTAGGTTAGGTTTTGGGTTAGGTTAGGTTAGGTTAGGTTTTGGGTTAGGTTAGGTTAGTGGCAAATCAAAGGCGTGTGTCCAGTACAATCGTTTATTAGAGACTGGCGCACAGCTGCAAGTGCACGCACACATACGTAATACATAACACCTCCACTCTTATTTACTTATAATATAAAATAAAATTACCAATAAAATATGATTAAAAGAAAAGTTACTAAACTAAAACTTAATCTATTTCGAAACCATACCGCCTGGGTGGTTTACGGTCCCTAACCGTGGGCCCACAGTTCTCTACAGCGGGCTCTGTGTTTGCCGACACATTGGGTATAGATATGGGTACTGGTGAAGAATTACTTGGCGACGGTACAGGCGACCGTTGCGTCTCTCGTATCGGTGAACCACTCTGCGGTTTACTCTCCCCCGAACTGTCCGCACTCTGTTCTGTTTTCTCGCCTATAGCTATGGGAGATGTCAGAGATTTACGCTTTTCTACCGATTGTTTACTGAGGACAATATTTGGTGCTAATAACGTAGTGCTACTATTTTCTTTGTTGCTAATAACCCTCTGTTTTAGCTGATCCACGTGTCTGTGACTTTCGGTTCCAAAAACAGATTTTACTACGTAATTAGTGTTACCTAGCTGTTCCCTGATCGTCCCCGCTATCCACTTATCCGAACCCCTATAATCGCGATACCACACCAGAGCGCCCGGCTCGAAACGCCGTCGCGCCCCGCCCGCGGCTACCTCACTACGCTCCTGTCGAGTGACTACGCGAGATTCCCTTTCAGGTTTTAAATTATCCAACCTCATACGCAGGCTGCGACCCTGTAATATTTTAGATGGACTATCGCCGGTAGTAGCATGTTCGGTATTTCTATAGGCTAGTAAGAATCGACTTAATGCTATGTCTACCTCTAATTTCTGTTTTAACGCCTTATTAATAACACGTTTACATATTTTGACAGCATTTTCAGCCGCTCCGTTAGAAGCCGGATGATAAGGGGCTGTAAAAATATGTTCTATGCCATTACGGTTTAGAAAAGTTTGAAATTCCCCACTCGCGAATGGTGGGCCATTGTCACTGACCGTTTGCTTGGGAAGGCCAAATTTAGCCCACAGGTCCCTAAGTACCGTGATAACAGCCTGTGCCGTAGTTCGTTGCATTTTAATCGCTTCTATCCATTTAGAACATGAATCTACAATTACTAAATATGTTAAACCGTGAATAGGTCCTAAAAAATCTAAATGTAGCCTGGACCATGGTCGAGAGGGCCAGTGCCACGAGCACGGCGCGTGGCCTGGCGGCGCGTCGGCCACGGCGGCGCATATGGGGCACGCGCGGCACTCTGCTTCCACGGCCTCGTCGATCCCTGGCCACCATACGTAGCTACGTGCCAGCGACTTGGTTTTAACTATTCCCATATGTGGGTCATGCAGTTCGGAGATCACCTTTGATCTGCACGAAGAAGGTATAACTACACGATGACCCCACATAACACAACCTAGCTCATCGTACAATTCATTTCTCCTATTATGATATGGTTTTAGCTGTTTAATTTCGATCTCGGCCGGCCAACCGTCTACTATATAACTTAATACGCGACTCAATATTGGGTCAGCACGAGTTTCTTTTTTAAGAATATTGTAATCAAGCAATAGTGCATCTGTTGCAAAATGTAAATAAGTTTGTTCAGGTAAGTCCACCTCTTCCGATGTTACGTCATTTTTTTGTAACTCGATCAAACGTGAAAGGACATCTGCAGTATTCTGGTGAGTTTTAACATACTCGATTGTAAAATCATATGCTGATAATTTAATTGCCCAGCGTTGCAGACGACTTGTTGTCGCACTCGGAATACCCATATTCGGTCCAAATATACTAACTAGAGGTTTATGGTCGGTACGAAGAATGAACTTTCTACCGTATAAGTACTGGTGGAACTTTCCTACAGCAAAAACGATTGCCAAAGCTTCTTTATGTATTTGGCTGTAGTGTAACTCGTGCGTAGTGAGCGATCGCGACGCGTATGCAACGACTCGCTCGCCGTGGCCTCCGGCGGCGGCGCCGGCCGCGCGCTGCGCCAGCACCGCGCCTATCCCCCGCGCACTGGCGTCGACCGTCAACACCGTCTCTTGTTCCATATCGAAGTGCACGAGTGTTTTCGTACTACATAGTAATCCTTTCACTCTAATAAAGGCGGCGTTTTGTTCAGCACCCCATTTCCAATGTTTACCTTTCTTTAACAGTTCATAAAGAGGTGCTAAATAGGAACTCAAATCTTTAATAAACTTTCCATAGAAATTTACCATTCCTAAAAATGACTTTAATTCACTAACATTATTGGGGTGGGTCATAGTCCTAATAGCCTGTACTTTTTCGGGATCCACTCGAACACCGTTTTCATTAATAATGAATCCTAAATATTTTACTTCTTTCGCTAAAAATTCACACTTGCTCTTTTTAATTTTCAAACCATTCTTTTCTAAAATTTCCAATACGTCTTTAATTGTCTTTAGATGACTAGCTAAATCTTTATTTTTAATTAAAATGTCATCATAGAAAATAACTACGTCGGGCATATTTTTAAACAAATTTATCATTAATTTTTGAAAGATTCCCGGGCTCGACGACAAACCGTAAACAAGTCGTGAATATTTAAATAACCCCCTGTGCGTATTAATAACCGTATATTGTCGCGAGCGTTCTGATAAAACTACCTGATTGTACGCCTGGGATAAATCCAGCTTCGTACGCTTCCTCACCCATTACGGAAATTAATGTAGGTAGTTTCATATCGTCCGACACTTTATTCACCAAAAAGTACATTTCTAATCTTTCGATATAACCCGTCCAATTTCCTGTTTTGATTACAAATTCTCGCACTTTCCCAATTGACATCTTGCATAAGTAATATAACGTATAGTTTTACGTAAAACCGGCTTTTTAAACTTATTATCCCATCCTCGTCGCCACTGGCAAATCAAAGGCGTGTGTCCAGTACAATCGTTTATTAGAGACTGGCGCACAGCTGCAAGTGCACGCACACATACGTAATACATAACAGTTAGGTTAGGTTTTGGGTTAGGTTAGGTTAGGTTAGGTTTTGGGTTAGGTTAGGTTAGGTTAGGTTAGATTTTGCGTTAGGTTAGGTTAGGTTTTGCGTTAGGTTAGGTTAGGTTAGGTTAGGTTAGGTTAGGTTTTTTTTTTTTTTTTTTTTTTTTTTTTTTCTCTTCGGGTCGAAATCCTCTTGGATGCCTTCCGCTATACGGTGTTCTGTATTCCGGCGGAAGGCTATGCCGGATTCGTACCGGCTAAAACCCCCCGATTGCAAGAAACCTCTGATGTGAGAGTCAGAGTCATTATTTACTTAGTTATTGTGTTCTTGCTCTTCTAATTGATTTCATCGTATAGGTGTCTATACGGTATGTCTTCATTTTTCCGCATTCGACTTCCGATGTACAGGTCGGAAGTCTTTGCGGCGTCCTAATTACTTTATTTATTACTGATGTATAGGGTCAGTGTTTGTCATATTTTAAAAATTTTATATACATCTTAAGTCTATCTTATATTCTAACTGTATATGCTATCTTATATTTCTTCAATCCTGTCTTAATATTATGTTTGGTTTCTTTTTAAGTGCTACAGTTTGTGTTTCTTGTTTCATGTTTTGTTTCTTTTTATAGCGCTTTTTGCCACGTATCGACAGAATTGAAGGAATATGTGTCGTTTGTGGTCGCTTCCTATTATCTCCGCGAGATTATCCCTTCTTATAGTCCAGTCCATCATCATCTCTGTTTCATATCTCTTCATGCCATATACAGGGCAGTCCACGATCAGGTGCAATATGCCCTCGGCCACGCCTGGGTCACAGATACACGCCGGGCTCTCCTTGCACTTGAAACGATTCAAGTACTCGGAGAAGCCGCCGTGTCCCGTCAACACCTGAGCGATTATGTGCTCCATCTGGATCTTCCTGATTATGCCATATGCCCTTTTGGCGTCCGGTAGGAAGGCTTTGGTTACAGCAGCCGTTTCACCTTCTTGATAGCGCCGGTTCCATTCATCAAGCGAGTCCTTACGGATCTGTCGCTTCATGAATGAAACCGGGTAGCTATCATACTCTGCCTTTACTTTTAAGTTTCTGGCAGCGAGTTTGGCCAGCTGGTCAGCGCGCTCATTCCCTTCCAGCCCCGCATGTGCTTTAATCCAAAACAAAGAAACTTCTTTGTTTTGGAGTACGGTCTGACTGATGTTAGCCCTCGTTTCGATGGCTAGAGGGTGGGGACTGCAAGGGTTGACGATTGTTTCCAACGCCGAGCGTGAGTCGCTGAAAATGCCAAAGCTCGACTCTCCGCATTGGAGGATATACCGCGAGGCTCTGCATATGGCTAGCAGTTCCGCCTGGTAGACCGTGCAGTACGGCGACAGTCTAAGCTTGAGGGCTCTGGTTTCGGCTTCATTCTTCCATACGGATAATGAAGCTCCCACTTTGCCCTCAATCTTAGAGCCGTCGGTGAAAATTTTTACTGCTATTGTAATTTCGTCGCATTGTTTTGGGTCTACCAGGTTAATGAACTGTAGACCCATATGTTTTGCCGGATGCGGAGTGTCTGCAAATGCCACCCTGCGCTCTACCTCCCCGTCTTTCGGCATCATCCGGGGTATCCCTCTCTTGACCTCATATAGGGCGGCTGCCTCCTGAATCCTGAGGTCGAGTGGTAATATCCCGGCTAGTAATAGTGCCGAATTTAGGGAGACAGTGCGGTAGGCTTTGCAGAGCTTTTGGGCAAAGCCTCTTTGAACTACGTTCAGCTGCCGTTTGACGCCCAGTCTGGTGGCAGCCGGTGCCCATGCGCTGGCGGCATACAAGATTATGGGCTCCACCGTTGCCGTATATATAATACGTATTATGTCTGGGTGGAGCCCCCAACTGATCCTGGCAGCTCTAGACAATTGCTTGTAAACATTCAACGCCTTTTTGCAGGTGTTCGCAATATGGGCGTTGAAGTTCAGCTTCTTGTCTACTGTGAGCCCCAGGATCTTAATCTCGTCGGACATTCCAATGTCAACCCCGCCCATGCTCAGGAGTGGCACGTCAAACTTTAGCTTTCTAGTTAGCACCATTGCATTTGTTTTATGCGGTGCGAACTTCAGCTTATTTTTGACGCCCCACCCCCGAACATACTCGAGGGCGGCATTGGCTTGCCCTTGCACTTGGTTAGGTTAGGTTAGGTTAGGTTAGGTTAGGTTAGGTTAGGTTAGGTTATGTTAGGTTAGGTTAGGTTAGGTCAGGTTTTTTTTTTTTTTTTTTTTTTTTTTTTTTTCTCTTCGGGGGGAAATCCTCTTGGATGCCTTCCGCTATAAGATGTTCTGTGTTCCGGCGGAAGGCGATGCCGGATTTGTACCGGCTAAAACCCCCCGATTGCAAGAAACCTCTGATATGGATGTCAGAGTCTGTATATTTCTTGTTAGTTCTTGCTATTGCCTTTGTAATTATAATTCGTGAAAGTCAACTGTAATATCGTTGACTTTCTGTCCTGCCTATTTGCTTCCGACATTAGGTTCGGAAGTCTAGGCCTATTCTTTTTGTTTACTTGTACGACTCTGATGTATAGGGTCAGAGTCTTAGTCGTACTTTTTTAAAACTTATCTTCTAAATTCTTATTTTTCTATTGTACATCAGTCGTACTTTTTTAAAACTTATCTTCTAAATTCTTATTTTTCTATTATATATCTCAGCCTTCGACTTCTGATGTACAGGTCAGAAGTCTTGGCGTTGTCTTATACTAATTTTTTGGACTCCGATGTATAGGTCAGAGCCCTGGTCATACTTTTTAAAATATCCTATCTATTCAGTCTTGTACTCCTTCCGTTCTGTCTTGCTATTTTATTTGTTTCTGTTTATTGCCCCTTTGGCGACATGTCGACAGAACTCCAGTAGTATGTGTCGAGTGTCGTCTCCGTCCATGAGTACAGCGAGATTTTCCTTTTCTATGTTTCGGTTCATTAACATCTCCGTTTCAAACCTTCTCTTTCCATATACAGGGCAATCAACAATGAGGTGCAATATGCCCTCAGCCACGTCTGGGTCACAGATGCACGCCGGGCTCTCCTTGCACTTGAAGCGATTCAAGTACTCGGAGAATCCGCCGTGCCCCGTTAACACCTGAGCGATGACTGACTCCATCCGGATCTTCCTGATTATGCTGTGTGCCCTTATGGCGTCCGGTAGGAAGGCTTTGGTTACTGCAGCCGTTTCGCCTTCTTGGTAGCGCCGGTTCCATTCATCAAGCGAGTCCTTGCGGATCTGTCGCTTCATGAATGAAACCGGATAGCTATCATACTCTGCCTTCACTTTCAGGCTTCTGGCAGCGAGTTTGGCCAGCTGGTCAGCGCGCTCATTCCCTTCCAGCCCCGCATGTGCTTTAATCCAAAACAAAGAAACTTCTTTGTTTTGGAGTACACCATGTCGGATGTTGGCCCTCGTTTCGATGGCTAGAGGGTGGGGACTGCAAGGGTTGACGATTGTTTCCAACGCCGAGCGTGAGTCGCTGAAAATGCCAAAGCTCGACTCTCCGCATTGGAGGATATACCGCGAGGCTCTGCATATGGCTAGCAGTTCCGCCTGGTAGATCGTGCAGTACGGCGACAGTCTAAGCTTGAGGGCTCTGGTTTCGGCTTCATTCTTCCATACGGATAATGAAGCTCCCACTTTGCCCTCAATCTTAGAGCCGTCGGTGAAAATTTTTACTGCTGTTGTTATTTCTTCACAGTGTTTTGGATCTACCAGGTTTATGAACTGTAGATCCATATGTTTTGCCGGATGCGGAGTGTCTGCAAATGCCACCCTGCGCTCTACCTCCCCGTCTTTCGGCATCATCCGAGGTATTCCTCTCTTGACCTCATATAGGGCGGCTGCCTCCTGGATTCTGAGGTCGAGTGGTAATATCCCGGCTAGTAATAGTGCCGAATTTAGGGAGACAGTGCGGTAGGCTTTGCAGAGCTTTTGGGCGAAGCCTCTTTGAACTACGTTCAGCTGCCGTTTGACGCCCAGTCTGGTGACAGCCGGTGCCCATGCGCTGGCGGCATACAAGATTATGGGCTCCACCGTTGCCGTATATATAATACGTATTATGTCTGGGTGGAGCCCCCAACTGATCCTGGCAGCTCTAGACAATTGCTTATAAACATTCAACGCCTTTTTGCAGGTGTTCGCAATATGGGCGTTGAAGTTCAGCTTCTTGTCTACTGTGAGCCCCAGGATCTTAATCTCGTCGGACATTCCAATGTCAACCCCGCCCATGCTCAGGAGTGACACGTCAAACTTTAGCTTTCTAGTTAGCACCATTGCATTTGTTTTATGCGGTGCGAACTTCAGCTTATTTTTGACGCCCCACCCCCGAACATACTCGAGGGCGGCATTGGCTTGCCCTTGCACTTCCCGCGCAGTGCCACCGGCGAACACCAGGACGACGTCGTCAGCATACGCCTGCACGTAGTCACCTCGCTGTTCCAGGCCCCTCAAAAGTGGGTCGATGAGGAGGTTCCAAAGGAGGGGTCCTGCAATGGACCCCTGTACGCACCCTTTGTGAGTGTCCTTTATGTATTCCTCTCCGGCATACCTGACCCGTACCTTACGGTCTTCGAGGTAACTGGTCATTATCCGCCGGAGGTTAACCGGACACTCTTCTTCGGCCAGTCTGGTTTTTATAACCGGCCACCAAGCATTGTCGAAGGCTCCCTCTATGTCCAATGATACAACTACCACTAGCTTCTTCTCGTGAAGCTTTCCGCGTATGTGTTGTATCAGGTCATAGAGGGAGTCCTCGGTGCTTTTTTGTGGCATAAAACCATACTGGCGGGTGCACATTTTTGGTGTGAGGTGCCATTTTAGCCTCCCCACAACCATTTTCTCTAGCACCTTCCCCATGACCGGCAGAAGGCCTATGGGCCTGTAGGATTTTGGGCTGCTGTAATCCTCCTTCCCCGGTTTCCGCAGGGCTATAACTGTTGCCTCCTTCCAGATCTTGGGGAAGTGGTTCAGTTCTAGGCATCTATTAAAGATCCTTAGGAGCAGCTGAGGGTCGGCGGACTGGACTTGTTGGCATATGTCTGCTGTAAACCCATCCACTCCGGGGGCTTTCTTGGGGTTGAGGCCTCCCATCGCCAGTTCCATTTCGGTCAGAGTAAACGGTGGGTCATGTTTTTCATTATGTACCCAGCCGTTTACCTGATCTGCCTGAGCTCTGGTTTGGCGATGGTCTGAGTTTTCCCCCTCCTCGGAGTCCTCCGGGTAGAAGGTTTCAGCCAGCAGCCTCACCGACTCCTTGTCGCTCAGCGTTTTCCCCATCACGGCCAGGGGCACATCCTCGCTTCTTTTATCCGTTTTTACGATCACCCTGTATATACCCTCCCAGACCCCCTCTCTGGTTTGCTTCTGGCAGAAGCCCTTCCAACTTTCTGTTTGGGCTTTCCTGACCTCCTCTTCATATGTTTCTTTCACCGTTAGGTACTCCTCGACGACCTTCGACCTGCGTATTGGCGCAGCACATCTAATGCGGCGTCTCCTGGTGGTGACTTCCTTCTTCATTTTTGCAAGCTCGGGAGTCCACCACGGCATAGCAATTTTTTCTAATTTTTTCTTTTTTGGCATTATTTGCGTACATATGTTTGTAACAATGTCATTAAGTTTATTTACCAGATTTTCAAGTTTGTCTCTATTATTAATTTTTTCTATTTCTTCTATTTTGATATTATTTTCTAATTTTAGTTGGGCCAGTTTCTCATGGAACTGGCTCCAATTTGCTTTATTGGTGTTATATTTCCTCGTTGTTCTTACTATTTTTATGCCCTTTTCTCTTTGTAATTTTATCTTGAAAGTGATGCCGTTGTGGTCCGAGCTTGTCAGGCCTTCCTTGACCTTCCAGTCTTCCACCAGGTCTAATATGTCGTTAGAGCATGCTGTGATATCCACGTAGCTATGATAACGTTTGCCGCCTCTTATTGTGTCGAAAGTCGGAGTGTCCCCTTGGTTCAGTATCTGGAGGCCAAGATCTCCCAGGAAGCCGGACATTTCTTCCCCCCTGCCGTCTGTTTTGGCACTCCCCCACCATACGCTTTTCGCGTTTGCGTCACCTCCGAGGATGAGGCGCTTGAGGCCAATTTGCTCACAGCTTTCTTTTAGGAGCTCCAGGTATGGCCCTATGGGCTGATCTGGTTCGAGATAGAAGGAAACCAGTGTGATCTCCCAGACTCTGGTTCTAATTCCCACCACAACGATGTTATTTGTGGTGAGTTCCGGGTACTGTACGATATCTACGTTTTGGTCAAAGACGGCTATTGCCGCCTTAACAGTCCCTTCTTCTCGCTCAGAGTTCTGGAAGATCCTGACGCCGCTGTAGTTCTTCAGGCGTCTGTAGCTACACGGTAAACCGGTCGTGACGGGGGGCCGGTCTAAGCTTCCGTCATCTGAATATGTCGTCTTTAAGTCGTCATGTATGGGTTAAATATAAAATGGTTAGGTTAGGTTAGGTTAGGTTAGGTTAGGTTAGGTTAGGTTAGGTTAGGTTAGGTTAGGTTAGGTTAGGTTAGGTTAGGTTAGGTTAGGTTAGGTTAGGTTAGGTTAGGTTAGGTTGGGGTGGCGTGGCCGGGGAACCTCCTAGTGTGCCCGGGCTGTCGCTGGTCCATTTGTCCCTCTGGATACGTTCGCAGGGAACGATGGCTCAACGACAGATCCGGGACGGTGCACCCTGGGCAACAGTCAGCGACTTTTCCTTTATTGGGAGATCTTGGTGGCTGTTGGCTAATATCCTGGCAAAAGGTGAGGAGGCGGAGGCCAATCCGGTCTGTCGCCTCCGAGGCGTTGGCGTGTCTCCGCGTGTCCCTCTGAATGAGCAGAGGGCACAGTGGAGAACAACGGGATGGCTTTGGGATCGGGATTGTTATCCTGATCCCAATTAGTGATAGGGGCGGATTAGGAATCCTAATCCGCAACAATGGGAGGCTGGGGCCACAGTCGAAAGGCTGTGGGGCGGGTACACCCTGGGCGACGGCAAATAACTTCCCCTCCCGCGTGGGGTTCTTATTTGCCGTTAGCGAAACACCTAGCAATAGTATTTATTTGTGTAATCTGTCTTTATGTATATGTCTTATTTATATGTTTTAATATTATTTATGTATAGAATTTATCTTATCTACATTTTTGTATATATTTATAGTGTCTTTTTCTGGTCTTCTGCCTTTCACTTCCTTCACTCTCGTTATGGTATCTCAAGGTTCGGGGGTTGCCGAGGGGAGTACCGCAAGGCATGGTCATCACTAGGATGGCCGCTAGACCCCCAAATTTGGCCGTCATGCCGTAAAACTGGCAAACCAAAATGGCGAGTTGCAATAGAAATAAACTACCCCAGGCGGGTACGCCGGCGGAAGCCGGGAAATCCCGCCCTCCTACGGGAGGCTGCCCCTCGTATTCTGGGGGGGGCAACAACCGCTCATCTCCTCAAGATCAAAACGATCTAAACGACGACTTAGGCATGTCCACGGACTCTGATTTAGCCTCGACGAATAGGCATGATAGAAACTTGAAGGATCTTCGCGTATCACTGACGCGTTACGAGGAGACTGCTGACGGACTGTTTCGGTCTCTGTCGGCAGATTTGTCGGAGTCTGACTCCGACACCAGTAGTATCAGGACTGGGAAATCCCGAATATCTGGGACGTCATCAGTCGGATGGCGGAAACGCCGCAGGAGCAAGGAGGGAGATGACCTCTCAGAAGAAGCTACCAGAGCTAAGGTGACTCCTACACGTGGACGCGGGCGTCCATCGACCACTGGGCAATACGAAGGCTTGGCGGAAGCCAAAGCCGAGCTTAAAAAGGCGCGAGAGGAGGAACTGCGCCTTATTGCCGAGAAAGAATTGGCTGAAGAGTTAAAGCAGAAGCAGTCGGCTTCGATTGCTCTCTTCAAGAAGCCAATCGGTGCCAGTCCACCTGAGATTGAAGGGCGTGACGCGGCCCATCTGGATATGGTTATGGACGACGCGGTGCAAGCCATCACGCTTGTTGCCACGCGGTCCAAACACCTAAAAGGTACCTTTGTTAAGGCCCTAAAAGATGCGGCTGGCACGATCAGGGCTACTTTCAAAGAAATGCGGTCCCGCACGATGCCCGAGGAAGTGCTCCTGCTGACTGAAGCCAATAAAAAGCTCACAGCTGAATTAGGCTCACTCCGCTGCGAGATGGAGAAACTGCGCGCTGCTCAAGCGAGACCGCCTCCTGCCCCTGTGCCGGTCAAGGCTATAGATGAGGATGCGCTTATGCGGAAGATCATGATACAGGTCGGTACCATGATGAACGCCCGGTGCGAAGTGATCGAGGAGCGATTACCTCCAGAAAAACGACTGAGGCCACCCCTGGCAGCTGACAGGCGCAGCCGAGTGTCAGCGGTAGAGCCGTCTTTGCCTTCCACTTCTGGTGCCCTTACTCCTTTGCAGGTTAAACCCTCTAAGGGTGGGGGCGGAGGGAGGGGTAGGGGAAAGGCGAATCCCAATTTGACTGGCTCCACTGAGCCAACTCCTGGACCGTCACAAGCTCAGCCTTCAGTTCCACTGTCGGAACCGTGGACTGTAGTGACCAAGCGGGGTACCACGAAGAAGGACGGTAGAGCTGTGGGAACTGCTAAAGCGCAGTCATCTCCTCCTCAGCGATCCCAGGCCCCGAGGCAACAATCCGTTGCGAATGCGAAGGCCACTAAAGGGAAGGGACCCAAGCTCCGCCCGCCACGCACTGCGGCAGTGATTATCTCACTGCAACCAGAGGCGGCGGAGAAAGGCATCACGTATGCCAAGGTGCTGTCAGAAGCGAGGAACCGAATTGATCTCGGTGCTCTGGGGATGCCTCCCCTAAAAATGAGAACTGCGGCCACAGGCGCCCGCATCATTGAGGTGCCTGGCACTGAAAAGATGACGAAAGCGGACTCCTTGGCCCAGAAACTTAGGGAAGTTTTCCAAAATGTGGAGGAAATACGCGTATCCAGACCGGTCACTACAACTGACATGAGAGTGAGTGGCCTGGATGACTCGGTAGGTCCTCAAGAGTTGATAGAGGCTCTTGCCAGCACCGGAGGATGTCCAGCGGCGGATATTAAATCAGGCCCAATTAGGAAGGGTCGAGCCGGAATGGGCACAGCTTTTGTCCGCTGCCCTGTCTTGGCCGCCAAGAAGATCACGGCGGAAGGCTCTCGGCTGAAGGTCGGATGGGTGTCGGCACAGGTCCACATCCTCAATGCAAGACCGCGCCGATGCTATAGATGTCTTGCAATGGGCCATGTCAGGGCCCAATGCAAGTCGGAGGTTGACCGTAGTGACGAATGTCATCGCTGTGGTCAAAAAGGCCATAAGGCCAATGAATGTTCCGCCGCCCCTCACTGCAGTCTGTGTGCAGCTGCGGGTAAATCGGCAAACCACCTCTCCGGGGGCAAGGCTTGTGCCAAGCCCCCGTCTAAGTCAGAGGCGAGAAGGAAGTCGAATGTAGCGAAGGCCAAGGCCAAGCCGCAGACGACTGACTCTACAGCGGAGTTGGAGGTTTGTATGGAGGAAAGTTAATGGCGTTGAATTTCCTCCAGACAAACTTGAATCATGCGTCGCGGGCTCACGATCTGCTTCTACAAAGCTTAGCTGAGCGATCCGTCGCGGTGGCTGTAGTCGCAGAACCATATGTGGTCCCAAATAGAAGTGACTGGGTCGGGGATTTGGACGGTCTTATAGCAATTACCACCCAATCCCCGGCCCCCTCGCCTGCCCTTCAGGGAGTGGTGAAGGGTAGGGGATATGTTGCAGCCCGAATAGGGCAAATCACGGTTGTGGGAGTGTACCACTCACCCAATAGGCCTCTCCATGAACTGGAGACTCTCCTGGGCAATGTGGAGACATTGGTGAGACAGAATCATCCTCAACCAATGTTAGTCCTTGGAGATCTCAACGCCAAATCAATGGCGTGGGGATCTCCGATGACAGACCCCAAGGGCAGGAAAGTGCTCAAATGGGTAACAGAGGTAGGGCTGTGTGTCCTCAATCAGGGCACAGTACAAACTTGTGTACGGCAGTGGGGTGGATCAGTGGTTGATGTGACCTTTGCTACCCCGGAGCTTGCCAACAGAGTCCGAGACTGGCAAGTGCTGGAGGAAGTAGAGACACTCTCTGATCACCGTTACATACGGTTTAGTGTTTCTCCTCCCACCACCGAACCCGATACCTGGTCTCCACGGGATACCGAACGGAGATGGGTTCTCAAACGCTTGAACATGGAACTGCTGCAGGAGGCGGCTATCGTCCAGGCGTGGAACCAAGTTCCTCCGGAACCGACGGATCTGGATACAGAGACGGATCAACTAATCGAGTCTATGGCTAACGTTTGTGATGCGAGCATGCCCCGTGCTAGGGCACCTCCCTCCAAACGTCAGGTCTATTGGTGGTCGGACGAGATAGCGGAACTCCGGCGCCAATGTGTAGTGAAGCGCCGATGCTACCAAAGGTGCAAAAGGAGCAGACAGCGGGGCACACAAGAGCTTGAAGCTCTATATGCTGCTTATAGAGAAGCTAACAAAGCTCTCCGTACTGCCATAGGCGAAGCCAAGTCGCAGGCCTGGCAGCGGATTCTAGACACACTGGAGCGGGATCCATGGGGGCGCCCCTATAAGTTAGCAAGGCAAAAGCTTCGCCCTTACGCACCCCCCGTCACCAGTACTCTAGAGCCTGTGATCCTTCAACGCGTTGTGGAGGGGTTGTTCCCCGGAGCCCCGGGAACTGACTTTGCCCCTCCTACGATGAGAAGAAGAGATTGCAGAGAGGATAACGGTGACTCTCTCACCGCCCCTGAGATTTCGGAAGGAGAGTTAGGTGCAGCTGTGCTGAGAATGAGGGCTAAAAACACGGCACCGGGGCCTGATGGCATACCCGGCTGTGTTTGGGCCCTTGCACTAGATGCCCTAGAGCCCCGATTAAGGTTCTTATTTAATCGGTGCTTGCACGAGGGAAAATTCCCGAAGCGGTGGAAGCGCGGAAAGCTTGTGCTCCTACGCAAAGAGGGACGTCCGGCAGATGAGCCATCAGGTTATCGCCCGATCGTGCTGCTTGACGAGGCTGGCAAGCTGTTGGAGCGTGTTATCGCTGCCCGCCTCGTCGGACACCTTGAAAGGGTTGGCCCGGACCTGGCTGATACTCAGTATGGTTTCCGGAGAGGCCGCTCGACATTAGATGCAATAGCACGCGTCCGCGACCTCTCTGAAGAAGCATGCTCAAAAGGCGGCGTTTTGCTGGCTATGTCCCTGGACATAGCCAACGCTTTCAACACGCTGCCATGGAGTACGATAAGGGAGGGTCTGAGTTACCACAATGTGCCTCAGTATCTTCAGCGTCTTGTTGGGGACTATCTCTCTGACAGGGAGGTAGTCTTCCCAATGATGCAAGGAAAAGGCCGAAGTCCCATGATGCGCGGCGTTCCACAGGGATCGGTCTTGGGTCCACTTCTGTGGAACGTCGGGTACGATTGGATACTACGAGGTGCTAACGTCCGTGGCGTCAACACTATTTGTTACGCTGACGACACGCTGGTTACCGCCAGAGGTCGGGGCTATCGCGAGGCAGCGATACTGGCCACAGCCGGAGTTGCAGTGATTGTGGCCAGAATCCAACGGCTGGGACTCAAGGTTGCCCTGCATAAGTCGGAGGCCATCTGTTTCCATCGCCCAAAGGCGGGACCTCCAGCAGGCTCGAAGATCATTGTGGGGGGGAATTCCATAGACGTCAAGTCCACGCTCAAGTATCTTGGCGTGGTTCTTGACAGTAAGTGGAACTTCGAAACGCATTTTGGGAAGCTATCTCCCAAGGTTGTAGGAGCTGCTTCGGCGTTGAGCCGCCTCTTGCATAACATAGGCGGAGGCAATGGGATATGTCGTCGCCTGTACATGGCGGTAGTTCGATCGATGGCCCTGTATGGGGCCCCGATCTGGGCTGGGTCCCTAAACCGCCAAGGAGATGCCCTACTCCGCAAGGCGCAGAGAACTATGGCGATACGACTCTGCAGAGGGTATCGTACACTGTCGCACGAAACGGCCTGTGTCCTTGCCGGTTCACTACCGTGGGACTTAGAGGCCGAGGTCTTGTCGTCAGTGTTCTGGCGCAGAGTTCGCGCGCGAGAACAGGACCTCCGCCCTCTACCGCAAGAGGTTACCGGATGGCGCAAAGTGGCCAGAGAAACTGCGCTGGTCACATGGAGAGAGCGGCTCTTAAATGGACCTACGCAGAGAGGTGTTGGAGCTCGCAGGTTCCTCGAGGCGGTCCGGCCTGTGCTCGTGGAGTGGGTCCAACGAAAACACGGAGCATTGACCTTCCGACTCACTCAGGTCCTCACGGGACATGGGTGTTTTGGAAGGTACCTTTGCAATGTGGCAAGGAGGGAGCCAACTTCGGTGTGTCATCGATGTGGCTTTGCAGAGGACACTGCGCAGCATGCGCTGGAAGTTTGCCCAGCAGATGAGGAATCGCGACAGTCCTTAGCTGCCGTCGTTGGGACAGACCTTTCGCTGCCGACAATATTACCAAAGATGGTCGACAGTGAAAGTTGTTGGGAGGCGATGGTCTCCTTTTGTGAGACAGTGGTCTCACAAAGAGAGACGGAGGAGCGGGCAAGAGAGATTAATCCTCTCGCTCACCCGCTCCGGAGAGCGCGGACACGGAGGCGAGCTAACCGAGCTCGAACTCCCTCTCCGCTCGGAGGACCTGGGGCGTCGGATGCGGGGGCAATTGACGATAACAGAGATGGGGTCCTCAGAGGAGACGATGCCCATTATGTTCCTGGGCATCGCTCGAGTAGTTCAATGGGAGAGTGATGCTCTCCCGCGGTGAGTCCGTGTAAGCAGACAGCGGCGTTGGCGGGGCAGCGGTAGAATGCGAAAGCGGGCCCGCTGTCCACGTTATAGCCGAGGAAGTCGGAACATCGTGGTGGTTTTAGTCGGTAGTGGTGCTTCGGTACTGAGCCCGACATAACCCGTCCGCTTCCCCCGGAGCGGCGGGTATGCGTAAAGGCATTTCCCCACGTAAAAAAAAAAAAAAAAAAAAAAAAAAAAAAAAAAAAAAAAAGGTTAGGTTAGGTTAGGTTAGGTTGGGGTGGCGTGGCCGGGGAACCTCCTCGTGTGCCCGGGCTGTCGCTGGTCTGTTTGTCCCTCTGGATACGTCCGCAGGGAACGATGGCTCAACGACAGATCCGGGACGGTGCACCCTGGGCAACGGTCAGCGACTTTTCCTTTGTTGGGAGATCTCGGTGGCTGTTGGCTAATATCCTGGCAAAAGGTGAGGAGGCGGAGGCCAATCTGGTCTGTCGCTTCCGAGGCGTTGGCGTGTCTCCGCGTGTCCCTCTGAATGAGCAGAGGGCACAGTGGAGAACAACGGGATGGCTTTGGGATCGGGATTGTTATCCTGATCCCAATTAGTGATAGGGGCGGATTAGGAACTGTATCCTAATCCGCAACAATGGGAGGCTGGGGCCACAGTCGAAAGGCTGTGGGGCGGGTGTTGTAAAACCCCGCGATCATACCGTAGCCCTTCGGGGGCGGGGGTCTTGCCTTCATCGGCCGGACCGCGAGGAGTCCACCTCTATAAAAAACCCCTAATTCCTGGCGTTGAGGCGCCCCCTTTTGGGGCCTTGCGCGGCGTCAGGATGCTCGATATCGAGCGGCTGAGGGGCATATCAGTCGTGAGTGGCCAACCCTGGGATACTGCCCGACCTCCCAGCGGTATTAGGGTTACCCAGGCACAGGGGGCACTGTCTGGGTGGACTATTATTTCCCCCATACTCGTGGGAACTTTATGGACCTTAAAAAAACAATAAACCAAAGTGGACCGGAGGATGCCTCCGGCAGTGGTAGCGAGGCTGGGGACTCCCCAGCGATACGACGCAGCCAGTTTTGGCAGCGTCGCAAGCGGCCCGGCTCGACGCTGAGTTCGGGCTCAGACTCCAGCCAGGAGTCCGCCCCGAACTCGGCAGGGGGACAAAAAAAAATGGTGGCCAAAAGAGGAAGGGGCCGGCCTCCCTCTACGGGGCAGTACGTGGGCCTGGCCAAGGCCAAACAAGAGTACTTGGCCGCGAGGAGAGACGAGCTGAGGCTCGCGGACGAGGAGGACGTGGCCGCTATGGCCAGACAGATCCGGCCCAAGAAGGCGACGGCGGGCGTGGCCGGGCCGAGCTCGAGCCCGGACTCGACTGACAAGGCGCTGGACAGTCTGGCCATCATAATGAAGGTGGCCACAACGTCCAAAAATCTTAAGGGCACTTACGTGCGTGCCCTAAAGGACGCTGCGGGGGCGCTGACAGAGGCCCTAAAGGAGCTCGGTGCGCGCACAGCATCCGAGGAGTCGGCTCGACAGCAGGCGAACATTGTCCGCCTCGAAGCCGAGATCACGGATCTGCGCGCGCAATTGAAGGAGGTGACGGAACGGCAGAGGGCCGTTCTCCCCTCGGTCGAGGCTGTGGAGGTCCTCCCTCCACCGCAGGAGCAGCGGCGGACTCCTTCCTCGCCTAATGCGGAGGAGCTCCTCCGCACCTTCATGGTCCAAGCGGGGACCATGATGAATGCCAGGTTGGAGGCGCTGGAGGATAGGCTCCTCCCAGCCAAGCGCCTCCGTCCACCGCTAGCTGGCGACAGTGCTAGCGGTGGGCCCAGGCCGGCGTCGACGGCCGGCACTCGCCCCGGCGGCGACACGCAGCCTACGGCTGCCCCCGAACCCCGAAAGGGAAAGAAGGGGAAGAAGGGGCAGCGTAAACCTGCCACGAAGGCGTCGGTTGCCGCTAAAAAGGCGGCACAGACCCCGCGACAGCCCCGCGCGCTGCCGCCCGCACCGGAGTCCATGGACCAGGCCTGGACTACGGTGGTAAAGAGGGGCCGAAAGGGCAAGGCGTCCGGGGTGGAACCCGTAAGGACTGCCCCACAAAAGGCGCCACAAAGGAGGCACCCGAGGCAGGTTCGCACACCTCGGTCGACGGCCGTGGTGATCACCCTGCAGCCGGGGGCCGAGGACCGCGGCCTCACGTACGGGAAGGCCCTCGCCGCGGCCAAGGGCAGCATCGACATCGCTGCCCTGGGTATACCGTCACTGCGGTTCAGGCAGGCGGCCACGGGGGCGCGCATGCTCCAGGTGCCGGGCTCTGCGAGCGGCGACAAGGCGGACGCTCTCGCGCAGAAGCTGCGCGAGTTCTTCAAGGCCGAGGACGTCCGGGTCTCCAGGCCTACGAAGTGCGCAGAGCTGCGTATCTCAGACCTGGGCGACTCCGAGTCCGCCGAAGAGGTGAGGGCGGCCGTCGCACGTGTCGCCGGGTGCTCGGAGGACAGCGTTCGGTCCGGCGAACTCCGCCGCGATAGGTCCGGCCTCGCCAGTGTGGTGGTCCGTTGCCCGGTGGCGGCGGCGAAGAAGGTCGCCGACGGCGGACGCCTCCTCGTGGGATGGGTCTCGGCCCAGGTTAGGCTGCTCGAGCCGAGACCCTTGCGCTGTTACCGGTGCCTCGAGGTCGGGCACGTGCGGGTGCAGTGCACCGCCGACGTGGACCGCAGCGAGCAGTGCTACCGCTGCGGCCAAGCGGGCCACAAGGCGAGCTGCTGCTCGGCCCTGCCGCACTGTGCTCTGTGCTCCGCAGCCAGTAAGCCCGCGGACCACAGGGTGGGCAGCAAGGCGTGCACGGCCCCCCCCGTCCAAGAACAAAGGGGGGGGAAGGAAAACTGCCGCCGCCGGAGCGAAAGGGCCGCCCGCACAGTCGGGCGGTCCCCCGCAGCCCCCAGTGGCGATGGAGGAAGACGCAAGGCCGCCTGCGTAAATGGCCCTCAGGCTCGTGCAGGCGAATGTCAATCACTGCGCCAGAGCGCAGGACTTGCTCCTGCAGACTATGGCGGAGTGGTTGACCCAGGTGGCCGTGGTCGCGGAGCCGTACTTCGTCCCCGACAGCGACAACTGGACGGCGGCGAGCGACGGCTCCGTGGCCCTGCTTCGTCAGGGCTCCGCTGGCTCCCCGCCCTTCGGAAACGTAGCCAAGGGTCGGGGATGCGTCGCGGCGCTGTTGGGGGAGATCATGACCATAGGCGTCTACTTCTCCCCCAATAGAAGCCTCTCCGAATTCGAGAGGTTTCTGGACGAGGTCGGAGCCCTGATGGGTCGAAGCCACCACCCCGTCCTGGTGGCGGGCGATCTCAACGCCAAATCCACGGCGTGGGGATCTCCCGCCACCGACGCGCGGGGCGCGGCGCTAGAGCAGTGGGCTGTGGCGGCGGGACTCTGCCTCCTCAACCGGGGGTCGGTAGACACGTGCGTGCGACAACGGGGCGGGTCCATAGTGGACGTGACCTTCGCTGGCCCCGCCCTGGCGCGCCGTGTACACGACTGGGCGGTGTTGGAAGATGTGGAGACGCTGTCCGATCATCGGTACATCAGATTCAGCGTCTCTACACTGTCAACGACGCCGGATCGGTCGCCCGAGACCGGTCCACCCGGAGACGGACCGCGATGGGCGCTAAAGCGCCTCGACAAGGAACTCCTGAAGGAGGCCTCCCTTGTCGAGGCCTGGGTGGGCTCGCCCATCGACGGCCCTCTAAACGTCGCGAATGTGGACGAGGAGGCTGAGTCGCTGCGAGCGGCGTTGACGCGCATCTGCGACGCGTCGATGCCGCGGATGGGGCCTCGGCCGCCGAGAAGGCAGGTGTACTGGTGGTGTACCGAAATCGCCGAGTTGCGCACGTCGTGCGTAGCCGCGAGACGCCAGTACACGAGGCAGCGCCGGAGGAGGCAGCGAAACGAAGCCAGCGAGGCGCTCCTGTACGAGTCGTACAGGAGCGCAAAGCAGGCTTTGAAAGGGGCCATCAGTCGGGCCAAGGCAGCGGCCAGGGAGGAGCTGCTGGGGACGCTGAATCGCGATCCGTGGGGAAGGCCGTACCGCATGGTCAGGGGCAAACTTCGCCCCTGGACCTCCCCGCTGACGCAGATTCTCCAGCCCCAGCTGGTGGATAACGTGGTCGCGGCTCTGTTCCCGAACAGGCCCGAGCACACGCCTCCGACGATGGCGCCGATCGCGGCCGAGGAGGAGGACGAGGACGCCGAGGTGCCGGCAGTGTCCGAGGGGGAGCTGGGCGGGGCTGTGTTGAGGCTCCGCGCCAAGAACACGGCCCCCGGACCCGATGGTGTACCCGGTCGCGTGTGGGTGTACGCCCTCGGGGCCTTGGGCTCCAGATTCAGGAGGCTACTCGACACCTGCCTCGAGCAGGGACGGTTCCCGCGACAGTGGAGAACCGGTCGTTTAGTGCTCCTGAGGAAGGACGGGCGTCCGGCGGACTCGCCCTCCGCGTACCGCCCCATCGTGCTGCTCGACGAGGCCGGCAAGCTCTTCGAGCGCATAATTGCCGCGCGCCTCCTCGAGCACCTCGAGAGAGTTGGCCCCGACCTGGCCGACAGCCAGTTCGGCTTCAGACGAGGAAGGTCGACCGTCCAGGCGATCCTGCGGGTGAAGGGCCTGGCGGAGGAGGCGGTCTCCCGGGGCGAGATCGTGTTGGCGGTGTCACTCGACATCGCCAACGCGTTCAACAGCCTGCCCTGGAGTTGCATCGAAGAGGCGCTCAAATATCATCGAGCGCCCCGCTACCTCCGCCACACGATCCGGTCCCTACCTGTCGGACCGGTACGTGTCGTACCCCGGCCGGGACGAGCGATGCAGGCGCGAGATGTCGTGCGGTGTCCCGCAGGGTTCGGTCCTCGGGCCGCTCCTGTGGAACATCGGCTACGACTGGGTGCTGCGGGGCAGCAACCTTCGTGGCGTCGACGTGACCTGTTACGCCGACGACACGTTGGTGACGGCCCGCGGCAAGACATACAGGGAGTGTCGCCTGCTAGCCACCGCCAGCGTGGCCCACGTCGTGGGCCGAATCCGAAGGCTGGGCCTCGAGGTGGCCCTCGACAAGTCCGAGGCCCTGTGCTTCCACGGGCCTCGCAGAGCGCCACCCGCGGGATCGGGCATCGTGGTGGGCGGTGTTCGCATCGCCATCGAGCCGACGATGCGATACCTGGGTCTCGTGCTGGACGGTCGATGGGACTTCGCGGCGCACTTCCAGCGCTTGGCGCCAAAGCTGCTGGGGGCGGCGGCGGCCCTCGGAAGCCTGCTGCCAAATCTCAGGGGACCGGACGTGTCGTGCCGGCGTCTGTACGTCGGGGTCGTCCGGTCGATGGCCCTGTACGGGGCGCCCGTATGGGCGAGCGCCCTGAACAGACGCACAGTCGCCCACCTGCGCGCTCCGCAGAGGGGCGATCGCGATCAGGGCGTGCCGAGGATACCGCACGGTGTCCTTCACGGCGGCATGCGCGCTGGCGGCGTCCCCCCCCTGGGACCTGGACGCGGAGCTCCTCGCGTCACTACACTACTGGCGCGAGGAGCAGTCGGAACGGGGTCTAGTTCCGACGCCGAGAGAGGTGGAGGCGGAGCGCGCTGAGCTCCGTCGGTTCGCGGTGGAAGAGTGGCGGCAGAGGCTGGGCAGCCCCAGCGCCGGAGCCAGGACAGTGGAGGCGGTCCGTCCGGTCCTAGATCAGTGGCTGGACAGACGACACGGCGTCCTGACCTTCCGGTCGACGCAGGTGCTCTCGGGACATGGCTGTTTCGGGAAGTACCTGCACAGGATCGGGGAGGGAGCCGACCGCGGTGTGTCCACACTGCGACGGCTGCCCGGAGGAGACTGCCCAGCACACGCTGGAAGCGTGCACGGCCTGGGCGGAGCAGCGCGCCTCTCTCGGCGCCGTGATAGGCGGCGACCTCTCCTTGCCGGCCGTAGTGAAAGCTATGGTCGGCGACGAGAGGTCGTGGAAAGCAGTGACGGCCTTCTGCGAGCACGTGATGCTCGAGAAGGAAGCGGCGGAGCGGGCCAGAGAGCGCGAAGCTACTGACCCGCTGCGCCGCAGGCGAACCGGGCGCAGAAGGCGGGATTACGCCCGCCATCTGCCCCCACCCTAAAATGAGCCGGTCGACGAACGCGGGGAAGTTCGTCGACCAAACCGACAAGGCTCATTAAAAGAAGAAATGGGCGTCCGCACGCGTGTTCCCGAGCGACGCCCACCCTCCAGGACCGGTAAATAGACCAGAGACCGGGGCCCGCATGAGCGGGCCGTCACAGTCGGGGTCGCGGACGAATGCGAAAGCGCACCCGTGACCCTGGCGTCAAGTGACCAGATGGAACACCGTGGGGGTTTTAGCCGGTAAGAGTCCGGCATAACCCTCCGCCTGTCCCCAGCGGAAGGGTATCTCATGCAGGATTTCCCCACGTAAAAAAAAAAAAAAAAAAAAAAAAAAAAGGTTAGGTTAGGTTAGGTTAGGTTAGGTTAGGTTAGGTTAGGTTAGGTTAGGTTAGGTTAGGTTAGGTTAGGTTAGGTTAGGTTAGGTTAGGTTAGGTTAGGTTAGGTTAGGTTAGGTTTTTTTTTTTTTTTTTTTTTTTTTTTTTTTTTTTTTCTCTTCGGGGGGAAATCCTCTTGGATGCCTTCCGCTATAAGATGTTCTGTATTCCGGCGGAAGGCGATGCCGGATTTGTACCGGCTAAAACCCCCCGATTGCAAGAAACCTCTGATATGGACGTCAGAGTCTGTATATTTCTTGTTAGTTCTTGCTATTGCCTTTGTAATTATAATTCGTGAAAGTCAACTGTAATATCGTTGACTTTCTGTCCTGCCTATTTGCTTCCGACATTAGGTTCGGAAGTCTAGGCCTATTCTTTTTGTTTACTTGTACGACTCTGATGTATAGGGTCAGAGTCTTAGTCGTACTTTTTTAAAACTTATCTTCTAAATTCTTATTTTTCTATTGTACATCAGTCGTACTTTTTAAAACTTATCTTCTAAATTCTTATTTTTCTATTATATATCTCAGCCTTCGGACTTCTGATGTACAGGTCAGAAGTCTTGGCGTTGTCTTATACTAATTTTTTGGACTCCGATGTATAGGTCAGAGCCCTGGTCATACTTTTAAAATATCCTAGTCTATTCAGTCTTGTACTCCTTCCGTTCTGTCTTGCTATTTTATTTGTTTCTGTTTTATTGCCCCTTTGGCGACATGTCGACAGAACTCCAGGAGTATGTGTCGAGTGTCGTCTCCGTCCATGAGTACAGCGAGATTTTCCTTTTCTATGTTTCGGTTCATTAACATCTCCGTTTCAAACCTTCTCTTTCCATATACAGGGC
This sequence comes from Sesia apiformis, assembly GCA_914767545.1. Taxonomy (NCBI): domain Eukaryota; kingdom Metazoa; phylum Arthropoda; class Insecta; order Lepidoptera; family Sesiidae; genus Sesia; species Sesia apiformis. Next base: position 12,545,794 of record OU611971.1, read on the forward strand.
AATCAACAATGAGGTGCAATATGCCCTCGGCCACGTCTGGGTCACAGATGCACGCCGGGCTCTCCTTGCACTTGAAGCGATTCAAGTACTCGGAGAATCCGCCGTGCCCCGTTAACACCTGAGCGATGACTGACTCCATCCGGATCTTTCTGATTATGCCATGTGCCCTTATGGCGTCCGGTAGGAAGGCTTTGGTTACAGCAGCCGTTTCACCTTCTTGGTAGCGCCGGTTCCATTCATCAAGCGAGTCCTTACGGATCTGTCGCTTCATGAATGAAACCGGGTAGCTATCGTACTCTGCCTTCACTTTCAGGTTTCTGGCAGCCAGTTTGGCCAGCTGGTCAGCGCGCTCATTCCCTTCCAGCCCCGCATGTGCTTTAATCCAAAACAAAGAA